>OX336390.1:934953385-939753385 GCA_946902985.2 Meconema thalassinum
TCAATAATATAGTATGGCCTCGGGTGCCGAGTGCAAGCTTTGTTATTTGACACCCAAAGGGTAGCTTGCATGTCGAATTTCATTGTTCCTTGAAGCACTATGAAAGTCAAGGAGGTTGTGAACCCTTTACCCTATGTTGGTTAAATGATTCTACTTTTTATTTCTTCAATTAATAAATATTTCAACCAGCATCATGAAAGTAGCCAGACAGCGATGAGGAAATTTCAAGCATTTGTTGGAGACAGTAGGGACATACCTGCATCAGTTTAACAAAAGGCTAAATACTTGAGCTATGAAAAGAAATAGCATAGCTATGTATCACAGGGACAGGTGTGGCTACCTCAATTTTAGAAGCGACGCGCGGTGAGACATGGTTCTGGTATGTTCATTGTGTTATTCGCGCCTAGAAGAAATATGATGCAGTAACGTGAATGGCTGATGAAGAAAATAGACACTCCCAAGACGCCAAGATCTACTAGAAACCGCCAAATTATCAGAAAATGGAGAACCAATGAGAAGAGAATGCCTACTTGCGCGCCAACTCCGGCTGGGGTACGCGGCGGCTAGTATTCACGCGGGAAATCGCCTAGACAAAATCTCTACGATCGATTCTAGGATTAATGGGCATATTCTTGACCTGTGCAATATTACGAGTTCAGTGATATTTATTTCATTCCTGTACCACAATTATTTCGAGAAATTTTTACATAAAATCCCCCTCCATCTAAACCCAAGGGCCAGTTCATTTATAAGTGTGTCGAAGAGCCAAGACATTACTATTATTCTGTTCGTCTGAGGACGTAGACTTTTATTCCGTGTGTCGAGGACACAAGACTTTGATTCTGTTCGTCTGAAGAGATAGACTTTTATTCCGTGTCACAAGGACACAAGATATTCATTGTAAAGTGTTAAATTCAGTGATAGATAGTCATAGTACTATAATTATAGGGGCAGTATCGTCGATAATTCGCCAACGAACAGTGACAGGGAATTTAGTACCTGAACAAGCGAATTTAGTAGTCAGACATAAAGTTTATAATAACCTAATTTTTTGTATCAGCGCAAGGATGACATCGATGAATGCAGAGGAAGTTTGGAATTCTCAACACTCCGTCCAGATGGCTGATATGAGATAAAGAACCATCCAGTTGGGGAATGGCGTCTGATGTTCTTTGACGGGTGACTACAAAAGAGATGAGTACAAAATAATATTTTATTATTTGTTAAATTAACTTATGGTTTATGGGACATATTTTTGTAAATACTTTGCTTGTGTGATTAATGTAGTATATTTAGTTTTGATCTGACACATTTTTGTTTGGAAGCAGCTCGCACAATTGTAGGTGATGGAAGGTTCTTTTCTTTGTGTTGTGTTAACTAACGTAGCTATGTGAACGGCCGTGTTCGCCTAGGTTACGAAGTGCGGTTAAAAACGTCTCTCGGAGATATGTCGTGTTTCAGAAGTAGGACTGAATTAATATAATTATATAGTAGATTGGAGGGTAATTAAAATTTTGTTGAGATTTATTATTGATCAGATTCAGTGTGATTATTGCCTTTGGAGCAATGTAATTTGTGACGAAGAGTATTCCGCTCTATCGTAAGTTTTAAATATTGTGTTAAATGTTTGCGAGCTCTAATTCAGCAGACCCGTGTGAAAGGCGTTATGTCAGTCCCAGATGTGTGTATTGTGAGTATATTTTTCGTGGTATTACAAGCGGGAACTTCAGCAGAGACTGATTTCTGTCAGCTTGGTACCAGATTCATATTGTATCCTTGCGAGGACAATTATGGATATGTGATTATTGTCTGACCATATGTTGAGTTGGAGGAGATGTTAGTTGCTGTTGATTCCTTGAGATAACAGTCCAGCTGGTCGGCTATTTATATACACTGGAAGGGGGACATGACTGGTATTGTGGAAAGGGTGAGTTGTGGTCACAAGGGCTGGCTGAGTTTCGCAAGCAAGCTCATCATTAGTGGAGTGCACGTCTGGCTCCCAATTAGTTGAAAATAAATATAAATGTGAGAAACTGATCAATGGTAAAATTGTTTAAATAAATGGGAGTTGCCTACGAAACACGATAACCTTCGAAGCGTTTCTTTAACATGCAGTTTGTTAATATAAAGTAATCTTATCCACTCAGGTGGTTTGTTGTTGTTGGTTTATTCTATGTTTATTTTCCATGTCAGTGACCCGTGAGTCACGTGCGGCGCTGTTTTTCCTTGTTGTTGAGTATCTGGCCATTGTGGCAGCTCATTTGGTTAAGTGTGTCACCACACTAATAAGGGTCTCAGAGAGATGCCTGTAAATAGTAGAGTTGTATTATGTGTGTCAGAGTTAGATTTAAGGATTTTTATTAATGTTATGCCCATATCCATAAACGTTGATTTACGAGATGATTGTTCGTGAGCACTGTGGCTGTTAACCCGTTGTGAACGAACGATCATCCAAGTACTCATTTCTCATAGATAGTCATCACGCGAACATAAATTCACATGCAAGGTAGTGGAACTAGGATCCACATTTTATTAGAAAGGGGGAGATCTGTCTGACTCCTCAAAGTGATAAATATTCCTGTCAGGGGAAAATTCAGGGAGGATTTTTTTTATTATTGTTTGTTTTATTCTTTTATGCACAAATTAGTTATTAAATCTTGTTATTATCTTACGTTTTGTCTCCTTTCTTTCTTAATTATAGTTTTTATCCTATAACCCTTGCCTCAGAAAAGCACGTTGTTTGGCGGACGTAAACACCACACTATGAACTGAACGCGACCCCTTGATCTAAGATTCTTGCATAAAACACTGCTATTCTGAAGGGTTCACTTGAAGCACTATGAAAGTCAAGGAGGTTAGATATCGAAGCTCCTTGAACACTATAGCGCTTTCTAGTAGAGAAATGAGGAACTTTGTGTTGGCGGAAACTCCAAAAATTAATTTTGCCCTTATGAACACGGCCTACTGAATTCAAATGGGTTATTTGACATGCCAACATGGTATGACATGGTGTCGTAATTTTTTCCGCCTTTCAAAAATCACTTACCACGGCCAGGAGCGAACCTGCAAGCTCCGGGTTAGTAGACCTACACGTTAACCACTCTCCCACCGTGGCCAGTCACTGATAATCCCTCCCTATATTATTCTGCTAAGGTCCCATTCCAGTTTTGTACCGTAAATAAGAACCCAATAAGACCAGCCAACACATATGGGGTACCTACAGGTTCAGCATAACGAAACGCACTCACTTACTCTTTAAATGCCTCACAATTAAATAAATACCTCAAAACCTGTATATTTACATTTATTTATTTATCGTATGGCTTTTAGTGCCGGGAGTCTGAGTCTGTAGCTGCTTCCAGCGGACACCCTAAAGGGTGAGCTACAAGTTCCGTTCAATTTCAAGTAGTTCCAACTTTCACCACCAGATATCAATGAACGTTGGAACTTTGATAGAGCGTTCTGACGAAATCTAACCTAAGAAATTTTTCTTTACACAAGTTTAGTCTGTGAAAGGATCTTTTACATGCCATAAATCTATGACATGGGACCGCCGGCTTTACTTCCCCTCCGAAGGAAGGCATACTGAAGGATTTTTAACGCTCTTAAAAAATCCGACGGCTTCGGCCGGGTTTGAACCCGCTATCTTGGGCATAGCAGTTCAGCATGCTACCGACTACGCCACCGAAGCCGCTTATATTTACAATGAAATAATGAAAGAATGGAACACGGTAACTATGGTAACAGAATCTCACAGGTCCATCTATTTCTGTAAGACGCAATGCAATTCCAATTATTACATTACTGTGAAAGTTTCCAGACGGTTATAAGATTATCACTGAACCAAATTAAGCTGTAAAATTCATCAATACATACAGTATAATGCGCTTAAGGGGGTCAAGGGGCACTCGAGAATTTTTTCACTCAATTTTCACGTGTGAGTGTGGTACGAAAGGTCTCTTTCACCCGACTATAAAGGGTCTCCGAAAACCACATTAAAAGGGCCTTAAATTAACAGTGTCGGTGATATTCCCAGAAAACTAACTTCACTCTGATATACCTATGAAGGAATGACAAACCCCTAACCACTGCACCAGTTGCTGAATTGATAAAGTCTGTTTATTCATACCAAGGATAA
Source organism: Meconema thalassinum (assembly GCA_946902985.2). Classification (NCBI taxonomy): domain Eukaryota; kingdom Metazoa; phylum Arthropoda; class Insecta; order Orthoptera; family Tettigoniidae; genus Meconema; species Meconema thalassinum. The sequence continues at coordinate 934,957,524 of OX336390.1, forward strand.
ATCAGTCATAGCATTCATGATTGCGATTTTGCTAAGTGTACTCTTTACAACTGGAATATTCGCGGGCGAAGCCGCGACGGGTAATGCTAGTTATTATTTTATTATTATTATTATTATTATTATTACGGTATTATTATTTTTTATTATTTTACACGTTACAGGCCTATTAGACCACGCGAAGCAATCATGACTTTTTGTTCTTCCTGTCTTTCCAGTCCTCTTTCATTCGTGCACTAAAGGCCCTCTTCCTTTCTTCGGTCCACTTTGGTCTTTGGGCTGTAGGTGCAGCTCTCTTTGACAACACTTCCCACTTGTATACTTTGTGTCTAAATACGCTTTTGTCTATGACGTCTTCTGGGTCGACTTGTGCTTTTACTAGATCAATTTTGACTTGCATCATCCAGGGTGTAGTAATCTTGAGCCGCTGTATGTATCTAAGAATTTTGTTGGTAAGTCTAGTTTGTGGGAGTCTGCTGATGTGGCCATAAAATTTTAGTCGCCTCTTTCTGATGTCTGCTGCGAGTTTGGACAATTTCTCTGTGGTGTCTCTGGAGTGAAGCCTGTATCCTTCATCTGTGTGCTTTGGTCCAATTATTTTCCTTATTATTTTTCTTTCCTCTGTGAGGATTTTTTCCAAGTCGCCCTTAGTGTGTAACGTCAACGTCTCACTAGCATAAAGCACCTCAGGTTTAATAACCGTGTTGTAATGACGAAGTTTAGTGAATGTGGACAGACTTTTTTGTTGTAGACACTCTGTGTCTTGTATAAGGCTCTCTTCATTTTCATTAACCTAGTGTTCTGCGCGATTTTCTCTTTTCCCGTCGGTTCAAGCACTTCACCTAGGTATTTAAAGTGGGCGACTCTATTGATCTTGCCATATTTCGTGTTTAAATTCTGTATGTCGAATTTCGTACAGAAAAACTCTGTCTTTTGGAACGAGATCTGTAGTCCTACTTTTTCGGCACACTCTTGGAGTACTTCTATCTGTCTGATTGATGTGGTTTCGTTATCTGAGAGTAGAGCCAGATCATCCGCGAAGGCTAGACATCCAACCTCCAGTTCGTCCTTTGGTCGTCCTAGTCGCACTGGCCTCCAGTAACCTTGAAGTCTCAGTTCTTTCTCCCATTCCTTGATAACTTTGTTCAGCACTAGGTTGAAGAGAAGCGGAGAGAGCCCGTCACCTTGGCGAACACCTGTATTGATCTGAAATGGTTCTGAGATTTCCCCCATGAATTTCACTTTTGATGTCGTGTCTGTCAGTGTCTGTTTGATCAATCGCAAGGTCTTGCTATCCAAACCTTGCTCGTGCAAGATGTTGAACAATGACTGACGGTCAATGGAGTCATATGCCTTCTTGAAGTCAACGAACGTACATATAACTGGAGTGTTCCTGAGGGCTTTGATTTTCAATATACTTTTTAGGTTGAAGATTTGTTCCGCGCAGGAGCGACCAGGACGAAATCCCGCCTGGTACTCGCCAATCTTGTGTTCCAGCTGGTCCCGAGCCCTTTGGAGTAGGCACGCTGAGAGGATCTTGTACGTAACTTGTAATAGTGAAATGCCCCTGTAATTGTTTACGTCAGAGCGGTCGCCTTTTTTGTGTAACGGGTGGATCAATGCACATTTCCACTCATCTGGTAGCTTTTCTGATGTCCAGATGTCAGTGATAATCTGTGTGAGTTCCCTGAGTGAGTGTGGCCCTAGGTTTTTCAGTAGTTCGGCCACTATGCCGTCTTCACCAGATGTCCTGTTGTTCTTAAGTTTGATGATGTGCCTGTGAACTTCCTCTTGTGTCGGAGGTAATGAGTCTGCGTTCTTGACTGTAGGTTCTTCCTCTGAGAATCTCTCTATTGGTTCTGGACAGTTGAGAAGATCAGAGAAGTATTGTGCCATCACCTTGCAATTCTCCTTATTCGTTAGTGCTAATTTTCCATCACCTTTTCTGAAGCAAAGGTTTGGTGGTGTGTACCCTCTGATGTGTCCTGCAAACGTTCTGTAGAAGTCCCTTACGTTGTAGTTACGGAAGTTGTCCTCAATGGAGTCCAACTGTTCCTTCAGGTATCTCCTCTTGGATTGTCTGATAATTTTTGCGGTTGCTTTTCGTGTTTCATGGAAATTCTGTAAATTTTCTGGGGATTTTTTACTGTTGTATTTCTGATATGCCAATTTCCTGGTAATGAGTGCATTCTCACAATCAACATCCCACCAAGGATGTTTGGAATTCTTCTTCAAGGGAATGAGATCTTGTGCTGTTTCTATGATTTTTCGGTGGAAATTTTGCCAGTCATTGGCATGTTCTTTTTCCCAGGCTTCCTTCACTCCAGAGTCTGCGATCTTTTTTGTGTCAAATTTTGGTAGGGGGGTTTTCTTACAGAAAGTTCTCTTTGGGGTGAACTTGACCTTGACGCGGGTTAGGTAATGGTCAGAGTCAATGTTGGCTCCTCTACGTACCTGTACATCATGAATCTCCTTCTGTACTGGATATGAGATTGCCACATGGTCGATTTGGAACTCACCTAACTGCTGGACTGGAGAACGCCAGGTTTTCTGTTTTCTAGGGTGTTTTCTAAGAGATGTTGACATGAGCTTGAGGTTATTCTGCTGGCAGAGTTCTATGAGTCGTGTGCCATTTTTATTTGTGAATTTATGTGCAGGATAGTTTCCGACTGTTTTCCTGTACATCTTTTCTCTACCGATCTGTGCATTGAAGTCGCCCATGAGGAGTTTGACGTCATTCCTGGGGACTTTGGACATCACTGTGTCAAGGGTCGACCAGAATTTTTCTGCGGACTGTGGATCGCTCTTGTTACTTTGGTTAGTGGGGGCGTGTGCGTTGATCAGTGTGTATTTTTTGTTGGCGCACCGGAAGCGCATGCTCATCAATCTGTTGTTTACTGGAGTAACTTCTTCTAAGGATTCTACTATGGTCTTGTGGACCATGAAGGCCATCCCCAGAAGTGGAGCGCCTTTGGCAACGCGCCTGTCAGTCTTGCTCTTGAACAAGCGATAATTGCCGTAGTCCATGGTGTCTTCATCTGTGATACGTGTCTCCTGCAGCGCGAGGATTAGAAGCTTCTGTCTATCGAGTTCTGTCACTAGATTGTGCAACTTTCCAGGCTGTATGAGAGTGTTGATGTTTAGAGTGCCTACGTATGTTGGTGTCTTATGTGGAAGTTTGCCAGAGAACTCCTATTTTCTCTGTGGCCGTGGTTGCCCGGGTCCCCCAGAGTCCGAACGCCCGGGTGCCGTCAGTTGACGGGTGGATTGGTTACCACCTGGGGTAATACTGTTATTATTTGCACGCGCCATGGTTACTTGTAAGAAAAGGGGTCTAGTGTTTATCCACTAGGTTTCTTAGAACCAGGGATTGTTAGTTCCTGGAGCATGTTTACAGCCGCACCACATGGTGAACAGACGCTGACCATAAGCCGCCCAATCTGGGAACAAACGCTTTTGGATTTAGAGTTCTTTATTGGTGGGGAAACCACCTGGCTCTTCCGCTCCATCCATCGTTGGGAATCTTAGATTCCTCTTCCGCCATCAGGACCGTTGACCAATTTTCACCTAGTAACCCTAGGCAGGGGCCCTTACAGGGTGCTACCATCCGGAGCCAGATGGACCCAGGTTTTTTAACGAGGTGTTACTCCTCCCCCTCCTCCTTCCTCATCACTTACGAGATGAGGCCCCGGGCTTGGGACCGGCAGTGGCGGAGTTATTATTATTATTATTATTATTATTATTATTATTATTATTATATCGTTATGACCGTCTAAGGAGCGTGATTAAACCTATCCAGCTGATCTTGTCCTCCCAAAATCTCTTCATCTTCACGCTAAGGCCCTTCCTGCGCTCCACCGTCCAGGTTCTGTTGGTTGCAATGTTTGAGCATTTCGAGGGAGAAACGACAATCATAACCACTCCTAGTTTCTTTGTGAGTTCCGGTGTTTCTAACTACTTCTATGTAGGTCTATCAGCGCCTTTTTCCTCTGGACCCAGATCCGGTTTGAAACTGATTACAAGATATTATCGTATTGGTGGTTCCCCACTACTGTGCCACGTGGCAGCACAGATGTTCAGCAGGTAAGGTGAGACAGTAAGCGACAGCTGGTGCTAATGCTGAGGGTGACAATCACTGCACCCCTCCCCCAACCCTCCCTCTTATAATCCAAGCGCTACCGGCTCATCACACATGTCATGTCTACCTTCACTGTTCTGTACACACGTTATGCTGTGCCTCGGTGAAGAACCAGTCAAGTGATTCCTGGGGTGAATGTAAATAATTTATTATCCAAGGTTAGGCGACATAAGCACTCCTTGTTTCCTTATGAGTTAAAAGTGACGTAAAACCAATAACATTAATTAGTCTATATTCGACCGTGGCGAAATGTAAATATTACTCGTATATGTCAGAAAACTGTACTAAAATTAGGCTCATTATGGTACAAGGTTTCATTATGATACAGTTTCTCCCACCAATCAGAGCTCAAGAAACAGTTGTGTGACCAATTAGGAAAGGGTAGCATCGCACCGGCGCTGACTTCCACGGCCTCCTATTCAAAATTCCACTGCCTGGCCTAGTGTCATAGTAGGGTAATCGAGGAGGCCATGGTCAAATACAAGGTATTCTCTGCGTCTCATGCGCTCTGTTCAGTACATAAAACTGGCGAAATCTCGACAGATATTTATAAATATTTATGTTCGAACATAAACTAGTTATAATTATCGTCAAACATAAACAATCGTATGCAACTCGCCTATAATGGTAATTAAGACACTCGTATGGAAATACTCGTCTTAACTATTGCCATGATAGGCTCGTTGCATAATGTAGGCTACTGTTCTTTATGATTTCCGTTGTTTCCAACTATTACTTTGTATCAGCCGCGTCATAGCCGTGCTCGTTGAATCGTGCACCACGACCGCCCAAGCAGCTGCATTTATCATTAGAGACAGATGACCGAGATGTTACACCCCTTATTCGTCATCAGCCGCGTGTGCTTGTGTTTGTGTCGGATTTCGTCTGATAACCTGTGTTTCTGTGATGACCGTAGCAGTGTGTGTAAACCTATTTGTAATTCAGATGAAGTTTTGGAAAGAGGTGGCCGTGGCCTTAAGTTTTGCTTCACTAGTCTGAATGTACCCAGTTCCAGCCCTCATACCAGAATAAAATGTCTTGGCAGAGCTAGGAATCAAACCTGGACCTCCGGGGTTGAGAGCCAAGAATGATAGCCGCTACACCACGACAAACATTGAGGCCAGGCCGATTCACCAGAGTATTTTAAATGGTATGGACTCCGTCTTGAGGAAAGAATTCACGATAAAAATCAATAAATGTAGAACAATAATATTGGAAAGCAGCCGAAGTAATCAGAAACCTCTACGGACGTCAAATTGACAGGTGAAAAGCTAAAGGAAGTAGAAGACCTCTGCAACTTAGGAAGCAATATAACAGGTGATGGACGAAGCAAAAATGATATAAAAAGTAGGTTCGCTCAGGCAAGGAAAGCATTTCTACAGAAAAGAAATCTCTTAACACCAAATATACTAGATTTAGAAATTAGGAAGTCATTTTTGAAAACCCTTGTCTTGGAGCGTGGCGCTCCATGGAAGTGAAACTTGGCACAGGAGAAAAGAGGAGAATAAAAGCATTTGTAAAGTGGGGTTATGTCGCCTCTGTGGTGTAGTGTTCAGCATGCTTAGCTGCCACCCCGGAGGTCCACGGTTCGAATCCCGTCTCTGCCACGAAATTTGAAAAGTGGTATGAGACTGGAACGGGGTCTACTCAGCGTCGAGTGGTTTAAATGAGTAGAGGAGTTTCGATTTCCACCTCAGCCATCCTCGAAGTGGTTTTCCGTGGTTTCCCGGGCAAATGCCGGAATTGTAGGCCTACTTAACGTAAGGCCACTGCCACCTCCTTCCTTATTCTTTGTCTATCCCTCCCAATTTTCCCATCTCCCTCATAAGGCCCCTGTTCGCTTTGCAGTTGGGGCCACCTGGGCGAAGTGCTGGTTACACTCCCCAGTTGTATCCCCTGACTCAGAGTCTCAAGCTCCAGGACACTGCCCTCAGTGGCGGTAGAGGTGGGATCCCTCGCTTAGTCCGTGGGAAAAGCCATCCCTCGAGGGTAAAACTATAACGAAAAGAAAAACCAACGAAAAGTGAGGTTACAGGAAAATGATGAAAATCAGATGGGTAGATAGGGTTACAAATGAAGAGGTATTAAGCCAAGTAGGAGAGGAGATATGTTTCTGGCGATTGCTAATGAAGAGAAGAGATAGGTTGGAAGGACACATACTAGGTAAGACACCCGGCAATAGCAAACTTACGTAGTTATGCAAGGAAGGGTTGAGGACAGGAACAAGTTAAACAGATTGCGTCGGATGTAAGGTGTTGTAGCTATATAGAGATGAAACGATTAGCTCAGGACAGGGAGGCTTGGAGAGCTGCAATAAACCAGTCAAAGGACTGAAGACACAAACACACACTCGGGTAGGTGCCCTGAGACTTGAAACATGGTACTGTGCCCGTTTAGACCGGAGTCCGCACGACCACATATGCATTTTACCAATAATCAGTCAGCACGAGAATCAAAATATCCCGGAGCGCCAGATGGGTTAAAGCAAATCGCAAAAACGACATCAAATTTATAAAAATGCTTTGCTGATTTTTGGCTCAATGCAACAATAAGGATAGAAGGAGATTTAATTGGGTAAGACACATCTGGTAAAATTATCTCAGTTTATTTAACGTTAAAATCTGACTGCAAGAATAATGCTCAAAGTAGCATCATCCACGTGTGGCGATCCACACTCTTATTTACACACAATATACAGAAATCTTCCAAACACATTTGACAATCTTTTTGAAAACACAAGTCCGATTGTTGGTCCTGTGGACTGTGTTCCAAAATTATTAACCTTTTATTCCAGTGCAAAATGAATTGTCCATACTGGAAATAACGTCGATCACTGTTTGACTATTTACATGATATTAACACTCGTAGAATAAATGTTTATAGAATTTCTTAAACTTTCACTTGTTTTCCAGTTTTCCAAAATATATCGTTGAAACTATTATCATCATCGTAGCAACACAAATTATTAACACATATTAACAACATCTGAAAAGTATTTGACCATTGAGCATATCATCGAAGAACTGTGCGAAGCACAACAACAATTAATTGTTCTTCTGACATTAAACATTTCGAGAAGTGACTCGATTATGAACTTCAAGTTCCAAACAAAATATATGATTTCTGAATCATTAACTTGATCAATAAATGGTTGAACCATTCAACTATTAGATTTTCCACTTGGGAACAATATTATAAAAATATTTATATTTATGGCCATTTCTAGCAACTTTCACAACTTGCAATTCTTCGACAGAATGCGGAAATTAGAATTGTAGTCTTATAATGAATTCATTTAGTTCATGGCACTAGGATTGAAAATATCCTTCAAATTATTCGTGGTTAAAGAATTATTTTAAATTGGCAGTGGCCCATTCTACTATTTGTGTAAGAACACAATATTATAACAACAACAACAACAACGGCAAAGGTCTTCCTCTGAAGAAGAATAAACTACTATCATGACAAATCCGGGTTCTAGCAAAATCAAAGTCTAAATGGAATTCGTAAACAAGGTTGAAATAAGAACTGATGGTTTCAAAGAAATAACCTTCGGGTTATTCATACGACGAAATGTGTGGCTCCAATACTCCTACTATAAACCTGAGCCATCGAACCTGCTATTTGATTGATGCTCGAAAAAACCTTCATTCCTGCGACTTAAACCTGCGCACCTGGGAATGGCATTACAACTATTCCACACACATAAATTATCTTCCCAAAATTTATACAATAAATCAAGCCTCTGCTTGTTATCAACACTGGAAGATTAATAAACTAACAAGTTTATTTTATTTTACCATTCAGTTCAACCCGTGAATTTACCATACTTATGAAAAGCTTATTTCACTTTCGAGGTGTATTTACGTCATGATTTTATATAAATACAAAAATCCTATTTGATACAAATATCAATTGCTTCCCGTTTCATGCCTCTCCGTGTTATATGAAACATATACTTTGCTCATTGCAAATATCAACTGTTCAACCAGAACTGAAATGTAGGTTGAATGCGGGCTTGCGCTAACCACTCTCCTTCGGAAAATCTCCTGTTCCAAACTAGAAATGTTTCAAGTACTTCATAGGCTCTTTCTCAATACATATGATTATTATAAAATATAATATCCAAGAATTATTTAGAAAAATTATGAAAATTATTATTATTATTATTAGTGGATTATTATTATTATTATTATTTCAAATATGTTTAATTATCATCTCATTATGTGAGAATCCACATGTTCGAACCTTCGAATATGGAAAAAATATCCATTCCTCAACAAAAATAAATTTAACTTTTACAGTTACATCGGCTGATTACCGTGATTTCCCAAAAATATGAAAAATTCAAATAAATGCTCAAAATGCTCGGTCATCGATCCTAAACTGTTCTGAGTGCTGAAAATGCTCAGAATAAATCTAACAAGTCTTGCGTAAATCATTACAAGCTTTAAATACGACGAAAAAAAAATGTGTTGGTCATCTGCAGAAAAAATAGTTTGTTCCAATTAGCTAGGCATAAAATAATTCAAATGTGGCTTACATTTCTTGATGTTCTTGAAGTGTCGTAAACCTGGTCTATACCAGATTTATCCGTAGATATGCCCTAGCGGACAAGCACGTATAATCCTTGTATCGGCCGCCATTGTAGACCCACAAATCGTCTAGTCAGACATAATGGTAGTATCTTTCGACGTTTTAAATGACTGTTGCTCCATTTTAATATGGGCTTCTAACAAAGCCATAACAGTTTGTTTGAAAAGGGTCAGATCTAAGCGATCTTTCTTAAATATGTCAGTTGTAACTTAACTCACTGTAATCTCATCAGTACAAGAAAAACGTTGACAGTCTAAGCAGTTAACGGCTGTTCTGAAGATCGTTCCCTGGGCATGGTTTATTAAAATCACCATCTGCCATGCGCTAGACAACCTGCAGTTTCCCTTGCGTAGACTAATGAACACCACCGTTATAGACTAGTCTTCACTGTACTGACGGATCGAAGTGGTTAAATAGTTACAAAATATGAAAACTGACTTCAAAATGGATTTAAACATCCAAGTATTAATTTACTATTGGACTGTGACAATTACTATTTTCTAGACAGAGTCTAGCATATGTCCTTTAGGAAATTTAAATATTTCCACCAATGTCTGTCGAAAAACAATCACCTCAGTGATTCTCCTCACCAGAAACTTACTAAGTTCCAACTCGTTTGCGCAGCACTTCTCGTGACTATCACGATTTGAAAAGTACTTCTTCGTAGACGTGGCAACCATGTGCCTTGGCTCAGCGTAGACGCAACTTGTTCGCCAAGTGCTTGTGATGAATTGAGCTACCCATTGCTGCTCCAGCTTGCTTTTATACCAAAACGGTCAGGGTCACGCGTCATCGCCTGATATCTAGAAATCCTCATATCTCTTGAATCCCTGGTCCGATTTACTTGATACTAATTGCATTCTCTTTTATTTGGCCGTGCCAGTAATCTGATCCCAGTCTCAAGTCTCTGCTCCATAGTTAACTATTTAATCAATAAATAGTCTCCACCTCTGCTGTTACTCGCTACGTCATTTACCATCCAACTATCGGTAATTTCCTTCGAATGGCTTCGAGAAGCAATGTAGCGCGATATTCAAATATCCGAACTTTCAAACGCTGCTACAGCCTTTCCCTTGATATCTAGGTGTCTGAAACTTGGAATACCCATTCCTAAAGTTGGGCACATCCACCCCACACCTAGCAAAAAATAAAAATTGAAAAATTTTTATTTTTCCTATCTACACATTAAATTATCTGGTTCTTGAATAATAGATCTTCAAATTCGAAGCATTATAAGTTCCCACGATGTTACCAGTTCGTGTATTCGCTACTTCATAGCTTCCATTATTGTTTACTTCCACAATATTCAAAATCCTTAATTTTACCATTCCCCCGGGATTGTTGTGTTCCCGATGGACCTGGATCATTGGGCCTCTGCTCCACAAATTGTAAGTTATCCTGGTGTCTTGCTTCCAAATTTTTCCTCGTGTCCTTGTTAAATTCTTCGTTGGACTGACGAGTATCTACATTCCCTCTGTTATTATAGTTTCTACCATAGGATCTTCTTTCCTGGTACCTTCCTTGAGTATCACGTGGTCTTCTCCATCGAGTGTTGTATCGATTACCACCATCCGGTCTTGCATATGGTTTGTAACTGTATCTGTTACGGTATTGGTTCCATCCTCTCGTATTGGAATCTTCCCTCGGCGATTTCTCTTCTCGCTCCTCTCGAATCTCTCGAGGTGTCTGAGAATAACTGTCAGCCATAACAGCATACACAGCGTTATTACTCTTTACTCCCTTCTGATGGAAGAATTGAGCGTTTGTATGATCCAGCTTCTGCAATACTTCATCAAACTGTTCCATATTGTAGATATCAGCAGCGATCAAAGTCCTCTGGACGTCTGCTGGAAATTGACGTATCAAAGCAGTAATCAACTCGTTATCTGGCATTGGCGGATCTAAATGTTGGAGTTTAGACAGCTGTCCAGAAAAGTATGTAGAGTATCGAGTAGGTTGTGACTCGAGAATCTCTTCGAATACAACTCTGCTCTAACTTGCTGTTGGGTTTCAGGGGACCAAAACTTCTTCAATAACCCACGAGAAAACTCCTCAAAAGTATTTAGAGTGGATCTAAATGCTCTAAACCACAAAAGTGCGGGACCTTCCAAGAACTTCCCTATTACCCTGATCTGTCTTTCTTTAGGGATCTTAGAATCTTTCAGGTAATCACCTGCTTCTCTCAGAAATTCCACGGGTGTTACAGAATCTCGCCCTGAAAATTTAGAAGGCTTGTCTTCTATATTCTTAAACACAGTTATGGGGTTGGATTGAAATACTGTCCTGACCTCATCCTGTCTATCAGTCTCTCTAGCTCCTCCTAGATTTATCTGTATCTGTTCCTTTCCCCTTACATTCGGCATTTTCAATAGATGATCAGACTGTTTTATTTGAGTTTTCATAGCCTCAAGTTCCTTCTGGTTTTCTTCTGCCATCTTCTTGATTGCTTCAGTCTCTTTACTATTTTCTTTAACATCAATGGATATCTGGTTCATAACAGCCTCATGACTTTTCAATGACCCTGTCATATCTGATATGTCCTTCTGAGTTGCTTGAATATCCTTGGCAATTACTTCAATGTGGGATGACAAAGATTCCCTAATCTCCTTGATTCCCTCTTGATTCTCCAGCTTGAGTGTGTCTTTTATTTCATTGACAACTGTGGTTTTAATCTCAGTTTGCAATTCATGAATCACTCCTTCTCTTATTTCTCCCATGACAAGTTCCTTGAATTGTTCCGTTAAACGCTGAACAACTAGAATTCCCATCTCGTTACTCTCCTTCTTCACTCTGACTTCCAGGTTGACCATGTCTTCACCAACTTTCCTAAGACCATGTTCTATCCTATCAGCTAAGCTTTGGGATCGAAGATCGGCATCGCGAAATTTATCGTCCATTAAACTAGCGTTAGTAGCTAATGAAGTTTCGAGCTCATGTGTTTTATCGCATAATTTATTCATTTTACTTTCAAGTGTCATTTTCAAAATTTCAGAATTCTCTTTAAATATACTTTCCATTGAATTAAATTTACTGTTTAAATTTTCCTTTAAGTTATCTTTTAACCTGCTTTCTAACAAATCGGAATTTTCTTTGAGTTTATCAGAATTTTCTTTAAGTTTATTTTCTAAAGAATCAGAATTTTCTTTAAGTTTATTTTCTAAAGAATCAGAATTTTCTTTAAGCTTTTCATCTAAACTTTCTTTCAAGTTATCTTTTAACCTACTTTCTAAAGAATCAGAATTTTCTTTAAGTTTACTTTCTAAAGAATCAGAATTCTCTTTAAGTTTCTTTTCTAAAGCCTCAGTATTTTCTTTCATAATAGCGGCTACACGCCGTCCAGCCTCTTTCGAACTCTCCTCCAAACTCCTCATCATCCTCATCATTTCTTCCATAATTTCAATTAATATTCAAAACTTAGGGGTATACAACAGTGGCAAACACAAGCTTATAACTAGAACAAGAAATATGAATAGCTAATTGGAACACTATAATAAAATGAGATTTGTCCTAATATCGACGTGATGGAAAAACAAAATTCTCTACTTTTACGAATTACATTTACCATAATATCACAAGAAAAATATGCAAGTTCTCAAATATCCTCCACCTGGATTCTATTAATGTGTATCTCCAGTCATCGAACGTTTACTACTGCCTTTACTTGACGCCCTAATGGTTAAGCCATTATCAAAAATAATCAAACCCATTCTAATTATTAACCAGTTAAATTTTTAATTTTCCCACTAATTGGGTTTCCTACTAATTTATTCATCCAAACCAGACATCTCTCAACTCCCAAAATATTTCTATAAAAATTATCACAATTTCAAATCGGCTTGCGATTGACCATGTCTAAATCGGGACCCACGTTCGAAGCCATTTCTCTCTCTATCTTATTTTATGTGCCCGTTTAGACCGGAGTCCGCACGACCACATATGCATTTTACCAATAATCAGTCAGCACGAGAATCAAAATATCCCGGAGCGCCAGATGGGTTAAAGCAAATCGCAAAAACGACATCAAATTTATAAAAATGCTTTGCTGATTTTTGGCTCAATGCAACAATAAGGATAGAAGGAGATTTAATTGGGTAAGACACATCTGGTAAAATTATCTCAGTTTATTTAACGTTAAAATCTGACTGCAAGAATAATGCTCAAAGTAGCATCATCCACGTGTGGCGATCCACACTCTTATTTACACACAATATACAGAAATCTTCCAAACACATTTGACAATCTTTTTGAAAACACAAGTCCGATTGTTAGTCCTGTGGACTGTGTTCCAAAATTATTAACCTTTTATTCCAGTGCAAAATGAATTGTCCATACTGGAAATAACGTCGATCACTGTTTGACTATTTACATGATATTAACACTCGTAGAATAAATGTTTATAGAATTTCTTAAACTTTCACTTGTTTTCCAGTTTTCCAAAATATATCGTTGAAACTATTATCATCATCGTAGCAACACAAATTATTAACACGTATTAACAACATCTGAAAAGTATTTGACCATTGAGCATATCATCGAAGAACTGTGCGAAGCACAACAACAATTAATTGTTCTTCTGACATTAAACATTTCGAGAAGTGACTCGATTATGAACTTCAAGTTCCAAACAAAATATATGATTTCTGAATCATTAACTTGATCAATAAATGGTTGAACCATTCAACTATTAGATTTTCCACTTGGGAACAATATTATAAAAATATTTATATTTATGGCCATTTCTAGCAACTTTCACAACTTGCAATTCTTCGACAGAATGCGGAAATTAGAATTGTAGTCTTATAATGAATTCATTTAGTTCATGGCACTAAGATTGAAAATATCCTTCAAATTATTCGTGGTTAAAGAATTATTTTAAATTGGCAGTGGCCCATTCTACTATTTGTGTAAGAACACAATATTATAACAACAACAACAACAACGGCAAAGGTCTTCCTCTGAAGAAGAATAAACTACTATCATGACAAATCCGGGTTCTAGCAAAATCAAAGTCTAAATGGAATTCGTAAACAAGGTTGAAATAAGAACTGATGGTTTCAAAGAAATAACCTTCGGGTTATTCATACGACGAAATGTGTGGCTCCAATACTCCTACTATAAACCTGAGCCATCGAACCTGCTATTTGATTGATGCTCGAAAAAACCTTCATTCCTGCGACTTAAACCTGCGCACCTGGGAATGGCATTACAACTATTCCACACACATAAATTATCTTCCCAAAATTTATACAATAAATCAAGCCTCTGCTTGTTATCAACACTGGAAGATTAATAAACTAACAAGTTTATTTTATTTTACCATTCAGTTCAACCCGTGAATTTACCATACTTATGAAAAGCTTATTTCACTTTCGAGGTGTATTTACGTCATGATTTTATATAAATACAAAAATCCTATTTGATACAAATATCAATTGCTTCCCGTTTCATGCCTCTCCGTGTTATATGAAACATATACTTTGCTCATTGCAAATATCAACTGTTCAACCAGAACTGAAATGTAGGTTGAATGCGGGCTTGCGCTAACCACTCTCCTTCGGAAAATCTCCTGTTCCAAACTAGAAATGTTTCAAGTACTTCATAGGCTCTTTCTCAATACATATGATTATTATAAAATATAATATCCAAGAATTATTTAGAAAAATTATGAAAATTATTATTATTATTATTAGTGGATTATTATTATTATTATTATTTCAAATATGTTTAATTATCATCTCATTATGTGAGAATCCACATGTTCGAACCTTCGAATATGGAAAAAATATCCATTCCTCAACAAAAATAAATTTAACTTTTACAGTTACATCGGCTGATTACCGTGATTTCCCAAAAATATGAAAAATTCAAATAAATGCTCAAAATGCTCGGTCATCGATCCTAAACTGTTCTGAGTGCTGAAAATGCTCAGAATAAATCTAACAAGTCTTGCGTAAATCATTACAAGCTTTAAATACGACGAAAAAAAAATGTGTTGGTCATCTGCAGAAAAAATAGTTTGTTCCAATTAGCTAGGCATAAAATAATTCAAATGTGGCTTACATTTCTTGATGTTCTTGAAGTGTCGTAAACCTGGTCTATACCAGATTTATCCGTAGATATGCCCTAGCGGACAAGCACGTATAATCCTTGTATCGGCCGCCATTGTAGACCCACAAATCGTCTAGTCAGACATAATGGTAGTATCTTTCGACGTTTTAAATGACTGTTGCTCCATTTTAATATGGGCTTCTAACAAAGCCATAACAGTTTGTTTGAAAAGGGTCAGATCTAAGCGATCTTTCTTAAATATGTCAGTTGTAACTTAACTCACTGTAATCTCATCAGTACAAGAAAAACGTTGACAGTCTAAGCAGTTAACGGCTGTTCTGAAGATCGTTCCCTGGGCATGGTTTATTAAAATCACCATCTGCCATGCGCTAGACAACCTGCAGTTTCCCTTGCGTAGACTAATGAACACCACCGTTATAGACTAGTCTTCACTGTACTGACGGATCGAAGTGGTTAAATAGTTACAAAATATGAAAACTGACTTCAAAATGGATTTAAACATCCAAGTATTAATTTACTATTGGACTGTGACAATTACTATTTTCTAGACAGAGTCTAGCATATGTCCTTTAGGAAATTTAAATATTTCCACCAATGTCTGTCGAAAAACAATCACCTCAGTGATTCTCCTCACCAGAAACTTACTAAGTTCCAACTCGTTTGCGCAGCACTTCTCGTGACTATCACGATTTGAAAAGTACTTCTTCGTAGACGTGGCAACCATGTGCCTTGGCTCAGCGTAGACGCAACTTGTTCGCCAAGTGCTTGTGATGAATTGAGCTACCCATTGCTGCTCCAGCTTGCTTTTATACCAAAACGGTCAGGGTCACGCGTCATCGCCTGATATCTAGAAATCCTCATATCTCTTGAATCCCTGGTCCGATTTACTTGATACTAATTGCATTCTCTTTTATTTGGCCGTGCCAGTAATCTGATCCCAGTCTCAAGTCTCTGCTCCATAGTTAACTATTTAATCAATAAATAGTCTCCACCTCTGCTGTTACTCGCTACGTCATTTACCATCCAACTATCGGTAATTTCCTTCGAATGGCTTCGAGAAGCAATGTAGCGCGATATTCAAATATCCGAACTTTCAAACGCTGCTACAGCCTTTCCCTTGATATCTAGGTGTCTGAAACTTGGAATACCCATTCCTAGAGTTGGGCACAGTACTATTGCGGATTTTACCTGGAGGGAGTGTGGAAGAACCAGGGAAAAACACTCTCTGGATGGTCTCTGTCAGCTTAATGCACAGTCATGGTACGCCACCTAACGCGCACTTCTACGGCGTACTGTATATCCAGGTCAAAGAGGAAAGAATTCGGCTTGAATGAATGTGTCTCTCCCCCTAGAATAAACGTCATTCATTTTACACACATTTGGTACCTCAAGCGACGTGGTGGCCAACAATCTATAATCACAGAGTTCAATTGTTCGACCCGTGTCCTGAAGAGAGTTCATTTGGAAGTTCTCCGTACAATTGGTGCAGACGTCCAGATGGGCCATAAAAAAAAGTGAAACCAGCACGCACAAACAAATGAAGACCAATTTGGCGATAACATTGACGAATATGGCTGGCGGCATGACGCGACATCAAGCGGGAACAAGTGACGATCTGGGAAGGGGGAAGGGCCTAGTGGCTTCAGATTCTCCCCTCCCTTACCGTGTGCCTACCGTCTGCCCTTCCGAACACGTTATGCTGGAAGCATTTTGGATGAGCACAACAGATAGCCTACTATTTGACCCTGTGTCGCTCTGCGGAGCCGTGCGAGAACTCTCGCATAATGGGTTGTGTGTGCCCCATGTGTACAGACTACCCGCCCGTCCCTAGTACTATGCGGGCTTGACGCAACACAGTTCTCGCAGGGGTATCGTCTTGCTTATTATCATTTTAAATGATCTTGTCGACTTCGTCGTTACGCTGGGCTCTGGCGTTACGTTACGGTGACGGGACGAAATGTACCCAGATGCACTGAGGTGTGTGACGTCATACTACTGCTTGGTGCATGTGTTCCCCGACAATCTCTACTTCGTTAGTATGTCTACCCCTTATTATTCCCGTTTACCAACGGGGTCGGGGATGAGATGCGATGGAAGTCTTTGTGGCGATGTTTTTTACGGCCGGATGCCCTTCCTGACGCCAACCTCATGAGAGGAGTTAATGAGAGATGAAATGAATGATGGTGAATGAGACTGGGCAAGGATGTGGAAGGAAGCGGCCGTGGCCTGTCAGAAGGTACCGTCCCAGCATTTGCCTGGTGTTGAAAATGGGAAACCACGGAAAACCATTTCAAGGACGGCCGACGGTGGGGCTCGAACCCACGCGTCTACCGAGTCAGCAGAGAGCTTGGCCCCATGACCTAATGCTGAGCTTAAGCCAGCGTAGCCACTACTGTTCGTTAGTATAAGACAAAAATCCCCGATTCTTTGATGTCACGAGTAATCTCGAGAACCACTGGATGGATTTTGATGCGGTGTTCACCATTCTGTAAAGGATATCTCGAGGAAAGATCCTGTAGAAAATAATTTATGTATGATCAAAGGAAGCCAAGCACTAACGATTTCAGTGAAAAAGTCGAAAACAAACTTGGCATCCGTGCGTTTCTTAAGCTTACGCTGGGCAAACCATTAAACACATCAATATACTATGAGCGTAAGAATTGGTCAGCATGAAAAGTTCTACAAAAACAGTCCGGGAGAGCATATCTCTATCTTCAATACATCGCCCACTATAAGTGTTTTTAGACTGGATGGAAGGGGCACGTCCCCGCGCGCTATGGTGAGCGTGACGGCATCCCGCGCGCTTGACCTTGCTTTGCCCTTGGTTTGCACTTGCCGTTCGCGAGTAACTTGAAACAAGATAAGCAAGATCAGTATTATGCAGATAATTTTCTAACATGTTGAACCCTTATTGATCTTCGATAAATAAGTATTCATATTTATTATTATTATTACTACGGCCTAGGCAGCACATAAGGAAGTCGACTTGGATATTAGGGAGGCCAGCATTTCGTAATGATTGCAACAGAAGCTGAGTTGGTAGCTATTCCTGGGGGACGGCCAGAATTAGTCGAGTTCAAGGCCAAATTGTGCAACTACTGTACCAAAATTGGAGACATAAAGGAAGAATCACGAGGTCCTCTCAACGAACATACGATTGAATCAGCCAATCGCAAGAGACCAAGCCGTGACCACGAGGTGGACGGCGTCAGTAGTAAAAAGCGCGCGGAAGTGTGTATCTAAGGAACCGCCGAACGGATTAATCTCCGCTCGAGTAATTTGAGACGTTGGATTTATTTGGAGAAGAATGACACTAGCCCCATCTTTGTGAGACAAAAACTCTGGAAGTTTTTATCCGACTCCGCCCCACTCCGCCGCCCTTGTCAGTTTCTCATAAATAGTTTGGCCTGACGCCAATCTGAGTACTTATTGTGTGGAGCCTTCAGAGGCATACTCCACGCCAGTTTGAAGTGTGATTTTGACGCTCGAATTTAATCTAAGTCTATTCTTGTGGAGCCTTCAGAGGCATACTCCACGCCAGTTCGAAATGTGATTTTTACGCTCTAAAATCAGTGAAGCTAATTTATTTTCTGAGCTCTGGGGAGCTAATGTCGCAGCGTTTGCAGTATCGAATTTTTAAAAGCTATAATACATTTTGTTCTAAAATCAACTAAATTGTGTGATCTAAATATTTCACGCCAGCGCGTGATAAACTGTAACATTCTTTTAAAGACGACGAGTTCAACTTTAAGGGGGAAGTATCGTATCACCCTAATTAGCGCTTACCAGAACCGAAGTCCAAGACGGGACGGAAATACCGGACGAGATAGCGACTGCTGGTGCAGCCAGGATTTTGAACTTGTTAACGAGCCAGTGGCGCGGACTCGAGATGTATATTTTATGTATAAATTGTGTGTATTGTATGTGTGTTTTTATAGTGCGTATGTGCGATATAATTAGGGCCAGTCTTCGCTATTAATCGCAGTAGGACAATTGTGGGTGAACTGAGTAGCCTGCAAGCGATTATAGATAGGCAAATATTTAACATTGAACTTTTCTGCCAAGGAGTCGAGACCAAGATGATCAGCACGTGGTTTGAAGTTGGGATGAGCTTCAAGAAATCAACGCAGACGACTACTATGGAGTGCTAAATTGTCCATAGGGCAATGGGTTGAGGAGGATGTCCTTAGTCCTACATGCAGAAGCGGTGATGTACTAAAATTGGATTATTTCAATGATGTAGTTAGATTTGGCCGGGGAACTTTGTAAATAGTCATGTTTTTCTTTCTTGTTTTATAGCTGTTTTTTTCTTGTACCGACACTATATGTTTAAATGTCCGTTGGCGCGTGGCCAATGTGTTTGTTGATATTTTGATTTTTTTTCTTGAGTCATGGGTAATGTACGCGGCGTGCGTGCGTGATTTTTATCCTTGCAATTGCGGAACCCGTTACATTCGATAAATGGTGCTTTATTAACGTTAATATTTGAGATAGGAATGGGAGGAATTGATTGTAAAACATTTTGCTGAACAGGTTATTATTCATGTTAGGGTAGCCGAGTGCACCAACTTAAAAGTAATTGTAGAACACCTTCGTTCTAATTTGATAGATTTTTCTTGAGTCCTTTTCAGGTGACTAGTCACGGCATGGAACGATGGCGCCAGCATGTGGATATTATTTGTGTCATTTATTTCAGGGTCTGTCACAACCCATACGTGTGATTAAGTGTGTGTTGATGTGTCTAGTGTGTGTTGATTCTACGTGAGGAGGGGGTAGTTGTCCTACCGCCCTTATATATTTTTGCTGCTGTTGTATTTTAGATGGAAAGACAGAGTGCTCTTGGGAGACTGCTGATTCTTGTCCATATGTTTTTCTGACACACACGTATTATTGTGCTTTGGGGCACATTTCTTCGAGGTTCGACCCCATGCTCTGGGAGGTCGAGGTTATTGACACGTGGGTTGACAGACATGCAGAGTTCCACAAACCGCCCGTTTTGCCTGTGACTTATTTTGATAGGCAGTCCTATTTGTCCGACTGAACCCTGTAAGCTTTCATGCAGCAAACCTGTTCATTGTGATGGCTAATTTTTTAAGCCATAATTAATTGGGGAGTTCGCCATGTGTGTAACGGATTGTTGTACCTTGTATGGACGAGAATATTGTGATTAACGTAAATGTTGGCTGTTTGCCTATTGCTTTGTTGATGACTCGATTTCATGTAATTTTGTTTGTCACACCCGTTGGGTGTAGTGGTAGAGTATTTGTAAATTTTGACAGCGGTCATTTGAGTATTTTTCTATTGGTCACGTGTTAATGTACTTGTGTTGATTTGTGTGAGAAGTCCTAAGTTTTTAGGCAGTAAATGTTGCTACGGCAATTCAAGTCCAATTTCACACGGAAATTTTGTGTTTGTTTATAGTAGATTTAGGAAGTGTCGGTTTAATTTAATGTATTGTAGTTGTGTTCCCTTGTGTCGGTCTAGCTCTAGGAAATGCGGATTCGTTGTCTGAAGGGTCACTCTGGATGATAACGAATCACGCATTCAAAGTACACATCGTGGTGCATGTAGAACGGCGTACGCACTTATATGGTCATTTTTGTATCGTTTTATTTAAGGACACTTGGTCCAGGTAATTAATCTCTCCAGAGATATGGCCTAAGTTTTTGGCATTTTTATTAAGCGGGAGTCAGTTGGGAGTTTTGTTGTTAATTGTTTATGTGTAAATATGGTGATTCGTTATTAAATTCAGTTGTTTTAACCCTGGCTTCACTCTTTCCTGCATGTTATTTTGTTATATGTTACCCTGCAAGTTAATGAAGCGCCCTGACAGCAACTTACGAATATGACCTGTTACGCCCCGAATCTGAGTCTCATATGCTTCTTTGCAAGGGTTCAATGTCAAGAGTCTTTGGCTTCGAGCGAAGCGAGAAGCCTCCAGACTTTCCAGCATTTGTAGCATTTAAAATGATACAAAGTCTAGTCTTTCAGACTGACTGTCACTTTTTGTTTAAAAGCACTTTATAAACAAATAAATATATTTCCGTTGACTTTTCAAGAAATGCAAGATTTTTCCTGTACTATTGAGGCGATTTTGGTATAAAACACTCCATCTGGTTTAGGAGCTTGAGTTTTGTGAAACATGCCTTAGCGTATTATATAATAAGATTATTTGCAGCTAGGTATGAACCACCAGACCACCTCGTGGCGCAGTGGCTATCACTGTTGGCTGTCACCCCCGTGATACCGGGTTCGATCCCCGGCTCTGCCAAGAATTTTAAAGTCTTGGTATGGTCTGGTACGGGTTCCCCCAGCCTCGTGGTGCAAAATCGGAACGTGCCGGATGCTATGGTAGGAGGATGAGTGGAAAGAAACTGGCCACGCTACCACACGCAAAGTCCGGTTCGGGATGCCCGGTTAGTGATCCCTTGACTAATTCAGGTCACCTACGTCCCTGTAGGGGATATGGCACTCTAATTTTATATGTTTAAGAACCGACAGCTCGCTAAAGCGCAGCGCTAGGCCATGGGTAAAGCCCTGCGCGGATCGCCAATGTATAGAGTAAATTTGTGGATAGATTTTAGAATACAACGTTGAATTGGATTTTTGAAAATAATTTGAGATTTTGCTAAGATCTGCGTCTTTCACATTTCTTGTTATTTCCCTATTGGCTTTCACTTGGATTGTTTGAGAATAATAGAGAAGTGAGAGAATTCAATACCCTCAATTAGTGTTGACTTATGCCCAAAAAAATCATACCTTCGCTTACCTGCGTGGCTATATCCGACGATTAAGTGCTATAATTAGCCACCCGCTGTTTCACTTGCCGTTACTCAGAGGGACAACACTTAGTCAATATTGTCTTGCGATTCACACAAAGCCTAGTGGACGAATTTCTCCTCAAATGTCTAAAGGTGTTGCTTTAATACTTTGCGCTTTATCTAATAAATTAACAAGATGTTCCGTGAAGAGGTAAAGCCTATTGTCATATATCCTACTCATGTTAATTGCCTCTATCAACATACAAAAGTTCAGTTTGATTGCTGTAATAGATTCGCAGATATTGAGAGCCAGCTAAATATTGCGGATGGTCGCCATGTTGGATTTTTATATCTGTAGGTCTTAGAGTTATGTACTGTTACATGAAGAGTATTGTGTACGTGTAGTATTCAAACTTCAATCGCATGATCAGGACACAAAAAGTAAAAACGAGATTTTAAAATTTCGCACAGCTGCCATCTTGTGGTTATGGAAACAAATGAAAAAAATAGATGCCAGTGGATTAACATTTGTTGAAGGATTTACTGTACCAAGTGTCACTGCACTCGGATGGTTACATTGCGAGAAACGACCATGTGAATATTTATACTTCGCGTCGCCGCCATGTTGGATTTGTGATCACCAGGTTATTGAAAGTTCAATAGGTGAACTTATGTTCATAGCCCCTATGAACATTAAAAACTTCGGTTTGATTGCTGTAATAGATTAGTAGATATTGAGATCCATCTAAATATTTCGGATGGTCGCCATGTTGGATTGTTATATGTATAGGCCATAGAGTCATGTACCATTAAAGGAAAATTATTGCAAGGGTTCATTATTCAAACTTTCACTTCGATCGCATGATTACGACACAAGAAGTAAAATCTCAATTTTAAAATTCTCACAGCCACCATCTTGAGGTTATGTAAACAATTGAACTAAATTAGATACCAGTGCATTACAATGTGTATAAACATTTCCTGTACCAAGTTTCAGTGCGTTTGGATCAATAAATCACGAGAAACGTCTATTTAAACTTTTCAAATTCGCTTGGCTGCTATATTCGTTTTGTAGTCACCCGGTTTTTGAAAGTCTTATAGATGAACTTCCAGTAGGACCTTTATTTCCGTACAAAATTTCAGGGTGATACCGCTAATAATTTCAGAAATATAGAATGCCGGTGTAATATTTCGCACAGCCGCCATCTTGAGGTTATGTAAACAATTGAACGAAGTTAGACGTCGGTGCATTACAATGTGTATAAACATATACTGTATCAAGTTTTATTGCGTTTGGTTGGTTAAATCGTGAGAAACATCTATTTAAATGTCGCAACTTCGCTTGGCCGCCATGTTGATTTTGTAGTTATCAGGTTTTCAAAAATCACATGGGTGAACTTCTAGTAGTTCCCTTTATCACCGTGAAATATTCCAGGGTGATATCGGTAATAGTTTCGTAGATATCGAATGCTGGTGAAATATTTCGCACAGCCGCCATGTTGGATTGGTGAGACGTAACAAAATTTGAAGGGCACGGTCGGAGTGGTCCGAAATAGTGCTATGACCTTACCGAGTTTCATTGCAATCGCTCCAGCCATTTAGAAGTTATTAGGGGGGACACACACCATCACACACACACACCATCACACATGCACACACAGACAGACACACGGACAAAAGGTGATCTCATAAGCCTATTTTTTCATAAATGAAAATATGCTAAAAATGTTATTGTAATGTCAGCGGATTCGGATAAAAGTTGTGCGGATGCGGGGCGGATGCGGATAACGTTTTGTTTATCCGCACAGGGTTCCAGCCATGAGGCATGCTCTCTGTGGACACAGTAGACGTCGGTTCGAGCCCCACCGTTGGCCATCCTTGAAATGGTTTTAAGTGGTTTCCCATTTTCAATTCCATGCAATTGCTGGGACGCTACCTTCTGACAGGCCACGGCCGCTTCCTTCCACATCCTTGCCCATCTCCCATTAACCCCTCTCATGAGGTTGGCATCAGGAAGAGCATCCGGCCATAAAAATCTTCCGCCACATAGAATTTCATCGCATCTTATCCCTGAACCCGTTGAGCGGCTTCGGTGGCATAGTTGGTAGCATGCTGAGCTTCTATGCCCAAGATCGCGGGTTCAAACCCGACCGAAGTCGTCGGATTTTTTAAGAACGTTAAAAATCCCTCAGTAACTTATGCCTTCCTTCGGAGGGGAAGTAAAGCCGGCGGTCCCATGTCAAAGATGAATGGCATGTTAAAGAACCTTCCACTAATTACACCTGTGTGAAGCTAAATTATATATAGGTAAAACATTTGACTAAAGTTCTTCGGTTCCTACATTCGTCGTCAAGAGCCGACTGCGGTGGCATCTGGTAACTAAGTTCTGAACTATGTGGTCGTTGTCGGTGGTGTTTGGCGGCAAAAATTGAATGTATGCAGATAACACACACTAATACAGTCATCACAATTAACACCGGTTATCAGACAGATTCTACACACACACAAAGTACACGGGGCTACATGACCGCGTTGTCGCAGCCTCTAAACTAAGGAACCAACCAACCAACCCGACCCCGTTGGAAACGGGTAAAATAAGGGGTAGTCATAGCCTACAGTACATTTCCAGCTAGGTAAAAAGTATACTTCTTACACATTATTATGGGTAAACAATGAATGGTTAGTTAAGAATAGTCTAAGTTTCAGTATTTAGCAAGTCGATTTCCAGGCAACCTTAAGAGTGTTTTTTCCCCGGTTTTTCCTCATTTTCTCCAGGAAAATGCCGGTATAGTAAGTTACTTTACTTCAAGTCCCGGAGTGCCTACCCCATCCCTGTCCCTGATACAATTACTCACACTACAGTCATCACAGGAATACAGACTATCAGACAAGCGCAACACACATTCAACTATACGGGGCTGACGACCAAGATGTTCCAAGTCCCTCAAATTAATTAACAACAACGAAGTTTAATATTGGGGATCCGACCATAAAATGTAGGCTACTAGTCACCTCCGTACCTGCGTTAATCTAGGTTAATAGTTCTTTCCCAAGACATCCAACATGCCGCAAAATGTACGATTCACCGCTATCTCAACGCCTTATACAGTAGTTCAGTTAGCTCAATATTGAGTTCTCACTTTCGAATATTTTAACGCCTTATGATTCCAGTTAGTTTAATATTGAGTTCCTACTTTCCCATATCTCAACGCCTTATGAGGTCTGTTAATTTAATATTGAGTTCTTACTTTCCAATATCTCAACGCCTTATGAGTTCAGTTAGGTTAATATTGAGTTTCCACCTTACGTATGCCTATATCTCACCACCTAATGATTTCAGTTAATTTAATATTGAGTTCTTACTTTCCAATATCTCAACACCTTATGAGTTCAGTTAGGTTAATATTGAGTTTCCACCTTACGTATGCCTATATCTCACCACCTGATGATTTCTGTTAGTTTAATATTGAGTTTCTACTTTCCTATATCTCAACGCCTTATGAGTTCAGTTAGGTTAATATTGAGTTTCCACCTTACGTATGCCTATATCTCACCACCTAATGATTTCAGTTAATTTAATATTGAGTTCTCACTTTCCCATATCTCACCACCTGATGATTTCAGTTAGTTTAATATTGAGTTCCTACTTTTCCATATCTCAACGCCTTATGAGTTCAGTTAGTTTAATATTGAGTTCTCACTTTCCAATATCTCAACGCTTTATGAGTTCAGTGAGGTTAATATTGGGTTTCCACCTTACGTATGCCTATATCTCACCACCTGATGATTTCTGTTAGTTCAATATTGAGTTCACACTTTCCAATATCTCAACGCCTTATGAGTTCAGTTAGGTTAACATTGGGTTTCCACCTTACGTATGCCTATATCTCACCACCTGATGATTTCTGTTAGTTCAATATTGAGTTCACACTTTCCAATATCCCAACGCCTTATGAGTTCAGTTAGGTTAACATTGGGTTTCCACCTTACGTATGCTCATATCTCACCACCTGATGATTTCAGTTAGTTCAATATTGAGTTCACACTTTCCAATATCTCAACGCCTTATGAGTTCAGTTAAGGTGCCTGTACACTTGAGAGTGATTTTCATAAAGCAAGTCTAGCTAGACCGCTCTAGCTAAACTGAGTGCGTGTACACTGTAGAGTAATTTTCGCTAGGTAGAGCATTCGTTGAGTGGAGTTAGACAAATCTACGTAGAGCACTCTCTGAACCTGTGTACACTGTCAACCGTAAATGCACTAGGTAGAGCAGCGCTAAAACATTCTGAGAGCAGTGTGAGTCTAGGTTTTATTGCGCTGTGTTGTGAAGTTAAAATATCTTCATGAGAGCTTTTAGCATCTGTGGTGGTTGTGTGTGCCTTGTTAAAAAAGAAAACCATGAAGAAGAAGAAAAGAAGGTTGTGGGTGAGGAATTGGAGATCAAAAAGAGAATACGAGGGAATGCACGCTAAATTATTGCAATAGTTATGTTCGAAATATTCTGAAGCGTACAAGAACTTTTTTAAGAATGAGCAAAAATGACTATGATTATATTTTGGCCAAAATTACCCCCAGGATCAGCAAAAGGGATCACCCGAAACGACTGTGCCTTCAAATTTCTGTTTCTGTATTCTTTCCGAGTACGATTCCAAGTTTCTGGATGGGCTTCAACATTTTCAATTAATGTTATTGTTTTTTCGCGACTCCACACAAATTCAGCCATATTCAAACACTATAGTTAACAACAAACAAATAACCCCAACAATCCACCACTGACTCTACGTAGAGCACTTTCCAATATTCAACCGAACGAATAGAGCTAGACTGGTCTAGCTAGGGCACCCAAATACTGTTTACACCGTAGAGTTAGCCGGCCCTAGCTAGAGCTTAGAGCGGTCTCCGCTAGGGTTCTCTACCACCTGTGTACGCTGGAGAGGAGCTTAAAGTGCCCTAGCTAGAGCTACTCTATGCTCTAGCTAGGGCAAAAGCTCTCCAGAGTACAGGCACCTTAATGTTAATATTGGGTTTCCACCTTACGTAAGCTCATATCTCACCACCTGATGATTTCGGTTAGATAGTTTAATGTTAGTTTCCCACCTGATGTAACTTATATCATGATGCCTGGTGAGTTCAGTTCCCACGGAGTTGCAGGTTGCTGGTTCTAGCAGGTGCGGTCTCACCTTATCGTGTCTTCGCGCTGCGCGGTCTGGTCTCCAGATGGTGCCTGCGCCAGATGTGTGCCGCATCTCGCTTGTAAACAGCCACTGTACCTAGCACAATGGCTCCATGCAGCGAGGTGCGAAAATAAACTTGTAGCGCTCCAGATGGCAGCTCCATATCTCCTAAAACAGGTGCACCCTGTAACTAGGAAAAAGATAGTTCTGCCAACAATAACCACAATTACAGTAGGACACATAGTTGTCAGATTGGGCAACATTCCAATACTTAACTATATTTTCAACCAACGTAACGCTTTGAAGTTCCATTTGGCGGTTGACGTTCAATTTGGCGGGAGAAGCAAGCCAATGATATTTTAAGGTGACTATTGTTAAGTGGCAAAATATCGTGTTGCGCATCTGCGAATTGCACCAAATCTTTGCCAATTCAAAAGAATAAAACTTGCCACCCACCTTTTCAAATAGTCATAGAATGTGAATAAAATTTACCAAATTATAAAATCTATATATAAAGCACAAAGTTTGTCTGTCTGTCTGTCTGTCTGTCTGTTTGTCTGTTATGTATACAAATCTACACCGTTCCACCGATCTGAACAAAAATGTGTATACTTACCCTTTGGAACCCTGCTGGTAACCCTGTCAACTTTCAATTTCGGACAGACGACTCAATTCCCTGCATTTAGGCCCTTTGGCACAAATCTACACCGTTTCACCCATCTGAACCAAAAGTTGTATACGTACCCTTTGGACCCTGCGGGTAATACTGTCCACTTGAAATTTCGGAAAGACCACTCCATTCGCTGCATTTAGGCCCTTTGGCACAAATCTACACCGTTTCACCGATCTGTACCAAAATGTGTATAGTTACCCCTTGGAACCCTGCGATTAACACTGTCCACTCCATTCCCTACATTTAGGCCCTTTGGCACAAATCTACGCAATTTCACCAATCTGAACCAAAATGTGTATGCTTACCCTTTGGAACCCTGCGGGTAACACTGTTCACTTAAAATGTTGGACAGACCACTCCATTCCCTGCGTTTAGGCCCTTTGGCACAAATCTACTTAATTTTACTTATCTGAAGCAAAATTTGTATAGTTACCCTCTGGAACCCTGCGGGTAACGCTGTCTACTTTAAATTTCAGAGAGACCACTTCTTTTCCTGCATTTAGGCCCTTTGGCACAAATCTACACAATTTCATGATCTGAAGCAAAATTTGTATACTTACTCTTTGGAACCCTGTGGGTAACACTGTCCACTTTAAATTTAGGACAGACCACTTCATTTCCTAAATTTAGGCCCTTTGGCACAAATCTACACTGTTTCACCGATCTGAACCAAAATTTGTATATTTGCCCTTTGGAACCCTGCGAGTAACACTGTTTACATTATATTTCGGACAGACCAATCCATTCCCTGCATTTAGCCCCTTTGGCACAAATCTACACCGTTTCACCGATCTGAACCAAATTTTACATACTTATCCTATGGAACTCGACATGGAACACTGTCCACTTTAATTTTCGGACAGACCACTCCATTCCCTGCATTTAGGCTCTTTGGAACAAATCCACACGGTTTCACCGATCTGAACCAAATTTTACATACTTACCCTTTGGTACCCGACCAGTAACACTGGCTACATGACATTTCGAACAGACCACTCCATTCCCTGCATTTAGGCCCTTTGGCACAAATCTACATCGTTTCACCGATCTGAACCAAACTTTATATACTTTCCCTTTGGAACTCTACGAGTAACACTGTCTACTTGAAATTTTGGACAGACCACTCCATTCCCTGCATTTAGGCCATTTAGTTCAAATCTGCACCGTTTCACCTAATTGCACCAAATTTTACATACGGTACCCTTTGAAACCCTGCTGATATTTTGGAGAACTTTCTCCATTCCCTACATTCAGAATAACAGACAAGAGGAACTTGAAAACCACGTTTTGAGACCCAAGAACCACTCATGTCCGTAGTAGTGTAAATGTCAGAATATTGTTTATTGTTGACCTGGCTATGCGGGCTGCATCACGCCACCCCTACCCGTGTTCTGTGGTAGAATTGCACAAAAAAAAGTTACATCTTGCGCTGCTTATAAATATTGCAGTCAGGGGGAGAAATTAGTGCAAAAAGATTTCTTAGGCCCCTTAAAACAGTTATCATATTGAAAAGATTATGCCTCTGTATAAGTGCGATGGTGTTGGTGCAGTACATTGAGGTTATCAAATGCAATAAGCGTTGGTGCTTTCAAATTTACTTTCATTTATTCCGATCCTTATCCTTGAGCGCTATGTGGCGATAAATAACACTATTGCTACCTCAGGAGCTCGGCACAGCCGAAGTTTTCCAAAGTGCTCTGATTATTTTTCTATCGCGCTATGCGACAAATGACGACACTGTTGGTGTCTACATTTCTAACAGCCAATGAGATATAGGCCCTAGGCAGTGTCTTTTATTTCACTTACTCCTCTTTCTAATCATATTTTTCAATTCGTTTTTAAATTACATGTGTCAGTTCTGTAGTTAGTAAATAGCCGTTTCCTTGTTCATTATTATCATTACCGTACGGGAAAAAGACCTGAATGTTACGTCCATTATACTGTACTACTTATCACTCGCACTACCACCACCACCTCAAAAAGTTATATTATATATATTTTTCCTGTTAATTTAAGTATCATGTGCCTGTTCTGTAGTAGTATTCACTATCATCCATAAAACAAATAAATCCACCGGGCGAAGCCGGGCACTACTGCTAGTGTCCCATAAATTTTCACTGTAAAATCTGTCCTTCCGGATTCAATCATTTTCATTTTGAAATGAAGGGAATAGGTATTGAATACAGTAAGTTTGTGAATACGTATTACAGTAGGCCGATAAGCGCTTTTTCCTCGATGTCAATGAACTACGACCTATATCCGTTTTACGTCTCGGCATGATGGGTTAAAATCACTGACTGGACTATTAATTATACGAAGGCTATTCCAAAACTAAGGTCCGTTTATTTTTTTAAAATTAACCGAACATTTTATTTTGAAACCACATTTATTTTTAGGTTTTACATACCTTCCTCTATTTTTCTACATAGTTGCCTCATTATTTATTTAAAACTAAGTTCTCAAATCCCTCTGCATAAAAGTTTGCCACCTGCTCTGACAACCAAGAATTCACGCTTGAGGAAAATCCATTGATAGAGTGGTTATCATGAATCTTCGGTCCTAGTGAATTTTCGTGTCAATTGCAGTTACCAAGTCATCTGTGATCACAAACCTGAGCGTTCTTCGTCATGAACATTTTCACGGCCACTTTTGAACTCGCGTACCCATTTTCTCACTTCACCTCCCGTCATTGTATTATTACCATACACTTCACAAAGCTGACGATGAATGTCTGCAGCCGACTTGTTTCTTGCACTCAAAAAACGTATCACAGATCGTACCTCACACGCGGCGGGCGAATCAATAATCTTGAACATTGTAAAGATGCACAGTTCAGCATACAGGTTAGCTACACAGCTGCAACTGAGGCCTGCTTGTTCACAAACGATGCCGGGGGGGGGGGGGGGGGGTAGTGCACACGCTTGTTGCAGCGTGAGCACTAACTACGGGCTTAAAGGAAAAAGGACCTTAGTTTTGAAATAGCCTTCGTATTATCATGGAGATGCATGTGCAACGAATTCTTGTTAAACGTACAGTAGTTTAATAATGGCGAGGTCCATGATCACAATTCCCCCTTCCGTCCCATTTAAAATCACTTATAGTGGGCGATGTATTGAAGATAGAGACATGCTCTCGTGGACTTTTTTGTAGAGCTTTTCATACTGAACAGTTCTTACACTCATAGTTTACTGAAATTTTTAACTGTTTTCCCAGCGTACGCTTAAAAAGCGCACAGACGCCAGGTTTTTTTCGACTTTTTCACTGAAATCGTTACTGCTTGGCTTCCTTTGAAAATAAATAAATAAATAAATAAATAAATAAATAATTTTCTGCAAAAACCTTCCTTGAGATATCCTTTACAGAATAATGGTGAAACCCGCATTAAAATCCATCCAGTGGTTCTCGAGATTACCCGTGACATCCAAGAATCGGGGACTTGGTTTTATACTAAGTAGAGATAGTTACCGTATTTCCTCGTATAATGGTCGCCACCGCGTAATCGTCACACCCCACTTTTCAAACACTAAAATAGGTTTATAAAATTTCATCGCATAATCGTCGCATAGCATGTTCGTATTTGTGCACCAGTCAGTTGCACATGCTGCCGCGACTTTATAACCTGGCGTGACTTTGTCAGCCGAAAAATATCTCGTCTTTATGCTTGCGGGCTATGAACTGTGACGCGAGCGGCAAGTTTCGTCACTTAGCACATTCCGCGAGCGTATAGGCCTAATCTGGCGTGATCTTGTCAGGAAAAAGTAATCTCGTCTTTATGCCTGCGGGCTATGAACCGCGACGCGAGCGGCCAGCGCACATTCCGCGAGCGTATAGGCCTAATCTGGCGTTATCTTGTCAGGAGAAAGTAATCTCGTATTTATGCCTGCAGGCTATGAATCGCGACGCGAGCGGCCAGCGCAAATTCCGCGAGCTTATAGGCCTAATATGGCGTGATCTTGTCAGGAGAAAGTAATCTCGTATTTATGCCTGCGGGCAATGAACCGCGACGCTAACGGCCAGCGCACATTCCACGAGCTAATAGGCCTAATCTGGCGTGATCTTGTCAGGAGAAAGTAATCTCGTATTTATGCCTGCGGGCAATGAACCGCGACGCTAACGGCCAGCGCACATTCCACGAGCTAATAGGCCTAATCTGGCGTGATCTTGTCAGGAGAAAGTAATCTCGTATTTATGCCTGCGGGCAATGAACCGCGACGCTAACGGCCAGCACACATTCCGCGAGCTTATAGACCTAATCTGGCGTGATATTGTCAGAAATAAGTAATCTTGTCTTTGTGCCTGCCGGCTATGAACTGTGACGCGAGCAGCCAGCGCACATTCCGCGAGCTAATAGGCCTAATCTGGCGTGATCTTGTCAGCAAAAAGTAATCTCATCTTTAGGCCTGCGGGCTATGAACCGTGACGCGAGCAGCCAGCGCACATTCCGCGAGCTAATAGGCCTAATCTGACGTGATCTTGTCAGCAAAAAAGTAATCTCGTATTTATGCCTGTGGGCTATGAACCGTGACGCGAACGACCAACGCACATTCCGTGAGCGTATAGGCCTAATCTGGCGTGATCTTGTCAGGAGAAAGTAATATCGTATTTATGCCTGCGGGCTATGAACTGTGACGCGAACGGCCAGCGCACATTTCGCGAGCTTATATGCCTAATCTGGCGTGATCCTTTCAGGAGAAAGTAATATTGTCTTTATGCCTGCCGGCTATGAACCGCGACGCGAACGGCCAGCGCACATTCCGCGAGCCTATCGGCCTAATCTGGCGTGATCTTGACAGCAGAAAGTAATCTCATCTTTAGGCCTGCGGGCTATGAACTGTGACGCGAGCGGCCAGCGCACATTCCGTGAGCGTATAGGCCTAATCTGGCGTGATCTTGTCAGGAGAAAGTAATATCGAATTTATGCCTGCGGGCTATGAACCGCGATGCAAATGGTCAGCGCACATTCCGCGAGCTTATAGGCCTAATCTGACGTGATCTTGTCAGCAGAAAGTAATCTCGTCTTTATGCCTGCGGGCTATGAACTGTGACGCGAACGGCCAGCACACATTTCGCGAGCGTATAGGCCTAATCTGGCGTGATCTTGTCAGGAGAAAGTAATATCGAATTTATGCCTGCGGGCTATGAACCGCGATGCAAATGGTCAGCGCACATTCCGCGAGCTTATAGGCCTAATCTGACGTGATCTTGTCAGCAGAAAGTAATCTCGTCTTTATGCCTGCGGGCTATGAACTGTGACGCGAACGGCCAGCACACATTTCGCGAGCTTATAGGCCTAATCTGGCGTGATCCTTTCAGGAGAAAGTAATATTGTCTTTATGCCTGCCGGCTATGAACCGCGACGCGAACAGCCAGCGCACATTCCGCGAGCCTATCGGCCTAATCTGGCGTGATCTTGACAGCAGAAAGTAATTCGTCTTTATGCCTGCGGGCTATCAACTGTGACGCGAACGGCCAGCGCACATTCCGCGAGTTTATAGGCATAATCTGGCGTGATCTTGTCAGGAGAAAGTAATCTCGTCTTTATGCCTGCGGGCTATGAACCACGACGCGAATGGCCAGCTTCGTCAGCACATTCCGCGAGCGTTAACCTGTCGTGACCTTTTTAGAAGAAGGAAGCCTGTCTCTGACTGCAGGCTATGACTCACGCTACGCGAATGACTGGCCCGTGCAGCAATATACAGTTTATTCTTTGAACTTAAATATTCTTCGCATAATCGACGCACCCTGCTTTTTTCCACGAATTTTTGGCAAAAAAGTGCGACGATTATGCGAGGAAATACGGTAATATACTTCCTTACTTGAAGATAAACAGTACCAGATTGACGAAGTGAGGAAGTGAGAGAGAGGATGAAGAGATATTGGCAGAGAGTGATGACAACAAATAATGTAAAAACTGTCAAATGTGGTCCATAGTTGGCGTAACGAATAAACAGAATAATAATAATAATAATAATAACCGTGTTATAGCCATTTAATATTGCGTTACGAGATATTGCTTTTTTTAGCATATTTTCATTTTATGAAAAAATAGGCTTATGAGATCACCTTTTGTCCGTGTGTCTGTGTGTGTGTGTGATTCGTGTGTGTGTCCCCCTCCCCTAATAAATTCTAAACGGCTGGAGCGATTTCAATGAAACTCGGTAAGTTCATAGCACTATTCCGGACGACCCCGACCGTGCCCTTCAAATTTTGTTACGTCTCACCGATCCAACATGGTGGCTGTGCGAAATATTTCACCAGCGTTCAATATCTCCGAAACTATTATCGATATCACCTTGGAATATTGTACGGTGATAAAGGGAACTACTAAAAGTTCACCTATGTGACTTTTGAAACATGCTAACCACAAAACCAACATGGAGGCCAAGCGAATTTGCGACTTTTAAATAGACGTTTCTCGCGATTTAACCAACCAAACGCAATGAAACTTGATACAGTATATGTTTATACACATCGTAATGCACCGACATCTAACTTCGTTCAATTGTTTACATAACCTCAAGATGGCGGCTGTGCGAAATATTTCACCGGCATTCTATATCTCTGAAACTATTAGCGGTATCACCCTACAATTTCGTACGGAGATAAAGGGTACTACTGCAAGTTCATCTATAAGACTTTCAAAAACCGGTCAACTACAAAACGAATATGGCGGCCAAGCGAATTTGAAAATTTTAAATAGACCTTTCTCGCGATTTAATGATCCAAACACAATGAAACTTGGTACAGGAAATGTTTATACACATTGTAATGGACTGGTATCTAATTTAGTTCAATTGTTTACATAATCTCAAGATGGCGGCTGTGCGAATATTAAAATTAAGTTTTTATGTCTTGTGTCGTAATCATGCGATCGAAGTGAAAGTTTGAATAATGAACCTTCGCAATAATTTTCCTTTTATGGTACATGACTCTATGGCCTATACATATAACAATCCAACATGGCGACCACAGATATATTTAAATGGATCTCAATATCTACGAATCTATTACAGCAATCAAACTGAAATTGTGTATGTTGATAGAGGCAATTAACATGAGTAGGATATATGAAAATAGGCTGTATAGTTCTTCACGGAACTACTTGTTGTTGTATCTGTTCAGGTGATTCTATAGGCTTTTTGTAATTTAGAGATTCTCTCTTTGTTTGCTTCACGATTGAATCCAGATGGTTGTAACTTATGATATCCCCCAAGTATTTGAAATTATTTTCCTGAAATTATCATCATCATAATCGATTCTGGCCAACTAAGGACCACGTAATTAACTCTTCATGACTTCAGTTTTCTTTGTCGCCAGTATTCCTTCATTCTCTAGCTCACAGCTTCTTTCTTTTCAGCTGTCCAATGTTGTTTCTTCTTGGTCGCTGTTTCTGGCTCTAGGAACCCCTCAAATGTGTGTATCTTATTTCTGAAAGTGCTTCTGTTGCGGATGTCTTGATCAGTGATGTTCATTTCTTGTAGATCCTACTTGGTGTTGGCAAACCATTTTTCATAAGAGTTGCACTTTCTATTGGGCTTGTTGAAGTGGTTAACATGGTTCTTTTTGGGTCTGACGTCAGGCATTCTTGAAACATGTCCAAAGAATTTAACCCTTCGATTTCGTGTGGTATCTGAGATCCTGCTGCATGTTTTATATACTTCTTTGTTAATACGTAATCGCTATGTGTCAGCACTTTTTGTGGTCCGAGAATTTTTATTTAAATTTTTATTAAAATATTCCGTTTCTTTTTTTTTCTATTTCTTCAATGTCTTTTTAGTTGTTAGTCCTAGGCAATCTGAAGCATACAGGCACTCTGGTTGAAATTATATAGCGTAAGTAAGTAATTTGGTGATAATTTTATATTATAGCAATATTCAGTATAAATATACATAATTTATTTACTTTAAATTCAATGTATCATATAAAACAGACCGTTAGCTACAGGTTTTGATCATCAATGTCTTCTTGTAATTATTTTTATTGAAATCTATGTCATTTGGTGACAGTAGGAAGGTAATTTGGTGATAGTTGTCTAAATATGTTTTTACTTTTTAGAGTTGTATAACTACATTCCACAAGAGTTTTTGTCTTATGATGAGTTTTCACAGCACATGTCACACATGTACACGATTACATCGTCATCAATATCAGGCTTTCATTTCATGTTGTCTTTTTCCCAGCATTTTACCGTAAGGTTATTTGGTGATAGTCTATTTTCTGAAAATAATTATGGAATTTGTTAATTTACACTACCCACAACTCTAATATCTATTAAATTCTCATTCCTTTAAACATTTAAAGAAATCAGACTCGAAATCTGATATAAAAATATAAAATAACAATATTGTGGCTTACCATCAGCTGAGTAGAAAATGGTTAAATATTTCGGTATTATCTTCAGGTTTGTGCCGAAAATGTCTGTGGTATCAAACTTTTCTCTCACTGTTAAAAATAACTCACTTTCTTAGGAACAGATTGACACAAAGACTAAAACTAAAATAAACGATATATTGACACACTAAATTTCACTTGAAGAGCACACTGTATTTAAGACGTCAGCACTTGTCAATTCACTGCCACTAAGTGTTACAAAATCGCATACCTCAGTAAGTGGAAGGGTCTAAGGATTATATGTGAGCTCAGAGCAAAGGAAAAACCCAAGACTCCCTTCAAACAACAGGCGAGCTCAAGAATAGAATAGGTTTTGTGGTGGCATTCTTTTAAAAGTTTATCACCAAATAACCTGTCTCGCCAAATAACCTTACTTCACCCTATTAGTCTATTATTGTTATAATAATAATAATTATTATTATTATTACCTGAATTTTAAACCATCCTTGAATATCGCTAGGAAATGCAGCGTCCTAGCATACGGGGATGACTTGTGGATGAGGTACAACTCACAAATGTGTGCCAGTAAAGCTGACCGTTCATGGAGGTCCAAATTATTCTGTCTACTCACGGGATGGTGAAAATGCACGTGCTATGCCATCAGTACGCCATCAACAGCAATTTTAAATTAATATTTGGTGTGCAATCGTTGGCAACAGCCTGACGAACCTGCTATGTTGGGTAAAAGTAGCGTCAACTGGTGCCTGCCATATATTGGCGATATATCTGCAGTGCGTGTCTGCTTTGTGTCCTACACATTACAATAGTCAAATTACCGATTTGGTCATAATTCATTCGCTTGAGGTTAAATATAGTATCCGTCCGAATGAATTGCCTCATGTTACGCTCCATCTGAGTTGTTTCTTAGTCACGTTTGTTGGAATTGTGCAGAAAGATCGAAAATTTTTAATTAATGTAAATTTTCTTCTACATTGGACTGGTTTTAACTAAAACCTTAAGGTTAATGCAATAAAAACTTGGTATTATCCAAAATGGAAAAAAACAAAATGTTGTCAGTGAGCGTCATTACAATTAATGTTTTCATTATTTATTTATTTATTTATTTATTTATTTATTTATTTATTTGCGCCACTTTTTGACGTCTAGGATACGTATTGAGACTCCGGATTCAAAGGTTCTGGGATCGATTCCCGGCTCGGTCAAGAAATGTAATTCTCGTCTGAGGGTTGGGACGGGGCAGCCTACACTCACCCGTATGGGACAAAACTGAAAATAGATGGGCTCGATTCCCACCTTAGCTGCCCTAGAAGTGGTTTTCCCACTTCTACTCAAGACAAATGCCGGGGTGATTCCAAACTTGAGACCACTGCCACCAATCTTAACCTAGCTATTTCCATTTATATAGTATCACATCCACATCTCTTCTTCTCCACGCTGTTTGTATCAAGACTTACTATATTTTTCATATTGTATATATACTTGTATATATGTATCTAACTAGTTGCCATACGCTAAATAATAATAATAATAATAATAATAATAATAATAATAATAATAATGGCATGAAAAAGAACCTTCCACTAACTACACTTGTGGAAGCTAAAATGTGTAGGTTGGTTTGATTAACGCTATTTTAGTACCAACATTCGTCGCCAGGTGCTGGCTGCCATGGTGTCTAGTAACCATGTCCGCAGCTAGGTGTCGTGGACGGTAGCATTTGGTGGCAAAAGTAGGAACTACTTGAACAAATTAATCGTCTGCAGTCCTTCTACCTGAATCACATATAACACACACTAATACAGCCATCCTAATTAACACCGGTTATCAGACAGATTCTACACACACCCAAAGTACACGGGGCTACATGAACGCGTTGTCGCAGCCCCTAAACTAAGGAACCAACCAACCAACACTGGTTGTGCCCTGAGTTTGAAAGGCAAAATGCCTTTGGTCAATTTATGTCCAAAACTATAGCCCTATACTCTTTTACGTACGTGGAAGAGTTTACACCATCTCGAGGGAGTAACGATATGACCTGAGCAGGAATAGTGGGGTACAAGGCAGCCGAGACTGAGGGAAGGTCGTAGATCTTAACAGAACAAGTAAGCTGGTGGTTCCTCCCGCAAGGAAGGATACGATAACCAGCAAGTGAGCGGATGTGATAACTGTGAGATAAACTGAGTTAATAATGGAAACACAGAAAGATAATACTGTGAGCACGTGCTAAGGCTTGCGCGGTAGATAACAGTCTTGTCAAAAATTGCATTTTCTAACGACTGGACCTACCGACGAGCTAATGGTGAGGCCTTCATCATTACTTTCGTCTTACATGACAAAATGAAATGGTGACTCTTTTGAATTGCAATTGCAATTTGTAAGTATTTTCAACTTAAACCGCTTTTTGCAAGTATTTTCAATCTAAATTTCATTTTATAGGTATTTTGATTCTCAATTGCATTTTGTGGGTATCTTAAATCTAAATTACATTTTGTAAGAATTTTCAATCTAAATTGCATTTTGTATGGTGGGCATTTTGCAAGTATTTTGATTCTCAATTGCATTTTGTGGGTATCTTGAATCTAAATTACATTTTGTAAGTATTTTCAATCTAAATTGCATTTTGTAAGTATTGTCCATCCAAATGAGTGGTTTGAATCAACCGTACATTTTGTAAGCATTTTCAATCCCAATTGCATTTTGTAAGCATTTTGAATTTCAATTGCACTGTGTAAGTATTTTGAACCTCAATTGCATTTTGTACGTATTTCCAATCTCATTTGCATTTTGTAAGTATTT
Organism: Meconema thalassinum; assembly: GCA_946902985.2. Lineage (NCBI taxonomy): Eukaryota > Metazoa > Arthropoda > Insecta > Orthoptera > Tettigoniidae > Meconema > Meconema thalassinum. The sequence goes on from OX336390.1 coordinate 934,996,080, forward strand.
TGAATATCAGTTGTATTTTGTAAGTAGCCTATTTCGACTCTACATTGCATTTTGTACGTACTGTATTTTGAACCTAACCTACATTTTGTGCGTATTTTTCAATCTATTCCTTATGTGAGTATTTTCGTTCTAAATTTTGTAAGTATTACCGCTCTCCATTTTGTGTTCTTTAATACGTGTTAAGAGGGGGCAGATGACATCGTAGTTCCGCCCCTTAAAACAACAATAACTAACTAATAACACTAACATGACAAAATATTAAAATACAAAATGACAATCGTAAAATAAATGCGATTTGTTGCTACGTTGAGTGAATTATTAATGTTATTGCCTAAGCTGCAGCTCTGCTTTTGGTATCCGAAGGGTATAAAATAGAATCCCCTCTGTTCATGAATTCGAGCCTGAGTGATTGGAATATTTTGGCTTCACTATTTGCCTCGAGAACAGATAGTGACCAAGTTAACTGTTCTCTCCAGGACCGTGCAAGATTTAACCAGATAATAATAATAATAATAATAATAATATCGTATGCCCTCGGGTGCCGGGTGCAAGCTTTGTAATTTGACACCCAGAGGGTAGCTTGCATGTTCCTTGAATCACTATGAAAGTCAAGGAGGTTAGATATCTAAGCTCCTTGAACACTATAGCGCTTTCTAGTAGAGAAATGAGGAACTTTGTGTTGGCGGAAACTCACCGAGATTAATTTTGCCATTATGAACACGGCCTACTGAATTCAAACGGGTTCTATGACATGCCAACATCGTATGACATGCGTGTCGTATTTTTCCCGCCTTTCAAAAATCACTTACCACGGCCAGGAGCGAACCTGCAATCTTGGGGTTAGTAGACCGACACGTTGACCACTCACCCACCGTGGCAAGATAAGTAGCCTGTACAATACAATCTGAATTGACAATTTAACACCAATCACATATTCACTCTAAACAAGCACATTTTGGAGGTATCTTAACAAAACATCACATAGACCACAACTGACAAATATTGACGAGTTGCATTATCTTAACTAATACTGCAACTAAATAAGTGTCTTCTTCTTCATGGTCGTAAATCGATTTCGAAAGTCGTGACCCTTCACGCAATTCTGTTAACAATACTCCGCCATACACCACAGTCTTCTGCTGTGAGCGTTAATTTCTGAAGTGGTAGATTAGTCAGATTCCTTATCTGGTCAAGGTACCGGTCCCCTCAGCCGTTTTCTGTCAACTTTACCCTGGATGAAACGCTTCTCAGTGCCATTTCGCCGGATGATATGGCCGAAAAATGTCAGCATTTGCCTTTGGATGTTTAATATGAGTAAGCGTGCTTTGGGAGCAATCCTTAGCTCCTTCAGAATAGATTCATTTGTTCTTCTTGCTACCCACGATATTCGTAGCATTCTTCGATAACATGTCATCTCGAAGGTTTCGATTCTCCTACGGCATGAAGCATTTATGGTCCAGGTCCTATCGTGACGATAGGAAATACCAAAGCTTTAACCAGTAGCTTCTCCTTGGTAATATGATGATCTTTACATATTGTTGTTAGACTAGACAGTGCTTTCTTAGCAATACCTATTCTTCTTTTAATTTCTCCTTCACAGTGTACATATTTTAAATAAGTTACCCATATTTGCAGACATAGATTTAATGGACCTCATGATGATCGCTTCACGATCGAAACTGGTCATTTATTAATCTCATGTAAATGTTTTCAGAATTAGGGTACAATCGTGTTGACCGACTGAAAATATTCGTTTACTAAGGCAACACTGAAAATGGCTTCAAACGCCATAATAATAATAATAATAATAATAATAATAATAATAATTATAGGTGAAACAACGAATTTTAGCTAATATAATGTGTAAATGATAGTGCCATTGAACATGTAACGGAATTTTGCTATTTTAAAGTGTGATTAATTATGACAACAGATGCATCTCAGAAATTAAGGAAAGAATAGTGTTGGCGAAGAAAGCCTTTCAAAATAAGAAGAATTTGCTGCTCAATGAGCACCTCAACTTGAAGATAAGGAATCAATTTCTCAAGACATTTGTTTGGAGTGTGTTGACCTATGGTTGTGAAACATGGACACTTGGGAAAAGAGAAGAAACAAAACTTGAGGCAGCTGAAATGTGGTTCTGGAGACGAATGACCCGAACAAGCTGGATGGAAGAAAGATAACAAGTAGTTCTGTGAAGAACTATACAGCCTATTTTCATATATCCTGCTCATGTTAATTGTCTCTATCAACATACAAAATTTTAGTTTAATTGCTGTAACAGATTCATAGATATTGAGAACCGTCTAAATATTTCAGATGGTCGCCAGGTTGGATTTTTATTTTTGTACTATTACATTAAGATTATTGTGTACGTGTGGTATTCAAACTTCAATCGCATGATTAGAACACAAGAAGTAAAAACGAGATTTTAAAATTACGCACAGCAGCCATCTTTGCGATTATGCAAACAATTGAAATAAATTAGATGCCAGTGGATCAACATTTGTATAAGCATTTAACGTGCAACGTTTCACGGCACTCGGATAGTTAATTCGCGAGAAACGTCCATTTAAATACTTATACTTCGCGTCGCCGCCATGTTGGATTTGTGCTCACCAGGTTACTGAAAGTCCTATAGGTGAACATATGTTCATAGTCTCTATGAACATTAAAAAAATCAGTTTGGTTGCTGTAAAAGATTCATAGATATTGAGAACCGTCTAAATATTTCGGAAGCTCGCCATTTAGGATTGTTATATGCATAGGCCATAGAGGTATGTACCATTCAAGGACAATTGTTGCCTAGGTTCATTATTCAAACTTTCACTTCGATCGCATGATTACGACACAAGAAATAAAAACATAATTTTAAAATTTCGCACAGCCGCCATCTTGAGGTTATGTAAACAATTGAATTAAATTAGATGGCAGTGCATTACAAACTGCAAAATCATTTACTGTACCACATTTCACGGCGCTCAGAGAGTAAAATCACGAGAAAAGGCTATTAAAATATTTCAAATTCGCTTGGTCGCCATGTTGGTTTAGTACTTTACAGGTTTATGAAATATAATAAGTACACTTGTATCAGTACCCTTTATCACCGTACAAAATTGCAGGGTGATATCTGTAATAGTTTCGGAGATATAGAATGTCAGTGAAATATTTCGCACAGCCGCCATTTTGAGGTTATGTAAACAATTCAACTAAATTAGACTCCAGTGCATTACAATGTGTATAAACAATTGCTGTACCAAGTTTCATTACGTTTGGATAGTTAAATCGCGAGAAAAGTCTATTTAAAAGTCTCAACTTCGCTTGGCCACCATGTTGGTTTTGTAGTTACCAAGTTTTTGAAAGTCTCATAGGTGAACTTCTAGTAATGCCCTTTATCACAGTACACAATTTCAGGGCGATATCGTTAATAGTTTCGGAGATATTGAATGCTAGTGAAATATTTCGCACAGCCGCCATGTTGGATTGGTGAGACGTAACAAAATTTGAAGGGCACGGTCGAGGTCGCCAAGAATAGCGCTATGAACTTACCGAGTTTCATTGAAATCGCTCCAGCCGTTTAGATTTTATTAGGGGGGACACACACACACACCTCACACACACACACACACACACACACACGCACACACACACGGACAAAAGGTGATCTCATAAGCCTATTTTTTTCAAAATTGAAAATAGGCTATAAATGAGCTTGTTCTGAACCAAATTCAGGAGAATCGATGCCTGTTGAACACCATCAAGAAAAGGAAAGCAAAATCCATGGGACATATACTCAGACATGACACTCTCCTCCAGGTACTTTTTGAAGAAGAAAAAAAAACAAGAAGTTCCGTGACGAACTAAAGAGCCTACTTTTCTTAAAATTAAGTTTCATGCCAATGATTAATCTACAGTATATGAACCTATCTAGCCTTCGTGGCTTAGGCGGCAGCACGCCGGCCTCTCACCGCTGGGTCCGTGGTTCAAATCCCGGTCACTCCATGTGAGATCTGTGCTGGACAAAACGGAGGCAGACAGGTTTTTCTCCGGGTACTCCGGTTTTCCCTGTCAACATTTCATTCCAGCAACACTCTCCACTATCATTTCATTTCATCTGTCATTCATTTAATCATTGCCCCAGAGGAGTGCGTCAGGCCTCGGCAGCCGGCACAGTTCATATCCTCGCCGCTAGTTGGGGGCTTCATTCATTCCATTCCTGACCCGGTCGGAGACTGGAAACAGGCTGTGGATTTTCATTTTCATATGAACCTATCTAGAATAATGACGAAATTAAGTTGGTAATATCGAAATGTCCAATTAGTTCGAAATATACCTGGTATAATGTAGCCTAATAGAGCATTACAGTTGGCAGCCCTGGTGACTGAATATATTCTTAATTCCATCTCTTAAGGTACAGAATAAAAAAAATGGTTGAAGTCCAATGGACGTTACATGCAGTTAGACATTGGATCTATCAGCACGCGTAAAAGCATGTTGGCAACAATGTCATGCGTGTGCTGGTCAGAAATAGCCTAATCTGAAATATTATGATATCTTGTTGTGCCAATTTTGGACGAAATACATTTGTTAGTAAAGAAGTTACATGTATTTTAAAATTGGACTTATCAGCAGGCATAGAATCATGTTGGCAGCACTGACTTATATTAATTATTCCAAATTAATCTAGAATGGCATGTGCTATACGTATGCAAATTATAGGGCTGTTTGCTTTCATACTTCCTGATGTATTGATATTAGGTTAAAAAAAGACAGCATTTATTAACAGTTGGCAGCCCTGATTGCTCTTAAGAATAATTATAGTCATATCTGTTATGTTACAAATAGCACATACGAAATTTGGTTGAAATCCAACTGATAGTATAGGAGTTACATGTATTTAAAAATTGGCCCTATCAGCAGGCTTAGAATCATGTTGGTAGAACTGAAGTATATAAGTTACTCCAAAATTAATCTAAAATGTCAGGTACTATACGTGTACATAGTTTAAGGCTGTCGGCTTGCATACTTTCTGATATATTGGTATTTGGATAAAAGAATAGAGAGAGCAATTATTAACAGTCGGCAGCCCTGGTGGCTCTTAAGAATACGCTCAGTCATATCTGTTTATGTACACATATTACATACAAAATTTGGTTGAAATCCGATTGATAGTGTAGAAGTTATAGGCATTTTAAAATTGGACCCATCAGAAGGCTTAAAATTCTTTTGGCAACACTGCCATGTAGGCCTCCTGGAAATTAAACTGAAATAGTGTTATCTACATGTGTGCCAATTTTGGAATAGCTCCCATGCATACCTTGCAAGATATCCAACATGGAGCTCAAATTTCTAGTGCGTTTCTTCAGCAGTTGGTAGCACTGTCATCATTTTCAAATATGGACGTGAGATATTCCGGTATACATCTTTACTCATACTAAATTTGGTTTCGATTTCTGCAGCCGTTTAGTAGTTGATAGGGGGGACACACACACACAGCCAGACAGACAGAAGTAGAGACAGACAGAAGGACAGACAAACACACACACATTTTCCCGGATCGATCTCATAAGTCTACTTTTTCCTCATTTTTGCAAAATGTGAAAAATAGGCTAAAAATTAGGGGAAGAACCAACGGGACGACCAAGACAATCGTTTCTCAAGAACGTTGTCAAGGAAATGGAATGTGACTCTTATGTCAATATGAAGAGAACTGCTGAAGACCGTAAGAAATGGCTGCAACGACAAGGCTTTTAGCCTTTAGAAATGTTAATGATGATAGTTTGCACAACATTTAGGACTCCTGCAAGGAAATGTGAACTCCGAAGTCTCGAGACTGTTAGCCTATAGAGATGAATGCCATTAATTGATGACCGTGAAACACACCTGCGATCGATCGTGTTTGTCGTAGTTAATCTGCCATCAGTTGGCGCTTAGGTTTGAGTCCTTACATCGGAACCCGGTCGGGGATATGGGAGCGTGTAAACATGTCCGGCTGATCATTAGCCATTTATCAGGTCGGATTCCCTGGATTCCTGTCTATTAGTGACACAACTGTTTTATTAGGCCGCATAACAGTGCAGTAGATTTACTGTTCATTAAAGACAGAACAATAGCAGTGCTAATAATTGTCCATATTCCAACAAGTTCACCAAAGAATTTCACAACTTGCGGGAGAGGAATGCTACCATTCACGGTAAGAGGTTCATAAATGTAATGCATAGGCGTACTTGACGTACCAATCCGCAGAGTAATTTCACTGAAGTCATTTAACGTATGATTTATAAGGGTAAGATATAAAACATTCGCTTTATAGGCTTTTGGTGCACGCGAGTGCTTTACATGCACTATGGCTACATCTCACAGCTAGTATTGTCAGTTGCGCCATTTTGTCGTCATATCTAGAGAAGTATCAATGTAGACCTACTTCGGTAACAACACATCGATTTATTTATGCTGTCAAAATTAATGATATTACACCGTTCGTAGGCCCAACCAGTTTTACTTGGCCTACATACATAATTCTTCTTAAATAATGTTGTCATTTTAAGGTTATACGACTATGGTACGAGGGCAGATCAAAAAATAAGTTTCACTTCCCAGTTATGGCCATTTTACACCACCTATACAACAGCAACACGCCTATAACGACATACAATGTATCGTCACATTTCCACATAGTTTCCAAGAGACTCGAAACATTTCTGTGAACGCACAACCAACTTGTCGATGCCGGATGCATAGAACGTTCCTCCAGCGTTCTGCAACCACACGGAGACAGCGGCCTTCACCTCCTCATCGGTCTGGAAACGTCGACCACCGAGCTCCATTTTGAGCTTACCGGACAGATGAAAGTCACATGGCGCTAGGTCGGGACTGTAGGGTGGATGTTGCCAGACCTCCCTCTTGAAACGCTGCAGCAGTTCGAATTGCTGACACCACTTTACGATCCCTTGCCGAGAAATGGTCCGCTCCCCATACACAGCACTAATTTCAAGATGAATGTCCGTGCAATTCTTCCTTTTGGCCCATAGGAATCGGATTGTCGCACGCACCTCAGATTTGGAGTGAACGTCCAGTCGACGCGCCATTGCTTTTGGCCACTATTCACACCATACAAGACGAGACACCACAGCGACCTGCCTAACCGACGTGTGGGCAGTGTTTGTCCCTTTCTCCACTATGCCCACGTTTGCGACACACAGCGCGCTGCTGCAGCGCGTTAGTGCAACTAGCCTTTTTGATCCACCTTCGTATATTGGCTTCCACGGCCAGTGAATTAAATCTCAGCAATTCTTCTAGGTTTGTGCCGTGTCTTGTGTGGGGTTTCGCCTAGGACACCGGGCTGGCTCATCAGCGGGCTCTTGGCAACCCCGCCCGGACCCCAACAGGAGTAGCGAACTGCGCGCTACCTCCCTTTTATGAAGCGCACCTGCGCTTCTTTACTGCGAGAATTAAAAGCCCAAGCAGCCATAACCTCCCTATGAAGGCCGTGAGAGCCAATATACCATCTGTTTGGAGGCGAGTTAATATATCATCTGATGTGAGTCGTGCAGTTAGGTACCAGTAGCGGCGGTTCACTTAATTCGATTGGCACTCACTCTGGTGTGGATAATTCACAAGACACTAATAACAAAGTAAAACACCTTCTATTTTTCTGTTGACAACAGTAATTTAATAAAATGTACAACGAATATAAGTCGTGAAGAATGCAAAACTCGCAAGAAAGAATGACGTTATGAATAAAATATAAACAAAAATACAAAACAATATTGTTCAAATACACAAATAAAATATCCGAGTTCGTGCCTTGGAGCGGTCTAACGGTAGCAAAACAAACAATGTTGCTTGCACCTTTTCTCCCTCCTGACCTAATTAATGCTCGACATTATCACAGATGGGCTAGACCAGGGGCTCTTAACCTTTTAGACACTGCGACCCCCTTTTTAGACTGAGTATTTTGCCGACCCCCCAAGTTTTAACGTTAAAACAATAATTAAAAATTGCAATAATTGTTAAGTTTTATTCATAAAATCACTTGTAACTAATATTAATAAACATTTATTTTGTCACTTTAATTCTTCAATAATAATACTACTACTACTACTACTACTAATAATAATAATAATAATATCGTATGGCCTCGGGTGCCGGGTGCAAGCTTTGTTATTTGCATTCCAAATTTCGTTGTTCCTTGAAGCACGATGAAAGTCAAGGAGTTAGATATCTAAGCTCCTTGAACACTATAGCGCTTTCAAGTAGGCCTAGAGGAATGAGGAACTTTGTGTTGGCGGAAAATCCCGAGATTAATTTTGCCATTATGGACACGGCTTACAGAATTCAAATGGGTTCTTTGACATGCCAACATCGTATGACATGGTGTCGTAATTTTTGCCACCTTTCAAAAATCACTTACCGCCGCCAGGAGCGAACCTGCAAGCTTGGGATTAGTAGACCGACACGTTGACCACTCACCCACCGTGGCAAGCTACTTGTAACTAATATTAATAAACATTAAACATTAATATAAGAGTTTGTGTAGTTTGTATCGAGTATTGGCGCCACATCTCTCTCCTTACTCATAGCATCTCATCTCGAAGCCTTGATTGGACAATTGACAGATTACATTCCAGTTAAGGATATGAGTGGGGTTTTCTGGGTAGTCAATCCGTTCAGTGAGCCAGCAGTAACAAAAGCTGCTCTAAGTTCTCGTCTTCATGATGAACTGATAGACTAGAGATTTCAAGTGAGCAGTCAGTGAAAGTAAATTTTAACAAAGCTTGTGCCGACAAATTTTGGATAAGTATAGTTGATTTGTTGATTTCAGCAAAGCCTTCGACTCAGTCGAACACTCAAGTATACTACAGGCATTGGCAGCACAAGGAATCGAGACCAAATACATCCGCTTATTGGAAAGCATCTACAACCAACGCTTTGCGAAGGTGAAAACAGAAACTGAAGGTCACCCATTCCGTCTGGAACGTGGAGTGCGACAAGGATATCCAATTTCGTCCAAACTCTTCATGTGCGTGCTGGAGGACATATTCCGTAAGATTAAGTGGACAAACAAACAAGAAATAAGCATATCTGGCAATCGGCTAACAAACTTAAGATTCGCGGATGACGTAGTACTCTTCGCAAAGTCACCAGGAGAACTTCATAGATGCTACACCAACTCAACGCCCAAAGCAAAGCAGTAGGCCTATCCATGAATAACACAAAGACACAGGTGATGACAAACAGTGCAGAAACCCCAGTCTCTGTGGAAGGAAGAACACTACCAGAGCCTACGTAAAGAAATATATATTTGGGGCAACTTATCTCATTCAAGGACAAGACCGGAAAAGAGATAAAAAAAAGAAGAATTGCCTTAGCGTGGAAAAAATTCTGGTCACTACAATTCATACTCATGGACAGGAAGCTGAGCAGAAGATTGAAGTTTGAGACACTAGAATTATTCGTCTTCCCAACTCAATTATATTGTAGCCAAACGTGGTCAGCTACGAGCAGACAGATAAACACACTTCAAGTAAGTCAAAGGAAGATGATACGTAAGATACTTGGAGTAACAACGTCAGACACGATATCAAATGAGAAACTGGCTCAAATGTCATCAATGACGGATATCGCAGAAAAAGCCATGAGACAAAAATGGAAATGGGGAGGCCACATCGCGAGGATGCGAGACAGGTGGACATACAAAGCTACAATGTGGGACACATGGATAGGTAAACCACAGAGAGGAAGACCGAGGCGAAGGTGGTCCGACTTTTACAGTGCGCAGGCAGACCCACAGTGGACGAGAGAAGCAAGAAGTAGAACTGAGTGGAGGACCATGGAAGACAGACTATAGGGCAAGTGAAAGTAATTTAAGTCAAGTGCATAGCTAGGAAAACTGGGAGAGAAAGTCAAAGTGTAACAGCACAAAATAGACAAAACAAACCGTACAATTACCATGCACAATCCTAATGTAATTAGCTCACCACGTTAGTGAAAACGAGCTACCCTTTTATAGGAGGCCTTTGCCCTTTAAGGGACATTCGAGGCTGTTCTTTATTCTTTATTCTTTTATTAAAAAGGAATACCCAGAACTGTCCAAAACAGCGTTAAAAACTTTGATGACATGTTCTACATCTTACAACTGTGAACAAGGATTCTCCATGAGTGTGAATTTAAAAACCAAAACAAGAAATCGCTTGACACTGGAAAATGACATTGTTTTGTGTGTTACAAAAATCATTCCAGACATTCAAAAATTGATTAATATCAAACAAGCTCTAGTTTCTCATTATTAGAATAAAAGAACGTAAAAGTTTAGTAGGCCTACAATGTGAGTGTATTCTTTTCTTTATAAACTAGTAGTTCCGTGAAGAACTATACAGCCTATTTTCATATATCCTACTTATGTTAACTGCCACTATGTACATACAAAATTTCAGTTTGATTGCTGTAATAGATTCGTAGATATTGAGAAGCGACTAAATATTTCGGATGGTCGCCATGTTTGATTTTATATATGTAGGTCCTAGAGTTATGTACTGTTACATAAAGATTATTGTGTACGTGTAGCATTCAAATTTCAATCGCATGATTAGGACACAAGAAGTACCAAGGAGATTTTAAAATTTCGCACAGCTTCAATCTTGTGGTTATGGAAACAATTGAAATAAATTAGATGCCAGTGGATTAACATTCGTATAAGGATTTACTGTATCAAGTTTCACTGCACTAGGATGGTTAAATTGCGAGAAACGTCCATGTGAATACTTATACTTATACTTCGCGTCGCCGCCATGTTGGATTTGTGATCACCAGGTTATTTAAAGTCCTATAGGTGAACTTATGTTCATAGCCCCTATGAACATAAAGAAATTCAGTTTGATTGCCATAATAGATTCGTAGATATTCGGAGCCGTCCAAACATTTCGGATGGTCGCCATGTAGGATTGTTAAATGTATAGGCCATAGAGTCATGTACCATTAAAGGAAAATTATTGCGTAGGTTTATTATTCAAACTTTCACTTCGATCGCATGATTACGACACAAGAAATAAAAACTTAGTTTTAAAATTCGCACAGCCACCATTTTGAGGTTATGTAAACAATTGAACTAAATTGGATACCAGTGCATTACAATGTGTATAAACATGTCCTGTACCAGATTTCATTGCGTTTGGAACATTAAATCGCGAGAAAAGTCTATTAAAATTTTTAATTCGCTTGGCCGCCATGTTCGTTTTGTAGTTAACCGGTTTTCGAAAGTCTTATAGATGAACTTCTAGTAGTGCCCTTTATCACCGTAAAAAAAATTCAGGGTGATACCGCTAATAGTTTCAGAGATATAGAATGCCGGTGAAATATTTCGCACATCCGCCATCTTGTGGTTATGCAAACAATTGAACCAAGTTAGATGTCGGTGCATTACAATGTCTATAAACATATACTGTACCAAGTTTTATTGCGTTTGGTTGGTTAAATCGCGAGAAAAGTCTATTTAAAAGTCACAAGTTCACGTGGCCGCCATGTTGGTTTTGTAGTTACCAGTTTTTCATTAGTCACATAGGTGAACTTCTAGTAGTTCCCTTTATCACCGTAACAAAATTCCATGGTGATATCGGGAATAGTTTCGGAGATATTGAATGCTGGTGAAATATTTCGCACAGCCGCCATGTTGGATTGGTGAGACGTAACAAAATTTGAAGGGCACGGTCGGGGTAGTCCCGGATAGTGCTATGAACTTACCGAGTTTCATTGAAATCGCTTCAGCCGTATAGACGTTATTAGGGGGGACACACACACACACCTTACACACACACGCACACACACAGACACACGGACAAAAGGTGATCTCATAAGCCTATTTTTTCAAAATTGAAAATAGGCTAAAAATACAGCAATAACTCATTTCTTTTACTTTTTCTCCGTATGTCGCGACCCCCAAGACATATTGTGCGACCCCCCCAGGGGGTTGTGACCCACTGGTAGAGAACCCCTGGGCTAGACTATAATATGTCCGTCACACAATACGTGCTAACAAGGTGTTCGATTAAGTTGAGATGACAACTTTCTTGCCTTCAAGCAGACTTATCAGTCAGACCATTTGTACATAAGCAAACGTCTTACTTTGTTTAGAAAAAACTAGCATTATCCGTCGCGGCTTCGCCCGCGAATATTCTAGTTGTAAAGAGTACACTTAGCAAAATCTCAATCATGAATGCTATGACTGATTTATCCTTGGTATGAATAATCAGACGTTATCAATTCAGCTACTGGTGCTGTGGTTAGGGGTTTGTCATTCCTTCATAGGTAAGTTATATCAGAGCGAAGTTAGTTTTCTGGGAATATCACAGACACTGTTACTTTAAGGGCCTTTAAATGAGGTTTTCGGAGACCCTTTGTAGTCGGGTGAAAATGACCTATCGTACCACACTCACACGTGAAAATTGCGTGAAAAAATTCTAAGTGCCCCTTGACCCCCTTAAGCGCATTATACTGTATGTATTGATGAATTTTACAGCTTAATTTGGTTCAGTGACAACCTTATAACCGTCTGGAAACTTTCATAGTAATGAAATAATTGGAATTGCATTGCGTCTTACAGAAATAGATGGACCTGTGAGATGCTGTTACCATGGTTACCGTGTTGCATTCTTTCATTATTTCATTGTAAATATAGACTACGTGTTTTTAGGTATTTATTTAATTGTGAGGCATTTAAAGAGTAAGTGAGTGCGTTTCGCTTACGCATTGGGTTATGCTGAACCTGTAGGTACCCCATACGTGTAGGTTGGTGTTAATGGGACCTTCTTTTCGGTGCAAAACTGGAATGGGGCCTTAGCAGAATAATATAGGGAGGGATACCTTTGCCTTGAAGAAAGTTCGATTTGATACAATACAGCTGACACTTCCATCCCAACACCTCTGATCTATTCCACCACCCACTGGCAATAATATCTAACCTCCGCTGGTACACTCCATGATTGGTAGCCAATATGACGCAGAAATTTGATCGACCAAATCGTGGTGTAGCGGCTAGCATTTTTGGCTGTCACTCCTGAGGTCCGGGCTTGAATCCCGGTTCTGCCAAGAAATGTAATTCTGGTTTGAGGGCTGGAACGGGGTACACTCAGCCTCGTGAGGCCAAACTAAGAAGATTTGTTTCCCACCTCAGCCATCCTGGAAGTGGTTTCCCTCTTCTGCTCCAGACAAATGCCAGGATGGCCACGGCCACTTCCTTCCCAATTCTCACCTGAATTACAAATACACACACTACTACAGACACCACAATAATACAAGTTATCAAACAAATTCAAAACTGGGAAATACACTTCTCATGGATTAGGGCTCATGTCGGCACGGAAGGCAACGAAATAGCTGATCATCTGGCAAAACAAGCAGCAGGCAAGACAGACCCAGAAGTGGCTTTCGATAAAATTCCTGATAGTGTAGTGAGCAAGAAGTTCCGTGACGAACTAAAGAGCCTACTTTTCTTAAAATTTAAGATTCATGCCAATGATTAATCTATATGGCTCTATCTAGAATAATGTCGAAATAAAGTTGGTAATATCGAAATTTCTAATTAGTTCGAAATACTGTATACCTGGCATAATGTAGCCTAATAGAGAACTACAGTTGGTAGCGCTGGTGACTGAATATATTCTTAGTTCCATCTCTTAAGGTACAGAATACAAAATTTGGTTGAAGTCCAATGGATAGCATGGACGTTACATGCAGTTGAACATTGGATCTAACAGCGCGCGTAAAATCATGTTGGCAACAATGACATACATGTATTGGTCAGAAAAAAAATCTGAAATAATATGATCTATTGTTGTGTCAATTTCGAATGAAATCCATTAGTAAGTATAGGCTAGAAGTTACATGCATTTTAAAATTGGACCTATCAGCAGGCATAGAATCATGTTGGCAGCACTGGCGTAGGTATATAGTATATTAGTTACTAATCTAGAATGCCAGGTACTATACGTGTGCAAAGTTTAGAGCTATTGGCTTGAATACTTTCTGATATATTGATATTAGGGTAACAAAAATAGAGACAGTATTTATTAACAGTTGGCATCCCTGGTTACTCTTAAGAATCGGCATATACATATCTGTTATGGTACACATAGCACACACGAAATTTGGTTGAAATCCAAATGATAGTATATAAGTTATATGTATTTAAAGTTGGACCTCTCAGCAGGCTTTGAATCATGTTGGTAGCACTGACGTATATAAGTTACTCCAAATTAATATAGAATGTCAGGTACTATACGTGTGCAGAGTTTAAAGCTGTCGGCTTGCATACTTTCTGATATATGGGTATTTGGATTTTAAAAAATTGAGAGCATTTATTAACAGTTGGCAGCCCTGGTGGCTCTTAAGAATACGCTCAGTCATATCTTTTTATGTACACATAGCACATACGAAATTTGGTTGAAATCCAATAGATAGTGTAGAAGTTATATGCATTTAAAATTTGGACCTATCAGCATGCTTATAATCATTTTGGCAACACTGCCATGTATAGCCTCTTGGAAATTAAACTGCAATATTATTATCTATACGTGTGCCAATTTTGAAATAGCTCCCATTCATACCTTTCAAGATATCCAACATGGAGCTCAAATTTCAATTGCGATTTTTCAGCACTTGGTAGAACTGACATCATTTTCAAATATGGCCGTGAGATATTCAGGTATAGATCTTTACTCCTACCAAATTTTGTTTCGATTGCTGCAGCCGTTTAGGAGTTGATAAGGGGGGACACACACACAGCCAGACAGACAGACAGACACACATTTGCCCGATCTCTTAAGTCTACTTTTTCCTCAATTTTGCAAAATGTGAAAAGTAGGCTAAAAAAGGTTTTGCGTGTGAGAAGTTTACAATTGTGGGAAGAAGAGTGGAGAGAAACTCCCAATGGATCCATGACAAAAAAAAAACTCAAGTGTTCAAGCGGGACTTGCCTCAAAAATTCTCTTAAGCCATAATATGACGGTTATGATGACAGGACATGGAAAAATAGGAACCTGTCTCTATAGGTTTAAAATACAAGAGCATATTATGACGTGCCGGTGTGGCGAAGAATCGCAGTGTGGACCATATCCTATACGAGTGTGAATTTCTAAAACACGAAAGGGAATATAAATGAAGACAAATGTAATCAAATCAGGAGGCCACTGGCTGCAAGGTTGAATGAAATCGTTGATAAATATGTCAGATTTTTTAACCTATTTGTGCAGAGCATCAATTTTGATAACATCGGTACTAAACTGGAATGGGACCTAAACAGAATAATATAGGGAGGGATAGGCTACTAATTGTTTAAAAAATGAACATTTTTGACTGCTCCGACCGATTCGATTATTTTAGCTTTTCGATTGAGTAGTGGATTTTCTGTAATTTTCTATTCTACTGGGTCTTTTTCAGTTTCTTTAAACCATGTGGTCTATTATTATTATTATTAATAGTATTATTCTTTCTTAGTTATAATTTTATTAATGCAGCCAATGGCCATGTACTTTTTTTCTCAGGACGGGTTAGCCAAGGTATTACCATAACGAATAGAATAAGAAGTGATATCACTGGCCTAGTACGCCCGGTCCGCCGCAGCGCAGCGCTGGCTCCGATCTGTGATGTAAGTTAGCATTGGCGCTTACGAGACTTTTAAAACCTTGCGACCTGTTTTACATGTTAAAACACCGCAAGATATCCTCATAGGCGCTAATAAGTTCGACATCCCCACTTACTTTACTGCGCCCAATTATAATTTTTTTAAGTCGTCTCCTGTAATAGTCCAGTTTCGACAATAAGCGAAGACAGAGAGCAAGTTCAAAATGCAATTAGTTTTGCCAGCTATCGGTAAATTTAAAAAAATAACGGAACAATTAACCTCGCTATCAGAAAGGATTTCTTCACATTGTTACACATTTTACATTCCCTTAACAGACTTGCAACACAGAAAAAAAAAGCCGTACGGACGCAACTTTCAACTTTACCGTAGATTACTATACAATTCAATAATAACCATAAATTTCACTCCACAAACACCAAAATCAGTAAACTACCATCATTTCAGAAGAACTTAACATTAAACAGACATAGAAGGCATAGTTATGACCCCTTCATAGAGTAGGCTATTGCCTAAAACTGATCACGCCTCCTTCAGCATTACGGTACATATATGCTTTTTTTTAATCATTGCCTTTTTATTCTCATCCCTTTCTTCACAGAAGTAGTCTTTAATGGCATCAAGAGCATTTTTATTTACACCATACCGGACAAATACTTAGGCAAATTAGGAAATATATGTGGAACAGAATAGTCTTTCAATCGCCAGTTGGTTCTTGGGAGAAGTACTACTTCCTTCCCTTCTATCACAAATTTGTCAAATTTAACAATTAAATCTTCTGAAAAGTGAGCATCACAGATGTAGGACTTTTAAGTAAGTTCCCTATCCTTCCCTGGTATGGCCCCTTTGCTTTTGATAAAACGTTCCTTATCTTTAGGAGGTTTGAAAAACCGTCTGACCTCTTTCCAGTCCCCACAGCTAGATCTGCATCCTGGTACAATAGAGCAAGGCATCTTCACTATTCGCATTAAGCACTCATGAAAATGTAAGGGCTAAACTGCTGTTTACTTACATTAAATAACAATAAAATTAACACACGAAGATAACGTCAACACACGACAAGAAATTAAATTCCATTTCAGTTAATGCTTCCTACAATAGCATTTCAGGAATTAATACTATGAAGTAATAGTGTAAGCACTTGTATATCAATAAACGTTTGCACAGAACACCACCAAAACACTCCGATCGATTAAATACTTAATATATCGCACGTTAACTCATAAACATATGTGGAAATCAACAATCTCAAATCGACTGTAGCGCTGCGTAGCGGCGAGTGCCAACCCGATCCGTATTCATTACATGCTATTGAGGGAGAAGAGATCACACTTTATATTCTATTCGTTATGGTATTATGAAAGGAAATCGGCCGTGGACCTATTGAAAGGAACCGTCCCGGCATTTGCCTGGTGGTGAAAATGGGAAACCATGAAAACCATTTTCAGGACGGCCGAGAATCGACGGAATCGAACCCACGCTCTCCCGATGCCAGCGAGACACGAGGTAACGTGTTAGTTGGCTTCCTCTTCCCCCAAAATCTCTTTATGAGATCACTGTTTTGCCTCGTGTTCTTCTGTCCATCTTGGACCAGTCCTGCTGCTTGGTATTATTAGTCTATTATTGCGTGGCTTGGCGGTAACGTTCTTGCCTGCTCTTCCCAAGGTTAAAGAATCGAATCCTGGTGCAGTCAGCTGGCATTTGAGGGTGCGTAAATGCGAGGGAGTCGCAAAATTCCAGCACCCCGGCGTCTCTAAAAACCGCAGTAGTTAAAAGGGACGTAAAACCAATAACATTATTTTATTACATTATTATTGTTGATAGAATAGAAGCCTCCGTGGCTTAGGCGGCAGCACACCGGCCTCTCACCGCTGGGTCCGTGGTTCAAAATCCCGGTCACTCCTTGTGAGATCTGTGCTGGACAAAACGGAGGCAGACAGGTTTTTCTCCGGGTACTCCGGTTTTCCCTGTCAAAATTTCATTCCAGCAACACTCACCACTAGCATTTCATTTCATCTGTCATTCATTTAATCATTGCCCCAGAGGAGTGCATCAGGCCTCGGCAGCCGGCACAGTTCATATCCTCGCCGCTAGATGGGGGCTTCATTCATTCCATTCCTGACCCGGTCGGAGACTGGAAGCAGGCTGTGGATTTTCATTCATTTCATTATTGTTGATAGAATATCTTTATTTCACGTTTGTGGATACGGCATAATTATGTTGAAGTCGTGTAGTTAGTTCTATGTTCACTCACCAAAATTACTGTATGATACTGCCGCTAGGAAAGATGGGTATTCCAATGGGGACAGCTGACCCGCAGATGGTCAGGTTGGCCAAGCCTCCTCCAGAGCGCAGCACCTCGCATTATGCCACCTACGTGCTGGGCTACATTGTGGGAGTGTCTACCATTGACACAATTCGGTTTCGGTTGCCTACCGTAGTTCATAGCATAGTATTCGAGCTGCAGGCTTGTCGTCAAGCTTCCCCAGCAGTTTGCAGTGTTTAAAGACACGTGAAACTGGGAGCTTCCCAATTCCAATGAATGAATGTCATGCTTATGAATTCGAACATTAACTTCTACGGGGTGAAGGGTAAAAACAACAATACTGACTTGTTTAATTGTTCGTCGAAATATACTATCGACTGACTGACTGTATTGAATTGAATGATTTCATTAGTAGTCTGCCTTGGAGCTAAACATGTTGATTGAAGTACCGTACCGTATTAAACTCAAAGGTCGCAACCGAGAACTCACTACATTGCCTTTTCTACACTTCTACTCTATTTCCTTCCCCACACTACCATCCAGAGAGAATACACGGCCCAAATAGGCTCCACCTGCTTCAATTTACATTTTTATTTACATAAAATTTATTTTCCCCTTTAAGATGTCAGTGTGTAATTCTACACGTTATTGAGTTCAAACACACCCTAAATGTTATTTTCGGTAGCATTCTGTCGACAAAATTACCAGACATATTTCGTAATATGCAAAAATATTTAACAATATGGTTAAATATTGCTATTGAATCCGTATTGGCAGTTTAATGCGTGATTGATGATGATTGAGTCTTCAGACTTTTGACTGGTTTGATGCAGCTATCCATGCCTCCCTGTCCTGAGCTAATCGCTTCATCTCTACATAGCTACCACACCCTACATCCGAGGCAATCTGTTTAACATATTCTCACCTTGGTCTACCCCTACAGTTCTTGTCCTCGACCCTTCCTTCCATAACTAAGCTTGCTATTCCTGGGTGTCTTAGTATGTGTCCTACTAACATATCTCTTCTCTTCATTACCAGTCGCCAGAATCATCTCTCCTCTCCCACTCGTCTTAATACCTCTTCGTTTGTAACCCTAACTACCCATCTGATCTTCATCATTCTCCTGTAACACCACATTTCAAAAGCTTCAATTCTCCTCTTTTCTGCTGCACCAATAGTCCAAGTTTCACTTCTATATAGCGCCACGCTCCAGACAAATGCTTTCGAAAATGACTTCCTAATACCTAAATCTATATTCGATGTCAACAGATTCCTTTTTTGTAGAAATGCTTTCCTTGCCTGAGCCAACCTACTTTTTATATCCTCTTTGCTTCGTCCATCACTGGTTATTCTGCTTCCTAAGTAACAGAAGTCTCCTACTTCCTTCAGCTTTTCACCTGCCAATTTGATCTCCATAGAGGTTTCTGATTTATTTCGGCTGCATTCCAGTATTTTTGTTTTACATTTATTAATTTTCATCATGAATTCTTTCCGTAAGACGGAGTCCATACCAGTCAAAAACTCATTCAGATCCTCAGGCTTGTCGGCCAAGATGACGATGTCATCAGCAAATCTCAGAGTTGAAATTATTTCTCCTTGAATCTTCACTCCCACTTTAAATTTTTCTCCAATTTCCTTCATTGCTTGTTCAATGTAAAGATTGAAAAGTATGGGTGATAAGTTGCAGCCTTGCGTATTAATCAATAATTAGACGCCAAATGATTACTAAAAAAAATCCTCTCGGCACGCCGGAAGGCGGAGGTAGATTTCACCGGGCAGACTAGAAGATAGGCTAAAATAGGCGAAATATGCAGGTTTTCGTAGGTGGATCAGACCTCATTTATTGCGAGAATGTATTTTACAATTGGAGGTTAATTAACCTTTTTTCGTATTTTATGCATATTTTTAACATTTTATTGTCTTATGGGGATGGTAACTTTCTTGTCATATTTGGGGTTCATTTTAATAATTTTGATCACAATGTCCTTATGCAAGGTTTGGAACTGATGTGTAACTATCTAACAGTCTGTTACTTCTTCGCGCAAAATTTTATCTCCCGCAGAGATGTTGGTTGGTTCCTCAGTTTAGGGGCTGCGACAACGTGGTCATGTAACCCCGTGTACATTGGATGTGTGTAGAGTCTGTCTGATAAACGGTGTTAATTGTGATGACTGTATTAGTCTCTAATTCAGTTAAGGTCTGCAGAAGGTCAATTTTAAGTAGTAGTACCTAATTTTGTACTAAATACTACCGTCAACGACACCTACTGTGAACTTGGCTGCTAGATTCCACCGCAACCAGCAACTTGCAATGAACGTTGGAACTTCCCCTCCGAAGGAAAGCATGCTGAGGGATTTTTAGCGCTCTTAGAAAATCCGATGACTTTGGCCGGTTTTGAACCAGCGACCTTGGGCATAGAAGTTCAGCATGCTACCAGTTAGCCGCTTCCCACATAGTCAGATGGAACAAGAAGTTCCGTGCGGAACTAAAGAGCCTACTTTTCTTAAAATTAAGATTCATGCCAATGATTAATCTACAGTATATGAACCTATCAAGAATAATGACGAAATTAAGTTGGTAATATCGGAATGTCTTAATTAGTTCGAAGTACTGTATACTAGGCATAATGTAGCCTAATACAGCAATACAGTTGGCAGCCCTGGTGACTGAATATATTCTTAATTCCATCTCTTAAGGTACAGAATACAAAATATGGTTGAAGTCCAAAGGATGTTACATGGAGTTATGGATCTATCAGCACACGTAAAAGCACGTTGGCAACAATGTCATGCGTATGCTGGTCAGAAATAATCGGAAATATTATGATATATTTTTGTGCCAATTTTGGATGAAATCCATTTTTAGTATAGAAGTTATATGTATTTTAAAATTGGAGCTATCATCAGGCATAGAATCATGTTGGCATCACTGACTTATATTAATTACTCCAAATTAATCTAGAATGTCAGGTGCTATACGTATGCAAAGTATAGACCTGTTGACTTGCATACTTTCTGATATATTGATATTAGGGTAAAAAATATAGACACCATTTATTAACAGTTGGCAGCCTTAATTGCTCATAAGAGTACTTATAGTCATATCTGTTATATTACACATAGCACATACGAAATGTGGTTGAAATCCAACTGACAGTATAGAAGTTACATGTATTTAAAAATTGGTCCTATCAGCAGGCTTAGAATCATGTTGGTAGAACTGACGTATATAAGATATTCCAAATTAATGTAAAATGTCAGGTACTATACGCGTGCATAGTTTAAAGCTGTCGGCTTGCATACTTTCTGATATATTGGTATTTGGATAAAATGTAGAGAGAACAATTATTAACAGTTGGCAGCCCTGGTGGCTCTTAATAATACGCTCAGTCATACCTGCTTATGTGCTTATATTACATACATAATTTGGTTGAAATCCAATTGATAGTGTAGAAGTTATGTGCATTTAAAAATTGGACCTATCAGAAGGCTTAAAATTATTTTGGCACTACTGTCATGTATGGCCTCCTGGAAATTAAACTGAAATAGTATTATCTACATGTGTGCCAATTTTGGAATTGCTCCCATGTATGCCTTCCATGATATCCAACATGGAGCTCAAATTTCTAATGCGTTTTTTTAGCAGTTGGTAGCACTGACATCTTTTTCAAATATGGGCTTGAGATATTCCGGTATTCATCTTTACTCATACTAAATTTGGTTTCGATTGCTGCAGCCGTTTAGGAGTTGGTTAGGGGGGGGGGGGGGGGACACACACACAGCCAGCCAGACAGAAGGACAGACAGACAGACAGACAGACACATTTTCCCGGAACGATCTCATAAGTCTACTTTTTCCTCATTTTTGCAAAGTGTGAAAAGTAGGCTAAAATGAATGTGATCTCGTCAATGGCGTTGTCTTGGCAACCTCTGATAGCTCATCCCTGATCAATTTAGAAGCGTTGTCATGGTAACCTCTGATGGCACTTGGCATTTTCTTTAATTCCGAAATCGTTTTTCTCATCCCTTGGCGTAATAGTGGGTCATATCAAAATTTCTTTCAGACAAAAGTTTTAGGTAATTATTAGGGGAATATTTTCCATTTTGTACGGTTTTGATATTGTGCCTATTAAGAGAGATATGATTAATGTTTCCCGAAAAACCCACTTTTTTCCACCCCTTTGGTCAATGGTTGGAGCTATCAAAAAACATATTTTACATAAATTTTTGGCACTTACAGTATCCGACACATATTATGAACTTTGAATGGATTCGATATTTCATGTATTAAGAGAGTTATAGTGATATTTCACTTTTTCGAAAAAAGCCCCCCATTTTCACCCCCTTTGACTGATTTTGCCCATTAACGAACTCGACCGAGAATTTAATGGGATACTTATTATGTAAAAAAATCAAAGTGATTGGGGCAAAATTACGGCAGTTATCGTGTCCACAAGAAACTGATATACATATATATATACATACATAAATTATATATAAACTTTTGAACTGACGGTGGTTTTGGGGTCTGGGGGATGTGAAACGCGAAGATATGTCGAAATTTTCCGGAAGTCGAAACATGGGACCCATTGCAATAGTTAGCTTTCTAATGAAATCTACCTAAAATAATAATAATAGCCTATTGGCTATTTAAATAAACGTCATGCTAGTTCCGGTTGGCGATGCAGCCTGAATCTGGGAAACGATATCTTACATAGTTAACTCTTTGTCCTGGAGGAATAACATTATTATGCTTACAACCTTACTTTAATAGTACATTATACAACGAGCCTATAATGGCTATAATTAAGACAAGAGTATGTTTCTAAAACGAGCTTAGGCTATGCGAGTTTTATAATTTCCATACGAGTGTCTTAATTACCATTATAGGCGAGTTGCATACGACTGTTTATGTTCGACGATAATTATTAGACTATAACTACTTTATGTTCGAACATAAATATCCATAAATATCTGTCGAGATTTCGCCATTTTTATGTACTGAACAGAGCGCATGAGACGCAGAGAATGCCTTGTATTTGACCATGGCCTCCTCGATTACCCTACTATGACACTAGGCCACGCAGTGAAATTTAAATTAGAAGGCCGTGGAACTCAGCGCAGGTGATATGCTATTGGTCAAACAACTGTTTCTTGAGCTGTGATTGGTGGGAGAAACTGTTTCATAATGAAAAATAGTGTTATAATGACCATCGTTATGATACAGATTTCTGACATATAATAGTCAGGGTCGAACATAAATTAATAAATGGGACATCTCTACTAAGAATGACTTACATTTGTAATAAAGACAGTATTTCCTTTGAGGAAGATCTGAAAATATAACCTACAATTTATTAATATTTTCAAAAAGTATCCTCAAAAATATTCAAAATAGACTATATACTGTGGCATGTTGTCCTGATTTTGTTACTGACTGTTGATTGAAGGTATAGATACAGTGGCGTAACTACGGGGTGTGATCAGGGGATCAATCCCCCCCAGAGACAAATCATTTATTTATTTATTTATTTATTTATTTATTTATTTATTTAGCGTATGGCTTTTAGTGCCGGGAGTGTCCGAGGATATATTTGGCTCACCAGAGGCTGTAGCTGCTTCAAGCGGACACCCATGGGGTGAGCTACAAGTACCGTTCGATTTCAAGTGGTTCCAACTTTCGCCAACAGATGTCACTGATACCTAGTGGTGAACGTTGGAACGTTGATAGAGCGTTTCAACGAAATCTAACCTAGAAATTTAGCTTCACACAATTTTAGTTAGTGGAAGGTTCTTTTACATGCCATAAATCTATGACTTGGGACCGCCGGCTTTACTTCCCCTCCGAAGGAAGGCTGCCAAATAATAAAAATACATAACTCGATGAAATGTTTATTTTGAATGCAACCAATCTTCGGATTGATGACAAATGACTGGATTGTGTCAATTTATACTTACTAATTGAGAACATTCCTCTTTACTCGTGTTAAACGTTTAGTGTTACCAAAACTCAGCACTTGCTTAAGTAAAACTGGTCACTGTCGAGATTTTGCGCTTTGATTGGTGCAGATAAAACGTATAAAATGCTATTGAGATCAAACAAGAATACGCGTAGGTTTGCTTTCATTGATTCTACTTTTGCCCATGCCTCCTTCGCATAAATCAAAAAACAAGAAATAAAAAAATAAAAACACAAAGCAAAATTTTTAAAAAATAAAAAACAAAAACAAATCAGTATACAACAAACATGAAACCAAAAACAAAATATACAACAAAAGCAAAAGTAAAAGCAAAAATAACACAAAAACATAAAGCAAAAACAAAAGTAGTTGACAACAAAGTACGGAACCACAAAACAAAAACAAAAAAGCAAATTAAAAAATAACAAAAAAATAAAAACAAAGCAAAATCACAATCATAACAGGAAACCTTAAAACACAAGAAGAGAAAAAACAAAACATTAAAAAATATTTCTGCCCTGTAAAGAATAGGCCTACTGAAACACTCTTCGTAGCTTATTGGTTGAGATTTGGTTCAACCCTCCCCCCCCCCAGGAGCATATCCTCGATACGTCACTGTTTACATACACTGTGCTTGCCACGGTGAGTGTGTGGTTATAGTGTCGGACTACCAACCCTAAGCTTGCAGGTTCGCTCCTGGCCATGGTATGCGATTTTTGAAAGGCGACAAAAATCACGATACGCATGTCATACGTTGTTGGCAAGTTACAGAACCCATTTGAATTCAGTAGGCCGTGTTCATAACGGCAAAATTAATCTTGGGAATTTCTGCCAACACCAAGTTCCTCATTTCTCTACTAGAAAGCGGTAAAGCGTCAAGGAGCTAGATATCTAACCTCCTTGACATTCATAGCGCTCCAAGGAGCATTAAATTCGACACACAAGCTGCCCTCTGGGTGTTAATTAACAAAGTTTGCACCCGGCACCGAGGCCATACGATTTAAAAAAATAGCATATGTATTGGAGATTGAATTAATGAAAAAAATGTCCTACGTGTTGAATTTCTTAAATGAATGATGTGAAATATAACTGGCATCTGGCATTCCAAGTGCGCTATGTTTTTAACGTCTTCTTCTTCTTCTTTATGTACCATCTCCTCTCAGGAGGTTGGCAACCATCTTAGAGACTCTTGCTTTAGATGATGCAGCACGAAACAGCTCAATAGTGGAACAATTGAACCAAGTTTTCAGATTATCGATCCAAGAAATGCGTCTTCTTCCTGGTCTTCTTTCGCCTTGTAGCTTCCCTTGAATGACCAGCTGCAGCAGATATTTCTCTCCTCTCATCACATGACCCAGATACTGCAGTTTTCTAATTTTGACAGTATTTAATATTTCCTTTCTCTTTCCCATCCGCCTCATCACCTCATCGTTGGTGACCTTTTCTTTACAACTCAGCCTCAGTATCCTTCTGTACGTCCATAGCTCAAATGCCTCCAATCTGTCCATTTCTCGTTTCTTTATGGTCCAGGTCTCAACTCCATAGAACAAGGTGGAGAAGATATAACATCTTAGAAGTCTAATTTTTAGATGTAAATTAAGGTCTCTGCTAGAGAACACTCTCCTCATTTTATAGGATGCATTTCTGACTTGACCGATCCTGGACTTTATCTCCTCAGTACAGTCTAAAGCGCATTCTGGTTGTGATGTTAACGTAGGTCTATAGGTAGAGCCTTGCGCGGATAAACAAAATGTTATCTGCATCCGCCCCGCATCCGCACGGTTTTAATTTTAATTTAAATTTTAATTCTACTGTGGAGGGCTGGAACGGGGTAGGCTACATTGAGCCTCGTGAGACAAAACTGAGAAGAGCCATACTGGAAGTGGTTTTCCACTTCTACACCAGGCAAATACCGGTATG
Organism: Meconema thalassinum; assembly: GCA_946902985.2. Classification (NCBI taxonomy): domain Eukaryota; kingdom Metazoa; phylum Arthropoda; class Insecta; order Orthoptera; family Tettigoniidae; genus Meconema; species Meconema thalassinum. The sequence continues at coordinate 935,021,858 of OX336390.1, forward strand.
CTTCCTAATTTAAGGCCAACTCCTTATCAATTCTAGCCGCAATTACAAATGCACGCACTAGTGTACTAAATATACGAAGGTGATCAAAAAGTTGCAGCGCGCTGTGTATCACAAACGTGGGCACAGCAGAGAAAGGGACAGACACTGCCCACACATCTGTTAGACAGGTCGCTGTGGTGTCTCGTCTTGTATGGTGTGAATAGCGGCCAAAAGCAATGGCGCGTCGTCTGGACGTTCACTCCAAATATGAGGTGCGTGCGACAATCCGATTCCTATGGGCCAAAAGGAAGAATTGCACCGAAATTCATCGTGAAATAAGTGCTGTATATGGAGAGCGGGCCATTTCCTGGCAAGGGATCGTAAAGTGGTGTCAGCAATTCGAAGCCGGACGCACGGATATCACGGACGAATATCGCGAGGGCAGCCCCGTAACGTCCAGGACCCGTGCAAATGTCAACAATGTGAATGCAATTATTAGACAGAACGGTGGTCGACATTCCCAGACCGATGAGGAGGTGAAGGCAGCTGTCTCCGTGTGGTTGCAGAACGCTGGAGGAACGTTCTATTCATCCGGCATCGACAAGTTGGTTGTGCGTTCGCAGAAATGTTTGGAGACTCTTGGAAACTATGTGGAAAAGTGACGTTACATTGTATGTCGTTTTAGGCGTGTTGCTGTTGTATAGGTGGTGTAATAAATGGCCATAACTGGGAACAGCAACTTATTTTTTGATCTGCCCTCGTACCACAATAACAGGTTATCAGACGAATTCTATAGGCTACCCAGCCAAATATACTGGGTTGATTGTTACTACAGGCTATTCAAGTTACAATCCCGGCAGTTTCCTGGGGGGAGTGTGGAAAACTCGGGAGAAATCAGTACGCAGGATGGTCGCAGGCTCTGCCGGGATTCGAACCTCGGATCTCCGGACGGGCTGCTGCTTTTCGTCGCGGCCATGGTGTGCAATTAAAAGCACATGACTATACTGCACGCCACATGTTAAATAAATAAAGAAATACATAGCCTAAATAAATAAATAAATTACATAAATAAATAAGTTACATCCACTAATTAATATCGCTTAATGGGGAGCGTGATGGCTCAGTGGCATCACTACTCATCTGTCACTCGAACAGTCGGGTTCGAATTCCGATGACAGCTGGGTGACTTTTCACTTGCAAAATCACATGTTAACAGGGAGGACAATCGGCCTTCAACCCCGGCCAAAAGCCAAAATTGGCCAGGCTGCTCCAGTGACTTTAATTAATCGGGATAGGCTGAGCTGCTGAAAAGAAAATTATGCTCAGTCTATGTCCCATATTTTCCAAAACGTCCATATGGCCGCCGATTCTCTCTCTCTGTCTGAAGTGCAACATATCGTATCGTGGCTCACCGTGACGGCCTTTTATGTCTGCATTTAGACGAGTATTTTTGAAGTAGGCCCTACCAACCTTTCATTGCTGTGATTTGTGAAATGGTTTGGGAAGTTGATTTTTCTTTACTGTAGGCTACACTGACTAGGGAGAGCATCCAAATTGCGCAGTGGTGTGACACAATGTGAAAGTCCTGCAAGCTCTGCAGTATAACAGTAAGAAACATTGGCCATTAATCTCGCAATCATAAGCCACGGGACCTCCTTAGCACCTAACGTGATATTTCACCTCAAAAATCCAACAAGCATCAACTGGGACTCGAACCCAGTTTACCTTGAAGGAAAGCAAGCAGCTTGACCGCTGCGTCATCACGCCTAAATCTTAACGGGATCTTCATAGTCTTACTCTAAGTCTAAAGAGTATTTAGACTACTAGCATCACGCCTCAAACTTTACTGGATCTTCATAGTTTTACTCTAAGGAGTAAGTAGTCTACTGGCTTCACGACTCAAGCTCTACATGATATTTATTCATGGTCTTACACTAAAAAGTAAGTAGTCTAACGGTTTTATGCCTCAAGCTCTGCAGGACCTACAAGTCTTGCTCTAAAAAGTAAGTAGTCTACTGGCATCACGCCTCAAACTGTACAGGATCTTCATAGCCTTGCTCCAAAGAGTAAGTAGTCTACTGGCAAGACACCAAAGAATAGAATTAACCCTCCCAAAGAACATGGAAGCAGTGCTATCCTATCAGCAAAGCCCATTGTTAAAATGTGAATTCTTGCTGAACCCTGAACCGGGCTCAAAGCGGATATCCGGCGACAGGTCACTAGAGATGGCCGCTAGGGAGTTAACCAGACTGTGTGGAGTGGAAGTGTGATTGTTGACAAGTGATGGACATCTTATCGGTTCCTGCACTACTCATAGCATCGTGACATCCGCACACACATGACAATCCACTTGCACGTGCTCCATAAATATAATCTGAACCGCAACGGATCCGTCAAAGTCTAGGATGACCTCACCATATTTAGAATACACTGCTCTTTGCTCATAGATGAACAACTTGAGAAAGATTACGGCATGTTGAATTAATGTAAGCGTAGGCTATTATAAGAGCGATTATTTACGGGGAACGCAACCCTTCGTTCACATAGTGCTGATAACGTCCGTTGTCCCGTGTCCTGTAGTTTGTTGATATCACTTCTCCTACGCCTAATATTACGTCTTTGATCCTAGCTGGCGACTAACAGACTTCGAGCTGTACCAAGGTCGCAGTGGTGGAGAGCGAGTGGGTATATAAGGGCACACAGCTGCTGCTAACTCCTTTTTTTCTTTTTTTCATCTCGGAAAGACAACGTTTTTCTGAAAAATTGTTCGTCACTTTTACGTGTTCAAAGATCGTATGATGTTCTCAATAATGGTTTTCCACTCGCCTTAAAGAAAGGAAATCTTCCGTCGTCAAACGATAAGCTGTAAAATAGGATGTTTCAAAGTTTATTTAAACATACCGGCTGCTACATTGTACATTATTGTGTTTCAGTAGAGTGAGAACCACTGTGCTAATGCACATTATTATTTGTTTGAAGTACGGTAGTTTTAATAACTAGGGCTCGGATTTTTAGGTAAATATTTTTTTTTTATTTAAACACATATTTTAAGCATTTTTCTATAAATACATAAACGGGGAAGAACCTGTGAGCTATCTAATCTTCATGCAGAGCGTATGTCAGCTTGCAGCTGTGTTATTCTTAACTTGTCACCCCGTGCCACTCACTGTGGAAGCCGGGGATTTCCTTGCCTATAGCCATATTGCACCACGTGCTAGACACCCTCCCCCAGCTACCTGGAACAAGTGTCACTCACATGCAGTTCATTTCTGGCGCTGAGTAGTGTAAGGCAGTTCTACGGTGCCTAAAGTGAAAGCAACTACAAGTTATCGTCTGTTGCAGAATTTTTTTAAAAAAATTACTTCTGATGGAGGCGTTCTGTTCTGCCAAACATGTGGAAAAGCAATCAAGGCTGAACAGTGATCTCTATTTACACAACACCTCGAGGGCAAGTAACAAACATACTGCCGCAGTTTCGCGCCTTCAGAAGAAGTGTTTCGCGATAATCGTTGGTCATTTGTGATGGACAACCTGAAGAAGTATCTCGTTGTGTATTGTAATGCTTCAGCAGTCAGTGAGACATAGCATAAATTGCATTCGTGAGTAGTCTACTACATATTGTTTATAAGTTATTCACATAGAGTAGGCTAAATGAACTAAATTATTATTAAATATTTTTACTTTTTTGTCACATATTTCAGGTATTTTTAATACATAAAAAATAAATATTTTCCCTATTTGTAGCACCTAAAAATCCGAACCTTATTAATAACGTTGGATTTAATACGTAGACACTCACATCAGGTGAATAAAACCTATCGCACCGGGAAAATTAGCGACCGCATGAAGTCCGTGAAGCGATTATCGCTGGTGGCATCGCCGAGGGGTCAGCAGACCGCTGCCGAGACAGAGGGGCCCCGCAATATAATACAGTATGGAGTAATAGGCCTAACCTAGTTTGTCTTTTACATTAAAACAACTGTTGAAAATGTAGACCTTCATATCCAAGCACATTTCTCAGCAGTGCAAACAGTTTTTGAAAAGTCACAACAATTCATCTTGAGTAATAGGCTAGTGGCTCGAGCGTTGGACTTCAAAACGTAAGATAGCGGACTCGATCCCGGCTCCGACGACTTTTCATAAATGTTTAAATGCGTCAACTTTATGCCAGTAGATTTAATGACGTTGGAGTGGGGATGTATCTCATACATCTAATGCAATTTCCCAAGGTTGCAGGATCAGATCCTGGCGCAGTCAGTTGGCATTTGAGGGTGGGCAAATGGGAGCGAGCCGTGTCAGTAGATTTACTGCCCCTTCGGGGCAAAATACCGGCTCCCTATCGTCTCTAAAAGCCACAGTAGTTATAATGAACGTAAAATCAATAGGCCTAACATTATTATTGGTATATTGGCTTTCACGGCCAGTGAATTAAAACTCAGTAATTTTTCTAGGTCTATGCCGTGTCTTGTGTGGGGTTTTGCATAGGATCACCAAGCTGGCTCATTAGCGGGCTCTTGTAGTCCGTGCCCGGACCCCCACAGGAGTAGCGAACTGTGCACTACCTCCCTTTTATTAAACACACCTGCGCCTCTTTACTGCGAGTGCTAAAAGCTCACGCAGCCTTTCACCTCCCTATAAATGCTTCCAAAAAATTGGTTTTAAACGACTAAAAAAATTATATGTAGGCCTACCAGAGATTTTGCCGCAAAAACACATTAGACTAACTTAGGGATTTGCCAAAGAACAACTTTCGGTATGGCCCAATAAGTTATATCCTATACAGTAGAGCAAATGTATTGCAGTAGGTTACGTTTAAAGTAGCTTGGCTCGGACAAGGAAAGCGTTTCTGCAGTCTGTTGACGTCGAATATAGATTTAGTTATTAGGACGACATTTTTTGAAAGCCTTTGTCTGGAGCATGGCGCTCTTTGGAAGTGAAACTTGGACTGTTGGTGCAGCAGAAAAGAAGAAGATTAGAAGCATTTAAAATGTGGTGTTTCATTAGAATGATGAAGATCAGATGGATAGATTGAGTAACAAATGACAAATGATGTTTTATGCCGAGTGGGAGAGGAGAGATGTTTCTGGCGACAGCTAATGAAGAGAAGAGATAGTTTGGTAGGATAAATAGACTAGACTACTAAGATACCCAGGAATAGCAATCTTAGTTATGGAAGGAAGGGTCAAGGACAAGAACTGTAGGGGTAGATCATAGTTAGATTATGACAACAGATTGTCTCGGATGTAAGGTGTGGTAGCTATGCAGAGATGAAATGATTAGCTCAGGGCAGGGAGGTATGAAGGCTGCATCTAACCAGTCAAAAGGCTGAAGACTTAACACAACATTATGGTTTGTGATGTTCCTTATAACATAGCCTAGCAACTTCCAGTTGGTGCCAGAGTAATTTTTCCTTAGCTGGGGAATCTAGGATTTTTTTTAATAAGTGTAATTTTGGAGCACTCAAGAAGCTTGTTGTAAATCCGCCCACAGCAATTGATAATTTAGAGCAACACAGTGAAGATAGAAACAATATCAAACAGTTCCAGAAAGTTATTTTAGTCTGTTATAAAGCCTTATTGTATTTTATTATTTTTAATTTTATTTATTTTTAATTTTCAGTGTGGTGCTCATCTTAAAAATAAGTTATGTACTGTATTACCGAGCCTCCGTGGCTTAGGCGGCAGCCCCCTGGCCTCTCACCACTGGGACCGTGGTTCAAATCCCGGTCACTCCATGTGAGATCTGTGCTGGACAAAACGGAGGCAGACAGGTTTTTCTCCGGGTACTCCGGTTTTCCCTGTCAAAATTTAATTCCAGCAACACTCTCCACTATCATTTCATTCCATCTGTCATTCATTTAATCATTGCCCCAGAGGAGTGCGACAGGCTTCGTCATCCGGCACATTTCATATCCTCGCCGCTAGATGGGGTCTTCATTCATTCCATTCCTGACCAGGTTGGAGACTGGAAGCAGGCTGTGGATTTTCATTTACTGTATTACCAGATTGCCAGAGGTGAAGACATAGGCTAAGGTTATAGGATAATGATCAATAATTACCTATCTTCAGTATCAGGTATGGTGGAATACACTTTTAGATGATTAATTATCCTTCAAAATCAAATGATGTATCAGTCTGATCTACTTGTTTATAGGAGTGGGGCGTAGAGGGGAAAGGAGGGGTTGAACAAGGTGGCAGTGGTGGTAGTGGGGGGAAACGAAACATCAGTGCGCGAGAGAGGGGGTGGTGGTTATTGAAGTGTTGTATATAATAGTTTTTAAGAGGAGGGGCAATCCGTAGGTTTCGGTTGTACTCGTGGGAGGTCGTTCCTCCTCGTGCACCGGCGTGCGCGCGCACGGAGAGGTGTAGAGTGGGGAAGCCACGTTTGTGTGTTTCGGCTCGCTCCGTAACGGGCGCGCGGCAGTGGGCCATGGTGGCGCGTACAGAGAGCATGTTTGGCTGTTACGATAGTTATTCGTACCGCCTATGGAGTCTCGCCAACGTATGGAGCACCTATCAATGTGAGTTCTTATCCAATTACCTGTTTATTAACCCAATGTTCAGGAACCATATTTTGCTATATACATGTTCTGTTTTCACTGATTGTAAACTGAAAATTTCTGAAAGGGAAAATATAATCGTCGTCTGATTATGCTCTATTTACATTTTTTGAAAGAACGTCGATAGCTCTGTTTTTAATATTTTCGTGTGTTTTCTCCAGCAAAGCCCTAACAGTGCAAGTAATCCTTAATATTTTTCAAGTATTGTCAAACTGATCAGTCTATATTTTTGCAGCATAGTTAACATTTTGTAAACAACGGCGTTTAATCAAAGTTCATGCTGTAAAGAAAATCATATTATTAGCTACTAATGCTCTAAACTCCCTTGGCATGTTTGTTAGAAACGTTTCATACTTAGTCTTGTTGCTAATTCACATTTGCTTCAAATTTCGACACTAGATAGACTATGAATTATGTTTGCTCGGTTGGTTTCCTATTTGTTTACCTTGCCTGTTACGCTTGTTGTGTGATTACGTAATGTTTGTAGGGAGATCCATCGGGTGAAATAGTTTGATTGTAAAATAACTTGATTATTCTGAATTAGGCATCGAACAAGGGTAATGTTTTTAAAGTAATTTCTAAAACTTGCTTCCGAATTCATACGGAAAGTTGGTGTTGATGACAGTGACACGAAGTGTTCTGAAGTCCTTTAATGTTCTGGTGTGAGGATTCAGTTAATATTTTGAAGTCTATTTCGCTGTGAACTAAATGATCATCAACAGGAGAACAGTGTGTTTGTGAACTATGCAACATGCATTGTGATCGTTACCACATCAAGATGTGCGGGAGTAATTTACTTAATTGAGCAAAGAAATCGAATAACCTATGTAGGCTACATTGTACGATATTTTATTAAATTAAATAAATGAGCATAAAACTAAAACAAGTATGCCTACAGTATGTGAAAGTTTCTGGTTTGCCAAGTATGATACTAGGCCTAACGGTATTTCGTTTCCTTTTGGGTAAATAATGGACTAGAGCTTGTTACTATTGTTTCAAGAAAGTGCAGATGTATACGGTACCGTATGTTTTTTTTTCTAATCTCTGAACGCGTGGAATTCCACCACATGTAAATATTGTTGTCCTTGTAACAGGTGCAATAATGAATTTTCATCAAATGAAACTTCACCAAATTACGGCAACACTTCCTAGTCAGGCCTTCATAATTATGCGACTTTGTTCTATGTAGCCTGTGGAGTTATACATGCTCATTCAAGGTTATGTAAGGATATCACACGTGTCTTCTTGACATCACTTAAAGAAGTTACAAAAACATCAGCGCTGTGGAGAGGGAGGGAGGGGAATTGAAAACTGAAGCGGCGCACATGTATTTTATCTCGCCCGTCAACTCTGTTAGGTTTCGAGTCGAAGGTCTCGGTGGGAGGTTAACTAACCTAAAAGGTCACACTTGGAAGGCTAACCTTCATTAAAGGGTGACTTTCTTTATTAGTCTTCATAAAAGTCTTCCTCATACAATGGCTGTGTTTGTTTGCTGTATCATAATCATCAGCATCACGTGTCGAGTTTTTCTCTTTTATGTATGCCCATATATTTTCATGCGCGGATGTCTCATGTATATTTAGTCTCAGTTCTTCATCAAACGGACACCGGCTTTGATATGGAAGGTTAAGAGTAATATTGTTTTCATCGTGTGGTGTTATTGAGGTCGTATACTTTTGCGTTTCTTATAGCGCTTTCTTTTTCTACATTCAAAACTAACAAGTTTAATTCAGACAAGAGGAATCTCAAGATGCGGTCGTATGGGGGGATTACTGATCTAATCTGTTTAAACACCAGAGAAGCTGTCATGATTATTGCTTCGCAGTGGGGTATGTTCCGATAATAAGCTCTGAAAGGATATTAAAAACATTTAAATGGCTGATGTAGGCTATTGGTTTTCTCTCTGTGTGTAATTGTTTGGCATCGCCATAATTAATCATTCATTCTAAATTTGTGCATCCCTTATTTTTTAAATTTCACACAATTGTTAAATAAGCTTGGGAAGCTTTGTCAGCAGTGCCTTGTATTCCAGGAAGCAAAAAATAAATTTCAAAAATTATATTATAGTTTTATGGAAATCTTTGTTTCTAGACTAACATTTTGAAACGGTTCTCGTTTAACTCCTTGAAATAAAAACGATTCTCCTTTTGCAACAACTGTATGAAAAATCACCTTGATAATGCAGCTTAGACAACTCATATTCGTCTACCACGTGTTAACCTGTCGCGTGTAGAGTTATATAGGAAATGCTTATAAATTTGACGTGTTATTATTATTATTACTTTAAATGCTATTGGTACGCCTACTGTAGCCTACTCCTTTTATTAAACTTGCGAACTTGGCTGTGTGCATTTATTCATGGATCTATTTTGCACTTATCCAATACTTACGTTATACATTACCTACATTTTTAATTAATCACTTTCTTTATTTTAACTTACCAATGACATAATTGACGATCAAGCGATGAGCAATTTTTTGCGCCTACAATTTGTGTTTAGTAGTGGTTCACGAAACGTCCGGTAGGAGCGCTAGCAAATGGATATTGCAGAGCGCTCTAGCGGCGCGCAGTAAAACTTGTTCCTCGTGCTTGTTAACTGTTCCCTCCAAAAGTTTTTCGTCTTTTACCCTGTTTTGTTGGGAGTTAAGTTAGTTATTGTTGTTTCAAGGGGCGGAACTACGAGGTCATCTGCCCCTTTATTGGGAGTTTCCTCTGCATACACTATTTCATTTCACGGCCAGTGTGCTCATTACTAATTTTATTAATGAATCTTACGTATAGCCAGTCAGTCGTGGACATAATTTAATTGAAGCTACGAAACGTCAAATATTTGCGCAATAGACTGGTCACCGAGACATAGGCCTAATTTCGTTTCTTTTTTTAAGTTACAATGTATGGCCAGTCCAAGTTAACTTATTTTGATATTTCCTGTTCATTTTTTTTCCTAGCGAAGTCTATTAGAATATCATTTCGGCACTAAATATTTCTAGGTCTGGATATATTTTATAATGTACATTTCCATGGTATAATTTTAAGAAAGAAAATATCAGAGTCCCCACGGTGTATATATTCATAGGACTATCATTGTAGGAAACTGCCACTTGGGTTTATATAAGCTTAGTTCATGAAAGTTTTGTAGGAGTTACTTTTTTGCCGTTAATTTAAGCTTTCTTAATTAAAAAAAGTCCTCTCGGCACGCCGGAAGGCGGAGGTAGATTTCACCGGACAAACTTGGGGATAGGCGAAAATAGGCAGAATATTCAGATTTTCGTAGAAGGATCAGACCTCATTTAATGCGAGAAGGTATTTTATAATTGGAGCTTAATTAACTTTGTTTTTCGTCATTTTATGCTTATTTTAAACATTTTATTGTCTTATGGGAACGGTAACCTTCTTGTCATTTGGGGTCCATTTTTATACTTGTGGTCACACTGTCCTTATGCTAGGTTTCGACACTGATGTGCAACTATGTAACGGTCTGTTACTTCTTCACGCAAAATTATATCTACCGCAGAGATTTTGGTTGGTTCCTCAGTTTAGGGGCTGCGACAACGCGGTCATGTAACCCCGTGTACTTTGGGATGGCTGTATTAGTCTGTAATTCAGGTAAGGACTGCAGACGGTCAATTTCAAGCAGTAGTTACTAATGTTGCTACCAGGTACTACCGTCAACGACACCTAGCTGTGAACTTGGCTACTAGATGCCACCGCAACCAGCAACTCGCAACGAACGTTGGAACTTCCCCTCCAAAGGAAAGCATACTGAGGGATTTTTGGCGCTCTTAGAAAATCCGACGACTTCGGCCGGCTTTGAACTCGCGACCTTGGGCATAAACATTCAGCATGCTACCAGTTACGTCACCGAAGCCGCTTCACACTTAGATGGAAATCTGAATCTGATCTCGTGCAAGTGCGTTATCTTGGCAACGTCTGATGGCTCATCCCTCATCAATTTAGTAGTGTTGCCATGGCAACCACTGATAGGTCTTGGCATTTTCTTATAATTCCGAAATTATTTTTCTCATCCCTTGGCATAATGGTGGGTTATATCAAAAATTCTTTCAGACAAAAGTTTTAGGTAATTATTATGGGAATATTGTCCATTTTGTACGGTTTTGATATTGTGCCTATTAAGAGAGATATGATTAATGTTTCCCGAAAAACCCACTTTTTCCCACCCCTTTGGTCAATGGTTGGTGCTATAAAAAAAACTCTTCAAACATACATTTTTGGGCTTTATCCGACACATAGTATGAATGTTGAACGGATTCGATATTTCACATATTAAGAGAGTTATAGCAATATTTCACTTTTTCGAAAAAAAAGCCCCCCATTTTCACCCCCCAACGACCGATTTAGCCCAGTAACGAACTCGACCGAGATTTTATAGGTATACGTATTCGGTAAAAAATTCAAAGTGATTGGTACAAAATTACGGCAGTTATCGTGTCCACAATAAACTGATATACATATACATACATAAATTATATATAACTTTTGAACTGACGGTGGTTTTGGGGCCTGTGGATGTGAAACGCGAAGATATGTCGAAATTTTCCGGAAGTCGAAACATGGTACCCATTGCAATAGTTAGCTTTCTAACGAAATCTACCTCTGGTTGGTTCCTCAGTTTAGGGGCTGCGACAACGCGGTCATCTAACCCCGTGTACTTTGGGTGAGTGTAGAATCTGTCTGATACACGGTGTGAATTGTAATGGCTGTATTAGTCTTAATTCATGTAAGTACTGCAGACGGTCAATTTCAAGCAGTAGTTCCTAATGTTGCTACCAGGTACAACCGTCAACGACACCTAGCTGTGAACTTGGCTACTAGATGCCACCCCAACCATCAACTCGCAACGAACGTTGGAACTTCCCCTCCAAAGGAAAGCATACTGAGGGATTCTAGTGCTCTTAGAAAATCCGACGACTTCGGCCGGCTTTGAAACCGCGACATTGGGCATAGACATTCAGCATGCTACCAGTTACGTCACCGAAGCCGCTTCCCACTTTATCAGGCGGCTTTGGTGGCGTAGTCGGTAACATGCTGAGCTTCTATGCCCAAGATACCAGGTTCAAACCCGGCCGAAGCCGTCGGATTTTTTAAGAGCGTTAAATATCCCTCAGTATGCCTTCCTTCGGAGGGGAAGTAAAGCCGGCGGTCCCATGTCATAGATTTATGGCATGTTAAAGATCCTTCCACTAATTGCACCTGTGTGAAGCTAAATTGGATAGGTTAAGAATGTATACAACGCTCTTAGGTTTCTGTGTTCGTTGCCAAGAGCCGACTGCGGCGGCGTCTAGTAGCTCAGTTCTGAACTTGGCCTCGTAGTCGTTGACAGTGGCGCTTGGCGGCAAAAGTAGGAACTATCTGAAAAATTGTTAGTTGCAGTACTTAAATTAACAAACAGATAACACACACTAATACAGTCATCACAATTAACACCGGTTATCAGACAGATTCTACACACACCCAAAGTACACGGGGCTACATGACCGCGTTGTCGCAGCCCCTAAACTTAAGAACCAACCAACCAACCACTTAATCAGATGGAAATACTGAATCTGATCTCGTGCAAGTGCGTTGTCATGGCAACGTCTGATGGTCCATGCCTCATCAATTTAGTAGTGTTGCCATGGCAACCACTGATAGCTCTTGGCATTTTCTTATAATTCCGAAATCATTTTTCTCGTCCCTTGGCGTAATGGTGGGTCATATCAAAAATTCTTTCAGACAAAAGTTTTAGGTAATTATTAGGGGAATATTGTCCATTTTGTACGGTTTTGATATTGTGCCTATTAAGAGAGATATGATTAATGTTTCCCGAAAAACCCACTTTTTTCCACCCCTTTGGTCAATGGTTGGTGCTATCAAAAATCTTATTTGACATAAATTTTTGGCACTTATCCGACACATATTATGAACTTTGAATGGATTCGATATTGCACGTATTAAGAGAGTTATAGCGAAATTTCACTTTTTCGAAAAAAGCCCCCCATTTTCACCCCCTTCGACCGATTTAGCCCAGTAACGAACTCGACCGAGATTTTATAGGTATACATCTTCGGTAAAAAATTCGAAGTAATTGGTGCAAAATTACGGCAGTTATCGTGTCCACAAGAAACTGATATACATATATATATATATACATATATATATATATACATAAATTATATATAAACTTTTGAACTGACGGTGGTTTTGGGGTCTGGGGGATGTGAAACGCGAAGATATGTCGAAATTTTCCGGAAGTCGAAACATGGGACCCATTGCAATAGTTAGCTTTCTAATGAAATCTACCTAAAAGACAGCTCTCAAGTATTATTTGAAGATGCGGCTCATCTAACAACCTGTTCAAACGAAGAGAAAAAGTGAAATGCTTTTGAGTACCGGGAAACTACAAATAGCTGTTGAGGATGCTTTGTATGAATGGGCTAATGATGGGCAGTGATAATAGCATGTCACTTGTTAATTCTTAAACATTATCGTACAAATATTAAATTGTCTGAAGTTACAGTAAATTATGAGAATAAACGAAAATAAGAAATATAAATGTTCGAGCTTGGATTCAATTCTAGGCGTTGTTGTTTCAACGTTTATATCTTTAGGAAAAAGAGTGAAAAGGTAATTTTGGATCAATCAGACTACGTTTAACCAACATCAAAACTTTTAATTAGGTCCTTCTATTTTCAGCATACTAATTTCAGATAATATGCTTTCAAATTCTGATCTTGTTTTTGTTTGACCATAGGCTAATTGTGTATATTCAAGAAATTGAAATGATAAATGTCAAGTTGACTCTTCTACCCTTGAAGTTTTAACTAAAACTAAAACACTCTGTTCCTGCAGGAACAGAACTTCCTAACCTATAGTATATTGTATTGTGATTCCGTTTCATTTTTATAATGACATGGTTATGCAGTCCCAGAAAACAGTAACTTATGCTTAGGGATTTGCTTTCCATACTTTTGAGAAGTTTTATTTATGCTAATACGAAAATAATGTCACTACCCTTGGCATTCTGTGGATAGTATATCCTCGTTCCTATAAAGTAGTAGCCTATTTGATCCGTCAGCCACATAGAGACTTAAATATGCATTTCCACTTTCCCTCTGTTAAGATAATGTTTACTAATTATAGCCTACTATTCAATGGTTAATGACAACTTAAAATAATAGTGCATAGGTAATGTTATTACTTTATGTTGCACAGAATTCATTATAAACTGGTTGCATGCAAAACAGTAGTGATGATAGGCTATATGTTAAACAGCATGTTGGTGATAAAAGGCCTTCGAGTAAGCCTATCATTCTTGCATTCACAATACAGTATTGTTCAATAGGCTACTGGGTGAGATAAAATAAGGTGCTGCTTAGGAATTAAGAGGGTGTGGCTGTGGCGCAGGGGCGTATATAACGGGGGTGCTGAGGGGGCTCCAGCCCCCCCCCCCCCCCCCGAAAAAAGCCAATAAAATTAAGAAAGTGGTGCTTTGGTAAAAGCATAAAATAATTGTAAATTTGGTTGTACCCTAATCTTAAGTTATTGGCTAAGTTATAAACAATATTAAGATTGAAATTAGACTAGCTCGTGGTGTAGTGGCTAGCATTCTTGGCTGCCGCCCTGGAGGTCCGAATTCGATTCCAGGCTCTGCCAAGAAATTTCAATTCTGGTCTGAGGACTGGAACGGGGTACACTCAGCCTTGTGAGGCAAAACTGAGAATTCCACAGTACGGTACTTTTGAGACATAAATTATCGACTTGTAAAAAAAAAGTGTTTACCTTTCTACTTAGTAAATTGACAAATATTTAGATATTTGCCATTCATACTCCATAGGCCGTAATAGAAAATTCATTAGCATAAAATTCTATTTGTGTGTTGTATTTTACAAATTTTTTGTATTGCCAGTAGGCATAATTGTAGGCTATATAAACTTTGAATCTTATCTAAAATAATCACACAAAGTTACTCGTATAGGCATATGCTCTAATATATTGTTTGATATTTCTGGGTATTTTGCGGTGACAGTCCCCTGAGAATACTCACAATTTTCCCGGTTAGTCAGCCCCCCCCCCCCCCCGAAAAAATTGTATATACGCCCCTGCTGTGGCGATCCTCAAGTGACAGCTAATTAAATATGAATATCATTTTCCCGCACAGGCTAAATGAATTGGATATTGGGCTGCAATTTCCTTATGTTAAATAACTTAGGCTACACAAACCGGGGAACCATTATTGTGCAAAGGAATAATATACACTCATGAATTTTTCTTAGATTTCTTTAGATTATGCTTTTATGTTGGTGTATAATTTATTCCCAGCCCTGCGATATAATACTCGGTACAATACATTGCAAGTTCTTGTGCAATTTTTAATCTATTTATTCTAATGTCACTTGTAATAATACACTCCACAGTTAAGTGCGATGGCGTAAGAAGACACATTTTAACATGGTGGTCGCTCATTTGGGACATATTTTTGTTAAATTCTCTTCTGGATTTATTTTATTAACTTAATTGACAACTTCTCGGTTGGTCAACACCTGTTTATACCCACTAATATTAGGTGGGAAATATAAGACTTGAAATGAATTGCATGTGATTAATTACTATGCTTCTGTAATTTGTTCTCTTTTTTTTTCAAGTAAAGTAAAGTCAATTTCATATGCATAAGGGGCAGATGACCTCGTAGTTCCACCCCTTAAAACAACAATAACTAATTATGCATAAACTCGTGTTGAGCGACTGAAAAGTTACAATTAAGTCAACTTAATTAGTCAACACTGAACATGACTTCAGAGATGTCTGTATTTATACGGTATTGCTAATGATACTTGCGCTAGGTAGGATACTAGTCATATTATTATTATTAGTAGTAGTAGTAGTAGTAAACTAGTATTTCAATATGAATTTCTTTAGCCTGTGTCCCCCAATTTTGTTTGTGAGGGAGGAGAGTGGACCTCGTAAAATCCCCACCTGCCTACTCCATTGTTGGAGACTAATAAAAGTCAAAATAATTTTGGAGTTGCAGGATCAATCATGCAGTATATTCTTGAGTACTTGGATGTGCAGTGGCATCGTAGAGAGACGAAAACATAGCCCTGGGTAACACCAATAGAAAAAATCAAGTTATAAACCACAGTATAATTTATATAGGATACAGTACGTACTTCCTTTGTCAGAATGTAAAAGCATGTTTGTTTACTTTTGTTAAATAAAACAGCCGTGCTCTGCTGCCCCAACATTACAAGAAGTGCGGCGTTTGGTTGCGAGTTGCGACCATCGGGACTGAAATCCTTCTGAAGTTGTCTGGCTCTGGGGCGTGGTCGGTAAGGTTCTCGCCTTCTGTGGCTAATGTTAAGGGATCTAATCCCAGCATAATTGGTTTGCATCAGCAGGTGCTTAAATGTTGGCGACTTGTGTCAGTAGCTTACTGGCATGTTAAAATACCGACACTTTGGCATCTTTAAAAGCACAACAATTAAAATGGGTGAAAACATTATTATCATTATTACTATTATTACTATTTTCGTTTCGGTTGTCTAGGAACCACGAGCCTTCTTCTTCCTCCAGTATTCCTGCATCATCTCACTATGTTTCCTCTTCCTTTCCTCGGACCATTTCGAGTCGGTTTTCTTTCCCTTCCTCCCTTGGAATCCTTCCATTTTTTGGCACTTTTTGCCTCTCTGTGGTGTATCTTCTTCTGTGATATTGTTTCTTTCCAATTCCTTTTTGCCTTCTTGTGGCCAGGTTGTTGTTGACTTCTTGTTCCACAGGAATGTGAAGATTTGCTTGGTTAACCAACTGTCATTTATTCGAAGAAGCATTCATTGCAGGTTCCGTGTTGACGTTTAGAAATGACAATAACAAAAATACAAAGTTTCTGCCTAATCAACACAATTTGATGCTATATTATCGTCTCATGGGTACATGTTTCGGAATTCCTAGTAATTCCTTCTTCAGCCCTTTACATTAAGGTTAAGAAACACCATTCCACGGACAAAATTGACCTCGTCAATGTCAAAACACAACTATACATTGATATTAAATCACTTAAAAACTATTAAAATTACAACATGACAAACTTAAGAACAATTAAAACATTCCTATTGTTTACAGCAACATTGATATGTAATTGCTGTTACGACACATTCTTGCTAAGTGCGTGATGGTTAAAATACACAGTCATAGGCTAATTAAACTTTTGTCTGTGGAATGGTGTTTCTTAACATAATTGTAAAGGGCTGAAGAAGGAATTACTAGAAATTCCGAAACATGTACCCATGAGACGATAATATAGCATCAAGATTAGGCGGAAACTTTGTATTTTTGTTATTGTCATAACCAACTGTCATCCATCCTATACAAATGTCCAAAAAATAGCAAATTCTTCTTCCGTATTTTTTAGATAGCCTATGTTTTCTATTTTTCGATATATGTCATTATTTCTTAATTTCCAGAATTCTGCAGTTTTTAAAGGACCGAGTGTTTTGCGTATAATTCTTCTTTCTACTATCGTACTTCTAATTTATTAGACTATTAATAATATTATTATTATAATTGTTATTATTCCTGAACTGTTTTTTTCTTTTTTATTCACTTTTGTTAAAATATATTCATAGTGGAGGGAGATTTACACTACGATTTTCGCGCCGTGTAACGCAGATGGAGTTGTCCTAACAAAACTACAAATTCGTAATTTATTGATCCACATAGCTGAATTAAGAACAAAGGTTGTTTAACCTTAGGTATTATTTAACCCGTTGGTTATTAGAAAAGAATTCCATTGATTCATCATAAATGTGATCTCCTAATCGAGCCCGGTGAGTCACCCATTACAAGTGCGCCGCGCTTTGTTTGGGTGGCGTGCTACCGGGAAGTTTTGCTGACTGTACGGTCGAGGGTTTCTGATAACTCACCGTGTGTGTGTGTTTGTACCTTAACCAAGAGTGAGGTATGAATGACGTGGGTAGCCTACCTAGAAATGTGCAAGCCGGTGACAATATTGTCGCCGAACTGCTTGCCTGCGTCGCACCGCAGTGCGATAATATCTTTCCTTGTGTTCCACAGGACGCACGTGCGTGTTTGTCCTGGACCAAGTGTCTTGTTTGTCGGAATGATTTCACTTACCACACCTGGATGTGGCCTGGAGTATGATATGGGTATCATGTTCAACTGGTCTCGGTCCTTGTCTCTTTTATTTTGGATTTTGTTTTGAATTATATTGTTGTCATATCAACACTACGACTGCTATATTATGTGTCTAATACGCAGGGCTGGATTTACCAATAGGCCCCATAGGCCCCGGCCTAGGGGTGCATCATGCTGAGGAGCGAAAAATTAATCCGCAATTTTTTTGTCAGAAAATTTCCCTAAAATATTATAGAATACAATACACATCTATGTTCAACAAATGTTTTTTGCAACAGCAAATTTTTTACTTCAGTTTTAGACCAGGAATGTTGTATGATTTATTAGGAGAAAAATTAAGTCTTGAATATTAATATCAGTTTAATTTGAATAATTATGCATAGTATGATGTAGTGTAGGCTATATCTGAATATCTGTAAGTCTTAAATGGTTTAAACTTAATTTAATATCTCGTTGACCTATTTATTTATAGTTTATATAGCTTCGGTGGCTTAGTCGGTAGCATGCTGAGCTTATAGGCCTATGCCCAAGATAGCGGGTTCAAACCCGGCCGAAGCCGTCGGATTTTTAAGAGCATTAAAAATCCCTCAGTATGCCTTCCTTCGGAGGGGAAGTAAAGCCGGCGGTCCCATGTCATAGATTTATGGCATGTGAAAGAACCTTCCACTAATTGCACCTGTGTGAAGCTAAATTGGATAGGTTAAGAATGTAAACAACGCTCTTAGGTTTCTACGTTCGTTGCCAAGAGTCGACCGCGGTGACGTCTAGTAGCTAAGTTCTGAACTTGGCCTAGTAGCCGTTGATGGTGGCGCTTGGCGGCAAAAGTAGGAACTATTTGAAAAATTCTAAGTTGCAGTACCTAAATTAAAAAACAGAAAACCCACACTAGCACAGTCATCACAATTAATACCGGTTATCAGACAGATTCTACACACACCCAAAGTACACGGGGCTACATAACCGCGTTGTCGCAGAACCAACCAATCAACCAACTTAGAAACAGCTGATTCTCTATTTTAATTTATTTAATTCGTTTTACTTCCCGATACATTAGAATAAAATACAAATTATGTTCACAAAGACCTTTCTGAGGTCTAAATTCTCCCTCCTTCACGATAATATGAACAGGGGGCGGCAAACACCCACGGGCCTAGGAGCGCATAAAATCTAAACCCGGCCCTGTTGATCCCTTGAATTATTTTATTTAAGACTTGTCACACCCCTGGGCAGATTATGCCAAAATACAGCGCAAGAGTATAGTTGCAGGCTTGTTTTTCTCTTCGCTATATAATGTTGGTAAAATAATATTAATAATTATTTTATTGCAGCCAATGGCCTTACAAGTAAAATAATAAACTTCACATGGTATCTTCCGAATTAGATTTCATCCCTAGAAAACGTTTTTAGCGAAGCAGTGTGCTTTTTACATTCTAACACATAATATCTGAAGCACGTCTTTCCGCATGGTAAGCGCACACAATCGCTACATGGCTCGTGAAATTTTGGTGCAGCACTTTCCGTGAAATTAATACGAACCTGGTTAATAGATGCCTTAGGTCATAAGTTTGTATTTTCCAATCTTGAATGAGCAAAGCTTCGGTGTCATCGAAGTCGATCAGAATTTCTTTTTTCTTTTCTTTGGTGTTCATGAGCCACTGGAAATGGTAGTGGTATTTGCATTCTTAAATCTTCCAGCGGCATATCTCCTTAGTTAAGTGGTAAATGGATCTTGACTTTAGCAAATTTAGAGAGGCAAAATACTCGCTTGAGGAATACCGCTTTTCATTATACCCATATATTACATATTGTTCTTGGTTTGTGTTGCCAAATAATGAGATGATTTTGCCTTGTAAACGTTTTAGCACTGTCTGTAAAGACATTTTGGGGAGGTGCTTAATGTCACACATTGCGACTATGGCTGCAGCTACCCTATCTTTAATGTGGGTTCTGTATATAACTTAGTTCCATTGCTCTGTGAAGTTATTCAAATCTTTTAACGTTGTTCCAAAGATGCCCACAAATTGGATGTCATCCACTGCTGCTTGTTTTCCTCCTATTTTAAATGTCATCTTTACCATCTTGTTCCTGTTATCAGCAATATCATTATAGCTCTGGCCCACTCGACCTCTCGGAAGAGCGCTTCTTGACGAAGTGTCATATCACCTGCACCTTGACTGTTAGTACCTGTGCTGCGTAAGATATCCTAGTACCGCTGAGGGTCTTTATGGAACGGGACTGATTACCAAATGCGTCTCAAGCCCCTCATTGAAACAGCAAACTTGGATAAAGAATAAATGCACGGTATGGCAATCGCAACAACATTATGCAAAAATGAGCAACAGTGATTTAGGTAATTTGTTTACAGTTCTTCGAAGCCATGGGAGAAAATCCTTGTAGGCCATGCCAGTTTTGTCTTTTGTATCTGAAACTACTCACTGGGCGAAATCTTTTCTCCAAACACCTCATATTTCAATTTTGAAATGGCTTTCAAACTGTAATTGCACTTAGGCTATGCAACATGTTCATTTTCTGAAAATTTGTTTTGTGATTTTACCTTTTTTTGTTCCTTAAAACAACTATCAGTCTTCCGAAAAAATTAGATGACCTTCGTATTCCCCATGGTATCAAGAATTTGGAATAATGAAAACTATGTAGTTTTCAGCTTAGTTTCGAAAACAGTAGACTATCTCGCTACCCAATATTCACATGAGTAGGTTGTGATCTAGACAATAGCTCATTAAATACACTGTCCAATATGCTTTCACTTTTAGATATTTACAGCAGTATTTTGAAATTTTATTTGGTAATGCATGTCATTGGTAGCAAGAAAACGGGGCCGATACTAGGAACAAGGCACTGGGCTGCATATTTGTTTACGTTGAACATCCGGTAGGAACAAACAGTAGCCTACGTGTTATAATTTAATGTTTTGCGCCCGTGGTCGGCGAATTTATTCAGTCAAACAAATTCTTGTTCATTAAGGTTGGTTCAATGTGTCCGTATAAAGCTGAAATGTATGTCTACCCTTTCAGCAAAATAGAAAGATGTAAGAGTTGGTATGGTGAATAGCCGAGAGGATTTGACCTGTAAGAAGTGACATAAAATCAATTTCCGTGTGAAAATCTTTGTCTGCTTGGCAGTAATAAGATAAACACTAGCAAATCGATGGAACGGATGTGGAGAAACATGGAGTAGTATGCGCATTATTTTCTGGAGAACTGGTGTAACCATCTGATAGCATAAGCTGCGACGGACATTCTTTTGGCAAGACCATTTCATGTTCCGCCATTCCGTTAGTCTTTGTTGAAGAAACGCTCCAGCAACAACGCGTAGCCTATTAAAACAACAACAATCGTCCACCACCACTTTGGAAAATCAATGACGTTTGTTCGATTTTTTTCCTTTTTCTCTTAGTCAATCGTCCATCACCTAGGGTACGTGAGATTTATTCCAAATGAGATGCGCTGAATTTTACTTACGGTAGCCTATGATGGACTGGTTCCAGTGTAAATGTTTCGTGAGCTTCCTCCGTGCTAAAGGAAACTCGACAGCGGCAAGTTAATTTAGTAATAGGCTATATCTCGTAAGTTTCAAAAAATAATCTTGTTTATTTGCAGCTTTTTTTCTGTCTTCGAGTACCATAGGCTACCATGAAATGAAATTACTGAATTAACTAAGAAACCGACCCATATTTTCTTTCAAAATTTTTCGCAATCAATGTGACACTATTCCAAAATAGTGAATCGTTGACAACTTTCAGATGTAATCCGTAGTTCCTCCCTTTCTGCTGTGTTATTGATGCATCTGATGAATTCGTGCAATTATTTTTTATCATGAATTTCGCCTTGAAATTGTATTTCTAAGTGATATTAAGGAAAATGTGCTGTTTCAGACAGTTGGTATTTCTCGACTTACCTGTAGTTACACCTGAGCTTCAACAGTCATGTCCTGTTACGGTACATTTCGAAGTCACCAATGGTTTGTTTTTGTATAATTGTACGTAGCCTATATTATTTTACTTTGAGAAAGCATATTAACGACCTGTTCAGCATAACGGAATGCATTTTATTGATAGCCCCATAATGTATTATCATTTCTGGAGTTGGCTATGGCGCCAAGTAAAATCTATTTTAATTAAGAAGAATCCGTTGGCATGATAATTACTAAGTTAAAATGAATATTGGTTCCGTGATGACTTGTTAAATAGTGCCTAAGTGAATATATATTCGAGTCAGGAGCAAACAAATTACAAGGCTTACAAAACAAAATTACCTAATTACAACCAAACAAACACACAATGAGATGATATATTGGCCTTCACGGCCAGTGAATTAAAACTCATCAATTTCTCTAGGTTTGTGCCGTGTCTTGTGTGGGGTTTCGCCTAGGACACCAAGCTGGCTCATCAGCGGGCTCTTGGTGTCCCCGCCTGGACCCCCACAGGAGTAGCGAACTGCGTGCTACCTCCCTTTTTATGAAGCGCACCTGCGCCTCTTTATTGCGAGAACTAAAAGCTCAAGCAGCCATAACCTCCCTATGAAGACTTCCGGGTGGAGACACCATTAGACCTCTGATGAGCCCGCTTGGTGTCCTAGGCGAAACCCCACACAAGGCACGGCACAGACCTAGAAATATTGCTGAGTTTTAATAGTACATTATGCAACGAGCCTATAATGGCAATAATTAAGACACGAGTATGTTTATAAAAACAACGTAGCGAGTTTTATAATTTCCATACGAGTTTCTTAATTAGTCTACCATTATAGGCGAGTTGCACACGACTGTTTATGTTCGACGATAATTATAACTATTTTATGTTTGAGCATAAAATTCATAAATATCTGTCGAGATTTCACTAGTTTTATGTACTGAACAGAGCGCATGGGACGCAGAGAATAGGCTACCTTGTATTTGAACATGGCCTCCTGGAATACCTCACTATGACACTCGCCAGGCAGTGAAATTTAAAATAGGGGGCCATGGAAGTCAGCGCAGGTGCGATGCTATCCTCGCCTAATAGGGATGTAGCCGGAGAAAGTTCGCGCCAGATAGTGCTCGTGTAGTACTGGGTAAGCGCAAGGCGATCGTCTTATGTTTCTCCCAGTCAGTTGCGAGGAATGTATAAATTGTGACCGAGTTTTTTAAGCTAAAGTAAATTATATCTTCTCTAATTTTACTCCAAGACTAAATTAATTCTATAGGTATATCTCCTAATATATTAAGGACGATTTTCAGCGTTTAAGCGTTAAACAGTTGCGAAATGAGCTACGGACCAAAGGCGCTAAAACTACCGGGAGGATGGAAGAATTAATACAGCGGTAATAACAAAATTCTAACACGCTTTATTATTCAAATAATGAATATGAGTCACCATGCTTTCTCCCAAAGATTACAATTACTTGAGTATTGTTGGCCTATATTGATAAATATATCTCCATAAGACTTAAATCATAAATAGAGATTTAAATATTCACTTGGTCCCCTTGCTTATAGACTTCGATTCATGTCTTTTTTTTAGGTTGATAGCTCACACGAAACTGTCATGTTTTAAGGTAAACATAATCAAAGAAAATTGATACCGGTATTGTACCGGTATACCTCGAAAATGCTCGCAACGTTTGGTTCTTGTGTAATTTTGTCAATTTCTCAATAAGAATCGTTCCCATACCCCTGTGAAAGGACTTGGGAGTACATTTTTTTTTAAAGTTTGAGAATCCCTGCTTTAGGGCCACGAACTGTTTCCATTCATCTGACTATGTCTCAAGAATGTAGAAGTCAGTCGCTACCACATTCTCCGTCGGGTAGATGGAAGTTGACGATTAATTCTGATTTCAAGAAACCAGTAATACTTTATAGGCTACGTTTGTGACTGTTAATGTTGCGACATTTATTCTTGAAGTATTTGTCCGAGTATTGATGTCTTTGAAAATGGGAGTCAGAAATGTTTTCTTGTGTATGGCCTCTTCCTTATTTTTGTTGTGTTCGTGGTCCACGGAAAAAGCGATGGAACAGCGCCCTGTTTTAATCTTGCTCTCTCACCTTCAAATACAAACGCAGACATTCAGTGGTTATCGAAATGTCTAATAAGTTTATAGGTACAAAATATGAATTATTTCCCTTTGTAAATCACACTTATCCAACACAGTTTTCGTGAAGTCATCGGGTTGTAAATGATGGGAACACACTTTAATATATTAGGCCAGATTTTTCTCACCGAAATTTTTCCTTCCAATAGCATGTAACCATTTCTTCCTCATTTCTTTCTTTTATGGAAATTGGTGAAACGAAAACGGACTTCCCTGATTTTTGCAAAGAGGAACACAGCAATAGCTCGGCACAGTCACGAAAATAACAATTTAAACAACTTAAATTCGTACATATTAGCGGCATGAGAACACAGGAGACAAATGAAGAGCGCCTTGCGCTTACCCAGTGCAACAGCAGTGCGCTCTATCGGTGCTAGTTCTATACATCCCTATTGGTCACACAACTGTTCTTGATCTCTGATTGGTGGGAGAAACTGTATAATAATGAAAACTTGTACTATAATGAGTCTGACATATAATATTTACATTTCGCCAGGGTCGAACATGAACACACAATATCTATTCACACCACGGTCGACCAAAAACATGCAACCTGTATAGCATTTGATGTTGCGAGAAGGACAAGTGGCAGGGCACAGCAGACAATTCTGGTCTGGAGCATACCGCAGTCGCAGTTGGTGGTGTCGATGGGGCAGTGCCATTTCTGAAAATTGTTTTTTGATCTTCCAACTCCAGAACGCAGACGATTAAGTGGCCTCCACACGATCAAATTTCTGTTCATGGCCAGGTGGAAGGCTTTTCGAAGGATGACACCATAGAGAGTTAAGATACTCCCAAGCCGAGAAATCCACAATTCTTTTCTTGCTGTAGCTGGTGTAGATTGCAAGACTGCAATGGTATTAAGGAAACTTCTCCTGGACTTCAACCTAGGGGTGGCTGGTACATAACCATATAGCCGGTGGAAATGCTGATGAACCTGTTTAACTTTCTCTCTGCATCGGCAGCTACCTCACGACGAATAGTCTATTTGGTGGTCCTATCCTTGCAAGCTGGTAAAGTTTTACAAGGGGTGTAGGCCTCAAACAACCTGTAATAAGCCTACATGCTTCATTAAGCGCCTTGTCACCAGGAAAAGTACTGTTGGGTTGTCAACTGGTTTACGTGGCGACTAAACGCGGCATCGATGCAAAATTATGCTACTCCTCGTAGTGGAAGTGGCTTGGTCGTTGTTTAAAGTACCGCGCTCAAGGAGTAGGACCTAAGAGCGCTTGTACTTGTTGCCTTTTACTATAGTCGGAAATTTGTCGGCGCAAAACTGTTCACGCTAATCCCAAGCCCAAAATCATATCCATTTTACAACTGTCAAACTAAGTTTAGGTCGCTTCGGTGGCGTAGTTGGTAGCATGCGGAGATTCTATGCCCAAGGTCGCGGGTTCAAACCCGGCTGAAGTCGTCGTATTCTTTAAGAGCGCTAAAAATCCCTCAGTATGCCTTCCTTCGGAGGGGAAGTAAGGCCGGGGGTCCCATGTCATAGACTTATGGCATGAAAAAGAACCTTACACTAAGTACACTTGGTTGAAGCCAAATTTTGTAGGTTAGGTTTGATTAATGCTCTTAAGTTCCAACGTTCGTCACCGGACGCTGGTTGCGATGACATCTAGTAGTAGCGAAGTTCACAGCTAGGTATCGTGGACGGTAGCATTTACTAGCGAAATTAGGAGCTACTTGAAATTATTGTCTGCAGTCCTTACCTTAATTACAGATAACACACACTAATACAGCCATCACAATTAACACCGGTTATCAGACAGGTTCTACACACACCCAAAGTACACGGGGCTACATGACCGCGTTGCCGCAGCCCCTAAACTAAGAAACCAACCAAACTAAGTTTACACTGTTTTAGTAACTTCATTTATGGGTACCAGTTGAGGGGGCTGTTCTCTCTCCCCCTCCCTCCAATTATTATGTTCCCTAAGAAGCCAAACTTCATTTAAGAAATCTACACCCTAGTTTCCGTTTTAGGAGATTCAGTTTATAATTCGGAATTCAATTCAGGGTAGCCTTTCATAATTTTTAGTGTAACTTATGTGGCTTGCAGAATGATTCTCTAATGTTTATACCCATAACACCTTGGCATCTAGGTCCTTGCAAGAGCAGTTATTGGAACGTTGTCGCTGGTTATGAAGAGCCCCAAAAATGTTGCTCCACTCGTGATTGGTTGATTTTATAAGACTTTTCTTCGCTCCAATGTTTAATATCGATTTTGGTCTTTCTTTACACATCTCTGGAGTTAAATCCATATAGCCGGTGGAAATGCTGATGAACCTGTTTAACTTTCTCTCTGCATCGGCAGCTACCTCACGACGAATATTTTGAAATGGACTTTACACTCCTGAACAATTTCCTAAAATACAGAACATCAAAGTACACAGAGTACACAGAAGTAGGTTTCTGTCAAATTTGACAATCTCTCATGCACTAGACGTCATAAATGACAGCCTAACTTTTCGATGTAAACGCAGTTCACATTTCCCTCGCCTGAATTGTTTTGTATGATTGGTTAGTGACTGCAGTTGTTTCGGTAATAGTTTATCCTATTCCTATTTTCAACTCCCCAGAGGAACTGTGTCAACTTTGTCAAAGCCGGTTAACGCTTCCATCTACAGTAGACTACTGTAAATACAGAATTTTTGATCAGTTGCCCCAATAGCATATGGGACTCTGGTATCATTTTTGCAGATTCTCTGGCACTAAAAATCACATCTCCCTTTTATGTTACTTGGCTATGAGGAAGTTGCTAACATCGCTCCACAGGTTAACACATTTTAGAAGCAAATAAAGTCGTTACGGAATACTATGTTCATCCTCATTACCCTGTCCGCTCTTGTGGTCTGTAGACTGATTTCCGGAACCTGGAGTTTCTTGTGATGAAACCAGTGTAGGCCTAACACTGGCTGAATTGGTGTTGCAATGCCTTTGTTCTTTAGCTAGTACAGTACATCCAGTTTCAAACCACATCGGTGGCAACACACTTCTCCAGGCAGTGACGCAACACTACAATACTCCTGTTCGCCCAGGCTGGAAGGATGCACTACACCAGTGTTTCCCGAACTTTTTTGTGTGTGTACCACTTTAAGAGATGAGAATCTCTCGCGTACCACCTAACGGTTGTCAGATATAGTAACTATAACCCACCACCACCACTACGTAGCAGACCAAAAATTGTGTTTGTTAGAGTTAGACTGTTAGAGTTAAAGTTAAAACAATAAAAAGTGTGCCCAGTTTTTTTTAATTATTTATAACAATAAGTATTCAATTCAAACATTCAGAAATCTCACTGTACAAATAATATTAATGAAAGAACTCTTAATAATTAAATATAAAAACCAAAGTACAACTAACAACTTCAATGTGAAGGGTGAGCTTGAAGACTTAGGAATGTCTGGTTTAAGATTGCTGAGTCTCAAAAGCAGATAGTTTTCCACTGTAAGGAGCCTATTCCGGTATTTATTCTTGAGATAAACAAGTGAAGAAAATGCAGTCTCACACAAGTATGAAGTAGTGAAAGGCAGTAAAAATCTAACTGCTTTGTCAGCTATGTCTGCATAGTCTGCACTCCTGTCAACCCAAAAGTTCACAAGAGCCATTTTTGAAAAAGTTTGCCTTAGTTCTGAATCACAATTCAATTCATAAAACTGCTCTTTCGCCTTAAAGTCCTCCGGGAACATGTTTTTAAATTTTCAAATTTTGTATTTTATATGTTTATATTTTTCGTAGGCCTAACCTACCTAATATTTTTTTTATTTTTCATAACATCACCGCGTACCACAGGTTGGGAAACGCTGCACTACATCCAAGCCCATCAACTTTGAAGACTGATAAGAGAGGGACCAAGTATTACCCACGTTACTCCGAAAGCGTTTCCGCATGTTGTATATTTTTACGATTCATAAAAATTAAATGACTATGACCAACATACAGTATATGGTCCATGCAAAGAAAACAAACCCATTCGTTGCGTATGAAGGAATACTGGGCTAAATGAAAGACCAACAAATGTTGAATCCGCATGGTCCTAAGTGACCCATTCGCGACGAAGAAGTGGGATGAATGTTAATGGAAAATCATCCTTTTTATTTTTTCAATGAGAATCGTGCCCAGCAGTATAGAGACATCCAGTCTGTGGTACGATGAAGGGGACTAAAACATTTGTATCGTCACTGCGCCTGCGAAATCAGCTATGTGACAATGTTGTTCACTTCGGGTTATTTTTCTCTACCATTGGTCACAGGAAAATCAACATTACGAGAATGTTATGCGTGACTATAGGTAGAGCTCTGCGCGGATAACCAAAACGTTATCCGCATCCGCCCCGCAGCCGCACGACTGTTATCCGCATCCGCTCCGCGTCCGCATTACTTTTTTCCGCATTCCCATGTTTGTTAACCTAATCTACTGGCATTACAATAACAGTTTAAATTAGATGAAGCATACATTACTAAAGCAACATATTTAGACATTTGAGGAAAAAGTCGTTCCCGTATGTCATGTGCTATGTTTAAAATTAATGTTATAGGTCTACAAGCTATTCAAAAGGGAAATTTTTAAGAAAGGAAGAAACAAATAACTCGCAGAAAGTGGACTCAAGAGGAGAAAGATCGTCACTCTAGGAGGATGAAAGAAATTTGGAAACAACGGAAATTGAATACAATTTGATTTATCGTACCCTCCAAATGGGTTATTCGAAAGAAGAAGTTATTGGCCTACAGCCCGAATTGCAACCCTTTCCTGTTCGGAGTGTTAATTATGTTTAATGACATAATTTGAATGAGATAAGCTTAAATCTTCATCTTACATTTGTCATGAAAAGAACATAACGGAAAAATATGATACCGGTAGCCTATGTCATAAATATCCGGGTCCTAATAGGCCTAATGATAGCTATTAAACACGTTTGGATTGTATTCTAAAAACTATCCGCAAATTTTCTCCTTAACAATCCGCTATCCGCACAGTCATGCAAACTAGAGCCGCATGGCGAAAATCTTTTTGCGGATATCTGCATCCGCGCATGGCTTTAGCTATAGGTTATAGCCACATTTGGTTGGGGTGTGACTGGGTTTAGGATAAGGTCGAGTTTGGAAGAGAATAAAGTTGGCACATAGTGGACTTTGCAGGCGCAGCGACTGTCCATTTGGACTGATAAGTCATTAATTGATCTTTACCGACTACTTAAATTTTCCTATTGTAAATGCATTATATGTATCTCCTGCATTATAGCCTACATGCATTTATAAGTACCGTAAGTTGAATAAGTTCTATTTCGAGGCCGGTAGACCTAATAAGGACAGGACTGATGTTTACCGTGCCTGTTTTGTTGAACCTTTGGCAAAGACATCTCACAAATATCTCTTTAAGAAGAAAATATAGAAGGTCACTACTATTTCGTGTTATTTATTCACTGACTATTCTGTCCGTATTTATTGTCCCAGGTATGTTTGTTTAGTAGAATATGGTATAAACCTCATTTTAGAAAGGTTAAGAATTAAGAGCAATAATTGTATATATCTTTCCAACTTCAAGCCTATTTTTCAAGCTAATCAGCATAATGTGGGCTATGGTTTGTATTTTGAATAGTGCAGGAATAAGATTTCTTATACAATCGTTGTATATTCAGTTTGTTTAATGTTTAGCCTACTACATTATTTAAGCATTTCGGCATTTTCTCTTTAATACAAAGGTATTTTATCGTAAGAGTTCTAGATCACCAGCATCCGCCCTTCAATGATGAATCCTACATCCGTTTTCTAGGGCCAATTTATTTAATCAATTATTGGCCCGTAGGGTAGCCTGTTATGTCTAGTTCAGTTGTAATTAAGTGAGATGATACAACATAAACTCCCGTTCTTGTGGCAGCAAGTGTCTAAAATATAACTCTCATGATTTTTACTCTCCTAGATACTGTATAGACCCTATCCGTGATATATCATTTATTCTTCTTCTTCTTCTTCAAGTGTCTCGTCCTCCAAGAACATTGGCGATCAGTAGCATGATCTGCTGTTTGTCCACAGCTGTTCTAAACAGTGCCACTGTATTAAGTCCAAACCACTGGCTTAAGTTCTTTAGCCAGGATATTAGTCTGCGTCCTGGACCCCTAATGCCATCAATCTTCCCTTGGATAATTAATTGCAAGAGGTGGTATTTGTTGTTGCGCATAAAATGACCAAAGTATTCTAGTTTTCTCCTTTTGATGATACTGAGAATTTCCAAGTCTTTTGTTCATACGCCGCAGTACTTCCACATTTGTGATTTGAGCTATCCATGACATCCTTTATCTTCATGATAACATTATTTAACAGTCTCACTATTCCCTTGATATATTTTTGAACTACTGGCCCTGAGATAGCAATGAATACCCGCCAAACCAAGCCGATCAAACTTGTTTAAACTCAAAAGGTATATAGGCCTACTTGTATTTTGCCTCCTTGTAGAAGGCTCCTTGCATTCAAACCCTCTATGCGCCTTTCACTATCAAGAAATTCGCCTCGTTTGATAAGCAGGTATCACGGTCCATACACACTGGCCAATAATATTGTCTTCAACTGTGGTACATGTACAGAGAAAGTGATGGGGGGAATATAAATAGATATCGCGCCCTAAACCTCAGACTCTTCTCACAACCGGTTTATCATTGCTAATTTGGTATCATTGTAACGTATTATTTGGAATATCCGGGGTGAGTATTTTCACAGTTGCATTGTTCTTCTCTTAATATAAAAATATTGACTTTCTTCATCAGTTTTCACTTTAAATTTATATGTTGCATATATTCCAGCTCTATTAGGCTATATATTCTAAATTAATATTATAATTTTGACCGTTATGAGTGGATGTACTTATCGATGATGGATTAATTTACGAAACCTATAATAGTCCATCATCTCCCACCAATGGCTGTTGTGAGGAGACTGCAAGTCCACCGTCCCCAGTCCCCGACTATCGAAGCAATCTGTAGAAATCGCTAACCACCAATCTCGCGCATTAATTCCGGCATAGATATGTCAGAAATTCACAGAGGAGAGAAAACGAATTATTTTTTCATTAGACCTGTCTCTATAGAAAGAGGCACATGACCTCGCTGTTCCTCCCCTTAAAACAATCATCATAGAAATTGAAGGATCCAGTTTCCAGTGTTGCGTTCTTAATCTAGTAATAGACTATAATAAATTGTATAATTATCCCATGTAACTGTTTCCTAGTTAGAAGGTGTTAGTTTTATTCCCCGTTCAATTTGATTGAGCACATTAACGCGTTGGCCGACTGAAAAGCAATTGCAATACATTTCTCTTAAAAAAAGAGACTGATAGTCAGTCTGAAAGACTGGACTTTATATCATTTTAAATGCTTGCAGCCGAGTACCAAGAAGGCAGTGCGAGAACAGAGTTTCAAGATTCTATTTTGTTTCTTCACTGCCTACTTGATTGTTCTCGCACTGCCTTCTTGAAACTCTGTTCTCGCACTGCCTTCTTGGTACTCGGCTGCTACATCGTACTATGACGTCACACACTTCAGTGCATTCTCGGTACATTTCGTCCCGTCACCTTAACGTAACGCCAGACCTCAGCGTAACGACGAAGTCGACAAGATCATTTAGGCCCGGTCTTACAATCTCCAGTAAAGTGACAGTAAACTGTAACTGACAGTTGGCTTTACGGTCGGAGTAAAGTCCCGGTAAACATTCGATCTTTCTTACCACGTTCCGGTTAATGTTTACGGTAGGTTAGCAGATCTGCGCATAATTTTCAACAGTTAGTACATATTTCTGGCTCGATTTGCAGATTTCTTGATACCTCTCGAAAGTTGGCATGAGTGGATCTGCGTCAGGGAGTAAATAATAAATATATATTTTATATTCCTTGATCTTGAATTGTGTTCTTGGCGCAATCTGTTTGTTACGTTACGATTATAACGGGAAATATTAGATATAGAAGGACAATTATCTCCAAATGAGACAAATAAAGGCCTCGAGAGGATAAGCTTGGTCAAACGGAATCGTCTAAATAAGTCTTGATCATCTAACTCCTCGTAATAATCACTTCGATTCTTACATACTTTTCGTCTCCTCCTTTGAACAGCATCAGCCTTTACGAAACCCATGAAATTACGGATAATTCTAGGCATATTGACGATGTATGTAATCAGCTGGCGTTGAGATTATAATAGAAAATCTGGCAGTAAAGCAGTTTACGGTGAAGTTCACTGCCGGTTAAGGCTTACAGTATTTTACTGTCAGTTTGTCGCTAACCGGGTATTGTAAGAATCAAGTTCTAGTAAACTTGCCGTAAAGGTGCCAGTAAAGATTTAACCGGAGATTGTAAGAACGGGCCTTAAAATGATAAAGGGGGGGTATTGGATTACTTGTTTCGTTCAACAGGCGAATATCATCAGAACTTGTTCACTTGAGGCCTTTTTTTAGATTCGAATAAACACTTACAGTAGTCTAATGTACAAAATTGTTTCTTGTTTTCTGTTAATTTTATAGGTTTTTTTTTTTATCATTAGCTGTCTCTATCGTTAAACAAACTTTCGGAGAAAAATGCAGCTTAAAATTAAAAACATGTTTTAATAAAAGATCCAAATAACATACATTATGGGAAATAACTACAGTCCTACAACATACGTGTGGTGATACGGATACCTCTCTACACAAGTTTAAGTAATTTGTAGCCCATACTTCAATCCCCTTTTCTGTGCCGATAACCCCTTGAAACAACAATTCATCATATTCCCGTTCACTTCTATTTAAGTACCAAGTTTCATAAAATTCATTTCACCCGTTTTAAATTAAATGCGTGATTATTAAGCACATAGACAAAATCATTTCGATATTGTTGTGATCTGAAGCTGATGTGCCGTATACAATGCTATGAAAAGTCAAATAAAACTGTCAGTGTAACCGACTTATACTCATTGGATGCTAGAAACTCAACTGTAAACAAACACGTTGCTAACTTCCGAAGTGTTGGATTGATTGATATTTTTAATACGATTTGGATAGATCATTTTTTAAATTATTGAATTCCGTTTCACGCACGGCTTATATGAGTCATTTTGCTTACCTTTCCCACC
Source organism: Meconema thalassinum (assembly GCA_946902985.2). NCBI lineage: Eukaryota > Metazoa > Arthropoda > Insecta > Orthoptera > Tettigoniidae > Meconema > Meconema thalassinum. The sequence continues at coordinate 935,054,724 of OX336390.1, forward strand.
AGCTTGCATGAGACGAATGACTCAAGGGTTTGTTTGTCAGAATTGACACCATTTTGTGTTTTACTTCCACTTAATCCCGCCAATTTGAGGAATGCCACTCCTTGAAGCTTCTATTACCTAAGATCCATTTCTCGGAACAATGAAGAGGGGAATGCGCGCTTTGACCCCACTTGCACTTGATGAAGGATGGGGTCAGGTCGTGTTTTTCAACACGTGTTCCTTTAAGTATTCTGTATAGGCCTTATTTTCTTTAAACTGTTGCAGCAAAGAAAGTCTAAACATATCTTATTGTTGACCTCAGCTGACTTGTGAAGCGATGACCTCACGCAGAGTCCGGTTAACTGTCTTGCTTGTCGGGAGAGGGCCCAACCTCGAGGATGACATTCCAGATGTCTGCCTGCCTGACAATGCTCTCATCACGTAGACCGGAACAAGCCTAGTATCTCCGTTTCGGACTCACTTCGATGATTGAACGTTTCGGCACCATTTGTTTGACAATGAGGGTTTCCGCTCTTACTTACCGAGTTAACGTTATGATCTGAAGTTCCACGGAATAGTTTTCTTTTTTGAGAAATTTACTCTCCTAAGGCGGCCATACATTCAAGTGTAAGGGTTGAGAAAGAGAGTTTCGGGTATTGGGCCTACATCTAAAAGTTGATGGTCTTCCTTAGAATGTGATCCACTGTGTTCTTACCTGTTACACCTCAACACTACACGCCCCATGTGAAGCTCACTAATGAAGTGGCGAGCTGTGGAACTATCTATGGTCGTGCTTGACGTCAGGCGGCAAGGAAGGACATCTCCGCTCTATGCCATCCAAACAAACCTTCGGCGATTTGGTATTTCACACAATGATTTTTTAAACATTTAATTTACATATATTTTATCGCTATTTAATAATAATAGACTAATAAAATGTTACCCGACCACGATGGCCGAGAGTGCTCGTGCCTAGCTTGCATCGGGAGAGCGTGAGTTCGATTCCCACATTGGTCGTCCTGAAAATTGTTTTTATAGTTTCCCATTTTCACCACCAGGTAAACGCCTGGACGGTTCCTTACAACAGGTCCTCGGCTGACTTCCTTCCAAAATCCCTTCCCTGACCCTTCCTTAATTAGACCCAAGTTAGCGGTCACCATCCCCAGTTGTATCTGTGACATACTGTCTTCTGCTCCCAGATACCGTCCTTGTGAAGGCAGAAGAATGGTCCCTTGTAGAATCCGTGGGTGAAGCCCAGCTGGGATGTTAAAAGATTAATACAGTCAAACCTCCGTACAACGATTACCGATACAACGATAAAGCCGCGTACAGCGATAATTTTATATGATCCCGGCTGATTTCCTATATTTACTATGTTAATTACCCCTCATTATAACGATGAAGTAATTTTAGCAACACTCTGTTATAACGAAGACAATGTTTCGGGGATCTTACTATATTTTGCTTCTAAGAATGTGACCATAATGGTAGCCTATGTATTGTTTGAACCTATTGAACTTCAGTGCTGTATTTTCAAAAGCATCGAGTCATAGAGCTCCTGTGTTCGAACCAGTGTTAACTGTTTTAGTCTGTACATTGTTGAGCTCGAGTTGCAGTCAGAAATGTTGTGATGGGGTCATACGCAGTTTATTTCCGTGATTTTTGCAATCTGTGATAACGGTTCTTTTCTGAAGCAACGCGTCAGGGACACATAAGTTGACACCATTGGTGATCGAACAATCAACATATCCCCGATGCTTAAACATTTTAAAAGCTTATCAGGTAAGAGTAGGCTACATACATTTTATATTTTACCTTCCTTTAATTTATAAGTTGATTCAGTACCTTCAGCTGCAATGTTATGAAGAGTACATACTGTACTGTACAGTACAGTACTCTACCAGATTAATGTTGTATTATTTTTCGTTATTCTATTATTTCTCATCAGAAAATTACTACTGTATATACTGACCTTTGAGGTACAGTACTGCAGTAGTCGCTGTTAACATAACCACATAACAATAACCCTGCTGTAACAATATCATTTTCATGGTCCCATCAATATTGTTCTATCGAGGTTTAACTGTAGTAATAATAATAACTAGCATTACCCGTCGCGGCTTCGCCCGCGAATATTCTAGTTGTAAAGAGTACACTTAGCAAAATCTCAATCATGAATGCTACGACTGATTTATCCTTGGTATGAATAATCAGACTTTATCAATTCAGCTACTGGTGCAGTGGTTAGGGGTTTGTCATTCCTTCATAGGTATATCAGAGCGAAGTTAGTTTTCTGGGAATATCACAGACACTGTTAATTTAAGGGCCTTTAAATGTGGTTTTCGGAGACCCTTTATAGTCGGGTGAAAAAGACATTTCGTACCACACTCACACGCGTAAATTGCGTGAAAAAATCTAGAGTGCCCCTTGATCCCCTTAAGCGCATTATACTGTATGTATTGATGAATTTTACAGCTTAATTTGGTTCAGTGACAACCTTATAACCGTCTGGAAACTTTCACAGTACTGTAATAATTGGAATTGCATTGCGTCTTACAGAAATAGATGGACCTGTGATATTCTGTTACCATGGTTACCGTGTTGCATTATTTCATTGTAAATATAGGCCTACATGTTTTAAGGTATTTATTTAATTGTGAGGCATTTAAAGAGTGAGTGCGTTTCGCTTACGCATTGGGTTATGCTGAACCTGTAGGTACCCCATATGTGTAGGTTGGTGTTAATGGGACCTTCTTTCCGGTACAAAACTGGAATGGGACCTTAGCAGAATCATATAGGGAGGGATAGTATAATTCGAAACCGGATTAAACTAGCTCAAGTGCCGCACTTGGCCCGCGGGCCGTACTTTGCCCATGACAGGTGTAGGGGCTCTGCGACATCATGGTCATTTAGCCCCGAGTAAACTTATTTGGATGTGTGTGTAATTTGTCTCATAACCTGTGCTATTGTGATGGCTGTATTAGTCTGTGTATTTGTAATTCAGATGCGGATTGGGAAGGAGGCGGCCGTGGCCTTAAGTTAGGAACTATCCCAGCATTTGCACCTTCAAGATGGCTGAGGTGGAAATCGAACCCGCCTCTTGTCACTTTGCTGAGTGTACCCCGTTCCAGTTCTCAGACCAGAATTTAATCTCTTGGCACAGCTTTGTCGGACCCTTGTCTCCACGTTGATAGCCAAGAGTGCAACGAGGCGGAAGGTTGACTTGTAACCACCCAGTGTGATACGAGAAGTTTTGTTTACGATCCGACATTGTACGACTTGCCGGGGCAGATAACCTCGCTGTTCCGCCCCTTAAAGCAACAGTAACAAAGTAAAAACTCAGCAATGTTTCTAGGTTTGTGCCGTGTCTTGTGTGGGGTTTCGCCTAGGACGCCAAGCTGGCTCATCTGCGGGCTCTTGGTGTCCGCGCCCGGACCCCCACAAGAATAGCGAACTGCGCGCTATCTCCCTTTTTATGAAGCGCACAAACCTAGAAAGATTGCTGAGTTCTAATTCACTGGCCGTGAAAGCCAATATACCATCTTTTTGGAAGCTTTCATAGGGAGGTTCAGGTTGCTTGAGCGTTTAGCTCTCGCAGTGAAGAGGTGCAGGTGCGCTTCATAAAAAGGGCGGTAGCGCGCAGTTCGCTACTCCTGTAGGAGTTTGGGCGCGAACACCAAGAGCCCGCTGATGAGCCAGCTTGGTGTCCTAGGCGAAACCCCACACAAGACACGGCACAAACCAAGAAAGATTGCTGAGTTTTAATTCACTGGCCGTGAAAGCCAATATACCAATAACAAAGTAATTTATCTTCTTGCCCTTCCAGCAGCGCTTGGGGAAGAGTTGTCTCTAGAATGAACCCAAGCCTGATACGCACTGGACAAGTGTCTTATCAATTGCTCGGCTCGTATTTGAACACATCTGCACTGCATTAACCTTGTATTCTGCTCTCACCTATGAGTCATTAGCATTTTGATGATATCGGCATTTGTGTGTCACGCTACTCAGCAGCCACCTGCAGTCGGCTTGGCGCGACGCGGCGGTGTTTCCTTGTTCTCGCTCGGCACAGGTGCGCGCCTCAATCTGCACTGCATTGCTCTACTCCTCACAGAATACATACGGTAATGATGTTACAGGTTTTACATACCTTTTAACTACTGTGTCGCCCCGGAGTGCCGGAATTTTGTGAGATCACATTCAGTTTTCCATCTGACTAAATGTGAAGCGGCTTCGGTGACGTAACTGGTAGTATGCTGAACTTCTATGCCCAAGGTCGCGGGATCAAAGCCCGGCCGAAGTCGTCGGATTTTCTAAGAGCGCTAAAAATCCCTCAGTATGCTCTCCTTTGGAGGGGAAGTTCCAACGTTCGTTGCGAGTTGCTGGTTGTGGTGGCATCTAGTAGCCAAGTTCACAGCTAGGTGTCGTTGACGGTAGTATTTGGTTGCAACATTAGGAACTACTGCTTGAAATTGACCGTCTGCAGTCTTTACCTGAATTACTGACTAATACAGCCATTACAATTCACACCGTTTATCAGACAGATTCTACACTCACCCAAAGTACACGGGGTTACATGACCGCGTTGTCGCAGTCCCTAAACTGAGGAACCAACCAAAATCTCTGCGGGAGATAAAATTTTGCGTGAAGTAGTTACAGACCGTTAGATAGTTACACATCAGTGTCGAAACCTTGCATAAGGACAGTGTGACCACAAGTATAAAAATGGACCCCAAATGACGCGAAGGTTATCGTCCCCATAAGACAATAATATGTTTGAAATATGCATAACATGACGAAAAACGAAGTTAATTAAGCTCCTATTATAAAAAAAACTTTCTCGCAATCAATGAGGTCTGATCCTTCTACGAAAACCTGCATATTCTGGCTAATTTCGCCTATCCCCAAGTTTGTCCGGTGAAATCTACCTACGCCTTCCGGCGTGCCTAGAGGACTTTTAACTACTGTGACGCCCCTGAGTGCCGGAATTTAGTACCTAAGAGGATCTTCAATGTGCCAGTATATCTACTGACCGTAGTTTCCGTTGCGTAGTTGGTAGCATGCTGAGCTTCTATGTCCTAGATCGCGGGTTCAAACCCGGCTGAAGTCGTCGGATTTTTTAAGAGCGTTAAAAATCCCTCAGTGTGCCTTTCTTCGGAAAGGAAGTAAAGCAGATTTATGGCATATAAAATAACCTTCCACTAACTACAATTGTGTAAAGCTAAACTGTAGGTTAGATTTGATTAACGCTCTAAGTTCCAAACTTTCGATGGCAGGAACTGGTTGCGGTGGCATCTAGTAGCCAAGGTCACAGCTAGGTGTCGTTGACGGTATAATTTGGTAGCAAAAGTTGGAACTACTTGAAATTGATCGTCTGAAGTCCTTCTACCTGAATCTAATACAGCCATCTCAATTAACGCCGGTCATCACTAGAGCCTTGAGTGGATAAACAAAACTTTATCCGTAACCTCCCCGCATCCGCACGACTTCTATCCGCATCCGCCCCACATCCGAACAACTTTTATTTGCATCCACACGTTTGTTATCCGAATCTATTGCTCCGTAGATCTTCCGGAGTATTTTTCGCTCCTGCTTTTCCAGTTCCTTAATCTTGGAATGACCATCGATTACTATTGTTTCAGCGGCATATGTTGCTTCTGGAAGAATAACCGTATCATATGTCGTAATTTGGCGTTCGTCGAAATGCATTTCTTGTTGTAAGTTAATGGGCCCACGTTAGTCCGCCTGTAGGCCTTCTGGAGCTTGGTGATTCTGTCTTCATTGGTGATTCGATTAAGTAGTGAGGACTGTATAATTTCTCCAAGCTATTTTAAAGTGCAGAACGCGCTACCTCGTGCCTCGCTGGCATCGTGATAGCGTTGGTTTGAATCCCACCTCGGCCGTCCTGAAAATGGTTTTCGTGTTTTCCGATTTTACCACGGTTCCTATCAACAGGTTCACGGCGGATTCGGTGGCGTAGTTGGTAGCATGCTGAGCTTCTATGCCCAAGGTCACGGGTTCAAACCCGGCCGAAGTCGTCGGATTTTTTAAGAGCGTTAAAAATCTCGCAGTATGCCTTCCTTTGAAGGGGAAGTCAAGCCGGCGGTCCCATGTAATAGATTTATGGCATGATGAAGAACCTTCCACTAATTACACTTGTGTGAAGCTAAATTATAGGTTATCTTTGACTAACGCTCTTAGGTTCCAACGTTCGTCGCCAGGAGCCGACTACGGTGGTATGTAGTAACAAAGTGCAGAACTAGTTGGTCGTTGACGGAGGCGTTTGGTAGCAAGTGTTGGAACTACTTGAAAATCGAATGTATGCAGTTCTTACTTGAATTAAAAACAGATACATACTAATACAGCCATCGCAATTAACACTGGTTATCAGACAGATTCTACACACACACCCAAAGTACATGGGGCTACATGTATGCGTTGTCGCAGCCCCTAAACTGAGGTACCAACCAACCAACAGGTCCACAGAGAACTTCCTTCCTTCCCCTCCCCGACCCTTTCTTAATTACACGCAAGTTAGGGGTCACCTGTCACCATCCCCAGTTGTATCACCTGGTTAAGTGTGTTCAGCTCCCAGACACTGTCTGGTAGAGAAATGATCCCTCGCAGAGTTCATGGATAAGCCATAAAAAGAAAATTCAAAACACAAAACTAAAACGTCTCCAAAATATAGGCTGCTCCAAAGTCACTAGTTCTAGCTAGTGGGAGGTGGGTTGGCGACCACGGGACCCTAGCTGAGTCCGTCATTGCTTACACTTACTTGTGCCGGGCTCCTCTCCGTCTACTTTCCTGTCGACCTCACTTGGTCAACTCTTGTTCTCCTCTGACCCCGACGGTATTAGGGTATCCGAGGCCTAGGGAGTCTCTTCCTTTCCCGGCTTAATAGGCACTTGTCTCATCTTTCCTGATACTCTCTTTCTGCGAGGGGTCAGCCTTCTTTTTTTTTTTTCATGGTATCTCCTGCCTTCTGCTCAAGGCCCTCAAGGAGGCAGGGTGTATGTAGACCCACCACTTCTGGTGCACCCTGGATAGTGCTACTCCCTTAGGGTCTCAGGGCTGGTGAGTTCGGGACTTGGCGATCCCGAGGGATTCCTGAGCTGTGTCCGTTTTCTTTTTCCTTTTTCCACTGACTTTGGGGCGGGCCCTCTCCTCTTTCCCCTTTCCTATCTGCCTTTCATGGCTCTCCTTCCTTCCAAATCCCTCACTCCTCATTCGTCGAGGGTTCAGGGCATTTCTTTTCTTCCTGTCCTTTATTTTCCTTATCCTTTAGGCTACTTGTTTACCATTTCTTCTTCTAGTCTGTAAGTCTGTAGTTGATATTAGTTAACTTATAGTTTTCATTCTCATCTCAGCTTTCACTGTCACCCAAACCATTAGGGGGTGATAACCTAGATGTTAGGCCCCTTGAAACAACAATTATCATCATAGTGAGTTGTTTGTAAATTTGGCAACACTGGCCAGGTAATTGACGATGCCACCTGTTGTGTTTCAGTTCCATTGACGCCCACGACTGGCAAGGCAGTGGAAGACGCCACGGGCGCCGAATACTTCATCAAGTGCTCGCAGTGTCACAAGGGCTACCCCGGCTTCCAGGCGCTCAAAGAGCATGTGGCGGCCTGCCATCGCGACGCCGAGAGTGAGGCGCCGTTACCGTCCCCAGGATCGCCGTCCCCAGCGGAATTCAAATTTCGCCCCGCGGGCGACGGCGGTGGCTACGCGTGTCCGCAGTGTAACACCACGTTTGTGCACAAGGATCAGCTGGAGAAGCACGAGTTGCTGCACTCGCCTAACGCTCAGGTGGTGAGTACTGCTTGTTTTCTTAATCGCAAGTTCACTGTGTCCATTTCCCATTTTCAGGAAAAATAAAATAGTACATTATGCAACAAACCTATAATGGTAATAATTAAGACACGAGTATTTCCATACGAGTGTCTTAATTACCAATATAGGCGAGTTGCATACGACTGTTTATGTCGATAATTATAACTATTTTATGTTCGAACATATATATTCATAAATATCTGTCGAGATTTCGCCAGTTTTATGTACTTAACAGAGCGCATGAGACGCAGAAAATACCTTGTATTTGACCATGGCCTCCTCAAATACCTCACTATGACATTAGCCACGCAGTGAAATTTAAAATAGGAGGCCGTGGAAGTCAGCGCAGATGCGATGCTATCCTTAACTAATTGGTAACACAACTGTTTCTTGAGCTCTGATTGTGGGAGAAACTGTTTCATAATGAAAAATAGTGTTATAAAAACCTCATTATTATACAGTTTTCTGACATAGGCCTATAATATTTACATTCCGACATCGTCGAACATAAATCTTTTAAACGAATTAGCCTACATTTTGAATGAACAACGTAGGCCTAACTCAGATTGAAATTTCTTCAGGCTTGTACCACCACAATTTATACTTTTCAGTCAGTCAATAGTAAGCCTCCGTGGCTTAGGCGGCAGCACGTCGGCCTCTCACCGCTGGGTCCGTGGTTCAAATCCCGGTCACTCCATGTGAGATCTGTGCTGGACAAAACGGAGGCAGACAGGTTTTTCTCCGGGTACTCCGGTTTTCCCTGTCAAAATTTCATTCCAGCAACACTCTCCACTATCATTTCATTTCATCTTGTCATTCATATAATCATTTCCTCAGAGGAGTGCGTCAGGCCTCGGCAGCCGGCACAGTTCCTATCCTCGCCGCTAGTTGGGGGATTCATTCATTCCATTCCTGACCCGGTCGGAGACTGGAAGCAGGCTGTGGATTTTCAATTTTCAGTCAGTCAATATGCTTTTTACACAATTACAGTAGATTAGGTGGGATAACTATATATATAACACTTCAATTAAAATACCTATGGATAGGTAAATTACATTTAATCCACCTTTTAAGTCAATACCTTAAAACAAATATAATAAGTCAATACTATAGCGTATTGAAACTAAATTATATTTATAATTATTTATTTATTATTCGTTAATCAGCCAACTAGCGACCACGATAAGTTCCACTATACATTCTGGCGTTTATTCAATTTACGATTGATCCAGTGGGTTTTCATTAGCTTGCTGTGTCGAGCACGGCGTTCATCCGACCACTTTGTACCAGTTGTCCATTTCTCATCTCGGAAAGTCCCAAAGTCACGATGCTTGTTTGGAAAAGGTCTCGTTTGTAGACGTCATCTGGTCGTAGGCCCATTTCTTGGAGGTCTTTCTTGACGTTAACGTACCAGGGAACTGTTGCTATTGGTTTTGAGTCTAAATTGTTAAATATACATTTTGCCCATCAAGAGTCGTCCATCCGTCGCAAGTGACCGTAGTAGCGATCCCTGCGTTTGCGCATTTTGTCTGTGATCTTCTCTATCTTAGAATAGATTTCTTGCCGGGATTTTCTATTATTATTATTATTAGGCCTCGGATTTTTAGGTGCTAAAAATCGGGAAAATATTTATTTTTTATGTATTAAAAATACCTGAAATATGTGACAAAAAAGTAAAAATATTTAATTATAATTTAGTTTATTAATGTGAAGATAAACAATATACAGTACTCATAGAATGCAATTTATTCTATGTCTCACTGACTGCTGAAGCATTACAATACACAACGAGATACATCTTCAGGTTGTCCATCACAAATGACCGACGATTATCGCAAAACACTTATTCTGAAGGCCCTAAACAGCGGCAGTATGTTTCTTGCCCTCGAGGTGTTGTGTAACTTGAGATCGCTGTTCAACCTTGATTGCTTTCCCACATGGTTGGCAGAAGTAAAATTATCTCTAAATTCTGCAACAGACGATAACTTGTAGTTAGGCACCGTAGAACTGCCTTACACTCCACAGCGCCAGAAAAGAACTGCATGTGAGTGATACTGGTTCCAGGTAGCTGGGGGGGGGGGGGGGCTAGCACGTGGTGCAATATGGCTATGGTCAAGGAAATCCCCGGCTTCCACAGTGAGTGGCAGGGGGAGTCAGGTTACAGTAGGAATAACACAGTTGCAAGCTGACACACGCTCTGCAAGAAGTTTAGATAGCTCACAGGTTCTTCCCCGTTGAAGTAACACACAATAAAAATGCAATAAACTGGATGATTATGCATACTAATTTTTAAAAATGTAAATTTTATGTATTTTTTGTGTTAATAACTGAAAAGCAGGAATTTATGTATTTATAGAAAAAGTGCTTAAAATATGTATTTACATAAAAAAATATTTATTTACCTAAAAATCCGAGCCCTAATTATTATTATTATTATAATTATTAGCCATTGGGAAATCACATAAAGGCCTCCTGCTAGCACGGTAGCTCGGAGATATTTCATCAGATGAGCTAGGCTGATGAACATTTGCGTTAACAGTAACTTAAAAACTAATAGTACTGACTATTTACACTCCTATTCATCTTCCTCATGAATGATCGTGTTATATTAAACATTTTCACTCGTAAAACGTGGGCCTGAAGATTTATCTAAGCCGACTATGAGTCTAGGGATGTTCCAAACAAACTGTTTTGACGGCAGTCCTCCACGAATTCCGTTGACCTGCCGCTCTCATCCACTGCTTCCCGATCGTCGACTGGAACTCGTCTGACCATCTGGTCTTCGGACGGCCGGGGTTTCTTCTTCCATCTCTGGGCTCCCACACTGTAGGCCCTAGTTCAGTAGCCCACCTCACATGATCCATTCTCAGTACATGGCCTGCCCATGTCCACTTCAGTTTCCTGGCCCTCGTGATGACATCCTCTAGCCTTTTCCTTTTGCCGATTTCCTCGTTTCTAATTCTGTTCCTTAATGTAATGTTTAGAAGTTTTCTCTCCATTTTACTCTGGCACACTTCTAACTTCGAAGCTTGATTTTTAGTTATTGACCACGTTTGTGCTCCATATAGGAGAACGGGAAGTACACACGTGTCCATCACTAGCCTTTTAAGGCTCCAGATTTTTTGCCTTGCTGACGATATCCGCCTGTTGATTTCCTTGTCCATATTTTGCTGAAAAGATAGTGACTGGCCCAGATAGACAAAGTTTGACACATATTCTACTTCTTTTCCTTTCACCATGAGTTTCTTTGCTTCGTGATTTGCTATAACTTTTGTCTTGCTGGGATTAAGGCTCAAGCCCACTTTGTTGCTCTCCTCATGCAGATCTTTTAACATTTCTTCCAGCCTCAAACTCGACTTTGCAAACAGGATTACATCATCGGCTAATCGTAAGATCGTCAGTCTCTTTGCATTGGTTGTGATTCCATATTTGTGCCCCCATTGTAACTTCCGAAATATGTCCTCCAAAACGCTCGTGAACAGTTTAGGTGATAATGGATCGCCTTGTCTTACGCCTCGCTGTAGATAGAATTTATCGCATTCTTTTTCCATTCGGACATTTACCCAGCTGTTTAAATGCAGTTTTGAAAGCACCCGCAAGTACTTCGTGGGGATCCCTTGGTTGTGTAGTGCTTACACGACGCTAGTTTCGGTTAACTTGTAACCATCGTTAGTTAAAATATAAATATTAAACTAAGATCATCAATATAATCTAAACATTAACAACCTATAAACAAAATTAAGCATTAAAAATGAAAATACACACCGTAAAAATATTAGTATTCGTTGAATAACCTTCCAAATATTATCCATAATGTAGAAATTTGGGCTCATGCTGTGTTTTTTTAATCAAACTCGACGCGTTTCGAAAGACACCATGTCTTTCTTCATCAGGAATAAACGGAAATACGACTAAATTGTTGCTAAGAGAAAGAAACAAAGAAACTAAAATAGGTGCCCTTAGATGGACGCTATTTTATCCCTATGTTAGGGACATAGAAAGGCAGCAGTGTACTACTTTCTGAGGGTTCTGATAATAGGTAGCCTAGACTCACTGAGATTGTAGCCGTTGTCGCGGTTGACATTATCTGAGTGTTTACGTATTTCAACCGCCTCCTTGATGATTCTGGGGCGATATTGCTTTATATGGGCAAGAACATCCACTCCTTGAAACATGACATCATGGCCAGGTGTTAAAGCATGATCAGCCAGCAACAGCTGATTTATCAGGTTGAATGAGCCTGATACATCTATTCCTTAATGGTAGTGCTTATCGTTCTCGAAGTCTGCCCGATATAAACTTTGCCACAAGTACAGGGAACTCTGTAGATATCCGGTTGTTGCAATTTAGACAAACTGTCCTTAGTTGGTCGCAGCAGTTGCCTAATCTTAACAGAAGTTACAAATACAGTCCGTAGGTTGTACCTACGTAGGATTTTAGCAATACGATCCGTCGTGTTATGTATGTACGGTATGTAAGCAGTTGGCCGGCTTTACCTCCCCTCCGAAGGATGGCATACTGAGGGATTTTTAACGCTCTTAAAAATCCGACGACGTCGGCCGGATTTGAACCTGTGACTTTGGACATAGATGCTCAGCAAGCTACCAACTACGCCGCCGAAGCCGCCTAATGTGGAGTTTTAGCGGATTTCCAACATTTCCTTCTGCTTCATTGTTACCACTTTTCATATTAGTGGTTGGACTAAGATTGAAAACAAAGTTGCCCTGTCCACTTGATAATGGCACAATTTCAGCACCTACATGAGGCTGTTATAGAATCAATTGTTGTTGTTCTTGTTGTTAATTTAGGGGCTTGGGACATCTTGGTCATCAGACCCGTGTAGTTGTGTGTGTTGAATTTGTCTGGTAACCTATATTAATGTTGTGGCTGTAGTAAGTTAGTGTGTATAGCTGTATTAGGGACAGGGATGGGGTAGGCGCTCCGGGACTCGAAGTAAGGTAATATCCCAGCATTTTCATGACGGGAGTGTGGGGAAAAACCGTTCTCAGGATAGCCGCTGTCAGTGCCGGGATTCGAACCTACGATCTCAGGACTTGCTCAGCTGCCAGCATGGTCGTGGTGCACGATTTAACAAGAACAGGTAATCCGCGGGGGCTGTTGGAATCCATGGACTAAATATTCTACGCGAATGAAGTATTATAACAGTGCAAAACGGAAGGTAACGAGGAGCAACTGCTAAGGAATTGGGGAGAATTCATGGATAAAGTTCTGTTGTTCTTTCCCAGAAAGTTGTCACTATTAGTTCGTTGTCTATCAGGATCATTTTTGTCGTTTTTGTTTTCCTGTTCTGTCAACATTCAGTGACTGACATTTCCATTGAAGGTCTTTTCAACTTGTCCGCTAAAATTTGACGGAATCGTCAACCACGCCTGTCGGCATTTGGCAGTTAACATGATTATAACCGCCTGTGTTTGACAGTAAGTTATTTAATTCAGATGAAGCTTGTCTTTGAAATAGCGCCATGGTATCTAGGTTATATTCAAAATAACACACAATAGTCGAGAATAGCGACCGTTCTCTCGGCGGCTTAGTTGGTAGCATGCTGAGCTTCTATGCCCAAAATTGCGGATTCAAACCCGGTCGAAGTTGTCGAATTTTTAAAGAGCGTTAAAAATCCCTCAGTATACCTTCCTTCGGAGGGGAAGTAAAGCCGGCGGTCTAATGTCATAGATTTATGCATGAAAAAGAAACTTCCGCTAACTACACGTCTTTTGGAAGCTAAAATTTGTAGGTTAGTTTGATAACGCTATATTAGTTCCAACGTTCGCCGCTAGGTGCTGACTGCGATGGCATTTAGTAGCCACGTCCGCAGCTAGGTGTCGTGGACGGTAGTCTATCATTTGGTAGCGAAAGTAGGAACTAGGCTACTTGGAAAAATTAATCGGCTTCAGTCCTTACTTGAATTAAAAACAGATAACTTAACACATGCTAATACAGCCAGCACAATTAACACCGATTATCAGACAGATTCCACACACACCCAAATTACACGGGGCTACATGACCACGTTGTCGCAGCCCCTAAACTAAGGAACCAACCAACCAGCGACCGTTCTGGTTATTAAGAAGCTTACTTCAAATATCAGCTTTCCAAAGATAGTTAGATGTATAAATACAAATCACATTGTTAAAATCGTGCATCCATTAATTACTTAATTTATTTTAAAAATTGATTTTCAGTCGGTAAACATAGTCTATGGGCTGGGTAAATACCCAGTGGGAAGGTAAATATAAATTGGGTATTTACCCGGGTATATACCCAATGGTCATTTAAATACCCAAAATGTGGGTATTCTCAGTTTTTTGAGCTTTATACAACACTTTTGATGTGTTGATGAAGTGTTGGACAAACAAGGACTGGAACACAGGTATTTGATGCCTTAAATTGAAATCGGGAAAAATATTGATCCTTCAAGACTAAAAAGAAAGGAAAAAAATAAAAGCATATAGGCTACAGTGTTTCGAAAACTGTATATTACACCTTTTGTAGAACTTGGCCAATGCTCTGAATAAATTTTCCCCAACTTTTATCTCAATGTTTGCAAAAAAGACCTACTGTAGTTCAATTCTAACCCTGAGTTTTTCAGGTTATAACTATTGAATTTTATCTCCTGATCTAATTCCCAATTCTAATTCTGTTTTTAAGTCCCAATTCTAATTAAATTTCATTTTATTAATTATCTAATGTTGTTACATTTCTAAAAAGTTAATGTAGAATAACTGGTACCCTTTTTTAAGGTTCAACTTACCACGACACATGATTTTCAAGGAAAAATCTAAACTACCCGGGTATTTACCCAAATTGGGTATTTACCCGAGTATATACCTTGGGTATTTACCTCGATTCATAAATACCTGGGTATTTTACATCACTAGGTGGGGATTAACAATTATTGGGTGGTTCCCTAATCCAGAAAGAAAAATTACATGAGATTAGTTGACATGACGATCGAAACTGGTCATCCAACTGTATTTATTAATCTCATGTAAATCTTTTTCAGGATTAGGGAACCACCCATTATAATTTGATACAATCCTGTTGACCGACTGAAAACAATTAAATTTAGACACTTTTCTAAATAGGGAGTTTATTTCGATTATATGATTCGTCAGGCGAACCATCAGGTCTTCTGCCCTCAAGAGATTTTAAAAAAATACTAGGGCGCCCGTACTGCTCCGCAGCATTATTTTTCAGTATTGGAATTAAAAAATTATGACATTATGTAATAGTTTATAACCTTTATTTCACAATACTTCCGTCCAGACAATGTTCGCTGTGCGTCGACCCTTAGGTTTAATTTCTACTTCTACATCTTTTAATGATTTTCCTCAGGATAAGGTAACATAGAACATTCCATGGCCTAAAACAGGATCAGGCAAGTAGATTCCAACTCGATGAAGCGTTTGACCCTGCGCTTTGTTGATTGTAATAAAAACGCTAGTGTAATAGGAAAATTCCGTCATTAGAACCAAAGATATGATTGCTACAATGAGAAGAAATGTTGAAAAAATGAGATGTAATATCGAATGTTCACTCATAACTTGCCTCAGAATCATTCGACGTGAATAGTTAAGAGCTCAAATGACAGCGCTTGATTCACTGAGTGTTCGTAGACGAATACGACATTCGTACCTCAATTAGAATCAGAGATATGATTGCTTCAAAGTTGGAAAAGTTGAAAAAATAAATAATTTGAGAAAGGCGGAATTTAAGTGATTTGTAATACTTGATGACAAATCTGTGCATGAACACCTTTCATTTAAAAAAAGAATGAAGGAAATCGACCGGATAGAATGGCCGCACGGACTCGGATAAGTTTTCATAAATATTTTTAATAGGCCTATATAGATTTGTAAATAGTAATTTTTTATAAAAGCCTTAAGTAAACTAGATCTGATATGTTCGCCTGACGAACGAAACATGTAATCCAATGAAACCCCCTTATTTTCTTGTAAAAGTTGTTGGTTGGTTCCTCAGTTTATGGGCTGCGACAATGCAGTCATGTAGCTCCATGTACTTTGGGTGTGTGTAGAATCTGTCTGATAACCGGTATTAATTGTGATGGCTGTATTACTGTGTGTTATCTGTTTTTAATTCAAGTAAGGACTGCAGACGATCAATTTCAAGTAGTTCCTACTTTTACTACCAAGTGCTACCGTCAACGGCACCTAGCTATGAACTTGGCTACTAGATGCCACCGCAAGCAGTACCTGGCGGCGAACGTTGGAACTTAATAGAGCGTTAATCAAATCTAACCTACAAATTTAGCTTCACTCAATATTGTAGTTGGTGGAAGGTTCTTTTACATGCCATAAATCTATGGCATGGATCCGCCGCCTTTACTTCCCCTCCGAAGGAAGGCATACTGAGGGATATTTAACGCTCTAGAAATCTGATGACTTCGGCCGGGTTTGATTCCGCGATCTTAGGCATAGAAGCTCAGCATGCTACCAACTACGCCACCGAAGCCGCGCTTTAGCCAATACAAATCACGTTTGCGAGATAACAGGGGAAGTTTGAAATTTAAAAGATTTTGTGGCAGACTGTACTGGTAGCAGAAATAATAATTGAATGAACGAATAACAAAAAACAAAAAAAATCTATGACAGAAAGTCTATGAGTATAGGGCCAAGTTCCGACACTATACCACAGTTGTAAAACCTGAGGGATTATATGCGTCCGGAACTTGGACCATGAATAGTAAAGGTCGAGCTGACTAACTGGAAAATAAAGAGTGCAGGATATTAAGAAAAATCCTAGGTAAGAGATGGATGGATGGACAGTGGCGAATGAGAGGAAATGAGGACTTGTACAATAAAATAGACCCTATCACAGCATCAATTAAGAAGAGACGGCTACTATTTTACGTTCACCTCTTGAGGATGACTGATGATCGATTAACGAAAAGAATATGGAGTTTCATTAAGTCTTAAGGCAACAAGACCGACATGGTTCGAGGAATGCGAAAAAGATCTCAGGCAAATTGGTATTCCAGACCGAGAAATTCCTGACAGGAACACATTTAGAACATTGGTGAACAACTACCAAGGTTTTAAAATGGTATCAACTTCCGGAAGACGGAGAGGACCTTTTTCTGAAGAACATAAACAGGCACTCGTCGCTGGGGTCAGAAGATACTGGTAGAAAGTCAAAGCCGGAACAAGAACAAGACCTAGACACTAAAGTGAAGTTGGTTGTTACCACGCAGTCCATAGAGGCTCAACTCGATGTATTAAAAAGAGAAAAAATGTAGACTAAGCGAACAGAAAGAAATGAATAATTTAATGTATGCATCCAGTAATTTTAATGTATTTTTGTAGGCTCTAAAAGTAACAAAATGTAGTGTTTAGTGACTAAATTAATTTGATTGTCCATATTTTGCCAAATATATTCACATGACACTTTTTAAAACATATACATCCTAACCCCGGGTAATTACAAATAGCATGCCCCTTATTACTTGTGTCAGACCTAAACCGATCTGTAGGATTCGAACCTCAGAAGTCTGATCATTGACGCGCCTCAGTCTGCAGCGGTCTCTGAGTGAGTTAACGGCAGTGGGTTAGTGGACTAGCCACGCCCCCTTCTAAAAAGTTGAAGTTGTTGGTTACATGCCTGGGTCTTCCGTGTTTCTCTTTTTTTTTGCGACATCTTGAGGCAATTTTATTTTTATGCGCCTTCTCGGTTCATCATTCCCACGTGGTGTTTTCTTTTGTGTTCGTATTTCAGTAGCTGAAAAGAAAGCTTTTTATTGTCTTGCATAACGTACTTCCTGTCGACATTTGGCAACTCGTTCGCGTTGAATAACTTACAACTGTACACTACCACATTTTTTTCATTTCAAAGAAAAACGAAGAGGTCAAGGGTTCGAATACCTTATCCTGGAAATCTTAACTAGCGTCATGCTACATAATTATTGAAGACGCTGGTGGGACTCTTTCAAATACTGGAATAGATAGACTATATTTTCTTGGCCACTATTTTGCAATATCACTAACGTGCTGAAATTTATTTAATAAGTTATTCCTGAAAGTCTGTGATCGGTGGCTTCTATGACCAAGATCGCGGGTTCAGACCCGGCCGAAGTCGTCGGATTTTTTTAAGAGCGTTAAAAACCCCTTAGTATGTCTTCCTTCGGAGAGGAAGTAAAGCCAGCGGCCCCTTGTCATAGATTTATGACATGTAAAAGAACCTTCCACTAACTACAATTGTGTGAAGCTATAATTTTTAGGTTAGATTTCATTAATGCTCTATTAGTTCCATCGTTCGTCGCCAGGGGCCGGTTGCGATGGCATCTAGTATCCTAGTTCAAAGCTAGGTGTCGTTGACGGTAGCATTTGGTAGCAAACGTAGGAACTACAGTACTTGAAATTGATCGTCTGCAGTCCGTACTTGAATTACAGATAACACACACTAATACAGTCATCACAATTAACACTGGTTATCAGACAGATTCTATACACACCCAAAGTACACGGGGCTACATGACCGCGTTGTCGCAGCCCCTGAACTGAGGATCCAAACAACCAAAGTCTGTGATCATTGCGCAGCAGGAATTGTAATATAGGCTATAATAGGCTGCAGCCCGTGCAGGATGAAAAATATTAGACTTATCAAGAAAGAGAAGTAAGTACCCACGGTAGTCGTTCAACTAACATTGACATTAACTTTGATGTGAGATGTACTGTAGGCATGTAATAAGTGCAAATGTAAGTAATATTTCAATGCGGAATGTTAATTTTTCATGTTGCCTATTTAAACTGAGAATCTATCACTACTTTTACTCGCATTTCGATCTCCAACTACTTGCATTTTACTTTTAAGTTTCAGACAAATTAGCCTATGTGGGACGAAACCCAAAAGAACAGCTCATGCTCTTGAGAATCGATTCCTCTTTACTGACTCCACGCATACAGAGTCAGTCTTGTGACCAATCGGCTGGCTGCGTGGCTCAGCCGTAACGTTCTCGCCTGCTTTGTCCAAGGTTACAGGATCGAGTCCTGGTGCTGTAAGCTGGCATTTAAGGGTGCGGAAATGTGAGGAGTCATGTCAGTAGATTTACTTGCACGTTAAAGATCTCCTTCGGGGCAAAATTCCGGCACCCTGGCGTCTCTAAAAGCCGCAGTTGTTTGAAGGGACATAAAACCAATACATTGTTATTATTGTGGCGAATATATTCAAGGCAAACAGAAACCCATACTATTATATACAAGCAGAATTTTGCTGGTGACGGAACACCTTAAGGGGACTTATGAGTGAGTTTCCAAAATCCGAAACTACTGGACAGATCAATTTGAAATTTTAACCACGTGTAGATATGCCTATAATTAGAGGATATTCTGAATTTCAAATTGATTACTCGAACCGTTTCTGAAATAATAATAAAAATATTTTCAAAACATAGGGTCATAAAAAAAGTTCCTTGCGATGGAGTTTTCACTTATTTTCATACATACTTGGTAAACAGTAGCACAATACATGTACAAATGGAAATTGCTCTGGAATTTTATGTACCTTTTATATGAGAGTCAGAAATGATAGTCAAAGTGATAATATTCATGTTTTGCCCTAAAAATAAAAATTATTTATTTTTGAAAGCAAAAAAAAAAAAATATACAGTTAATTTTCACTGACATAAAAATCCAGAGCAAATTGTAATGTTCATACATATTTTAATATGCAAACCAACTTTGAACGAAATATCTTCAAAACTGCAATACAAGGAGCATTTTTTATGATATTACATGTAACAAAAATCACTTCATGAGAAAACAGCAATTGAAGTTGGAGGTTAGTTACTTACATCAGAACTGCCCTGCACCATATGTACAGCCCCCAGACTTCTTCATCCTGTCTTCTAGGGACAAGTTCAGCAGTTTTCTCTTTTTTCTTGCAGTTTCCTTTCCTGGGGTGGTCCTTTTTCTGCTCTGTCGAAGACGTATGTGGTCACGTTGCTCACTAATCTTCACTGAAGGTCTTGTCTTAATAATGATGCACATCCATCTTTAAATCACCGCCTGGGCTTTAAAAATGGCGCCACGGGAAAAAATCCAACACTCCTTGATTCTGAAAAGGTGTGGGCACCAATTTTCGGTAAAATCCAAATTTCCGTAGTTTGGTCCATATTTCATGAAAACTCACTCATAAGTCCCCTTAAAGTATGAGGATGGGTTGTCAAGAAGCTGGAGCCAGCCCCCAGGCTACTTCAAGAACTGGCTTGATGTTCATTCCGTTTTATGCCATTATTCTTTGAAGCCAATAATCTGCACAGTTCGATTATGTTTTTTTAAATGGGTTAAGTTCCAATCAAAGAAAACTTATTCATAAATGGACTTCGTAAAAATGCTCAAACATTGATATTTTGTTTTTGGCTGGTTAGACATAAAATGTTGCTTACATCATACTATAAGAGTTGTATCATATTTGGTATATTTTATGGTTTAGAAGACACTCGCTCTGCCTTTAACACCATTGTTTTTGTTGATACATATAGGGGCTTTGCGACATCGTTGTCATGTGTTCCCATATACAGTACTTGTGGAATGTGTCTTATAACCTGTGTCATTGTGATGGCTGTATTAGTTGTGTATTCATAATTTTGTATGATTTGGGTAGGAGGTGGCCGTGGCCTTTTTTTTTAAGGAAGGAGCAGATGACCTCGCTCTCCCCCCCCCCCCCCCCCCTTTAAAACAAAAATAACAACTAACTAACCAACCACTTCTAGGATGGTTGGGGTAGGAATCAAACCCACCTCTTCACAGTTATGCCTCGCAAGTCTGAGAATCGAACCCGTACCTCTGCGGTGACAGCCAAGGGTCCTAAACACTACACCACAAGGTAGAAAAGAAATGTTTCTTCTTACTTTTGGGACATCAGAAGAGTCAGAAAGTAAGACCTAGGAGCGATTAGTTACTACCGCAGCTAAATTGAGGCTTGCCCACCCCATTGGAATGAGATATACAGTATAATATTCAGGAAGTGTTATAAATAGGGCTCGGATTTTTAGGTGCTGAAAATCGGAAAAATATTTATTTTTTATGTATTAAAAATACCTGAAATATGTGACAAAAAGTAAAAAAAATGAATTATAATTTAGTTTATTAATGTGAATATAAACAATATGCAGTACTCACGAATGCAATTTATTCTATGTCTCACTGACTGCTGAAGCATTACAATACACAACGAGATACATCTTCTGGTTGTCCATCACAAATGGCCGACGATTATCGCGAAACACTTCTTCTGAAGGCGCGAAACTGCGTCAATATGTTTCTTGCCCTCGAGGTGTTGTGTAACTTGAGATCGCTGTTCAGCCATGATTGCTTTACCACATGGTTGGCAGAACAGAACGCCCCCATCAGAAG
This sequence comes from Meconema thalassinum, assembly GCA_946902985.2. Lineage (NCBI taxonomy): Eukaryota > Metazoa > Arthropoda > Insecta > Orthoptera > Tettigoniidae > Meconema > Meconema thalassinum. The sequence goes on from OX336390.1 coordinate 935,075,927, forward strand.
TAAAATTATTCTTAAATTCTGCAACATACTGCTGCAGACGATAACTTGTAGTTGCTTTTACTTTAGGCATCCCCGGCTTCCACAGTGAGTGGGACGGGGCGACAAGATAAGAAAAACACAGCTGCAAGCTGACATACGCTCTGCATAAAGATTAGATAGCTCACCGGTTCTTTCCCGTTGAAGTAACACAGAACAAAAATGTAATGAACTGAAAGATCTAGCATACTGATTTTAAGAAATCTATATATTATGTCTTTTTATGTGCTAATAAGTGAAAAGCAGGAATGTATGTATTTATAGACAAAATGTTTAAAATATGTATTTACATAAAAAATATTTATTTACCTAAAAATCTGAGCCCTAGTTATAAACTATAAAGCAATTTATTAAAACATACAATACCTTTCCACCATCACTCAGTTCTAACGCATAAAAACACAATAGAACGGTGTTGCTGTGATCTCAGAAAGGCCGTGTCTCGGCTTAACGTGTACTTAAACCGAGCGCTGGACTGTCTCTTTATTATTGTTTGAAGAGTATTTTGAGTTTGAATATTCCTAATTTAGCGATTTTGCCGCAAGATCGAGTGACTTGAATTTCTGTTCTTTAAGTGGGAGTTTCTAGACTTCTGAAACTACCTTTCGCCACTTGCCGTAAATAAACATTCGCCTATGGATAGAGGAATCCAGCTATATGTGCATTGAACGCGACGATTTTACTTAGCTTTGAGGAAATAATGTGACAATCACAAACATTCACTAGACATGTTTTATTTAATAATTAATTAAATACCTAAATAACTTCAGCACAAGGGTTGTTTTTACATCGTAAATTAGTTTTATTCATATTCATATTCATTCATTTATTTGCAATGGGGGGTGTGTCCCCCGGTGGCAAATTGTATATACATAACAAATAAATAATTATACATAACAATTCAATAACAATTATACAACAATTAAACTGGAGTATTTACACAAATAGTCAGTCTTTTCTTAAACACACCTATATGTTTGGGAAAAGGCTCTAAGACTGCGGCAGGTAGAGAGTTCCAGTTATCAATGGCACGGTTTACAAAAGAATATTTACCATAATTTGTTCGCTGTGGTCGGCCCTTAACTTTGAAAGGATGATCGCTCCTACCCATGTAAGTGGGCTTTCCCAATCGTTTGCTAAGCTCACCCCATGCTGATTGATTTGTATACGTGTTGTACATAGCGCAGAGTCTAGATTTCATCCTCCTAGCCTCCAGTGATTCCCACCCAAGTTTCTTTAACATACGGCTCACACTGCTCCTGGGATTAAAGTCACTGAGCACAAATCTAGCAACCCTTTTAACATATCTGTTGGGCGGGTAGTAACCCCTGCACAAAAGTTAATTTTACGCCGTGATGTAGTTTCGGGAGGCAACCCTTTCAACTTCTCTGTAAGGCACTACATCGTACCTCTTGCCTGAGCTTTTCGTGAGGGTGACGGAACTACACTACAGTATCTGTAGACATTCTAGTAAATAGTCTATCAAGAAAGAAATCTGGAGATATTTTTACATTAACTAATGTAATATTACAAAATTTTATTTTTAGCGGTGGGTTGTTTTGGCATTTAATGTTATAATTATATTATAATATTATAATTATAAATCTATGACATGGGACCGCCGACTTTACTTCCCCTACGAAGGAAGGCATACTGAGGGATTTTTAAATGCTCATAAAATATCCAACGACTTCGGCTGGGTTTGTACCCGAGATCTTGGGCATAGAAGCTCGGCATACTACCATCTACGCCACCGAAGCTGCCCAAAAAGAAATTAAGGAAACACTAAGAATGAAAATTGAATTTTCTTTTTAATGATTTGATACTGTGTTGTTGTTTTTTTGTTGTAATATTCGTCAATACCAGCTGTTACAACATTATTTCTTTCATTTAAATGCAGATATAATCGCGATTCATCTGTAATTACAGCAGTTAGTATTGGTGGATTGCCAGTTAACATGCTCGGGTCGTAGAACTTCAACAAGCTTCTGATTTTTTTAAACCGGATCCAGTCGGCAAGGACTGTCCATTATTAATAGAATGCTGTCTTGGGTTTTTATGTGATCCTTTTGCCGCTTAATTGAAAGACATAGTGGTTGGTCACCTCTCCTAAAGTGTTTGATATATTGTTTTAAAAACACACCGCAGACGATGTCTAGTACAAAGAACCAAGCGCCCTCTTTTATGACTCCCATCTGTTTAACACAATTTAATTGACAAAATATAGTGTGGAGGCAGGCAAGCAAGCAAGTTCTCGGAGGTCATCTCCGGTACAGTTTTCACACATAACAAGCTTGGGGCTTAGAAGAGTAGGTCACTTTTTTTTTTCAATTCGCTTTTTATTATTGTTTGTGAAGATATGTCGTCATATCTGTATTTAGCATGGCGAGCGGCAGTATATAATATGTTTTTGTTGGTGCGTATGGGGCACCATGGATCCTGGAATGCGATCTCGGTGTCAGAGGGCGGGGCCAAGAGGAAGATGACGCCATGCCCCTCCATAATGAGTTTAACAGCTGCTTCGGCTAGATTGGCGTCCCCCACCATACCTCTCTCCCTTATTACTTTGTTGTTTTGTTCCTGTCTGGGATGGGATCTTGGTAGCAGCGGTGAAACCGTGGGAATACCGCAAAAAAAGGGTGGAGTTAGATAGTAAAAAGTAAAAAAAGAATGTGATTTCTTCCTGTTTTTCGTTTTGTATGTGCACGTTGGGTTCAAGTGACAATGACCTTTATTACTGCCGTGTGTGCTCAGGTTACCCGGTTCGAATCCGGTTGTGAGGCGTGACATCACATCCTCTTTGAGGCTCAGTGGCTTCTACGTTTAAAAAATAATAATTACTTCTGCGGTTGTGGAGCAACTGTTTCCTCCTCTGGCATTCTATTGATCATGGCGAGTGATATGTATTGTTGCTCGTAGCCTGTATCTTGCAGACCTTAAGTTTAGTGCTCATTTTGGCCACATAATCACATGCTACTTGGCTTCACTCTCTTCCAATACATAGGCCTAATAAACAGTGCTCTTAAACGATGTATTAATCCTGAAGTGACAGACGAAGCGAAATGCGAGTTTAAACACAACTGTTCTGACAAATAACCGTATCTTATATAATAAGTCCTCCGGAGGGGAAGTAAAGCCGGCGGGCCCATGTCATAGATTTATGGCATGAAAAAGAACCTTTTACTAACTAAATTTGTGTGAAGCCAAAATGTATAGGTTAGGTTTGATTAATGCTCTTAAGTTCAAACGTTCGTCACCGGGAGGTGGATGCGATGGCATCTAGTAGTAGCTAAGTTCACAGCTAGGAGTCGCGGACGGTAGCATTTGGTAGCGAAAGTAGGGACTACTTGAAATTATCGTCTGCAGTCCTTACTTGAATTAAAAACAGATAACATTTGTTTACAATTCTAGTGTAGGTGACTGGGTGTCTGGCTCAGCGGTAACGTTCTCGCCTGCTGAGCCCAATCCCGGCGCAGTCAATTGTCATTTGGGGATGCTTAAATGTGAGGGAGCCGTGTCAGTAGATTTACTGGCACGTTAAAGATCCCCTTCAGGGCGAAATTCCGGCACCCTGGCGTCTCTAAACGCCGCAGTACTGTAGTTGGAAGGAACGTAAAACCCATTACATTATTATTATTATTATTATTATTATTCTTGTTTCGTATAGGCCATCTAAGGACCACGACGTTCAACTGTTACATTTGGACTGGGCATTGATGTTTGCCCAGTAGTTACGCATCCTCTGGCTGTGTTGTTCCTTCCTCTCCTTGGTCCAGAGGGCACCTGTTTTCTTTCTTGGCGGTTTGTCCTGGAACCTCAATTGCTGAAACATCTTCCTGAGAGATGTCCGGTCTTTTAAATCTCTTTCCGTCCCTCCACGTTCTTGCAGACATTTGCTCACTTCCCACAACCATGGTGACTTGGTCTTCCGCTTTTTCCCGTAACCGAGGAGCTGGTTGGTCAACCTGGTAGGATGCATCCTGTCCATAAAATGCTAGACGTCGTTTTCTAACAACATCCGTGATTCTTTCACAGTACGTGTAGAGCTCTTGATTAGGCCGCCTTCTGTATTCATTACCTTCCTTAACAGGTCCCAATATCTTCCTCATTATCTTTCTCTCCTGTACTTCGAGTTTGTCCGTGAGTTCCTTCCAGTTGAATACCAGACATTCTGAAGCATGTAAGGCTTCAGGACGTATAACTGTCTGGTAGTGTCTCATTTTAGTCTTTCGCGAGAGATACTTCTTATTATATGTGTTATTGGTTAGTTGATAAGCCATTTCTAACTTGTTAACTCGAGTTGATAATGCCCTTACTTCCGAGAGATTCGGTTCCAGCCATTCTCCTAGGTACTTATATCTGTCAGTTTTCTCGATCTCTCCCTGGTCCAAATGCAGTGTACACGGAGATTCACTGATGTTTGTGATGTACTGTGTTTTATCAAGTGACATATGTAGTCCTACCTTAGCTGCTTGTTGCGTGAGAACATTAAGTTGTTTCACGGAAGTTTTTATTGAATGAGATAGAAGTGCCAGGTCGTCGGCAAATGCCAGGCAATCAACACTGAGCCCATTGCACTTGTGTCCCAAAGTGATACCACTTGGTACTCCCTGACTATAGAGCGTCTCAACCTTAAAAGACAGTATGGAGTTAAATGTAGTATTTGCCTCTTACTCGCACTCCTATGTCCTGCAATTAGCTTCGTTCTCTTCCACCCCGGCGATGTTGCCATTTCCCAATAATTGAAAGTGACAAATCTAAGAAAATGTTTATGTGTTATTATAGAGAATTTCCCGCTCTTTAAGATGGTGTAAAAATAAAAGCCATAAATAATTAACACATGGCCCAATTTTCACAATTACGATATTTTAGCGCGAATCTATATTTTTGCATTTATAAAAATTATCACGCCATAGATAATGAACTAATGATCGCAACAGATCAAGAATTTATTTTTAGATTGCCTGATGTTGGTAGAAGATACCCTACTTCTCAGGGCAGTCATTATTTTCACAATAAGAAAGTTATGATGTTTTTTTCTTAAATGTTACTTGAAAAATCTGGGATGGTGTCACATAAAAGTTAGCTAGTGAGAAAGTTTTTTGCTGTTGAATTTACGTTGGTGACTAAGCGAGAAGAAAAGTTCATTAATGTCTGAAATATTTTTTAAAACAAACCTGAGCTCACTATTAGGTAGCATTCATAAGTTGTAGCACTTCGCTTAGTCTTCCCGCTCAGCTCTGACGCACCGGAACTTTGTTTACTAACGTGGCCCGCAGGCTAACTCCCCCGACTACGTTTGTAGGAGGGTAGGTGATGATGTGAAGTAAAACTAAGAAATTAAGTGGATTTTGTGATCTTTATAAATTGTCCGCCTCGTTGCGTTCTTGGCTGTCACTGTGGAGGCCCGGGTTTGAATCCCAGCTCTTGCCATGAAATATAATTCTGGTCTGAGGGCTGGAACGGGGTGTACTCAACTCCATGAGACAAAACTGAGAAGAGGCGGGTTCGATTCCTACCTCAGCCATCCTCGAAGTGGTTTCCGTAGTTTGCCTTTGTTCGTCCCGGGAATTAACAAGGGTTCGTTAATGGTGCAGAGTTAACGTTCCTGTGCCAAAAAGAACACGGTAGACACACACGACAAAATGACAGGTGAAGTATATGAAAAGTGGTTCGCCGAGCAATATTGTTGCTCAATGTTCCCGAAGGATCTAGCCTAGTAATAGACAATGTAGGCTATCACAGCAGAGAAATATGTTCTTGCTTGTCACCTTACCACACCACCATACCACAGTGAACTTAATCCCATCGAAATGGTATGGGCGTAAGTGAAGAACTATATAAAATTGAACATCTCGTTCAAGAAACAAGAAATGAATAATTTAATTTCGGCTGCATACCCCCACTTGACCACACAAAATTGGGTAAATTACGTGGACCAAAATATATTTTAATTATTATTATTATTATTATTATTATTATTATTATGTTGTTGTTTGTGTCTTCAGTCTTTGACTGGTTTGATGCAGCTCTCCATGCCTCCCTGTCCTGAGCTAATCGTTTCATCTCTACATAGCTACCACACCCTACATCTGAGGCAATCTGTTTAACATATTCTAACCTTGGTCTACCCCTACAGTTCTTGTCCTCGACCCTTCCTTCCATAACTAAGCATGCTATTCCTGGGTGTCTTATTATGTGTCCTACCAACCTATCTCTTCTCTTCATTAGCAGTCGCCAGAAACATCTCTCCTCTCCCACTCGTCTTAATACCTCTTTGTTTGTAACCCTATCTACCCATCTGATCTTCATCATTCTCCTGTAACACCACATTTCACCACATAATTATGTCATATTATAATTTATTATAACCTATGATATTCGAGAAAAGGGCCTTATCATATTCGTGAATAATTGAAAATTATAAATTATTATAATGTGTGCATTAAAATCGCGCTCTGAACTTCGGTGTATCATAATCTAAATAGTGTACCGTCTTTCGCTTCAAGGCATGAGGTACAATTATATACAACAAACAAATATTTTGGAAATTTCCCGAGTTTTGCGTAAAAGCACGCCTGTATACGAGTTATGTTACATCATGTGCCCGGCCTTGCAGAACTTTGTATATGCAGCAGACCTGGCTTCAACGCGCTCCATTTAATGCGTACTGTCTTTTAAGGTAGAGACGCACTATAGTTAGCTCCTTTCGCCACTCCCTTATCACCTTTTCCAGGGCACAGTTAAAGAGGAGAGGTGAGAGACCGTCTCCCTGTCTTACTCCTGACTTAATTTCAAAACTTTCAGAGAGGGCTCCTCTGAACTTCACTCGTGACCTGGTGTTATTTAAAGTCTGTTGGATAAGGTTATATGTCTTCTCGCCTAGTTCTAGTTCTTGCAAGATCTTCATGAGGGTAGGTCTGTCAACCGAATCATACGCCTTCTTAAAATCAAAATGATTATTATTATTATTATTATCATAATCTAGTTTAGGGCTTACTGCTTAAGTGTATCACAGCAACAGTAGCTACACCTTCATAGATTTGTTTGGAGAGGAAGACTGTTTGTTGATGGGATCGTCATTTCTCAGTCTTGCAACATTGTAGATATTAAAATTAATATATATATATTTTTTTTTTGGGGGGGGGGGGGGCTAATGCTTTAGTAATTATCAGTAACAGTTGCCACACTTTCCTAGTTTTTGACGTGCTTTTTGTTTCGGAGGGCAGATACCCTTTGTGGGTTTGGTAGTGTTTTGTAAAGCTATTTTGTCTTGTATAGATTTGGATCTGATAATGCTCACTTGACGTGCGAAAGATGTCATCCTATGGCCAACGTCAAATAAATTGTTGGAATACAGTGACGTTCGTGAAAAAGTCGTTTTATCTCTCTTCTGCTGCAACGCTGTCTCTCTCTTTTCTGTTGTTGCGTTCGAGTGTCGCTACTGTCGTTTTTGGATGTCACAGGTGAACCTCTAGATGTATTTTGATGCGGTTTTCACCATTCTGTAAAGGATATCTTGAGGAAGAATTCTGTATTAAATAATTTATTTATGATCAAAGGAAGCCGAGCAGTAACTCTTTCAGTGAAAAAGTCGAAAAAAAACCACATGGCGTCCGTGCGCATTTTAAGCTTACGCTGGATGAACCGTAAAAAATTTCTGTATACTATGAGAGCAAAAATTATTCAGCATGGAAAGTTCTACAAAATAGTCCCGGAGAGCATATCTCTATCTTCAATTCATCGCCCACTATAAGTGTTTTTTATCACTTTAAATGATCTTGTCGACTTCGTCGTTACGCTGAGGTCTGGCGTTACGTTACGGCGACGGGAAAAAATGTACCGAGAATGCACTGAGGTGTGTGACGTCATAGTACGATGTAGCAGCTGAGTACCAAGAAGGCAGTGCGAGAACAGAGTTTCAAGAAGGCAGTGCGAGAACAATCAAGTAGGCAGTGAAGAAACAAAATAGAATCTTGAAACTCTGTTCTCGCACTGCCTTCTTGGTACTTGGCTGCCAGCATTTAAAATTATATTAAGTCCAGTCTTTCAGACTGACTACCCGTGTCTTTTTTTATATTTTATTTTCAGGACGCCCGAGTTGGTATTCGAACCCACACTCTCCCAATGCCAGCTAGGCAAGAGTTAGCGTGTCAGTTTTTTCAGGTTCTTTTCGCATTGCGTTGTCCGACTGAACGTTGCAATATCAAACGCCAACAATGAATGGATCGCGTGCCTTGAATGCGGCGTAATATTTGCGCACACGGACTTACTTTACATGCCGAATACAGCGTATATTTGTGTGGACGCAGCTTAAGGTAGCTAATTAAATCGCTGTCTCTTATTGGTTGGTGATTGGGGCAAAATATCGAGGCTATCTTGCACTCAATAGGCTATATGAAGTTTTAGCCCTTTAGATTAGGCCTAAGTGATTATTTAAGATGATTTTGCTTCGTATCAGTGTGTGTGAACATTCATCTACGTTTTAAAACGCCGCAGTATGCAGTACGGGAAGACCGACCCGACCTCTGGTGACAACTCTGCTGCAGCAGGAGGTCGTGTTTTTGCTTGAGAACAAGTGAACGGCGCCGCATACAGTCCTTGCTGCACGGGATGTTGACAGCCGACCAGTTTTTTTAATCGCTTTAAAACAAGAATGAGATAGTATTTTTAACTCTTACTAGGTGAAACTACTGCGACACGGTTTGTTGACATAGCTCTTTGGCACAGTACTGTGGATTTGTTGATGAATTGGCCTATCCTTTCTGTCAAGGTGAATACGGTTGGATATAATTAAGAGCTCAGTGATTTATAACTTACTTTTGCCCCCTAATTTGTAAGTGACTTCGTTATTTCCAACCCCTGGGTGTCCTGTGCAGAATTAGGACTCAGGGGTGAATGGCTGTACTTTCAACATATAGAAACGATATAGGCCAAACTCGGCCGAAGTCGTCGGATTTTTAAGAGCGTTAAAAATCCCTCAGTTTGCCTTTCTTCGTAGGGGAAGATAAACCGGCGGGCCCATGTCATAGATTTATGGCATGTAAAAGTACCTTCCACTAATTACACTTGTGTGAAGCTAAATTTTGGGTAAGATTTGACTAACGCTCTTAAGTTCCAACGTTCGTCGCCAGGAGCCGAAGGCGGTGGTATCTAGTAACCAAGTAGGCCTACAGTATACACAATTTCATCAAAATATCTCAAAAACGGTTAGAGTTATGAAGGAAAACAAAAGAAAAAATATAAGTTTGGGGAACGAGCGTTAAACTTACCAATGGAAAGAAAAGTTTTTGAGATATTTTGATGAAATTTTGTATTCACATGTATCTTTTGTGTCTTAAGATTGAGAACTGGAACAATTGCTGTAACAATCGTTTTTTGTATTTTCTGAGTAAACATAGCTCACTAAAATGTCAAAATAATCTACTCTTATAAAAAAAAGGGAGAAAAATATATTATTTCAAAAGATAGGCAAAAGATGTTAGTTCACATTGTTAACAGACGCATTATGAACATTCTAAAACAATAATCTTTCGGAAATGTGAAGTTTGGTAGGAATTATCAAGGAAAAACATGATCAATGTATAAATTAGTCCAATTTTTTGAAATAATTTTTTAATACCTAGGGAAAGTTTATTGCAAATATTCAAGTTGAAAACGTAAGATAAAGGACAGTTCTAGGAGTGTGCAAACTTTCATATCAACAGAACAAAGGGATACCGAGGAAAACGATTTTAAATATCTGTGGTTTTTACACTTGTAAAGGTGTACCTCCCCCCTTACGATTTGCGGGATGACGAGTAGATCCCTTCTTACCGTGCGGGAAGACTGTGATTCAAATCTAACACTGATGCCAGCACCTGCTTGTAAACTAGCGTCACGCACTGGACGTGTTAAGTATTTATTTGTTTTGAGTAAATCAATTCGCCGCTGTTCATTTCATATTGCAACATGGTTCATCACTCCAGCATTCTCAGATACTCATTGGGCACCGCGGTCCACTTTCTGGTGCGGTGGGAAGTGGCTAAGAATCCTCCCGAGTCTACTCAATCCCTCACTGACGCGCCACAAGGAAAGGGGCGTCAAAGCCGTACCGCTTGGTAACGTTTAAAGAAGCACAATAATAGCTGTTGTTCTGTAAGCATATTGGATATCGCTTAGCAGACGTCTCAAGGACAAACGGCTTCCCACTTAAAAACCACTGTTGTCTACAACCATACAGTATGCCTATATTATTTCATTTAAGGACTCGTAGGCCTACCACTTCGGTCATTAGCCCCAAATATTTTCTGCTTGTTTGAAACCTGTTATATAATAATCTGTAATTTGGGCCAAAATTGAGAAAAAAGCGGTCGAGGCTTTTTTTTTTTATAATTTTAAACGATCTTGTCGACTTCGTCGTTACGCTGGGGTCTGGCGTTACGTTACGGTGACGGGACGAAATGTACCCAGAGGCACTGAGGTGTGTGAGGTCAAAGTACCGCTTGGTGCAAGTGTTACCCGACAATCTCTACTTCGTTAGTATAAGACAAAAATCCCCGACTCTTGGATGTCACGGGTAATCTCGAGAACCACTGGATGGATTTTGATGCGGTTTTCACCATTCTGTAAAGGATATCTCGAGGAAAGATTCTCTAGAAAATAATTAATGTATGATCAAAGGAAGCCAAGCAGTAACGATTTCAGTGAAAATGTCGAAAACAAACTTGGCGTCCGTGCGCTTATTAAGCTTACGCTGGGCAAACCGTTAAAAATATCAATGTACTATGAGCGTAAGAATAGGTCAGCATGAAACGTTCTACAAAAAAGTCCGCGAGAGCATATCTCTATCTTCAATACATCGCCCACTATAAGTGTTTTTAGACTGGATGGAAGGGGCACGTCCCCGCGCGCTCTGGTGAGCGTGACGGCATCCCGCGCGCTTGACCTTGCTTTGCCCATGGTTTGCACTTGCCGTTCGCGAGTAATTTGAAACAAGGTAAGCAAGATAAGTATTATGCAGATAATTTTCTAACATGTCAAGAGTCTTTGGCTTCGAGCGAAGCGAGAAGCCTCCAGCCCTTCTAGCTTTTTTCAGCATTTGTAGCATTTAAAATGATACAGAGTCTAGTCTTTCAGACTGACTGTCACTTTTTTTTACTTGTTTCGTTTTACTTTTTCTGTTTACTTTGATTTTCTTAATTTCACTTATGGAGACGTCACTAACACCCAGTCTCCGAGCCAGGGGAATTAATCATAGGATATTAAAATCCCCTAGGCACGACCGGGATTCGAACCCCTCTGACCAAAGCCTAGCTTGCTAATCTATTAGCCACAGGGCCGGACAATACTCAGAACTATACTGGTGTCCAAAATTAAAGCAACAAACGGAAATGTTGCAAGGTTGCGTTTTATTTTGCCACAAAACAGTATAAACAGGTGATAGTAAAGTAGCAACAATGTAAAGAATACAGAAAGTAAACCACTGCAACATGCATAACAGTAGACTAAAATGTTGTTCGTTTTTTCCAACTTCATGGATTTGCACACGCATTCCGACAACTGGTTAATGTGCTCAGTATGGGGTGTGACCCCCTCTGGCAGCAATACAGGCCTGACAACGGCGGATCGTGCTGCGAATGAGGGTGAAGGTAAGCCCAGATGTAATGAATGATACTGTTTTAAATGAATGGCCCAATCCTTACGGTCCCTACAGTGGTCAGTTTTGGTCTTAATTAAAGATATGAAGGGTGTTCATTTGAAAAGGTACGAAACGATACTGTGGGTACAATTTATTCGTTATTCAAAAGTAATCACCACAGGCCTGTGTACAGGTGTCCCATTGCTTCACTAGCCGCAGGATTCCCTGTTCCCAGAAGTCTTGTGGTTGTGACAGGAGCCAATTCTGTACGGTGTCCTTTAGTTCGTCGTCCGATTGGAAACTTTTTCCTTGATACGAACCATTAACAGTGACGAGTATTGTGCGACACTCCAAAGCCTACGCAAGTCAAGAACAAACGGCGTGGTTGGTTGGTTCTTAAGTTTAGGGGCTGCGACAACGCGGTCATGTAGCCCCGTGTACTTTGGGTGTGTGTAGAATCAGTCTGATAACCGGTGTTAATTGTGATGACTGTATTAGTGTGTGTTATCTGTTTTTTAATTCAAGTAAGGACTGCCTGCAGACTTTTGAATTTTTCATATACTGTAGTTCCTACTTTTGCCGCCAAACGCCACCGTCAACGACTACTAGTTCAGAACTTAGCTACCAGACGCCACCGCAGTCGACTCTTGGCAACGAACGTAGGAACTTAAGAGTGTTGTTTACATTCTTAACTTATACAATTTAGCTTCACAAAGGAACGACTTTCTCATCAAAAGTCTAAATGTGTTGCTTTAATACCTTATGCTTTATCTAATAAATTACAAATATTATTGCTATGACAGCGGGTTCGGATAATAAACGAGCGGATGCGGTTAACAGTCGTTTAGTTCATCCGCGCAGAGCTCTATATGCTACCTATAAGCTACCATATTTTTGGATAGGAACAATTTTCCATCAGATCTAAAACGTGAAACTAACTACCGGTATTGTAAACGTTCAATTGTCCTGTGTAAGAGTGTAATCTGAAACATTGCGGATGTAGGCTCATTACTTGAAGTAAACTATAACTCTCTTCCAGTGTTTGATGTTAAACCATAAAATACCCATTACCCGACGCTGAAGTTGTTTGTCAGTTATCTTAAATACGTGTTTATTGTCCATACTTCTTAGCAACAATTGGATGTACAATAAAGGCAGGCGCACATCATAAAGCGTATAAGTTTCAGACGCCAACATTTCATAGTTTATAGCATGCATATGTCGACGGTGTGAAGCTTTTCCGTGTTACGCAGCTTTGCTGTCCCTTCAGAGGGCATTTTTTCCCGGCAGTACAGAATTAAAAGAAACAGGCAGAGGAGCAGTGTTACGTAATACTTGTGACATTATGAAAGCACACGTAAAGTTGAAGTATAGAATTTCTTCACGTGTACACTTGATGGCGGCCAACACTTGCTGTTTCATGTCACACTCACGCAGGGCAGATGCAACGCAATAAGAAACCAGCTAGAGGCATGTGAGAACGCACATGCAAAGACGAACCGTGTGAAAAGCCATTCTGTGATAGAACGCGGGCAAGAAACAAACCACTCCGTGCAATTGGAGGTTTTCAAAACAAGTAGGCGCAAATAAGGTCAGTGAATTCACAAGCAGAAGACTTGACACGGTAATGTTGGAAGGAGACGTACATTTTAAAAGGATCGCAAAGAGACAGATAAAAAGTGTGACGTGGGATTGGAGTGGCGATGAGGGATAGTGTATGCTACTGTCTGCTGAGCATTAAGTGGGTCGTATTCATATCAGTCAGACACCGCCTCCGCCCACCTCGCTCTCCTTACCAGTTGCCCACCTCTGGCTTCGGCACCTACTTCACTCAACTCAGAGTTGCCAACCTCTCAAACCTGAAAATCCCAACTTCCCACTCAGAATGTCCATTTTCACTAGAAAATATCCCACGTAAAAATGTATTTTGTACAAAACAAATGTATAATGAATAAAAGAATGTGCTCTCGAGTCTCGATAATGTGTTTCTAATTGCAGCATCATATGCGCTAAAATTGGGTTGGTTGGTTGGTTACTCAATTTAGGGGTTGCGACAACGCGGTCATGTAGCCCCGTGTACTTTGGGTGTGTGTAGAATCTGTCTGATAACCGGTGTTAATTGTGATGGCTGTATTAGTGTGTGTATCTGTTTTTTTTTTTATTTAAGTACAGACTGCAACTTAGAATATTTCAAATAGTTCCTACTTTTGCCGCCAAACGCCACCGTCAACGACTACTAGGCCTAGTTCAGAACTTAGCTACTAGAGGCCACCTCAGGTGACTCTTGGCAACGAACGTAGAAACCTAAAAGCGTTGTTTACATTCTTAACCTATCCAATTTAGCTTTACACAGGTATAATTAGTGGAAGGTTCTTTAACATGCCATAAATCTATGACTTGGGACCGCTGGCTTTACTTCCCCTCCGAAGGAAGGCATACTGAGGGATTTCTAACGCTCTTAAAAAATCCGACGGCTTCGGTCGGGTTTGAACCCGCTATCTTGGGCATAGAAGCTCAGCATGCTACCAACTACGCCACCGAAGGCGCGCGCTAAAATTGATTGTAACGAAACACAAAACAAGAAATCATCATACACTTAAACATTTACTTAATACATGTTTTTATTCTTTTAAAGATTGAGATGTTTATCTTCATCTGTATAAGTCTTCGATTCTTTTTTTCTAAATGAAGATTTCACAAAATACAAAACATAAGTTTTAATCTCCAATAACACAGCGGCAATTGGCGATTGTAATGTAATATTATACTTCCGTGACAGGTTTATTTTTATTATATAGTCATGTATGAATCGTACCTATTGTGCCCGTTTGCTGAGCAAACGAAGCTTTTGTGTATTAATGGTAGCTCAGCTGGTGATGTATGACATCGGCTAAATATCCCAAATTCACCTCACCTTTTGCAACAACAAACAATCTCTTTATCCCTTTCCTAAAAATATTTGTCTAAATGTCCCACAATTTGGGACAAATCCCACGGGTTGGCATCACTGACTCAACTGCGCAGCCGAGTGCGTTGGGTCACGCTCCACAACTGAATTGCTGAGCTGCAACTCCGAGATCTAGAGTTCGAATTCCCACTCTAGTGAGATGTGGTTTGGCGACTTTGGCTTTGCTTCTACTTGTGCCGGACTCCTCTCGTGTTGACCTCTCTTGATCAACTCTTTAAGCGGCTTCGGTGGCGTAGTTGGTAGCATGCTGAACTGCTGTTCCCAAGATTTGCGGGTTCAAACCCGACCGAAGTCATCGGAATTTTTAAGAACGTTAAAATCCTTCAGTATGCCTTCCTTCGGAGGGGAAGTAAAGCCGGCGGTCCCATGTCATAGATTTATGGCATGTAAAAGATCTTTCCACTAATTAGGCGTGTGTGAAACTAAATTGTAGGTTAGATTTCGTTGAAACTCTCTATCAAAATTCCAACGTTCACCACTAGGTGTCAGTGACATCTGGTAGCGAAAGTTGGAACTACTTGAAATTCAACGGAACTTGTAGCTCACCCCATGGGTGTCCGCTTGAAGCAGCTACAGCCTCTGGTGAGCTAAACATGTCCTCGGACACTCGCGGCACAAAATGCCATACGCTAAATAAAAAATAATAATCAATTAGAAGCCTCCGTGGCTTAGGCGGCAGCACGCTGGCCTCTCACCGCTGGGTCCGTGGTTCAAATCCCGGTCAATCCGTGTGAGATTTGTGCTGGACAAAACGGGGGAAGACAGTTTTTTCTCCGGGTACTCCGGTTTTCCCTGTCACCAATTTCATTCCAGCAACACTCCCCACTATCATTTCATTTCATCTGTCATTCATTCAAGTATTGTCCCAGGGGTGTGGGACAGGCTTCGGCAGCCGGCACAGTTCATATCCTCACCGCTAGATGGGGCTTCATTCATTCCATTCCCTGGCCCGGTCGGGCGACTGGAAGCAGGCTGGGGATTTTCATTTTCAATAATCAATTAATAGATTTTTCGGTTAGCCGATTAACCTTTTATTCGTCTGGTCGATTTAACGGTCAGTCGATTAATCGATCAACCGTTTTCGATTAATTTCAAATAATTGAACATCGCTTATTACCAGCTATACCTCCTCGACACTCATTGCCTCGCTGACCCCGTGGAAACGGAGTGACGCCTGCAAAGCGTAAGTGTAGGCCACCCAGTGTACTGGCATTTATGATACTGCAACAGCTTGATCATACCTCGCCTGAAAACATGGTCCAAATCAATCTGAAGCTGGTCTTTTCTTTACATTGTGTGTTTTGATAAGCAAATCTCTTCTTTCCTTTTTTGCCATCCTGCGATAACGTTCCTTTGATTAGGATGAGGTTTGCCGCGTGTATGAAGTACAATCACCATCATCATTAAACAGCCATTTCGCAGAATGAGGCTTCTTCAAGAGTCTTGAGAGCTTCGTGAAAACTAACGTAAATAACTCCATTATTTTTCAGGGAATTACATCTGTTTCTATTCTTTTCCAATTACCTACTACGTCTACTGCTTCGCGAATTCCAGTGATCCGGTGGTCTTCCTCCTAGGTCTTTTCACCCATTGTGTCCTCCGCAGATGCGGATATCCGCAACCTTTTCGCCATACGGATATAGTTTGCATGGTTGTGCGGATAGCGGATAAACTGCGGATAATATTTAGTGTAAATTTGCGAATAGTTAAAAAAAAAACAATATTTTTAAAAAATAATTGTAGGTTTTGCAAAGATCTGAGTCTTTCACGTTTCTTGCTATTTCCCTGTATTTGTATGAGAATTTCTTCTCAAATGTCTAAATAATGTCTAAATAATTCTAATAAATTTAAAATATTATTGTGATGTCAGCGGATTCGGATAACAGTCGTGCGGATGCGGCGTGGATGCAGGTAACGTTTTGTTTATCCGCCCAGGGCACTTTGCCTGACATTCTACGTTCTTGCTACATGTCCAGCCACTTCTGAATGTTTTATGTTTCTAAGATGTCACGCCCTTTCCGCGAGAAAGCGCCACTGTCGCTAAACAGTCGATTATTCCTAATCGAGAGTTGTCTGTTATTATGGTGACACGCGCTAGGTTGCCAATACTACTAACGCCTGGGAGTTCCGTTCCTTTGGTTTCCTTTTGAATGTGTCGTAATTATATACAGAATGTCCGGAGAAAAAAGTTCCAATATTTACAGAATAGTTGGTATGCAGCAAAAGAAGAAAATAGTTCCTATTGATATTTGTCGTAAACTTAATATCTTCCGAGCTATGGTCTTATTTTGTACAAGGAGTATATCTTACACTCTGAGATCTTTGGCACGTAACAAATAAGAACACATTGCACTCCAACATTGTGCAAGATATGCTCCCGTACAAAATAACACCATAACTCAGTTGAATTTTACAGGAAATGTTGTTCTTCAGTATTGAATATGGATTTTATGCCTACATTTAAAAAGAACCTAGGTACGGCAGGCCTATATGAGGTACCGTAATTTATTGCAATCTTATAGAGCAGCTAACCGTTGCGTGGCAGTCGTCATTGGATACATGCGGTCCTCTCTAGACACAATCCAGAGATTGGTTGGTTACTTAGACTAATAGTTTAGTTCTACTAATTAAAAATACATTTATTTAGATATTAGGCCTAATTTAAACAACTTCGTAATATATTATACTCATACTATCTTATTGAATAACAAGCTGTACCCGGCATGCGTTGCATTGCCAATCAAAGAAAGTGTTACCGTTGTAATTTTGTTTGCCGAAGTGCTTTTAGATACACAATATGTTTTTCTTTTTCCGTTGATTGCCTCTAAACTATTGTAAAGTAGATTTATTCATTCAGAAACATTCGTGGGAGCGTACACAACAACTCTTCAAAGTTTCATTGCAATCGGATGAATGGTATATGACCTCATATGAGACAGGCTACACACATATCACGTAACATTCATTTATATGTAAAGAGATTCCTAATATGAAAGGGTTACAGTAATACGTCATAATATTGCATAGTTACCATAATCTCCGAATAAAAATGTCACTTAGCGACGTCTACCCCAAATATCACGTGTTTCGCCAGACGAGAGGCAGCCCTCGAAGTTGAAGGGAAGAGAGGGCGTTAATGTGCGGCCAACAAGTTAACTATCTGCTAGCATAGAACAACAAGAAACTTTATCATGGGAACAGGTGTCGCCATAGTAACGGCGAGTAAAAAACAAGACGCTCCCATCGTTGTAGGAGGCTGGCTGAACATCTGCTACTCACTCACCAAGGAACAGCGGGGAAAGGGCGCCATTTTTCTTTCTAAACAACTCCCAAGAGAAGGTAGGCTAAGGTAGACACAAGACGGTCGTTTCTTTCGACAGTTTTCATGAAAATTAATTACTCACGGGGCCATAAGCAATAGGTCAGCGTTCCTGTGCTCATCTATTCTAGAGCAACATTCCAGAAATGGAAGTACAAGAGAAACTAACTGCTTGGAACAATCCCTCCCTATATTATTCTGCTAAGGTCCCATTCCAGTTTTGTACCGAAAATAAGGTCCCATTAACACCAACTTATACATATGGGGTACCTACAGGTTCAGCATAACCCAATGCGTAAGCGAAACGCACTCACTCTTTTTTAAATGCCTCACATTTAAATAAACACCTTAAAACATGTATATTTACAATGAAATAATGAAAGAATGCAACACGGTAACCATGGTAACAGAATCTCACAGGTCCTTCTATTTCTGTAAGACGCAATGCAATTCCAATTATTACATTACTGTGAAAGTTTCCAGACGGTTATAAGGTTATCACTGAACCAAATTAAGCTGTAAAATTCATCAATACATAGACTACAGTACAACGCGCTTAAGGGGGTCAAGGGGCACTCTAGAATTTTTTCACGCAATTTTCACGTGTGAGTGTGGTACGAAAGTATTTTTCACCCGACTATAAAGGGTCTCCGAAAACCACATTTAAAGGCCCTTAAATTAACTGTGTCTGTGATATTCCCAGAAAACTAACTTCGCTCTTATACAAGTTACCTATGAAGGAATGACAAATCCCTAATTAGTGGCTTCGGTGGCGTAGTCGGTAGCATGCTGAGCTTCTGTGCCCAAGATAGCGGGTTCAAACCCGGCCGAAGCAGTCTGATTTTTAAGAGCGTTAAAAATCCCTCAGTATGCCTTCCTTCGGAGGGGAAGTAAAGCCGGCGGTCCAATGTCATAGATTTATGGCATGTTAAAGAACCTTCCACTAATTACACCTGTGTGAAGCTAAATTGTATAGGTTAGGAATGTAAACAACGCTCTCAGGTTTCTACGTTCGTTGCCAAGAGCTGACTGCGGTGGAGTCTAGTAGCTAAGTTCTGAACTAGGCCTAGTAGTCGTTGACGGTGGCGTTTGGCGGCAAAACTAGGAACTATTTGAAAAATTCAAAGTTGCTGTCCTTACTTGAATTAAAAAACAGATAAATACAGTCATCACAATTAACACCGGTTATTAGACAGATTCTACACACACCCAAAGTACACGGGGCTACATGACCGCGTTGTCGCAGCCCCTAACCACTGCACCAGTAGCTGAATTGATAAAGTCTGATTATTCATACCAAGGATAAATCAGTCATAGGGCATTCATGATTGAGATTTTGCTAAGTGTACTCTTTACAACTAGAATATTCGCGGGCGAAGCCGCGACGGGTAATGCTAGTAATTGATTAATGTTATTGTAGGTTGGCGACCACAGGACGCCAGCTGAGTCCGGCATTGCATCCACTTACTTGTGCCTGCTGAAAGATTCAACTATCAGCATCTTTGAAAGCATAAACTGTCCTTATGACAGGTGGTTAATGTAGAGACCACTATCCCATAAAGGGTTAAGCTGTAGTGTTTAATGGAATACTACTGACAACGACTAAAGTTGCAGGATAACAAACCTGTGCGTCAAAACACCTCCCCCGAAACCTAATCCTGTCCATTTCACTGCCGATACGGGAGAGGTCAGATCATATTCCTAAAGATAACGTGACTGGCTGCGTGGTTCAGCGGTAACGTTCTCGCCTGCTATGCCCAAGGTTGCAGGATTGAATCCTGGCGCAGTCAGTTGGCATTTCAGGGTGCGCAAATGAGAGGGAGCCGTGTCAGTAGATTCACTGGCACGTAAAAGAACCCCTTTGGGGCAAAATTCCGGCACCCAGGCGTCTCTAAAAGCCTCAGTAGTTGAAAGGCACATAACACATTATCAATTAAAGATGGCGTACCTCACAGGAAGACTCGGTTGTTTGTATAGCACTGAGATTCCCTTCCAGATAATGACCCTGCAAATGCTATAAACAGCTGTCCTGAGCTAATGAAACACAGTACAGTGCACTTCAGGCACAGTTTAAAACTGCCAATTATCGCGTTATGATTCAACCTGCTTGTTGGAGGACAGTAAACAACAACAAAACCCCTGAAAGGGTCACAATTTTTGACGTGAAACATGCGAAATTCCATAAAATGTGGTTCCCTATGATAACCGTAAAGGAGAGTATTCGGTTTAATACAGCAAATGATTCTAGGTATCATGTCATGTCTGTTGGGGTTTCGGTTTTCGTCGTATCTCCAGCTTTAAAGCACGTCAACCTAGAAACCACTACCATGATGCGTATAGGTCTTCGTAACACTAGTAAATGTCAAATATATGCCTGTGTTCTCTCATTCCAAAACATTATATCTCTTTAGAGATGCACAACGACAAATTAGAGGATGCGGAAGGAAGCTTTTAGTTTAACGTAATCGTTAATCATGCGATCATGAACCACGGGTCCTCCTTTTTACGTGGAATCCGAACCACAGGACATGGCATTTCACTTCGAAAATCTCACATGCATTGACCGGGAATCGAACCCGGTCCACCATGGTGACAGCTTGACCGCTGCGCCACCAAGCCCCCCAAGAATTAGAGGATATTAGATACAGTGTTTTCACTGCGCAAAACGAAGAGGAGCAGTCCAGGAAGTTTTCCTCCCGCTATCTTCCTCTCAGCAGTGGGCGCGTTCGGCTTATCGCCCGCCAACCTTTCCTTCAACATGTTTCCTGTGTATGGGCATGGAGTACCTCACCAGTCTTTCCGGTCTGCGTCTACAGTAGCTCAACCATTGGCTGATACAAGAACAAAAGCATACTATTTGTCCTTTCTGAAATAAAACATACATCATTTCTCTCCGTTGGTTGACCACTTCCCGAATGTAACTCTTTTTCAGACTACCTAAGGAAGCTACAATGTAAATCTTCACGTCCGCAGGATGCCAGAAGAAGAGCGTCTCTAGGACAGGGGTTACCAAACAACACTAGAACTGTAGGGGAGAGTATGAACATCAGGATCGCCAAATAGCCTCGTACTCAAGCGAGTATTGGTCATCTCCGGGCCGCAGAACAAGAGGAAGACTAGGTTATGGAGGGGTGTGGATTACTTCGTGGCAGTATCTGTTCTATGGAAACACCCCCAAGATGTTTGTTTCGTAATCGTCTTGTAGGCCGATGTTTGCCTGGAAAGCTCATTTGTAATGTCATTAGTAGACTTAAAAATGGCTTTTGATAACGTTGATTGGACTAAATGGTTTGAAATTTTGAAAATGATTGGAATAAAGTACAGGGATAGGAGGGTGATCTACAATATGTACAGAAACCAGACAGCAGTCATTCGAGCTGATGGACATGAGAGAGAAGCTGGTATTCAGAAAGGTGTGAGGCAAAGCTGCAACTTATCACCCATACTTTTCAATCTTTACATTGAACAAGCAATGAAGGAAATTAGACAGAAATTTAAAGTGGGAGTGAAGATTCAAGGAGAAATAATTTCAACTCTGAGATTTTCTGATGACATCGTCATCTTGGCCGAAAAGCCTGAGGATTTGAATGAGTTTTTGAATGGTATGGACTCCGTCTTGAGGAAGAAATTCGTGATGAAAATTAATAATTGTAAAACAAAAATATAATGCAGCCGCAATAAATCAGAAACCTCTATGGACATCAAATTGGTAGGGGAGAAACTAAAGGAAGTAGGAGACTTCTGTTACTTAGGAAGCAAAATAACCAGTGATGGACGAAGCAAAGAGGATATAAAAAGTAGGTTGGCTCAGGCAAGGAAAGCATTTCTACAGAAAAGGAATCTGTTGACATCGAATATAGATATAGGTATTAGGAAGACATTTTTGAAAGCCTTTGTCTGGAGCGTGGCGCTCTATGGAAGTGAAACTTGGACTATTGGTGCAGCAGAAAAGAGGAGAATTGAAGCGTTTGAAATGTGGTGTTATAGGAGAATGATGAAGATCAGATGGGTAGATAGGGTTACAAACGAATAGGTATTAAGACTAGTGGGAGAGGAGAGATGTTTCTGGCGAATGCTAATGAAGAGAAGAGATAGGTTGGTAGGACACATACTAAGACACCCAGGAATAGCAAGCTTAGTTATGGAAGGTAGGGTCGAGGACAAGAACTGTAGGGGTAGACCAAGGTTAGAATATGTTAAACAGATTGCCTCGGATGTAGGGTGTGGTAGCTATGTAGAGATGAAACGATTAGCTCAGGACAGGGAGGCATGGAGGGCTGCATCAAACCAGTCAAAATACTGAAGACTCAAACAACAACAACAACAATCCCCTTTTCCCAACAAGGGCGTAGTCGTACTGCTTTATCAGTGTACAAACAAATAACTGCTCCACTTTACGTCATATTTAGATTGGCACGCGTGAATTTTGCAATTTTGACAGCAGTAGTGCAATATATCCGAGGATAACACAAGTGAGATTCTTTCATAATCGATTTATGCATTCTACGAAAAGGTATGCATCCCCGGGCGTCCGTGCGATTTCCAAGGAACTGATTACTGGCCAAGTCGTAATGTAGTATTTACTTTGATTCTCTCCAAAACAAATAGATCAATCCAACCCGAGAGTTGTGAGGATCTCTCCAAAACAAATAGATCAATCCAACCCGAGAGTTGTGAGGATTCGGATATTCATTGTTCAAGAAATCAACAGATCTCACATTATATCATCCAATCCATGATGACGTTCAACAGTTGGGCCCTTCTTGGCTAAAAAATCCCGCAAACCTGCATGGAAAACAGCCTTAGAACTAACAAACGGCAACTTCAATGCCAATACTAGCAGGCAGACTGACAAGGGGAACCTACGGCAATCGGATTTTTGTAATTTTTCCAGCTTTGGGTACGTAAAGTTCAGATCTCGAACAATAATTTCCCAAAGCCGTTCGATGCCATATTCATAAATTCTCAAGAAAATCGACTTCGAAGTTTCCCGAGCACATCATATGCAGTATAGATGTTACCGAGTTCGTGCAGGACGCGTGGCACACCCGGCAACGTTCGGGCTCATTAATCGTCGGGACGCTAGTTCGAGTCTCACTTCGGGTGTTATTTTTTCTTTCAATTCGTATGCTACTAATGTGATTGAAATATAAAAATCATCAAGTCTATGGTAATTCGCAGATATGTAATTATAATTTCCAATGGAAAAAACACACGTCTCATTTCTAATTATCTCCCACACAGCTGCTCAAGCACAAAGGATTTGTGGGTATTGCAGGACGGGTGGAAGGGATAGGGATGCCTGTTCGAAGTAGCATTTGACCGTTGGTTTCCAGAGAAGCAGATAGTGTTTCTTGGCGTGGTGGGTGATTTATTCTAATATACGATAAAGAAGATAATGTCGGACGAGGAGGACGACAATCCGCCTGATGATGATTTTTATATTTTAATCACATTAGTAGTATATGAATTGAAAGGAAAACAAGCAGTTCCGTGAAGAACTATACAGCCTATTTTCATATATCCTACTTATATTAATTGCCACTATCAACATACACAATTTCAGTTTGATTGCTGTAATAGATTCGTAGATATTGAGAACCGACTAAATATTTCGGATGGTCGCCATGTTGGATTGTATATATGTAGGTCCTAGAGTTATGTACTGTTACATGCAGATTATTGTGAACGTGTAGTATTCAAACTTCAATCGCATAATTAGGACACAAGAAAAAACAAGGAGATTTTAAAAATTTTCACAGCTGCCATCTTGAGGTTATGGAAGCAATTGAAATAAATTAGATGCCAGTGGATTAACATTCGGATAAAGATTTACTGTACCAAGTTTCACTGCACGCGGATGGTTAAATTGCGAGAAACGTCCATGTGAATATTTATAATTCGCGTCATCGCCATGTTGGATTTGTGATCACCAGGTTATTTAAAGTCCTATAGGTGAACTTAAGTTCATAGCCCCTATGAACATTAAAAATGCAGTTTGATTGCTAAAATAGATTCGTAGATATTCAGTATCGTCTAAATATTTCGGATGGTCGCCATGTTGGATTGTTAAATGTATAGGCCATAGAGTCATGTACCATTAAAGGAAAATTATTGCGTAGGTTCATTATTCAAACTTTCACTTCGATCGCATGACTACATCACAAGAAATAAAAACTTAATTTTAAAATTCGCACTGCTGCCATCTTGAGGTTATGTAAACAATTGAACTACATTAGATACCAGTGGATTACAATGTGTATAAATATTTCCTGTACCAGGTTTCAGTGCGCTTGGAACATTAAATCGCGAGAAAGGTCTATTTAAAATGTTCAAATTCGCTTGGCCGCCATGTTCGTTTTGTAGTTAACCGGTTTTTGAACATCTTATAGATGGACTTCCAGTAGTGCCCTTTATCTCCGTACAAAATTTTAGGGAGATGCCGCTAATAGTTTCAGAGATATAGAATGCCGGTGAAATATTTCGCACATCCGCCATCTTGTGATTATGTAAACAATTGAACGAAGTTAGATGTCGGTGCATTACAATGTGTGTAAACATATACTGTACCAAGTTTCATTGCGTTTGGTTGGTCAAATCGCGAGAAACGTCTATTTAAAAGTCGCAAATTCGCTTGGCCACCATGTTGGTTTTGTAGTTACCAGGTTTTCAAAAGTCACATAAGTGAACTTATAGTAGTTCCCTCTATCACCATAGAAAATGTCAGGGTAATATCGGTAATAGTTTCGGAGATATTGAATGCTGGTGAAATATTTCGCACAGCCGCCATGTTGGATTGGTGAGTCGTAACAAAATTTGAAGGGCACGGTCGAGGTCGCCGGGAATAGTGCTATGAACTTTCCGAGTTTCATTGAAATCGCTCCTGCCGTTTAGATTTTATTAGGGACACACACACACACGAATCACACACACACACACACGGACAAAAGGTGATCTCATAAGCCTATTTTTTCAAAATTGAAAATAGGCTAAAAATATAGCACCCGAAGTGAGACTCGAACTAGCGTCCCGGCGATTACTGGGCCCGGACGTTGCCGGGTGAGCCACGCGTCCTGGATATGAAGCGCGCGGAAAACTTCGAAGTCGATCTTCTCGAGAATTTATGAATATGGCATCGAGCGGCTTTAGGAAATTATTGTTCGAGGTCTGAACTTTACGTACCCGAAGCGGGAAAAATTACATAATCCGATTGCCGTAGGGTCCCCTTGGAGTGGACAAGAGCTCCTCCTCGGAGCATCGTACAAGTTGGGAACCCAACTACAAACCTCGCTGGTTTCAACTTGCCGAGACTTAGTCTACCTGGAGTAGACTCAATCGTATTAGATGTGGTGTGGGAAGAAGTGCTTCTGTACTGCATACTTGGGGTTGGAAAGATTCGCCATACTGAGACTGTGATGTCATTCCGCAGACATTGGAACACATGGTGTTTGATTGTCTCTGCCGAGCGTTCCCGAGGAGTCTGGAGGATTTAAATTGTGCTACTCCAGAAGCAGTGAATTGGTTAAACAGACTGGGTGTTGATTTATGATATTTTCAACTTTAATAGTCATGTATGTATTGTTGTCATATTGTTCGGATGTTTGTGACACTGTATTCATGTCTTCGTTTTCTTTATTGTGTTAGCATCATACGATAAATAAATCCAAAAGTGGTTTGTAGTTTTCAACTTTCCAATTCCAACCAGATATTTTGGATACATTTATCATCTCTGCCATGTCAAAAATATCAATCTCGTAGTAACCGGAAAATTTAGCGATATAGCGATCACTAATACCTTATTAACCTTAAAATGACAGTTCACCAATGTGGGGCAGGAAGGATGGGAGGCTTGTGGGCGGTGCTTGGTTATCGTGTAGCCTCGATGTGGCAGCTCTGAAATAGCGTCGTGAATCACTCGTTTTCATATCACTCGCTTTCTCCACATCACAGTCAAAATGAAACTAGAAATAATCATAATGAGATATCTCATCTCCTGAGTGAATGGGAAGTGTGAGCAAATGTAATACAAAAATGCACATAAAATAATTATATCGTTTATAATAAATTCTGCTAACTACAAACATGAGAACCATACAAAATAATTTCAAACAAAGACTATTCACTCACCATGGGATTTCGCGAAAATAGCTTTGGCTCGAAATATTAATCACAATATTTGATTCATGTTTACTCTCTGGCACACCATGGATCGTGAACAAACTTCGGAAGTTGAAAGGTTTAGTACGGTCATAATTAATTGAGATGATTGCCAAAATGTCTATATTATCGAAAGAAACTACTCAATTAATTGGTGTAGGTTTCGTTATTGTCATTGGAGCAGAATTAGTTTTGCAAATAATGAATCGCTGTTAACACTTAACGTAATGAACCTACCTCAGCAAAATTTTGTAGATTGATTGGCCGAGGTTATTCTGGTGCGTAATTCGTAAGTGTGTTTTTCGTAAGTTATAGATAGCGTGCGTCCTGTTCTCTGCTTGTGGTTTACCCGTGCCCAATAGAGCAGATTGCAGTGAAACTTAGAATTCAGCACACTAATATAGGTATTGTACAAAATCATCCCTATTGGCGTAGTTTTTATAGATGGTGCGCATGTTCGCGGGTTCGATTCCCGATCGATGAAGTCATATTTTTGAAACGCGGGAAACATCCACGGCACTCCGAAACGTACGATGTCGTATCTCCAAAGACCTCACGTATCAAATTTGGTGAATGTAAGAGAGAATTAAAAATCCCAAGTCACGCGCTATCTACTTAAAATTGTTGTTTTCTCTGCTAGGCGACATTGGAAGTGGAACGTAAAAACTGTAAACATCTGTCATTTTCGCGATATGTTCGCGGAAAGTGGTTATATTCTTCATAAAACTATAAATTATGTTTCAAGCCCGTTTGGTCGAAATTTTGTCTGTTTGCACACGTGAAATAGCGCGAAATTTGGGTATTGTGGGATTGTTATGCTGTATGTCACTGCTTCAAACGATTCATACTAGGTTGTTGAGATATTATTATTATTATTATTATTATTATTATTATATATGAAATGTACATAACAATACAAAACCATCACCGTCGGACTCCTTGCGAGCCAAAGACACTGATTATAGCACTGGGTCTCAAGATGTTCAGAGTCACTGATGTGATAAAACCTTTCGTACTATGCTTGCAGTATCAAGGAGGGCAGCTTTTTGCATTAACTGCATATTATTTTTATTATTACTGGATTGGGAACCGAACGTGAGACGTTCCCATTGGGTGTACGGTACTTATTGTATTTTTATTCACTCGCTGATGTTTTCGTTGGGGAATTTCATTGAGATTCTAACACCTTGTAATGATTACTAATTGGAAACTGATTTTAGTCGTGACCTGTTATTTGCATCGATAGTAATAGGGGCTGATACTTGATTGCCCAGTCGGGTCAAAATAATAGGCCTGCATAACAATCCCGTATTTCCCTACAATAAACAGATTGAAGATGTAGAAATCCATTGTTTTCGCGGCATGTTCGTTGTATCTGGTTACCTACTCTTCATAAAGCAAAACATTATGCTTCAAGCCCTTGTTGGTTAACATGTTGTCTGTTTGCACATGCGAAATAAAGCAACATTTTGGCACTGCGTGATTTGTTTCATGAATACTTTCTCAGTAAACTTCATGAGATTAATTGCTAGTGCCGAATAAATTATTGAACGCTGGCAGCATTGCCGTTTCTATATTATTTGGTTTTAAACGTGCGCTCGTTACATTAATAATTGTTATATAGACTAGCGGACCCATGCGAGAAATCTCGCATGTTCATACGATTTTGAGTACTCATTCCTTTGATTTACTGTTTCTGAAATCCATGCAAAATGGTAACGGAAAGACCTCAGAATGTTAAAATGCCATGAAACAGGCGTCACAGCGCCCAAAATGTGAAGTGGACAGCAATTATGGAGCGTGTTTTCCTACAGCAACAATATCTGCAAATCGCACTCTTAGTACATGTTTTTAAAAGTCATTTTTTAAAGAAATTATAGATATTTATGAAATTAGAGTGCAATTCGTCACTGCTAATGTCTATTCTCTTTCATTTGAATGCTCATTTGTCACGATCGGCCGCTTGTGAGCGCCGCAGGAGGGATCTATACTACTGAAATAATATATATATAGCCCTATGATATGATAACAAAATGTTTTTGTATTTAGAGGACGTTAGTTAGTTGTTGATGTTTTAAGGGGAGGAACTACGAGGTCATCTGCCCCTAGAGGACGTTGAGGGATGTAAGAAAACTACAATGAATTACAATATTAGCAACGTAACAAATATCGAAACCACGTTGCAAGTAATCTAATGCTTTGGGGAGACTATATTATGAAATATGAATTAGTTTTACTGTCCATTGTAAAAGATGTATATCGTTACATAAGCTATTTAAGAAATGACGTCCCTTGCTTTAGTAGAAATAGGCTATATGTTATTTCGTGCCGCGTGGTCCTTAAACCTATGTTATTCTAATGCGAAATTATACCGAAATTTAAGATTTTTAATTACCGTAAATACTTATGTAATCTATGTTACGCCGAACTTCATTCTTCTGCCAAGAAGCTTGCTGAAATACCCTACCCATTGCAATTAATAAACAGTGTGTGGTTTGGAACCGTTACAACATAATTACCGTTAGTGGCAGGAGACGTAATGAGTGTGGTCTGGTGACAGGAAATACGGGCACGAAGTCCTCACCAATGTTTGGTTAATTAAGAGATTCTCTCAGGTCTGCTCCTCCCGGTCTCTGATACTCACCCGCTCTTCTATTGGTGATTGTCAACGCTAGCATTACTGACGTCTCCATCTTTCAACAAGAACGAAAGCAAGTGAGTCTTATTTCTGTATGAAGACCATGACTTGAAGTTAGTAGCCTACTGTAATTGTAAATGATATTGGCCGTCCGTGGGATTTGAACTAGGGACGCCCTCACTAATGCAGTACTTTTCCAAACGTTTTTGGGTCTACGGCTCTCTTGACCTGAACATAAATATCCGGGACTTCCTTTCAGTATGTAAAATATCGCCACAATATTATTCATCCTTTGATCAATGACATTCTACACAAAGTTTGCGGATAAATAAAAATGAATAGGCCTAAGGGCAGTTTTAATTCTTAACTATTGTGTTTGTGTCTTCAGTCTTTTGACTGGTTTGATGCAGCCCTCAACCCTCCCTGTCCTGAGCTAATAGTTTCATTTAACCTACTATTAACAGATTTTAATCTATGTGCAGATGACCTAGTTTTTTCGCATCTTGTAGCAACAATCGCCACCACCGCCACAAATTTTAATCAGCTTTTCATTTCCTGTCAACATTCTTGTAACAAAATCAGTGAATATGATAAACGTGCTTCTTCTTTTCCTTCTTCTTCTTCATCATCATCATCATCATCATAATCAACAGCAACAACGACTCTTCAAATCTGGGTACACGATTGAAAACTGCGATTCGTACCTCTCGGAAATCATTTAAGTAAATCTGATGGAATTGTTATATACTGTACAGTAGCCTATATTGTAATATTATCCATATAGTACAGTTAGTAGAATGCACACCTAGACCTGCATAAATAATGGACCTCATTTCATTGTTGGTATCAGTCCGCGCTCATTTCAGTGTGGGGGGCGTGGTGGCGCAGCGGCCAAGCTGTTGGCCTCTCACCAAGGTGGATGGGGTTCGATTTCCGGTCAATGCATGTGAGATTTTCGAAGTTTGCCATGTCCTGTGGTTAGGGTTTCACGTAAAAGGGAGGTCCCGTGGCTTATAACCACAAGATTCATGGTCACGTAACACTACTACCTTTTTTTTTTTTTTCGTGTATGACCGCAAGGATCACCACTTAACGGCCAGTGACTATAGGCGAGAACTAGAATTCAAGTTGGCCTCGCCATAATGTATCATTAGCTCGCCATTACAGTAGTTGACTTGGCTCTCATATCCCTCCCTATATTATTCTGCTAAGGTCCCATTCCAGTTTTGTACCGAAAATAAGGTCCCATTAAACCAACCTACACATATGGGGTACCTACAGGTTCAGCATAACCCAATGCGTAAGCGAAACGCACTCACTTAGGCCTACTCTTTAACTGCCTCACAATTAAATAAATACCTTAAAACATGTATATTCACAATGAAATAATGAAAGAATGCAACACGGTAACCATGGTAACAGAATCTCACAGGTCCATCTATTTCTGTAAGACGCAATGCAATTCCAATTATTACAATACTGTGAAAGTTTCCAGACGGTTATAAGGTTATCACTGAACCAAATTAAGCTGTAAAATGCATCAATACATACAGTATAATGCGCTTAAGGGGGTCAAGGGGCACTCTAGAATTTTTTCACGTGTGAGAGTGGTACGAAAGGTCTTTTTCACCCGACTATAAAGGGTCTCCGAAAACCACATTTAAAGGCCCTTAAATTAACAGTGTCGGTGATATTCCCAGAAAACTAACTTCGCTCTGATATACCTATGAAGGAATGACAAACCCCTAACCACTGCACCAGTAGCTGAATTGATAAAGTCTGATTATTCATACCAAGGATAAATCAGTCATAGCATTCATGATTGAGATTTTGCGAAGTGTCCTCTTTACAACTAGAATATTCTCGGGCGAAGCCGCGATGGGTAATGCTACTTGTTCATTGAAACTCCAAAAATTGTTAACTGGTGCTCGGCAGAAATATGAATTATCATTAGGCCGGACACGTTGCGCAAGTGTGGTATTATACATGCTGCACATGTCGGTCTAGCAAAGTTTTCAGCAAAGATTTTGAATAATTCTCGTTCAATGTTTACAATTTAGGACAGAAACATTATTCTTTTTACTTTGTTTGGCCTAATTTTCACAAAGAAGGTAGCCTAGATAATTTAAACCCGGCCGAAGCCGTCGGATTTTTTGAGAGCGTTAAAAATCCCTCAGTATGCCTACCTTCGGAGGGGAAGTAAAGCCGGCGGTCCCATGTCATAGATTTATGGCATGTTAAAGAATCTTCCACCTGTGTGTAGCTAAATTGGATAGGTTAAGAATGTAAACAACGCTCTTAGGTTTCTACGTTCGTTGCCAAGAGCCGACTGCGGTGGCGTCTAGTAGCTAAGTTCTGAACTTGGCCTAGTAGTCGTTGACGGTGGCGCTTGGCGGCAAAAGTAGGAACTATTTGAAGAAAAAAAATTCTAAGTTGCAGTACTTAAATTAAAAAACAGATAACACACACTATTACAGTCATCACAATTAACACCGGTTATCAGACAGATTCTACACACACCCCAAGTACACGGGGCTACATGACCGCGTTGTCGCAGCCCCTAAACTTAAGAACCAACCAACCAGATTATTTAAAAATATACGATACAATATATTTTAATTCATTAAATGTCTATTTTACTTATGTAAGAGCGTAGTGAAAGGAGCCAAGTACATCGATTAATCGACAAAACAATTAATTAATTATTCTACCAATCGATTATTCGTTATTTGTCTGCTTTGATTAATCGATTATTCGATAACTGAAATTAATCGTTTAAACGGCTTCAGTGGCATAGTTGGTAGCATGCTGAACTGCTGTGCCCAAGATCGCGGCCGAAGTCGTCGTATATTTCGAGAGTGTTAAAATCCTTCATTATGCCTTCCTTCGGAGGAGAAGTAAAGCTGGCGGTCCCACGTCACAGATTTATGGCAGATCCTTACACAGACTAAATTTGTGTGAAGCTAAATTTCTAGATTAGATTTCGTTGGAACGCTCTATCAAAGTTCCAACGATCACCACTAGGTATCAGCGACATCTAGTAGCGAAAGTTGGAACTACGGTACTTGAAATTGAATGGAACGTGTAGCTCACCCTATGGGTGTCCGCTTGAGGCAGCTACAGTCTCTGGTGAGCCGAACATGTCCTCGGACACTCCCGGCACTAAAAGCCATGCGATGAAATATCCACAGCCTGCTTCCAGTCTCCGACCGGGTCTGGAATGGAATGAATGAAGCCCCCATCTAGCGGCGAGGATATGAACTTGTGCCGGCTGCCGAGGCCTGACGCACTTCTCTGGGGCAATGATTAAATGAATGACAGATGAAGTGGAATGTTCGTGGAGAGTGTTGCTGGAATGAAATTTTTACAGGGAAAACCGGAGTACCCGGAGATAAACCTGTCTGCCTCCGTTTTGTCCAGCACAGATCTCACATGGAGTGACCGTGATTTGAACCACGGACCCAGCGGTGAAAGGCCGGCGTGCTGCCGCCTAAGCCACGGAGGCTTAAAAGCCATACGATAAATAAATAAAATCGTTTAAAAGTACCAGGCAAATAGCTTCAAAACTTCTCAGACAAATGAACCTTAATGGCAACAGACTCAAGTCGGTTGGGAGCTAGGGGGGGTTACAATGTGTGTGTTTCGCCAAAGAGGATATTCTGCACAGCTACGAATTTGGTCTCGAGCAGCCCCTGCCGCCTGGGTTTACCTTCAGTAGAGAATGGAGCTAACAGTGATGTGTTTTATCGTGTATCTCCTTTCTGTGTTTCAGTCCTGTAAGGTGTGCAATAAGACCTTCGCCAACGTTTACCGTCTTCAGCGTCACATGATCAGCCACGATGAAAGCGCCGTGCTACGCAAGTTCAAGTGTCCTGAGTGTGACAAAGCATTCAAGTTCAAACATCACCTGAAGGTAAGCATGTTCGACTCTCTTGTAGCATGCTAGCATGTGGGTGTTCTCTCGTGGTCAACACGCCAGGGATGAACACCTTCCTACTGCATTGTTTGTCTTTGGGGTTTTAAATAATAGTTGTTTTAAATCAAGCCGCTTTCGAACGGTCAATTTTGTGCTGGGAATGTAGCAAAATAAGAATGCACGGCTTTTTAGTTATACATGTGAATACACAGGGTGTTTTAATAAAAGTAGTACTGTCTTTTCAGGGCGTCTGGTGGTAAAAATCAGCCCAGTTTAGAAATAGCGAGCTACGACTCTGTGGAGATAATTGCAATGTTTTGTACGACCGTTTGGGAAACCAACACTTCTACAGCGCTAAAAATGTTAATTTTAGATCAAGAAATATTAGCACTCAAACGTTGTACGATTCAAGGCCTCATCTGTTTGCATTTGCTTGCTTTCCCCTTGTCAAACGGGACGGACTGACACCAAGCTTCCCCTACCATAGCCTTTGAATGCATAGCTTTCAGATGTTCAGTTGGCTAGTGATGCATCCCCACGAACCTGGAAAGAGCTACTACCTGTATTGCTTTCGAACTGGTAGACTCACACTAAAGCTCCGGCATGAAATAATGTTTAATGTGTTGTCACTTGGGAACAAAACGGCTTTGGGTGACGCATACAGTATGTTCCGACACTTGCGGCCTGCTAAGGTTGTACCACAATTTATTATTCACCCTGTATGTATATTTGTCTGCTGTAAAAAAATGTGAGTGATATCTTAATGTCATGCTTTATTCATTCAGCTTATTATAGCTTTCCTGTTTATGTGAGATGACCCCGTCGCATTATTAATACGGTATTATTATTTGCTTGCCTATTATTTTATTATTTATGTATCTGCAAGTAGGGCATAAAACCCACCACGAAGGAGCAAAATCAGTATTGATGAAAGGAATAAAATAGTTTAAAAAATTGAAATTATCTCTAAGAACCGAAGGCCTAAGATCTTTTTGTCAGCAAGTACGAAGACTACAGTCCATCAGTAGCCTAATGGCCCATTCACTTAAAGGTACATTTACAGTATATGGGGAAGTGTATGCCACACTACATAGCCGGGTTTGAACCCGCGACCTTGGGCATAGAAGTTCAGCATGCTACCAATTACGCCACCGAAGCCGCCTTCCTGCAGTTCCCCACCACGGTCCTGGTCCGCGATTTAACGCGTACGTTTAAGTCGGGTTTGAAAACTGGTTAGCACACTAGACTTTCCGCCGCGGTTCAATTCCCGGTCAAGTCGTGGACTTAAACTTCGTTTTGTTTAATTGGGTGCTTCTGAAATATTCATAATTCATTTAATCGATAATGGGCATCGCTCTGCACCAGGCCTCTCCAGAGGTCTTACCCTATTACTATCGCTTACGCTACGTGACGAGTAAATTGGGCTATGTTTATGGACTGAGCATACTGTGTGAATGAGTCATTCTATGGAGAAATCAAGGGCGGTCATTCTCTGTATTCTTTATAATCTTAGGAGGAATATCACCGGAAAGGTCACGCATGCATGCATTGATGACAACATTCTACACGTGTGGTGTTAGCTGAACTTCAGCAGCATTAAAACCTTGCTGCACGGTTCCTGCTTCACTTTCTCGTGTTAGTTCATGTTGAAACGAGAATCTAACGTTATGAATTCTCAGCTTCCTGCTTTCGATTGTCGGTTGTTAGCTCTGGATAATGACCGAGTTATGAGGAACACTTATTCTGCGAATAGTTTAATGTTCTGTCCCAATTTTCTATAGAAGGCACTTTGTACGTGGGTCGCTCGAGAGGTGGATGTGCCGAGTACAAGACGGTGTCACTCTCTTCCAAGAAGTCGGCATCATTCAAACATACTGGTATCTTTATATTCATTGCGGAAATAATCTTTCATTCTAGTGGGATGAGATTTGAAGTGTGTCTGAAACCTACCAATGTATTTATTGAGTGGTTTTGATCAGTTTTTCAACTACCGGTATTATCATTATTATTATCATCGGCCGGAATAGCTGCGCGAGTAAAGGCACTAGGCCATGGCTAAAGCCCTGCGCGGATGCGTGTTTCGCCAGGCGGATATAGTTTGCATGTCTGTGCGGATAGCGGATAAGCTGCAGATATTGTTTAGAGTAAATTTGCATCAAAATCCATTCAGTGGTTCTCGTGATTGTATGAGAATAATAAAGAAGTGAGAGAAGCCAGTCATGGAAACACCCTCAATTAGTGATGAATTATGCCACCCAAAAAAAACAACAACAAGAAAACATTCCTTTATGCCTGCGTTGGTAAATCCGACGACTAAGTAAGTGATATAATTATCCAGCCACTGTTTCACTTGCCGTTACTCAGAGAGACAAAACTCAGTTAACATTTTCTTGCGATTCACACACAGCCTAGGGGAATGCATTTTTCCTCAAATGTCTAAATGTGATGCTTTAATACTGTATGTTTTATCTAATAAACTAGCAATCCGACCCGGCTTCGCCCGGGAACAGTTATGAATGCATTACGTGATAAGCGCTTTTTTTTTTTCAATGTCAATGAACAACGACCTATATCAGTTTTACGTCTCGGCATGATGGGTTAAAATCACTGACTGGACTATTAATAATATTATATTATCATGGAGATGCATGTGCAACAAATTCTTGTCAGACGTAATTTAAGAATGGCGAGGTGCATGAAACACAAATCCCCCTTCCGTCCAATTTTAACTTGACTGAGAATTTTGCGGAACGAAAAGTTGACAGGCGAAATGAAGAAAAGCAGAGTTGCACTCCAAACACAACCACTCTTCTCTAAAGTTATAACTCAACACGACTCGACAGTTTGCTGATGGCTGTATCTGGGGCAATAAGCTCGTCCGCTAGCTAAGCTGTTACTGGGGTGATAGACTCGCCCCTGGCTAGCTCGTAAACTGTTGCCTCAGTAAATGAATGGAGATTGTTGGACGAAATGCAAACGTAAAAACACTTATAGTGGGCGATGTATTGAAGATAGAGATACGCTCTCCCGGACCTTTTTGTAGAACTTTTCATGGTGAACAATTCTTACACTCATAGTATATTGATATTTTTAACGGTTTGCCCAGCGCAAGCTTACAAAGCGCTCGGACGCCAGGTTTCTTTTCGACTTTTCCACTGAAATCGTTTCTGCCCGGCTTCCTTGGATCATAAATAAATTATTTTCTACAGAAATCATCCTTGAGATATCCTTTACAGAATGTCGAAAACCGCATCACAATCCATCCAGTGGTTCTCGAGTTTACCCGTAACATCCAAGAATCGGGGACTTTGTTTTATACTAAGTAGAGATTGAAAATATTATTGTAATGTCAGTGGATTCGGGTAACAAACGTGCGGATGCGAATAACGTTTTGTTTATCCGCGCAGGGCTCTATCCATGGGGCAAGACTATTTCCGGAATCTGAAGGAGGGTGGGTTCGAACACCACCGTCTGGTATCCTTGAAATGGTTTCCCGTGGTTCTATAATTTTCAAATCCAGGCAAATTGCTCAGTTTCGCTCATCATATCATCTGATTAATGAAATGTCATTTTAAAATTGAAGATTTTGTAAATAAAGAAGAATTTTATGAAAAAGCAAAGTTGCGTTATTTCGCGTACCGTACATAAAACTATGATGGGCTTAGCGATGTAGCAGCATTTCGTGACAGTATCTCTATAATTTGCAACTTGTAGGCTAACGATAGGCTATTATATCTTACTAGACCTGGATAACCTAGACGTTGTGTTTCGTGAAACATTAATTAATATCGTTATCAATATAGCCTGGAAGGTTTTATTTTTTAACCGTACAGTAATATAACTCTGCCATTTAACAAAATATACCAGGACACGATTATCAGCTTACCTCCGTAGTAGGACATGCTCTTGAGATGTTTGGAGTTGTTCAACCGCAACCTTACGATGACGCCATGGTCAAACCACATCACCAGTCATCTCTCTAAAAATACGCGATGAGAAAGATGTTCTTGTTTGTTCTTTATGTTAAATTTCTGTTGTCATTATATAATCAAAATATTTTTTATTTAATCTCCTTTGCTACATAGTGCTGGGAGACTTCGATGTTGAAAGCTGAGGGCATCCTGTAGCATCCTCAGATTCTTTCGCAGGTGGTCGAACGCCTCTGGAAAGAATACTGTAGAATACCAGAAAACTTAAAAGTATTTTAATTTCAATGAAATACAAATGAGAGATAGTTGAATATTGAACTGGACAAAATATTTTTTATGGAATGCCGAAGCGATTACAAACTTAAAACGTTGGTTAGGAAGAGGGTAGGTGGATATTCAACCTGCCGAGCAAATTTCTACCGGAAAAGTATTACCATTAGTATAGAAGTATTAATAATAATAATAATAATGTTATTGGTTTTACGTCCCTTTTGACTACCCTGGTTTTTAGAGACGCCGGGGTGCCGGAATTTTGCCCCGAAGGGGATCTTTAACGTGCCAGTAAATGTACTGACACGGCTCCCTCGCATTTGCGCACCCTCAAATGCCAGCTGACTGCGCCAGGTTTCGAACCTGCAGCCTTGGGCTCAGCAAGCGAGAACGTTACCCCTGAGCCACGCAGCCAGACATATAGAAGTATTTAACCTGCGGGGTAGGAACGCCATGGTCGTCAGACACGTGTATTACGTTTGCGCTGTCTCGGAAGGAAAGTTTCGGGATAAAATATATGTAGCCTACTTGGCAGCGTGCTTTATTATTATTCTTTTTTCACGCACTCGTGGAGGAGTGTAGGGCCTACTGCGCTGCTACAAAGTATCGAGACGTGTGTGTTCTAGATATGAATCCAGTGCCTTCTTAACTAAAATGTATCACTGCAACATGCCTTAGTAGTTGCTCCAGTAACTTGCAAAGGAGTTGAAAAATAAACGAAATTCATATCTCACAGAGTTGTACAATATTGATACTGTTCAACAAGGTATTATTGAAATGCATTTGGTTTCCCAAGAGTTATTTTTCTTGGCTTAAGGTGCCGTAAACTTCACAAAGATAATAAAATTTTAGCAAACTATAAAAACAATTCTCTCTTCGTCGCAATAATTAAGTAGGTCTTCCTGCTGTTTCGCTCGTTAAAATAGAAACAGCTCTAAATGTAGCCCATTTCACAGAATTTTTATTGATGACATTTTGTCATGGTGCCAGGAGAGATATTGAATGGACGCAGTGTCGCGAGGCCCCGCGAGGAGGCGCGAACTAGCCGCGATCCGTCCCGCGCTCGCTCGCCCGCCGTCACATGGACACTGCCTGACAAGACAGGATGTCATTTTCACTTGTTTTTTTCATCAGCCATTTCCAAAGAAAGTTTCCTAATCATCGGAGCTCCCCCAAGAGTAGTTTGGTACCTTTTCTAAGCCGTTTCTGAACATATCTTCCATTGCGTTGTTTTAATTTGTAAGTGTCAGGCTCCGTGGCTTGATGGTTAGCGCGCTAGGCTCTGACCCGAAGTGTCCCGGGTTCGATTCCCAGTCGGGCCATCAGGGATTTCAATCACCTGGGGTCAATTCCCGTGGCTCGGGGAGTGGGTGTATGTGACGTCTTCACCATCATTTCATCCTCCATACGGCGCGCAGGTCGCCCACGGGCGTCAACTAGACTATAATGACCTGCACTCGGCCTCTCAGGAGGCCACATGATCATTAATTTGTAGGTGGGTACAGTCAGCTCAATTTGTCGACTACGTCATACGACATCTTGTTTAGTTGGAAAATCAGTTCAAGGATCCTTATCGAGCCACGCGCGTTAAATCGCCCAACACGACCGCGATGGAGTGCTGTAGCAAGTCGGAGGTATCGGAGGTTCGAATCTTAACGCTGACAAGACTATCTTGAGTGTGGTTTCCCCGTTTTTAGCCTATTTTCATTTATGAAAAAAAAAATAGGCTTATGAGATTACCTTTTTCCCGCGTGTGTGTGTCCCCTAATAAAATCTAAACGGCCGGAGCGATCTCAATGAAACTCGGTGAGGTCATTGCACCATTTCGACCGACCACGACCGTGCCCTTCAAATTTTATTACGTCTCACCAATCCAACATGGCGGCTGTGCGAATTATTTCACCGGCATTCTATATCTCCGGAACTATTACTGATAACACTTTGAAATTTTGTACGGTGATACAGGGCACTACTACAAGTTCATACATGTAACTTTCTAAAAACCTGTTAACTACAAAACGAACATGGCGGCCGAGCGAAGTTGAAACATTAAAATAGACTTTTCTCGCGCTTTAACCATCCCAACACAGTGAAACTTGGTACAGTAAATGTCTGTAGGCATTGTTATCATAACCTCGACATGGCGGCTGTGCGAAATTTTAAAATTAAGTGTTTATTTCTTGTGTATTAATCATGCGATCAAAGTGAACGTTTGGATAATGAACCTACAAAATAATCGTCATCTAATAGTACATAGCTCTATGGCCTACATATATAAAAATCCAACATGGCGACCATCCGAAATATTGAGACGGTTCTCATTATCTATTAATCTATGACAGCAATCAAACTGATTTTTTTAAATGTTGATAGAAGCTATGAACATACATTAAATAACCTGGTGAGCACAAATCCAACATGGCGCGACGCGAAATATAAATATTTAAATGGACGTTTCTCGCAATTTAACCATCAGAGTGCAGTGAAACTTGGTGTGGTAAATGCTTATACAAATTTTAATCCACTGGCATCTAATTTATTTCAATTGTTTTCATAACCACAAGATGGCAGCTGTGCGAAATTTTAAAATCTCGTTTTTATTTCTTGTGTGCTAACCTTCATGTAATAGTACATAGGAATAAGAGAAAAATCTATTAATTGCTCTTTTTTTAAAATTACGCATTCCACCTGCATAGCCGGTACCATGCTTCTCAAAAGCTCATTTAAAAACATCTAATCTCGGCATAGATGACTTCAGCCTGAACACCATCCATGGGTGTGAAAATGATCAAATTTGCAGACATCAACTGATGATCAAGATATCTTAAAGTACTAAATGACACAACAATTTAACTCTCGGCATCCCCACTTCATGATTTCTGAGCCAGTCTCTTTATCATCAGTGCCTTTCGTTACCTATTTACTAATTGATTGAAGTGATTATATCTATGTGTTCTAAGAAAATCATACCGAAATGTTGTAAACGCTTAGTGGAATTTACAGTACCGCTATAAAAATATATTTTTTTTAAATTTATTCATATACTTATTAATTTATTTAATTATTTATTTATATAGACTATT
Source organism: Meconema thalassinum (assembly GCA_946902985.2). Lineage (NCBI taxonomy): Eukaryota > Metazoa > Arthropoda > Insecta > Orthoptera > Tettigoniidae > Meconema > Meconema thalassinum. The sequence goes on from OX336390.1 coordinate 935,115,863, forward strand.
TATATATTTATTAATTAATGTATTGTTTATTTATTTATCTATCTATTCATTTATATATTTATTTATTTATTTATTTATTTATTTAAATGTTTGGTCCACTTTACGATTAACAAAATCATAGTAAGGTACTACCGGTACAAGAAAACTTAATTTGTTTATTGAAAGGTACAGCAGTTTGTCATTGAAATATACGGTAAGATCTACTCCTACAGTCATTACAGTAACACAGTTTGTCATAAGTAGGCTACCATGTACACATATCCACAATTATGAGGTGCGTTCAAAAAGTAACGAGCCAGAGGCATAAGTACCGAAACCAGTACCTGTATGTTAGAAGTATTGGCCCTGGCTGTTAAGTCACTTGTCCCACTGTGACACGAGGCGGTGAATGGTTGTCTCATAAAATTACCTGGGCTGCGATGTGAACCAGTTCCGCACGTACAGCTGGAAGTTGACATCTGAGGTGAATCATTGGCCCCGCAGAGCCCTTTTCAGGGGACCAAACATGGCGTAATCACAGGGAGAGAGGTCTGAACTGTATGGAGGGTGGCCGAGAACCTCCCATTTGAATTTCTGCAGGAGTGCCGCGACTGTGTTGGCCGTATGAGGTCGTGCATTGTCGTGGAGCGACCACGGCGGCTATGGCGTTCACTGTCACTCGGCGGTCCTGGGTAATGAGTGCATCAACCAGCTGGACGTTGTCATCGGTAATGCAGGGGGGTGCCACAGACCGGGCATTATCAGCTAACGACACCCGTCCTTCCCTGAAGCGCTTGTGCCACGCCTTGACACTTGCAAGGGACATGCAGTGTTTGCCGTACACTTGTGATATTCGGCAATGAATGTCCGTTCCCCCTACTCCTTCCGCTGTCAGAAACCGAACAACACCTCTTTGCTCTTCGGTTGACGCCTCCATGTCACTGTTTGCAATGTGACTGGCAGCATTGGACGATTGATGCATGTTGCTGCTCGCTTTGTATCGTCACGTGACGTGCACGTTTGCCCTCTAGCGACGGGCTGTGACCTTCCACGCTCTGGTCGGAACCACACCTCGTTACACACGCCAGGATTAGCCGATGTCGTCACCGGTTTGCGCATTCCAGCCTCCAGCTCGTTACTTTTTGAACGCACCTTATACTTGGGGGCTGATGATCAAAGATGTGCCAAGGCCCTAATTGAAGCAACAACAACAATTTGAAGTGAATAATTCTTTGTTCTTTTCTGCTTGCATAATGAAAGGTTTCAATATTTTATTGTGTGCTGTGATGTGACCCTGAACAGAGATGTTGTACTTGCAAGCTTTTGTGGCATCAATGTTGTACCGTATTGCATGTTTTGTGTGTTTAGCTTATGTTTTGTCTTTTGCTGTTATGCTGCCTGTTGCCTGCTTGGCCTGCTAATGTTTGCCCTTTGTTTTTTTTCCTTTTGTGGATTATGTTTTATCATCGTTGCCATCCGTGCAAACTGCAAATGCTGGATCTCCATGACCTCAAGATTCTGCATTATGTCATGTGAGTGCATGTTTTCATTTTCAATAGATGTACAGTAATTGTAATTTGGAGTGAGAGAAGACCAAGAATTCTCAAAACAAATTACTTTTCTTCTCCTCACTGTCAAGTTAAAACCATTTACTTGCCTGCATGCTTTTTATTTTTATTTTGTATCTTTCTTGGGAAGCATTATTGTGTGCAAAGATTCTAGTTCACTTTGAAAGAAAGAAGAACAAAGAGAAATTTAATAATGAGAAATATTCAGTACAGATAATATTAGGTTTCAAAACATTAAGGAATCTTGTTAACCAATGGGAATTTGTATTTTCTAGCTACAAGAGATAAACTAAAGAGAAAGAAAATGAGAAAAAGAAAAAAAAACAAGAAGTTCCGTGACGAACTAAAGAGCCTACTTTTCTTAAAATTTAAAATTCATGCCAGTGATTAATCTATATGGACCTAGGCTATCTAGAATAATGACGAAATAAAGTTGGTAATATAGAAATTTCTAATTAGTTCGAAATATACCTGGCATTATGTTGCCTGATAGAGCACTACTGTTGGCAGCCCTGGTGACTGAATATATTCATAGTTCCATCTCTTAAGGTACAGAATACAAAATTTGGTTGAAGTCCAATGGATAGCATGGACTTTACATGCAGTTAAACATTGGACTTAATGCAGTGTGCGTAAAATGATTTTGGCAACAATGTCATGCATGTGTTGGTCAGAAATAAATTGAAATATTATCATCTATTGTTGTACCAATTTTGGATGAAATCCATTTGTTAGTATAGTAGTTACTGGTATTTTAAAATTGGACCTATCATCAGGCTTAGAATGATGTTGGTAGCACTGACGTACATTAGTTGCTCCAAATTAATCTAGAATGGCAGGTACTATACGTGCGCAAAGTTTAGAGCTGTTGGCTTGCATACTTTCTGATAGCCTATATTGATATTAGGGTAAAAGATATAAACAGCATTTATTAACAGTTGGCAGCCCTGATTTGCTCTTAACAATACGCTTAGTCATATATGTTATGGTACACATAGCACATACGAAATTTTGGTTGAAATCCAATTGATAGTATAGAAGTAACATGTATTTAAAAATTGGTCCTATCAGCAGGCTTAGAATCATGTTGGTAGCACTGACATACATTAGTTGCTCCAAATTAATCTAGAATGTCAGGCACTATGTGTGTGCGAAGGTTAAGGCTGTTGGCTCGCATACTTTCTGATATATTGGTATTTGGATAAAACATAGAGAGAGCATTTATTGACAGTTGCATACCTGCCAACTTTTACGGTTTATCCGTAAAATTTACGGAAATTGCAGCATTTTACGGTTTTACGGATGAACGGTGTAATTTTACGATTTCGCGGACAAAAATTTGAAATGATAATTTACATTCGATAATACCGCCCACTTCCGTACAATCGATTGTTTGCGTGGGTCGAAGGCAAGTCCACGATAGTCGATAACTCGTTCTTTGATATGATTCGTACTTTTAACCGTGTGATGTTTGTGTCTTCATTGTAATTGAATTTGAAGCCGGGATAACCGTTCTTCCATGTTCTTCGCATATTCTTTGTTCCGCTCCGTTCGCTCGTTGCGATTTAAACCATATTCTTTGACCACGTGAGTTGTTCATTGTTCGCGAAGTTGGCGTTCCTTGAATGTTTTCGTCTTTTAAGGTTATGGCATATTTTAATGAAGCGTTCGAGTTTTTGTGCTATAACTTCGTGCTTCGCAGGTTCCTGTATTCCTTGGACTAATTACATTCGTTCCACGTGTGTGTGTGTTTTTTATTTCTACTATATGCATATTCTTTCTTCACGTTGACAGTGACGTAATTAGGGCCAAGTGTCTGTTTACTTCCTTTTTGGTGGAACACAATGTGCCCTTAAGTGCGGCTGATCATGCTGGTGCTTTATATCAGAAGTTGCAAAGAAATATAGTTGTGGTCGCACGAAAACGACATGCTTTGTAAATAAAATGGCAAAAAATGCATCATCTGAAGTTGTTAAGTGCCTTCAGAACGGACCGGATACAGATAAATCCCTTTTCTTTCCATCAGTGAGAAACTACTTTTGTACTGCCTGTGACTACATCATCAACAAGTTTCCACTCAAGGATGACGTGTTAAAGAATGCTCAAGTTGCTAGGTTAGACAAAATTGAAGATGCACAGTTTTCTTCCATTCGTTTTTTCTTGGAAAAGTTTCCTATCATGTTATGCAAGGAAGAGAATGAAACTACAGATGAGGTGGTGAATGAGCTTCAGAGGCAGTTCACAGCTCTTCAGGTAGATGACACTTCGGCTGCACATCAAGATGCTGCAAGTGATTCCAGTTGGGCACAAATATCAAGAATTCGTGGAGCCGATAGACTTCTTAAGTATAACCGAATTTCTAGAGTAATGCTCTCTGTTCTCACCATACCCCATAGCAATGCAGAATGTCAACGTGTTTTTAGCCGTGTGAAGAAAAATAGAACACAGTTCAGGTCATCCATGTCCAATGAATCTCTGGAGTCTATTTCTATTTTGAAGACCAGGAGTTCTGGTCGCTGTTATGACAAAACATTTTCTCATGACTTTTTGCAGGAAGCTAAAAAGACCACAACCATGACTTTAAAGTCGAACTAGCATGTGATTTGCAGTGTGTATTATATTATTTCTTGCCTGTGTTACGTTAAACAAGTTTTATTGTGTAAAGCCTTTTTCAATTATCGTATATCAGCTTAATCTATCAAGGAAGTCCTGTTATGTGTGCTCCAAACCAATATTCACCACGCCTGCTGCTGATTAACATGGATTTCTTCTGGATTGTTATGTTCATCTACAAATTATGTAAGTAAATATGATTTCATTGAAGTATCCTGTTTAAAGCATGAATTATTGTATTTTGTAGCCCAGAAGTATTATTATTTTCGTCAAGCCGGGGGTATATCGAAAATCGTTCGATTTTTTGTCGCGCGTGAGTTTTACTGATAGCCCTTTTCAAAAGTTGGCAGGTATGCAGTTGGCAGCCCTGGTGGCTCTTAAGAATATGCTCAGTCATATCAGTTTATGTACATATAGTACATATGAAATTTAGTTGAAATCCAATTGATAGTGCAGGGGTTATATGCATTTAAACATTGGATCTATCAGTAGGCTTAGAATCATTTTGGCAACACTGTCATGTATGGCCTCCTGAAATTTAAACTGAAGTATTATTATCTATATATGTGCCAATTTTGGAATAGTTCCCATGTATATATTCTAAGATATCCAACATGGAGCTGAAATTTCAGTTATGATTTTTCAGCAGTTGGTAGCACTGACATCATTTTCAAGTATGACATTGAGATGTCCCGGTATAGATCTTTACTCATACCAAATTTGGTTTCGATTGCTGCAGCCGTTTAAGAGTTGATGGGGGAGGGGACACACACAGACAGAAGGACAGACAGACAGACATTTTCCCGGATTGATCTCATAAGACTTTTTCCTCATTTTTGCAAAATGTGAAAAGTAGGCTAATAAGAGGAATAATTAAATATTCATGGAAATAATAAATTAAAATTATTCAATCAATACAAACATATTATTAGACCAATATGCTCATTATTCGAGCTTTTTAAAAGATATACACCAGGTAGCTGAGGTCATACGATCATAATCATATTGTGACAATAATTGTGGAGCTGAGCAATGTTAATTCCTGATGAAATGAAAAACTTCAGCTGAGAAATGAAACTATTGTGACTTCACTTCACTTAATTCCTGCCACTCCTTCCGGAGCATAGGGCCTTGGCGAAATTTCTCCACGCAGTACGGTTCCTGGCCATTCTCTTCACTTGACTCCAGTTCTTGTCCACCTCTGTAATTTCATTTTCGATCATCCTCTTCCAGGTCTTCTTAGGTCGATCTCGCTTCCTGGCACCTTGAGGATTCCAGTCTAGCGCCGCCCTCTCAACAGCTCCGTCTGGCTTCCTTAGTGTGTGACCAATCCAGTGCCATTTCCTCTCCTTGATCTGGATGCTAATCGGTTGTTGATTGGTGATGGTCCAAAGATCTTCATTTGAGATTATGTCCGGCCACCTCACATTCATGATGCAACGCAGACATCTGTTAATGAACACCTGTAGCTGGTTGTTGATCGGTTTTGTGACTCTCCATGTTTCACAGCCGTAGAGAAGAATCGACTTTACGTTGCTATTGAAAAGGAGGAGCTTGGTCTTCCTGGAAATGTTCTATTTCTCCAGATGGGGTAGAGCTGGACAAACGCACAATTTGCCTTCCTGATACGGCTTCGAACATCTTCCTCTGCTCCCCCATCATTTGTGACTATACTTCCAAGGTAGAGGAAGGACTCAACTTGCTCAATTTCCTTTCCGTTGACTGTCAAGCTAGTCGTGACGTCAGAATTTATCCTCATCTCTTTGGTCTTGTTGGTGTTGATCATCAGTCCTGCATGTTCTGCTTCTCGCTGCAAACTCCCCAGCTTATCTTCTATGTCTCGGTACCGTTGTGCCATAAGACAAATGTCGTCTGCGAAATCCAGATCTTCAAGCCTGTCATTAATACCCCATTGAATACCCCTCTCCCGTCTTCCATTACCGTCTTCATCACACTATCCAGCACCAACAGGAACAGAGTGGGGGAAAGGACACACCCCTGTCTCAATCCGGAACTGACATTTATCTTTTCTGTTAACTTGCCTTCGTGAAGAACCTGACACTCATACCCTTCGTACATCTCTTCCATGATTCTGAAGATCTTAAACTATTGTGAAATAACTGGTTAATGCAGAAAAAAATCAGTGGCAGAGCTTTCTATTTTTAGTTGCAGTTATTACTGACAAGGGGATAAATCCCCCGCCCCCACCAAGGTCCTGTCTCCCACGAGATACGAGCAATGCTATAGCAGGATCACTTGACATTGTCGCAAATGATATCAAAAGTGCATCTGTCAGCGACAGTACATCTCAAGAATGCGAGGGCAGATTTCTCAAAATATCTTCAGCCTTAAAAAACCTGGTTCTTTAGATCTTCTGGACATTGATTTCAGCTTCACGTTGGACCACTTAAATTCAGCTTTATCAGGTCTTAGACTGACAAACAAAGACAAGAATAATTTTGATGGAAATTATTGGTACCATGCCTGTATGAGTACAGATACCAGATTTTACCTTAATCCACCCGCACATTCTCGAGTTATAAATATGCAAACAGACCGACAAAAAGACATTAAAAAAAATTGTGAACATTTGCCATGAAACAGTCTGAAGCACATTTTAAAAAGTTGCAAAACTGTGGGGAAATTCACAAGAAGCAATTTGCCTCCTTTACACACAATAATGTTTTCCAAAAATAGTTTTTATATTGCTATTATACAGTGTATGTGTGGATGCATGCTAAGGTTGAAATATGTTAACATAGTCCTACCCTAAAGGAGGGTCCATTGATTTGAAGACGAGTATTGTGGTCAGATAATTAATTAGCCCTTGAGTGATATAACCTTTCTGTAATTGAAGTTACGGAAAAGTATGTTGTATTTTGTGGACTTGTACAGCAAGTCTTTGAACCAAAACTTGGTTTGACTCATAACTAGTGTCTGGATGTTCTTTCGTTTTACTGGGTTGAGTTATAAAGGACTTATCTAGAGATAAAATAGATTTCAGCACATTTGTAGGGAATAGGGCCTCTTTGCACAGCTGTTATGGATGTCCACCCACCCATTAGTATTCCTGTGAGAAAGAGTGGTAGGTGAAAAAATTCAGAAAACCTTGTGTGTTGTTTTAAAGAAAGGCTGTAATAACAGTAGCATGCAACAGATTTTTAAGTTTTGTGTAAACTAAACAGAAGAACCAAACAGTGTCTTTCCACAAAATGATTCTCTAAAGAAACATTGCAAGTTGTTTTTATAATGAATGCATGCTTTGTACTGTATATATTTTCATTATGTATTATCTTTAGGCTTTGGATGACTCCTGTTTTGTTTTTTTGAATACCGATAAGTGATGTTTCTTGTATATGACACAGCATTTTACCATTGAACTCTTATAATCTCGCTGAAGAAGGGTTAGTTGAAACCAGAAACATGTACTAGTTGTTAAGATTGTAGAATAAATTGTATTGACAAGGTATTGATTGATTGAGATTTAATTTTGGAATCAATACAGATTAAAAACGGAAAAATGTTTTGCATGTTTTTGTTGTTCAACTATTTTATTGCATGCAATGATTGGAAGAAGGGCACTAAGATGACCCGAAACATGGGCTCGTAAAAATTGTTTATTAATAATAATCAACTAAAGTAGAAACACTTCCAAGTTTTTTTTCTTTTTGAAAAAATAATTGGATGCTTTCTACAATAGGCCTACTGAATAGCTGAGACCTCCATTTGTCACCAATACTGTCGTGATATTCCAATTTTTGGAATAAAAGTATTTATTTTTATTTTTGTTCAATATGCTGCAATATATTAGTTTAAAAAATTAAAATATGTATTTGTATTCAAGATGACATTCACTGAGATCTCAAATATCCTGGAATATAAATGTTCTGGTAATATCCGTAATGTTGTGTTTGACTGTGAGTATGCTCCAATCACTAAGTGGAAGTGGAAAAATATGTCTCCATGCTGGCTAACAATGACAGTTGAGAATTCGAAACCCCACTCTCAATGGACAGAATAAAGGACCAACACAATGACAGGTAATGGGAGGGAGAAAAGACAAAAATACATTAAAAAAAAGACAGGGATAATCTCCACATCTGGAGACACCACCATTTTCGAAGGTGGGAATTAACTCTTTAATGCTGTCCCCCCCCCAGCTGAAGAAAGTGGAGAGTTTCAAGTATCTGGGAAGCCTGATACAAGATAATGGAAGAAACGATAGAGAAATAAATGAGCGGGGGAGGCAGGCAGAAGCATTTCGGAGGAGTGTGAGAAGCATGTTATGGAGCAAGGATGTCCCTCAGAACAGCAAAAAGATCATATATCGGACGTACTATGTCCCTATCCTGACGTATGCCTCGGAGACCTGGGTTATGAAAGGAAGGGAGAAGAGCAAAATACAGGCCAGTGAGATGAGGTTCTTGAGAAGCAGTATTGGAGCTACAAAGATGGACAGAATAAGAAATGAGAGGACCAGAGAATTAATGAAGGAGGAACCATTACAGGATGGTATAGAGAAATCTAGACTTAGATGGTATGGACATGTAAAACGAATGGAGGAGAAGAGGATACCCAGGAGAGTACATGAGACGAAGTGGGAAGGAAAGAGACCGAGGGGAAGACCGAGAGACAGGTGGCTGAAGGGGGTGGAAGAAAGCGTGAAGAAGAGAGGAGAAGACTGGACAAGGGTGGAGGATGAGAGATGAATTTATTTATTTGAATTTATTGTTTCTCTTATACAGGCCACTGAGGCTACAAAGCCTCTTTATGCAGCTCTCTTCATTCAGAGGGCGGTTAAATACAATAGAATAAATGAAGAAAGAAAAAACTTAACCTATACATACAGTTGACAATAGAAGTTCTTGTTAATACATCCGTTCACCTTGAACATGATAATTGTATAGCTGATAGATTACAATGAAGGGAGTGTTTTATCGCTCTGATAGGAAGTCCTGAATACTGGTGCAATTTATATTTATTCCAGAGAATACTAGCTGAAATACGGAATGAACCTTTGCATTTTTCGGTTTTGTGATGAGGTATCTGGAGCATCTGTGCAGTGTGTCTATTCGCACGGTTATGCACTGATTGCATGGGAGTTAGTGTGCAGTAAATATAAGACGGAATTTTGAATTTTAGAATTTTTATCACAGTCAGAGCCATGGCATACTGTCTTCGTTCCTTTAACTTCAGCCATCCAATCTGGACGTAAAATGGAGTTATATGAGACTCTCTTGGTACATTGAGAACAAATCGCAAGCAAGCATTTTGCATTCTTTGCAATTTTGTATTGAGGACCTCTCCCATATCATGGTAAATTATAGATCCATAGTCAAATATTGGTAATATCAAACTCTGTATCAGTATCTTTCGTACATTTTGAGGCAAATAGAAGCAAGTTCGCCTAATTTGATATAATGACGATGCAACCCTTTTCAGAATCATGTTTGTGTGATCCTGCCACGATAATCGAGAGTCAAAAATAACTCCCAGATTTCTTACTGCTGACTGATACGGAACTGTTTGGGATGCAAGCTGTAAAGGTGGTACTGGGTCAGGTAGGGAACTGAGTAATTTGGTATAGCCGATGATGATCGGTTGCGTTTTTTCGAAGTTAAGTATTAGATTATGATCGAGTGCGTACTGAGATAGGCTTTGAATGTCACTGTTAATTAGTGCTACGTTCAAATGAATGGATTTCAGATCCGCGTGTAGATATAGCTGAAGGTCATCTGCGTACATATGATGTTGACAGAATTTAAGGACAGATGGAAGGTCATTTATATACACGGAGAACAGGAGTGGACCAAGGACCGAACCCTGCGGCACACCTGTTGTTACTTCACACCATTCTGAAACATTGTCATCTGCTAGGACTACTCTCTGACATCTGCTTGTTAGGTAAGACCTAAACCAGTTCGTTACTGACTTTGAAAGGCCTAGATTTCTTAATTTAACTAGTAGGATCTCATGGTGAACTCTGTCAAAAGCTTTGCTGAAATCGAATAGAGATAATATAGTTATTTCCTTCCGGTCCATTGCTAGACGAATGTCGTCTGTGACTTTGATAAGGGCTGTCAGAGTACTATGTTTTGATTTATATCCAGATTGGTTCGGGTTTAGGAAATTGTTGGAATTTATATATTCATAAAACTGATCAAAAACAATCCGTTCTAACGCTTTCCCAATTGCACACAATATACTTATTGGTCTAAAGTCACTACAGTTTAAGGCGTTCGTGAATTTTGGTATTGCTTTGATGTTGGCTTTTTTCCATTGTGTCAGATAAATACCCATTTGCAGGCTATAATTAAATATATGCAATAAAACTGGCATGAGGAGGTCCATATTCCTTTTCAATAGCGTAATAGATATACGATCTGGTCCTATGGCTTTTGAAGTTATCCTAAATATGGCTAAATGAATGTCCTCAGGATATATATAGCCAAAATGAAATTCTTCCCGTCGGTCAGTAAATTTTTCCCTGTAGTTAGCAACAGTTGACAAAACTCTATTGCTGTCTACAACGGTTGATACGTTTAAATAATGCTTATTAAGCTCATCAGCACTCATTGTTGGGTTATTGCTTTTGTGTCTGGATTTTCCAACACCGAGAGTTTTTGTAGCTCTCCACAAAGCCGAAGAGTTTTTAGCTGAATTAATTAGCGAATAAGTGTAACGTATCTTTGTATTACGAATAACTTGCTGGGTTCTGTTGCGTAAGCTTTTGTATTCTACAATGTCCTCGGGTTTCTGTGTTCTGTTGCACTTCTTTCTGGCTCTATTTCGAGATCTTATTAGATCTTTTATTTCTGTGGGAAGACAGAAGACGTTGGAGAGGCTTGTGTTCCAAACAGACCCGGCCAGTGGCTGGAAACTGTGCAAGATGATGATGATGATGATGATGATGATGAATGCTGTCCCCCGACAAATTCATTTCAACCTCCCAGTGTCATCAGGAGGGAAGGGGTGAGGGGTTTTTTTTTTTTTTTTTTTTTTTTTTTTTTTTCATTTAAAAAATACTTCTTTATCCATTGCTTGGACTAGAAGCTCTCTTAACTCAATCAACTGTTAATTCTGTGGATTACATGGCAAATACATCACAACTCAAACAGAATATCACTTAAATTTGAAGAATGAAAATAAAAATATAATTTTATTTGTATTTAACTTGTACAGGAAAACTCTTCAGACTATGGAGGCTCATGGAGCAGTGGAAGGTAGAAGCTTCTACATTGTTTCACACTTTGGCATAAGATGGGATGGAGTTGTCAACTCCATATCCAGCCAGGAATTATCCTGGTTGTCTTTTCTGTTGTAGGCTGAGTGAATCGCAGGTCCATTTGCATTACTGGAAGTGGTAGTTCTGTTTCTAAAATCCACTACCTGGGTGGGAATTGAAACCCCTCTCTTCCAGACAGTAGCACATTGACTGAGCTATGCAGCCCCCTTTTTGAACAGAAAAGCAATTTAACATTAGAAGTGAGAATGCTCATTTGATTGAGGAGTGGCGTCTCTAAAAGCCAGTGTAGTTAAAAGGGACGTAAAACCAATAACATTATTATTATTATTATGATTGAGGAGTGTGTGAGACGTGCAGTTCATTGATTGATGTGTCTTTCTCTTTTCCAGGAGCACATTCGAATTCACAGCGGAGAAAAGCCTTTCGAATGTGCAAATTGCGGGAAGCGTTTCTCGCACTCGGGGTCTTACTCCAGTCACATGACCTCCAAGAAATGTCTCGTCATGAATCTCAAAGTGGGGAGAGGACGAGGTCCCAACGCCTTGCTGGACAAGTGTCCGTCCCAGCAGCATCGTGGACCGGGAGGGAAGCGTGGTATGAACAACAACATCACCAACAGCAGTAACAATAACAACAACAATGCATTTGCTCCAATACTCCCTAAATACAGCGATGCGGCGGCCGCTGCATTCCTGTCGGCCGTAACACCCCGAGTGCCGGGCGCCTACCCGCCGGCATCTCCTCATCCCGCACCCAGCCTGCACCCTTTCTACATGGCGGCTGCTCCTACCATGCACCTCAACCCTCATCCTAACTCTATCAACCCATACAAGCTCCCTCAGTCTCTCAGCCACCTGCTGGAGCACTTCACCACAACGCCTGCACATTCTCACCTGACTGCTCCCGATGACGACAGGAAGATGGAAGAGGAGCAGAACAACAAACGGACAGATTGTGATATAGTTGCAACAAATTTGAAGAAAGAATATGATCGAGACGAAGAGAACAACATCGAGGCAAAAATAAATGACATGATGCAGAAAGACGATGATATGGTAGTGGAGGAAGCGGAAGATAAAGACGACAGTGAAAGGTGTAGATCTCCTACTAACAGAGCCTCACCAGATCTCGAGAGTAATAGCGGGGACCTGGAAGCAGTTAAAAGAATATTAGAAACTGTTAATGCTACAGTAACTAAGCAACTTTTGGAGGCAAATATGCAGAAGTTATGTTCAACATCATCCGGTAGTGACTGCCATAGCATTGCCAGTGCTGCTTCACCATCAGCAGTAGGTAGTGTAGGAGAGGGTCACAAGATCACCAGTGATGACTTGAATTCAGATTCTTGTAGGTACTGTCAAAAGAAATTTACAAGTAAAATAGAACTTCACCAACATGAACGTTACTTGTGCGAACAGCAGCATGATCGTAAGAGTGAGGGTTTGGCTGCCAAACTTGAAGAGGCTGTCACAGTGAAGACAGAAGAGATGTCCCTTAATGGTGGTTTCAGTGGCAGTGAAGAGGAGGATGGCGAAGGAAGAGGCTCGGGTAAAGAGGAGGAGGAGATGGAAGGCGATTCTATCACGACGAGTGACCAAGTGTCCGAGGACGGCCGGAAAGTTCGTGTCAGGTCACTGATAGCAGACGAGCAGCTGGCGATATTGAAAGGCCATTATAGCATGAATCCAAGACCCAAAAAGGATGAACTTTCTCGAATTGCTGAAAAGATTGGTTTTCCTGTGCGTGTTGTTCAAGTGTGGTTTCAGAACACAAGGGCCAGAGACCGAAGGGAAGGCCGTCTTGTGCATGTTCCATACCTCCCTCTCAATTCAGTCCCTCTAGTTTCAATGCAAGGAGTATCGAATTTACCATCTGCGTCTATCGTGCCTTCAACTCAGCCGTCACAGCTTCATATTCAGGCTATTAGTTTAGGATCGTATTCATCAGGGTCCTCACCACTTTGCCCCAGTACTAGTGCAGAACAACCCCTAGATCTCTCTACCAAGAAATCACAACATTCTTTGGCTTCGACTCCATCCAGTTCTCCCTTGAGGCCAGCTTCCGCCACCGCTCAGTCAGACTCTGGCGAAGAAGGAGGTGGAGCCATGAACCTCAGCCGGAAGTCCTCTTCGTCACGAAGCCCCACGCCGGGTGGCATAGCAAACGCATCTCTGCGGCAACTCCTTCCGTTCCAACAGACCCACTATCCGCATTCCTCTTGTTCTTCGTCTTCTGTAGCAGAATTCCGTCGCACTCCATCTCCTCTGTCTTCTCTCAACATGCACCATCACAACCATGACAGTCTGAGCAATGGAATGAGTACCGGCAGCAGACTGGCACGGATCCTGGCACAGCCGCCGGTGGCCTCTCACCGCCTTGTGGCTGGACTCACCAACGGGACTAATGGCGGTGTGGGACTTGTGCCTATGGATCGACTGATGTACAGCGCCGATATGCACGCTTCACACTCTCCCATGCCTATGTTCGCACTTGCACATCACGAGAATGGTCGAGCCTGCAGTTCCAGCCCCAGCTCAGACAAACGCTCATGGAAACCGGTAAGAGCCTTGCAAGAATATCTCTTTTATTCATAGGTTTTAAAAGAGGGTGATCCTATTTACTTAGGCTTAGTTTAAATTCCCAGGTTATATATATTACTTACAGTATGTAGAACAATTATTACATTACAATTTTTTTTTATAAACTTGTTTAATGTGTCAATCATTTTTACAAGATGTTTTTACTCGGTCTATAGCACTTCTAAATATGTTGCATTATTTATTATTATTACTGTTTATGTGGTTAAGTTGGTCAACACTGTTTTGTTAATGTTAGTTTCTATTTAATGTTCCTCTTTAACGGGTGATCTTTCATAATGTAGTTGGTTAGGTTAATACTACAAGTACACAATAATTACATTTGGGTAGTCCTGTATAGCATCCGTTTCCACTCACTACACTCTGTGGATTCTCAAATGACCACTAGTGCCAGCAACACCCCCTAAATGCATTTGTGCTTGTGTATTAAGGTGTACCACATATGAATCATCAGCTGTTGGCTGTCACTCCAGATTAGGGGTATTTGCGAAATAACTCCTCTTTTCACTGCTCCAACAGGGTCCATGTTTTACTCTGAGGAAAACCTAGTTCCCTGTTAAAGCTGTCCTTTATCTCAAGTGTTTTACTCTCTGGAAAACTTAGTTCCCTGTTAAAGCTGTCCTTTATCTCAAGTGTTTTACTCTTTGGAAAACTTAGTTCCCTGTTAAAGCTGTCCTTTATCTCAAGTGTTTTACTCTCTGGAAAACTTAGTTCCCTGTTAAAGCTGTCCTTTATCTCAAGTGTTTTACTCTCTGGAAAACTTAGTTCCCTGTCAAAGCTGTCCTTTATCCTTCGAGCATAAATACAATAGAGTGCGCATTGCCACACTGCGCCTGTACTGTGACGTGAAACAAACATCTGGATCAGCTGACTAAAGGGGAAACAGAGTAACTCGTAATGGAAGGTGATAGGAGTAGGTGGGGAAATGCTTTTTAATGAGGGTTTAAGCACACATTTTCGTAATTTATACGACATTGGGAAAAGCATCGCATGTTTCTTTACGTACCGAAAGGATGAATGTAACATATTTGGTGTTATAATTGGCTGTTGTGTTCTGTAATACTCATAATTAATACTAAGTCCAACTCTGAATTAGGCCTACAGATTTTTGAACAGAATTGTGTTTTTGTAGCCGGTCCTTTTTGATTGTATGCCCGAGGGCTCCCAACAAGTTCAAGCTATTAATACATCATTTCCTAATTTATTTTTCATCATTATAAAATGTCTTTTGGCTAAGTTCAGTGCCGGTACACTGGAAAATTTTATCGTACGATGAGCTCTCATTCAGCATTACCTTGCACTTCAGTATTTTATGAAAGTGATCAAAACGACATGGGCAAATAGAAATAAGGAAGTCTATTGATTTAGTAAGCGTTGCTTTTAACAACTATGCGTTACATTTGCTACGAAGAAAAACATGAGCAATGAACTGTTTCCTTTTGAATTCCATTTTCCATGATTCATAGAAACTTTGAAATTCTACAAAGAATTGACTAATTTAGGGATGCAATGTATCCTTGAAAAATCTCAAAATGTCCTCAACCAAACGCACTGCCCATACGTTTGATAAGATGACAAAATATTACCTCAGCTTATTTATTATCGATGACAACACCGTCACATCTGTAGCATAACCTGCAATTTGAAACTGAACATGATTGACGACTGCATTGCATACATTTAATCCAGCATAGGGACATAAAAGCATTTTTATATTCGGAAATGCGATTTACTAGCTGTCTCAACAAAACATCAAGAAAACATCTATGGACATGTAAATACTTGATACATTCGAGCATAATTTCAGGCCTGTTCAGTGGAATAAGGGATAGGGTAAATTATAATAATTTTTAATAAATGCCAGCATTTTCATGTTATTATTTTTCCTTCATGTTTCGGAGTTAAGAGGAAGCGTAGGTTAAAGAAATGTAAGTAGTTAAGTCAAGAATTTTAGGGCTATTTTACAATGAATTATTTTTCCTATGGAAAGAAATGCCCGATCCTTTTTTAAACGTTTCCTTACATCCATACGCGACACAGTGATACACCATTCTGGCTTAGTGATGAATATAACTCACTTTAAATAGTCCAATTCTATCAGCACGTGTAGTATTTCAGTGTTCCAAACTACGGTAGTTCCCTTTAGTCAGCTGATCGAGATGTTGGTTTCTACAATGTGACGTCATCAGCCATCTATTGGATTTATGATCGAAGCCTTTATCTCTGGAAAACTTAGTTCCCTGTTAAAGCTGTCCTTTATCTCAAGTGTTTTACTCTCTGGAAATCTTAGTTCCCTGTTAAAGCTGTCCATTATCTCAAGTCTTTTACTCTCTGGAAAACTTAGTTCCATGTTAAAGCTGTCCTTTAGCTTTGCCCTGAGGAAAACTTAGTTCCCTGATAAAGCTGTCCTTTATCTTTACTCTGAGGAAAACTTAGTTCCCTGATAAAGCTGTCCTTTATCTCAAGTGTTTTACTCTCTGGTAAACTTTGTTCCCTGTTAAAGCTGTCCATTATCTCAAGTGTTTTACTCTTTGGAAAACTTAGTTCCCTGTTAAAGCAGGCCTTTATCTCAAGTGTTTTATAATAGTATGGCTCATACTAAATTACTTCTGCATATAAGAAACAGATGGATAAGTTCTTGATCTGCAAGGGTTGATTTATCCAGCTGGTTTAGTCTGACGTGACTGTTGTGCTCTTTCAGACAAACTTTCATGGTACGGGTACGACTTCTCTGGCCAATGTAGACTTCACTGCAAGAGCAGGGAAACCAATAAACACCAGTGTGACCAATAGGGGTGGGACGATCCTTAGTTGGGCCGAGAAGCTGCTTGATCTTGTGGTGGGTACCAAACACCGTTGTAATGTAATTTTTCTTGACATGGCATTCGGGAAGGTGATCTGGTTTATGTCTCTATTTTCTTATAACCTTATTGCTGCTGGCACTGATGGACTTTTGAAAATCTGATTGATTGGTTTATGATGAGAATGTTTGCTAAGTTTGCAAATAAAATTTTCAAATACATTTGGTTCTACGGCACAGAATACACCCATTGTGGGCTGTGGATTATGTCACTCATTGATAAACAGTGATACAGTCTCAGTGGCGTACGCAGGATTTCCTTCTGGGGTGGAAGTAATGGAGTAATTGTGTACATTATTAAAGGGGCAGATGGAAGCCTCCGTGGCTTAGGCGGCAGCACGCCGGCCTCTCACCGCTGGGTCCGTGGTTCAAATCCCGGTCACTCCATGTGAGATCTGTGCTGGACAAAACGGAGGCAGACAGGTTTTTCTCCGGGCACTCCGGTTTTCCCTGTCAAAATTTCATTCCAGCAACACTCTCCACTATCATTTCATTTCATCTGTCATTCATTTAATCATTGCCCCGGAGGAGTGCGTCAGGCCTCGGCAGCCGGCACAGTTCATATCCTCGCCGCTAGATGGGGGCTTCATTCATTCCATTCCTGACCCGGTCGGAGACTGGAAGCAGGCTGTGGATTTTCATTTTCATTAAAGGGGCAGATGACCTTGCTGTTCCGTCCCTTTAAACGACAGTCATCATCATAAATAAAATTATATTTGGATTATTATTCATAAAAAACAATAGTTAAATAACCGCTCTCTTTGCATGAAAAATATTTTAGGCCTCATTTTTTTTTACACAATAAAAAAATGAAATCAAATTCTAAAAAAACATGGTTGGTTCTTAAGTTAAGGGGCTGCGACAACGGGGTCATGTAGCCCCGAGTACTTTGGGTGTGTGTAGAATCTGTCTGATAACTGGTGTTAATTGTGATGACTGTATTAGTGTGTGTTATCTGTTTTTTAATTCAAGTAAGGACTGCAGACTTTTGAATTTTTCAATTAGTTCCTACTTTTGCAGCCAAACGCCACCGTCAACGACTACTAGTCCAGAACTTAGCTACCAGATGCCACCGCAGTCGGCTCTTGGCAACGAACGTAGGAACCTAAGAGCATTGTTTACATTCTTAACCTATACAATTTTGGCTTCACACAGTTGTAATTAGTTCTTTAACATGCCATAAATCTATGACATGGGACCGCCGGCTTCACTTCCCCTCCGAAGGAAGGCATACTGAGGTTTTTTTAACGCCCTTAAAAAATCAGACGACTTCGGACGGATTTGAACCCGCGATCTCGGGCATTGAAGCTCAGCATGCTACCAACTACGCCACCGAAGCCGCTAAAAAAACATGGAAAACAGTAATTAATATTAAAACGGAAAGCGATGCAGTGGTATCATCATGGCCATAGTTACGTGGTTGCTTATAATATTGATATTATGCGAGAGAAATATAATGTTTTGCTCTCCGTGTTCCTATTGACTCTAAAATCTGCCTATCTTGATCTCTTTATCTGTATCATTAATTTGGAATAAATTGCAGAAACCCCTCATATACTGAATTATCTTTAATGAAACGGACACACAATTAAAGCAACCCGCAGTGACATGAAGAAAGTTACCGATCGCACACTTCAACAGCAAAACTGATCCATGGCTAACTCCGACACTGAAGGAGTAGAGTGTAGGGCATTTACCAAGTGACGAACGTCATCACTTTTAACACATATGCAAGTGTTACTCACTAGCGGTAGATAGATGGGACAATATAAAGATTCAAGTAAAGAAATATCTCTGGGGGGGATTCAACCCTAAACCCCCCTGTCGGTACGCCACTGTACAGTCTCCCTGCAAAAAAAATAGGAACTGATGAAAATTATAGGCTACTGATTGAATGTTAGGTTTAAAAATTTGTTGTTTGCTGTTGTTGATTTATTTTAGGGCCTTAGTCATCAGCACGGTGTACTTGGGTGTGTGATAACATGTGTGTCAGTTAGGGTAGGTGACCTGGGACTTGAAGTAATGTACCATCCTGGCATTTGCCTGGAGAGAGTGTTAGCTGTTACGCTGCTTGGCTTGCTTTAGCCTTCAATGTTATTGGGGAAACAGTTTTCCATTATGCGTGCCTTTTTAGCTCCACATTCCAACTGTTTGAAGCAATGTTATTTGAAAGAAGACACCTCCTCTTTTGTGATGGTCCATAGGAGCATTTACGGCGGCGTAGTTGGTAGCATGCTGAGCTTCTATGCCCAAGATCGTGGTTTCAAACCCAGCCGAAGTCGTCGGATTTTTTAAGAGTATTAAAAATCCCTCAGTATGCCTTCCTTTGGAAGGGAAGTAAAGCTGGCGGTCCCATGTCATAGATATATGGCATGAAAAAGAATTTTCCACTAACTACATTTGTGGAAGCTAAAATTTGTAGGTTAGTTTGATAACGCTATATTAGTTTCAACGTTCGCCGTCAGGTGCTGGCTGCGATGGCATTTAGTAGCCAAGTCCGCAGCTAGGTGTCGTGGATGGTAGCATTTGGTAGCAAGAGTTGGAACTACTTGAAAAATTGATTGTCTGCATTACAGATAACATACACTAATACAGCAATCACAATTAACACCGGTTATTAGACAGATTCTACTCACACCCAAAGTACACAGGGCTATATGACCGTGTTGTCACAGCCCCTAAACTGAGGAACCAACTGGAATCATTTACTTGGAATTTTTAATCTCTATGGTGATTCGATATACTACGTCTTATTCTCTGGCAATAGCTCTTGATAATTTTTCCCATTATAACATTTAGTGTCTATTGCAAATTTGCTTTTAATAGCTAGAATTTCTTATAGTGATGGGAAAGATTCCCTTGTTTCAGAAACTTTTGTTTTGAGGTATTAATAGTTTTCTACCTTCCAGGGTTATGTTGACGGAGGTGATACAACAGATGAGGCAGATGATGGCCTTTCACATGATTTGGACCATGGTATGGGCGAAGATGATGCATCCTCTCCTTTGAAACGCCATAAACAAGCCTTGGCTTTGGCTATCATCAAAGGAGGTCTTCCCCCTTTGCCAGGGCTGGATGGTGAACCAGAGGGCCAATTCATCTGTGATCAGTGTGACAAAGCATTCTCAAAGCAGAGTTCACTGGCACGACACAAATATGAACATTCAGGTACTAATGAGTGAATATTATACATTTGCTGCAACTGACATAACACAACAAAATTTCTTTTATCATAATGCAGAGCTGGAAAACATCAATTGAATCGCTTTTTGTTGAAAGGCACTAAGTCTGCATATTTGACGGATCCTTTTTACCGCTAATTTGCGATCCGGGAAGGAAGATAAATGTTTTGGTGATGAATGGAACCATGTCCTGGCAGTGCTTGAGCTATTACCACAGCCGTCAAGTTCGTTATTTCATGTTGAAAGGAACTTAGTCCAGCAGTTAGATTGTTTCAACACGAAGAAAATAACAGTTATTACATTCATGTTACCTTTTTTTTTAAGCTTCCGGATACATTTGTTCATTTAGAAATAAGGGAAATAATCTAAGAATGTGAATGATATTCCTCGCTCAAAGGTTCTGCTCGTTCCATGTTGAAATGGACTAAGTCCAGTTACGTATTTTGTCAATAAAATTGTTAGTAACATACGAACTAACAAAACTATTAATAATTTCCGTCTTTTCAATACAATGTTGTTGATAATCTATTTATCCAACTGGGTACATGTTTCGTACAGTCGTCTGTACTTCTTCAGCCCAAATACATATTTTGACATAAACAAGTATGATGCACACTATCAATCACATACAATGGAATTAACCCTGACATAAACATAGTGTCGCCTCCGTAGCGTAGCGGTCAGCATGGTTAGCTGCCGCCCCGGAGGTCCTGGGTTCGATTCCCGGCTCTGCCACGAAATTTGAAAAGTGGTATGAGGACTGGAACGGGGTCTACTCAGCCTCGGGTGGTCCAAATGAGTAGAGGGGGTTCGATTCCCACCTCAGCCATCCTCGAAGTGGTTTTCCGTGGTTTCCCACTTCGTCTTCGGGCAAATGCCGGGATGGTACCTACTGTAAGGCCACGGCCGCCTCCTTCCCTCTTCCTCGCCTATCCATCCCAATCTTCCATCCCTTCCCATCCCTCATGAGGCCCCTGTTCACTTTGCAGGTGAGGCCGCCTGGGCGAAGTGCTGATCACACCTCCCCAGTTGTATCCATCCCTACCAGATGTTCCAGGCTCCCGGACACTGCCCATAGAGGCGGTAGTGGTGAGTTCCCTCGCTGAGTCCGTGGGAACCACCAACCTAGAGGGTAAATTGACTAAATAAAAAAATAAACTAAACATTGATACTACACGTTAAAATACGATGCGTCGTTACAATTGGTTAAAACACATAAAACTTTGTCCGTCGGTCCAATATTCTCCTGATAACTTAAAATCTTCTTATTTGTTAAAAGATTAAGAAACTATGCCTGTGTTTCTCTTTCCACACTCAAACTATTTTTAATTTCCGCTCCTCAACAAAATAGCAGCATAAGACATTCATCATCTCACCATATTCTGATGCAGTAAGAAATGCAATATTTTAGAGAACGCATGTCAAAATTTGTGCATGGAAAAACATAGGCATAGTTTCTTAACCTTTTAACAAATAAGGAGATTTTAAGTTATCAGGAGAATATTGGACCGACGGACAAAGTTTTATGTGTCTTAACCAATTGTAACGACACATCGTATTTTAACGTGTAGTATCAATGTTTAGTTTGTACTAAGTTTATGTCAGGGTTAATTCCATTGTATGTGATTGATAGTGTGCATCATACTTGTTTATGTCTACATTTTTATTTGGGCTGAGGAAGTACAGACGACTGTACGAAACATGTACCCAGTTGGATTAATAGATTAAACAACATTGTATTGAAAAGACGGAAATTATTAATAGTTTTGTTAGTGAATATATTCAATACGGACCTAAAATGGAGAATAATGCTCTAACATACAGAACAATGTTAATTTGGTTTTATTATATCGGCGTGTGTGTGCACTTACCACATACAAAAATGTACGTCCCATATTTTAGTACAAGAGAGGAAAAACAGTTTTTTGTGTTTATCTCAAAACTTATTGGACTTAGTGCCTTTCAGCAACGAGCGATTCAATTGGTTAAATTGGCACATATTCTATTGAAAGCCAAAACATTTACCATTATAGGAAAATGTGAGAAAATTACCGTACTGATTAATAGATAATAATTATAATGCTCTGCCAATTAACACAAAGTATATTCAAATTAATACATGTTTCGGTCCAACAATGGGGCCTTCTCCAGCAAATTAGAATCAGACCTTAAGAAACTAATTTAATAAAACTATTGAGAAATGGCCAGTTTGAAAAGACATCCACAGAGGGTTTTGAAAATTATATTCAAATATTTAGAACCTTTATTTAACCAAATTATTTGTAATGATATCCATTTTATTTTACTTCAAATTGGTTCTATTATTCCCGTTTTAAAAGCAGTTCAATATCCACTACTGGCCTGCTAGGCCTAACGTAACTTCACCATAACCCTGGCAAGGGGCCTGTTTTTGGTCCGCGATAGGTATTTTATTTCCCTCAAACCCTCCGGACAAGTCCGACGAGCCCCCCTATCCGCCACCTGGGAGGCGCCCGATAGTGGAAAAGGCAAACCCCCAAGTACTTGGGAAGCATAATTGAAGAAAAGGGAGGCAATAGGATGAAAATAAATGAAAGGGGAAGGTGCGCAGATGGATTTTTCAACAGTGTTAGGGAGATGATATGGAATAAAGATGTACCACAAAAATGTAAAGGAATCATCTACAAGACTTACTTTGTACCAATTTTAACGTATGGTTCAGAAACATGGGTGATGAAGGAAAGGGACAAGAGTAAAATACGAGCAGTGGAGATGAAGTTCCATAGGAGTAGGGTAGGAGTAACAAGAATGGACAGAGTAAGGAATGAGAGAGTCAGGGAGATGGTAAGAGAGGAACCATTGCAAAATAGAATAGAGTGATTTAGGCTACAATGGTATGGACATGTGAGGAGGATGCAAGAGGAGAGGATACCGAAGATGATGTTTGGAGTGGAAATGAAGGGAAGGAGGCCAAGGGGAAGACCAAGGGACAGATGGACAAAAGGAGTTAAGAAGAGTGTGGAGGAAAGAGGAGTGTCCTGGGACACAGTGAAAGAAGAGAGATGGTGGATGGACAGGAAACGATCGAGAGGCTTATGTTCCAAGCAGACCCGACCAGCGGTCGGAAACTGCTCAAGATGATGATGATGATGATGATGATTCTATTGTATTACATTTTACAAGAATACTTATCCATTAGATTTAATATTTTCATCGTTCTTATTCATTGCTTTTCCAGTTTCTTCATTTCATCCTGTATATATTTTACCTAGTTTCATTTCCCATTAGTTTTATTAAATTAATTTCTTAAGGTTTACAATACTCAAAATTTACAAGACCAGTGTGAACTTATGGCTCAGAAACATGAAATATGTCGGTTCAGGGTTGCAATAAACATAGGGTGTTTGAGAGGAAATTAATACGGAGAATTTATGGTGCCGTATTGGATAGAGGAGAATGGAGGGTACGAACTAATAGAGAAATAGATGAAATCCTCAAAACCGAAGACATTGTTCGATATCTGAAATCACAAAGACTACCATGGCTGGGCACATTGAAAGGATGGAAGACAAAAGAACACCAAAGATTATACAGAGAGTTTATTTCATATCTGACGGAGACCCTCGCTTGCCCGCGCTGCGAGCCTGTCTCCCGCCACACACTTTGCCGTTATGCGGTGCCTGCTCGTCATTGAGTATAGGAATTTGTACTTACCTATTACACTGCTGGTGCTGAAAATGATCGCCATTCACTGCTACACATTTCTGACGGAATTTCCATCGTGTTTTCGCACAAGATTTCCTGTACTTTATGAAGGTATTATATACATAGGTTGGTTTTTTAGTTTTGGCACCTTAGTTATAACTGGATTAATAACTCACTTAGATGGTTCCAAGTTTCACAGGCCCTCGATGTAGTCCCCACCGTTGCGTACAACGTGTTCCCAGCGATGCGGAAGTCGTTGGATCCCGATGGCACTGCCCAATCTATTGATGGTACGAAGAGAGCGCTCAGCAGCCTGCTTAACGTCATTGTCATCTTCATCTTCGGGATGAAATCATAGTCGCAGGGACTGATGTCTGGAGAATATGGAGGGTGATAGAGGACCTCCCAGCCCCAGCGATCCAACAATGCCGACACAACGCCTGCTGTGTGTGCCCTAGCATTGTCATGCAGAACAATGGGAGGTGTAACCATGTGGTGGCGCCATTTCTTTCTCAGAGCTCCTCGGAGATGGTTTTGCAGAAACGAACAATAGTACGCCGCATTAACGGTTTGCCCTCGGGGAACAGTATGGCAGCGCTTCTGTACCATTGAAGACGTTAAGCAGGCTGCCGAGCGCTCTCTTCGTACCATCAATAGATTGGGCAGTGCCAACGGGATCCAACGACTTCCGCATCGCTGGGAACATGTTGTACGCAACGGTGGGGACTACATCGAGGGCCTGTGAAACTTGGAACCATCTAAGTGAGTTAATAATCCAGTTATAACTAAGGTGACAAAACTAAAAACCCAACCCATGTATATACACACTTTCACGTAATGAAAATCGCATTGGAACAGCACACTGAGCACTAAACATGTAAACAATTGACAAAACTGAACCTCACACTGTTAAAGCTCTCAGCAGACTGCAAAGGAGGGAAACTTGTGGCGCCAAGAAGCGGATTACGGCCAAGTGCTCGGCTGAAGACCAGCTCGCGCCGCGGGCGAGCGGGCAAGCAAGGGTCTCCATCAGATACAAAATAAGCTCTCTGTATATAAAGCCAGAATGAAAAGAAGACGATGCCCTGCGAAACCAAGGAATCGATGGAAACATGAATTCGAGGTGGACTTGCAAACGATGAACGAACGACCCTGGAGAACAGCTGTCTACGATCGAGATCGATGGAATATGTGGTTGGGGAGTTCAAAGCTCACACCGGGCTGTATTACCAGATGGAGAAGAAGAAGAGGAAGAAAAATAATTTCTTAAGGTTTAATTCTAATTTGCTGAAGAAGGCCCCATTCTTGGACCGAAACATGTACCAATTTGAATATAATTTGTTTTGATTGGTGGAGCATTTTAATTAAATACATATCCTAATGGCCACGTGAGATGACCGGTACAATGATTAGTTGTGCTGTTTTCCAAAATCATAGCAGTTAAATCAAGATTGTGTTGCTTGCATTGGTGTCTATTACGCTTGGCTGAAGCTATTGCATCAAAACTTTGACATAATTTTAAACTGTGCACAATTTGGTATCTTTCTGTGAATCTTTAAATGCAGTTGGAATTAGTTTTTGGGTTATGCCACTGTTGCACTAATAGAGCGAAGTGACAACCAACAGATGCATGATAAAATGGCAGTTTCGGAGGGAATTATTCTTGTCTTTTAAGAATTAAAAGTTGTTTGCCATTTTTCCTTTCTTCTATGCTTTCGTTTGATTGTACTTCATTTTGCCAGCAAATTGTCTTACCAAGGATTACAGTTGTCATGGCTGTCATATCATCATGTTTATATCTCGTCATAGGGAAAGGGTTCATCAGGCTGAGTGGCATGGCCAGTTAAGCTTTGGCCTTCAAAACCTAAGATACTGGATTCAATCCTGACTCAGTTTGATGACATTTAAAAGTGCTTAAATTTCACAATCTTTAGATTTCCTGACACAATAAAAACCATAGGGTAGAATTCTGACACTCCGGCATTTCTAAAGTCACAGCAGTTAAAGCGGAACTTAAACCTATGTTGTTGTTGATATTGTTATTAAGTCTACAGAAAATACAATTGATTTCAATGTAAAAATAATTTGTGTGCTAATCTTTGTCAACTGGGAAGTTCAGACTGGTGTAGGTATTGCACCCTTCAATAAAGCATGGTTTTCTCAAGATTCATCTACGGGGTCGTGTTCAGTCCTGACTGCATTACACAGCAAAGTTCGCTTAAAAACAACATGCTCTAATGAATAGAAAGGTCCATGACAGAGGCTATACTAGAAATAAAATGAATAACAAGTAGAATAAAAGATATTTAATGACTGCAAATTATGTGCATAATAATAATAAATAAAAAGAAAATCCTCCCTGACTTTCACCCCCTTAAGAAATAAATATATTACTGAGCGGTAAGACTCGCTCCACACAACAAAACAATGTGAATACAGCTTCACACAAAATGATTAATCATAACATAAACTTTGAGCGGTAAGAACTCGCTCGTCACAACATATGGATGCAAGTCCATTTTTCCTGGTCAAGAAGTTATATAATGCGTGGTGTACTGCTCGTTAATAAGAAAATGAGCACTGATGCGAGTCCGTTTACAACTGAAACAGTCATGTTGCTCATGGAGTTGCATCTTTTAAATCACACTACAGCTATGGGACCCACCCTTAATTAACACACTATAATTACTACTGACACATGCAAGATCTAATAATACAAAAAGATGACGAATCTCCCTGAGATTCTAGCTGGTGCCAACGCACACAAAATACAAAGAGCATGCCAAAAAATAGGCCAAAACGCTCGCATCACAAATTGGGAACACAGCCTCGCACATCCTAATGCCACACGGGGTCATTGAACGTGTAAAATAAACACACAAGAAATGAAGCAACAGCAACAAAATACAAGCCTAACGGCTGAAAACTATGTTTACATTTTTATAAAACGCCAGACAAACAGGAGTTTTGGGGAGCTACCTTACAACTATGGACAGCACCCATTTAATCAATCAAATACACATTATAACCGATCAGTATTTGTGAATTTTAAAACAACGTCTTAAATTGAAGTACGGGACCCAGGCCTGTTACTAATGACAAGTCGCGTTATCTGATTTGAGCGCGCCCCTCTTGTATGAATCATCGCTTCCTCAACTATCTCTCTCAGGTGCTATTTCCATCTGGAAACGCAAACATATCTCACTCATCCGCTTGGATGGCAAGAAAACCCAAAATATACCACAGGTTCAGCCTCGCGAGGTTATGAACTGGGCTGATGTGGAGCAAGACAGAATAATCACAATGATATATTCTCGCTAACACATCATAAAATCACACTACGCACCATAAAGCTTGGACTGACGCACTCATAAACATACCACTGGGTCGGCTCAAAACAGATCAACCAATATTGCGTCCTTAGACACATTAAACAAAATACACAACAAAAACTCGGGTGCAAAGTGCCATCCCGTACATGTCTGCTGGAAAAGCAACAATCAAAATAATCCTGATCCGTCATAAAATTCTGCTCACAAATAATCTTTACCCTCCAAATTCTATTTTTAATCTCAAAATTAATTCAGTTCCATTTTTGTTATAAGGCATACTTCCGAATTATAATGCTTGACCGCGATTTACGCAAGCGAATGCGAGCACGAGCTGCGCGTCGCCCCGTATAGTTGAACCAATCAAAAATCACAATATTTACAAATTACACAGCGCTCGGCTTGTCCCATACTTAATGTGTCAGTAAACAAGAATTAAGAATCTACATTAACAAACAAGCAAACAAATATCTACAAAAATATGTCCCATAATACCATAGCTGATTTAATAAATAAATAAATTCATTTGTACTCAATCCTTTAAAACAGCGTCAAGGAAACAACTGCAGCCATCACTCCTTTAAAATGCTTAGCTCGTCATCGAGATCTTCTGGCAAATGTCCTGCTGGTTCCAAGATCCGGCCTCGTTCCTAGACGTCATCTCGTGCTGAATTAAATAAAGTTTTGTCAGATACACTCACGATATATTTCCTATTAAATTCACCGATCAAGTACTAAATTCCTTGACAGTCTATTGGTGAATTATTTCGATGAACTGGTAGTACTGGAACTACAAATAAATCACTGAAGTTACACTTATAACTTGACGAAAATGTTCCATGTTCAAATACATAAAAATATGAAGTTGTGCCTCGTGTCCTCCGACACGTCCTCAGACGCACAAATGAAAGTCATCTCTCGAAGCTTCCTGGATCATTATAAATGAAACTGGCTAGGGTAGGTGTGGAAGGGGATTTATGGAAAAATATTCCATAATAATTATCAGACTAGCATGCGATCGGTATCAATGAGTTCGTAGCAGTGTGGAGGTTACGATTATGCTGTAGCCGGCTCGAATCGATCGTGGAATTAATCCGTAGATAACTCCCGCGTTAATTTACCAGGGTGCCTTACCAAGCCGAGTTGCCGCTAAAACTGGGCGTCTTGATATTATTGGTTCAGACTCTTGTAGATCTTTGCGCGCTTTTACTTGTATTTCTGCCACAGGGAGTGGTTAACATGAAGATTGACCAATTACATCGTAGCATTCGATTTTCTTCTTGGCGCCAACACTCATAGCAACAGGCCATATTGTGCGTACCCGAGCCATCTCCGCGCTAAAAGTTGCACCTGTTCTATGTGTCATGAATATTATGCTACTTCCTAAAATACCACAGGAGCTTAAACCATTGTGTCCTCTCGGCCACTGATTTCTCAATATTTCCCAACACCGTCTGGCTCTCATATCTGCTGTCTGTAGAAATGTATCAAAAGATGATGAATAATTTATTAGAATCCTTTATACAGCCTGTGGATAAAGGGTTCAGTATAAATACTGTACCAGTACCATCAAATTAACTAGACAAATATTAATAGAAAAAGAAAGATAAACTAACTAGGCCAAATATTATTTTAAGAACCTCATTGTCTACATTTTAACCCCTCAAGCATGATATTGTGAAACTCTGGGCTGCACCCCCAGCATGCATTATTTCTAGCCTACTCCCAATGGAAAGCGCGGTATCATATGCATTTTGCTATAATTTCCAAACACACAGGCAAAAGTTTTCAAAAAACACACACAATAACAACAACAACATACAACACAATATTATAAACTAACAATAACCCTGGTCAGCGGCACGTCAATACTGGGACAGTCACCCCATGTGTTCGTATTTCTTGGCGTATTATCACAAATTACATCGCCAGCGTCACTATCTTCACTGGAAGTTATAGCGAACTCATCCTCTATATTGCTGTCACACTCTGAATCACTTTCGTTGGCATTATTATCGAGCAAATTAGCTATTTCTTCGTCATCAATAACTTCGTCGGGACCTGCCATGTTCACAAACAAACTCACGGTCCGCTAGAACGGGAACACATGGGCAGAGATCTGAAAAATAAATTACTGTGAAGATATGCGACGCCTCCTGGCAATAATAAGCAGCTCGAAGTGTAGCCAAAAGTTTCCTCTTCCTGCCATCTTACGACCAAATAAATAACTATTACGAAAACCACGTAGTGGGCATTTCAAATTTGATGGTTTACCATGGCGCAGTACACGCTGTGAACGTACTAGCCTAGTGGGTGCACCGTTGGGCCGCACACGCTAAGGAAGTTAATGATGACACGAGATGGTGGTGATTGCTGCTTTAAATGTAAAAACATGATGGTTATCTTCCCCTCAATAACACAAGAAATGTTAGTGAAACCATCCAATGCATGTTTCAGGTAGTTAGCGATTTGGTAGGATGTTGAAGGAGATTTTTCAGGAATATTTACGAATGATAAGTTCTTAAAGTTCATTGTAAGAAAAGATAAATAAGTACATTTGAAGTTAATACTGAGCTGTTTCTGTTTTTTCAGGCCAGAGGCCTCATAAATGTGATGTGTGCAACAAGGCATTCAAGCACAAACACCACCTCACTGAACATAAACGTCTTCACAGTGGGGAGAAGCCGTTTCAGTGTTCTAAGTGTCTTAAACGTTTCTCGCATTCCGGGTCATACAGCCAGCACATGAATCACCGCTACTCCTACTGCAAACCCTACAGAGAGTAGCTATCGCGAGCTTGGCTCTAGGGGCACATCACCTCTGGAACCTGAGTGCCAATTGCATTTCCAAATACAACTGTATTTTTCTTTCTTTCATATCTATAAATAAGCAGCCAGTACTGTTATGTTGAAAAGTGAAAGCTCTTCTGTTGTTGCATTTGGGTAGTATATTATGTCTTATTTTTCTATAAAAATTAAATAAATGTACGGTATTTTGTTTTGTGAGTTTTGACAGTTCTTCCTTAGGGCAATATAAATATTAAATTGCACTCCCATGTCTAGTCTAAGCAGCTTACCAGGATATTATTTGTGAGTTACCGAGTGAGTGTAGAACTAACCCTTTACATTCATAGTGCACATCTCAGGCTTTGTAAATATAACAAAATGGAGTTTGACAGTGCAGTGTCAATGACCTATTGGATGGCAAGAAATGGTGCTAATGCATGTCAACTATTATCATTAAATAAAAGAGTCAAAAACCACTATTTTGTTCAATGGCTGTTTGGAATTTGCCGAGACTTGTTAGTTTCATTCTTCTAGAACCAAGGTATAGAATAGACTTGCAGCCCTTGTGAAAGGAGGTTTATGACAATACTTCATAATTTGGTGTATGATAAGTGATAAGTGTTGCATGACTGATGATCAGTACCGGTACTTTGACTTGAAATGGTGTACAGAGAGTTTGCTGGGAAACACAACTGACACAAATAGCAAGACTAAATCTGCTAAAGCTTCTCTGAACGTTCAGCTGCCAATGGCACATAGTAGAGGATTGTTACTGAATCTTCGTGGTCATTTAGGCTGCTTGGCGAAACGGGAAGACAATAGAAGGGTTGCATTTCCTGTTGAACATTCTGTAGTGTTACAAGTTATAGGTTATGATAGGATCTTTTCTATAAAATTGAATTTGGGTTCTTATTATAGGAACTGAATTCCTCTAGGCTATTGAGTCACAGTCCACTGGTACTCATCCTAGCAGTGGACCACAGTTCTACTGACAACTGCTGTGAATGCCTACAGTTTAAATCAACACATCATATTAAGCCTGTGCTGATCAACAGTGGCATGTAACATAGGGAATATTGAAAGTGTTGTGATAGGTCACGTAAGTGACAGAAAAGGGAAGGAAGAACCCTCCAATTCTCAGGCGGTTGCTTTTAACCTTTCCATATTATCTGTTTCCTCCCAGTCTCTAATTTTAATAAGTAAGTCCTTAGCATAATGTAACCCATTTTATTAGAATTCTACCTAGCTTCCTTGTATGTAACCTGCCATATTTTAAATTGGGTCAGGAAGTACTTGTCTCATTAGATATAACATCCTGTAACTACTTGTCAGTACTTCCTCTGTTGAGTTGGGATATGTCCCTATTAACTGCTGTGGTTTAAGAAATGCCAGGATGCTAGAATTATGCCCTAGAGGGGTTCTTTAACGAGCCAGTAAAGCCATCTACAAGGGTCATCATCATCATCATCGTGCACAGTTTCCAGCCACTGGCCGGGTTTGTTTGGAACACAAGCCTCTCCAGCGTCTTCTGTCTTCCCACCATCTCTCATCCTCCACCCTTGTCCAGTCTTCTCCTCTCTTCTTCATGCTTTCTTCCACCCCCTTCAGCCACCTGACTCTCAGTCTCTTTCTTTCCCACTTCGTCTCGTGTATCCTCCTGGGTATCCTCTTCTCCATTCGTTTTACATGTCCATACCATCTAAGTCTAGATTTCTCTATACCATCCTGTAATGGTTCCTCCTTCATTCATTCTCTGGTCCTCTCATTTCTTAATCTGTCCATCTTTGTAGCTCCAATACTGCTTCTCAAGAACCTCATCTCACTGGCCTGTATTTTGCTGTTCTGAGGGGCATCCTTGCTCCATAACATGCTTCTCACACTCCTCCGGAATGCTTCTGCCTGTCTCCCCCACTCATTTATTTCTCTATCGTTTCTTCCATTATCTTGTATTAGGCTTCCCAGATACTTGAAACTCTCCACTTTCTTCAGCTGTTCCCCACCAATTGTTATTCCCGTTGTGGTTCTTTCCTTCTTCCTTGTTGTGATCACCATCTCACTCTTATTTATGCTAAATTTCATCCCATATCCCATCTACAAGGGTATATCACCTTAAATGGCAATAAACTGTTAGTATTCGATCCTGCTACTTAAGTCACATGAGGTAGGTGCCTCAGTCAATTAGCCATGCTTCATTTGGGAGATTTGAATCATCTAGTGTTAGTAATGTATCCTGATTTGTATATGAAATGCTCAAATGATACACTGGCAGTTTGGCAAGTAATATTCAAACTCTTTTCATGGTTGTTGTTGCAGTAGTTTTAAGGGGCAGAGCATTGAGGTCAATGAACTCTCTGCGTATGGCTTGTACTTCTCATTGCATAGCCTATTAGCTCAAAGCCTCATCCTATTTTATCAATAATTGTGGTAATTGCATGTCCTTAACAAGCTAGTCACCAATTTGAAGTCTCCAAAGGGCTCACCTCAGACTCCCTGGCACAACATCTCGATCTCTGGAAATTGTGATGGTTTGTGTTTATTTGTACTCATTGCATTGTCTGATATTCTCTTTGGATGAGTGTGTATCAGGGTTAGGTGCCCAGGACTAGTACCTGTACCTGTAGGCAGAACTACTAACACTTGATGGCTGTTCTCATTGTTGGGTTTTAAACCTTGATCTATGAATTTTGCAGCTTTCATGTCTGATAACGTCTAGGATACCATACCACATTATTAATGCCCCTGGAGGAGGGAATGAATAAATTAATTATTAATTTATTTTCAATATAAACAGTTATGCCAATCACTGCAAGGCCTTCTTTACTGCCTCTTCTACACCTCTCATATTGAAGTCTTTCAACATCTTCTTTTAGATGTGTTTCTCTCCTCTCTTCTTTGGAGACGACTTCAGCTAGCAAAAGTAATGGGCAATAATTTTAGAAGCATTTTAGTTGAGCCAAAGCATCACCTCCGACTGGCAACATTTATTCCCCTGTGTAATTTATATTTTTTATTGTCATATTTCATGCAATTAGTTCAAGATTAATTGTGGTTAATGAATTCTTGTCAGTTCATGTAAATCACAAAAATATCTGTATAATCTATGCATTATTTCATATGTTATGCAATATTTTAGAAAAGTCAAGTACATTTCCTGGCCCAAAAAAGGTAATTTAATGAAAATGGATATTAAATCACTCATCATAAATTGTAGTAGTTCAACAATTTTGGAAACAAACTTTGTATTTAGACTTGATAGATTTCTCGATTTATTCATATGCAATTGTTCCCTAATCCTTAATAATATTTCTCCCTATTTAAATGTTTCAAGCCCTTTTAAGCAAATATTAACTATACATGCATTTCAACTTTTCCCTTACTAGCTCTCTTTAAAATTGCTCTTGTGAACTATGTAGTACATAGACCTTCTCTACAAAGTAATTTAACAACGAGTATTGGTTAGTGACTTAGAAAGGGGTTTCATATTCATCATTTGAAACGCATCCATCCAAAATCATTTATAATCTTCATTTAGTTATTCTGAACTTCGAAGTAAATGATCTTTATTTTGGTTGAATGACTGTGTATCATCTCTTGTACCCAATTTTCCATGGAGAGGTATAAAGAAAAACAAGTCTTATGTAGAATAGTCATAATTCAGAAAATATGACCATATTTTCCTCACTTTATATTGTACATACAGTATATATAAAAGTATATATAGAGAGAGAATGGAGATGTGAATAGTATAATATGGTACCTGTGTAATGAATCTAAATCTTTATTTACCTGGTTAAAACTGTAGTTTACAAGAGTAAAATGAATGATTTTTTTTAATAGTCATTAGGCAGGTGCTTTTCATTTGATGTGAAATCTGCTACAATCTCAGTTCTGATTTAGAATATTCTCTATACTTGTCATTAACTTGTTATGTGCCATGATATTAAATCAACTGTCTTCCAGCACCTCCGCTGAATGGTAGAAGTGATGAGAAAGTTCTTGAAATCGGCTTGTCAGTTACATATAGTTGCAATTTAAGCTGGTACAAAGAATGCCAGTAAAATTAATCAGATTTTTGGGGAAAACTGTATTTTATATGGTTTGTTTTCTTGAAGTAACATTAAGTGGATAATAAGTTACTAGTCACTTCTTTTCTCTTGCTTCATTTAAAAAAATACTCTGTGGGCCAGTTTGTATTAATACTCGGTTCATTGATGCCATAGGCTAACGTGTTTCTCAGAATGTAAGTTTGGGTTATATAACAGTGTAGCTGCATCTCAGGTTTGAATTTGCATTTAAATGTCTAGATATTGTTTTGTTTATCTCCAAGGAAATGTCTCTGGTTTGAAGTATGTTGTATTAAAGCAAACTTTATAAAACAAATAAAATGTAACAGTTGGGTCCAATACTCTGTATTTCAAATCAAACCAATACAAGGTATCATTTCAGATATTATTAGTACATACCCAAGGACTCTGAATGTGTGCTCTTGTATCAAGAGGAATTTATTCCCACCCTATCCTTTCCTCCACTTGGCATTACCTTGTATATAATGGCTATTATTCTCTAATATTAAAGTTGCATTGTTTTTGTCTTTATTACCGGTGCACACATTTTTACCACTACTTCTCATAAGAATAATCTCCTATGATTAAAGTTCATATTCAATATACGCTAGGAATTGTAGTACATGCTCCACATAGCACTCTTGTGTGCTTTTATATGGGTATCAAATATGAGTCATCCTTAGGGGAGAAGTTTACTAAAACACAGTCATCTAAGTGAAGTCCGCTTTCTACATATGCTCTGCTTCCAAAAATTTCCTCAAAACAGCTACGGTTACCAACTGTCCAATTTTCAAATGTTTTATTAATGTCTGGCAGGTGGTTCTAGTTTTATAAAACTGTCTGGCATTTGAAGACATTCTCCCATGTCTGCTATGTTTACAATTTAAAGATGTAGAAATCTAAAGGTGCAAAAAGGTTTGATTTCAAATTATTCGAATAGTTCTGCAAAGTCAAGTTCAACTTTGAACAAAGATAGATCAACAATGGTCTATATCTACCTCGTGATGTAGTGACTAGCATTCTTGGCTCTCACTGCAGAGGTCCGAGTTTGATTCCTGGCTCTGCCAAGAAATTTAATTCTGGTATGAGGTCTTAGCCTCTTGAGGCAGAGCTGAGTTCAGTTCCTACCTCAGCCATCCTCAAAGTGGTTTTCCATGGTTTCCAAATTCTACTTAAGGCAATTGTCGGTATGGTACCTTAAATTAAGGCATGGCCACCTCCTAGACAAATCATAGTCCCAATTACAGCCATTAAAATATAGCACAAGTTATCAGACGGATGTCATACAGTACATACCCAAATACACGGGGATACATGACCACAATGTCACAAATCCCATCAACGAATTAACAACAATTATCTATTTTATTTCAAACCTGCCAGAACTTAATTATGAACATTTGTTAATTCTGTTTGCCATTCCAGGCAGCAATACCTCTACTGTTCGAGTCTCTCCTTCCATGAGTGTTCAGTGGATGAAAGAAACTATGTCATCAGAAGAATTTAACAAAAATGAGTTACTCCTGGTGACATCATTCTAATAGCATGTAACATTGCCTCTAGACTTGATTCAGCAAGGAAGGAAGGCCACAAGTATCTGCAGCCATTCACTGCTGATTAGATCCCATTGAGCCACCAGAATGTGGGGATGCCGATTTCTGAATTTCATCTGCTTTTCCAAATAGTCCCACACATTTTCTATGAGATTAAGATTGGGTGGTTTAGTGGGCCAGCCGAGATGCACCAGGAAGTCTGTATGTCACATATGCGTGCAGCCCTGAAACATGGCTGTTGTTATCTTGTCCACAGCATACTTATCATGAAATTGAAACAAAGGCAACACCTAGAGTGTTGATATAAACAGCCTGATTAATGTTCACGGTGGGCCCAAGTCATGGTATGACATACACCCCCTCAAACAACACAGAATCAACTCCAGCATGAACTACACCCTCCTCCATATGATGCAGATTAAACATCTCAGTGGGCCAGCGTTCGACTCAACAGTCAGAATCGCAACTTGCCAAACTACACTATAGCCTCCAGTCCGCCTCTGTTCACTTTCTGTGCTTGTTGGTCCATTGAAGATGTGCAACTGGAAGACTGGCATGCACACACACAGCCTGCATCACGGTCCAGTCACATGACCACCTAGCACCAGTAGTCTACATCGCTTCAGAGCGACTAGTGTGCTCTTTAAGAGGGGACTAATTTTTTGTCCGGTGAGGAGACTGAAATTCATTTCTTTCTCAAGTAGATTCTGTTGACAAACACATCTTAGAAGAACAGAGTTGTAGCAAGGACTAAGCATTAAGGTGATTGAATTTGTAGGCTGATCAAGTTCTGTGTAGGTCTAATAGAATTTCTAATTTTGATATCACTTTAAGTGTGAGGTTTTTAAAATTATTGCTATTATATTGTCAAAGTATGCCTGGCATTTGAAAATTTTCAGCTGGTAACCTTTGATTAGGCTCAAAAGCTCCTTGGAGAGGCCAAACATCTTGCACGTTGTTGGCTCTCATGAAAGCAGTCGCTACTCAACACATGATAGAAAGGAGATAACTTACTACGGGGTAAATTAGATTGTACTGTCTTGTGAGCTCTGCTTGAAACCAGGATTAGAGTCAAATAATTTTGAGGAAGGCTTGCTCAAAACCCAATCGAATCTTATGAACTACATTCTTAATTACATGATTTTAATTACTATACATTGCTACCAACTTCATTTTGTGTTGCAACCTTGTTTGGAGACCAAGATTAGCCTACCATTACTTTAAGAATCATGACGTTGGAGAGAACATGTGAGAAGAGTTTGGTAATTGTGTGATGGATCACCTATTGAAAACAAAGCAACTTGTCTTAATTTCCAAGAATCACATATTTATAAAAGAGTGTACTTTTATTTTTTGCTGTCGAGTTAATCCATTGAAAGCTGCCTATACATGTAACAAGATTGTTATTGGAGAAAGTCCCTCTTAAAATTTTATTTCTGTTCCCTACCATTTCAGACTGAGATTTTACGAATGCAAGGAAAAGTGTGTGATGATTTGTTTGTAGGTATGTATTTGGTACAAGTGTGTATTCTTGACAATATAATGTATATAGACTCCTCAAAACTAAGGAGTGCTTTTATGACTCACAATGTAATGAACCAGGAAAGCAGTGTAAGAATGACTAATGTATTAAAACAAGAACCAACTGGCTTCCCCCTTCTTCTGCATTTCTCAATACCTTCCATTCTTCTTCATATTGAAAACACACCCAACACTCAGGAGTTTTTTTCTTTAATATAATATGTATTCAACTATTAAAATATATAGTATATTGTTATAATGCATTTATATAGAAATCTATTGATGAAATTATACAATTATTCTAACCATGTATAAATTCATTTTTGGACTGTGCAATGGAGCTTTCATTTCTTACCAACATGCTTTCAGATACGTACTGGTATTCAAATTTCAAATACAAATTCAGGTTTTTTCTAATGTGTGCTGTGGTACTCAGAGATTAAAGAATTATAAAGATATTATAATTTAGAGACACAAAGTGAAGGGTTTAAAAGAGAACAAATTGATGTTTCTTTATACATGGAACTCTTTGTTAGTGATCAACGGATTTCATAAGTAGAATTTTTTCTTCTTATTAACAATACTCATCATTCCAAATGGTCATGTTATATTTCCAGTGTGTAAGTTGTGTATATGGAATAAGATATGGGTCGACAATAATATGTAGAAAGTTTTTTATATTATTACAACCTGATTATGAACTTGTTTAATCAGGATGAAATGAATGGAACTAATAGGGTTTCTAAATATATATATATCGTGCAACTGTACGAATTTTTTTTATTATTCAGCCTAAAAGTAAATAAGATAATATTTGATAGAGTCACAAGGTGTGTGATATGCATATTATATATATTATAAATATAAATCAAAGAAATTATATATATATAAAGAAATGAGAAACAGTTATATATATATGAAGATGGGTACGTGCATAATTTAATAAAACCCTAAATGATATTAATATTACATATTCCCTTTTTCATTTTTTGTAAATATTATAAATACATAAATATAAATAAATATATATATATATATATATGTCTTGCTCTTGACCTTATTTTGAAACATCGCATTCTAGATCTGTTTAAGATTGTCTTTATGTGATTTTTTGCTAGCTACACTTTCTGGTGGCATTTCTTTTTTGTTTTTCTTTTCCTTTTACAGCCATATGCACACTGTGGTGGTAAAATACTAATGTGCTTTTATTTCATTTTTCTGATGGAAATAATTCTCATTTATTGTGAAATATTTGCTCAAAGATCTTACTCCTCACTTGCTAGAAGAAATTTTAAAAGATTTGGTTGTGATATCAACTTGTATATAGGAGTTCTGCTTCTTAAGAACTATTTTTACTTTTAGATTGTCACATACTGAAAATCATATAAACACAGACTTAAAAGGATGCAGATCTCTTTCTCTGAGAGCAAGATTGTTCTAAATGTTTAGCATTAATGAAAGTTGAAAACATTGTGTGAAAGAATTGTCTATGAGAGTGAATTACTTAAAACAAGAAAAAAAAAGCACCCTATTACTCATTCCTTCTTGATTTTTATTTTAGATACTCTTTTATTTTGATGCATGAGTGTTGTTCGTTTGTCTAAAAGCATATTTTGTCTTGCTCTAAAATTAATAACATTCTTGTACTTTTCAAACACTTTCACTCAATCTGTCTTGTGTAAAATATTGTATGAATAATTGTATATTGAGGGAAATAGTTTCTTTGAAGCAGTCTTGTTTTTCTATTTGAAAGGTAATCTCATCATCACTACTACACGTTGAAATATTGACTCAATTTGAAGATTATTCTAACAATGAATATGTATGTTAGAAATAGTACAGTAATTGTTGTTTTGACTGAAAAATATTATCAATTTTTTGGAAATAATTCGGGTGATGCTGAATTCATGAATAAACATCATTGCTTGTAGAATCTCTTTAAATGAGTCAATCTAGATTCTGAACAAATAAATGAGCACAGGAGAATGTTATTCTGCCACTCCAATTTTCAGCCGAGATTGTTAGCTATTTATTTCATGTTATAGAATATTTTAAATGAGGGCATAATGGATGTATACCATACAATTTGTAAGCTGAAATTGTTTGAGTAATGAAGATGTATTCTATTTCAGCATCACATAAGCTATCATTTTCAGATGAACTTAAGCTTTACCTTCTTCCTATTATGATAAATGTGATACAGATTTCTTAATATACATTTAATGAACTTATTTTGAATGTCTTCTACTCCTGTAGATATACTTAATATGGAAGACATTTGAATTCTTGTGCCAAAATGAAGAAGATATATTGTCAGTGGTTCATTTCCTTTTTCTAGATAAGTGCTTCCAATATATTATAATTGTTGTAAATGTATGTGGAGGACAGTTGCTTTGTTAATTGAAATCATTTGTGATTTTATTTTCCAGATATAATATGTATTGAACCAGTAATGATGAGAAATGCCTGTTAAATTTTAGTTTTTTACATATAAATATTGTATAATTTTTATATGAAATGTACATGCATATGATTAAGGTTTTAAGAACAACGAAACTGGATTTGTTTTATGTCATGTCCCAACTATTGTGTAAAATGTTTCTTATCATGTTTAGTTTCTCCTCCATTGTATCATCTGTCTAGTGAATTATTTCAAGAAGAAGCTAGTGTGACCAAAGATTATGTATCATAAAACTTTTTTTTTTTA
The DNA here is from genome assembly GCA_946902985.2 of Meconema thalassinum. NCBI lineage: Eukaryota > Metazoa > Arthropoda > Insecta > Orthoptera > Tettigoniidae > Meconema > Meconema thalassinum. Next base: position 935,155,552 of record OX336390.1, read on the forward strand.
ATTTTACATTTTGTGCAATAATGTTATACTTTATTGCCCTTTTAATTTATATAATTCTTCTATTGTTTATATTAATTAATTTCCAGAGTTGGACAAAATATTCTGTATATTTTTTTTAAGCAATCCCCTTTACACATGAAGACATCTCAGTAATGTACCATGACAGAGGAATTTTTTATAATGTGTCATATGCATAAAAACCCTCCCATTACGAAGATATATTTAAGGGAAAATTATAAGAACTTATGAAGATGAAAGAGTAGTGCAGTTTGAACTCTACAAAGTTCAAGCCTGTACATTTAATTAATAATGTATAAATAAATTTGTGATCAAATCTATCATCTTGTTTTCTGTATCATTTTTATTTCCCTGAAGGTGAATATTCAGAGCATTCTTCTAACATTGTCAACAATCTAACCTTCAAATAGGAAGATGGACTTGCTTACATAGAGCAATCTTGACCATTTTCAGCTTAGTTATATTTGGAATGTTCAAACTCATTTTCAAATCTACAACTTGGTTAGAAGGTACTCTGACTAGATCACCTGAGGTAGAGCAAATAGTTCCTTTCCTTTAATATTATCTGTCCTTCCTGATCACATGTGCTTCACCATGTGTCTATCTTTATTGTGAATACAGAAAGAACATACTGACATGAACAGACAAAAGTTTGATGCTTTTCAGTCGGTCAAAACAATTGTACCCAAATGAGGTGGGTTATTCCCTAATCCGGAAAAATATTACTTTAGATTACATAAATCCAAGTGTATTTATTAATATATAATTAGGGAATAACCCATCTCATTTTGTTAGTTATTGTTCAGTTGTTTTAAGGGGTTGAACTATGAAGTCATCTGCCCCTCATCTCATTTGGGTACAATCATGTTTACCGACTGAAAAGCTTCAATCATTTGTTTACTACTTAAAGGCAATACCGCACTGAAAAATTGCTTCAAACGACATAATGGACAGACAATAAAAGAATCAGAGGTAGCTGCAGTTTTAGGGGCATCTAAGGTTCAGTTCTGATCTTCTTCTTCTCCTCAACCGCTAGGTTGGTGGGTAACATGCATGTCTTCCAAAACAACTTCTTTCTCTGCCTGTAGTTCCAAATGGCAATAAGTGTGCTTGCTGTCTATAAATTGAGTCCTTGGTCTTCCTCGACTCCCCTTTCCTTCTAGCTTCCCTTCGAAGAGTGTAGTGCACCAGTCAGAATGACGAATCAAATGGCCAACAAAACTATTCCTTCTTCTGTTTAAGGATTCAACTAAGGTACGTGTCTCCTTTGCTCTTTTGAGAACATTCTCATTCGTCAGTTCTGATACTGACTGTGAAATCCTGGGTGTTATATTCCGTGTGTCTAAGATATTTTTATCTGATATTCTACAGATTGGAGTGTGGAATTCTAGAATTCTGATAGGCAGTGGTAGGTTAGAAATCTTAGAAAGGGAAATGTGGATAGGTTGAGGTTGTATTTGGTTGGGTTAGTGAAATGTGCTGGCAGGAGACTATAGGATCATTAGCAATAAATCAAACAATGGCCAAGCAGGGGTAGGTCTCATATTGACTAAGAAACTTGGACAGTAGGTAAAATATTATGAGCAATATAGTGAACGGATTATTGTAGCTAAAATCAATATTGAAGCGTTTGAAATGCAGTGTTACAGGAGAATGATGAAGATCAGATGGGTAGATAGGGTTACAAATGAAGAGGTATTAAGATGATTGGGAGAGGAGAGGTGTTTCAGGTTATTGCTAATGAAGAGAACAGATAGTTTGGTAGGACACATACTACGACACCCAGGAATAGCAATGTGAGTTATGGAAGGAAGGGTCGAGGATAACAACTGTAGGGGTAGACCAAGGTTGCCTCGGATGTAGGGTGTGGTAGCTATGTAGAGATGAAACGATTAGCTCAGGACAGGGAAGCATGGAGGGCTGAATCAAACCAGTCGAAAGACTGAAGACTCAAACAACAACCATTTATTTTCCAATCACTTTGGTAAAACTCAAAACAAAAAGAAGACACCTTTCCAGAGCAATCATTCCATTGTAAAATATGGCCAAGGAAGGATGGAAGAACGAATCTGACTTGGAATGATATACAACTCATTTGGAAGTACAGTATATAACAGTAAATTCTCCAGATATCAATGAAGTGAGCTGTGAAATGATCGGGTCGATGAGAAATCCAGAAAAGCAATGCTACCCTGCTAAGGAGAAAGGCAGTAACTACATGAACTTGAAAACCAAGAAAATTGAGTTCAAAGTTTAATCAATTTCTCTTTATTTTCTACTCTATGGATCATTTTGAAATTAACACATTAACTAAAACACGAGGAGGAATTTCATTTTCTGGCATCAAAAATTATATTTTTCAACGAATTATTGAATTATGGCAGATACTGCCTTTTTACATAGTTCATATGGGTTTCCACTTTGTTTGAAAAAGCTGTAAGTGGAAGTTACTGCCTTTTATTGTTGTATGCTGTAGATGCTGCTTTTTTCCTCTGAACTCTAATTAAAAAAACACAATCAATTTATTATCAGATGAATTGAGTTTGGATTTTATTACTTGAATTGCAACTATTAGACTATAGAAGGAAGCACAATCCAATGTAAAGTGAATTATATAAGAAACCATTGTTTATCACAATTTTCAATAAAAGTTATTTTTAGCCAAAATGTTAATTCCTATTCACATTCAGAAATGTTTTCCCAGAACAATCTTCTGTTCTCAGGCATTAGCGGAGTGAGGTTTCTGATAATGCCTTCCTTGTAAATCCCGCATGGTTTTGTGTGCTGAACTGGTTCAGAACAACAGATTTCAAAAAATCGAGTTCAAGATATGTATTTGCTTCATAGTCTGTTCTATAATGAAGGTTATGATCACCTCTTCTTGCACAAATATGCACAATTTTGGAAAGAAGAATTTTCTCAGGATTGCAACATTTGGAATTCCGCTTAGAAACTGAAGACAAATCTTGAAAATTATAGAAGTCGGAAATATTCATAACTACAATGTATCTACAATGTAGACTGCACAGCACTAACAAAATCGTTGAAGTCGTAGGTCTTTCCTTGACGTTTCAATGATAATTCAACTCGGTGGTAAAAACTGTCACAGGACATGAATGTATGCCCTGGTTCAAAATAGTTCACTTCGACTGATTTCACATTGACTATCGAACTATACTATGTAAACCAGGAAAGAAAGAAAGGCCCAGTCTTTATTTTGGGCAGCACAATTGTCTAACCAAAATATGAAATGCTCTGAATCCCTGTGAAACAAGATGAACTGCACAATTCCTCTTTTCCCCTCCCTCTGATCCCTTCATGCCACAAGGCAGCAAATGGAAATAGTTTGGTCTGATTTGATCCCACTGGTGCGAAAGTTTCATTATAGACAATAACCCTACTAGTGAAGATGGCTTTTTTAAATGTGTTAATACGAGGTAACATTATAACCTTTTCCAAGTCAGCAGAAAAATATACTGTTCCAGATTCAAAGCTCCTGTTTGCATGCCTCCTGTGGTGGAGTTTGCCCCAGAAAACTCCAACTCATAGAGGGAGAACAGCAACAAGCATTAGCTTGGATTCAATATCATTAGGATGAAGCAATAAGACTGAACTATGCGTTAATATAAGGGGCTGAAGGATTTCACAATTAAACATAATAGATAACCAATATGCAATTTATTAATATACTGTTTAAGCAAACAAAACATCAATTAATAACCACTGAAGAAATACTTGAGCTTCTTATTAAAAAGTTCATGGCAAAGATCAACTTTGTCTTCTTAAAATAGAAGAGGCAATAAAAATGTTCTATAAATGAGTGCTAAAAAACTTATCTTTGGCGACACTTTAGTGGAGGGTATGTCCGGAGTTAATCATCCCTCAAGCGAAGAAATGTATACAAACACAGTCACGTATGAACATTTGTCTGTCCCAGTAGGCAACCCACTCCACACATTTGAGAGGTATCACTGCTGTTGTTGTGCACTGGAGAGATTGGAGTATGTTTACAAACTTGGTTGGTCCTGGCTGATCACGGCGCGTAGCAACTACTGTTGACATTCCTTCCTTGTGCCTTTCTTCACTGCGAGATAGTGCACCATGAAGATTATTATTATTAGTCGTAGATGATGACTCTCACTGCGGTACTTGAAAAGTCTTGGCGAGAATATTTGAAGTTTATTGGTCTCAGAGTGGTGACCAAAAAGCAGATTGTCACATGCTGACAGTAGAATGTTGGCTGTACAGTAAACCCGAAGAATAGCGGCCCAGAGTGGCCCGTAGAGTCGTGGCCGAAGAATGGATGAAGAGTGGCACCACAGTGGCCCGTAAAGTCGTGGCCGAAGAATGGATGAAGAGTGGCACCAGAGTGGCCCGTAAAGTCGTGGCCGAAGAATGGATGAAGAGTGGCACGTCACCCAGAAGATGACTCGAGTTTTTTTAGCGGCGAAAACCCGCAGAGGAGGGCAGCTGACCAAAAACACCGCTGCTATTGGTTGGCCAAGGAAATGACGTCATGAGCTCGTGGCGACAGCAGGCAAGCAGCAGACAGGCTCAGTGTAGTCGTTGTAGTGATGTGTTGCGGAAGCCTTAGACACTAGGTGAGTAACTATAATATCTATGAATTAGGTGATTAATAACAAGGTTATGCATATAGTTTAAGCAATTAATACATTTCCAAAGAAATAATTATCATTCGGGGATCTCGGTAAGAAGAAACAAATTTGACCGACAAATGGGCCAAGCTAAACATTGAAAGTATCACGAAAAGTGATCATGCTCCGAGAACTCCGAATGAAAACAAACAAAAGAATCAGTCAAAACAAACATGGATAACAGACGTGGAGAAACTAAGACTCGAAAGGCAAAACAGAGATAGCAGAGACAGGTCTAGTGTAAAGACCTTTATTAGTTAAAACATCAACAACTCTGACGCGTTTATCACGGCCAAAGTGGCAGTGAATAACTCTGCCTAGGTTCCACACGAGAGGCGGAGATGGGTCTCGAAGAAGAACCATGTCCCCCACTCGTACATCTGGTTGAGGAAGCCGCCACTTCTCACGCCTATTTAGCAAGCTGAGATATTCTAACTTCCATCGGCGCCAAAAAGAACAGCGCAAAGATTCTACTTTTCTCCAAAAGATAGGTAGACTAGGATCACAGCGTCGAACCAGCAAAGGCGGAGTAGCAGCAAGCGAACAGCCAATCAGGAAGTGACTGGGTGTCAAAGGTAAAAGATCCTTAGGATCGTTTGAAAGAGGAGTCAGAGGTCTGGAATTTACGATACCTTCGACTTGAATAATTAAAGAGTTGAATTCCTCATAAGAAAGTATGGTAGGATGCTTTGAAGGAAGGATGATGGGATGTTTTTTCCCATCCTCACAACTAGACATAGCCAATCTTCCACCCACACGTATTATGCCGTCCTGGTCTAGAAAAGGAGTGAGTGGTGAAAGCCTGCTAGACTTGGGTAAATCTTTACCACTTATAAGAGCTTGCTTTTCAGGAGCAACTACTTCCTGCTGAACAAGCAACAAAATTTTGCGAGTAGCAAATTCTAACTCTACTCTGGTGAGAAAGGGTTGAAGCTTCAATGGTTGATCAATTACTAAATATTTCCACCGGAATATATAAGACACTACACGAATCAATTTATCAAATGAAGAGTATCTCTGAAAAAGGCTATTAGAAGTAGAAGTACGATGCGACATGACAGGGTCAGTGCGGGCATCAGGTACTTCTGCAAATTGATTAGCTAAGCGAGGCCAGCAAGATGATTCCTGACTAAGCCAAGGAGGACCATTCCAGTACAGGTCTGAAGAAATAATTTGTTTTGGCGTGCAACCACGTGATATTATATCCGCGGGGTTTTCACGGCTAGGAACATGTCTCCATTGTTCAGAATGAGAAACTTCATGAATCTTAGAAACGCGATTTTCCACAAAGGTATTCCAATGAGAAGAAGGCTTGGAAATCCAAGCTAGTACAATAGAAGAATCGCTCCAAAAAATGTGCGGGAAAATTTTAACTTTAAACTGACATTTAGTTTAGTAGCTAATTCTGTTGCCATTAAGGCAGAGCATAATTCTAATCTCGGCAATGATACCGTGTTAAGTGGAGCAACTTTTGATTTAGCGCATACTAAATTAGAAAATCCAGGGAAAGTGGCTGAGGAACGTCCTACTACGTATGCACAACAGCCATAAGCCGGTTCTGAACTATCAGAAAATACATGCAGGTCATACTGCTGGCATAAGGGATTAGAAATTAAAAGGCGGGGTATAGAAACCTCGGAGAGATCCAGCAAACTACTGCGATACTCTAATCATTCCTCTAAAAGAGGAAAGGGGAGATTTTCATCCCAGTCAGATTTTAATGACCAAAGCTTTTGCAGGAAAATTTTTGCAACAATAACTATAGGAGCAATATATTGCAAAGGGTCAAAGATCTTTGCGATTTCTGACAGAACTTGTCTCTTAGTTACAGGGGGAGATTCTGGCAAATGTACCTGATAAGAGAAGGTATCAGAAGAAGGACACCAAAAAACCCCAATGCTTTTACGGCTGCTTCATCAGTAGGAATAGCAACAAATTCATCAACTGGGACCTCTGATGAAAATTTTGATATAAATTCAGTAGAATTTGAAATCCATTTATGGAGAGGAAAACCACCTCCTAGGAGCAGGGATTTCAAATCTTCGCACACAAGGAGTGCTTCAGAAATATTATGGAAAGAGCACAAGAAATCGTCAACATAAAATGCCGTTTTTAATGCCTCAGAGGCCAAAGGATGATACAGATGACCATCTTGCTCGGCTAACATGTGGAGAGACCGAATCGCAAGAAAGACTGAAGGCTTCAGGCCATATGTCACAGTCTTCAATCTAAATATCTTTATGGGTTTGGAACTCTCATCGCGCCACAATATTCTTTGCAGATCTTGCTGCTCAGAATTTACGAGAATCTGCCGGTACATCTGCTTAATATCTGAGATTATAGCAATAGGAAACCGTCGAAAATTAAGCAAGACAGAGGTGAGATCTGTTTGAATAGCTGGACCACATTGCAAGGTATCATTTAAAGGGACTTCATTGGAATCTAGTGATGTGCCATTAAAAACTACTCTTATATTGTCTTGTGTTAAAGAATTTTTCCATACCGGGTGATGATTTAGATAAACCATTTCCTTAAAAGGATGGCCAATTTCTTCTGATTTAGAAATTACCTCCATGTGATTGGATGATTCATATTCCTCCATAAAGGAAGCATACTGAGTTTTAACAGAAGCATCTCGTTTGAACCGATTTTCAATAGCAAATAGTGCCCTGAGTGCTCTGGAATGCGAGCCCGTAATGGCGGGAGGATTAGGAATACGTGGAAGAGTTACTATAAATCTGCCTTCAGCAGTACGAACAGTGGTTTCCTTGTATAACTTTTCACAAATTTTGTTAGAAGAAGATGTTGCCTGAACATTCTCAAGATCCCAGAACTTGGTCAGCTCTTGACTCAAATCGGCACCAACAAAATAACAATTCGATACAGCTTGAATAGGATTACGGTATATTTGACCAGTAGCGATCCAACCAAAATCAGTTTCGCGGAAGAAAACATTAGGAGCAATTTTTACTTTATTGGAATGAAGACATTGCCAAAATACGCTTGAGCTGAAAAGAAGCTCTACGGGCGAAGCTCTGTTGAAATGAGGGTCAGCTAGCTGGACAAAATTCGGGATATTCCAACTTTGAATAGGATAAGAAGTGCCGGGAATATTGTTGCCTATAGACTTGATAATCAAACAATCTAATTGCAACTGCGTACCAAGATTATTAGAGTCCTTCAGATCCACTTTAGCAAAGCTTAAGGATTGCGATTTAGAGCAGTTTATTCCTGTAACCTCTATTGAGGTAGGATGTTTTGGGAGGCCTAACTTTTGTACCAAAGATTCACTAATAAAATTGTTAGTAGCGGCATTGACTAATAATCCCCAGACAGATACCCATTTCCCGTAAGCATTTTTCAATAGAACCTGCATGGTAGATAATAAAACCTGAACCTTGCCAAGCGAGGTAGAACTTTGAGCATACGACTGCGCACTATTTTGAGAAGTCTCAGAATTAGACTTGGTATTGGGACTGCTTGGTCCTGATAACCGTGATCTTTCATGTCTGTGCAAAAAGGAATGGTGTCTAGCCTTACAATGAAAGCATAAACGTTGTGAACGGCAATTGTTTAACATATGCGTTCCTAACAAACAGTTAAAACAATGTTTTTTAATCGTAATTAACTTTTGTCTTTCATCTACTGATAAAGATTTAAATTCATCACAATTGTATAAATTATGCGATTGCTGACACAGACCGCACGTTTGCATTTGGTTAGGTGACCGAGCATCAACAGGAAGAGCATGTGATCTTAAAATTCTTTGATTAGAACTGCTAACCTTGTCTTTTGGGAAGGCTTTTGAATCTGAAATACTAGTTTTTTGATTAGCTATGGCGGAAAAGACTTGGCTTCTAGCTTTCAAAAAGTTAATAATTGCCTCATAAGTGCATTGCAAATGCTGGGAAAGTTCTGTCTCCCAGGCTTTTAATGTACTTGCATCCAATCTTGCAGAAATGAGGTGAACTAGAAATAAATCCCAGTGATTTACAGGTTGGTTTAAATTGGAAAATACTCTGACGTGTAGTTCTGCAGTGTCAATCAACTTACGAAGTGATAAGCTGTTGTCTGCTTGCACGTTAGGTAACTCGAATAAGCTTTGTATATGGCGTTGAATAGATAAACGAATGTTCCCATATCTATCCTTAAGAAGATTCAGAGCAACTTCGTAATTATCACTGGTCAAGGAAAGTGCTTGAATCAGGTTAAGTGCGTTGCCTTGAACTGCCAGACGCAAGTAGTGAAATTTTTGAATTACTGGGATAGAAGTATTCTCATGTACTAAAGAATTAAATAATTCAAAAAATGGCTCCCATTCTATGTCCTTGGCGGTGAATATGGGTATTTCTAATTTGGGTAATGTAATGCGTGAAGAAGATGTAGAAGATGCTGCAGAAGTTTGATCTTTTTGTTTTTCTTTTAAAGTTAAAGCCCTAATAAGCTGTTTAGCTTCAGCAAATCCCTGATAGTATAATTTTTCAACTTCCAACCTATCACTTTGCTGGTCCGGGTGCTGAGTTTCTATACTGCATTGTATCTCATCATATTTCTCAAAGGCTTGTTCATAATTCTTAAGCCTCTGCGAAATTATGTCAAGATTACGCTCTTGGGGTTCAAGCTCCGTTAAAAAAGTACGAAACCGTGTGAGCTTGCCCTTACAAGAGGCTCTGGCGTTGCTGAGATTTTCATCAAGGTTAGGCATGTTAAAAGTTGTTTGTTACTCACGTCAATATTGTGACTTCGAGTTCTGGAAGCCAGAGGATGACAGCTTGCTAGGTAGTATGGTTTAGTCTGATGCGGAAGAAACCGGCTTACCTTACATTTCTCTCCTCCTCTGCTGAACATGCGCCTCAGGCTGAAACTTACAATTTGAATTAGTGTTGAAACACAATAAACAAAAATTGTTAATGTTTAATGTGAAATCCAAGATATGAAACTTGTAACATTCCCAGGGTGCAACAGATATGTTTCCCGGGGGTGAGGCACCATAAATATGGTGGAGTTTGCCCCAGAAAACTCCAACTCATAGAGGGAGAACAGCAACAAGCATTAGCTTGGATTCAATATCATTAGGATGAAGCAATAAGACTGAACTATGCGTTAATATAAGGGGCTGAAGGATTTCACAATTAAACATAATAGATAACCAATATGCAATTTATTAATATACTGTTTAAGCAAACAAAACATCAATTAATAACCACTGAAGAAATACTTGAGCTTCTTATTAAAAAGTTCATGGCAAAGATCAACTTTGTCTTCTTAAAATAGAAGAGGCAATAAAAATGTTCTATAAATGAGTGCTAAAAAACTTATCCTTGGCGACACTTTAGTGGAGGGTATGTCCGGAGTTAATCATCCCTCAAGCAGTAGCGGCTGGCGGATAATTTTTCTGGGTGTTGCATTATTTTCATTAAGGTGGTACATGGGCACCCGCAGGATTTTTTCTAGGGGCGGGGGGTGTATTTTTTTATTTCGTTACCTAACATGTCAGATGCAGATCTCCATGCCTCCCTGTCCTGAGGTTGGATTTGGTTGGGATTAGTGAAATGCGCTGGCAGGAAGAACAGGACTTTTGGTCAGGAGACTATAGGGTCATTAGCACTAAATCAAACAATGGCCAAGCAGGGGTTGGCCTCATATTGTAATGGAAAGGGAGGAGGAAATTGATTAGGATGCGAAAGGAGATTTAATATTGAGATCAGAATTTGATAGAGCTTTGGAAGACTTAAGCAGGAACAAAGCACCAGGCATAGATGATATACCGATTGAGTTGCTACGCTGCATAGGAGATGAAGGTCTGATCAGGTTATTTCACTTGGTGTGTAGGATTTATGAGACAGGTGAGGTACCCCCTGATTTCAAGAAGAATGTTATCATCCCTATACCAAAGAAAGTGAGAGCTGACAGATGTGAAGATTACCGTACAATCAGCTTGATTACTCATGCTTCAAAGATCCTGTCTAGAATAATTTACAAGAGGATTGAAAGCCAGATAGAAACGGAGTTGGGTGAAGATCAGTTTGGTTTCAGGAGAAATGTAGGAACAAGGGAAGCTGTACTAAGTCTTAGGCTGATTTTGGAAGGTAGAATAAGGAAAGATAAGAGAACGTTCATGGCTTTTGTAGACTTAGAAAAGGCTTTTGATAACGTTGTTTGGACTAAATTGTTTGACATTTTGAAATCGATTGGAATAAAATACAGGGATAGGAGGGTGATATACAATCTATACAGAAACCAGACAGCAGTCATTCGAGTTGAAGGACATGAGAGAGAAGCTGGTATTCAGAAAGGTGTAAGGCAAGGCTGCAACTTATCACCCATACTTTTCAATCTTTACATTGAACAAGCAATGAAGGAAATTAGAGAAAAATTTAAAGTGGGAGTGAAGATTCAAGGAGAAATAATTTCAACTCTGAGATTTGCTGATGACATCGTCATCTTGGCCGATAAGCCTGAGGATTTGAATGAGTTTTTGAATGGTATGGACTCCGTCTTACGGAAAGAATTCATGATTAAAATAAATAAATAAATAAATAAATAAATAAATAAATGTAAAACAAAAATACTGGAATGCAGCCGAAATAAATCAGAAACTTCTATGGAGATCAAACTGGCAGGTGAAAAGCTGAAGGAAGTAGGAGACTTCTGTTACTTAGGAAGCAGAATAACCAGTGATGGACGAAGCAAAGAGGATATTAAAAGTAGGTTGGCTCAGGCAAAGAAAGCATTTCTACAAAAAAGGAATCTGCTGACATCGAATATAGATTTAGGTATTAGGAAGTCATTTTTGAAAGCCTTTGTCTGGAGCGTGGCGCTCTATGGAAGTGAAACTTGGACTATTGGTGCAGCAGAAAAGAGGAGAATTGAAGCATTTGAAATGTGGTGTTACAGGAGAATGATGACGATCAGATGGGTAGATAGGGTTACAAACAAAGAGGTATTAAGACGAGTGGGAGAGGAGAGATGCTTCTGGCGACTGCTAATGAAGAGAAGAGATAGGTTGGTAGGACACATACTAAGACACCCAGGAATAGCAAGCTTAGTTATGGAAGGAAGGGTCGAGGACAAAAACTGTAGGGGTAGACCAAGGTTAGAATATGTTAAACAGATTGCCTCGGATGTAGGGTGTCGGAGCTATGTAGAGATGAAACGATTAGCTCAGGACAGGGAGGCATGGAGAGCTGCATCAAACCAGTCAAAAGACTGAAGACTCAAACAACAACAACAACATGTCATATTGAGACTTACATCCCCCCCCCCTCGCAATTTTCGTTTAATTTCTTACTTGCTTTGTGACACTCATTATTTGGCTGCTCTTAAACCGTTGAGTACATAGTCTTTATGGCATAATTTTTTTTTGTTCAGAGTTTTTGCTCATAGGAGTTCGCTTTTCTTTGTGAATCATCGTCATAATGTTCATTCTTTAAAAACAGGCAAAATGTAGTGGTATCACCATGTAGGCCTATCGAGAAATATAAAAATCAAGCAGTTCATTAAAATAGTAATGTTAATCCAGTTCGCCGATTTTTTTAAATAACTGAAGATATTCTCAAATAATCACAAATTACTAAGTTAATTAAAACTCTGGAATTATCCCTACTTCTAAATCTGTTAACAATCAGTAACTTCACTTTATGAAATAAACTGGTGTGACAATGAACAATCGAAATATTCTCGGAATTTCAGGGGGTGGGACACGGCCCCTCCTTGCCCCACACCTCCTACGGGCACCCATGAGGTGATAGGTTCAAAGACTGCTTGATATCGCAGAAAATTGTATTCAATTGCGCGGTAAAACGGATCTACCTCATTAATAACGAATGCCGCAGTTCAGAGACAACACAATTTCATCGGATTAAATGGAATATAAGTTAGGCTAGTCTACATAAAAACCTTCACGAGAACAAAACAACGTAAGTTAGGCTATATAATTATGAGGGCGAGAATTTCGAGTGTCACAAGTTCACGCGCAACATTGCAAGACATGGATGGCTTTGGCAGTTGACAAAGCATCTCGGATGTCTCCGGCCGCGCCTGCGCCTCAGCTCCTGGTTGCAGTCAGTGGGCAACGCCCAGCCGTGTTAACTGTTGGGATAGGGCTTACCCGGTCTAGCATCTCTGCCATACCCTTCACTATTGAGATCTGGTCGGTGCTTGAGCTTGGCAACGACCAAACGGACGAGCGCTCCTAGACGGCTGGCGCGCCTCGCTTTCTCAGTCAGTTCACAGTAACTTACTATAAGATTTCCTGAATTATTAAAGAATAGAATTATGAATTCCTATACATATAAAAGGAAACATACAACTTCTAGTACTAAAAATATTATTACGGAATTAATTGTTTTTCATGAATTAAATCTGGTCGTTGTGCAACACTGCAACCTTATTGCCGGCCGCCACTGCCCTCAAGCGAAGAAATGTATACAAACACAGTCACGTATGAACATTTGTCTGTCCCAGTAGGCAACCCACTCCACACATTTGAGAGGTATCACTGCTGTTGTTGTGCACTGGAGAGATTGGAGTATGTTAACAAACTTGGTTGGTCCTGGCTGATCACGGCGCGTAGCAACTACTGTTGACATTCCTTTCTTGTGCCTTTCTTCACTGCGAGATAGTGCACCATGAAGATTATTATTATTAGTCGTAGATGATGACTCTCACTGCTGTACTTGAAAAGTCTTGGCGAGAATATTTGAAGTTTATTGGTCTCAGAGTGGTGACCAAAAAGCAGATTGTCACATGTTAACAGTAGAATGTTGGCTGTACAGTAAACCCGAAGAATAGCGGCCCAGAGTGGCCCGTAGAGTCGTGGCCGAAGAATGGATGAAGAGTGGCACCACAGTGGCCCGTAAAGTCGTGGCCGAAGAATGGATGAAGAGTGGCACCAGAGTGGCCCGTAAAGTCGTGGCCGAAGAATGGATGAAGAGTGGCACGTCACCCAGAAGATGACTCGAGTTTTTATAGCGGGGAAAACCCGCAGAGGAGGGCAGCTGACCAAAAACACCGCTGCTATTGGTTGGCCAAGGAAATGACATCATGAGCTCGTGGCGACAGCAGGCAAGCAGCAGACAGGCTTAGTGTAGTCGTTGTAGTGATGTGTTGCGGAAGCCTTAGACACTAGGTGAGTAACTATAATATCTATGAATTAGGTGATTAATAACAAGGTTATGCATATAGTTTAAGCAATTAATACATTTCCAAAGAAATAATTATCATTCGGGGTCTCGGTAAGAAGAAACAAATTCGACCGACAAATGGGCCATGCTAAACATTGAAAGTATCACGAAAAGTGATCATCCTGTAAAGTGAACGAGCACTGGAAGCTCGTTGAATGTGTTGATCCCAATGAATACAGGTTTCACGTTCTGAAGATAGTCTTTATTGTGACCAGCATTGTGTAAATTGAAAGTCTCACATATTTCGCATTGTTCATGTCCCAATTTTGTAAAATGTATGTTCTCTTCTGCAACAATTTTCCTATATGCCTCGTAGGAACATTTTAGTTGGGGATGTTTCACCACAAAATCTTCATGCATCATTGTAATTGTCACGTCACTAGGGAGGTATTTAATATTTGGTGCATGCTCACGTCGATAATGAGATACCGTAGGATGGAAGGTTTCAATGTGTGTGCAGACAACATCTCTATTTATTTTGAATTTTGAAGGATGTCGCCCTCTCATATCTTCATTTGGGCTAATGGCTCCTTGTTTTGATTTGTGAAGAATATTGAAAACTACTTTATCATTCATTTTATTGTAGCCTAATGTTGTCAGATAAAACGTTTTACAAACTTGCACCTGTGCCCCTTCAGACAGCCTCCGTGGCTTAGGCGGCAGCACGCCGGCCTCTCACCGCTGGGTCCGTGGTTCAAATCTCGGTCACTCCATGTGAGATTTGTGCTGGACAAAACGGAGGCAGACAGGTTTTTCTCCGGGTACTCCGGTTTTCCCTGTCAAAATTTCATTCCAGCAACACTCTCCACTATCATTTCATCTGTCATTCATTTAATAATTTCCCCCAGAGGAGTGCGTCAGGCCTCGGCAGCCGGCACAGTCCATATCCTCGCCGCTAGATGGGGGCTTCATTCATTCCATTCCTGACCCGGTCGGAGACTGGAAACAGGCTGTGGATTTTCATTTTTTCACCTGTGCCCTTTCATGTTGAAAACGATAAACATCTGTAGAGTTACGGTTAGAGTTTTCATTCACTGTTCGCCTTTTGACTGGCTCTTTTGAGCAGGTATGGAAAATGAATTTACGTTGGTCCATCCACGATAGAGACCAATATTGCTCATGAATATCTTTTCTTAGAGAGTTGCTGAACAATTTTGAGCACTTTTTCTTGCAATGCTCATTACAACCTTCCTGGAGGGGATGCTTATTAATTGATTTTCTTTTCTTCCTTCCAATCTGCACTTCGTTTTCTTCGTTTCTTTCCACTATCTAAAGATGAAGTCTCTCCTACATTTCCTGAATCTTCCTCCTGCTCAGTATTTTCTATAACGGGCTGTACCAGTTCTTTGAGTCCACCTTCGTCCTGTTCTTCATAAATGGCTCTTACTACCGGCACCACTCGCACTCACGCTGGAAGACTGCCACAAGTCAAAAAACATGAATTTTGAAATATGTGGTACCTATAAATGCCTATGATCAAGTCAGTGTCCTGTAAAACTGCCACAACTCAGATCCTATAAATAGCAATTCTACGGCACTGAATAGAAAACTGCCATAACTGAAAATTATTATTATTTTTATTATAACACATTTTTTTTATATATATTTTATATCGTATGGCCTCGGGTGCCTGGTGCAAGCTTTGTTAATTGACACCCAGAGGGTAGCTTGCATGACGAATTTCGTCGTACCTTTGAACGCTATGAAAGTCAAGGAGGTTAGATATCTAAACTCCTTGACACTACAGCGCTATCAAGTAGAGAATGGAGGAACTTTGTGTTGGCGGAAAATCCCGAGATTAATTTTGCCATTGAACACGGCCTACTGAATTCAAATAGGTTCTTTAACATGCCAACAACGTATGACATGAGTGTCGTGATTTTTGTCGCCTTCAAAAATCACTTACCATGGCCAGGGGCGAACCTGCAATCTTGGGGTTGGTAGTCCGACACTATAACCACTCACCCACCGTGGCAAGCATTATAACACATAATTATAATCCATGAAAGAACTTTGTATGTTATTGTATAACATAGTACTAGACAATGTTGGAAGTTAGTAATAAGTTACTTTCACTTTAATTATGTAAATATTTATATTTTTCCCATTAGCTCAACATCTTTAAATGCTTCTCCTGAAAAATGTGTCCTTTATGACTTGTGGCAGTCTTCCAGCGGGGGTGCGTAAAGATCAGAATCATAACCGTCTTGCACACACACATCACTACTTATAAATTGTAACTGTATATTATTCGACATGTCATCACATTTCACAGAAAAATCTAGGTTGGAACCGTGGGGTGAAGAATTATGACTGTCTATATTGTCCAGTGTTTCGTCTTGAGTTAGTCCCAGTCAACATTTTTCTTCCTCTGGACATTCTGCAAAAAGTAAAATATAGGCTAATAAAAAGTAGAAAATGGCCAAGTGTGTCATTTCACACACTGAGTAAGACCCATAATTTTATGTTGATATTAAGGAATAATTTTACCAATATACAGTAATACACACATCAAAAAAAGTTTTGCATCACCTCGGTTCCCAGATCTCCGGCATATAGACGTTGACTGTGTATATTGTATCCAAGATACAGTCCCTTTGACTGTTCATAGATGTCACTAAAACTGCTCAAAGATGTAAACAACCATGCATGAGCAGGGCCTATTAGACGGAGGGGGTACGACAGCCGATCAGTTCCAGTCATTCCACCAGGACGAAGGTACGCTGCTCATGTTGTCTGTAGTTCTACCATGCCTAGAAGGTCAATACCGCAGTTCGATCGCGTCCGCATTGTTACTTTGTGTCAAGAAGGGCTCTCAACAAGGGAAGTTTCCAGGCGTCTCAGAGTGAACCAAAGCGATGTTGTTCGGACATGGAGGAGGTACAGAGATACAGGAACTGTCGATGACAGGCCTCGCTCAGGCCGCCCAAGGGCTACTACTGTAGTGGATGACCGCTACTTACGGATTGCCGCTCGGAGGAACCCTGACAGCAATGCCACCATGTTGAATAATGCGTTTCGTTCAGCCACAGGACGTCGTGTTTCAACTCAAACTGTGCGCAATAGGCTGCATGATGCGCAACTTCACTCCCGACGTCCATGGCGAGGTCCAGCTTTGCAACCCCGACACCATGCAGCGCGGTACAGATGGGCCCAACAACATGCTGAATGGACCCCACGGAATTGGCATCACGTTCTCTTCACCGATGAGTGTCGCATATGCCTTCAACCAGACAATCGTCGGAGACGTGTTTGGAGGCACCCTGGTCAGGCTGAACGTCTTAGACACACTGTCCAGCGAGTGCAGCAAGGTGGTGGTTCCCTGATGTTTTGGGGTGGCATTATGTGGGGCCGACGTACGCCACTGGTGGTCATGGAAGGCTCCGAAACGGCTTTACGATACCTGAATGACATCCTCCGACCCATAGTGCAACCATATCGGCAGAATATTGGAGAGGCATTTGTCTTCATGGACGACAATTCTCGACCTCATCGTGCACATCTTGTGAATGCGTTCCTTCAAGATAACGACATCGCTCGACTACAGTGGCCAGCATGTTCGCCAGACATGAACCCTATCGAACATGCCTGGGATATGTTGAAAAGGGCTGTTTATGGACGTCTTGACCCACCAACCACTCTGAGAGATTTACGCCGAATTGTCGTTGAGGAGTGGGACAATTTGGACCAACAGTGTCTTGATGAACTTGTGGATAGTATGCCACGACGAATACAGGCATGCATCAATGCAAGAGGACGTGCTACTGGGTATTAGAGGTAGTGGTGTGTACTGCAATCTGGACCACAAATGCTGAAAGTCTAGCTGTATGATGGTACAACATGCAATGTGTGGGTCTCATGAGCAATAAAACGAGCTGAAATGTTGTTTGTGTTGATCTCTATTCCCTTTGTATTTAAAGGTTCCGGAACTCTTGGAACCGAGGTGATGCAAAACTTTTTTTGATGTGTGTAGTAATATACAAGGAATTGGCCATTTAACACGAATGAACTCCGGAAGGTTGTCCAATCGAATCTGTGCCTACTTTGTGGGAAAGAAAACCAAAGGGATCTGGTTTACAGAGGTGGAAAAAGACTTACAAGAACTGGGGATATCACATGAGGACATGTTGTAACGTGACTCTTTGAAGAAGAAACTTGGGGAGATACAGAGTTTTCAGCCAAAACCTATATTAAAAACCGGCAAGAAAAGGACCGAAGAATGAAGGGAAGCTCACCGAAGACTGGGCCAATGTGAAAGAACGAGGGAAAAGGCAGTTGAAATAACGTGGTCCATAGAAGACCGAAACGATTATAAAAAAAATACAAGGAATATTATATCTTACCTCGAATGTAATGAAGCAGACACTTCCAGCTAATAACTTCTTAAATGCAATCTGTTCCTCTTAGAATGATATACAAGTTATTACTGCAACATTAATAATGAACAAGGTAGCAAAAATGAACAGACACTGCCTTCTTACATTGTAGCCAGTATTTACTGCATTTGTCATTGTTGAGTATAGTAGCGCAGTAAGAACGCACAATCTAACAGTGCAGGATCTACTTACTGCTCTCTGTCATTGTAGATGTTCCAAAAATTGCAGAGGCAGTAACTGATTTTTCGTTATATTTTGAACAAAATATCATATTACTGGTTTTTAAGGATGTAATATGATGCAGAATATCGAGACGATTCCAACGATACCAATAATCCAATATTTTGTATTTCTGCAGTTACTGCCTTTTTTCTTAGCACGGCAGAATGGTTGTACAGACTTTTTCATTAGATTTGGAAAGATGGTACAGTATTATTATTCCATTCGGGAAGAAATGTTCCAACTACAGAGGCATCACATTAACATCTCAAATAGGAAAATTGTTCGAAGGGATCATAGAAAGGAAAATAAGACCATTTATAGAATTAAAGTTATCAGATGAGCAATATGAATTCTGGAAGGACAGATCAACAGTTAAACTCATATTTGGACTTCGTCAGCTAATGAAGAAGTATTACGAACATAACAGAGGAAGGATGGAAGAACAGATCTGACCTGGAATGAACTACAACTCATTTGGAAGTACAGTGTATGACAGTAAATAACAGTGGATATCAAATAGGCATTTGATGCTGTATGCAGGTTTGCTGGGACCTTTTAGAATATACAGTTTTGGGGCAAGGTTTGAAGCAGCCCTCCAAGATTATTATCATCAAAATTATTACCAGTTCTACTAGAGAAGGTTGGAACCCAGGTTCAAGTTCTGTGGCATATTCATTTTAGAACTTCTATTTAATTGTGATATTGCAACTTTTCTGTCGGTAACACAACATGACCAGTGGCGGGAGGTGCTGTAACCCATCTAGGGTCGGCAGATTTCAAGAATGGAAAAACGGTACACACGTCCCAAAACATTGTTTTCTTTTTAATCAAGGTTGTTAACTGTTGTAATAAATAATACACATATGTATGTGCAAACGAGGTTCGAGAAGACCCTGAGGTGGTAATGATTCATGTAGGGACCAATTGCTTGAACAGTTCACCAACACCAACTCACATTATGAATGACATGGACAAGCTCGTGGACGAAGTGAAGAGTGCCTTTCCGAGTTCGAAAGTGTGTGTTAGTGGTGTATTACAAAGACGTGACATAGACCCACGATACATTAATGCCGTGAATTCAACACTGGATTGGTTGTGTAGTGAAAAAAACATTATTTTTTTAGAAGGGAACTCTTGGTTACAAGACAGGGACCTTGCTTATGATGGTCTCCACCTCAATAGAAGAGGAACAATGAAATTTGGAAAACTTTTAAACAGAGTTGCCAAGTTTTTACTCTCGGAAAACTAATTGCTAGAACGAGTGATGATATCTTATTGTTTAGAGAGAAGAAAGCGCTGACTACAAGTGGACACCTAGGTGAAGTACAGTGCAGTGAACACAAGTACAACTGTTTGGATGAGTTCATGCAACAGGACTGTAATATAAGTGCATGCATAAACTCATTAGAATTAGGTGGAGAGGTTAGGTGTTTGTACATTAATAGCAGAAGTATTCGGAATAAGCTTGATGACATTGAAATTCTCTTGCAAATGATAGGCCAGATAGATGTATTGGTAGTTACAGAAACCTGGGTGAAAAGTAATGAGGCAGATTTTTATAACTTCAACAATTTCACAAGTGTGTTTGCTCATAGAGATGACAAAGTTGGTGGGGGTCTGGGTATTTATGTATCACACAAATGGAAAGTGAATGTTAAAAGAAAGTGTGAAATGAATCATAGTTTGATGTGGATTGAGGTATTCAGAGATGATGTTAAAAGTAATAGGCCAACATATAAAAGCATTGATATTATTGCAGCATATAACCCCAATAGAAGCAATGCCATACCCTTCTTAAATTCATTTGAAAGTTTTCTTAGCCAGATAAACAATAAATTATGCATCTTCCTCGGAGATACCAACATTGATATCCTAGCTGATGATCAATTAAGAAGGAAATATCTAAATCTAATAGCATGCTATGGGTTTAAACAGTGCAACACTAAATATGCTACACGACTTTGTGACACTGCAGCTACCTTAATAGATCACGTGTCACTAAACAATTCAGAATTAAGTTATAAAATATCAAATGTCAGCAATGATATTAGTGATCACAGTATATTAATTCTCGATATTTCCAAGACCAATTATAGCACGTACACTCAGTCACATAACTCGACAAAATCAACAACACACGAGGACTCTTGGGATAGGCAACACACTCCTGAAACTAATATATCTATAAACGCTGATTCCCATAATGATGCAAACAGTACTGTTAACTCTCTATATAACTCTTTCATCAAACAATTGAATCTAAGGAACAGGCATAGTCAAAGAAAAATAACAAACAAAACTAACAATAAAAGACAGACTACTAACTTACCATGGGTCACAGCTGAACTCCTTACACTTATAAAACAACGAGACACTCTGCATGCAAAGCTCAAAAATCCCCTTCACAAAAATAATAATGATATGAACCAAGAATACTGTAGATGCAGGAATAGTGTAACAAACTTAAAAAGAAGACTAAAGTCAAATTACTACTCAGAAAAATTCAGAACATATGGAAACAATTCCAAAAAAACTTGGGAGACTATCAAAGAAATCATACACAACAAAAAACCAACAGTTGAGACATGCACTTCACTTGAAATAGACAACAAAATTATCACAGACAATCAAGAGCTATGCGAATCATTCAACTTGTTCTTCACAAACATTGCTGGAAGTCTAGCAAAAGCTATTCCTGAACAGAAGGAAATCCTCAGTAAGGACCACAAGCAGTCAAATTCCCTCTACTTATATCCAACAGATGAAGCAGAGGTCAAGTCCATCATCACAAATTTAAAGAATAAAAAGAGCTGTGGCTTAGATAGGATCAAGACAAATTTCATTAAAAACAATATGCAATCATTTATTAAAATCTTGGTTGAAATGATTAATGAGTCCTTAGTTACTGGCATGATACCAGATGACTTAAAAATGGCCAAAGTAGTTCCTATATTTAAGGGTGGTGACAAAAGAAATCCAAATAATTATAGACCTGTTTCTATTTTATCGGTAGTTTCAAAAATTCTGGAAGAAGTGGTAAAAACAAGATTGCTTTCATTTCTGAACAAGAATACATTCTTTCATAATATGCAATACGGATTCAGGGAAAAATCTAGTACTGAGGCAGCAACTATTGACCTAATAACAATGCTACAAGAAACTATTGACAAAAATAATATGGCAGTTGGGTTATTTATTGATCTCACAAAAGCCTTTGATACAGTAGATCATAAAATACTGTTGTCAAAATTAGAAAATGCTGGTGTCCGAGGTATAGCTCTAAAATGGTTCCAAAGCTACCTTATTGGAAGAAAGCAGCATGTAGCTTTGAATAAATGCATAAGTTCAGGAAAATATATAACTCATGGCGTTCCACAAGGATCTATACTTGGACCTACATTATTCTTAATGTATATAAATGATATTGTGGAATGTAATTTGAGAGGGCATATCAAACTGTATGCAGATGATACAAATATCTTCTACACTGGGAAAGACATAATTGAAATCATACAAAATGTGCAACAAGATATAAATACTCTCTCACAATGGTTCCAGGCCAATAAATTAACAATGAACCTACAGAAGACCAATTACATGGTAATTTCAAAACAAAGCATGAAAGAAATCACACATGACAAAATATATATAAATAATATTGAAATAAAAGAGGTTAATCAGGCAAAGTATTTAGGTCTAATCATCGACAAACACCTGACCTGGATTGAACACGTTGAACGAATTGCTAAGAAACTCTCACCTGTAGTAGGGATCCTAAGGAAACTTCGGTATCTTATTCCCCTAAACCTTGTAAAACAAATCTACTATTCACTTGTACATAGCAAGCTCCAATATTTAAATGTTATTTGGGCTCACTGCAGGAAATCCACACTGAATGATTTAATGACTATTCAGAATAGGGCCATTAGAAACATATTTAACTTTCCTTACTGCACTCCAGTAAAAGATCTGTACATCAAAAGTAAAATTCTACCCCTCAGCATAAGTGCAGAACTCCGAGCAGCTATGCTAATATACAAGATTAAACACAACACAATACTCTATAGCTCTCCCTACATCTTGAACTCAGACAATCATTCTTATGGAACTAGGCATGCGAAGGACGTAGCCTTATATATCATTCACTCTTGTAAATATGGTAGAAATAGTTTCAAGTTCTCTGCATCACAGTCATATAATAAACTTCCTGATGAAGTAAAAAGTGCACCAACTTTGTCGGTATTTAAGAGGAAAACTATGGAAGTATTGTGGGAAAAATTCGATGCATCTTAATACATCAAATAAGTTAAGTTATGTATAAGATTAAAAATCCTAAGTGCTTATCATTTTTAGGGACCTTGGTCTAAACAATCTTAGATATGGTATCAACCTTATAATAGGCCTATGTCCTTATTCATCAATTTGTGTTACCTTCAGAATTTTCTTCCTTGGTGTGTAAACACACATATTACTGTACAATTCCTCTGTACGAGCCTATGGCTCTTTGGAATTAATTGAATAAAATATCTATCTATATCTATTAAATAAGCATTACATAATCAAATACACAAAATTAAAACTAGTATTGCTGACATATCATAAAGGTCTATGACACCAGCAACTTACAAATGCTTTTCATTTGAACGACCCTTTGCAAGGATTTTTATCGGTAAGTACCTTCTGATATTTGGACGAGCCGCGACTGTATACAGGGTTAGCACAAATGATTTAAGCGATTTCATGTACATGTATTGTTGACAGCATTGACACACCGACAGCAGTGGCTATGCTGGCTAACGCGCTGCGTTAGGTTATGGGGCAAAGTTCTCTGCTGACTCGGCAGACGCGTGGGTTCGAGCCCCACCGTCGGCCGTCCTTGAAATGGTTTTCCGTGGTTTCCCATTTTCAACACTAAGCAAATGCTGGGACGGTACCTTCTGACAGGCCACGGCCGCTTCCTTCCACATCCTTGCCCAGTTTCATCCATCTTCATCTATTCCATCTCTCATCCTGATGCGCAGGTCGCCCACGGGCGTCATCTAGAAAGGTCAGCACTCGGCCTCTCAGGAGGCCACACAAAAACAAACAAAAAACATTGACACATACTGTATACTAATTAAAAGAGAAACTCACCAAGGCTTAATACACTGGTTGGCCGCTAAGCGGTATTATCTACCCGGCAGTTAGGTGGCTACATGTCAGTATACGACAGGCAAGGAGCGTGCTTATTGTGTTCTTGAATTTCACTCAACTAAGTCTGTAAGCATTGCTCAAAGACATTTCCACACACGATTTCACAAGGAACCTCCAAATAAAACTACTATACGTGCATGGCATTCGAAATTTGTAACCACAGGATTACTGTGTAAGAAAAAATCCACCGTTCGCCCATCTGCCTCCAACAAAACTGTTGGGCTCTCCCACATTTCCACCTTGCAGTGCACCAATATCTTAATGATCAACTTCCTGAGCATTGGATTGGATGGACCTCGATCATAGATCAGTGTCTTATGCGCTGTCCTCCCCCGGTTGCCTGACCTAACCCCGTGTGATTTCTTTTTAAGGGGGTTTATCAAAGATGAAGTTTATGTACCACCTATGCCAGTTAATATTGTTGAACTAAGGAATCGGATCCATGCAGCTGTCACTAAAATTGACCAGGATATGCTCCAGTGTGTGTGGTCGGAGTTGGAGAGGGCCATCGAGCATTTGTAGCCAGCAGACTCAAAAAACTTTATGAGTTTCTCTTTTAATTGGTATATGTGTCAATGCTGTAAGCTATATACTTTCAATAATACGTGTACGTGTGCTAGCCCTGTATCATCGAATTAAAGAACAACTACACTTCTGAAGAGTTTGGTGAATGCCAAGGAGGCTTCAGACCTTGGAGGAGCTGCACTGAACAAATAATATTACTTTGACGCTAGTCATGGCATATTATAGAAAACGAAACAAGCCCCTTTCGAGGACATTTATAGATTTCAGGAAAGCATACGACTCCATCCACAAACCATCATTGTTAAAAATTTTAAGACAATTTGGACTTCACCCAAAACTAATCAAATTGATAGAACTTCCTCTAACTAATAAAATTTCTAAAGTTAAGTTCAGAGGAGAACTTGGTAAAAACTGGTTTGAGACAGGGCGGCGGATTGTCACCTCTTCTTTTTAATTATGCACTGGAGTACGTTATGAGGGGGATGGTACACGGAAAACCAGAAAATTATAAAAATTGGAACCAAAAAGGACAACATACATTTAAACTGTCTGGGGTTTGCTGATGACCTGGCTCTCCTGGCCAATAACATTCAGGAAACAAAACAACAAATAGTCTTTACAGGAAATAGCTCAGAATATTGGGTTGAAAATTTCATTTGAAAAACAGAAATCATGTTAACTCAACTTCCGCTAGTAATCAAAATTGAGATGGAAGGCAAAGATATAAAAATTGTGGAAAAATTTAAATATTTAGGTGAAATAATCACTTACAACCTGAATGAGAAACCAACATGACGAAGTAGAAATGATAGACTGGTTAGAGCAAAGCATGTCACCAAGAACACATACAACAACAAAATGTCTCCCAATAGTGTACCCATCTGGCATTATATATGGAACATATACTCGTAACCCAACAGTCAGCGGTCTTTCGGGGCATGTGACATCCTCCCACTGTACGAATACACATTCAGGATCTGATAACTACAAGGTAACTACACTACAGTAAGAACAAACATCTTCCTATTATAACAAGATTTAATTCTGAAACATGGCATGAAAACAACACAAAATATAAAATCCTACATTACAATTACTTCCCAACAATGCAAAAATATAGTTTGGAGTACACAGATGACATTTCAAAGGGTCACAAGTCCTATACTTACTCATCTGTGCTCCGCAGCTTAGATCAAACTTTGACCTCCTTAGGCATGCTGCAACACTGTCTCTTGTGAGTTCCTGAGTCTAAGTGGGGTGTCTCAAAACCCTACTTCACTGTCACTAAATATCTATCACATTTTAAAATATAGCATTCACAGTCACTCAACGAATGTGCATATCCCATGCACATCACTACAACAATGATAATTATAATAATCAAACAAACATTACATAAGACTGTACACAATAATTCACATCTTATATTTTAATGAACTCTACTTGGTTCAAACTGCTTGTCCGTATCGCTTACGGTATAGCTACTTTATAACTCAACAATGCATTTATCATCACATTATTTACTTTACTTATTTGACATTTAGTTGTCTATTTCATTTGGGCAACCTTTTATTTGTTTATTTTTGTGTAACATTTTATTTGTTTATTTTATTTGTGCAACCTTTTCTTTGTTTATTTTGTGTAACATCTTCGTCTGTTTATTTTGTGTAACATCTTCGTCCCTCTCCATTCCTTCTAAACGCGGACTATAGTACTTCCATTTCTATAACTAAACAATGCTAGTTAATTACTTGATCGCTGCCCCATATGTCGTCGCTTCTTGGTCAATTATAAAGTCGTTTATTGTTAATATTGCATCAATCCATCCTTTATGCTATCCGTATGAGGAATTAATTAACATATTAGACTGGATTTTGCATGTCTCAAGTGTGTCACTTATGCTCCTCAAAGTTACATGTTACAACATTAACTTGGGTGATTCTCGTGCGATTTCAACAATTCAAAATTGGAATCCAGGTCCTCTGAAGGCCTACAATTCATTTCTGCACTCAAAACAATCAATTTCTCATTAATTAACAATGCCAGATTAAACATTACAGTTTCCCAGTACACTTTTAACTGGGTCGGTCATTAGCCGTACCTCACACAGTGCGGACAAAAGCTTATACCTGCCAGTCCCAAACAAAGATGGCCGCCTGGCTCGACCCTTGGCCGACCAGTCCTTCCTTCTCCAGCTATCTCATCAGTCATTCATACGATACCAACACAATCTTAACTGTTTCTCACTCACTTTCTATGGACAAGGGCTTAAATTGTGTCATCGGTTATGATCTGGAAATCCAAATATTTATCTCCTATCGATAGGGTAATGTTAATTGGCTCAATACATGGCTCAATAAAATATTATGGCAAAGGAATGGGCTTCTGATAGCTACAAGGTCTTGAGGAACGAATAAGGCTTTTAAAATGCGTGGGATAGTGGTCTTACGGCTTGCCACTTCCGAATGCGAAGTATCGTTAAGGCATCTACTGATCCTTCCGTAAATTCAATGGTGTCGCACCACGACGGGCAGATCACTCCATAATGCAGCTCAATTATGGTGACACAGTTATTCCTTATTGGCTGAAAATGATGCAAGTATGGCCGAGCAAGTACCAACACCTGCCTCCATCCGCAATCAACAATATACCAGTACTCTCTCATGGCTGTACTACAATAATTCCTTCGAAGAATTAGCCCAATATTGTCCTGACAATGTGCTACAGAATTTTCCTTACATTTAATAAAGTAAACATCTTGACTTTACTTTAAATGGCCCGCATATCAGTGGCTCAAACAACTAGGTCTCTTGGATTATTTCGGATCATTTGACAATTCAGTTTCCCTTTCATACAGTTTACTTCACATTATCTCTCAATAAGTTGGCATGTGTTAATGGTATAACTACTGGCTTTTACGTTACAACGCTTACTACGTGACTCATAATATTCATTAGATTTAGGCATGTATAATAACATCCTAACATTTATTTTTACACACTTTATATTGATATCTTGCCTTACAAATTCTCGGGATTGATGCAATTTAACTACTCACATAATCATGCTTACTAATATTTTCTCTTGCGGCTTTGACCATTATATGAAGTTATTCGTTAACTTTATTATTAAATTAATTGTACTTTTTCGCAACTAAGGCGTAAGCAAATTCATTCATACAAGCAAACTCTTTATTGCAATTACGAGGAATGATAGACTCGTTTGAAACATTAAATCAAGTTCCCTATTACACATTATTACGATCGACATATGGCGAGCCCAATTTATACATTATTACATTGGAATTGTACTCACGTCCGTCTCCTCTGGTGGTCGTATCCAACAATACAGCGCATAACCCACTATTGTTGCCTTTTAACAACGACACATGGTGGTTATAACATACATTTCTTGCTGCTTCAATTCACTGATTTCTTTTTCGATGTTACACATTATAACTTGTACACTTTCATACATCTTTACACAACACTTCACTATAAAACCTATTACACAACACTAAACCACATAAATTTTATATAACACACGTTTTGTACACTGGTGCCTTGCCGGCTTCAAATCTGCGTAACTACGGCAGTACAGGCTGCGCTTTCTCCCGACATCTCTTTCCTCCCAGTGATAGTCTCTGATATAGCGCCTATCTCCTGATGATACCTCCTACAGTTCTCACCATCTCCTACTTCAAAGATTAGTGTATCTGTCGTGGTGTGCGTGATCCTTGTTCCAGATCGCCTACCATCAATATAGTGTCTGTGGCTTGAACTTAATCACAATGCCTGTGATGTTCTTTCCTTCCCATGACTATCGTGAATTGACTATGGTGTATAATCACGATCTAACAAAATCCAATTTACATGACCTCTCTACTGTTCTACACATTAGATTAGTGTAATTATATTGTTCAATTGACATTCGCGTCACTTGTTGCGCGGCTTGTATAATAATAATAATAATAATAATAATAATAATAAGCTTCACTTAGCTTCACTTTAAATTGCTTTACATTTTCACTCGCGGCTTGGTTTCCAATACAGGCGCGGCTTTGTTCACAATTATGAACTCTCAAATAAGACTTTATGTAATATATGCGCGCGTAGCGTTGTTTAGTAATTTCCGACGCGCGGGAGTAGCATCCTCCCCGTGTGAGTTCTGACTTTAGACTGCTTTTGCTCCAAGCCTCACTGCTCTATATAAGGTATAACTTCGAAAACATAGTCGCTTCAAATTTCTGGAGCGTCTTCTTCTGTGATAATGCCTTTTCCGGTTTGGAAATGCATTCATCTGGATCGCGCTTGCATGGAGGTCACAGATCTTACCTTGTGCAAGCGATTCGATCGCCCAATTAATTTATATTAATTGTTTTCTCCAATGGCTTGGGGACGTTTAGCTTAGGGGATTCCCCAGTAGAATTCCGCTAATAGCCTTCCTTCCGCAGTTCGGGGTTCACAGTCCCTACAATGTTTTATATGCTCAGATTTGCATATTTCTTGGGTCTTCAATTATCCTCTCTGGATTTCACTCACCTGGGTGTTCATCTCGAATCTCTCGGATGCACAGTTTCCACGTAATCAATTTTTTCTCTTGATGAAGTTCCCCTTCCAACTTCCTTTCCTTGCGTTCCGGGGATTCTTTTGGTCATTTATAACTGTCCTGCTCTCCTCATGACGCTCTAAAGTAGTCCGCTAGAGACAGTCTGCTCCACCCCCTCGTTCAGTCTAATATATCAAGTGTCAATTTGCCTCGAAATCTCGGTTCTTGGCTAAAATCCTGCATGTTACAGTATTAATCATACATTCTTTCTGTACAAAATTGCTTATAATTCCTAATTGACAACAGGAATCAAGCTGATATTACCTCTGCAGTCTTAGTTTATGTGGGTCTTGGGTTCCATGCATTTATTTCTCCTCAGAGACCTCCGGTTCGATACCCTATAAAATCATTGGTATGATTTTTCCTTCATAGCGTATCCGGTTCGATGCCAGTAAGCACCAGTACCGTAGGGTACATCTTTCCCCAGCAAAGTTTAAAAAAATTCAATGGACAAGTGAATTTCTTTTAAATCATTTGCTTACTGCAATCGACCTACTTCCACTGTTTACTCTAAGCGCTCGCCGACCCTGTCTGGCGAGCTTAGTCTCTCCTTTCCCCCTCTCGGGTCTCCATGCCGTCTTGTAAAAGGGTATTCTCTTGTCCGAGGCATTCATTCATGGCTCGGAGTTCCTCCGCTGCTTCGACCAGTTGGTCATAAAATTCCAACAGCTTACAGTCGCATGGGCTTCATCCCTTTTCTTATTTGGAGAGCTTGCTGTTTAAATATCTTTCACGCTGTGGTGGCTGCCTCTCTGGATTCTCTGCCTGTGCGCACATAGTTTCCCCGTATACTTGAACGTGTGCGGCTACTTCATCTTCTTCATATTTTTCTGGAGGATGATAGAATTTAAGATTTGCTGCATTCATAATTACTTCACTTCCATTATCCTTGTGTTTCACTCTATAGGGTCCCAGATAAGTAGCATTGAACTTCTAGTATTTCCTGCTGAGGATCGGAGCTGGCGGGCTTTTTCACAAGTACCCATTCCCGACGAGTAGTGGTTCCTCTGTTCCTTCTCTGCCGCCTCTCTGCTTGCGCCTGTAGGTATTCAAAGGTTCGCTGGATACTCAATTCGCGCGAAGGCTGCACGTCTACAGGTGTCAGTATAATTCCGTCCCATGGTCTCTCGGGTGTTTGGTCGAGATGTAGTCTCACGGGTACCTGTCCTGTAGCTTCATGGACTGTATTGTTGATAAAATACTGAATACTGTCTAATACATCGATCCATCTCCAGTTTTCTTCAGAGCAGTATATCTCATGTACTTCTGCAATTCTCTCATGACTCTTTCAACTAAGTTCGACTCCGGGTGGCGTATCGTGGACAAAATATGCTTATTTCCTAAATTTTGCAACTCCCTGCGAAAATCTACACTGGTAAAACAACTTCCGTTGTCGGTGAGTACATTTTCCGGCTTCCCCAAGATTGGAATAACTCGTTCCTTCAATCTCTTGAGTACTTGCTTTGTACTGGTTTTCTGGATAGGACACAGTACTACCATCTTCGAAAAAGCGTCCATTGCGACAAATGTATGCTTGTTACCCCTTCTATCTCTCGGCAGGGGCCCAAAGTTGTCCACTGACATGAGCTGACAAGGTTTCTCTGGCAAGAGTGGTCTAGGTCTTTGCCTCATTAAATACGAGTTGGGTTTTACTCGTTGGCACATGTCAGAGGTCTTGATGGTGTTCCTCACAGTTTCCCTCAATTTAGGCCATATAAATGCTTCTTTCAGTAGAGCAAGAGTTTTATCTACACCGGGGTGTCCAAACGCCCTGTGTGCTAACCATACTAATTTCCTCTGCAATACAGGCGGTATGACAATTCTCGGACAGGTGTGTTCTGCATCACTCCATTTATGCAAGATCTGATTATACCATAGATAGTCCGTTGACAAAGACTCGGCCTCCAAATATATCGGCGTGTCCCTTACAAGCTTTCCCTCGAAGTAATTGATCATCATCCGTATCCAGGGATCTTGACGTTGAATCACGGTGATGTTCTTCAGTTCGTCCAGGGTCCTTCGATCTCGGTCTTCGATTTCCACAGCTAGAGTTTCCTCTTCACCCATGGCTGCTGGATATCGGCTTAGTAAATCTGGGATCACATTTTCCTTACCAGGACAATACTCAATTTCGACATTGAATTGTTGTATATAGAGGGACCATCTTGTTAATCTCGGACTAGACAGATCAGTCTTTAACAAGAACGTCAGTGCTTTATGGTCTGTCCCCAATACAACTTGGAATCCATATACGACCTTTCTCCAATACTGGAGAGCGTACAGTATCGCGAGAAGCTCAATTTCTGTAATCGTATAGTTTTTCTCATGGGATTTCAGTTTCCTGCTTATGAAAGCAATAAAAAAATCATCCGGCCTGTCAACGTTTTCTTGATAAGGCATCGCATCAATGCCTATCAATGACGCATCCGTCTGAATAATAAACTTCTTAGTATAATCAGGGTATCCTAATTTCACGTAGTCCATAAGCATCCTCTTCTACTCCACGAAGGCTTTCTCACAGTCCTCAGTCCAGCGCCACCTACTCCTTTTTTCAAGAGATCTTGCAGTGGTGCTACTGTTGCTGTATAATTAGGGCAATGGCTCGAGAAGAACCCAATTACACCTAGGAACTGCCTGATGTTCTTCACCTTCCTCGGTATAGGAAAAAGCTTAATGCCTTCCAATTTTCCAGGGTTAGGCCTCACACCGTGTGCATCCACAACGTGACCTAAAAATGTGACTTCCCTCTGGCAAATGTTGGATTTCTTTAGATTAACCTTAAAATTGGCTTCCCTAAGGTTATCTAATAATTTTTGCAAATCTCCCAAATGTTCCTCTGTTGTCTCTGACGTGAGCACAATGTCATCCACGTATCTGATGGTTTTGGCATTGACCTCTTCGGATAAGTTCCGGACTAGTGCTCTTATCATGGCTGAGTCTGCTGTTTTAAGACCAAACGGTAAACGTAGGAATGAATACGTGTGTTGGTCAAAAAGAAATCCATTCAATAGACTTGTTTTACTTTCCAACTCAATATGGTGAAACTGGCGGTGATATCAAGGTTAGAAAAGATAGTCTTTCCCTTGAACTGCCTGAGAATCTCCTTGATTGGTGGCACTTGGTCGAATTCTTTTATGACTCTGATATTCAAATTTGTCAGGTCCAAACATACTCTGACACTGCCATCTGGTTTCGGTACTATAACCAGGGGACTAACATATGGTGTGGCTGTTTTGACAATAACATCCGCCGCCAACATTACTTGAATGGCTTCCTTGATTTTAGGGTAATGTTTCTGAGAAATAGGATAGGGTTTCTGTTTAAATGGCGTCCAATCATTTACTTGAATCACATATTGGAAGTTCCTGATTCGGCCGGGTCATGAATCGATGACTTCTCTCTGCTCAGCTAACAAATTTCTTAATGCTTCTTTATGCACTGGACCTATCTTGGCTTCAGTTTAATTCTCTTCTAAGCATGTTCCGAATTCAGGTTCCAATTCCTTTTCCAGAACCGCGGCTAGTATTACCAAGTGTCCTTCAATAACTTCAGGGGCTAACACTGCTTCTCCGGTCATTTCTTCGTATGTATGCCATACGTTTTCTTCTGGCCAAAGTTCTGGGATAAATCAATGACAACTTTATACTCTCTAATGAAGTCCGCCCCAACGATAATATTATACGGGAGTCTATTTACTACTAAGAAATTCTGAGAGAATATAGAATTTCCTATTTTTAGATCCAAGAAGACTCGGTATGTACAGATCATCATTTTATCGGGTATAATACCTCTAATTTTCACGCTTGAAATAGGTATTTTCAAGACGTGACCCGTGTTTTCTATTTCATTTAACAGTGCTTGAGTGATTAAGCAAACTGTCGAATCCGTGTTTTTCGTATTTTCAAGCCTGCGATCTCCACAAGGAAAATGGTTAATTCTCTCCTTACAATGAAATGTCCTTCGGCCGTCTCTTCATTCAGCTCTCCAGGTTTGGCAATCCAGTTGACAATATCGACTGCATTCCATCCTGTGGTTCGGCTTGCTTGTTGGTTCTTTAATTTTGAACTTATTTTAAAATCTTTGGCACCGCTCTTTACAGCGCTCCTTCTTTCATCCTCATGTCGCTGCAGCACCAGGCTTTTCGCTCCGTCGTTACTATTATAAACATCTGGCGATTTCCTGTTTCTTATCGCTTCATCCCATTTGACTTGAGATGGTCTATTTTCATCATCCCGTTCCTCCATGTATCTCAATGAGGCATGGTATCTCTCTTCAATTTGCTCATCAAACCCTCGGTTCTGTTCTTGGCCTCTCCATTGTCTGTCATTCCTCTGACTGCCATAATTTCTCCTGTTGTTATGCTGTAGTCCCCTAGAGCCGTGCTGCTCCCAGGGTCTCCGTACCTGCTTGTCCCGGTTCGCATTACCTCGGTATACTGGCTGTTGTCTTCTTGCTTCGTTCTCCGCTGTTCATTGTTTCCGTACTCGTGGACTTATTATTCTTACTAGGGGCCTTAACTTGTTCAATTTGTGTGTCTGCCACGTGAACTTTTTCTGTAGTTCTACCCTGTCACATGTAATGTGAAGTAGTAAGGTCTAGCTGTCTTAAAACTGCTTCCATTTCGATAGCTGTTTTTGCATTTGCTGATATCAGCAGCCTTTGCACTTCGCATGGTAACTGCTTCGCTATAGCTATGCAGAGATCCAGCTCTGACGGCGCTTGATCAAACTCGCGGAATCTACCAAGCTGTGATACGAAAAACTCAGCATACTTAGTTGGATTATTTGTGCTGTAACGTCTCGAGTATACGTCCAACCTCAAGTTTTGTTGTACCGAAGGATCCCAATAACGCTTGAGAAATGCCTGGCGAAACTCCTCTACTGTATCAAATGTGTATCGGAAGCTTCTAAACCAGAGCGCACACTCTCCTTCAGTGAGTTTTTTATTGCCCTCAACCTTCGTTCTGGTGGTACTTTCGTATCGTTCAGATATTCACAGACTTCTTTCAACCAATACTTGGGTGTCAAGGTAGATCGATTTCCCGAAAATTTTCGCGGTTTTTCCTTGTTTGCTCTTATAACCGTAATTATTTGGTTTTGAGCATTATTTTTATTAGGAGTCGACATGGCCATTGGTAATCCTGGTTTCATGTACGGACTCTCATTCGGCTGTACTGGGTTTCTTGGCGTAGGCTGGGTTTCGAACTCCGCCCATCTGTTCCTCTGAATGTCGCCTATGCTGCCCTCACTGGATCTAGGATTTCGTAGTGCAGTTTCCTCTTGCGCGATCATCCTTGCCTCCATCTGGTTGTGATTGGCCTCGGTTCTTTCTAGACGTGCCAACACTTCCTGTTCTATTTTCATCAGACGGCCTTTATTTTCCTTAGCTATTTTGAATATCTTTTCTTTGTCGTCCCTGAGGCCTTCCTTAATATGGGAAATTTCCCCCAGCCATAACTTCTTTCAACACGGCTAGCGTATATTCATTAGCTTCGTTCTTTAATCCTTCTCTGACTTCTAATTCTCCTTTCAAACCCTTTATTTCGTTCTTCACGTGCCCGTGCACCTTTGAGATTTCGGTTTGTATTTTCGTAATATCACTCCGATTCTCTTCCTGTCTTTTGTTAATTACTGCCAAGTCGCTACTAGCTTGATCCACTTCTTTGTTGACCTTGCTAACTTGCACCTTAATATTCCCTACTATATCTTTGTTTTCTTCCACGGTCTCCTTTATTTCTGAGATTTCCTGGCATTGGTCTTGGATGTTCCTATCCTGCTTCCGCAATTCCCCGTCCACGGTCTTTGCGTAGCCTGCCAATCTTTCGCTCCATTTAGCTTCGCTCTCTTCAAGCCTTTGTTCTACCGTACTAGTAAATGCGTTAAATTGTTCCTTCTGACGCTCTGTGTTAGCTGTGTTTTGGTTCTGTATGTCTTTAAGCTCAATTGACATAATGTCCAATCTATCATTAATTTCGCGCTGTGACTGTTTGCACGCTTGCAAATTATTTTCAAGCTTTAATTCGATAGATTCGAAACGCTTATCGTTCGCTGCCTGCACCTCCGCAATGACACTAGTAACATTTTCAATAACATGACATTTTCTAACTTTTGACTAACTTCAGCTTGATAAGCTTTCATTTCAGCTTGATTAGCTTCTAATTTTTGATTAACCTCAATCTGATTAGCTTCTAGCTGCAAGATTACATCAGCTAATTTTTGGATTATTTCGTCCTGAAATACCTTGGCACTCTCCTTACTCTCTGCATGGAAAGCGTCAAAGTGCTCCCTCAGTCCGGCTATACTCTTAAGTATATCCTCTGTACTCTCATCTTTATCAATCTGTATATGATCATACTGGTGGGCTCCCGCAGTATTATTAGTCTGCGTTAATTTTGGAAAGGGATTCCGATGTTACACAAATCTTACTAACTTTCAACAAAGTGCAATATGAACATCAATATAAGAATGGGTTTAGGGCCTGGTACCCGTCTGATCCCTTCTTATCGTCTCACAATGCTGTCTAGTGCTTGAATGCTATTAAAAAGACTCACAAGTTCGCTCAATTCAAGTTTCGAAAAAATCTTATGGTTTCCCCCATGAAAAGCATACTATTCTATGTGGTTTACTGAATCCCATAAGCACCACGTTGTCGGGTGCCATGATAATTAAATAAGAAAGGGGTGTATCATGATTTTCCCCACGTGCGGGCGACATGATAATTATATAAGAACTATCTCTACCCAATGTAAGACATTGGCCAAGTTCACAAATATCAGTAAAAACCGTCCAGGGAATGGTTTTTATTGCCGAATGCCCCACGTTGGGCTTTGCCATGATAATTATGAAATAGGTGGGTGTATGGTATTTACATGCCTCATGTTGCCTGGGTCACGATAATAAAATAGGGCTGGCATACCATATGGGAATTATCAATTATTTATTTGAACATGTGTGCTTATATCAGTTACGGGATGCGGCCTATTCCTATTCAACCCTATATGCTTAACAACTTATGCTTTGACCATTGATTCGATCGGCCGACTTAAGTAGTACCGGTAGCTCAGATCCAATTATATAAAGCTGTCCCATGTACCCATCTGGCATTATATATGGAACAAGTACTCGTAACCCAACAGTCAGCGGTCTTTCGGGGCATGTGACATCCTCCCACTGTACGAATACATATTCAGGATCTGATAACTACAAGGTAACTACACTACAGTAAGAACAAACATCTTCCTATTATAACAAGATTTAATTCTGAAACATGGCATGAAAACAACACAAAATATAAAATCCTACATT
This sequence comes from Meconema thalassinum, assembly GCA_946902985.2. NCBI lineage: Eukaryota > Metazoa > Arthropoda > Insecta > Orthoptera > Tettigoniidae > Meconema > Meconema thalassinum. Next base: position 935,191,638 of record OX336390.1, read on the forward strand.
ACAATTACTTCCCAACAATGCAAAAATAAAGTTTGGAGCACACAGATGACATTTCAAAGGGTCACAGGTCCTACACTTACTCATCTGTGCTCCGCAGCTTAGATCAAACTTTGACCTCCTCAGGCATGCTGCAACACTGTCTCTTGTGAGTTCCTGAGTCTAAGTGGGGTGTCTCAAAACCCTACTTCACTGTCACTAAATATCTATCACATTTTAAAATATAGCATTCACTGTCACTCGACGAATGTTCATATCCCATGCGCATCACTACAACAATGATAATTATAATAATCAAACAAACATTACATAAGACTGTACACAATAATTCACATCTTATATTTTAATGAACTCTACTTGGTTCAAACTGCTTGTCCGTATCGCTTACGGTATAGCTACTTTATAACTCAACAATGCATTTATCATCAAATTATTTACTTTACTTATTTGACATTTAGTTGTCTATTTCATTTGGGCAACCTTTTATTTGTTTATTTTTGTGTAACATTTTATTTGTTTATTTTATATGTGCAACCTTTTCTTTGTTTATTTTGTGTAACATCTTCGTCTGTTTATTTTGTGTAACACCTTGGTCCCTCTCGATTTCTTCTAAACGCGGACTATAGTACTTCCATTTCTATAACTAAACAATGCTAGTTAATTACTTGATCGCTGCCCCATATGTCGTCGCTTCTTGGTCAATTATAAAGTCGTTTATTGTTAATATTGCATCAATCCATCCTTTATGCTACCCGTATGAGGAATTAATTAGCATATTAGACTGGATTTTGCATGTCTCAAGTGTGTCACTTATGCTCCTCAAAGTTACATGTTACAACATTAACTTGGGTAATTCTCGTGCGATTTCAACAATTCAAAATTGGAATCCAGGTCCTCTGAAGGCCTACAATTCATTTCTGCATTTAAACAATCCATTTCTCATTAATTAACAATGCCAGATTAAACATTACAGTTTCCCAGTACACTTTTAACAGGGTCGGTCAATAGCCGTACCTCCCACAGTGCGGACAAAAGCTTATACCTGCCAGTCCCAAACAAAGATGGCCGCCTGGCTCGACCCTTGACCGACCAGTCCTTCCTTCTCCAGCTATGTCATTAGTCATTCATACGATACCAACACAATCTTAACTGTTTCTCACTCACTATCTATGGACAAGGGCTTAAACGGTGTCATCGGTTATGATCTGGAAATCCAAATATTTATCTCCTATCGAAAGGGTAATGTTAATTGGCTCAATACATGGCTCAATAAAGTATTATGGCAAAGGAATGAGCTTCTGATAGCTACAAGGTCTTGAGGAACGAATAAGGCTTTTACAATGCGTGGGATAGTGTTCTTACGGCTTGCCACTCCCGCATGCAAAGTATCGGTAAGGCATCCACTGATCCTTCCGTAAATTCAATGGTGTCGCACCACGACGGGCGGATCACTCCATAATGCAGCTCAATTAAGGTGACACAGTTATTCCTTATTGGCTGAAAATGATGCTAGTATGGCCGACCAGGTACCAACACCTTCCTCCATCCGCAATCAACAATATACCATTACGCTCTCATGGCTGTACTACAATAATACCTTCGAAGAATTAGCCCAATATTGTCCTGACAATGTGCTACAGAATTTTCCTTGCATTTAATAAAGTAAACATCTTGACTTTACTTTAAATGGCCCGCATATCAGTGGCTCAAACAACTAGGTCTCTTGGATTATTCCGGATCATATGACAATTCAGTTTCCCTTTCATACAGTTTACTCGTTGACTTCACATTATCTCTCAATAAGTTGGCATGTGTTAATGGTATAACTACTGGCTTTTACGTTACAACGCTTACTACGTGACTCATAATATTCATTAGATTTAGGCATGTATAATAACATCCTAACATTTATTTTTACACACTTTATATTTATATCTTGCCTTACAGATTCTCGGGATTGATGCAATTTAACTACTCATGTAATCATGCTTACTAATATATTTTCTTGCGGCTTTGACCATTATATGAAGTTATTCGTTAACTTTATTATAAAATTAATAGTACTTTTTCGCAACTCTGGCGTAAGCAAATTCATTCATACAAGCAAACTCTTTATTGCAATTACGAGGAATGATAGACTCGTAATAAATAAATAAATATAGCCTAGATAATTCCATAAGGGCAAAGGCCTCCTGCGAACAGGGACGAGCTCTGGTTTAAACTCGTTAGGCGAGCAAGTCCTAAGGAGTTGTGTACAAGTTTTTACTCCACTTGCTACACTTCACTATAGTTCACTTCACTAACACTACATTTCACTTCGCTTTACGTGCGTTGTTTGGCTTGTTACAGGTTGCAGAAGTGTATCTTTCATGTCATAGGTGTGCTGTCTACCAGGATCTTTCATTGTTGAAGCTCTCCTTCTCTTCCCTTCTTATAGTTCCATACGTCTCCATTCTTGTCTCTCCCTTGCTATCCTCGTCCAGTGTTTGCCTGTCTTCCTTACGATTGAGTCATCCCAGCGGGTCCTCTGTCTACCCACGTTCCTTCTTCCTGTCCTGGGGTCCCATACCGTTAGTTTGTGCGTGCATCGATCGTCTTTCATTCTGGCCACGTGGCCTCCCCACTTCCATTTTAGCCTGTCAGCTGTTGTCACGGCATCTTTCATGGCAGTTCTTCTTCTTATCTCCTCGTTTCGTAATCTGTCCCTCAAGGAAACTTGAAGGATCTTCCGTTCCATTTTGCGTTGACATACCCAGATTGTTTGCCTTTGCTTCTCTGTTAACGCCCAGGTTTGACAGCCGTATAGCAGTACCGGCATTACACACTTTTCTAGCACTTCTGACTTTAGATTTATTTCCTGGGATTTCTCCATCAATATAAATTTTAAGGACCAGAACTTCTTCCATGCTTGTCCAACTCGTCTCTTGATATAGACTCGTATGAAACATTAAATCAAGTTCCCTATCACACATTATTACGATCGACATATGGCGAGCCCAATTTATACATTATTACATTGGAATTGTACTCACGTCCTTCTCCTCTGGCGGTCGTATCCAACAATACAGCGCATAACGCACCATTGTTGCCTTTTAACAACGACACATGGTGGTTATAACATACATTTCTTGCTGCTTCAATTCACTGATTCCTTTTTCAATGTTACACATTATAACTTGTACACTTTCATGCTTCTTTATACAACACTTCATTATAAACCCTCTTACACAACACTAAACCACATAAATTTTTTATAACACACGTTTTGTACACTGGTGCCTTGCTGGCTTCAAATCTGCGTAATTACGGAAGTACAGGCTGAGCTTTCTCCCGACATCTCTTTCCTCCCAGTGATAGTCTCTGATATAGCGCCTATCTCCTGATGATACCTCTTACAGTTCTCACCATCTCCTACTTCAAAGATTAGTGTATCTGTTGTGGTGTGCGTGATCCTTGTTCCAGATCGACTACCATCAATATAGTGTCTGTGGGTTGAACTTAATCACAATGCCTGTGATGTTCTCTCCTTCCCATGACTATCGTGAATTGACTATGGTGTATTATCACGATACTAAAAAAATCCAATTTACAAGACCTCTCTACTGTTCTACGCATTAGATAAGTGTAATTATATTGTTCAATTGACATTCGCGTCACTTGTTGCGCGGCTTGTATAATAATAATAATAATAATAATAATAATAATAATAATAATAATAATAATAATAATAATAATAATAATAATAATAATAATAATAATAAGAAGCTTTACTTAGCTTCACTTAAAATTGCTTTACATTTTCACTCGCGGCTTTGTTTCCAATACAGGCGCGGCTTTGTTCACAATTATGAACTCTCAAAGATGACTTTATGTAATACTTTTGCGCGCGTAGCGTTTTTTACTAATTTCCGACGCGCGGGAGTAGTATCCTCCCCGTGTAAATTCTGACTTTAGACTGCTTTGCTCCAAGCCTCACTGTTCTATTTAAGGTATTTCTTCGAAAACATAGTCCCTTCAAATTTCTGGAGCATCTGTTTCTGTGATAATGCCTTTTCCGGTTTGGAAATGCATTCATCTGGATCGCGCTTGCATGGAGGTCTCAGATCTTACCCTGTGCAAGCGATTCGATCGCCCAATTAATTTATATTAATTGTTTTCTCCAATGGCTTGGGGACGCTTAGCTTAGGGGATTCCCCAGTAGAATTCCGCTAATAGCCTTCCTTCCGCAGTTTGGGGCTCACAGTCCCTACAATGTTTTATATGCTCAGATTTGCATATTTCTTGGGTCTACAATTATCCTCTCTGGATTTCATTCACCTGGGTGTTCATCTCGAATCTCTCGGATGAACAGTTTCCACGTAATCAATTTTTTCTCTTGATGAAGTTCCCCTTCCAACTTCCTTTCCTTGTGTTCCGGGGATACCTTTGGTCATTTATAACTGTCGTGCTCCCCTGATGACGCTCTAAAGTAGTCCGCTAGAGATTGTCTGCTCCACCTCCTCGTTCGGGCTAATATGTCAAGTGTTAATATACCTCGAAATCTCGGTTCTTGGCTAAAATCCTGCATGTTACAGTAGTAATCATACATTCTTTCTGTACAAAATTGGTTGTAATTCCTTATGGACAACAGGTTGTTGTTGTGTTTGAGTCTTCAGTCTTTTGGCTGGTTTGATGCAGCGCTCCATGCCTCCCTGTCCTGAGATAATCATTTCATCTCTACATAGCTACCACACCCTACATCCGAGGCAATCTGTTTAATATATTCTAACCTCGGTCTACCCCTACAGTTCTTGTCCTCAACCCTTCCTTCCATAACTAAACTTGCTATTCCTGGGTGTCTTAGAATGTGTCCTACCAACCTATCTCTTCTCTTCATTAGCAGTCGCCAGAAACATCTTTCCTCTCCCACTCGTCTTAATACCTCTTCGTTTGAAACCCTATCTATCCATCTGATTTTCATCATTCTCCTGTAACACCACATTTCAAATGCTTCAATTCTCCTCTTTTCTGCTGCACCAATAGTCCAAGTTTTACTTCCATAGAGCGCCACGCTCCAGACAACAGGAATCAAGCTGATATTACCTCTGCAGTCTTAGTTTATGTGGGTCTTGGGTTCCATGCATTTATTTCTCCTCGGAGACCTCCGGTTCGATACCCTATAAAATCATTGGTATGATTTTTCCTTCATAGCGTATCAGGTTCGATGCCAGTCAGCACCAGTACCGTAGGGTACATCTTTCCCCAGCAAAGTTTAAAAAAAATTCAATGGACAAGTGAATTTCTTTTAAATCATTTACTGACTGCAATCGACCTACTTCCACTGTTTACTCTAAGCGGTCACCAACCCTGTCTGGCGAGCTTAGTCGCTCCTTTCCCCCTCTCGGGTCTCCAGGCTGCCTTGTAAGAGGTTATCCTCTCCTCTGAGGCATTCATTCATAGCTCGGAGTTCCTCCGCTGCTTCGACCAGTTGGTCATAAAATTCCAACAGCTTACAGTCGACATGAAGTTTAACATAAATTTCTCGCCAAATCAATACTTTTTACTTACTTAAAAATTCTATAGGTACATGTTTCGAAAACACACAATGTTTTCTTCCTCAGCCCACTTATTGGTGTTAAACATAATAAAACATCGATAACCTCACTAAATAACAAAAAACACAGTTCACATTTCTTCTCTTGTTCTTCCTTTGTTAGGCCTGTGTCATTCGACACATTAATGTCACTCACGGAATAAACACTTTTAGATGAAGTAATGAATATTGACACATTGACACATTTACTCATTGCTAGTTTCAACGTGGGTTGCTGAAATGCACACAAGTGTCGTATAACCTTGCCAAAAGCGGAGAAAACAACTAACCAGCACCCAGGAAGGTAATTGGGTGTGGCGTCATGGGTGCTGGTTAGTTGTTTTCTCCGCTTTTGGCAAGGTTATACGACACTTGTGTGCATTTCAGCAACCCACGTTGAAACTAGCAATGAGTAAATGTGTCAATGTGTCAATATTCATTACTTCAACTAAAAGTGTTTATTCCGTGAGTGACGTTAATGTGTCGAATGACACAGGCCTAACAAAGGAAGAACAAGAGAAGAAATGTGAACTGTGTTTTTTGTTATTTAGTGAGGTTATCGATGTTTTATGATGTTTAACACCAATAAGTGGGCTGAGGAAGAAAACATTGTGTGTTTTCGAAACATGTACCTATAGAATTTTTAAGTAAGTAAAAAGTATTGATTTGGCGAGAAATTTATGTTATACTTCATGTTAACATGGTCAATACGGAACCTGGAATGAGTGCAATTAAGCTTACAGTCGCATGGGCTCCCTTCCTTTTCTTGCTTTGAGAGCTTGCTGTTTAAATATCTTTCACGCTGTGGTGGCTGCCTCTCTGGATTCTCTGCCTGTGCGCACATAGTTTCCCCGTATACTTGAATGTGTGTGGCTAATTCTTCTTCTTCTCATTCATATTCTTCTGGAGGATGATACAATTTAAGATTTGCTGCATTCATAATTACTTCACTTCCATTCTCCTAGTGTTTCACTCTATAGGAATTATTTTGCAGGTCTCTAATGATGATATAGGGTCCCAGATAAGTAGCATTGAACTTCTTGTATTTTCTGCTCTGAGGATCGGAGCTGGCGGGCTTTTTCACAAGTACCCATTCCCGACGAGTAGTGGTTCCTCTGTTCCTTCTCTGCCGCCTCTCTGCTTGCGCCTTGAGGTATTCAAAGGTTCGCTGGATACTCAATTCGCGCGAAGGCTGCGCGTCTACAGGTGTCAGTATAATTCCGTCCCATGGTCTCTCGGGTGTTGGGTCGAGATGTAGTCTCACGGGTACCTGTCCTGTAGCTTCATGGACTGTATTGTTGATAAAATACTGAATACTGTCTAATACATCGATCCATCTCCAGTTTTCTTCAGAGCAGTATATCTCATGTACTTCTGCAATTCTCTCATGACTCTTTCAACTAAGTTCGACTCCGGGTGGCGTATCGTGGACAAAATATGCTTATTTCCTAAATTTTGAAACTCCCTGCGAAAATCTACACTGGTAAAACAACTTCCGTTGTCGGTGAGTACATTTTCCGGCTTCCCCAAGATTGGAATAACTCGTTCCTTCAATCTCTTGAGTACTTGCTTTGTACTGGTTTTCTGGATAGGACACAGTACTACCATCTTCGAAAAAGCGTCCATTGCGACAAATATATGCTTGTTACCCCTTCTATCTCTCGGCAGGGGCCCAAAGTTGTCCACTGACATGAGCTGACAAGGTTTCTCTGGCAAGAGTGGTCTAGGTCTTTGCCTAATTAAATACGAGTTGGGTTTTACTCGTTGGCACATGTCAGAGGTCTTGTTGGTGTTCCTCACAGTTTCCCTCAATTTAGGCCATATAAATGCTTCTTTCAGTAGAGCAAGAGTTTTATCTACACCCGGGTGTCCAAACGCCCTGTGTGCAAACCATACTAATTTCCTCTGCAATACAGGCGGTATGACAATTCTCGGACAGGTGTGTTCTGCATCACTTCATTTATGCAAGATCTGATTATACCATAGATAGTCCGTTGACACAGACTCGGCCTCCAAATATATCGGCGTGTCCCTTACAAGCTTTCCCTCGAAGTAATTGATCATCATCCGTATCCAGGGATCTTGACGTTGAATCACGGTGATGTTCTTCAGTTCGTCCAGGGTCCTTCGATCTCGGTCTTCGATTTCCACAGCTAGAGTTTCCTCTTCACCCATGGCTGCTGGATATCGGCTTAGTTAATCTGGGATCACATTTTCCTTACCAGGAAAATTCTCAATTTCGACATTGAATTGTTGTATATAGAGGGACCATCTTGTTAATCTCGGACTAGACAGATCAGTCTTTAACAAGAACGTCAGTGCTTTATGGTCAGTCCCCAATACAACTTGAAATCCATATACGACCTTTCTCCAATACTGGAGAGCGTCAAGTATCGCGAGAAGCTCAATTTCTCTAATCGTATAGTTTTTCTCATTTGATTTCAGTCTCCTGCTTATGAAAGCAATTAAAAAAATTCATCCGGCCTGTCAACGTTTCCTTGATAAAGCATCGCACCAATGTCTATCAATTACGCATCCGTCTGAATAATAAACTTCTTAGTATAATCAGGGTATCCTAATTTCCATAAGCATCCTCTTCGACTCCACGAAGGCTTCCTCATAGTCCTCAGTCCAGCGGCACCTACCACCTTTCTTCAAGAGATCTTGAAGTGGTGCTACTGTTGCTGTATAATTAGGGCAATGGCTCGAGAAGAACCTAATTACACCTAGGAACTGCCTGATGTTTTTCACCATCGTCGGTCTAGGAAAATCCAGAATGACTTCCAATTTTCCAGGGTTAGGCACCACACCGTGTGCATCCAAAACGTGACCTAAAAATGTGACTTCCCTCTGGCAAATGTTGGATTTCTTTAGATTAACCTTAAAATTGGCTTCCCTAAGGTTATCTAATAATTTTTGCAAATCTCCCAAATGTTCCTCTATTGTCTCTGACGTGAGCACAATGTCATCCACGTATCTGATGGTTTCGGCTTTGACCTCTTCGGATAAGTTCCGGTCCAGTGCTCTTATCAAGGCTGAGCCTGCTGTTTTAAGACCAAACGGTAAACGTAGGAATGAATACGTGTGTTGGTCAAAAAGAAATCCATTCAATAGACTTGTTTTACTTTCCAACTCAATATGGTGGAACTCGCGGTGATATCAAGGTTAGAAAAGATAGTCTTTCCCTTGAACTGCCTGAGAATCTCCTTGATTGGTGGCACTTGGTCGAATTCTTTTATGACTCTGATATTCAAATTTCTCAGGTCCAAACATACTCTGACACTGCCATCTGGTATCGGTACTATAACCAGGGGACTAACATATGGTGTGGCGGTTTTGGCAATAACACCCGCTTCCAAGATTTCTTCAATGGCTTCCTTGACTTTAGGGTAATGTTTCTAAGCAACAGGATAGGGTTTCTGTTTAAATGGCGTCCAATCATTTACTTGAATCGCATATTGGAAGTTCTTGATTCGGCCGGGTCTTGAATCGAAGACTTCTCTCTGCTCAGCTAACAAATTTCTGAATGATTCTTTATGCTCTGGACCTATCATGGCTTCAGTTAATTTCTCTTCTAAGCATGTTCCGAATTCAGGTTCCAATTCCTTTTCGAGATCCGTTGCTAGTGTTACCAACTGTCCTTCAATAACTTCAGCGGCTAACACTGCTTCTCCTGTCATTTCTTCGTATGTATGCCATACGTTTTCTTCTGGCCTTAATTCATTCTGTCTCAATGATATCTGCATATCTGCGGCTTCGTTTTCCACACGGAACATTACAATGTCCTGGGATAAATCAATGACAACATTATACTCTCTAATGAAGTCCGCCCCAACGATAATATTATACGGGAGTCGATTTACTACTAAGAAATTCTGAGAGAATATAGAATTTCCTATTTTTAGATCCAAGAAAATTTGGTATTTGCAGATCATCATTTTATCGGGTATAATACCTCTAATTTTCACGGTTGAAATAGGTATTTTCAAGACGTGACCCTTGTTTCCTATTTCATTTAACAGTGCTTGAGTGATTAAGCAAACTGTTGAACCCGTGTCCACCAGACCTCGTATTTTCATGCCTGCAATCTCCACAAGGATAATGGGTAATTCTCTCCTTACAATGACCTGTCCTTCGCCTGTCTCTTCAATCAGCTCTTCAGGTTTGACAATCCAGTTGACAATATCGACTGCATTCCATCCTGTGGTTCGACTTGCTTGTTGGTTCTTTAATTTTGAACTTATTTTAAAATCTTTGGCACCGCTCTTTTCAGCGCGCCTTCTTTCATCCTCATGTCGCTGCAGCTCCAGGCTCTTCGCTCCGTCGTTACTATTATAAACATCTGGCGATTTCCTGTTTCTTATCGCTTCATCCCATTTGACTTGAGATGGTCTATTTTCATCATCCCGTTCCTCCATGTATCTCAATGAGGCATGGTATCTCTCTTCAATTTGCTCATCAAACCCTCGGTTCTGTTCCTGGCCTCTCCATTGTCTGTCATTCCTGTGACTGCCATAATTTCTCCTGTTGTTATGCTGTAGTCCCCTAGAGCCGTGCTGCTCCCAGGGTCTCCGTACCTGCTTGTCCCGGTTCGCATTACCTCGGTATACTGGCTGTTGCCTTCTTGCTTCGTTCTCCGCTGTTCATTGTTTCCTTACTCGTGGACTTATTATTCTTACTAGGGGCCTTAACTTGTTCAATTTGTGTGTCTGCCACGTGAACTTTTTCTGTAGTTCTACCCTGTCACATGTAATGTGAAGTAGTAAGGTCTAGCTGTCTTAAAACTGCTTCCATTTCGATAGCTGTTTTTGCATTTGCTGATATCAGCAGCCTTTGCACTTCGCATGGTAACTGCTTCGCTATAGCTATGCAGAGATCCAGCTCTGACGGCGCTTGATCAAACTCGCGGAATCTACCAAGCTGTGATACGAAAACTCAGCATACTTAGTTGGATTATTTGTGCTGTAACGTCTCGAGTATACGTCCAACCTCAAGTTTTGTTGTACCGAAGGATCCCAATAACGCTTGAGAAATGCCTGGCGAAACTCCTCTACTGTATCAAATGTGTATCGGAAGCTTCTAAACCAGAGCGCACACTCTCCTTCAGTGAGTTTTTTATTGCCCTCAACCTTCGTTCTGGTGGTACTTTCGTATCGTTCAGATATTCACAGACTTCTTTCAACCAATACTTGGGTGTCATGGTAGATTGATTTCCCGAAAATTTTCGCGGTTTTTCCTTGTTTGCTCTTATAACCGTAATTATTTGGTTTTGAGCATTATTTTTATTAGGAGTCGACATGGCCATTGGTAATCCTGGCTTCATGTACGGACTCTCATTCGGCTGTAGTGGGTTTCTTGGCGTAGGCTGGGTTTCGAACTCCGCCCATCTGTTCCTCTGAATGTCGCCTATGCTGCCCTCACTGGATCTAGGATTTCGTAGTGCAGTTTCCTCTTGCGCGATCATCCTTGCCTCCATCTGGTTGTGATTGGCCTCGGTTCTTTCTAGACGTGCCAACACTTCCTGTTCTATTTTCATCAGACGGCCTTTATTTTCTTTAGCTATTTTGAATATCTTTTCTTTGTCGTCCCTGAGGCCTTCCTTAATATGGGAAATTTCCCCCAGCCATAACTTCTTTCAACACGGCTAGCGTATTTTCATTAGCTTCGTTCTTTAATCCTTCTCTGACTTCTAATTCTCCTTTCAAACCCTTTATTTCGTTCTGCACGTGCCCGTGCACCTTTGAGATTTCGGTTTGTATTTTCGTAATATAACTCCGATTCTCTTCCTGTCTTTTGTTAATTACTGCCAAGTCGCTACTAGCTTGATCCACTTCTTTGTTGACCTTGCTAACTTGCACCTTAATATTCCCTACTATATCTTTGTTTTCTTCCACGGTCTCCTTTATTTCTGAGATTTCCTGGCATTGGTCTTGGATGTTCCTATCCTGCTTCCGCAATTCCCCGTCCACGGTCTTTGCGTAGCCTGCCAATCTTTCGCTCCATTTAGCTTCGCTCTCTTCAATCCTTTGTTCTACCGTACTAGTAAATGCGTTAAATTGTTCCTTCTGACGCTCTGTGTTAGCTGTGTTTTGGTTCTGTATGTCTTTAAGCTCAGTTGACATAATGTCCAATCTATCATTAATTTCGCGCTGTGACTGTTTGCACGCTTGCAAATTATTTTCAAGCTTTAATTCGATAGATTCGAAACGCTTATCGTTCGCTGCCTGCACCTCCGCAATGACACTAGTAACATTTTCAATAACATGACATTTTCTAACTTTTGACTAACTTCAGCTTGATAAGCTTTCATTTCAGCTTGATTAGCTTCTAATTTTTGATTAACCTCAATCTGATTAGCTTCTAGCTGCAATATTACATCAGCTAATTTTTGGATTATTTCGTCCTGAAATACCTTGGCACTCTCCTTACTCTCTGCATGGAAAGCGTCAAAGTGCTCCCTCAGTCCGGCTATACTCTTAAGTATATCCTCTGTACTCTCATCTTTATCAATCTGTATATGATCATACTGGTGGGCTCCCGCAGTATTATTAGTCTGCGTTAATTTTGGAAAGGGATTCCGATGTTACACAAATCTTACCAACTTTCAACAAAGTGCAATATGAACATCAATATAAGAATGGGTTTAGGGCCTGGTACCCGTCTGATCCCTTCTTATCGTCTCACAATGCTGTCTAGTGCTTGAATGCTATTAAAAAGACTCACAAGTTCGCTCAATTCAAGTTTCGAAAAAATCTTATGGTTTACCCCATGAAAAGCATACTATTCTATGTGGTTTACTGAATCCCATAAGCACCACGTTGTCGGGTGCCATGATAATTAAATAAGAAAGGGGTGTATCATGATTTTCCCCACGTGCGGGCGACATGATAATTATATAAGAACTATCTCTACCCAATGTAAGACATTGGCCAAGTTCACAAATATCAGTAAAAACCGTCCAGGGAATGGTTTTTATTGCCGAATGCCCCACGTTGGGCTTTGCCATGATAATTATGAAATAGGTGGGTGTATGGTATTTACATGCCTCATGTTGCCTGGGTCACGATAATAAAATAGGGCTGGCATACCATATGGGAATTATCAATTATTTATTTGATCATGTGTGCTTATATCAGTTACGGGATGCGGCCTATTCCTATTCAACCCTATATGCTTAACAACTTATGCTTTGACCATTGATTCGATCGGCCGACTTAAGTAGTACCGGTAGCTCAGATCCAATTATATAAAGCTGTCCCATGTACCCATCTGGCATTATATATGGAACAAGTACTCGTAACCCAACAGTCAGCGGTCTTTCGGGGCATGTGACATCCTCCCACTGTACGAATACATATTCAGGATCTGATAACTACAAGGTGACTACACTACAGTAAGAACAAACATCTTCCTATTATAACAAGATTTAATTCTGAAACATGGCATGAAAACAACACAAAATATAAAATCCTACATTACAATTACTTCCCAACAATGCAAAAATAAAGTTTGGAGTACACAGATGACATTTCAAAGGGTCACAAGTCCTACACTTACTCATCTGTGCTCCGCAGCTTAGATCAAACTTTGACCTCCTTAGGCATGCTGCAACACTGTCTCTTGTGAGTTCCTGAGTCTAAGTGGGGTGTCTCAAAACCCTACTTCACTGTCACTAAATATCTATCACATTTTAAAATATAGCATTCACAGTCACTCAACGAATGTTCGTATCCCATGCACATCACTACAACAATATCTAACCTCCTTGACTTTCACAGCGTTCAAAGGAACGACGAAATTCGACATGCAAGCTACCCTCTGGGTGTCAATTAACAAAGCTTGCACCAGGCAACCTAGGCCATACGATATTATTATTATTACTACAACAATGATAATTATAATAATCAAACAAACATTACATAAGACTGTACACAATAATTCACATCTTATATTTTAATGAACTCTACTTGGTTCAAACTGCTTGTCCGTATCGCTTACGGTATAGCTACTTTATAACTCAACAATGCATTTATCATCACATTATTTACTTTACTTATTTGCAAGGGCGGCTGGTGATATTGTTGCAGCGTTGCACAACTCCCAATAATTTTACAACTAATTCGTCGTTTTTTTTCCTTTAATGTTTTAGTTTTATAGATCTAATGCACTCAAAAATGTGTTTAAATCATCGATGTTTTGTTATTATTTATCGTAATGCTTCACACTGTACCTATAAAAGCTGCCGCCTTCAAATCAAACTCCAGGGGGTTAGCTCTCTTGTTGCGACTCCCAAGTAGACAGCGCGGCCGGCAGGAACGAGGCCAAGCTTGTACATGCTTGCTGGCCAGCATGGGTAGTAGGGAGTTGCAGACGAGCTGCCAGCCCTCTGGCAACACTCAGTTCCAAATGGCACCGTTAGACTACACCACTCTTTGGAAATGACAACACCCTCGATTTCTCTTACCCCGCGAAGGGTAGTTTAGTTAGTTAGTTAGTTACTGTTGTTTTAAGGGGCGGAACTACGAGGTCATCCGCCCCTGAATGATAGTTTCTATCCCACACCACTAGGGAATGCTACACCACCCGCAACAGTACAAATATCGGAATTTCATAGGGAGACATTGGTTCACACCCAATTATTTTTAGATGTTTTCTCATCATAACTTCATTTAATATTTTTGTCAATTGTTCTGTGAAGCGAGCCTAAGAACGCCACTATGCTATAAGTACAGTAGATAAGTGACTGAACTATTTTGCGACGTATTGTTGGTGTACTATAGCGGTTTAAGTTTGCTTTTACCACTCTTGTTCTTGCGGGATTTGGGTTGCGATTAGTTCTGTATTTAGTTGATTGAGTATTTTGGTTCCAGGCAGATACATAACCGTGCATTATTATTATTATTATTATTATTATTATTATTGTTTGGTTGATTCACTACTATGCATTCACTACGAAATTTCAGGCTAGCAAAATTCAGTGTTTTGTTAGTTTGCCTTTCGCGCCACTTTCCGATATAGCACCCAGATGTATCATCTGTGCTTCTTGTAAGTTAGTATTTTATTTAAACGGAATGTTTAGTTTGAAACATTAATTGTATTGTGGAGTGTAAGTGAAAATTAATAGAGCAAGTAATTTACTAGTTAGACAGCTTCCCCAGCTCCCTGATGACGATAAACTCACAGTAAAAACACTCGGTTGACCATTACCAGATAAGTATTGTCCAAAATATAAGTATAGGCTACGAGGGCGTTTAAAGGATATATTTAAGGCAATAATAATTGGTTATATGAATGCGACATTAAAAACGCTTTATTCTGTTTTCCATGTTTGTTGGTGGAGAATCCGCGTGGACCAAAATAGGAGTTACGGAAATTAATCCCTAAAATAAAGAAACATGAATCTTCAGCTGAGTGGCTTTGGTGCCGTAGTTGGTAGCATGCTGAGCCTCTATGTCCAAGATCGCGGGTTCAAACCCGGCCGAAGTCGTCGGATTTTTAAGAGCGTTAAAAATCCCTCAGTATGCATTCCTTCGGAGGGGAAGTAAAGCCGGCGGTCCCATGTCATAGATTTATGGCATGTTAAAGAATCTTCCACTAATTACACCTGTGTGAAGCTAAATTATAGGTTAAAAATTTGAACAACGCTCTTAGGCTCCAACGTTCGTCGCCAGGAGCCGACTGCGGTGGCGTGTAGTAACCAAGTTCTGAACTAGTAGTCGTTTACGGTGGCCTTTGGCGCCAAAAGTAGAAACTGCTTGAAATTCAATGTCTGCAGTCCTCACTTGAATTAAAAACAGATGACACTCAGTAATACAGCCATCACAATTAACACCGGTTATCAGACAGATTCTCCACACATCCAAAGTACAGGATATGACCGCGTTGTCGCAGCTCCTAAACTGAGGAACCAACCAATCTTCAGCTGTTATAAATTGACACTTTTTGGAACTGTTAACGAAGCTGCACAATTGGACAGTGTCTATAGAAGGTAAATTGCGGAATATAACGAAGAAGTTAGGCACAATAGGTATGTGTTAAATATTGTAATAAACTGTATTCGTTTCTGTGGCTCTTTCGAACTGGCCTTGCGTGATCATGATGAAAGTGTAACATCAACAAATCCAGGTGTTTTGAGAGAACTAATTAAATTAAGCGTTGAGTTGGATGCTGTGTTAAAGGTCATTTTAGTAAGGGCAACTGTTTTCAAAGGAACGTCCAAAACAATTCAAAATTAAATTTTACAGATTATGTTGGTGGTTTGCCAAGAAGAAGTATCAAAGCAAATAAAGGAATCGGAAATTTTAGCCATTATAGCAGATGAAACTAGTGATATTTCAAACATATTTCAGATGGCTGTTGTGTACCGATAAGTTACGTAGTAAGAGGCAAACAAAACATGATGCACACACATTAGCAGCGTGATTACTGGATTAATTAAAGAAGCAGAAATTTAATGAAACTCCGCAAAAATGAATTGCGCAGACGTATGACAGAGCGCACTTCATGGCTGGTTCCTCTGATGGGGTTCAAGCTATAGTAAAAAAATCCTATCCTTATGCAGAATATGTGCCCGTCTTTGGTAGTAATATCATTTTTCGTAACGTACAAACTTTTCGGTTGCCATGTTTTATGTTGAGAATGTTTATTATCCTGGAGATAGAGACCCAAACTTAGACAACCTGCTGTGTTTTAAATTGTTCCAATTAACCCAGGCATAGGGCGTAAATACACACATATGATTTTTTTATGAATTCTTATAGGAAGAAGCCCGCCCAAAAGAGCCATTAAAATTTGTCTATTTGTCGAACATGCAGTTAGTTTGGAAAACCCATGCATTTCAGTTTTTATAGAAATGTAGTTCATCTAACGTTAATTGATTTTTGTTACATGTGTAAACTTCCCATATAAAATTGCGACATCAGAAATGTTGGTGCAACACCCAGCTTTACATACCACCGGCCGCCACTGCTTATTTGACATTTAGTTGTCTATTTCATTTGGGCAACCTTTTATTTGTTTATTTTTGTGTAACATTTTACTTGTTTATTTTATTTGTGCAACCTTTTCTTTGTTTATTTTGTATAACATCTTCATCTGTTTATTTTGTGTAACACCTTGGTCCCTCTCGATTTCTTCTAAACGCGGACTATAGTACTTCCATTTCTATAACTAAACAATGATAGTTAATTACTTGATCGCTGCCCCATATGTCGTCGCTTCTTGGTCAATTATAAAGTCGTTTATTGTTAATATTGCATCAATCCATCCTTTATGCTACCCGTATGAGGAATTAATTAGCATATTAGACTGGATTTTGCATGTCTCAAGTGTGTCACTTATGCTCCTCAAAGTTACATGTTACAACATTAACTTGGGTAATTCTCGTGCGATTTCAACAATTCAAAATTGGAATCCAGGTCCTCTGAAGGCCTACAATTCATTTCTGCACTCAAAACAATCCATTTCTCATTAATTAACAATGCCAGATTAAACATTACAGTTTCCCAGTACACTTTTAACAGGGTCGGTCAATAGCCGTACCTCCCACAGTGCGGACAAAAGCTTATACCTGCCAGTCCCAAACAAAGATGGCCGCCTGGCTCGACCCTTGGCCGACCAGTCCTTCCTTCTCCAGCTCTGTCATTAGTCATTCATACGATACCAACACAATCTTAACTGTTTCTCACTCACTTTCTATGGACAAGGGCTTAAACTGTGTCATCGGTTATGATCTGGAAATCCAAATATTTATCTCCTATCGAAAGGGTAATGTTAATTGGCTCAATACATGGCTCAATAAAGTATTATGGCAAAGGAATGAGCTTCTGATAGCTACAAGGTCTTGAGGAACGAATAAGGCTTTTAGAATGCGTGGGATAGTGTTCTTACGGCTTGCCACTCCCGCATGCAAAGTATCGGTAAGGCATCCACTGATCCTTCCGTAAATTCAATGGTGTCACACCACGACGGGCGGATCACTCCATAATGCAGCTCAATTAAGGTGACACAGTTATTCCTTATTGGCTGAAAATGATGCTAGTATGGCCGACCAGGTACCAACACCTTCCTCCATCCGCAATCAACAATATACCATTACGCTCTCATGGCTGTACTACAATAATACCTTCGAAGAATTAGCCCAATATTGTCCTGACAATGTGCTACAGAATTTTCCTTGCATTTAATAAAGTAAACATCTTGACTTTACTTTAAATGGCCCGCATATCAGTGGCTCAAACAACTAGGTCTCTTGGATTATTCCGGATCATATGACAATTCAGTTTCCCTTTCATACAGTTTACTCGTTGACTTCACATTATCTCTCAATAAGTTGGCATGTGTTAATGGTATAACTACTGGCTTTTACGTTACAACGCTTACTACGTGACTCATAATATTCATTAGATTTAGGCATGTATAATAACATCCTAACATTTATTTTTACACACTTTATATTTATATCTTGCCTTACAGATTCTCGGGATTGATGCAATTTAACTACTCATGTAATCATGCTTACTAATATTTTTTCTTGCGGCTTTGACCATTATATGAAGTTATTCGTTAACTTTATTATAAAATTAATAGTACTTTTTCGCAACTCTGGCGTAAGCAAATTCATTCATACAAGCAAACTCTTTATTGCAATTACGAGGAATGATAGACTCGTAATAAATAAATAAATATAGCCTAGATAATTCCATAAGGGCAAAGGCCTCCAGCGAACAGGGACGAGCTCTGGTTTAAACTCGTTAGGCGAGCAAGTCCTAAGGAGTTGTGTACAAGTTTTTACTCCACTTGCTACACTTCACTATAGTTCACTTCACTAACACTACATTTCACTTCGCTTTACGTGCGTTGTTTGGCTTGTTACAGGTTGCAGAAGTGTATCTTTCATGTCATAGGTGTGCTGTCTACCAGGATCTTTCATTGTTGAAGCTCTCCTTCTCTTCCCTTCTTATAGTTCCATACGTCTCCATTCTTGTCTCTCCCTTGCTATCCTCGTCCAGTGTTTGCCTGTCTTCCTTACGATTGAGTCATCCCAGCGGGTCCTCTGTCTACCCACGTTCCTTCTTCCTGTCCTGGGGTCCCATACCGTTAGTTTGTGCGCGCATCGATCGTCTTTCATTCTGGCCACGTGGCCTCCCCACTTCCATTTTAGCCTGTCAGCTGTTGTCACGGCATCTTTCATGGCAGTTCTTCTTCTTATCTCCTCGTTTCGTAATCTGTCCCTCAAGGAAACTTGAAGGATCTTCCGTTCCATTTTGCGTTGACATACCCAGATTGTTTGCCTTTGCTTCTCTGTTAACGCCCAGGTTTGACAGCCGTATAGCAGTACCGGCATTACACACTTTTCTAGCACTTCTGACTTTAGATTTATTTCCTGGGATTTCTCCATCAATATAAATTTTAAGGACCAGAACTTCTTCCATGCTTGTCCAACTCGTCTCTTGATATAGACTCGTATGAAACATTAAATCAAGTTCCCTATCACACATTATTACGATCGACATATGGCGAGCCCAATTTATACATTATTACATTGGAATTGTACTCACGTCCTTCTCCTCTGGCGGTCGTATCCAACAATACAGCGCATAACGCACCATTGTTGCCTTTTAACAACGACACATGGTGGTTATAACATACATTTCTTGCTGCTTCAATTCACTGATTTCTTTTTCAATGTTACACATTATAACTTGTACACTTTCATGCTTCTTTATACAACACTTCATTATAAACCCTCTTACACAACACTAAACCACATACACTTTATATAACACACGTTTTGTACACTGGTGCCTTGCTGGCTTCAAATCTGCGTAATTACGGAAGTACAGGCTGAGCTTTCTCCCGACATCTCTTTCCTCCCAGTGATAGTCTCTGACATAGCGCCTATCTCCTGATGATACCTCTTACAGTTCTCACCATCTCCTACTTCAAAGATTAGTGTATCTGTTGTGGTGTGCGTGATCCTTGTTCCAGATCGCCTACCATCAATATAGTGTCTGTGGCTTGAACTTAATCACAATGCCTGTGATGTTCTCTCCTTCCCATGACTATCGTGAATTGACTATGGTGTATTATCACGATACTAACAAAATCCAATTTACAAGACCTCTCTACTGTTCTACGCATTAGATTAGTGTAATTATATTGTTCAATTGACATTCGCGTCACTTGTTGCGCGACTTGTATAAAAATAATAATAATAATAATAATAAGCTTTACTTAGCTTCACTTTAAATTGCTTTACATTTTCACTCGCGGCTTTGTTTCCAATACAGGCGCGGCTTTGTTCACAATTATGAACTCTCAAAGATGACTTTATGTAATACTTTTGCGCGCGTAGCGTTTTTTACTAATTTCCGACGCGCGGGAGTAGTATCCTCCCCGTGTAAATTCTGACTTTAGACTGCTTTGCTCCAAGCCTCACTGTTCTATTTAAGGTATTTCTTCGAAAACATAGTCTCTTCAAATTTCTGGAGCATCTTTTTCTGTGATAATGCCTTTTCCGGTTTGGAAATGCATTCATCTGGATCGCGCTTGCATGGAGGTCTCAGATCTTACCCTGTGCAAGCGATTCGATCGCCCAATTAATTTATATTAATTGTTTTCTCCAATGGCTTGGGGACACTTAGCTTAGGGGATTCCCCAGTAGAATTCCGCTAATAGCCTTCCTTCCGCAGTTCGGGGCTCACAGTCCCTACAATGTTTTATATGCTCAGATTTGCATATTTCTTGGGTCTACAATTATCCTCTCTGGATTTCATTCACCTGGGTGTTCATCTCGAATCTCTCGGATGAACAGTTTCCACGTAATCAATTTTTTCTCTTGATGAAGTTCCCCTTCCAACTTCCTTTCCTTGTGTTCCGGGGATACCTTTGGTCATTTATAACTGTCGTGCTCCCCTGATGACGCTCTAAAGTAGTCCGCTAGAGATTGTCTGCTCCACCTCCTCGTTCGGGCTAATGTGTCAAGTGTTAATTTACCTCGAAATCTCGGTTCTTGGCTAAAATCCTGCATGTTACAGTAGTAATCATACATTCTTTCTGTACAAAATTGGTTGTAATTCCTTATGGACAACAGGTTGTTGTTGTGTTTGAGTCTTCAGTCTTTTGGCTGGTTTGATGCAGCGCTCCATGGCTCCCTGTCCTGAGATAATCATTTCATCTCTACATAGCTACCACACCCTACATCCGAGGCAATCTGTTTAATATATTCTAACCTCGGTCTACCCCTACAGTTCTTGTCCTCAACCCTTCCTTCCATAACTAAACTTGCTATTCCTGGGTGTCTTAGAATGTGTCCTACCAACCTATCTCTTCTCTTCATTAGCAGTCGCCAGAAACATCTTTCCTCTCCCACTCGTCTTAATACCTCTTCGTTTGAAACCCTATCTATCCATCTGATTTTCATCATTCTCCTGTAACACCACATTTCAAATGCTTCAATTCTCCTCTTTTCTGCTGCACCAATAGTCCAAGTTTCACTTCCATAGAGCGCCACGCTCCAGACAACAGGAATCAAGCTGATATTACCTCTGCAGTCTTAGTTTATGTGGGTCTTGGGTTCCATGCATTTATTTCTCCTCAGAGACCTCCGGTTCGATACCCTATAAAATCATTGGTATGATTTTTCCTTCGTAGCGTATCAGGTTCGATGCCAGTCAGCACCAGTACCGTAGGGTACATCTTTCCCCAGCAAAGTTTAAAAAAATTCAATGGACAAGTGAATTTCTTTTAAATCATTTACTGACTGCAATCGACCTACTTCCACTGTTTACTCTAAGCGGTCACCAACCCTGTCTGGCGAGCTTAGTCTCTCCTTTCCCCCTCTCGGGTCTCCAGGCTGCCTTGTAAGAGGTTATCCTCTCCTCTGAGGCATTCATTCATAGCTCGGAGTTCCTCCGCTGCTTCGACCAGTTGGTCATAAAATTCCAACAGCTTACAGTCGACATGAAGTTTAACAAAAATTTCTCGCCAAATCAATACTTTTTACTTACTTAAAAATTCTATAGGTACATGTTTCGAAAACACACAATGTTTTCTTCCTCAGCCCACTTATTGGTGTTAAACATCATAAAACATCGATAACCTCACTAAATAACAAAAAACACAGTTCACATTTCTTCTCTTGTTCTTCCTTCGTTAGGCCTGTGTCATTCGACACATTAATGTCACTCACGGAATAAACACTTTTAGTTGAAGTAATGAATATTGACACATTGACACATTTACTCATTGCTAGTTTCAACGTGGGTTGCTGAAATGCACACAAGTGTCGTATAACCTTGCCAAAAGCGGAGAAAACAACTAACCAGCACCCAGGAAGGTAATTGGGTGTGGCGTCATGGGTGCTGGTTAGTTGTTTTCTCCGCTTTTGGCAAGGTTATACGACACTTGTGTGCATTTCAGCAACCCACGTTGAAACTAGCAATGAGTAAATGTGTCAATGTGTCAATATTCATTACTTCAACTAAAAGTGTTTATTCCGTGAGTGACATTAATGTGTCGAATGACACAGGCCTAACAAAGGAAGAACAAGAGAAGAAATGTGAACTGTGTTTTTTGTTATTTAGTGAGGTTATCGATGTTTTATGATGTTTAACACCAATAAGTGGGCTGAGGAAGAAAACATTGTGTGTTTTCGAAACATGTACCTATAGAATTTTTAAGTAAGTAAAAAGTATTGATTTGGCGAGAAATTTATGTTATACTTCATGTTAACATGGTCAATACGGAACCTGGAATGAGTGCAATTAAGCTTACAGTCGCATGGGCTCCCTTCCTTTTCTTGCTTTGAGAGCTTGCTGTTTAAATATCTTTCACGCTGTGGTGGCTGCCTCTCTGGATTCTCTGCCTGTGCGCACAAAGTTTCCCCGTATACTTGAATGTGTGTGGCTAATTCTTCTTCTTCTCCTTCATATTCTTCTGGAGGATGATACAATTTAAGATTTGCTGCATTCATAATTACTTCACTTCCATTCTCCTAGTGTTTCACTCTATAGGCATTATTTTGCAGGTCTCTTATGATGATATAGGGTCCCAGATAAGTAGCATTGAACTTCTTGTATTTTCTGCTCTGAGGATCGGAGCTGGCGGGCTTTTTCACAAGTACCCATTCCCGACGAGTAGTGGTTCCTCTGTTCCTTCTCTGCCGCCTCTCTGCTTGCGCCTTGAGGTATTCAAAGGTTCGCTGGATACTCAATTCGCGCGAAGGCTGCGCGTCTACAGGTGTCAGTATAATTCCGTCCCATGGTCTCTCGGGTGTTGGGTCGAGATGTAGTCTCACGGGTACCTGTCCTGTAGCTTCATGGACTGTATTGTTGATAAAATACTGAATACTGTCTAATACATCGATCCATCTCCAGTTTTCTTCAGAGCAGTATATCTCATGTACTTCTGCAATTCTCTCATGACTCTTTCAACTAAGTTCGACTCCGGGTGGCGTATCGTGGACAAAATATGCTTATTTCCTAAATTTTGCAACTCCCTGCGAAAATCTACACTGGTAAAACAACTTCCGTTGTCGGTGAGTAAATTTTCCGGCTTCCCCAAGATTGGAATAACTCGTTCCTTCAATCTCTTGAGTACTTGCTTTGTACTGGTTTTCTGGATAGGACACAGTACTACCATCTTCGAAAAAGCGTCCATTGCGACAAATGTATGCTTGTTACCCCTTCTATCTCTCGGCAGGGGCCCAAAGTTGTCCACTGACATGAGCTGACAAGGTTTCTCTGGCAAGAGTGGTCTAGGTCTTTGCCTAATTAAATACGAGTTGGATTTTACTCGTTGGCACATGTCAGAGGTCTTGATGGTGTTCCTCACAGTTTCCCTCAATTTAGGCCATATAAATGCTTCTTTCAGTAGAGCAAGAGCTTTATCTACACCGGGGTGTCCAAACGCCTTGTGTGCTAACCATACTAATTTCCTCTGCAATACAGGCGGTATGACAATTCTCGGACAGGTGTGTTCTGCATCACTTCATTTATGCAAGATCTGATTATACCATAGATAGTCCGTTGACACAGACTCGGCCTCCAAATATATCGGCGTGTCCCTTACAAGCTTTCCCTCGAAGTAATTGATCATCATCCGTATCCAGGGATCTTGACGTTGAATCACGGTGATGTTCTTCAGTTCGTCCAGGGTCCTTCGATCTCGGTCTTCGATTTCCACAGCTAGAGTTTCCTCTTCACCCATGGCTGCTGGATATCGGCTTAGTAAATCTGGGATCACATTTTCCTTACCAGGACAATACTCAATTTCGACATTGAATTGTTGTATATAGAGGGACCATCTTGTTAATCTCGGACTAGACAGATCAGTCTTTAACAAGAACGTCAGTGCTTTATGGTCTGTCCCCAATACAACTTGAAATCCATATACGACCTTTCTCCAATACTGGAGAGCGTCAAGTATCGCGAGAAGCTCAATTTCTCTAATCGTATAGTTTTTCTCATTTGATTTCAGTCTCCTGCTTATGAAAGCAATTAAAAAAATTCATCCGGCCTGTCAACGTTTCCTTGATAAAGCATCGCACCAATGTCTATCAATTACGCATCCGTCTGAATAATAAACTTCTTAGTATAATCAGGGTATCCTAATTTCCATAAGCATCCTCTTCGACTCCACGAAGGCTTTCTCATAGTCCTCAGTCCAGCGGCACCTACCACCTTTCTTAAAGAGATCTTGAAGTGGTGCTACTGTTGCTGTATAATTAGGGCAATGGCTCGAGAAGAACCTAATTACACCTAGGAACTGCCTGATGTTTTTCACCATCGTCGGTCTAGGAAAATCCAGAATGACTTCCAATTTTCCAGGGTTAGGCACCACACCGTGTGCATCCAAAACGTGACCTAAAAATGTGACTTCCCTCTGGCAAATGTTGGATTTCTTTAGATTAACCTTAAAATTGGCTTCCCTAAGGTTATCTAATAATTTTTGCAAATCTCCCAAATGTTCCTCTATTGTCTCTGACGTGAGCACAATGTCATCCACGTATCTGATGGTTTCGGCTTTGACCTCTTCGGATAAGTTCCGGTCCAGTGCTCTTATCAAGGCTGAGCCTGCTGTTTTAAGACCAAACGGTAAACGTAGGAATGAATACGTGTGTTGGTCAAAAAGAAATCCATTCAATAGACTTGTTTTACTTTCCAACTCAATATGGTGAAACTCGCGGTGTTATCAAGGTTAGAAAAGATAGTCTTTCCCTTGAACTGCCTGAGAATCTCCTTGATTGGTGGCACTTGGTCGAATTCTTTTATGACTCTGATATTCAAATTTCTCAGGTCCAAACATACTCTGACACTGCCATCTGGTATCGGTACTATAACCAGGGGACTAGCATATGGTGTGGCGGTTTTGGCAATAACACCCGCTTCCAAGATTTCTTCAATGGCTTCCTTGACTTTAGGGTAATGTTTCTAAGCAACAGGATAGGGTTTCTGTTTAAATGGCGTCCAATCATTTACTTGAATCGCATATTGGAAGTTCTTGATTCGGCCGGGTCTTGAATCGAAGACTTCTCTCTGCTCAGCTAACAAATTTCTTAATGATTCTTTATGCTCTGGACCTATCATGGCTTCAGTTAATTTCTCTTCTAAGCATGTTCCGAATTCAGGTTCCAATTCCTTTTCGAGATCCGTTGCTAGTGTTACCAACTGTCCTTCAATAACTTCAGCGGCTAACACTGCTTCTCCTGTCATTTCTTCGTATGTATGCCATACGTTTTCTTCTGGCCTTAATTCATTCTGTCTCAATGATATCTGCATATCTGCGGCTTCGTTTTCCACACGGAACATTACAATGTCCTGGGATAAATCAATGACAACTTTATACTCTCTAATGAAGTCCGCCCCAACGATAATATTATACGGGAGTCGATTTACTACTAAGAAATTCTGAGAGAATATAGAATTTCCTATTTTTAGATCCAAGAAAATTTGGTATTTGCAGATCATCATTTTATCGGGTATAATACCTCTAATTTTCACGGTTGAAATAGGTATTTTCAAGACGTGACCCTTGTTTTCTATTTCATTTAACAGTGCTTGAGTGATTAAGCAAACTGTTGAACCCGTGTCCACCAGACCTCGTATTTTCATGCCTGCAATCTCCACAAGGATAATGGGTAATTCTCTCCTTACAATGACCTGTCCTTCGCCTGTCTCTTCAATCAGCTCTTCAGGTTTGACAATCCAGTTGACAATATCGACTGCATTCCATCCTGTGGTTCGGCTTGTTCGTTGGTCCTTTAATTTTGAACTTATTTTAAAATCTTTGGCACCGCTCTTTTCAGCGCGCCTTCTTTCATCCTCATGTCGCTGCAGCTCCAGGCTCTTCGCTCCGTCGTTACTATTATAAACATCTGGCGATTTCCTGTTTCTTATCGCTTCATCCCATTTGACTTGAGATGGTCTATTTTCATCATCCCGTTCCTCCATGTATCTCAATGAGGCATGGTATCTCTCTTCAATTTGCTCATCAAACCCTCGGTTCTGTTCCTGGCCTCTCCATTGTCTGTCATTCCTCTGACTGCCATAATTTCTCCTGTTGTTATGCTGTAGTCCCCTAGAGCCGTGCTGCTCCCAGGGTCTCCGTACCTGCTTGTCCCAGTTCGCATTACCTCGGTATACTGGCTGTTGCCTTCTTGCTTCGTTCTCCGCTGTTCATTGTTTCCGTACTCGTGGACTTATTATTCTTACTAGGGGCCTTAACTTGTTCAATTTGTGTGTCTGCCACGTGAACTTTTTCTGTAGTTCTACCCTGTCACATGTAATGTGAAGTAGTAAGGTCTAGCTGTCTCAAAACTGCTTCCATTTCGATAGCTGTTTTTGCATTTGCTGATATCAGCAGCCTTTGCACTTCGCATGGTAACTGCTTCGCTATAGCTATGCAGAGATCCAGCTCTGACGGCGCTTGATCAAGCTCGCGGAATCTACCAAGCTGTGATACGAAAAACTCAGCATACTTAGTTGGATTATTTGTGCTGTAACGTCTCGAGTATACGTCCAACCTCAAGTTTTGTTGTACCGAAGGATCCCAATAACGCTTGAGAAATGCCTGGCGAAGCTCCTCTACTGTATCAAATGTGTATCGGAAGCTTCTAAACCAGAGCGCACACTCTCCTTCAGTGAGTTTTTCTATTGCCCTCAATCTTCGTGCTGGTGGTACTTTCGTATCGTTCAGATATTCACAGACTTCTTTCAACCAATACTTGGGTGTCATGGTAGATTGATTTCCCGAAAATGTCGCGGTTTTTCCTTGTTTGCTCGTATAACCGTAATTATTTGGTTATGAGCATTATTTTCATTAGGAGTTGACTTGGCCAATGGTACGCCTGGCGTCATGTATAGACTCTCATTCGGCTGTACTGGGTTTCTTGGCGTAGGCTGGGTTTCGAACTCCGCCCATCTGTTCCTCTGAATGTCGCCTATGCTGCCCTCACTGGATCTAGGATTTCGTAGTGCAGTTTCCTCTTGCGCGATCATCCCTGTCTCCATCTGGTTGTGTTTGGCCACGGCTCTTTCTAGACGTGCCAACACTTCCTGTTCTATTTTCATCAGACGGCCTTTATTTTCTTTAGCTATTTTGAATATATTTTCTTTGTCGTCCCTGAGACTTTCCTTAATATGGGAAATTTCCCCAGCTAAATCTTCTTTCAATACGGCTAGCGTATTTTCATTAGCTTCGTTCTTTAATCCTTCTCTGACTTCTACTTCTCCTTTCAATCCCTTTATTTCGTTCTGCACATGCCCGTGCACCTTTGAGATTTCGGTTTGTATTTTCTTAATATCACTCCGATTATCTTCCTGTCTTTTGTTAATTACTGCCAAGTCGCTACTAGCTTGATCCACTTCTTTGTTGACCTTGCTAACTTGCACTTTAATATTCCATACTATTTCTTTGTTTTCTTCCACGGTCTCCTTTATTTCTGAGATTTCCTGGCATTGGTCTTGGATGTTCCTATCCTGCTTCCGCAATTCCCCGTCCACGGTCTTTGCGTAGCCTGCCAATCTTTCGCTCCATTTAGCTTCGCTCGCTTCAAGCCTTTGTTCTACCGTACTAGTAAATGCGTTAAATTGTTCCTTCTGACGCTCTGTGTTAGCTGTGTTTTGGTTCTGTATGTCTTTAAGCTCAGTTGACATAATGTCCAATCTATCATTAATTTCGCGCTGTGACTGTTTGCACGCTTGCAAATTATTGTCAAGCTTTAATTCGATAGACTCGAAACGCTTATCGTTCGCTGCCTGCATCTCCGCAATGACTCTAGTAACATTTTCAATAACATAACATTTTCTAACTTTTGACTAACTTCAGCTTGATTAGCTTTCATTTCAGCTTGATTAGCTTCTAATTTTTTATTAACCTCAATCTGATTAGCTTCTAGCTGCAAGTTTACATCAGCTAATTTTTGGCATATATCGCCCTAAAATACCTTGGCCCTCTCCATACTCTCTGCATGGGAAGCGTCAAAGTGCTCCCTCAATCTGGCTATACACTTAAGTAAATTCTCCGTACTCGTCATCTTTATCAATCTGTGTATGAGCATACTGGTGGGATTCCGCTGTATTATTAGGCTGCGTTAATTTTGGAAAGGGATTCCGATGTTACTCAAATCTTACTAACTGTCAATATAGTGCAATATGAACATCAATATAAGAATGGGTTAAGGGCCTGGTACCGGTATGATCCTTGCTTATCGTCTGACAATGCTGTCTAGTGCTTGAATGCTATTAAAAAGACTCACAAGTTCGGTCAATATACGTTTCGAAAAAAAATCTTATGGTTTCCCCCATGAAAACCATACAATTTTATGGGGTTTACTGAATCCCATAAGCACCACGTTGTCGGGTGCCATGATAATTAATTAAGAAAGGGGTGTATCATGATTTTCCCCACGTGCGGGCGACTTGATAATTATATAAGAACTGGCTCTACCCAATGTAAGACATCGACCAAGGTCACAAATATCAGTAAAAACCGTCCAGGGAATGGTTTTTATTGCCGAATGCCCCACGTTGGGCTTTGCCATGATAATTATGAAATAGGTGGGTGTATGGTATTTACATGCCTCATGTTGCCTGGGTCATGATAATTAAATAGGGCTGGCATACCATATGGGAATTATCAATTATTTATATGAACATGTGAGCTTATATCAGTTACTGGATGCGGCCTATTCTTATTCTACCCTATATGCTTAACAACTTATGGTTTTACAATTGATTCGATCGGCCGACTTAAGTAGTACCAGTAGCTCAGATCCAATTATATAACGCTGTCCCATGTACCCATCTGGCATTATATATGGAACATGTACTCGTAACCCAACATTCAGCGTTCTTTCCGGGCATGTACATCCTCCCACTGTACGAATACATATTCAGGATCTGATAACTACAAGGTAACTACTCTACAGTAAGAACAATCATCTTCCTATTATAACAAGATTTAATTCTGAAACATGGCATGAAAAAAACACAAAATATAAAATCCTACATTACAATTACTTCCCAACAAAGCAAAAATGAAGTTTGGAGCACTCAGATGACATTTCAAAGGGACACAAGTCCTACACTTACTCATCTGTTCTCCGCAGCTTAGATCAAACTTGGACCTCCTCAGGCATGCTGCTACTTTGTCTCTTGTGAGTTCCTGAGTCTAAGTGTGGTGTCTCAACACCCTGCTTCACTGTCACTAAATATCTATCTCATTTTAAAATATAGCATTCACTGTGACTCGACGAATGTTCATATCCCATGCACATCACTACAACAATGATAATTATAATAATCAAACAAACATTACATAAGACTGTACACAATAATTCTCATCTTATATTTTAATGATCTCTTTGGTTCAAACTGCTTGTCCGTATCGCTTACGGTGTAGCTACTTTATAACTCAACAATGCATTTATCATCACATTATTTACTTTACTTATTTGACATTTAGTTGTCTATTTCATTTGGGCAACCTTTTATTTGTTTATTTTTGTGTAACATTTTATTTGTTTATTTTATTTGTGCAACCTTTTCTTTGTTTATTTTGTGTAACATCTTCGTCTGTTTATTTTGTGTAACATCTTCGTCCCTCTCCATTCCTTCTAAACGAGGACTATAGTACTTCCATTTCTATAACTAAACAATGCTAGTTAATTACTTGATCTCTGCGCCATATGTCGTCACTTCTTGGCCGACTATAAAGTCGTTTATTGTTAATATTACATCAATCCATCCTTTATGCTACCCGTATGAGAAATTAATTAACTTATTAGACTGGGTGTTGCATGTCTCAAGTGTGTCACTTATGCTCCTCCAAGTTACATGTTACAACATTAACTTGGGTAATTCTCGTGCGATTTCAACAATTCAAAATTGGAATCCAAGTCCTCTGAAGGCCTACAATTCATTTCTGCACTCAAAACAAACAATTTCTCATTAATTAAGAATGCCAGATTAAACATTACAGATTCCCAGTACACTTTTAACAGTGACGGTCATTAGCCGTACCTCCCACAATGCGGACAAAAGCTTATACCTGCCAGTCCCAAACAAAGATGGCCGCATGACTCGACCCTTGGCCGACCAGTCCTTCCTTCTCCAGCTATCTCATTAGTCATTCATACGGTACCAACACAATCTTAACTGTTTCTCACTCACTTTCTATGGACAAGGGCTTAAACTGTGTCATCGGCTATGATCTGGAAATCCAAATATTTATCTCCTATCGAAAGGGTAATGTTAATTGGCTCAATATATGGCTCAATAAAATATTATGGCAAAGGAATGGGCTTCTGATACCTACAAGGTCTTGAGGAACGAATACGGTTTTTAAATGCGTGGGATAGTGTTCTTACGGCTTGCCACTCCCGCATGCAAAGTATCGGTAAGGCATCCACTGATCCTTCCGTAAATTCAATGGTGTCGCACCACGACGGGTGGACCACTCCATAATGCAGCTCAATTAAGGTGACACAGTTATTCCTTATTGGCTGAAAATGATGCTAGTATGGCCGACCAGGTACCAACACCTGCTTCCATCCGCAATCAACAATATACCATTACGCTCTCATGGCTGTACTACAATAATACCTTCGAAGAATTTGCCCAATATTGTCCTGACAATGTGCTAAAGAATTTTCCTTGCATTTAATAAAGTAAACATCTTGCCTTTACTTTAAATGGCCCGCATATCAGTGGCTCAAACAACTAGGTCTCTTGGATTATTCCGGATCATATGACAATTTCGTTTCCCTTTCATACAGTTTACTCGGTGACTTCACATTATCTCTCAATAAGTTGGCATGGTATAACTACTGGCTTTTACGTTACGACGCTTACTACGTGACTCATAATATTCATTAGATTTAGGCATGTATAATAGCATGCTAACATTTATTTTTATACACTTTATATTTATATCTTGCCTTACAGATTCTCGGGATTGATGCAATTTAACTACTCATGTAATCATGCTTACTAATATTTTCTCACGTCCTTCTCCTCTGGTGGTCGTATCCAACAATACTGCGCATAACCCACCATTGTTGCCTTTTAACAACGACAAATGGTGGTTATAACATACATTTCTTGCTGCTTCAATTCACTGATTTCTTTTTCGATGTTACACATTATAACTTGTTCACTTTCGTGCATCTTTATACAATACATCATTATAAAACCTATTACACAACACTAAACCACATAAATTTTATATAACACACGTTTTGTACACTGGTGCCTTGCTGGCGTCAAATCTGCGTAATTATGGAAGTACAGGCTGAGCTTTCTCCCGACATCTCTTTCCTCCCAGTGATAGTCTCTGATATAGCGCCTATCTCCTGATATCTCCTACAGTTCTCACCATCTCCTACTTCAAAGATTAGTGTATCTGTTGTGGTGTGCGTGATCGTTGTTCCAGATCGCCTACCATCAATATAGTGTCTGTGGCTTGAACTTAATCACAATGCCTGCGATGTTCTTTCCTTCCCATGACTGTCGGTAATTGACTATGGTGTATAATCACGATACTAACAAAATCCAATTTACAAGACCTCTCTACTGTTCTACACATTAGATTAGTGTAATTATATTGTTCAATTGACATTCGCGTCACTTGTTGCGCGGCTTGTATAATAATAATAATAAGCTTTACTTAGCTTCACTTTAAATTGCTTTATATTTTCACTCGCGGCTTTGTTTCCTATATAGGCGCGGCTTTGTTCACAATTATGAACTCTAAAAGATGACTTTATGTAATAGTTTTGCGGGCGTAGCGTTGTTTACTAATTTCCAACGCGCGGGAGTAGCATCCTCCCCGTGTGAGTTCTGACTTTAGACTGCTTTGCTCCAAGCCGCACTGCTCTATATAAGGTATTCCTTCGAAAACATAGTCCCTTCAAATTTCTGGAGCATCTTCTTCTGTGATAATGCCTTTTCCGGTTTGGAAATGTTTTATATGCTCAGATTTGCATATTTCTTGGGTCTACAATTATCCTCTCTGGATTTCATTCACCTGAGTGTTCATCTCGAATCTCTCGGATGAATAGTTTCCACTTAATCAATTTATTTCTCTTGATGAAGTTCCCTTTCCAACTACCTTTCCTTGTGTCCCGGGGATTCTTTTGGTCATTTATCACTGTCCTCCTCCCCTCATGACGCTCTAAAGTAGTCCGCTAGAGACAGTCTGCTCTACCCCCTCGTTCAGGCTAGTATGTTAAGTGTCAATTTGCCTCGAAATCTCGGTTCTTGGCCAAAATAACTGTAGTAATGGTATCTGGAGATGATATAGTAATGGATGTTCACTCGTCCGCTGCCGTAGACCCTCCATCCCGCCTTAATAGGAGCACGACTTATATAGTTGAAATTGCTGCCCTGACTGCCATCTTTGTGAAGGAGTC
Source organism: Meconema thalassinum (assembly GCA_946902985.2). Taxonomy (NCBI): domain Eukaryota; kingdom Metazoa; phylum Arthropoda; class Insecta; order Orthoptera; family Tettigoniidae; genus Meconema; species Meconema thalassinum. The sequence continues at coordinate 935,224,121 of OX336390.1, forward strand.
CATAATGCCAACCCCACGCATTCGGAACTATATCGCATATGGCAGACCAATGGTTTTGCCTAGACCAATATTTTCGTCCAGACCAATGGTGGATTGATAGCGCGGTCCTGCGGGCCGCGTTAGCTAATAGATAACACCCCTGGATTTTGTCACGCACAGTGGGGAAGTCACGGATCAATAATCTTTATCCAGGCCAATGGTTTTGTCTATTATTTCATTATTCATGTTGGCAACATGTCACGTGGGTATGACGTAGTGTCCGGGGTGAATGGAAAATGGCCGACCTTTTTCAAATGAACTCGACCAATAATGCTTTATTTACGTTAAAGGTAATTATTTCCGGTGCAGCAGTGGCAATTGACATTGTGAAACGACTCCCAACAACTCCGAGAAAGGTTTTTCAATCATAAATACTACATTTTCAAAACTATACCTTGTTGAAAGTTACGAAAAGGCATGTTCTCACAGTCTGCAGAATTAGTGAATTGATTTTTCAGATTTCATGTTTCAACATGTTTTTATGTGTCTATAAGCCTGGGACTTATTTCCAGTCGCTTAAGGTATTGAGGCAGTTGTATATGTGCGGATTTGGGGTTTAATACGATCTCTACACTCATTGATAAAGTCTTAAATGTTGAAATTTAACGGATTTCGAGCCAACTGAAATTGCACAATTCACATTTGATTTGTCACGCAAGGGAAGGTATGCCAGCAAGCTATGTGCACAGCCGTCGGCCTAGCGTCTTAAAGTGCTAAGGAGAGAAAAAATGCTCGGTTGGAGTGAGATTTGAACCCAAGATGATCAAGCTTTTTAAGCACAAGGGGAGCGTCTTAGCACCCGCGGCAGCCAGGCCGACACCTTTAAGCGATGCTTGCTGGGATAACTTCGCTTATGCGACAAAGCAAACGTGAATTTCATGTTTTTAATCGGCTCTAAATCCGTTTAATTTGAGCGTTTGCAATTTTATCATATACCACCGTGTTTGCCTTAACGAGACCTATGCAATGGTAATGGTTTTTGAAAAAAGTAAATCCGTTAGCTATTTTCTTACGTTAGAAATTAGGATACCGTCGAAAGAATTTTTACAGCTTACTTCTTCCAGTTTTTACAGCTTTTTGTGCATGTTAGTAACGACTTTAGTCGAAGTAGGGCTTAATGAAATTTGATTTAGGAAAACTGACCAGGAGTTTGTTTTGATCTTAAAAACTCTGCTTCAAAGTTGGTAATTTAGATCTAACTGAGGGCCCACTTTCTCGTAGTAGAACCAGGTAAATATTTAACTAATTTTACTTATTTTATTTTTAGGATCGCTTACACGCCGCCTGGTTCGATAAAGGCATCTCTAGATAAAAGGCATGAAGGAGAATTATCCAATGAGGAAACGCTCTTAAAACCTACTCTTCGTTCTTCTGTTGACCCTTTCAACATATAAAGAAGATGGTCTGTTCTGTGGCAAAGAGGCCTCGTCTCGGAAGGAGACGAAAAAGGAAGTTAAGTACAGACGTGGTATTATCCACGAGATCCGAACGATTCCGGTTATTACAGGCATCCGAATCCGAGCAATCGAACGTGGCGATGAATGGGGACGTACTGTAGTGCTCGTGTGGACATCATAAGAGACCTTGTTGCTGACGAGGCCAAATATCATCGAGATGTCATCTCCGATTTGTATCTGGAGGCGTTTTGGAGGGTGATGGTAGCAGCGTCAAGACTGGCCGTGGCCGTCCTGCGGACCCCGAAAAACACGACGCTTTTGAAAACCTTGTACGTTCTTGGAGACCAATGAAGATTGCCAGTTCGCGCTTGGTGATCTTCATGACTATCTTGAGAAAGCACGGTATGTAAAGAAATGGAATGTGGCCCATGCGCGCAAAAGTATCTCAAAGAAAAACTACTTAGCCACTATGGACAGCGAATCTTCATCACCGAGCTGCCAGGTCGAAACTGTATTGTAAATATGAAAGAAAAGGCAGAAAACATCTTTCACGACAAATGGTACGAGTAACGTGGGAAGTTCGAGGCCGATGAACATCGGCGAATTTTAGAAAAGGCCGCTCAAATTATAAAAGAAGAGATTCGGACATGTGCATATTATAATCTGGAAGAATATCCGTCCGCAGAAGAGCGTCGTTAGATGCCGACGTTCTACCGAATACTCTAGCTCTGTTTCTTGATCGGAACATCACGACCAAGTTAGACGGCGCAACCGGCAAATCCGCCAAGAAAAAAGCCATTGGGCAGGCAATTATTTCAGCTTGTCGTCCGAAGTCCTTTTTATCTCCTATCTTGTTGGCAGTTGGCATGTGTGTCCACCGACACTACGGGTCGCGGCAGATTGTAGATCTTTTTCATAACATGGGATTCTCCGTGTCCTACAACGAGGTTCTTTGTTACGAGAATAACGTAACAGCTTTCACGACCAGTGAAAATGACGCAGGCGAAGAACAACTTGTTCAATATACCTTTGATAACACTGATGTTAATGTGCGCACGGGACGTTTCACAATGTGGGTGGTGTTATGATGTCTACACCGGCCCCTACTTTACCTCGGAAAGCAGTACCACGGCAACGAAATATATCAGCTGCTGCTGTAACATTTAGTTTATAGATTTCATGTTTCAACCTGATTTTATGTGTCTATAAGCCTAGGACTTATTTAGCTATATTTTTTTATAGGTCTACATATTTCTGTAATTGTAATCATTCGAACGATTTCAGAAAAAAGAGCTATTAATTTTCTTTTTACTTTCCGGGAGGAGGCCGTGCCAGCCATCGACACCGACGTATGATATTAGTCGACCCTACATGTACGATATTGCACGAAATATTTTTAAAATTTCACAAATGTTTTTTAGTTTCTTATAATTGTCGCTGTTAAAACCACAAACCAAATGTTCATTAAAACGCATTGCGTCGTTTTATGATTTTTACATGGGCGTCGCGTAACCAACTCAACGTGGCGTTCAACTTATTCTGGCTGTAGCTCGTGCATTATTAGACGTACGAACAAAAAAAATACACTTCTGCAAAGCTAAAACCATGCTCTTTCGTTCTGTTTAGCTTATTTTCCTTTAACCCCGTGTTTTGGTCACTTAAAACCGCGTTGTTTGAAAACAAAATTTAAAAAAAAAATCGCGCGTTTTTTGTTTTTTTATCGACCGTAAGTGACCGAATGTTGCTTTTCTTACGTTTTTTAGAACCTGCATATTCTCCCCTTTCATTTGATACCATACTTTGTCAATTTTGGATAAACGATTCGGTTTTTACGGGCGCTCCAGGAATATCCTGGAATTCCAGGTTTCTAGGCCTGGAAAACAAGGAAGAGAATTTTAGTATGTTGTTCCCCAGGGTCAATTTGTCAAATTCTCAGAAAATTAGCTTTACATGATTTTTTTCAACCTTAAATCCTAAAATGCCTGGGCTAATTAACTTACACTGCCAAGTTCATCTTGACAATTTACCCCCCTCAAGAACACATAGTTGTGACCAATTTAAAATCACAACAGTTAACATGATTGTCTGTAAGTCTTCACTTTAATTAGTAGTACGTAATGGAAAAAAAGGACCCTTTTAAAACTCTGCATTAGTTTGATAGCAGATTCAACACTAAATTGTAGTAGATTATTCCTAAACAGTTATAACTCCTAACTCACAGTCATATATAGAATGTAATAAATACTCTTCTGAGGTAGAATAAGGTACAGTCTACATTAAAACTTTCTTTTTTGTAATGTTCAGAATTGAGGCACTTCTTTTACCAAATTAACGGTTTCTGCCAATATTTTCGAAATTTAATATGCCTCTGAAGGTTTTTTTTAGCGGCTTCGGTGGCGTAGTTGATAGCATGCTGAGCTTCTATGCCCAAGGTTGCGGGTTCAAACCTGGCCGATCGTCGGAATTTTTAAGAGCGTTAAAGATCCCTCAGTATGACTTCCTTCGTAGGGGAAGTAAAGCCAGCGGTCCCATGTCATAGATTTATGGCATGTAAAAAAAACTTCTGCTAATTACACTTGTGTGAAGCTAAATTGTAGGTTAGATTTGACTAACGTTCTTAGGTTCCAACGTTCGTCGCCAGGAGCCAACTGCGGTGGCATCTAGTAACGAAGTTCAGGACTAGTTGTCGGTGACGTTGGCATTTGGTAGCAAAAGTAGGAACTATCTGAAAATTGAATGTCTGCAGTCCTTACTTGAATTAAAACAGAAAACACACACTAATACAGCCATCACAATTAACACCGGTTATCAGACAGATTCTACACACCCGAAGTACACGGGGCTACATGACCGTGTTGTCGCAGCCCCTAAATTGAGGAACCAATCAACTGCCAAAGTGTTTTTCTCCCTCATTTCTCTTGGCAGTTATTGAGATATGTTCTGCAGAGCTTCGGACAGGCTGTAAGTTTTAGACAACATTTTACACACCGTAATACAAAAGTAGTTACAATAGCTGAAACTATGGGGCCCTCATTGGTTATTATTTTATTTATGTATTTATTTATTTATTTATTTATTTATCGTATGGCCTTTAGTGCCGGGAGTGTCCGAGGACATGCTCGGCTCGCCTGAGTCGGTAGCTGCTTCCAGCGGACACCCTTACGGTGAACTACAAGTTCCGTTTAATTTCAAGTAGTTCCAACTTTCGCTACCAGATATCAATGATACCTAGTGGTGAACGTTGGAACTTTGATAGAGTGTTCCGACGAAATCCAACCTAACAATTTAGCTTTACACAAGTTTAGTCTGTGGAAGGATTTTTTACATGCCATAAATCTATGACATGGGACCGCCGGCTTTACTTCCCCTCCCAAGGAAGGCATACTGAACAATTTTTAACGCTCTTAAAAAATCCGACGACTTCGGCCAGGTTTGAACCCGCTATCTTGGGTACAGCAGTTCAGCATGCTACCAACTACGCCACCGAAGCCCTCATTGGTTACGGGCCCCTATTCATTTGCCATCCTTGCCCCTCCCTCTCGCCGGCCTTGGTGTTGATGATTCCAACCCAGTACCACTAACTAGAATTGCATTTCTTAGCAGAGCCTGGATCTCTGGGGTGGCAGTCTTTAATGCTAGCCACTACACCATGAGGTGTACACAAGATGCAAGGTGACCATAACTGTCTCAATACAGTGTGTAGGCACATGCCTGAGGAGTCTCCTGATTATATCCCTTCCCTGAATCCTTGAAAGTTATTGTTCTCAGGTTCAGTGGCGGCTGGCGGATAATTGTTCTGAGCGTTGCACTATTAAGGATAGGGGGTGGGGAAAGAAAACTATATTCAATTGCGCGGTAAAACAGATGCACCTCATTCATCACGAATGGCACATTTCAGAGAACATCACATTGTCATCGGATGAAATGGATTATAAGTTAGACTACATGAAAATCTTCACGAGAACAAAACATCATACGTTATATACAGGGTGTCAGGGAATGTTCTCCGCAGTGCCTAGGCACTCCTACGTTAGGTGAGAGCCGGAGTTAAGTTGGCAGCACGTTTGCTGCTGACAGCGCGGCTGCCACCGCTTCTGTCAAAACAATACAAACAACTAACAGTCCACTTAGAGATTCCTGTTTCTTGAGCTAATTTGCGTATTGATTTACTTGGACTTCGCTGCATTATATCGGAAATTTCATCAAGTTTTTCGTCTGTTAACAGCGTAGGCCTGCCTGTTCCTTGTACATCGTGAACTGAGCCGGTCACAAGAAATTTACTTATCATATCCCGAACGGTATCCCGGTTTGGACACTTTGAATTAGGAAACTGCACTGAAATTTTAGTTTTATATTTTCTGTAAACTGATCACCTTCACGAAAAACGTATTCCACCAAAAACGCTCCCTCATAAGTAGTAAACATTACCGACTGTATCCTGTTGCACTCTTCCAATATTCTAAACGCTCCCTTACCGCATTCACACTGACGCTCACAGCACAGCTCACACGTGTGTTCTGATATCCTGTCGACCTTGGAGAAGACAAGCTAGTACCTGGCTGTCGGCGAGTGAGCGAAAGGTCTGCCAACTTAACTCCGGCTCTCACCTAACGTAGCAGTGCCCAGGCACTGCGGAGAACATTTCCTGACGCACTGTACAAGGGCGAGAAACAACCGTGATTGTCGCAAGTATGCACAAATTACATCGGCAGTTGACGGAGTATCTTGGATGTCTCCGTCCATGCCTCGGCTCCCTTGTTGTAATTAGCGGGCAACAACCAGCCGAGTTACTGTTGGGATAGGACTTTATTGCTCTAGCATCTCTGCCATACCCTTCACTGTTGAGATCTGGTCGGTGCTCGGGCCTGGCAACGACCAAACGGACGAGCACTCCGATACAGATCACAGTAACTTACTATAAGATTTCCTGAATTATTAAGGAATAAAATTATGAATTCCTATAGCTCTAAAAGAAACGTACAGCTTTTATTACTAAAAATATTATTACCGGTACGGTATTAATTGTTTTTCTTAATGAAATCTGGTCGTTGTGCAACAATGCTTCCACTGCTCAGGTTGTGATCAGACCACATTTAGTTGGCCTGACACCAATCTTGTTCAGGGGCAATGCTCCACAGTTCCCACACAGTGTCATGTGGTGTGGGCTCCTTCAAGGGCACTGCTAAATGAGTTCCATTGTTTGAGCAGTCAAAGATTTATATCCCCCTTAAGTAAATAACTTTTGAAATGTAATCTAGATGCTAAATTGGTAGCATCATAGCCTACAAAATAAAATATTATTAAGTAAAAAAAATGGATATTTGGATCAGTTCTAAGTATCTACTCTGATGAAATCAATACACACACAGATAATATGAAGGGCATTTTCAATCTGTAATCATTTCCAAATGATTTAATTTCCCTGTTACTTAAGTCATTTTAAGAATTGTGTATATAGGTTGATAATCACTGTGAATGATAATTCAAATCATGAAAATAATATATCATAGTAAAAGTCATTCTTACATTCCGAATAAAATTAGTGTACTTCTTTACTGTTGTAAACACATTGATATTACTCCATAACTGTAGGCTAGATGTGTTAGGTACGGTGCAGTGTAATGGATGTGAGTGGGGGGCAAGCCTTCAATTATCCTTATTTCCTGGAGAAAATTGCTCAGCCAAGAAGTGACTGCTAGGCAGTGTGGGGACTGCACATCTTCATCAGTTCCTCAACATGTTTGGGCTCCTAGTGACTGCGCTGATGCTGGTAGCTGCAGTGACTGGACTTTTCCACAATGAGGTTAGCAGCTATGTTGTGCTACGCTACTTGTTGAGCTTATCTAATACAAAATCAATTTATTTGCAAGGTTCAGTCAATCTTAATCACATGAAATATATTTCAGGTTATTTTTCACATATTCCAGTAATATTGTATTGTTAGTGTTTTAAGGGAGGAACAGCAAGGTCATCTGACCCTAGGGAGGAAGGAAGGAAGAGAGGGAGGAAGGAAGGGAGGGAGGAAGGAAGGAAGGGAGGGAGGAAGGAAGGAAGGGAGGGAGGAAGGAAGGAAGAGAGGTAGGAAGGAAGGAAGAGAGGTAGGGAGGAAGAGAGGTAGGACGGAAGGGAGAGAGGACGGAAGGAAGAGAGGAAGGAAGGGAGGAAGGGAGGGAGAGAGGAAGGAAGGAAGAGAGGAAGGGAGGAAGGAAGAGAGGTAGGAAGGGGGAGAGGAAGGAAGGAAGGGAGGGAGGGAGGAAGGGAGGGAGGAAGGGAGGGAGGAAGGAAGGAAGGGAGAGAGGGAGGAAGAGAGGGAGGAAGGAAGGGAGAGAGGAAGGAAGGGAGAGAGGAAGGAAGGGAGGGAGGAAGGGAGAGAGGAAGGAAGGGAGGAAGGGAGAGAGGAAGAAAGGGAGAGAGGAAGGAAGGAAGATAGGTAGGGAGGAAGAGAGGAAGGAAGGAAGAGAGGGAGGAAGGAAGGGAGTAAGGAAGAGAGGGAGGAAGGGAGAGAGGAAGGAAGGGAGGGAGGAAGGAAGGGAGGAAGGAAGGAAGGAAGGGAGGGAGGAAGGAAGGAAGGGAGAGAGGAAGGAAGGAAGGGAGAGAGGAAGGAAGGAAGGGAGAGAGGAAGGAAGGAAGGGAGGGAGGAAGGAAGAGAGGTAGGGAGGAAGAGAGGTAGGAAGGAACGGAGGGAGGGAGGGAGTTGGGGAGGGAGGTAGTTGGGGAGGAAGGGAGGGAGGGTGTTGGGTAGGAAAGGAGGGAGGGAGGGAGGAAGGGAGGGGGGAGGGAGGGTGGAAAGGGTTTGAGTCTTCAGTCCCAAGACTGGTTTCATCCAGCCCTCTATGCCTCCCTGTCCTGAGCTAATTGTTTCATAGTGAAGTGGATGTCAGAACAGTAAATTCTGGAAATCAGCTAAGTCTACAAAATCACATTATCAACTCAGTTACATTTTAAGTGCTTACCAAACAAACCAAGTCCAGAAGCTCACCAAGGAAATAGTAAATCTGAATAGTTACGGTTACTAACAATAGTCAAGAAAACAATAACTCCAAGTGCTCGCCATGGTAGAAATTTTCCTCTTTATACACATAAAAAGTACTAACGAAAGATGCTACATTTATAGAAGTGTAATAGACTAACGGAATAAGAAATAATTGGTTAGAAAGTCCAACTCATTACAATGTTTAATTAAGAACTTCTGTAGCATATCGTATCTACTGTTGTATATAAGCCCTATATACGAGGGCTGTTCTTTTTTTCAAGTTCCGATGGACTGTATAAAAATAACAGCTTGACATACCAAACTGATTTTACCACTAAATGTTTGCTTGTTGTATTCTTATGTCTCAACATAATCGCCAAAACGATTGAAACATTTGTCGTATCGTTTCACCAGCTTGCCACGGTGGGTGAGTGGATAGTGTGTCGGTCTACTAACCCCAAGATTGCAGGTTCGCTCCTGGCCGTGATAAGTGATTTTTTGAAAGGCGGCAAAAATACGACACGCATGTCATACGATGTTGGCATGTCAAAGAACCCATTTGAATTCAGTTAGGCCATGTTCATAAATGGCAAAATTAATCTTGGGAGTTTCCGCCAACACAAAGTTCCTCATTTCTCTGCTAGAAAGCGCTATAGTGTTCAAGGAGCTTAGATATCTAACCTCCTTGACTTTCATAGTGATTCAAGGAACAAAGAAATTCGACATGCAAGCTACCCTCTGGGTGTCAAATTACAAAGCTTGCACCCGGCACCTGAGGCCATAAGATATTATTATTACCAGCTTTCCAATGCCCTCGGCAAAAACTTCTGCCGCCACTGAGGTGGTTACGTCTGGAGAGTTTCCTAAAGTTTTTCCTTTTTGGCGAGGCATTGCCGCCCAACCATACCTTCAATTCTTGAGAAAGGTGAAAATCATTCACGACCGCACTGTGCCAACGTTACGATAGAGTTTTTCAAAGAATTCAAGTGTGAAGGTTTGGACCATCTGCCGTTTAGTCCAAACCAGCACTGAATGAATTTCACCTTTTTCGAGAATTGAAGGTATGGTTGGGTGGCAACGCCTCACTTTCAGATGTACCCACCTCAGTGGCGGCATAAGTTTTTGCCGAGGGCATTGGAAAGCTGGTATAACGATACGACAAATGTCTCAATCGTTTTGGTGATTATGTTGAGACAAAAGAATAAAGCAAGCAAACATTTAGTAGTAAAATCAGTTTGGTTTGTCAATCTGTTATTTTTATACAGTCCATCGGAACTTGAAAAAAAAAAAAAAAAACCAGCCCTCGTATGTATCTGCCAATTCTAAACTAAGCCTAAGTGACCAGGATCTGATGATGTTTGCTAGACGAGCGAAACTTGTATTCCAATTTAGCCCCCCATTTGTGTGAGAGATGTTTTATTAAGTGTATAAATATTATTATTATCGAATTTGGCCAACTATGAACCGCAAGGAACTCAAGACTTATTGGGTTTCTTTCTCTTTTCTTTCCGGAACTTCTTCATCCTGTCACTTCTTTGTTTTCTCTCCTCTTCGGAAATGATCCGTTTGGTCCTCCTGCTCGGTGGTTTCTCCTGAAATGATTTTACTCCGTCAACTCGACTGCGGAACTCTCTTCTATCGTAGGCCATCGGTGGAGTAATTCTAACTTCCGCTGCATCCCTCTTCACCTCATCTACCCATTTAGATGTAACCTTTAACCCAATGATGTAACTGAAGATACTTTTGGTCAGCCTGCCTTCATCCATTCGTAGTAAATGTCCGTAGAACTTCAGCCTCCGCTTCTTCATTACGTCTGTGATCTTTTCAGTACATTTGTAAAGTTCTTCATTTATCGTCTTCTTCCATGTCCCACCAGTAGTCTTCTGTGGTCCAAGTATTTTTCTCAGAATCTTCCTTTCTCTCTTCTATAGTACTTGAAGTTCTCCCTTTTTACTTAAAATAAGACACTCTGAAGCGTACAGGTTGTGCTACCGATTTGTAGTGTCTGATGTTGGCCTTGTATGATAAAGCTCATTTGTTGTATTTATTCTGGGTTAGTTTGTAGGCCAGGTCCAGTTTTCTGGTTCTTTATCCAGTCCGTTGGGTTGGATCCATTCCCCCAGGTATTTAAACTTCTCTGTCCTCTTAATCTTCCCATGATTTACTTCTATATATTTCTCATTTTGGTGTCTGCACTCCATATAATCCGTTTTTTCATAGGAGATTTAAAGACCTGTTCTTCGAACTATTTCATGAAGACTGTGTATAAATAATTCATGTATTTATTTCACGCTCTAGGAAATTAGTTGTTACTCCCTGCTCAATCTAATAGGGCACACTCGTGTCGATTAACTGAAAAGCTTCCACTAATAGATTACGTTGGCAACACTGAAAAATGGTTTCTAATATTTGCTATTCTTCTTCTCGCGGATGGGTCACTTAGGACCACGCGGAATCAATGTATGTTGAGCCTTCCTGCTTGCCCAATAGCTCTTCATATGCATGGATTGTTGTAGTTTCTGCTCCTCCGACCATGCACGTAGTGTTGGTTTCTTCTGATCTTCCTCAAATCCCCTTGTGTGAACAATATTCCTGATAACTCGGGTTCGGAAGTTTAAGACCTAAAGAAGTACAAAATATGCAAGCAAATATGACCTAAAAACTAGCTAAATATGACCTAGAAACTATAAAATATGACCTAAAAAACTATGAAATATGACATGATTTTTTCGGATAGGAAGAGTATCACTAACATACAGTTATCGTCTTAAGTGCCAAAACAATTTTCCAGTGTATTGGACATGTGATATTTTGATTTTACAAGTGACTTTTTTTTAATGAACTGTGTGTATTTGCAATGTATTTTATGCCCATAAGTGTTTACAATGTGTATACCTGGCTGATGAAGAACAACATTATTGTTCGAAACATGTAGCCTACCAGTACAAAACAGTGCTAATAATATTACAAGTATTGAAAAGACGGAAATAAGAGTAAGTTATTTAGTGGAATTTAAATTCAATATGGACCATTATGGATAAAAACAATTTCCTTGTTTGCTAATTGCTTCTGAGCTAAATATATCTACTGGAGTGACATCCTGTTGAAAGGCAGAAGCACACTATCGTCATGTTCCGTGACCTCATGCGCACAGTGTCGCAATCAAACTTGTCCACAAAGATGTGCTAAAAGACGTCCGTAGAGGAACGCCTTCTTGGAATCTCATCTTCTAAACCTGTTATCTGCCTGTTCCGGGAAAAGAAAAAAATATATATCTACTATACTATTCGGAAATCCTGTGTTTGAAACTCGACGCAGATAACACGTACCTTGTTAACGACGCCTCAAATTAAACAAAAATGCTGAAATTATAACCAAATATGACCTTATATCACTAAAATATGACCTAAACAATAAAAATGGCCGAAATATGCATTAATAGGCAACATCAAATTGCTTTAAACATGGTCAGGGACCCGCCATTCAAACTTATTTTTCAGATTTCGGGTAAAATGAGCTCAGGAAAAAAATATAACTTTTCCTTAACATCCGAACCTTACTGATAACATTTCTATTCATCAGATCTGTCGATCCCATCTCAACTTGCTATTATTATTAAATAGCGTATGGCTTTTAGTGCCGGGAGTGTCCGAGGACATGTTGGGCTCGCCAGAGGCTGTAGCTACTTCAATGCGGACACCCATGGGGCGAGCTACAAGTTCCGTTCAATTTCAAGTAGTTCCAACTTTCGCCACCAGATGTCACTGACATCTAGTGGTGAATGTTGGAACTTTGATAGAGCATTTCAACGAAATCTAACCTGCAAATTTAGCTTCACACAAGTTTAATTAGTGGAAGGTTCTTTTACATGCCATAAATCTATGACATGGGACCGCCGGCTTTACTTCACTGAGGGATTCTAACGCTCTAAAAAATCTGACGACTTTGGTCGGGTTTGAACCCGCAATCTTAGGCATAGAAGCTCAGCATGCTACCGACTATGCCACCGAAGTAGCTTAATATTTGCTGATTCGTGAGTACAGATGACAGCCTCCCCAGGGCCTAACAACATGTGAGACATGAAAAGGCAACCATTGGGCACCTGCCAGTCTCCTCTCTTTCTTGCTCAGCCCTGGTTCTCTTCCTGACCTTGGCAGTATTACGATATCTAAGGCCCAGGGATATTATGTTTCATTCTCCCATTTTTATTTTTATTTTACTGATGACCCAATTTTTTGAGAGGACTGTAAACTTACATTTTCCCTTCTTCAATGTAATGGTGCTACGAGGGGACAGATGATCTCAAAGTTCCAGCCCTTAAAACAGGGACGGTCAAACTTTTTCACATGCAGGGTCACTAATTATCTTAGGTCATATGCACAGAGTAACAAACGTAACATAGGAAAAATAAGGGGGAGGGGAGCAGCCCGGAATGGTTGATAAAGTAAGGTTATGGAGGTCCCATAATGATGGCAGAGGGTGTTATACAGTATGTACTTCACGGCATTTGTACGAAGTAATCGATTGCCCTAAGACTAAGCTGTTAAAAGCACGAGAGAGCTTTCTATAAAATCTATTACCAACATTGAAGTAATTAAGCGTCATGTTTTTGTTTTTAAATACCCTTATATGAGAGAAATATTTTGTTGGAGCCGAAAATATTTGTTATTTTCCACAACAAGTTTACAATATGTTTGCGAGACATATAGGATATGTTCGCATGGTATTTGTTTGCTTGTGTTGACTATAGCTTGAGGCGGCCTTTTCTCTATGAATTTCTATATTATACAAGAGTGGCCGATCTAGGAGTTCCATGATCCTTGAGGGGGAGAGGGGACTGTTTTCATCAAGGATGATGTGGTTTTCACTACCCTCTGCTGGACAAGGATGTACAAAACTGCCTGATATACTCAAATGCGGTGCGGAAGCAGGTTATCATGGCCCGTGAAATGAACATTTCAAAAGGGTCATTATCAAGGCTTCTGTCAGAGGACCTTGGACTACGGGCTTATCGCCGACGAACAGGACATTACCTTGACGCGCGTCTAAAGAAGCTGAGAGTGCTTAAACGTCGACGTCTCCTGCAGCGTTACGCGCAAAATGGTCATCGAAACATCCTCTTCACCGATGAAAAGGTATTCACTATTGAAGAATATTTCAATGTGCAAAACGACAGGGTTTATGCATCATCATCTCGGGAAGCCAGTAAAAAGGTTCTGAAAGTTCAGAGGGCCCATCATCCCTCCTCTGTGATAGTATGGTGGGGGGGTGAGTTATTCTGACACCACCCAGCTGCATTTCTGCGAAAAGGGTGTTAAAACCAGCGCCAGAGTGTACGAAAGCACTGTTTTGGAGCCTATTGTGAAGAACTTAAGTGGCACATTGTTTCAAAACCAACCCTGGACTTTCCAGCAGGATTCTGCTCCAGCCCACAAGGCTAGGTCAACTCAAGGGTGGCTTCAGCGTCGTGTCCCCGACTTCATTTCAACTGAAGATTGGCCCAGTAGCAGTCCGGACCTGAACCCTTTGGACTACCGACTGTGGTCAGTGCTTGAGGGCATTGTCTGCAAGAAGAGACACCCCACCATTGGAAGTTTAAAGCGTTCCTTATTGTCAGCAGTGGCGGATTTCCCCCTGGATGTCCTCCATTCCTCCATAGACGAGTGGCCACAAAGACTCGGAGCCTGTATCAGTGCCAAAGGTGACCATTTCGAAAAGTGATTGGTGATTTGTGTAAAGAATGCCTGTAAGAACAACATACTAACAGCAAATTAAAATACTTCTCATAATATTTGCGTTTTTCACTTTTTAAGTTGTAACAGTATTTATGGTTAGACTGGGTAGCTTGAGGCGGCCTTTTCTCTATGAATTTCTATATACAAGAGTGGCCGATCTAGGAGTTCCATGATCCTTGTGGGGGAGAGTGGACTGTTTTCACTACCCTCTGCTGGACAAGGATGTACAAAACTGCCTGATGTACCTCAAATATTATTTGGCCTTGCATTTTGAGGAAAAAAGGTTTGCTAACAAGGGGAGGATACGATGCATTGGTCACCGATTCAAACCATCTTTAGTACACGTGTAGGGCATGACCAGGCGTATATGGCCAGAGAGCCATTGCAGTGTGTTTTTTTTTTTTTTTTGTGTGTAACCATTGGCAATTTCCAACCAATACGCATAGCATGAGTCACTACTTGCAGGGTACGGGGTGGTTTGATGGTTCACAGATGTACAATGAACGGAACAGACCGGGCCTTCAATGTAGCCTATAGATGTATAGGCCTACCAGTACATATAATAGAATACACCTGACCATGTACTGTATAATGCCAATGTATTTGCAATGCCGATACTGTACATTATGTAATGTCACAAACGTTGACCCCCATACGATGATTTCAGAATCCCTTTTTCCGCTCACATAACACGTTATTACAATTGACTGCAAAATAAACATTATTCACGACGCCTACAGTTGAACGAATTGCCAATGTTTACAACAAAAGAGAAAACACAACACACTGCAAAAAGCTCACATGTGGGATTCGATCCAGCGATCCCGCGCTTACGAAGCAGGGCTCTTACCACTGCACCACGCGCTCATTGGCTTATTGTTAGCGTACTCCGCACTGTAATTGCAATTAATTAATTTCTCGGAAACAGCTGAGATGCGCACGTTACTACTTGCACCTGATACACGCCTGGTCATGTCCTACACGTGTAGTCATGTAAAATACCCAGGTATTTATAAATCGGGGTAAATACCTAAGGTATATACTCGGGTAAATACCCAAATTGGGTAAATACCCAGGTATTTTAGATTTTTCATTAAAAATCCTGTGTCGTGGTAAGTTGAACCTTGAAAAAGTGTACTGGTATGCAAACTATTCTACAATAACTTTTTTGAAATGTAACAACATTAGATAGTTAATAAAATTAATTTTAATTAGAATTGGGACTTAAAAACAGAGAATTTGGAATTATATCAGGAGATATAAACTAACAACTCCACTACACTGAAAAAGTTATGTTAAGTACAGTAGGCATCAAACAAAGAATAAAAAATGGGAAGGAAGTACAGTGTCAGTTTGAATTCTGAGTAGGATGAACTGAGCAGTGTTGCCAACCCATATGCTTGCTGGCATACATCTTCACCCATTATAGAGCCCACATACTATACTACAAAAACTTCCTGACATGCATTTATATTATTTAGAGTATGATTTAAAAATTAATATTTTTTAATATTTAAAATTGAATAAAAAATAATATAAAGCACTTTTACTAAGCTTTTTTTTCCTTTCAAATTTCCTTTTTATTGAATATATTTTATTACCTTTTGAGTTTTGGCATACACATTTCAATTAATATGCATATAGCCTACTCTTATTACTACAAAAGTAGCTTTTCCCTCCCACATCTTTGTTGCTCATTTCCAGTACCGTAATAAAACTCGACCTTCTCAATATCTTGGTATTTATTAAACATTTAAAACACAAAACAACCAAAAGGTTTTATCCAATATTTTACAATAGTTTAAGGAAAAAAGAAACACACTTAAAGACAAGGTTACAATGCCAAAACATATAAATACCCAAAAATACCCAAATGTCCATTTTCCTTTTCTTTTAGTTTTGGAGGATCAATATTGTTCCTGATTTCAATTTAAGGCATGAAATACCTGTGTTTCAGTCCTTGTTTGTCCAACACTTCATCAACCCATCATAAAATGTTGTACAAAGCTCAAAAAACCTGAAAAAAACCCTCATTTTGGGTATTTAAATGACCACTGGGTATATACCTGGGTAAATACCCAATTTATATTTACCTTCCCACTGGGTATTTACCCGGCCCACATTACTATACACGTGTACTAAAGATGGTTTGAATCGGTGACCCATGCGTCTTATCCTCCCCTTGTTAGCCTTGTTCCTTTTGTGTGTCTCTCTGAAACCAATTCAGGGGACTGGCGAGCCAGATATGGTCCACGGGCTGTAGTTTGGATGGCCCGGCCTTAAAGCAACAATCCTCACCCTCCTAAGTGACAGTCCATTGCCTAAAGATGTTTTTTAGATTGCACCTATAGCATCATCATCATCTTGCACAGTTTCCAGCCTTGGTCCAGTCTTCTCCTTTCTTTCGCACGCAGTCCTCCACACCTTTCAGCCACTTATCTCTTGGCCTTCCTCTTGGTCCTTTTCCCTCTATTTTCATCTCGTGTATCTTCCTGGTATCCTCCTCCCATCCATTCGCTTTACATACCCATACCAAAAAAACGAAAGTTTGGTGCTTTTCAGTCGGTCAACACGAATGTACCCAAATAGAGCTGGGTTATGCCCTAATCCTGAAATAAATTACATAAGATTAATAAATACACTAGGATGACCAGTTTCGATCGTCAAGCGATCATCATCAGATCTATTACACTTAGGCTACCTATAACATCTATGTTGGAGACTACGGGTGAAAAATATATACTATATGTACAATTATTTAGTTGCAGTATTGGTAATGCAACAGTCGGTGTATGTTAAATGTGGTATATCTAGTGTTAGGTGAACTTCTAAAATAGTGATAAAAATCCGGAATTTGTCTGTTAGGGGTGATTATATGGATATACAAAATCAACTATGATTTTACTGTAATAATACTGGCTTATACTCATCGGGCTGTCTCCTTAACTGGAACTTGAAGCAGTTGCGTGTTTCCTTAGGCACCAGTTATAGTCGACTACCCCGGGTGTTAACTGGGCGGAACTGGTTTTCCCCTTCCTCCCCCTTTAGTTGCTATGTTCTTTCTGAGGTCAGTGCCATGTTTATTTGTGTGACCTTGCCAAATCTAGATAAGAATGTATGCTATTGAATACAGGAGTCTGCAACTATTAAAGACCGTGGAACTATCTTCACCACGCGTGGACTAAAAAAGCCATTTAAACTAAGCGGTACACGGCCTATTGAAGACGTCCCGGCATCTTTAATATTGCCGTGCATATCGGCCTAGGTTTATTGCAGAAAAAAGCACATAGTACCCTGATCCAAATAACATTTACCTATAACCACCGCTATTTTCCCCCCTTTTTTTATCTAGCTTGGCTGTATCGCTAAGTTGTGTCTTGTTTTCGACAGAGGTGTTTTTTAGTAGAGCAAATAGGGGTGAACTCTCCATAAAAGTGTGTTCATTTAAATTGTTGGAATTATTTTGTTTGGCTAGGTGAATCTCGATTGCTTCCTTTATGTCGAGAGCTCTGCCTTTCGATTCGTGATGAATTATTTTTAGGTCAGTCTCGATTTTAATAAAGCTGTGCCCCGTGTCACACACATGTTCGCATACGTCTGAATGTGTTCCGTATCTTATCGCATTCCTATGTTCATTATAACGTGTATCGACTCGTCTTCCGCTCTGTCCAATGTAATTAGCTTGACAACCTGTGTCTTGGCATGTAATAGAATATACCCCTGACTTTGAATACAGGTCTTGTTTATTTAGATTACTATTTTGCAGGTGCCTCCTGGTCGTCAAACCTCACATACCCATACCATCTAAGCCTTGATTCCTCTATCCTATCCTGTGATGCTCCCTCCTTGACTAATTCTCTGATCTTCTCATTTCTTAACCTGTCCACCTTTGTCACTCCAATACTGTTTCTCAAGATTTCATCTCACTAGCCTGTATTCTGCTTCGCTCCCTTCCTTTTATAACCCAGGTCTCTGAGGCATACTTACAGGGTCTTTCATGTAAAGTAAGAACGGCAAGCGGCAGTTTTGTTATTCGCTGCTGCGGTGGGCTTGGCCGAGCTTGTGGCGCGCCACGGCCCTCTGCTGTATTATTAAAAGCGCGCGCATAGAACATACAAAGGCTGTTTTTAGGTAGATTTCATTAGAAAGCTAACTATTGCAATGGGTACCATGTTTCGACTTCCGGAAAATTTCGACATATCTTCGCGTTTCACATCCCCCAGACCCCAAAACCACCGTCAGTTCAAAAGTTTATATATAATTTATGTATATATCTATCTATCTATCTATCTATATATATCAGTATCTTGTGGACACGATAACTGCCGTAATTTTGCACCAATCACTTTGAATTTTTTCCATAATATGTATCCCTATAAAATCTCGGTCGAGTTCGTTAATGGGCAAAATCGGTCGAAGGGGGTGAACATGGGGGGCTTTTTTCGAAAAAGTGAAATTTCGCTATAACTCTCTTAATACGTGAAATATCGAATCCATTCAAAGTTCATAATATGTGTCGGATATGTGCCAACAATTTATGTCAAATAAGTTTTTTGATAGCACCAACCATTGACCAAAGGGGTGGAAAAAAGTGGGTTTTTCGGGAAACATTAATCATATCTCTCTTAATAGGCACAATATCAAAACCGTACAAAATGGAAAATATTCCCCTAATAATTACCTAAAACTTTTGTCTGAAAGAATTTTTGATATGACCCACCATTACGCCAAGGGATGAGAAAAATGATTTCGGAATTTTAAACAAGATGTTCAGTAAAGAACATATAGCCTACTTTCTCCTAAATGCATGGGTATTGTTATAACTCTTTGTCCTTTTCAAGGAGTATAATTGAATGTTAGTTGTAGTAGCTTGTTGAAATAAAACGTGCTATAGGGATATTAAACATGAATATGAGGTGCCCTTTGCTAGTGCTACCTCTGTACCAAATTTCGTTCAATTCGGTTTCACCGTGTTTGAATTGATAGGTGGAATCGATTTCCACACATACTTGGCCACCATCTGCAAACTATTGGGCTGATGTTCTTGCAATTTGGTCAGAATATGTTTCCCACACAAAGATATGGTGTTGCAAAATTTGGTAGAGACTAGATTATTAGGTTGGTCGTAATTACATTTTAGCTTTTAACATTTGGGTGGCCGCGATTACGTTTCCGTCAAGATAGCGGTGATATAAAACATGACACTGAGGTGCCCTTTGCTAGTGCTACCTCTGTACCAAATTTCGTTCATTCGGTTCCACCGTGTTCGAATTAATAGGAGGAATCAATTTTGACATAAAGATGGCCGCCATCCGAAAACTATTAGGCTAATGACCTATTAGATTAGTCAAAGGATGCTCCCTCCATAAAAGTATGTTGTTGCAAAGTTTAGTAGAGATCGGATGGTTATGTTAGTCGTAATTTGATTTAAGCTTTAAACATTTGTGTGGCCGCCATTACGTTTCTGTCAATATGGCGGCGATATTAATCATGACACTGAGATGCCCTTTGCTAGTGCTATCTCTGTACCAAATTTCGTTCCATTCGGTTTCACCGTGTGTGAATTAATAGGGGGACTCGATTCTGAAACAAAGATGGCCGCCATCCGCAAACTATTAGGCGAATGACCTATTAGATTGGTCAAAGGATGCTCCCTCCATAAAGGTATGTAGTTGCAAAATTTGGTAGAGATCGAATGATTACGTTAATCGTAATTTGATTTAAGCTTTGAACATTCGTGTGGCCGCCATTACATTTCAGTCAAGATGGCGGCGATATAAAACATGACACTGAGGTGCCCTTTGCTAGTGCTATCTCTGTACCAAATTTCGTTCCATTCGGTTCCACCGTGTTCGAATTAATAGGGAGAATCAATTTTGACATAAAGATGGCCGCCATCCGCAAACTATTAGGCTAATAACCTATTTGATTGGTCAAAGGATGCTCCCTCCATAAAGGTATGTTGTTGCAAAGTTTGGTAGAGATCGGATGGTTATGTTAGTCGTAATTTAACTTAAGCTTTGAACATTCGTGTGGCCGCCATTACATTTCAGTCAAGATGGCGGCGATATAAAACATGACACTGAGGTGCCCTTTGCTAGTGCTATCTCTGTACCAAATTTCGTTCCATTCGGTTCCACCGTGTTCGAATTAATAGGGGGAATCAATTTTGACATAAAGATGGCCGCCATCCGCAAACTATTAGGCTAATAACCTATTTGATTGGTCAAAGGATGCTCCCTCCATAAAGGTATGTTGTTGCAAAGTTTGGTAGAGATCGGATGGTTATGTTAGTCGTAATTTAACTTAAGCTTTGAACATTTGTGTGGCCGCCATTACGTTTCTGTCAATATGGCGGCGATATAAAACATGACACTGAGATGCCCGTTGCTAGTGCTATCTCTGTACCAAATTTCGTTCCATTCGGTTTCACCGTGTTTGAATTAATAGGGGGAATTGCTTTTCACACGAAGATGGCCGCCATCCGCAAACTATTAGGCTAATGACCTATTCATTTGGTCAAAGGATGCTTCCTCTATAAGGGTATGTTATTGCAAAATTTGGTAGAGATCGGATGATTAGGTTAATCGTAATTTGATTTAAGCTTTGAACATTTGTGTGGCCGCCATTACGTTTCCGTCAAGATGGCGGCGATATAAAACATGACACTGAGGTGCCTTTTGTTAGTACTACCTCTGTATCAAATTTCGTTCCATTCGGTTGCACCGTGTTCGAATTAATAGGGGGAATCGATTTTCACACAAAGATGGCCGCCATCCGCAAACTATTACGCTGATGACCTATTAGTTTGTTCAAAGGATGCTCCCCCCATAAAGGTATGTTGTTGCAAAATTTGGTAGAGATCGGATGATTAGGTTAATCGTAATTTGATTTAAGCTTTGAACATTTGTGTGGCCGCCATTACGTTTCCGTCAAGATGGCGGCGATATAAAACATGACACTGAGGTGCCTTTTGTTAGTACTACCTCTGTATTAAATTTCGTTCCATTCGGTTGCACCGTGTTCGAATTAATAGGGGGAATCGATTTTCACACAAAGATGGCCGCCATGCGCAAACTGTTACGCTGATGACCTATTAGTTTGGTCAAAGGATGCTCCCCCATAAGGGTATGTTGTTGCAAAATTTGGTAGAGATCGGATGATTAGGTTAGTCGTAATTTGATTTAAGCTTTGAACATTTGTGTGGCCGCTATTACGTTTCCGTCAAGATGGCGGCGATATAAAACATGACACTGAGGTGCCTTTTGTTAGTACTACCTCTGTACCAAATTTCGTTCCATTCGGTTGCACCGTGTTCGAATTAATAGGGGGAATCGATTTTCACACAAAGATGGCCGCCATCCGCAAACTATTAGGCTGATGACCTATTGGTTTGGTCAAAGGATGCTCCCCCCATAATGGTATGTTGTCGCAAAATTTGGTAGAGATCGGATGATTAGGTTAGTCGTAATTTGATTTAAGCTTTGAACATTTGTGTGGCCGCCATTACGTTTCCGTCAAGATGGCGGCGATATAAAACATGACACTGAGGTGTCCTTTACTAGTGCTACCTTTGTACCAAATTACGTTCAATTCGCATTCACCGTGTTCGAATTGATAGGGGGGGGGGGGACAGACATTCAGAGTACACACACTCACACACACACAGACACACACACACACACACACACACACACAGACTCACACACACACACACACACACACACAGACTCACACACACACAGACAGACACACTTTTTTCGCCATGTGTTGATCTCATAAGTCTACTTTCATTTTTTGCAAAAATCGAAAGTAGGCTAAAAATGCCAAGTCCCATCAGAGGTTACCATAACAACGCCATAGCGTATAGAAGAGAAAGTGACGCGATTTGTGGAGTTTGTATGGTCCAGCCGCTAGGTGGCTCTAGCGTCGGCTAGCGCTGAGTGAGGACGGTATCAATACAAGCAGTTGAATGTTACTTTTCAGTACTTGAATGTTATCAGCTTACACTACGTTGTATTAGACGTGATGATCCAAATATAAAATTGTCCGCACTGAGTATATAAAACGCTGACGTCCGTTGTGTTGATTATGAAACATCAGATTGAGTCATAGGTTCATATAATAAGGAAATAAAACATTCTGACGGGGGTCAAAATGTAACTGAATGTGTGAAAATCGTAAAGCTACAGACCATTCACTACTGCACAAATAAAGTAAATATAATATAATACAGTATAATGACAAACTCACCCATATAACTTATAGCTCTCAGTTGTCCGAAGCTTTGGACAGCTTACGCGATGATTTTCCAGACTTAGAAGTTGACTGCTCTTTCCTAATTTATTTCGTACGAAAGAGAAAGCGCACTTCATGAAATGAAAAACGAGTTTTCCAATAAGGTCCAGTTTATGTTCCATAGGCTACACCATCAAAAAATCACGGCCCTAAAACAATCTCATCAATGCTGTCCTAACACTCATAAAATATATCAACCCACAAATTTGAAAGGGAAGATAATTCCATTTCAACGACTACTTCGACCTGTAAAAGAATGTTGAAGACACAGTCAGACGGTTGAGTTAGGTAACTAAGGGCATTTATTGTGCCAAAGTCCTTAATATTAGTGAAAGTTGCAGCTGTTGTGTCCGACGGCCTTTTCACTTTGAAGGGTTGTTGCACACTTCACACAGCTGATCCCTTTCCTTAGTTGCTTGACAATATACCCGGCTAGATAGTGTGGGACTGCACCAGGCTTCAAACTCCATCTCATTCTCGTCATTTCGACTGTCTTTCCTTCTATAATGAAAGTGTCCGTTTTTATAAGGAAATTATCGGAGCAATGTTTGTCACATAGCCTGCATATGACTTACTTGACAATTTAATGTCTTTCCTCGGAATGGCCTTAGCCCATTTAAATAAATCATCTTCGGCTTTTGGAGGTCTAAAAAAGTGCCTACCTGTTGCAGATGACTTGTCGTATCCAGATCGGCACCCGGGAACAAAACAACACGGCATATTCACTTACACAGTTTTGTTTGACGAATCTTACCAGGTTATAATTCACTCGACAGCACAAACGTAAAGAAATAAGTGTAAAGGCTTACAAATACTAAACACACCAGAGTCATAACGAATGTATTATTTCACTATCGCTTCTTGATCGCATACACTTTTCAACACCAAGAAATAAGGACTAAACACGGCAGCATTTCCATGTTTTCAAACTTGCGAGCGCTTAGAAAGTGTCTCCAGCCAGCCACAACCAACCGCTGCGCAGTCTACCGGCGGGCGCAGCAACTACCCATACTAAAGATACGGCAAACTCGGGAGTCGGCACACTTTCTCTTCTAAACGCTATGACAACGCTTTTAAATTGATAAGGGATGATCTATCAGAGGTTGCCAAGACAACGCCATTGACGAGATCACATTCATTTTTAGCCTACTTTTCACAGTTTTCAAAAATGAGGAAAAAGTAGACTTATAAGATATATCCGGGAAAATGTGTCTGTCCTTCTGTCTGTCTGTCTGTCTGGCTGGCTGTGTGTGTGTGTCTCCCCCCTATCAACTCCTAAACGGCTGCAGAAATCGAAACCAAATTTAGTATGAGTAAAGATGTATACCGGAATATCTCAGGCCCATATTTGAAAAAGATGCCAGTGCTACCAACTGCTAAACAAACGCACTAGAAATTTCAGCTCCATGTTGGATATCTTGGAAGGTATACATGGGAGCTATTCTAAAATTGGCACACATGTAGATAATACTATTTCAGTTTAATTTCCAGGTGGCCATACATGACAGCGTTGCCAAAATAATTTTAAGCCTTCTGATAAGTCCAATTTTTAAATGAATATAACTTCTACACTATCAATTGGATTTCAACCAAATTTTGTATGTAATATGTGTACATAAACATATATGACTGAGTGTATTCTTAAGAGCCACCAGAGCTGCCAACTGTTAATAATTGCTCTCTATTTTGTATCCAAATATATCAGAAAGTATGCAAGCCGACAGCTTTAAACTATGCACAAGTAGGCTAAATTACCCGACATTTTACATTAATTTGGAGTAACTTATATACGTTAGTTCTACCAACATGATTCTAAGCCTGCTGATAGGACCAATTTTTAAATACATGTACCTTATATACCAACAAATGGATTTCATCCAAAATTGGCACAAAAATATATAATATTTCAGATACCGACAGCAGTGGCTATGCTGGCTAAAGCACAGCATTAGGTCATGGGGCCAAGCTCTCTGCTGACTCGGTAGACGCATGGGTTCGAGCCCCACCGTCGGCCGTCCTTGAAATGGTTTTCCGTGGTTTCCCCCATTTTCAACACCAGGCAAATGCTGGGACGGTACCTTCTGACAGGCCACGGCCGCTTCCTTCCACATCCTTGCCCAGTTTCATTCATCTTCATCCATTCCATCTCTCATCCCGACGCGCAGGTCGCCCACGGGCGTCGACTTGAAAGACCTGCACTCGGCCTCTCAGGAGGCTACACGAAAAAAAAAAACAGATTATTTCTGACCAGCACTCGCATGACATTGTTGCCAACATGCTTTTACGTGTACTAATAGATCCAATGTCTAAATCCATGTAACGTCCTTTGGACTTCAACCACATTTTGTATTCTGTACCTTAGGAGATGGAAGTAAGAATATATTCAGTCACCAGAGCTGCCAACTGTATTGCTCTATTAGGCTACATTATGCCTAGTATACCTTATTTCGAACTAATTAAGACATTTCGATATTACCCACTTAATTTCGTCATTTTTCTAGATAGGTTCATATACTGTAGATTAATCTATGGCATGAATCTTAATTTTAAGAAAAGTAGGCTCTTTAGTTCGTCACGGAACTTCTTGTTCCATCTGACTATGAGGGAAGCGGCTAACTGGTAGCATGCTGAACTTCTATGCCCAAGGTGCTGGTTCAAAGCCGGCCAAAGTCGCCGGATTTTCTAAGAGCGCTAAAAATCCGTCAGCATGCTTTCCTTCGGAGGGGAAGTTACAACGTTCGTTGCAAGTTGCTGGTTGCGGTGGCATCTAGCAGCCAAGTTCACAGCTAGGTGTCGTTGACGTTAGTATTTGGTACAAAATTAGGTACTACTACTTAAAATTGACCGTCTGCAGACCTTACCTGAATTACAGACTAATACAGTCATCACAAATAACACCGTTTATCAGACAGATTCTACACACACCCAATGTACACGGGGTTACATGACCACCTTGTCGCAGCCCCTAAACTGAGGAACCAACCAACATCTCTGCGGGAGATAAAATTTTGCGTGAAGAAGTAACAGACTGTTAGATAGTTACACATTAGTTCCAAACCTTGCATAAGGACAGTGTGATCACAAGTATAAAAATTAACCCCAAATGACAAGAAGGTTACCATCCCCATAAGACAGTAAAATGTTAAAAGTATGCATAGAAAGACGAAAAAATGTTAACTAACCTCCAATTGTAAAATACTTTCTCGCAATAAATGAGGTCTGATCCTCCTACGAAAACCTGCATATTTTGCCTATTATAGCCTATCCCCTAGTTTGCCCGGTGAAATCTACCTCCGCCTTTCGGCGTGCCGAGAGGATTTTTTTTTTTTTTTTTCGTGTTCTGATGGACTGTATAAAAATAACAGATTGACATACTAAACTGACTTTACTGCTAAATATTTGCTTGTTTTATTCTTGTCTCAACATAATCGCCAAAACGATTGAAACATTTGTCGTATCGTTACACCAGCTTTCCAATGCCCTCGGCAAAATATTCTGCCGCCACTGAGGTAGGTAGGCTACGTCTGGAGAGTCTCATGAAGTTTTTCCTTTTTGGGGAGGCATTGCCGCCCAACCATACCTTCAATTCTCGAAAAAGGTGAAAATCATTCACGACCACACTGTACCAACATTACGATAGACTTTCACAAAGAATTCAAGTGTAAAGTTTTGGACCATCTGCCGTTTAGCCCAAATCAGCACTGAATGATTTTCACCAACGGCAGAATATTTTGCCGAGGGCATTGAAAAGCTGGTGTAACGATACAACAAATGTTTCTATTGTTTTAGCGATTATGTTGAGACATAAGAATAAAACAAGCAAATATTTAGTAGTAAAATCAGTTTAGTATGTCAATCTGTTATTTTTATACAGTCCATCAGAACTAAGAAAAAACACACCAACCTTCGTATGTACTATGCGCGAGCTTTTAATAATACAGCAGGCGCGCCACAAGCTCGGCCAAGGCCACCACAGCAGCGAATAACAAAACTGCCGCTTGCCGTTCTTACTTTATATGAAAGACCCTGTATATGACCCTTTTGCTGTTTTGAGGGACATCCTTACTCCATACCAGGCTCCTAACACTTTTCCTGAATAATTCTGCTTGTCTCCCCCGCTCTGTCGTTTCTACCATTTTCTTTTATCATGCTTCCCAGATACTTGAAACTCTCTACTTTCCTCAATTCTTCGCCACCAATTGTTATTCCTGTTGTGACTCTCTCCTTCTTCCTGGTTGTGATCATCAACTCGCTTTTGTTTATGCTGTAAACTTCATCCCATATCCATGTACTATTTCTTCCCATACATCCAACTGCTCATGTACTTCCTCCTCCTTGTTTCCCCATATCATCAAATCATCTGCAAACGCCATTACTTTCATCCTTCTTTCTATAGCAATATACACAATATGCACATTACAGCAGCAAGGTCTTATTGGTCTTAATACTGAACTTCAATGCAGGAAAGACATTCATACCCATAACACAAGATCAGCAAACCAGTTATACATGGAGTCAACAACTAGATATGGTATTAAAAGTATTTCCTATTCAGCCAGCACATCTTATAACAACTTACCTCCTAAACTGAGACAAATTGTAAACAAATTCAAAAAGGAAGCATGCAGGTACTTTCTGAAAAAATATGTTGAAGAATATAGATGAACCCATAAACACTGAATAAATGATCCTACCACCTTAGTATATTCTAGTATAAGTTACTAAATCGTATTTGTAAAGGGAAGTCCCCCCCCCCCCCTTGAGCTACCAGCTCACTGGGACTTTCTGTACCCTATAAATAAATCAATCAATCAATTATAAACTTGACTATGACTGGAAATCAAACCCAGAATTGAAGATTTTCTAGTAAATATAATAACTCTATATTGATCTCAGAAAATAAATTTAAATTTATAACTGTTTACATTCTCTTTCAGGTTTACAATTATCGGATCACCAAACAAGAACAGACAAGACTCCAAAAGCGTGACCTTGAAGTGAGCCGTGAGGATTTCCCAACGAGAAGGGCACATCTTCCCAGAAACATTGAACCAAACTGTTACCATCTGATGCTGCAGCCTTTTGGAGAAGAGGGTTATTTCCAAGGTCAAGTAACCATCAACATAACATGCCTGGAACCAACAGACAAGATAGTGCTTCATGCTCATGAAGATCTGCAAGTTGATCGAGAAAGTCTGGCAGTCGGAAGACTCTTGAAGAAAGCGCGAAGGAACCCAAATTTTACTCAACATTTTAAAAGGTACGATACCCGGAGTCTCTATCAACAGAGACATCATCACGAACCATCTCGCTATTGCCAAATATATTGGATAGCGCTTTTCTGATGTATCCCGCTCCAGGATTTATGATCTAACATTTGTCCCTGTGAAGTGGGGGACAGAGACCCACACCTGTCCTTGGTCTCAGCTGCTTTTGAGTTCTACGATGTACCGTAGGCCTACCTTTCACCAGTGGCTGCTGGTACTAAGGTTGCAGTGTTGGACAACGGGCAGATTTCTTTAAGAAAAACAATTAATACCGTAATAAAATGTTTAGTACCACGAACCTACTACGGTGTCGTAGCAAGTGGAGAGGTGATACTCCGACGTGGTGCGTCCCAGGTGGCGGATAGGGGGGTCCTCACCGGCTTGCCGGCGGACTTGAGCAAAATAAAATAGCTCTCGTGGACCAAACACACAACAACCTCTACGGTTAACAACCGCAGTTGTAACTCAGAGCTTGCTCCATACAAGGTTGACTACCTTTGAAAGTCAAACATGGAAGGAAATTTTTTAAGGAATAATCCACCTAGACAGCATTCGGATACGGTGGGCAGTCACCTGAAAGATACCCTAGATATCCCCGACAGATAGAAAACCCAAATTTAGACTGAAGATAGGACAGATAAACTATATAGCAACACAGAATATAAATTCCATCATACAGCCAGGAAAACTCAAAATTTTGACAGACAAAATGGATCACAAAGGGATTCTAATAACCGGGCTTCAAGAAATGAGAAACACCGATCAGGAACCAATAGAATCACAAGGGTATAGAATTTACAAGGGAATACCAGAAAAAAGAGTAATGAAGCAATGTCCACAATTCGGAACAGCATTTGTAGTCAATCTCAAAATAATTGAATCCATCATAGAATTTAAAGCATTATCCCCTAGACTCTCGACACTAACTCTAAAAGCTGCAAATAGAACATATACCATTCTAAATGCCCATGCCCCAACTAATGATAAAAATAATAAGAAAGAACACAAAGATGATGTGGAGGGATTTTGAGAGCTTTTAGATCAGACAGCAACAAACATAAATAAAAGTCACACCAAAATTTTAATTGGAGACTTTAATGCCCAGTTAGGAAAGGAAAAAAGATATAGAGACATAATAGGAAAATGGCCAGCACAGAGAAGAACAAACAGGAATGGCATAAGACTGGTAGAATTTTGCAGGAACCATGATATGATTTCCAAATCAACTTACTTCAAGAGAAGACCAAATAAACTCTAAACTTGGAAACATCCAGATTGGAAAAAAGGTGAATGGCAACTAGATCATGTTTGTATGGATAAGAACTATCACAGGGAGATCTACAATGTGAACGTTCTGAGAGGAACATATACTGGATCGGGTCATTACATGATAAAGATTAAAATTAAATTTACCCCGTTGACAAAGAAAAAAAACTCACATAAAAAGAAGAGAACATACGACCCTCATAAACTAATAAATAACAAGGGATACAAAGAACGAACTAGATATATTAAAATAACAGATGATCTAGAGGAACTAGTTCCCGAATTGAAACAAATAGCTGAACAAGTAGCCCCAATAAATCCAAGGATGAAACACCAATGGTGGAACGATGAGTGTGATAACAGGCGCGGATTCAAGGGGGGGGGGGGGTCACGGGGGTCATGACCCCCCCCCCCAAACGGAGACCAAATTTTTTTGCAAACTCAAAAAACGAAAACACAATTACCAGACAAATAAAACTTAACGAATTTTAACTGAAAAACAGTTTTTTTTTTCAATTTATTCAATACTGAATTATCTTTATTGGAATTATTATGTTCCGTTACAACTGTACATATTTACAACTTCAAACCTCTTGTATAAAAACTATTAGTTATACAACAAAATCAACTCGTCTATTTTGTTTAGCAAACCTTGTGATTACCGAATCGATGTTTATAGTGATGTCATGATGAATGTGCAGCAATGCACGGATAGGAAACTGGGGCTTTTTTCGCACCAAAAATTTTTGCCGACCTCCAAACCGCAAGCTTGGTTGGCAATATAAGCTGTGACTTTCTCCCTTGGTCGGTACCAACTCGACTTGCCGAAACTGTAACGTACCTTGATCCTTTTCTCGAAGCTCGATGTAAAAGTCGCAAAACACGCCGTTGCAATTTGTACGAATATTTTTGGTGCGCTAAACGCATCAAATTTCTATCCATGTAGCTTGCAAAAAAATTGGTCTGGTTTTGTACGTTTGGTTATTTTGTGATTGCGTTTTTAGTGATACCATTTTTCTTAACAATTTCGATTCTCTGACTCCCCCCCCCCCCCGCCCGCCCGCTCCCCCCCCCCCCGCAAGGCCAAACTCTAGATCGATTCTTTGACCCCCCCCCAAAACCAAACTCTAGATCCGCGCCTGTGTGATAATACAGTGGAAAATAGACATCAAGCCTGGTTACGGTATCAGAGTCAAAAAACAGATGAATCACACTTGGATCTCATAAAACAAAGGAAGATAACTCAAAAAATAATACGAAGGGTTAAACAGCTATAACAAAAGGATATACTTCTGATGATCGAAACAAATAGAGCGAAAACAAACTCAAGAGATTACTACAAAATTTTTAGCAAACAACTACAAAGATATGAACCTCCAACATTAATGTTAAAAGACAAAAATGGCGAGTTAGCTCATAGTAATAAAAGAAATACAGGAATTTTAGCAGAAACATTTAACAAGTTGCTAAATTGCGAAGATCCACCAGAACTGTTTCAAATAAATACAGACACTGTAACATGTTTTTCTAGGGGTTTTATGCCACTAACACAAGTTAGTTGGACTATATCATATTTGTTAAACGCGGCAATAATCCGGCCAAGTTAAATTATTTCAGTTTATTCAATTTTATATTTCACATTATTATTATTATTATTATTAATATTTATTACGTCATTTTTTGTGGAGCTTTTAAATTTGGAAGATTACAGATAGGATTTCTACTAGTAGAAATCCGTATCTATATTGGATGATTCCAATATATAAATTGCACGGCAAATCATTTCATACGTAAAGACGGGATTTTATTCATTAGGGCTAAGAGAGAGTGGTGTGTGACTCACTGGGTATTTCAATACAAGAATAGATTGGAGTGCAATAGAATTACGACATCCGAGGGAACACTTCAAACCAAGAAAACGAGGTATGATTTACGTCTTGCCCGGTAAAACGGAAATGTACAGGGACGCTTCTTGTCCAGGGGAAGGAACCTCATGGCGCGTAGAGCCACGTGAGGTGACCAGCCAATCAAGGAAGAAGAAGCAACGTAGGTCGGGCATGGCGAGAAACGTGACGCACGCGGATTGGTCGAAGCAGCGAGGCCGCAGTGTGAAGCTAGACTCTGGTGGGAGAAGCTGGAAGGCCATATAGTGAACGCGCTGGTTGAAGAGGGGACTTTTCATTGAAACTTTACGCTTGGTGCAGTAAGCACATACTTTGTTCGCAAGTGCCAAATGGGACAATTTATTCACGCTAACTCCGCTGATCACATCAGATCATGGGTTCCACGCGTCTTGCAGTGCTAAGGCAGACGACGTGTTGTGGTTCATGGATTATACTCCATCACAAGCAGTAACAATAACTTTTAATCTACGAGGAAGAACCTGACGCCGTCAACTCCAATGAAGAACATCAGACGCAACGAGACTTCAAGCACGTGGGAGACAATGTTTCCGTTGGTAAGCTCATGTAATCTACGACACACACTCTCTGTTTTTCGATAGGGCCAATATAAATTCTTTAAGCATACATTTGGAAATAAGTTAAATTCACGTTATTCTCCCGACCGGCGTATTAAGTAATTTTGTTCGTGCTCCGTTAATAGTGTTAATTTTATTCAAGATGCTATAATGTTTTCTAAGTATATTAAATTCAATTATTACAAAGTAGATTCTTTGATTCCAGTAGGTAGCAATAGTTGTAATACCACATCCTTCTCCACAATCAAATGTTGTCTGGGTTGATGATTCAATCATCCCACGGCCTAGTCATTAAGAGTTTCTCATATGTCCTACTCACGCTACGGGTCGATATTAAGTATATAAATTTAGCTTGGAACACAGTGTATCCGGCTTGGCGCCCAACATAGATCAAACTTAGCAGTAGTATTTTCTGGTGAATAGTACGCCCAAGTAAAAACATTACATTTGTCGCCGACAACGTTGGGCCGAAAACCCAGGAACATTTGAGGAAGGAGAAGAAGACATATTTCTGTGCCGGTATTTTGGGGGTTATTTGTCTTTATCAGTGTATATCATTATGGGGGATGAGAAAGAAAGACAGATGAGGTTACGCAGTGGTCATCAACTGGAGAGTGATGATACGAGCAGTATGTCGAGTGATGGTAGTACCGGGGTAGCGGAGGTAAATCCCGATACTGAAACAGGGAGTGTAGGCGGCCAACCAGAATTAAAAACTTTACTTCTCGAGTTCGTGTTTCAAACAAAGTTAGTAGTGATGCCTTAAATACAAAATTAGAACAGAATAATGCAAAATTAGAACAAAACAGTAGGGAAAATAAAGAAAGTACAGAAGCTTTAAATAAAAAGTTAGAACAGAATAATGCAAAATTAGAACAAAACAGTAGGAAAAATAAAGAAAGTACAGAAGCTTTAAATAAAAAAATTAGAACAGAATAATGCAAAATTAGATAAGAACAACAAAGAAATTAGTGTGAAAATGGAGCAGATTAGAGGAGAAATCAGAGGAGTAATGGAAGAGAAGGTTAAAGAGATCATTGCAGATGTACACAAGAAATTAGGAAAAGTACAGGAGGAGTTGGAAAGTAGAATCAGCACACAGGGTGAAAATTTAAAGGAATTAGTTAAATTAGAAACACTCCAGGTTAAAAAGAAATTGGGGGGGGGGGGGAAATTGACAAGATTCAGGTATCAACTAAAGAGGTTAAGGAACAGCTGGGGGGTAGAATTGAGAAAGTCCACTCGCAAATAGTTGCAGAAGTAAATGATTTAAGAGAGAGTAATAGAGAGAGCATTAGCAAGATTGAGGAGAAACAAGCAAAGCTATATGATAAAGTAGAAGAATCAGAAGGAAACATTAAATTAACAGTAAACAGTATTGAGAGGAAGGCTGAGGAGAAAATCGCAGAATTAGAATGAAAATTAAAAGCTAGGATCAGGCAAGAAAATAGTCAGAATAGGCCAGTTTTTGTGAATAGCACACACAGGGGGGTAGAACTGGGTAAGTTCAGCAATCGACAGGGGTGCCCAATGGAGTTCATGAATACTATAGAAAATAAATTCGGGGAGAGGTTGGTAGATGGTAGTATTGAGTGGTGCCAGGTAGTTGAAATTTTAGAGCAAGCGTTTGTAGGGGAGACACGGAACTGGTTAACTGTCTATAGAGACAAGTTTACTGATATTAATGATTTTAAAATGAAATTCTGTGAAAAGTTCTGGAATGAGGTTATTCAGTCGCAACATCGTGAGGGAGTAGTGTGTGGTAAATATAACCCTAAACGAAGCTCCACCATGACCGAATACTTTTTAGGGCAGGTATTAGTGTGTAAATATCTGGATGGCTTGAAGGAGGAAAGTGATGTGGTGAGGTTGCTACTTAGGCACTTTCCCTATAGGATCAAGGAGACTGCTTGTATCCAGATTGTAAAGACAATATCACAAGTAGAAAATTTGTTAAGCACATTTGATGCACTAGGGAGAAGTATGAGGACAATTTCAATAGGAACCAGGGTAATAATAATAATAGGCCTAATGAAGCCAGGCATCAGGAAGTTCAAGGGAACGGTGGCGAAGGGGCCAACGCTCAAAATAGAAATAATAATAACAATAATCAGCAGAATCAGAACAGAGGAAATGGCTATGCTAATCAGTACCAAGGTAGGAACTATGATTTCAGGGGAAATCAAGGGAGGAACAATGATTTCAGGGATAATCAAGGGAGAAATAATGATTTCAGGGGAAATCAAGGGAGAAATTATAATGACAATAATTACAACCAGAATAGGGGTCAAGAAAGAGGCCAGCCTATTGGTAGTAATATACAGCCAAACAATGACAACACAGCCCAGAACAACCTGACCAGTGCAGTAGTTAGTAGTACTACAGCCAGCTGTAGCGGTTCTTTAAACGCGAACCAGGCTGCGAAGTAAGGTCAGAATCTCAGTCTGTAGCATGCCCTGTCCATACAATTATACAGGAACACTATGACCTAAATGTAAGAAATGAATTCTTGCATGAATTAAATGATGAACGTATTATTCAGGAGGTGGCTAATAAAAGCCCCATTATTAAACTTAACGTGTCCGAGGCGCACACCGATGTTTTAATTGATTGTGGTTGTATGAAGAGTTGCATAAGTAGTGCATTTTATGATAAAATGAAAGGAACTGGTGTAAATTTTGAGGAGATGCCAATTAAAAGTACTTTTGTTATCACAGCTGTAGGGAAGAGGTCTAAAGTAATTTCTAAGCAAGTTTTAGTGGACATTAAAATTAATAATCATATCGAAAAGCAGATTTGTCTTGTAATTCCAAACTTAGTTTTCAGTGTTATTTTGGGTTCAGATTGGCTAAGTAGAGTGTCTGGTAACTTATGTTATGAAGTAGGTAGTTTGAAATTTAAATGGAATAATTCTGAAGTAGAGATAGCGTTCAACGACAATGTTCAGGGGAGTAGTGTTGTAGGAGTGATTTGTTCTTTAAGTGAGATATCACCAGCCGAAGAGCGGGATACTCAAATTTTTGTGGGCAGTTTGATTACGAACGGTAGTCTAGAGGACTCGTTACGTGATGCTGCATTTCAGGGGCATATAGAGGTAGACCAGTGTGTTCTGCTCCATGATGTGTTATTGTATAATAGGAGAGTTTTTGAGGATCGCATTGGCATGGCCAATTGCTATACACATTCATTGAACGTTATTGATAGATCAGTATTTACAGGAAATAGATATCCTGTACCTTTCGCTTATCAGGGTGCAGTGGAGGCACAAATTAACCAGATGCTTGAAGATGGCATTATAGAGTACTCAAACAGTCAATATGTTAATCCTTTAATTATAGTACCGAAGGCTGATTGTACAGTCCGAATTTGTTTAGACGCTCGTTTAGTTAACAGTAGAATCAGTTCAGATCAGCTGAAGTCCATGTCCATTGAAGAGTTGATGCAGACATTTGAGGGTAAAAAGTATTTCACATGTGTAGATTTAAGTTCCAGTTTCTGGCAAGTGCCACTTATGTATGAAGATCGGCCATTTACAGCTTTTAGTCATAAATATAACCTATATCAGTTTTGCAGGGTACCTTATGGGTTAAAAAGTAGCTCAGCAGCTTTAATTAGGGCTTTAAACATCGCATGAGGAGATGACACGGGAGAGTTTGTAACTATTTACATCGATGATATGATAATCAGTTCACGCAGTTTTGAGGAGCATCTACGTCATTTAGGCAGTGTATTTCAAAAGTTAGATCAGGCAGGGTTCACTCTGAAACTGTCCAAGTCGTCATTCTGTCAGACAGAAGTGACATTTTTAGGTCATAAAGTGTCAAGTAGGGGTGTGACACCAGAGGAAAGTAGGGTTAGCATGTGTGGACAGTAGCAACAGGGCATCGTTACAGACACTGAGAAATAGGTAGGAAGAGCAACGTGATGACGTTCATTTAAGGGAGCCACTTGCAAAGTTGGAAGCAGGTGACGCAGAAACATTTATAGTTTCCAAACGTATTGGCAAAACAGCATATGTGCTGGAGAACGGTCAGGGAAAAAGTTTATACGGAACGTATAATATTCATAGTCTTAAGAAATATGTGTCATAAAATAAGTGTGTTTAGCTGGCGAGCCAGCCTATCAAATGAGTATGCCTACCCCTTATTATTCCCGTTTTCCAACGGGGTCGGGGATGAGATGCGATGGAAGTCTTTGTGGCGATAGTTTTTACGGCCGGATGCCCTTCCTGACGCCAACCTCATGAGAGGAGTTAATGAGAGATGAAATGAATGATGGTGAATGAAACTGGGCAAGGATGTGGAAGGAAGCGGCCGTGGCCTGTCAGAAGGTACCGTCCCAGCATTTGCCTGGTGTTGAAAATGGGAAACCACGGAAAACCATTTCAAGGACAGCCGACGGTGGGGCTCGAACCCACGCGTCTACCGAGTCAGCAGAGAGCTTGGCCCCATGACCTAATGCTGCGCGTTAGCCAGCGTAGCCACTACTGTCGCTCCAGCCTATCAAATGAGTAAGCGTGGTATTTGGTGCGTGGAAGATCTGGTCTTCCAGGCAGGCGTATCAGAAGTCACACAGGGGGGTAGTATGTAAGTAAATGAGAGTTTTAAGGCACAGGGAAAGATGAAGGGAGTGGGGGATGCTGTTGAGCACTAAATTGTCTCGATGCACCAAGGCCATTTTGGCAGCGCTGATGGATTCCCATTTATCTCCAAGAGATGGGGAAGCGCTTGTATAGGGCTTGTTAACTTAAGGCGTCCACGAGATAAAAGATGGGCCATCAGAAGGCGAGACAGTCCTCCATGAAGCTCATACACATCAGCACACGTGACTCCTGCTTACGACCTAGCTATGTGAGATCAGGGTTGGATATAATTAAGGTATTTTGTGAACGAGGTACAAGACCTCATGAGATGTTGTATATAAGTAACAGATAAAAAGTTGTGGCAACTAGGTCAGGTTCGATAGGTGGACTGGTCTGGGTTGTTACCTACTGGCTGAGCGACGAATATGAGAAATTGTGATCTAGAGTAAGGTGGGTTTTAATTTACATGTACTTAGTAAGATAGGGCACATACGGCACAGGAATATCTCGTGTTATATGTAATGGGTACTTACTGTTTTTTTACAGTCATGTCTTTCATTTTAATTAAATTTTCACAGAGAAGGTGGGAAGTAGATCACTTTGCTCTACCGCGAGTGTGTGATCGTGTGGGATCGTGTGTGATCGTGTGAGATCGTGTACCATGATATTGGTATACGGAAGGTGTGGAGCACCTAATATTTCTAGAAGAGTTCCGCAGTGGTTTTCTACTGAACACCATAAATGCGTGTGTAGTGAATTGTGGATACAGAGGGAACACACTTATATATGTAATTTTTCCCACATAGAATGATGAGAGGGAGAGTGGCAGAATGAACATTCGTGAGAATGACAAACATTATGAAGTGACAAAATAAGAACACGTCATAACGAGACGAACATTAGCGCAAAGCGCATGATTGAGCGTTGATATGTGTTCATATGTGTAAAGGGGCATTTCATTTGTGTAAGTTGTATTTTGGAGTTTTTTTCTAACGTGTCTGGAATCATCATGTGCTGTGCCATATGCATGGTAAAGTACATGATCATTCGAGGCGAATGTAACATGTTTTTCTAGGGGGTTTTATGCCACTAACACAAGTTAGTTGGACTATATCATATTTGTTAAACGCGGCAATAATCCGGCCAAGTTAAATTATTTCAGTTTATTCAATTTTATATTTCACATTATTATTTTATTTATTTATTCGTTAATTCCCCATAAGGAGAGCGTTACAACACAATCAATTTTCATGTTTCATTCTGGACCTTTCTTCTTTTTTCCCAAAAACCTCTCATATACACACTATGTTTCCTCTTTCTCACTTCTGTCCACCTCTTTGCTGGTTGTCTCTCATTGGGAGTTTGCTCAAACTTCTGTAGTCTAAGTTTTTCTCTGTATTTGCTCCTGTCTGCGATGTCTTCTGTAGAGATGTTTAGTTTCTTAAGGTCTTCCACGGATTCCTTTACCCAATTGGTTTTTAGTGTGCTATTCGTAACTATATTAAAAAATTTCTTGGTCAGTCTGTCTTCGGTCATCCTATGTATGTGTCCATAAAATTTTGCCCTTCTTTTCCTTATGTTGTTTGTAATCGTCTCTGTCTGTTTGTACAGTTCTATTGTCGGTCTCTTCATCCATATTCCCTCTTTCTGAACTGGCCCGTAGATCTTTCTCAGAATTTTTTTCTCTTGTTTTTCTAATTCCTTGATTTTTGTTCGTCCCTTGATTGCTGTCGTTTCTGAAGCGTATAAGGCCTCTGGTAAGACTACTGTACGATAGTGTCGTAATTTGGCATTGATGGAAATACTTTTTTTTTATTGTAGTGGTTCCATGTAAGTCGGTATGCTTTCTGCAATTTAGCGATCCTGTCTTCATTGGATGCCAAGTTCAGTCCTGTTTTCTGTCTCTCCTAAGTATTTGAAACTTTCCACTTGTGTTATTTTTCCATACTTGGTTTCCAGTGGGTGCTTGTCTGTAGATTTTGTGTCCATGAACTGTGTTTTTTCGTATGAGATTTGTAACCCTGTTTTGGCAGAGATTTCATGTAGCGTCTCTAGAGCTTCTTTGGCTTCTTTTCTGTTATTTGTTATAATCGCTACATCATCGGCAAAGGCCAGACACTTAATGTTGACTGTCCTTTTCTGGTGTTTTGCCATTTTTATGCCTTTGACTCCTTTTTCCCATGTCTTGATTATTTTATCCAAAACTTAGTTGAATAGAATGGGTGATAAACCATCACCTTGTCGCACTCCTGTATTAATTTTGAAGGGTTCCGAGATCTCTCCCATGAATTTAACTTTGGATATTGTATTTGTTAATGTTTCTTGGATTAGTTTTCTGGACTTATTGTCGACATTATTATTATTATTATTATTAATATTTATTACGTCATTTTTTGTGGAGCTTTTAAATTTGGAAGATTACAGATAGGATTTCTACTAGTAGAAATCCGTATCTATATTGGATGATTCCAATATATAAATTGCACGGCAAATCATTTCATACGTAAAGACGGGATTTTATTCATTAGGGCTAAGAGAGAGTGGTGTGTGACTCACTGGGTATTTCAATACAAGAATAGATTGGAGTACAATAGAAATACGAAATCCGAGGGAACACTTCAAACCAAGAAAACGAGGTATGATTTACGTCTTGCCCGGTAAAACGGAAATGTACAGGGACGCTTCTTGTCCAGGGGAAGGAACCTCATGGCGCGTAGAGCTACGTGAGGTGACCAGCCAATCAAGGAAGAAGGAGCGACGTAGGTCGGGCATGGCGAGAAACGTGACGCACGCGGATTGGTCGAAGCAGCGAGGCCGCGGTGTGAAGCTAGACTCTGGTGGGAGAAGCTGGAGGGCCTTATAGTGAACGCGCTGGTTGAAGAGGGGACTCTTCAATGAGACTTTACGCTTGGTGCAGTAAGCACATACTTTGTTCGCAAGTGCCAAATGGGACAATTTATTCACGCTATCTCCGCTGATCACATCAGATCATGGGTTCCACGCGTCTTGCAGTGCTAAGGCAGACGACGTGTTGTGGTTCATGGATTATACTCCATCACAAGCAGTAACAATAACTTTTAATCTACGAGGAAGAACCTGACGCCGTCAACTCCAATGAAGAACATCAGACGCAACGAGACTTCAAGCACGTGGGAGACAATGTTTCCGTTGGTAAGCTCATGTAATCTACGACACACACTCTCTGTTTTTCGATAGGGCCAATATAAATTCTTTAAGCATACATTTGGAAATAAGTTAAATTCACGTTATTCTCCCGACCGGCGTATTAAGTAATTTTGTTCTTGCTCCGTTAATAGTGTTAATTTTATTCAAGATGCTATAATGTTTTCTAAGTATATTAAATTCAATTTTTACAAAGTAGATTCTTTGATTCCAGTATGTAGCAATAGTTGTAATACCACATCCTTCTCCACAATCAAATGTTGTCTGGGTTGATGATTCAATCATCCCACGGCCTAGTCATTAAGAGTTTCTCATATGTTCTACTCACGCTGTAACGTGTTTTTCGAGGGGTTTTATGCAACTGGCATAAGTCAGTAAGAAGCCATTCTATATTTATTTACGCGGCAAATTGTTCAGCCAAGAGAATTTTCATGTTAATTTATTATTATTATTATTAATTTATTATAATTATTATTTAGGTATTTTCGGAGCATTTTATAAAAATTATTAGCATTCAGATAGGTTTTCTATGTCTTAGAAAACGATATCAAGCAAATTATTACGAACGACGATATCATAGAAAATTATCTGATTACGGAATTTTACGGAGTTTTTGTCAGTTAGGGTATTTGAGAGAGATGACTCACTGGGATTTCAAGTACACGCTGAATCTTGTCGAGGAGCATGACGCAATCTTGGGTCGCAAGGTCTAGAAAAGGCGAATTGTGGAAACGGAAATCGACTTCTCCCTCCCGCGGAGTGTAATGAGGAAGGAGTGGGGATCTAGCGCGTAGGGTGCAGCCAATCAGTGGCGACGACGTAAGCTAGATGTCGGTACCATGGTGGGGGAGCCAACAGGTGCATATATCGTTCGACGCGCCGTGAAACAAGAGGAATCTGTGTAGTTCTTGCCGAGTGTGGATATACGCGGGAATCGCTCCGATGTTCCGTGGAAGAGGACTATCTGTGAAATACTTGAGGTGTACGGTCGCAAGTGCGTGTCGCTCCGATGTTCAGTGGAGTTAGCGACGAACTTTTGTAAAACTTGGTTGTACGAGTGTTTGGGTCCGAGGTACGGACCATAGAATTATCTAATCTACCAGAATATCATCAAATTCCGACGGAGATGACGACGTCCAGGAGACTGTGGGAAGCACACAGCATCATCAAGAACGAGGGAGATGCTTTGGCAATTTCCAATGGTAAGCGCACATGACGCAGAAATACGCAATCTCTCATTTTCTTTGTTCTACATTTCATATTTCAGTAACTTCATAGCTTGGAAATAAGAGTAAAATCAATTTATCAGACTCCGTTTTCACGTAATTTTCTATCGGTAATATTCAAATCACAACGCTCCAATTTAAATTTTATACTTATTATTATTGATTTTGCTATTCTTGTTTTATATAATAAATTCATTTCTTTTACAATGCAATCTTTGCTTTCAGTAGGTAGCATTAGATATAGACCAATTCCTTCTCCTGATACAATTGTTTGTTGGGTTAATGATCAAATCATACCACGATCTGAGTGAATAGAGTCTTGAAGGTGTTCTGCCAGAGCTAGACGTTGTTAAATACAAATTTAGATTTCAACATTGCGTTGAGGTCTTGGCGCCCATTAAAACAACATAGCTTAGGCAAAGGTAAACAGTTACATTTCTCACCCAACAGTTAGGAGCTAGCAAAACGTCTCATTTGTACGCTCAACGTGGAGCAAAGTAAATAACGTTTCAACGCTAGGGGTCGATATTAAGTATATAAATTTAGCTTGGAACACAGTGTATCCGGCTTGGCGCCCAACATAGATCAAACTTAGCAGTAGTATTTTCTGGTGAATAGTACGCCCAAGTAAAAACATTACAACACCACTATTAAAACACCATCAGAAAACATAAATCCACCCACAATCCAAGAAGAGCTCTGAGAGAGCTCAAAAACTACAGAGCGAGTGGAGAAGATCAAACGTTTGCAGAATTGTGGAAATATGCAGCAGAACCAGTAAAGATTTCATTACACCAATGCATAGTGAACATTTGGATCAAAGAAGAACTGCCAGACCATTGGACTACAGCTATAATACATCTATTACACAAGAAAGGAGAAAAATCAAATCCTGACAACTATCGAGGAATTTCCCTTTTGGATATCACATATAAAATCATGTCACGAATTCTATATAATCCTTGTAAAGATCAATTAGAACTGGAAATAGGAGAATATCAAGGTGGATTTCGGCCATGGCGAAGCTGCCCTGAACAGATAATCACCTTAAAATTAGTAATGGACTACTTCAAACGTAGACAAAAGCAGCAAGTCATAACCTTCGTAGACTTCAAAAAAGCTTATGATTGTATACATAGATCTTCATTTCTGAAAATACTAAGGAATTTCGGACTTCATCCCAAATTAATAAAAATTATAAAACTAACTCTAACAAACACCAAATCTAAAGTAAAATTCAGAGGAGAAATATCTGAACCGTTTACGATTAAAACAGGATTAAGGCAAGGAGTTGGTTTATCGCCTCTACTTTTCAATTGTGCTTTGGAATATGTAATGAGGGAATGGTACAGGGAAAATCCTAGGAGCATAAGAATTGGAACCAAGAAAGATCAAATAGACTTAGATTGCTTGGGATTCGCAGATGACTTAGCGTTACTGGCTAATAATATTCAAGAAGCCAGAAATCAAATAATAAGCCTACAAAATATAGCACAAATAATTGGACTTCAGATATCATTTGAAAAGACAGAGATAACTGTAGCAAATCCACTTGTAATCAATCACATAACAGTAAATAACAAGAAAGTTAAAATAGTGAAGCAATTTAAATACTTAGGAGAAATTATAACTTACAACTTGGATGAGAAACCTGCATGGCAAGAAAGAACGAATAAAATGATAAAAGCCCAAAAATTAACATGGTCTACATATAAAAGAAAATGTCTATCAATCGCAATAAAATTAAAACATTACAAGACGGTGGTTCAACCAGAGGTGAAATGGAAGTGAAACTCTTTTTAAAGTTACTCAGAAAAACAGACGGATAGTACCAAACGAAGTGGTATACAGAGAACTGGAGCCCATCACTGATACTATTCGGAAGAAACGGATTTCTTTTTTTGGTCACAACATGAGGACACCAGAAGCCATGTTATCTAGAAAAATTGTAGTGAAACTTTGGAATATGAAACAACAAGTAGGATGGATTAAGGAAATTAGAGAAGATATGAAAGAATTAGTAATAACCTTGGATGACTTGCAAAACAAAACAACAAAATTTAAAAAACTGAGAGATATAAAAATAAGATTTTAGGCTAAAATAGACAAACGTAATACAGTAAAAAGGGTATTTACAGATGAGGAACGACTGAGAAGATCAGAGCGAATGAAGAGCTACTGGACGACTCGGAAAGGAAACTTACTGAAGAAGAGGACCAAGAAATGATTGACTGAAGTGGTCCAATGAGGCCGTAAAAGCAGCAGAAGAAGAAGAAAATGTTTAGTAATAAAAGCTGTGCGTTTCCTCTTATATGTATAGGAATTCATAATTTTGTTCTTTAATGATTCAGGACATCTTATAGTACGTTACTGTGAACTGTCTGGGAAAGCGAAGCGCACCAACTGTCTAGGAGCGCTCGTCCGTTGGGTCGTTGCCAGCCCCAAGCACCGACCAGATCTCAATAGTGAAGGGTATGGCAGAGATGCTAGACAGAGTAAGCCCTATCCCAACAGTTAACCCGGCTGGTCGTTGCCCGTTGATTGCAACAAGGGAGCCGAGGTGCGGACGGAGGTATCCGTGATGCAGCGTCAACTGCCGATACCATGTCTTGCAATATAATTTGCGCGTACTTGTGACACTCGCGGTTCTTTCTCGCCCTCAAATATAACTTACGTTGTTTTGTTCTCGTGAAGGTTTTCATGTAGACTAACTTATAATCCATTTAATTTGATGACAATGTGATGTTCTCTGAACTACGGTATTAATGATGAATGAGGTACATCCGTTTCACCGCACAATTGAATACAGTTTTCTGTGATATCAAGCAGTCTTGTATCCTACCACCCCCTTCCCCCTCCCTTGTTAATGAAGACAGTGCAACACCCAGAACAATTATCCGCCGGCCGCCACTGCCTTTCACAGAATGGGGACCACAGTGCACTTGCTCTGTGTAGGGATACATCTCCTGGACCGGAAAACATCCATAACCAGATGCTGAAACATCTTTGCAATTCAAGTTATCACACAACTGCTGTTCCTCTTCAATCGTATATGGATTAAGGGGGCGTTTCCATCTCAATGGCGAGAGGGGATCGTGGTATCAATTCCCAAGGCTGGAAAGGATCCCAAGCTTGTTAGCAGAGTGTGGTTCTTGGGGGAGGCAGGTCTCTTGTCTGAGTACTAGTGTGGTTTCTGCTCTCATAGGTCCACCATCGACCATCTGGGGTGAATTGAGAGCAGCAAACAGGTGGCATTTCTACAGTTTCTTTTCATCATCATCATCATCATTTCCCCTTATCCAGCTCCTGCCGGGTCGGGGTATTTATGGCACTTCTCCACTTTCCTCTCTCCTTCCACCATTCTTCTTCCACGATCTTGTCCCATTCCAGATTTCTTTTTCTTACGCTGTTCTTCACTGAATCAATCCACCTTGTTCTAGGTCTTCCTCTTGCTCTCTTACCCTTGCACTTCGCCTCCAGTTTCTTTTATATAGCGATTTGTAGCCATTCTTTGTTCAGTGTTGTCTATACAAATTGTATTTGTAGCTTTTCAGTCGGTCAACACGATTGTTACAAGATACAAACATATAAATACATTCCTGGAGAAAATTACATTTACAGTATTAGTAATATTCACAATTGCCTCATTTAATTGTGAATACAGGGTGATTATCTATGTGCGCATGAGTAAACATGGCAAGCTAAGCCGGCTTTGACTGGCGCAGATCGCAAGCACGCATACATGGTTCAGCCGGTTGTGACACTCACTTTTACACCTTTACCAAACATGTTCAATAAAGTGTACTTACAGTGCTCATAGTCGATGCTGAAAATGTCCTCCCTCTCTTGTAACACACACCTGACGACTTCTGATGAAAGAATGGACAACGATCTCATCTAATTTTTGTTACTATTTTTTTTATTATTTACGGAGCCAGTTTCTTGAATCGTTTACCGAGCCTCGTAATTGTACTGGCGTTAGGCCTAGGTGTCTTCCTGGAAACATGATTCGAAATTTTTGTCTTGTTCCCGATAACTCTCTAAACGATATGAGTCAGTGGAGTGGGGTATTGCGAGGTCCGCACCTGGCCAGCCAAATGTCGCAATAGTTTGCCGCGGTCCACTCATTTGGGGCAGATGACCTCTTATGAGTACAGCACCAATCGGCAGCATCTGTTTCCCATGTTAGGGGCGGCCTGTATAATAGCTGACAGTAGCTTCATAAAATGCCTTTGGGAGTGGCGACCCCATCGTAATAATAGCCTAAAATGGAAATGGCACTTCAAATGATTCGGAGAAGGTTAGGGCGTACCCTGCAGGCGACACGCAGTTCTTTTGGTACTGGGGGAACTGTGAGAAATGGGCGACCAGTAACCGAAATGAAAGTGGGAATCATGAATGTCATGACCCTGACAGGCAAGGTGGAGGAGGTGGTAGACTTCATGGAGAGGGGGAATGTTGGATTGATGGGGCTGAGTGAAGTGAAATGGAAAGGTAAAGGAAGGAAGAAACTGAGGAAAGGATAT
Organism: Meconema thalassinum; assembly: GCA_946902985.2. NCBI lineage: Eukaryota > Metazoa > Arthropoda > Insecta > Orthoptera > Tettigoniidae > Meconema > Meconema thalassinum. Next base: position 935,269,092 of record OX336390.1, read on the forward strand.
ACATTATACTGGAGTGGTGGCCAGGAGGCAAAAAATGGCGTGGGACTGATAACCTCGAAACAACTGGAGGAGTATGTTGAAGTGGTCGAGTGTGTGAGTGACAGAATAATGAAAATTAGAATGAAGATGAAAAATGATGTGATGGACTTCATACAAGTGTATGCACCACAGACTGGAAACAGAGAAGAAGATATTGAAGTATTCCTGGAGGATGTAGAAAGAGTAATTTCAGATGTAGAAGTGGTGATCATGGGAGATATGAATGCACAAGTCGGAAACGAGAGACAAGGAAAGGAAGAAGTCATTGGACCATATGGATATGGGAAAAAGAACCGGGAAGGAGAGGAACTTGTAAACTTTTGTGAAAGGAATGGACTGATAGTGGGTAATTCATGGTTTCGGAAGAAAAACAGCAGGAAAATTACGAGATATGGTTGGGGCGATAGAAGAACAAAATCAGTAATTGACTACTTTCTGGTGGAAAGGACTAATCGCAGAAAGCTGATAGATGTGACAGCTTTACTAGGAGAAGCATTTGATGGGGACCATAGAGCTGTGGTGGCAAAATTTAGATGGGAAAAATTGGAAAACCTAAAGGAGATCAGAGAAAGTAAAATAAAAGTATGGAAATTGAAAGACAAAACTGTACAGGAAGATTTTCAGGAGAGATTGAAGCAAAAAATCCCAGTTACTGAAGTGGAAAACATAGAAGAGGAATGGTCCCACTTATAAAGGCATTTGTTGGTGCAGCAGAGAGTGCTTGTGGTAGGACGTCAACAAGAGTGAAAGAGAAGGAGACACCGTGGTGGAATGAAGATGTGAGGAAAGCAGTGAAAGAAAAGAAGTCTGCATGGAAAGAATGGAACCGAGATCAAAAAGAAGAAAGCAAAAGGAAGTATCACGACAGCAAACGGAGGTGTAAGAAAGTGGTAGGAGAAGAAAAGAAGAAAAGTTGGGAAGAATTTACACGAAGAATTGTAGCATGATTCGCTAGCCCACACGTTGGTAGCGACAATTGTAACAGTTTTCGCTTAGGCTGGGATGACAAGTGAAACGGTATTTACTTTGCTCCACGTTGAGCGTACCAATGTAACGGTTTGACTGCCCCTCACTGTTGGGAGATAAATGTAACTGTTTACCTTTGCCTAAGCTATGTTGTTTTAATGGGCGCCAAGACCTCAACGCAATGATGAAATCTAAATTTGTATTTAACAACGTCTAGCTCTGGCAGAACACATTCAAGACTCTATTCACTCAGATCGTGGTATGATTTGATCATTAACCCAACAAACAATTGTATCAGGAGAAGGAATTGGTCTATATCTAATGCTACCTACTGAAAGCAAAGATTGCATTGTAAAAGAAATGAATTTATTATATAAAACAAGTATAGCAAAATTAATAATAATAATAAGTTTAAAATTTAAATTGGAGCGTTGCGATTTGAATATTACCGATAGAAAATTACGTGAAAACGGAGTCTGATAAATTATTGATTTTACTCTTATTCCCAAGCTATGAAGTTACTGAAATATGAAATATAAAACCAAGAGAAATGAGAGATTGCGTATTTCTGCGTCATTAGCGCTTACCACTGGAAATGCCCGAAGCCTTTCCCTCGTACTGGATGATGCTGTGAGCTTCCCACAGTCTCCTGGATGTCGTCATCTTCGTCGATGTTTGATGAGATTCTGGTAGATAAGATAATTCTATGGTCCGTACCTCGGACCCAAACACTCGTACAACCGCACTGGTTAAGTTTTACAAAAGTTAGTCCTCCAATCCACGGAACATCGGAGCGATTCCCGCGTACAACCGTACTCGTTAAATTCTATACAGATCGTCGCTAACTCCACCGAACATCGGAGCCACACGCACGCGCACCCATACACGTCAAGTATTTCACAGATTGTCCTCGTTCCACGGCGCGTCGAACGATATATGCACCTGTCGGCTCCCCCACTCTTCAGCCGACTTCTAGCTTACGTGGTCTCCACTGATTGGCTGACCCACCACGCGATCTTCTCCTCCTCCGGGTCATTACACACGGCGTGCGAGAGGGAGAAGTCGTCTTCCGTTCCAACTATTCGCCTTTCCTGGACGCTGCGACCCAGGATTGCGTCATGCATTCCGACAAGATTAAGCGTGTACTTGAATTCCCAGTGAGTCACGTCTCTCGATATACCCTAACTGACGAAAACTCCGTAAAATTCCGCAATCACATAATTTTCTATGATATTGTCGTTCGTAATAATTTGCTTGATAGCGTTTTCTAAGACATAGAAAACCTATCTGAATGCTAATAATTTTTATAAAATGCTCCGAAAATACCTTAATAATAATTATAATAAATTAATAATAATAATAAATTAACATGAAAAATTCTCTTGGCTGAACAATTTGCCGCGTAAATAAATATAGAATGGCTTCCTACTGAAACGTTTTGCTAGCCCCTAACTGTTGGGTGAGAAATGTAACTGTTTACCTTTGCCTAAGCTATGTTGTTTTAATGGGCGCCAAGACCTCAACGCAATGTTGAAATCTAAATTTGTATTTAACAACGTCTAGCTCTGGCAGAACACATTCAAGACTCTATTCACTCAGATCGTGGTGTGATTTGATCATTAACCCAACAAACAATTGTATCAGGAGAAGGAATTGGTCTATATCTAATGCTACCTACTGAAAGCAAAGATTGCATTGTAAAAGAAATGAATTTATTATATAAAACAAGTATAGCAAAATTAATAATAATAATGAGTTTAAAATTTAAATTGGAGCGTTGCGATTTGAATATTACCGATAGAAAATTACGTGAAAACGGAGTCTGATAAATTATTGATTTTACTCTTATTCCCAAGCTATGAAGTTACTGAAATATGAAATATAAAACCAAGAGAAATGAGAGATTGCGTATTTCTGCGTCATTAGCGCTTACCACTGGAAATGCCCGAAGCCTTTCCCTCGTACTGGATGATGCTGTGAGCTTCCCACAGTCTCCTGGATGTCGTCATCTTCGTCGATGTTTGATGAGATTCTGGTAGATTAGATAATTCTATGGTCCGTACCTCGGACCCAAACACTCGTACAACCGCACTGGTTAAGTTTTACAAAAGTTAGTCCTCCAATCCACGGAACATCGGAGCGATTCCCGCGTACAACCGTACTCGTTAAATTCTATACAGATTCATCTCCTTCCACGGAACATCGGAGCGACTCCCGCGTACAACCACACCCGGCAAGAATTACACAGATTGTCCTCCTTCCACGCCGCGTCGAACGATATATGCACCTGTCGGCTCCCCCATTCTTCAGCCGACTTCTAGCTTACGTGGTCTCCACTGATTGGCTGACCCACCACGCGATCTTCCCCTCCTCCGGGTCATTACACACGGCGTGCGAGAGGGAGAAGTCGTCTTCCGTTCCAACTATTCGCCTTTCCTGGACGCTGCGACCCAGGATTGCGTCATGCTTTCCGACAAGATTAAGCTTGTATTTGAATTCCCCGTGACTCATCTCTCTCAATTGCCCTAACTGACAGCTTGCTTTCTTCGGCTTTTCCCAATTAATTGGGGTCGCCGGAGCCAACCAGGCTCATTTTTTTGGTTTTGGCCGGGGATTTAAGGCCGGATGCCCTTCCTGACGCCACGTGATTTTCCAGGTGAAAATTCCACATCGCTGTCACCGGGATTCGAACCCCGGCCGTCCGGGTGAAAGGCGAGAAGCTAAGCCACTGCGCCATCACGCTCCCCAAATACCCTAACTGACAAAACTCCGTAAAATTCCGTAATCAGATAATTTTCTATGATATCGTCGTTCGTAGGAGCCTCCGTGGCTCGGGCGGCAGCACGCCGGCCTCTCACCGCTGAGTCGCGGTTCATATCCCGGTCACTCCATGTGAGATCTGTGCTGGACAGAACGGAGGCAGACAGGTTTTTCTCCGGGTACTCCGGTTTTCCCTGTCAAAATTTCATTCCAGCAACACTCTCCATTATCATTACATTTCATCTGTCATTCATTTAATCATTGCCCCAGAGGAGTGCGTCAGGCCTCGGCAGCCGGCACAGTTTATATCCTCGCCGCTAGATAGGGGCTTCATTCATTCCATTCCTGACCCGGTCGGAGACTGGAAGCAGGCTGTGGATTTTCATTTCATCGTCGTTCGTAATAATTTGCTTGATAGCGTTTTCTAAGACATAGAAAACCTATCTGTATGCTTATAATTTTTATAAAATGCTCCGAAAATATCTTAATAATAATTATAATAAATTAATAATAATAATAATAAATTAACATGAAAAATTCTCTTGGCTGAACAATTTGCCGCGTAAATAAATATAGAATGGCTTCCTACTGACTTATGCCAGTTGCATAAAAACCCCTCGAAAAACACGTTACATATTCGCCTCGGACCATCGGATGATTTACCGTGACGACGGTCCATTATCCGATTATCCCAGACACGTTAATAAACCACATCCAAAATACATATTACATAAATGAAATCTCCCTAAATTACAGATATATACACTCATAATTTTTCTTCACGCACTTTGCGTCAAAGTTTGTTGTCACTATGGATTGCACTTTGCAACCAGTCCAATGTTTCTCATATAAAATAGTGTTCCACGGATATTTCGGCCTCTCAAATTCCTCTATGTTGGAGAAATAGACATAATTAATGTGTGAGCACTATGTATTTATGATGTCATATCACACGCATTGAAGGTGTTCTGATATATTTATATCACCATAGAACTTCCTAATTTCACTGGAGGTCCCTTCCTTATGGTGAAATTTAATCTCACTTATCCCTGAGCACACGATCACACTATTGTGGCAGCGCCTCTTGACCATAATATTTGATCTCTCTTTATAAAAGATGATTAAATTAATATTGACTTCTGAAAAAAAAAAACAGTAAATGTGCATTACTTATAACACCAAATATTTTTGTGCCGTAATCGCCCTGTCTTGTTAAGTTCCCGTAGACCATATTCTACTTAATACTAGTTCTCAACACAGATCAATTCTTCTCACACAAATAATACCTTTGTACAAATTATCTTAAATTACACACTTACAAATCTTACATGGCGAGGCCGTAAACAGAAATCACGTGTGCTGATATGTATGAGTTTCATGAAGGACTGTCTCGCATTCTGATGGCCCATCTTTTGCCTCGTGGACGCCTTAAGCAAAAATACCATGTACAAGCGCTCACCCATCTCTTGGAGGCAAATGGGAATTCACCAGCGCTACCAAATTCTGGCCTTGGTGTATCGAGACATTTTAGTGCTCAAGAGCATCCGACAATCCCGTCATATTTCCCTGTACCTTAAAAACTCTCATTTACTTACATACTACCCCCCTGTGTGACTTCTGATACGCCTGCCTTGAAGACCATCTCCTCCCACGCACCAAATACCACACTTACTCATTTGATAGGCTGGCTCGCCAGCTAAACATCCTCACTTTATGACACATTTTCGTAGACTATGTATATTATACGTCCCGTATAATCTGTTTCCCTTACTATCCTCCAGCACATATGCTGTTTTTCCAATACGTTTGGAAACTATAAATGTTCCTGTGTCACCTTCTTCCAACCTTGCAAGTGGCTCCCTTAAATGAACGTCATCACGTTGCTCTACCTAGCATATTTCTCAGTGTCTGTAACGATGCCCTGTTGTAACTGTCCACACATACTAACCCTACCTTCCTATGGTGTCACACCTCTACTCGACACTCTATGACCTAAAAATGTCACTTCTGACTGACAGAATGACGACTTAGACAGCTTCAAAGTGAACCCTGCCTGTTCTAACTTCTGAAAAACTATATCTAAATGACGTAGATGCTCCTCAAAACTGCGTGAACTAATTACCATATCATCTATGTAAATGGTTACAAACTCTCCTGTGTCATCCCCTAATGCGATGTTTAAAGCCCTAATTAAAGCTGCTGAACTACTCTTTAACCCATAAGGTGTTCTACAAAATTGATAAAGGTTATATTTATGACTAAAAGCTGTAAATGGTCTATCTTCGTACATAAGTGGCACTTGCCAAAAACTGGAACTCAAATCTACACAAGTGAAATACTTCTTCCCCCCAAATGTTTGCATTAATTCCTCTATTGACATAGATTTCAGCTGATCTGAACTAATTCTACTGTTAACCAAACGAGCGTCTAAACAAATACGAACTGTGCCGTCGGCCTTGGGTACCGTGATCAAAGAATTAACATATGGACTGTTAGAGTGCTCAATAATCCCATCTTCAAGCATCTGATTAATTTGTGCCTCAACTGCACTTTGATAAGCGAAAGGTACAGGATATCTATGACCTGTGAATACTGACCTATCAATAACGTTCAATGCATGTGTATAGCAATTGGCCATACCAATGCGATCCTCAAAAACTCTCATATTACACAATAACACATCATAGAGCCGAACACATTGTTCCACCTCTATATTACCCTGAAATGCAGCATCACGTAACGAGTCCTCTAGAATTCCGTTCGTAATCACACTGCCCACAAAACATGGAGAACCCCGCTCTACGGCTGGCGATATCTCATTTAAAGTACAAATCACACCTACAATACTACTCCTCTGAATATGGTCATTGAACACTACTTCTACTTCAGAATCTCCCCATTTAAATTTCAAACTCCCTACATCATAACATAAGTTACCAGACACTCTACTTAGCCACTCTGAACCCAAGATAACACTGAATACTAAATTTGGAATTACAAGGCAAATCTGCTTCTCTACATGATTATTAATTTTAATGTCTAGAAATTACTTTAGACCTCTTCCCAACAGCTGTGATAACAAAGGTGCTTTTACTTGGCATCTCCTCAAAATTTACTCCAGTTCCTTTCATTTTATCATAAAATGCACTACTTATGCAACTCTTCATACAACCACTATCAATTAAAACATCTGTGTACGCCTCGGACACGTTAAATTTAACTATGGGGCTCTTACTAACCATTTCCTGAATAATACCTTCATCATTTAGTTCATGTAATAATTCATTTCTCACATTTAGGTCATAGGGTTCCTGTATAATTGTATGGACAGGGCATGCTACAGACGGAGATTCTGACCTTACTTCGCAGCCTGGTTCGCGTTTAAAGAACCGCTACAGCTGGCCGTAGTACTACTAACTACTAAACTGGTCTGGTTGTTCTGGGCTGTGTTGTCATTGTTTGGCTGTATATTACTACCACTAGGCTGTCCTCTTCCTTGACCCCTATTCTGGTTGTAATTATTGTCATTATAATTTCTCCCTTGATTTCCCCTGAAATCATTGTTTCTCCCTTGATTTCCCCTGTAATCATTGTTCCTCCCTTGATTTCCCCTGAAATCATTGTTACTTCCTTGATACTGATTACCATAGCCATTTCCTCTGTTCTGATTTAGCTGATTGTTATTATTTCTATTTTGAGCGTTGGCCCCTTCGCCACCGTTCCCTTGAACTACTTGATGCCTGGCTTCATTAGGTCTATTATTATTACCCTGGTTCCTATTGAAATTGTCCTCATAACCCCCTCTCCCTAGTGCATCAAATGTGCTTAACAAATTTTCTACTTGTGATATTGTCTTTACATTCTGGATACAAGCAGCCTCCTTGATCCTATAGGGAAAGTGCCTAAGTAGCAACCTCACCACATCACTTTCCTCCTTCAAGCCATCCAGATATTTACACACTAATCCGTCCGTTAGGTAGTCAGCCCGAAGGCTGGTTGGATCCTCAAAAAGCACCGCCGTTAGGTTATGTGGGTAGATACCCACAAAAACCCAAGGCAGTGCTATATTGAGGCGTACTAAGCAAGATGAGGAGTGAGGTAGTTTGCCATTGCTTTCCTCACTGAGTCAGAACAGCAGTACTAACCCTATGAGTAGAACCTTTCACAGCATCCACAGGCACTGACTGTGGCCAGGATGTCATTACTAAGCACCACCCATACCTCAGTAGCTTCCATATAATCACAGCCATGAATGAGACTGAGACATCGGTGAAAAGCCACTACCTGCCCTAAAAAGTATTCGGTCATGGTGGAGCTTCCTTTAGGGTTATATTTACCACACACTACTCCCTCACGATGCTGCGACTGAATAACCTCATTCCAGAACTTTTCACAGAATTTCATTTTAAAGTCATTCATATCAGTAAACTTGTCTCTGTAGACAGCAAACCAATTCCTCGTTTCCCCCACAAACACTTGTTCTAAAATTTCAACTACCTGGCACCACTCAATACTACCATTTTCCAACCTCTCCCCGAATTTATTTTCTATAGTGTTCATGAACTCCATTGGGCACCCCTGTCGATTGCTGAACTTACCCAGTTCTACCTCCCTGTGTGTGCTATTCACAAAAACTGGCCTATTCTGACTATTTTCTTGCCTGATCCTAGCTTTTAATTTTAACTCTAATTCTGCGATTTTCTCCTCAGCCTTCCTCTCAATACTGTTTACTGTTAATTTAATGTTTCCTTCTGATTCTTCTACTTTATCATATAGCTTTGCTTGTTTCTCCTCAATCTTGCTAATGCTCTCTCTATTACTCTCTTTTAAATCATTTACTTCTGCAACTATTTGTGAGTGGACTTTCTCAATTCTACCCCCCAGCTGTTCCTTAACCTCTTTAGTAGCTACCTGAATTTTGTCAATTTCTCCCCCCAATTGCTTTTTGACCTGCTGTGTTTCCAGTTGCACTAGTTCTTTTAAATTTTCAGCCTGTGTACTGATTCTAATTTCCAACTCCTCCTGTACTTTTCCTAATTTCTTGTCTACATCTGCAATGATCTCTTTAACCTTCTCTTCCAATACTCCTCTGATTTCTCCTCTAATCTGCTCCATTTTCACACTAATTTCCTTGTTGTTCTTATCTAATTTTGCATTATGATGTTCTAATTTTTTATTTAAAGCTTCTGTACTTTCTTTATTTTCCCTACTGTTTTGTTCTAATTTTGCATTATTCTGTTCTAATTTTGCATTATTCTGTTCTAATTTTGCATTTAAAGCTTCTGTACTTTCTTTATTTTCCCTACTGTTTTGTTCTAATTTAGCATTTAAGACATCACTACTAACTTTGTTCTGATACATGAACTCGAGAAGTAAAGTTTTTAATTCTGGTTGGCTGCCTACACTCCCTGTTTCAGTATCGGGATTTACCTCCGCTACCCCGGTACTACCATCACTCGACATACTGCTCGTATCATCACTCTCCAGTTGATGACCACTACGTAACCTCATCTGTCTTTCTTTCTCATCCCCCATAATGATATACACTGATAAAGACAAATAACCCCCAAAATACAGGCACAGAAATATATACCCTTCTCCTTCCACAAATGTTATTAGGTTTTCAGCCGCAAGTTGTCGGCGACAATTGTAGCATGATTCGCTAGCCCACTCGTTGGTAGCGACAATTGTAACAGTTTTCGCTTAGGCTGGGATGACAAGTGAAACGGTATTTACTTTGCTCCACGTTGAGCGTACCAATGTAACGGTTTGACTGCCCCTCACTGTTGGGAGATAAATGTAACTGTTTACCTTTGCCTAAGCTATGTTGTTTTAATGGGCGCCAAGACCTCAACGCAATGTTGAAATCTAAATTTGTATTTAACAACGTCTAGCTCTGGCAGAACACATTCAAGACTCTATTCACTCAGATCGTGGTATGATTTGATCATTAACCCAACAAACAATTGTATCAGGAGAAGGAATTGGTCTATATCTAATGCTACCTACTGAAAGCAAAGATTGCATTGTAAAAGAAATGAATTTATTATATAAAACAAGTATAGCAAAATTATTAATAATAATAATAAGTATAAAATTTAAATTGGAGCGTTGTGATTTGAATATTACCGATAGAAAATTACGTGAAAACGGAGTCTGATAAATTATTGATTTTACTCTTATTCCCAAGCTATGAAGTTACTAAAATATGAAATATAAAACCAAGAGAAATGAGAGATTGCGTATTTCTGCGTCATTAGCGCTTACCACTGGAAATGCCCGAAGCCTTTCCCTCGTACTGGATGATGCTGTGAGCTTCCCACAGTCTCCTGGATGTCGTCATCTTCGTCGATATTTGATGAGATTCTGGTAGATTAGATAATTCTATGGTCCGTACCTCGGACCCAAACACTCGTACAACCGCACTGGTTAAGTTTTACAAAAGTTAGTCCTGCAATCCACGGAACATCGGAGCAGTTCCCGCGTACAACCGTACTCGTTAAATTCTATACAGATCGTCGCTAACTCCACCGAACATCGGAGCCACACGCACGCGCACCCATACTCGTCAAGTATTTCACAGATTGTCCTCGTTCCACGGCGCGTCGAACGATATATGCACCTGTCGGCTCCCCCACTCTTCAGCCGACTTCTAGCTTACGTGGTCTCCACTGATTGGCTGACCCACCACGCGATCTTCCCCTCCTCCGGGTCATTACACACAGCGTGCGAGAGGGAGAAGTCGTCTTCCGTTCCAACTATTCGCCTTTCCTGGACGCTGCGACCCAGGATTGCGTCATGCTTTCCGACAAGATTAAGCGTGTACTTGAATTCCCAGTGAGTCACGTCTCTCGATATACCCTAACTGACGAAAACTCCGTAAAATTCCGCAATCACATAATTTTCTATGATATTGTCGTTCGTAATAATTTGCTTGATAGCGTTTTCTAAGACATTGAAAATCTATCTGAATGCTAATAATTTTTATAAAATGCTCCGAAAATACCTTAATAATAATTATAATAAATTAATAATAATAATAAATTAACATGAAAAATTCTCTTGGCTGAACAATTTGCCGCGTAAATAAATATAGAATGGCTTCCTACTGACTTATGCCAGTTGCATAAAAAAACCTCAAAAAACACGTTACAGAATGGAAACAGATGTAAGTGGCAGTAAAAGGATGCTGTATGGGCTTCTAAGAAGTAAGAGGAAAGAAAGAGTTACTACAAAGCTGGTGAAAAAGGAAGATGGAGAGTTGTTAACACACCCAGAAGAGATAAAGGGACGATGGAAGGAGTATTTCGATAAGCTATTGAAAGTGAGCAATTGTACTGGTGAGATGGAAGTGACACAACCTGACGACTCTTTAACAGAAGATGATATAACAATGCTGGAGGTAGAATTAGCAGTACAGAAAATGAAGACGGGAAAAGCAACAGGGGTGGATGAAATCAGTGTAGAAATGATAAAGGCTGCTGGACCTGTTGGTATGCAATGGTTGTATCGACTGCTAAAGTGTGTGTGGAAACGGAAATGTGTACCAGAAGACTGGGTGAAAGGGCTAATAATACCAGTGTTTAAGAAGGGGGACAAGAAGGTGTGTGATAACTATAGAGGGATCACCCTCATATCACAGATAGTAAAAATACTGGAAAGGATATTAGAAAGAAGAATGAGAAGAAAGGTGGAAGGGGAGTTGCAAGAGGAACAGTATGGCTTCAGGAGTGGAAGATCCACAGTGGACCCAATCTTTAGCTTGAGGCAGGTGATGGAAAAGAACTGGGAATATGGAGAGGATTTGATCATGACTTTCATAGATCTAGAAAAGGCATATGATAGTGTCCCCAGAGAGAAGGTATGGGAAACCATGGTTAAGAAGAGACTGGGAAGAGAAATGTTGGAAATGGTGCAAGCAATGTACAACAACTGTGTTAGCAGGGTACTGACCCCAGTTGGAAAGACAGATTGGTTTAGGAACAAGACTGGACTAAGACAGGGGAGTGTGCTGTCACCTCTCTTGTTCATAATGGTGATGGATGAAATTGTAAAGGAAACAAAGGAAGCATATGGACATAAAGAAATGAAATTACTGTTATTTGCAGATGATATTGTGGTCTGGGGAAGGAACACCGAAGAAGTGCAAAAACAACTAGATGCACTGAACGAAAATATTCAGAAGTACGGCCTGAAAATCAGTATAGAGAAAAGCAAGACCATGGTGATGACAAGAGGGGAAAGACGAGGAAAGGGCACTGTGAAAATTGGAAGTCAGAGTTTGGAAATTGTGGACACGTTCAAATACCTAGGAAGTGAATTGATGCAAACAGGTAGGTTGGACATGGAGATTGGGAGGAGGGTACAGCAGAGCAATGCATTCTATCAAAGTGTAAGAAAACTTGTTTGGGATAAGGAAGTACCAAGGAAAAGCAAGGAGGTAATGTATAAAGTGTACTACGTTCCCATATTAACTTATGCAGCTGAGACTTGGACCCTGACAAGCAGGCAAGAGAGTAGAATCCAAGCCAGTGAAATGAAATTCCTAAGAAGTATGATAGGAAAGACAAGGAAAGACAGAGTGAGGAATGAAGTTGTTACGAAGGAAGTTGGAATGGGAAAACTAAATGAGAGAATTGAGAAGAATAAACTAAGGTGGTTTGGACATGTATAGAGGATGGAGGAAAATAGAATACCAAGACAGATGCTGGAGGCGAAGTGCAAGGGTAAGAGAGCAAGAGGAAGACCTAGAACAAGGTGGATTGATTCAGTGAAGAACAGCGTAAGAAAAAGAAATCTGGACTGGGACAAGATCGTGGAAGAAGAATGGTGGAAGGAAAGAGGAAAGTGGAGAAGTGCCATAAATACCCTGACCCGGCAGGAGCTGGATAAGGGGAAATGATGATGATGATGATGACCTCTTAATTCTGCCCCTTAAAACAAAAATAACTAACTCATTTGGCTGGCAGGTGTGGAGCAAGTGGACCTTGCAATACCCCGCTCAGCTAACTCATATTGTTAGTTCACACGTGTTTTGTCATTCATATGGACGTTTATCTGCAATGCTTAGATGCTAGTGTTGCACGTTTAGTGTGCATTGTGATTACTGTGAACTGAACTTAAACAGTTCATAAAGAGGTGAAATCAAAGCCATCACTGCAGTGGAACTTGTCCAATCTTTCATCAAAAGCTGTCAGGTGTGTGTTACAAGAGAGGGAGGACATTTTCAGCATCGCCTATGAGCACTGTAAGTACACATTATTGAACATGTTTGGTACAAGTGTGAAAGTGCGCGCCAACCACCGGCTGAACAGTGTACGCACGCCCACGATCTGTGCCAGTCAAAGCCGGCTTAGCTTGCCGTGTTTATCGCGATGCATATAGATACTGATCCTGTATGACTTACTAATACATGTAATTTTCTCCAGGAGTGTGTTTATTTACTGTCTTGTACCCCACCCATTCATTCGGCACCATCGTGTTGACCGACTGAAAAGCGAAAACAACCACTGGCATGCGGGAAGCCGATATATTTAGGTTCTTTCTAAACGCTTGGCCATCTCGAGCTCTGACTTCTGTCATTTCAATTTCTGATCAAATCCTGCATATACTATAAATTTGGTCGAAATCGGTGATGACAAGCAGGCGTAGTCCCCTTGTGAGAGCTTCAGTTCTGTTCTAAGAAATTAATGGTTTTGAATCTTATTTTTAGGAGAACCCCAGAGATAAAAATTTCCAGAGTGAGAAGGAATTTCACGAACCAGCAATATAAAATTCTCCTTGCAAAGAAGTTAAAGAAAGGAGGCTTGTATCAAGTGAAATTAGATTTCACTAGCTCTCTTTCAAATGAGACCAACTGTGCTTTATGCATAAGAGATTATGAAGACCAAGAAACTCAAAACTCAAGGTAAGAGGAACACACATTAATTACTGTTCAGAGAAATCAGCTGAGCTACACAGTGTTACCTAATGTTACAAAGAGTATTCTTCTTCTTTCGAATAACCCATTTGGAGGGTACGATGAATCAACGTTGGCTATTGTCCATTGTATTAAATTTCCGTTGTTTCCAAATTTCTTTCATCCTTCTAGAGTGACGATCTTTCTCCTCTTGAGTTCACTTTCTGCCAGTTGTTTATTTCTTCCTTTCTTGAAATTTTGCGTTTTGAATAGCTTCTCTGAAGAGTGATCTGTTTGCTATTGTGTCTGTCTGAATTTTGGCGTTTGTCAAATCTTTGTCAATTTCAATGAACCATGTGGGTTTGGATTTGTAACTAGTCAGTAAGTTGAAGATCTGTTTAGTTAGTGTACTATTTTCCATTCTATAAATGTGCCCAAAAAACTGTAATCTTCTCTTTCTCATTACATCAGTTAATTTTTCACATTTCAAATATAACTCTCTATTTGGTCGTAACCTATATTCTGCGTTATTATTTCGTTTAGCTCCCAGTATTTTTCTCAAATTTGTCTTTCAGTCTTCTCCAATTTGTCTAAATCACCGAATCTTGTTAATTTAAGTGTTTCTGCTGCATACAGAGTTTCAGGTCTGACCACTGTTTGATAATGCCTTAATTTAGTTTTCCAGGATAAGTTTTTTTTATTATATATATATCTTTTGTCATATGAAACCACCTTTGTAATTTATGCATATGTGTTTCTATTGCTGTCTTTTCCTGTGAGTCATTCATTATCCACTCTCCTAGGTATTTAAAGGAATTTGTTTTACATACTGAACTGTCATGAATTGTGATAATTTTGGGGGCATCGGTGATGTTTGTCATGAACTTAGTTTTTTCAAATGATATTTGTAGTCCGACTTTGGCTGCCTGTTTTTGCCACAAAGAGTATTATTATCATTAATTCCAAAGAGCTATAGGCCCATACAGGAATATGTGTTTGGCAGACCATTTATGTTTTAAATGTGTTTCAAGTTACAGTAAACTCTCACTAATTCGGGCTAATAGGGGCGAGATCTAGTCCAAATTATAGAAATATTGTACTGTACAGTACATGCATAGTTATCTGAAGCTATGATTAGGAATATAATACACAATGTATGCAATTGTTAAAGAAAAACTAGATGAGCATCATAATATAGCGGCTTCGGTGGTGTAGTTGGTAGCATGCTGAGCTTCTATGCCCAAGGTCCTGGGTTCAAACCCTGCCGAAGTTGTCGGATTATTTAAGTCCGTTACAAATCCCTCAGTATGCCTTCCTTCAGAGGGGAAGTAAAGCCGGTGGTCCCATGTCATAGATTTATGGCATGTAAAAGAACCTTCCACTAATTACACTTGTGTGAAGCTATATTATAGTTTAGATTTGACTAACGCTCTTAGGTTCCAGCGTTCACCACCAGGTGCTGACTGTGATGCCATCTAGTAGCCAAGACCGCAAGCTAGGTGTCGTGGATGGTAGCATTTTGTAGCAAAAGTAAGAACTACTTGAAATTATTGTCTGCAGACCTTACTTGAATAAAAAGACAGATAACACACACTAATACAGCCATTACAATTAACACCAGTTATCAGTCAGATTCTACACACACCCAAAGTACACGGCGCTACATGACCGCGTTGACGCAGCCTCTAATCTAAGGAACCAACCAACCATCTCCTTCCCACTGTAAGCAAGGGCATTATAAAATGTACTACTGTACCATATCTATTTCCAGCTGGTTTATCGTCTCTCACATGAAGATGGGAAATGCTAGAAAGATATTTCCCTGCTTTGATGAACCAAAATATAAGGCATCTTTTGTAGTGAGCATTGCACGCCCAGAACATATGAGGTCTCTATCAAATGTGGCAGTCAGAATTAGTGAAGACATGTAAGTACAGTGTTATATTAATTTGCATGAAAATGTAACGTTTAGGTTATGCAAGGAGAAGAACATATCTATTAATTCTTTATTTATTTGTCTAGAAAAGTATTCCCGAGAGCAGAGCACTGTCGTGGGGAACAGTTCATAGTTCATTACACATATGATGGACCTACTACACAAAGGCTAAATGTAACTATAATTGTTACTAGCCGTAGTATCCATCATTGGCAGGTTAATTATAAATTCTCTATCGTTGTTGTCATCTCCTGTGCCCAAGACATCCAAATTTTCAGGGGTCAAACAAGTGAAGTACAATATAAGAGCTTCACCCAGCAAGGGGGCGTATATATGGGGGAGCTGTGGGGGCTCCAGCGTCCCCTCCGAAAAAAGCCAATAAAAATTAAATAAGTGTTGCTTTGGTAAGAGCATAAAATAATTGTACATTTGGTTGTAACCTAATCTTAACTTATTGGCTAAGTTATAAACAATATTAACATTGAAATTAGACTACCTCGTGGCGTAGTGGCTAGCATTCGATTTCCGGCTCTGTCAAGAAATTTTAATTCTGGTCTGAGGACTGGAACGGGGTACACTCAGCCTTGTGAGGCAAAACTGAGAATTCCACAGTACGGTACTTTTGAGAAATTAATTAACAATTTGTAAAAAAAGAAAAAAAGAACTGTTTACCTTTCTGCTTAATAAATTGACAATTTTTAGATATTTGCCGCCCATACTCCATAGGCCGTAATAGAAAATTCAAGTACATTATGCAACGAGCCTATAATGGCAATAATTAAGACACGAGTATGTTTATAAAATGAGTGAATGCGAGTTTTATAATTTCCATACGAGTGTCTTAATTACCATTAGAGGCGAGTTGCATACGACTGTTTATGTTCGACGATAATTATAACTTTATTATATGTTTTATCTTAAATATTCATAAATATCTGTTTAGTCACTAGAATTTTGTGATCGGGTGCTGCGCCGGGTAGTATATCTCTGTTTTACAAGCTCTCTGGATGACCGACGCATGCGCTCTGTGTGCTTCAATGCCATATGTTCAGAATGTGCACCAGTATTCAGTAAAACTGTCACCGAAGTCGTTTGAAAAAGCGGCGCTGAGTAGAAATTGGATTTGGGGATATTAAGGTACAGTGCTATTTCTTGTCTCATATTCACCAGTTTATTTACGCGAACATATGGACGGTGCACTTTCGGTAATTTATATAGACATGTTGGATTTTGAGCGCATGCACTGTAACGTGTTTTTCGAGGGGTTTTTATGCAACTGGCATAAGTCAGTAGGAAGCCATTCTATATTTATTTACGCGGCAAATTGTTCAGCCAAGAGAATTTTTCATGTTAATTTATTATTATTATTAATTTATTATAATTATTATTAAGATATTTTCGGAGCATTTTATAAAAAATATAAGCATACAGATAGGTTTTCTATGTCTTAGAAAACGCTATCAAGCAAATTATTACGAACGACAATATCATAGAAAGTTATGTGATTACGGAATTTAACGGAGTTTCGTCAGTTAGGGTATATCGAGAGACGTGACTCACTGGGAATTCAAGTACACGCTTAATCTTGTCGGGAAGTATTACGCAAGCGGGGTTGCAGCGTCAAGAATAGGCGGATAGTTGGAACGGAACCCTCCCGCCGAGTGTAATGAGCCAGAGGAGGGGAGTATAGCGCGTGGGGTGCAGCCAATCAGTGGAGACCACGTAAGCTAGAAGTCGGATGAAGAGTGGGGATGCGACGTGTGGATATATCGTTCAGCGCGCCGTGGAACGAGAACAATAAGTGTAGAACTTGCCGAGTATGGTTGAACGCGGGAGTCGCTCCGATGTTCCGTGGAACGAGGACTATCTGTGTAGAACTTAACGAGTACGGTTGCACGCGGGAGTCGCTCCGATGTTCCGTGGAGTGGAGGACTAACTTTTGTAAAACCTAACCAGTGTGGTTGTACGAGTGTTTGGGTCCGATGTACGGACCATAGAATTATCTAATCTACCAGAATATCATCAAATATCGACAAAGATGACGACGTCCAGGAGACTGTGGGAAGCTCGGCCATTTCCAGTGGTAAGCGCGAATGACGCAGAAATACGCAATCTCTCATTTCTCATTGTTTTATATTTCATATTTCAATAACTTCATAGCTTGGGAATAAGAGTAAAATCAATAATTTATCAGACTCCGTTTTCACGTAATTTTCTATCGGTAATATTCAAATCACAATGCTCCAATTTAAATTTTATACTTATTATTATTATTAATTTTGCTATACTTGTTTTATATAATAAATTCATTTCTTTTACAATGCAATCTTTGCTTTCAGTAGGTAGCATTAGATATAGACCAATTCCTTCTCCTGATACAATTGTTTGTTGGGTTAATGATCAAATCATACCACGATCTGAGTGAATAGATTCTTGAAGGTGTTCTACCAGAGCTAGACGTTGTTAAATACAAATTTATATTTCAACATTGCGTTGAGGTCTTGGCGCCCATTAAAACAACATAGCTTAGGCAAAGGAAAACAGTTACATTTATCACCCAACAGTTAGGGGCAGCAAGACTGCTACACTTGTACGCTCAACGTGGAGCAAAGTGAAAACCATTACATTTGTCGCTACCAACAAGGGGCATTAAATAACGTTACACTTGTCGCTCAACGTGTGGGCTAGCAAACACGTCACATTTGTCGCCGACAACTTGGGGCTGAAAACCTAATAACATTTGTGGAAGGAGAAGGGTATATATTTCTGTGCCTGTATTTTGGGGGTTATTTGTCTTTATCAGTGTATATCATTATGGGGGATGAGAAAGAAAGACAGATGAGGTTACGTAGTGGTCATCAACTGGAGAGTGATGATACGAGCAGTATGTCGAGTGATGGTAGTACCGGGGTAGCGGAGGTAAATCCCGATACTGAAACAGGGAGTGTAGGCGGCCAACCAGAATTAAAAACTTTACTTCTCGAGTTCGTGTTTCAAACAAAGTTAGTAGTGATGCCTTAAATACAAAATTAGAACAGAATAATGCAAAATTAGAACAAAACAGTAGGGAAAATAAAGAAAGTACAGAAGCTTTAAATAAAAAGTTAGAACAGAATAATGCAAAATTAGAACAAAACAGTAGGAAAAATAAAGAAAGTACAGAAGCTTTAAATAAAAAAATTAGAACAGAATAATGCAAAATTAGATAAGAACAACAAAGAAATTAGTGTGAAAATGGAGCAGATTAGAGGAGAAATCAGAGGAGTAATGGAAGAGAAGGTTAAAGAGATCATTGTAGATGTACACAAGAAATTAGGAAAAGTACAGGAGGAGTTGGAAAGTAGAATCAGCACACAGGCTGAAAATTTAAAGGAATTAGTTAAATTAGAAAAACTGCAGGTTAAAACGAAATTGGGGGGAGAAATTGACAAGATTCAAGTATCAACTAAAGAGGTTAAGGAACAGCTGGGGGGTAGAATTGAGAAAGTCCACTCGCAAATAGTTGCAGAAGTAAATTATTTAAGAGAGAGTAATAGAGAGAGCATTAGCAAGATTGAGGAGAAACAAGCAAAGCTATGTGATAAAGTAGAAGAATCAGAAGGAAACATTAAATTAACAGTAAACAGTATTGAGAGGAAGGCTGAGGAGAAAATCGCAGAGTTAGAATTAAAATTAAAAGCTAGGATCAGGCAAGAAAATAGTCAGAATAGGCCAGTTTTTGTGAATAGCACACACAGGGAGGTAGAACTGGGTAAGTTCAGCAATCGACAGGGGTGCCCAATGGAGTTCATGAACACTATAGAAAATAAATTCGGGCAGAGGTTGGAAAATGGTAGTATTGAGTGGTGCCAGGTAGTTGAAATTTTAGAAGAAGTGTTTTTGGGGGAAACGAGGAATGGTTTGCTGTCTACAGAGACAAGTTTACTGATATCAATGATTTTAAAATGAAATTCTGTGAAAAATTCTGGAATGAGGTTATTCAGTCGCAGCATCGTGAGGGAGTAGTGTGTGGTAAATATAACCCTAAAGGAAGCTCCACCATGACCGAATACTTTTTAGGGCAGGTATTAGTGTGTAAATATCTGGATGGCTTGAAGGAGGAAAGTGATGTGGTGAGGTTGCTACTTAGGCACTTTCCCTATAGGATCAAGGAGGCTGCTTGTATCCAGAATGTAAAGACAATATCACAAGTAGAAAATTTGTTAAGCACATTTGATGCACTAGGGAGAGGGGGTTATGAGGACAATTTCAATCGGAACCAGGGTAATAATAATAATAGACCTAATGAAGCCAGGCATCAAGAAGTTCAAGGGAACGGTGGCGAATGGGCCAACGCTCAAAATAGATATAACAATAATCAGCTAAATCAGAACAGAGGAAATGGCTATGGTAATCAGTATCAAGGGAGGAACAATGATTTCAGGGGAAATCAAGGGAGGAACAATGATTACAGGGGAAATCAAGGGAGAAACAATGATTTCAGGGGAAATCAAGGGAGAAATTATATTGACAGTAATTACAACCAGAATAGGGGTCAAGGAAGAGGACAGCCTAGTGGTAGTAATATACAGCCAAACAATGACAACACAGCCCAGAACAACCAGACCAGTTCAGTAGTTAGTAGTACTACGGCCAGCTGTGCGGTTCTTTAAACGCGAACCAGGCTGCAAAGTAAGGTCAGAATCTCAGTCTGTAGCATGCCCTGTCCATACAATTATACAGGAACCCTATGACCTAAATGTAAGAAATGAATTATTACATGAACTGAATGATGAAGGTATTATTCAGGAAGTGGTTAGTAAGAGCCCCATAGTTAAATTTAATGTGTCCGAGGCGTACACAGATGTTTTAATTGATAGTGGTTGTATGAAGAGTTGCATAAGTAGTGCATTTTATGATAAAATGAAAGGAATTGGAGTAAATTTTGAGGAGATGCCAATTAAAAGCACTTTTGTTATCACAGCTGTTGGGAAGAGGTCTAAAGTAATTTCTAAGCAAGTTTTAGTAGATATTAAAATTAATAATCATGTAGAGAAGCAGATTTGCCTTGTAATTCCAAATTTAGTATTCAGTGTTATCTTGGGTTCAGAGTGGCTAAGTAGAGTGTCTGGTAACTTATGTTATGATGTAGGGAGTTTGAAATTTAAATGGGGAGATTCTGAAGTAGAAGTAGCGTTCAATGACCATATTCAGAGGAGTAGTATTGTAGGTGTGATTTGTACTTTAAATGAGATATCGCCAGCCGAAGAGCGGGGTTCTCCATGTTTTGTGGGCAGTGTGATTACCAACGCTAGTCTAAAGGACTCGTTACGTGATGCTGCATTTCAGGGAAATATAGAGGATGAACAGTGTGTTCGGCTCTATGATGTGTTATTGTGTAATAGGAGAGTTTTTGAGGATCGCATTGGTATGGCCAATTGCTATACACATTCATTGAACGTTATTGATAGGTCAGTATTCACAGGACATAGATATCCTGTACCTTTCGCTTATCAGAGTGCAGTTGAGGCACAAGTTAATCAGATGCTTGAAGATGGGATTATTGAGCACTCTAACAGTCCATATGTTAATTCTTTGATCACGGTACCCAAGACCGACGGCACGGTTCGTATTTGTTTAGACGCTCGTTTGGTTAACAGTAGAATTAGTTCAAATCAGCTGAAATCTATGTCAATAGAAGTATTAATGCAAACATTTGAGGGGAAGAAGTATTTCACTTGTGTAGATTTGAGTTCCAGTTTTTGGCAAGTGCCACTTATGTACGAAGATAGACCATTTACAGCTTTTAGTCATAAATATAACCTTTATCAATTTTGTAGAACACCTTATGGGTTAAAGAGTAGTTCAGCAGCTGTAATTAGGGCTTTAAACATCGCATTAGGGGATGACACAGGAGAGTTTGTAACCATTTACATAGATGATATGGTAATTAGTTCACGCAGTTTTGAGGAGCATCTAGGTCATTTAGATATAGTTTTTCAGAAGTTAGATCAGGCAGGGTTCACTTTGAAGCTGTCTAAGTCGTCATTCTGTCAGTCAGAAGTGACATTTTTAGGTCATAGAGTGTCGAGTAGAGGGGTAACACCAGAAGAAAGTAGGGTTAATAATATACTTAACGCAGAGGTGCCACAGAATGTTAAACAGTTAAAAACTTACCTGGGAATTTGCAACTTTTTCAGGAGGTTCGTTCTTAAATACTCAGGGTTGGTAGAACCATTCAGGGAATTGCTTAAAAGTGGGACTCGGTGGAGATGGGAGTTTAAGCATGATCAGGCTTTTAGAGCGCTGAAGGAAGGTTTTGAGAAAGCTGTAGTGCTGAAATATCCGTTAAAAGATAAGGAATATGTGGTTATGACAGATGCTTCACATATAGGCATTGCTGGAGTATTATGTCAGAAAGATGATGAGGGTAATCTGTGCATTGTATCTTTAGCCTCGCGAGGACTGACAGCAGCAGAGAAAAGATACACGATTACTGAGTTAGAGCTTTTAGGTATTGTTTTCAGTTTAGGGAAATTTAGAATGTATTTAGTAGGGGGGAAATTTGAGATCCACACAGATCACCATGCATTACTGTATATGAGAACTTGTAAACTCAGTTCTAACAGAGTTAGTAGGTGGAGTCTTGCTCTGCAGGAATACGAATTCACAGTAAAATATATTAAAGGTAAAGATAACATTCTTGCAGACATGCTATCGAGGACACTAATTTATGTAGGGATTATCCTGTGGTAAAAGCAGAGGACGGTATTTTAATATGTGCATGTGTGGACAGTAGCAACAGGGCATCGTTACAGACACTGAGAAATATGCTAGTAGAGCAACGTGAGGACGTTCATTTAAAGGGAGCCACTTGCAAGGTTGGAAGCAGGTGATGCAGAAACATTTATAGTTTCCAAACGTATCGGCAAAACAGCATATGTGCTGGAGAATAGTGAGGGAAACAGATTATACGGGATGTATAATATACATAGTCTCCGAAAGTATGTGTCATAAAGTGAGGATGTTTAGCTGGCGAGCCAGCCTATCAAATGAGTAAGTGTGGTATTTGGTGCGTGGGAGGAGATGGTCTTCCAGGCAGGCGTATCAGAAGTCACACAGGGGGGTAGTATGTAAGTAAATTAGAGTTTTTAAGGTACAGGGAAATATGACGGGATTGTCGGATGCTCTTGAGCACTAAAATGTCTCGATACACCAAGGCCAGAATTTGGTAGCGCTGGTGAATTCCCATTTGCCTCCTAGAGATGGGTGAGCGCTTGGACAGGGTATTTTTGCTTAAGGCGTCCACGAGGCAAAGGATGGGCCATCAGAAGGCGAGACAGTCCTTCATGAAACTCATACATATCAGCACACGTGATTTCTGTTTACGGCCTCGCCATGTAAGATTTGTAAGTGTGTAATTTAAGGTAATTTGTACAAAGGTATTATTTGTGTCAGGAGAACTGGTCTGTGTTGAGAACTAGTATTAAGTAGAATATGGTCTACGGGAACTTAACAAGACAGGGCGATTACGGCACAGAAATATTTGGTGTTATATGTAATGCGCATTTACTGTTTTTTTTTTTTCAGAAGTCAATATTAATTTACTCTACTTTAAAGGGAGATTAAGTATTATGGTCACGAGGCGCTGCCACAATAGTGTGATCGTGTGCTCAGTGATAAGTGAGATTAAATTTCACCATAAGGAAGGGACCTCCAGTGTAATTAGGAAGTTCTATGGAGATATAAATATATCAGAACACCTTCAATGCGTGTGATATGACATCATAAATACATAGTGCTCACACATTAATTATGTCTATTTCTCCAACATAGAGAAATTTGAGAGGCGGAAATATCCGTGGAACACTATTCTATATGTAAAACATTGGACTGGTTGCAAAGTGCAATCCATAGTGACAACAAACTTTGACGCAAAGTGCGTGAAGAAAAATTATGAGTGTATATATCTGTAATTTAGGGTGATCTCATTTATGTAATATGTATTTTGGATGGGGTTTATTAACGTGTCTGGGATAATCGGATGATGGACCGTCGACACGGTAAATCATCCGATGATCCGAGGCGAATATGTAACGTGTTTTTCGAGGGGTTTTTATGCAACTGGCATAAGTCAGTAGGAAGCCATTCTATATTTATTTACGCAGCATATTGTTCAGCCAAGAGAATTTTTCATGTTAATTTATTATTATTATTAATTTATTATAATTATTATTAAGATATTTTCGGAGCATTTTATAAAAATTATAAGCATACAGATAGGTTTTCTATGTCTTAGAAAACGCTATCACGCAAATTATTACGAACGACAATATCATAGAAAGTTATGTGATTACGGAATTTAACGGTGTTTCGTCAGTTAGGGTATATCGAGAGACGTGACTCACTGGGAATTCAAGTACACGCTTAATCTTGTCGGGAAGTTTTACGCAAGCGGGTTTGCAGTGTCAAGAAAAGGCGGATAGTGGGAACGGAACCCTCCCGCCGAGTGTAATGAGCCAGAGGAGGGGAATATAGTGGCGTGGGGTGCAGCCAATCAGTGGAGACCACGTAAGCTAGAAGTCGGATGAAGAGTGGGGATGCGACGTGTGGATATATCGTTCAGCGCGTCGTGGAACGAGAATAATAAGTGTAGAACTTGCCGAGTATGGTTGAACGCGGGAGTCGCTCCGATGTTCCGTGGAACGAGGACTATCTGTGTAGAACTTAACGAGTACGGTTGCACGCGGGAGTCTCTCCGATGTTCCATGGAGTGGAGGACTAACTTTTGTAAAACCTAACCAGTGTGGTTGTACGAGTGTTTGGGTCCGATGTACGGACCATAGAATTATCTAATCTACCAGAATATCATCAAATATCGACAAAGATGACGACGTCCAGGAGACTGTGGGAAGCTCACAGCATCATCCAGTACGAGGGAAAGGCTTTGGCCATTTCCAGTGGTAAGCGCGAATGACGCAGAAATACGCAATCTCTCATTTCTCTTTGTTTTATATTTCATATTTCAATAACTTCATAGCTTGGGAATAAGAGTAAAATCAATAATTTATCAGACTCCGTTTTCACGTAATTTTCTATCGGTAATATTCAAATCACAACGCTCCAATTTAAATTTTATACTTATTATTATTATTAATTTTGCTATACTTGTTTTATATAATACATTCATTTCTTTTACAATGCAATCTCTGCTTTCAGTAGGTAGCATTAGATATAGACCAATTCCTTCTCCTGATACAATTGTTTGTTGGGTTAATGATCAAATCATACCACGATCTGAGTGAATAGATTCTTGAAGGTGTTCTAGCAGAGCTAGACGTTGTTAAATACAAATTTAGATTTCAACATTGTGTTGAGGTCTTGGCGCCCATTAAAGCAACATATCTTAGGCAAAGGAAAACAGTTACATTTATCACCCAACAGTTAGGGGCAGCAAGACTGCTACACTTGTACGCTCAACGTGAAGCAAAGTGAAAACCATTATATTTGTCGCTACCAACAAGGGGCATTAAATAACGTTACACTTGTCGCTCAACGTGTGGGCTAGCAAAACGTTACAGCACGAAGGTATCCTTATCCAATTGGTCACACAACTGTTTCTTGAGCTGTGATTGGTGGGAGAAACTTTTTCATAATGAAAAATAGTGTTATAATGAGCCTCATTATGATACAGTTTTCTGATACATAATAGTCAGGGTCGAACATAAAAAAAATTATTTGTGTGTTGTGTTGAATATTACAAGTTGTCTTTGTATTGCCAGTAATTGTAGGCTATATAAGCTTAGAATTTTACAATTAACTCTTATCTAAAATAATTACACAATGTTATATGCCCTAAGATATTGGTTTATATTTCTGGGTATTTTGCGGTGACAATCCCCTGAGAATACTCACAATTTTCCAGGATAGTCAGCCCCCTCCCCCTCCCGCCAAAAAGAAATTGTATACGAGTATACACCCCTGTCACCTAGGGAGAACTGCCTTGCTGATTGCACTAACCCCCAGTCTTATGGTTGATATACCCCAATGGGTATCGAGGGCCAGTGCTTGCTCCTCCTTATACAGTACAGTTTGTTTCTACCTTACCTTCCGCCATTCCAGCAGAACTCTATAAGCCCTTGGTAAACCCTGACACACTTTTGTAAGGAGCGTCCCTCTTCACTTGCTGTCAAAGAGTTTGTTACTCCAGCAGACTGCAGTGCAAATAGAACACTAAATATTAACATTTTATTTTCAGCAATTTTTGTCACATGCTAGCCTATCACTTTGTAAAACCAATTGTTATGGAGATAAAGTCCAATAACCAAAAGCTTACTTCAACAAGATTATCCCAGGAAAAAGACCAGTAGGTAAACTAAAGAAGACATGAATGGACTAAATCAAGAATGATCTTGAAGACAGAGGGCTAGCCTGGAGAAGGGCTCATGACGACCAACTATTCATGGACAGAAAAGGTGGCGAGGACTCTTTAACAGCACCCGGGCGACTGGAGTTGGAATTTGATGATGATGATGATGAACCAAAGTGAGCCCACTCTTTATCTCTCCTTGGCCTTTGTCTTAGAAAACATATTTCTGACCTAGATTTGGCACCCTAATGACCTTGGATATTGATACACTCTTGATGAAATTGTATACTGTACTGTTGTTCACATGTGACACACGTTCATATATGCAGACAGGAATTGAACTAATTCAACCTTCTACATTTATTTGGCTTGACACACACAGATTCTTCCTAATTAATGTGAGACAAAACTTTAATTTTATTAATAAGGATAATGAGGAGGTATTTGGCAGAAGCAGTGTGAAATTGATTATCATTAATGTTTACAGGACAGGACACAATGGATGGATCTGGGACCACTTTAACCAAACTCCTCCCATGTCAACTATATCCCTGGCAGTGCTCATCTTCAACCCACTGTCCTTGCAGCAGATATCACCAGTCTCCTCACCAGGTAATTCCTGTATGGGAATCCATTATGAAGAAGGTGGGATAAAACTATTTGATTTTATTCAAAGTTAAACAAAAACACGCCGTCATCAAGACTCTGGTCAACCGTGCTAAGCGTATCTGTGAGTCCCACCACCTGAAAGAGGAACTACGTCACCTCAACACAGCTCTCCGCGCCAATGGTTACACCAGTAAGGAGATCCAACGGGCATGTCATCCCAGACGACCGGCGTCTACGGAGAGGGAACAGGATCGGCCGACGGCAGTGACGTACCTCCCGTATGTTCACAAGGTGACTGACCGGATAGGCAAAATACACCGCCATCATAACATCAGGACCGTATACAGGCCTACGAGACAGATACGCGATTTAATCAGATCTGCCAAGGACAAGCGCCATCCCCATTCCAGTGCGGGCGTCTACAGGGTACCTTGCAGCTGCGGCCAGGTTTATATTGGTACCACGAAGCGCAGTATTGCCACCAGGCTGAAGGAACACGAGCGACACAGCCGGCTGGGCCAGATGGAGAAGTCCTCGGTGGCAGAGCATTCCCTTCTTAAAGGCCATGATGTTCACTACGGGTGCACAGAGGTGCTGTCCAGCACCGTCCACTACCACGCGAGGCTGCAGCGAGAGGCTATTGAAATTTTCAAACACCCTAACAATTTCAACCGGAAAGAAGAGAGCGAACGGGTGAACGAAATCTGGCATCCTGTCCTCAGATCAACTAACATCAAACCATTGGCTGAGCATTGCACACCTCTCGGTACTGGCAGCCAATAAGCGCGCTCCACTTCTGGCGCGGAAAGTTCCGGACTGCGCAGTGAACCGACCCGGTCGCACACTATATATAGCGGTGGCGGACAAGCGCAACTTCAGTCTACCTCTGACCATCGGAAAAAGAAGACCCTTGAGAATGGCGAACGCAGTCTTCGCTGAAACGTCGGGAAACAACAGCCCTACTGGACCATGGCCTAACAGCCCGGATAATCACTTCTTAGATTAAAGTTATCACTTGCTCTGTAATTTCAGAGTATAAAGATAATCTGGATATTCTGTACTGCTTAGTTTTAGTTACAAATGAGTTTTGTTTTCTAATAAAAATAAGTCAAAATGTTGTGGAATATCACTAATTTCTGATTCATTCAATTTTACTTCTAAAGAAAGTTATACATTGGTGGAATTTGAACCATTTTGAAATATTAACTGTATTAACGAATTCATGATGAAAATTAATAAATGTAAAACAAAAATATTGGAATGCAGCCAAAATAAATCAGACATCTCTATGGACATCAAATTGGCAGGTGAAAAGCTAAAATAACCAATGATGGATGAAGCAAAGGGATATAAAAAGTAGGTTGGCTCAGGCAAGGAAAGCATTTCTACAGAAAAGGAATCTGTTGACATCGATTATAGATTTTGGTATTAGGAAGTCATTTTTGAAAGCCTTTGTCTGGAATGTGGTGCTTTATGGAAGTGAAACTTGGACTATTGGTGCAACAGAATAGAGGAGAATTGAAGCATTTGAAATGTGGTGTTACATGAGAATGATGATGATCAGATGGTTAGATAGTTACAAATGAAGAGGTATTAAGACTAGAGGGAGAGGAGAGATGTTTCTGGCGACTGCTAATGAAGAGAAGATATACCGGTAGGTTGGTAGGACACATACTAAGACACCCAGGAATAGCAAGCTTAGTTATGGAAGCAAGGGTCAAGGACAAGAACTGTAGGGGTAGACCA
Organism: Meconema thalassinum; assembly: GCA_946902985.2. Taxonomy (NCBI): domain Eukaryota; kingdom Metazoa; phylum Arthropoda; class Insecta; order Orthoptera; family Tettigoniidae; genus Meconema; species Meconema thalassinum. The sequence goes on from OX336390.1 coordinate 935,297,394, forward strand.
AGGTTAGAATATATTAAACAGATTGCCTCGGATGTAGGGTGTGGTAGCTATGTAGAGATGAAACGATTAGCTCAGGACAGAGAGGCATGGAGGGCTGCATCAAATCAGTCAAAAGACTGAAGATTCAAACAACAACATAGGCTATTAAAATAAAACTTTTCGTCTTTCTTTTCTGCCTTTTCAATAACTATATTCTTGTGAAAGAAACTAGTGCATGTTTCAAATCAGCAAGAATAGTGACAAGCAAAATATATAACTATGAATATGATGGTAAACATTGAAAGTTCTCAATAATATATCATATATAGTTTTCATTTTTTACCTCTACCTTTGTACATCAAAGCGTGTTAGTTTGTAGGGTATATAAATACTTGTTTCCCACCTAATGTAATTGGTAGGGACCAGAAAAATTAGCATCTATTTGTTTCAAAATTAGCATCTATTTTCTTCAAAATTAGCATCTATTTACAAAGTTAAAAATCATCACTTTGCAATATTATTTTAACGACTCCAAGTTTATGAAGTGCAGTTATTGTCCTCAAACGAAAGCATTGTCAGTACTTCAGCATTGCTTTCTTTCAAATTGCACCGTCTGTCTGTAACCACTGTGTTGTAATGGGACAACACACACTCGCTATCTACATTGTTCGTTGAGGTCCACAACAATTCAAAAGAGTATTTAGCAAATATGCTGAACTCTGTCTGAACTGCAGTTAATGCAAGCATGATTCCCACTGTAAATATCGATTAAAGTCAGCAAGAGGCGATCAATCGATTACTTTTCTATATACAGTATATCGATCAGAGCGGTCGAAAGATTTATGCGTCATATTTGCAGTATTTTTCATGATTTTGCCGAAATATGTAGTTTTCACCAGAAAAAAAAACACATTTTTGCAGAATTCGCACCAAAATCGCATATATGTACTAATTTTGCATTTTGGCCAAAATTCGCATTTTGTCGCATTTTGAATTTAGGTACCACAGCGCTTCAGAACACCTTAAAACTATTAAAAAATGGTTTTAACACATATTACAAAAATTCACATTTATCGCAAATGCAAATTTTTCTGGTCCCTAGTAATTGGGCACAATATGTGTTGACCGACTGAAAAGCTTTCTTTATTATAAAAAGCCCACACTGAAAAATGGCTTCTATCACCACAAATTGTTTACCTTAATATTCATAATTATGTGTCTTTGGCTTGTCACCATTTTTTATATCTTCTAGCAGATTATAAATCAAATTTCATTTGAAGCATGTACTATAGTTTCCTTCACAAGAATTAAAGTTAGTTAGTTATTGGAGTTTTGGGGGCAGAACAACAAATTAAAGTTAATACAAGGTGGAAAACAAACAAGAAAAAATTTGTGTTAATAAAGAAATGATGCCCCTTTATAAATATTCTGTGAATTTTGATTGGATTTTGTATTGGAATGCAAATTGCCTACGGCCAATGCCCAGCAAATATTACGGTAACTCAAAGGAAACAGTTTTTGAGTTCTCACCTATTCTCTTTCACTAATAAATGTTTCTTTTTTCCATTGTTTTAAGGTGGTCTCTCAGTGATGGGCTTTGCACAACCACATGTGCTAAACACTCTTCAAGATGAAATGGAACAAGTCATTCATATAATACACTTTCTGGAGGAGTATCTCAACAGTTCCTTCCCACTCCCTCAACTGAATCTTATAGCCCTGCCTCAAATACCAACTGCAGCTGTAGAAAACTGCTGGGGCATCATTTTATTTGAGTAAGTGATATTCTAAGTGTTAAGTATATCAGCCTGAGTATAACTCCATTCCATTTACACTGCATCAAGGGTGATCAGAGAGCGGCAGTTGGTGAGGGAAGGGCGCGGGAAGGGGCTCACCGATTTGGCTCCAGCTGTGTGATTAGAAGCAAGTACAGGGTTATTATCTTTGTGCGCCCCGGTAATCGTGGCAAACTATGGCGTCATTTGGCTGGCCAGATGTGGAGTGAATCGACCTTGCAATACCCCGCTCTGCTGACTCATATCGCTAGTTCACATGTGTTTTGTCATTCATATGGACGTGTATCTGCAAAGCTGAGACGTTAGTGTTGCACATTTAGTGAGTATTGTGATTACTGGGATTGTTGGTAATGCCTAGACACCAATTCACATTGCATGAACATGTGTATATCCATAATTCGTATAGGAAAAGCAGAAAATCTTGTTCTGAAACGAGATGAAAATTTCGAATCAAGTTTCCAGGGAGACCTGTGCCTAATGCCAGCGCAATTAGGAGGCTCGCTAAATGATTCAAGGAAACAGGCTCTGTAAATAATAAAAGATTTGACAGACATTCTTTCATCAGAAGATGTTAGGTGTGTGTTACAAGAGAGGGAGCACATTATCTGCATAGCCTATGAGCACTGTAAGTACACATTATTGAACATGTTCCGTGGAAGTGTTAAAGTACGCGCCAACCACCGGCTGAACCGGGTACGTGCCCGAGATCTGCGCCAGTCACAACCTGCTTAGCTTGCCGTGTTTATCGGAGCTCACATAGATAATGACCCTGTAAATGCCCCATGTAAGTTCCTAGAATATTGTTTTGAAGGGCATTTTCCCAATAGTAGGGCAACTTGCTTAAGGTGTTACTGTGGGGAAGTTACTCAGAGGGAATCTGACTCGCTTCAAACTGTTTGTGAGTGTGTGGGCAGAGTTTGGAGACGGGGCGAAGAAACCCATGGTGGCTGCTCTGGAGAAAGCTGGTGCGCAAATTATGTGCTGGGTCAGTGGCACTTGCTGGTGACCGTACGTGTTGATTGCTGACTCGAGAATTGAGGTGGCTAGGAGCGAGGATTGCAAGGTCACATGAACAGCGAAGAGAGGCAAGCGGAGATTGGGTGACTCTGACATGCGAAATAAGCAAACGTGAACTCCTGTTTAAATGATGACTGTTTATTGGCAGTCGTATGAAAGAGCTGATGAGGTGAGAGGTTTGGGTTAATGATTAGGAAAGCTAGTGCACACTTACCATGCAATTTCTCCTGCTATACCGTGTCCTGAAGTCCAGTGATCGAGCCCCGTGCTGGCAGCGATGCGGCCCAGCACGGGTGAGTAGACTGCTCCTCCATGGGCCTGGTGCTCCGGGGCTGTCCTTCCACGTGAGTTTGTCCTCCATGTTGACATTATCCCGTATTTAATGTCTTATGTTGCCACGGTGGGTGAGTGGTTATAGTGTCGGACTACCAACCCCAAGATTGCAGGTTCGCCCCTGGCCATGGTAAGTGATTTTTGAAGGCGACAAAAATCATGACACTCATGTCATACGTTGTTGGCATGTTAAAGAACCCATTTGAGTTCAGTAGGCCGTGTTCAATGGCAAAATTAATCTCGGGATTTTCCGCCAACACAAAGTTCCTCCATTCTCTACTTGAAAGCTCTGTAGTGTCAAGGAGTTTAGATATCTAACCTCCTTGACTTTCATAGCGTTCAAAGGAATGACGAAATTCGACATGCAAGCTACCCTCTGGGTGTCAATTAACGAAGCTTGCACCAGGCACCCGAGGCCATACGATATTATTATTATTATTATCATGGAATTCACTGAGCTGTTTGTTATAGTTTTGACAACTAGCTGCAAACATTCCAGATGTTTGTATTTCCTGGAGCTTGGCTTCGACTAGTCGGCGTTAAATGTTTGGTTTAAGAATTACATCACATGTAGTAACTTAGACTTCCAGGTGCCGTTGGGTCCTTTTAGTAGATTTGGGGTAAATTGGTATTTAAAGGCTGCGTTGTGACTGGGGTCATATCAATATCTCACTGGAGTGGGCCATAGGAAAAAATAAAATGGCATCTAAAGATTTTCGAGTAGATTTTGAGGGATTTGTTTTCAATAAGTTTCAAGTCAGTGGCATGGAGCAGTTGTCAAGCAACTCACCAGCTTGAGTTTAATTCTTGTGCTCCCCACTAGCACAAGTAAAAATGCTTTCAGGGCAAGTCCTACAACGTAAATACATCGTCAATGATTTAGAAATATTCTCCCCTATCAGTAGAGCCCTTTGTGGATAAACAAAACATTATCCGTATCTGCCCCACATCCGCACAACTGCTATCTGTATCCGCTCCACATCTGCACAACTGTTATCCAAATATACTGGCATTACAATAATATTTTAAATTTGATAAAGACTAAATTACTAAAGCAGCATTTTTAGACATTTGAGGAAAAAGTCGTTCCCTTAGGCTTTGTATGTCAAGTGCTTTGTTTAAAATGAATGTTATACAACCTGAATTGCAACCCTTTCCAGTTTGGAGTGTTAATTATGCTTAATGACATAATTTGAATGAGATTAGCTTAAATCATCATCTTACATTTGTCATGAAAAAATCATAACGGAAAAATATGATACCGGTATGTCATAAACATGCGGGTCCTAATAGTGTTATTAAACAAGTTCAGATTGTATTCTAAAAACTATCCGCACATTTTCTCCAAACTATATCCGCAGCTTATCCACTATCTGCACAGCCATGCAAACTATATCCACAGCTTATCCGCTATCTGCACAGCCATGCAAACTATATCCACAGCTTATCCGCTATCTGCACAGCCGTGCAAACTATATCCGCAGCTTATCCACTATCTGCACAGCCTTGCAAACTATATCCACAGCTTATCCACTATCTGCACAGCCATGCAAACTATATCTGCAGTTTATCCGCTATCTGCACAGCCATGCAAACTATATCCGCAGCTTATCCGCTATCTGCAAAGCCATGCAAACTATATCCACAGCTTATCTGCTATCTGCACAGCCATGCAAACTATATCCACAGCTTATCCGCTATCTGCACAGCCATGCAAACTATATCCACAGCTTATCCGCTATCTGCACAGCCATGCAAACTATATCCGCAGCTTATCCACTATCTGCACAGCCTTGCAAACTATATCCACAGCTTATCCGCTATCTGCACAGCCATGCAAACTATATCCGCAGCTTATCCGCTATCTGCAAAGCCATGCAAACTATATCCGCAGCTTATCTGCTATCTGCACAGCCATGCAAACTATATCCGCAGCTTATCCGCTATCTGCACAGCCATGCAAACTATATCCGCAGCTTATCCGCTATCTGCACAGCCATGCAAACTATATCCGCAGCTTATCCGTGGATATCCACATCCGTGCAGGGCTTTACCCATCAGTTCTTTAACTTCAGTGTGTAATAAATTAAATTAACAACTGTGGGAACATTACCATTTTCCTGGCAAACAAACTAAAAGCATAATGATAACCAAAAAGTTTATTTGATGTTCCTTTTAGAACGTTCTTCAGACTATTCACATAACAAAATACAGCCTTTTCTGAAATTTTCAAAATTATTTTGAATTCACGTTGACTTCAATTGTTACTCTGGGTTTTTTTACTGCCCCAGGGCTACAGCCCCATTTTCCCCTCCCTCTCCTCAGGTCTGACAACCACCACAGATTCTGAAATACAATATCTTACTGAACTAAGAATCTTTGGAACCATGAAGTTGTAATGAAGCAAGTACCGGTAACTTGTTGTATTGTTCTCCAGTGAAGCTGAGCTGTGTGTGCAGGACTTGCCCTGGCAGTTGCTGTATGCACTCTCTTCTCAGTGGATTGGACACCTGGTTACTCCTCGTCAGTGGTCTAGTACTTACCCGAGTTATGCTCTGGCTGAATACTTGTCCCTCATCAGCTCCCAGGATGCAGTCAAATATTCTCAGGTACTTAACTGCAATGTCTCATGTACTACTCAATATATTTCCAAGCTAAAAATGGAAAAATGGCAAGGATTGTGTGGTATGGCACAAATATATGATGGTATACTGGTATATATTTCATCATATTCCTTCAGATCTTTACTGTGTTAGAAGTATTTAAAATATATGCTAGACTTTTTGATAGTTACTGTGCCCATGTTGTCAGTACAATAATATCATTATTTAATTATTCTATGATCTATTATTATTATTATTACATCACATTATTCTATGATTTAATTCTTATTACATCACTGTTGTTAACTAATCTTCAAGTTTCAGTGGAAATAACGAGAGTTCGTTGACGAAATAGTAGATCGTATATTTACACGTCCATCACGCTACAAGGCACAAACAACACAAGGAATACTAAAATATAAAATCAATGCTGCCAACTTAAATTGTTAACTACCAACTCCAACACTTCGCCTGGTAGTTAACCTCAAACAATGACAATCCTTTAATTCAACAATAATACCAAAAAAATTCAGTTCCTGTTATAAACTAAACCAAATTGAGGATCTTTATGAAACTCTGGGTCTTTGGCCCATTCAATGACTTCGTATTCATCATGTTTCTCATCACCTGACAATTTTCCGTCATCTCTATTTATTTCTAAAGGAGCTGACCTGCCCTTCCCATCTTCAAGTTTGAATTCTTTCAATACCCTTTTAATGTAGTCAGTTTGATGAACAGACATTACTCCTTTCCTGTACTCCACATTCATAGAAAGAAAGTTGGTCATATTTCCTAACTTCTTAATCTCCAATCTAATGTCCAACTCTTCTTTGAACCATTCAACCCGTTCTCTTTTTCCCCAGCATGCCAAGTCATCAACATAAACACCAATGAACAGATCCTTATCTTTGTTAACAAACACACATGGATCCTTCACCAGAGGTTTCAAACCTAATTCTGACAAATTCATATACAAGGTCGAATGCCATTCCATAGCACTTTGTTTAAGCCCATACAAGCTTTTGAGCAATTTACACACTATTTTTATCCACCTCAAAATAGTTCCATGAAAACTTCCTCATTCAACTCACTGTGCAAATATGCTGTGAGCACATCAATATGTTCCTGGACCCACCCATTAATGACAGTTATGGCCATCATCAGTCGAATCGTTTTTCTTTTAATTACTGGAGCATAAGTTTCATTAAAGTCTACCCCTGGCACTTGGGAAAAACCTTGTGCTACCAATCTCGCCTTAAATCTATTAACAGTACCATCTGGATTTCTCTTAAGTTTCAAAACCCACTTACAACCCAACACATTTCTACCAGAAGGCCTGTCAACCAAAATAAATGTCCCTTTACGTTGGATACTGTCTAACTCGCTTTTCATTGCATCTCTCCATTCAATGCCTCACTCACACTCAATGGTTCTTCGATATAATCAGCAACATATACCGACAAATTACAGCAAGAACATTCTTTACGCTTCCTTAACCTTTCACTCCTTCTCAAAACGTTCTCATTATTTTCAGCCTCAATCACATTTTTATCATTCTCTTGGACATTGCTTTCAATCTCAATCTCTGACTCATCACTACAATAATTTCTTATCATAACATCAGTTTGAACATGCTTAATAGTAGGCCTAACCTGTTCTACCATGGGAAATATACTTTCATCAAATTTTACATGATATCCAATCACAAATGATTTAGTCTCAAGATTAAACAATTTATACCCCTTCACATTGTTTTCATAACCTATGAATACACATCTCACTGCTCGGGGCTGAAATTTACCTACTTTCTGAAATAACCAAGCTTTACAACCAAATGCACGTAACCTTGGATATTATTTTTCAGCACTCTCTCCCTTCCACATTTCATATGGGATCTGATTCCCAATAGCCCTAGATGGACATAGATTCCTAGTAAGGCAAGCAGTGTTGGCTGCTTCAGCCCAAAACGAATCTGACAAACCTGACTGCACTAACAAACACCTTATCTTATCATCTGCAATCCTATTAAACCTCTCAGCTATACCATTTTGTTCTGGAGTATAAGCTACCGTCTTTCTATGACCTATCCCATTCGCTTTCAAATAGGTCTCGAATTTATTACCACAATATTCGCCACCTCCATCTGTTTGAAAGCATTTAAGTTTCAAGTCATGCATTTTTTCTACTTCAGCTTGATACTCCAAAAACTTTGAGAAAGCCTCACCTTTACTTTTCAAGAATTTAACAACTGTAAATCTGGAATAATCATCCACAAAACTCATCATGTATTTATGACCACCATTTGATTTAACAGGAGATGTTAACAAATCACTATGTACCAATTCCAGTGGTTTACTGCATTGGCGTTCACTCTTCTGCGGGAAACTACATCTAGTCATCTTCCCCAGAACACACACATCACAACTCTTATTCTCACTCTTTAAACCTGACAAATATGGAATTTTCTGCATAGCAGCTTCATGTGGATGCCCTAACCTTACATGCCACAAATCTGAACTCACTGCTCGCAAGGCTACAGCTTCAATTTCATCACTCATCTCATCTTCACTGACATCAGCATTCGATATACAAGCTACACTGTGATTAGGTTCCAACAAATACAACCCATTTGATTCTAGACTTGTAAACACGCACTCATCATTATACATACCTTTAGCACCTTCTTTGTTAAAGTGAACAAATACATCATTCTTGGCTAAGCGCCCAACTGAAATCAAATTGAATGCTAAATCTGGAACGTGCAAAACATTTCTCATCTCAAGCACATTACCACCACACTTATCAGATAATGCAAGTTTGACAATACCTTTTCCACTAACTGGGAGTTGCCCTTGTCCAATCTTAACATTGCCCTTACACTCTGAATAGGAGGAAAACAACTCTCTTTTAGACGTCATATGTTCTGACGCTGCTGAGTCAAGGTACCAAACATCAGAACTGTTCATTGACACCATTGCGAACACACTGATACAGGCTATAGTCTTCCCCGTTTTATTGGAATTTCCATTGTCGTCCCTTTTTCCATTATTTGATTTCATTTTGGTACAATCTGATGCCCAATGACCATACTCGTGACAGTTAAAACATTTAACTTCTGGACAAAACTTGCTAATATGCCCTAACCTCTGACATTTGTAACATTTAACACTATTAGTATCACCACTTTTTCCACTCTGCACACTATTCTTCTTACTGTTTTTGTACACTAACTTGTCATTCTTGCCTTTCTTGGAGATGAGTGCACTTGATGCGGAAGTCTCCTGCGCGACCTCTAACTGGGTCCGGCGTCGCTCCTCGTCTAGAAGTCGTCCTTTAACCTTCCGTGTTGTAAGATCCGGCTCCCTCAGTAGATTTTGGACTAAGGTCTCGTACTCCTCCATCGGTAGCCCGACTAGCAGGAAGTTGGCCATCATCTCGTCGTCGAATATTTTACCACCCCTGGCAATTTTTTTGTTCAATCTCTGGATACTGGCCGCATACTCTTGCATCGACATATTTGAGGTCTTCGAAATATTTGTCATTTCTTTCAAGGACTGAAGTGCATTAAACTTGGTAGAAGAGACGTGAATTTCTTCCAGAATTTCCCAAGCATGCTTCGCTCTAATACAATCTTCCACATCTAACAAGAAATCATCCCCAACGGATTTGTATAATACCGACAAAGCTTTCCTATTCAAGCGTGCCTGATCCACATTCAACTTGTTCTCATCGAAGCCTGGTTCAATCGCCACCCAACAGTTCTTATCGATCATATGCGCCTTCACTCTCAGTTTCCAGGCGAAGTAGTTTCCATTTGCTAGCTTTGGAATGGAAACGAGGTCTTTGTCATCTCCGTCAGCCATCTTGGTACTGTCGCTGTAACGTTCGCCGATTCAGTCACAAACACTCACAATCTGTTTTTAAAATTCAGATTTCATCTCAATCTCAACAATCCGTAATTCACGCTCTGATCTACGTACTTCGCACTGCTCTGGGCTCATAACCTGTTGTTAACTAATCTTCAAGTTTCAGTGGAAATAACGAGAGTTTGTTGACGAAATAGTAGATCGTATATTTACACGTCCATCACGCTACAAGGCACAAACAACACAAGGAATACTAAAATATAAAATCAATGCTGCCAACTTAAATTGTTAACTACCAACTCCAACAATCACATTATTCTATGATCTAATTCTCATAACATCACATAATTCTATTATCTAATTCTTATTAAATCACATTATTCTATTATCTAATTCTTATTACATCACATTATTCTATGATCTAATTCTTATTACATCACATTATTCTTTGATCTAATTACTATTACATCACATTATTCTATTATCTAATTCTTATTACATCACATTATTCTATGATATAATTCTCATTACATCACATTATTCTATGATCTAATTCTTATTACATCACACATTATTCTATTATCTAATTCTTATTACATCACACACACATTATTCTATTATCTAATTCTTATTACATCACACATTATTCTATTATCTAATTCTTATTACATCACACATTATTCTATTATCTAATTCTTATTACATCACACATTATCCTATTATCTAATTCTTATTACATCACACATTATTCTATTATCTAATTCTTATTACATCACACATTATTCTATGATCTAATTCTTATTACATCACACACACACACACACTATTCTATGATCTAATTCTTATTACATCACACATTATTCTATTATCTAATTCTTATTACATCACATTATTATATTATCTAATTCTTATTACATCACATTATTCTATGATCTAATTCTTATTACATCACACATTATTCTATTATCTAATTCTTATTACATCACACATTATTCTATTATCTAATTCTTATTACATCACACATTATTCTATGATCTAATTCTTATTACAACACACACACATTATTCTATGATCTAATTCTTATTACATCACACATTATTCTACTGTCTAATTCTTATTACATCACATTATTCTATTATCTAATTCTTATTACATCACATTATTCTATGATTTAATTCTTATTACATCACATTATTCTATTATCTAATTCTTATTTCATCACATTATTCTATGATCTAATTCTTATTACATCACACATTATTCTATTGTCCAATTCTTATTACATCACATTATTCTTTGATCTAATTATTATTACATCACATTATTCTATGATCTAATTCTTATTACATCACATTATTCTTTGATCTAATTATTATTACATCACATTATTCTATGATGTAATTATTATTACACCACACATAATTCTATGATCTAATTCTTATTACATCACATTATTCTATTATCTAATTCTTATTACATCACACATTATTCTATTATCTAATTCTTATTACATCACACATTATTCTATTATCTAATTCTTATTACATCACACATTATTCTATGATCTAATTCTTATTACATCACACACACATTATTCTATGATCTAATTCTTATTACATCACACACACATTATTCTATGATCTAATTCTTATTACATCACACATTATTCTATCATCTAATTCTTATTACATCACATTATTCTATTATCTAATTCTTATTACATCACATTATTCTATGATCTAATTCTTATTACATCACACATTATTCTATTATCTAATTCTTATTACATCACACATTATTCTATGATCTAATTCTTATTACATCACACACACATTATTCTATGATCTAATTCTTATTACATCACACATTATTCTATTATCTAATTCTTATTACATCACATTATTCTATTATCTAATTCTTATTACGTCACATTATTCTATGATTTAATTCTTATTTCATCACATTATTCTATTATCTAATTCTTATTACATCTCACATTATTCTATTATCTAATTCTTATTACATCACACATTATTCTATTATCCAATTCTTATTACATCACATTATTATTTGACCTCATTATTATTACATCACATTATTCTATGATCTAATTCTTATTACATCACATTATTCTATGATCTAATTCTTATTACATCACATTATTCTTTGATCTAATTATTATTACATCACATTATTCTATGATGTAATTTTTATTACATCACACATTATTCTATGATCTAATTCTTATTACATCACATAATTCTTTGATCTAATTCTTATTACATCACATTATTCTATGATCTAATTCTTATTACATCTCATTATTCTATGATCTAATTCTTATTACATCACATTATTCTATGATTTAATTCTTATTTCATCACATTATTCTATTATCTAATTCTTATTACATCACATTATTCTATGATCTAATTCTTATTACATCACACATTATTCTATTATCCAATTCTTATTACATCACATTATTATTTGATCTAATTATTATTACATCACATTATTCTATGATCTAATTCTTATTACATCACATTATTCTATGATCTAATTCTTATTACATCACATTATTCTTTGATCTAATTATTATTACATCACATTATTCTATGATGTAATTTTTATTACATCACACATTATTCTATGATCTAATTCTTATTACATCACATCACATTATTCTTTGATCTAATTCTTATTACATCTCATTATTCTATGATCTAATTCTTATTACATCACATTATTCTATGATATAATTCTTATTACATCACATTATTCTTTGATCTAATTATTATTACATCACATTATTCTATGATGTAATTTTTATTACATCACACATTATTCTATGATCTAATTCTTATTACATCACATTATTCTTTGATCTAATTCTTATTACATCACATTATTCTATGATCTAATTCTTATTACATCTCATTATTCTATGATCTAATTCTTATTACATCACATTATTCTATGATTTAATTCTTATTTCATCACATTATTCTATTATCTAATTCTTATTACATCACATTATTCTATGATCTAATTCTTATTACATCACACATTATTCTATTATCCAATTCTTATTACATCACATTATTATTTGATCTAATTATTATTACATCACATTATTCTATGATCTAATTCTTATTACATCACATTATTCTATGATTTAAATCTTATTACATCTCATTATTCTATGATCTAATTCTTATTACATCACATTATTCTTTGATCTAATTATTATTACATCACATTATTCTATGATCTAATTCTTATTACATCACATTATTCTATGATGTCACAAAGCATTGATAAACACACACTTCTCTCCTCACTGATTGATTCTGGCAGTGATATGTCGGATACTGGGACTGTGTTCCACAGCTTGGCATATTGTGATGGCTATGAAGACACGGGGCAAGTTGGGCTTAATGTTTTCCCCCTAAAGTAATCACAACCACCACAATTCTGGAATACAATGACCCGTTGTTTAATAGTATGGTATTGGTAAATACACTGCACTCTGTGGCTTAATCCACTCACCACGTCTGCAATGGGCAGCGACGCCAAGTCTTGAGATCTTCTTCTTCTTCTTCAAGTGCCTCGTCCTCCAAGAACATTGGAGATCAGTAGCACGATCTGCTGTTTGTCCATAGCTGTTCTAAACAGTAACACTGTATTAAGTCCAAACCACTGGCTTAAGTTCTTTAGCCAGGATATTCGTCTGCATCCTGGACCCCAAATACCATCAATTTCCCTTAGATAATTAATTGCAACAGATGGTATTTGTTGTTGAGATCAGAGGTTCGAATCCTGGCACTGACTGCGGTTATCCTGAGTGCGGTATTTCCCTGGATTATTTATATTCCCTGTAGGCAAATGCTGGACTAGTACCTTAGTTCATGCCCCGGGGCACCTACCCCAACCCTGACCCTAATAATTACAGCTACACACAGAACTACACGGGTTATCAGACAAATTGAACACATTGCCAAGTGCATGGGGCTGATGACCAAGGTGTCCCAAGCTCCTAAAACGAATTTTCAACATCAACAACAATCTGTCCCTTACCATGTGCAGGTATAGTGTCCTGTTATACAGGGAGTGCATATCCCGGGTCAGATATCTCGTACTCCTTTGTGCACTGTATCTGGTGACTGGTTATAAGTAGAGCCCTGCGCGGATAAACAAAATGTTATCTGCATCCGCCCCGCATCCACACGACTGTTATCCGCATCCGCTAGACTTTTATTCGCATCCGCATGACTTTTATCCAAATCTGCTGATATTTCAATATTATGTTTAATTTATTAGATCAAGCATAACATGTTAAACCGACACATTTGAGGAGAAAGTCGTTCCTGACAATTTGCTTCATTGCAAGGAACTCCAAGTAGGCATTGCAAGGGACTTCAAGTTAGATGCCACTTCTGGTTCCTTGACCTCCGTTTTAGACAAAAAATTGGCTAGACTTTTTTGGCTACTTTCGCACTTGTGCCTCAGTAAGTTTCATGTGCCCGATTTGTGTCCTGAGTATGTATACACTTTTTTACAGGTAAAACATCACTATATCGTTCACCTTTTGGTTTCCATTGAAAATGTAACCAAATGTCTGCCATATCGTTGACTTGAGCATTGTTTCACGCGCTATTGAATATTCACCTTGTTTTATTTTAATAGATAGTTTATCCATGTTGGCGAAATGATGTTCATACGCACAGTCGCGGTAGCATTCACTACTTCTCTTCACGCTTGGAGAAAGGGATTGACATTTGGCCGGAAATTCCAAGTCAGTCATCATCCTTCTGCTTCTGGACCCATGCCGCATAGTTGATGTCATAGTTGATGTTGCAATATCACAGCCAACGTGCTTCAGTGACAAGTTGGAAATAAATCTACAGATAAACCTGGATCCCGATCTTCCAGGATAGCTTATATATAGATGGCGAAGTAGCTGACATGAGGAATGTTAATGATGTCACCATGATGAACTAACAAGCTTATTGACAGCATTATATCTCGTACATATAGTAATAATGGCGGTGGGAATTGATGAGATGTCAAGACCATCTACTACAAAAATATGGTACTTAATAAAATGTAGTTGAAAGTATATGAGTAAAATGATCTTCTCCTGTATAAGTGCAATACGTGCCTGAATATTTCGTACGCAATAGGCTATAGGAGTATTCCTCTTTTAAGCATGAAGCTGTAGATTGGCATATCAAATAATATGTAATATTAACGTAAGTTCAAGAACGGTAGCGATGTCAGTCAACAGACACAACAAGAAAGGAGAAATAAGGCTTGAAGGTACACAGCTTGAAACAGTAGACCAGTTTAACTATCTTGGGTGCATTATTTCAAGCAATAACAGGATACAGCATGAGATCAATAGCCGAACCCAAAAAGCAACCCAGTTCTACCATCAAGTTCGGAACCTACTCTGGAACGAACAAGTCCCCTTGAGATCAAAACAGACGCTCTTTCAATCATACTTTACCCCCATAATAACATATGGCCTAGAAACCTGCACAACAACCAGACAGATAGACAGCAAACTACAAGCTGCAGAAATGAAGTTTCTACGAACAATGGTCCAAAAAACTAGGAGGGATAGGGTAAGAAATGAACAAATTAGGGAAGAAGCTGGAGTGTACCCAACTTTGAAAGAAAAAGTGACAAGGGCCCGTTTGAGATGGTTTGGCCATGTCAAGCGAATGGCCGAGGGAAGGATAGCAAAACAAAGACTACACACAGATGTGGTTGGTAGAAGGCCAGTAGGAAGACCAAGGAAGAGATGGCTAGACCAGGTGAAGGAGGACATAGGAACAAGGGGAGTTAGCTGGGATAGAATCCTGAAAGAAGAATGGTACATGGACAGACGCAAGTGGAGGGCGCTCGTAAACTACACCCGGGCAACTGGAGAAGAAGACAGATGATGATGATGATGATGATTAACTTAAGTTTGTATTCTAAAGACTATCCACAAATTTACTCGATACATTAACCGCAGCGTATTCGCTATCCGCACAGCAATGCAAACTATATCCGCGTGGCGAAAATATTTGCGGATATCTGCATCCACGCAGGGCTTTAGTTATAAGGGGCCATCCATATACAGTATTACGTAATCATTTAATACACAACAAAAAATCAACTCATACGGAGGCTCTAGAAGTATAACTTTTATCATTGTTTGTAAATTTCTAGTGCTATTTTGCCCCCGAAGTTCCTCAGGAAACTGTAGTGTAATATGTTTGGCCTATTTTTATTTATGAAAAAAATAGGCTTATGAGATCACCTTTTGTCTGTGTGTATGTGTATGTGTGTGTGTGTCCTCTCCTAATAAAATCTAAACGGTTCAAACGATTTCAATGACTCGGTAAGGACATAGTACTCCTCTGTCCGACCCCGACCGTGCCCTTCAAATTGTATATATTTCACCGGCATTCTATATCTCCGAAACTATTACGGATATGCCCTGAAATTTTATTCGGTGATAAAGGGCGCTACTACAAGTTCACCTATGTAACTTTCAAAAACCTGTTAGGTACTAAACGAACATGGCGGCCAAGCAAATTTGTTGTTGTTGTTTGAGTCTTCAGTCTTTTGACTGGTTTGATGCAGCTCTCCATGCCTCCCTGTCCTGAGCTAATCGTTTCATCTCTAAATAGCTACCACACCCTACATCCGAGGCAATCTGTTTAACATATTCTAACCTTGGTCTACCCCTACAGTTCTTGTCCTCGACCTTTCCTTCCATAACTAAGCTTGCTATTCCTGGGTGTCTTAGTAGGTGTCCTACTAACCTATCTCTTCTCTTCATTAGCAGTCCCCAGAAACATCTCTCCTCTCCCACTCGCCTTAATACCTCTTCGTTTGTAACCCTATCTATCCATCTGATCTTCATCATTCTCCTGTAACACCACATTTCAAATGCCTCAATTCTCCTATTTTCTGCTGCACCAATAGTCCAAGTTTCACTTCCATAGAGCGCCACGCTCCAGACAAAGGCTTTCAAAAATGACTTCCTAATACCTAAATCTATATTCGATGCCAACAGATTCCTTTTTTGTAGAAAGGCTTTCCTTGCCTGAGCCAACCTACTTTTAATATCCTCTTTGCTTCGTCCATCACTGGTTATTCTGCTTCCTAAGTAACAGAAGTCTCCTACTTCCTTCAGCTTTTCACCTGCCAATTTGATCTCCATAGAGGTTTCTGATTTATTTCGGCTGCCTTCCAGTATTTTTGTTTTACATTTATTAATTTTCATCATGAAGTCCTTCCGTAAGACGGAGTCCACACCATTCAAAAACTCATTCAAATCCTCAGGCTTGTCGGCCAAGATGACAATGTCATCAGCAAATCTCAGAGTTGTAATTATTTCTCCTTGAATCTTCACTCCCACTTTAAATTTTTCTCCAATTTCCTTCATTGCTTGTTCAAAGATTGAAAAGTATGGGTGATAAGTTGCAGCCTTGCCTTACACTTTTCATAATACCAGCTTCTCTCTCATATCCTTCAGCTCGAATGACTGCTGTCTGGTTTCTGTATAGATTGTATATCACCCTCCTATCCCTGTACTTTATTCCAATAGATTTCAAAATGTCAAACAATTTAGTCCAATCAACGTTATCAAAAGCCTTTTCTAAGTCTACAAATGCCATGAACGTTCTCTTATCTTTCCTTATTCTACCTTCCAAAATCAGCCTAAGACTTAGTATAGCTTCCCTTGTTCCTACATTTCTCCTGAAACCAAACTGGTCTTCACCCAACTCCGTTTCTATCAGGCTTTCAATCCTCTTGTAAATTATTCTAGACAGGATCTTTGAAGCATGAGTAATCAAGCTGATTGTACCGTAATCTTCACATCTGTCAGCTCCCACTTTCTTTGGTATAGGGATGATAACATTCTTCTTGAAATCAGGGGGTACCTCACCTGTCTCATAAATCCTACACACCAAGTGAAATAACCTGATCAGACCTTCATCTCCTATGCAGCGTAGCAACTCAATCGGTATATCATCTATGCCTGGTGCTTTGTTCCTGCCTAAGTCCTCTAATGCTCTGTCAAATTCTGATCTCAATATTAAATCTCCTTTTGCATCCTCATCAATTTCCTCCTCCCTTTCCATTACATGATTCTCAATCTCCTTTCCCTTATACAAGCACTCTATGTAAGCTTTCCATCTCTCAACCTTTTCTTCCCTATCTGTTAGAGGCTTTCCATTTGTGTCCCTAATATTACAGCACTTAGTCTTCTTTTCCCCAAAAGTATTCTTAATCCTTCGATAAGCTGTGTCTACTTTTCCTAATTTCAGACAATTTTCTATACCTGCACATTTCTCTTTCAACCATTCTTCTTTCGCTTCCTTGCACTTCTTGTTAACCTCATTACTCAGACGTCTGTATTCTGCTTTCCCCTCTTCATCTCTTAGATTCTTGTGTCTCCGCCTTTCATCCATCAATTCTAGTATATCCTGAGTGATCCACGGTTTTCTACCTATTCTTTCTTTCCTACCAATGTTTTCTTCTGCGGATTTTGTTATTTCATTCTTCAAAAGTGCCCATTCGTCTGCAATTGAAGTTTGTTTAGGGTTTTTCATTAGTCCTTCCTTTATACTCTTCTTGAATCTTTCGTTTACATCCTTCTCTTTCAGTCTTTCTATTGCCCATCTTTTTGGCTTTTGACTTTTCTTCAGTTTCTTCAACTTTAATCTGCATTTCATTACAACCAGATTGTGGTCAGAGTTTATGTCAGCACCAGGATATGTTTTACAATCCAAAATCTGGTTTCGAAACCTCTGCTTGACCATAATGAAGTCGAGTTGGTAGCGCCCTGTATCTCCTGGTCTCATCCATGTGTATATTCTTCTATTGTGGTTATTGAATAAGGTGTTAGCTATGACCAACTCATGCTCGGTGCAGAGTTCCACCAGCCTGCTTCCTCGATCATTCCTTTCACCTAATCCAAAATCTCCTACTATCTTCCCTTCTCTCCCTTTTCCTACCACAGCATTCCAATCTCCCATTACTGTAACATTTTCATCACCCTTGATATACCTCAGAATTTCGTCTAATTCTTCGTAGACCTTTTCAACATCCTCATCATCAGCTTGACTGGTAGGCCTATAGACTTGTACCACTGTGGTGCAGGTAGGTTTAGTATTGATTTTTGCTACAATTGTGGAGGACTGAGAAGATGGACATCTTTGGCTTATTTCATGTATTTATTCTTTATGTTTGAGGCTCTTTGATATAAGTTAGTGTAATAAAAGATGGCTGCTAAGTAAGACGTCCGTGTTTTCACGATCACTATTTATCCATTATACGAATCCCAACATTGGTGCCGAAAACTTTAGATCAAGTAGAAATGTGCATTAGATTACGGGCAATTGTGTTTTACTTGTGTACAAAGTAAACTGGTGATGCTATCACTACAAACAGCAATCACGTTTTGTACAAGCAGCCACGCCACGCCGGATTACGAGGTAAGAAGATACTGGAACTTCTACACGCGCCACATACTAACGTGATATTTCAGTTTTAACATTATTGCAAAAGTTACTACTACGACTAAACAGTGCACGAATTGTAATATAATTACTTTACACCACGTAACGGAATTCACGAACGATAGACGAGCAAGTGCTGCCATCTTGCGGTAGATCCTAAACTAAATACCTCGTAGCCATCACGGACACTACAAGATGATCTCACGCATGCGCTGACATCAGACAATCACCTTCACGTGTCGCAGCAAGGTACTATTTATTTATTTATTTATTTCGTCACTCTTTCTTCAAGATGCAAGACGAGAGTGTTAAGAGTAAACTAGCGTTTTTGAAAAGAAAGCGGAAGACGGAACGAGCAAATATAACTAAATTCAGTACGATTATAAATAGTGCTACGGTCGGCGACATCTCAGAATACGAATATAATCGCATTAGACTCCAAGAAGTTTTAGATCATCTCACAGTTCTGGACGATAGTATACAGGAATGTTTGACCGACGCAGAATACGAGGCCGATGTCGAGAAATGTGAAGACTACTACTGTTATTGGTTTTACGTCCCTTTTAACTACACTGGCTTTTAGAGACGCCGGGGTGCCGGAATTTTGCCCCGAAGGGGATCTTTAACGTGCCAGTAAATCTACTGACACGGCTCCCTCGCATTTGCGCACCCTCAAATGCCAGCTGACTGCGCCAGGTTTCGAACCTGCAACCTTGGGCGAGAAATGTGAAGAATACATCGACATCGCGAAGAGAACAATTCTAAAAGCATCACACGCCGAGAATAAATCTAAGTCACTCTCCAGTTTTACAACATCGGTCGCCGGAATGAGTATGCAACCAACGCCAGGATCTCCAATCCCAACACCCGTCACACACACAGTGAAGCTACCTGCCGTAAAATTAGACAAATTCACAGGTGACATTGAGAATTGGGCACGTTATTGGGAGCAATTCCAATCTTCTGTTGACAACAATCAATCTCTCGCTCACATTGACAAGCACGTCTATCTCCGTGGATATCTGGAGGGTGAGCTGAAGAATCTAGTTGATGGAATACCGATAACGGCTGATGCTTATGAAGAAACAAAACGGATATTAATATCTCGCTACGGAAACACTGACCGCTTAATGCAGGCCCATCTTGACTATCTCGAAGCCTTGCAACGAATTTCAGACGATACTCCTTCTAATCTAAATGCCATGTACATCGAATGCAATAGACGCGTACAAGCCTTACGGGCCTTAGGGGAGAATGTAGATAATTACGGGCGGATGTTATGCCCTAAAATTCTCCGAGCATTCCCTCACGGTATTGTCCGCCGTTGGATAATTTATTCAAAACGAGAGAGCATTCCCGAGAGTCACATTACCAAGTTGATGGAGTTCCTGAACGAGGAGGTAGAGGGTGCTGTGATCACACAGAAGATCAGAGGAGATATCACTTCACTTGAATCCTTCTCAGGCACTGCCGCGACACTCCATGTGAACACAAAGTCAAAACGGATGGACATGAAAGCAAAGAAAGTGTATTCCGAATTCTGTGTGTTCTGTGAGACTCAAGGCCACTGGGCCCAGAACTGTGTGAAGATCCGCAATGTAGCTGAGCGGATTGAAAAGTTAAAAACTGCCAACCGATGCTTCTTGTGCCTCAATAAAGGTCACAGTGTGAAGGCCTGCATGAAGAAGAGTAAGGTATCATGCGCAAAGTGCAAAAAGAATCATCACATTTCCATCTGCACCGGAGAACAGCCCGCATCAATATCCGTGGGGAAGATTGACGTTACTATGCCGCAGTTCACTTATCTTCAAACGGCGAATATTTGGATCACAGGGCCCACCGGACTGAGAAAACGTACACGATGCATATTGGATGCTGGCAGTCAATCAACCTTCGTAAGCCGAAGTCTGGTAGATCAGCTTCAACTGAATATCGTGGGACACAAGGATTTGACAGTTACCGGATTCGAGTCATCTCGTCACACATCTTCAGCTCGCAGACTCATTGACCTCAACATCAGTGGACTATGCACGGAGGCTGCTCTGCGTATTTCTGCATTTGAGAGTGACAACGTGTACTCGCCACATCCGACTGTTCCACTCGACGTCCAGTCCCTGTCACGCTTACGAAAATTGAGACTTGCTGATCCCAAGGATGACAACAATGAACTTCCTATAGAACTTCTAATAGGTGGAGACGGGCGGAGGGTAGTATCCCTACCGAAGAAAGAAGATCTGGTCTTACCCTCAAACCGTAAGAACGCCCTAAATCTTTTTCACACATTGCAGAGAAAACTTGCCGTTAATGCCCAGTACAAAGAAATGTACCACGCGCAGATGATGGACTACGTAAACATGGGACATGTTCAGCTGATCACTACAGAGGAAACCACAAATGATGTATACTACCTGCCTCATCACGCCATCAAGAAAGAGAGAAATGGCACAGAGAAATGGAGGATCGTCTTTGACGCATCATCCCACGAGAGAGATGCACCGTCCCTCAATGATGTTCTGGAAACAGGCCCTAATCTTTTACCAGAGATACTGTCCACGTTGATCCGCTTCCGGACTTACCGCAAAGCCATAGTAGGAGATGGAACTCAAGCTTTCCTTCAATTATGCCTGGATATTGAAGACCAAGATTTAACAAGATTCTTCTGGTTCAGTGTGGAGAAGGACGAACTTGGAAAATGGCAAGCAAGAGATGATACAGCCGTCTATAGATTCACTCGTCTACCATTCGGCCTTGCAAGCAGTGCCTTTCTTCTGTCTGCAACTCTCCGTGAACTAGCAACGAGATTCAAGGATCAGTTCCTGTCAGCAGCAGCACTTATGGATCAAAGCACTTTCATGGACGACTTGGTTGCGGGAGCTGAAGATGACAACAGAGTTATCACCTTATATTACGAGGTGACAGGTCTACTACGACAGATATGGATGCCGATGGCAAAATGGGCAACAAATTCTGGACCATTGTTTGGTATATGGAGAGCCGAAGGACGTGAAACGAAAAGGGAAACCGGAGTACTTGGTGTACGATGGGACACAGAATCAGATTCACTACTCTTTGACCATACAGATATCACCGACAACCTTTCGCAGGATCCAGGAACCAAACGAAAGCTATTGAAAACGACCGCAAAGTTCTACGACCCTCTTGGATTACTTTCACCGGTGTCCATAGTTGGAAAAGTTCTCTTCCAAGACACCTGGTGTAGGGGCATAGCATGGGACGAAATACTTCCACATGACATTGCATTGCGATTTCAGCTGTGGATAACCAGCCTCACGGATCTGGCAAGTGTGGTCATTCCAAGATGGATTGGTTTATCAAGGACAACATCGGAGACTTCACATGTCCACGTATTCTGCGACGCTTCGGAGCGGGCCTACGGAGCTGCACTGTATGTTCGAACTTCTACCGACGTAAACACTTACATACACCTGGTCTGCACTCAGAATAGACTGTCTCCAGTCAAGAAGGTTACACTCCCACGACTAGAACTACTGGCCATCTTAGTGGGTTGCCGTCTTCTGAGGTATTTCTGCCAAGCAACAGACTTTAATGTCACCACTTCTACTCTGTGGAGTGACTCCATGGTCGCTCTAGGTTGGATTAAAAGCGATGCAAACCATTGGAAGACATTCATCTCCAACCGAGTGACGGAAATTCAAGGCATCCTGAGTCCAGCTCAGTGCCGGTACTGCCCGACCCAGGATAATCCAGCCGACCTCTTGTCACGAGGAATATCCTCAAAAGCACTACAGTCTTCTTCACTTTGGTGGCACGGGCCTGTATGGCTTGCCGATCATCCTAGCTCATGGCCCCGCAGCAGTGTGCCTAACGCCTCACTTCCAGAGACTCGCAAGACGCATCAGCAAACACTTAATGTCGTTACAACAGAACCTATCATCATTGCTTCCAGATTCAGCAGTTATTGGAAAATACTGCACATCATGGGTTGGATTTTGTGCTTCTTGAACAACATCAGACAGTCGGAGAAAAATTCTGGGAATCTCACTGCACGTGAATTAGAGGCTTCCCGATTGTGCTGGATACGCACAGTCCAACATGAGTGCTTTTCCGAAGAGTACGACGCTCAGACAAAAGAGAGAAACTTGTCTGGGAAGTCCAGGATTGCCCGCTACAACCCCTTCTTACAGGACGGCCTTATCCAACTGGGAGGGCGCCTCCACCATGCAGACCTGCCAATACAGCAGAAACATCCTCTAGTACTCGATGGTGCACACCACTTCACCAAGTTGTTGATCCTCCAGACTCACATACGGCTACACCACCTTGGAGTACGAATCGTTCTCTCTGTACTACGCGAAGAATTTTGGATCCTCAAGGCACGCCAGGCTGTCAAGAAAGTCATCCACACGTGCTTACCGTGTAAGATCGCCAGAAGCCAACAAGGTAACTAGATCGAAGCCCCGTTGCCTCCAGAACGTGTGCGACATACTACGCTATTTGCAGTTACGGGTGTGGATTTTGCAGGGCCACTACTCGTTAAGGTGGGGAATCTCGTACAGAAATCATATATTGTGCTTTTCACATGTGCGACTACAAGGGCCCTTCATCTTGAGCTGGCTTTGGACATGACTACGAAGACATTTCTGATGGCTCTCAGACGATTTGCGGGACGAAGAGGACTTCCAAACACCATTTACTCGGACAACGCTAGAACGTTCCAGGCTGCACACAAAGAAATGACACAACTCAGCCAAGTCCTCACAGACCCACGAACGAGCCAGCACTTTGCCCACAACGGAGTCCAGTGGAAATTTATAGCCCCACGGGCGGCTTGGTGGGGAGGCTGGTGGGAAAGAATGGTGGGTACGACTAAAAGATGCCTTAGAAAGGTATTGGGAAAGGCTCTGATTAGTGAGGACACACTCCGAACTCTATTGGTAGAAGTAGAAGCCGCCATTAACTCCCGACCCATAATCCAAGATGGCTCGGAGACACTGACTCCGAGTCATTTCCTGACTGGCGCACGGCTGACTACCCTGCCCAACGTCTCCGAACCCACGACCCGAATAGACCTGAGGAAGGAGAGGAGACTTAGAGAGAAAATGCAGGAGGACTTCCTCAAGAGATGGAGGAATGAGTATCTTCTTGATCTGAGAAGCTACCACGAAGTACGCCGCCCGAATGGACAGACGAAGGAGTGCCGAATAGAAGATATAGTACTACTACAGGATGACCTGCGACCTAGACACATGTGGCAGAAGGCGCGAATAACTGAAAGGCGACCAGGCAGGGACAACAAGGTGCGAACCCTCATCCTTCAGATGGCCAACGGGACCAAGATTAGTCGGCCTGTACAGCTGGTCTTCCTTCTCGAGATAGACCAGGGTGGGGAGGATGTGGAGGACTGAGAAGATGGACATCTTTGGCTTATTTCATGTATTTCTTCTTTGTTTATTTCATGTATTTATTCTTTATGTTTGAGGCTCTTTGATATAAGTTAGTGTAATAAAAGATGGCTGCTAAGTAAGACGTCCGTGTTTTCACGATCACTATTTATCCATTATACGAATCCCAACAACAATAATCCGTTCACTATATTGCTCATAATATTCCACCCGCTGTCCATGTTTCCTACTCAATATGAGACCAGCCCCTGCTTGGCCATTGTTTGATTTAGTGCTAATGACCCTATAGTCTCCTGACCAAAAGTCCTGTTCTTCCTGCCAGCGCATTTCACTAATCCCAACCAAATCCAACCTCAACCTATCCATTTCCCTTTCTAAGTTTTCTAACCTTCCACTTCCTAGCAGACTTCTAACATTCCACGCTCCTATCCGTAGAATATCAGATTTCCTCTTTGTCACTTCTGTGATGTTAACCCCCTCTCGAGTAGTCCCCACCCGGAGATCTGAACGGGGGACTAGTTTACCTCCGGATTGAAATTTTACAAGGGAGGAGGCCATCATCACATGTAATTATGCATAGAGAGGTGCATATCCTCGGGAATAGCATTACGCCTGTAGTTTCCCGTTGCTTTCAGCCGTGCAGCAGAACGCAGTGTAGCCATTAGTTGGCTTATATTATCAATATCTTAACCGTCTATTAGACTAGTAAAGAATTGATTTATTCTGAAAGGCTGCTACTCCCTTTCAGAAAAAGTAAAGAGCAATTCTACTACAAAATACTAACCTTCTACTAACAATTAAATACCAAAATTCTACTAACGAAAAAAATACTAAAGTTTCACCAACAACAAATACTACCACTAAAACAGTCTGTCACCAGGCCCACTCACATGCACCCTCACCAGACACACTCACACACCACAGTCTAATAGAACAATGACATATATCTAATAAACAAATTAACTTCATACTTACAACTAAAACTAACTACATACTTACTGTACTGTAATTTGAATTGACAATATTTACAAAATTTAAAATGATAATCTGGTAGCAAAAAATATCTACCCGGTCCCGGATTCGAACCCGAGATCTCTAGGTAGGTCGGTAGATACCCACAAAACCTCAAAGCAGACATTATAAAATTAAATTTAGATAATAATAGGTGTATATTCAAGCAATATTAATGTGAAAAAATAAAAGGGAGTTTGACAATATCTTATTACTTACTTAATTCCTGCCACTCTTTCCGGAGCATAGGGCCTTGGCGAAATTTCTCCACGCAGTACGGTTCCTGGCCATACTCTTCACTTGACTCCAGTTCTTGTCCACCTCTCCAATTTCATTTTCGATCGTCCTCTTCCAGGTCTTCTTAGGTCGATCTCGCTTCCTGGCACCTTGAGGATTCCAGTCTACCGCCGCCCTCTCAATAGCTCCGTCCGGCTTCCTTAGTGTGTGACCAATCCAGCGCCATTTCCTTTCCTTGATCTGGATGCTAATCGGTTGTTGATTGGTGATGGTCCAAAGATCTTCATTTGAGATTATGTCCGGCCACCTCACATTCATGATGCGACGCAGACAACTGTTAATGAACACCTGTAGCTGGTTGTTGATCGGTTTTGTGACTTTCCATGTTTCACAGCCGTAGAGAAGAATCGACTTTACGTTGCTATTGAAAAGGCGGAGCTTGGTCTTCCTGGAAATGTTTCTTTTTCTCCAGATGGGGTAGAGCTGGACAAAGGCACCATTTGCCTTCCTGATACGGCTTCGAACATCTTCCTCTGCTCCCCCATCATTTGTGACTATACTTCCAAGGTAGAGGAAGGACTCAACTCGCTCAATGTCCTTTCCGTTGACTGTCAAACTAGTCGTGATGTCAGAATTTATCCTCATCTCTTTCTCTTGTTGGTGTTGATCATCAGTCCTGCACGTTCTGCTTCTCTCTGCAACCTCCCCAGCTTATCTTCTATGTCTCGGTACCGTTGTGCCATAAGACAAATGTCGTCTGCGAAATCCAAATCTTCAAGCCTGTCATTTATACCCCATTGAATACCCCTCCTCCGTCCTCCCATTACCTTCTTCATCACACTATCCAGGACCAACAGGAACAGAGTGGGGGAAAGGACACACCCCTGTCTCACTCCGGAACTGACCTTTATCTTTTCTGTTAATTTGCCTTCGTGAAGAATCTGGCACTCATACCCTTCGTACATCTCTTCCATGATTCTGATGATCTTTGTTGGAATTTTATATTCCTCGAGGGTCTTCCACATGATTCTTTGATTTACGGTGTCGAAGGCTTTCTCGAAGTCAACAAATGTGAGGTAAAAGGTATTCCGCCACTCCACACTCGGCTCCAGGATGATTCGGAGGGTGTTGATGAGATCCACACAGCAAATTTGAAACATTTAAATAGATTTTTCTCGCAATTTAACCATCCGAGCGCAGTGAAACTTGGAATAGCAAATGTTTATACACATTGCAATGCACTGACATCTAATTTAGTTCAATTGTTTACATAACCTCAATATGGTGGCTGTGCAAAATTTTAAAATTAAGTTTTTATCTCTGTGTTCTAATCACGCGATTGAAGTCAACGTTTAAATAATGAACCTACACAGTAATCGTCACCTAATAGAACATAATGATAATGGCCTTCATATAAAAATCCAACATGGCAACCATCCAAAATATTTAGAGTGTTCTCAATATCTATGGATCTACAGTATTACAGCAATCAAACTGAAATTTTGTATGGTGATAGAGGCAATTAACATAAGTAGGATATATGAAAATAGGCTGTTTAATTTTCAGGGAAGTACTTGTTTACAGTATGCCTAATTGATGTCCCGGGTCTGTGACACTGTGTTGCTAGTTTTGTTTATTAACATGGATAAATCGTGAAAAAATCAAAATATTACCTATCTTCCTTCTTCCCATTGTAAATGCTCAATGGAATATCATAATTGTAATATATTCTATTCTTCCAGTATGACAGTGCTATGGGCTGGAAGCCGGACAACTGCTATACATTGTATAATGACTTCAGTAAAGTCAGTGTTTCTGTTGACACTAGAAATCTACAAGGCCTAAAATGTGAGTATTCTGACTTCAATGTCTTCAAATCTTTATGTGATCACCAATATCCAATCATATATCAGACCAGTTAAATATGGAGTATTGATAGATTCTTTTATTGAAATCATTGCTTATTTTCTGTACATAAATTGCTTAAGTGACTATGCCGAGCGAAGAGTGATGAGTCAACGGGAGGGAGATAAGCTGGGCACGCCGGCCAACTCGTGTGAGAGACACTGTAGTATCTACTGTTCTGTATCCTTACTGTATATACTCTTACGATACAAGGTCTATGTATAACTTATATATCAAGGCTAATATATACATGTTTCTACATCCTTAATTATTTGCATGATGCAATAGGACTAAATAAATGATTCTGTGGATGTTTTTCCTCCCTTAGATTCATGGATTATGAATATGTTAAGTCATGCTCTCAGCGCTGACACATTCCAACAGGCCATTAGGAACTTCATTGCTAAGCGGTAGGTAGACAAGTTCAGTATGTTCTCAAGTACCATTGTTACAATCCTTGCTAAACTGCAGCACCACCTTAACCTATGGTCGCATCAGATTAATGTGACTATGAAAGAGACGCTTAATGAGAGAAATCACTTTATCTTAAACAACCTAATGACACAATAATGTCTTCCATTTGCTAATTTATAAAACCTTCTTAAATCAGATTACAACAATTAATATTGTGGCTCTCCGTCAGGCAACATAAATTAATTCCAATTATGTGAAAAAAATAACCTGAAATAAATTACATGTGATTATGATTAGGCCTATATATACAGTGTGCACACTGAGTCTGTATACCCCTACGGCCAGTGCCGGGTTATGGTAAAATGAGGCCCAAGTCCCTCAGATTTTTGGGGCCCCTTTATTTTTTTTCAAATATTTTTTTTATAACCTGCACATTTAATAAACTATATACAAGAGTTATTTTCTCAAGATGAATAATACACTTTGTAACGGTTTCGCCTAGCCCACACGTTGAGCGACAAGTGTAACGCTTTTGCCCTCACGTTGAGCGACAAGTGTAATGGTTTGTCTGCCCCTAACTGTTGGGTGATAAATGTAACTGTTTACCTTTGCCTAAGCTATGTTGTTTTAATGGGTGCCAAGACCTCAACGCAATGTTGAAATCTAAATTTGTATTTAACAACGTCTAACTCTGGTCGAACACCTTCAAGAATCTATTCACTCAGATCGTGGTATGATTTGATCATTAACCCAACAAACAATTGTATCAGGAGAAGGAATTGGTCTATATC
Source organism: Meconema thalassinum (assembly GCA_946902985.2). Taxonomy (NCBI): domain Eukaryota; kingdom Metazoa; phylum Arthropoda; class Insecta; order Orthoptera; family Tettigoniidae; genus Meconema; species Meconema thalassinum. The sequence continues at coordinate 935,326,257 of OX336390.1, forward strand.
TAATGCTACCTACTGAAAGCAAAGATTGCATGGTTAAAAGAAATGAATTTATTATATAAAACAAGTATTGCAAAATTAATAATAATAATAAGTTTAAAATTTAAATTGGAGCGTTGCGATTTTAATATTACCGATAGAAAATTACGTGAAAATGGAGTCTGATAAATTATTGATTTTACTCTTATTCCCAAGCTATGAAGTTACTGAAATATTGAATATAAAACAAAGAGAAACGAGAGATTGCGTATTTCTGCGTCATTCGCGCTTACCACTGGAAATTGCCGGAGCATTTCCCTCGTACTGGATGATGCTGTGAGCTTCCCACAGTCTCCTGGACGTCGTCATCTTCGTCGATATTTGATGATATACTTGTAGATTTGGTGACTTTATGGTCCTAACATCGGAGCCATACACTCGTACAACCGTACTGGTCCAGTCTTACACAGATTGTCCCCGCTCCACGGCGCGCCAAACGATATATGCACACGTCGGCTCCCCACTCCAGTCCCGAATTCCAGCTTACGTGGTCTCCACTGATTGGCTCTGCCACCCCGCTACTCCCCTCCTTAGGCTCAATACACACGGCGCGCGGAGGGTGAAGTCGTTTGCCGTTCCATACATCCGCCTTTTCTTGACGTTGCGACCCAGGCTTGCGTCATACTTCTTGACAAGCATAAGCCTGTATCTGAATTCCCAGTGAGTCATGTCTTTCAAAATACCCTAACTGACGAAACTCCGTAAAATTCCGTAATCACATAATTTTCTATGATATTGTCGTTCGTAATAATTTGCTTGATAGTGTTTTCTAAGACATAGAAAACCTATCTATATGCTTATAATTTTTATAAAATGCTCCGAAAATACCTTAATAATAATTAGGCTATAATAAATTAATAATAATAATAAATTAATATGAAAAATTCTCTTGGCTGAACAATTTGCCGCGTAAATAAATATAGATTGGCTTCCTACTGACTTACGCCAGTGGCATAAAAAAACCTCGAAAAACACGTTACAACTTTTTATTAAATCATATATACATATATAGGTACATACATTTCAATTGAAACGATCATCGTTATTTTAAAACATTTCAGATGATTTGATGAACAATTTAACAAATCATACTATTTTTTAATATTTTGGGGGCCCCAGATAATTGGGGGCCTTAGGCTTGGGCCTAGTCGGGCCTAATGGGTAATTCAGCACTGCCTATAGTACTCGTTATTATTTCATTTTTCACATCGTTATGTCCATCTAAGGAGCGAGAGAGAACTCATTTAGCAAATGATGTTGATCTTTTCTTCTCTCATAATCTCCTCATCTGAGCACTGAAGAGTTTCTTCCATTCTTCAGTCCATGGTTTCCTGGTACTGTACTGATTTTCTTCACAATGTGATAGTTGTTGACAACTGTTCTGAATTTGGAACTGTCTTGTTTGTTTATTATTATCATTAGGGCCCGGATGTTGATGCCGTAAAAATGTTTAAAAAATGCACTTAAAATTTTCAAAAATGACTGTGATAAATGACCTAAAAGTCGAAAAATGCACAATAAAATGGAGAAAATGATCTCATAATAATAAACTCACCAATATTTCAAAAATGACATCTGAAGCTCAAACTGAAAAGTCAATCAAAAAACATTTTTAGCACTTAACAAAAGGTTTATGTTCATAGCTACTAGCTTCTTCTTAACTGTGAGAAATGTAACTCCCTCATATAAAGCTGTGACATGACTAAATTGGAAAAAAAAATATCTTAAAAGACCGTTTTCTCTAAAAATTATGACCAAAAAATCTACCAAACTTAACAAATGCTCTTAAAATGGAAAAATAGCAAAAAATGCAAGAAGATGCAAAATAAAAATGACATATTTGAAGATGGGGCAGCCTGTCCGGATTTTCTATGTACTTCAGCATTGTTTTAGACAGCTCAGTAAAAATATGATATGTCATCAACATCCGGACCCTAATTATTATTATTATTATTTAATTCTGTTGTCAGTACATAGGCCTACTGTATACACATTATTTATTTCTTTCTACTTACATTGCCAGGTACCTATTGTTATCGACTTCGATTGTTGACAGCAGTTGGTGCCAAGATATTGAAATAATGGCTGATACAAGTGATTATACAATTGAGGAATGTTTGCTGGCCGCTGTGTGGGTTCATGAGTGTAAAATTAATGGGAAATCAATTAAAAATGTGAAGGAGGATTTCAATGCACAGTTTGTGTAAGCAGCACCGACGTTGTTAGTGTGGGAAGAGCAAGCCTTCTTAACGGGCAGTGTTCGCGATGTGCCGAGAAGTGGAAGACCATCCACCAGACTTGAACTTTTTGCTGACATGGAAAAATATATCAAACAATCTTCAGCCAAATCCATACGCAAACGTGCGTCAGAGTTGGGGGTACCGGAATCAACCATGAGGAAGCACATCAAAGTGGATCTGAAAATGAGGTGTTGGCAGAGCGCGAAGCTTTCCAGACAGTGCCCACAAGGATGAGGATCAGAACATGACTGAGTATTCACATAAGTTATGGATGTTTTAGATTCCTAAGATATAAGTACAAATGTATATGTACTGACAAGAGAAATTTATTTATTTAGCGTGTGGCTTTTAGTGCCGGGAGTGTCTGAGGACATGTTCGGTTCGCCAGAGGATGTAGATGATTCAATGTGGACAGCCATGGGGTGAGCTACAACTTCCATTCAAGAACAAATAGTTCCAAATGTCACTGACACCTAGTGGTGAACGTTGGAACTTTGATAGAGCGTTTCAACTAAATATAACCTGCAAATTTAGCTTACACAAGTTTAATTAGTGGAAGGTTCTTTTACATGCCATACATCTATCACATGGGACAGCCGGCTTTACTTCACCTCCGAAGGAAGGCATACTGAAGGATTTTAATGCTCTTAAAAAATCCAATGACTTCGGCCGGGTTCGAACCCGCAATCTTGGGCATAGAATCTCAGCATGCTACCGACTACGCCACCGAAGCCGCAATAGAAATAAGTAATGAGTAGGGGTATACGGACTTTAGCATCATCAGATCAAAATTAATAGCTCCACAAAACACTACCCAGCCTACAGTTACAGCCACAGATCAGGCGCAGATTCAGGGGGGGGGGGGGTCATGACCCCCTGTGGAACCCCCCCCTCCCCCAACGGAGACCAAATTTTTTTGCAAACTCAAAAAACGAAAACACAATAACCAGACAAATAAAACTTAACGAATTTTAACTGAAAAAGAGTTTTTTTCATTTTATTCAATACTGAAAATATCTTTATTGCAATTATTATGTTCTGTTACAACTGTACATATTTACAACTTCATACCTGTTGTATAAAAACGAGTATTTATATAACAAAATCAACTCGTCTATTTTGTTTAGCAAACTTTGTGATTACCGAATCGATGTCTATAGTGATGTCACGATGAATGTGCAGCAATGCACAGATAGGAATTTGGGGCTTTTTACGCACCAAAAAATTTGCCGACGTCCAAACTGCAAGCTTGGTTGACAATTTAAGCTGTGACTTTCTCCCTTTCCAACTCGACTTGCCGAAACTGTAACGTACCTTGATACTTTTCTCGAAGCTCGATGTAAAAGTCGCAAAACACGCCGTTGCAATTTGTACGAATATTTTTAGCCTATTTTCAATTTTGAAAAAATAGGCTTATGAGATCACCTTTTGTCCGTGTGTGTGTGCGCGTGTGTGTGTGTGATTCGTGTGTGTGTCCCCCCCTAATAAAATCTAAACGGCAGGAGCGATTTCAATGAAACTCGGAAAGTTCATAGCACTATTCCCGGCGACCTCGACCATGCCCTTCAAATTTTGTTACGACTCACCAATCCAACATGGCGGCTGTGCGAAATATTTCACCAGCATTCAATATCTCCGAAACTATTACCGATGTTACCCTGACATTTTCTATGGTGATAGAGGGAACTACTATAAGTTCACTTATGTGACTTTTGAAAACCTGGTAACTACAAAACCAACATGGCGGCCAAGCGAATTTGCGACTTTTAAATAGACGTTTCTCGCGATTTGACCAACCAAACGCAATGAAACTTGGTACAGTATATGTTTATATACATTGTAATGCACCGACATCTAACTTCGTTCAATTGTTTACATAATCACAAGATGGCGGATGTGCGAAATATTTCACCTGCATTCTATATCTGTGAAACTATTAGCGGTATCTCCCTAAAATTTTGTACGGAGATAAAGGGCACTACTAGAATTCCATCTATAAGATTTTCAAAAACCGGTTAACTACAAAACGAACATGGCGGCCAAGCGAATTTGAACATTTTAAATAGACCTTTCTCGCGATTTAATGTTCCAAGCGCACTGAAACCTGGTACAGGAAATATTTATACACATTGTAATCCACTGGTATCTAATTTAGTTCAATTGTTTACATAACCTCAAGATGGCGGCAGTGCGAATTTTAAAATTAAGTTTTTATTTCTTGTGATGTAGTCAAGCGATCGAAGTGAAAGTTTGAATAATGAACCTACGCAATAATTTTCTTTTAATGGTACATGACTCTATGGCCTAAACATTTAACAATCCAACATGGCGACCATCCGAAATATTTAGACGATACTGAATATCTACGAATCTATTTTAGCAATCAAACTGCATTTTTTAATGTTCATAGGGGCTATGAACTTAAGTTCACCTATAGGACTTTAAATAACCTGGTGATCACAAATCCAACATGGCGGTGACGCGAATTATAAATATTCACATGGACGTTTCTCGCAATTTAACCATCCGCGTGCCGTGAAACTTGGTACAGTAAATCTTTATCCGAATGTTAATCCACTGGCATCTAATTTATTTCAATTGTTTCCATAACCTCAAGATGGTAGCTGTGAAAAATTTTAAAATCTCCTTGTTTTTTCTTGTGTCTTAATTATGCGATTGAAGTTTGAATACTACACGTCCACAATAATCTGCATGTAACAGTAAACTCTAGGACCTACATATATAAAATCCAACATGGCGACCATCCGAAATATTTAGTCGGTTCTCAATATCTACGAATCTATTACAGCAATCAAACTGAAATTGTGTATGTTGATAGTGGCAATTAACATAAGTAGGATATATGAAAATAGGCTGTATAGTTCTTCACGGAACTACTTGTTGGTGCTCTAAATGCATCAAATTTCTATCCATGTAGCTTGCAAAAAAAATTGGTCTGGTTTAGTACGTTTGGTTATTTTGTGATTGTGTTTTTTTCTTAACAATTTCGATTCCCCCCCCCCCCCCCCCCCCCCCCAAGCCAAACTCTAGATCCGCACCTGCCACAGATACTCCCTGCCCTCCAATATAAATAAAAGAAAAACCTGTCAGAAACTTATTAAGTGTGCTAATTATTACTGATAAATATTAAGGCATTACGCCCCTGGAGAAGGAACTATTTATTAAGGAACTATTTATTTTAAAGTTGAAAAATTTTTCCTTTTTGATGCATTCAATTGTTTGGTTTGTCTCTTTCTTTGCAGACCATATGAGACTTTCAGAGAAACTAATTTGTGGGCCACCCTAAACAGGCAGGCATTGATGGATCATTCTCTAGAGCCCTCTATGTCTGTTCAGGATATTGTCTCTTCGTGGGTCCAAAGAGATCGTTACCCAGTGGTTACTGTCTCGAGGGATTATGACAATAATTCAGCACTTCTTAAGCAGGTGAGACAGGGAAAGTAAATGGGACGTTTCATCCCTAGAGTTACCAAATAGACCAAATTCCCACAGTTCATCTTCAGATAGAGATGACTTATCAATTGCTCAGATCAACCTAAGCTTGCCTCCTGCAACTCCAAGGATCAAGTGAGTAAAACAGAACATGCTGTAGCATTGGTGAAACACATTTCTCTCGGTAGTAATAAATTCGTTTCAGATCCATAAATAACGCCCCTTATTTTTAACCTACTTTCGAGTTTTGTGAAAAATGAAGATAGACTTACGAGATCTACATGGGCCAAATGTAGTGCTAGTGCTACCTTTTTACCAAAGGTGGTTCTATTTGGTTTCGTTGTGTTTGAATTGATAGAGGGGATCGATTTGCACACATACACGGGCGCCATACTCATACTATGAAGGTATGTTGTTGCAAAATGTGTTAGAGTCATAATTTGATCTAAGCATTGAACATTTGGGTGGCCTCCATTACGATTCCGTCAAGATGGAGGCGATATAAAACATGACACTGAGGTGCCCTTTGCTAGTGCTACCTCTGTACCAAATTGATTCAATTCGGTTTCACCATGTTTGAATTGATAGGGGGGGGGGGGGGGGAGGGGGGGGGGGAGGGGGGGGGGGGGACAGACATACCAAATCCCACACACACACACCCACATACAGAGATAGACACACAATTTTTTGGCCCTGTGTATAACTCATAAGTCTACTTTCATATTTTGCAAAAATCGAAAATAGGCTAATAATAGGGATAGAGACAGGATGAAGCATCAATAATGAGACAAAAGCTCCCAAGGATTTCTCACCTTCGAAGCCTAATCATGAACACGTCCCTGTGCAAACAGGAGGCCTTTGCCCTTTGTCTTTAGGCTATTTAAAAAAAAAAAAAAATTTATTACTGATAACTTACTAAAATTTGTCTACAATTACACAGTTTTTGTGTATATTAGAACAAAGGAAGGATTTGATAATCAGTATTACGAAAAGTAGATGGTTTTTAAACTTCCTTTATACTCCGTGCCGACTGTAACTTGTTTCCGACTTATTTGCTGAGTTTCTTTTTACAGTAATCACAGTCACTTTGGCAAAACATTCCTTGATAAGGACATTCACATCTTTTTTTTTTCTTTTCTTTTTGCTCTGCTTTCTTCTGCAAGACCATAATTTATTGTATTTCTTGTTGTAAATCTATTACAACAATTACTTGCAGACCTCAAGCAGAGTTATTAGTATTAATTTGGAAGCTTTAGCTGGCCCGAGGCTGCGCTCTGCAGGGTGGGTCGATGCACTCATGGACCTCCCCGTGTAACCAATCAGCCAATGAGGAGATTTGCTCTGGGAAGTGAGCAGCCAGACACAGTGCTACAGTAGCTAAGATTTCTGCAGTGCTTACAATTAATGGCAGGAAATAGGACTAACATTTGATAAATCACATTAAATTGAAATACGCAATACTTTAGCCATACCATAAGTAAAGGTCTTGGGAAATCACTGAGCCAGTAAACACTACAGTATATACCTGGTCAGGGAGCTCATCTGGTCATAAAGACCATCCACCACATAACAAACTCAACTTGCTTAATCTCAATCCCCATAGAAACATATTTATTTGAAGTGAGAGATTGTAGGTGTCAAAGTTGAATATTCATACTTAGTAAATAGAAGATGGTATATTGGCTTTCACGGCCAGTGAATTAAAACTCAGCAATTTTTCTAGGTTTGTGCCGTGTCTTGTGTGGGGTTTCACCTCGGACACCAAGCTGGCTCATCAGCGGGCTCTTGGTGTCCTTGCCCGGACCCCCATAAGAGTAGCAAACTGACCGCTACCTCCCTTTCTATGACGCGCACCTGCGCACCCGGGCGGGAACACCAAGAGCCCGCTGATGACCCAGCTTGGTGTCGTAGGTGAAAACCCACACAAGACACGGCACAAACCTAGAAATATTGCTGAGTTTTAATTCATACTTAGTATCGTAATGGTTGATCAGCTCATCCTGAGAGAGAAACCTCCCTATTCCTTGATGAATGGTACAGGTGTAATTTCTTGATCATTCATTCATTCCATTTATTTATTTCTTTTTCTCGGTTGGCAGTGAGCCCTAAAATACAGGGGAATTAACACTGCAGAATGTACTTGAAATGAAAGAAGCTTTATTATTGCCCCAACAGGAAGTGTTCATCAGACGCTGGCCCTACAAGGTCACCGGTCAGGACACCATGCTGTGGTGGGTGCCCATCACTTATCTGAACCAGGAGAACCTTGACGTCCATAACATCACTTTTATCACCTGGATGAAGGAAGAGAGAGAAATCAGCATTGACAATATGCCTGATCCCAGCTCATTTATTATCTTCAACCCTGAAGATATAGGTATGCACATTCCGGTTGTATGGGTCAACATGTGGATCTAAAGGGGACTAGGGCCCTAAAAATTTGTTTTTGTTTATAATGCTAATCTTGCTTAAGTCTATTTATTGTAATATTAATGAACTCACATATTTTAATTGATTTACTCATTAGAGTATTGTTGTTGTAGCTGATTAATTTACTGGTGCTATCTGCTTTTTCCTGTATCTAGACTAGATGTGCCTCAGGACTTCAAGTATGAATGTGCTCTAATACAAGCCTGCGAAATTTAAGTTTTAGAAAAATACAAGAGAAGTTTTCGATAATTTTTATAATATTTGGTTTGCTCATTTCGAAAATGACCACCATTTTCCTCCATCACGTCGGGGTTCTTTGTAAAATCGATATCGATATTTTTGCTAAAATCCCGAGCAAAAGAAAGAATTTACTCGAGTTTAAACTTTTTACATCAAATTATGGTGCAGTTTCTAGAAGAAACTAACATAAAATAGACGATTGACCAAGAGGAACAAATGAACGTTCGAAACTAATTTTAATCTGAGCAAAAATCAGAACAAAACAAACCAAGTGTGTATTTAAGTTTCCACGTAGTCTTTTTCCTTTGAAACTTCTTCTTTACGTTCTTCTATTAAGTTCAATCTAAGGTAAATATTCATAAAAATCCAAATACAATTGAATTTTTAAAGCGCCGTCTCGGATGGTATATGAAATGATGAGGGAGACGTAGGCCTATTCATAGAAGACATACGATTTCAATTCTGCTTACAATCAACAGAAGCAAGTAAGGCATTAGTAACCATTAGGGAAAGAAAGAAATATGAAATAGACCTTGATTTGTACACCAAACCAGTGATGATGGACAGACGGACCAAAGAATGCAACACGAAGCGTCACGTTACAACACGACTCTCCATTCATGGGTTTCACCACAAGATATGTATAAACAAGAAGTTCCTCGAGCTAGACGAAGAATGCAAGTGTATATTGTGCGGGCAGAAGTGTAGTAGATGTCATATAACATGCACGAAAAGAACCAGGACAATTACAGACTATAGCAAAGATTGAAATTTGAAATTAATCTACTGCTCAAACTTGAGTGTATTATTCTCCATATTAAGTCCGTATTGAATATTCTACTAACTTTCACTGTACTTTTTCCGTCTTTTCAATACAATTTATTATTATTATTTTATTTAAAAATTGGGACATGTTTTGAACGGTCACTCCGTTCTTCTTCAGCCAATATACAATCAAATAAAACATGAATAAAACACTTTACAGATAGTCCATTAGACTTAAATATAAAATTTATAAATATAAATGACCAAAGCCATGTATGAAAAGTGTGTAAGTAGTGTGAAGACCAAGCTAGGACAAACAAACTGGTTCAGTGTTGAAACAGGACTTTGACAAGGAAGTGTGTTATCCCCTATACTGTTTATAACTGTCATGGATGAAATCTACAAGAGTGTGAAACGAAGAATGGGAAGCAAGGAGACTAAGGCCTTACTCTTTGCAGACGACATAGTAATATGGGAAGAAAATGAAATAGAAGTGCAAGAACAAGTTACTGTACGGAATCAAGAGATAGAGAAATATGGAATGAAAATAAGTGTGGAGAAGAGTAAGACTGTAGTGATGACAAGAAACAAGAGAGAAGGAAAGAATATTGAAGTCAATGGAAATCCATTGGAAATGGTAAAAAGCTAATATTTGGGGAGCATACTCACAGAAGATGGTATAATAAATGAAGAGGTTTAGTATGGAACTAGGAAGTCCCAGAGAAATGCAAGAAAGTTCTATTCTCAATGTATTACACACCAATTTTGGCATATGCAGCAGGTACCGTACTTGGTCCACAACAAAACACGATGAAAGCCGAATCCAAGCAGCCGAGATGAAGTTCCTTTGAGGAATAATTGGGAAGACATGGAGAGATAAAATCAGAAATGTGGACATTAGGGAGAGAACTGGGTTCCCAAAACTGCTAGACAAGATAGAGACCAATAAGCTGAAGTGGTACGGACATATGATGAGAATGGAAGAATATAGAATACCAAAAAGAATATTTATGGAAGAAGACCATGAGGAAGTCCCAGAAAGAGGTGGATAGATACGGTGAAGGAAGGCATAGAGAAAAGAGGAGTAAAAGAAAAAGAAGTATTGAAAGAAGGAAATGAATGGTGGAGAGATAGACAACTGTGGAGGTCCTTGATTCGCAACCCGACCCAGGGAACTGGAAACAGGAAATGAAGAAGAACTAACTTAATTATTAAAATTGACATTGTTAAAATTAACTTGCTAAATATTAAAATCTACACTTAAAAACATGTTAAAAACTTTGATCCATTTGTCCATTGATTCATATCTGATGATCTACTGTGTCCTGAGGCACCTCTTACTTGTTAATTTAAAAACTGTTAAAATTAGCAAATATTCCTTTCTATTGTTGTTTTGATGAGACTGAAACTGTAATTAGTAGTGTGCAGGATTCATGTTATTAAAATTGACATTGTTAAAATAACTTGATAAATATTAAAATCATCATCATCATGAACCGGTTCCAGTTTCCCGGGAGCGGTGAATGAGCACTCTCCATTTAGTCCTCTCCAAGAATGTCTCCCCCTCCACGACCTGCTGGAAATCCAGACCTCTCCCTGCAAGATCATTTCTAACCTGGTCGATCCATCTCTTCCTTGGTCAACCTCTTGGTCTCTTGCTTTTCAGTTCTTTCTCAAACCACACTCTGGCTGTTCTCTGTGTGTCCATTCTTTTGAGATGACCGAACCATTTCAGCCTGGCTTCAACACAGATCTCATTAAGAGATGGTTCTACTTGAACAAGATGGCGTATCTCATCATTTTTTATTTTGTCCCTCCTTGTCTTCTGAATCATAGTTCTTAAAAACTTCATCTCCACCGCCTGTATATTAAAATATACACTTAAAGACCATGTTAAAAACTTGGATCCATTTGTCCGTTGATTCATGTCTGTTGATCTGCTGTGCCCTGTGCACCTCTTTCTTGTAGATTTAAAAATTGTTAAAATTTGCGAATATAACTTTTTATTGCTGTTTTGAAAAGACGGAAACTGTAATTAGTAGTGTGCAGAATTCTTCTGTAATAAAAACTGGGTGTCTTACTGCTTTATAGTTGGAAACATCTGACATGAAAAATAAGGCTTGTATTATAAAAAGAAAAACAAAAGCATCTTACTTTATTATAATCTGATGATCGATGCATTCCTGTTTGGTATTTCATCATTTGAACAGCGTGCATTTCTAAGAAAAATACAAAGATATTAATTTTGCTATATTTATTAGTCCTAAAACTTGATATCAACATTGACTTCTTACGTCTTCTCGGTTACCTTTCCAATGTGAGTTGGTTAAGATGCATGCGACATGTGAACACACCACAGCCTTGAGCTGTATTGTCTGCTTGTTGAGCGGGCATATGCTATACCGACTGAGCAGCGGGGAGGTCTAAGGGAAGGCTGTAGGTGGGGGCAGCTGTCATGTGTACTGGTGATGCAACTCTCCCGGTAGCCACGCGGACATACATGCTAGCCCCTGGTGTTGAACTACTAATATCTTGATTCATAATATTATATTTATCGTAATATAGAAAACCCAACTGTTATCTTAAATTAATTTTGCTTATAATTATATCAATTAAGGTGTCAAATAGGATGTTTGTTTCGAAATTAATTTAATTGAGATTATGAGCCGGATTGATTCTTTGAGTCGTGTTTATTTCCAATTGTTCCAGAATGTTTATAATGGATCCTTTATTCTCATAATGTAAAATTTTCAAATCGTTTTCAATATTAGTAAATTTATGGCCTGTTTCCTCCATATGTGTTCCCATTGCCAAAAATTTCCTATGTTTAATTGCATTCAAATGTTCTGCGTAACGAATGATGAAATTATGGCCTGTTTGACATTCATTACATTCCAATCTATATATGCTTGATCTGCTATGCTTATTCGACTGATTAATCTGTTTGAAATTGCAAAACTTTTTAAATGATTATTACGGTTTTATGCGTGACCTTTACATTGTATTTCTTTAAAGAACTAGTTACATATATTATATGTTAACCTGTTGGTGTAAGTGAAAACGGCATGTACATCATTCTTTTTATTCTCACATGTTAACTTGGACTTGGGTTTGTTGTTGATTTTATTAATAATATTATTTACATCCCGTGGGGGTTTGCCTGTTCCTCTATCGGGCGCGTCCCAGGTGGCGGATAGGGGGGCTCGCCGGACTTGTCCGGAGGGTTTGAGGGAAATAAAATACCTCTCGCGGACCAAAAACAGGCCCCTTGCCAGGGTTATGGTGAAGCTACGTTAGGCCTAGCAAGCCAGTAGTGGATATGAAACTGCTTTCAAAACGGGAACGGGCCTCGGAAAGGACGGATCTAAAGGAAGCAGACCTGGCTATGGAAATGGACTACGAATCGGAACTTTGAATATAACTACATTGACGGGAAGAGTGGAGGAGGTTGTGGATATGATGGAGAGGAGAAAACTGAATGTACTCGGACTGGCAGAGACCAGATGGAGAGGGGAAGGAAGAAAAGAACTGAGAAATGGCTTGCACCTATACTGGATAGGAAATGAGGAGGGGAAGAGAAATGGAGTGGGAATGGTGGTGAGAGAAGGGCTGAGGGAGGAAGTAAAGAGGGTAAGTGATAGAATAATTAGAGCCAGAATCACTGTGAAAGGTTGAAACCTGGACATTCTGCAAGTCTATGCACCACAGGTGGGATGCACAGAAGGCGAGAAGGACGAGTTTGAAGAGGAGTTGCAGAAGCAGTTAGTGGGGAGAGACCTGATAGTCATGGGAGACCTAAATGCCCATGTCGGAACTGATAGAAGAGGTTTCGAGGAAGTGATTGGTGGTGAAGGATGGGGAAACAGGAATAAGGAAGGAGAGAGATTGTTGGAACTGTGCAAGATAAATGGGCTAATGGTTGGAAACACATGGTACAAGAAGAGAGAGAGCCATAAAATTACTTGGTACAGCAGGGATTTGACTAGGAAATCAGTGGTGGACTATATTCTATGCGGGAAGGAGACAAAGAAGAGTATCACGGATATAAGGGTAATACCTTCAGAAGCCCTGGACAGTGACCACCGTCTGCTGGTCGCCAAGGTGAGAGGACTGAAGGAAAAGAGGAGAACTGAGAACCAAGAAAGAAGAATAAGGACATGGAAGCTGAAGGAGGATGGAAATAAGGAGAAGTTCCAGATATTAGTGAGGAACAAATTACCGAAGGATGATCCGAAAACAGGTGAAGAAGAATGGAATAGGTTCAAGGACGTGTTGGTAGAAGCAGCGGAAGTCGTGTGTGGCAGAAATAGTGGAAAGAAAAGGTGGAAGGAAACACCATGGTGGAACCCCAGAACTAAGGAAGCAGTAAAAAAGAAAAATGAAGCATTCAGGAAATGGTTCCAACAGAGGACAGACAGAACAAGAGAAGAATACCAAGAGCGGAAGAAAGAAGCAGGAGAAGTAGTGAAGGAAGAGAAAAAGAAATGGCTGGAGAAATGGACGGAAATGATGGAGGAGGACTGTGATGGCAGTAAGAAAGTGTTGTATGGAATGATAAAGGCAAAGATAAGAGATACAGGGGAAAATGTCAGAATGGTGGACAGGAATGGAAAGGAGGTCGAAAATATGGAAGAAGTAAAGGTTATCTGGAGAGAATACTTCAAGGAACTCCTAAATCCAACTAAAACCAGCGTAGTGGACATTGTGGAGGAAGAAACCGACAGTGACCAAGACATTTCAGAGAAGGAATTGACATGGAAAGAAGTGGAGGAAGCATTAAAGAAGATGAAAGGGGGAAAGGCACCGGGAATAGACGAAGTGAGTGTGGAGATGGTGAGAGCAGCAGGGGTGATAGGAACACAGTGGCTCTTTCGAGTAATGAAAGTGATATGGAGGGAGAAGAAAATACCAGAAGACTGGAAAAGAGGGATAATAATACCCATATTTAAAAAGGGAAGTAGGAAGGAATGCAAGAACTACAGGGGAATTACACTCATGTGCCACTGCGCCAAAATATTTGAGAAGGTACTGGAGAGAAGAATTCGGACAGAAGTTGAAGATGGGCTGAGGGAAGAACAGTATGGATTCAGGCCAGGAAGGTCAACAGTTGACCTCATCTTTGCAGTAAGACAGCTACAAGAACACCATTATGAATATGGGAAAGATCTGGTGATGACCTTCTTGGATATTGAGAAAGCATATGATAGTATTAATAGAAACAAGATATCGGAAGCAATGAGAGCAAAAGCAGTGAACAAGGAGACAGTGGCAAGAGTGAAAGCAATGTACGAGGGAAGCAAAAGCTGTGTAAAGGTGGGAAGAGAGAGAACGGAATGGTTTCAACTGGAGAGTGAACAGGGAAGTGCCCTCTCACCCCTGTTATTTATAGTGGTGATGGATGAAATCATACGAAAAGTGGTAAATAGCATTGGGGAAAGGAAAATGAAGGCAATGTTGTTTGCTGATGACCTTCTGGTATGGGGAGAGGATGAGGAAGAAGTACAAGAGCAATTAAATGAGTGGGAGAAGGTAGTGTTATCATATGGGATGAAGTTCTCAGCACAAAAGAGTGAAGTGGTCATCACAACGAGGAAGAAGAACAGACTGGATATGGGCATAACACTTGGAGGACAGCAGTTGCAGAAAGTAGAATGCTTCAAGTACTTGGGAAGCATAATTGAAGAAAAGGGAGGCAATAGGATGGAAATAAATGAGAGGGGAAGGTGCGCAGATGGATTTTTCAAGAGTGTTAGGGGGATGATATGGAATAAAGATGTACCACAAAAATGTAAAGGAATCATCTACAAGACCTACTTTGTGCCAATTTTGACATATGGTTCAGAAACATGGGTGATGAAGGAAAGGGACAAGAATAAAATACGAGCAGTGGAGATGAAGTTCCAGAGGAGTAGGGTAGGAGTGACAAGAATGGACAGAGTAAGGAATGAGAGAGTCAGGGAGATGGTAAGAGAGGAACCATTGCAAAATAGAATAGAGCGATCTAGGCTACAATGGTATGGACATGTGAGGAGGATGCAAGAGGAGAGGATACCAAAGAAGATGTTTGGAATGGAAATGACGGGAAGGAGGCCAAGGGGAAGACCAAGGGACAGATGGACAAAAGGAGTTAAGAAGAGTGTGGAGGAAAGAGGAGTGTGCTGGGACATAGTAAATGACGAGAGATGATGGATGGACAGGAAACGATGGAGAGGCTTATGTTCCAAGCAGACCCGACCAGCGGTTGGAAACTGCTCAAGATGATGATGATGATTATTTACATATGTTCTGTCGTATCCGTTTGCTTCTGCAATTTGCTGTATTATAGAAATTTGGTCTTTGTAGGCTTTTTCTGTTAAAGGTAGGCTAATTGCCCTGTTCACAAAACTAATGAAAGATGCCCTTTTATGACCCTTCGGATGGTTTGAGTCCTTTTTGATGACTGTGTTAATTTGAGTTGGCTTTCTATATATTTCGTAATTCAATCTGTTGTTATTTTTCTTGGTAGTTAAATCTAAATAATTTATCGAATTTTTGATTTCCGATTCTGCTGTAAATTTTATATTGTTATCTTTCAATTTATCCAAGAGTGTACCTTCCGTTTTGACTTCTTTATCCAAGATAACAAATACATCATCCACATATCTTCCCCAAAATTGGATGCCTTTGATTATGTCGATTATTTCACTGTGTTCTAAGTGATCTATGTATATGTTCGCTAGCATTCCCAAAGCTGGAGACCCCATCGCCAGACCCTCTTTCTGTTTATACACTTTATTGTTGAATGAAAAATAATTATTATCCAACGTGAAAATTAAAATCTTGATAAACTCCTCAATTTCCACTTTTGACAAGTTACTATTGTTTTGTAAATTGTCTCTGATTATGTTTATTGTGTTAACTACGGGAACATGTCCTTGATATCTATTGTTAACAAACTATGTTTATTGCCTATGTTGAGATTCTTAGTACATTCGCAAAAATGTACCGTGTTATTGAATGAACAATTGGCATTGAAACGATAATGTGCGTTTTAAAAAAGTTGTACAAATTGTGCTAATTTATAAACCGGACTATTCCTAAAGTTAAATATTGGTCTATTGGGTATTCCATTCTCATGAATTTTGGGCAGTGCTCTTATTGTGGGCAAATTAGGATTCATGTTGGTTAGCCTATTAGATTGTTTTTCGACTATTATGAATAAGGTGTTTTTAAGGAGTTGTTTAAGTTTCCTTTGTGAAGCTATCGTTGGATCTTTATTTAGGATTATGAAATTTGAGTTGTCGAAAAATTCGTCGTTTTTTAAACATATTCATCTTTTTGCAATATCACCGTTGTATTACCCTTGTCCGCTTAAGTGAAACATGTTTTTTAAGTGTAGATTTTAATATTTAGCAAGTTAATTTTAACAATGTCAATTTTAATAATTAAGTTAGTGTGAATTTTATATTTAAGTCTAATGGACTATCTGTATTTATAAGTGTTTTATCCATGTTTTATTTGATTGTATATTGGCTGAAGAAGAACGGAGTGACCGTTCGAAACACGTCCCAATTTTAAAATAAAATAACAATAACTTAATAATAAATGTAAAATCTACAACAGACAAATTACAGAAAACTGACAGAAGAATTTTTAGAACAATTATTAACAAAAAACACCAAGTTGATGGACAGTGGAGATTGTTGCCTACAACATCGTCTATCGTGAATGTGAATCAATAATAACTACAATGCGTAAAAGAAGAATTTCCTTTTTCTGTCACATATCAAGATTGCCAGAAACCAGGATATTGAAACAACTATTTGATTACTTTCTGAAAAATATATCAATAATAATTGGTTCAAAGAAGTTCAGGATGATTTGGAAGAATTGGGTATAACTCGGCAACAAATCAAAGACAGAGAAGAGAAGAGGATTTTGAGGAACAAAAGCATAAGTCACAAACTAATAACAGTTGAACGGAAACAATATACTATATCGGGCACACAAAGGGCTTCCAGGTCGGAGAGGATGAGAAAGTTCTGGGAGGAGAAAAAGAAGAAATTTACTCAGATGTATTGATTTAGGTGCTCAAATGTGGGTGTAAAATATGTAAATAAATAAAATAATAAATTTTATTGAAAAGACAGAAACAGTACAGCGAAAATTAGCAAACTTGAGTGTACATTTCTCAATAAAAAATTGATTTTTTCAAGAAAACATGACGTGATAGAACTTTTTAACTATGGTAGGTACTGTTTCCGAAATCAGCTCCGAAAAATGCATAAAATTCAAATATCCCTTCCCTTGTATTTTTTTTCATCACAGGCCTGTGTAATTTTCAAAACATAACATAACATTTGTTCTGCTGCAGTTGAGATCTTTCAAATGTCTACTTTTGTCATCAATACAATGAAATATGGGGGAAAACACTACTCTAGTGTAGTGAAATATTTTATCAATTTATTCAAAATGAATAACATATTAAAACTGCTTAGTCTTTCACAGCTGGTGTTCATAACTACAGTATGCAGTGCTGGATTACCCATTAGGCCCTACTTGGCCCAAACCTAGGGCCCCCAATTATCTGGGGCCCCCAAAATTTTATTCCGAAGATTTAGAAAAATTGTATCCAGAACTGAGACAGTTTCAGCAATATATTAAATTACAATGTCCTTTAAAAACTGAGTTCACTCATTCTGAACTTTACGAAATTCTTATTCGAGACAAGCTTGAGTAATTTTTTTCGAACGTTGAAATTGCTTTTCGCATTTTCTTGACCCTCATGATAACGAATTGTTCTGCGGAGCGCTCGTTTTCAAAAATGAAACGGATCAAAAGGGCGCAAAGAAGTATCACGTCACAAGAACGATTAGACATGCTAAGTTTAATGTATATCGAGTCAGATGTTCTGCGGGAAATTGATTTTGATGACATTGTAGAAGATTTCATTGACCGAAAAAAAAAACAGAAAAATTATTTTTGCTTACATTTTACAGAAGTAAAAAATAGTATGATTTGTTAAATTGTTCATCAAATCATCTAAAATGTTTTCAAATAACGATGATTGTTTCAATTGAAATGTATGTATATATGTATGTATGATTTAATAAAAAGCAGTATGACCTAAAATGGAACTCTCATACCACTAAACTTGCCAAGAAACTAAACTCAAGTTGTTATGCATTAAGAGTATTAAGACAATCGACTAGCTGGAGAACTGTTCTTAGTACTTATTTTGCTTATTGCTATTCGCTTATGAAATATGGAATCATATTTTGGGGAAATTCACCTGCTGCTCACCAAATCTTTATTATCCAGAAAAGAATAATTAGAACAATGAAAGGAACTACTAGATTGCATACATGTAAGCCTCTGTTTAAACAACTGAAAATTTTACCTTTACCATGTATTTACATCTTTGAACTTCTATTATTTGTCAAACAAAGCTTAGGAAATGAGGATATCTTTGAGATGAATTCAAATATACATAACTACCAGACCAGACAAAAGAACAATCTTCATGTACATGCTGCAAATACAACACTATGTAAAAATGGTGTATTCCATGCAGCTATAAAGCTGTATAATCATTTGCCAAATAATATTAAAAGTACAGCAAATTACATAAAGTTCAAAATAAAAACTTAAGAGTTCTTGCTGGAGCACTGCTTCTACTCAGTTAAAGAGTTTTTAGAATATCAATAGTTATGTATTCATAGGACTAAATGATGTAAGGTTATCCTTGTGTAGGCCTATATTATTATTGTGATTGTAAATTAGTATTAGTATAATTTGTGAATTGACGTGTCCTATATCATTGTACAATGTACATTATATGATTGAATGGATGAATAAAAAATACAATACAATACAATAGTATTATTCATATTGAGAAAAGAACTCTTTTATATACTTTATTAAATGTACAGGTGCTAGAAAATAAAAATTATTTGAAAAAAATAAAGGGGCCCCAAAAATCTGAGGGACTTCGGCCTCATTTTACCTTAATCCGGCACTAACAGTATGTACAAGTTGTTCGGGCTGGTGTCACGCAGGATCAAGGCCTTACTTTCGCTAAGGAGGTTACATCGCGCTAATCAAGCGAAAGTGATCCAAGCCAAGCTTTGGCCCTTACTTAGGTCCCAAGGCGCTCTTGTCGATTCGAGCAAGCTCTTAACATACAGATCGATTGTTCGTCCTATAATGGAATATGCCAGTCTAGCATGGGGATTTTCTTCACCCTCAACCATCAACTAACTACAAGTTGTTCAGAACCATGCATTGCATATAATATTAGGAGCACCCTGGTACATACGGAACGCCCAACTTCATAATGATTACAATCTCACTACACGGACTAGCAGCTAAATTCTACAGAACAGCTACACGAAGCAACAACCCACTCATAAACAGATTGGGTGATTAGCAAGCTAGGGGGAGCCGCCACAAGCGTCCCCGCATTCTTATAGAATAAATTTCACATACTACATGCTACTCTAGCACATCTACTTTCACTTCCATAACTCACTTCTCTGACTATCCCTATTTACTCTGATTTTCATTTCACATGAAATTCTCACTGTTACTATCCTTTTCTACCTTCTGTCTTTCCAGTGCTTAAGTGCACCAGGCCATATCATGGTCAGTTAAATTTCTGGTAATCACCCAAACCCCCTCAATCAAATGCAGTTGGTCGTACACTCTTGATACGGCTCTCAAGGCCCCTTGGGGCTAACTGGCCATAAGCATTCGCAACGAACGCTTGCGAGAGTCAGGTCAGGTGTTTGGGCTTGTAGGTCGTGGTCCAGGCAGGATGTTATCTCTTGTTGTTTCACCGAAAACTGCGTCCGACATCATCAACGGTCCGCTCCTTCCGTTAGTCGGCAGTGGACTCCACTGTGATGAAACACTGAAAGGAGGGCGGTCAGTTCACAACAATGAAATGAACAGGTCTAGCCTGTAGCATCATCCAATCATACTCTTCTAAAGTTTCATTCATTCATGTTCTCAATCCGTAGATTGGTCGGCAGCAATCCTCCTCTTCCATTCTTCCCTGTCCCCAGTCAGTCTTTTCATGTCTCTGTATGAATGGACATTAACATCTGTTTGATGTATTACAGTCTCGGTCGTCCTCTTCCTCTCTAGCCCCGAATTATGCCATCTAACATAGTTACCATAAAGTTATTGTGGCGATAGACATGTCCTATCAGTTGGTCTCATCGTTTCCGTAATGTTTTGAGAAATGCTCTCTTTTCATTAATGGTTTTGAGCATTTCGTGAATCGTCACTCTTACAGTCCATGGAATTTTTCCCATCCGGTGCCAATACCACATTTCAAAAGCTTCATGTCTTCTTTTATCAGCACATCCCATTGTCCAGGCTTCTGAGATGGCTACACACCACACATAACATGTTATAAATTTAATCCTGGTCTCAATAGATATATTCTTTGAAGTCAAAAGGGATTTTTTGCTGTTAAATGCAATTTTGGCTTGGACAATTCTAGCTTGAATATCAGTTCAACTTTTTCCAGTGGAAGTAATTTTACTCCCTAGAGTGGTGAAGTGTTAACTTGCTTAAGTGGAGCACCAGCTATGTGAATAGCAGCATTAAGTTGTTCTCTGGCACATACCATTACAGTATTTAGTTATTAACAAATAAAAGGAGGTGTGCAAATCTGTGTCGGTAGACAAACCTGTAACACCACGGGTCAGATATGTATTAAAAGAAAGGAACTCACATTACTCTGACTATAAATATCTGTTCTTTCTAGGGATGTTCATCGTGAACTACGACTCCCACAACTGGAATATGCTGGCCGAGTACCTGAGATCCTCTGGAGCCAGCAAAGGACAGGCTCTCATCCCCACAGCCACCAGAGCCAAGCTGCTGCACAACGCCTGGTATCTGGCTCTCGGAGACAGGCTGGACTTCGCCACAGCCCTAAACATGTCCCTCTTCCTCCGAACAGAGCCAGAAGTGCCCGTTTGGAAGGCATTGTCTCAGATATATTTTACAGTATCTTGGAAACTTGTGGGAACAAATGCAGAAACTAAATTTGATGTAAGTAATCGAATACAATAAATCTAGTGGTATGCGATCCAGAAAATATTTTGGTGCCAGTTCTATTTGCCTACATCCTAGTGCTGTGATCCTTGCCTACATCCTAGCGATATGGGACTTGTGATCCTAGGCTACATCTCAGCATTTGCCTGGAGTACAAGCGGGGAAACCATGGAAAACCACTTCCTGAGTGGCTGAGGTAGGAATCGAACCCTCCACTTCTCAGTTTTGCCTCACGAGGCTGAGTGTACCTGTTCCAACCCTCACACGAAAATTAAAATTTCTTGGCAGAGCCAAGAATCGAACCCAGATCTCCAGGGCAACAGCGCTATACCAAGAGGTGTTCTAGGACAAAAGGTCCTCATCATGAAGGTTCATGTCTCTGAAATGGAATTTATCAAAGCACCAATTAAGAGTGTGCTCAGATGCTGTCCCTTAACATCGTGCATCAACGTTGTTATGGTACTTTGTGGCCCTGTTTAAACTCATGAAGCAGATACCCATAATTCAAGCCTCTCATTTAACTACCAACTACTGCAGTTCAGTGTGTTAAGGCATTTTAGGGACACATTGAACATCCCTTCAGTTCATATAAATGGTGCTGAGATCAGGCTAGTGGATGGCACTGCTGAAATCGGCCATTATTTTCCAAATGACCAGAAATCTTTTAGCATGTTCTGTCACTACTGTGGGACTGAGACTCATCCAGTTTTGATTATATGACTTCCATGTATCTGTTATTGATTTGTGATGTGTGTAGACCAGTAAAATGATTGTATATCAAAGCAGTTCTCTTGTCTTCACAGAGATTCATTGGAGAGATGTTGATACCCATGTACGATTCCATTGGGAACTCCACTGAACACGATTACCATCCCATGGCAGAAATAGCTGCCTTAGCCCATTATATTCTAAGTAAAGCGGGATATAAACAAGCTGTCTGCAGAGCGAGAGTTGAGTTTGAGGAATGGCTCAACGACCCCAAGGATATAGATGGTGGGTGAGTACTTCCAGCTACTCAATCATCCTTAAGAACAGTTTATATTAAATATTTTAAAACCACATGAGGTTTATCAGGTTGTGTTGTTCAAGTGATAGAAGCCATTTTGCAGTGTTGCCTAATTCTCTTATCCCTCTACTTGTGAGTGCGGTCAACGTGACCGCATGAATATTTGGAAGTGTTGTTTTTATCCTTTCTATTGTTACTTCCCGCCTTTTCTTTTGTGTACATTCCGAGCACATGTCCTTGAGTCACTGCATAGCTCACAAGGGGAGGATACGATGCATGGGTCACCGATTCGAACCATATTTAGTACAATTGTAGGGCACGACTAGGCGTATGCCAGGTGCAAGTAGTAAGTTGCGCTTCTCAGCCGATTCCGAGAAATTAATTATTAATTATTCGTAATTGCTGTACGGCATTCATGTGCGCTGTACGTTAACATGAAGCCAAGGAGCGTGTGGTGCAGCGGTAAGAGACCTGCTTCGTAAGCGTGGGATCACTGGATCGAATCCCACCGGTGAGCCTTTTTTTTTGTAAACATAGGCAATTCATACAACTGTAGGTGTCGTGAATAATGTTCATTTTGCAGTCAATTGTAATAACGTGTTTTGTGAGCGGGAAAAGGGATTCTGAAATCAGCGTATGGGGGTGAACGTTTGTGACATTTCATAATGTACAGTCGGGGCATTGCAAATACATTGGTATTATATATGGTCAGGTGTATTCTATTATATGTATACGTTTATACACTGAAGGCCCGGTCTGTTCCGTTCATTGCATGTCAGTGAACCATCAGACCACCCCGTACCCCGCAAGTAGTGTCTCATGCTATAGGTATTGGTTGGAAAGTGTTCGGACCTGGCGAGGTCACCTGCACACAAACTAACGATAACGGTGGGCAGTTGTACCAACAGCAAATACTGTGAATAAAGGTATTCTTTCATCAATCTCCTGTACGATTTATTCCGACTCCCTTTTCTCGCTCACATAACACGTTATTACAATTGACTGCAAAATGAACATTATTCACAACACCTACAGTTGTACAAATTGCCTATGTTTAGAAAAAAAGAAAAAAAAAGGCTCATTGGTGGGAATCGATCCAGTGATCCCGCGCTTACGAAGCAGGTCTCTTACCACTGCACCACACGCTCCTTGGCTTCATGTTAACGTACAACGTACATGAACGCGCTACAGCAATTATGAATAATTGATAATTAATTTCTTGGAATCGGCTGAGAAGCGCACCTTACTACTTGCACCTGGTATACGCCTAGTCATGCCCTACACGTGTACTAAAGATGGTTCGAATCGGTGACCCATGCATTGTATCCTCCCCTTGTTAGTGCAGCTCTAGCTACTATTAAGTGCGGGCGATTTTGTTGTAGAGTTTTCGAACGGTATCAGTAACCACACCTCTTAGTTAATGTTGCAAGCTGAGCATACAGGCAGGAGATACACTTTCAGCTGAAGAAGAATGTTTTGATGTTTCATTATGTCAACCATGTATATTTGTTTCCAAATAATAATTGTATAATGATGAAAAGAAAATCCACAGCCTGTTTCCAGTCTCCGACCGGGTCAGGAATGGAATGAATGAAGCCCCCATCTAGCGGCGAGGATATGAACTGTGCCGGCTGCCGAGGCCTGACACACTCCTCTGGGGCAATGATTAAATGAATGACAGATGAAATGAAATGATAGTGGAGAGTGGAGAGTGTTGCTGAATGTATAATGATAATTTGTTAAATTTTCTTTTTTTTTAAATTAATTAAATCTAATGATCAGAGAAAACTTTTATTTTTTTGCATTACAAACGCAATATGAGTATGAAAGAGCTATACTTTGATTGTAAGAATTGTGTGTATTTGTATCGTGTGTTAGAGTAGTTGAAGTACCAACACGACAAATTTCAAGTAAATAGTTTTATTGTGTGTGCCTATGAACAAGCAAGATTAATCGCCGGTCACTCAGGCGTCACCTCACAATGTCGTCGTCGGCCAATACTCGTACCTGAGTTTTTTTTTCTTTCCTGCATTACTGATTTGTATTCACTCGATGGTGACTCAACAGACCAAGTCTGGCATAGAACATACGGCCGCACACAATGCAGATGATGGAAGATGGAGGACATGGCAATATCTGGCGCAGCTTTCTCCTCTGACGAGTTTCCATTTCCTGTCTTCGGCGTTCTTCTTCAAAATGTGAAACCGCAGCTGAGGTGGCTGCACGCCAACGTGCGCGATCTTCCGCAAGAGTATGCCAATTATCAGGATCAATGACTACACTCCTCAAGGTTTGTTTAAGCTGATCTTTGTAACGCTTCGGAGGTGCTCCTAGAGGTCTCTTGCCTGTGCTGAGCTCGCTGTACAGGATTTTCCGTGGGAGTCTGTCGTCATTCATGCGTTGGACATGACCGATCCATCTAAGCTGGTGACTAACGATGATGGCCTCTATGCTCTTCATCTCTGGTCTCTCCAGAACCGCAACATTCGGTATATAGTCATCCCATTTGATCCTCACAATGATCACAATGTACGTCACAGTAATACCACCTCACAAGCAGAGGGTTAAAGAAAGCTTTTCAGTCGGTCAAAAAATTGTGCACAATTACATTAGGTGCAAAACAAGTATTTACATACTGGTACTTAAAAAGCATTACTCTGTGGCCAGAAACATCAACTGGGACAAGCTGGACAAGAGTGATGCAACAGGTTGTTGGACTCATTAAAGCTTGGAGACAGTGTGATGGGTGGGAACTAGATCTCAGTGCACTTGTCCTATCCAGCCTGCATTTTCCTTTATAGACTTTTTGTATTCTTAATTATTTCTAACTTTTAATTACAGTTTTTAATTATTTACTCTTGCATCAAAAATTGGTGTTGATTGGCGTTATCAAATGTGGAGCCTATTTCCAAAAGTTGACATCTGACATTTTTTACAAACAATTGATTTTGTTGATTTCGTATTCCTCTTGGAGAAACTCATCAAATGGATGGTGTAAGATGTTCCAAAACACAATATTTGTAGTTAAAAATCAATATTAAAGCTTGACTTTATTTCCAAATCTCAACATCTGTTTGTTAAGTTATTTCCATAATCCGACATCTGCACTTCCTCTTAAAAAAAAAAAAAAGCTTGGAACGGTGGGATTCAGGAAATTTATTGTTATTCTTGGTACAAAGTATAACATAAACATAGAAAGTAGATTAACATAAAATTTCCGGAATTTTGCCATTTAAGCGTTTTTTGTTTGTTTTTCTTAATAACTTAGAAAATGCAGATGTCGACTTTTGGAAACAGGCTCCACAACATATATAAAGCATCTAATGAGATGAGTAATGTTTCAGGAATATGTGGGCAGTATTCCACTGGATGGACGAGGAGTGGGAAAGTGGCCTGCAGAGGGTTGTTGATCTGCTCCATAATAACTCGAGACCTGATATCCGAAGATTCCTGCTATCTCAACTGGCGTCCAGTACTGTGAAGTCTGACAAGCTGGAGAGGTCTGATCTATGCTCTTCTATATATGTATAAAAATCAATGTTACGTGATAGTTTGTCTGTATGTATGTCCCCTATGCGTTCATATACCATTCATCTGATTGCGATGAGTTGTTGTGTGCACTCCAGGGAAGGTTTCTGGCTACAAATTATTTATGTAACACAAAAGGGTGAGGGACTTAACAGGAACCCTTAAATTCCACAGTAACCCAATCTGTATACTTATGACACCACAATCCAAGGTGTGAGAAAAGCTTGATGATCGTTCGCGAGGTGACCTGTCGTGACATGGATGTCTCAGCACAGCCTAATGCATAAGAACCGGGGCACCAGACAGAAAAACAAACAATGTTGTTTATCCAAAGGCATTTCAGTGTCTATCTTTCTTGGGCTGGCAGCGTGGCTCAGTGGTAACGTTCTCGCCTGCTGTGACCAAAATCGCAGGATCGAATTGGCAGAGGGTGCGCAAATGCAAGGGAGCTACGTCAGTAGATTTACTGGCACGTTAAAGATCCCCTTCGGACCAAAATGCCGTCACCCTGGCGTCTCTAAAAGCCGCAGTTGTTAAAAGGGACGTAAATCCAACAACATTATTATTATTTTTCTATCTGTCTTTGATTGGCATCGCAATGCATGCTGGGTACAGCTAGTTACTTATAAAACCACAGTGAATATTTGCACAGGCAGAATAACCTAGAGATGTTGGACATGGAAACAGTGCAGTGCACAGACGAACAAGTGTGTCATTGCAATGCATGCTGGGTATAGCTAGTTACTTATAAATCCACAGTGAATATTTGCACAGGCAGAATAACCTAAAGATGTTGGACATGGAAACAGTGCAGTGCACAGAGGAACAAGTGTGGCATTCAGTAGAACAAACTGGGCCAAATGAGAGTCAGGATAGTGGAACAAATTACTATGTTAAGCTTAAGATAGTCGAGTTCCAATGGACGATGATAGGGACGTAATCTCACACTGATAATACAGGGTATTATGTGTGTGCGCCCTGATAAACACTGCAAGCTAAGCCGGCTGTGACTAGCGCAGATTGCGGGCGCGCGCACCCGGTTCAGCCTGCGGTCGGTGCGGACTATCACACTTTTACAAAACATGTTCAATAACGTGTACTTACAGTGCTTATAGGCGATGCTGAAAATGTCCTCCCTCTCTTGTAACACACACCTGACATTTTCTGATTAAAGAATGTCTGTCAACTCTTTTATTCCTTACAGAGCCTGTTTCCTTGAATCGTTTAGCGAGCCTCCTAATTGTACTAGCATTAGGCACATGTCTTCCTGGAAACTTGATTCGAAATTTTCGTCTCGTTTCAGAACAAGATTTTCTGTTTTCATATATGAATTATTGATATACACACGTTCGCACAATGTGAATTGGTGTCTAGGCATGACCAATAATCACAGTAATCACAATACTCACTAAACGTGCAACACTAACGTCTAAGCTTTGCAAATACATGCCCATACGAATGACAAAACACGTGTGAACTAACGATATGAGTCAGCAAAGCGCGCCAACCGCCAGTGAACCGGGTGCGCGCCGCGATCTGCACTAGTCACAGGCAGCTTGGTTTGCCGTGTTTACTGGCTCGCACACACATAATGACCCTGTAATTAAAACCAAATGTACTTTAATTCAAGGCAAATAATGATACTTTCCTTTTCATATAAGGATGAAACATATTAATGGGTTTTGGGTTGTTTGATGTACTTATTTAATGTACGGCCCTGTGGTGTTGGGGTAGCACGCCTGCCTCTCACCCGGAGGTCCCGGGTTCGATTCCCGGCTTTGTCAGGGATTTTAAAAACTGACATGGGAGTTGGAACAGGGTGCTCTCAGCCTCGTGAGGACAATTAAGTAGCTGTCTGACAGTGAGGCAGCGCCCCGGTCACGAAAACCGAGATTAACGGCCGAGGAGAGCCGACGCGCTGATCACGCGTCACCCCAATATCTACAGGCCACATGGCAGGGCAGCGGTCGCTTGGTCGGCCTAGGCCCTCATGGGCTGTAGTGCCAGGGGTTATTTTTATTTATACTTAACTGCATAATTCATGCTTAGTCTTTCTATGGTAGTGTATGGTGAGTCCAAGAATTTTATTATGGTACTCTACCCAACTGTAGACTACGGTATGCTATTTGGTGTAAAATAATTCCTTCTATTTGAGGCATTCATCGAACATTGCTATAATAAAAGATTACTGCAAAGCTCAAACGCTTCACACTCACTCATATGTGATATTTTCTCCCCAGCCACTGCAGCATGGTCATTTTTAGTCGTCATCAACGTGGCGCTGACCTCCTAAATACTTTTTCAAGTGCAGAAACAAGTGGTAGTCACTAGGCGCTAGGTCAGGACTATGTGGAGGATTATCAAATTGTTCCCAACCAATTGAAGCGATGGTGTCTCAGGTTTGATTAGCTATGTGGAAGCGGAAATTGTCATATAGCATGTCACACCCTTTGTTTTGTATTGCACTCTGGAGGTTACTTATAATCCCACAATTGGTGCAAAAAGTCTACAAGTAACACACCTGGTCTATTCCAAAACAGAATGTACATGGTTTTGCAATCTGAAATTGTTTGCTTGAAGTTCACTTTTCTTGGGTGATGTTGAGTGTCTCCAATCCTTGAAGTGCTGTTTTGATTTCGGCATAACATAAGCCACCCATGTTTTGTCACCATTGACATTTCGGCTTGGAATCTCATCACCTTCATTACTGTATCAAGGAAATTCAAAGCACTGCCTAGGAGCTTGATTTTGTGCACCTCTATCAACATGTTCGGTAGCCAGCGTTAGAACAACTTCCAATAATTCAAGCGTCATGCTACAATTTTGTAAAGAACACTCCTAGATATTTCAGAAATGATGAAATTATAAAGCATCTGCTTTCCTGAACCTTGGCATTAACTTTCTATACCAAGTCTTGATTCATGACAGAGGGTTGCCGAGTACTCTCCTCGCCATGGACATTAGCACGAACTTCTTTAAATGCTCTAACCCATTTTCTTCCTATTCCTTCACTCATAGTGTGTTCTCAGTGATGATGATTGAGTCTTCAGTCTTTTGACTGGTTTGATGCAGCTCTCCATGCATCCCTGTCCTGAGCTAATCGCTTCATCTCTACATAGCTACCACACCCTACATCCGAGGCAATCTGTTTAACATATTCTAACCTTGGTCTACCCCTACAGTTCTTGCCCTCGACCCTTCCTTCCATAACTAAGCTTGCTATTCCTGGGTGTCTTAGTATGTGTCCTACTAACCTATCTCTTCTCTTCATTAGCAGTCGCCAGAAACATCTTTCCTCTCCCACTCGTCTTAATACCTCTTTGTTTGTAACCCTATCTACCCATTTGATCTTCATCATTCTCCTGTAACACCACATTTCAAATGCTTCAATTCTCCTCTTTTCTGCTGCACCAATAGTCCAAGTTTCACTTCCATATAGCGCCACGCTCCAGACAAAGGCTTTCAAAAATGACTTCCTAATACCTAAATCTATATTCGATGTCAACAGATTCCTTTTTTGTAGAAATGCTTTCCTTGCCTGAGCCAACCTACTTTTAATATCATCTTTGCTTCATCCATCACTGGTTATTCTGCTTCCTAAGTAACAGAAGTCTCCTACTGCCTTCAGCTTTTTACCTGCCAATTTGATGTCCATAGAGGTTTCTGATTTATTTCGGCTGCATTCCAGTATTTTTGTTTTACATTTATTAATTTTCATCATGAATTCTTTCCGTAAGACAGAGTCCATACCATTCAAAAACTCATTCAAATCCTCAGGCTTGTCGGCCAAGATGACGATGTCATCAGCAAATCTCAGAGTTGAAATTATTTCTCCTTGAATCTTCACTCCCACTTTAAATTTTTCTCCAATTTCCTTCATTGCTTGTTCAATGTAAAGATTGAAAAGTATGGGTGATAAGTTGCAGCCTTGCCTTACACCTTTCTGAATACCAGCTTCTCTCTCATGTCCTTCAGCTCGAATGACTGCCGTCTGGTTTCTGTATAGATTGTAGATCACCCTCCTATCCCTGTACTTTATTCCAATACATTTCAAAATGTACACTTCACTAATCTGCCGATGAATTTCAACCGCTTTCATTTCTTTTGCATGTAGAAAACAAATCCCAGTGCATTCTTCACACACGGCGGAACCATTAATTGTCAGAGGCATTTTCAATACACACTAGCGAATGTAAATACAGACGATTCCTTCCATAATGACGCTTGTGGCTCGCCAACAGATGTACATACTGAGTGCACATGTACCGGCTGTATTTAAAAATGGCACTTACTTAAAGAAAACACGCTTCGTATATATGGAAATGGTTTAGTTCATGCCAATCTACGTACTGAGAGTGTGAGAGACCTGGTGACCACTGAACAATGGTTGCTAGTGTTTAGCAGTGTTGGAACTGCCTCTAGGTGCTTCCAGTTTCTGTGGGATTAATTCGTTAAGACCATTACTGCAGAAAGCTTAGGGTGTGCTGAGGAAAGGGCCAACATCTTTAACCTTCGGTCGCATGTGTAACAGAATGATACAAGCGCGTGTTTAAACTGGAATATACAGAAAGAAAACAAACTACAATAACAGAAATTAAAATGCACTTAGTGGGTTCAACTACCCTATTACAAAACCCATGTATCAGACTGATACACTGCAACCGACAACATTACTCATTCTTTCACAAAATCTGTTATGATGAAGGAAATGTGTATTACGCAAGTGAAAAATAACAGGTAGCATCAATATGTTGTAGGTACCTGAAAGGAAACATGATATGCCATATATCCAGAATGGCAGTCACAAAAAGATGACGGTGCTTAAGCTTTAGCTGGACGTCTTGTTTGAATGTATCATTATAATAGCCTATATGGTGCTTTCAAAAAGTAACGAGCCGGAGGCTGGAATGCTCAAACCGGTGACGACATCGGCTAATCGTGACGTGTGTAACGAGGTGTGGTTCCGACCAGAGCGTGGAAGGTCACAGCCCGTCGCTAGAGGGCATGCGTGCACGTCACGTGACGATACAAAGCGAGCAGCAGCATGCATCTATCGTCCAACGCTGCCAGTCGCATTGCAAACAGTGACATGGAGGTGTCAACCAAAGAACAAAGAGGTGTTGTTCGGTTTCTGACAGCGGAGGAAGTAGGGGGAACGGACATTCATCGCCGAATGTCACAAGTGTACGGCGAACACTGCATGTCCCTTGCAAGGGTCAAGGCGTGGCACAAGCGCTTTAGGGAAGGACGGGTGTCGTTAGCCGATGATGCCCGGTCTGGGGCACCCCCCTGCATTACCGATGACAACGTCCAGCTGGTTGATGCACCCATTACCCAGGACCGCTGAGTGACAGTGAACGCCATAGCCGCCGTGGTCGCTCCACGACAATGCACGACCTCATACCGCCAACACAGTCGCGGCACTCCTGCAGAAATTCAAATGGGAGGTTCTCGGCCACCCTCCATACAGTCCGGACCTCTCTCCCTGTGATTATGCCATGTTTGGTCTCCTGAAAAGGGCTCTGCGGGGCCGATTCACCTCGGACCCTGACGTCCAGCTGTACGTACGGAACTGGTTCACATCGCAGCCCAGGCAATTTTATGAGACAGCCATTCACCGCCTCGTGTCACAGTGGGACAAGTGCCTCAACAGCCAGGGCCAATACTTCTAACATACAGGTACTGGTTTCTGTAATTATGCCTCCGGCTCGTTACTTTTTGAACGCAGCTTATACATTGCGACTGTTTCGTGAAACATTAATGTTGCGACCGACGGAAGGTTAAGGATGGGATACATTCCGATACCGCAAAACTCAATCTGCTGTCTTAAGAAATCTTTGTATCTATAGTGTAATTGAAAGTAAATGAATAAATAAATGATTGCGACAAAATATAGCCAGGATCTCTATTACAGGTTGCTGAGGATGATTCTTGTACAAGAAGATTACAGATTCACAGAAGTTGAGCTCAAAGCAGCTTTAGGTGCTATCGTTGACTCTAAGACATTTCTCAAATTCATAACCAATAATTGGGCTCATATTAAGGAAAGGTAAATGCATAATTTTCTCTCATTAAATACCGTATGTTACAATGGAACAGTTTGTTTTAAAATGATACTTATTTCATCTTTTATTAGGTTCGAAAACAGACCTGACATGTGGAATTACATGTTTGAACAAGCTACAAAGAAAGTGAAAAGTCAACAAGGATACGATATGGTAAGAATCTATTGTATGTTACAAGTTGTTCAAGTGCTTAAACAATGGTATTTATCCTTGCCAAAGTGATGCAGTCATCTGGTGTTAGGTAAAATGGTGGAGAACATTGTTTGTTCAATACAACACAAAAATATTAATAACAGCTTTATTGGCAAATATTTGTTTGTAATTCAATATTACTTACAGGGTTTGTCCTGAAAGTAGTCAGACTGAGTCAATAAAAAAACATATTGACAGAAATGATATATACGCTCAATGACATCCACACACCGCTGCCAGCGGGATTTTCAACCTTCGTACTCTTTCTGGAAGGCGGCAACCGGAATGCTGTCGAGCTCCCTCGTCATGGTCTGTTGCATTGCTTCTACGGAGCCGTGACGATGTCCTTTTAGGGTGATTTAGAGGCAGAGGGAAGAGGAAAAAGTCTTCTGGGGCAATGTTGGAACTGTAGGGTGGCTGAGGCAGGGTTGCGATGTTGTTGTGGACCAGGTATGCCAGCACGCAGAAGGCTGTGTGGCTCGGTGCATTGTTGTGATGGAGCCGCAACGAGTTGGCGATTGCTGCGCGGACACGGATGATGCATTTTGGCGATGCCAAGTTCCTCAGCAATCATGCATACACTTACTCTGCGGTCATTGTCCAAAAAATTCTTCACTCTTGCTACATTTTCGCCCGTTTTGGTGCTCGAAGGTCGTCCTGAACGTGCGTCGTCTTCTACTTCCTATCTTCCCTCCTGAAACAGCTTGTGCCAGTCAAAAACACTCGATCTGCCCATGGCATTATCACCATAAGCCGCCTTGATCATATTAAGAGTCTCTTTCCCGGTTTTGCCGAGTCTAAAACATAATTTGATGGTGCAGCGCTGTTCTAACAGATGAACCATGACGCAGCATGATGAGTGCACTTGCGGAGGTTATGGAGACGAGCGATTTATGCTCGACGACAGCTGAGAACCAACTGTGTGGCTGGCTCCCAGCCTTCCTTACACCCCCTTCCACCAACCCCAGGCGGAGAAGCCACAGGCAGTCTACGCGGGAAAAATCCAGTCCGACTACTTTCAGGACAGACCCTGTACCTTCATCTATCTTTCCATCCATGTTTATGTTAATATTGGTCATAGAGAGACATGTGCAACTCGGAACAGAAGGTGGGCCAACCACAGAGGACACACACAGGCGTCGCGGGGCCTACTTAATAATGTGATCATTATTAATAAAAGTATTGATCAGGCGGAACCTTTAACCTGTTTATACTAATTAGTTTATCAATATGGAACCAGAATGAACCTTTTAAGTTCCAAAATGTATAATACTTTGCAAGAACGTAATAGCTACATTCAATGAAGAAACTCATTCATCACAAATTCATCATCATCAGGATATACTTAGAGCGAGCGGGTAGGAACATTGTGAACAATATGCCTCCATTTAGTCCTGTACTGGTACAACTTTCCCCTCTCCACAGCATCCTATGTTACTCCTCTTCTTATGAGATCTTCCTTAAACTGGTCTGTCCATCTCTTCCTAGGACGTCCAATTGGTCTTCTTCCTGGCACCTCCATCTCCAAATACTGGCTTGGAGTTTGGGTCTGATACATCTGCTTCACATGACCTAACCACTTCAATCTCGCCACACTCATCCTTTCCCTTCATGCTTAAGTTCACCTGCATGTCTCTCCTTACATATTATATATTCCTGACTGTCTCTCCTGGTTTTTGTAGGGCTGATCTAAGGAACTTCATTTCACATGCTTGCAATTGACTTTCTTCTCTCTTACTTATGACACAGGTCTCCAGACTATACATCATGATTGGCAGGAGGTAGGTTTCACACAATATGGTCTGCTTAGCTCTTAGAGGTACTCCCTTGTCCCAGATGAGGTTTCGTACCTGGTGGAAGAAGCTGGATCCTTTCGCAAATCTGTTTAAGACTTCTAGCTTGGCGCTTCGGTGGCGTAGTCGGTAGCATGCTGAACTGCTGTGCCCAAGATAGCGGGTTCAAACCCGGCCGAAGTCGTCGGATTTTTTAAGAGCGTTAAAAATCCTTCAGTATGCCTTCCTTCGGAGGGGAAGTAAAGCCGGCGGTCCCATGTCATAGATTTATGGCATGTAAAAGATCCTTTCACAGACTAAACTTGTGTAAAGCAAAATTTGTTAGGTTAGATTTTGTCAGAACGCTCTATCAGAGTTCCAACGTTCACCACTAGGTATCATTGATATCTGGTGGCGAAAGTTGGAACTACTTGAAATTGAACGGAACTTGTAGCTCACCCTTTAGGGTGTCCGCTGGAAGCAGCTACAGACTCAGGCGAGCCGAATATGTCCTCGGGCACTCCCGGCACTAAAAGCCATACGATAAATAAATAAATAAAATCACATGATATGACCCTACCCAGATAATTGAAACTGTTTACACATTGGAGCTTCTCACACTCCAGTACGATGTTACAAGGTGCGGGTGTCCTGCTCATCTTCACCGCCACTGACTTGCTCTTACTCACAGTCAACTTGAATTCCTTAAATTTGGTATTCTAGTAATCTAATCTCCTCTGAACCTCCATTTCTGTCTCTCCCCAAATGGCAATGTCATCAGCAAAAACCAAGGCATTAAGATCTTTATGTTTGACCCTCACTATTATGTGTTAGAAAACTGTATCATAATGATGGTCATTATAACACCGTTTTTCATTATGATACAGTTTCTCCAGCCAATCAGAGCTCGTTCATTGACCAATTAGGTAACGATACCTTCGCGCATGCACTCAAAATCCAACATGTCGGACATAAACACAACATCGAACTATATTAAATTACCGACATGGAATACGCACCGTCCATATGTTCGCGTAAATAAACTGGCGAATATGAGACAAGAAATAGCACTGTACCGGTACCTTAATATCCCCAAAACCAATTTCTACACAGCGCGTGGTTTTGACACGACTTCAGTGACAGTTTTACTGAATACTGGTGCGCAATCTGAACATATGGTATTGAAGCACACAGAGCGCATGCGTCGGTTGTCCAGAGAGCTTGGACAAGAGAGATATACTACCCACCGCAGCACCCGATCACAACGTTCTACTGTAGTGACTGAACAGATATTTATGAATATTTATGTTAAAACATATAATAAAGTTATAATTATTGTCGAACATAAACAGTCGTATGCAACTCGCCTATAATGGTAATTAAGACACTCGTATGGAAATTATAAAACTCGCATACGCTCGTTTTATAAAAAATACTCGTGTCTTAATTATAGCCATTATAGGCTCGTTGCATAATGTACTATTATTTTTTACTTCCTTGATTTCCTTAATGATTGTGTCCATGACTGTAAGGAAGAGTAACGGGGAAAGTGAACTACCTTGTTGAACATCACAATAGCACAAACAAGAATGGTTATTTACTAAAAAAATAAGAAAATACACATGTTTTTACTTCCCATATTAATGACAAACTAAGCGACAAGCTTGCCATGTTTCTGGCATGATTTACAGCTCAAGGTCGAGTGAGAGATGGCTGAAAGACTGTTGTTGGCGCCAGGGCTTATCTTAAAAGAATTGTCAAGCCCAGAGAGAACATTTTCGCGCTCCATTTTCAAGGGTTGGAAATTTTTTTACTTAGTTTGTTTTTGTGGTTAGTTCCTCAGTTTAGGGGCTGCAACAACGCGGTCATGTAGCCCCGTGTACTTTGGGTGTGTGTAGAATCCGTCTGATAACTGGTGTTAATTGTGATGACTGTATTAGTGTATGTTATCTGTAATTCAGGTAAGGACTGCAGACGATCAATTTCAAGTAGTTCCTACTTTTGCTACCAAATGCTACCATCAATGACACCTAGCCGCAAACTTGAATACTAGATGCCACCACAACTGCACCCGGCGGCAAGCCTACAAACCTACAAATTTTAGCTTCACACAATTTTAGTTAGAGGAAGGTTCTTTAACATCCCATAAATCTATGACATGGGCCCGCTGGCTTTACTTCCCCTCCGAAGGAAGGCATACTGTGGGATTTTTAATGCTCTTAAAAAATCCGACGACTTCGGCCGGGTTTGAACCCGCGATCTTTGACACAGAAGCTCAGCATGCTACCAACTACGCCACCGAAGCCACCTTACTTTAGTTTAACAGATTACGTAAGAAATACATTTTCAATAACTAATCAGGAGGGCCGGATGAAAGGGTTACCTTGAGCCGGCTGTTGCACATGGTTGGTCATAGAGTACGGCGAGGTTTTGTATACCCTCATCACACAAGTCTGCCACCCACCAAGTTTACTGACACATGTTAAAGAGAACTGACCTTGAAACTTAACAGAAATTAATACAAGAATGTGCAAATTTTAAATTGTCCGTCATCATAAGATTTCTTCTACTTCTTCAAGTGCTTCATCTTCCAAGAACATTGCCGATCTGTAGCATGATCTATTGTTTGTCGATAGCTTTTCTAAACAGTAGGACCCCCTTAATGCCATCAATCTTCCTTTGAATTATTAATTGCAACAAGTTGTATTTGTTGTTGCACATAAATGTTCAAAATATTCTAGTTTTGTTCTTTTTATATCAAGAATTTCTGAACTTTTATTCATTTGCCACAGTACTTCCACGCTTTGATTTTACCATCACTTTCTTACTTTATACTTCTGTAAGTGTCCATGACTCATCTCCATAGATCAGGATACTCGTTGCATTGAAGCAGTCGTATGCGGGATACGATACTTACATCACAACCAGTCAAAATATTCCTCATTTCCATGGAAGAACTTCTAGCCTACTCAATTCTACAACAAATTTCTTGGCATAAACCCTAGTTATCATTGATTTGATATCCTACATAGTTATAATTATTTCACAGCTCATCATTCACACTTGACAGCCTGTTCTTCAACAATCTCACCCATTTCTGATTTTAGCTGTGTTGGGGCCATGTTTCTTAGTGCCTGACATATTACGTGATTAAACTATATTATTTGTTACATGTAGGTGTGGAGGTCAAGTAACGTTTTGATGGAGGGCTTTTCAACCTAACTCGTCTCCACTCCTTGAGGAAAACTCAGGTTACTAATGTTACTAATATGTTGTATGCAGATGATGCTGCGGCACCAACTCTCACACCAGAAGACCTGCAAGAGTCAGTTAATTGTTAATTGTTACAAAAGTGCATGTGAACGCTTTGGTCTTACCATAAATGTCAATAAGACGAAAGTCTTGGCACAACCTTCACCAGGCACACCTCTTTCTCAGTTCAATATCTCCATCTCAAATTTGCCATTAGAACAGGTTGACCACTTCTCGTACCTGGGCAGTACCATTTCTGTGAGCTGTACCTGTGAGCAGGATGTGGATAAGAGAATTGACGCAGTCCATGCAGCATATGGACGATTAGCGCACCGGGTCTTCATGAATAAAGATCTGTCCATGAGTACAAAGCTTATGGTGTACAAGGCAGTAATCATTTCTACATTATTGTATGGCTGTGAAACGTGGACCCTTTACCGACGTGATCGTAGGAAGCTTGAGCGCTTCCATCTACAAAAACTTCAATCAATCCTGAGGATTAAATGGGAAGACCGCATTACCAATATTGCTGTTCTTGAAAAGGCTCAAATCAACAGCATAGAATCATCCATAATAGGTCACCAATTTAGATGGATTGGTGATGTCCATTGGATGGATGATGTGAGATTACCTCGTCAAATGCTAAATGGTGAGTTATGCTATGGCACCAGACCTCATGGTGGTCCTAAGAGGCGCTACAAGGACCAATTTAAACAGAAAGTGAAATTAATAGGTCTTGATTCACAAACCTGGGACATGCTGGCTGAAGACCGCTCAACTTGGCGCCGTACCATCTCGGATACTGTAAAGACGTTTGAAAGGGTTCGACGCACACATGAAGAGGCCGAGCGTCAAGCTAGGAAACTTCGAGCAGCCCAACCACGTCCTCCTCCAGCAAAACTATGTGATTTGTGTGGACGCTTGTTCCATGCCAGGATTGGACTCTTTAGTCACCGTAAACACATCCACAAACTGGACTGAAGGAAGAAGATTTATATTCGGATTCGAGTTAAAGCCGATGATAATTGTTACGTGCAAATGCCCGTCCCAACGTTTTTAAAATCCATCTTTCCTGTATACTTGTGTTCCTTGCCATTTTAAGCGCCCGCCTGATGGCTTGGTTCCGATTATGAACACGAGATGTCAGTATCTGTCCGACTTCGGCGCTTTTAGCCGAGCTTGTATCTTCCACCGATAGAGTGTATTTGTGGTGTCTTCTGGTTTCATCCTATTCGAGTCATGTTTGAAGGATATTATATTCTACATCATTGAACAAAAGACTGTATATACATAATACCGCCAAAATAATTATATTATGTGCACATTGTTACATGATGTGTCAAGCCTTGATTGGACAAAAACAATTAACATGAATGCAGTGCGGTATTTGATTTTAAATTCTCCGCCATCTTGTGATCTTCATTGTCGTCAAGATAACAAGCCGGCTGCTGGTCAAAGAGTATCGCTCCGTGTGCTGGGGGCTGTGGCCCCTAGCTTTTACGAAAAATGAATATATATTCAAGAAAAGGAAACGCCTGTGCTACATAAGAATTTAATTTCTTCCTTTCGCCTGGAAGATGAAAGTGATGTAGAATCGCAACTGGATGCGAACGAGTGCTTGTCATCTAAACGACGCATGTGCCGGGTTAGCCATTTTTGAGGCACATTTAGTGCCGTATAATATTTTAAAAATTGTGTGTTAATTATTTTATTATTATTGTGTCTCCACTTAGGAAGGATGTAAGGTACGTTGCATTATACATTTATGTTTATTATTGTTATATCGTCTTATAGTAATGTTTTAATTCTGTACCTTATTTTGTTTTATAGGCCTAATATTTCTGTTTGTCAACGTTACCTGATATGAAAAAATTTTGTTTTTCTGTACCTTCTGGAGACACGCTTCTAGTTTATTTTACGTTGTAAATATTTATTTATTTAGTTTTTGGCAGTCCTTGGAATTGCCCTATTATTAATTTATTTTACGATCCGTGCAGGCTAATATGTCTCATGTCAATAGCGTTAAGGCGTAATTCCTTCCTCCTTTTTATTTCTCTCTGGTGATTTTAAAATTAAATTATGCTAATTGTTTGCCGTAATTCGATTTGACATGCGGTCGTCTGTTCTGGTGGCCATGTTTGTTTTTGTTTTTCCCAAGTGCATTCTGGTCTTGGGAGTGCAGTCTCTTGGCGCCGACCGGGAAACTCAAACGTGTTGTGGTGTTAGCTTAATATATTTTTTGGTATCCTTGTTGATTTAACTTTGTGTTTTTGGTGAATGTTCCTGTGTTTTTCTCCGTCACGACTGTGTGGATTTCTTAATTAATCTTATTTTATTTTATTAATTTAATTTTAATTTTTTTTCGTTTTGCGTCGTGGCCTGGATCTCTGCATGTCGGGTCGGTATTGCGTTCTAGTAAATTATCAAGCCCTTTCTCATTTAATAATGCCTGTCTACTGATTTTCTTCCTTTGGGCTTAATTAATTTTTTTTTAAATTTAATGTTTTCTTTTTGGTTCAGCAAACTGCATGTAAAACCTTATCTAGTTTTCTAAGGTGATTGACTTGTTTTGGCCTTAAGCCATGTGCTTTACCAGAGAGGTTTTTTGGTGGCTGAAGGAGTTATATTAATTTTTTTTTCTTGCATCCTTCTGATAATTAAATTTTCTTTTAAATTTTTAAGCAACTGTTGTGGCATTTTTTTTCGTCGGCAGCAATTCTGTTAGTTATCGGAGGGTGTCTGTAGATGAGCCTGTGCCTTCCCCTCTTCTCCACCTTCCTTCCACCCCTTTTGGTGTTCTTCTGTTGGGGCATGTCATCTGGAGGTGATTTTGCTGTGGAAGCGATGCGGACCTCTGAAGACAGGTAAGTAGCCCACCCTGGCCACCGTGTCAATAATGATTGTGCAATACTGTTATTCTTTTTATCATTTCAGTACAAAATGCTCATTTGGTTAGACTTAGTTGTTACAGAACACAATACAATATTTAAATGATGAAGGAAGCCATAATAAGTGTAGGACAGGAGGAGAACAGACTTACCTAGCATTCAAAATACGATCTGTTTTCTGCAGTCACCAGAGGTGAAGAACAACTAGACTGTGCTGTGTTGTCCTGCAATGAATACTCAGTGTCATCATTATCATCATTTAACCGTCTCCAGTTTCCTGGGTGCGGTGTAAGAGCGCTCTCCATTTCAGTCCATGCAAGTACAGAGAGTTTATTTTTTATCTGACGGAGACCCTCGCTTGCCCACTCGCCCGCGGTGCGAGCCCGTCTCCCCCCTCGCACTTTGCCTTTATGCGGTGCCAGCGCGGCACTGAGTCATTGACTATAGGAATTTGCACTCACCTAGTTCACAGCTGGTGCTGAAAATGTTTGCCATTCACTGCTACACTTCGCTGGCAC
The DNA here is from genome assembly GCA_946902985.2 of Meconema thalassinum. Taxonomy (NCBI): domain Eukaryota; kingdom Metazoa; phylum Arthropoda; class Insecta; order Orthoptera; family Tettigoniidae; genus Meconema; species Meconema thalassinum. Next base: position 935,366,690 of record OX336390.1, read on the forward strand.
CTTTTTATGAAACTGGCATTTACTTTCTGAAGTTCCTCAGCACCGATTGACTGTATTTCAGCTGTAATATAGTCTTTAAGCTGTCTGTTTGAATTTTTTGCTAGATCTTTTATTGTATTGATGCTAGGCAGGGGTCTGTTTTGAAATTTCTGACAGAATTTCCGTCATGTTTTCACACAAGATTTCCTGTACTTTATGAAGGTATTATATATATACACACGTTCACGTAATGAAAATCGCATTGGAACAGCACACTGAGCACTAAACACGTGAACAATTGACTAAACTGAACCTCACACTGTTAAAGCTCTCAGCAGACTGCAAAGGAGGGACACTTGTGGCGCCAAGAAGCGGATTACGGCCAAGTGCTCGACGGGAAACCGGCTCGCACCGCGGGCGAGCGGGCAAGCGAGGGTCTCCGTCAGATACAAAATAAACTCTCTGTACAATTCTTCTTCAACTTTACACAATTCCACTCCTCTATCTTCCAGATCATCTTTTATTTGGGAGATCCATCGTGTCCTTGGTCTTCTCCTAGGTCGCTTTCCTTTTATGTTCTTATCAAACAATTTCCCTTAAATGTGAACCAATGATAAGTGTTTGTATTTTGAAATGCTATGAAACACAAAATCCCTTATTTGTGCAGGTATCAGACTTCTATGGGACTCATAAAGAGAAGCTGGGAAGTGCAGCGCAGATTGTGCGACATTCACTGCAGATAATTACAACAAATAAGGAAGGTATCTACAGGAACTTGCCAGCGCTGGAGACCTGGCTGGACCACTACCTCACTCCCGATGAAACTAACAGCCTCTTCTATCCTATGTGACCCTGTATTCCAGTCGGACAATCCTCTGATTTGGGAAGAGATTAATGACATCACATTAAACAAACACAGCACAAGAAAACAATACACAGCCTGAGAAAATTTATTATAATGCAAAATTATCTGAAAAGTTGTACATTGGTAGGACTCTTGGGTCTGTGAATAAGCAATGTGGCTAGGACTTGTGGCAGCTGCGAAATAACTCAAATGGGACAATCATCTTTATGTATTTCTATTTATTTGTCTAGAAATGGATTGCCGAGAGCAGAGCTCTGTCGTGGGGAACAGTACGTACCGGTAATTCATTACACAGATGACGGACTAAATTAGAATACAATTAGAGGATACAAATATGCAATTGAAGTGTATTTTAACACATCATAGTTTCACTTTTGATGCAATACAATGAAAAAGGAAAAAGTGTTATAATACAGTATAATTTAGAGAAAATGAGAGTGTAAGCAAACAAATAAGCTTCAACAACTGGGATCTAAGTCTGTTTGCCCTTGTTGCCATGGTAACTACAGTAGTTGTCGACATAATATTTGTTGAGCAACACGTTTCAACGAGTGTGATCTAAGTCTCTACTGAATTAGATTGTATAGGCCTAGATGACAAACACTCTTGTTGCCACTGTGTCTGAAATTCGTCCACACTATCCATATCCATGTTAAATGGACAAATGCAATGCTCTGCTAATCATGTTAGACTTTATGCCTTGTATTCTAAACAGTGGTGTATGTTACATATCCATCATTTTTGCAGGATAAGTGTTTGTATGCTTAGGAGTGTTCTAAAATATAATAAAAGGAAACGATAACTTGGAACCTAAATGAGAAAGCCGCAATAGAGTACAGAACAACAAAACTGAGACAAGCACAACGAGTCACATGGTCAACTTATAAGAAGAAATCTCTCTCGATGAACGCCAAATTCAAACATTATGGTTCAGTAGTTAAACCTGAAGCAACTTATGCAAGTGAAACCCTGTTTAAGATGAATACCAAAGCAACAACAGATAAAATCCAAAAAATAGACAGAAGGATCATCAGGACAATCATCAATAAAAAACATCAAGTAAATGGACAATGGAGACTGCTGCCTAATGAAATAGTCTATCGGGAAAATGAATCAATCGTGGATACAATGCGAAAAAGGAGAATTGCCTTTTTCAGCCACATAGTAAGACTACCAGACACCAGACTACTGAAACAATTATTCAATTTCTTTTGGAAAAGTAAAACCAAGAACAACTGGTCCGTTGAGGTCCAGAATGATTTAGACGAGCTAAATATTACAATGAAACAAATTGCAGAGAGAAAAGAGAAGAGGATTCTGAGAAGTAGGGATACAAGATTGAAATTAAAAACAGTCAAACGAAAACAGTACACCATTACAAATGAAGAGAGGGCGGCCAGGTCGGAGAGATTAAAGAAGCTCTGGAAGGAGAAGAGGAAGTTGAGAAGCCATTACAACTAATATTGTAAAGACTGTAGTGTATATGGATTGATTTAAGTGCTCCAATGTGGGTATAAACTATGTAAATAATATATAAAAGGAAGAGAGAATCCGCCTGATCAATACTTATAATTAAACATTGGAGGGTTACATTAGACCCATGTGGTACATGTTTCGGAGCTTATACTAGCCCCTTCATCAGCCATACATAGAGCAACACTTATCAGTATCATTAAAAATATCTTAAAAGTTGAATCTAACATGAAATGAATACATGAAATGGATGAAGATAAAAGTGATATAAATGAGGAATGATATGGTGGAATAAATACGAACAAACACATCCAAAAGAGGGGGATAAGAACTAGTACGGCACATATAATAAAAAAATAACATATTAAAATATAGATCACTTGAAGTTCATGTCGGCAAATATAATTTACAATGTTCAATATGGGTCCTTATGACCTTGAACTTATTCGATTAGGTTCCAATGTTTACTCTTATAAAATCACTCCACTAAATATAAAGTGGTCTGTTGAAGATGCTGGTATAATAGAGGGTCTGGCTGTTTATGATCTCCTGCTGGAGGTATGAAGCTGTTTACTGTAAAGACCAAATACGTGACCAAAAAAACGAAAGAAGAACAGGCCAAGCTTGAAACGGGTCTCTTGAGTGTGGAGCTTTGAGACGCCCATTAAAATTAGTGCAAGGGTGCTCCCGGGTTGGAAATCCCAAAAAGAAGGTCTTCTCTCAAGGTGACAAGTCGTTGTGAGAGTAATCGTGGCAGAAGAGATTTCGAACACATCCGATGCAGGTCCGTGAGCTGTTAAGCGGCCTGAGGGCGAGGCCGGAATGCGGGCCTAGCGAGAGCGAACTCTGCTGCTCTATGTATGGCTGATGAAGGGGCTAGTATAAGCTCCGAAACATGTACCACAGGGGTCTAATGTAACCCTTCAATGTTTAATCATAAGTATTGATCATGCGGATTCTCTCTTCCTTTTATTATATTTAACTGACAATCGATACGGATCCATGACTAAACCTTCTGTTGTGTTATTGCGGTGTGTTTCACAGTTTTGTTAAGTGTACTTCGATGAAATAAATACTAAGTTCAAGTGTGTGTCCAGAATCAATATGCAGTTATGTTCAGTTAATTCTCTGCTTTCTTCAACATGCTTCCTTATGGTGTATCATTTCCTTGGGCATTCCATCACTTATGTATCCCTCCTCGTTATGTAACATGTTTTTCTATGGGGTTTTATGCCACTAACACAAGTTAGTTGGACTATATCATATTTGTTAAACGCGGCAATAATCCGGCCAAGTTAAATTATTTCAGTTTATTCAATTTCATATTTCATATTTTTATTATTATTATTAATATTTATAACGTCATTTTTTGGAGCTTTTAAATTTGGAAGATTACAGATAGGATTTCTACTAGTAGAAATCCGTATCTATATGGGATGATTCCAATATAATGTTGCACGGCAAATCATTTCATACGTAAAGTCGGGATTTTATTCATTAGGGGTAAGAGAGAGTGGTGTGTGACTCACTGGGTATTTCAATACAAGAATAGATTGGAGTACAATAAAATTACGAAATCCGAGGGAACACTTCAAAGCAAGAAAACGTGCATGATCTACGTCTTGCCCGGATACGGAAATATAAATACGGGGAGGCAGCCTCATGGCGGGAATAGCCACGTGTGGTGACCAGCCAATCAAGGAAGAAGAAGCAACGTAGCTGGGGCATGGGGAGATACGTGACGCACGCGGATTGGTCGAAGCAGCGAGGGGGCAGTGTTAACCTAGACCCTGGTGGGAGAAGATTGAAGATATAGTGGACGCGCGGTGTGAGTGAAGACATTCATTAAGACATTACGCTTGGAGCAGTAAGGAGGTACTTTGTTCGTTAGTCCCAAGTGGGACAATTTTATTCACGCTAACTCCGCTGATCACATCAGATCATGAGTTCCACGCGTCTTGCAGTGTTTAGCCAGACGACGTGTTGTGGTTCATGGAATAGACTCCACCACAAGCTGTAACGATTACTTTTGATCAACGAGGAAGAATCTGACGCCATCAACACCAATGCGGAGCATCCGACGCTGCGAGACTTCAACCACGTGGGGACAATGTTTCCGTTGGTAAGCACAAGTAATCTACGACACACACTCTCTGTTTTTCAATAGGGCTATATAAATTCTTTAAGCATTAATTTGGAAATAAGTTAAATTCACGTTATTCTCCCGACCGGCGTATTAAGTAATTTTGTTCGTGGCAATGTTTAAAGTAGTGTGCTCCGTTAACAGTGTTAATTTTATTCATGTTGCCATCATATTTTCTAAGTGTATTAAATTCAATTATTACAAAGTAGATTCTTTAATTCCTGTAGGTAGCAATAGTTATAATACCACATCCTTCTCCACAATCAAATGTTGTCTGGGTTGATGATTCAATCATCCCACGGCCTAGTCATTAAGAGTCTCTCATATGTTCTACTCACGCTAGGGGTCGATATTAAATATATAAATTTAGCTTGGAACACAGTGTATCCAGCTTGGCGCCCAACATAGATCAAAATTAGCAGTAGTATTTTCTGGCGACAAATCGCAGAAAACTGATGGATGTGACAGCTTTACCAGGTGAAGCATTTGATGGGGACCATAGAGCTGTGGTGGCAAAATTTAGATGGGAAAAATTGGAAAACCTAAAGGAGATCAGAGAAAGTAAAATAAAAGTATGGAAATTGAAAGACAAAGCTGTACAGGAAGATTTTCAGGAGAGATTGAAGCAACAAATCCCAGTTACTGAAGTGGAAAATGTAGAAGAGGAATGGTCCCACTTTAAAAAGGCATTTGCTGGTGCAGCAGAGAGTGCTTGTGGTAGGACGTCAACAAGAGTGAAAGAGAAGGAGACACCGTGGTGGAATGAAGAAGTGAGGAAAGCAGTAAAAGAAAAGAAGTCTGCATGGAAAGAATGGAACCGAGATCAAACAGAAGAAAGCAAAAGGAAGTACCACGACAGCAAACGGAGGTGTAAGAAAGTGGTAGGAGAAGAAAAGAAGAAAAGTTGGGAAGAATTTACACGAAGAATGGAAACAGATGTAAGTGGCAGTAAAAGGATGCTGTATGGGCTTCTAAGAAGTAAGAGGAAAGAAAGAGTTACTACAAAGCTGGTGAAAAAGGAAGATGGAGAGTTGTTAGCACACCCAGAAGAGATAAAGGGACGATGGAAGGAGTATTTCGATAAGCTATTGAATGTGAGCAATTGTACTGGTGAGATCGAAGTGACACAGCCTGACGACTCTATAACAGAAGATGATATAACAATGCTGGAGGTGGAATTAGCAGTACAGAAAATGAAGATGGGAAAAGCAACAGGGGTGGATGAAATCAGTGTAGAAATGATAAAGGCTGCTGGACCTGTTGGTATGCAATGGCTGTATCGACTGCTAAAGTGTGTGTGGAAACGGAAATGTGTACCAGAAGACTGGGAGAAAGGGCTAATAATACCAGTGTTTAAGAAAGGGGACAAGAAAGTGTGTGATAACTATAGAGGGATCACCCTCATATCACAGATAGTAAAAATACTGGAAAGGATATTAGAAAGAAGAATGAGAAGAAAGGTGGAAGGAGAGTTGCAAGAGGAACAGTATGGCTTCAGGAGTGGAAGATCCACAGTGGACCCAATCTTTAGCTTGAGGCAGGTGATGGAAAAGAACTGGGAATATGGAGAGGATTTGATCATGACTTTCATAGATCTAGAAAAGGCATATGATAGTGTCCCCAGAGAGAAGGTATGGGAAACCATGGTTAAGAAGAGACTGGGAAGAGAAATGTTGGAAATGGTGCAAGCAATGTACAGCAACTGTGTTAGCAGGGTACTGACCCCAGTTGGAAAGACAGATTGGTTTAGGAACAAGACTGGACTAAGACAGGGGAGTGTGCTGTCACCTCTTTTATTCATAATGGTAATGGATGAAATTGTAAAGGAAACAAAGGAAGCATATGGACATAAAGAAATGAAGTTACTATTATTTGCAGACGATATTGTGGTCTGGGGAAGGAACACCGAAGAAGTGCAAAAACAACTAGATGCACTGAACGAAAATATTCAGAAGTATGGCCTGAAAATCAGTATAGAGAAAAGCAAGACCATGGTGATGACAAGAGGGGAAAGACAAGGAAAGGGCACTGTGAAAATTGGAAGTCAGAGTTTGGAAATTGTGGACACGTTCAAATACCTAGGAAGTGAATTGATGCAAACTGGTAGGTTGGACATGGAGATTGGCAGGAGGGTACAGCTGAGCAATGCATTCTATCAAAGTGTAAGAAAACTTGTTTGGGATAAGGAAGTACCAAGGAAAAGCAAGGAGGTAATGTATAAAATGTACTATGTACCCATATTAACTTATGCAGCTGAGACTTGGACCCTGACAAGCAGGCATGAGAGTAAAATCCAAGCCAGTGAAATGAAATTCCTAAGAAGTATGATAGGTAAGACAAGGAAAGACAGAGTGAGGAATGAAGATGTTAGGAAGGAAGTTGGGATGGGAAAACTAAATGAGAGAATTGAGAAGAATAAACTAAGGTGGTTTGGACATGTAAAGAGGATGGAGGAAAATAGAATACCAAGACAGATGCTGGAGGCAAAGTGCAAGGGTAAGAGAGCAAGAGGAAGACCTAGAACAAGGTGGATCGATTCAGTGAAGAACAGCGTGAGAAAAAGGAATCTGGACTGGGACAAGATCGTGGAAGAAGAATTGTGGAAGGAAGGAGGAAAGTAGAGAAGTGCCATAAATACCCCGACCCGGCAGGAGCTGGATAAGGGGAAATGATGATGATGATGATGATGATGATGATGAGTCCGCCCAGGTAGAAAACATTACATGTCGCTACCGACTTCGGGCGTAAAACACATTACATTTGTTCGCTCAACGTGGAGCTTAACAAATACCATTACATTTGTCGCTACCAACATGGGGCCCTAATACCATTACAATTGGCGCCCAACGTGGGGACGAAAACCCAGGAACATTTGAGGAAGGAGAAGGAGACATTTCTGTGCCGGTATTTTGGGGGTTAGTTGTCTTTATCAGTGTATATCATTATGGGGGATGAGAAAGAAAGACAGATGAGGTTACGTAGTGGTCATCAACTGGAAAGTGATGATACGAGCAGTATGTCGAGTGATGGTAGTTCAGGGGTAGCGGAGGTAAATACCGATACTGAAACAGGGAGTGTAGGCGGCCAACCAGGATTAAAAACTTTACTTCTCGAGTTCATGTATCAGAACAAAGTTAGTAGTGATGCCTTAAATGCAAAATTAGAACAGAATAATGCAAAATTAGAACAAAACAGTAGGGAAAATAAAGAAAGTACAGAAGCTTTAAATAAAAAATTAGAACAGAATAATGCAAAATTAGATAAGAACAACAAGGAAATTAGTGTGAAAATGGAGCAGATTAGAGGAGAAATCAGAGGAGTAATGGAAGAGAAGGTTAAAGAGATCATTGCAGATGTAGACAGGAAATTAGGAAAATTACAGGAGGAGTTGGAAAGTAGAATCAGCACACAGGCTGAAAATTTAAAGGAATTAGTTAAATTAGAAACACTGCAGGTTAAAAAGAAATTGGGGGGGGGGGGGGGGGGGGGGAATTGACAAGATTCAGGTATCAACTAGAGAGGTTAAGGAACAGCTGGGGGGTAGAATTGAGAAAGTCCACTCACAAATAGTAGCAGAAGTAAATGATTTAAGAGAGAGTAATAAAGAGAGCATTAGCAAGATTGAGGAGAAACAAGCAAAGCTATATGATAAAGTAGAAGAATCAGAAGGAAACATTAAATTAACAGTAAACAGTATTGAGAGGAAGGCTGAGGAGAAAATCGCAGAATTAGAAGTAAAATTAAAAGCTAGGATCAGGCAAGAAAATAGTCAGAATAGGCCAGTTTTTGTGAATAGCACACACAGGGAGGTAGAACTGGGGAAGTTCAGCAATCGACAAGGGTGCCCAATGGAGTTCATGAGTTCTATAGAAAATAAATTTGGGGAGAGGTTGGAAGATGGTAGTATTGAGTGGTGCCAGGTAGTTGAAATTTTAGAACAAGTGTTTGTGGGGGAAACGAGGAATTGGTTTGCTGTCTATAGAGACAAGTTTACTGATATTAATGATTTTAAAATGAAATTCTGTGAAAAGTTCTGGAATGAGGTTATTCAGTCGCAGCATCGTGAGGGAGTAGTGTGTGGTAAATATAAACCTAAAGAAAGCTCCACCATGACCGAATACTTTTTAGGGCAGGTATTAGTGTGTAAATATCTGGATGGCTTGAAGGAGGAAAGTGATGTGGTGAGGTTGCTACTTATGCACTTTCCCTATAGGATCAAGGAGGCTGCTTGTATCCAGAATGTAAAGACTATATCACAAGTAGAAAATTTGTTAAGCACATTTGATGCACTAGGGAGAGGGGGTTATGAGGACAATTTCAATAGGAACCAGGGTAATAATAATAATAGGCCTAATGAAGCCAGGCATCAGGAAGTTCAAGGGAACGGTGGCGAAGGGGTTAACGCTCAAAATAGAAATAATAATAATAGTCAGCTAAATCAGAATAGAGGAAATGGCTATGGTAATCAATATCAGGGGAGGAACAATGATTTCAGGGGGAATCAAGGGAGAAACAATGATTTCAGGGGAAATCAAGGGAGAAATAATGATTTCAGGGGAAATCAAGGGAGAAATTATAATGACAATAATTACAACCAGAATAGGGGTCAAGGAAGAGGACAGCCTAGTGGTAGTAATATACAGCCAAACAATGACAACACAGCCCAGAACAACAAGACCAGTGCCGTAGTTAGTAGTACTACAGCCAGCTGTAGCGGTTCTTTAAACGCGAACCAGGCTGCGAAGTAAGGTCAGAATCTCAGTCTGTAGCATGCCCTGTCCATACAATTATACAGGAACACTATGACCTAAATGTAAGAAATGAATTGTTGCATGAATAAATGATGAACGTATTGTTCAGGAAGTGGCTAGTAAAAGCCCCATTATTAAACTTAACGTGTCCGAGGCGCACACCGATGTTTTAATTGATAGTGGTTGTATGAAGAGCTGCATATGTAGTACATATTACGATAAAATGAAAGGAACTGGTGTAAATTTTGAGGAGATACCAATTAAAAGCACTTTTGTTATCATAGCTGTTGGGAAGAGGTCTAAAGTAATTTCTAAGCAAGTTTTAGTGGACATTAAAATTAATAATCATATCGAAAAGCAGATTTGTCTTGTAATTCCAAACTTAGTTTTCAGTGTTATTTTGGGTTCAGATTGGCTAAGTAGAGTGTCTGGTAACTTATGTTATGAAGTAGGTAGTTTTAAATTTAAATGGAATAATTCTGAAGTAGAGGTAGCGTTCAATGACAATGTTCAGGGGAGTAGTGTTGTAGGAGTGATTTGTTCTTTAAGTGAGATATCACCAGCCGAAGAGCGGGATACTCAAATTTTTGTGGGCAGTTTGATTACGAACGGTAGTCTGGAGGACTCGTTACGTGATGCTGCATTTCAGGGGCATATAGAGGAAGACCAGTGTGTTCTGCTCTATGATGGGTTATTGTATAATAGGAGAGTTTTTGAGGATCGCATTGGCATGGCCAATTGCTATACACATTCATTGAACGTTATTGATAGATCAGTATTCACAGGACATAGATATCCTATACCTTTCGCTTATCAGGGTGCAGTAGAGGCACAAATTAACCAGATGCTTGAAGATGGCATTATAGAGTACTCAAACAGTCAATATGTTAATCCTTTAATTACAGTACCGAAGGCCGACGGCACAGTTCGTATTTGTTTAGACGCTCATTTAGTTAACAGTAGAATCAGTTCAGATCAGCTGAAGTCCATGTCCATTGAAGAGTTGATGCAGACATTAGAGGGTAAAAAGTATTGTAACGTGTTTTTCGAGGGGTTTTATGCAACTGGCATAAGTCAGTAGGAAGCCATTCTATATTTATTTACGCGGCAAATTGTTCAGCCAAGAGAATTTTTCATGTTAATTTATTATTATAATTAATTTATTATAATTATTATTTAGATATTTTCGGAGCATTTTATAAAAATTATTAGCATTCAGATAGGTTTTCTATGTCTTAGAAAACGCTATCAAGCAAATTATTACGAACGACGATATCATAGAAAATTATCTGATTACGGAATTTTACGGAGTTTTGTCAGTTAGGGTATTTGAGAGACATGACTCACTGGGATTTCAAGTACAAGCTGATTCCTGTCGAGAAGTATTACGCAAGGCTGGGTCGCAAGGTCTAGAAAAGGCGAATTATTGGAACGGAAATCGACTTCTCCCTCTCGCGCGCCGAGTGTAATGAGGCAGAGGAGGGGAACTAGCGGCGTGCTCAGCCAATCAGGGGAGACAACGTAAGCTGGAAGACGGTACCGTGGTGGGGGAGCCAACGTGTGGTTATATCGTTCGACGCGCCGTGAAACGAGGACTATCTGTGAAATACTTGAGGAGTATGGGTGCAAGTGCGTGTCGCTCCGATGTTCAGGGGAGTTAGTGACTATCTGTGTAGAACTTGCGGTGTACGGTTGCAAGTGCGTGTCGCTCCGATGTTCAGTGGAGTTGAAGACTAACTTTTGCAAAACTTAACCAGTGCGGTTGTACGAGTGTTTGGGTCCGAGGTACGGACCATAGAATTATCTAATCTACCAGAATATCATCAAATTTCGACGGAGATGACGACGTCCAGGAGACTGTGGGAAGCTCACAGCATCATCCAGTACGAGGGAAATGCTTTGGCAATTTCCAGTGGTAAGCGCATATGACGCAGAAATACGCAATCTCTCATTTTTCTTTGTTTTATATTTCATAATTCAGTAACTTCATAGCTTGGAAATAAGAGTAAAATCAATTTATCAGACTCCGTTTTCACGTAATTTTTTATCGGTAATATTCAAATCACAACGCTCCAATTTAAATTTTAAACTTATTATTATTATTAATTTTGCTATACTTGTTTTATATAATAAATTCATTTCTTTTACAATGCAATCTTTGCTTTCAGTAGATAGCATTAGATATAGACCAATTCCTTCTCCTGATACAATTGTTTGTTGGGTTAATGATCAAATCATACCACGATCTGAGTGAATAGTGTCTTGAATGTGTTCTACCAGAGCTAGACGTTGTTAAATACAAATTTAGATTTCAACATTGCGTTGAGGTCTTGGCGCCCATTAAAACAACATAGCTTAGGCAAAGGTAAACAGTTACATTTATCTCCCAACAGTTAAGGGCAGTCAAACCATTACACTTGTACGCTCAACGTGTGGGCGATAGAAAACGCTACATTTGTCGCCGACAACTTGGGGCTGAAAACCTAATAACATTTGTGGAAGGAGAAGGGTATATATTTCTGTGCCTGTATTTTGGGGGTTATTTGTCTTTATCAGTGTATATCATTATGGGGGATGAGAAAGAAAGACAGATGAGGTTACGTAGTGGTCATCAACTGGAGAATGATGATACGAGCAGTATGTCGAGTGATGGTAGTACCGGGGTAGCGGAGGTAAATCCCGATACTGAAACAGGGAGTGTAGGCGGCCAACCAGAATTAAAAACTTTACTTCTTGAGTTCATGTATCAGAACAAAGTTAGTAGTGATGCTTTAAATGCAAAATTAGAACAGAATAATGCAAAATTAGAACAAAACAGTAGGGAAAATAAAGAAAGTACAGAAGCTTTAAATGCAAAATTAGAACAGAATAATGCAAAATTAGAACAAAACAGTAGGGAAAATAGAGAGAGTAATGAAACTTTAAACGCCAGATTAGAGCAAAACAGTAAGGAAAATAGAGAGAGTACTGAAACTTTAAATGCTAAATTAGAACAAAACAGTAGGGAAATGAGTGACAAATTCGAACTGATTAGAGGTGAGATCAGGGGGGTGATGGAAGAAAAGGCTAAAGAGATTATTGCAGATGTAGACAGAAAATTAGGAAAAGTACAGGAGGAGTTGGAAATTAGAATCAGTACACAGGCTGAAAATTTAAAAGAACTAGTGCAACTGGAAACACAGCAGGTCAAAAAGCAATTGGGGGGAGAAATTGACAAAATTCAGGTAGCTACTAAAGAGGTTAAGGAACAGCTGGGGGGTAGAATTGAGAAAGTCCACTCGCAAATAGTTGCAGAAGTAAATGATTTAAGAGAGAGTAATAGAGAAAGCATTAGCAAGATTGAGGAGAAACAAGCAAAGCTATATGATAAAGTAGAAGAATCAGAAGGAAACATTAAATTAACAGTAAACAGTATTGAGAGGAAGGCTGAGGAGAAAATCGCAGAATTAGAATTAAAATTAAAAGCTAGGATCAGGCAAGAAAATAGTCAGAATAGGCCAGTTTTTGTGAATAGCACACACAGGGAGGTAGAACTGGGTAAGTTCAGCAATCGACAGGGGTGCCCAATGGAGTTCATGAACACTATAGAAAATAAATTCGGGGAGAGGTTGGAAAATGGTAGTATTGAGTGGTGCCAGGTAGTTGAAATTTTAGAACAAGTGTTTGTGGGGGAAACGAGGAATTGGTTTGCTGTCTACAGAGACAAGTTTACTGATATTAATGATTTTAAAATGAAATTATGTGAAAAGTTCTGGAATGAGGTTATTCAGTCGCAGCATCGTGAGGGAGTAGTGTGTGGTAAATATAACCCTAAAGGAAACTCCACCATGACCGAATACTTTTTAGGGCAGGTATTAGTGTGTAAATATCTTGATGGCTTGAAGGAGGAAAGTGATGTGGTAAGGTTGCTACTTAGGCACTTTCCCAATAGGATCAAGGAGGCTGCTTGTATCCAGAATGTAAAGACTATATCACAAGTAGAAAATTTGTTAAGCACATTTGATGCACTAGGGAGAGGGGGTTATGAGGACAATTTCAATCGGAACCAGAGTAATAATAATAATAATAGACCTAATGAAGCCAGGCATCAAGAAGTTCAAGGGAACGGTGGCGAAGGAGCCAACGCTCAAAATAGAAATAATAATAATCAGCTAAATCAGAACAGAGGAAATGGCTATGGTAATCAGTATCAAGGGAGGAATAATGATTTCAGGGGAAATCAAGGGAGGAACAATGATTACAGGGGAAATCAAGGGAGAAACAATGATTACAGGGGAAATCAAGGGAGAAACAATGATTTCAGGGGAAATCAAGGGAGAAATTATAATGACAATAATTACAACCAGAATAGGGGTCAAGGAAGAGGACAGCCTAGTGGTAGTAATATACAGCCAAACAATGACAACACAGCCCAGAACAACCAGACCAGTTCAGTGGTTAGTAGTACTACGGCCAGCTGTAGCGGTTCTTTAAACGCGAACCAGGCTGCGAAGTAAGGTCAGAATCTCAGTCTGTAGCATGCCCTGTCCATACAATTATACAGGAACCCTATGACCTAAATGTAAGAAATGAATTATTACATGAACTAAATGATGAAGGTATTATTCAGGAAGTGGTTAGTAAGAGCCCCATAGTTAAATTTAACGTGTCCGAGGCGTACACAGATGTTTTAATTGATAGTGGTTGTATGAAGAGTTGCATAAGTAGTGCATTTTATGATAAAATGAAAGGAACTGGAGTAAATTTTGAGGAGATGCCAATTAAAAGCACTTTTGTTATCACAGCTGTTGGGAAGAGGTCTAAAGTAATTTCTAAGCAAGTTTTAGTAGACATTAAAATTAATAATCATGTAGAGAAGCAGATTTGTCTTGTAATTCCAAATTTAGTATTCAGTGTTATCTTGGGTTCAGAGTGGCTAAGTAGAGTGTCGGGTAACTTATGTTATGATGTAGGGAGTTTGAAATTTAAATGGGGAGATTCTGAAGTAGAAGTAGCGTTCAATGACCATATTCAGAGGAGTAGTATTGTAGGTGTGATTTGTACTTTAAATGAGATATCGCCAGCCGTAGAGCGGGGTTCTCCATGTTTTGTGGGCAGTGTGATTACGAACGGAAGTCTAGAGGACTCGTTACGTGAGGCTGCATTTCAGGGAAATATAGAGGATGAACAGTGTGTTCGGCTCTATGATGTGTTATGGTGTAATAGGAGAGTTTTTGAGGATCGCATTGGTATGGCCAATTGCTATACACATTCATTGAACGTTATTGATAGGTCAGTATTCACAGGACATAGATATCCTGTACCTTTCGCTTATCAGAGTGCAGTTGAGGCACAAATTAACCAGATGCTTGAAGATGGGATTATTGAGCACTCTTACAGTCCATATGTTAATTCTTTGATCACGGTACCCAAGACCGACGGCACTGTTCGTATTTGTTTAGACGCTCGTTTGGTTAACAGTAGAATTAGTTCAGATCAGCTGAAATCTATGTCAATAGAGGAATTAATGCAAACATTTGAGGGGAAGAAGTATTTCACTTGTGTAGATTTGAGTTCCAGTTTTTGGCAAGTGCCACTTATGTACGAAGATAGACCATTTACAGCTTTTAGTCATAAATATAACCTTTATCAATTTTGTAGAACACCTTATGGGTTAAAGAGTAGTTCAGCAGCTTTAATTAGGGCTTTAAACATCGCATTAGGGGATGACACAGGAGAGTTTGTAACCATTTACATAGATGATATGGTAATTAGTTCACGCAGTTTTGAGGAGCATCTACGTCATTTAAATATAATTTTTCAGAAGTTAGATCAGGCAGGGTTCACTTTGAAGCTGTCTAAGTCGTCATTCTGTCAGTCAGAAGTGACATTTTTAGGTCATAGAGTGTCGAGTAGAGGCGTAACACCAGAAGAAAGTAGGGTTAATAAGATACTTAACGCAGAGGTGCCACAGAATGTTAAACAGTTAAAAACTTACCTGGGAATTTGCAACTTTTTTCAGGAGGTTCGTTCTTAAATACTCAGGGTTGGTAGAACCATTCAGGGAATTGCTTAAAAGTGGGACTCGGTGGAGATGGGAGTCCAAGCATGATCAGGCTTTTAGAGCGCTGAAGGAAGGTTTTGAGAAAGCTGTAGTGCTGAAATATCCGTTAAAAGATAAGGGATATATGGTTATGACAGATGCTTCACATATAGGCATTGCTGGAGTATTATGTCAGAAAGATGATGAGGGTAATCTGTGCATTGTATCTTTAGCCTCGCGAGGACTGACAGCAGCAGAGAAAAGATACACGATTACTGAGTTAGAGCTTTTAGGTATTGTTTTCAGTTTAGGGAAATTTAGAATGTATTTAGTAGGGGGGAAATTTGAGATCCACACAGACACCATGCATTACTGTATATGAGGACTTGTAAACTCAGTTCTAACAGAGTTAGTACGTGGATTCTTGCTCTGCAGGAATACGAATTCACAGTAAAATATATTAAAGGTAAAGATAACATTCTTGCAGACATGCTATCGAGGAACACTAATTTATGTAGGGATTATCCTGTGGTTAAAGCAGAGGACGGTATTTTAATATGTGCATGGGTGGACAGTAGCAACAGGGCATCGTTACAGACACTGAGAAATGTGCTTGTAGAGCAACGTGATGACGTTCATTTAAGGGAGCCTCTTGCAAGGTTGGAAGCAGGTGACGCAGTAACATTTATAGTTTCCAAACGTATTGGAAAAACAGCATATGTGCTGGAGAATAGTGAGGGAAACAGATTATACGGAACGTATAATATACATAGTCTACGAAAATATGTGTCATAAAGTGAGTGTGTTTGGCTGGCGAGCCAGCCTATCAAATGAGTAAGTGTGGTATTTGGTGCGTGGGAGGAGTTGGTCTTCCAGGCAGGTGTATCAGAAGTCACACAGGGGGGTAGTATGTAAGTAAATGAGAGTTTTAAGGTACAGGGAAATATGACGGGATTGTCGGATGCTGTTGAGCACTAAATTGTCTCGATGCACCAAGGCCATTTTGGCAGCGCTGATGGGTCCCATTTATCTCCAAGAGATGGGGGAGCGCTTTTATAGGGCTTGTTAGCTTAAGGCGTCCACGAGATAAAAGATGGGCCATCAGAATGCGAGACAGTCCTTCATGAAACTCATACATATCAGCACACGTGATTTCTGTTTACGGCCTCGCCATGTAAGATTTGTAAGTGTGTAATTTAAGGTAATTTGTACAAAGGTATTATTTGTGTGAGGAGAAATGGTCTGTGTTGAGAACTAGTATTAAGTAGAATATGGTCTACGGGAACGTAAGAAGACAGGGCGATTACGGCACAGAAATATTTGGTGTTATATGTAATGCACATTTACTGTTTTTTTTTCAGAAGTCAATATTAATTTAATCTACTTCAAAGAGAGATTAAGTATTATGGTCACGAGGCACTGCCACAATAGTGTGATCGTGTGCTCAGTGATAAGTGGAATTAAATGTCACCATAAGGAGGGGACCTCCAGTGAAATTAGGAAGTTCTATGGTGATATAAATATATCAGAACACCTTCAATGCGTGTGATATGACATCATAAATACATAGTGCTCACACATTAATTATGTCTATTTCTCCAACATAGAGAAATTTGAGAGGCGGAAATATCCGTGGAACACTATTCCATATGTAAAACATTGGACTGGTTGCAAAGTGCAATCCATAGTGACAACAAACTTTGACGCAAAGTGCGTGAAGAAAAATTATGAGTGTATATATCTGTAATTTAGGGTGATTTCATTTATGTAATATGTATTTTGGATGGGGATTATTAACGTGTCTGGGATAATCGGATAATGGACCGTCGTCACGGTAAATCATCCAATGATCCGAGGCGAATATGTAACGTGTTTTTCGAGGGGTTTTATGCAACTGGCATAAGTCAGTAGGAAGCCATTCTATATTTATTTACGCGGCAAATTGTTCAGCCAAGAGAATTTTTCATGTTAATTTATTATTATAATTAATTTATTATAATTATTATTTAGATATTTTCGGAGCATTTTATAAAAATTATTAGCATTCAGATAGGTTTTCTATGTCTTAGAAAACGCTATCAAGCAAATTATTACGAACGACGATATCATAGAAAATTATCTGATTACGGAATTTTACGGAGTTTTGTCAGTTAGGGTATTTGAGAGACATGACTCACTGGGATTTCAAGTACAAGCTGATTCCTGTCGAGAAGTATTACGCAAGGCTGGGTCGCAAGGTCTAGAAAAGGCGAATTATTGGAACGGAAATCGACTTCTCCCTCTCGCGCGCCGAGTGCAATGAGGCAGAGGAGGGGAACTAGCGGCGTGCTCAGCCAATCAGGGGAGACAACGTAAGCTGGAAGACGGTACCGTGGTGGGGGAGCCAAATTGTGGTTATATCGTTCGACGCGCCGTCAAACGAGGACTATCTGTGAAATACTTGAGGAGTATGGGTGCAAGTGCGTGTCGCTCTGATGTTCAGGGGAGTTAGTGACTATCTGTGTAGAACTTGCGGTGTACGGTTGCAAGTGCGTGTTGCTCCGATGTTCAGTGGAGTTGAAGACTAACTTTTGCAAAACTTAACCAGTGCGGTTGTACGAGTGTTTGGGTCCGAGGTACGGACCATAGAATTATCTAATCTACCAGAATATCATCAAATTTCGACGGAGATGACGACGTCCAGGAGACTGTGGGAAGCTCACAGCATCATCCAGTACGAGGGAAATGCTTTGGCAATTTCCAGTGGTAAGCGCATATGACGCAGAAATACGCAATCTCTCATTTTTCTTTGTTTTATATTTCATAATTCAGTAACTTCATAGCTTGGAAATAAGAGTAAAATCAATTTATCAGACTCCGTTTTCACGTAATTTTCTATCGGTAATATTCAAATCACAACGCTCCAATTTAAATTTTAAACTTATTATTATTATTAATTTTGCTATACTTGTTTTATATAATAAATTCATTTCTTTTACAATGCAATCTTTGCTTTCAGTAGATAGCATTAGATATAGACCAATTCCTTCTCCTGATACAATTGTTTGTTGGGTTAATGATCAAATCATACCACGATCTGAGTGAATAGTGTCTTGAATGTGTTCTACCAGAGCTAGACGTTGTTAAATACAAATTTAGATTTCAACATTGCGTTGAGGTCTTGGCGCCCATTAAAACAACATAGCTTAGGCAAAGGTAAACAGTTACATTTATCTCCCAACAGTTAGGGGCAGTCAAACCATTACACTTGTACGCTCAACGTGTGGGCGATAGAAAACGCTACATTTGTCGCCGACAACTTGGGGCTGAAAACCTAATAACATTTGTGGAAGGAGAAGGGTATATATTTCTGTGCCTGTATTTTGGGGGTTATTTGTCTTTATCAGTGTATATCATTATGGGGGATGAGAAAGAAAGACAGATGAGGTTACGTAGTGGTCATCAACTGGAGAATGATGATACGAGCAGTATGTCGAGTGATGGTAGTACCGGGGTAGCGGAGGTAAATCCCGATACTGAAACAGGGAGTGTAGGCGGCCAACCAGAATTAAAAACTTTACTTCTTGAGTTCATGTATCAGAACAAAGTTAGTAGTGATGCTTTAAATGCAAAATTAGAACAGAATAATGCAAAATTAGAACAAAACAGTAGGGAAAATAAAGAAAGTACAGAAGCTTTAATTGCAAAATTAGAACAGAATAATGCAAAATTAGAACAAAACAGTAGGGAAAATAGAGAGAGTAATGAAACTTTAAACGCCAGATTAGAACAAAACAGTAAGGAAAATAGAGAGAGTACTGAAACTTTAAATGCTAAATTAGAACAAAACAGTAGGGAAATGAGTGACAAATTCGAACTGATTAGAGGCGAGATCAGGGGGGTGATGGAAGAAAAGGCTAAAGAGATTATTGCAGATGTAGACAGAAAATTAGGAAAAGTACAGGAGGAGTTGGAAATTAGAATCAGTACACAGGCTGAAAATTTAAAAGAACTAGTGCAACTGGAAACACAGCAGGTCAAAAAGCAATTGGGGGGAGAAATTGACAAAATTCAGGTAGCTACTAAAGAGGTTAAGGAACAGCTGGGGGGTAGAATTGAGAAAGTCCACTCGCAAATAGTTGCAGAAGTAAATGATTTAAGAGAGAGTAATAGAGAGAGCATTAGCAAGATTGAGGAGAAACAAGCAAAGCTATATGATAAAGTAGAAGAATCAGAAGGAAACATTAAATTAACAGTAAACAGTATTGAGAGGAAGGCTGAGGAGAAAATCGCAGAATTAGAATTAAAATTAAAAGCTAGGATCAGGCAAGAAAATAGTCAGAATAGGCCAGTTTTTGTGAATAGCACACACAGGGAGTTAGAACTGGGTAAGTTCAGCAATCGACAGGGGTGCCCAATGGAGTTCATGAACACTATAGAAAATAAATTCGGGGAGAGGTTGGAAAATGGTAGTATTGAGTGGTGCCAGGTAGTTGAAATTTTAGAACAAGTGTTTGTGGGGGAAACGAGGAATTGGTTTGCTGTCTACAGAGACAAGTTTACTGATATGAATGATTTTAAAATGAAATTCTGTGAAAAGTTCTGGAATGAGGTTATTCAGTCGCAGCATCGTGAGGGAGTAGTGTGTGGTAAATATAACCCTAAAGGAAGCTCCACCATGACCGAATACTTTTTAGGGCAGGTATTAGTGTGTAAATATCTGGATGGCTTGAAGGAGGAAAGTGATGTGGTAAGGTTGCTACTTAGGCACTTTCCCTATAGGATCAAGGAGGCTGCTTGTATCCAGAATGTAAAGACTATATCACAAGTAGAAAATTTGTTAAGCACATTTGATGCACTAGGGAGAGGGGGTTATGATGACAATTTCAATCGGAACCAGGGTAATAATAATAATAGACCTAATGAAGCCAGGCATCAAGAAGTTCAAGGGAACGGTGGCGAAGGGGCCAACGCTCAAAATAGAAATAATAATAATCAGCTATATCAGAACAGAGGAAATGGCTATGGTAATCAGTATCAAGGGAGGAACAATGATTTCAGGGGAAATCAAGGGAGGAACAATGATTACAGGGGAAATCAAGGGAGAAACAATGATTTCAGGGGAAATCAAGGGAGAAATTATAATGACAATAATTACAACCAGAATAGGGGTCAAGGAAGAGGACAGCCTAGTGGTAGTAATATACAGCCAAACAATGACAACACAGCCCAGAACAACCAGACCAGTTCAGTGGTTAGTAGTACTACGGCCAGCTGTAGCGGTTCTTTAAACGCGAACCAGGCTGCGAAGTAAGGTCAGAATCTCAGTCTGTAGCATGCCCTGTCCATACAATTATACAGGAACCCTATGACCTAAATGTAAGAAATGAATTATTACATGAACTAAATGATGAAGTTATTATTCAGGAAGTGGTTAGTAAGAGCCCCATAGTTAAATTTAACGTGTCCGAGGCGTACACAGATGTTTTAATTGATAGTGGTTGTATGAAGAGTTGCATAAGTAGTGCATTTTATGATAAAATGAAAGGAACTGGAGTAAATTTTGAGGAGATGCCAATTAAAAGCACTTTTGTTATCACAGCTGTTGGGAAGAGGTCTAAAGTAATTTCTAAGCAAGTTTTAGTAGACATTAAAATTAATAATCATGTAGAGAAGCAGATTTGTCTTGTAATTCCAAATTTAGTATTCAGTGTTATCTTGGGTTCAGAGTGGCTAAGTAGAGTGTCTGGTAACTTATGTTATGATGTAGGGAGTTTGAAATTTAAATGGGGAGATTCTGAAGTAGAAGTAGCGTTCAATGACCATATTCAGAGGAGTAGTATTGTAGGTGTGATTTGTACTTTAAATGAGATATCGCCAGCCGTAGAGCGGGGTTCTCCATGTTTTGTGGGCAGTGTGATTACGAACGGAAGTCTAGAGGACTCGTTACGTGAGGCTGCATTTCAGGGAAATATAGAGGATGAACAGTGTGTTCGGCTCTATGATGTGTTATGGTGTAATAGGAGAGTTTTTGAGGATCGCATTGGTATGGCCAATTGCTATACACATTCATTGAACGTTATTGATAGGTCAGTATTCACAGGACATAGATATCCTGTACCTTTCGCTTATCAGAGTGCAGTTGAGGCACAAATTAACCAGATGCTTGAAGATGGGATTATTGAGCACTCTTACAGTCCATATGTTAATTCCTTGATCACGGTACCCAAGACCGACGGCACTGTTCGTATTTGTTTAGACGCTCGTTTGGTTAACAGTAGAATTAGTTCAGATCAGCTGAAATCTATGTCAATAGAGGAATTAATGCAAACATTTGAGGGGAAGAAGTATTTCACTTGTGTAGATTTGAGTTCCAGTTTTTGGCAAGTGCCACTTATGTACGAAGATAGACCATTTACAGCTTTTAGTCATAAATATAACCTTTATCAATTTTGTAGAACACCTTATGGGTTAAAGAGTAGTTCAGCAGCTTTAATTAGGGCTTTAAACATCGCATTAGGGGATGACACAGGAGAGTTTGTAACCAATTACATAGATGATATGGTAATTAGTTCACGCAGTTATGAGGAGCATCTACGTGATTTAAATATAATTTTTCAGAAGTTAGATCAGGCAGGGTTTACTTTGAAGCTGTCTAAGTCGTCATTCTGTCAGTCAGAAGTGACATTTTTAGGTCATAGAGTGTCGAGTAGAGGTGTAACACCAGAAGAAAGTAGGGTTAATAAGATACTTAACGCAGAGTTGCCACAGAATGTTAAACAGTTAAAAACTTACCTGGGAATTTGCAACTTTTTCAGGAGGTTCGTTCTTAAATACTCAGGGTTGGTAGAACCATTCAGGGAATTGCTTAAAAGTGGGACTCGGTGGAGATGGGAGTCCAAGCATGATCAGGCTTTTAGAGCGCTGAAGGAAGGTTTTGAGAAAGCTGTAGTGCTGAAATATCCGTTAAAAGATAAGGAATATATGGTTATGACAGATGCTTCACATATAGGCATTGCTGGAGTATTATGTCAGAAAGATGATGAGGGTAATCTGTGCATTGTATCTTTAGCCTCGCGAGGACTGACAGCAGCAGAGAAAAGATACACGATTACTGAGTTAGAGCTTTTAGGTATTGTTTTCAGTTTAGGGAAATTTAGAATGTATTTAGTAGGGGGGAAATTTGAGATCCACACAGATCACCATGCATTACTGTATATGAGGACTTATAACTCAGTTCTAACAGAGTTAGTAGGTGGATTCTTGCTCTGCAGGAATACGAATTCACAGTAAAATATATTAAAGGTAAAGATAACATTCTTGCAGACATGCTATCGAGGGACACTAATTTATGTAGGGATTATCCTGTGGTTAAAGCAGAGGACGGTATTTTAATATGTGCATGGGTGGACAGCAGCAACAGGGCATCGTTACAGACACTGAGAAATATGCTTGTAGAGCAACGTGATGACGTTCATTTAAGGGAGCCTCTTGCAAGGTTGGAAGCAGGTGACGCAGTAACATTTATAGTTTCCAAACGTATTGGAAAAACAGCATATGTGCTGGAGAATAGTGAGGGAAACAGATTATACGGAACGTATAATATACATAGTCTACGAAAATATGTGTCATAAAGTGAGTGTGTTTAGCTGGCGAGCCAGCCTATCAAATGAGTAAGTGTGGTATTTGGTGCGTGGGAGGAGTTGGTCTTCCAGGCAGGCGTATCAGAAGTCACACAGGGGGGTAGTATGTAAGTAAATGAGAGTTTTTAAGGTACAGGGAAATATGACGGGATTGTCGGATGCTGTTGAGCACTAAATTGTCTCGATGCACCAAGGCCATTTTGGCAGCGCTGATGGGTCCCATTTATCTCCAAAAGATGGGGGAGCGCTTGTATAGGGCTTGTTAGCTTAAGGCGTCCACGAGATAAAAGATGGGCCATCAGAATGCGAGACAGTCCTTCATGAAACTCATACATATCAGCACACGTGATTTCTGTTTACGGCCTCGCCATGTAAGATTTGTAAGTGTGTAATTTAAGGTAATTTGTACAAAGGTATTATTTGTGTGAGGAGAAATGGTCTGTGTTGAGAACTAGTATTAAGTAGAATATGGTCTACGGGAACGTAAGAAGACAGGGCGATTACGGCACAGAAATATTTGGTGTTATATGTAATGCACATTTACTGTTTTTTTTTCAGAAGTCAATATTAATTTAATCTACTTCAAAGAGAGATTAAGTATTATGGTCACGAGGCACTGCCACAATAGTGTGATCGTGTGCTCAGTGATAAGTGGAATTAAATGTCACCATAAGGAGGGGACCTCCAGTGAAATTAGGAAGTTCTATGGTGATATAAATATTGTAATGGTTTAGCTAGCCCACGCTGTTGGGTGAGAAATGTAACTGTTTACCTTTGCCTAAGCTATGTTGTTTTAATGGGCGCCAAGACCTCAATGCAATGTTGAAATCTAAATTTGTATTTAACAACGTCTAGCTCTGGCAGAACACATTCAAGACTCTATTCACTCAGATCGTGGTATGATTTGATCATTAACCCAACAAACAATTGTATCAGGAGAAGGAATTGGTCTATATCTAATGCTACCTACTGAAAGCAAAGATTGCATTGTAAAAGAAATGAATTTATTATATAAAACAAGTATAGCAAAATTAATAATAATAAGTTTAACATTTAAATTGGAGCGTTGTGATTTGAATATTACCGATAGAAAATTACGTGAAAACGGAGTCTGATAAATTGATTTTACTCTTATTTCCAAGCTATGAAGTTACTGAATTATGAAATATAAAACAAAGAAAAATGAGAGATTGCGTATTTCTGCGTCATTAGCGCTTACCCCTGGAAATTGCCAAAGCATTTCCCTCGTTCTTGATGATGCTGTGTGCTTCCCACAGTCTCCTGGACGTCGCCATCTTCTTCGTTATATGTTGATATTCTGGTAGATTAGATAACTCTATGGTCCGTACATCGGACCCAAACTCTCGTAAAACCGCACTGGTTACGTTTTACAAAAGATCGTCGCTAACTCCACTGAACATCGGAGCGACACGCACTTGCGACCGTACACTGCAAGTTCTACACAGATTGTCCGCGTTTCACGGCGCGTCGAACGACATATCCACATGCCGGCTCCCCACTCTTCAGTCCCAACTAGCTTACGTCGTCTCCCCTGATTGGCTGAACCACCACGCGATCTTCTCCTCCTCCGGGTCATTACACTCGGCGACAGGGTTCCGTTTCAACAATTCGCCTCTTCTTGACGATGCGACCCAAGATTGCGTCATGCTCCTCGACAGGAATCAGCTTGTATTAGAATTCCCAGTGAGTCACGTCTCTCAATATACCCTAACTGACGAAAACTCCGTAAAATTCCGTAATCGCATAATTTTCTATGATATCGTCGTTCGTAATAATTTGCTTGTTAGCGTTTTCTAAGACATAGAAAACCTATCTGTATGCTTATAATTTTTATAAAATGCTCCGAAAATATCTTAATAATAATTATAATAAATTAATAATAATAATAAATTAACATGAAAAATTATCTTGGCTGAACAATTTGCCGCGTAAATAAATATAGAATGGCTTCCTACTGACTTATGCCAGTTGCATAAAAAACCCTCGAAAAACACGTTACATATTCGCCTCGGATCATCGGATGATTTACCGTGACGACGGTCCATTATCCGATTATCCCAGACACGTTAATAAACCCCATCCAAAATACATATTACATAAATGAAATCACCCTAAATTACAGATATATACACTCATAATTTTTCTTCATGCACTTTGCGTCAAAGTTTGTTGTCACTATGGATTGCACTTTGCAACCAGTCCAATGTTTTACATATAGAATAGTGTTCCATGGATATTTCCGCCTCTCAAATTGCTCTATGTTGGAGAAATAGACATAATTAATGTGTGAGCACTATGTATTTATGATGTCATATCACACGCATTGAAGGTGTTCTGATATATTTATATCATCATTGAACTTCCTAATTTCACTGGAGGTCCCTTCCTTATGGTGAAATTTAATCTCACTTATCACTGAGCACACGATTGTGGCAGCGCCTCGTGACCATAATACTTAATCTCTCTTTGAAGTAGATTAAATTGATATTGACTTCTGAAAAAAAAAAACAGTAAATACGCATTACATATAACACCAAATATTTCTGTGCCGTAATCGCCCTGTCTTCTTAAGTTCCCGTAGACCATATTCTACTTAATACTAGTTCTCAACACAGACCATTTCTCCTCACACAAATAATACCATTGTACAAATTATCTTAAATTACACACTTACAAATCTTACATGGCGAGGCCGTAAACAGAAATCACGTGTGCTGATATGTATGAGTTTCATGAAGGACTGTCTCGCATTCTGATGGCCCATCTTTTATCTCGTGGACGCCTTAAGCTAACAAGCCCTATTCAAGCGCTCCCCCATCTCTTGGAGATAAATGGGAACCCATCAGCGCTGCCAAAATGGCCTTGGTGCATCGAGACAATTTAGTGCTCAACAGCATCCGACAATCCCGTCATATTTCCCTGTACCTTAAAACTCTCATTTACTTACATACTACCCCCCTGTGTGACTTCTGATACACCTGCCTGGAAGACCAACTCCTCCCACGCACCAAATACCACACTTACTCATTTGATAGGCTGGCTCGCCAGCTAAACACACTCACTTTATGACTCATATTTTCGTAGACTATGTATATTATACGTTCCGTATAATCTGTTTCCCTCACTATTCTCCAGCACATATGCTGTTTTGCCAATACGTTTGGAAACTATAAATGTTTCTGCGTCACCTGCTTCCAACCTTGCAAGTGGCTCCCTTAAATGAACATCCTCACGTTTCTCCGCTAGCATATTTCTCAGTGTCTGTAACGATGCCCTGTTGCTACTGTCCACACATGCTATATTAAAATACCGTCCTCTGCTTTAACCACAGGATAATCCCTACATAAATTAGTGTCCCTCGATAGCATGTCTGCAAGAATGTTATCTTTACCTTTAATATATTTTACTGTGAATTCGTATTCCTGCAGAGCAAGAATCCACCTACTAACTCTGTTAGAACTGAGTTTACAAGTCCTCATATACAGTAATGCATGGTGATCTGTGTGGATCTCAAATTTCCCCCCTACTAAATACATTCTAAATTTCCCTAAACTGAAAACAATACCTAAAAGCTCTAACTCAGTAATCGTGTATCTTTTCTCCGCTGCTGTCAATCCTCGCGAGGCTAAAGATACTATGCACAGATTACCCTCCTCATCTTTCTGACATAATACTCCAGCAATGCCTATATGTGAGGCATCTGTCATAACCACATATTCCTTATCTTTTAACGGATATTTCAGCACTACAGCTTTCTCAAAACCTTCCTTCAGCGCTCTAAAAGCCTGTTCATGCTTGGACTCCCATCTCCACCGAGTCCCACTTTTAAGCAATTCCCTGAATGGTTCTACCAACCCTGAGTATTTAAGAACGAACCTCCTGAAAAAGTTGCAAATTCCCAGGTAAGTTTTTAATTGTTTAACATTCTGTGGCACCTCTGCGTTAAGTATCTTATTAACCCTACTTTCTTCTGGTGTTACACCTCTACTTGACACTCTATGACCTAAAAATGTCACTTCTGACTGACAGAATGACGACTTAGACAGCTTCAAAGTGAACCCTGCCTGATCTAACTTCTGAAAAACTATATCTAAATGAAGTAGATGCTCCTCAAAACTGCGTGAACTAATTACCATATCATCTATGTAAATGGTTACAAACTCTCCTGTGTCATCCCCTAATGCGATGTTTAAAGCCCTAATTAAAGCTGCTGAACTACTCTTTAACCCATAAGGTGTTCTACAAAATTGATAAAGGTTATATTTATGACTAAAAGCTGTAAATGGTCTATCTTCGTACATAAGTGGCACTTGCCAAAAACTGGAACTCAAATCTACACAAGTGAAATACTTCTTCCCCTCAAATGTTTGCATTAATTCCTCTATTGACATAGATTTCAGCTGATCTGAACTAATTCTACTGTTAACCAAACGAGCGTCTAAACAAATACGAACAGTGCCGTCGGTCTTGGGTACCGTTATCAAAGAATTAACATACGGACTGTTAGAGTGCTCAATAATCCCATCTTCAAGCATCTGATTAATTTGTGCCTCAACTGCACTCTGATAAGCGAAAGGTACAGGATATCTATGTCCTGTGAATACTGACCTATCAATAACGTTCAATGAATGTGTATAGCAATTGGCCATACCAATGCGATCCTCAAAAACTCTCCTATTACACAATAACACATCATAGAGCCGAACACACTGTTCATCCTCTATATTTCCCTGAAATGCAGCTTCACGTAACGAGTCCTCTAGACTTCCGTTCGTAATCACACTGCCCACAAAACATGGAGAACCCCGCTCTACGGCTGGCGATATCTCATTTAAAGTACAAATCACACCTACAACACTACTTCTCTGAATTTGGTCATTGAACGCTACTTCTACTTCAGAATCTCCCCATTTAAATTTCAAACTCCCTACATCATAACATAAGTTACCAGACACTCTACTTAGCCACTCTGAACCCAAGATAACACTGAATACTAAATTTGGAATTACAAGGCAAATCTGCTTCTCTACCTGATTATTAATTTTAATGTCTACTAAAACTTGCTTAGAAATTACTTTAGACCTCTTCCCAACAGCTGTGATAACAAAAGTGCTTTTAATTGGCATCTCCTCAAAATTTACTCCAGTTCCTTTCATTTTATCATAAAATGCACTACTTATGCAACTCTTCATACAACCACTATCAATTAAAACATCTGTGTACGCCTCGGACACGTTAAATTTAACTATGGGGCTCTTACTAACCACTTCCTGAATAATACCTTCATCATTTAGTTCATGTAATAATTCATTTCTTACATTTAGGTCATAGGGTTCCTGTATAATTGTATGGACAGGGCATGCTACAGACTGAGATTCTGACCTTACTTCGCAGCCTGGTTCGCGTTTAAAGAACCGCTTCAGCTGGCCGTAGTACTACTAACTACTAAACTGGTCTGGTTGTTCTGGGCTGTGTTGTCATTGTTTGGCTGTATATTACTACCACTAGGCTGTCCTCTTCCTTGACCCCTATTCTGGTTGTAATTATTGTCATTATAATTTCTCCCTTGATTTCCCCTGAAATCATTGTTTCTCCCTTGATTTCCCCTGTAATCATTGTTCCTCCCTTGATACTGATTACCATAGCCATTTCCTCTGTTCTGATATAGCTGATTATTATTATTTCTATTTTGAGCATTGGCCCCTTCGCCACCGTTCCCTTGAACTTCTTGATGCCTGGCTTCATTAGGTCTATTATTATTATTACCCTGGTTCCGGTTGAAATTGTCCTCATAACCCCCTCTCCCTAGTGCATCAAATGTGCTTAACAAATTTTCTACTTGTGATAGTCTTTACATTCTGGATACAAGCAGCCTCCTTGATCCTATAGGGAAAGTGCCTAAGTAGCAACCTTACCACATCACTTTCCTCCTTCAAGCCATCCAGATATTTACACACTAATACCTGCCCTAAAAAGTATTCGGTCATGGTGGAGCTTCCTTTAGGGTTATATTTACCACACACTACTCCCTCACGATGCTGCGACTGAATAACCTCATTCCAGAACTTTTCACAGAATTTCATTTTAAAATCATTGATATCAGTAAACTTGTCTCTGTAGACAGCAAACCAATTCCTCGTTTCCCCCACAAACACTTGTTCTAAAATTTCAGCTACCTGGCACCACTCAATACTACCATTTTCCAACCTCTCCCCGAATTTATTTTCTATAGTGTTCATGAACTCCATTGGGCACCCCTGTCGATTGCTGAACTTACCCAGTTCTACCTCCCTGTGTGTGCTATTCACAAAAACTGGCCTATTCTGACTATTTTCTTGCCTGATCCTAGCTTTTAATTTTAATTCTAATTCTGCGATTTTCTCCTCAGCCTTCCTCTCAATACTGTTTACTGTTAATTTAATGTTTCCTTCTGATTCTTCTACTTTATCATATAGCTTTGCTTGTTTCTCTTCAATCTTGCTAATGCTCTCTCTATTACTCTCTCTTAAATCATTTACTTCTGCAACTATTTGCGAGTGGACTTTCTCAATTCTACCCCCCAGCTGTTCCTTAACCTCTTTAGTAGCTACCTGAATTTTGTCAATTTCTCCCCCCAATTGCTTTTTGACCTGCTGTGTTTCCAGTTGCACTAGTTCTTTTAAATTTTCAGCCTGTGTACTGATTCTAATTTCCAACTCCTCCTGTACTTTTCCTAATTTTCTGTCTACATCTGCAATAATCTCTTTAGCCTTTTCTTCCATCACCCCCCTGATCTCGCCTCTAATCAGTTCGAATTTGTCACTCATTTCCCTACTGTTTTGTTCTAATTTAGCATTTAAAGTTTCAGTACTCTCTCTA
The DNA here is from genome assembly GCA_946902985.2 of Meconema thalassinum. Taxonomy (NCBI): domain Eukaryota; kingdom Metazoa; phylum Arthropoda; class Insecta; order Orthoptera; family Tettigoniidae; genus Meconema; species Meconema thalassinum. Next base: position 935,396,424 of record OX336390.1, read on the forward strand.
TTTTCCTTACTGTTTTGTTCTAATTTAGCGTTGTTTTGTTCCAGTTTTGCGTTGTTTTGTTCTAATTTAGCATTTAAGGCATCTGTACTTTCTTTATTTTCCCTACTGTTTTGTTCTAATTTTGCATTTAAGGCATCAATACTAACTTTGTTCTGATACATGAACTCGAGAAGTAAAGTTTTTAATTCTGGTTGACCCCCTACACTCCCTGTTTCAGTATCGGGATTTACCTCCGCTACCCCGGTACTACCATCACTCGACATACTGCTCGTATCATCATTCTCCCGTTGATGACCACTACGTAACCTCATCCGTCTTTCTTTCTCATCCCCCATAATGATATACACTGATACAGACAAATAACCCCCAAAATACAGGCACAGAAATATATACCCTTCTCCTTCCACAAATGTTATTAGGTTTTCAGCCCCAAGTTGTCGGCGACAAATGTAATGGTTTAGCTAGCCCACACTGTTGGGTGAGAAATGTAACTGTTTACCTTTGCCTAAGCTATGTTGTTTTAATGGGCGCCAAGACCTCAATGCAATGTTGAAATCTAAATTTGTATTTAACAACGTCTAGCTCTGGCAGAACACATTCAAGACTCTATTCACTCAGATCGTGGTATGATTTGATCATTAACCCAACAAACAATTGTATCAGGAGAAGGAATTGGTCTATATCTAATGCTACCTACTGAAAGCAAAGATTGCATTGTAAAAGAAATGAATTTATTATATAAAACAAGTATAGCAAAATTAATAATAATAAGTTTAACATTTAAATTGGAGCGTTGTGATTTGAATATTACCGATAGAAAATTACGTGAAAACGGAGTCTGATAAATTGATTTTACTCTTATTTCCAAGCTATGAAGTTACTGAATTATGAAATATAAAACAAAGAAAAATGAGAGATTGCGTATTTCTGCGTCATTAGCGCTTACCCCTGGAAATTGCCAAAGCATTTCCCTCGTTCTTGATGATGCTGTGTGCTTCCCACAGTCTCCTGGACGTCGCCATCTTCTTCGTTATATGTTGATATTCTGGTAGATTAGATAACTCTATGGTCCGTACATCGGACCCAAACTCTCGTAAAACCGCACTGGTTACGTTTTACAAAAGATCGTCGCTAACTCCACTGAACATCGGAGCGACACGCACTTGCGACCGTACACTGCAAGTTCTACACAGATTGTCCGCGTTTCACGGCGCGTCGAACGACATATCCACATGCCGGCTCCCCACTCTTCAGTCCCAACTAGCTTACGTCGTCTCCCCTGATTGGCTGAACCACCACGCGATCTTCTCCTCCTCCGGGTCATTACACTCGGCGACAGGGTTCCGTTTCAACAATTCGCCTCTTCTTGACGATGCGACCCAAGATTGCGTCATGCTCCTCGACAGGAATCAGCTTGTATTAGAATTCCCAGTGAGTCACGTCTCTCAATATACCCTAACTGACGAAAACTCCGTAAAATTCCGTAATCGCATAATTTTCTATGATATCGTCGTTCGTAATAATTTGCTTGTTAGCGTTTTCTAAGACATAGAAAACCTATCTGTATGCTTATAATTTTTATAAAATGCTCCGAAAATATCTTAATAATAATTATAATAAATTAATAATAATAATAAATTAACATGAAAAATTATCTTGGCTGAACAATTTGCCGCGTAAATAAATATAGAATGGCTTCCTACTGACTTATGCCAGTTGCATAAAAAACCCTCGAAAAACACGTTACAATATATCAGAACACCTTCAATGCGTGTGATATGACATCATAAATACATAGTGCTCACACATTAATTATGTCTATTTTTCCAACATAGAGAAATTTGAGAGGCGGAAATATCCGTGGAACACTATTCCATATGTAAAACATTGGACTGGTTGCAAAGTGCAATCCATAGTGACAACAAACTTTGACGCAAAGTGCGTGAAGAAAAATTATGAGTGTATATATCTGTAATTTAGGGTGATTTCATTTATGTAATATGTATTTTGGATGGGGATTATTAACGTGTCTGGGATAATCGGATAATGGACCGTCGTCACGGTAAATCATCCGATGATCCGAGGCGAATATGTAACGTGTTTTTCGAGGGGTTTTATGCAACTGGCATAAGTCAGTAGGAAGCCATTCTATATTTATTTACGCGGCAAATTGTTCAGCCAAGAGAATTTTTCATGTTAATTTATTATTATAATTTATTTATTATAATTATTATTTAGATATTTTCGGAGCATTTTATAAAAATTATTAGCATTCAGATAGGTTTTCTATGTCTTAGAAAACGTTATCAAGCAAATTATTACGAACGACGATATCATAGAAAATTATCTGATTACGGAATTTTACGGAGTTTTGTCAGTTAGGGTATTTGAGAGACATGACTCACTGGGATTTCAAGTACAAGCTGATTCCTGTCGAGAAGTATTACGCAAGGCTGGGTCGCAAGGTCTAGAAAAGGCGAATTATTGGAACGGAAATCGACTTCTCCCTCTCGCGCGCCGAGTGTAATGAGGCAGAGGAGGGGAACTAGCGGCGTGCTCAGCCAATCAGGGGAGACAACGTAAGCTGGAAGACGGTACCGTGGTGGGGGAGCCAACGTGTGGTTATATCGTTCGGCGCGCCGTGAAACGAGGACTATCTGTGAAATACTTGAGGAGTATGGGTGCAAGTGCGTGTCGCTCCGATGTTCAGGGGAGTTAGTGACTATCTGTGTAGAACTTGCGGTGTACGGTTGCAAGTGCGTGTCGCTCCGATGTTCAGTGGAGTTGAAGACTAACTTTTGCAAAACTTAACCAGTGCGGTTGTACGAGTGTTTGGGTCCGAGGTACGGACCATAGAATTATCTAATCTACCAGAATATCATCAAATTTCGACGGAGATGACGACGTCCAGGAGACTGTGGGAAGCTCACAGCATCATCCAGTACGAGGGAAATGCTTTGGCAATTTCCAGTGGTAAGCGCATATGACGCAGAAATACGCAATCTCTCATTTTTCTTTGTTTTATATTTCATAATTCAGTAACTTCATAGCTTGGAAATAAGAGTAAAATCAATTTATCAGACTCCGTTTTCACGTAATTTTCTATCGGTAATATTCAAATCACAACGCTCCAATTTAAATTTAAACTTATTATTATTATTAATTTTGCTATACTTGTTTTATATAATAAATTCATTTCTTTTACAATGCAATCTTTGCTTTCAGTAGATAGCATTAGATATAGACCAATTCCTTCTCCTGATACAATTGTTTGTTGGGTTAATGATCAAATCATACCACGATCTGAGTGAATAGTGTCTTGAATGTGTTCTACCAGAGCTAGACGTTGTTAAATACCAATTTAGATTTCAACATTGCGTTGAGGTCTTGGCGCCCATTAAAACAACATAGCTTAGGCAAAGGTAAACAGTTACATTTATCTCCCAACAGTTAGGGGCTGTCAAACCATTACACTTGTACGCTCAACGTGTGGGCGATAGAAAACGCTACAGTGTTTCACATGTGTAGATTTAAGTTCCAGTTTCTGGCAAGTGCCACTTATGTATGAAGATCGGCCATTTACAGCTTTTAGTCATAAATATAACCTTTATCAGTTTTGCTGGGTACCTTATGGGTTAAAAAGTAGCTCAGCAGCTTTAATTAGGGCTTTAAACATCGCATTAGGAGATGACACGCGAGAGTTTGTAACTATTTACATCGATGATATGGTAATCAGTTCATGCAGTTTTGAGGAGCATCTACGTCATTTAGACAGTGTATTTCAAAAAGTTAGATCAGGCAGGGTTCACTCTGAAACTGTTCAAGTCGTCATTCTGTCAGACAGAAGTGACATTTTTAGGTCATAAAGTGTCAAGTAGGGGTGTGACACCAGAGGAAAGTAGGGTTAATAAGATACTTAATGCAGAAGTACCACAGAATGTAAAACAGTTGAAAACATACCTTGGAATTTGCAATTTTTTTCGCAGGTTCGTTCTTAAATACTCAGGGTTAGTAGAACCATTTAGAGATTTGCTTAAAAGTGGTAATCGCTGGAGATGGGAGTCCAAGCATGATCTGGCATTTCAAGCGCTGAAGGCAGGCTTTGAGCAAGCTGTGGTGCTGAAGTATCCTTTGAAGGATAAGGAATATGTGGTAATGACTGATGCGTCACATATAGGAATTGCAGCAGTATTGTGTCAGAGAGATGAAGAGGGTAATTTGTGCATCGTGTCTTTAGCATCACGAGGACTTACAGCAGCAGAGGAAAGATATACTATCACTGAGTTAGAGCTTTTAGGAATTGTTTTCAGTTTAGGAAAATTTAGGATGTATTTAGTTGGGGGTAAATTTGAGATTCATAGAGATCACCATGCTTTATTATATATGAGGACATGTAAACTCAGTTCTAACAGAGTTAGTAGGTGGATTCTTGCACTTCAGGAATACGAATTCACGGTAAAATATATTAAAGGGAAAGATAACATTCTTGCAGATATGCTTTCTAGGGACACAAATTTATGTAGGGATAATCCTGTTGTTAAGGCAGAGGACGGTATTTTGTTATGTGCATGTGTGGACAGTAGCAACAGGGCATCGTTACAGACACTGAGAAATATGTTAGTGGAGCAACGTGATGACGTAATTTTAAGGGAGCCTCTGGCTATATTAGAAGCAAGCGACGAGGAGTGTGTGAAAGTAGGGCGGTTCACGTACAAGATGCAGGATGGGCTTCTTGCACGAAAATGTAGGAAGAATCGGTGGGCAATATGTGTTCCTGCCAGTTTACGGGAGGAACTTATTTGGTTCATTCATAAGGAACTAGGACACTTTGGTGCTACCAAAGTCTTCTATGAAATTGCACATAACTTTATTTGTAGTAAAATGGGAAGGGATGTTAGAAGGATCTTAGCTAGGTGTGACACCTGTCAGAGAAGCAAGTATCCAGTTAAATATTTAGTCGGGGAAAGATCAGCAGTTCTCACAAGTAGTCCCGGGGAACTACTGTGTGTGGATTTATTTGGCCTGATCGTTAAAGGACAGTACGGCTACGAATACATTTTTATAGTTATTGACGCTTTTAGTAAGTATGTCAAGCTATATCCGCTAAGGAAAGCCACCGGTCTAGTGTGTAGCCGACTGATCATTAATAGGTATATACCCGAGTTTGGCGTTCCTCTCAGGATATTATCTGACAGTGGACCACAGTTTGTTGCAAAGAAATGGAGAACCAGTATGCAAGAAGCTGGGGTTACACCATTCCTCTGTAAGGTACCCTCAGGGTAATTCTGCAGAGCGTCCATTAAGGGAAGTGGGTCGTCTTTTTCGGACTCTAGTGCATGATAAGCATTCGGCCTGGGTTGGACATCTTCCCAAAGTCGAGACTTGGCTGAATTCTGTCCAGCATGAGAGCACGAAACTGACGCCACACGAAGTACACTTCGGAAAATGACCACAAAATGAACTTGCTAGAGTCTTGGGGTTAAATGAGGGAAAGCAACCGGGGATGGATGTCATTGTCCAGTTGGCAAAACAGAATTTATCTAAGTCAGCTCAAAAGAGAATTCGCCAACAAAAAGAAACTAAATTTGACCTATTCGAGCCGGGAGACAGAGTCTTACTTAGAGTGCCGAAACAGTCAAATAAGCTAGAGAAAGTTATGTCCAAGTTTTTCTACCTCTATGAGGGCCCATTTGTAGTGCCTAAACGTATTGGCAAAACAGCATATTGTGCTGGAGGACGGTCAGGGAAAAGGGTTATACGGAACGTATAATATTCATAGCCTTAAGAAATATGTGTCATAAAATAAGTGTGTTTAGCTGGCGAGCCAGCCTATCAAATGAGTAAGTGTGGTATGTGGTGAGTGGAAGATCTGATCGTCAAGGCAGGCGTATCAGAAATCACACAGGGGGGTAGTATGTAAGTAAATGAGAGTTTTTAAGGTACAGGGAAAGATGAAGGGAGTGGTGGATGCTGTTGAGCACTAAATTGTCTCGATGCACCAAGGCCATTTTGGCAGCGCTGATGGGTTCCCATTTATCTCCAAGGGATGGGGGAGCGCTTGTATAGGGCTTGTTAGCTTAAGGCGTCCACGAGATAAAAGATGGGCCATCAGAAGGCGAGACAGTCCTCCATGAAGCTCATACATATCAGCACACGTGATTTCTGCTTACGACCTAGCTATGTTAGATCAGGGTTGGATATAATTAAGGTAGTTTGTGTACAAGGTACTAGACCTCATGAGATGTATATAAGTAACAGATAAAAAGTTGTGGCAACTAGGTCAGGTTCGATAGGTGGACTGGTCTGGGTTGTGAACTACAGGCTGAGCGAGGAATGAGAAATTGTGATCTAGAGTAAGGTGGGTTTTTGTGTACATGTACTTAGTAAGATAGGGCACATACGGCACAGGAATATTTAAGTGTTATAAGTAATGGGTACTTACTGGTTTTTTTTTCAGTCATGTCTTCCCTTTTAATTAAAAATTTTACAGAGTAGGTGGGAAGTAGATCACTTTGCTCTACCGGGAGTGTGTGATCGTGTGAGATCGTGTACCATGATATTGGTATCCGGTAGGTGTGGAGCACCTAATATTTCTACAAGAGTTCCGCAGTGGTTTTCTACTTAACACCATAAATGGGTGTGTAGTGAATTGTGGATATAGAGGGAACACACTTATGTATGTAATTTTTTTTTCCCACATAGAATGAGGAGAGAGAGAGAGCTGTAGAATGAACATTCGTGAGAATGACAAACATTTTGAAGTGGACAAAATAAGAACACGTCATAACAAGACGAACATTAGCGCAAAGCGCATGATTGAGGGTTTATATGTGTTTATATGTGTAAAGAGTCATTTCACTTGTATAAGTTGTATTTTGGAGGGTTTTTTCTAACGTGTCTGGAATCATCAAGTGCTGTACCATATGCATGGTAAAACACATGATTATTCGAGGCGAATGTAACATGTTTTTCTAGGGGGTTTTATGCCACTAACACAAGTTAGTTGGACTATATCATATTTGTTAAACGCGGCAATAATCCGGCCAAGTTAAATTATTTCAGTTTATTCAATTTCATATTTCATATTTTTATTATTATTATTAATATTTATAACGTCATTTTTTGGAGCTTTTAAATTTGGAAGATTACAGATAGGATTTCTACTAGTAGAAATCCGTATCTATATTGGATGATTCCAATATAATGTTGCACGGCAAATCATTTCATACGTAAAGTCGGGATTTTATTCATTAGGGGTAAGAGAGAGTGGTGTGTGACTCACTGGGTATTTCAATACAAGAATAGATTGGAGTACAATAAAATTACGAAATCCGAGGGAACACTTCAAAGCAAGAAAACGTGTATGATCTACGTCTTGCCCGGATACGGAAATATAAATACGGGGAGGCAGCCTCATGGCGGGAATAGCCACGTGTGGTGACCAGCCAATCAAGGAAGAAGAAGCAACGTAGCTGGGGCATGGGGAGACACGTGACGCACGCGGATTGGTCGAAGCAGCGAGGGGGCAGTGTTAACCTAGACCCTGGTGGGAGAAGATTGAAGATATAGTGGACGCGCGGTGTGAGTGAAGACATTCATTAAGACATTACGCTCGGAGCAGTAAGGAGGTACTTTGTTCGTTAGTCCCAAGTGGGACAATTTTATTCACGCTAACTCCGCTGATCACATCAGATCATGAGTTCCACGCGTCTTGCAGTGTTTAGCCAGACGACGTGTTGTGGTTCATGGAATAGACTCCACCACAAGCTGTAACGATTACTTTTGATCAACGAGGAAGAATCTGACGCCGACAACACCAATGCAGAGCATCCGACGCTGCGAGACTTCAACCACGTGGAGACAATGTTTCCGTTGGTAAGCACAAGTAATCTACGACACACACTCTCTGTTTTTCAATAGGGCTATATAAATTCTTTAAGCATTAATTTGGAAATAAGTTAAATTCACGTTATTCTCCCGACCGGCGTATTAAGTAATTTTGTTCGTGGCAATGTTTAAAGTAGTGTGCTCCGTTAACAGTGTTAATTTTATTCATGTTGCCATCATATTTTCTAAGTGTATTAAATTCAATTATTACAAAGTAGATTCTTTAATTCCAGTAGGTAGCAATAGTTATAATACCACATCCTTCTCCACAATCAAATGTTGTCTGGGTTGATGATTCAATCATCCCACGGCCTAGTCATTAAGAGTCTCTCATATGTTCTACTCACGCTAGGGGTCGATATTAAATATATAAATTTAGCTTGGAACACAGTGTATCCAGCTTGGCGCCCAACATAGATCAAACTTAGAAGTAGTATTTTCTGGCGAATAATCCGCCCAGGTAGAAAACATTACATGTCGCTACCGACTTCGGGCGTAAAACACATTACATTTGTTCGCTCAACGTGGAGCTTAACAAATACCATTACATTTGTCGCTACCAACATGGGGCCTTAATACCATTACAGTTAAATTAGACATAACATTTCTGCTTCCTTCCAAAATATTGTCCTTTTATGCACAAGATTGTGATGCCCAGAACTTGATATTTGATAATGTCAGTATTTTCACTGAGCTTCGGATCAAGACCCGTTCCGTGGCTTTTACTTAAGATACTGCTTTCTCCGTCAAGGGCGAATGATGCTTCACCAAACCATAACTGACGCTAGGTGGTGTGCTCTCTGGGTCATGGAAACCATTCTTTGAGCTGCAATATGAAGGATAAAACTCTGTTGGTTTTCTTGTTAAAGCTGTGGCAGTTCTTCCTCTGCAGATTGTCTGTAGTATGAAAATTGTGCTACTGTATGTGTGGGGGAAACTATGTCATCATAGTGGTACAAAATTAAAATATATTGAACCATGGTTGACTTAACCTAGAAACCATCCCAAGCAACGGCTCCATCCAAGTTGATGGAGATACCTTAAGAAGACCGTAAGCTTAAGGTATCTAGGATCTTGCCTGCAGACTGATGGTGGGATAGCTGATGAAGTGCGAAGTAGGATAAAGGCAGCGTGGATGAGATGGAAGGAAGTCTCAGGTGTACTTTGCAACAAAAGGATACCACTACATCCGAAGTCCAAAATATACTGCACAGTAGTACGTCCTGTTGCTTTATATGGTCTTGAATGACGACCGGCCGATAAAGCTATGGAGCGCCAATTACACAAGATGAAAATGTGTATGCTCCGTTGGTCCATGGGCATCACACTCCTGCATCATGTCAAAAATGGCACTGTGTGCCAGCAAATGGGCATTGCACCCATCACTGAGAAGGTGCGGGAAAAGCGTCTCCAATGGGGTGGTCATGTCCTGCGTGCAATACCTGGAACAGTTGCCAATTTCACCCACTCATTTGAGATTAATGGGCAACGTCCATGTGGACGTCCAAAGAAGCGCTGGCATGAAGACCCTCAACTCAAGACCACAAGATGCCCAAGATCGTACAAAATGGTGAGGCAAGATCAAAATAGCGGGCGCCGCACTGGCAGGAAAACGCTAGGACGAAGAAGATGGTTGACCTAACTTCACGGACAAAACAGAAGGAGAGCAATGAAAACAGCTGAGGGTTTCAAGATGGAGGAATAGCACGGCACAGTGACCAAGTGTACTTAATCATCAAAATGTTATTTATACAAGAAACTCAAAAATGCTTGTATAGTTTATGTACGAGAACCATTTTTAAAAGAACTTCAATCATGCTTCTTTTAGGTAATCTTTAAGAACAATTGTTCACCACTTTAGAAGGCACACATGTATTAAAAGAGAAGGAGAATATAAACCTATGAAAGGTGATACTTTCGGGTGTATTTATTCATACTTTACCAACTTATTGGTGCACCCAAACTACAGCATGTCAACTTGAGAAAGACACACAAACGCTGGTGAGTATTGAATTGAACTCAATGCCAGAATTTCTCATGTATGATCCGGTATCCAGGCAAGTATATTCATCTCTTCCCATAACTCTTCCCATAGAAGTGCTTACTAATATATAAAAATGAGATGGTGTGTGTCTGTCTTTCTGTCTGTCTGTGTGTTACTCAATCACACAAGAACCACTGGTCCGATTTAAATGAAATTTTGCATGGATGCAGCTGATTTACCAGGTTTACATATAGGTTGCTTTTAATTTCGATATTTTGCACTATTTAAAAATGGCGACCATTTTAGTGACGTCACTACACCCTTTGGTTTCAAAATTTCATATTTCCATTTCAAATAAAAATAGAACGCTAAGAAATAGCAAACTTTTGATGGCATAACGAGCTTTAAAATTTAATTTTCTATCCGGAAGGTCCTTATCACTTTTCGTGTATCTCCAACGGTTAGTGAGTAAAGCCTAAATTTGTGCTATAAAACATGGTCAACGCCGAGCTGTGCAGTATATCTCTACTGTATATATATAAAAATGAAAGTTTGTCTGTTTTTTCTGAATTTATACGCAAATTTGAGTTATTTACGTGTTTTAGACTGTTTTATGATGGATGCGCACGAAAATATTTTTTTTGTCTGTCTGTTTGTTTGTCTGTGGACAACTTTGTTCCCTTATAACTCGAGAACGGCTGGGTGTATCAACGTAAAATTTGGTACACATATCCATCAGAGGCACGATACTAATCATTGATGTAACTCTTCTCCATACCTCTCATAAAAGGGACCCTACCCCCTTAAAATACATGCTCAATTAGGCGTAGAAGGACAAGACAAAGCTCATTTTCAGCCCCTCAATGTGAGAGACAAAACTCAGGGGCCCTTAGAGGATCCCCGAAAACCACATTTTAAGGCCCTAAAACCAACAGTTTCTGAGATATTCCCAGAAACTAATTTAATTTAATTTAACAAACTAATGAAGGAATGCAAGTTGGTAACCATGACAATAGTATCTCAAGGGGTGACATCCAATTTTCCATCTATTTCTGTAAGAAGCAATGTCACACCATCTATTACATTTCTTTGAAAGTTTGCAAATGGCTATAAGATTATCACGGAACCAACTTAGATTGTGTAATTCATCAATGCAATTAAGGGCGTCAAGGGGTAACCTAGAATTTTTTCACGCAATTTTCACGTGTGACATATAGTACAGAAGGTCTATTATATATCCAAACAGCAACATTATTTTCAAAAATTCCTGAATTGAATTAGCATTTTTTGCGGCTTTTAGGAATTTGGGCCATTTGAGGCTAAAGAAACTGAATTTTCATGCACCACAAGCCTTTATAATTTATGAAAGGGGACTTCCTGTGTATGAGGACCTAACACAACGTAGAGGGTCAGTTTTTATGTGACGTGTATTGCGTTTCGTCTACAAGGCTTTCAATTTTATATCACGTCAGCAAGTGCACGTTAGGTGAATTTAGTTTGAGAGCATATTTTAACTAATCATTTATTTATTTTTTTGTCGACATACGGGTTTCGAAGGATGATTTTGTTTGATACTGTGTGGTAGATGTACCCATATTTGGATATCTGGGTGATATGTTGTAGACAATAGAATTGTCTGTCTGTCTTTCTGTGTATCTTTATGTACGCCTATAACTTGTGTTTGGATGCTTGGTGCATCGTAAAAATAGGTATGGTATCCATGAGAGTCAATACACCAATCATTTATAAAACTCTTCTCCGTACTTTTGATACAGTAGAAGGGTGGATATAGGGAAAAACTTCTCAAAATACATTCAAAAATAGGCAAAATATAAAAATTATCCTAGAAGGACAACCAAAGCATATGTTGAGCTTCTCAATGTGAGACACAAAATTCGGGAGTCTATATAGGGTGTCCAAAAACCACATTTTAAGGCCCTTATATTAACAGTGTGTGTGATATTCCCAGAAAATTAACATTGTTCTGATAAACTTATGAAGGAATGACAAACCGCTAACCATTGCAACAGTAGCTCAATTGATAATGTCTGGTGTTAACACCGAAGACCGTTCGAAGAACGGGTACTTCTGCTAGTAAACAATAATCCAAGCCATCAATAGCCTACACCACTCCATTAAATTTAGTAAGGAAACCGATCGGAAAATAAATGATCTCAACATAACCATCGAACATAAAGATAATGAACTGTCATACTCAATCTCGAAAACCCACACAAACATCGCATGCAATTGACAATCAATCCAACCATCCCAGTACGCACAAGTTAGCGGGCTTCAATTCAATGGCACACAGAGCATTAAATATACCCATGTCAAAAGATTATTATAACAAGGAAATCAGAATAATCAAGCAAATAGCTAAATAAATAATTTTTCACCCAGGAAAATAGATGAAATTGTAGCCAGGCACAGAAATAAAACAACTCAAAAGCCGGACAATAATGAGAACAATTTCACATGTATTAATTACGTGAACGCGAATACATATAAAATCGCCAATTTATTCTAGAAACAAGGTATTAAAATAGCACTCACCTCAAACAACACAACCAGAAAGCGTGTGTACAACAGTATATTAAATAAACAAGATCTGTATTCCAAGTCAGCCGTATATTCTGTCTGTCATTAAATGTCTATTTAGGTCATGTAGGCCAAGAATATCAGCTGCCTCAACTAATATTGCCGACGAGGATGTGGCCGAAGAAAAATGTACTGACTTCAGAACATAAAGGAGTGGACAGGGATTCAATCTGCTGGAGAATCATTCCAGCTTGCGGAAGACAGAAATGCCTTCGCCATGGTACTAGCCAACGTTCGGAGGACCGAACAGCACTTGAAGAAGAAGAAGACTGTTTTTCTTGTAGCATTGCTTGACAGGGTAGACAACTTATTGTCGATGTTGAGAAATTTCCAGGACAAACTCCTAGGACTTGTATAGGGCTCTGTGTGGGAATGGAAATCCATCTCCGAAAACGTACCATTTCTGTGCTGCATGTACAATGTGTCCCCCCGGCCGGTACTGCCACCTTGAAAAGGCAATTTGTTATTGCCGGGTGTGTTAGGGGCTTGCGAGCTCAAATGATCTTTAGAGCTATGCCAGCGGGAGCTTAAGTTTCTGGTAGGGTCACCCAAGCTGGACAGGTCTAAAGTGATGAGTCAGACTAAGAGCGGTACCCTGGTCCTCCAGGTTGGCGGTTGGGTGTGGGGCTAAGAACCCCACACTGTAAAACCTCAAAAGTTAAGAAACTCTCAATGAAGCCTCGGAATTCGGACGGAAATAACAACGAACTTGGAAAATGTTTAAGGACAAGGAAAAAGGATATGACTTTGACAATGGCAACATAGAATGTACGAACGATGTTGCAGATAGGATAAATGGCAGAATTAACTGAGGAGGTATTGAAGTATGGAATAGATATAGTAGCGCTACAGGAAGTGAGATGGAGGAGAAACAGTAGGATTGACAAGAAGGACTATGCGATGTTATACAATGGTTCTAAAGTAAGAACTGGTCAGTGTGGAATAGGCTTTATCGTTAGTTCAAAGATAGAAAGAAGTTTTCTTCGATTTGAGCCTCTAGGAGATAGAATGTGTAAAATGAGACTAATGGGATGATTCAGAAATCTGTCAGTTAATATCAGCAAATGCACCTACAGAAGACGATAGTGAATAGGAGAAAAATGCATTCTATGAACAGTTGGAAAAGGAATGTAGTATGATACCAAAATATGATGTGATAATACAAAGCTGTACAGGAAGATTTTCAGGAGAGATTGAAGCAACAAATCCCAGTTACTGAAGTGGAAAATGTAGAAGAGGAATGGTCACACTGTAACGTGTTTTTCGAGGGGTTTTATGCAACTGGCATAAGTCAGTAGGAAGCCATTCTATATTTATTTACGCGGCAAATTGTTCAGCCAAGAGAATTTTTCATGTTAATTTATTATTATTATTAATTTATTATAATTATTATTTAGATATTTTCGGAGCATTTTATAAAAATTATAAGCATACAGATAGGTTTTCTATGTCTTAGAAAACGCTATCATGCAAATTATTACGAACGACGATATCATAGAAAATTATCTGATTACGGAATTTTACGGAGTTTTCGTCAGTTAGGGTATATCGAGAGACGTGACTCACTGGGATTTCAAATACAAGCTGATTCCTGTCGAGAAGCATGACGCAATCTTGGGTCGCATCGTCAAGGAAAGGCGAATTGTCGAAACGGAACTCTCGCGCGCCGAGTGTAATGAGGCAGAGGAGGGGAACTAGCGGCGTGCTCAACCAATCAGTGAGGACCACGCAAGCTGAAGCCGGCTGAAGAGTGGGGGAGCCGACAGATGAATATATCGTTCGACGCGCCGTGAGACGAGGACTATCTGTGAAATACTGGACGAGTATGGGTGCGCGTGCGAGTGGCTCCGATGTTCGGGGGAGTTAGCGGACAATCTGTGTAGAACTTGCAGTGTACGGTCGCAAGTGCGTGTCGCTCCGATGTTCAGTGGAGTTAGCGACGAACTTATGTAAAACGTAACCAGTGCGGTTTTACGAGAGTTTGGGTCCGATGTACGGACCATAGAATTATCTAATCTACCAGAATATCAACATATAACGAAGAAGATGGCGACGTCCAGGAGACTGTGGGAAGCACACAGCATCATCAAGAACGAGGGAAATGCTTTGGCAATTTCCAGGGGTAAGCGCTAATGACGCAGAAATACGCAATCTCTCATTTTTCTTTGTTTTATATTTCATAATTCAGTAACTTCATAGCTTGGAAATAAGAGTAAAATCAATTTATCAGACTCCGTTTTCACGTAATTTTCTATCGGTAATATTCAAATCACAACCCTCCAATTTAAATGTTAAACTTATTATTATTAATTTTGCTATACTTGTTTTATATAATAAATTCATTTCTTTTACAATGCAATCTTTGCTTTCAGTAGGTAGCATTAGATATAGACCAATTCCTTCTCCTGATACAATTGTTTGTTGGGTTAATGATCAAATCATACCACGATCTGAGTGAATAGAGTCTTGAATGTGTTCTGCCAGAGCTAGACGTTTTTAAATACAAATTTAGATTTCAACATTGCATTGAGGTCTTGGCGCCCATTAAACAACATAGCTTAGGCAAAGGTAAACAGTTACATTTCTCTCCCAACAGTGTGGGCTAGCAAAACCATTACATTTGTACGCTCAACGTGGAGCAAAGTAAATACCGTTTCACTTGTCATCCCAGCCTAATTAATGTTACAATTGTCGCTACCAACATGGGGCACTAACTAATAACCGTTTCATTTGTCGCCGACAACTTGGGGATGAAAACCTAATAACATTTGTGGAAGGAGAAGGATATATATTTCTGTGCCTGTATTTTGGGGGTTATTTGTCTGTATCAGTGTATATCATTATGGGGGATGAGAAAGAAAGACAGATGAGGTTACGTAGTGGTCATCAACTGGAGAGTGATGATACGAGCAGTATGTCGAGTGATGGTAGTACCGGGGTAGCGGAGGTAAATCCCGATACTGAAACAGGGAGTGTAGGGGGTCAACCAGAATTAAAAACTTTACTTCTCGAGTTCATGTATCAGAACAAAGTTAGTAGTGATGCCTTAAATGCAAAATTAGAACAAAACAGTAGGGAAAATAAAGAAAGTACAGATGTCTTAAATGCTAAATTAGAACAAAACAACGCAAAACTGGAACAAAACAATGCTAAATTAGAACAAAACAGTAGGGAAAATAGAGAGAGTAATGAAACTTTAAACGCTAAATTAGAACAAAACAGTAGGGAAAATAGAGAGAGTAATGAAACTTTAAACGCCAGATTAGAACAAAACAGTAAGGAAAATAGAGAGAGTACTGAAACTTTAAATGCTAAATTAGAACAAAACAGTAGGGAAATGAGTGACAAATTCGAACTGATTAGAGGCGAGATCAGGGGGGTGATGGAAGAAAAGGCTAAAGAGATTATTGCAGATGTAGACAGAAAATTAGGAAAAGTACAGGAGGAGTTGGAAATTAGAATCAGTACACAGGCTGAAAATTTAAAAGAACTAGTGCAACTGGAAACACAGCAGGTCAAAAAGCAATTGGGGGGAGAAATTGACAAAATTCAGGTAGTTACTAAAGAGGTTAAGGAACAGCTGGGGGGTAGAATTGAGAAAGTCCACTCGCAAATAGTTGCAGAAGTAAATGATTTAAGAGAGAGTAATAGAGAGAGCATTAGCAAGATTGAGGAGAAACAAGCAAAGCTATATGATAAAGTAGAAGAATCAGAAGGAAACATTAAATTAACAGTAAACAGTATTGAGAGGAAGGCTGAGGAGAAAATCGCAGAATTAGAATTAAAATTAAAAGCTAGGATCAGGCAAGAAAATAGTCAGAATAGGCCAGTTTTTGTGAATAGCACACACAGGGAGGTAGAACTGGGTAAGTTCAGCAATCGACAGGGGTGCCCAATGGAGTTCATGAACACTATAGAAAATAAATTCGGGGAGAGGTTGGAAAATGGTAGTATTGAGTGGTGCCAGGTAGTTGAAATTTTAGAACAAGTGTTTGTGGGGGAAACGAGGAATTGGTTTGCTGTCTACAGAGACAAGTTTACTGATATTAATGATTTTAAAATGAAATTCTGTGAAAAGTTCTGGAATGAGGTTATTCAGTCGCAGCATCGTGAGGGAGTAGTGTGTGGTAAATATAACCCTAAAGGAAGCTCCACCATGACCGAATACTTTTTAGGGCAGGATTTAGTGTGTAAATATCTGGATGGCTTGAAGGAGGAAAGTGATGTGGTAAGGTTGCTACTTAGGCACTTTCCCTATAGGATCAATGAGGCTGCTTGTATCCAGAATGTAAAGACTATATCACAAGTAGAAAATTTGTTAAGCACATTTGATGCACTAGGGAGAGGGGGTTATGATGACAATTTCAATCGGAACCAGGGTAATAATAATAATAGACCTAATGAAGCCAGGCATCAAGAAGTTCAAGGGAACGGTGGCGAAGGGGCCAACGCTCAAAATAGAAATAATAATAATCAGCTATATCAGAACAGAGGAAATGGCTATGGTAATCAGTATCAAGGGAGGAACAATGATTTCAGGGGAAATCAAGGGAGGAACAATGATTACAGGGGAAATCAAGGGAGAAACAATGATTTCAGGGGAAATCAAGGGAGAAATTATAATGACAATAATTACAACCAGAATAGGGGTCAAGGAAGAGGACAGCCTAGTGGTAGTAATATACAGCCAAACAATGACAACACAGCCCAGAACAACCAGACCAGTTTAGTAGTTAGTAGTACTACGGCCAGCTGTAGCGGTTCTTTAAACGCGAACCAGGCTGCGAAGTAAGGTCAGAATCTCAGTCTGTAGCATGCCCTGTCCATACACTTATACAGGAACCCTATGACCTAAATGTAAGAAATGAATTATTACATGAACTAAATGATGAAGGTATTATTCAGGAAGTGGTTAGTAAGAGCCCCATAGTTAAATTTAACGTGTCCGAGGCGTACACAGATGTTTTAATTGATAGTGGTTGTATGAAGAGTTGCATAAGTAGTGCATTTTATGATAAAATGAAAGGAACTGGAGTAAATTTTGAGGAGATGCCAATTAAAAGCACTTTTGTTATCACAGCTGTTGGGAAGAGGTCTAAAGTAATTTCTAAGCAAGTTTTAGTAGACATTAAAATTAATAATCATGTAGAGAAGCAGATTTGTCTTGTAATTCCAAATTTAGTATTCAGTGTTATCTTGGGTTCAGAGTGGCTAAGTAGAGTGTCGGGTAACTTATGTTATGATGTAGGGAGTTTGAAATTTAAATGGGGAGATTCTGAAGTAGAAGTAGCGTTCAATGACCAAATTCAGAGAAGTAGTATTGTAGGTGTGATTTGTACTTTAAATGAGATATCGCCAGCCGTAGAGCGGGGTTCTCCATGTTTTGTGGGCAGTGTGATTACGAACGGAAGTCTAGAGGACTCGTTACGTGAGGCTGCATTTCAGGGAAATATAGAGGATGAACAGTGTGTTCGGCTCTATGATGTGTTATGGTGTAATAGGAGAGTTTTTGAGGATCGCATTGGTATGGCCAATTGCTATACACATTCATTGAACGTTATTGATAGGTCAGTATTCACAGGACATAGATATCCTGTACCTTTCGCTTATCAGAGTGCAGTTGAGGCACAAATTAATCAGATGCTTGAAGATGGGATTATTGAGCACTCTAACAGTCCATATGTTAATTCTTTGATCACGGTACCCAAGACCGACGGCACAGTTCGTATTTGTTTAGACGCTCGTTTGGTTAACAGTAGAATTAGTTCAGATCAGCTGAAATCTATGTCAATAGAGGAATTAATGCAAACATTTGAGGGGAAGAAGTATTTCACTTGTGTAGATTTGAGTTCCAGTTTTTGGCAAGTGCCACTTATGTACGAAGATAGACCATTTACAGCTTTTAGTCATAAATATAACCTTTATCAATTTTGTAGAACACCGTATGGGTTCAAGAGTAGTTCAGCAGCTTTAATTAGGGCTTTAAACATCGCATTAGGGGATGACACAGGAGAGTTTGTAACCATTTACATAGATGATATGGTAATTAGTTCACGCAGTTTTGAGGAGCATCTACGTCATTTAGATATAGTTTTTCAGAAGTTAGATCAGGCAGGGTTCACTTTGAAGCTGTCTAAGTCGTCATTCTGTCAGTCAGAAGTGACATTTTTAGGTCATAGAGTGTCGAGTAGAGGTGTTACACCAGAAGAAAGTAGGGTTAATAAGATACTTAACGCAGAGGTGCCACAGAATGTTAAACAGTTAAAAACTTACCTGGGAATTTGCAACTTTTTCAGGAGGTTCGTTCTTAAATACTCAGGGTTGGTAGAACCATTCAGGGAATTTCTTAAAAGTGGGACTCGGTGGAGATGGGAGTCCAAGCATGATCAGGCTTTTAGAGCGCTGAAGGAAGGTTTTGAGAAAGCTGTAGTGCTGAAATATCCGTTAAAAGATAAGGAATATGTTGTTATGACAGATGCTTCACATATAGGCATTGCTGGAGTATTATGTCAGAAAGATGATGAGGGTAATCTGTGCATTGTATCTTTAGCCTCGCGAGGACTGACAGCAGCGGAGAAAAGATACACGATTACTGAGTTAGAGCTTTTAGGTATTGTTTTCAGTTTAGGAAAATTTAGAATGTATTTAGTAGGGGGGAAATTTGAGATCCACACAGATCACCATGCATTACTGTATATGAGGACTTGTAAACTCAGTTCTAACAGAGTTAGTAGGTGGATCCTTGCTCTGCAGGAATACGAATTCACAGTAAAATATATTAAAGGTAAAGATAACATTCTTGCAGACATGCTATCGAGGGACACTAATTTATGTAGGGATTATCCTGTGGTTAAAGCAGAGGACGGTATTTTAATATGTGCATGTGTGGACAGTAGCAACAGGGCATCGTTACAGACACTGAGTAATATGCTAGTGGAGCAACGTGATGACGTTAAGTTAAAGGAGCCACTGGCTAGGTTGGAAATAGGTGAAGAAGAGTATGTGAAAGTAGGACGGTTCACGTACAAGATGCAGGATGGGCTTCTTGCAAGGAAATGTAGGAATAATCGGTGGGCAATATGTGTTCCTGCCACTTTGCGGGAGGAGCTAATTTGGTTCATTCATAGGGAATTAGGACACTTTGGTGCTGCCAAGGTCTTCTATGAAATTGGTCGTGACTTCATTTGGAGTAAAATGGGAAGGGACGTTAGGAGGATTTTAGCTAAGTGTGACACCTGTCAAAGGAGTAAATATCCAGTTAAATATTTAGTGGGGGAGAGATCTGCAGTTCTCACCAGTAGTCCCGGCGAACTACTGTGTGTGGATTTATTTGGCCCGATCGTTAAAGGACAGTACGGGTACGAGTACATTTTTATAGTTATTGACGCTTTTAGTAAGTATGTCAAGCTATATCCGCTAAGGAAAGCCACGGGACTAGCGTGTAGCCGTCTGATCATTAATAAGTATATACCTGAGTTTGGCATTCCTCTCAGGATACTATCTGACAGTGGACCACAGTTTACTGCAAAGAAATGGAGAACCAGTATGCAGGAAGCTGGTATAACACACGTTCATTCCTCTGTAAGGTACCCTCAGGGTAATTCTGCAGAGCGTCCATTAAGGGAAGTGGCTCGTCTTTTTCGGACTCTAGTGCATGACAAGCATGCGGCCTGGGTTGGACATCTTCCCAAGGTCGAGACTTGGCTGAATTCTGTCCAGCATGAGAGCACGAAATTGACGCCATACGAAGTTCACTTCGGAAAAAGACCACAAAATGAACTAGCGAGGGTGTTGGGATTAAATGGGGGTAAGCAACCGGGGATGGATTACATTGTCCAGTTGGCGAAACAGAATTTATCTAAGTCAGCACAAAAGAGAATTCGCCAACAAAAAGAAACTAAATTTGACCTATTCGAGCCGGGAGACAGAGTCTTACTTAGAGTGCCGAAACAGTCAAATAAGCTAGAGAAAGTCATGTCCAAGTTCTTTTATCTCTACGAGGGCCCATTTATAGTTTCCAAACGTATTGGGAAAACAGCATATGTGCTGGAGAATAGTGAGGGAAACAGATTATACGGAACGTATAATATACATAGTCTACGAAAGTATGTGTCATAAAGTGAGTGTGTTTAGCTGGCGAGCCAGCCTATCAAATGAGTAAGTGTGGTATCTGGTGCGTGGAAGATCTGGTCTTAAGGCAGGCGTATCAGAAGTCACACAGGGGGGTAGTATGTAAGTAAATGAGAGTTTTTAAGGTACAGGGAAATATGACGGGATTGTCGGATGCTGTTGAGCACTAAATTGTCTCGATGCACCAAGGCCATTTTGGCAGCGCTGATGGGTTCCCATTTATCTCCAAGAGATGGGGGAGCGCTTGAATAGGGCTTGTTAGCTTAAGGCGTCCACGAGATAAAAGATGGGCCATCAGAATGCGAGACAGTCCTTCATGAAACTCATACATATCAGCACACGTGATTTCTGTTTACGGCCTCGCCATGTAAGATTTGTAAGTGTGTAATTTAAGGCAATTTGTATAATGGTATTATTTGTAGGAGGAGAACGGGTCTGTGTTGAGAACTAGTATTAAGTAGAATATGGTGTACGGGAACTTAACAAGACAGGGCGATTACGGCACAGAAATATTTGGTGTTATATGTAATGCGCATTTACTGTATTTTTTTTCAGAAGTCAATATTAATTTAATCTACTTTAAAGAGAGATTAAGTATTATGGTCACGAGGCGCTGCCACAATAGTGTGATCGTGTGCTCAGTGATATGTGGAATTAAATGTCACCATAAGGAGGGGACCTCAGGTGAAATTAGGAAGTTCTATGGTGATATAAATATATCAGAACACCTTCAATGCGTGTGATATGACATCATAAATACATAGTGCTCACACATTAATTATGTCTATTTCTCCAACATAGAGAAATTTGAGAGGCGGAAATATCCGTGGAACACTTCTATATGTAAAACATTGGACTGGTTGCAAAGTGCAATCCATACTGACAACGAACTTTGACGCAAAGTGCGTGAAGAAAAATTATGAGTGTATATATCTGTAATTTAGGGTGATTTCATTTATGTAATATGTATTTTGGATGGGGTTTATTAACGTGTCTGGGATAATCGGATAATGGACCGTCGTCACGGTAAATGATCCGATGATCCGAGGCGAATATGTAACGTGTTTTTCGAGGGGTTTTATGCAACTGGCATAAGCCAGTAGGAAGCCATTCTATATTTATTTACGCGGCAAATTGTTCAGCCAAGAGAATTTTTCATGTTAATTTATTATTATTATTAATTTATTATAATTATTATTTAGATATTTTCGGAGCATTTTATAAAAATTATAAGCATACAGATAGGTTTTCTATGTCTTAGAAAACGCTATCATGCAAATTATTACGAACGACGATATCATAGAAAATTATCTGATTACGGAATTTTACGGAGTTTTCGTCAGTTAGGGTATATCGAGAGACGTGACTCACTGGGATTTCAAATACAAGCTGATTCCTGTCGAGAAGCATGACGCAATCTTGGGTCGCATCGTCAAGGAAAGGCGAATTGTCGAAACGGAACTCTCGCGCGCCGAGTGTAATGAGGCAGAGGAGGGGAACTAGCGGCGTGCTCAACCAATCAGTGAGGACCACGCAAGCTGAAGCCGGCTGAAGAGTGGGGGAGCCGACAGATGAATATATCGTTCGACGCGCCGTGAGACGAGGACTATCTGTGAAATACTGGACGAGTATGGGTGCGCGTGCGAGTGGCTCCGATGTTCGGGGGAGTTAGCGGACAATCTGTGTAGAACTTGCAGTGTACGGTCGCAAGTGCGTGTCGCTCCGATGTTCAGTGGAGTTAGCGACGAACTTATGTAAAACGTAACCAGTGCGGTTTTACGAGAGTTTGGGTCCGATGTACGGACCATAGAATTATCTAATCTACCAGAATATCAACATATAACGAAGAAGATGGCGACGTCCAGGAGACTGTGGGAAGCACACAGCATCATCAAGAACGAGGGAAATGCTTTGGCAATTTCCAGGGGTAAGCGCTAATGACGCAGAAATACGCAATCTCTCATTTTTCTTTGTTTTATATTTCATAATTCAGTAACTTCATAGCTTGGAAATAAGAGTAAAATCAATTTATCAGACTCCGTTTTCACGTAATTTTCTATCGGTAATATTCAAATCACAACCCTCCAATTTAAATGTTAAACTTATTATTATTAATTTTGCTATACTTGTTTTATATAATAAATTCATTTCTTTTACAATGCAATCTTTGCTTTCAGTAGGTAGCATTAGATATAGACCAATTCCTTCTCCTGATACAATTGTTTGTTGGGTTAATGATCAAATCATACCACGATCTGAGTGAATAGAGTCTTGAATGTGTTCTGCCAGAGCTAGACGTTGTTAAATACAAATTTAGATTTCAACATTGCATTGAGGTCTTGGCGCCCATTAAACAACATAGCTTAGGCAAAGGTAAACAGTTACATTTCTCTCCCAACAGTGTGGGCTAGCAAAACCATAACATTTGTACGCTCAACGTGGAGCAAAGTAAATACCGTTTCACTTGTCATCCCAGCCTAATTAATGTTACAATTGTCGCTACCAACATGGGGCACTAACTAATAACCGTTTCAACACTTTAAAAAGGCATTTGCTGGTGCAGCAGAGAGTGCTTGTGGTAGGACGTCAACAAGAGTGAAAGAGAAGGAGACACCGTGGTGGAATGAGGAAGTGAGGAAAGCAGTAAAAGAAAAGAAGTCTGCATGGAAAGAATGGAACCGAGATCAAACAGAAGAAAGCAAAAGGAAGTACCACGACAGCAAACGGAGGTGTAAGAAAGTGGTAGGAGAAGAAAAGAAGAAAAGTTGGGAAGAATTTACACGAAGAATGGAAACAGATGTAAGTGGCAGTAAAAGGATGCTGTATGGGCTTCTAAGAAGTAAGAGGAAAGAAAGAGTTACTACAAAGCTGGTGAAAAAGGAAGATGGAGAGTTGTTAGCACACCCAGAAGAGATAAAGGGACGATGGAAGGAGTATTTCGATAAGCTATTGAATGTGAGCAATTGTACTGGTGAGATCGAAGTGACACAGCCTGACGACTCTATAACAGAAGATGATATAACAATGCTGGAGGTGGAATTAGCAGTACAGAAAATGAAGATGGGAAAAGCAACAGGGGTGGATGAAATCAGTGTAGAAATGATAAAGGCTGCTGGACCTGTTGGTATGCAATGGCTGTATCGACTGCTAAAGTGTGTGTGGAAACGGAAATGTGTACCAGAAGACTGGGAGAAAGGGCTAATAATACCAGTGTTTAAGAAAGGGGACAAGAAAGTGTGTGATAACTATAGAGGGATCACCCTCATATCACAGATAGTAAAAATACTGGAAAGGATATTAGAAAGAAGAATGAGAAGAAAGGTGGAAGGAGAGTTGCAAGAGGAACATTATGGCTTCAGGAGTGGAAGATCCACAGTGGACCCAATCTTTAGCTTGAGGCAGGTGATGGAAAAGAACTGGGAATATGGAGAGGATTTGATCATGACTTTCATAGATCTAGAAAAGGCATATGATAGTGTCCCCAGAGAGAAGGTATGGGAAACCATGGTTAAGAAGAGACTGGGAAGAGAAATGTTGGAAATGGTGCAAGCAATGTACAGCAACTGTGTTAGCAGGGTACTGACCCCAGTTGGAAAGACAGATTGGTTTAGGAACAAGACTGGACTAAGACAGGGGAGTGTGTTGTCACCTCTTTTATTCATAATGGTAATGGATGAAATTGTAAAGGAAACAAAGGAAGCATATGGACATAAAGAAATGAAGTTACTATTATTTGCAGACGATATTGTGGTCTGGGGAAGGAACACCGAAGAAGTGCAAAAACAACTAGATGCACTGAACGAAAATATTCAGAAGTATGGCCTGAAAATCAGTATAGAGAAAAGCAAGACCATGGTGATGACAAGAGGGGAAAGACAAGGAAAGGGCACTGTGAAAATTGGAAGTCAGAGTTTGGAAATTGTGGACACGTTCAAATACCTAGGAAGTGAATTGATGCAAACGGGTAGGTTGGACATGGAGATTGGCAGGAGGGTACAGCAGAGCAATGCATTCTATCAAAGTGTAAGAAAACTTGTTTGGGATAAGGAAGTACCAAGGAAAAGCAAGGAGGTAATGTATAAAATGTACTATGTTCCCATATTAACTTATGCAGCTGAGACTTGGACCCTGACAAGCAGGCATGAGAGTAAAATCCAAGCCAGTGAAATGAAATTCGTAAGAAGTATGATAGGTAAGACAAGGAAAGACAGAGTGAGGAATGAAGATGTTAGGAAGGAAGTTGGGATGGGAAAACTAAATGAGAGAATTGAGAAGAATAAACTAAGGTGGTTTGGACATGTAAAGAGGATGGAGGAAAATAGAATACCAAGACAGGTGCTGGAGGCCAAGTACAAGGGTAAGAGAGCAAGGGGAAGACCTAGAACAAGGTGGATCGATTCAGTGAAGAACAGCGTGAGAAAAAGGAATCTGGACTGGGACAAGATCGTGGAAGAATAATTGTGGAAGGAAAGAGGAAAGTGGAGAAGTGCCATAAATACCCCGACCCGGCAGGAGCTGGATAAGGGGAAATGATGATGATGATGAATACTTCTTGGGTACTTCAATGCCAAAATAGGTAGAGAGAACTTTTTGCAGTATGTAGCAGGGAAACATTCTTTACAGACGAGCGCGCAAAAGATGGCTACAATACTTAGGAGAAGACCTGAGAACTATGAGGGTAGGAAGATGGTGGGAGAAAACTCAGAGAAGGGACGAATGGCGAGGAATCGTAAGAGAGGCCAAAGCCTACCCTGGGCTGTAGCGCTGAGGAAGTAAGTAAGTAAGTAAGTAGGTACAATGTGTTCAATCCTCCAGCATTTGCCTGGAAAGAGTGTGCAAAAAGGATGGTTGGTGTGAGCTCCCCATTGCAATATTGTAGCCTCTCCCATGGGAATAGGCAAGTGCTATCCATAGAACTGCAGCTGGTGTGTTGCAACGTCGTCCCACCCACAATGGGCCCAATTGATTAATGAGCTAACAACATAGTGAGCAGGTCAGATTGCAAGTGGGCAGAATCAAGGGCATCAGGACACAGCAAGGAGTTGATGGCAAGTAACATTTCACTAGTCTTAATGTCACACTCTAGCGAAATTTCTTTAATTAACTTTGGTTTTGCAACAATTCCTGAAACAAGTAGGGCCGATAACCTAGATGTTAGGCCCCTTAAAACAACAATTATCATCATCATCATCATGAAACAAATTTCCATTTAAGTTTTCCTTTTATGTGTCTTATTGCTCAGGCAAGGAAAGCATTTCTACAGAGAAAGAATCTGTTGACATCGAATATAGATTTAGGTACTAGGAAGTCATTTTTGAAAGCTTTTGTCTGGAGCATGGCACTATATGGAAGTGGAACTTGGACTATTGGTGCAGCAGAAAAGCCGAGAATTGAAGCATTTGAAATGTGGTGTTACAGGAGAATGATGAAGATCAGATGGGTAGACAGGGTAACAAATGAAGAGGTATTAAGACGAGTGAGAGAGGAGCGATGTTTCTGGCGAATGATAATGAAGAGAAGATATTGGTTGGTAGGACACGTATTAAGACACCCGGGAATAGCAAGCTTAGTTATGGAAGGAAGGGTCGAAGACAAGAACTGTAGGGGTAGACCAAGGTTAGAATATTGCCTCAGATGTAAGGTGTGGTAGCTATGTAGAGATGAAACGATTAGCTCAGGACAGGGAGGCATGGAGAGCTGCATCAAACCAGTCAAAAGACTGAAGACTCAAACAACAACAACATTGCAGATGAATATGAGAGTACTTTTATACTTTCTTTCTCTTGAACGCTGTAAAAGACTTCATCATGTAGTGGATAGCAACCCCGAGGTTCCAGGTTCAGTTCTGGCAAAGCCAAGAATTGAAGAGTCTAGGTATGATCTGGTACGGGGTATTCCAGTCTCACAATACCGAGTAGCAACTCTGAGGTCCAGGGTTCAATTCTGGCTCAACCAGGAATTTAAAAGTCTAGGTATGGTCTGGTAAGGGATATCCCAACCTCATGATACCGAGTAGGAACCTGCCTGATGAGGAGCTGGCCACCCTACCACACATAAATTTTGGCTCCGTAAGTCTGTTTAGTGATTCCCCAGAAGGCATTCAGATCAGGTAGGGTGATCCTTAAATTAAACGATGTTTAGTTGGAACAACTCCAGACCAGTTCAAGTAAAGTTGCTTCTACCAGTCCATCACATTTGAAGACCCCACGGAAAGAACGGGGCAAGTCCATTCTTTTCGGAAATGAGTGGTGGCCAGCTATCGTCACTACAGATCAGTTGAAATTGATTTCAAATAAAGCGGAAAGTCACCGAGATTCAGAGGTTTTTATTTTTAGTGGAAACGGAAAGAAAGTCCCATTTCCTCTCACTTTTAACTTTAGTTGTTATTACATGTACTTCCTTTATAAGAAATAAATTTGGCAAAAAGCCTATATTCCTTACCCTCGATTGGGTTGTTTTAAGTATTTCTTTATTGTTTTTTAAGTTTAAATCCGCTCTCCTGAAAAATTTATGGATTGTGACTTACCCCGTTTTTCCCGTGCAGTCTTTATTTGGTAAGGGTCTGAATGTATGCCAATAATGACCTTTTTCAAGTCATTTGTTACTGATGTGTACAAACTCAAGTGTTTCTTCAGTAGGCTACTCGTCAAGATATTCCAATTTTGTATATCATTTATCAAGACTTTCAGTTATCAAATAATATGATACAATGGTCCAGCTAGCTCAAATATAAATTGTCAGCGTTTTGCCCCAGTGCTAGCCACGCGTCTTGGTGAGGTGTACCGTACCAACTGACGAGCCCAATGCACAGTGGGTCAAAATCGAAATCCAGGGGGACAAAATTATTTTTACGTTTTAATCATGAATTTAGAGTAAAGGCAAGGTACTGTATATCATTTGTTTACTTCATAATAAACATCAGTTAAGACCTTTGTTAAGCTATGTCTACACATGCAAGAAATTGTCTATGACTAGGACTTGGATAGAGCATTCAGTTATCTCTTCAGAACAATTTTCTACCCCTAATTTACTTTCAACAAAGTCACAAAGTTTCACTTTTGACATAATCGTCGAACCCAGTGCTTCAAACAGTTGTAAACGTGTGAGAACTGGTTGTGCGACATCTTCTAAAGCATCAAATAACTAAGTAAGTTGCAAAAAGATGCAAAATATCTTATAACAGGCGTAAACTACGAGACTTTATGTACATTTTAACATTAAATAGAAAGTGACGCAGAGTGATGTGACATACTAAAAATCTAAGAGAAAATATAATTTTAAAAATAATAGTTAAATATTATATAATGCAAATATAGCTAAAATTACGTAAAAATTACGCCCATTAATAACTGAAACACCTTACAAAGATCATACCTTCAGCTGCATGTTCCATCTTAAAGCATCACACTAACCGCAAAGACAACCAAACCACAGCCACACTTACATTCACCCTCCAATTCAGACTGCTCGAACAGTGGTGACAGATTTACTCTAAGATGCATTTATATCCCAGAATAGTGAGAGGCAATTATATGAGAATGCTGTAGAAGTAATTAGTTTTGATTTTTTAATTATGAAAATAAATAATTTTGTCCTCCTAGATTTCGATTTTGACCCACTGTGCATAGGAGATAAATCATTACTAAGTAGACCCATAGAATATGTAACCAATTGGTCAATTAAGTTATTTTGAAAAGAAAAAAAAAACCTGATTATTTAGTCTGACAATTTATATTTGAGCTAACTGGACCATTTTAACATATTAATACATCTGCTCAAAATGGAAACTGACATCATATTTACTTCTGGAATATTCAAATTCAAATAAAAGACTTTCAGCGTTTCCACAGATTAGTGTATTCTTCAGTTCTTTTTTAAGTTTTGCTTGCTATTTCTATTATTTGTAGAGCCAAGAATAAGTATTGTTAGTCTTTTGACTGGTTTGATGCAGCACTCCACACCCCCTGTCCTGAGCTAATAGTTTCATCTCTACATACTGTAGCTACCACACCCTACATCCAAGACAATCTGTTTAATATTTTCTGACATTGATCTACCCCTACTGTTCTTGTCCTTGACCCTTCCTTTCGTAACTAAGTTTGCTATTCCTGGGTGTCTTAGTATGTGTCCTACCAACCTATCTCTTCTCTTCATTAGCAGTCGCCAGAAATATCTCTCCTCTCCCACTAACTTAATACCTTTTCATTTGTTACTCTATCTACCCATCAGATCTTCATCATTCAAATGCTTCTTTTCTCCTCTTTTCTGCTGCACCAACAGTCCAAGTTTCACTTCCATAGAGCACCACGCTCCAGACAAAGACTTTCAGAAATGACTTCCTA
This sequence comes from Meconema thalassinum, assembly GCA_946902985.2. Classification (NCBI taxonomy): domain Eukaryota; kingdom Metazoa; phylum Arthropoda; class Insecta; order Orthoptera; family Tettigoniidae; genus Meconema; species Meconema thalassinum. The sequence continues at coordinate 935,425,368 of OX336390.1, forward strand.
ATACTTAAATCTATATTATTGTCATTAACTTTGTTTTTCTAATTCTATTGATTAGTTGTCTTATTAAGAATTTGCCAACATCCCTTAGGTCTTCATCATTGTCAAATTGTTTTCCAGCAAGATGTTCCTTTACCTTTGGAAACATGTGCAAATCAGATGGTGCAAAGTCAGGACTGTAAGGTGGGTGAGGAAAAGATTTCCAACAAAATACATGCACTGTATGCATCAGCATTTATAGTGGTATTTCTTGACTTGAATTCAACGTGCAAATTAACGTTATGGTCCCAGAAAACAGATCCCATGGGTTCCTGTGGTCATAAAGTTTGTTTAAATTTGCATGGCACTTTTGGCAAGTTCAGAGTTGTTGCTTTCTTTTTGTGGTTTCTGCTTTCTTATTAAAAAGAATGAAGTAATTTTATCTTCTCCGTCTTCTTTCAGTCTTTCTATTCCCTTCTCTCTCCTTTTCTTTACACACTTCCATAGAGCAGAACCTTTGCCTCATATCCAGGGGTGGAGAGAAAACTGCTTTTTCCTTTCTTGTCAATACAGTACTTTATTTCTTCATTTTCTTTGTTGCCAAGTTGTTCCTAGTCACAACATTTCAACATTAATTTCTCTTGCAAGTATGCCTCTGCAGAGGTTCTGAATAGTGTGACAAAGTTGTTTAAGAGAAAGTAAAAGCCAGTTTCTTAAAAGGAACTCTACGAGTAGCAAAATCAGACCCATCCAGACTCGTCTACGAATTAGCGAGAGAACATTTTTTATGTACAGGATATACAAATTCAGTTATCTCTGCCAAGCACTAATATAATGATGACAGTAATCGAGACCAGGGTAAAGAAACGCCAAGAAATACATCCAGAATTTTACTCTACAGACGCAATGATCGACAGGAGATGTCCTCACCAGAATTGCGATTCATGGCTTCCACCACAAAATTTGTCAAAACAAGAAGTTTCATGAGCCAAACGACAATTGTGTGTACTGTGCAATGAACCTTGTGAAAGATACCATTTGAATGTGTGTGCTATTTGTTGAATATAGCATAATGTATATGTTCTTTGTAACAATTACTATCTAATGCTCGTTTGAGTGCATCTTAATAAATTAATTAATTAAAATTTAACATATATATATAAAGAGAAGGGGGATATTCAGGACTGTGCCAACTACAGGGGCATTAAGTTAATGTCCCATACCATGAAAATCTGGGAAAGAGTGATAGACAAGAGGATCCGGGAGGAGACTAGCATTGGCGAGCAACAATTCGGCTTCATGCCAGGAAAAGGGACCACAGACGCAGTGTTTGCCCTGAGACAAGTAATGGAAAAGTATCGTGAAAGACAGAAGGGATTACACTTCGCATTCATGGACCTAGAGAAAGCATATGACCGGGTGCCCCGAGGAGAAGTCTGGAGATGTTTACGAGCGAAGGGAGTCCCAGAGAAGTACGTGCAGTTGGTTCAGGAAATGTACAAAGATGCAAGAACACAGGTTAGAAGCAGCGTTTGACTTACAGATTGGATTCCGGTTCGAGTAGGTTTACACCAAGGTTCGGCTTTAAGTCCATATCTGTTTGACCTAATTCTGGACGAAATGTCTTGTGGATTACGAGACCAAGCCCCCTGGTGCATGATGTTTGCGGACGATATTGTGTTGTGTAGTACCACCAAAGATGTCATAGAAGAAAAACTGGAACAGTGGAGGGCAGCCTTGGAAGACAGAGGACTCAGGATTAGCAGGAAGAAGACAGAGTATATGAGGTTCAATACAGACCAAGACTGCGAGATCAGAATGCAAGGGGAAACGTTAAATAGAGTGGATGAGTTCAAATACCTGGGTTTGGTGGTGACTGGAGATGGAAATCTGGATCTGGAAGTGTCACACAGGATTCAGGTAGGATAGATGAACTGGAGGAAAATGTCAGGAGTGCTCTGTGGCCGCAGGATCAAGCCTAAGGTTAAGGGGAAAATATATAAAACTGTCGTAAGACCTGCATTGCTGTATGGCTCTGAAACATGGCCTGCACGCAAAATGCACACACACAGGCTTGACATCACGGAAATGAAAATGCTCAGGTGGATGAGTGGAGTGACTAAGCGTGATAGAGTGGAAAATGTCAAAATAATAGGAACATTGAAGGTTGTGGAAATATCTAAGAAGATACAAGAAAAGCGACTTCAATGGTACGGGCATGTGAGAAGAAGGGAGGAATCCTACGTGGGGAGGAAGATGCTAGACATGCAAATACAGGGAGTGAGAATGCGAGGCAGACCTAAACGAAGATGGATGGATTGTGTACAGGAGGACCTCAGAGAAAAGCAGTTGTCAGAAGAGGATGTGCATGACCGGGCTAAATGGAGGAGAGCTGTCAGAAACATCGACCCCACATAGGAGTGGGAATGATGTAAAGAGAAAGAAGAAGAATTAAAATTTCAACATCATCATTATTAATATTATTGTTATCATCATTATCATGTTGGAAGCCATTTTTCAGTGTTCTAGTATACGAAATTTAAATGCCTTTCAGTCGGTCAACATGATTGTGCCCAATTGCAAATAGTATTATTCCCTAACCCTGAATTTATTAATTTCATGTAATTTTTTATTTTTATTTTAAGGCCGGTATTACACTATCAAAGAAATTTGTCAAAGAAATGTCATCAAATATTTTATAAAACTGAACTTTTATAAAAGTTATGCAAAGCAATAATCACACCATTACACTACATCAAATATTTTATCAAAGCTCACCAAAATGGATGAAGGACAGTTCCTTGTTGACATTACTGTATTACGGTAGTTGAAATTCTGTGGTGGCAATACCGGTATGTAAAAGAAACGGAAAGATAAACTAAACGTCTATGGGTTAAACCATGGGTCGCCCACGTGAAAGTGTATTACGAGTAAAATCTTGGTGAACGAGCTGCAGTACGAGAACTTGAAAAATTACATTAATATTTTATTATTAATAATTATGATGAAATGAATGATGGTGACGTTCGGAAAAAACACTGCCCGAGCAAAAAAAAATTGAAACATACGAAGTAAAATATCATGCCTTAAGTGGGATTCGATCACAGGTCACTTCGAACCACAGTCGAGCGCTCTACCCATTCCGCTAACTAGTCACTGGCATGTCATTGTTGGTTAGATGTGTTATGTACCAGTGAGGATAAAGTGCTTAAGTACACTTGTTTGTAATACCATAAGTGTAATTGAAAAAATATAATACAAATATTATATCATACAATGCACTACTATTCACGGCTTATTTCAGCCTAGTTAACTATTGAATTCCTCTTTATATCCTGAAATGTGCGCCCTTTGTGTGCAGCGCATAGAGCCTCGGCTATTTTTACCTACAGTTTATATCTGTTATGTTTTACATTGTATACCATTCATTATGTAACATTTCATGCATTTCTCACGCTGATATGAGCATATTTGCTGTGGTAAAATTCCAGCTGTTATGATCCGCTATTTTGGTTTGAATCTTTTATCAAAGATACCATGATGCTCATACATTTTATAAAAGAAATTTTATAAAACCACCTTTTATAAAAGATTTCCCCATTACACTGTCATATCTTTTATAAAAGATCTTTTATTAAAGAACTTGGACAAATTTCTTTGATAGTGTAATACCGGCCCAAGGAAAAACACGCAGTACAATTGGATGTCGCCTCCGTAGCGTAGCGGTCAGCATGGTTAGCTGCCGCCCCGGAGGTCCTGGGTTCGATTCCCGGCTCTGCCACGAAATTTGAAAAGTGGTACGAGGACTGGAACGGGGTCTCCTCAGCCTCGGGTGGCCCAAATTACTAGAGGGGGTTCGATTCCCCCTCAGCCATCCTCGAAGTGGTTTTCCATGGTTTCCCCACTTCGTCTTCGGGCAAATGCCGGGATGGTACCTTCTTCAAGGCCACGGCCGCCTCCTTCCCTCTTCCTTGCCTATCCATCCTCACCATCCATTACCTTCCCTCATGAGGACCCTGTTCCCTTTGCAGGTGAGGCCGCCTGGGTGAGGTGCCAATCACACCTCACCAGTTGTATCCACTCCTATTAGATGTTCCCAGCTCTAGGACACTGCCCGTAGAGGCGGTAGTGGTGAGTTCCCTCGCTGAGTCCGTGGGTTCCACCAACCTGGAGGGTAAACGACTAAGAAAAAAGAAGAAACAATTGGGTACAATCATACTGACCGACTGAAAAGTATTTAAATTTTGGTTTGTATTATTAAAATTATTATTGTTATTATTATCAATATTGTTTATGGGATCTTTTTCTTTTGGTGGCTTTGGTGGCGTAGTTGGTAGCATGCTGAGTTTCAAACCCGGCCGAAGTTGTCGGAATTTTTAAGAACGTTAAAAATCCCTCAGTATGCCTTCCTTCGGAGGGGAAGGAAAGCCGGCAGACCCATGTAATAGATTTATGGCATGTAAAAGAACCTTCCACTAATTACACTTGTGTGAAGCTAAATTATAGGACAGATTTCACTAACACTCTTAGGTTCCAACGTTCATCGCCAGGAGCCGACTGAGGTGGCATGTAGTAACCAAGTTCAGAACTAGTTGTCGATGATGGTGGCGTTTGGTAGCAAAAGTAGGAACTACTTGAAAATTGAATGTCTGCAGTCCTTACTTGAATTATAAACTGGTAACACACACTAATACAGCCATCACAATTAACACCGGTTATCAGACAGATTATACACACCCAAAGTACACGGGGCTACATGACCGAGTTTTCGAAGCCCCTAAACTGAGGAACCAACAATCTTTTTCTTTTCTTTCAATTCAATATGTAGCACTTGTATCCCGGTATCTGATGTATAATGAATAATGTAATACAATACAATACAATATATCCCATAGATAATTGTAATGGATCCTCCACCTTTTTGCCTTAGAGAATATATTAAATTAAAATTACAGTAAATTAGATTAAATTATTATTCTTTCTTTCTTTCTTTCTTTCTTTCTTTCTTTCTTTCTTTCTTTCTTCGTTATGCCCATTCAACTTGTTAGTTGGCTTGATGACTTTTGCCTTCTTCTCCCAAAATCTCTTGATGAACTCACTGTGTTGCGTTCTTCTGTCCATCTTCGCTGCTGTTAGATTTCACCATAAATATGTACTTATTTACAGAGGCTCTGAAGATTTCTCGGTTTTTCATCATGTTCTCTCCGATGTTCATTTCATTCAGGTCGCCCCTAGTTTCCTCCAGCCAATTTATCCTCGAATGGTTTGTATTAATTATATTGAATAATCTTTTTGTTAGTCTATTGTTGTCCATCCTAAATATGTCAACCTTCTCCTGCGTCTAGTGTTTGTGAGACTATAGAGATCCACAGTTCATCTCTTGATCCAAATTCCATTGTCTTGAGTAGGGCTGATTATTCTTCTAAGAATTTTGCGTTCTTGCTTTTCAATGTCTGCAATTTTTGAATGACCTCCTAAAGTGATGGTTTCTGATGCATATAGAGCTTCTGGGAGGACAACGGTTTTGTAATGCTTCAATTTGCATTGCGTGACATCGCTCTTTTATTGTAGTGATTCTACGTTAGTCTGAATGCCCTTTGAAGTCTTGAGGTTCTTCAATGTTGGGCAAACTGTCCAATCCTGATGATAGAATTATTTCTCCAAGGTACTGAAATGAGGATACCAGTGAGACCATCCCATATGCTGTTTGAATTTTATCTTACTTACACTTTTGCCGTAAGCTCCCCATATACTTGGTTTTCTCAAATGATATATGAATGCTTCCCAGTAATGCTATACTATATATTATTATTGTTGTATCAGTTTTGCCCTTATGGACAGTGTTTGAACTTAAATATCTCATGTTGACACAATTTTCACTTCTCTCCCTTCTTCCTCTTCTCTTCCCAAAATCTCTTCATACTTTGACTGTGTTCCTGTTTCCGTTGTTCTCTCCACAATGTTCTTGTCTTCTTTTCATTTGTTCCAAATTTTGTTTCTGAATTTTATATCTGAATTCTCCTCTGTCTCCAATCATTTGTCTGTTGATCCCCACCTGCCTCAGGTCTTCCTCTATTTCATGATACCATACTAGGTATTATTATTATTGTTATTATTATTATTATTATTATTATTATTATTATTATTATTAACAAGTTTGTTGATCACATTGGACCACTTTTCTTTGAAGGCTGAACTGTTTGGTTCTTGAAATCTGTCTAGTACCTCTTCATTCGGTCTGATCATCTTATTAGATACACCCATCTTTGTTCGGACTAAGAAATGGCTCCATAGTTTATGTATTTGACATGACTACTAAACAGCAATTAACTGAAGCTGGTTCAGCCTTGATGGCAGTGGAGTGGGAATATCTGGCAACAGATTTTGTTTCATTGTGAAAGCCACAATTCAGATTCCATGTCATGAGAAATGAGTAGGATGTGTGGGTTATGCCCTTGACAAAGGACAAGCAAAATAAGACAGATTCATTTCCCAATTGAGAAGCATGTCAGTCAGAGTGTGTTGTGTGAAATAACAGTGTCATATATTCTGTAAGTACTTTGATGTTCAAGATGATTTCACATTATTAACTACATAAAGAAGGGTTTAGGAAATGATTAAGTTAGGATTGTGTAAGGATATATTCCATTAGGCAAAGTTACAATATAAAAACAAGAAGTTCCGTGAAGAACTATACAGCCTACTTTTCATGCCAATGATTATTCTACAGAATATGAACTTATCTAGAATAATGACAAAATTAAGTTGGTAATATCGAAATATCTAATTAGTTCAAAATATACCTGGTATAATGTAGCCTAATAGAGCACTACAGTTGGCAGCCCTGGTGACTGAATATATTCTTAGTTCCATCTCTTAAGGTACAGAATACAAAATTTGGTTGAAGTCCAATGGACGTTACATGCAGTTAAACATTGGATCTATCAGCACGCGTAAAAGCATGTTGGCAACAATGTCATGCGTGTGCTGGTCAGAAATAATCTGAAATATTATGATATCTTTTTGTGCCAATTTTGGATGAAATACATTTGTTAGTACAGAAGTTACATGTATTTTAAAATTGGACATATCAGCAGGCATAGAATCATGTTGGCAGCACTGTCTTGTATTAATTACTCCAAATTAATCTAGAATGTCAGGTGCTATACGTGTGCAAAGTATAGAGCTGTTGGCTTGCATACTTTCTGATATATTGATATTAGGGTAAAAAAATATAGACAGCATTTATTAACAGTTGGCAGCCCTGATTGCTCTTAACAATACTAATAGTAATATCTGTTATGGTACACATAGCACATACGAAATTTGGTTGAAATCCAACTGATAGTATAGAAGTTACATGTATTTAAAAATTGGTACTATCAGCAGGTTTATAATCATGTTGGTAGAACTGACGTATATAAGTTACTCCAAATTAATCTAAAATGTCAGAATATACGTGTGCATAGTTTAAAGCTGTTGGCTTGCATACTTTCTGATATATAGGTATTTGGATGAAAAAAATAGAGAGAGCAATTATTAACAGTTGGCAGCCCTGGTGGCCTTAAGAATACGCTCAGTCATATCTGTTTATGTACAGATATTACATACAAAATTTGGTTGAAATCCAATTGATAGTGTAGAAGTTATATGCATTTAAACATTGAACCTATCAGAAGGCTTAACATTATTTTGGAAACACTGTCATAGTTGGCCTCCTGGGAATTAAACTGAAATAGTCTTATCTACATGTGTGCCAATTTTGGAATAGCTCCCATGCATACCTTGCAAGATATCCAACATGGAGCTCAAATTTCTAGTGCGTATTTTCAGCAGTTGGTAGCACTGACATCATTTTCAAATATGGACGTGAGATATTCCGGTGCACATCTTTACTCATACTAAATTTGGTTTTGATTGCTGCAGCCGTTTAGGAGTTGATAGGGGGGGGGGGGGGACACACAGCCAGACAGACAGACAGAAGGACAGAGACAGACAGACAGACGGACAGACAGACACACATTTTCCCGGATCGATCTCATAAGTCTACTTTTTCCTCATGTTTGCAAAATGTGAAAAGTAGGCTAATAAGCATGTTGAATAATAATGGTTTGTTTCTGATCTCTTGAACATTTTGGCAAATACTTTTGACTGATGGAACATACTGTATGAATATTATTTGTAGTTTCTCATTTGCTTAATATGCCGAGTTGTAAATAAAACTGTTAAAAGGGTCATGCAGATGAATATTAAAATGATTCATTCTGGTGTCTGCATTCCAAGTTTACTCCTTATGGTATGGGCAGTGGTTTAGTTGGACCGGAACGGGCCAGAACGCCGCTCCGGAAAATATCTTCCCGCTTTAGAATGACGTAACAATTTTACATTCAGTAAGAAAATCGTTTATAATCTATACATAGAGCTGAAACGTCACGGGTGTACTCTAGCGGACTAATATCGAACCTTACGGTTTTATGTTCATAAAATACGGTTGCTTTTACACTCCTGGGCGTTTTTCTGGTTCTCTAAGGTTGGCTACACTGCTATTGGATACGGAGAGCGTGAAGTGAGCACAACAACTTTCTTCCGCTCGTTATGTTTGTGTGAATCCAAGTTTTATTTTATGTTTTGCTCCATGTGTTGCTGTGAAGCAGATATTACGGAATCTCTCTGCAGTTAATGAACATCAGTAGCCCCGTAGTACCTTTCAAGTTTTCCAGTGACTGTGAAAGTGAGTTGTGAGTCACAACTTGTGACGATGAGTTTACTTAAGTGGCTGGGTTCAAAAAAAACGTGCTGGGGATGAAGATGAAGAATCAAAGAATACTAAAAAGGTGTGTGATGGCTCAAGTAAAAACGAAACTGAATGGAGTTCCAAGAACATTAGTTTCATTGAAGACGTGAGTATAGAGATAGACCCTGGGTTAAATGTTGCTGAAACGTGTGATGCAGATTCAAGGGAGAATCTAGGTTATGGTTCTACACCTTCTACCATCGACTGTGAAATTCAAGGACCCACCTACCGAAAACAAGATTTTCCAGACTGTTGGAACGAGTCTCAGTACCGTTATTTTTTGTCAGAGAACGAGTTGTTATTTGCAGGAAATAAAAATTTAGGCTGCAATATATGAAAAGAGGAAAGTAAATTAGGATTACGAATTTCTAAAGGGGCAGGACTTAAGCTAATGAAAGTATGGGTAGAATGCAAGGTTCATCCCAACGGAAATAATATTAATCAACAACAAACAAGCCTTAGGAAAAAAATATTTGAGCACAAAAATTCAGAATCTCACAAAAAAGCTATGTTATAAAAATCAGAATCCAATAAAAAGATATTTGAAAGTTGCTTGGACACTATGAATGTCAAACACCTAGAAACCACCGTTCGAGTATTTCGAACAGCATACTCAATTGCGAAAAGAAATAGACCCTTCGTAGACCTACAGGCTTATGTTGAACTTCAACAATTAAATGGTTTAGATGTGGGATGAGTTCTTCATACAAATTTTAGTTGTGCTAATATTATTGAACACATTTCACAGGAAATGAGAAATAAAATAGCAAAATCTATAACAGAAAATCAGAGGAAAATCAGTATTATGATTGACGAATCAACAACAGTTAGTGTAAAATCTGTGTTAGTATTATGTTTGAGATGTGCTCTTTCAGATAACTCTGAAGTTGTTTCCTTTTTCTGGGACTTGATAGAACTTGAATCAACTACAGCAGATGTTATTATTCGAGAGATATTGAAGAATCTTTCTTCATATGGGATGAATGAAAACTTTCTGGCAGAACATTTAGTTGGTCTAGCATGTGATGGGGCCTCTGTAATGTTAGGTAGAACAAGTAGTTCCGTGAAGAACTATACAGCCTATTTTTATATATCCTACTTATGTTAATTGCCACTATCAACATATAAAATTTCAGTTTGATTGCTGTAATAGATTCGTACATATTGAAAACCGACTAAATATTTCGGATGGTCGCCATGATGGATTTTATATATGTAGGTCCTAGAGTTATGTACTGTTACATGAAGATCACTATGTACGTGTAGCATTCAAACTTAAATCGCATGATTAGGACACAAGAAGTAACAAGGAGATTTTAAAATTTCGCTCAGCTGCCATCTTGTGGTTAGGGAAACAATTGAAATAAATTAGATGCCAGTGGATTAACATTCGAATAAGGATTTACTGTACCAAGTTTCACTGCACTCGGAAGGTTAAATTGAGAGAAACGTCCATGTGAATATTTATACTTCGCGTCGCCGCCATGTTGGATTTGTGATCACCAGGTTATTTAAAGTCCTATAGGTGAACTTAAGTTCATAGCCCCTATGAACATTAAAAAAGTCAGTTCGATTGCTATAATAGATTCGTAGATATTCAGAGCCGTCTAAATATTTCGGATGGTCGCCATGTTGGATTGTTAAATTATAGGCCATAGAGTCATGTGCCATTAAAGGAAAATTATTGCGTAGGTTCATTATTCAAACTTTCACTCGATCGCATGACTACGACACAAGAAATAAAAACTTAATTTTAAAATTCGCACAGCCACCATCTTGAGGTTATATAAACAATTGAACTAATTTAGATACCAGTGCATTACAATGTGTATACACATTCCTGTACCAGATTTCCTTGCGTTTGGAACATTAAATTGCGAGAAAGGTGTATTTAAAATTCGCTTGGCCGCCATGTTCATTATGTAGTTAACCCGTTTTTGAAAGTCTTATAGACGAACTTCCAGTAGTACCCTTTATCTCCGTACAAAATTTCAGGGTGATACCTCTAATAGTTTCAGAGATATAGAATGCCAGTGAAATATTTTGCACATCCGCCATCTTGTGGTTATGTAAACAAATGAACGAAGTTAGATGTCGGTGCATTACAATGTGTATAAACATATACTGTACCAAATTTTATTGCGTTTGGTTGGTTAAATCGCCAGAAACGTCTATTTAAACGTCGCAAATTCGCGTCGCCGCCATGTTGGTTTTGTAGTTACCAGGTTTTCAAAAGTCACATAGGTGAACTTCTACTAGTTTCCTTTAACACCGTAAAAAAATCCAGGGTGATATCGGGAATAGTTTCGGAGATATTGAATGCTGGTGAAATATTTCGCACAGCCGCCATGTTGGATTGGTGAGACGTAAAAAAAATTCAAGGGCACGGTCGGGGTCGTCCGGAATAGTGCTATGAACTTACCGAGTTTCATTGAAATCGCTCCATCCGTTTAGGATTTATTAGGGGGACACACACACACACCTCACACACACACACGGACAAAAGGTGATCTCATAAGCCTATTTTTTTTTAAATTGAAAATAGGCTAAAAAATGGAGTTGGAGCACAGTTTTTAAAGTTATTTCCAGATATAGTAATCTGGCACTGTTTAAACCATCGCTTGGAATTGGCCGTTTCTGATACAAGGAATGAAGTTACAGGTGTTAACCATTTCCATTCTTTCTTTGACAAATTGTATTCTTTATACAGCATGTCTCCCAAAAATCAAAGGGAACTCAACATTTGTGCTGCTTCACTGGAACAAAAAGTTAAGAAGATTGGGAAAATATTTACAATAAGATGGGTAGTTTCAAGCCAGAGAACTGTAAAAGCTGTCTGGGAAAACTACAGTGCTCTAGTAAAACATTTTAGTGAGGCCAAAAATGACCACCAGAGAGACTCCAAAGAAAGGGCAAAATTCCAAGGTCTAGAAAATATGTTAACTTGTGTAGAATTTCTAGAAAATATTGCAATTATGTATAATGCTCTTGTTGAGTTAGCTGATTTGTCATTAGAGTTGCAGAAAAGAGAGACAAGTCTGACAGAGGCTCAAAATGCAATCAAGCGCACTATAAAAGTGTTTGAATCTATGTGTAACTCAGCTTCTGGAGAATACTAGAGTACAATAAAGGTATTGATTAGGCGGAACTTTTGCAAAATATTAATACTAATTGTTGCATCAATACAGAACCATAATGAACCATTCAAATACTAAAGAACCGTTCTTAAAGCAGCAGAAAACAAAAAGTTTAGAAACATAGGATTACATGATTCTAAAAAAGTTGTAAAAATTGACAGAAAGCAGTTTTTCAGAAGTCTTGTGAACAATTTAAACAACAGGCTTATGGAAAATGTGTCCACATCATCTCATCTTGGTTCCAGCTCTAGTCAGCAGAGACATGAGAGAATGACAAAAGTTATCAGTGATTCAAAGGTACCATACAAAAATAATTGGCCCTCCACTTCTACTTTGGATATCTGCTATGGTGATGAGAGTGTCGGCAACCTTTGTGACTTTTTCCACATGTCAGACAAGAGGAGGTACATTAATGCTTTTAGAAAGTATGTCGAGACCAAGGAAATTCCAGTGGAGCTGATGCCTTTAATCAAGACTGTACAGACCATTCCCATCTCTTCAGCAGAAGCTGAAAGAGCTTTCAGTACCATGAATGAGATCCACACCGAAAAGAGAAATAGGCTGCTGGTTGAAAGATCAAGCGGACTTATTTTCATAAGCAGCGTAGGACCTCCTGTGCATTTATTTAACCCACAACCATATGTCAAGTCATGGCTACGAAAGGGGAGACGTTCAGCTGATGAAACAACTTGTCGGAAACACGAGGCCGCTGATTTTGACACCCAATACGAGTCAATTTGGAAATTGATGAATTAATAAGGTGAGTTCCTGTAAATATTTTTTTCCAACTAAATCACTGGGTATGGGGGTTATATATTTATATTTGGTAATTCTGGTTAGATATTATGGAGCTTATCACCAATGAATTTCCTCAAAATCAGGATTGTCCGATTATAGATCACAAATTAATTATTAATTAATTTACTGTATGGCTTTTAGTGCCGGGAGTGTCGGAGGACAAGTTCAACTCACCAGAGACTGTAGCTGCTTCAATACGGACACCCATGGGGTGAGCTACAAGTTCCATTCAATTTCAAGTAGTTCCAACTTTTGCTACCAGATGTCACTGACATCTAGTGGTGAACGTTGGAACTTTGATAGAGCATTTCAACGAAATCTAACCTACAATTTAGCTTCACACAAGTTTAATTAGTGGAAGGTTTTTTACATGCCATAAATCTATGACATGGGACCGCCGGCTTTACTTCCCCTCCAAAGGCAGCATACTGAAGGATTTTAACACTCTTAAAATATCCAACGACTTCGGCTGGGTTTGAACCCGCGATCTTGGGCATAGAAGCTCAGCATGCTACCCACTATGCCACTGAAGCAGTATTCAATAAAATTGATATGCCAGAAATAAAACTATGTTCTACTAAACTAGGTTTCTTTATGCCGAGTATGGAAATATCTTCAGTTTTCTCCTGATATGTGCAGTTTTTTGATCTTTTAATACTATTACTGAATTGATGAGAACACATATGGATATCAAATATTGTAATAGATCTACAAATGTATTTCTTACAAAGGTGGAATTTATATAGCCTACATAAAATGAAACACAACACTTATACAGGGTGTTCATAAATTCAACGGACTCAATATTTTGGATTCTTTTATTCTGACGTATTACACACACAAACCTAGTAATTACACACAATAGTTTCCCATACCTTCAAGTGAAGAACAATATTTTTTTTTAAACTCCTGTGGAAGTATTCTGGAAGTGCTGAGCAGTGGCTACGCTCGCTAAAGCGCAGCGTTAGGCTATAGGGCCAAGCTCTCTGCTATCTCGGTAGAAGGGTGGGGTCGAGCCCCACCGTCGATCCTTGAAATGATTTTCCATGGTTTCCCATTTTCAACACCAGGCCAATGCTGGGACGGTACCTTCTGACAGGCCATGGCTGCTTTCTTCCACATCCCTGCCCAGTTGCATTCATTTTCATCCATTCCATCTCTCATCCTGACGCGCAAGTCACCCACGGGCGTCAACTAGAAAGACCTGCACTCGACCTCTCAGGAGGCCACACGACAAAAAGAAATTAAAATAATGAAAAATAAATTCCGCGCATTGCGTTCCCTCAGTTCCAATTCACAAGAGGTGTTGAAAGTGACCACCATTTTCTTTCAGGCACAAATTTACACGGTCACACATGTTTTGCTCACATATGGTGTTCTTTCTTTAATCCATTAAAGAAATTGCTTTTTTGTGTTCTTGTAAAGAATGCGGATTGTCTCTGTACACTATTTTTCTTTAAATACCCCCTCAGAAAAAAATCAGGAAAGGTTAAATCTGATGAACAAGGAGGCCACAAATTTCTTGAGATTACTCTACTTCCGAAAAAAATCGCAAAATAGCCATGGTCTTGTTATCAGTATAACAAGTGGCACCATCTTGCTGGAACCAACAAGAGCGCTTATCCTCTTCCAATAAAGTTATGAATTGTTGCACAATGTCCCACTTTCAGCGCTTTACGTGTTCACACAATTGATGCTCCAGTTCTTGTGATGAACGTCATAGAGATTTAGGTGGAGATCTGCCAAACATCGCAAAGGAAAATGTCAGTAATTAATTTAGGTCTCCCACATTGTTCCCTATCACCCACGAAGTCTGTGTCACGAAACCTGCATACAAGATCATACAAGTTAAATTTAATTGGTAAGGGTTCATCAGGAAATCGATGACTCCATAGTTCCATATATCTCTTAACTTTTGCACTCAAAATAAACCTCCAATAAAGCGACCCACAATGCACACGTAAAATGAATTGTTGCCCACTCGAGCTTGTAAGACTCACTCTGCGCAAGGCAACAGCTGCATTGTTCTGACAAGACTACAACTGATTCTACCATGCCTGATAACATCTCACAGCCAAGTATATAATAATAACCCCTGGCACTACAGCCCATGAAGGGCCTAGGCCTACCAAGCAACCGCTGCCCAGCCATTTGGCCTGCAGATATTGGGGTGATGCGTTGTTAGCGCGTCGGTTCCCCTCGGCTGTTAATCTTGGTTTTCGTGGCCGGGCTCTGCCTCACAGTCAGACAGCTACTCAATTGTCCTCACGAGGCTGAGTGCACCCCGTTCCAGCCCTCACGTCAGTTTCTAAAATCCCTGACAGAGTCAGGAATCGAACCCGGGGTTTCTGGGTGAGAGGCAGGCGCGCTACCTCAATACCACGGGGCCGGCATCTAACAGCCAAGCTTGCCAACTTATACCGTCAGATACGTGAGCTACTATTTTTCAAAGTTAGAGTCCGGGTACTTTATGAACACCCTGTATTAATATTTAAAAATAATATTTGAGTCGAATGGACAGAACTGAAAGCTACAAGGTGATTCTTTTGCTGGAGCATGGCTGCCAGCTAACCAGAAGCGCATGTGGTTGCTGTTAGCCAAGCCACTGCTTCTGACTTGCTTACTACTAGCAGCAGCCTGAGCTGTCTTGGCTAACGACATCCAAATGTACCTCTGGTTAGGTGGCAACCACGATCCAACAAAAATCTTACCCTGTAGGAAGGTTTATCAGATGGCTGTTGTTTACGAACCTTCCATGATACATCATGGCATAGCAACTAATGGTTGACAGTAATCTTGATACACCAGTACCATAATGTTTCTTCACCACTATAGTTGGAAAATAGATCACAGAAAATGATGTTTTAGTGCCATGCCAGTTTATGGCATCCTGCAATTTCTACACTCCTTGTTTCATTTCAAAAGTTTGGTGCTTTTCAGTCGGTCAACACGAATTTACACAAAAAGAGCTCGGTTATGCCCTAATCCTGAAATAAATTACATGAGATTAATAAATACACTAGGATGACCAGTTTCGATCGTCAAGCGATCATCATCAGATCCATTACACTTAGGCTATAACATCTATGTTTGAGAATACAGGTGAAAAATATTTACAATACCGTATGTACAATTATTTAGTTGCAGTATTGGTAATGCAACTGTCGGTGTATGCTAAATGTAGTATATCTAATGTTAGGTGAAATGCTAAAATGGTGATAAAAATCCGGAGTTTGTCTATTTGGGGTGATTATATGGTTATAAAAAGTCAGCTATGGTTATACTGTAGGGGCGTGGTGGCTCAGCGGTCTAGCTGTATGCCTCTCACCAAGGCGGCCCGGGTTCGATTCCCGGGCAATGCATGTGAGATTTTCGAAGTGAAATGCCATGTCCTGTGGTTCGGATTCCACGTAAAAAGGAGGTCCCGTGGCTCATAATCATCAGATTCACGGTCACGTAAAACTACAATCTTCCTTTGTTATACTGTAATAATACAGAATGATACTTATCCGGTTGTCTTCCTGGCTGGAACTTCGAGCAGTTTCGGGTTCACGCTAGCATCAGTTTTGGTCAACTGAACCCGGGTGGTAACTGGACGAAACTGGTTTTTCCTTTCTCCCCCCTTTTGTTCCTATGTGCTTTCTGAGGTCAGTGCAATGTTTATTTGTATGACGTGGCCAAATCTAGATAAGACTGTATGTTATTGAATACTGGAAGATTTACAACTATTAAAGACCTTGGAACTGTCTTCGCCACGTGTGGACTAAAAAGCCACACAATTGTTTCATTTCACTGAGGAAGCTCATACAAGCTCTTACTGCAGTCTTCCTCAGCATTTCTTCAATTATTTCAACACATAATACAGTGATTGCCATAGCTATGAGCCCACTAGGAAGCCTTCTATAGCTGATGTATCACAAAGATTTACACTTTGTAATGAATATCTCTTCATTTGCCCTCTGATGTGTGTCTATGGAACTTTCAAGCAAGGCCGAACATAATATATAGGAGTGGAAGTTGCACTTTTTTGATTCATCTGGTGGAAAGTTCTGCACAGCTTCTTTGCCATGATTGTACGTGCTATTCCCAGTCCGGGGCCGATAACCCAGCATCAGCAGCAGCAGCTATTACCAATCACATCCAGTCTAATTTTTACCTAGGCCTACCTTCTTTTACACCAATCAAACTGGTATACCGATATAGTAATGTAATTTCTCTAAATAATCTCTGTAATAAAGCACCTGCAATCATGCTATTCTTCTTCTTCTTCATTTCCCGTTTCCAGCTTCCTGGGTCGGGTTGTGAATCAAGGACCTCCAACGTTGCCTGTCTCTCCACCACTCCTCTCCCCCTTTAAGTACATCTTCAGGTTTTCCTCCCTTCTTCTCCACGCACTCCCACACTGTATCTGCCCATCTCTTTCGGGGCCTTCCGCGCGGTCTCTTCCCCGAAACCTTTTCCAGAAAAGCTTTCTTTGGCACTCTCTCCTCTCCCATTCTCATCATATGTCCATACCTCTTTAACTTGGTTGTTTCTATCCTGTCCTGCAGCTTCAAGATTCCTGTCCTCCTTCTTATCTCCTCGTTTCTGATTTTATCTCTTCTGGTCTTCCCTTCTATACCTCCGCTGCTTGTATTCTACTCTCCTCTCTTTTTGTAGTGGTCCATGCTCCAGCTGCATATGTTAGTACGGGTCCATAATAGGTTGAATATAATACCTGCTTACATTTCTTTGGGACATCTTGGTTCCACAGAATACCCCTAACACTCTGGTAGAAGCTGTTCGCTTGTTGTATTCTCTTTCCAATTTCCTCAGTAATCTTTCCATCTTCTGTGATCACACTTCCCAAGTACTTGAAACTTTTCACCACTTCTAGAATTTTTCCGTTCACTTCTATCTTTCCTCTTCCCTCCTTACTTCCCCTTGACATTACCATTGTCTTGCTCTTCTCTGTGCTAACTTTCATCCCAAACTTCTCAATCTCTTGGTTCCATACATCTACTTGTTTTTGTACTTCCTTTTCATCCTCACCCCATATCACTATATCATCTGCAAACAGCATGGCCTTTATTGCCTCTTGTCCCAATCTCTGTTTAACATTCTTGTGGATTTCATCCATGACTATGATGAATAGTAAGGGGGACAATACACTTCCTTGACGGAGACCCGTTTCCACCTTGAACCATTCTGTTTCTCCTATTGTGGTCTTTACGCTACTGACACAATATTTGTACATAGCTTTCACCATTTGCACTTCTGCACTGTTAACTTGCCTTTTTCTTAATACATCCCACACCACCTGTCTAGGCACACTGTCATAAGCTTTCTCAATATCAATAAAAGTCATCACCATGTCTTTTCCAAACTCCCATCTTTTCTCCATCATATGCCTTAGTGTAAAGATTAGATCAAAAGTTGATTTGTCTCTCCTAAAACCATACTGTTCTTCTTCCATCTCTCCATCTGTCTGCCTCCTCAGTCTACCTTCCAATACCCTCTCAAAGATCTTGGCTACATGGGCAATAAGGGTGATCCCTCTGTAATTGTTACATTCCTTTTTGTCACCTTTCTTAAAAAGTGGGATAATTAAACCCTTTCCCCATTCTTCTGGGATCTCTTTCTTCTTCCAAATTATTCTAAATAGTCTATACAGCCACTGCAACCCTACTGGTCCTGCTGCTTTTATCATTTCTGTGGTCACCTCATCCACTCCAGGTGCTTTGCCACTCTTCATCTTCTTTATGGCTTCCTCTATTTCTAGCATAGATATCTCCTTTTCTTGTTCTTCTTCTTCCTCCATTGTTCCTTCTTGTTCCCTTTCTTCATCCAGTTCAATGTGTTTAACATTCAGTAGCTTTGAAAAGTATTCTTCCCATCTTTTCAATATACCATCTCTTTCATACAATATCTGTCCCGCTTCAGTTTTTACAAATTTTGTGTTTTCCCTACCTTTCACACTGTTTTTTTACTAGCCCATATAGAACCTTTTTACTTCCTTTGATATCCTCCTCTAGAGTTTCAGTGAAACTTTCCCAGCTTTTCCTTTTTTCTTCCTGTACAATCTTTTGACATGCCTTCTTGGCTTCTCTATATTTTTGCCATTTCTCTGCATCTTTGCTGCATATCCACTTTCTCCATGCCATTTGTTTTTCTTTAACTGCTTCCTTTACCCTGTTGTTCCACCAAGGAGTCTCCCTTTCCTTTTTCCTCCCTGATAATCTTCCACA
This sequence comes from Meconema thalassinum, assembly GCA_946902985.2. Taxonomy (NCBI): domain Eukaryota; kingdom Metazoa; phylum Arthropoda; class Insecta; order Orthoptera; family Tettigoniidae; genus Meconema; species Meconema thalassinum. The sequence continues at coordinate 935,444,300 of OX336390.1, forward strand.
AGTGTTTACTGCACACTTCACAAATCCATTCTTAAAACATGTCCATTCCATTTCTATGCTTTTTGCTTCATCTTTGGGAATTTCCTGTTTTAGTTCCTCTTGAAACTTTTCCATTACCGCCTTCTCTTTTAGTTTCCATACCTTTATTTTTCTTTCCCTTTTTTCTACTAGTTTTGTGATTTTACCAAGCCTTACTTTGGCTATCACCACTTTGTGGTCTCCATCAAAATCTCCTCTGGGCATAGCTGTCACATCTACTAACTGTCTTTGTTTATCCTTTTCCACCAGAATAAGGTCAATCATTGTCTTTGTCTTCCTGTCTCCCCATCCATACCTAGTTATTTTTTGCGAGTTCTTTTTCCTAAACCACGTATTTCCAACAGTTAATCCATTCCTCCTACAGAAATCTACTAACAGGTCTCCTTCTTCATCCTGATTTCCATAGCTAAACGGGCCAATAATCTCTTCTTTTCCCTGTCTATCTGTTCCCACATGTGCATTCATGTCTCCCATTATTATCACTTCTTTGTCTTCTATACACTTTTCCAGCTCTTCTAGAAACTCTTCTAGACATTCATCTACCTTCCCTGTTTGGGGAGCATAAACCTGTATAAAATCTTTTGTACCACTCTCAAGTCCAAGCCTGACTTTGATAATCCGGTCACTAATCGGGTCAATTTTTTCAACATACTGGTCTAGGTCCTCTCTCAATATGACACCAACGCCATTCGTTGCCTTCTGTCCCCCACTCCAATATAATCTGTACCCTTTCCCTTTCTTCACTTCTTTTCGCCCTTTCCCTTTCCATTTCGTTTCACTCACTCCCAGCATCGCTATATCTTTCTTCTCCATATAATCAACCAGCTCTTCTACCTTTCTATTGAGTGTCATGACATTAATGAAACCAACCTTCGTTACGTCTGGTAGCCTACTTCTCACAGCTCCCCCAGGACACCGGGAGCTGCGCGTCGCCTCCGGGGGACGCCCTAGCTGTTTCCGAGGCCTCAATTCACAAACTTTCATAATATAGGCTATTTGTTCGATGGGCTCGCCACACCCAAAGGCATTTTATAACCTACTGCCAGGTTTTTACTTTAGACCGCCCCTAACATGGGGAACAGACGCCTTTTGCAGCCGCTCCTCTGGAGTACAGACGCTGCTGGTGACAGTTCTTCCGCCTTCTCTGCCGTTGGGACACTTGTTCCTCATCCGCCTTCAAAGCCGTTCACTGCTACCTACACAAGCTGAGGAAAAATTCCCCTTCTCATTTAATCCCCAGAAGGGAGGGTTGCCTCGTCTGCCAGCTTTGCCGTACCGAAGACTCCTCCTCCGCCGCCGCTGCCATTAAGGACTTCACCCTTAACCCTGGGCATGGGTTCCGTGCTATACCCCACGGGACTGGGTCCTTGCCTGAACTCCGCCATCCTATCACTCCGACCTACTGAAGTGTAGGATGCCCACCCCCGTGACGTGGACACGCCAGGCAAGAATTACTCAAGTGGAGAATAGGGAAGGTGACCCTATCTCCCTTGAGCCGGGTTAATGGTTGCGTATGGTGCCACAACCAAAGGCCTGCAATCATGCTATATAAAATGAAAAACAAGGTAGTTCATTCCAATACATTGTGTAAGTTGAACTCTGATTTGCATGCGCATCAAACAAGAGGAGCTAACAAAATTTATTGTAACATGAGAGAGAAGCTGGTATTCAGAAAGGTGTAAGGCAAGGCTGCAACTTATCACCCATACTTTTCAATCTTTACATTGAACAAGCAATGAAGGAAATTAGAGAAAAATTTAAAGTGGGAGTGAAGATTCAAGGAGAAATAATTTCAACTCTGAGATTTGCCGATGACATCGTCATCTTGGCCGATACGCCTGAGGATTTGAATGAGTTTTTGAATGGTATGGACTCTGTCTTGAGAAAAGAATTCATAATGAAAATTAATAAATGTAAAACAAAAATACTGGAATGCAGCCAAAATAAATCAGAAACCTCTATGGACATCAAATTGGCAGGTGAAACGCTGAAGGAAGTAGGAGACTTCTGTTACTTAGGAAGCAAAATAACCAGTGATGGACGAAGCAAAGAGGATATAAAAAGTAGGTTGGCTCAGGCAAGGAAAGCATTTCTACAAAAAAGGAATCTGTTGACATCGAATATAGATTTAGGTATTAGGAAATCATTTTTGAAAGCCTTTGTCTGGAGCGTGGTGCTCGATGGAAGTGAAACTTCGACTATTGGTGCAGCAGAAAAGAGGAGAATTGAAGCATTTGAAATGTGGTGTTACAGGAGAATGATGAAGATCAGATGGGTAGATAGGGTTACAAACAAAGAGGTATTAAGACGAGTGGGAGAGGAGAGATGTTTCTGGCGACTGCTAATGAAGAGAAGAGATAGGTTGTTAGGACACATATTAAGACACCCAGGAATAGCATGCTTAGTTATGGAAGGAAGGGTCGAGGACAAGAACTGTAAGGGTAGACCAAGGTTAGAATATGTTAAACAGATTGCCTCGGATGTAGGGTGTGGTAGCTATGTAGAGATGAAACTATTAGCTCAAGACAGGGAGGCATGGAGCGCTGCATCAAACCAGTCAAAAGACTGAAGACTCAAACAACATTCACTCGACCAAGTATGGTAAGAACTCTTTGTGACATTACTTTATTCACTTCTATAGTCTCCCTGAGTGGCTCCTTCTCTACCAGAATGTAAAAGAAATCTTAATAATTAGTTGAAATTATGAATGTTTACACAGTGTTGTCTCTTTATATACATTATGTTTCAGTTCTCGCATTAGGCTCTATCTCTGGCCGGTGAGGACCGTTGCATTTCTGAGAATTCGAGCCGTCAACTCCTCTTCTCCTATTCATAAGACATTACCCCACATTGTGGGGCTCGGGAGGTCTGACAGCTGACTTAGCATAATGCACTCGGCACACTCATTAGTGCTTGCCAATTTGAGAAATGTCTTTAGTGAGGCTCGTACAGTCGATATAGCCTACCTGTCCTGGAAGTAATGACGTAGCTCACCGACACAGTCGTAATGTGGGCACAGTACTTCTGTTCATGTACTGTACATTATAACTTGTAAAAACATGAACGTAATTCTTTTCTCTGTCACCAAATAACATTTCTATGTACTGCACCATCACATGCCATGGCTCAGGTGCCTATTTCAAAATAAATTTAAAAAAGAAATGTTCTTCTGCCTTTTGATCGTACCACTGACATAGGAAGCAGAAGAATTTCCTAAGCCCTCTACATCACATCATCATCATCATCTTGCATATTTTCCAGCCACTGGCCGGGTCTGTTTGGAACTTAAGCTCCAGGGGCAGATGACCTCATAGTTCCGCCCCTTAAAACAACAATAACTAACTAACTACAAAGGCTGTTTTTTAAGTAAGGGCCGTTTATTTTTTAAAAATGAACCGAACATTTTATTTTAAACCACATTTATTTCTAGGTTTTACAAACCTTCCTCTATTTTTCGACATAGTTGCCTTGTTTAGTTTGGCACTGGTCATACCTTAAAATTAAGTTCTGAAACCCCTCTGCATAAAAGTTTGCCTCCTGCTCTGACAACCAAGAATTCGAGATATTATACATTTCAGGTTCCGTATTGACAGTAATCATTAAAATTAAAACTTACAATTTCCGCCTAGTCAATACTATACTTTTTTTTCTAAATATTTCAAGGGTACATGTTTCAGGTCCCAATCTTTCTGGACCCTTCTTCAGCCCATAAAATCACACATGGAGCCCATCAAATCACAAAAACATCGATAAACACAAACTGCACACACACAATAAATAGATAAAAACACTGCAAAAACATCTAAGAGTCTAAAATCTAAAAATAACATGCATGTTTTACTGTCTTCAGGAACATGTTTTCACTTGTTCTTCATCTGAGTGAAATGTCATTTGACGCTGTGAAACACTGGGCACATATTTTGAAGTCTATAAGTGGCGTGCTGTAAGAACTTACTGTATATCCTGTACTGTTTTTGTGGCTGAAGATGGGTTGGACGTCAATAGCTACATGTTACAAATTCTTGTTTTAAAATTTTATGCATTTGGCAACTTGTCTTTTATGGATTAAGATAGTCTTCTGCCATACGGTATGGAAAATGTCAGAGAAGTTTGGTTGGCGTGTAGCTACATTTGAATCCGAAGTCAGACGAAAACAGCCCCGCGGCGACAAGTGAAGGTCAAGCTTCGCTTGGCTAGAGCAACTTACTAATACTGAGTGCGTGCTATTGACGTCCAACCCATCTTCAGCCACAAAAACAGTACAGGATATACAGCAAGTTCTTACAGCACGCCACTTATAGACTTCAAAATATGTGCCCAGTGTTTCACAGCGTCAAATGACATTTCACTTAGATGAAGAACAAGTGAAAACATGTTCCTGAAGACAGTAAAACATGCATGTTATTTTTAGATTTTAGACTCTTAGATGTTTTTGCAGTGTTTTTATCTATTTATTGTGTGTGTGCAGTTTGTGTTTATCGATGTTTTTGTGATTTGATGGGCTCCATGTGTGATTTTATGGTCTGAAGAAGGGTCCAGAAAGATTGGGACCTGAAACATGTACCCTTGAAATATTTAAAAAGAAAGTATAGTATTGACTAGGCGGAAATTGTAAGTTTTAATTTTAACCAAGAATTCACTGCTGTTTTCACTTGTTCATCGTCGGCGAAACGCTTCCCACCAAGATGACGTTTCAGCTGCGAAAGGAGGTTTCAGGGGCAGAATGGGATACCCATGTCTTATCTCCTGTGATGATTCGACTCAACATGTCATCCCCTTCTTGGGCATAATGAATCAAAAAAGTGAGGGAACTGGCCAATCTCTTTCGTTTGTGGTCTTCTGTGAAGAGTCTGGGTACCCATCGAGAGCACAATTTCCTGAACTTTAGGTTTTCAGACACAATCGTACCTCACACGCGGCGGGCGAATCAATAATCTCTAACATTGTAAAGATGCACAGTTCAGCGTACAGGTTAGCTACACAGCTGCAACTGACGCCTGCTTGTTCGCAAAGGATGCCGAGAGGTAGCGCGCACGTTTCTTGCGGCATGCGCACTAACTACGGGCTTAAAAAAAATGGCCCATACTTAAAAAACAGCCTTTGTAACATGAGCTTCTTCTCCTCCTTCTGTCTTCCCACCATCACTTCATCTCCACCTTGGTCCAGTCTTCTCCTTTCTTTTGCATGCAGTTCTCCACACCTTTCAGCCACTTGTCTCTTGGTCTTTCCCCCTTTCATTTCATCTCGTATATCTTCCCCTTCTCCTCCATTTGCTGAACTTGTCATACCATTTAAGCCTTGATTCCTCTATCCTATCCTGTAATGCTTCCTCCTTGACTAATTCTCTGATCTTCTCATTTCTTAACCTGTCCATCGTTGTCACTCCATTAGTCATTAGAGATATTAATATAAACTTCCTTTACTATGAATTTAATAATGCATCCAATAAAACATGGCTTCATATACAACCTGTGACATAAGTTCTGATCATCCTCACAGGAAGGGCATGGAGCTGACAACTGCTGTACCGTACGCTGATTATTTTTCTAAAAATAGCAATAAAAGATTCTAACAAGACATCAGTTTTATTCAGGAGACTGACAAACCCATGATAATAATATGAGCAGTCAATAACCATAAAAATGCTACATCATTCAAGTAATACCATATTATTTGTAAACTAAGTATGGTAGGTTACCTGAAAACACCAGTGCAGTAAAGAAACACAAACACAATTCAATGGCATATTGTTTACATCGGAAGTTAGAAATGTATCTACTGAGTGAAATGCATTCCTTTTTAACCCTCTTAGTGCCAAGCCATTTCCTGAAATACTTGCCAAGAATGCCAAGCCATTTTCAATGGTCATGCAGACTATTCGAAAAAAAAAATCACCAATACCACATTTCCAACAATAGAATCATTATTTTTGCTTTGCATTATAACCAATACCTCAGTCTTTCATACATTATGTTCATAAAAGTAAATACTGCATTTAACCCTTTTTAATATGGTTATTCTCATAATTATTCAATTTTTTTTCGAAAAATCAGTTTTGAGCCTAAATTAAGGACACCTAAGGGTCATATTCGAAAAAACTACGTTTCCAGCTGTAGAAAGTTCTTAGATTCATCTGTAGGCAGAAAACGTCAACTAGAAGAAAACAACTGCACCGCAATTTTGGCGGGAACGCGCGTGATTGGGGGAGCGCAAAGGGAGGGCGTGAATACAAACTCAAACCTATTGCGTAACGGACTTCGAAGGAAAAAAGCAAACACCGCACAGGCAAGCTTGAAACCTCACCTTTCCAACGGTATGAAATAATCACGGACATATGCCTACAGAAATCTTAAAATATAAGATAAACAGCGCGCCGATTCAATCGGCTTTGGCACTTTTGGCGCGAGCAGCGAGAGCCGATCTGATCGGCGCATGGCACTGAGAGGGTTAACTACTCTTTTGTGACAAATAGAAAGTATTTTGGGTGCAAGTTCCGATGGACTGTATAAAAATAACAGATTGACATACCAAACTGATTTTACTACTAAATGTTTGCTTGTTATATTGTTATGTCTCAACATAATCGCCAAGACGATTGGAACATTTGTGGTATCGTTACACCAGCTTTCCAATGCCCTCCGCAAAATATTCTGCCGCCACTGAGGTGGGTATGTCTGGAGAGTCTCCTGAAGTTTTTCCTTTTTGGTGAGGCATTGCCCCCCAATTACACCTTCAATTCTTGAAAAAGGTGAAAATCATTCACGACCGCACTGTGCCAACATTACGATAGACTTTCTCAAAGAATTCAAGTGTGAAGTTTTGGACCATCTGCCGTTTAGTCCAAACCAGCACTGAATGATTTTCACCTTTTTCGAGAATTGAAGGTATGGTTGGGCGGCAATGCCTGGCCAAAAAGGAAACACCTCAGGAGACTGTCCAGACGTAGCCACCTCAGTGTCGGCAGAATTTTTTGCCGAGGGCATTGGAAAGCTGGTGTAACGATATGACAAATGTTTCAATCGTTTTGGCAATTATGTTGAGACATGAGAAATAAAGTTTTTACGGTTCCGTCTAGTCAATACCTATTTTATTAAAAATTTTATCGTGACATAATCACTTGTCTTTTTATGTGTAGGTACAGATTGACATACCAAACTGATTTTACATTGAACAAGCAATGAAGGAAATTAGAGAAAAATTTAAAGTGGGAGTGAAGATTCAAGGAGAAATAATTTCAACTCTGAGATTTGCTGATGACATCGTCATCTTGGCCGACAAGCCTGAGGATTTGAATGAGTTTTTGAATGGTATGGACTCCGTCTTACGGAAAGAATTCATGATGAAAATAAATAAATGTAAAACAAAAATACTGGAATGCAGCCGAAATAAGTCAGAAACCTCTATGGAGATCAAATTGGCAGGTGAAAAGCTGAAGGGAGTAGTAGACTTCTGTTACTTAGGAAGCAGAATAACCAGTGATGGACGAAGCAAAGAGGATATTAAAAGTAGGTTGGCTCAGGCAAAGAAAGCATTTCTACAAAAAAGGAATCTGCTGACATCGAATATAGATTTAGGTATTAGGAAGTCATTTTTGAAAGCCTTTGTCTGGAGCGTGGCGCTCTATGGAAGTGAAACTTGGACTATTGGTGCAGCAGAAAAGAGGAGAATTGAAGCATTTGAAATGTGGTGTTACAGGAGAATGATGAAGATCAGATGGGTAGATAGGGTTACAAACAAAGAGGTATTAAGACGAGTGGGAGAGGAGAGATGTTTCTGGCGACTGCTAATGAAGAGAAGAGATAGGTTGGTAGGACACATACTAAGACACCCAGGAATAGCAAGCTTAGTTAAGGAAGGAAGGGTCGAGGACAAAAACTGTAGGGGTAGACCAAGGTTAGAATATGTTAAACAGATTGCCTCCGATGTAGGGTGTCGGAGCTATGTAGAGATGAAACGATTAGCTCAGGACAGGGAGGCATGGAGCTGCATCAAACCAGTCAAAAGACTGAAGACTCAAACAACAACAACATGTTTCGGTGTCTAACGATATTGACACCTTCATCAGCCTAAGTTATGGTAGCACTCAAAGACATTCACTATTTGTCCATAAAAAGTTCATTTTAAAATATAACATGCAGATCATTAAAATAACACTTTAGAAGTTTGTAAAAACATTGTTATAATAAAAGTTCACTAAAACATTAGAAAAGGCTTGGTGCACTGTCTTGGTTTAGTATGTTTTGTTTCCGATGATAGCCCCAGAAATCCCAGCAAGAGGTAACCATTCATAACTGGAAAAGAAAATCCCTATGTGAATATGAAAGGCTTTGGTTTTAATGCCTAGCTAGCATAATGCTAGCATAACTTAGGATGATGAAGGTGTCAATATCGTTAGACACCGAAAAATGTACCTACACATAAAAAGACAAGCGATTATGTCACGATAATTTTTTTAATAAAATAGGTATTGACTAGGCGGAACCGTAAAAACTTTGTTTCTTATTTTATTCTGTCAATACAGGAAAAATGTGCCACTTTAAAAGTCTAAAAGAGTATGTTGAGACATAAGAATAAAACAAGCAAACATTTAGTAGTAAAATCACTTTGGTATGTCCGGTATTTTTATACAGTCCAACGGAACTTGAAGAAAGAACAGCCCTTGTAGAAATTGTTTTTGGTGCAAGTTCTTACCAATGTTGTAACCCACAGATCCCGAGTCACAGTATGAAGTTAGCAGCAGTGCTAATTGCCATCTTCCTGACGACGCTAACACTTGGAAATGTTTCATCGAAACATCTGCAGCGCCAGGTGAGTGTTATACGATGTGACAATGTTGTGAAATCTATTACTAGAATCGCTTTTCAGACAGTCAGCACAAATGTACTCAATACGATTGGGCGGAGAGTTACAATTAATTTCCTGGTACACAAAATAAATACATGAATCATTTGTACAAGTAATAAAACACTTCTCACACAAATGGGGGGTTGAGTTTTGTTCATCACATGGACATCATCAGATCCTGCTCACATTTAACACTTATACTGTATACAACAGTATTTACAAAGTGGGAGCTGACAGATGTGAAGATTACCGTACAATCAGCTTGATTACTCATGCTTCAAAGATCCAGTCAAGAATAATTTACAAGAGGATAGATAGAAAACCAGATAGAAACGGGGTTGGGTGAAGACCAGTTTGGTGTCAGGAGAAATGTAGGAACAAGGGAAGCTGTACTAAGTCTTAGGCTGATTTTGGAAGGTAGAATAAGGAAAGATAAGAGAACGTTCATGGCTTTTGTAGACTTAGAAAAGGCTTTTGATAACGTTGATTGGCCTAAATTGTTTGACATTTTGAAATCTATGGGAATAAAGTACAGGGATAGGAGGGTAATCTACAATCCATACAGAAACCAGACAGCAGTTATTCGAGCTGAAGGACATGAGAGAGAAGCTGGTATTCAGAAAGGTGTAAGGCAAGGCTGCAACTTATCACCCATACTTTTCAATCTTTACAATGAACAAGCAATGAAGGAAATTGGAGAAAAATATTAAGTAGGAGTGAAGATTCAAGGAGAAATAATTTCAACTCGGAGATTTGCTGATGACATCGTCATCTTGGCCGACAAACCTGAGGATTTGAATGAGTTTTTGAATGGTATGGACTCTGTCTTACGGAAAGAATTCATGATGAAAATTAATAAGTGTAAAACAAAAATATTGGGATGCAGCCGAAATAAGCCAGAAACCTATATGGACATCAAATTGACAGGTGAAAAGCTAAAGGAAGTAGGAGAATTCTGTCACTTAGGAAGCAAAATAACCAGTGATGGACGAAGCAAAGAGGATATAAAAAGTAGGTTAGCTCAGGCAAGGAAAGCATTTCTACAGAAAAGGAATCTGTTGACATCGAATAAAGATTTAGGTATTAGGAAGTCATTTTTGAAGGCCTTTGTCTGGAGCGTGGCACTCGATGGAAGTGAAACTTGGACTATTGGTGCAGCAGAAAAGAGGAGAAATGAAGCATTTGAAATGTGGTGTTACAGGAGAATGATGAAGATCAGATGGGTAGATAGGGTTACAAACGAAGAGGTATTGAGACTAGAGGGAGAGGAGAGATGTTTCTGGCGACTGCTAATGAAGAGAAGAGATAGGTTGGTAGGACACATACTAAGACACCCAGGAATAGCAAGCTTAGTTATGGAAGGAAGGGTTGAGGACAAGAACTGTAGGGGTAGACCAAGGTTAGAATATGTTAAACAGATTGCCTCGGATGTATGGTGTGGTAGCTATGTAGAGATGAAACGATTAGCTCAAGACTGGGAGGCATGGAGCGCTGCATCAAACCAGTCAAGAGACTGAAGACTCAAACAACAACAAGCTACAGATGTTCTTAATTAAACTTTGAAACAAATCAGATTTCCAAAACCAATGAGTGTTTGATGGACGTTATCTGTGATTTATGTGTTAATGCTTGTATTCTTGGATTTGTCTGATTCAGAGGTTCTGACACCTCGGAAATGTAACGCATAAGTATTTGAATTTAACCTTTGTTATTGATAGGGTGGATGTCATATTCCTATATTCATTAATAGGATTTATCAAGCTTAATGGATGTTAGGGTCCAGGAAAGATTATTATACAACTTTATACCCATGTGGAAAGTTCCTTTCTGATTGCTTGTTGTCCTAGTGGTACCAGTGTGTAAAGAATATATTTGTCTCGCGTTATGCTTCCAAGGAGTCCCTGATCTGCACTGAGTAATGTGGTAGCGAGAGTTAACAATAAGGATAGTGTAATACTGATGGGGGATTTGAATGCTCACACTCGCTCATTCACTCAGAAGGCTTCTATGGGATACAAAGATTCCGCGCCGAGCTCACAAAATGCCTCAACTGAACTCTGTTTTGGGCGAGTTCTTGCCAGTTGTTCTCATTCAGATATCTACAAAGTTTGGAGATTTCAATTTTCGAGGAACTTCGTGGTCTTCCTACTGGCCTTTTTCCTCTTGGTTCTTCTTTAACCCTCTCAGTGCCATGCGCCGATCAGATCGGCTCTTGCTGCTCGCGCCAAAAGTGCCAAACACGATTGAATTGGCGCTCTATTTATCTTATATTTGTAGATTTCTGTAGGCATATGTCTGTGATTATTTCATACTGTTGGAAAGGTGAGGTTCCAAGCTTGCCTTTGCGGTGTCTACTTTTGTCCTTCGAAGTCCGTTACGCGATAGGTTTGAGTTTGTATTCACGCCCTCCCTTTGCGCTCCCCAAATCACGCACGTGCCCGCCAAAATTGCGGTGCAGTTGTTTTCTTCTTGTTGAAGTTTTCAGCCTACAGATGTATCTAAGAAATTTCTACAGCTGGAAACGTAGTGTTTCTTCGAATACGACTCTCAGGTGTCCTTAATTTAGACTTAAAATTTATTTTTTACAAAAAAAAAAAAATGAAAAATTGAGCAATTATCAGAATAACCGAAGCCTCCGTAGCTTAGGCGGCAGCACGCCGACCTCTCACCGCTGGGTCCGTGTTCAAATCCCGGTCACTCCATGTGAGATCTGTGCTGGACAAAACGGAGGCAGACAGGTTTTTCTCCGGGTACTCCAGTTTTCCCTGTCAAATTTCATTCCAGCAACACTCTCCACTATCATTTCATTTCATCTGTCATTCATTTAATCATTGCCCCAGAGGAGTGCGTCAGGCCTCGGCAGCCGGCACAGTTCATATCCTCGCCGCTAGATGGGGGCTTCATTCATTCCATTCCTGACCCGGTCGGAGACTGGAAGCAGGCGGTGGATTTTCATTTCATTTTCATCAGAATAACCCCTATTAAAAAGGTTTAGATGCAGCATTTTCCTTTACGAAAGTAATGTGTGAAAGAATGAGGTATTGGTTATAAAACAAGCAAAAGTAATGAATCTATCCTTGAAAATGTAGTATTTATAACTTTTTCGAATAGCCTGCATGATCATTGAAAATGGCTTGGCATTCATGGCAAGTTATTCAGGAAATGGCTTGGCACTAAGAGAGTTAATGATTTGTAAGACGATCCTTTCATCTCCCATCCTTAATAAATGACCAGCCCATTCAAGTCTTCTGGAGTTAATGATGTGGAGTGTTGGTGCTTTCTGTGATAGTGAGTGTATGTCTTTATTTGATCTTTTTTTCCAGCTTTCAGATGCGCGGTCAAAAATGATCCAAAAATTTTCCTATACACTTTATTTTCGAAAACCTGCAACTGGTGTTGTTCAATGCTAGGATAGGAAATAGAACTGAGGGGTATGAGAAGGTCTACCTTGAGGATAGGGAAGCGCACACCAATGGGAAATGTTTACTGGACTTCTGTGCTAACATGGGGTTATCCGTTGTGAACTCATTCTCCAAGCATAAGGAGATTCACAGATACACATGGGAGAGTAGAGGAATAACAGACTATATCATTACTGACTTTGAATTTAGGAAATTGATAAGGAAGTGTAGGGTATTGAGGGATTTTTTAATGAAACAGACCACAAACTGATCTGCTATGAATTACTCGTAGTTAGACCTAACATGCAGAAAACAAGGGATGTTTACAGATGTATTACGGTTGAAAATCTCCAGGATAAGGAACTCTGGCATAAAAACATGGAAATGATTAATGAGAAATTTCAAAGAGTAGAAGATAAAGAATTGCTGGACATTTTCGTCGTTATGTTGATGGATATCAATATTTTTCTGAAATATGTTGCTATTTCTTTTCGTCTCATCACGAATAAAGTAATCTGTAATATGTAAATGCATGCAGGCGCGGATTCAAGGGGGGGGGTCACGGGGGTCATGACCCCCCCAAATTTTTTTGCAAACTCAAAAAACGAAAACACAATAACTAGACAAATAAAACTTAACGAATTTTAACTGAAAAACAGGTTTTTTTTTTCATTTTATTCAATACTGAAAATATCTTTATTGCAATTATTATGTTATGTTACAACTTCATACCTGTTATATAAAAACGATTATTTATATAACAAAATCAACGAGTCTATTTTGTTTAGTAAACCTTGTGATTACCGAATCGATGTTTATAGTGATGTCACGATGAATGTGCAGCAACGCACGGATAGGAATTTGGGGATTTTTTCACAACAAAAAATTTTGCCGACGTCCAAACTGCAAGCTTGGTTGGCAATTTAAGCTGTGACTTTCTCCCTTTGTCGGTACCAACTTGACTTGCCGAAACTGTAACGTACCTTGATACTTTTCTTGAAGCTCGATGTAAAAGTCGCAAAACACGCCGTTGCAATTTGTACGAATATTTTTGGTGCGCTAAACGCATAAAATTTCTATCCATGTAGCTTGCAAAAAAATTGGTCTGGTTTTGTATATTTGTTTATTTTGTGATTGCATTTTTAGTGATACCATTTTTCTTACAATTTCGATTCTCTGACCCCCCCCCGCCAAAGCCAAACTCTAGATCAGCACCTGAATGCATGACAGAGGTAGAATTGAGAAATATTTGAAAGCAGGTCCACAAGATTCTGTTTGATACACACCTTTCATTATTCTAACAGCCTTTTTCTGCATTCCGAAGGCTGTTATGCTACAAGTTGAGCTACCCCCAAACATTATTCTACAGAAAGATGGAATGAAAACAGCCATAATGTGCATTTAAAAGAGCAAGTTCATTGGTAGTGTTTTTAGAACCCATGAAGCATAGCATCAACTGTCCCAATATGTAAACCAAGAAATTTTATGGTTTCAGTAAACTTAATATTGTCCTGATTTGTTATTGTGTTGGAAGCCATTTTTCAGTGTTACCTTAGTAATCGTGATTTAATGCTTTTCAATTGGTCAACACAATTGTACCGAATTGTAACGGGTGTTTCCCTAGACCTGTTTATTTTTTTCCATGTTCATGTAAAAATATTTTAATGACTTAAGTGCCAGTATTGCTCCTCAAAGAATCTCATGTAAATTTGTACCCCATTCCAGCCCTCACACCAGAATTAAAATTTCTTGTCAGAGCCGGGAATCGAACCTGAGCCTCTGGAAAAGAGCCAAATTCGCTAGCCACTACACCACAAGGTGATCTAAGTGGTGTGTCTTGAAGCCACATACCATCTGGTGCCCCAAATATACCACATCATATAGTCTTGTCATGAATACTGTTGCATGGTTCTTAATGAAAAATATATACAGTATTGTTGAAGATATTTTATTCTCCTTGTAATATACAGTATTTATCCTCATGGCGCAGTGGCTAGCATTGTTGGCTGTCACCCCCAAGGTACCGGGTTCGATCCTCGGCTCTGCCAAGACCTTAAAAGTCTTGGTAAGGTCTGGTACGGGATCTCTGAGCCTTGTGATGCGAAATGGGAACCTGCCGGATGCTATGGCAGCAGGGGGGGAGGGTGGAAAGGAACTGGTCACCCTACCACACACAAACTTCGCCTCGGGATGCCTGGTTAGTGTTCCCTTAATGAAGTCAAGCGCTCTAATTCAGGTTGCCTATGTCCCTGGAGGGGATATGGCACTCTAAAAAAAATATATATATTTATATTACACCCATTGTGAATGCATAGTAGCAATAATTTCTGAAAATGGTCGCCATTTACCTTTACACAGGTGGCAAGTCTCTTAGCCCAGTCATCTATGACAGCACGCACCTTCTCCACCAGGGTGTCTCTACTTAACTCTTAATAGGGCAGACTACATTTTTCAAATTTATACTTCAATTGTTTTTTTTTTTAAATTTTCATTTCAGCTCTAATTTGTATTTTACTTCTTATAATTTTGATTTTAGTTATTATTCAGTATTATTATAGTATCGTACATTATGTGACGAGTCCATAATGGCAATAATTAAGACACGAGTATGTTTATAAAACGAGCATATGCGGGTGTTTTAATTACCATTATAGGCGAGTTGCATACGACTGTTTATGTTCGACGATAATTATAACTTTATTATATGTTTTAACATAAATATTCATAAATATCTGTGGGACTCAGTAACTTCAGTTAGTGAACAGAGCGCGCTGGGTGGTTTGCTGACTGAACAGAGCGCATGCGTGGGTCAAAGAATTTCGAAAACAGAGACCATTTACTTTGCTTGGCAATGCTATTGTTTACAGCCTTCATGATGACTAGTGCTGATCAGAACTAGCATTCACTAATATTGTCACCGAAGTCGTTTGAAACCAATGCGCTGTGTAGAAACTGGAGTTGGGGATATTAAGGTACAGTGCTATTTCTTGTTTCATATTCGCCAGTTTATTTACGCGAACATATGGACGGTTCACTTTCCATGTCAGTAATTTATATAGAAGGTTGCTCTGTTCCTAACTTCTGGACGTAGATTCATACATTTCTTGAATATGTCATAGTATTTTCTTGTTACCGTAAAGGTTCGTGCTGATTTTGTGTTTGTGTTACAGATTGTAACTACAATGGTTGATTCGATATCCAATTTGAACTTTCAAATCATGTAATTCATGTCCGACATGTTGGATTTTGACCTAATTGGTCAATGAATGAGCTCTGATTGGCTGGAGAAACTGTTTCATAAAGAAGAATAGTACTATAATGACCCTCATTATGGATACAGTTTTCTGACATATAATAGGCGATTTACATTTTGACATCGTCGAACATAAATTTTAAAAATTTTCTTTATTTATTATTTTTTATTTTATAATTTTATTTTAATTTGTATATTTATGTTTGGTTTGCGACAACGCCCCGTGTACTTTGGGTGTGTGTAGAGTCTGTCTGATAACCGGTGTTAATTGTGATGACTGTATTAGTGTGTGTTATCTGTTTTTTAATTTAAGTACAGACTGCAACTTAGAATTTTTCAAATAGTTCCTACTTTTGCCGCCAAGCGCCACCGACAACGACTACTAGGCCAGGTTCAGAACTTAGCTACCAGACGCCAGCACAGACGGCTCTTGGCAACAAACGTAGAAACCTAAGAGCGTTGTTTACATTCTTAACCTATCCAATTTAGCTTCACACAGGTGCAATTAGTGGAAGGTTCTTTAACATGCCATAAATCTATGACATGGGACCGTCGGCTTTACTTCCCCTCCGAAGGAAGGCATACTGAGAGATTTTTAACGCTCTTAAAAAATCCGACGGCTTCAGCCGGGTTTGAACTCGCTATCTTGGGCATAGAAGCTCAGCATGCTACCGACTACGCCACCAAAGCCGCTTATTTATGTTTTATTTTATTGTATAATTTTAATATTTTTTGTTATATTTACTAGTATTTTATTTTATCCAGTTCAAGGACACAGATATAATATTTGCCTTTCAGAAATATTACAGCTACAGTACAAGATATTTTGTTGTAATTAGGCTGAAAGTTTCAACTATTAGCACCTTTGATAATAGCCTACAAACTCTCTTTATAGAAGGTATATACCACTATCCTATAAAGGGTTAACACCATCTCTTCAAATGCAGACTACAGTCTGTAATCCAAAGGATTGAGGTTGGGGACTAGAGGAAGGCCCAAATCAGCTGGAGATATGAAGTCAGGAACTTTGGAGTGATCTTTGCTTTGTATACTGGCACTGAATCTTGCTGGAAACTCCATTCTTGATATTTAGAGAGTATGTTGCTCTACTTCTGGCTTTAACACTGCCTTTGTAGACCTTCGCTGAGTTTTGATGCCTTGCTTGCAAAAATGCAGCTCAGTGGTGGTAGAATGGCTCACACCCCACCAAACCATTACTGAAGCAAGATGATGGCCTCGCTGGATCCTCGGAGCTCTTGCACGGACTTCACGACATGATGAGGCATTCACCTTATCATTTTGGACATTAAAAGATTCTTCAACAGTGAAAGATTTTCAACTGTAAAAAGAATTCTCTTGTACCCATCTCATGCGTACCTCTGCAGGAGGCATTTTGATTTTCGCTTCCTCTGCATCTTCAGCTGGGTTGTGGGAAGCCAGTAAGCATGTTACGAGACATTTCTCACACGAACAATGATTGATTGTCTCCACACTGCAAATATGAGCTTTCACAAGTGCTGGAGTCCTGAAGGTGTATGGTCTTCCTGATCTGGCCTGGTCGTCAGTTTCGAAGAATTGCTTGATAGTGCGGTTCACGAACACTCTGCCAATTTTCAATGTTTTTATTGTCTGGAAAATATTACATGAAGATCTCCCTACCTTGTAAAGAACTACCGTATTACAGCCAGACGGTTCTCATACTCTCTACAGACCAAGAAAGAGCCTCCAGTTACCATGCCTGGACTCTCAATGCCAACAGATCAAAAGTTTGTAACAGTATTTATGACAAGACTTACCATTGTGGTGTTCCAAATATGCCATATGATAATTCAGAGACTTGTGCTGTACAGCGGTGTTTGTTAGTGATATTCTGTTTTTTATATACAGAGAATGTTTTGTCAATCTGGGAGAATATTTCTTCTTACAGAGACCATCATCATCATCTTCATTTTCCGGTTCCAGTCTTTCCTGGGTCAGGTTGTGAATTAAGGATCTTTGCCTGTCCCTCCACCACTCCTTTCCTACTTGCAGTACATCTTCTAGTTTTCCTCCCTTTTTCTCTACACACTCCTTCACTGAATCCATCCTTCTTTTTCGGGGTCTTCATCGTGGTCTCTTTCCTGTTAACTTTTCCAAGCTTATTTCTTGTGGTACTCTCTCCTCACTCATTCTCATCATGTGTCCATACCACTTCAGTTTAGTTGCTTCTATCCTATCCTGGAGTTTCCAGATTCTTGTCCTTTTTCTAATTTCCTCATTCCTTACTCTATCTTTCCTCGTCTTTCCTTCGATGCTTCTTAGAAATCTTATCTCTGCTGCCTGTCGTCATCGTCGTCGTCCTTGTCCCAACTGCATATGTCAGTATGGGTTCATAATAGGCTATGTATAGAACCCTTTGGGACATCTCGATTCCACACTCTGATAGAAACTGTTTGCTTGTTGTATTCTTTTATTATAATTTTAAATGATCTAGTCGACTTCGTCGTTACGCTGGGGTCTGGCGTTACGTTACGGTGACGGGACGAAATGTACCCAGATGCACTGAGGTGTGTGACGTCATAGTACCGCATGGTGCATGTGTTCCCCGACAATCTCTACTTCGTTAGTATAAGACAAATTCCCCGATTCTTGGATGTCACGGGTAATCTCGAGAACCACTGGATGGATTTTGATGCGGTTTTCACCATTCTGTAAAGGATATCTCGAGGAAAGCTTCTGTAGAAAATAATTTATGTATGATCAAAGGAAGCCAAGCAGTAACGATTTCAGTGAAAACATCGAAAACAAACTTGGCGTCCGTGCGCTTTTTAAGCTTACGCTGGGCAAACCGTTAAACATATCAATATATTATGAGCGTAAGAATTGGTCAGCATGAAAAGTTCTAAAAAAAAGTCCGTGGGAGCATATATCTATCTTCAATACATCGTCCACTATAAGTGTCTTTAGACTGGACACAACCCACTCTCGTGAAAGTTTATCTTTTCCCTCCCCGTATGGGTGCGGGTTAGACTACCCCCACGATATGCCCTGCCTGTCGTAGGAGGTGACTAATAGGGTCGACATGGCCGAATTACTTGCCAGTTTTTGATTTGTGAAGACCCCCTTTGGATGGGGAGGGCAGAATTCATCCACGGTATTACCTGCCTGTCATAAAAGGCACGCGCTCTGGTGAGCGTGACAGCATCCCGCACGCTTGACAGCATCCCGCATGCTTGACCTTGCTTTGCCCTTGGTTTGCACTTGCCGTTCGCGAGTAATTTGAAACAAGGTAAAGTATTATAAAGCAAGATAAGTATTATACAGATAATTTTCTAACATGTCAAGAGTCTTTGGTTTCGAGCGAAGCGAGAAGCCTCCAGCCTTTCTAGCATTTTCCAGCATTTGTAGCATTTAAAATGATACAAAGTCTAGTCTTTCAGACTGACTGTCACTTTTGTATTCTTTTACCAATTTCTTCGGTTATCTTCCCATCTTCTGTGATCACACTTCCCAAGTACTTGAAACTTTTTACCACTTCTAGAATATTTTTCCCTTTAATTTTATCTTTCCCCTTCATTCCTTACTTTCCCTTGTCATCACCATTGTTTTGCTCTTATCCGTGCTTATTTTCATCCCAAAATTGTCAATCTCTTGGTTCCAAATATCTACTTGGTTTTGAACTTCCATTTCATCATCCACCCATATCACTATGACGTCTTCTTTTGTTGCCTCACTTCCCAATTTCCTTTTGATATTCTTATGGATTTCATTCATCACTATAATGAATAATATGGGGAGAAATACACTACGTTGTCGTAGGCCTGTTTCAACTGTAAACCAATTGGTTTCTCCTATTCTGGTCTTTACACTGCTGATACAGTTTTTGCACATAGCTTTTATCATTTGCCCTTCTGCGCCGTTGCCCTGCTTTCTTCTTAGCACATCCCAGACCAACTGTCTAGGCACACTGTCATAGGCCTTCTCAATATCAATGAACGTCATCACCATATCTCTTCCAAATTCCCATCTTTTCTCCATCATATTTCTTAAACTGAAGATCAGATCAAATGTTGGTCTGTCTTTCCGAAAACCGTACAGTTCTTCTTCCATTTCTCCGTCTATCTTTCTCCTCAGCCTTCCTTCCAACACTCTCACAAAGATCTTAGTCACATGGGCAATGAGGGTTATCCCTCTATAATTGTTCAAAATCAAATCAAAATCATTTTATTTGCAATGAGGTGTCAACCTCGGTGGAAAATGAGGTACATAATTTACAAACACTACACAATATTAAAAGAATACAGTAACTTAATGTACTATTCACACATTGATTGAACTCCCCTCTCACAACTGCTGTAGGAATTACATAGCACGTATAATGTTTCTAGGAATACAGCACTAAGTTATTACCACTTCTTTCTTTTCCCTGGTTTTGTCTATTCTGCTCTTGAATAACTGGACTGATTTTGGAAAGGGATCAAACACCGCCCTTGGTAAACTGTTCCATTCCTTCACACCCTTCCCAATGAATGAAAATTTACCCCAATCGCTTCTGCTAAAGTGCCGTCCAATTTTGAATTTGTGGTCTGCCCTGCCAATATAATTACTTTCCAATTGGAGCCTCTCACGGATTTCCCCCCATGCTTCCTCTCCTGTATATGCTCTATATAACCCTACAAGTCTGTTTTTCTCCCTTCTCTTACTTAATGTTTCCCACCCAAGCTTCTCTAACATATCTGATACACTGCTTCTTCTCCTAAAATCCCCTATCACAAATCTTGCTGCTTTCCTTTGAACACTCTCAATTTCTTTTATTAGGTATTCCTGGTGCGGATCCCATACACTGCTTGCATATTCCAATATTGGACGAACCAAACTTAGGTAACTTTTCTCTCTTATTTCTTTGTTGCATCCTCTAAGTAGTCGCATAATGACATGCAACGATCTGTATGCTTTCCCAACAATGTCTCCAACATGACCCTTCCAGTGCAATTTACTATCAAATCTCACACCTAAGTATTTGCACTTGTCATCTTTTGGTACGATTACCCCATCCAATGTATATTGAAATTCAGTTTTTAATCTCTTGTTTGTGAATATTGTGACAGTTGATTTACCTCCGTTAACCTTCATGTGGTTCTCTTCAACCCAATGTTGGATACTGTCGAGGTCCCTTTGTAATATTTTACAATCCTCTATATTATTTATTTCCCTATAGATGATAATGTCATCTGCATACAATCTTATTTTTGATGCTATATTGTTCCCTAAATCATTTGCATATATTAGGAAAAGCAATGGACCAATTTTACTACCCTGTGGAATTCCCTTCTTAACTTTCTCTTCCTGTGATACGTAATTCCCTACTCTGACTCTCTGAACCCTTGAATTTAGAAATGTTCCTATCCAACGTACAACCCTCCAGTCCAATCCCATTCTCTCCACTTTCTTTAATAATACTCCATGTTCCACTCTGTCAAAAGCTTTGGAAAGGTCTATAGCTATGCAGTCCAACTGTCCCCCTAGATCCAACTGATCTGATATGTCCTGCTGAAATCCCACCAGTTGTGCCTCACAAGAAAATTTCTTTCTAAATCCATACTGGCTCCTCAGGAACCAATTTTTATCTTCACATACCCCTCTAATATATTTTACTATTAAACTCTCCAAGATTTTACAAACTACACTGGTCAGACTTACTGGTCTGTAGTTCTCAGGTTTACTTCTATCTCCCTTTCCTTTATAAATTGGTATTATTATAGATTCCTTCCATTCCTTTGGTATTCTACTATTGTTCATGACATAGTCGAAAAGAAACTTTAAATAAGGCACTATGTACCACCCCATTGCCTTTATTAATTCCCCAGTAATTTGATCACACCCTGCTGCTTTTCCTTGCTGAAGCAGTTTGATTTCTCTAAAAATATCCTCATTTGTAAAGGTGAAGCTTCTTGTGTCCTTATGTGTTTCACCCTCTCCAGTCTCATTTACGGTTTCCAACTCCTGACAATCTTCCACTGAATCTATGAATTCCCTACTAAATAGGTTTGCTTTCTCATTATCTGCAAATAAATGCTCACCCTCTTCTCCCTCCATTGTGGGAATGTGGATTCCGTTTCCCTTTTGGTTTTTAATATATGAATACAGCTTTTTCCATTTCCCTATGTGGTCTTTACCCTCATGAAGTATGCCATTCATGTAATTTTCCTTTGCTTCCTTTTTCAACCTATTGAGCTCCTTTATTAGCTGCTTTCTGGTTTCTCTGTTTCCCCTGCCCTCTTTGATTTGACTGTTTACCATTCTACATTTCCTTTTTAATTTTCGTATGTCCTTTGTATAGTAAACAGGGTCTGAGGTTGTTTTTCCCTTCTTAATAGGTACAAATATCTTCTCACCCTCCCAAATGATTTCCTTAAAATTTGCCCAGAGTGTATCCACATTACTCCCTTCACTTATCCAAGAATTAAATTTTGATTTCAGGTAAGCTCCAAATTCATCGAATTTAGTTTTTCTGTATAATTTCTTGTCCTGTGTGACCCTCCTATTAAGCCTTTTTGGTACCAGACCAACGTCCATTATTGCAGCCTTATGGTCACCTATTCCTTCAATTACGTGGGTTTTATCAACATGTTCCCCTGGTTTTATCAGGAATACATCCAGCAAATTGCTGAGTCTAGTTGGTGCTTGCACTACTTGTGTAAATCCTCCCTCCCAAACTAATTTATTTGCAAGTTTCTGTTCATGGGCTTCTGTTGCAGCTCCATTCCAATCAACTTCTGGCAAGTTTAAATCCCCCCCAATTATTATCATGTCATTATTGTTTTTATGAGTGTAATCTATTAGTTTATCAAATATTTCCATGTCTCTTTTCTCCCTCCCAGGCCTATATATTCCTATAATTCCCACCTCCTTCATATTGTCACAAACTAATTTTATCCCTAATATTTCATCCTTTTCGTCGGTAAACCATTCATGTGAGCAGTAACTTTCCTTCACCAGTATAAACACCCCCCCTCCCTTCTTATTTGCTCGGTCTCTACGATAGACTACATACCCTTCTGGGAATACTTCTCTATTTCCTACCCCTTCTCTCAGCCATGATTCCACTCCTATCGCCACATCAATTTCATATGCTTCCATTGCTGTACTGAGTTTTATTTGCTTGTTTACTACACTTTGACAGTTTACCAAGAGCAATCTTAGACCCCCCTCCCCCTTCAAATTTTGATGTTGTGGGTGTGCAATTAGTAATCCCTTGCTCCCCTGACTCGAGTCCTGTTTTTCGTGGTACTGATTTACTGTATCTTTTCCAGTGGACTCATTTACGCCCCCCATTTTCTGAATTAGTTTCCCGAAAGCATTTTCTTAGATATCCTATTCAGCAGTTTACCGAACTTAGAGGTCCCTTTCCTATTGAGGTGTAACCCATCTGTACTAAAATCATAGTCATTAAGCCATCCATTTGCATCGACAAAAAGGACGTCTCCATTGCGACACAGCCAGTCTAGTGTGGAATTTACAGCATCCACATAGCGGTAGTCTACATCATTCCTATATAACACTCCACTGAGACAAAGCTTTGTCTCCGGAAACTTCACTTTTACTGTCGCAATTAGAGTATCAGCCTCGGCCATTATATCACTGGGTGTTGTTGAGTTTAGAATGTCGTTTGTACCAACGTGGATAATTAACGTCTCGGGTGTTTCCTTTATTTTATTATTGTTCACATGTACTGTCAGTTGTCCCACTTGCATGCCCGGATAGCAATATGTGATTCCTTCTTCAATTTCAGGCCCAACATTCCTCACCATTGAATCACCTATTATTACCGTACGGGCATGTTTATTACGCTTCGATCGCCGACGGGATTTCCTTTGACTTTCCGAAACCATAGGAAGTTTACATTCTGTGTTGACTACGTCATCTTCTGACCCTAAGATCTGAAATCTATTCGCTGTTGCGATACCTTTATGTGAAGATCCATTGCCTGTTACATGAGGCCTGGTATGCCTAAGATTTTTTGACTTAACCTCTGTATAATCCCTACCATGTTCTCCCGGTATCTTAATATTTGCCCTACCTTCCTTTAAGCCCTTCAGTTCTAGGAGAGCATTTTCTAAATCAATTGATATCATCTTGATGATTTCGTCTTTTGAGAATAGCTCGAGCTCCAGAGATTTTATTCTGAACCGTAGATGCGATGCGGTCGAAGTGAGGTTATCTGAAACTTCATCGTCTTCCGAATTTGGCACTTCACTTGCGAACGCATTCTTAAACACGCATGTTTCACAAACTTCAAGACTGGCCCTACTATCGTTTTTACATCCATTACACATCACACACACGTTATTTTCGAACTTTTCGCTCGGAGAAAAATCTCGACCGTTAACCGCCATGTTACATCCAGCAAATTGCTCTATTGTTCTATCGCCTTTCTTGAATAACGGAATAATGAAGCCTTTTCCCCACTTTTCTGGAACCCCTTTCTACTTCCAAATTAATCTGAATAATCTATATAGCCACTGTAAGTCTGTTGGTCCTGCTGCTCTTATCATTTCTGTAGTCACTTCATCCACACCTGCAGCTTTTCCAATCTTCATCTTTTGTGTAGCTTCTTCTATTTCTAACATGGATATCTCTTTTCTTTGGTCTTCTTTCCCTGTTTCTTCTTGCTCCACTTTGTCTACAATCTCCTTGTATTTGATATTTAGCAGTCCAGACAAGTATTCTTCCCATCGTTCAAGAATATTATCTCTCTCCACCGGTATATGTCCAGTCTCTGCTTTTACAAATGATGTATCTTCCCTAGTCTTGACTCTGATTTTCACCAACCCTTACAAAACCCTTTTACTTTCATCCTCCTGCAAAGTTTCTGTAAAACTTTCCCAACTCTTTCTTGTCTCTTCCTGTACTATCTTTCTCCATGATTTCTTGACTATTTTGTAATTTTGCTAATTCTCTGTGCTCTTCTTGCCTACCCATTTCCTCCAGGCCATTTGTTACTCCTTCACTGCTTGCTTCACCCTGTCTTTCCACCATGAAAATCCATTTTTAAAACACGTCCATTCTTCTTCCACGCTACTTACTTCTCCTTTGGGAATTTCTTCTCGAGACTTTTCCCTTGCTTCATCCTCTTTTAGTTTCCATACTTTTATTTTCCTTTCTCTCTTTTCTGTGAACAGAGACAAGACAGTGTAAAAAACTGTGTTTCCAAATTTTATAACCGTGAACTTGGGCCGCTGGAGATCCTGATGCTTCCTCTGGGTGAAAAGTTGTGGCTACGAGCTTGGCTGGGCAACCATATGACCAATCTGCTTCATATGGAGGTGAGTGTTACACACACGGCTCAGACATTGATCAATCTTCAATTAATTATTTTGAGGCAAAAAAAAAAAAACCCTGTATGACTGTTCATTTTCATATATTTTCCAAGAATAATGTTTTTAAGTCATGATTGACAATTCCCTTGGATCAATTGATAAATATTGAGAAGATGAATAATTTGTGTGTCTGTATAAATTACATCTTGCTCTTGGTTGTTCCTAGATACTGTCCATACAAGTCAGTTGTAGTGCTTCATTTGGTCAACACGAATTTGCCCAAAGACTGGGCATGGTACAAAGTATATAATATATGAATAGTAAGTAAATAACACTCCTGGAAAAAATTACATGTATTAGTGCCTGAACTGTCCAGACGTACCAACCTCACTGGCGGCAGAATTATTTTCAGAGGGCATTGGAAAGCTTGTGTCACGATACGACAAATGCCTCAATCGTTTTGGCGATTACGTTAAAATTTAAGTACAAAACAACTAGCCTTATAGTCATAAAATCATTTTGTTATGTCAATCTGCCTTTTCTTTATACCCCATCGGAGGTTGAAAAGAAAACAGCCCTCGTGTTATATACATTGTACCCCGTCCAGTCTTTGGGCAAATTGGTGTTGACCGATTGAAGAATTACAACTAACAGTTTATATTGGCAACACTGAAAAATGGCTTCAAAACTTACATTTCACTCTGTACAAGTGCACACTTTACTGCTTATTTTAATTATTTTAAGCAGTGAAGTGTACAATGTTAAATGTTTATTTTATTTCAGATTTGAATTAACTTTACTATTCTAGATACAGTAATTGGGATTCCCTATTATGCGTAGCATTTTACATAGATTCTAAAAGGCAACACTGAAGAAATCTTTCTATGGCTACACTCATGCAAACAAGCCCTTCAGTTTCACCGGGAGGCCAGTAATATGTTCCCTGTGTATAGCAGAGGACATTCCTCTGGCCATCCTCCTGATGACACCAGTAAGCTTGTCAGAGCTATTATTTATGACTCCTCCTGCAAGATAGCCGCTTTCTGAAACAAGCCACATGCTCGGCTTCTATAATTTGTAAGCTACAGAATGTAGTGCCAATATGATTATTATAATAGTTCATTATACGAAGCTTTCCTTCGATCACTTCAATAGATTCTTCTTCTTAGCGTTTTCCCGCTGGTGCAGGGTCCGCTATTCTGATCTTGGCTAGCCATTTTGCACAATCTTGGGCATCTTGTGGTGTTGAGTGGAGATATTTGAGATCAGCATTTACTGTGTCATGCCAGCGCTGCCTCGATCATTCAAGTCGACGTTGTCCATAAATGTCAAAGGAGGAAGTGAAATAGGTAACTGTTCCAGGTGCAGCACGTTGGGCGGGACCATATCATTGGAGCCGCTTTTCCCATGTGATCTCAGTGATCAGTGTGACGCCCATTTGCTGGCGAACAGTTTAGTTTTTGACATAATGTATGTGTGTGATGCCCATCGACCAACGGAGCATATGCACTTCCATACTGTGTAATTGGCGCTCCGTAGCTTTGTTGGATGGTTGACATTCAACACCGTATCAAGCAACAGGATGTACTGTACCACCATGCGGCAAATTTTGGACTTCAGATCGAGTGGCATTCTCCATCTCAACCATACTACCTTTATTCTTTTGCGCACTTCATCATTATCCCAACATCAAACTGCAGGCGAGATCCTGATTACCTAAAGCTTATGGTATTTTTTATTTTCTCTCCATCAACCTGGATGGAGCCAATGCTGGGGATGGTTTCCAGGTATTCAGTTTTATTTTTATTTAGCCTAAGACCGTACGGTATTGTGAGAGGCGACTGTTAAAACTTTCAACCTGACACTGCAGGTATCAGCAAGTGCGGCATCATCTGTATAAAAGAGAGTCCAGTGTACCCTCCTTTGCAGGTCTCGTGTAATTGCGTCCATGATCAGGATAAAGAGCAAGGGGGACAGTGCTGATCCTTGGTGTACACCGACATACACTGCAAAACTCTCTGAGATGCCAACTGCGCAACGTACATGACTTGTAGTGTTCATATATAACATCTTGATCCAATTGATAAGCATTTCGGGTACACCTTGGTCACGACGTGCATACCAGATTACACGGTGAGGAACACGATCGAAAGCCTTTTCAAGAAAGTGGTTGTTGTTTCTCTCGACTTTTTTGATGAGCATTCTGGCAGTGAAGATTGCATCGGTTGTTCCAGCAACCTTGACAAACCCGCACAGGTTGGTACTGATGCTGACGATTTCACGCAGATGTCGATCAAAGATTCTCTCAAAGATCTTCATTGTGTGTGAAAGTAGGTGAATTGGACGGTGTTGTGCACAGTCTGCCAGATCACCATTTTGCTTAAAGATAGACACAGTGATGCTGGTAGCCCAATCACTAGGAACAGATAGATTACTGGGACAAAATTAAATTTTATAAATTTTGAACTGACGCCAGCATGAATTTTCGAAAACAATTGAACAATATTAAAGGTCTATATATTAAGATCTGAATATTCACTGTGCCCAATTTCACTGCTCTCTGATTAGATCTACAGAAAAGTAATTTTAAACATTTGAAATTCTCATGGCCACCATGTTGATTTTGTGTTTATCAGGTTTTTATTGAAAATACAGAGCACAAATTGTGCATAGGGTTAATAAATTTCAATATACATTAGTGTTTTCACCTTCCCGGTTCTTACTTGTAATTATCTTGTTAACCACATAATTTACAAATACAGCATACGCCTATGTCATGAAAGTACTTGGTGACGCACAGTCTATGGTGGTACCCATGTACCGCCATCGAGTTAACGAAGTGTCATAGATCTTGATTGGTGTCAGTCCATACCCTATTCGTCAGGTTTTTGAAAGTCACATACTGCATTTATACTTAGCCTACTTGACAGTCCTCTATCTGCATACAAAGTTTCAGTTTGATTGCTGTAATAGTTTTGGAGATATTGAGTAGCTGTGAAATACTTTGCACAGCCACCATGTTGGATTGTTTTACATAGAATTTTACATATGCCAACATATGAACTTTATAATAGTAGTTCATTGTACAAACTTCAATTTCGATCTCTTGATTAGGACACAAGAAATAAAACTGTGATGTTAATATTTCTGACAGCTGCCATTTTGAATATCTTAAAAATTGAAATAAATTAAGCCCTGTATCTAGATTTATCATGACAAGATTCACTGCACTCGTATGATTAAGTCGTGAGAAAGATCCATTTAAATTTTTGAAGTATGCATGGTTGCCTTGTTGGTTTTATGCTTATCAGGTTGAAGTCACATAGGTTAACTTATTTTAATGGCCTCCATCGACATACACAATTTCAGTTTGATTGATGTAGTAAATTTGTAGATATTAAGAACCTGTTGAATAGGCACTTCACATGGCCTCCATGTTGAATTGTTTCATATGTAATCCATAGAGGTATGTACCAATAAATGAAGATTATTGCTTTGGTTTATTCCACAAAAATTCACTTGGATCTTGGTAGGTTTTTGCTGAGGATTAACACTACCTAAGGGAAGATGAAAAGAGAGAAAAGGAGATAGGTTTCGGCTAGAGACGCGTATTGGTAGATAGGATGAGAATCCAACACAAAACTTTAAGTAAATTTTATATATAAAAAGGAATTTAGCCATGCAAACCATATGAAATGTCTAACTTTATTGGGGACTCACACAAGGCAAGCGGAGAGCGCAGCATGAATAGAGGTTGCCTGCAAGCACTTGGGAAGTGTTCTTTCCCTCCCGAGCCGATGTTCCAGTATTATTGGGACGGGTGGTAGTCTGGCAAGACAAAGTAAGCCAAAAGGAAAGGATGTAATAACTTTCCCTTCAGAAGGGTTAGATTTTATTATGCATTTAAAAATGCTGGAAAGATTTGAATTTGGAGTGATAATTTTATTTCTGGGCACTGTTGGATCTCTGGCAAACCAATCGAATGCTCCCCGAGAGTGAAGAGACAAAGTGGTTTTAAGGATTTTAGCGATGTCATGTTTTTTTTTGCGAAAATCTTACACGAATACCAATTGTTGCACTTAAGGAAAACTAAGCTTTTACCCAGCAAGATGCCGATTAAAAGTTTAGAACAGAGGAAGACCTCAAACCTAACTCAAAAACAAAACTGAAATTTTGAAAACAAACCATAAGTCAGAGAGAAAATCTCTACAAGTAGGAAGCTTGCGGAGCTAGCTATATTTGCCTCTGGCTTGCTAAAATTGGCTATGAAAACCAAGAGAAACTTTGAAAATGTTGTCACTTGAAGTTTTAGTTTAAATGCAACAAGTAGTAAAGACTTTATTGTTTTAGGACTTATACGTTTTAGTAAGGAGTGCTCATACCTCACTGTGCCAAGATATATGAAAAGATATTAGAAAGTAGAATACGAGCCAAAGTGGAGAGAAAATTGAGAGAGGAGCAGTATGGATTCAGACCTGGGAGATCAACAGTGGATCTCATATTTTCAGTGAGACAGCTCCAGGAACACCACTACGAATTTGGAGAGGATCTGTTGATGGCCTTCCTGGACATCGAAAAGGCCTATGATAGTGTGTGTAGGGAGAAGGTTTGGAAAGCAATGGAAAACATGGGAGTGGAAAAAGAGACTGTAGGCAGAGTGAAGGAGATGTATTGTGGAAGTGGGAGTTGTGTGAAAGTTGGAGGGGAAAGAACAGACTGGTTCAGACAAATGAGTGGTCTGAAACAGGGTAGTGCGCTGTCACCCCTTCTCTTTATTGTGGTTATGGACGAGGTAATGACACGGATAGCAGGAAAGATAGGAGAAGATAAGATGAAAGCAATGGTGTTTGCAGATGATCTCATGGTCTGGGGAAACAAGGAGGAGGAAATTCAGGAGCAACTGAAGGTTTGGGAAGAAACAGTGGGAGAGTACGGATGGAAGTTCAACATCAGTAAATGTGAGATCCTGTTAACAACCAGGAAAAAGGACAGACCAATGAGTGGGATAACACTTGGAGGTGGACAGCTGAAGAAGGTGGAAAGTCTCAAGTACTTGGGAAGTATAGTGGAGGAAAATGGGAGAAATGACAAAGAGATTACGGAACGTGGCAGACAGGCAGAAGCATTTCTGAGAAGCATTAGGAGCTTAGTGTGGAATAAAGATGTCCCACAAAAAAGCAAGGAAGTGTTATACAGAAGCTACTATATCCCGATACTGACCTATGCTTCAGAAACGTGGACAATGAAGAAAAGAGACATAAGCAGAATACAGGCAGGTGAAATGAAGTTCCTGCGAAGTAGGATCGGAATAACAAGAAGAGACAGGGTGAGGAATGAAAAGGTCAGGGAAATGGTGAAAGAGGAGCCCTTGCAAGGTAGGATTGAGACATCAAGACTGAGGTGGTATGGCCACTTAAAGAGAATGGATGAAAAGAAGATTCCCAAGAGGATACATGAGATGCAGATGCAGAAGAAATGACCAAGGGGAAGACCACGAGATAGATGGCTGAAAGGAGTGGAGGAATGTGTCAAGAAGAGAGGCAAGGACTGGACCAGAGTGACAGCGGAGAGGTGGTGGGAAGAAAGAACTAAGTGGCGAGGCTTATGTTCCAAACAGACCCAGCCTGGGGCTGGAAACCGTACAAGATGATGATGAGTAAGGAGTGCTTAAGTTTAGAGGAAGAATCAGGGAAGAGAAGGTCCAGCCTAATCGTGATTCTAGCGAGAAAGATAAAGCAAAAAGATAGAAATAATTTATTTAACAAGAAGTATAGAATTTAGAAACTTAACAATACTTAGGTTGGGATTTAATTTGTGTTAAGAGTAACAATTGTTTATAAAATGCCAAGGTCTCAGACCTAATAATAAGAGGTTTACAATGAACAATATTAAATATAGTACAAGTTTCGAACCTGATAAAGCACTAAAATCTTACAAAGATTTTTTAAAAAGTATGCTTACGATTAAGAAATTTGAAGTTTGTAATGATAAGTTACTTGTAAAGCAATTGTAACTTTGAAAGGTTAATGGGTATGATTCAAGCACTTTTAGAATGCCCTTATGGGAATCGAAAAGGCTATAAACAAATGTATTAGATTCCTGATTGTAACAGAAAAGGAAGAACAAATCACAAGCGGAAATTACTGCTATTTTTAAATAGAAATTACTAGAGGTAATATTTAAAAAAATGCACAGGTCGTATTAACGAAGCCTGGATTACAATTAGTTAACTCCTTTATAATTAGAAAAAGTATGATTCCCTAATTTTAGAAGGGAAAGATACATATTAAAATGTGGACTAGCCACAGTTTACGCAGAGAGAATATATGGTAAATCCAACAAAATGGGAGGGAGCCTCTATGGGCTAAGCCTCGTAGAAAAGAAAGAACCCAATAGTTAAATTTAATTTGGTTAGTAAAAGGTATTTGGGAAAGGAAAATAGGAACTTTAGGAAAAAGTCCTGACCAGATTTATTTTCCTTCAACCGAACGTGGCGCAGAAGATATTTAGCACACGCAAATTCGACGCCCTGATAGTTTTTGATAAGTTGATAAACTTCACTATCGTAGTGTATGTAGGTTCATAGAACAAGAGAAAGTTATTGCAGTTATGGAGGACACTTAGTGTAATTTGAGTTTGAATCAGTTTATTGCATTGGAAAGTTTATGGGTTGCAGTTGAATGATGAGAAAAAGTTCCCACGGTGGAAAGCAAATTAGGTGTTGACCAGCAGTTAATGTAACATGAATTCCTCGGTGAGGAAAAGTATTCCCATATTTTGGCCTGGAAAATACTAGATTGCTTGAATAGTAGAAAGATTGGTTGACATAGAAAGTTCTGGAGTTATGATAACTGTTAAATGGGGTAAGAGAGATCCCATGGTGGAAAGCTGAGTTTTATAGACAGTGGTTAGTTTAACATGAATCCCTCGGTGTGGGAAGGTATTCTCATTTAATTTGTACAAGAAGTACTGAATTACACGTTTTAAAGCCAGCTTAGATAGCT
Source organism: Meconema thalassinum (assembly GCA_946902985.2). Lineage (NCBI taxonomy): Eukaryota > Metazoa > Arthropoda > Insecta > Orthoptera > Tettigoniidae > Meconema > Meconema thalassinum. The sequence goes on from OX336390.1 coordinate 935,476,140, forward strand.
AAAGCTTGCCCAGAAAAATCCCTCGAAGACGGTTATTGCACAATAGTTAGCAATTCCACACACTGTCTATAAATTTAAATTAAAAAGCATTTAGCTCTTTAAAAACCATTAAAATATGTTTAAAAACATTGAAGTTTTGTACTTAGCTTTCTTTTCATGTAGAGCAGGCAATGGTTCCTGGTGACGGTTGGTTTAAAAAATTGACATGGCGTCTAGTTTAAAATGTCTCACGAGGACAGGAGACTAGCCCGAGGAAGGGCTCTAAACTGTACGTTTGACGACTGAAGCGGAAGTGAGAACGAGCGATTCCTCACACGACAGAGGTAGGCAGGCGAGGGGGTAGGGGAACGAAACAAAAGAGTTTATACAAGCATAGGAAACATTACAAAACCAAAATTTCTTGTGCAAATAAGGCTTCTTCATGGAGTAGTTAGCTGGCGACGAACTCGACGTCTGGTGGATTGTTGAGGAAGTCCTCTTGACCTGAGGAGATTGAAGAACTTCAGAGGGTAGCTGTAAGATGCTGCTAGGTTGGTTCCGTAGAAGATGCACCTCTAGAACAAACTTATACAAAACATAAGCAAGTGCACAGGGAAAATAGAATGTAAGGGTTCGCTGTTGGTGTCTGCGGGAAGGGAAATTAAATAAATAAATTAATATAGAAAAACAAAGAGCAGCAAGAGCTAACTCTGACTGAACGTGTATTTCGAGAAATACACCAGAACTCTTAATTAGGACACAAGAAATAAAAATATAATTTCAAAATTTTGCACAGTCACCATCGTGAGTTCATCAAAGCAATTGATTTAAATTTAATAGTCCTGTATAAGAATTTACCATGCCAAGTTTCACTGCGCTTGGATGATTAAATGTATATTATACTTATAAGATTTTTCAAAGTTACATAGATAAACTTATCCTCATATCCTTTATCACCAGACAACATTTCAGCTTGATCTAGATAATAGTTTTGAAGGTATTGAATTCCAGTGGAATATTTTGCATAGCAGCTACGCCAGGATGGGTGACCATTTAAAATTTGAAAGGAATGACGAGGTCAGACAAGAAAGTAGTAAGTCTTTACATTTTATTTTTATTTTTTTACGAGCACACATTTTTATTCACTGACAGAAAACATGTACATATACAGATGTTGTATCAAAATACAGGGTGAATCCCACATAAGATAAACTTGTGCGTGGGCTTCATGAACACAATTTCTTAATTTATTTGCAACATGGTATTTGACTGATAATAGAAAGAAAAGTTTATAGTAAAGGCATTAATTAAAACGATACTAAAATAAAAGAAGATGATACATTACTTATTTGTGACTGAGTTGGTTTAAATATGTTGGTGTAAATTTATAAGTTCATTTACTTTATCAAAGTTATTAAGCAGCCATGTAAAAAGCCTTTTCTTCAGTATATTCAGGGTGTTATTTGTCACATTTACTGGCAATATATTGTGTATCCTAGTGCTAAGACAACTTAAATTCCTTTGGCCAAGTAGTGTGTTTCGATGAGGGATATTTATTCCAGTTTTGTCTTGAAGTCCAGTGCACATTTTAAGTTTTTGTCCATTGGAGAAGAGCTTCATATTTTTATGTATAAATATGATTGATGACTGAACAAATAACTGTCGTATATTAAGCACCATGCTTAACCATTTATTCCATTTATTCCATATTGTAGTTGTGACTGGACTAAGGCAAAATATACAGTTCTCAAGACTTTTGCTGACAAGATATTTCTGATTCTGTAAAATATATAAATTAACTTTTGGAGTTTATTGGCCAATTTTGATGCATGCATATTCCATTTTAAATGACTATCTATAATAATCCCTAAATATGTAGCATTCATTGACTTCTGTAGGGTATAGCAGTTGCATCTTTTGCCATTGTTACAAATTGGCGTGTGGATCTTCAGTGTTAAATTGTCAGTAGGTTGCAATGTTTTGTTGTGTGAGAAGCATAGGTATTGTGTTTTGGTTTCATTTAAGGTATGAAGGTGGTTTCGTAGTAATTTTTGGACTGTAGCAAGGGTTTCTTGAGTTCTATTAAAAGTGTCTTCCCAAGTTGTTCCTGTGACTGTGATGACAGTGTCATCAGCATATGAGGTAGTCATCGCATTACAGTTCAGCTCACACAAATCGTTAATATATAACAGAAAAAGAATAGGACCTAAAACTGTTCCTTGGGGAATTCCAATTTTTACTTCAGCACTTCTACTTAGAGTATCTTTGATTCGTACCTTTTGTATTCTGTTAAAAAGAAAACTTTTTAAGGTAATGGGACCAGTAGATGGCACTCTAAGGGAAATTTCAGACACAAATATTCATATTTAATCATAAACTTGGTAAACTATTAAACCAATTATAAATGTATTTACTTGAATTGTTTTTAAAATACAAATCTAATGGATGATATACATATGTTCTTTCCAAATTATAAAATGTAACAGTAAAATCATGTATGACAAGTCACCAGTAGATGGCATCTGTCTTCATCCCGTGCACCGGTAGTTGACACAAGACACCACCAGTAGTTGACAGTTAGTCCATAAGTATTATTCACCTATAAACTTTGCATTATTGATATACAGAACATTAAATCATTAAATAAAGCAAACAAACCAATACTGCATGCAAGGTTATGTGAATAACTTTAAAAATTCCTGTATTTATTAATTTCTGGCACTCGATAGTGACCTCTATTTGTGTACAATTTGGGGCTTGAATTTTTTTCCTTTATGTCGTCCTTTTCATACCTACAAACATCGTCAGTTTTTGGCCACTTCCATGCCTGCCACAGCCATTACTTTAACATACCGTATGCCCGATTTGATTCTTACTTCAAAATAATGCCAGGAAAATATTCCCCCTCGTAATCACATATCACATGAGCCCCTTGCGTAAATTGACTGTGTCACTTGTCGAAACATCTTCCTCTGATTCACTGCTACTGTCTGGCATTTTAGATAACTTAATCCTCTTATTTGCCTTTTCATCGCCAACTCAGCACATTTTTTCTTCATTCTTTCTTATCTCAACTTTGCTTTTTCTTCTTTCAATCTGTCAGCTTCATCCTTTGCTTCTTTCTTTCCTGGAACAATTGCCAATCTCTAGATACCACACCACTTGTAATCTTTTCCTTCTTTCTTTTTTGACGTTGTTGAAGACAGTTCTTTCGGGTAAAATAACGCTCGTTTGAAAGGGGAAGGGATGGTTGTGGAACTTCCTGAACCAGCTGTATTTGCATCACTCCTTTTGTCCTCAAATGAAGGTGGTGTTCTTGGAGCAATTGGTGGATTTTCAGTTTTGGCTTGTTGATGTTGAAGGAATGGGTTGAACATTGGATGATCTTTGATTTGGTGATTGTGTTGAAAGAGAACCTCATGAGAAAGACAAATTATATTTATGCATATGTGGTGTGTCTTCATTTGCAACTGCTAGAACAGTGACTTGATTCATGTCAGCAGGTGATAAGGCAGTAAGAACTGGTACTTGCTCATCAATTATTAATGGGCTGTTCATCGAGGGAGGTGAGCGGATTTCAACAATTTCCTGCAAATTCCTCCACAGTAAAAATAAGCTTCTGTCGTCTTCTTCAATTTCTTTATCCAGTTGGCACAGTCCTTTTTTCTGTTTAAAATAGCCAATTTTACTTTCACCAATTTCTTTTTCCATTACTTTTACGGCTACTTGGTATTCATGCCACATACTGTCGTGCTGCAGAAAAACTGGGACTTTTTCCTCCCTTTCTGTGGAAAGGATCCTTGAAAAATCAACTGCGTTTTCATCCCATGGTGGCAAACCACACTTTTTAAATCCACTTTAGTGGCTGCTGTGGCATATCGTGTGCCATTTCTAACAGCTTCGATGACATTCTGCATAGCCTCAGTTGAGTATTTAAACAGAGATCCTTTCCCCTTTGCAGGCATGATAAGATAGATTCAGTGTCCTGAAAATAAAGAACGATGTTTTGCTCAGAGTTTAACTTACTAGCAAATAAAACATACCAAGGTTTCATAATGTATAGCTTAACTGCGCTATACAATTAAAATTGAAATTAATTTTAGGGATCTATGAAGCTAAATTTAATATCCCAAACTGTTCATTATGGTTTAAGTCAAATAGATCAAGAACGGCCATTATCTTTATTCACGGAATCATTAAAGCAGCATTCCATGTTTTTTTTTATTCTATTACAACTTAATTTACCATTTACAAGTCAAAATCAACAAGTGTATTGAGTAGAATAAGCCATAACAATGAAGTATGCACATTTAGGTTGCCATGCCAACTATAGATCCACAAGGTTTTCTGGAAGGGTTGGGAAGATGGCATACCCTGCCAACTACTAGTCCACTAGCTATTTTATGAACCAGTAGATGGCATTAACAATATTTTATTTCAATCCTAGTTATACCTTCCGAATATGCTAATATTAAACTCTCCCAAAGTGTCTATTTGGTTAAAAATATTCTCATAACCACGATAAAGCATAACTCTGACAAGTAACGTACCTGTTTTCCAACCTCTTCGTTAACAACACCCTTAAGCTGACGCCATTTTACATCCAATGCTCACACAGCTGCCTATAGAACTTCTTTGGAAACTCATAGAAGGTACTACAACATTTCATTTCATTTTGTGTGCTGCACTCTAGAATCATACTTGGGGACTATTAATCCAAATACATTCAAACTTCTCTTACAAGCTTAACAAATTGCATTAACTATGTTAGTGCCATCTACTGGTCCACTGTCATCTACTGGTCCCATTACCTTATTAGTTCTTGAGGAGTACCACGAATACCCTCCTTTTCCAGTTTTCTAATGAGTATATTGTGTTCCAGGGTGTCAAAAGCATTTTTTAAATCCAGGAACACAGAAGTTTCATTGAAATTGTTCCAGCCGTTTGGATTTTATTATGCACACTCACACACATACACAGTTATGCACACACAAATATACAGATTTGCACTCACATACATAGACATTTATGCACACATACATGGACATGTATGCACACACATACACAGTTATGCACACACACACATACACAGTTATTCACACACACACATGCACAGTTATGCACACACACACACACACACAGATTTGCACACACACACACACACAGAGTTATTCACACACACCCATACACAGTTATTCACACACACACATATACAGATTTGCACACATACACAGTTATTCAAACACACACATACACAGATTTGCACACACATGCACAGATTTGCACACACACATGTACAGATTTGCACACACATACTGAGACCGTTTAGTTGATGTCAACAACCACGATGACTCAACTAACGACACATAAATCAAATAAAAAGTACCGTGAGGATCAGGTGACCTTCCATAAAGGCTAAAGCGGCACGAGAGTCCGTAGTCCACAGGGATCGTGGTACATGGTGACGATGGTCATAGACTGCCTAAGGAAAGGTTCACCTTAAAACTAGACTGAGAAAATAAACATCCAGACTCATGTAAAACACCGTGAAAATTTATTAAAATTCACAAGCCCCTAGCCTAGTTCGGAGGGTCATAATCGGCTAGTCCGCAAATTAATAAATAAACAAAGATAAAGAACAGGTCCCCTACCTGAGAAGTTACTGAAAACCCTCGCGAAAGATCTAACTCACAATGATAAAGCAACAACAGCAGCGCTAGGAATATGGTACGACGCAAGTCCCTAGTTCAAGTTACAAGATCAAGCTAATATCTGAATTTACATTTAACAGGGTAGCAAAACAAATCTAGGTTAGGATGGTACCATTTCGACATTTAAATTTAACATTAATTCAACTAGCTAAGTCCTATCAATTAACAAAATTTACGGCGATGACGTCCGTAAAAGAAAACAATTACATCCAAAAGCTAAGTGTACAGCCATGAAAAACAAACAATTTAATTATGCTTAATAACTATGTGCTAACAGCACACAATAAAGTAACATGTAGGGTTTAATTCACTTGACATCATAAATTAATAACGAAATAGACACAGTAGTTTTATTAAAAATTCCTGTCTACACCTTGGTTTACTCTTTGTAAACCATAGTCATCTAATGTGTATAGTTACGGTGACGAATGCGCGGTTGAGACCACGTCTGACATCGCATGGCCTGAGCTCCACAAGCTACGAACTCTAGGTTCGCACATGCTTCAGGTCGCTACAAAAATGTCAACTGTCCTAGTCATCTCCTCACAAGGAAATTATCTTCAACTGCACGGCTATGTCAACAGTTCCAGAATGCAAAGAACAAAGTTAGATAGAAAGAATCGTTAGTTAGGCTTGTTTTACAACAATTATGCGTCTTATTATTAGAATGTCGGTTTATAGGTTTATCGTAGGTTTATGGCGAATAACATTGACAATAGCCTGGGCACGGAGTGTCTCCAACTGAGATCATTCTCCACCAAAAAGCCTCGACTTAACAGTCGGAATATAATCAACGAGTATAACAACTCGGACACACAATAACACGGGTTACCAGCGGCGCTAAGCTCGCGTTCAATAACTCTGGGATAGGCCTGTACAACAGTTACCTTCCAACAACATCTGGTCAACGGGATCATCCCCGGACAAAGCATACAATAACATCCTGCTATAACAGGGTAGACTTCACCATCCTATAGAAAACCTTACATAACTGTTCCTGTCATACGACAATACACGCAACAGAGCGTTAAACTAACAAAAACCGATCCATAAAACAAGTGATCAAATACAAGAGTGGAAACTGATTTCCATAAGCAAAATAGCAATGAAAGGAAAAGCGAATACAAATTGTACTCTGTCCTCGTCTATAGTAGTTTTGTCTCACAATGAAGCAGGCGTGCTCTAGGTCACTGGGTTACATAACCAGTTTATTCAAGGCCGGCGATTTAATCAATACAAAACCTGCACCTGGCCGGTACATAAAAAACATTACCATAGGTTACGGATCTCTACAGAGTCCGTGTATCAAACGCACGCTATAAATCTGAGTATAGTAATACACTTCCGTCTTTCTACCAAAGACGTCTAAATGAAAGTAAACTTACAATAACTGAAGCTCTTTGCTTTAAAAATGCAACTCAGTAGTTGCTAGAACATCAAATAAAAACGTGTCTCACACGACACAAGAAAAATATGATAAATGTGGCACAGATTCACACACTAGATCTGCTTAATGATACGTTGGGAACCGCGTTCGATGCTAGGCAACGAAACATTCCTTCTAGTTGTTAGGTTCAAACATGACCAAGAATAGCTTCTGAGCTTATTCAAAATGAAATATAATGCATTTACAAACTGGTAGTTACTGTCGACTACCTAAATGATACGACCGTTCTAACGACAGTCAGGGGTGTAACAAAGGATGGCTGCGAAGAATGCAGTCAATTAATAACCAAGGCATCTGATTGCCATAACTACAGTCAGCAAAGACTTGAAAATTACCCCAAGTAGGGTTGAACAAAATAGCCTCAAAATGACTACGATCAGGTTCAGCAAAAAGCAGGCATTGACGTTCCACGACGTTCACCAAGCTGCACCAGGGCTGACCAAAATGTCTGACCCCAAGGGTGTCTCACTCTAAACTGAAATAAATGACATCTAACTAATCTAGTTACATCCCTACCTAGAAAAATGGCTGACACTGAGTGTGGTTGATTCACAAACTACATTAAAACTACTACACCACCAGAAACTAGAACAAAGAAGGGGTGTGACAAAAACTCACGAAATGGAGGAGCTCTCACTCAGCTCTCTATTCCACAACAAGGGTTGTACAAAAACCTCTCTGGCTCTCTGGATCGGTATCCTCCTCATCAGGATTCCCATCTGGACTCCCCCAAAGACCAGGGTTCGATTTGTCCCTGTCGACATCTTCGTGGATATGCCTGGAAATGGCATTTTGGCTCCTTCCCTCTCGTTCATCGTTCTGGAAGTTCCACCATCATGCGGGTTCCTGTAGAAACGTCACCCCCCCCATACCGGGATGGTATTAGCCCATGGTGACTGCTTCAACCATGGTGAAGAAAAGTCCAATCACGTGGGTAGCGAAATAAGTCGCGTGATTATTCATCCTCTCACTTCCAAAATTATAATGTCCGTCGTGACTATTATTGGCTTCAATTATAAAATACGACACAGCCTTAATCTTGCAGATGTGAATTAGCATATGAGCTAATACTATATTATAATGCTGCACGTGCTAGTGACGCTACTTTTGTATCACGCAGAATCCGTGAATTATACGACGTTTCAAAGATGAAATTTCCACTTTAGCAATTTAAATATCTCATACTATTATAATCACACTTATTCAGGATAATTGTAACACTATTACCTGTATATTTCCACTAGGCATCTGCCCTCCACATACGCGTGGGTAATATGTGATGTCACAGCAATGTTGTGCAATACACTATACTTGCCAATAATTATTTCCCAAGCTTCTTATTTAATTCACTGGACTTCATCGACAGTGGATATTAGTATTTGCTTGCTCGATGGCACCTTATAATCACTTTTAACGCTAAACAGCGGATATTCTTCTACGTCTCGTAGGACAAATGTAATTCCACGCCTACACAAGGCGAATTCTCAAGACGCAGTGCTCCGGTACTGGGTGTCTCTAGAAAGTAGGTCGTCAAAACGAAAACGTTGAGCGACTACTTACGTTCCTTTTTGCGTATCTGCAAGGGTATTACCTTACCTAAAGTAAAAATAAACATTCTCCAAAATGTTTTAATAATGCAGCATGACGAAATGGAATATTCTGAGTCTCGTAGGAAAGATAAAAATAATTAATAAGACCTCAGATAATAATTAGCAGTTTACACCAAAGTCAAAAGTGCGATTCACCGCTACTTCAAAGTATCGCGTGATCTCTCAGCTTCACGTGGCTTCCTGGGTGTGTTCAAAAGTACAACATCCCATCATAAATGCTCTGTCATAAAAAAATATCACATGAACCATAGCTCAGCGGGTTCAATACACAGTTATTCACACACACATACACAGATTTGCACATACATATACACAGATTTGCACACACACATACACAGATTTGCACACACATACACAGATTTGCACATACATACACAGATTTGCACACACATACACAGATTTTCACATACATACACACACAGATTTGCACACACACATACACAGATTTGCACATACATACACAATTTGCACATACATACACAGATTTGCACACACATACACAGATTTGCACACACATACACAGATGTGCACACATACATACACAGATTTGCATACATACATACATACTCAGATTTGCACACACACATACACAGATTTGCACACTCATACACAGATTTGCACATACATACACAGATTTGCACACACACATATACAGATTTGCACAAACATACACAGATTTGCACACACACATATAAAGATTTGCATACACACATACACAGATTTGCACACACATACACAGATTTGCACACACACATACACAGATTTGCACATACACAGATTTGCACACACAAATACACAGATTTGCACACACACATACACAGATTTGCACATACATACACAGATTTGCACACATACACAGATTTTCACATACATACACACACAGATTTGCACACACATACACAGATTTGCACACACACATACACAGATTTGCACATACATACACAATTTGCACATACATACACAGATTTGCACACACATACAAAGATTTGCACAAACATACACAGATTTGCACACACATACACAGATGTGCACACATACATACACAGATTTGCATACATACATACACAGATTTGCACACACATACACAGATTTGCACACACATCCATATATTTGCACACACATACACAGATTTGCACATACATACACAGATTTGCACACACACATACACAGATTTGCACACACATACACAGATTTGCACACACATACACAGATTTGCACATACATACACAGATTTGCACACACACATATACAGATTTGCACACACATACACAGATTTGCACACACACATATACAGATTTGCATACACACATACACAGATTTGCACACACATACACAGATTTGCACACACACATACACAGATTTGCACACACACATACACAGATTTGCACACATATACACAGATTTGCACACACACATACAGCACAGATTTGCACACACACATACACAGATTTGCACACACATACACAGATTTGCACACAGATACACAGTTATTCACACATACACAGTTTTGCACACACATACACAGATTTGCACACACACATATACACAGTTATGCACACACACACATACACATACACAGATTTGCACACACACATACACAGATTTGCACACACACACATACACAGATTTGCACAAACACATACATAGATTTGCACACATACATATACAGTTATGCACACACACATACACAGATTTGCACACACACACACAGATTTGCCCACACATACACAGTTATGCACACACACATACACAGATTTGCACACACACACATACACAGATTTCCACACACACATACATAGATTTGCACACACACATATACAGTTATGCACACACACATACACAGATTTGCACACACACACACACAGATTTGCCCACACATACACAGTTATGCACACACACAGATTTGCACACACACATACACAGATTTGCACACACACACATACACAGATTTGCACACACATACATAGATTTGCACACACACATATACAGTTATGCACACACACATACACAGATTTGCACACACACACAGATTTGCCCACACATACACAGTTATGCACACACACAGAATTGCACATACACACACACATACATACACAGATGTGCACACATATACACATACACATACACAGATTTGCACACACATACACATACACAGTTATGCACACACACACATACACAGATTTACACACATATACAGATTTGCACACACATACACAGTTATGGACATGTACACATACACAGATTTGCACACACATACACAGTTATGCACATACACACACATACACATACATAGTTATGCACACGTACATACACAGATTTGCACACACACACATATACATACACAGATTTGTACACACACGCATACACAGATTTGCACACACATACACGTACACAGTTATGCACACACACATACACATACACAGATTTACACACACACACACACATACACATACACATACACAGATTTGCACACACATTCACATACACAGTCATGCACACACATATACATACACAGATTTGCACACACATACACATATTTGCACACACATACACAGATTTGCACATACATACACAGAGTTGCACACACACATACACAGATTTGCACACACATACACAGATTTGCACATACATACACAGATTTGCACACACACATATACAGATTTGCACACACATACACAGATTCGCATACACACATATACAGATTTGCATACACACATACACAGATTTGCACACACATACACAGATTTGCACACACACATACACAGATTTGCACACACACGTACAGATTTGCACATACATGCACAGATTTGCACACACATACACAGATTTGCACAAACATACACAGATTTGCACACACACATACAACACAGATTTGCACACACATACACAGATTTGCACACACACATACACAGATTTGCACACAGTTACACAGTTATTCACACATACACAGATTTGCACACACATACACAGATTTGCACACACACACTCACATACACAGTTATCCACACACACACACATACACAGTTATCCACACACACACACACACACACACACATACACATACACAGATTTGCACACACACACATACACAGATTTGCACACACACATACATAGATTTTCACACACACATATACAGTTATGCACACACACATACACAGATTTGCACACACACACGCACAGATTTGCACACACATACACAGTTATGCACACACACAGAATTGCACATACACACACATATACATACACAGATGTGCACACATATACACACACACACATACACATACACAGATTTGCACACACATACACATACACAGTTATGCACACACACACATACACAGATTTACACACATATACAGATTTGCACACACATACACATACACAGTTATGGACACATACACATACACAGATTTGCACACACATACACAGTTATGCACATACACACACATACACATACATAGTTATGCACACATACATACACAGATTTGCACACACACACACATATACATACACAGATTTGCACACACACACACACACACATACACATACACAGATTTGCACACACATACACATACACAATTATGCACACACACATACACAGATTTACACACACACACATATACATACACAGATTTGCACACACATACACATACACAGATTTGCACACACATACACATACACAGATTTGCACACACATACACAGTTATGCACACATACATAGACATTTATGCACACACATACACAGTTACAAACACATACACAGATATGCTCACGTGCACGCAAATAAGAGTTTGTTTATTTATATTTCTCATTTGTTGAGATTTTTGTAATAATAATGTCCAATAGGTATGTCTTTGATTGTTTTTAACATGTGCTTTCCTTCTCATCCAGGGCGTTGATCTAGCAGAGGTGACTCAAATGGCCACGGAACAAGAAAATAGAACAAAGCGCAGTTACGCAGGAAGTGAGAAAGTTCCCTCCAGCACACTCCTACCTAGAAATGTGATGCCCAGCAGCTATCGAGTGATACTTCAACCATCCCTCAAACAAGATATCTTCCATGGACGAGTGCAAATCAACGTCACTTGCCTCCAAGCTACTAACAAAATCATACTCCATGCTCACAAAGACCTGCAAGTGTCTCGCACAGCAATATCAGTGAGGAGAATAGAGCTGTTTGACAGGTATGACCTAATATTGGAGCTCACACGGAGAATCAGATACACAGTAGTAGGGCACTGATACACATTACTATTGAACATAGTCACCATTCTTGTCCAAGCACTTGTTCTAATGGCACACCAAGCCATCAATATGGCATGGAAGAAATCTGGGTGCAGTCCCTGAAGCCACATTGAAGAACCACCCCTGTCGCTCCCCTGGTGGGGATCGTCACCATAACTGTTTTTGCGGATGGAGCTGTATGGACTTTCTAGTGAACACGAGGGGTGTTTCCGTGGCGTCCAGTCTGCATTATGCACTCCCCTTTTACCTCCCATTACGATATGTACATTAAGTACCTACATATTGAACATGTTTCCGAACAAACAGCCATCTTTCAACTGATATGGGTGAGGGTCTAACGTCTACTGCTCCAGTCTAAGCTGAGTGAACCTGAGAGGAATGTGCATCGCGGACTATGAGTAGTGGTGTTGACGAGTGATGAGGTTTCTTGGTCCGTGCATAGTACAGAACCAAATACATTGGTCGGTGACTCACTCAGTCATTCCTAACACCACAGTGGTTTGAGCAACGGCCGAATGTTAGCAGTATTGGAATAGAAAGGAATACCATATATCACGGTGGGCTGTTGACAGATCCTTCTCTTCACGCCCAACCTTTCCCTGCTCTTTCTCCTCACCCCGCACGTTCATGGAGCTTGGACTCGAGCAGTACATGATTAAGTCAATGTGTCACCTGCGAGAGCTCTTATTACTCTTATGTTTAGAAGTTAGCGTTTAGTACCAGTGGGAGGGAAGCCTCCATGGCTTAGGCGGCAGCACGCCGGCCTCTCACCGCTGGGTCCGTGGTTCAAATCCCGGTCACTCCATGTGAGATCTGTGCTGGACAAAACGGAGGCAGACAGGTTTTTCTCCGGGTACTCCGGTTTTCCCTGTCAAAATTTCATTCCAGCAACACTCTCCACTATCATTTCATTTCATCTGTCATTCATTTAATCATTGCCCCAGAGGAGTGCGTCAGGCCTCGGCAGCCGGCACTGTTCATATCCTCGCCGCTAGATGGGGGCTTCATTCATTCCATTCCTGACCCGGTCGGAGACTGGAAGCAGGCTGTGGATTTTCATTTTCATTCACCAGTGGGAGGAATTTAATGTTAGCATTGAAGGTCTACGCCATCTGGTTGCGTCATAGGGCCATTAGAACAACTGCTTTGAACTGAACGTAGCCCTGTGCTAGGAACGAGACTCATAAGTTGGCAACAACTGTACACATGTTTTAAATTGCACTTACCACTGTTATCAATTTGCACTTTCATATGATGAAATGCAGTATATTTGTTTCTTAACTGATTTAGTTTAAGTCGTTTAAGATGGTTTGGACATGTGCTGAGAACAGGGGCTGACACTATAGCAAATACGGGTTACATGTTGGAAATCGCCGGTAATAGACCAAAAGGATGAACAAAACAGCGATGGGCCGATACCCTTCACAAAGATCTGAAGAGTGTCAATCTCCACCCTGACATGGCCCAGGACAGAACTAAATGGAGACTTTGAATCCATGTAGCGAACCCTGCCACCAGGTGGGACAAACGCTGAAGCAAAAGAAGAAAAAAGAAGAAGAACTGATTTAGTTTCACTGCCACACAACATCTTCATTAGGAGATCAAGTATGACTGAGCACAAACTCTGTCTCAATTCTCCAGCTCAGATAGCAATGTATATGTTTGGTTTAGAAGAAAATATATGTTGCATTCAGCAACATCGCTTGGAAGCCCACTACTATATCTGGACTTGACAAACTGGTTTTGTGTGTACACAACAAATCAGAGAAACATAACCAAGGTAACATGCTGGCCTGGTCTCATGGAAGGGGAAAGAACCCTTCCTTCTGCAATGGCCTCGCAGAAAGTGATTGTAGTAACAAACATGTGCCATTATACCTTATCCCATATAAGCTGAGAGTCAATGACAACACGCCAGAGCCGTGAAGAAGAGCACTTACCCATACGAGCACACTACATTACAGACACTGTATCAATTGTAAACTGGCTTTAACTTTATGTTAGTAAGAGGTAGGAGCTCTTCTTTGTAGCTCAGGCGTGTTGTCATTGACTCTCAACTTATGAGGCACCTAGAATCAAAACCGCCAAGTCCATCGAACATGAAAAATGGGATGAAGTTGCCTTTATATTAGCTTGCACGCAGGCAATTCAATGGTGCCATGAAATTCCTTCAGAAGACGCAATTTTCCTATGAAAATGGCGGTCAAAACTTAGGGTTAATTTCAAAAGCTGCTAGATTCAATTGAACTTCCACCATTGTTAGTTTCAAAACCCACCAAGTCGCTTTCAGCCAATCAGCACATAGAACTGCATTCCCCTTTGTATGAACTTACAAAGTGTAACCTATTCACAACTGATACTGCTGTTGTATTTTAAATATTATGTATAATCATAATTCCAGTCAGGTTGAAACGTCTTGCTAGCCCCTAACTGTTGGGTGAGAAATGTAACTGTTTACCTTTGCCTAAGCTATGTTGTTTTAATGGGCGCCAAGACCTCAACGCAATGTTGAAATCTAAATTTGTATTTAACAACGTCTAGCTCTGGCAGAACACATTCAAGACTATTCACTCAGATCGTGGTATGATTTGATCATTAACCCAACAAACAATTGTATCAGGAGAAGGAATTGGTCTATATCTAATGCTACTTACTGAAAGCAAAGATTGCATTGTAAAAGAAATGAATTTATTATATAAAACAAGTATAGCAAAATTAATAATCATAATAAGTATAAAATTTAAATTGGAGCGTTGTGATTTGAATATTACCGATAGAAAATTACGTGAAAACGGAGTCTGATAAATTATTGATTTTACTCTTATTCCCAAGCTATGAAGTTACTGAAATATGAAATATAAAACCAAGAGAAATGAGAGATTGCGTATTTCTGCGTCATTAGCGCTTACCACTGGAAATGCCCGAAGCCTTTCCCTCGTACTGGATGATGCTGTGAGCTTCCCACAATCTCCTGGATGTCGTCATCTTCGTCGATGTTTGATGAGATTCTGGTAGATTAGATAATTCTATGGTCCGTACCTCGGACCCAAACGCTCGTACAACCGCACTGGTTAAGTTTTACAAAAGTTAGTCCTCCAATCCACGGAACATCGGAGCGATTCCCGCGTACAACCGTACTCGTTAAATTCTATACAGATTGTTCTCGTACCACGGCGCGTCGAACGATATATGCACACGTTGGCTCCCCCACCATGGTACCGACTTCCAGCTTATGTGGTCTCCCCTCCTCTGGTTCATTACACACGGCGCGCGAATGAAGAAGTTGATTTCCGTTCCATATATTCGCCTTTTCTTGACGATGCGACCCAGCCTTGAGTAATACTTCCTGACAAGATTAAGCTTGTATTTGAATTCCCCGTGACTCATCTCTCTCAAATACCCTAACTGACAAAACTCCGTAAAATTCCGTAATCAGATAATTTTCTATGATATCGTCGTTCGTAATAATTTGCTTGATAGCGTATTCTAAGACATAGAAAACCTATCTGTATGCTTATAATTTTTATAAAATGCTCCGAAAATATCTTAATAATAATTATAATAAATTAATAATAATAATAAATTAACATGAAAAATTCTCTTGGCTGAACAATTTGCCGCGTAAATAAATATAGAATGGCTTCCTACTGACTTATGCCAGTTGCATAAAAACCCCTCGAAAAACGCGTTACATATTCGCCTCGGATCATCGGATGATTTACCGTGACGACGGTCCATTATCCGATTTCCCAGACACGTTAATAAACCCCATCCAAAATACATATTACATAAATGAAATCTCCCTAAATTACAGATATATACACTCATAATTTTTCTTCACGCACTTTGCGTCAAAGTTTGTTGTCACTATGGATTGCACTTTGCAACCAGTCCAATGTTTCTCATATAAAATAGTGTTCCACGGATATATCCGCCTCTCAAATTCCTCTATGTTGGAGAAATGGACATAATTAATGTGTGAGCACTATGTATTTATGATGTCATATCACACGCATTGAAGGTGTTCTGATATATTTATATCACCATAGAACTTCCTAATTTCACTGGAGGTCCCTTCCTCATGGTGAAATTTAATCTCACTTATCACTGAGCACACGATCACACTATTGTGGCAGCGCCTCGTGACCATAATACTTAATCTCTCTTTAAAGTAGATTAAATTAATATTGACTTCTGAAAAAAAACAGTAAATGTGCATTACATATAACACCAAATATTTCTGTGCCGTAATCGCCCTGTCTTGTTAAGTTCCCGTAGACCATATTCTACTTAATACTAGTTCTCAACACAGAAATAATACCATTGTACAAATTACCTTAAATTACACACTTACAAATCTAACATGGCGAGGCCGTAAACAGAAATCACGTGTACAGATATGTATGAGTTTCATGAAGGACTGTCTCGCCTTCTGATGGCCCATCTTTTGCCTCGTGGACGCCTTAAGCAAAAATACCATGTACAAGCGCTCACCCATCTCTTGGAGGCAAATGGGAATTCACCAGCGCTACCAAATTCTGGCCTTGGTGTATCGAGACATTTTAGTGCTCAAGAGCATCCGACAATCCCGTCATATTTCCCTGTACCTTAAAAACTCTCATTTACTTACATACTACCCCCCTGTGTGACTTCTGATACGCCTGCCTTGAAGACCAGATCTTCCACGCACCAGACCCCACACTTACTCATTTGATAGGCTGGCTCGCCAGCTAAACACACTCACTTTATGACACATATTTTCGTAGACTATGTATATTATACGTTCCGTATAATCTGTTTCCCTCACTATTCTCCAGCACATATGCTGTTTTTCCAATACGTTTGGAAACTATAAATGTTTCTGCGTCACCTGCTTCCAGCCTTGCAAGTGGCTCCCTTAAATGAACGTCATCACGTTGCTCTGCCTACCTATTTCTCAGTGTCTGTAACGATGCCCTGTTGCTACTGTCCACACATGCTAACCCTACTTTCCTCTGGTGTCACACCTCTACTCGACACACTATGACTTAAAAATGTCACTTCTGACTGACAGAATGACGACTTAGACAGCTTCAAAGTGAACCCTGCCTGATCTAACTTCTGAAAAACTATATCTAAATGACGTAGATGCTCCTCAAAACTGCGTGAACTAATTACCATATCATCTATGTAAATGGTTACAAACTCTCCTGTGTCATCCCCTAATGCGATGTTTAAAGCCCTAATTAAAGCTGCTGAACTACTCTTTAACCCATAAGGTGTTCTACAAAATTGATAAAGGTTATATTTATGACTAAAAGCTGTAAATGGTCTATCTTCGTACATAAGTGGCACTTGCCAAAAACTGGAACTCAAATCTACACAAGTGAAATACTTCTTCCCCTCAAATGTTTGCATTAATTCCTCTATTGACATAGATTTCAGCTGATCTGAACTAATTCTACTGTTAACCAAACGAGCGTCTAAACAAATACGAACAGTGCCGTCGGTCTTGGGTACCGTGATCAAAGAATTAACATATGGACTGTTAGAGTGCTCAATAATCCCATCTTCAAGCATCTGGTTAATTTGTGCCTCAACTGCACTCTGATAAGCGAAAGGTACAGGATATCTATGTCCTGTGAATACTGACCTATCAATAACGTTCAATGAATGTGTATAGCAATTGGCCATACCAATGCGATCCTCAAAAACTCTCCTATTACACAATAACACATCATAGAGCCGAACACATTGTTCCACCTCTATATTACCCTGAAATGCAGCATCACGTAACGAGTCCTCTAGACTTCCGTTCGTAATCACACTGCCCACAAAACATGGAGAACCCCGCTCTACGGCTGGCGATATCTCATTTAAAGTACAAATCACCCCTACAACACTACTTCTCTGAATATGGTCATTGAACGCTACTTCTACTTCAGAATCTCCCCATTTAAATTTCAAACTCCCTACATCATAACATAAGTTACCAGACACTCTACTTAGCCACTCTGAACCCATGATAACACTGAATACTAAATTTGGAATTACAAGGCAAATCTGCTTCTCTACATGATTATTAATTTTAATGTCTACTAAAACTTGCTTAGAAATTACTTTAGACCTCTTCCCAACAGCTGTGATAACAAAAGTGCTTTTAATTGGCATCTCCTCAAAATTTACTCCAGTTCCTTTCATTTTATCATAAAATGCACTACTTATGCAACTCTTCATACAACCACTATCAATTAAAACATCCGTGTACGCCTCGGACACGTTGAATTTAACTATGGGGCTCTTACTAACCACTTCCTGAATAATACCTTCATCATTTAGTTCATGTAATAATTCATTTCTTACATTTAGGTCATAGGGTTCCTGTATAATTGTATGGACAGGGCATGCTACAGACTGAGATTCTGACCTTACTTCGCAGCCTGGTTCGCGTTTAAAGAACCGCTACAGCTGGCCGTAGTACTACTAACTACTAAACCGGTCTGGTTGTTCTGGGCTGTGTTGTCATTGTTTGGCTGTATATTACTACCACTAGGCTGTCCTCTTCCTTGACCCCTATTCTGGTTGTAATTATTGTCATTATAATTTCTCCCTTGATTTCCCCTGAAATCATTGTTCCTCCCTTGATTTCCCCTGAAATCATTGTTCCTCCCTTGATACTGATTACCATAGCCATTTCCTCTGTTCTGATTTAGCTGATTATTATTATTTCTATTTTGAGCGTTGGCCCCTTCGCCACCGTTCCCTTGAACTTCCTGATGCCTGGCTTCATTAGGTCTATTATTATTATTACCCTGGTTCCGATTGAAATTGTCCTCATAACCCCCTCTCCCTAGTGCATCAAATGTGCTTAACAAATTTTCTACTTGTGATATAGTCTTTACATTCTGGATACAAGCAGCCTCCTTGATCCTATAGGGAAAGTGCCTAAGTAGCAACCTCACCACATCACTTTCCTCCTTCAACCCATCCAGATATTTACACACTAATACCTGCCCTAAAAAGTATTCGGTCATGGTGGAGCTTCCTTTAGGGTTATATTTACCACACACTACTCCCTCACGATGCTGCGACTAAATAACCTCATTCCAGAACTTTTCACAGAATTTCATTTTAAAATCATTCATATCAGTAAACTTGTCTCTGTAGACAGCAAACCAATTCCTCGTTTCCCCCACAAACACTTGTTCTAAAATTTCAACTACCTGGCACCACTCAATACTACCATTTTCCAACCTCTCCCCGAATTTATTTTCTATAGTGTTCATGAACTCCATTGGGCACCCCTGTCGATTGCTGAACTTACCCAGTTCTACCTCCCTGTGTGTGCTATTCACAAAAACTGGCCTATTCTGACTATTTTCTTGCCTGATCCTAGCTTTTAATTTTAACTCTAATTCTGCGATTTTCTCCTCAGCCTTCCTCTCAATACTGTTTACTGTTAATTTAATGTTTCCTTCTGATTCTTCTACTTTATCATATAGCTTTGCTTGTTTCTCCTCAATCTTGCTAATGCTCTCTCTATTACTCTCTCTTAAATCATTTACTTCTGCAACCATTTGTGAGTGGACTTTCTCAATTCTACCCCCCAGCTGTTCCTTAACCTCTTTAGTAGCTACCTGAATTTTGTCAATTTCTCCCCCCAATTGCTTTTTGACCTGCTGTGTTTCCAGTTGCACTAGTTCTTTTAAATTTTCAGCCTGTGTACTGATTCTAATTTCCAACTCCTCCTGTACTTTTCCTAATTTTCTGTCTACATCTGCAATAATCTCTTTAGCCTTTTCTTCCATCACCCCCCTGATCTCACCTCTAATCAGTTCGAATTTGTCACTCATTTCCCTACTGTTTTGTTCTAATTTAGCATTTAAAGTTTCAGTACTCTCTCTATTTTCCTTACTGTTTTGTTCTAATCTGGCGTTTAAAGTTTCATTACTCTCTCTATTTTCCCTGCTGTTTTGTTCTAATTTAGCATTTAAGGCATCTGTACTTTCTTTATTTTCCCTACGGTTTTGTTCTAATTTAGCGTTGTTTTGTTCTAATTTTGCATTATTCTGTTCTAATTTTGCATTTAAGGCATCACTACTAACTTTGTTCTGATACATGAACTCGAGAAGTAAAGTTTTTAATTCTGGTTGGCCGCCTACACTCCCTGTTTCAGTATTGGGATTTACCTCCGCTACCCCGGTACTACCATCACTCGACATACTGCTCGTATCATCACTCTCCCGTTGATGACCACTACGTAACCTCATCTGTCTTTCTTTCTCATCCCCCATAATGATATACACTGATACAGACAAATAACCCCCAAAATACAGGCACAGAAATATATACCCTTCTCCTTCCACAAATGTTATTAGGTTTTCAGCCCCAAGTTGTCGGTGACAAATGAAACGTCTTGCTAGCCCCTAACTGTTGGGTGAGAAATGTAACTGTTTACCTTTGCCTAAGCTATGTTGTTTTAATGGGCGCCAAGACCTCAACGCAATGTTGAAATCTAAATTTGTATTTAACAACGTCTAGCTCTGGCAGAACACATTCAAGACTCTATTCACTCAGATCGTGGTATGATTTGATCATTAACCCAACAAACAATTGTATCAGGAGAAGGAATTGGTCTATATCTAATGCTACTTACTGAAAGCAAAGATTGCATTGTAAAAGAAATGAATTTATTATATAAAACATGTATAGCAAAATTAATAATCATAATAAGTATAAAATTTAAATTGGAGCGTTGTGATTTGAATATTACCGATAGAAAATTACGTGAAAACGGAGTCTGATAAATTATTGATTTTACTCTTATTCCCAAGCTATGAAGTTACTGAAATATGAAATATAAAACCAAGAGAAATGAGAGATTGCGTATTTCTGCGTCATTAGCGCTTACCACTGGAAATGCCCGAAGCCTTTCCCTCGTACTGGATGATGCTGTGAGCTTCCCACAATCTCCTGGATGTCGTCATCTTCGTCGATGTTTGATGAGATTCTGGTAGATTAGATAATTCTATGGTCCGTACCTCGGACCCAAACGCTCGTACAACCGCACTGGTTAAGTTTTACAAAAGTTAGTCCTCCAATCCACGGAACATCGGAGCGATTCCCGCGTACAACCGTACTCGTTAAATTCTATACAGATTGTTCTCGTACCACGGCGCGTCGAACGATATATGCACACGTTGGCTCCCCCACCATGGTACCGACTTCCAGCTTATGTGGTCTCCCCTCCTCTGGTTCATTACACACGGCGCGCGAATGAAGAAGTTGATTTCCGTTCCATATATTCGCCTTTTCTTGACGATGCGACCCAGCCTTGCGTAATACTTCCTGACAAGATTAAGCTTGTATTTGAATTCCCCGTGACTCATCTCTCTCAAATACCCTAACTGACAAAACTCCGTAAAATTCCGTAATCAGATAATTTTCTATGATATCGTCGTTCGTAATAATTTGCTTGATAGCGTTTTCTAAGACATAGAAAACCTATCTGTATGCTTATAATTTTTATAAAATGCTCCGAAAATATCTTAATAATAATTATAATAAATTAATAATAATAATAAATTAACATGAAAAATTCTCTTGGCTGAACAATTTGCCGCATAAATAAATATAGAATGGCTTCCTACTGACTTATGCCAGTTGCATAAAAACCCCTCGAAAAACACGTTGCAAGGTTTTCATTTCATACATAATTTGGAGGGTTCATGTTCAAATGCCTTCCTTCTTTCCTTGTATTTATTCTTAGAACTGCTTTTCTTACTTTCACTTTCAAAAACAGTTAACTCCTCTTTAATCTTAAGAATTGTCTTACTTTCCATTAAGGGACAATCCTGTAATTTTTTGGATTGTATCGTTTGATGACGAAGTAATTAATAAACGAAATGTTCATATTCCAAGGATGTTTTTTCATATGTAAACAGTTTTCCTCACTTTCCCACAAAGTTTGTTTCGTGAACTTGGTGAGATTTGATTGTAGGCGCCTCTTACATGGGATAAGTTATAGGCTGTTAAACATGTTTGAATAATATAACTAATCCATTCTTTCCTGCTAAACAATGCTCCTTTTACTGTATGATTTTTTATATCTTTCAGCCCTTCATGACCTGGAGTATTGTATGTTCCCGTCCGCTAAGTACAGTAAGACTTCATTAATCTGGACTAAATGAGGCTCTTAAGTCAGGGTTGCCAGATTCTTGAAAACAAAATAAGAGACAGGTGTGTTGTCGAGGAAACCACAACAGTCTTTTCTCCTGGATTTTCTTTAATGCTTCTGTCACTTTAACAGTTCCTCTGATTTTCTCATTTTTGACGCGGTCCTTCTTAGTGACACCACTCATCCATCTAAGCATCTTCATCTCCGTCACATCCAGTTTATTACATTGTGACTTTGTTTAGCCCACGTCTCTGCTCCGTGGCCTTACTGCTGTCTTGCAGGCTTTTCCTTTCACTTTTATGCCGAGTCTCTCGCACACAGAATTCCAGAAATCCTTTCCCAGTTCAACCAGGACGACTGTACTCTGGGATTGATTTCCGCATTTATGTTGCCATCGTCCGACAGCAATGACCCTAAATACTTGAAGCTACCCATTGACATTAAGCTTGTTCCATCCATCTCCACCAATTCATTCCCCTCGCCTCCAAGGCACAGGTACTCTGCTTTCTTCCTGCTGATTTTCAAGCAGGGCAGTTCATTATATTATTATTAACTTTATTGGCCACATTGGACCACTTGAGTCTTCCATGTACACATTTTCTTTGAAGGTTGTATTGTTTGATTCTTCTTATCTGCCCAGTACTTCTTCATTCGTTCTGATCGCAGTGTTCTTAATTCGTCTGAAATCTCTACTGGCCGTCTGTGCATCATTTCTGCTGAAAATTTGTGATTCTTAAGAAGGGTGGTAATTTTATTCTTGTTCTCTGCATCTGTAATTTCGAGTCCAACTGTTTTGAGATCCTCTTGAATTTCTTTGATCCAATGCCCTCCAGTCATCTTTCCCATATTTCTCATCACTAGTTGTCACAAAATCCTGTTTCCTGGTAATCCTAGGATGTGAAAGAAATATGAGATCCTTTTCTTCTTCATCGTGCTGGTAACAGGGTCAATCACTCGATACACTGTTTCATTGGAGAGAATTCTCCAGACTCCTTCAACCTGGTACTTTTTATTTATGCAGGTTTTGATAATTTTTCTTTCAGTTCTGAGGAGCTGATCAGTTCTTCTTTCATTTTTAATTTGGAACAAGGTTTCGCAAGCATAAGTGGCTTCAGGCAAAGTCACAGTTTTGTAGTGTTGGATCTTAGTGCCCATTGACAATTGACCAGTTTAGAAATTGTGCTATTTTCATTTTGTTGGTTCTATTTATCCATGTTGTTTTTTCGCTTGAGTTATGCATAATGATTTCTCCAAGGTATTTAAATTGTAGAACTATGTTAATTTTTTGATCATTTATGATGACTTCCTTTATGTCAAGAGGTTTCATTGGCATGATCTCAGTTTTCTCAGAAGATATTTGCAATCCTATTTTTAATGCAATTTTCTGGAGACTGGTGATCTGAGCATTAATAAATACATTTACCAGTAATACCGAAACTAACACAAAATTTCACAACTTTCACAAAATGGCGGATATGTAAAAGGTTTATATTCTAAACGTAAGCAAAATTAAGAAATTTCGCAGGTTTACCGAGGATTACGCGAGTGACTAAAGTGTTAAATATTGTGTGAACAGTGTAGATAAAATACGTAGGAGAAATACAATACATAACTTGTTAAAAGAGAAGACATATAACATTTAATATCATGACGGTCAACTGTGCTCCATGTGGCAAAAAGATCAAGAATAATCAGCAGGCTGTAGGATGTGATGGTGAGTGTGGACGCTGGTTTCATGTAACATGCATGAAAATGAGTAAAGACACTTACCAACAATTCCAGAAAGATGATACTTTTAAATGGTCATGCAATCGTGAAGACTGCCTCCCGCAACCTAACCTCAAAGAGGTTATGGCATCTTTCTCCCAGAAACTTGAGGAATCCCTTTCGGCGATGAGAGAAGAAAACCACGAGGTAAGAAAACTAGCAACTTTCTTATCAGAAAAGTATGATGAACTCCACCGGGAAATTGAAACTCTGAAGAAAGAGAGAAAAACCGTCAAGGACGCAGAAATGGCAGCATCTAGAGCTATCAATGAATTGGAGGAACTAAAACAGTACCAGCGCAAGAACAACTTGATAGTGTATGGAATACCCACTGAAAGAGAGGAGGATGTATTTCACAAAATCTCGGACATTGGCAAGACGTTAGGAGTTGAAATCACCAGGGCAAACATAGACGCAGCTCACCGCCTCCCGTCAACAAAGCCTGGGCCTCAACCGATAATTGTGAAATTAAATAATAGGTGGAAGAAGGAAGAGATTCTCAGTAGCAGAAGACAAAAGAAGACCCTGAAGACAAGTGAAATTGGTTACAGTGATGGTGGTAATATATATATCAATGAACACCTGACCCCAAGAAATGAAACCATCGCCAAAAAGTGCCGTGAATTGAGACAACAGGGAAAAATCTTTGCAACTTGGGTCAGAGACTGCAAAATATACATTCGGAAAAATCAAAATGGACCCTCAAAGCTTATATCAAGTGCTGAAATACTGGATTCACTCGCCCTCTCAAACTAAAATCTATGGAATAGTAAGATATCTACTAAGTATTATCCCATATGGAACTAGAATCACAGAAATTAAATTTTTTAGGTAATGCAAATAATAATACACTAGAATTAACCGAGTGTAACTGTAATACACTTAGCGATTATTATAAAATTAAGGACAGTAAACACATAATAACCGATACCAGTACACTAAAATGCGTACACATAAATGCACATAGCATAAAAAACAAGTTCGATGATATCCAAATAATGTTAGACAGAATCAAAGGTGTAGATGTCCTAGCAATCTCAGAAAATTGGTTAACAGAACAAACAAAAATGTTTTTCAATATTAAGAAATATGTTGCATATCACATAGTTAGAAAACAAGCTGGAGGGGGAGTATCTTTGTATATTTCAAACAAATGTAGCAGTACCCTTGTAAAGGAAATAAATTCCACCCACAGCATACTGCACATTACTGTGAGAAAAGGCCATCAAGAATACAATATAATCACTGCTTATAACCCTCATAAAAGCAACATTCCACACTTTCTAACTGATCTCGAAGTAATTATTAGTTCTTACTCAACGAATCCTGTTATAATACTAGGTGATATGAATATCGATCTATTATTTGGGGACAGATATACTAGTAGTTATATTAACCTAGTCAAATCATACGGTCTAGTCTTATGTAATACAAAATATCCAACTCGTGTAACACAAACTAGCTCTACTCTAATTGATCATGTATTGGTGAACGACTGTGACAAAATATGTAATGTCTATAATATTGATAATGATTTGAGTGATCACCATTTACTAATCTGTGAAATGAGAAACAAAAAGATAAACAGGAACTCAATATGTGATGATAGGCCAATAGAAAAGGATAAAATAAACTACAAAAAACTTAATAAATATTTAATAACTCAAGAATTTGTATGCAATGAAACTAACATCAATGACTACTACAATAAATTCTGTGATTTTATTAATAAAGGAATAGAAGCCTGTACTATGAAATATACGAATAAGGAGCCAAGTGCCCCACCAATAAAACCCTGGATCACACAAGATCTTTTAGCACTAATACACAGGAAAGATAAGATATATACAAAAACCAAAGTTAAAAATCCATCTGCAGAAATTTTAGAAGAATATAAAATTATTAGCAACCAAGTTACAAAACTTAAGAGAAACCTACAAAGAAACTACTTTGACCAAAAAATTCAAAATGCAAATAATCAGAGGGAAGTGTGGAGTGTTGTTAATGAGATGTTAAATAGGCCAAAGAAGGGGAAAAATGAAATTGTCAAACTTATAGTCGATGGCACAAATGTCGAAAAAAAGGAAAATATATGTGATGAAATTAATAAATATTATGTCAATATTGCTAACAGTATATGGGAAAATCAAGGAAACGGTCCTACCTCGGACATTGCAAGCTATAAAAATACTACTAGCACTAAGACAATCTTTATGTTACCTACTGATGCTAATGAAATACAATCAATTATAAACTCCCTAAAACACAAAAACAATATAAGTGAGGACAACACTACTAATGTCATGCTACAATTGTGTCTTGAGGGCCTTACACCATATCTTGTCAAAATAATAAATCTTTCACTGATGACTGGTATATTCCCCGATGCCTGTAAAGTCTCTAGGGTGGTCCCGATCTACAAAAAAGGAGACAAAACCCACCCATCAAATTACAGACCCATTAATATTATATCTGCCATCAGCAAGGTTCTAGAAAGCGTTATTAAACGAAGACTTATGAATTTCTTCATGAAAAATGATTACTTTGCAAACTGCCAATATGGGTTTATTCCAAATAGAGGAGCTGATAGTGCTATATTTGAAGTAGTAACTGATGTAGAAAAGGCATTAGATGAAAACAAACTAGCTGCTGGTGTACTAATTGACCTTCAAAAAGCATTCGATCTTGTTAACCATAAGATTCTCCTTAATAAACTAGAATTTGCAGGCATCAGAGGAGTGGCACATGATTGGTTCAAGAACTACCTCACTAACAGAAAACAATATGTTGCAATCGATAATGTAAAAGGGTCTCAAATGAGAATTGACACAGGAGTACCTCAAGGTTCTGTCTTAGGACCAATTCTTTTCTTGGCCTATATTAATGATATAGTATTATTAGAATTGAAAGGCAAGCTTAAACTATTTGCAGATGATATTTTTATACTCTATCTGGGAACATCTGAACAGGAAATTATGCTAAATATTAATTATGATCTCAATAAGCTGGTGGATTGGTTGAGAGCACACAAAATGGTTATCAATATCACTAAAACAAAATATTTATTCTTCCATAAACCATCATACAAGATTGAGACCACAAACATAGTCAACATAGCCAACAAAGAAATAGAAAGGGTTAAATCGGCAACATACTTAGGTATCACACTAGATAGTACACTAACCTGGGAAAATCATGTAGAAAATGTAAAACATAAAATCAGCCCTTTAATTGGTATTATTTTCAGATTAAGATATAGCTGTCTTACTAGCCAACAATTGAAAAATATATACTTTGCTCTGATACATTCACATCTAATGTACATGAATTTCATATGGGGATATTGTAAGAAGGAGCTGATAAAAGAACTTGAGGTGAAAGAGGTTAATCAGGCAAAGTATTTAGGTCTAATCATCGACAAACACCTGACCTGGATTGAACACGTTGAACGAATTGCTAAGAAACTCTCACCTATAGTAGGGATCCTAAGGAAACTTCGGTATCTTATTCCCCTAAACCTTGTAAAACAAATCTACTATTCACTTGTACATAGCAAGCTCCAATATTTAAATGTTATTTGGGCTCACTGCAGGAAATCCACACTGAATGATTTAATGACTATTCAGAATAGGGCTATTAGAAACATATTTAACCTTCCTTACTGCACTCCAGTAAAAGATCTGTACATCAGAAGTAAA
Organism: Meconema thalassinum; assembly: GCA_946902985.2. Lineage (NCBI taxonomy): Eukaryota > Metazoa > Arthropoda > Insecta > Orthoptera > Tettigoniidae > Meconema > Meconema thalassinum. The sequence goes on from OX336390.1 coordinate 935,504,750, forward strand.
ATTCTACCCCTCAGCATAAGTGCAGATCTCCGAGCAGCTATGCTAATATACAAAATTAAACACAACACAATACTCTATAGCTCTCCCTACATCTTGAACTCGGACAATCATTCTTATGGAACTAGGCATGCGAAGGACGTAGCCTTATATATCATTCACTCTTCTAAATACGGTAGAAATAGTTTCAAGTTCTCTGCATCACAGTCATATAATAAACTTCCCGATGAAGTAAAAAGTGCACCAACTTTGTCAGTATTTAAGAGGAAAACTACGAAAGTATTGTGGGAAAAATTCGATGCATCGTAATACATCAAATAAGCTTAAAAATCCTGTGCTTATCATTTTAAGAGACCTTGGTCTAAACCATCTTAGATATAGTATCAACTTTACTAATAGGCCTATGCCCTTATTCATCAATTTGTGTTACCTTCAGAATTTTCTTCCTGGTGTGTAAACACACATATTACTGTACAATTCCTCTGTACGAGCCTATGGCTCTTTGGAATTAATTGAATAAATAAATACTCCAGAAACGTGCTATAAAATCTATCTTTGGACTTCCTTGGCTCACACCCTCAAATGAATTATACTCAAGAACTAAAATTATGCCACTGCAAAAACAAATAGCTATGTCAGCAACAGTATTTGTATACAAATTAGAAAACAAATTGATACACACACACATCCATTTTACCCATGCAAATGACATTCATCATTATGCAACAAGAGGAGTAAATCAAATATTCACCAGCCATTCCCAATCCATTAAATTTGGAACTAAAGGAATTATGTCCTCTATAATAAAAGAATACAACTCGCTACCATTAGGCATAAGGGAAAGTTTCTCTATAAAAACATTTAAGAGGAAAACAAAAGACTTCCTATTAAGGAATGAATAGCCCATGTACAATAGCCTTAAGCAATGCAATGTATCATACCGAATTATCTCTGTAAAATTAGTCACTAGCAATATAATATAAGTTACTATTAAATTAAACAATAATGTTACAAAAATTATATATAAGCCATGCTGTAACTATGTTACTTGATTGTCCCTAACACGAGCTCAGGCTCATTGGGACCTATGTAAATAAATAAGTAAATAAATAAAAATAAATAAAACATATTCTTTCCTTGCCGATACTACGTCATTCAGCATATTTGTTGTTACTCTGAACAGAGTTTAATAATTTATTGCTTTCTTAACAATTCCATAAAAGCCTTTGCATAAAACTGATGATGAATTCATAGAAATAAACAACAACAAAATAATCAAAAGAGTTTCTTCAGTCTTTACAAACGAATATATCAGAGAAAGTGCTCCTTGCAATGAAAACTTCATACAGAAATACCCGAAGAGAACTTGTTGAAGGAAATAGTATACCATAGGTGTAAACACATACGCATTTCTCTCGAGTTTGAAAATGCTCAGAAATACGGAACAATGATCATCCCGGATAAGAACTGTCTGGGATGTGGGACAATAAGCACGAATATGGGACTGTCCCGTAAAATCTGGGATGTCAGGCAACCTTGCTCTATGTTGTCAGAGTTACTGAAAGTCCGGATTAAACTAACCTATGAAATGAGCCAAGGTACACATTTAAACACCCTGTTCTGTATAAACATTGTGTACAGTACAGTATTTTTAAATTTAAGAAATACAAAGGTTATATAGTATTCAAGATATAATGTAATATAAAATACAGAATAACTAGTGCACAAGTTGATTACACTTATTGGTTTGAAGAAACTGCTGATCCTTTGTTGCTCAGCGGTCTAGCTGTATGCCTCTCACCAAGGCGGTCCGGGTTCAATTCCCGGTCAATGCATTTGAGATTTTCGAAGTGAAATGCCATGTCCTGTGGTTCGGATTCCACGTAAAAAGGAGGTCCCGTGGCTCATAATCACAAGTTTCACGGTCACGTAAAACTGCAATCTTCCTTTCCTTGATCCTTTGTTGTCTTCCTTTGATATTAATTTATTTACGTAGTGACATGAACTTTCTTATTGGTGTTTAAACTAACAGAAATACCAATGAGTGTTTAATAATCTTATTACACCTCAGTCAACAAATTGAATTAATATACATTAATTAATTAAAATTACCTCCCCATCGATATGATGTCCATCTTATACAAAATCGTATGGAATTTACGCAAGAGACACAAAAGTTAACCCCACAGAATTGGCAGCAACTTCAAACTGAACTTCTAAAAATGGCTGAAAAAATTGCACATCTATTTAGTTTCTTCACTGCCTACTTGATTGTTCTCGCACTGCCTTCTTGAAACTCTGTTCTCGCACTGCCTTCTTGGTACTCAGCAGCTACATCGTACTATGACGTCACATACTTCAGTGCATTCTCGGTACATTTCGTCCCGTCAACGTAACGTAACGCCAGACCCCAGCGTAACAACGAAGTTGACAAGATCATTTAAAATGATAAAATATAGAAGAGGACCTCAAGAATCATCATTCTAGAAATTACTATAGAACATTCAAGCAGAAATCAACTAAATATTCCCCACTTCTCACCAGTTTCAAAACGACATTGGAAACATCGCCCGCTCCAACCCTGAAAATTGTGCACTTCTTGCATATTATTTTGGTAAACTACTCAATTGTGAGAAACCCCAGAAAGCATTTCAATTTTGCCATACCCTGGGGAATCCTTACTCAGAACCACCGGACCAACAGGAAATTCAGGAAATAATCCAATCCATGAAAAACAACAAAGTGTCAGGAGAGGACCAGATCGTTGCAGAACTATGGAAAAATGTAGGTGAAAACCTCATCATCAAACTCAAAGAAATTATTGATGAAATCTGGCAAACTGAAAAAGAAAGGTATTAAAACGAACCCTTGCAATTACCGAGGGATCTCATTACTCTCAGTAACTTACAAAATTTTGTCCAAAGCCCTTTTGAACCGTGCCTATCTTCAACTGGATCCGCAGATTGGTGAATACCAAGGTGGGTTCTGAAAAGGACGATCGTGTACAGAGCAAATTATCAATTTGAAAAACTCAATGTCTTACTTCCGTAAAATGTCAAAAAAAAAAAAATGTCATTACTTTTGTAGACTTTGCAAAGGCTTATGACAGCATTGACCATGAATCCCTTGTTGCTGTAATCTCAGAATTTGGATTAGATCGCAAGACAACATCAATCATCAAAGATACCCTCTCGAATACAAGTTCAAAGGTTAAATTTATGGGAGGACAGAGCAGAATATTCAATTGATACAGGAGTGTGTCAAGGAGATGGATTATCTCCATTGTTGTTTAATTGTGTGTTCGAAAAAGTCGTCGGAGAATGGAGACGAGCTGGTGCACCATCCCATAGACTAGGACCAAAACTCAAAGGGATAACACTAGACTGTTTGGCATTTGCGGATGACATGGCGTTAATTGCTCCAAACATTTCTGATGCCCAGAAACAACTTGAATTACTCCAAGAACAAGCAGCAAAAATCGGCTTACAGATTTCTTTTGACAAAACAAAATTTATGACGGATATTAAAACTGCTCTGAATACACTCCGCACTGGTAATTGTAAGGTTTCCCGAGTGAAAGACTTCAAGTATTTAGGTGAATGGATCAATGAAACTGGCAATGAAAGAAAATCTATAGAAGCAAGACTACAGAAAATGGAAACTGCTTTCCATTTAACAAAAAAGTTTATAACAAAAAGTGCCTGTCTTGTAATTGTAAAATTCAACATTATAAAACAGTAGTCTTGCCTGCAGCCCTTTATGCAGCTGAGACACTTAATCTTCAACATAAAACACTGAGAAATCAATTGGAGATTAAGGAACGCAAAATCATGTGAAAAATGTTGGGTTCAAGAATCAAAGATGGAATGCACCTTCCAAAACCTAATACTGACATCCATTTGAAAATTATTAAAATCGCAGACACAATCCGTATGAGGATCCAATTCATGGGACATTTGGACAGAATGGACCCAACTAGGTTAACACATAAAATCAATACGTTTTTGCAGAAAAAGGCAACAAGGTCCAATTGGTACAAACAGGCGGGAAAGGACTTGGCTGAATTAGGTTTTCCCAATCATAAGGATCGAGAGGAAATTAGGAAAATTACTAATACACGGGGTTTTGAGGCAGAAGAGAGAAGACCTACCAGACACGTCTGGTCGCAACAACGAAGACTAGCTCAATCGTTGCGCATGAAGAGTTATTGGGCAAACATCAAGGCAAATAAGTGTTGATTCCGCGTGGTCCTAGGAGACCCATTCGCGCAGAAGAAGAAGTAATTACACAAGTTAGGCCAAATTATGGCACGTATAGATTTTATGTGTTAACCTAGTAGGGTCTATTCTATCCAAATGTCCCATGAATTGGATCCTTCTCATACGAATTGTGTCTGTGATTTTAGTAATTTTCAAATAGACGTCAGCATTAGGTTTTGGAAGGTGAATTCCATCTCTGATTCTTGGTCCCAAAATATTTTGCATGATTTTGCGTTCTTTAATCTCCAATTGATTTCTCAGTGTTTTATGTTTGTCGGCGGCGGCCAATACTCGTATCCGAGTGTATGTGTCTTTCCTGCATTACTGATTTGTATTCACTCGATGGTGATGTCGCTGGTGACTGAACAGACCAATTCTGGCATAGAACATACGATGCAGATGATGGAAGGTGGTGGACGTGGCGCAGCTTTCTCCTCTGAAGAGTTTCCATTTCCTGCCTTATGTTTGTATATTACTACAAAATATGCTAAAGAATTTTTTTTTTCTTTAAAAAATATCTTGTGATGATCAATGGAGTGTGATTTCTTTAAGTTGAATATATGCTCTTTGTGGAGTGGAGCAAAGGTTGGAAAATGTAGGCTATTGTAAGTATCTTCCTGCTCCAATTGGTCGAAACTAGTATACGAGGCACGTCCAGAAAGTAAGTTCCCTTTGGTAAAAAATTACATTGTGTACAGATACAGAACAATTATTTATTGCACAACATTCTACACCTCTTAAACTACTTTTCCACATAACTGCCGAACTTTTGCAGTCATTTGTCATAGCGTGGCACAAGTTTTTGGATACCTTCTTCATAGATGTTTGCCGCCTGTGTCTTAAACCAGTTGGAAACATCATTTTCCGAGGTGTCAAGATTTGTTTCGGCTGTTTGCTGGGGATGAAGTGTGCCTCCATTCCATTGATTGCCGCTTACTTTCAGGGGTGTCGTAAGAAACTTAACTTTCATCTCCTGTGACTAACTGTGTCAGAAATTCTTTGCCGCCTTCATTGTAACGGGTCAAAAACTGAAGTGCACTACCCATCCGTTTTGTTCTGTGTTGCTCCATAAGAATCTTTGGTACCCAACGTCGGCAAAGTTTACGAAAGTTCAGTTTTTTGGTAAAAATTTCATGAATTAGTGATCGTGAGATTTGGGGAAATTCCATAGCGAGAGCACTAATTGTAAACCTGCGGTTTTCCCGGATCTTGTCATCAATCGCGTGAACCAGTTCTTCTGTAACCGCTGCAGCAGAACGTACAACTAGTTGAAGACACAGGCGGCACACGTCTATGAAGAAGGTATACAAAAACTCGTGCCACGCTACGACAAATGCCTGCAACATTTCGGCAGTTATGTGGAAAAGTAGTTTAAGGATTGTAGAATTTTGTGCAATAACTAATTTTTCTGTATCTGTACACAATTTAATGTTATTACCAAACGGAACTTACTTTCTGGACGTACTTCGTAATTAATTAATGTATATTAATTCAATTTATTGACATAAGGTGTAATAAAATTATTAAATGCCAATTGGTGTTAAATTTATATTAATATCTTTTACAATTAACTTCTTCAGATGCCTCAAATGCAAATAAGTTTTCATCGTTATTATCCAACATATTTAATGACAATATTTTATTCTTGGCTTATCACCTGCTCCATCCTGGTCATATTCATCCATTTCAGAGCTTTCTGTAGCGATCACACTTTCAACTTTCTTCTGTTAAACTGTGATAACCAGGATCATCTTCGTCTGCTTCTAGCCACAACTCAATGTCTTCCGATGTTGCTGAATGTTCACCGCTTGGTGGAGAGTGTCCTGAAAACCCTCTGTTTCCAATCCAGCCATATCTGGTTCAACAGGCTTGTTTATTAAAAGTTTATTCTACGAGTCAATCAAAGTTGATGGTTTTATATCATTGACAGCAGATGCAAAATTGAAAATCATGGATCTGATAATCTTACAGATTCTATAATGTCTTTTGCCCTCTTCTATCTTATTTTCTTGCAGCTTGTTCCTCAACTTCCAAAATTTCATTAAAAAACTGTAATAGCATATTATTAAACGGCTGTCCGGATTAAGCGAAGTCCGAACTAATGGGATCCGAATTAATGAGGTCTTACTGTAATGCCCCTTAAAGATTTACACTGCATTGTAAAATACTAGACATACACAAGAAGTAATTGGTTAACAGAACAAACAAAAATGTTTTTCAATATTAAGAAATATGTTGCATATCACATAGTTAGAAAGCAAACTGGAGGGGGAGTATCTTTGTATATTTCAAACAAATGTAGCAGTACCCTTGTAAAGGAAATAAATTCCACCCACAGCATACTGCACATTACTGTGAGAAAAGGCCATCAAGAATACAATATAATCACTGCTTATAACCCTCATAAAAGCAATTCCACACTTTCTAACTGATCTCGAAGTAATTATTAGTTCTTACTCAACTAATCCTGTTATAATGCTAGGTGATATGAATATCGATCTATTATTTGGGGACAGATATACTAGTAGTTATATTAACCTTGTCAAATCATACGGTCTAGTCTTATGTAATACAAAATATCCAACTCGTGTAACACAAACTAGCTCTACTCTAATTGATCATGTGACAAAATATGTAATGTCTATAATATTGATAATGATTTGAGTGATCACCATTTACTAATCTGTGAAATGAGAAACAAAAAGATAAACAGGAACTCAATATGTGATGATAGGCCAATAGAAAAGGATAAAATAAACTACAAAAAACTTAATAAATATTTAATAACTCAAGAATTTGTATGCAATGAAACTAACATCAATGACTACTACAATAAATTCGGTGATTTTATTAATAAAGGAATAGAAGCCTGTACTATGAAATATACGAATAAGGAGCCAAGTGCCCCACCAATAAAACCCTGGATCACACAAGATCTTTTAGCACTAATACACAGGAAAGATAAGATATATACAAAAACCAAAGTTAAAAAACCATCTGCAGAAATTTTAGAAGAATATAAAATTATTAGCAACCAAGTTACAAAACTTAAGAGAAACCTACAAAGAAACTACTTTGACCAAAAAATTCAAAATGCAAATAATCAGAAGGAAGTGTGGAGTGTTGTTAATGAGATGTTAAATAGGCCAAAGAAGGGGAAAAATGAAATTGTCAAACTTATAGTCGACGGCACAAATATCGAAAAAAAGGAAAATATATGTGATGAAATTAATAAATATTATGTCAATATTGCTAACAGTATATGGGAAAATAAAGGAAACGGTTCTACCTCGGACATTACAAGCTATAAAAATACTACTAGCACTAAGACAATCTTTATGTTACCTACTGATGCTAATGAAATACAATCAATTATAAACTCCCTAAAACACAAAAACAATATAAGTGAGGACAACACTACTAATGTCATGCTACAATTGTGTCTTGAGGGCCTTACACCATATCTTGTCAAAATAATAAATCTTTCACTGATGACTGGTATATTCCCCGATGCCTGTAAAGTCTCTAGGGTGGTCCCGATCTACAAAAAAGGAGACAAAACCCACCCATCAAATTACAGACCCATTAATATTATATCTGCCATCAGCAAGGTTCTAGAAAGCGTTGTTAAACGAAGACTTATGAATTTCTTCATGAAAAATGATTACTTTGCAAACTGCCAATATTGGTTTATTCCAAATAGAGGAGCTGATAGTGCTATATTTGAAGTAGTAACTGATGTAGAAAAGGCATTAGATGAAAACAAACTAGCTGTTGGTGTACTAATTGACCTTCAAAAAGCCTTCGATCTGGTTAACCATAAGATTCTCCTTAATAAACTAGAATTTGCAGGCATCAGAGGAGTGGCACATGATTGGTTTAAGAACTACCTCACAAACAGAAAACAATAGGTTGCAATCGATAATGTAAAAGGAACTCAAATTAGAATTGACACAGGAGTACCTCAAGGTTCTGTCTTAGGACCAATTCTATTCTTGGGCTATATTAATGATATAGTATTATTAGAATTGAAAGGCAAGCTTAAACTATTTGCAGATGATATTTTTATACTCTATCTGGGAACATCTGAACAGGAAATTATGCTAAATATTAATTATGATCTCAATAAGCTGGTGGATTGGTTGAGAGTGTAACGTGTTTTTCGAGGGGTTTTATGCAACTGGCATAAGTCAGTAGGAAGCCATTCTATATTTATTTACGCGGCAAATTGTTCAGCCAAGAGAATTTTCATGTTAATTTATTATTATTATTATTAATTTATTATAATTATTATTAAGGTATTTTCGGAGCATTTTATAAAAATTATTAGCATTCAGATAGGTTTTCTATGTCTTAGAAAACGCTATCAAGCAAATTATTACGAACGACGATATCATAGAAAATTATCTGATTACGGAATTTTACGGAGTTTTTGTCAGTTAGGGTATTTGAGAGAGATGACTCACTGGGATTTCAAGTACACGCTGAATCTTGTCGAGGAGCATGACGCAATCTTGGGTCGCAAGGTCTAGAAAAGGCGAATTGTGGAAACGGAAATCGACTTCTCCCTCCCGCGGAGTGTAATGAGGAAGGAGTGGGGATCTAGCGCGTAGGGTGCAGCCAATCAGTGGCGACGACGTAAGCTAGATGTCGGTACCATGGTGGGGGAGCCAACAGGTGCATATATCGTTCGACGCGCCGTGAAACAAGGACAATCTGTGTAGTTCTTGCCGAGTGTGGATATACGCGGGAATCGCTCCGATGTTCCGTGGAAGAGGACTATCTGTGAAATACTTGAGGTGTACGGTCGCAAGTGCGTGTCGCTCCGATGTTCAGTGGAGTTAGCGACGAACTTTTGTAAAACTTGGTTGTACGAGTGTTTGGGTCCGAGGTACGGACCATAGAATTATCTAATCTACCAGAATATCATCAAATTCCGACGGAGATGACGACGTCCAGGAGACTGTGGGAAGCTCACAACATCTTCAAGAACGAGGGAAATGCTTTGGCAATTTCCAGTGGTAAGCGCCAATGACGCAGAAATACGCAATCTCTCATTTTCTTTGTTCTACATTTCATATTTCAGTAACTTCATAGCTTGGAAATAAGAGTAAAATCAATTTATCAGACTCCGTTTTCACGTAATTTTCTATCGGTAATATTCAAATCACAACGCTCCAATTTAAATTTTATAGTTATTATTATTATTAATTTTGCTATACTTGTTTTCTATAATAAATTCATTTCTTTTACGATGCAATCTTTGCTTTCAGTAGGTAGCATTAGATATAGACCAATTCCTTCTCCTGATACAATTGTTTGTTGGGTTAATGATCAAATCATACCACGATCTGAGTGAATAGAGTCTTGAATGTGGTCTGCCAGAGCTAGACGTTGTTAAATACAAATTTAGATTTCAGCATTGCATTGAGGTCTTGGCGCCCATTAAAACAACATAGCTTAGGCAAAGGTAAACAGTTACATTTGTCGCTACCAACATGGGGCACTAAGAACTGCTACATTTGTCGCCGACAACTTGGGGCTGAAAACCTAATAGCATTTGTGGAAGGAGAAGGGTATATATTTCTGTGCCTGTATTTTGGGGGTTATTTGTCTGTATCAGTGTATATCATTATGGGGGATGAGAAAGAAAGACAGATGAGGTTACGTAGTGGTCATCAACGGGAGAGTGATGATACGAGCAGTATGTCGAGTGATGGTAGTACCGGGGTAGCGGAGGTAAATCCCGATACTGAAACAGGGAGTGTAGGCGGCCAACCAGAATTAAAAACTTTACTTCTCGAGTTTATGTATCAGAACAAAGTTAGTAGTGATGCCTTAAATGCAAAGTTAGAACAGAATAACGCTAAATTAGAACAAAACAGTAGGGAAAATAAAGAAAGTACAGAAGCTTTAAATGCAAAGTTAGAACAGAATAACGCTAAACTAGAACAAAACAGTAGGGAAAATAAAGAGAGTAATAGGGAATTGAGCGATAGTTTAAACGCCAGATTAGAACAAAACAGTAGGGAAATGAGTGACAAATTCGAACTGATTAGAGGTGAGATCCGGGGGGTGATGGAAGAAAAGGCTAAAGAGATTATTGCAGATGTAGACAGAAAATTAGGAAAAGTACAGGAGGAGTTGGAAATTAGAATCAGTACACAGGCTGAAAATTTAAAAGAACTAGTGCAACTGGAAACACAGCAGGTCAAAAAGCAATTGGGGGGAGAAATTGACAAAATTCAGGTAGCTACTAAAGAGGTTAAGGAACAGCTGGGGGGTAGAATTGAGAAAGTCCACTCACAAATAGTTGCAGAAGTAAATGATTTAAGAGAGAGTAATAAAGAGAGCATTAGCAAGATTGAGGAGAAACAAGCAAAGCTATATGATAAAGTAGAAGAATCAGAAGGAAACATTAAATTAACAGTAAACAGTATTGAGAGGAAGGCTGAGGAGAAAATCGCAGAATTAGAGTTAAAATTAAAAGCTAGGATCAGGCAAGAAAATAGTCAGAATAGGCCAGTTTTGGTGAATAGCACACACAGGGAGGTAGAACTGGGTAAGTTCAGCAATCGACAGGGGTGCCCAATGGAGTTCATGAACACTATAGAAAATAAATTCGGGGAGAGGTTGGAAAATGGTAGTATTGAGTGGTGCCAGGTAGTTGAAATTTTAGAACAAGTGTTTGTGGGGGAAACGAGGAATTGGTTTGCTGTCTACAGAGACAAGTTTACTGATATGAATGATTTTAAAATAAAATTCTGTGAAAAGTTCTGGAATGAGGTTATTCAGTCGCAGCATCGTGAGGGAGTAGTGTGTGGTAAATATAACCCTAAAGGAAGCTCCACCATGACCGAATACTTTTTAGGGCAGGTATTAGTGTGTAAATATCTGGATGGCTTGAAGGAGGAAAGTGATGTGGTAAGGTTGCTACTTAGGCACTTTCCCTATAGGATCAAGGAGGCTGCTTGTATCCAGAATGTAAAGACTATATCACAAGTAGAAAGTTTGTTAAGCACATTTGATGCACTAGGGAGAGGGGGTTATGAGGACAATTTCAATAGGAACCAGGGTAATAATAATAATAGACCTAATGAAGCCAGGCATCAGGAAGTTCAAGGGAACGGTGGCGAAGGGGCCAATGCTCAAAATAGAAATAATAATAATCAGCTAAATCAGAACAGAGGAAATGGCTATGGTAATCAGTATCAAGGGAGGAACAATGATTACAGGGGAAATCAAGGGAGAAACAATGATTTCAGGGGAAATCAAGGGAGAAATTATAATGACAATAATTACAACCAGAATAGGGGTCAAGGAAGAGGACAGCCTAGTGGTAGTAATATACAGCCAAACAATGACAACACAACTCAGAACAACCAGACCAGTGCAGTAGTAACTAGTACTACGGCCAGCTGTAGCGGTTCTTTAAACGCGAACCAGGCTGCGAAGTAAGGTCAGAATCTCAGTCTGTAGCATGCCCTGTCCATACAATTATACAGGAACCCTATGACCTAAATGTAAGAAATGAATTATTACATGAACTAAATGATGAAGGTATTATTCAGGAAGTGGTTAGTAAGAGCCCCATAGTTAAATTTAACGTGTCCGAGGCGTACACAGATGTTTTAATTGATAGTGGTTGTATGAAGAGTTGCATAAGTAGTGCATTTTATGATAAAATGAAAGGAACTGGAGTAAATTTTGAGGAGATGCCAATTAAAAGCACTTTTGTTATCACAGCTGTTGGGAAGAGGTCTAAAGTAATATCTAAGCAAGTTTTAGTAGACATTAAAATTAATAATCATGTAGAGAAGCAGATTTGCCTTGTAATTCCAAATTTAGTATTCAGTGTTATCTTGGGTTCAGAGTGGCTAAGTAGAGTGTCTGGTAACTTATGTTATGATGTAGGGAGTTTGAAATTTAAATGGGGAGATTCTGAAGTAGAAGTAGCGTTCAATGACCATATTCAGAGGAGTAGTATTGTAGGTGTGATTTGTACTTTAAATGAGATATCGCCAGCCGTAGAGCGGGGTTCTCCATGTTTTGTGGGCAGTGTGATTACGAACGGAAGTCTAGAGGACTCGTTACGTGAAGCTGCATTTCAGGGAAATATAGAGGATGAACAGTGTGTTCGGCTCTATGATGTGTTATTGTGTAATAGGAGAGTTTTTGACGATCGCATTGGTATGGCCAATTGCTATACACATTCATTGAACGTTATTGATAGGTCAGTATTCACAGGACATAGATATCCTGTACCTTTCGCTTATCAGAGTGCAGTTGAGGCACAAATTAATCAGATGCTTGAAGATGGGATTATTGAGCACTCGAACAGTCCATATGTTAATTCTTTGATCACGGTACCCAAGACCGACGGCACTGTTCGTATTTGTTTAGACGCTCGTTTGGTTAACAGTAGAATTAGTTCAGATCAGCTGAAATCTATGTCAATAGAGGAATTAATGCAAACATTTGAGGGGAAGAAGTATTTCACTTGTGTAGATTTGAGTTCCAGTTTTTGGCAAGTGCCACTTATGTACGAAGATAGACCATTTACAGCTTTTAGTCATAAATATAACCTTTATCAATTTTGTAGAACACCTTATGGGTTAAAGAGTAGTTCAGCAGCTTTAATTAGGGCTTTAAACATCGCATTAGGGGATGACACAGGAGAGTTTGTAACCATTTACATTGATGATATGGTAATTAGTTCACGCAGTTTTGAGGAGCATCTATGTCATTTAAATATAGTTTTTCAGAAGTTAGATCAGGCAGGGTTCACTTTGAAGCTGTCTAAGTCGTCATTCTGTCAGTCAGAAGTGACATTTTTAGGTCATAGAGTGTCGAGTAGAGGTGTAACACCAGAGGAAAGTAGGGTTAATAAGATACTTAACGCAGAGGTGCCACAGAATGTTAAACAGTTAAAAACTTACCTGGGAATTTGCAACTTTTTCAGGAGGTTCGTTCTTAAATACTCAGGGTTGGTAGAACCATTCAGGGAATTGCTTAAAAGTGGGACTCGGTGGAGATGGGAGTCTAAGCATGATCAGGCTTTTAGAGCGCTGAAGGAAGGTTTTGAGAAAGCTGTAGTGCTGAAATATCCGTTAAAAGATAAGGAATATGTGGTTATGACAGATGCTTCACATATAGGCATTGCTGGAGTATTATGTCAGAAAGATGATGAGGGTAATCTGTGCATTGTATCTTTAGCCTCGCGAGGACTGACAGCAGCGGAGAAAAGATACACGATTACTGAGTTAGAGCTTTTAGGTATTGTTTTCAGTTTAGGGAAATTTAGAATGTATTTAGTAGGGGGGAAATTTGAGATCCACACAGATCACCATGCATTACTGTATATGAGGACTTGTAAACTCAGTTCTAACAGAGTTAGTAGGTGGATTCTTGCTCTGCAGGAATACGAATTCACAGTAAAATATATTAAAGGTAAAGATAACATTCTTGCAGACATGCTATCGAGGGACACTAATTTATGTAGGGATTATCCTGTGGTTAAAGCAGAGGATGGTATTTTAATATGTGCATGTGTGGACAGTAGCAACAGGGCATCGTTACAGACACTGAGAAATATGCTAGTGGAGCAACGTGATGACGTTAAGTTAAAGGAGCCACTGGCTAGGTTGGAAATAGGTGAAGAAGAGTATGTGAAAGTAGGACGGTTCACGTACAAGATGCAGGATGGGCTTCTTGCAAGGAAATGTAGGAATAATCGGTGGGCAATATGTGTTCCTGCCACTTTGCGGGAGGAGCTAATTTGGTTCATTCATAGGGAATTAGGACACTTTGGTGCTGCCAAGGTCTTCTATGAAATTGGTCGTGACTTTATTTGGAGTAAAATGGGAAGGGACGTTAGGAGGATTTTAGCTAAGTGTGACACCTGTCAAAGGAGTAAATATCCAGTTAAATATTTAGTGGGGGAGAGATCTGCAGTTCTCACCAGTAGTCCCGGCGAACTACTGTGTGTGGATTTATTTGGCCCGATCGTTAAAGGACAGTACGGCTACGAGTACATTTTTATAGTTATTGACGCTTTTAGTAAGTATGTCAAGCTATATCCGCTAAGGAAAGCCACGGGACTAGCGTGTAGCCGTCTGATCATTAATAAGTATGTACCTGAGTTTGGCATTCCTCTCAGGATACTATCTGACAGTGGACCACAGTTTACTGCAAAGAAATGGAGAACCAGTATGCAGGAAGCCGGTATAACACACGTTCATTCCTCTGTAAGGTACCCTCAGGGTAATTCTGCAGAGCGTCCATTAAGGGAAGTGGCTCGTCTTTTTCGGACTCTAGTGCATGACAAGCATGCGGCCTGGGTTGGACATCTTCCCAAGGTCGAGACTTGGCTGAATTCTGTCCAGCATGAGAGCACGAAATTGACGCCATACGAAGTTCACTTCGGAAAAAGACCACAAAATGAACTAGCGAGGGTGTTGGGATTAAATGAGGGTAAGCAACCGGGGATGGATTACACTGTCCAGTTGGCGAAACAGAATTTATCTAAGTCAGCACAAAAGAGAATTCGCCAACAAAAAGAAACTAAATTTGACCTATTCGAGCCGGGAGACAGAGTCTTACTTAGAGTGCCGAAACAGTCAAATAAGCTAGAGAAAGTCATGTCCAAGTTCTTTTATCTCTACGAGGGCCCATTTATAGTTTCCAAACGTATTGGGAAAACAGCATATGTGCTGGAGAATAGTGAGGGAAACAGATTATACGGGACGTATAATATACATAGTCTACGAAAATATGTGTCATAAAGTGAGTGTGTTTAGCTGGCGAGCCAGCCTATCAAATGAGTAAGTGTGGTGTCTGGTGCGTGGAAGATCTGGTCTTAAGGCAGGCGTATCAGAAGTCACACAGGGGGGTAGTATGTAAGTAAATGAGAGTTTTTAAGGTACAGGGAAATATGACGGGATTGTCGGATGCTGTTGAGCACTAAATTGTCTCGATGCACCAAGGCCATTTTGGCAGCGCTGATGGGTTCCCATTTATCTCCAAGAGATGGGGGAGCGCTTGAATAGGGCTTGTTAGCTTAAGGCGTCCACGAGATAAAAGATGGGCCATCAGAATGCGAGACAGTCCTTCATGAAACTCATACATATCAGCACACGTGATTTCTGTTTACGGCCTCGCCATGTAAGATTTGTAAGTGTGTAATTTAAGATAATTTGTACAATGGTATTATGTGTGTGAGGAGAAATGGTCTGTGTTGAGAACTAGTATTAAGTAGAATATGGTGTACGGGAACTTAACAAGACAGGGCGATTACGGCACAGAAATATTTGGTGTTATATGTAATGCACATTTACTGTTTTTTTTTTCAGAAGTCAATATTAATTTAATTATCTACTTTAAAGAGAGATCATGTATTATGGTCACGAGGCGCTGCCACAATAGTGTGATCGTGTGCTCAGTGATAAGTGGAATTAAATGTCACCATAAGGAGGGGACCTCCAGTGAAATTAGGAAGTTCTATGGTGATATAAATATATCAGAACACCTTCAATGCGTGTGATATGACATCATAAATACATAGTGCTCACACATTAATTATGTCTATTTCTCCAACATAGAGAAATTTGAGAGGCGGAAATATCCGTGGAACACTATTCCATATGTAAAACATTGGACTGGTTGCAAAGTGCAATCCATTGTGACAACAAACTTTGACGCAAAGTGCGTGAAAAAAAAATATGAGTGTATATATCTGTAATTTAGGGTGATTTCATTTATGTAATATGTATTTTGGATGGGGTTTATTAACGTGTCTGGGATAATCGGATAATGGACCGTCGTCACGGTAAATCATCCGATGATCCGAGGCGAATATGTAACGTGTTTTTCGAGGGGTTTTATGCAACTGGCATAAGTCAGTAGGAAGCCATTCTATATTTATTTACGCGGCAAATTGTTCAGCCAAGAGAATTTTCATGTTAATTTATTATTATTATTATTAATTTATTATAATTATTATTAAGGTATTTTCGGAGCATTTTATAAAAATTATTAGCATTCAGATAGGTTTTCTATGTCTTAGAAAACGCTATCAAGCAAATTATTACGAACGACGATATCATAGAAAATTATCTGATTACGGAATTTTACGGAGTTTTTGTCAGTTAGGGTATTTGAGAGAGATGACTCACTGGGATTTCAAGTACACGCTGAATCTTGTCGAGGAGCATGACGCAATCTTGGGTCGCAAGGTCTAGAAAAGGCGAATTGTGGAAACGGAAATCGACTTCTCCCTCCCGCGGAGTGTAATGAGGAAGGAGTGGGGATCTAGCGCGTAGGGTGCAGCCAATCAGTGGCGACGACGTAAGCTAGATGTCGGTACCATGGTGGGGGAGCCAACAGGTGCATATATCGTTCGACGCGCCGTGAAACAAGGACAATCTGTGTAGTTCTTGCCGAGTGTGGATATACGCGGGAATCGCTCCGATGTTCCGTGGAAGAGGACTATCTGTGAAATACTTGAGGTGTACGGTCGCAAGTGCGTGTCGCTCCGATGTTCAGTGGAGTTAGCGACGAACTTTTGTAAAACTTGGTTGTACGAGTGTTTGGGTCCGAGGTACGGACCATAGAATTATCTAATCTACCAGAATATCATCAAATTCCGACGGAGATGACGACGTCCAGGAGACTGTGGGAAGCTCACAACATCTTCAAGAACGAGGGAAATGCTTTGGCAATTTCCAGTGGTAAGCGCCAATGACGCAGAAATACGCAATCTCTCATTTTCTTTGTTCTACATTTCATATTTCAGTAACTTCATAGCTTGGAAATAAGAGTAAAATCAATTTATCAGACTCCGTTTTCACGTAATTTTCTATCGGTAATATTCAAATCACAACGCTCCAATTTAAATTTTATAGTTATTATTATTATTAATTTTGCTATACTTGTTTTCTATAATAAATTCATTTCTTTTACGATGCAATCTTTGCTTTCAGTAGGTAGCATTAGATATAGACCAATTCCTTCTCCTGATACAATTGTTTGTTGGGTTAATGATCAAATCATACCACGATCTGAGTGAATAGAGTCTTGAATGTGTTCTGCCAGAGCTAGACGTTGTTAAATACAAATTTAGATTTCAGCATTGCATTGAGGTCTTGGCGCCCATTAAAACAACATAGCTTAGGCAAAGGTAAACAGTTACATTTGTCGCTACCAACATGGGGCACTAAGAACTGCTACAAGAGCACACAAAATGGTTATCAATATCACTAAAACAAAATATTTATTCTTCCATAAACCATCATACAAGATTGAGACCACAAACATAGTCAACATAGCCAACAAAGAAATAGAAAGGGTTAAATCGGCAACATACTTAGGTATCACACTAGATAGTACACTAACCTGGGAAAATCATGTAGAAAATGTAAAACATAAAATCAGCCCTATAATTGGTATTATTTTCAGATTAAGATACAGCTGTCTTACTAGCCAACAATTGAAAAATATATACTTTGCTCTGATACATTCACATCTAATGTACATGAATTTCATATGGGGATATTGTAAGAAGGAGCTGATAAAAGAACTTGAGATACTCCAAAAACGTGCTATAAAATCTATCTTTGGATTTCCTTGGCTCACACCCTCAAATGAATTATACTCAAGAACAAAAATTATGCCACTGCAAAAACAAATAGCTATGTCAGCAACAGTATTTGTATACAAATTAGAAAACAAATTGATACACACACACATCCATTTTACCCATGCAAATGACATTCATCATTATGCAACAAGAGGAGTAAATCAAATATTCACCAGCCATTCCCAATCCATTAAATTTGGAACTAAAGGAATTATGTCCTCTATAATAAAAGAATACAACTCGCTACCATTAGGCATAAGGGAAAGTTTCTCTATAAAAACATTTAAGAGGAAAACTAAAGACTTCCTATTAAGGAATGAATAGCCCATATACAATAGTCTTAAGCAATGCAATGTATCATACCGAATCATCTCTGTAAAGTTAGTCACTAGCAATCTAATATAAGTTACTATTAAATTAAACAATAATGTTACAAAAATTGTATATATGCCATGCTGTAACTATGTTACTTGATTGTCCCTAACACGAGCTCAGGCTCATTGGGACCTATGTAAATAAATAAATAAGTTTTCACTTTTGTTTTTGTTCTGGTGCTTGTTTGCAGTTCCTCGGATAATTACCTGCAAGTTCTGAAGGTCGTCAGAGACATGAAGACGTCTTTTTGTGAGATTATGCTGAGTGAGCCGCTAATAAAGGGAGTGAAATATGAGCTGGACATACCGTTCTCAGGCCAGCTATTGAGTGATAAACGCCAAGGATTCTACCACAGCACTCCAGAGAATGATACGGAAGATGTGAGGTAACCAGGTGCTTTCCACCATGAGCAACATTTCAGATCAGTTCCAATCAATTTATTTCCATGCTTTGATGGCAAGAAACACGAAAAGCAACTCACAAAAAAGAAGTAATCTTACAGCAGATAAAATTACTCAGAATTACATCCATACACCATAGAAGGTGTAAGTCACATTACATTTAGGAATACATCAAACAACACAAAAAACATGATTGTTTTACCCTTCGGTAGTTATCTGGAGTTACTGGACATTCAACAAAATGGTAAACACAAATGGTAGACACAAATGGTAGACACAACACTGCCCATTGCAAGAATGGTGTCAGTTTGAGTCTCTATTGCCCACATAGCAGGAATATCCTTGCATCTTGAGTGAATAATTAAATAAAAGCATTAATGAATGACGAATTAATAAATCCATCAATCTAGCATGTCCAGTGCTCACATTATGTCTAGAGTATGGAATCTCCCCTTATAGACTCATATTTTCTTTATAATGAATTGTATGGTTTCTTGTGTTAATTTGTGAACATAAAATCAAATCTTATTATTTTTATGAAGGTGGTATATAGCAACTAATATGAAAAACAAGAATGCCAGAAGAGTCTTCCCATGTTTTGATGAGCAAGCATTCAAAGCAATATTCGAAGTCAGTGTCACTCGGCCCATCGACATGATAGCCATCTCCACTATGCCAATCCAGACTTCAGACACAGGGTGAGTAAAGAATGAAAGGAGCAGCCCTATGGTCTCTTAATCAGGTAAAGTCTTATATTTCTCACCTAATATAACCTCAAACCATGGGACATGTACAGTTTATACTTCAATGCCAGCCGGCTTCATTTCCCAAATTAATCAATAACTCTTCAGTTGGTCAACACAAGTACAATCCCAATTATTGGAAAATGTGATACAACCTGAACAGATTACAAGAGGAGGCTCACAGGTTTTGCTTGTCAAGCGAGCATCATCGGATCCATGAGAAGGTACACATATACAGTACAAGATAACTTTTCAGTTGGTCAATCCTTAAGATGTAAATTTTACAGGTACGCTACTGTAGTGTCTTCTGTTTCCCACTTAATATGATTGGATATAAATATATGTGTTGACCAACTGAAAGTTAATTAGGGAGCTTTGTATACGTGTGATAACTAGAGAATGCTTCAGTGACTGAACAGCAGTCTTGTAATAATAGGTGGCAATTTAAAACTGCATTAAATCTGGTTGATAATTTCAATAGAGGGTCTGCCTGTTAGCATGGAGAATGGTCGGATCCTCTTGATGTTGTGGGGTGTAGGCCATGCCCTGCACCCTATTTACAGGTGCTGGAAGCAGGAAAGGGTTACGGAACATGTCTCATCCGCTAGCGACGTGGCTCCCACATTTTCATGAACTAATTTAGATAAACGAATTGTAAAATGCAGGCTCAATTAAAGGAGTTACTTTTGTAATTCATTTTGTTTTATATTAGAATGAAGTATCCATGCTTGAAACTTGTAAGTTAATGAAAAAACATACAGCACTTGTGAGCCTGGGCCTTCCTTGCATTTGGGTATAGCCTATTTTAAAAGATTTAAAAATTTGCAATAACTAAAAAATAAAGGTTCATGTCATAGCAATGATTGTGGTACTTCACAAAGTTAATGAGATTGCTCAGTAATATGTTCTTGTTCCAGAGCTGATGAAGATGGATGGGTATGGGACCACTTTAAAATAACTCCACCAATGTCACCCTCTTCACTTGCAATCTTCATCTTCAATCCACAAAATTTGATTCCTGTGCCACCAGCTGTAACTCGAGGTTAGTTACAGTTTGTACTTGAAGGAAGTTGAGATAATTTTTCATAAAAGAGGAAATCACTCCTCCATTATATTGGCATTTTCCAAACCAATATTAATTAAAAATCATATTCTAAAAGTTAGGCCATGCTGTCTTGGGATAATCATAAAACTCAGAGTTTATTCTGGCGAAAGAACACACTCTCAGTCATCCTCTCCCTTATTTTCAGCAAATCTTCCTTCAAAGGAGTAAAAAAGAATCTGACTGAGATAACAGATGTAACATTTTGCATTATTGTATTGCCGGTATTTAAATTAAGTTATCATCTTGCATGCAATTTGAACTCAAAAGTTGTGTCTCATCTCCTAGGTGGTGTCCGTGTGCAAGCGTTTGCTCAGACTGAAGACTTGCCTAAAGCACAAGCAATGGTGAACTACATAGCCATGGCAATTAAACCCCTGGAGAGACACTTGGGACTGTCCTTTCCTCTTCCCCAAATCAATGCTGTATTTCTACCCGACTCTTCCGCTCCAGCTGAAGACTACTGGGGCCTAATAATAGCTGGGTAAGTGTCCTTCATAATAAGCTCAATAAGATCAAATGAAACTGGACAACCCTTTACAATAATAATGTTAAAAAATTGAAATGATGGACTGTGAAAAAAGGTATTCCATAATACAGTTTCAGAAATTTTGGGTGATATAAAGCCAATGTTTCAAGACCAACACCTTGGTGTCTTTTTAAGGTTAGGAAAGCGATAAGTCTGCATTAAAAAATCCTGAAAATATATTTAATACTTATGGGATTTGAACTAACATCACCATGACTATTCAGGAAAAAACAAGTAGTTCCGTGCAGAACTATACAGCCTATTTTCATATATCCTACTCATGTTAATTGCCTCTATCAACATACAAAATTTCAGTTTGATTGTTGTGATAGATTCGTAGATATTGAGAACTGTCTAAATATTTAAGATGGTCGCCAGGTTGGGTTTTTATTTATGTACTATTACATGAAGATTATTGTGCATGTGTGGTATTCAAACTTCAATCATAAGATTAGGACACAAGAAGTAAAAACGAGATTTTAAAATTTTGCACAGCTGCCATCTTGTGCTTATGGAAACAATTGAAATAAATTAGATGCCAGTGGATTAACATTTGTATAAGCATTTAACGTGCAAAGTTTCACTGCACTCGGATGGTTGAATCACGAGAAATGTCCATTTAAATATTTATACTTCGCGTTGCCACCATGTTGGATTTGTGCTCACCAGGTTACTGAAAGGCGTATAGGTGAACTTAATGTTCATAGCCTCTATGAACATAAAAAAATTCAGTTTGCTTGCTGTAAAAGATTCGTAGATATTGAGAACCGTCAAAATATTTCGAATGCTCGCCATTTTGGATTGTTATATGTACCATTAAAGGAAAATTATTGCGTGGCTTCATTATTCAAACTTTCACTTCGATCGCATGATTACGTCTCAAGAAATAAAAACTTAATTTTAAAATTTTGAACAGCCGCCATCTTGAGGTTATGTAAACAATTAAACTGAATTAGATGCCAGTGCATTACAATGTGTATAATCATTTAATGTACCTCAACTCACTGCGCTCAGATGGTTAAATCACGAGAAAAGTCTATTAATATGTTTCAACCTCGCTTGGCCTTTGTACTTTACAGGTTTTTGAAAGTTAGATAGATAAACTTGTAGCAGTGCCCTTTATCACCGTACAAAATTTCAGGGTGATATCCATAATAGTTTCGGAGATACTGAATGCTGGTGAAATATTTCACACAGCCGCCATGTTGGATTGATGAGAGACAATAAAATTTGAAGGGCATGGTCGGTGTTGGCTAGAATGGTGCTATGATCTTACTGAGTTTCATTGAAATCGCTCCAGCCGTTTAGAAGTTATTAGGGGGACACACAGACAAAAGGTGATCTCATAAGCCTATTTTTTATAAAATGAAAATAGGCTAAAAAGCGGTTTGCCTAGGCCATTTGGGCACAATATCTAGATTATCTGGCTCAGGAATTAAAGAGTATTCTGGGTGAAATGGCTTTCCAAACCATTTATCATGTTCATTTGCCACCAATACACATGAATGCTTATCTGGCTGTAGTTGCTTTGGCAGTAGATGTTGTTAGTTCTGATTCCCAAGTTCTGCCGATCTGCTGCTAGGGGGCCACGAGGTCTTTAAAAGGTGCACAAATGGTAGGCGATGCTCTGTGCTGGATTGCACAGGAGAGCTACTTGCTTACCAGCTCAGAGCCAAAGGAGGGAAAGAGGGCAGCTCAGAGCCAAAGTAGGGAAAGAGGGCAGCTCAGAGCCAAAGTAGGGAAAGAGGGCAGCTCAGAGCCAAAGTAGGGAAAGAGGGCAGCTCAGAGCCAAAGTAGGGAAAGAGGGCAGCTCAGAGCCAAAGTAGGGAAAGAGGGCAGCTCTGAGCCAAAGTAGGGAAAGAGGACAGCTCTGAGCCAAAGTAGGGAAAGAGGGCAGCTCTGAGCCAAAGTAGGGAAAGAGGGCAGCTCAGAGCCAAAGTAGGGAAAGAGGGCAGCTCAGAGCCAAAGTAGGGAAAGAGGGCAGTTCAGACCCAAAGTAGGGAAAGAGGGCAGCTCTGAGCCAAAGTAGGGAAAGAGGGCAGCTCAGAGCCAAAGTAGGGAAAGAGGGCAGCTCAGACTTACAGCAATATCTACTGCACGTCACTGCCTATTGGTAAATAGACAGAGGTAAGCAAGCCATGTACAGATGGTTTAACTGAGCGGCTTCGGTGGCGTAGTTGGTAGCATTCTGAGCTTCTATGCCCAAGATCGCGGCTTCAAACCCGGACGAAGTTGTCGGATCTTTTAGGAGCGTTAAAAATCCCTTCAGTATGCCTTCCCTTGGAAGGGAAGTAAAACCAGCAGGCCCATGTCATAGATATATGACATGTAAAAGAACCTTCCACTAACTACACATGTGTGAAGCTAAAATTTGTAGGTTAGATTTGATTAATGCTCTATTACTTCCAACGTGCTTGCCACGGTGGGTGAGTGGATATCTTGACGGACTACCAATCCCAAGCTTGCAGGTTCGCTCCTGGCCACGGTAAGTGATTTTTGAAAGGCGACAAAAATTACGACACGCATGTCATATGTTGTTGTCATATTAAGAACCCATTTGAATTCAGTAGGCCGTGTTCATAATGGCAAAATTAATCTCAGGTTTTTCTGCCAACATAGAGGTTCCTCCTTTCTCTACAAGAAAGCGCTATAGTGTCAAGGAGCTTAGATATCTAACCTCCTTGACTTTCATAGCGCTCCAAGAAACAACAAAATTTGACATACAAGCTGCCCTCTGGGCGTCATATAACAAAGCTTGCACCCGGCACCTCAGGCCATATGATATTTTAAAAAAATTCTTACGTTCGCCGCCAGGTGCAAGTTGCGGTGACATCTAGTAGCCAAGTTCACAGCTAAGTGTCGTTGATGGTAGCATTTGGTAGCAAAAGTAGGAACTACTTGAAATTATTGTCTGCAGTCCTTACTTGAATTACAGATAACACACACTAATACAGCCATCACAATTAACACCAGTTATCAGACAGATTCTACACACACCCAAAGTTACACGGGGCTACATGACCGTGTTGTCGCGGCCCCTAAACTGAGGAACCAAGCAGCTGCTCGCTCTACCTGAGCTCCTGGAGTAGACGTGGGAAACTATGGAGAACTACTTCTGGTTGGTTGAGGTGGGAAATGAACCCACCTCTCCTTAGCTGAGTGTATCCCATACCTTGACCTCAGGGGTGCAGCAACTGAGTGAGGAAGAAAGAAAAACCACACTTCGGATGGTCAAGATCAGTTTCAGAACTCTGAATGCCAGTTGTGAAGCATGCATTAGACTACTTGGCTATGCTGTTGGCATCAATAGACATTTAAGAAATCATAACACAGTCACAAGCATGCATTAATTGGTTGAAGTATTTAAAAAGTTGGTTGGTTCCTCAGTTTAGGGGCTGCGACAACGCGGTCATGTAGCCCCGTGTACTTTGAGTTTGTGTCGAAGCTGTCTGATAACTGGTGTTAATTGTGATGGCTGTATTAGTGTGTGTTATCTGTTTTTAATTCAAGTAAGGAATGCATACATTCAATTTCAAGTAGTTCTAACTTTTGCTACTAAATGCCACTCTCAACGATGAACTAGTTCTGAACTTTGTTACTAGATGCCACCGCAGTGGGCTCCTGGCGACGAATGTTGGAACCTAAGAGCGTTAGTCAAATATAACCTATAATTTAGTTTTACGCAAGTGTACTGTAATTAGTGGAAGGTTCTTTATTATGCCATAAATCTATGACATGGGACCGCCGGCTTTACTTCCCCTCCAAAGGAAGGCAAACTGAGGGGCTTTTAACGCTCCTAAAAAAAATTCGACGACTTCGGCCGGGTTTGAACCCGGGACCTTGGGCATAGAAGCTCAGCATGCTACCAACTACGCCACCGGAGCCACCAAGGATTTCAAAAGGTTTGCTCTTTGGCTTGTCGGTGTATTCTCATCAGCTGAGCAGTGTGTGATATCTATGTGATGACTGGATTCCAGGAATAATTATGACACCTCAATCCAGCTGCTTCAACAGTGGTTTGGTCATCTCGTAACATCGGAGGACGAGTCTCTCAACAACCTAACATTAGGTCTTGCTCACTATCACGCCTTTATCTGCCCGATGGAGGTCGCCGATACATGCGAGGTAACACACTTCCAGACAATATTTGCTCAAGGTTTATTTTAAGTCATAGAAATTTAACAGATTCAACAAATGAGCAGCCTGGGGCAGATTATAAACCATGTTTTTCAGTGCTGCTAAGCTGCTTTTCAGTCAGACATCAAATTGTGGGTACCGTTTATTGAAGAAACACATACAATAAGATAGATAACAGAGCCAAGAACAGCAACACTTACAACCATATGACTCCCATTCAACAAGAAATGTAATGTGCTACTCTGGAGTAACGCTATGACTTGAAAACAAGACGCATCCATTGGAATTCAAACCCGACTCCCTTGCTTTCTGAGGAGCACAAACCAATACCACCATGCATGAGGCAGCTCATATGCCAACACTTGATGTGATGGAGTTCAGTAGCTAATTACCAGTCATCTGGGCTTGTAGGCTGTGGTCCAGGAAGGATTTATCCCGACGTTTCACTGAAGACTGCATCTGGCAAAATCGAGAAACCACTCCCTCCGATGGTCAGCTGTGGACCAACTGCCAAACGCAGTCCTTGGCTGCCCACTCCGTTGCTCAGCCTACTGACTGCCAAATGCAGTCCTTGGTCTGCCCCCTCCGTTGCTCAGTCTACTAACTGCCAAATGCAGTCTTTGGTCTGCTCCCTCCGTTGCTCAGTCTACTGACTGCCAAATGCAGTCCTTGGTCCGCCCTCTCCATTGCTCAGTCTACTAACTGCCAAATGCAGTCTTTGGTCTGCCCTCTCCATTGCTCAGTCTACTGACTGCCAAATGCAGTCTTTGGTCTGCTCCCTCCGTTGCTCAGTCTACTAACTGCCAAATGCGGTCTTTGGTCTGCTCCCTCCATTGCTCAGTCTACTGGCTGCCAAATGCAGTTCTTGGTCTGCCCTCTCCGTTGCTCAGTCTACTAACTGCCAAATGCAGTCTTTGATCTGCCCTTTCCGTTGCAATGTCTACTGACTGCCAAATGCAGTCATTGGTCTGCTCCCACCGTTGCTCAGTCTACTAACTGCCAAATGCAGTCTTTGGTCTGCTCCCTCCGTTGCTCAGTCTACTGATTGCCAAATGCAGTCCTTGGTCTGCCCCCTCCATTGCTCAGTCTACTGACTGCCAAACGCAGTCATTGGTCTGCCCCCTCCATTGCTCAGTCTACTGACTGCCAAACGCAGTCCTTGGTCTGCCCCCTCCATTGCTCAGTCTACTGACTGCCAAACGCAGTCCTTGGTCTGCCCTCTCCGTTGCTCAGTCTACTGACTGCCAAACGCAGTCCTTGGTCTGCTCCCTCCGTTGCTCAGTCTACTGACTGCCAAACGCAGTCCTTGGTCTGCCCCCTCCGTTGCTCAGTCTACTGACTGCCAAACGCAGTCCTTGGTCTGCTCCCTCCGTTGCTCAGTCTACTGACTGCCAAACGCAGTCCTTGGTCTTCCCCCTCCATTGCTCAGTCTACTGACTGCCAAACGCAGTCCTTGGTCTTCCCCCTCCGTTGCTCAGTCTATGGACTGCCAAATGCAGTCCTTGGTCTGCTCCCTCCATTGCTCAGTCTACTGACTGCCAAACGCAGTCCTTGGTCTGCCCCCTCCGTTGCTCAGTCTACTAACTGCCCAAGTCAGGCTTTGGTCTGCTCCCTCCATTGCTCAGTCTACTGACTGCCAAACGCAGTCCTTGGTCTGCCCTCTCTGTTGCTCAGTCTACTGACTACCAAACGCAGTCCTTGGTCTGCTCCCTCCGTTGCTCAGTGTATTAACTGCCAAATGCAGTCTTTGGTCTGCTCCCTCCGTTGCTCAGTCTACTGATTGCCAAATGCAGTCCTTGGTCTGCCCCCTCCATTGCTCAGTCTACTGACTGCCAAACGCAGTCCTTGGTCTGCCCCCTCCATTGCTCAGTCTACTGACTGCCAAACGCAGTCCTTGGTCTGCCCCCTCCATTGCTCAGTCTACTGACTGCCAAACGCAGTCCTTGGTCAGCTCCCTCTGTTGCTCAGTCTACTAACTGCCAAATGCAGTCTTTGGTCTGCTCCCTCCGTTGCTCAGTCTACTGATTGCCAAATGCAGTCCTTGGTCTACCCCCTCCATTACTCAGTCTACTGACTGCCAAATGCAGTCCTTGGTCTGCCCCCTCCATTGCTCAGTCTACTGACTGCCAAACGCAGTCCTTGGTCTGCCCCCTCCATTGCTCAGTCTACTGACTGCCAAACGCAGTCCTTGGTCTGCCCCCTCCATTGCTCAGTCTACTGACTGCCAAACGCAGTCCTTGGTCTGCCCCCTCCATTGCTCAGTCTACTGACTGCCAAACGCAGTCCTTGGTCTGCCCCCTCCGTTGCTCAGTCTACTGACTGCCAAACGCAGTCCTTGGTCTGCTCCCTCCGTTGCTCAGTCTACTGACTGCCAGACGCAGTCCTTGGTCTGCCCTCTCCATTGCTCAGTCTACTGACTGCCAAATGCAGTCCTTGGTCTGCTCCCTCCATTGCTCAGTCTACTGACTGCCAAACACAGTCCTTGGTCTGCCCCCTCCGTTGCTCAGTCTACTAACTGCCCAATGCAGACTTTGGTCTGCTCCCTCCATTGCTCAGTCTACTGACTGCCAAATGCAGTCCTTGGTCTACCCCCTCTGTTGCTCAGTCAACTGACTGCCAAATGCAGTCCTTGGTCTACCCCCCTCCGTTGCTCAGTCAACTAACTGCCAAATGCAGTCCTTGGTCTACCCCCTCCGTTGCTCAGTCTACTGACTGCCAAACGCAGTCCTTGGTCTGCTCCCTCCGTTGCTCAGTCTACTGACTGCCAAACGCAGTCCTTGGTCTGCTCCCTCCGTTGCTCAGTCTACTGACTGCCAAACGCAGTCCTAGGTCTACCCCCTCCGTTGCTCAGTCTACTGACTGCCAAACACAGTCCTTGGTCTGCTCCCTCCGTTGCTCAGTCTACTAACTGCCAAATGCAGTCTTTGGTCTGCTCCCTCCGTTGCTCAGTCTACTGACTGCCAAATGCAGTCCTTGGTCCGCCCTCTCCATTGCTCAGTCTACTAACTGCCAAATGCAGTCTTTGGTCTGCCCTCTCCATTGCTCAGTCTACTGACTGCCAAATGCAGTTCTTGGTCTGCCCTCTCCGTTGCTCAGTCTACTGACTGCCAAACGCAGTCCTTGGTCTGCTCCCTCCGTTGCTCAGTCTACTGACTGCCAAACGCAGTCCTTGGTCTGCCCCCTCCGTTGCTCAGTCTACTGACTGCCAAACGCAGTCCTTGGTCTGCTCCCTCCGTTGCTCAGTCTACTGACTGCCAAACGCAGTCCTTGGTCTTCCCCCTCCATTGCTCAGTCTACTGACTGCCAAACGCAGTCCTTGGTCTTCCCCCTCCGTTGCTCAGTCTATGGACTGCCAAATGCAGTCCTTGGTCTGCTCCCTCCATTGCTCAGTCTACTGACTGCCAAACGCAGTCCTTGGTCTGCCCCCTCCGTTGCTCAGTCTACTAACTGCCCAAGTCAGGCTTTGGTCTGCTCCCTCCATTGCTCAGTCTACTGACTGCCAAACGCAGTCCTTGGTCTGCCCTCTCTGTTGCTCAGTCTACTGACTGCCAAACGCAGTCCTTGGTCTGCTCCCTCCGTTGCTCAGTGTATTAACTGCCAAATGCAGTCTTTGGTCTGCTCCCTCCGTTGCTCAGTCTACTGATTGCCAAATGCAGTCCTTGGTCTGCCCCCTCCATTGCTCAGTCTACTGACTGCCAAACGCAGTCCTTGGTCTGCCCCCTCCATTGCTCAGTCTACTGACTGCCAAACGCAGTCCTTGGTCTGCCCCCTCCATTGCTCAGTCTACTGACTGCCAAACGCAGTCCTTGGTCAGCTCCCTCTGTTGCTCAGTCTACTAACTGCCAAATGCAGTCTTTGGTCTGCTCCCTCCGTTGCTCAGTCTACTGATTGCCAAATGCAGTCCTTGGTCTACCCCCTCCATTACTCAGTCTACTGACTGCCAAATGCAGTCCTTGGTCTGCCCCCTCCATTGCTCAGTCTACTGACTGCCAAACGCAGTCCTTGGTCTGCCCCCTCCATTGCTCAGTCTACTGACTGCCAAACGCAGTCCTTGGTCTGCCCCCTCCATTGCTCAGTCTACTGACTGCCAAACGCAGTCCTTGGTCTGCCCCCTCCGTTGCTCAGTCTACTGACTGCCAAACGCAGTCCTTGGTCTGCTCCCTCCGTTGCTCAGTCTACTGACTGCCAGACGCAGTCCTTGGTCTGCCCTCTCCATTGCTCAGTCTACTGACTGCCAAACGCAGTCCTTGGTCTGCTCCCTCCGTTGCTCAGTCTACTGACTGCCAAACGCAGTCCTTGGTCTTCCCCCTCCATTGCTCAGTCTACTGACTGCCAAACGCAGTCCTTGGTCTTCCCCCTCCGTTGCTCAGTCTATGGACTGCCAAATGCAGTCCTTGGTCTGCTCCCTCCATTGCTCAGTCTACTGACTGCCAAACACAGTCCTTGGTCTGCCCCCTCCGTTGCTCAGTCTACTAACTGCCCAATGCAGACTTTGGTCTGCTCCCTCCATTGCTCAGTCTACTGACTGCCAAATGCAGTCCTTGGTCTACCCCCTCTGTTGCTCAGTCAACTGACTGCCAAATGCAGTCCTTGGTCTACCCCCCTCCGTTGCTCAGTCAACTAACTGCCAAATGCAGTCCTTGGTCTACCCCCTCCGTTGCTCAGTCTACTGACTGCCAAACGCAGTCCTTGGTCTGCTCCCTCCGTTGCTCAGTCTACTGACTGCCAAACGCAGTCCTTGGTCTGCTCCCTCCGTTGCTCAGTCTACTGACTGCCAAACGCAGTCCTAGGTCTACCCCCTCCGTTGCTCAGTCTACTGACTGCCAAACACAGTCCTTGGTCTGCTCCCTCCGTTGCTCAGTCTACTAACTGCCAAATGCAGTCTTTGGTCTGCTCCCTCCGTTGCTCAGTCTACTGACTGCCAAATGCAGTCCTTGGTCCGCCCTCTCCATTGCTCAGTCCACTAACTGCCAAATGCAGTCTTTGGTCTGCCCTCTCCATTGCTCAGTCTACTGACTGCCAAATGCAGTTCTTGGTCTGCCCTCTCCGTTGCTCAGTCTACTAACTGCCAAATGCAGTCTTTGATCTGCCCTTTCCGTTGCTCAGTCTACTGACTGCCAAATGCAGTCTTTGGTCTGCTCCCTCCGTTGCTCAGTCTACTAACTGCCAAATGCAGTCTTTGGTCTGCTCCCTCCGTTGCTCAGTCTACTGATTGCCAAATGCAGTCCTTGGTCTGCCCCCTCCATTGCTCAGTCTACTGACTGCCAAACGCAGTCCTTGGTCTGCCCCCTCCATTGCTCAGTCTACTGACTGCCAAACGCAGTCCTTGGTCTGGCCCCTCCATTGCTCAGTCTACTGACTGCCAAACGCAGTCCTTGGTCTGCCCCCTCCGTTGTTCAGTCTACTGACTGCCAAACGCAGTCCTTGGTCTGCTCCCTCCGTTGCTCAGTCTACTGACTGCCAAACGCAGTCCATGGTCTGCCCCCTCCGTTGCTCAGTCTACTGATTGCCAAACGCAGTCCTTGGTCTGCTCCCTCCGTTGCTCAGTCTACTGACTGCCAAACGCAGTCCTTGGTCTTCCCCCTCCGTTGCTCAGTCAACTGATTGCCAAACGCAGTCCTTGGTCTTCCCCCTCCATTGCTCAGTCTATGGACTGCCAAACGCAGTCCTTGGTCTGCTCCCTCCATTGCTCAGTCTACTGACTGCCAAACGCAGTCCTTGGTCTGCCCCCTCCGTTGCTCAGTCTACTAACTGCCCAATGCAGACTTTGGTCTGCTCCCTCCATTGCTCAGTCTACTGACTGCCAAACGCAGTCCTTGGTCTGCCCTCTCTGTTGCTCAGTCTACTGACTGCCAAACGCAGTCCTTGGTCTGCTCCCTCCGTTGCTCAGTCAACTGACTGCCAAATGCAGTCCTTGGTCTACCCCCTCCGTTGCTCAGTCAACTGACTGCCAAATGCAGTCCTTGGTCTACCCCCCTCTGTTGCTCAGTCAACTAACTGCCAGATGCAGTCCTTGGTCTACCCCCTCCGTTGCTCAGTCTACTGACTGCCAAACGCAGTTCTTGGTCTGCTCCCTCCGTTGCTCAGTCTACTGACTGCCAAACGCAGTCCTTGGTCTGCTCCCTCCGTTGCTCAGTCTACTGACTGCCAAACGCAGTCCTTGGTCTGCCCCCTCCATTGCTCAGTCTACTGACTGCCAAACGCAGTCCTTGGTCTGCCCCCTCCATTGCTCAGTCTACTGACTGCCAAACGCAGTCCTTGGTCTGCCCCCTCCGTTGCTCAGTCTACTGACTGCCAAACGCAGTCCTTGGTCTGCTCCCTCCATTGCTCAGTCTATGGACTGCCAAACGCAGTCCTTGGTCTGCTCCCTCCATTGCTCAGTCTACTGACTGCCAAACGCAGTCCTTGGTCTGCCCCCTCCGTTGCTCAGTCTACTAACTGCCCAATGCGGACTTTGGTCTGCTCCCTCCATTGCTCAGTCTACTGACTGCCAAACGCAGTCCTTGGTCTGCCCTCTCTGTTGCTCAGTCTACTGACGGCCAAACGCAGTCCTTGGTCTGCTCCCTCCGTTGCTCAGTCAACTGACTGCCAAATGCAGTCCTTGGTCTACCCCCTCCGTTGCTCAGTCAACTGACTGCCAAATGCAGTCCTTGGTCTACCCCCCTCTGTTGCTCAGTCAACTAACTGCCAAATGCAGTCCTTGGTCTACCCCCTCCGTTGCTCAGTCTACTGACTGCCAAACGCAGTCCTTGGTCTGCTCCCTCCGTTGCTCAGTCTACTGACTGCCAAACGCAGTCCTTGGTCTGCTCCCTCCGTTGCTCAGTCTACTGACTGCCAAACGCAGTCCTAGGTCTACCCCCTCCGTTGCTCAGTCTACTGACTGCCAAATGCAGTCCTTGGTCTGCTCCCTCCGTTGCTCAGTCTACTAACTGCCAAACGCAGTCCTTGGTCTGCCCCCTCCGTTAGTCAGTTGACTGACCAAGCTGGTATATGGAGCTCAGTGTTCTATTGCTTAAAATAACCATCACCAATGAAATATTTCCTCATAGAGAACATAGGTATGCAGTGACTTTTGAAGTGAAGGTAGCAATTTTCTAGTTTCTGAGTATTGAAATTTTGCCTACATTCTGATTATTGTATTGTAGCAGTAATTAGTGCCCCATGTTGGTAGCGACAAATGTAACAGTTTCGCTAGCCCACACTGTTGGGAGAAAATGTAATTGTTTACCTTTGCCTAAGCTATGTTGTTTTAATGGGCGCCAAGACTTCAACGCAATGCTGAAATCTAAATTTGTATTTAACAACGTCTAGCTCTGGTAGAACACCGTCAAGAATCTATTCACTCAGATCGTGGTATGATTTGATCATTAACCCAACAAACAATTGTATCAGGAGAAGGAATTGGTCTATATCTAATGCTACCTACTGAAAGCAAAGATTGCATTGTAAAAGAAATGAATTTATTATATAAAACAAGTATAGCAAAATTAATAATAATAATAAGTATAAAATTTAAATTGGAGCGTTGTGATTTGAATATTACCGATAGAAAATTACGTGAAAACGGAGTCTGATAAATTGATTTTACTCTTATTTCCAAGCTATGAAGTTACTGAAATATGAAATATAAAACAAAGAAAAATGAGAGATTGTGTATTTCTGCGTCAGTTGCGCTTACCATTGGAAATTGCCAAGGCATTTCCCTCGTTCTTGATGATGTTGTGAGCTTCCCACAGTCTCCTGGACGTCGTCATCTCCGTCGGAATTTGATGATATTCTGGTAGATTAGATAATTCTATGGTCCGTACCTCGGACCCAAACACTCGTACAACCAAGTTTTACAAAAGTTCGTCGCTAACTCCACTGAACATCGGAGCGACACACACTTGCGACCGTACTCTGCAAGTTCTACACAGATTGTTCGTTCCACGGAACATCGGAGCGTCCCCCGCGTATAACCATACTCCGCAAGTATTTCACAGATAGACCTCGTTTCACGGCGCGTCGAACGATATATCCACACGTTGGCTCCCCCACCATGGCACCGACATCTAGCTTACGTCGTCCACACTGATTGGCTGAGCACGCCGCTAGTTCCCCTCCTCTGCCTCATTACACTCGGCGCGCGAGAGGGAGAAGTCGATTTCCGTCCCAACAATTCGCCTTTTCTAGACCTTGCGACCCAGCCTTGCGTAATACTTCTCGACAGGAATCAGCTTGTACTCGAATTCCCAGTGAGTCATGTCTCTCAAATACCCTAACTGACAAAACTCCGTAAAATTCCGTAATCACATAATTTTCTATAATATTGTCGTTCGTAATAATTTGCTTGATAGCGTTTTCTAAGACATGGAAAACCTATCTGAATGCTAATAATTTTTATAAAATGCTCCGAAAATACCTTAATAATAATTATAATAAATTAATAATAATAATAAATTACCATGAAAAATTCTCTTGGCTGAACAATTTGCCGCGTAAATAAATATAGAATGGCTTCCTACTGACTTATGCCAGTTGCATAAAACCCCTCGAAAAACACGTTACATATTCGCCTCGGATCATCGGACGATTTACCGTGACGACGGTCCATTATCCGATTATCCCAGACACGTTAATAAACCCCATCCAAAATACATATTACATAAATGAAATCACCCTAAATTACAGATATATACACTCATATTTTTTCTTCACGCACTTTGCGTCAAAGTTTGTTGTCACTATGGATTGCACTTTGCAACCAGTCCAATGTTTTACATATGGAATAGTGTTCCACGGATATTTCCGCCTCTCAAATTTCTCTATGTTGGAGAAATAGACATAATTAATGTGTGAGCACTATGTATTTATGATGTCATATCACACGCATTGAAGGTGTTCTGATATATTTATATCACCATAGAACTCCCTAATTTCACTGGAGGTCCCCTCCTTATGGTGAAATTTAATCTCACTTATCACTGAGCACACGATCACACTATTGTGGCAGCGCCTCGTGACCATAATACTTAATCTCTCTTTGAAGTAGATTAAATTAATATTGACTTCTGAAAAAAAAAACAGTAAATGTGCATTACATATAACACCAAATATTTCTGTGCCGTAATCGCCCTGTCTTGTTAAGTTCCCGTTAACCATATTCTACTTAATACTAGTTCTCAACACAGACCATTTCTCCTCACACAAATAATACCATTGTACAAATTATCTTAAATTACACACTTACAAATCTTACATGGCGAGGCCGTAAACAGAAATCACGTGTGCTGATATGTATGAGTTTCATGAAGGACTGTCTCGCATTCTGATGGCCCATCTTTTATCTCGTGGACGCCTTAAGCTAACAAGCCCTATACAAGCGCTCCCCCATCTCTTGGAGATAAATGGGAACCCATCAGCGCTGCCAAAATGGCCTTGGTGCATCGAGACAATTTAGTGCTCAACAGCATCCGACAATCCCGTCATATTTCCCTGTACCTTAAAAACTCTCATTTACTTACATACTACCCCCCTGTGTGACTTCTGATACGCCTGCCTTAAGACCAGATCCTCCCACGCACCAAATACCACCCTTACTCATTTGATAGGCTGGCTCGCCAGCTAAACACACTCACTTTATGACACATATTTTCGTAGACTATGTATATTATACGTCCCGTATAATCTGTTTCCCTCACTATTCTCCAGCACATATGCTGTTTTGCCAATACGTTTGGAAACTATAAATGTTTCTGCGTCACCTGCTTCCAACCTTGCAAGTGGCTCCCTTAAATGAACGTCCTCCCGTTGCTCTACCAGCATATTTCTCAGTATCTGTAACGATGCCCTGTTGCTACTGTCCACACCTGCTAACCCTACTTTCCTATGGTGTCACACCTCTACTCGACACTCTATGACCTAAAAATGTCATTTCTGACTGACAGAATGACGACTTAGACAGCTTCAAAGTGAACCCTGCCTGATCTAACTTCTGAAAAACTATATTTAAATGACGTAGATGCTCCTCAAAACTGCGTGAACTAATTACCATATCATCTATGTAAATGGTTACAAACTCTCCTGTGTCATCCCCTAATGCAATGTTTAAAGCCCTAATTAAAGCTGCTGAACTACTCTTTAACCCATAAGGTGTTCTACAAAATTGATAAAGGTTATATTTATGACTAAAAGCTGTAAATGGTCTATCTTCGTACATAAGTGGCACTTGCCAAAAACTGGAACTCAAATCTACACAAGTGAAATACTTCTTCCCCTCAAATGTTTGCATTAATTCTTCTATTGACATAGATTTCAGCTGATTTGAACTAATTCTACTGTTAACCAAACGAGCGTCTAAACAAATACGAACAGTGCCGTCGGTCTTGGGTACCGTGATCAAAGAATTAACATACGGACTGTTAGAGTGCTCAATAATCCCATCTTCAAGCATCTGGTTAATTTGTGCCTCAACTGCACTCTGATAAGCGAAAGGTACAGGATATCTATGTCCTGTGAATACTGACCTATCTATAACGTTC
The DNA here is from genome assembly GCA_946902985.2 of Meconema thalassinum. Taxonomy (NCBI): domain Eukaryota; kingdom Metazoa; phylum Arthropoda; class Insecta; order Orthoptera; family Tettigoniidae; genus Meconema; species Meconema thalassinum. The sequence goes on from OX336390.1 coordinate 935,540,449, forward strand.
AATGAATGTGTATAGCAATTGGCCATACCAATGCGATCCTCAAAAACTCTCCTATTACACAATAACACATCATAGAGCCGAACACACTGTTCATCCTCTATATTTCCCTGAAATGCAGCCTCACGTAACGAGTCCTCTAGACTTCCGTTCGTAATCACACTGCCCACAAAACATGGAGAACCCCGCTCTACGGCTGGCGATATCTCATTTAAAGTACAAATCACACCTACAATACTACTTCTCTGAATTTGGTCATTGAACGCTACTTCTACTTCAGAATCTCCCCATTTAAATTTCAAACTCCCTACATCATAACATAAGTTACCAGGCACTCTACTTAGCCACTCTGAACCCAAGATAACACTGAATACTAAATTTGGAATTACAAGGCAAATCTGCTTCTCTACATGATTACTAATTTTAATGTCTACTAAAACTTGCTTAGAAATTACTTTAGACCTCTTCCCAACAGCTGTGATAACAAAAGTGCTTTTAATTGGCATCTCCTCAAAATTTACTCCAGTTCCTTTCATTTTATCATAAAATGCACTACTTATGCAACTCTTCATACAACCACTATCAATTAAAACATCTGTGTACGCCTCGGACACGTTAAATTTAACTATGGGGCTCTTACTAACCACTTCCTGAATAATACCTTCATCATTTAGTTCATGTAATAATTCATTTCTTACATTTAGGTCATAGGGTTCCTGTATAATTGTATGGACAGGGCATGCTACAGACTGAGATTCTGACCTTACTTCGCAGCCTGGTTCGCGTTTAAAGAACCGCTACAGCTGGCCGTAGTACTACTAACTACTAAACTGGTCTGGTTGTTCTGGGCTGTGTTGTCATTGTTTGGCTGTATATTACTACCACTAGGCTGTCCTCTTCCTTGACCCCTATTCTGGTTGTAATTATTGTCATTATAATTTCTCCCTTGATTTCCCCTGAAATCATTGTTTCTCCCTTGATTTCCCCTGTAATCATTGTTCCTCCCTTGATTTCCCCTGAAATCATTGTTCCTCCCTTGATACTGATTACCATAGCCATTTCCTCTGTTCTGATATAGCTGATTATTATTATTTCTATTTTGAGCGTTGGCCCCTTCGCCACCGTTCCCTTGAACTTCTTGATGCCTGGCTTCATTAGGTCTATTATTATTATTACCCTGGTTCCGATTGAAATTGTCCTCATAACCCCCTCTCCCCAGTGCATCAAATGTGCTTAACAAATTTTCTACTTGTGATATAGTCTTTACATTCTGGATACAAGCAGCCTCCTTGATCCTATAGGGAAAGTGCCTAAGTAGCAACCTTACCACATCACTTTCCTCCTTCAAGCCATCCAGATATTTACACACTAATACCTGCCCTAAAAAGTATTCGGTCATGGTGGAGCTTCCTTTAGGGTTATATTTACCACACACTACTCCCTCACGATGCTGCGACTGAATAACCTCATTCCAGAACTTTTCACAGAATTTCATTTTAAAATCATTGATATTAGTAAACTTGTCTCTGTAGACAGCAAACCAATTCCTCGTTTCCCCCACAAACACTTGTTCTAAAATTTCAACTACCTGGCACCACTCAATACTACCATTTTCCAACCTCTCCCCGAATTTATTTTCTATAGTGTTCATGAACTCCATTGGGCACCCCTGTCGATTGCTGAACTTACCCAGTTCTACCTCCCTGTGTGTGCTATTCACCAAAACTGGCCTATTCTGACTATTTTCTTGCCTGATCCTAGCTTTTAATTTTAATTCTAATTCTGCGATTTTCTCCTCAGCCTTCCTCTCAATACTGTTTACTGTTAATTTAATGTTTCCTTCTGATTCTTCTACTTTATCATATAGCTTTGCTTGTTTCTCCTCAATCTTGCTAATGCTCTCTCTATTACTCTCTCTTAAATCATTTACTTCTGCAACTATTTGTGAGTGGACTTTCTCAATTCTACCCCCCAGCTGTTCCTTAACCTCTTTAGTAGCTACCTGAATTTTGTCAATTTCTCCCCCCAATTGCTTTTTGACCTGCTGTGTTTCCAGTTGCACTAGTTCTTTTAAATTTTCAGCCTGTGTACTGATTCTAATTTCCAACTCCTCCTGTACTTTTCCTAATTTTCTGTCTACATCTGCAATAATCTCTTTAGCCTTTTCTTCCATCACCCCCCTGATCTCACCTCTAATCAGTTCAAATTTGTCACTCATTTCCCTACTGTTTTGTTCTAATTTAGCATTTAAAGTTTCAGTACTCTCTCTATTTTCCTTACTGTTTTGTTCTAATCTGGCGTTTAAAGTTTCATTACACTCTCTATTTTCCCTACTGTTTTGTTCCAGTTTTGCGTTTAAAGCGTCTGTACTTTCTTTATTTTCCCTACTGTTTTGTTCTAATTTTGCATTTAAGGCATCACTACTAACTTTGTTCTGATACATGAACTCGAGAAGTAAAGTTTTTAATTCTGGTTGGCCGCCTACACTCCCTGTTTCAGTATCGGGATTTACCTCCGCTACCCCGGTACTACCATCACTCGACATACTGCTCGTATCATCACTCTCCAGCTGATGACCACTACGTAACCTCATCTGTCTTTCTTTCTCATCCCCCATAATGATATAAACTGATACAGACAAATAACCCCCAAAATACAGGCACAGAAATATATACCCTTCTCCTTCCACAAATGTTATTAGGTTTTCAGCCCCAAGTTGTCGGCGACAAATGTAGCAGTAATTAGTGCCCCACGTTGGGCGCCAAATGTAGCAGTAATTAGTGCCCCATATTGGTAGCGACAAATGTAACAGTTTCGCTAGCCCACACTGTTGGGAGAAAATGTAATTGTTTACCTTTGCCTAAGCTATGTTGTTTTAATGGGCGCCAAGACTTCAACGCAATGCTGAAATCTAAATTTGTATTTAACAACGTCTAGCTCTGGTAGAACACCGTCAAGAATCTATTCACTCAGATCGTGGTATGATTTGATCATTAACCCAACAAACAATTGTATCAGGAGAAGGAATTGGTCTATATCTAATGCTACCTACTGAAAGCAAAGATTGCATTGTAAAAGAAATGAATTTATTATATAAAACAAGTATAGCAAAATTAATAATAATAATAACTATAAAATTTAAATTGGAGCGTTGTGATTTGAATATTACCGATAGAAAATTACGTGAAAACGGAGTCTGATAAATTGATTTTACTCTTATTTCCAAGCTATGAAGTTACTGAAATATGAAATATAAAACAAAGAAAAATGAGAGATTGTGTATTTCTGCGTCAGTTGCGCTTACCATTGGAAATTGCCAAGGCATTTCCCTCGTTCTTGATGATGTTGTGAGCTTCCCACAGTCTCCTGGACGTCGTCATCTCCGTCGGAATTTGATGATATTCTGGTAGATTAGATAATTCTATGGTCCGTACCTCGGACCCAAACACTCGTACAACCAAGTTTTACAAAAGTTCGTCGCTAACTCCACTGAACATCGGAGCGACACGCACTTGCGACCGTACTCTGCAAGTTCTACACAGATTGTTCGTTCCACGGAACATCGGAGCGTCCCCCGCGTATAACCATACTCCGCAAGTATTTCACAGATAGACCTCGTTTCACGGCGCGTCGAACGATATATCCACACGTTGGCTCCCCCACCATGGCACCGACATCTAGCTTACGTCGTCCACACTGATTGGCTGAGCACGCCGCTAGTTCCCCTCCTCTGCCTCATTACACTCGGCGCGCGAGAGGGAGAAGTCGATTTCCGTCCCAACAATTCGCCTTTTCTAGACCTTGCGACCCAGCCTTGCGTAATACTTCTCGACAGGAATCAGCTTGTACTCGAATTCCCAGTGAGTCATGTCTCTCAAATACCCTAACTGACAAAACTCCGTAAAATTCCGTAATCACATAATTTTCTATAATATTGTCGTTCGTAATAATTTGCTTGATAGCGTTTTCTAAGACATGGAAAACCTATCTGAATGCTAATAATTTTTATAAAATGCTCCGAAAATACCTTAATAATAATTATAATAAATTAATAATAATAATAAATTACCATGAAAAATTCTCTTGGCTGAACAATTTGCCGCGTAAATAAATATAGAATGGCTTCCTACTGACTTATGCCAGTTGCATAAAACCCCTCGAAAAACACGTTACAGTATGAACTTCCTCCATGTACAGGCTTGTTGGGGTGAAGTAATGAACACTTGTTTCTTATGTTCCAGTCACTGGGTGGTCAGTCACGAGGATTGCGGTATACGTACACCAATCAGTATGATGTTAGCGACAAACCTACCCCTCAACAATTCCAGCTTCGCAAGAGTAAGTGCTCTATTTAAACAAAGAGAAAAACTGTACATTCAAATTGAATTTTCATTTGTTTATGGATTTTAATTTTTTCTGCAATAAAAGGGTTCTACCTATCAGACAATCGTGAAGGTCCAGGATTTCAATGTTTCAATGTGTACTACAAGCCATTGTATTATTGACTGTTTTAAAATTCTCATTTTAATATCTCAGCACTGTTGTTCAAGTGTATCTTGAGGGGACAAATGGCTTGCAACAAGTGGCAAGTGAATTTTTGCTACAAAGTTTGCAAGCACCTACCGACACACTACAGCAGAGCAGTTCACCAGACATGGGTCAAAATGGCAGGTGGACATCTCTTGCTGCGTATAGGGCTCTGAAGCAAACAATGAAGCTGCAATTTGCACATCCATTGCCAGCTGATGGTGGCAGTGTTATAGTCTGGGGAATGTTGCTGTAGCATTCTCCGCGCCCACTCATCCCAATGGAAGGCGTTCTCGACTACCGTAGAGTGGGATTAAGTCGATCAGGTGGGGCGAGGTCGGTCATTGTGAAGTCTCGATATAATTTCAGTACTAACACTTGGTGGGTAAATGGAGAAGTAACGATTGAAATTTCTTTGGAATGTTGAAGCTCCGTGCTATTTATATGATATTATTTGTATGTTATAACCATAATATGTTAAGTGTGGTTAAGTTTTCAATCAATGTCCATTTTTAATATTTTTCAAAACTTTGGTCAACTTCTTCACCGAATTCATTTGATAAGTTGATGTGTTGTGCTCTTGTGCTGACCTACTTTATGCCACATGCAAGCAATGTTTACATTTGGTAGGCTGAAGTCGATCATGGTACGAATATATCAGAAGAAGCCAGGCGCTGCTGGGAAACCATATTATAATGTTCAGTATTTGAACAATGCTGTGCAAAGAGTAAAAAGGGGGGAAAATACGCATCAGAAAAGCCTCTGAATGACATACTATCCTAAATGATTGGGTCAAAGGTAAACACACTGAACGTTTGAAGGACAATTTGCATTGAATACCACTGATGAAAATTGTTCGATTGAAGGTTTAGTTAAGTGCTCAGAGTGGGGTGTCCTCTGAAACGTACTAATGTATGAAATGTAGAGGAAAAGAAGGCTATTAGTGGATACAATTTGTCAAGCCATTTGTCTCTGAATGTAATTCGTTTTTGCAAAGAAAATAATAATGAAATTGCTCTCAAAGAGTTTAAAAAGAGTACGCTACATCTTCCATAGACTATCGCAGAAATGAACATAACATTAATCGAGATTTAAGTGATAGGGAATCTTTGTTTTATGAATTATATTGTATGCTTTAGAGAGTAAGCTCGCTAGCATTAAATATTAGTAAAATGTAATAATTTTGCCATTTCTATATGTTAAATCATGATTGAAATATTTTAAAAACTAAAATGATGATCGATTTCACCCCATATGATGTGTGAAGTCATTTCTAGGCTGAAATCACACTTCAAACAGTAATAGTTTCGTAATTTACGGAAGTTGTCATGTGGTTATGCAAGCATTAGATTGATGAATCTTCATTACATATATATATCGGTTTTCAAAATTGCATTTCGTCATCTTCATACTGTAATATATCAAAAAACGTATTTTTGATCGACTTCGCCCCACTCGACGGTATGATCACATCCAGCAATGAAGATACAGTCTTGATCTTTCTTCACGGGTTTGGCTAACTGAAAGAGGAAAAAGGAGGAAAAAGATTTGCATACGATGAAGAAGCTGAAACAGATGTTCTCTGACTGCTCCAGGACCAAGGAGTAAATACAGTACCAGTATCTATTGTCAGGGACTGTGGTTATTAGGTGATGGCGCAAGCAAACCTGAGTGAACCCGGTAGTGTACATGGGAAAGGGGGAGAGAGAAGGTAGTGGTCCTGGGAGACGCACCAACGCACAATAGAGTTACTGTCAGTGGGGGCTGGCGGGTGTTGCACTATTTTCATTAGGGGGGGGGGGGGGGGGGGGGGGGAGTGTAGGTTGTAGGGTAAGATACTGCTTGATATCAGAGAAAAACTGTATTCAATTGCGCAGTAAAACTAATGTATCTCATTCATCCCGAATGCCGCAGTTCATACAACATCACATTGTCATCGGATTAAATGGATTTTACCTAAGTTAGTCTACATGAAAACTTTCACGAGAACAAAACAACTTAAGTTATATGCGAGAGGGCGAGAAAGAACTGCGAGTGTCACAAGTACGCGCAAATTGCATTGAAAGACAAAGTATGGACAGTTGACGGATCATCACTGGTGTCTCTGTCCGTGCCTCGGCTCCCTTGTTGCAATCAGTGGGCAACGACCAGCCGAGTTAACTGTTGGGATAGGGCTTACTCGGTCTAGCATCTCTGCCATACCCTTCACTATTGAGATCTGGTCGGTGCTTGTGGCTGGCAACGACCAAACGGACGAGCGCTCCTAGAGAGTTGGTGTGCTTCGCTTTCTCAGACAGTTCACAGTAACTTACTATTAGATTTCCTGAATTATTAAAGAAGAAAATTACAGCTTTTATTACTAACACTGTGACGAACTAAAGAGCCTACTTTTCTTAAAATTTTAGAATTAATCTAAAGTATTATGAGCTATTAGCCTATTGTGCCAATTTTGGATGAAATCCATTTGTTAGTATAGAAGTTACATGAATTTAAAAATTGGACTTATCAGTAGGCTTAAATCATGTTAGCAGCACTGACGTATATTAGTTACTTCCAATTAATTTAGAATGTTAGGTACTATACGTATGCGAAGTTTAGAGCTGTTGGTTTGGATATTTTGTGATTTAGTGTATATATATTAGGGTAAAAATAGAGAGAGCTTTTATATACAGTTGGCAGCCCTGTTGCCTCTTCTGAATATGTATATTCATATGCTACACAAATCACATACGAAATTTGGTCCAAATCCATTTGTTGATATAGAAGTTACATGCATTTAAAATTTGGGCCTATCAACAAGCAGCACTGTTGGCAGCACTGATGCATACTAGGTACTTCAAATTAATGTAGAAGGGCATGTACTATACGTGTGCAAAGTTTCGAGCTCTTGGTTTGCATACTTTCTGATATATTGGTATTAGGATAAAAAATGGAGAGAGCATTTATTAACAGTTGGCAGCCCTGGTTGCTCTTAAGAATACACATAGTCATTTCTGTTATCGAACACATAGTACATACAAAATTTGGTTGAAATCCAATTGATAGTGTAGAAGTTACATGCATTAAAAAATTGGACCTATCAGCATGTTGGCAACACTGCCATGTATGACCTTCTGGAAATTAAACTGAAATATTATTATCTATATGTGTGCCAATTTTGGAATGGCTCCTATGCATACCTTCCTAGATATCCAACAGGGAGCTCAAATTTCAATTGTGATTTTTCAGCAGTTGGTAGCACTGACATCAATTTCAAATGTGGTATACTATACTCATACTCATACTAAATTTGGTTTTGATATCTGCAGTCGTTTGGGAGTTGATAGGGGGACACACAGACAGACAGACAGAAGGACAGACAGGCAGACATTTTCCCAGATCGATCTCATAAGTCTACTTTTTCCTCATTTTTGCAAAATGTGAAAAGTAGGCTAAAAATATTATTACGGTATTATTGTTTTTCTTAAAGAAATCTGGTCGTTGTGCAACACTGCAACCTTATTACCGGCCGGCACTGGTTACAGTAGGAGCCAATGTGAACATTTCCGTACAACTAGTGAAGTGAACGTTCCTCCCCTCTCACTCACACTGCAGCACATGCTATCAGTAGGGTCCCTGATTTATGGTAATATAAAAGACTTCAAAGCAGTGAAATAAAATGTTCAAAGTGGTGAAATAAAAACCGTGAGGTTTGAGTGTGCTTACCAACTATGTACTGTGTACGGTGCAAGGATTTGGTTAAATCATTAACACTATAGAAACATTTGGAGGAATAACAAACAATTTATCTTAGTATTTTTCTAATTTTTCGAAGAACATAAACTCAAACGAATTATATTTTCTGTAAAAAGATGGTATATTGGCTTTCACGGCCGGTGAATTGAAACTCAGCAATTTTTCTAGGTTTCTGCCGTGTCATGTGTGGGGTTTCGCCTAGGACACCAAGCTGGCTCATCGGCGGGCTCTTGGTGTCCTAGGCGAAACCCCACACAAGACACGGCACAAACCTAGGAGAATTGCTGAGTTTTAATTCACTGGCCGTGCAAGCCATCTTTTTGGAAGCCTTCAAAGGGAGGTTAAGGCTGCTTGAGTTTTTAGTTCTCTCGCAGTCAAGTGGTGCAGTTGCACCTAATATAAAGGGAGGTGGCGCGCAGTTCGTCATTCCTGTAGGGGTCCGGGCGGGGACACCAAAAGCCCTCCGATGAGCCAGCTTGGTGTCCTAGGTGAAACCCCACACAAGACACGGCACAAACCTAGAAGAATTGCTGAGTTTTAATTCACTGGCCGTAAAAGCCAATATACCATCTTTTTGGAAGCCTTCATAGGGAGGTTAAGGCTGCTTGAGCTTTTAGTTCTCGCAGTCAAGTGGTGCAAAATTGAGAGAGGAGCAGTATGGATTCAGACCTGGGAGATCAACAGTGGATCTCATATTTTCAGTGAGACAGCTCCAGGAACACCACTATGAATTTGGAGAGGATCTGCTGATGGCCTTCCTGGACATCGAAAAGGCCTATGATAGTGTGTGTAGGGAGAAGGTTTGGAAAGCAATGGAAAACATGGGAGTGGAAAAAGGGACTGTAGGCAGAGTGAAGGAAATGTATTGTGGAAGTGTGAGTTGTGTGAAAGTTGGAGGGGAAAGAACAGACTGGTTCAGACAAATGAGTGGCCTGAAACAGGGTAGTGCGCTGTCACCCCTTCTCTTTATTGTGGTTATGGACGAGGTAATGACACGGATAGCAGGAAAGATAGGAGAAGATAAGATGAAAGCAATGGTGTTTGCAGATGATCTCATGGTCTGGGGAAACAAGGAGGAGGAAATTCAGGAGCAACTGAAGGCTTGGGAAGAAACAGTGGCAGAGTACGGATGGAAGTTCAACATCAGTAAATGTGAGATCCTGTTAACGACCAGGAAAAAGGACAGACCAATGAGTGGGATAACACTTGGAGGTGGACAGCTGAAGAAGGTGGAAAGACTCAAGTACTTGGGAAGTATTGTGGAGGAAAATGGGAGAAATGACAAAGAGATTACGGAACGTGGCAGACAGGCAGAAGCATTTCTGAGAAGCATTAGGAGCTTAGTGTGGAATAAAGATGTCCCACAAAAAAGCAAGGAAGTGTTATACAGAAGCTACTATATCCCGATACTGACCTATGCTTCAGAAACGTGGACAATGAAGAAAAGAGACATAAGCAGAATACAGGCAGGTGAAATGAAGTTCCTGCGAAGTAGGATCGGAGTAACAAGAAGAGACAGGGTGAGGAATGAAAAGGTCAGAGAAATGGTGAAAGAGGAGCCCCTGCAAGGTAGGATTGAGACATCAAGACTGAGGAGGTATGGACACTTAAAGAGAATGGATGAGAAGAAGATTCCCAAGAGGATACATGAGATGCAGATGCAGAAGAAACGACCAAGGGGAAGACCAAGAGATAGATGGCTGAAAGGAGTGGAGAAATGTGTCAAGAAGAGAGGCGAGGACTGGACCAGAGTGACAGCGGAGAGGTGGTGGGAAGAAAGGACTAAGTGGCGAGGCTTATGTTCCAAACAGACCCAGCCTGGGGCTGGAAACTGTACAAGATGATGATGATGAGTCAAGTGGTGCAGTTGCACCTAATATAAAAGGAGGTGGCACACAGTTCGTCACTCCTGTGGGGGTTTGGGCGGGGACACCAAGAGCCCGCTGATGAGCCAGCTTGGTGTCCTAGGTGAAACCCCACACAAGACACGGCACAAACCTAGAAGAATTGCTGAGTTTTATATTTTCTGTGTTTAATACCTAACCTAACATTTACTTCAACAAATATGACTACCGAAGTCCTTTTCTCACTAACTCGTGAAATTTATGTTGTCCTCAAAGTATAAGCAGAGCATTGTTTCCATAATTTGAGGACTTCTACCAATCAAGCTTGAGAAGGGACTTCGTTACCTCGTATCTTATAAAACATTTATAGTTAAGATTTATTTTCTTTCAAATGACAGATTGTGGAATTATTTCAATTCATTTTAAAGTAAATAGTTTAAAAAAAATCTTATTACCAGAATTTCATTGGAATTCAGCATTTTAGGGTGAAAATAACACATTTCGCAAAATTACTTTATTTCGCGGATTCAATATAAAAAAAGGCTTATTTGGGGTAAATATATCATTGTGATAACATATTATATGACTGCTGAAATATTTCGTGGATAATGTTAAAACCAAACAAGATGTTCAGTAAAGAACATATAGCCTACTTTCTCCTAAATGCATGGGTATTGTTATAACTCTTTGTCCTTTTCTAGGAGTATAATTGAATGTTGGTTGTAGTAGCTTGTTGAAATACAACGTGTTATACGGATATTAAACATGAATATGAGGTGCGCTTTGCTAGTGCTACCTCTGTTCAAAATTTTATTCTATTCGGTTTCACCATGTTTGAATTCATATGGTGAATTGATTTGCACACATGCATGGCCACTATCTGCAAACTATTGGGCTGATGACCTTGTAGTTCAGTAAAAAGATGCTTCCCACAAAAAGGTATGTTGTTGCAAAATTTGATAGAGATCAAAAAATTAGGTTGGTGGTAATTTGATTTAAGCTTTTAACATTTGGGTGGCCGCCATTACGTTTTTGTCAAGATGGCGGCGATATAAAACACGACACCGAAGTTTTCCTTGCTAGTGCTACCTTTGTACAAAATTTCGTTCAGTCCGGTTTCACCGTGTTTGAATAGATAGGGGGAATCGATTTGCACACATACATGGCCGCCATCCATAAATTACTGGGTTGATGACCTTGTAGTTTGGTCAAAACAATCTTCATACATAAAGGTATAATGTTGCAAAAATTGGTAGAGATCAGATAATTAGGTTGGGCGTAATTTGATTTAAACTTTTAAAATTTGGGTGGCCGCCATTACGTTTTCGTCAATATGGCGGCGATTTAAAACATGACACTGAGGTGCCCTTTGCTTGTGGTACCTCTGTACCAAATTTCGTTCAATTTGGTTCACCGTGATTGAATTGAGAGGGGAAATCGATTTGCATACATACATGGCCGCCATTTGCAAACTGTTGGGCCAATGACCTTGTAGATTAGTCAAACGACGCTCTTCATATAAATATATGTTGTTGCAAAATTTGGTAGAGATCGGACGATTTGGTAAGTCGTAATTTGATTTAAGCTTTGAACATTAGGGTGGTCGCCATTACATTTCCTTCAAGATGACGGCGATATAAAACATGGCATTCGTTCAATTCGGTTTCACCGTGTTCGAATTGATAGGGGGGTGGGGGTTGACAGACATTCAGAGTACACACACTCACACACAGACAGACAATTTTTCGCCCTTTGTAGATCTCATAAGTCTAATTTCATTTTTTGCAAAAATCGAAAGTAGGCTAAAAATTAGGTAAGTGTGGTCTAGAATGTTGTTTATAGAGACCGGGTGACAATCAAAACAAGTGATGTTTTACTGAGTCACTGAACAAAAGTTATTCGACTTGCCATAGTCATGTGCACCTATCAGATTGATTGTAATAAAGGTAACCATGGGATGATGATGATGTGGTCAACCTCTATGTTATCAACACAGAATAATTTTCTTTTATTTTCAGTGGTTTGGCTCTTCAGGATGCTGAATTACAGTCTTACAGAAAGGACCTTCAAAAGAGGGATCCAGAACTTCTTGAGTAGCACGTAAGTTAACCACTGTATGCTACCAAATGGCAGCACAGTAAAGTAATGCAGAGGTCCGCAGAGCCCAGGATCCACGACGGTTGGCCAGGGTCCGCGACGGTTGGCCAGGGTCCGTCATGAAATAACACAATAATGAAAATGGAAAACGGAGAAAGTACAAACAGTTCCTAAAAATAATAATTATGCATTGTCATCCTCAGCATAAATGGTGCAGCGTAATTTGAGCTTCTCAAGTTTCCCGCTGGAAAGTGTTCTGCTCCGCTGCCATTTTGCATTTTGTGTGTTTACATATTGCCATGAGTTTTAAAAGTTGAAACTTTTGATTTTTGTAATCAGTGCTAGATTTGTGACGGTACGCACCGGTACGCCGAACTGAAACCTCTGATCGGGGGGAAAAGTCGAATATATAACATAATTTTTAGAACTGTGGAATGTTTGTTGTAAGTCAAGGTCAGCTTGGTCCTTGACTGGACTGTACTTCTAGCCTTATACAAGGTGATCCTTCCCCTCCCTTGCCGTGCAACAGTTCAGTTTTCAGTTTAGCCGTCATGCCAGTGCAGTCTGAACATTCGACGGCCTGTCACTGTTTTATGGTTTTGTTCAGTTTAATCGTGTATTGTTTTTCAATCAAAGTGCGTCAATTTCGCTAATTGTGTGCTGTTGAACGTGTACGTGCCTTTACAATGCATAAAATAACTAATTATTTTAGTAAACCAAAGAAACCAAAGCTAGACGAAGAAACTGAAAAATTCACGACACTTCCAATAGAATTAGATCAACCACCTCAACACAGCCTACATCCTCCATCGTTACTTCATCTTCTTCTATTGACGACATCAAAGGAGGTGATGAACAGTGGCCAGACTGTTGGACTTGAGAGAAAAAAGAATGAGTTTTGTAAAAGAATACAGTTGGTTTATTGTACACAACAAATTTTGGGATGTGAGGTTTGCCGGAATGTTAGATATTTAGGTATAGAAAAAAACTGAATAATTTTAAAGGTGGTCAGAAAAGCGTAAAAATATAGTTTTTATAAATCTATATTTCAATATTCCATAAAGCCCCACCCCCTCCCACCAACACCCGGTAGCCCACAGAACCGGAATCTCCTTTTTTACAAATCAAGCACTGGTTGTAATTGTTAAAAGTCCATTGAATATGGATTGTTGGTTGACGAGTGGATCTTTAAAACGAAGTAGGCCCACTGCTACAGATAGTGACGAAGAGGAAACTGTGGTATTATAGAAGTGAATGGGCCGCCTGCTGCCTCTCTTGAGACTAGCCATTCAAAGAGTAAGCCTACTGTGAAAAGTAGGGAATACGACATAAAATGTTGGAAATTGGCTTTACGTATTCAGGACCTAAAGATTGTCCTAAGCCTCAATGTGTGATATGCTTTGGAACCCTTGCCAACGAGAGTGTCAAAAAACCTGCAAACCTCCGGTGGTATCTAGATACCAAACACTCGGAGCACAAAGGTAAATCCATTGAATTCTTCAAAATGAAGTTAGCTGAACAGAAATCATGCCTGAAAGTAACTACCAAAAATTCTGGTGCAAATGTGAATGACAATGCAACGATTGAATCCTACGAAATATCTCAGCTTGTCGCAAAACGTGCCAGCTCATTCTACCTTCAGCAATTATTTTGTACAAGAGAATCCTTGGCGATGCTGTCGCAAAGCTTATAAGTACCGGTACCGTCCCGCTGTCTAACAATACTGTGCAAAGGCGAATTACAGATATGCTAAATAATATTGAAGTGACATTGTTGGCAAGGCTCCACATGTGTGACATGTTTGCTCTGCAGTTGGATGAGAGTACCGACATATCAAAAAAGGCGATAACGTTGGTTTTTTGTACGCTTTTTATGTCATGACGAAATATGAGTATATAAAGATTTTCTTCTTTCCTGTGAACTATATTTTAAGTCATGAATTAAAAGATCTTGGAGCAGGGGTTCCATGCTTACATAACAATTGCTTTAGGGGGTCTCAGAAAAATTCCTAATGGGAACCTCTGAAGTTGTGTAAAGTTATTCCAGTGTTGCCAATACAAACTGTCAGTTGTAGCTGTTCAGTCTGTCAGCACGAGCTTGCCCCATGACTGGGCAGGGTTCAACTTAACAAGTCGTGAGTAGGCACGCTTAAAGCATACACATACCCATATACATAATACGAGGGTAATTCCAAAAGTAAGGTCCGATTCGCCGTAAATATTTGAAAGCGGCGCCAAGGGCAAAACACGCATGCGCGCCGACTCCTGGCATGCCTGGCACGGCAATAGCCACCAGTAGCGTTGTTACTGTTGCTGTGTGCTGTTGATAGTATCAGTTCACAATGTTTAAGGCAATTCATCAGCCTGCCGATTGTGAAGCAAGGGCAGTGATACGGTTTCTGTCTGCAAGAAACATTTCTGCGGCAGAAATTCATCGGCAGATTACTGAAGTGTACGGTCCTAACATAATGAGTGACAGCGACGTGGTCTTTTGTCGTCTGGAGTGTTGTTGTTGCATGACAATGCCAGACCCCATACTGCGAATGACATGCAAACTCTAATCAAGAAATTTGGATGGGATAAGATGGACCACCCACCGTAAAGTCCGGACTTGGCGCCAAGTGATTTCTACCTGTTCCGCTACCTAAAGGAGTTTCTTGGCGGCACAGATGATGAAGTGAAAGAAGCTGTTAAAGACTGGTAAGCTTCGCAGGCGGCCGAGTTCTACGACTTAGGCATTCAAAAGCTTGTGGAACGATGTGACAAATGTGTAAATAAGTATGGAAATTGTGTAGAAAAATAGAGAAAGACGTAAGGAATATCAATAAAACAATTGTTTTGGAAACAATTTTGATTTTGGATGTTTTTTTTTTAACAGGACCTTAGTTTTGGAATAGCCCTTGTAGAATTCAACTGCATGTTCTAATTTTATATTGTTACTAGCAGTAGTGCCCGGCTTTGCCCGGTGGATTTATTTGTTTTACAGAACTGGAGCGCTCAAGGATACGGATCGGAATAAATGAAAGTAAATTTGAAAGCACCAACGCTTATTGCAGCTGATAACCTCAGTATACTGCACCAACACCATTGACCTTATACAGAGACATACTATTGTCATGATGATAACTGTTTTAAGGGGCCTAAGAAATCTTTTTGCACCAATTACTCCCCGTGACTGCAATTTATAAGCAGCTCGCAATTCTGCACCAGAACATTAGTAGGGGCGACGTGATGCAGCCCGCATTACATGACAACAATAAACTTCGGTATTATTGAAGCCGTTCTGGAGCGCTTGTTCTTCCGACTTACTGAACAAAAACAATCTTTAAGGTTACCTGAGAGGTGTAGGCTAATGCTACATATCCTAAACTTTTCCTCTTGAATCAGGCTATCATATACCAAAAGAATTTTTCGAATCCGACTGGTAGTTCCAGAGATTAGCGAGTTCAAACCCATAAACACACAAACTCTTCAGCTTTATTATATTCGTATAGATATTGTGTTGTTTCAATTGTTTACATGTGCATAATATTCTTACATTTTTCACAAACCCTTAAGCTTTATATAACGAGATTCAAACTGCAAAGTGTAATATAAACATCAACTTGACTTAATGATTGTAATGTAATTGGTATTCTGTCCGAAGAGGCTACCCCCAGCCGGAGTTTACGTGCGGTAGGATGGCCAGGGCCTTTCCGCTTCCCCATATGTCTGCCAACAGCGCACAGTATCTGGAACCAGCATGCCATCCAAGTTACGACCACGCCCAATGCTGCTTACCTGCGGAACTCTCATGGGATCCGGTATTTCAACATGGCCAGGCCGTTGGCTTATAATGAATACATGTATTGTTTACTTGCTTTCTAAAGTTATATACTATATACATTGTATCCCGCCCAGTCATTGGCCGAATTCGTGTTGACCGACTGAAGAGTTACAGCTAGTTAGTTGTTATTGTTGTTTTAAGGGGCGGAACTACGAGGTCATCTGCCCCTCTTAACACAGTTTAAAGAATAAAAATTTGGAATTGAATTTAAAATTTTGAGGTGGACACCTACATTTAAAAAAGACCAATAATTAATAAAACAAAAACAAAAAATTAAATAAAAATTATAAAAATAAACAAAAATTACGGAAAAACAAAAAATTATCATTCAAAAACGAACAAGTCGTTGAGTCAATGTTCACTGGAGAATTTAGATTGCTGGCCCTAACCCACTCTCACTTATAAAGCGAATAACGCCAGCAGCAGCCACCGCGTCATCGGCTAATATAAGTTTGAGTGTCATCAGCAAACCAAGGTTTCTTCGTAAGTCAGCAAGATCCACACACTCGGTTAAAATGTGGGCCACGGTGAAAACGGCTCCACGGGTACAAAGTGGGGGGTCTTCCCTTTTCATTAGGTACGAGTGGGTGGATCTTGTATGAGTATGACCTATCCTTAGCCTACATAAAATGACGGGCTCCCTCCGTGACCGGAAAGAGCTCCGCCACACGCGAGTAGTTCCCTTGATCGCTCTCAGTTTACTGGGCAGTGGGTCAGCTTGGCACTGACTCTCCCAAAAAGCCAGAACTTTTAGGCGTAACTGAGAGCGAATATCTCTAGCGGGTACCTCCATTGGTCGAGGTTACAACTGACGGCATAGTAGGTCACAAGGTAACTAAAACTGCTGTGAAAAATCCCTTTAAATGAGAATATTTCCCCTGCATTTGTTGGTTAGTCTCTTGCACTTTTACTGTAATCCACCACTAGGGACATTGTTCTCATTTACTAATTAATGAGTGACTGTGGTGTTGGGGTAGCGCGCCTGCTTCGCACCCAGAGGCTCCGGGTTTGATTCCCGGCTTTGTCAGAGATTTTAGAAACTAACGTGAGGGCTGGAACGGGGAACACTCTGTCTCGTGAGGACAATTGAGTAGCTGCCTGACGGTGAGGCAGTGCCCCCGTCGTGAAGACCAAGATTAATGGCCGAGGGGACCCGACGCGCTGACAACGCATCACCTCACAATCGGCAGGCCAAATGGCTGAACAGCGGTCGCTTGGTAGGCCTTGGCCCTTCAAGGGTTTTGGGGGATTTTGTGCGTAGCCCTTGCTTCATCTAATAGGACATGGATTAGAAGAGAACTAGGGTGATTAGAGAGGAAAGATCTAGCACAAGCAACTCAAACAATGGTAGTTTCACCATAAATGAGTCCCTACTGTAGGAAACTACAAAGAAAACCTTGTGAGCCCCAATTTCAAGAATCTTGTACCGAGTGCACTAATCATAGCCCACTAGATTACACAAAGCTTTGACAAGTAAGGATTGAAATATGGATTGCTCCAGTTTCTGCACAACCTATTCCATTGTATACTTTAAGTTTATGCTGTGCTTCTAGTGGTTTGTTGTTGGAGGGCAGCAACTGTTGGTGGGTGGCATTGTGAGTTTGGTAGAGTTTTATAGAGTTATTTTATCTTGTATATTTCGATCTGATGATGCTCGCTTGACGAGCGAAACATGTCATCCAATTAAACCCCCACCATTTGTTAGAGAAGTGTGTTAATGTACGAGGGCAGATCAAAAAGTAAGTTGCAAATCCCAGTTATAGCCATTTATTACACCACCAATACAACAGCAACATGCCTATAATGACATACAATGTAACGTCACTTTTCCACATAGTTTCCAAGAGACTCCATACATTTCAGCGAACGCACGACCAACTTGTCGATGCCGGATGCATAGAGTGTTCCTCCAGCGTTCTGCAACCACACGGAGACAGCGGCCTTCACCTCCTCATCGGTGTGGAAACGTCGACCACCGAGCTCCGTTTTGAGCTTACCGAACAGATGAAAGTCACATGGCGCTAGGTCGGGACTGTAGGGTGTATGTTGCCAGACCTCCCACTTGAAACGCTGCAGCAGTTGACTCGTTTGGCGGACCTAGCGCCATGTGGCTTTCATCTGTTCGGTAAGCTCAAAACGGAGCTCAGTGGTCGACGTTTCCAGACCGATGAGGAGGTGAAGGCTGCTGTCTCCGTGTGGTTGCAAAACTCTGGAAGAACTTTCTATGCATCCAGCATCGGCAAGTTGGTTGTGCGTTTGCTGAAATGTTTGGAGTCTCTTGGAAACTATGTGGAAAAGTGACGTTACATTGTACACGTTCTAGGCGTGTTGGTGTTGTATTGGAGGTGTAATAAATGGCCATAACTGGGAAGTGCAACTTATTTTTTGATCCACCTTCGTATAAACAATTCATGTAACATTTCTTGTAGATAACAGGCTGGTAAAATAATCGTCACTTTCTGCCCAATCTATTCGGGCACTTGTGTTAACCAACTGGAACGTAGAATTTGGTAGGGGCTTTGATGTCAGTTTTCCCTATTAGTGCTAGGTCGATGTTTTTCTCGATCAGGGTATCACAAAGTTCTCCTTCTTGCAACTTCAAGTGGAAGGCATTCCATGCCATAATCTTAAGGAAGACACCAGTCCGCTGTATAATGGTGCCCATTATTAAAGAAATATTGAGAACATGATGATGATGATATCCGTTCAGTCGAATCCGACCATCGGCGATTTTATGAATCATCACTCTCCAAGTTGTCCTGTGCCACACTGCATTCTTTAGTTGTTCCAGGGTGAGGTTAGAGCCTGTTTTAATGGTGTCCTCTGGCGACCTGGTCTTCTGGTACTGCTGATCATTCCTATAGAGCATCCAGCGTTTAGAAAAGACTGTGGGTCTTATGGGCTTTTACTTTTAACGGAAACCCCCCCTTCACTGGTTTTGTTACCCTACCTTTTATCATGAAGGAACTCTGAACATATATATTTTTCGTCATAATAGCTTCCTACAATTATCTGCCAATTGATTACCTTTGTTATTGCATACAAGTATCGTTTATATTATGTCTTAGTAATTTAAACATTTTCGAGGTTAGCACGCTGGAAAGAAGAGCCTCGTCCAGTGCTGCATGCTCGCCCGGAGTGGGGCACGTGCTCAGTTCCGCCGGCAACATAAGTTCTGAAGCACTATCTGTCATTGGTGTTATTGTTGTGTGTCTGCTTTATTTTCTGTTTGATCAAATCAGGGCTGCCGACAGTTGGGTTCGAGCCCACTATCTCCCGAATGCAAGCTCACAGCTGCGCGCCCCTAACCGCATGGCTAACTTGCTACAATATTACAAATATTAATCTAAACAAAACAACAAGAATAGAATTGAAAGAAACTAAATTATAGCCTAACTAATAACAAAAAAGTGATGATCAACAGTATTGCTGACGTAAAAATTGTTAACATCGTCAGCATACAGTACATCCGAGAAGGAAGGAAGGGTTGTGCTCTCGACATCTGTCAATTAGTAATGCGTCACATCACAACGAAATGAATATCGTTATTGGTTCTCTTCGCGTACGGTATCCTTAATACTGGTCCAATCCTTTAACACCTGCAAAACTGCTTCATCCTGTGCGTGTTCTACTTCAGGTAGCTGCTGGGGCTGTGTTGTCTCGCTAACTTATGAAAGGACAGTACTCGAAGTGGGTGAAGATAACATATGACATCAGCGCTACCTCTGCTTAGAGCTAAACACTGTCGCCGTAAGGCTCCACAGTCTTTTTAAACGCTGGATGCTCTATAGCATGATTGCTTTTTCTAATGCATCTGATCGCATAACGTGAGCAAAGTATGCTAGCTGCAACTTCATAGTCTTGCCGACCAATGACATATGGGGCTTGATGTGCTTTAATACTGCCTTATTGGTGACTTTTGCAGTCCATGGTATTCTTAAGTGTCAAGAGCCCAAAAGCATCGATCTTCCTCTTGTCTGCCTATTTTAGTGTTCAGCTCTCACAGCCATACATGAACAGTGGGAATATAATCACATCGACTAATCTACATTTGGCAACCAAATTTTAAACCATTCAGTGTCGCCACATGGTGTGCAAACTGCTGTCTCTCTATGGGTACCCCCAACTCCAACAGAGCTTCCCAAATTTGTCATGTTCAACACAGTCAAAGGCCTTTCTGTAGTCAATAAAACACATGTAGACTGTTTTCTGGCATTCACGTGCTTTTTCCATGATCCACCGCAGATTAGCAATATGATCGCGAGTGCCACTACCTCGACGGTAGCCAGCTTGAACGTCAGGTAACTGAGATTCAAGGATGGGTGCAGGACGTTTCTGTATGCTTTTAGAAGAACTTTGCTAGCATGCGGAATCAAAGTTATAGTAAAATAATTTGAGCAGTCACTGACGTCTCCTTTCTTAGGCAGTGGGATAATAATAATAATAATATTAATAATATTGTATGGCCTCGGGTGCCAGGTGCAAGTTTTGTTATTTGACACCCAAAGGGTAGCTTGCATGTCGAATTTCGTTGTTCCTTGAAGCACTATGAAAGTCAAGGAGGTTAGATATCTAAGCTCCTTGAACACTATAGCGCTTTCTAGTCGAGAAATGAGGAACTTTGTGTTGGCGGTAAATCCCGAGATTAATTTTGCCATTATGAACACGGCCTACTGAATTCAAATGGGTTCTTTGGCAAGTCAACATCGTATGACATGGTGTCGTATTTTTGTCGCCTTTCAAAAAAATCACTTACCATGGCCAGAAGCGAACCTGCAAGCTTGGGGTTAGTAGACCGTCACGTTGACCACTCACCCACCGTGGCAGTGGGATAAAGATTGATCTTTTCCATCCCCTTGGCCAGGTGGTAGTTTGCCATATTTTGTGACACAAAGCAGTGATAGCAGGCAGAGGGACAGGCTTTAGCAGTTCAGCTGGGATACAATCAAAACCAGGAGCTTTATTATCTGGTAACTGTTTCAGAGCCCATTCCACTTCTTCCATAATAATCTGCATCCTCGTGGGCATATCAAGTGCATCTATGAGGTGGTTTAAAGTGTCCTTCACAATATTAAGGAGATCGCCAAGGGAGGGATCCGAAAGGTAGCGGAAAATCTCAAACACATCGTTTGAGGATGAGGTGGCGGAAGAGGGAGGGCCACTTCACTTCAACTGGACAATAGAAGCAAATCGACTTTTGCTTTGTTTACATTGTTTACATTTGGATAAATTGTACAGTCTTGCTGGCATTGCCCCTCCTAATATTCGTCGTGAGATTGCAGCAAGAATTGAGAAGAAGAAGGCGGTAACATCTAAAGCTCACCCTCTGTATGGATACAAGCCAGCTACTTCGAGACTCAAATCAAGGAAAAGTTTCCTCAGAATTACCGAGGCTCTTAAGGGGACACCTCAACAATCCCGAATCCATCTATGGCGTGCAAGCTGCAATCGCTCCGAAGAATAGCTGACACCTAGTGAAGAACTACCACCTGGTCATATGGAGAAATGGAGTACCTGGAGATCTCTGAACAGATTACGGGCAGGCGTGACAAGATGTAAAAGTAACCTGCAGAAGTGGGGTTTCGACAACGAGTCCTCATTGTGTGAATGTGGTGTAATCCAGACTACGTCTCATTTGTTGCAGTGCAGCAGGTGCCCTCAAACATGCACAGTACAAGATTTGCTTCAGGCGAGAGAAAATGCACTGGATGTCGCTAACTTCTGGGCAAAAGTAGTATAGACTCTTGTTTGTTTAGTGTGACTTTGCATTGTATTTAATCCAGTATGAGTTTTAATGTATACATATATAGTATTAATGCTTCTGATACGAATAAAGAAATAAATTAACTTGCAACATCGCTAACGTCTTTAGGAAGAATGATTGCAAAATAGTTTTCAAACGGTTAACACAATCAGAAAAGAAAAAAAAATCATGAAAATTAACCAGGAAAATAAATTTAGCAGATCAGTCATTTAAAATTCAAGTTTAAAGAATGTACTGCAGACTTCATCGGTCGAACGGGGAGAGCTTACACTACTAGATATGCTGAACAAGTAAATGCAATAAAATATAAATAATTCTCGGCAATGGCAATCCATATGCGAGAGACAGGCCATATTTTTACAGATATAGATAATGATTTGCACATCCTTCACTACTAAAATAATGGCACAACAATGAACATACTCGAGCAAATGAAAATCAATACAGCACAGAGGTCAAATCCAGCTGAAAACCTTAATGACATCTATTTTGATAACAATATTCTATATGACATGCTAACAGACCACATTATTAAAGTCAAGTTTAACATCTTTCCCTTACAACACATTTGTTTAAATTCGAACAGATAGCGTGTGCGTGGTAGCAGCTGCTTCCCTCCCTCCCTCACCACTTCCCACCCCCCGTTCAACGTCCCTTTCCCCTCTCACCGCCTCATGTTGCTTGCCTCGCCCATCGTTCGCTAGTCATTGTAAGCTGCGTATTTTCACTTAGTTAGTGTGCTCTGTGCTCTCCCACAAGTCCAACCCCTCCTCCACGTGGTGGGAGACGGGCAACGGCATGAAGTAGGGGATTGCCTGTAGGGGTGAAGTACAGCGGGGACTTCGTGTGCCCCGGGACCGCTACGGTAGCTGTGAAGGCCCTATAGGAACCCTGAAAAGTAACGGCTGACGGGGCTCTGGTGAAGCTACGATAGGCCTAGCAAGCCAGTAGTGGATATTATATTTGCTTTCAAAACAGGAACAGGCCTCGGAAAGGACGGATGCAAACGATGACGACCCGGATATGTTAATGGACTACGAGTTGGCACGTTAAACATTCAAACACTGACAGGAAAGGTGGAGGAGATTGTAGATGTGATGGAGAGAAGAAAACTGGATGTACTGGGCTTGGCAGAAACAAGATGGAAAGGAGAAGGTCGCAGAGAACTGAGGAAAGGGTACCGGTTGTACTGGAGTGGGAACAGTGAAGGAAGGAGCAGCGGAGTAGGAGTAGTTGTGAGAGATAGAATGAAGGAAGAGGTAAATGGAATAAGTGACAGGATCATGAAGATCAGAGTAACTGTAAAGGGAAGAAGCCTGGAGATAGCCCAGGTATATGCCCCTCAAGTTGGATGTACAGCTCAAGAGAAGGAAGACTTTGAGGAGGAGCTGCAACAGCAGTTGAATGGTCAGAGCATCATTATCATGGGAGATTTGAATGCACATGTAGGAAGTGAAAGGCAAGGATATGAAAATGTAATGGGAGCAGAAGGATGGGGCAGCAGGAATGAAGAAGGGAGAAAGTTGCTGGATTTTTGCAAGAGAAACGGTTTAGTGGTAGGCAACTCCTGGTTCCGGAAGAAAGAAAGCCACAAGGTAACGTGGTACAGCAGTGATTTAACAAAGAAATCTTTGGTAGATTACATGCTGTACGACTGGGAAATGAAGAGAAGTGTCAGAGATATAAAGGTAATACCATCAGAGGCCTTAGATAGCGACCACAGAATACTTGTAATGAACCTGGGAGTTGTTAAGGAGAGCAAGAGGACAGAGTACCAGGAAAGGAGAATCAAATTATGGAAACTCAAGGAAAAGGAAGTCAAGGAAGAATTCCAGAAGATAATAAGGGAAAGGATGCCAACAGACAATCCTAAAACAGGGGAAGAGGAATGGAAGCATTTCAAAAACACAATGGTGGAAGCTGCAGTGGCAGTATGTGGAAGAACAAGCAACAGAAAGCGGTGTAAAGAGACACCATGGTGGAATGAGAGAGTAAAAGAAGCTGTGGGAAGGAAGAACAAGGCTTTCAGAATGTGGTTCCAGGAAAGAACTGATCTGGCAAGGGAAGATTATAAGATAAAGAAGAAAGAAGCAAACAAGATTGCCGCAGAGGAGAGGAAGAAGTGGATGGTAAAGTGGACAGAGATGTTGGAGGAAGACAGCAGAGGAATTAAGAAAGTACTTTATGGGATGGTCAAAAGTAAGAGAAGAGGTGTGCGAGAGGATGTGGTAATGATGGACAAAAACGGAAATGAGGTACACAACAAAGGCAGCAGGGGAGGTTGGGAAACAGTGGCTGTACCGTGTGATGAGGGTGATATGGAAGGAGAAAAAGACCCCAGAAGATTGGAAGAAAAGATTAATTGTCCAAATATTTAAGAAAGGAAGCAGAAAGGAGTGCTGCAATTACAGGGGAGTCACACTCATACCTCACTGTGCCAAGATATATCAAAATATATTAGAAAGTAGAATACGAGCCAAAGTGGAGAAAAAATTGAGAGAGGAGCAGTATGGATTCAGACCTGGGAGATCAACAGTGGATCTCATATTTTCAGTGAGACAGCTCCAGGAACACCACTACGAATTTGGAGAGGATCTGTTGATGGCCTTTCTGGACATCGAAAAGGCATATGATAGTGTGTGTAGGGAGAAGGTTTGGAAAGCAATGGAAAACATGGGAGTGGAAAAAGGGACTGTAGGCAGAGTGAAGGAGATGTATTGTGGAAGTGTGAGTTGTTTGAAAGTTGGAGGGGAAAGAACAGACTGGTTCAGACAAATGAGTGGCCTGAAACAGGGTAGTGCGCTGTCATCCCTTCTCTTTATTGTGGTTATGGACGAGGTAATGACACGGATAGCAGGAAAGATAGGAGAAGATAAGATGAAAGCAATGGTGTTTGCAGATGATCTCATGGTCTGGGGAAACAAGGAGGAGGAAATTCAGGAGCAACTGAAGGCTTGAGAAGAAACAGTGGGAGAGTACGGATGGAAGTTCAACATCAGTAAATGTGAGATCCTGTTAACGACCAGGAAAAAGGACAGACCAATGAGTGGGATAACACTTGGAGGTGGACAGCTGAAGAAGGTGGAAAGTCTCAAGTACTTGGGAAGTATAGTGGAGAAAAATGGGAGAAATGACAAAGAGATTACGGAACGTGGCAGACAGGCAGAAGCATTTCTGAGAAGCATTAGGAGCTTAGTGTGGAATAAAGATGTCCCACAAAAAAGCAAGGAAAAAGGACAGACCAATGAGTGGGATAACACTTGGAGGTGGACAGCTGAAGAAGGTGGAAGCTACTATATCCCGATACTGACCTATGCTTCAGAAACGTGGACAATGAAGAAAAGAGACATAAGCAGAATACAGGCAGGTGAAATGAAGTTCCTGCGAAGTAGGATCGGAGTAACAAGAAGAGACAGGGTGAGGAATGAAAAGGTCAGGGAAATGGTGAAAGCGGAGCCCTTGCAAGGTAGGATTGAGACATCAAGACTGAGGTGGTATGGACACTTAAAGAGAATGGAAGAGAAGAAGATTCCCAAGAGGATACATGAGATGCAGATGAAACGACCAAGGGGAAGACCAAGAGATAGATGGCTGAAAGGCGTGGAGGAATGTGTCAAGAGGAGAGGCGAGGACTGGACCAGAGTGACAGCGGAGAGGTGGTGGGAAGAAAGGACTAAGTGGCGAGGCTTATGTCCCAAACAGACCCAGCCTGGGGCTGGAAACTATACAAGATGATGATGATGATGATGAGTGTGCTCTGTACCGACCACACATCACAAGGTAAGAACTACGTCATACGGACCGCACTCGGCAGTAGGCTTAAATAATTTTTTTTCTTTGACATTTCGGTCTTAGTCTTTGTGGTTTCATTCACAGATTATGATCTACATCGAATTTGGACATGGTCATCAGGCCCCGTTTCCATTCGCTTAATAATAATAATCATGCCCTGTTTCTCGATTCCCGTGCATTTGATGTAAGACCACTTATTTCAAGATTAAACCAATTTTCAAGTTTTTGCACTTCAAATTTCATTACGTGTCTTTTTCTTTCTTGGGCAGACTTGGTGTGAGGCGAATAATGTCTAAATTCATCAGTTTCCATACTAATTGAGAAGAGACCTCCGTCACAAAATATCTGCCCCATTCAAGAATGACAAGTCCAATTGTAGAGGCTCATCATATGATCAAGCTTACGTTGACATGAACACTAAGTCATCAGATATGACATCACGGATTTTATGAGATGTTTTTACAGTGTTTTCAAGTGTTTTTAATATGTTGTGTTTTGTGTTTATTTAACATGTGTTTTACTTGATGGAATAATGCTGTACACTGATCTATTGGTATAATTGCTATTGGACACGATAGGGCTGAATTTATTTATTTATCGTATGGTTTTTAGTGCCGGGAGTGTCCGAGGACATATTCGGCTCGCCTGAGTCTGTAGCTGCTTCCAGCGGACACCCTAATTATTAGGATGAGCTACAAGTTCCGTTCAATTTCAAGTAGTTTCAAATTTCGCCACCAGATATCAATGATACCTGGTGGTGAACGTTGGAACTTTGATAGAGCGTTCCGACGAAATATAACCTAACAATTTTAGCTTCACACAAGTTTAGTCTGTGGAAGGATCTTTTACATGCCATAAATCTATGACGTGGGACCGCCGGCTTTACTTCCCCTCCGAAGGAAGGCATACTGAACAATTTTTAACGCTCTTTAAAAATCCGACGACTTTGGCCGGGTTTGAACCTGCTATCTTGGGTACAGCAGTTCAGCATGCTACTAACTACGCCACTGAAGCCGCCATAGGACTGAAGAAGGGCCATAAGGGCTTGAAACATGTACCCTAATTAACAAAGTGGTAAAATATATTGTATTGATTGACGGAGTTTTTTCCTCAATTTGACTTAATAATTTTACTGTCAATACGGACCTAACTGATTCCATTAAGGAGTCGAGCAAAATTGAGATTGCTGATGTCGATCAATCATTCCGCTGCTGCAAACAGTCGTGCTAGATACTAAAGATTAAATGATCAGTTATGTCCTTCCCCTTGCCAGGCAAGGGCGAGGGTCCCCCATTTCTTGTTTCCTAGAAATAATGGCAAAGGTCAGCACAAAGGTTACAGTGCATATATACAAGTCATGTTGCAGCTGGCAGAAAGTGTGTGGCCACCTTGGTTGGGCCGGAGCCGTTGGCTAAGGACTTCCATTAGGGTTTGTGGGGGTGACATCTGGTGTGTGCTGCAGTTGCACTACTCTTGCACCCCCTTCACTGACTTCACCTGAAGAGAATGTGTCTGGGTGTTGGGTAATTGCTGGTGCGATCAATGTTGTGTCGCCCTAAGGCTCTTATGAGTGGGTTGACCGCGGTACGATTCTACTGCCTGTTTGTGTATGAATGCTTGGTTGCTCGGTGTGTTGGTTATGTGTTCTAGCTCCCGCACCGGTGTAACGCGCAGGTGCTTCTGGGCTGACAGCAAGCATTTGTGTTGGGTGATCTGCAGCTTCTTGAGATTCATCTTGACGATGTATCCCCAGGCGGGGCAAGGGTACATCAGTAAGGGCCGTATGAGGGCTTTATACACGTTGACGCCTAGTTTCAGCGAGGACCCAGTGAAACACGAAGTTTAAGTATCCTACAATTGTCACGTACTATTTTCCCGCCACTGGGATACCCGGTCCAATCACCGGCAACGCGTGGTCTAACCTAATCCGTGTAATGCCGCGTGAAGCGCGGTCACAGAACTTGGCCTTTACTGGGGTCATACATTTCCATTATTTCCGTCCTCGTATACTTGGCCAGTATTTTACAAATGTTGCAATCAGCAGAGGCTGAATTTGCACAATGTACCTCAGTCTTATTGAATATACTGTAATTTAACATAAAACTGATTTTCTAATATGAAGCGAACCCTTGCTATTTACAACATGTTTATTGAATATTTGATTAATACCTATAATCTAATGATGATAATGGTGATGAGAAAATTATACAAAATGATAGATGTCACATATACACATGATTTTACTCCAAGTCTACAATTTGAGGGATTGGTTCCCAATGTGACACCGTACACTCACATGCTTTGTTTCATGAACAATGCTGTGCAAATGAATGCGGGACCATGGAGTTCGTTCTGCTGTCTCATGGCTCCACCATGGAACCTGCATGATAATATTGGTGCAAGTGTGGTTTATGCAATAGAGCAATTTCTGCTGGTGAAACCTGTTCGCAATCTAAGATACCCGAACTCGCCGAGACATGCGAACATTGGTTTCTTCAACTATAATTCAAATGAATAAGCTAGTTTGACCACTAACTTGTTTTGTGCTATTTCCATGTAGTGCTGCTCATCCAGGGGTGCAGAGGGAAACGTGAAGCAATTGATTGTATTGAACTCAAGGGGCTGAGTTGTGCACCTGGCAGGAGTTACAAGATGGCAACAGTAGAAACACTACAGGCCTGTAGCAAAGGGAACTTTTACTTGCACTGTCAATCACATATGCACTACCAACTTTCTTGTCCATCTCCGATCCTAAAGAACTATTTCCAGACGCTGAGAATAAGGATCCACGGTGTCCATGATGTGTCTAGCCATTGTCAGTCAGCCACCTTTGCCATTGTTTGCAGTGGTGTCATGAATAAAAATACCTGGAATGCTCTTGAATGCTGTTGACTAGAACTGTGTTGTTGCTTAGAGTTATCGATATAGATTCCATCAGTAGTGGAGACGATAGTTGTGTTCTAGTTAGGTTGAACGCTTCAATCCAGCCTTTGCTGATGAGTGATGTTGTGTATTTACTTGAGTTAACATGAACATTCTAGAAAGTGTTGTGTATTTACTTGAGTTAACATGAACATTCTAGTCACTATGCCCAGAACATTCCAATCTGGAACTTTCCAGCTACTATGTATATATGCACCCGCAGACTGTAGACGTCAGTTCCGCGCATATTCTTCAGTTCGCGCCAGTTCCGATCTGGACCGCTCAAGTTAGTCCACCTTGTGTATCGTTCTGTATCAACTAGTGTTAAATAAACCGTTGTTTTATATTAACAAGTGTATGTTATTTATCTTGTATCTCCCACGATATAACAAGTGACATACTGCCCAAACTGCTGGTGTGATGGCACTTACAACAGACTTGTCTGTCAGGTCACAGGATTTGCCACCATCAAGCATTTTTGCGACCACTTGAGATGTCAGCTCTGGATCTAGAGGCCCAATGCGATGCAGGATACTATATGACGACGGTAGACCTCGCTTCCCAACTGCATCTCATCTAGTATCCAGGCCAGAGCTGGTTAAACCGGATACTAGTCCTGTTATACATTCATGTAAAGTTTCATTAAATTTTAACTAGCATCATTTTACACAAAAAAAAAAAAAAAAAAAAAACGCAACACTTGAATTTTAAAATTAAAACTTACAACAGCAATGGCAAGACGAGAAGATATTTGTTCTCAGATCGCCTAACGGAAGAGAAAGAGTGTGGAGGAGAGTTGGAGAAAGGTTTTATCCTGAAACTTTTCCCCCAGGACTACATTCGACGGGGGTTCTGTCAATGCCTGGGCCGGGGTCAGTATGGATGCCAGGACTGAACTTTACCTAATTGAGAATGGGACTCTGGTGGTTGGTTCTTAAGTATAGGGGCTGCGACAACGCGGTCATGTAGCCCCGTGTACTTTGGGTGTGTGTAGAATCTGTCTGATAACCGGTGTTAATTGTGATGACTGTATTAGTGTGTGTTATCTGTTTTTTAATTTAAGTACAGAATGTAACTTAGAATTTTTCAAATAGTTCCTACTTTTGCCGCCAAGTGCCACCGTCAACAACTACTAGGCCTAGTTCAGAACTTAGGTACTAGACGCCACTGCAGTCGGCTCTTGGCAACGAACGTAGAAACCTAAGAGCGTTGTTTACATTCTTAACCTATCCAATTTAGCTTCACACAGGTGTAATTAGTGGAAGGTTCTTTAACATGCCATAAATCTATGACATGGGACCGCCGGCTTTACTTCCCCTCCGAAGGAAGGCATACTGAGGGATTTTTAACGCTCTTAAAAAATCCGACGGCTTCGGCTGGGTTTGAACCCACTATCTTGGGCATAGAAGCTCAGCATGCTACCGACTATGCCACCGAAGCCGCTATAATGGGACTCTCACAGCTGACCGGTACATCATGGAAGTCCTTGAAAAACATGTTGTACCATTTGCTCCATTTGTCGGGGATGAATTTCCCCTGATGCATGACAACGCACGACAACGCAAGATCACACACTGCCCAATGTGCCCAGCAGTACCTGCATGTGGCTGGAATCTACGCACTGGACTGGCCAGCTAGGAGCCCTGACCTCAATCCAATTGAACATGTTTGGGATATGTTGGCCAGAAATGTTGGCAACATGCTCCTGAGACTCTTTGGCTACTTCGGGTGATGCTACATGAGGAGTGGGAACGCATCCCACAGGAAAGCATTTCACAAATCACCTCAAGTATGGCAGAGGTTACGCTAGGCAATTCGTGCTAGGGATGGAAATACCCGTTTTTAAGTGTTCAGTTCTTGTGTCAGTACCCAAAGGAATGGATTAATTCTGTAATGATACATTTTGGAACTCAGATTAACTTTTTTAAACGACTATGTAATTTACTCAAAATTTAAGACATTTTCACTTTTTTTTTCTTATTCTAGAAAATTTAACAAATTTTTTATTTAAAGCATTTTTTTTGTAAGTGAAGTGGTTTTCAAATGTTTAAAAAACAATACAGGGAAGCATGGAGAGCTGCATCAAACCAGTCAAAAGACTGAAGACTCAAACAACAAAAAACAATTAATTATGCAAAATTTTTATATAATAATAATTTCAGTGCAATAAATTATGAGAATAATTAAAAAATACAAGTGTTGTGTTGTTTTTTTTGCCGGTGAGTGTATTTGCCAATGAGTGTGCTTAAACAATCAGTGTGTAGACTTGATTAGAGGAGAGTACATGCATTGCAGTCTCCTACAATATTTAATCTCCAAGTTGCTCCTAGGGGCAGATGACCTTGCTGTTCCACACCTTAAAACCCCAATAACTAACCAACCAACTTTGCTCTAAATAATCAGCTTAGCTCCATGACAGTAACATATATGTTGTTTGGTTGCAGTGAATACAGGACTTATAATGAAGATGACTTGTGGGACGCCATTGACATGCAGGCATGGACCTACGCCACTTTGGAAAGAAAAGTATCAACGAAGGAAGTAGCAAAATCTTGGCTTGGCAAGGATTACTACCCAGTAGTGACCGTAACGAGGAACTATGAGAATGACACAGCAACATTCATGCAGGTAGGGTAGTGATACCATTTCGGGATAGTTGTGTGACCGGACCTCCACTTTTACATCCAATCCGAACCACAGGCTGTGATATTTAACTTTGAAAATCTCACATGCATTGATTGGGAATCAGAACTTGCCTTGGTGAGGGGCAAGCAGCTGGTCCTATGGTGTGCCTCTTATCTAGTTGGTTTGGAATTCAATTCCCAGCTATATCATGAATTGTAGAAATGACAAGAGCTAAAATGGAGTGAGAATAATTGAGTACCTATTGAGCCCACTACAGTCAGGACATTCCCCAGGAGCACACAACTATCGGCGACCACAGGATCCATCGCTGAGTCCGACATTACTTCCACTTGCTTGTGTTGGGCTCCCCTCCTTCACCTTTCCTATCGACCTCTTTTGGTTAACTCTTGATCTTTTCCCTCCCTGATAGTATTAGGGTATCCAAGGCCTTGGGAGTCCTTCATTGTCCCATCTTAATTGTTTCCCTCAGACTGAAATCTGTGAGATCTGTTAGCTTCCGCGCTCGCTATAGTGCTGCTTCCTTCAAGAGCGGACGCCATATAGGACTCAGGTTACAAATACCAGTTAAGTTTAAATAACCTTATTCCATTCTAGTGCAGTGTTGGTTGGTTCTTAAGTTTAGGGGCTGCGGAAACGCGGTCATGTGGCCCCGTGTACTTTGGGTGTGTGTAGAATCTGTCTGATAACCGGTGTTATTTGTGATGACTGTATTAGTGTGTGCTATCTGTTTTTATTCAAGTAAGGACTGCAGACGATCAATTTTCAAGCAGTTCCTACTTTTGCCGCCAAACGCCACCGTCAACGACTACTAGTTCAGAACTTAGCTACCAGACGTCACCACAGTCAGCTCTTGGCAATGAACGTAGGAACCTAAGAGCGTTGTTTACATCTTAACCTATACAATTTAGCTTCACACAGGTGTAATTAGTGGAAGGTTCTTTAAAATGCCATAAATCTATGACATGGGACCGCCGGCTTTACTTCCCCTCCGAAGGAAGGCATACTGAGGGATTTTTAACGCTCTTAAAAAATCCGACGACTTCGGCCGGATTTGAACCCGCGATCTTGGGCATAGATGCTCAGCATGCTACTGACTATGCCACCCAAGCCGCCCTAGTGCAGTGTATCTTTTGTGTATTCGTCACATTCACATTACATTAGGCCACCAGTTTAAATAGGAACGGTTCATTTAATTAACAAAATAGTGGAGGCATCATTCCCGAATTTAGTCACAATGCAGATTAACATACTTAAAATACATTAACAGTAACGCAACAACCATACAAGTGAACAATAATATCTGTAAATAAGTTGACACGTTACACAAGTTTTTACGAACATACTGTATGTAATCTGGTTGGTTCCTCAGTTTAGGGGCTGCGACAACGCGGACATGTAGCCCCGTGTGCTTTGAGTGTCTGATAACTGGTGTTAATTGTGATGGCTGTATTAGTGTGTGTTATCTGTTTTTAATTCAAGTAAGAACTGCAGACGATAATTTCAAGTAGTTCCTACTTTTGCTACCAAATGCTACCGTCCATGACAACTAGCTGTGAATTTGGCTACTACTACATGCCATCGCAACCAGTGTCCAGTGTCAAACGTTGGAACTTAAGAGCATTAATCAAACGTAACCTACAAATTTTGCTTCACACAAGTTTAGTTAGTGGAAAGTTCTTTTACATGCCATAAATCTATGATATGGGTCCACCAGCTTTACTTCCCCTCCAAAGGAAGGCATACTGAGGCTGTGTAATCTGAACATTGTATATATTTGTGTATAGGTGTAATTCATTAACATTATACATTTATTAAACCTAAGTGAGCAGGATGGCTTGATGATCGAAACATGTCATCAGCCCCCATGTTTGTACATAAAAGCGTGTAATTTTGTGATAAACAACCTATGTAATATTTCTTTCAGGTTAGGGTATGTAAATACTTGTTTCCCGCCAAATATAATTGCGCACAATTTGTGTTGACCGAATGGAAAGCTTTCTTTAATACAACTAGGCAACACTGTAATATGGCTTCTATCACTTCCAGCGACGTGGTGAGTGTTTGGATGTTGGAGTGTTGACAATGTGCTATGCAAATGGTTGGGGGCTGGCAAGTGCAGAAAAATATTGGTTCTGGTAGGTCAGTGTTAGAACCAAACTTCACATACCATGATGTGCCGAAATTTAGCTCACGTACCTCTCCTCCACCAACACATCTCACATCTCACTTGGGGCAAGCCTATCACATGCCAACATCCCAAATTTACACTTGAACAGCTCCTAGTGGAGTTAAATGTGAATAGGACCCTCATGTTAAGATTTAGTCAGCTCCAGAACCTGAAGTGATGCTGCTCAACAAATTTCGTCAAAATTGCAAACGTTGATTTGTTGAGTGTTCCTTGTAAGAAGAAATGACATTTAAGATTTCCATCAACCAATGTACTGTATTTTATGTGAGCTGAGACTTGCCTCATCTTAAGAGCTTATTTCTTTTTTTAATGAATCCAATGAATTTATCAAGCAACCTCATATTTGGAGTTTGCTGACCCCTGTACTGTATTATTTGCAGGAAGTGTTCATGAGACGCTGGCCTCACAAAATCCCAGGTGGGGACGCCATGTTGTGGTGGGTACCCCTCATGTATCAGTACCAGGGGAGCCTTGATGCTGTCAATATAACTTTTCTCTCCTGGATGAAGGAAGAGAGAGAAATAAGCATTGACGATATGGATAATCGTAATTCATTTATAATTATCAACCCAGAGGATATTGGTAAGTAAATTGCAATTGCCATAAATGTTACTTTAAGATCACTTTCACAGGACTTGGACTTCCTGTGTATGATTTCCTGTTGTTTCTAGGGATGTTCATCGTGAACTACGACTCCCACAACTGGGATATGCTGGCCGAGTACCTGAGATCCTCTGGAGCCAGCGAAGGACAGGCTCTCATCCCCACAGCCACCAGAGCCAAGCTGCTGCACGACGCCTGGTATCTGGCTCTCGGAGACAGGCTGGACTTCGCCACAGCCCTAAACATGACTCTCTTCCTCCGAACAGAGCCAGAAGTTCTGGTGTGGAAAGCACTGGCTCAGGTGTATTTCACTGTTTCCTGGAAACTCATTGGGACAGATACTGAGTTAAAATTCGATGTGAGTAGTTGGTTCGTTTTCAGCTCCATTCAATAATAATGATGTTAGAATATTACAGACACCTTTGAGGGGATCAAGTTCATGAGCACCATGACATGTGATGTTGTGAACGGGAAACTATTTATCCTTCAGTTGTTGTTGTTGTTGTTGTTTGAGTCTTCAGTCTTTTGACTGGTTTAATGCAGCCCTCCATGGCTCCCTGTCCTGAGCTAATCGTTTCATCTCTTCATAGCTACCACACCCTACAGCCGAGGCAATCTGTTTAACATATTCAAATCTTGGTCAACCTCTACAGTTCTTGTCTTCGACCATTCCTTCCATAACTAAGCTTGATATTCCTGGGTGTCTAAGTATGTGTCCTACCAACCTATCTCTTCTCTTCATTAGCAGTCGCCAGAAACA
Source organism: Meconema thalassinum (assembly GCA_946902985.2). NCBI lineage: Eukaryota > Metazoa > Arthropoda > Insecta > Orthoptera > Tettigoniidae > Meconema > Meconema thalassinum. The sequence goes on from OX336390.1 coordinate 935,575,149, forward strand.
TCTCTCCTCTCCCACTTGTCTTAATACCTCTTCATTTGTAACCCTATCCACCCATCCAATCTTCATCATTTTCCTGTTATACCACGTTTCAAACGCTTCAATTCTCCTCTTTCCTACTGCTCCAACAGTCCAAGAAGTACTAAAGAAGGTGGAAAGTTTCAAGTATTTAGGGAGTGTAATAGAAGTGGTGGAAATGACAAGGAGATCAGCGAGAGAGCAGGCGCGGATCTAGAGTTTGGTTTTGGGGGGGGGGGGTCACAGAATCGAAATTGTTAAGAAAAATGGTATCACTAACAACGCAATCACAAAATAACCAAACGTACAAAACAAGACCAATTTTTTTGCAAGCTACATGGATAGAAATTTGATGAGTTTAGCGCACCAAAAATATTCGTACAAATTGCAACGGCGTGTTTTGCGACTTAAACATCGAGCTCCGAGAAAAGTATCAAGGTACGTTACAGTTTCGGCTAGTCGAGTTGGTACCGACAAAGGGAGAAAGTCACAGCTTAAATTGCCAACCAAGCTTGCAGTTTGGACATCGGCAATATTTTTGGTGCGAAAATAGCCTCAAATTCCTATCCGTGCATTGCTGCACATTCATCGTGACATCACTATAAACATCGATTCGCTAATCACAAGGTTTGCTAAACAAAATAGACGAGTTGGTTTTGTTATATAAATAATCGTTTTTATATAACAGGTATGAAGTTGTAAATATGTACAATTGGAACAGAGCATAATAATTGCAATCAAGATATTTTCAGTATTGAATAAAATGAAAAAAAAATGTTTTTCAGTTAAAATTCGTTAAGCTTTATTTGTCTGGTTATTGTGTTTTCGTTTTTTGAGTTTGCCAAAAAATTTGGTCTCCTTTTGGGGGGGGGTCATGGCCTCCGTGACCCCCCCCCCCCCTCCCCTTGAATCAGCGCCTGAGAGAGAGGAAGGCAAGTCCATAGATTCCTGCAGAGCGTGAGAGGTCTGGCATGGAGCAGGTACGTAACCCAGAAGAGCAAATGGGTGTTGTATCGAATGTATTATGTCCCAATACTCTCCTATGCATCAGAAACGTGGGTTATGAAGAAGAGACAGGTGAGCAGGATCCAGGCTTGCAAAATACAATTTCAGAGAAGCAGATTAGGAATAACCAGAAGGGATAGAGTGAGAAATCAGAGAGTGAGAGAAATTGTGGAAGAGAATCCCTTACAACAGACCATAGAGAAGTCGAGAATGAGTTGGTACGGACATGTTAGGAGAATGCAGGAGGGCAGGATACCAAGAAGGATGCACGAGATGGAGAAGGGGGGTGATAAACCAATAGGGAGGCCAAGAGATAGGTGGATTGTGAGTGTGAAGGAAGGAGTGCAGATAAGAGGAGAGGAGTGGGACAGAGTGAGGAGTGAAAGGTGGAGGGAGGATAGAAAACTATGGAGAGGCTTATGTTCCAGCAGACCGAGCCAGCGGCTGGAAACTGATAGATAGATTTTATTAATTCCATTTGATCAAATACATGTATACAATACATTTTTGATGTAGGACACATCAGAATTTACATCTATAAAATCATCGGCTTTAACTCTAATCCGAGTATAAATCTTCTTCCTTCAGTCCAGTTTGTGGATGTTTTTACGGTGACTAAAGAGTCCAATCCTGGCATGGAACAAGCGACCACACAAGTCACGTAGTATTGCTGGAGGAGGACGTGGTTGGGCTGCTCAAAGTTTCCTAGCTTGACGCTTGGCCTCTTCATGTGTGCGTCGATCCCTTTCAAACGTCTTTACAGTATCTGAGATGGTACGGCGCCAAGTTGAACGGTCTTCAGCCAGCATGGCCCAGGTTTGTGAATCAAGACCTGTCAATTTCAGGGTCTGCTTATTGGTCCTTGTAGCGCCTCTTAGGACCACCATGAGGTCTGGTGCCATAGCATAACTCACCATATAGCATCTGACGAGGTAACCTCACATCATCCATCCGATGGACATGACCAATCCATCTAAATTGGTGACCTATTATGGAAGATTCTATGCTGTTGATTTGAGCCTTTTCCAGAACAGCAATATTGGTAATGCGGTCTTCCTATTTAATCCTCAGGATTGATCGAAGTTTTTGTAGGTGGTAACGCTCAAGCTTCCTGAGATCACGTCGGTAAAGGGTCCACGTTTCACAGCCATACAACAATGCAGAAATGACCACTGCTTTGTACACCATAAGCTTTGTACTCATGGACAGATCTTTATTCATGAAGACCCGGTGCGCTAATCGTCCATAAAATAAAAGTAGTAATAGTTATATAATACTAATACTATAACTATTTATAACTTATTATAATAACAGATCTTAAGAGATACAATCTTATTGGACAACTATTTACACCTTTCTCTATTATCATAATATGGAAACTTAATTCTATAAATACAACAACTTACAGCTAGGTATTACAAATAAAATAGAAAAGTAAAATATAATTATAGATTTCATCGCTCCTATACGCTAAGATATTCAACTACAGAGTAAAAACAATGGCACTGCAGATAAGCTTTCAACATTCCATCAAAGATTTTTATTTTTGGGGCAAGTTTTATATACTGGGGTGGTTTATTGTATAATTTAACTCCTGTGTGAAAAGTTCCTTTTTGATATATGCTTGTGTGTGTGTGTGTGAAATATGAATGTTTTGGTTTTGTCTTGTGTTATGCCTATGAACATCATTGTTTTAAGAAAAACATCCTTATTCATTAAATTCTTTTAAAAAAACATAATACTTTCAAAGATATATATGCAGGGCAGTGGGAGAATGTTTAAATCTTTAAACAGAGGTCTACATGATTCTCTAGAGTTTACATTTGCCATAATTCTAATCGCCCTCTTTTGTATCCTAAACGTGCTTAGTACATCTGGCGACATACCCCAAAATATGACCCCATATCTTAAGTATGAATGGAAATAAGCAAAATAAGTATTTCTTAATGTGTGCATGCTAGTGCAGGTTTTCAAAATACGTAACGCAAAGAACATCGAGTTCAGTTTAGTATTCAGATATTGTATATGTTGATTCCATTTCAAGTCATGTTGTATCCATAGTCCTAAAAACTTTGTTTCTGATTTATTTTCTATTTGCTGACCATTTAATGTTATATTGGGCTTCGCAGGATTCCTATTCTGTATAGTGTGGAAATTTAGACATACTGTTTTTTTATAGTTTATTATGAGGCGATTATCTTGTGACCATTTGGTTAACTCTCCTGTAACGGAGTCAGCAGACTGCTGTATGACCTGTTTAGTTTCACCCTTTATTACGAGAGTTGTATTGTCCGCAAACAAAATTTCCTTATGTGAATGAACGTTCTGTGTTATATCATTGATATATGGAAGATATGATGATTAGTAGCTAGAGGTTCACAAATTAAGTGTACTATTTGTTTGATAATGTAATTAGATAGCCAACAGCAAACTATACTTTTAGAATTTGATAATTTTGAAGTGAATGTCATGGGTACACTGTTGGGGTTAGATAAAAATAAGTAAAAATGCCACAAAGTAATCCCTTCTTCTGGTAATAAATGTTCTAGGTGTCCAAAAACATGTTTAGCCCAAAGTTTCCCCTCTCAAGTCCTCAATATGGGAGAGTGAATGTAATTGGTTGAAAAACACTACTTGATATGGAAAGTACAACATTATACAAGGGTGTTGATGCCACATTGTACCCATGAACTTAACTCTCACCAACATATATTATGTGAGAGTCATGTAATATGTTGAGTGCTGATTAAATTAAATTAGTGCCATGTGAACATTAGATCATATGTCATGTACTGTACAATTTAAAAAAACTAGAGGACCCGTGAGAGAAATCTCGCATGTTCATAAACCACACTTACCCCAATAGGTTTATAATCAAGAGACTTAAGGAGGAAGGTTGCTGTAACACTCACCAGTTATTCAATAATTATGAAATTATACGATTTGGGTACGGTACTAATTCCATTGATTTACTGTTTCTGAAATCCATGCAAAATGATAAAGGAAAGACCTCAGAATGTTAAAATGACATGAGACAGGAGTCACAGCAGCCAAAATGTGAAGTGGACAGCAATTATGGAGCTTATTTTCCTACAGCAACAGTATCTGCAAATTGCACACTTCGTACATTTCTTAAAAGTCTTTTTTTAAGATATTATAGATATTTATGAAATTAGATTGCAATTCGTCACTGCTAATGTCTATTTTCTTTCATTTGAATGCTCATTTGTCATGATCGGTCACTTGTGAGTGCCGCAGGATGGATCAATACTACTGAAATATTATATAAATGATGTGTCTAACACATTGCCATGCAACTCACATTGTTGTGATGATGATGATAATTGTTGTTTTAAGGGGCCTAACATCGAGGTTATCGGCCCCTTCACATTGTTGTGTGCTTCTGTAGTTTGCTTGCATATGATTTAGTAGCATATAACTTACAATCAGAGTTGCACAATATTGATTCTTCACAGATGGTGTACGGTACCATATTAGAAAACAATGACACTGATGACACCAGCAGTGACATTTATAAACCTAGGCATTTAAAGAAAAAAAAAAAAAAATCTCAACCGAATGCTCAAGTTACTGTATCAAAATCTAGATTCCTGATGCCTAACTGCATTTTTTGATTCCAGAGATACATTGGAGAGCTGATGATACGTATGTACAGTACTGATGAAGAAGAGAATCTTCAAGAATACCAAGAAACATCAGAAATGCATGCTCTGGCTCGCTATGTGCTGTGCAAAGCAGGATACAAGGAAGCTATTCAGAGAGCAAGAGCAGAGCTCCCCAGATGGCTGGACGATCAGCAGGAGATAAGTGATGGGTCTGTAACATAGTCATCTCAACAAGACCCAATTGAGGCAGATGGCAATGGCATCCTGTTCAATATAATAATGACTGTTCTTCCCCATGGCAATGGCACTCTGTCCAAGATAATAATGACTGTTCTTCCCCTTGGCAATGGCACTCTGTCCGATATAATAATGACTGTTCTTCCCCATGGCAATGGCACCCTGTCCAATATAATAATGACTGTTCTTACCCATGACAATGGCACTCGGTCCAATATAATAATGACTGTTCTTCCCCATGGCAATGGCACCCTGTCCAATATAATGACTGTTCTTCCCCATGACAATGGCACTCTGTCCAATATAATGACTGTTCTTCCCCATGACAATGGCACTCTGTCCAATATAATGACTGTTCTTCCCCATGGGAATGGCACTCTGTCCAATATAATGACTGTTCTTCCCCATGACAATGGCACTCTATCCAATATAATGACTGTTCTTCCCCATGGCAATGGCAGCCTGTCCAATATAATAATGACTGTTCTTCCCCATGACAATGGCACTCTGTCCAATATAATAATGACTGTTCTTCCCCATGACAATGGCACCCTGTCCAATATAATAATGACTGTTCTTCCCCATGGCAATGGCACCCTGTCCAATATAATAATGACTGTTCTTCCCCATGACAATGGCACCCTGTCCAATATAATAATGACTGTTCTTCCCCATGGCAATGGCACCTTGTCCAATATAATAATGATTGTTCTTCCCCATGACAATGGCACTCTGTCCAAGATAATAATGACTGTTCTTCCCCATGGCAATGGCACCCTGTCCAATATAATGACTGTTCTTCCCCATGACAATGGCACCCTGTCCAATATAATAATGACTGTTCTTCCCCATGACAATGGCACCGTGTCCAATATAATGTCTGTTCTTCCCCATAACAATGGCACTCTGTCCAATATAATGACTGTTCTTCCCCAAAACAATGGCACTCTGTCCAATATAATGACTGTTCTTCCCCATGACAATGGCACCCTGTCCAATATAATGACTGTTCTTCCCCATGGGAATGGCACTCTGTCCAATATAATGACTGTTCTTCCCCATGACAATGGCACCTTGTCCAATATAATGACTGTTCTTCCCCATGGGAATGGCACCCTGTCCAATATAATAATGACTGTTCTTCCCCATGACAATGGCACTCTGTCCAATATAATGACTGTTCTTCCCCATGACAATGGCACTCTGTCCAAGATAATAATGACTGTTCTTCCCCATGGGAATGGCACCCTGTCCAATATAATGACTGTTCTTCCCCATGACAATGGCACTCTGTTCAATATAATAATGACTGTTCTTCCCCATGACAATGGCACTCTGTTCAATATAATAATGACTGTTCTTCCCCATGACAATGGCACTCTGTCCAATATAATGACTGTTCTTCCCCATGACAATGGCACTCTGTCCAATATAATGACTGTTCTTCCCCATGGGAATGGCACTCTGTCCAATATAATAATGACTGTTCTTCCCCATGGGAATGGCACTCTGTCCAATATAATAATGACTGTTCTTCCCCATGGGAATGGCACCCTGTCCAATATAATAATGACTGTTCTTCCCCATGTCAATGGCACCCTGTCCAATATACTAAAGACTGTTCTTCCCCATGACAATGGCACTCTGTCCAATATAATGACTGTTCTTCCCCATGACAATGGCACTCTGTCCAAGATAATAATGACTGTTCTTCCCCATGGGAATGGCACTCTGTCCAATATAATAATGACTGTTCTTCCCCATGGGAATGGCAGCCTGTCCAATATAATAATGACTGTTCTTCCCCATGACAATGGCACCCTGTCCAATATAATAAAGACTGTTCTTCCCCATGACAATGGCACTCTGTCCAATATAATAATGACTGTTCTTCCCCATGACAATGGCACTCTGTCCAATATAATGACTGTTCTTCCCCATGACAATGGCACTCTGTCCAATATAATGACTGTTCTTCCCCATGGGAATGGCACCCTGTCCAATATAATGACTGTTCTTCCCCATGACAATAGCACCCTGTCCAATATAATGACTCTTCTTCCCCATGACAATGGCACCCTGTTTGTTAAATTAACAATTCCTGGTCTGGTGTTGAATAAAGAAACACAGCTACTGTATTTGGTGTCAGAATTAAGGAATTGATGATATCAACCAAAAAGTTCAGAAAGAAAGTGCAGAAAGAATAATTATTATACGGTCCAAAATTAAATAAAAGTGATTATATTTACAGAACTATATGGGGAGTGTTCCGCTGGGTGGATGAAGACTGGGACAGTGGTCTCCAGAGAGTCCTCGATTTGCTCCATACTGATACTTCACCTGGATTCCGAGGATTTCTCTTATCCCAGCTTGTTTCTAGCACAATTCAGCCACAAAAAGTGGAAAGGTAGGTCATACATTTACCAGAGTTACATACCCGTTGTAGCACTCGGGAGACTGATGACAGGGGTTAACTGTTTGGCCAGCACATGTATGGTCTCATGTATATTGTTCAGCTTACAATTAGGTATTAGTGTGGTAGAACTGTTAGAGTGACAATAATAAACAGTTGTTGAACTATCAGCTAGCATGAAAATTATAAACAAACACTGAAAAGAAGTTCTTTTTAAACATTGGCTTTTGGCCTTCTTAAGCCATGGCGGCTGTGCGAAATATTTCACCAGCATTCAATATCTATGAAACTATTACCGATATCACCCTGAAATTTTGTACCGTAATAAAGGGCATTACTTGAAGTTCATCTATGAGACTTTCAAAAACCTGATAACTACAAAACCAACATGGCGGCCAAGCGAAGTTGAGACTTTGAAATAGACTTTCTCGCGATTTAACAATCGAAACATAATGAAACTTGGTATGGCAAATGTTTATACACATTGTAATGCACCGGCATCTAATTTAGTTCAATTGTTTACATAACCTCAAGATGGTGGCTGTGCGAAATTTCAAAATTAAGTTTTTATTTCTTGTGTCGTAATCATGCGATCGAAGTGAAAGTTTGAATAATGAAGCTTCGCAATAATTTTCCTTTAATAGTACATAACTCTGTGGCCTATACATATAGCAATCCAAAATGGCGACCATCCGAAATATTTAGACGGTTCTCAATATCTACGAATTTTTTACAGCAATCAAACAGAATTTTTTATTGTTCATAGGGGCTATGAACATAAGTTCACCTATAGGAGTTTCAGTAACCTGGTGAGCACAAATCCAACATGGCGGCGACGCGAAGTATAAATTTTTAAATGGATGTTTCTCGCGATTTAACCATCCGAGGGCAGTGAAACTTAGTACGTTAAATACTTATACAAATGTTAATCCACTGGCATCTAATTTATTTCAATTGTTTTCATAACCACAAGATGGCAGCTGTGCAAAAATTTAAAATCTATTTTTTTTACTTCTTGTGTCCTAATCATGGGATTGAAGTTTGAATGCCACACGTACACAATAATCTTCATGTAATAGTAAATAAATAAAAATCCAACATGGCGACCATCTGAAATATTTAGACGGTTCCCAATATCTACGAATCTATTACAACAATCAAACTGAAATTTTGTATCTTGATAGGGCAATTAACATGAATAGGATATATGAAAATAGGCTGTATAGTTCTTCCGGCATTGCTTCCACTTACTTGTGCAACTCTTGTTCTTTTCCGACCCCAACGGTATTAGGGTATCCGAGGGCTAGGGAATCTTTCACTTTCCCACCTTACTTGGCCCTTGTCTCATCTTTCCTGATGCCTCCTTCTTCGAGGGGACAGACCTCTTGATTTCTTTTCATCATATTTCCTTTTCTCTTTAAGCTTCCCGCACTTTTTTTAAAAATTGGCTCCCCGTATATCTAAATTCCATTTAGCGATTATTTTGCATCTACACTCCATTTTGTAGGTGTTTTCAATCTACATTGCATTTTGCGGGTGTTTTCAACCTCAATTGCATTTTGTAAGGATTGACAAAAACAAACGGGTTACCCGCCTAACACCTGAGGAAAAAGAACAGCCTAAGTATGCGGCTTTTACCTACTTTAATGCCAAAACATATAGTGTATCACACATTTTTAAAAAGTGCAGACTAAAAATAGCCTACAAAACATCCAACACCAATGCCAATATTTTCTTTAATACTAAAAAATTAAACCATACAAACAAATTCAACAAATGCTAAAATGTTCAAAATGTGATGCTAATTATGTGGACAAACGGGGAGAGCGTTTACAACAAGATATGGCGAGCATTATAATGCAATTAAGTACAATAAATTTTACGCCTTGGCAAACCACATGAAAGAGTTCAGGCATGCTTTCACAGACATCAATAATGACATGGAAATCCTACATTACACAAGTCATCATCATCATCATCATCTTGTACAGTTTCCAGCCCCAGGCTGGGTCTGTTTGGAACATAAGCCTCGCCACTTAGTCCTTTCTTCCCACCACCTCTCCGCTGTCACTCTGGTCCAGTCCTCGCCTATCTTCTTGACACATTCCTCTACTCCTTTCAGCCATCTATCTCTTGGTCTTCCCCTTGGTCGTTTCTTCTGCATCTGCATCTCATGTATCCTCTTGGGAATCTTCTTCTCTTCCATTCTCTTTAAGTGTCCATACCTCCTCAGTCTTGATGTCTCAATCCTACCTTGCAGGGGCTCCTCTTTCACCATTTCCCTGACCTTTTCATTCATCACCCTGTCTCTTCTTGTTACTCCGATCCTACTTCGCAGGAACTTCATTTCACCTGCCTGTATTCTGCTTATGTCTCTTTTCTTCATTGTCCACGTTTCTGAAGCATAGGTCAGTATCGGGATATAGTATCTTCTGTATAACACTTCCTTGCTTTTTTGTGGGACATCTTTATTCCACACTAAGCTCCTAATGCTTCTCAGAAATGCTTCTGCCTGTCTGCCACGTTCCGTAATCTCTTTGTCATTTCTCCCATTTTCCTCCACTATACTTCCCAAGTACTTGAGACTTTCCACCTTCTTCAGCTGTCCACCTCCAAGTGTTATCCCACTCATTGGTCTGTCCTTTTTCCTGGTCGTTAACAGGATCTCACATTTACTGATGTTGAACTTCCATCCGTACTCTCCCACTGTTTCTTCCCAAGCCTTCAGTTGCTCCTGAATTTCCTCCTCCCTGTTTCCCCAGACCATGAGATCATCTGCAAACACCATTGCTTTCATCTTATCTTCTCCTATCTATCCTGCTATCCGTGTCATTACCTCGTCCATAACCACAATAAAGAGAAGGGGTGACAGAGCACTACCCTGTTTCAGGCCACTCATTTGTCTGAACCAGTCTGTTCTTTCCCCTCCAACTTTCACACAACTCACACTTCCACAATACATCTCCTTCACTCTGCCTACAGTCCCTTTTTCCACTCCCATGTTTTCCATTGCTTTCCAAACCTTCTCCCTACACACATTATCATAGGCCTTTTCGATGTCCAGGAAGGCCATCAACAGATCCTCTCCAAATTCGTAGTGGTGTTCCTGGAGCTGTCTCACTGAAAATATGAGATCCACTGTTGATCTCCCAGGTCTGAAACCATACTGCTCCTCTCTCAATTTTCTCTCCACTTTGGCTCATATTCTACTTTCTAATATCTTTTCATATATCTTGGCACAGTGAGGTATGAGTGTGACTCCCCTGTAATTGCAGCACTCCTTTCTGCTTCCTTTCTTAAATATTGGGACAATTAATCCTTTCTTCCAATCTTCTGGGGTATTTTTCTCCTTCCATATCACCCTCATCACACGGTACAGCCACTGTTTCCCAACCTCCCCTGCTGCCTTCACCATTTCAACACTCACTTCATCCACACCCGGTGCCCTTCCTCCTTTCATCTTGTCTATAGCCATCTCCAGTTCTCTCCAATTCAGGTCCTTTTCCATTCCTGTGTTGTCTTCTCCATCTTCCAATACATTGTCTTCCTCCCTATGACCATTTGGATTCAGCAAATCCTCAAAGTACTCTTTCCACACTGTCTTGAGTGTTTCTTTGTTGTGTACCTCATTTCCGTCTTTGTCCATCATTACCACATCCTCTCGCAGACCTCTTCTCTTACTTTTGACCATCCCATAAAGTACTTTCTTATTTCTACATTACACAAGTAAGGGAACTAAAATGAACATTTCTCGAAGAAATTGGAATAGATTCAATTCAATGAGATAAATTTTGAAAACAATAATGTCCTCTATGAAACACTGAGTAATTATAGAATGAAATACAAACCACCCTAGATATAGGCTACAATGGTTGATTTGTTTTCCATTGTACCATAACCCCCCCCCCCCCTCCCTCACATTATTTCTGATGCACAGAAGTCTTTTAGTCACCCCTCACTTCCCCTACTGAGTACGGTCTCGCTGGCCGCTTACGCTGCTACATGCCAGGTCAGTGTAGCACAGCTCGGCTATGTGTGACTCTTGCCGCAAATTACGTAAGTGTTACAAGTAGTAAATCAGGATATTTTTCCAATTTTTCGAGGGTTATAAATATTTTCTTTCTAATAGCAATATTTCTTTCCAGTTGTGAATGGAAACCCTTCAGCAAGTTAGGTGACAACAACAAGAACTGAACTGTGTATACCTCAAGATGGGCTTTTAAACCTTAAGGATTCTTGCAACGAGTGCCGACCATAATTATAAAAAAAATTAAGGAAACTTTTAATGTGTTCAGTGTATATGTGTTTTGAGTGTTTTATGTCAATATTTTACTTGTAACATATGTTTTTACCAAGTGTTTTCTAAGTGCTGTTAATACGATATAAGGCTGATGATGACGCCAATATTATGTAGGCGTTGAAACATGTACCATTAGGAGAGTGTGACATGTGATTATTTCATGAAGTTTTAAATATATTGTATTGATGAGGCAGAACTGATAAACTTTTGTTTGGTATGTATTAGTCCAAAAAGGACATCGGAAAGAGCTAATGGATGTCACAGCCATGCCAGAGGAAGCCTTTGGAGGAGACCATAGGGCAGTGGTAGCAAAATTAAAAGTAGGAAAAGTTATGAGAATACCAGAAAAAAGGGAAAGAAAGATTAAGGTCTTGAGGCTAAAGGAAAAGGAGGTTGCAGAAGAGTTTAAGAAAGAATTGCAAGAACAGATACCAAGGATGGATATTACCCATGTGGAACAAGAATGGGAAAAGTTCAAGAGTGCATTTGTAAACAGTGCAGAGAAAACATGTGGTAGAACATCAGTAAAGGTACGGGAAAAGGCGACAAAATCGTGGAATGATAGAGTGAAAGAAAAGGTAAGGGAGAAGAAGAAAACTTGGAATGAATGGAAAACAAAAAAGACTGAAGAAAGTAGAGCAAAATATATAGAAGCAAACAGAGATTGCAAGAAAGTAATTGCAGAGGAAAAGAAGAAAAGCTGGGAAGAATTCACTCAGGAAATAAGGGAGGATTTACATTGTGGAAAGAAATTGCTGTTTGGAATTATAAAAAGTAGAAGAAATGAAAAGGTGAACACTGGGTTCGTGAAAAACAAAGAAGGTGAAATATTGACAAAACCAGAAGAGATAACGGACAGATGGAAAGAATATTTCAGCGAGCTGTTGAATGTGAGACGCCAGGCATGCGGAGAAGTTACGCAAACAGCCAAAACGGTGGAGGAAAAAATAGAAGAAGAACCAGACATTACTATGGCAGAAGTGGAATGGGCAGTTAGGAAGATGAAGATGGGGAAAGCTGTGGGAATAGATGAAGTGGCAATAGAAATGATCAAGGATGCAGGACCAGTGGGACTGCAGTGGACATACAGACTAATCAGGAGTGTGTGGAGAGAGAAGAAAGATCCTGAAGACTGGAAAAAGGGAATAATATTGCCAATATTCAAGAAAGGAGACAGGAAGGTGTGTGGTAACTACCGAGGAATCACCATCATCTCGCATGTTGCCAAAGTAATGGAAAGAATCCTAGAAAAAGGAATTAGAGTAAAGGTAGAAAGCCAAATAGAGGAGGAGTTTGGATTTAGAGGGGGCAGGTGAACAGGGAACCCAGTTTCATTCTGAGACAGAACATTGATAAGAGTTGGGAATATGGGAAGGATATGGTAATGACTTTTATTGATCAAGAAAAGGTCTATGATAGCATCCCTAGAACAAAAGTTTGGGAAAGCTTAACAAATAGGGAGATAGGCAAGGAACTGAGAGACATGATAAAAGGAATGTGCATGGATTGCTACAGTAGTGTGAAGACTAGAGTCGGGACATTGGAATGGTTTAAAATTGACACTGGACTAAAGCAAGGAAGTGTGTTGTCATCATTATTGTTCTTAATGGTGATGTATGACATCAAGAAGGCAGCAATGAAAGACTATAGTAGGGCAAAGATGAAGGTAATGTTGTTTCCAGATGATGTTGTGATCTGGGGCGAGGGTGAGATGGAAGTACAAGAACAGTTAGACCTAATAAATAAAAGGATTGAGCAATGGGGATTGAAGGTAAATGTGGAGAAGAGTAAAACAGTGGTGATGAGTAGAGGTAAGAAAGAAGGAAAAGGAGTAATCAAAGTAGGAGATAAGGAATTGGAAGTGGTGAAACACTTCAAATACTTGAGAAGTGAACTGACTGAAGATGGAAGACTAGATTTGGAAATTGGCAGAAGAATACAACTCGGGAGTGCTTTCTACCAACAGGTACGGGGACTAGTATGGAACAAGGATATACCAATTAAGGCTAAAGAAGTTATGTACAAAGCATAATGACATATTCAGCAGAAACTTGGACAATGACTAAGAGAGATGAGAGCAGAGTACAGGCAGCCGAGATGAGATTCCTGAGAAGTATGGTCCAGAAAACGAGGAGACAGAGTGAGAAATGAAGATATACGGAAAGAACTGGGAGTACAGAAACTAAATGACAAACTGGAGCAAAACAGATTGAGATGGTTTGGACATGTAAAACGGATGAATGAAGGAAGGCTACCAAGACGAGTACTGGAACTACGGATGGCAGGGAAGAGAGAACGAGGAAGACCAAGAATGCGTTGGATGGACTCGGTGAAGAATAGCATTAGTGAACGGAACCTGGATGGAACACTGTGTCGGAAGAGGAATGGTGGAACGACAGAACAAGTAAATTAGAGGTCATCTGCCCCTAACGACAGAACAAAGTGGAGAGGAACCATATTTGCCCCCACCCAGTGTCAGCTGGAAAAGGGGAAATGAAGATGAAGAAGGAATGAAATGAAATGAAGTTCTTCACGGAACGACTTGTTTTATCTTGCATTTTGTGTTTTGCTATGATGAGGAAAGATAATTGAATAATGTATATATCATATAGGAATTAAATGAGCTTACAGGTTTCGTATGGTATCCTGTAGTATATTGTCCATATTTGCTGCAACTCGTTCTTAAGATCTCGTGCACTTCTTGGCTTTTGCATTTGAAATCCCAGCTGGTCCCAAACATGTTTGATTGGTGACAAATCTGGGGATTTGGCAGGTGACTGCAGTGTAGCAATGTTGCGGAGGCAGTCCTGTGTCACTCTTGTTGTGTGCCGTCGAGTGTTATCCTGTTGGAATACACCACTTTGGACTAGTCGCCATGACATGTGGCTGAAGGATATCCTGCATATATTACTGTGCCGTTATTGACCCTTGCGGCACTACCAGGGGTGACCATCTTACCAGCGTCACAGTAAGTGCAGGATTGAGGCGCACACCACAAGGTCTCCAGGCACAAACACGGCCACTGTCGAAGCATTAAGAAAACCTAGATTTGCCACTAAAGACAACCTGGTTCCATTCTGTAATAGTTCAGGTTTCTCAGTTCTGACAGCATTTTAACAGAGGCGCTAGTGGGTAGGAGTCAATGGAAGGACATGTAATAGAGACCAAACTTCCTTCAGCTAAGTGCTTAGAAATGGTGTGGGCCAACACAGGCATATAATGATGGTACCACCTGTCTCTCTAGCTTGCCACGGTGGGTGAGTGGTTAACATGTCGGTCTACTAACCCCAGGCTTGCAGGTTCGCTCCTGGCCATGGTATGTGATTTTTGAAAGACGGCAAAATTTGCGACACGCATGTCATACGATGTTGGCATGTCAAAAAACCCATTTGAATTCAGTAGGCCTTGTTCATAATGGCAAAATTAATCTTGGGAGTTTCTGCCAACATTAAGTTCCTCATTTCTCTACTAAAGTGCTATAGTGTTCAAGGAGCTTAGGTATCTAACCTTCTTGACTTTGATAGTGCTTCAAGGAACAACGAAATTCGACATGCAAGCTGCCCTCTGGGTGTCAAATAACAAAGCTTGCACCCGGCACCCGAGGCCATACGATATTATTATTATTATTCCGGATGGTGGGCACCAAAATACCAGTAGTTGAATCTGCATATGTTTCTCGGATGATCCGATGATCATCCATCCTGGTGGTCCATCGAGTGAGTCCTTAACCCTACCATCGAGTGTGCGCACCCTCATAACATCCACTAGTCCCAACACGCCCAAACAGTGCGGTTAGAACGGCCTAACTGGCGGACGCCTCTACAACCTTACACAGCCCAGTAATGCGTACCTTCTCCAGCTCTGTTAAATGGGTAAATGCACTGCAAATGTGTTGTTGAGGCATGTCGAATAGTTGACGGGTTTAGTTCATCAGGAACAACAGTCCACTACATTTGAATAGCCTATGCAAGCCCTTTTACAGGATTAGCATGGGAGCACGTGCAAGGTCCCTGGTGGCGAGACCACTGATCTCTATACATGGATGGCTGGTAGCTAAGGCAGCAGTAAGCCGAATAGACGATGACAGGTATAGCAAGATGGCAGCGAGCGCATGGTGCAATATTGTGAATCCGGCTCTGTGATTGGTTACTGGTAGTTTGATGTTCTACATGTGTTTATAATGGCAGTAAATATTTTATATTTCTTGTAGTTGTAAAATGGGCTGAATTTGGTTATTTAAAGCGTAAAGGAATTATGTCCTCTATAATAAAAGAATACAACTCGCTACCATTAGGCATAAGGGAAAGTTTCTCTATAAAAACATTTAAGAGGAAAACAAAAGACTTCCTATTAAGGAATGAATAGCCCATGTACAATAGCCTTAAGCAATGCAATGTATCATACCGAATTATCTCTGTAAAATTAGTCACTAGCAATATAATATAAGTTACTATTAAATTAAACAATAATGTTACAAAAATTATATATATGCCATGCTGTAACTATGTTACTTGATTGTCCCTAACACGAGCTCAGGCTCATTGGGACCTATGTAAATAAATAAGTAAATAAATAAATCTTAGTTTTTAAGTACCGGTTTGGAGACCCATCATCCCAGGCAAGCCGGTAATACCTTTACTCTCAGGCAGATAGGTCACTTAGCCGTAATTTGATGTTATTGTGAAGTTAAGTATACATATGCGGTGATGCTGAAGCAGACGTGATCGGGCTAAGCTATTGCGTTTTTAATTTGGTCCCATTTCAGGGTTTTTCGGTTCTGGGTGCGAATAGTTTGCTTAATAGTTGTAAAACGGTGGGGAGAGTATATTTTAAGTAGGTTTTTAGTTGTGTTAAGTTTTATGTGGACCTGAGGAGTGAAATTGGTTTGGCTTAAAGTGCAATTTTGGCTTTGATCTACTTCCCATTATTATTAAGTTTATTGTGCTGCTAGCGTGATTAAAAGCTGTAGTATTTGATGTAGAATGCTGGGATTACTTGGGGGAAGTGTTGGTTGGAAACAGAAATTCAATACCAAGCACCAATTACGATGTCGAATCTAGGCCTGTATAGTGAGCTACGTTTATAGGTACCGGTACATCATTTGAAGAATGCATAATTTCGTGGCATATATATATACAATTTACAAGAATGTTTCCAGAAATTGTTTTTCACTCGTTACTCTGTTACTGATCGCTAATTGCGTGTACTCAGCACCTAAGTTGATATTTGTCAGCTATTCCGGAGATTTACTGACCTCGGAATGACGTGTCAGTGATCCTAATGCCCTTATGCTATGAGTGAACATATCTCTATATTTTTATTTGTTCCAAGGCACCATTAATTACCATTTAAAATTGACTAGATTATCATTGCTTCCCCATAAGGAGGGCTCAAGAATGGGTACGCCAGCATGGCGGACTGCGCGCTCAACCTGGCGTACTATCTCGTGCAGCGGAAAGCTGCCATCAGCGATCCATGTATAGAGATCAGTGGGCGAGACCGTTCAACTAATCATGTTCCTCTAGCTTGAGATGTAGCTATATGCTAAAAAGTGCACAAACCGACAATTCCTTCTTGGTGTGTGAATATTTCTTTGTCAGTCAGTGTATTCTACAATTTGACAAGCTTGAGCATAAATTAGAGAAGTTCTCTATGGCATTACTGACTCACAACAATCTTCTTGCAGGATTCTCCACATACTTCTTATTGAAAAAGAGTACAAGTTTTCAAATTCAGAGATTAAGCAAGTTACTGCTGCTGTAACTGATTTTAAAACATTTCTCCAGTTCCTCGACATTAACTGGGTTGCTATTAAGAAGAGGTAAGTTAAACTTATTGACAACTCTACGAAAAAGAGCTTATTGACTACAATGTTTAATCTTAATGATTCCATTTTCAGACTGAAATCTCGAGAAGACTTATGGCAGCATATCCTAGAACAAGCCACAAGAAAATTCAAAACACAAGAAGGATACAGTATGGCAAGTGTCATATGTTCAATGATTAAAAAGATTTTAAAACTATTCTCCATAATCATCATCCAACAGCTTCACAAGACTGTGATATTTACTTTTAGTAAGATTAGATAGTTCAGGTGTAGCAAAGACAATGCAGGAAGTACTGTCTTCTGTAAGAAGGAAGTTTATATCAAGACAAAACTCTTCCTACATTGCTCAGTAAGTTATCCAGACTGACTTTCCTGTACGGGAATAAAGGCTGGGTGGATTAACAATAATACCTCATTCGTAAGAAGAAGGTAAAGTAGCAAAAGTATTGCTGGGCCAAATTAATGACATGAGGGAAACAAAGAGTTAAAGGGATGACACTGTTCACACGAGCAGACCTAGACGATGGGGATAAGGAGAGATTACCCGAGACTATTTAACTCATGTGTGATTACCAGGATTGCTATTTTTCTATAAACCTACTATTACAGGTGTTGGACTTTTATGCAGCCCATAAACATGAAGGAGATTTGCCTAATATTATGGAATCCTCACTCCAACTCATCACAGTGAGTCAAGAAGGAGTCTATAAGAACCTACCAGAACTGGAGAACTGGATGGATCATTACCTGGCTGAAAGTGAAGCTAGCAACCTCTTCCACTCAACAGAACTGGTAACAAGTAAGCATTTCAGAGATTATCAATCAAATAATGAAGGTAATAATTACCGTAAAACAAGGTAAATAGGATCAGTGGGGTGAAAGGGATCAAAACTTTGTTGGTAAACATAAACGTATATTACATGTACCACATAAACCGGAAGGCGGTTGTTAGCAGTTGGTGTTACTTGTGCTGGTACAACGCTATGCTAAAACATGTTTTCCAATTTTTAAGACATAATTGAAATCATACAAAATGTGCAACAAGATATAAATACTCTCTCACAATGGTTCCAGGCCAATAAATTAACAATGAACCTACAGAAGACCAATTACATGGTAATTTCAAAGCAAAGCATGAAAGAAATCACACATGACAAAATATATATAAATAATATTGAAATAAAAGAGGTTAATCAGGCAAAGTATTTAGGTCTAATCATCGACAAACACCTGACCTGGATTGAACACGTTGAACGAATTGCTAAGAAACTCTCACCTATAGTAGGGATCCTAAGGAAACTTCGGTATCTTATTCCCCTAAACCTTGTAAAACAAATCTACTATTCACTTGTACATAGCAAGCTCCAATATTTAAATGTTATTTGGGCTCACTGCAGGAAATCCACACTGAATGATTTAATGACTATTCAGAATAGGGCTATTAGAAACATATTTAACCTTCCTTACTGCACTCCAGTAAAAGATCTGTACATCAGAAGTAAAATTCTACCCCTCAGCATAAGTGCAGATCTCCGAGCAGCTATGCTAATATACAAAATTAAACACAACACAATACTCTATAGCTCTCCCTACATCTTGAACTCGGACAATCATTCTTATGGAACTAGGCATGCGAAGGACGTAGCCTTATATATCATTCACTCTTCTAAATACGGTAGAAATAGTTTCAAGTTCTCTGCATCACAGTTATATAATAAACTTCCCGATGAAGTAAAAAGTGCACCAACTTTGTCAGTATTTAAGAGGAAAACTACGAAAGTATTGTGGGAAAAATTCGATGCATCGTAATACATCAAATAAGCTCAAAAATCCTGTGCTTATCATTTTAAGAGACCTTGGTCTAAACAATCTTAGATATAGTATCAACTTTACTAATAGGCCTATGCCCTTATTCATCAATTTGTGTTACCTTCAGAATTTTCTTCCTGGTGTGTAAACACACATATTACTGTACAATTCCTCTGTACGAGCCTATGGCTCTTTGGAATTAATTGAATAAATATCATTCATTCATTCAAGTTGGCAGCGCTTGACAGTATACACATTCAACCAGAAGCTACAAGTATTTCGAAATTAGCTTGGTGAAATAACTTTGTGTGGAACATGTGCTTGCACTAGCATTTTGCAAAATTTGTGTTTTATATTTGGATAAGGTATGTTTAGTGAATTCATTTCAAGTATCATCTTCAGTTTACATATTATCAGTTGTGATAAAATCTTATTTGTTTTGTGTCCTACTTTATTTTTCTGACTGGTAGGTGAATAGGATCACATACTTTGATGTTAAATTTGAGTATGCCATGGCACTACAAACCAGATCCACACAGCAAGGTACACCTCAAAGCTGACCTTAACTGTATAGAAAGAGCTAGATTAGCTATAAGGAATAAGGACCAAGTATAGAAAGGTGGAAAATAAATGCTCAATTCCATAAAGTGCTGAATGAGACTGGGTCCTAGTAAGTTTTCCTCCAGATACCAGAAAACAAGGCACAAGTAAGCTGCTTTATTTTTTAGGCCAAATTTTGCGGTCTGTCAACAGTAAAGATGAGAAGAAATTCGAAGGGACGTTTGTTTGATGCAAATCCACAAGAGACTTCCAAGGACACATCTATTTGTTTCCAGCTGTGGAGGACATTACTTGCTTCTCTTATGAGCAAATAGTTGGGAGACTGAAGGGCCCGGAAAATATCCGTAGGGGGCAACTTAAGTTTACATTCAATTATAACACCCTCTAGTTGTGTTTATCACCAATTTTATAATTTACGTAGTGAATACGTTGTCATTCAACTAAATATGTATATTTTTAAGTAATAAATTGTTTTACAGGTCTTTTCACCATCAGCAGTTTAATTTAAATATGATCTGATATTTATAGGAGTAGTCCAGAGTCCTAAATAATGATCCCTTTCACCCTACAGTTCATCTGAATAGGATTAGTCATAGAAATGAAAGAGTGATCCTATTCACCCCACCTGGTGTGGTGAATGGGATCACACACTTAATTAGGTATATGCACTTAATTTTTCGGGATAGAGGCATATTTACCAACAATATACAATCTATTGATGCGGACTCATGTTTCAATTATAAGAACACGAAATTAAGTTCAGTGGTTCAAAAGTTACAGACAGTCAAAGTTCAAAAGTGATCCCATTCACCTCGTTTTTGTAATATGGGCAAATCAAAATATTCCTCCTTTCACTTTCAGGTGACTAGAAGCAAGCTACATGACATGCAGTGCACGAGATGTATCAGTGCCATTACTATCAGAGACTTACTAGTTGGAGTTGGAGGCACAATCTACCAAGCGAGGATATATAATTCATCACAATGAAAGATTCAGTCAACATTCTGAGGAATCATCTTTATGGTGGAACAATCTTGATGGTGTTCGATGGTCAACCATGACACACTCGGGATGCTTCAATTATTAGATATCAACATAATTATCTGTATGATATTCATTCTAATTAATATATCTTTGCCTTGTATCCAGTTTATATTTACAGAGATTGCTTTTAAATCTCAGTTCAGAATTTGTACCTAGTTTTATGTTTTTTTAGAGGAATCTGTCCTGTAATTTGATAATACACATCATAATAAATTTAATTTTGTAATGTCAGCTTGTATACCGCCGTCGTAAGATTATCTTTTAAGATAAAGAATTTTCTGATTTTTATAATAAAATTTATGTTTTGTTTTTTGGGCTTTAGACAGCCTATACTGTAATGTTAATTAATGCCCCTTGTTGGTAGCGACAAAGGTAATGGTATTTGTTAAGCTCCACGTTGAGCGAACAAATGTAATGTGTTTTACCTGGGCGGACTATTCGCCAGAAAATACTACTGCTAAGTTTGATCTATGTTGGGCGCCAAGCTGGATACACTGTGTTCCAAGCTAAATTTATATATTTAATATCGACCCCTAGCGTGAGTAGAACATATGAGAGACTCTTAATGACTAGGCCGTGGGATGATTGAATCATCAACCCAAACAACATTTGATTGTGGAGAAGGATGAGGTATTATAACTATTGCTACCTACTGGAATTAAAGAATCTACTTGGTAATAATTGAATTTAATACACTTAGAAAACATGATGGCAACATGAATAAAATTAACACTGTTAACGGAGCACACTACTTTAAACATTGCCACGAACAAAATTACTTAATACGCCGGTCGGGAGAATAACGTGAATTTAACTTATTTCCAAATTAATGCTTAAAGAATTTATATAGCCCTATTGAAAAACAGAGAGTGTGTGTCGTAGATTACTTGTGCTTACCAACGGAAACATTGTCTCCACGTGGTTGAAGTCTCTCATCGTCGGATGCTCTGCCTTGGTGTTGACGGCGTCAGATTCTTCCTCGTTGATCAAAAGTAATCGTTACAGCTTGTGGTGGAGTCTATTCCATGAACCACAACACGTCGTCTGGCTAAACACTCCAAGACGCGTGGAACTCATGATCTGATGTGATCAGCGGAGTCAGCGTGAATAAAATTGTCCCACTTGGGACTAACGAACAAGGTACCTCCTTACTGCTCCAAGCGTAATGTCTTAATGAATGTCTTCACTCACACCGCGTGTCCACTATATCTTCAATCTTCTCCCACCAGGGTCTAGTTAATACCACGGCCTCGCTGCTTCGACCAATCCGCGTGCGTCACGTATCTCCCCATGCCCCAGCTACGTTGCTTCTTCTTCCTTGATTGCCTGGTCACCTCAGGTGGCTATTCCCTCCATGAAGCTGCCTCCCCGTATTTATATTTCCGTATCCGGGCAAGACGTAGATCATACACGTTTTCTTGCTTTGAAGTGTTCCCTCGGATTTCGTAATTTTATTGTACTCCAATCTATTCTTGTATTGAAATACCCAGTGAGTCACACACCACTCTTGAAACGATTTGCTAGCCCCTAACTGTTGGGTGATAATTGTAACTGTTTACCTTTAGATAGATAGATATTTTATTCAATTAATTCCAAAGAGCCATAGGCTCGTACAGAGGAATTGTACAGTAATATGTGTGTTTACACACCAAGGAAGAAAATTCTGAAGGTAACACAAATTGATGAATAAGGACATAGGCCTATTATAAGGTTGATAACATATCTAAGATTGTTTAGACCAAGGTCCCTTAAAATGATAAGCACTTAGGATTTTTAATCTTATACATAACTTAACTTATTTGATGTATTAAGATGCATCGAATTTTTCCCACAATACTTCCATAGTTTTCCTCTTAAATACCGACAAAGTTGGTGCACTTTTTACTTCATCAGGAAGTTTATTATATGACTGATGCAGAGAACTTGAAACTATTTCTACCATATTTAGAAGAGTGAATGATATATAAGGCTACGTCCTTCGCATGCCTAGTTCCATAAGAATGATTGTCCGAGTTCAAGATGTAGGGAGAGCTATAGAGTATTGTGTTGTGTTTAATCTTGTATATTAGCATAGCTGCTCGGAGTTCTGCACTTATGCTGAGGGGTAGAATTTTACTTTTGATGTACAGATCTTTTACTGGAGTGCAGTAAGGAAGGTTAAATATGTTTCTAATAGCCCTATTCTGAATAGTCATTAAATCATTCAGTGTGGATTTCCTGCAGTGAGCCCAAATAACATTTAAATATTGGAGCTTGCTATGTACAAGTGAATAGTAGATTTGTTTTACAAGGTTTAGGGGAATAAGATACCGAAGTTTCCTTAGGATCCCCACTACAGGTGAGAGTTTCTTAGCAATTCGTTCAACGTGTTCAATCCAGGTCAGGTGTTTGTCGATGATTAGACCTAAATACTTTGCCTGATTAACCTCTTTTATTTCAATATTATTTATATATATTTTGTCATGTGTGATTTCTTTCATGCTTTGTTTTGAAATTACCATGTAATTAGTCTTCTGTAGGTTCATTGTTAATTTATTGGCCTGGAACCATTGTGAGAGAGTATTTATATCTTGTTGCACATTTTGTATGATTTCAATTATGTCTTTCCCAGTGTAGAAGATATTTGTATCATCTGCATACAATTTGATATGCCCTCTCAAATTACATTCCACAATATCATTTATATACATTAAGAATAATGTAGGTCCAAGTATAGATCCTTGTGGAACGCCATGAGTTATATATTTTCCTGAACTTATGCATTTATTCAAAGCTACATGCTGCTTTCTTCCAAGAAGGTAGCTTTGGAACCATTTTAGAGCTATACCTCGGACACCAGCATTTTCTAATTTTGACAACAGTATTTTATGATCTACTGTATCAAAGGCTTTTGTGAGATCAATAAATAACCCAACTGCCATATTATTTTTGTCAATAGTTTCTTGTAGCATTGTTATTAGGTCAATAGTTGCTGCCTCAGTACTAGATTTTTCCCTGAATCCATATTGCATATTATGAAAGAATGTATTCTTGTTCAGAAATGAAAGCAATCTTGTTTTTACCACTTCTTCCAGAATTTTTGAAACTACCGATAAAATAGAAACAGGTCTATAATTATTTGGATTTCTTTTGTCACCACCCTTAAATATAGGAACTACTTTGGCCACTTTTAAGTCATCTGGTATCATGCCAGTAACTAAGGACTCATTAATCATTTCAACCAAGATTTTAATAAATGATTGCATATTGTTTTTAACATAGGAGCGATTCCCGCGTATAACCACACTCGTCAAGTATTTCACAGATTGTCCTCGTTCGACGGCGCGTCGAACGATATATGCACCTGTTGCATCCCCTCTCCGGAGCCGTCTTCCAGCTTACGTGGTCCCCATTGATTGGCTGAGCACGCCGCGCTATCTTCCCCTTCTCTGGGTCATTACACTCGGCGGGAGGGTTCCGTTCCAACAATTCGCCTTTCCTGGACGATGCGAGCCCGCTTGCGTAATACTTTCCGACAAGATTAAGCGTGTACTTGAAATCCCAGTGAGTCACGTCTCTCGATATACCCTAACTGACAAAACTCCGTAAAATTCCGTAATCAGATAATTTTCTATGATATCGTCGTTCGTAATAATTTGCTTGATAGCGTTTTCTAAGACATAGAAAACCTATCTGTATGCTTATAATTTTTATAAAATGCTCCGAAAATATCTTAATAATAATTATAATAAATTAATAATAATAATAAATTAACATGAAAAATTCTTTTGGCTGAACAATTTGCCGCGTCAATAAATATAGAATGGCTTCCTACTGACTTATGCCAGTGGCAAAAAAACTCCTCGAAAAACACGTTACATATTCGCCTCGGATCATCGGATGATTTACCGTGACGACGGTCCATTATCCGACTATCCCAGACACGTTAATAAACCCCATCCAAAATACATATTACATAAATGAAATCACCCTAAATTACAGATATATACACTCATAATTTTTCTTCACGCACTTTGCGTCAAAGTTTGTTGTCACAATGGATTGCACTTTGCAACCAGTCCAATGTTTTACATATAGAATAGTGTTCCAGGGATATTTCCGCCTCTCAAATTTCTCTATGTTGGAGAAATAGACATAATTAATGTGTGAGCACTATGTATTTATGATGTTATATCACACGCATTGAAGGTGTTCTGATATATTTATATCACCATAGAACTTCCTAATGTCACTGGAGGTTCCTTCCTTATTGTGAAATTAATCCCATTTCTCACTGAGCACACGATCACACTATTGTGGCAGCGCCTCGTGACCATAATACTTGATCTCTCTTTGTAGTAGATTAAATTAATATTGACTTCTGAAAAAAAAAACAGTAAATGCGCATTACATATAACACCAAATATTTCTGTGCCGTAATCGCCCTGTCTTGTTAAGTTCCCGTAGACCATATTCTACTTAATACTAGTTCTCAACACAGACCATTTCTCCTCACACAAATAATACCTTTTTACAAATTACCTTAAATTACACACTTACAAATCTTACATGGCGAGGCCGTAAACAGAAATCACGTGTGCTGATATGTATGAGTTTCATGAAGGACTGTCTCGCATTCTGATGGCCCATCTTTTGCCTCGTGGACGCCTTAAGCAAAAATACCATGTACAAGCGCTCACCCATCTCTTGGAGGCAAATGGGAATTCACCAGCGCTACCAAATTCTGGCCTTGGTGTATCGAGACATTTTAGTGCTCAAGAGCATCCGACATTCCCGTCATATTTCCCTGTACCTTAAAAACTCTCATTTACTTAAATACTACCCCCCTGTGCGACTTCTGATACGCCTGCCTTGAAGACCAGATCTTCCACGCACCCAATACCACACTTACTCATTTGATAGGCTGGCTCGCCAGCTAAACACACTCACTTTATGACACATATTTTCGTAGACTATGTATGTTATACGTCCCGTATAATCTGTTTCCCTTACTATCCTCCAGCACATATGCTGTTTTCCCAATACGTTTGGAAACTATAAATGTTTCTGTGTCACCTGCTTCCAACCTTGCAAGTGGCTCCCTTTAAATGAACGTCATCACGTTGCTCTACCTAGCATATTTTTCAGTGTCTGTAACGATGCCCTGTTGCTACTGTCCACCCATGCTAACCCTACCTTCCTATGGTGTCACACCTCTAATCGACACACTATGACCTAAAAATGTCACCTCTGACTGACAGAATGACGACTTAGACAGCTTCAAAGTGAACCCTGCCTGATCTAACTTCTGAAAAACTATATCTAAATGACGTAGATGCTCCTCAAAACTGCGTGAACTAATTACCATATCATCAATGTAAATGGTTACAAACTCTCCTGTGTCATCCCCTAATGCGATGTTTAAAGCCCTAATTAAAGCTGCTGAACTACTCTTGAACCCATAAGGTGTTCTACAAAATTGATAAAGGTTATATTTATGACTAAAAGCTGTAAATGGTCTATCTTCGTACATAAGTGGCACTTGCCAAAAAATGGAACTCAAATCTACACAAGTGAAATATTTCTTCCCCTCAAATGTTTGCATTAATTCCTCTATTGACATAGATTTCAGCTGATCTGAACTAATTCTACTGTTAACCAAACGAGCGTCTAAACACATACGAACAGTGCCGTCGGTCTTGGGTACCGTGATCAAAGAATTAACATACGGACTGTTAGAGTGCTCAATAATCCCATCTTCAAGCATCTGGTTAATTTGTGCCTCAACTGCACTCTGATAAGCGAAAGGTACAGGATATCTATGTCCTGTGAATACTGACCTATCAATAACGTTCAATGAATGTGTATAGCAAATGGCCATACCAATGCGATCCTCAAACACTCTCCTATTACACAATAACACATCATAGAGCCGAACACACTGTTCATCCTCTATATTTCCCTTAAATGCAGCATCACGTAACGAGTCCTTTAGACTACCGTTCGTAATCACACTGCCCACAAAACATGGAGAACCCCGCTCTACGGCTGGCGATATCTCATTTAAAGTACAAATCACACCTACAATACTACTCCTCTGACTATGGTCATTGAACGCTACTTCTACTTCAGAATCTCCCCATTTAAATTTCAAACTCCCTACATCATAACATAAGTTACCAGACACTCTACTTAGCCACTCTGAACCCAAGATAACACTGAATACTAAATTTGGAATTACAAGGCAAATCTGCTTCTCTACATGATTATTAATTTTAATGTCTACTAAAACTTGCTTAGAAATTACTTTAGACCTCTTCCCAACAGCTGTGATAACAAAAGTGCTTTTAATTGGCATCTCCTCAAAATTTACTCCAGTTCCTTTCATTTTATCATAAAATGCACTACTTATGCAACTCTTCATACAACCACTATCAATTAAAACATCTGTGTACGCCTCGGACACGTTAAATTTAACTATGGGGCTCTTACTAACCACTTCCTGAATAATACCTTCATCATTTAGTTCATGTAATAATTCATTTCTTACATTTAGGTCATAGGGTTCCTGTATAATTGTATGGACAGGGCTTGCTACAGACTGAGATTCTGACCTTACTTCGCAGCCTGGTTCGCGTTTAAAGAACCGCTACAGCTGGCCGTAGTACTAGTTACTACTGCACTGGTCTGGTTGTTCTGAGTTGTGTTGTCATTGTTTGGCTGTATATTACTACCACTAGGCTGTCCTCTTCCTTGACCCCTATTCTGGTTGTAATTATTGTCATTATAATTTCTCCCTTGATTTCCCCTGAAATCATTGCTTCTCCCTTGATTTCCCCTGTAATCATTGTTCCTCCCTTGATTTCCCCTGAAATCATTGTTCCTCCCTTGATACTGATTACCATAGCCATTTCCTCTGTTCTGATTTAGCTGATTATTGTTATTTCTATTTTGAGCGTTGGCTCCTTCGCCACCGTTCCCTTGAACTTCTTGATGCCTGGCTTCATTAGGTCTGTTATTATTATTACCCTGGTTCCTATTGAAATTGTCCTCATAACCCCCTCTCCCTAGTGCATCAAATGTGCTTAACAAATTTTCTACTTGTGATATTGTCTTTACATTCTGGATACAAGCAGCCTCCTTGATCCTATAGGGAAAGTGCCTAAGTAGCAACCTTACCACATCACTTTCCTCCTTCAAGCCATCCAGATATTTACACACTAATACCTGCCCTAAAAAGTATTCGGTCATGGTGGAGCTTCCTTTAGGGTTATATTTACCACACAGTACTCCCTCACGATGCTGCGACTGAATAACCTCATTCCAGAACTTTTCACAGAATCTCATTTTAAAATCATTCATATCAGTAAACTTGTCTCTGTAGACAGCAAACCAATTCCTCATTTCCCCCACAAACACTTGTTCTAAAATTTCAACTACCTGGCACCACTCAATACTACCATTTTCCAACCTCTCCCCGAATTTATTTTCTATAGTGTTCATGAACTCCATTGGGCACCCCTGTCGATTGCTGAACTTACCCAGTTCTACCTCCCTGTGTGTGCTATTCACAAAAACTGGCCTATTCTGACTATTTTCTTGCCTGATCCTAGCTTTTAATTTTAACTCTAATTCTGCGATTTTCTCCTCAGCCTTCCTCTCAATACTGTTTACTGTTAATTTAATGTTTCCTTCTGATTCTTCTACTTTATCATATAGCTTTGCTTGTTTCTCCTCAATCTTGCTAATGCTCTCTCTATTACTCTCTCTTAAATCATTTACTTCTGCAACTATTTGCGAGTGGACTTTCTCAATTCTACCCCCCAGCTGTTCCTTAACCTCTTTAGTTGCTACCTGAATTTTGTCAATTTCTCCCACAAATTGCTTTTTGACCTGCTGTGTTTCCAGTTGCACTAGTTCTTTTAAATTTTCAGCCTGTGTACTGATTCTAATTTCCAACTCCTCCTGTTCTTTTCCTAATTTTCTGTCTACATCTGCAATAATCTCTTTAGCCTTTTCTTCCATCACCCCCCTGATCTCACCTCTAATCAGTTCGAATTTGTCACTCATTTCCCTACTGTTTTGTTCTAATTTAGCATTTAAAGTTTCAGTACTCTCTCTATTTTCCTTACTGTTTTGTTCTAGTCTGGCGTTTAAAGTTTCATTACTCTCTCTATTTTCCCTACTGTTTTGTTCTAATCTGGCGTTTAAAGTTTCATTACTCTCTCTATTTTCCCTACTGTTTTGTTCTAATTTAGCATTTAAGGCATCTGTACTTTCTTTATTTTCCCTACTGTTTTGTTCTAATTTTGCATTATTCTGTTCTAATTTTGCATTTAAGGCATCACTACTAACTTTGTTCTGATACATGAACTCGAGAAGTAAAGTTTTTAATTCTGGTTGGCCGCCTACACTCCCTGTTTCAGTATCGGGATTTACCTCCGCTACCCCGGTACTACCATCACTCGACATACTGCTCGTATCATCACTCTCCCGTTGATGACCACTACGTAACCTCATCTGTCTTTCTTTCTCATCCCCCATAATGATATACACTGATAAAGACAAATAACCCCCAAAATACAGGCACAGAAATATATACCCTTCTCCTTCCACAAATGTTATTAGGTTTTCAGCCCCAAGTTGTCGGCGCCAAATGAAACATTTTGCTAGCCCCTAACTGTTGGGTGATAATTGTAACTGTTTACCTTTGCCTAAGCTATGTTGTTTTAATGGGCGCCAAGACCTCAATGCAATGTTGAAATCTAAATTTGTATTTAACAACGTCTAGCTCTGGTAGAACACCTTCAAGAATCTATTCACTCAGATCGTGGTATGATTTGATCATTAACCCAACAAACAATTGTATCAGGAGAAGGAATTGGTCTATATCTAATGCTACCTACTGAAAGCAAAGATTGCATTGTAAAAGAAATGAATTTATTATATAAAACAAGTATAGCAAAATTAATAATAATAAGTATAAAATTTAAATTGGAGCGTTGTGATTTGAATATTACCGATAGAAAATTACGTGAAAACGGAGTCTGATAAATTGATTGTACTCTTATTTCCAAGCTATGAAGTTACTGAAATATGAAATGTAAAACAAAGAGAAATGAGAGATTGCGTATTTCTGCGTCATTTGCGCTTACCACTGGAAATTGCCAAAGCATTTCCCTCGTACTGGATGATGCTGTGAGCTTCCCACAGTCTCCTGGACGTCGTCATCTCGGTCAGTATTTGATGAGATTCTGGTAGATTAGATAATTCTATGGTCCGTACCTCGGTCCCAAACACTCGTACAACCGCACTGGTTAAGTTTTACAAAAGTTAGTCCTCCAATCCACGGAACATAGGAGCGATTCCCGCGTATAACCACACTCGTCAAGTTTTTCACAGATTGTCCTCGTTCGACGGCGCGTCGAACGATATATGCACCTGTTGCATCCCCTCTCCGGAGCCGTCTTCCAGCTTACGTGGTCCCCATTGATTGGCTGAGCACGCCGCGCTATCTTCCCCTTCTCTGGGTCATTACACTCGGCGGGAGGGTTCCGTTCCAACAATTCGCCTTTCCTGGACGATGCGAGCCCGCTTGCGTAATACTTTCCGACAAGATTAAGCGTGTACTTGAAATCCCAGTGAGTCACGTCTCTCGATATACCCTAACTGACAAAACTCCGTAAAATTCCGTAATCAGATAATTTTCTATGATATCGTCGTTCGTAATAATTTGCTTGATAGCGTTTTCTAAGACATAGAAAACCTATCTGTATGCTTATAATTTTAATAAAATGCTCCGAAAAGATCTTAATAATAATTATAATAAATTAATAATAATAATAAATTAACATGAAAAATTCTCTTGGCTGAACAATTTGCCGCGTAAATAAATATAGAATGGCTTCCTACTGACTTATGCCAGTGGCATAAAAACCCATCGAAAAACACGTTACACTCTCTCTTACCCCTAATGAATAAAATCCCGACTTTACGTATGAAATGATTTGCCGTGCAACATTATATTGGAATCATCCAATATAGATACGGATTTCTACTAGTAGAAATCCTATCTGTAATCTTCCAAATTTAAAAGCTCCAAAAATGACGTTATAAATATTAATAATAATAATAATAATAATATGAAATATGAAATTGAATAAACTGAAATAATTTAACTTGGCCGGATTATTGCCGCGTTTAACAAATATGATATAGTCCAACTAACTTGTGTTAGTGGCATAAAACCCCCTAGAAAAACATGTTACATTCGCCTCGAATAATCATGTGCTTTATCATGCATATGGTACAGCACTTGATGATTCCAGACACGTTAGAAAAACCCCTCCAAAATACAACTTATACAAGTGAAATGACCCTTTACACATATAAACACATATAAACCCTCAATCATGCGCTTTGCGCTAATGTTCGTCTTGTTATGACGTGTTCTTATTTTGTCCACTTCAAAATGTTTGTCATTCTCACGAATGTTCATTCTACAGCTCTCTCTCTCACCATTCTATGTGGGAAAAAAATTACATACATAAGTGTGTTCCTTCTATATCCACAATTCACTACACACGCATTTATGGTGTTCAGTAGAAAACCACTGCGGAACACTTGTAGAAGTATTAGGTGCTCCTCACCTACCGGATACCAATATCATGGTACACGATCTCACACGATCACACACGATCACACACTCGCGGTAGAGCAAAGTGATCTACTTCCCACCTTCTCTGTAAAATTTTTAATTAAAAGGGAAGACATGACTGAAAAAAAACAGTAAGTACCCATTACTTATAACACTTAAATATTCCTGTGCCGTATGTGCCCTATCTTATTAAGTACATATACACACCTTACTCTAGATCACAATTTCTCATATTCCTCACTCAGCCAGTAGTTCACAACCCAGACCAGTCCACCTATCGAACCTGACCTAGTTGCCACAACTTTTTATCTGTTACTTATATACAACATCTCATGAGGTCTAGTACCTTGTACGCAAACTACCTTAATTATATCCAACCCTGATCTCACATAGCTAGGTCGTAAGCAGAAATCACGTGTGCTGATATGTATGAGCTTCATGGAGGACTGTCTCGCCTTCTGATGGCCCATCTTTTATCTCGTGGACGCCTTAAGCTAACAAGCCCTATACAAGCGCTCTCCCATCTCTTGGAGATAAATGGGAACCCATCAGCGCTGCCAAAATGGCCTTGGTGCATTGAGACAATTAAGTGCTCAACAGCATCCACCACTCCCTTCATCTTTCCCTGTACCTTAAAAACTCTCATTTACTTACATACTACCCCCCTGTGTGATTTCTGATACGCCTGCCTTGACGATCAGATCTTCCACTCACCACATACCACACTTACTCATTTGATAGGCTGGCTCGCCAGCTAAACACACTTATTTTATGACACATATTTCTTAATGTCATCACGTTGCTCCACTAACATATTTCTCAGTGTCTTAAACGATGCCCTGTTGCTACTGTCCACACATGCTAATCCTACTTTCATAAAGTGTTACACCTCTACTTGACACTCTATGACCTAAAAATGTCACTTCTGACTGACAGAATGACGACTTGGACAGTTTCAGAGTGAACCCTGCCTGATCTAACTTTTGAAATACACTGTCTAAATGACGTAGATGCTCCTCAAAACTGCGTGAACTGATTACCATATCATCGATGTAAATAGTTACAAACTCTCCCGTGTCATCTCCTAATGCGATGTTTAAAGCCCTAATTAAAGCTGCTGAGCTACTTTTTAACCCATAAGGTACCCTGCAAAACTGATAAAGGTTATATTTATGACTAAAAGCTGTAAATGGCCGATCTTCATACATAAGTGGCACTTGCCAGAAACTGGAACTTAAATCTACACATGTGAAATACTTTTTACCCTCAAATGTCTGCATCAACTCTTCAATGGACATGGACTTCAGCTGATCTGAACTGATTCTACTGTTAACTAAACGAGCGTCTAAACAAATTCGGACTGTACAATCAGCCTTCGGTACTGTAATTAAAGGATTAACATGTTGACTGTTTGAGTACTCTATAATGCCATCTTCAAGCATCTGGTTAATTTGTGCCTCTACTGCACCCTGATAAGCGAAAGGTATAGGATATCTATGTCCTGTGAATACTGATCTATCAATAACGTTCAATGAATGTGTATGGCAATTGGCCATGCCAATGCGATCCTCAAAAACTCTCCTATTATACAATAACACATCATAGAGCAGAACACACTGGTCTCCCTCTATATGCCCCTGAAATGCAGCATCACGTAACGAGTCCTCCAGACTACCGTTCGTAATCAAACTGCCCACAAAAATTTGAGTATCCCGCTCTTCGGCTGGTGATATCTCACTTAAAGAACAAATCACTCCTACAACACTACTCCCCTGAACATTGTCGTTGAACGCTACCTCTACTTCAGAATTATTCCATTTAAATTTCAAACTACCTACTTCATAACATAAGTTACCAGACACTCTACTTAGCCAATCTGAACCCAAAATAACACTGAAAACTAAGTTTGGAATTACAAGACAAATCTGCTTTTCGATATGATTATTAATTTTAATGTCCACTAAAACTTGCTTAGAAATTACTTTAGACCTCTTCCCTACAGCTGTGATAACAAAAGTGTTTTAATTGGCATCTCCTCAAAATTTACACCAGTTCCTTTCGTTTTATCGTATTATGTACTACTTATGCAGCTCTTCATGCAACCACTATCAATTAAAACATCGGTGTGCGCCTCGGACACGTTAAGTTTAATAATGAGGCTTTTACTAGCCACCTCCTGGATAATACATTCATCATTTAATTCATGCAACAATTCATTTCTTACATTTAGGTCATAGTGTTCCTGTATAATTGTATGGACAGGGCATGCTACAGACTGAGATTCTGACCTTACTTCGCAGCCTGGTTCGCGTTTAAAGAACCGCTACAGCTGGCCGTAGTACTAGTTACTACTGCACTGGTCTGGTTGTTCTGAGTTGTGTTGTCATTGTTTGGCTGTATATTACTACCACTAGGCTGTCCTCTTCCTTGACCCCTATTCTGGTTGTAATTATTGTCATTATAATTTCTCCCTTGATTTCCCCTGAAATCATTGCTTCTCCCTTGATTTCCCCTGTAATCATTGTTCCTCCCTTGATTTCCCCTGAAATCATTGTTCCTCCCTTGATACTGATTACCATAGCCATTTCCTCTGTTCTGATTTAGCTGATTATTGTTATTTCTATTTTGAGCGTTGGCTCCTTCGCCACCGTTCCCTTGAACTTCTTGATGCCTGGCTTCATTAGGTCTGTTATTATTATTACCCTGGTTCCTATTGAAATTGTCCTCATAACCCCCTCTCCCTAGTGCATCAAATGTGCTTAACAAATTTTCTACTTGTGATATTGTCTTTACATTCTGGATACAAGCAGCCTCCTTGATCCTATAGGGAAAGTGCCTAAGTAGCAACCTTACCACATCACTTTCCTCCTTCAAGCCATCCAGATATTTACACACTAATACCTGCCCTAAAAAGTATTCGGTCATGGTGGAGCTTCCTTTAGGGTTATATTTACCACACACTACTCCTTCACGATGTTGCGACTAAATAACCTCATTCCAGAACTTTTCACAGAATTTCATTTTAAAATCATTAATATCAGTAAACTTGTCTCTATAGACAGCAAACCAATTCCTCATTTCCCCCATAAACACTTGTTCTAAAATTTCCACTACCTGGCACCACTCAATACTACCATCTTCCAACCTCTCCCCAAATTTATTTTCTACAGAATTCATGTACTCCATTGGGCACCCTTGTCGATTGCTGAACTTCCCCAGTTCTACCTCCCTGTGTGTGCTATTCACAAAAACTGGCCTATTCTGACTATTTTCTTGCCAGATCCTAGCCTTTAATTTTAATTCTAATTCTGCGATTTTCTCCTCAGCCTTCCTCTCAATACTGTTTACTGTTAATTTAATGTTTCCTTCTGATTCTTCTACTTTATCATATAGCTTTGCTTGTTTCTCCTCAATCTTGCTAATGCTCTCTTTATTACTCTCTCTTAAATCATTTACTTCTGCTAATATTTGTGAGTGGACATTTTCAATTCTACCCCCCAGCTGTTCCTTAACCTCTCTAGTTGATACCTGAATCTTGTCAATTTCCCCCCCCCCCCCCCTCAATTTCTTTTTAACCTGCAGTGTTTCTAATTTAACTAATTCCTTTAAATTTTCAGCCTGTGTGCTGATTCTACTTTCCAACTCCTCCTGTACTTTTCCTAATTTCCTGTCTACATCTGCAATGATCTCTTTAACCTTCTCTTCCATTACTCCTCTGATTTCTCCTTTAATCTGCTCCATTTTCACACTAATTTCCTTGTTGTTCTTATCTAATTTTGCATTATTCTGTTCTAATTTTTAATTTAAAGCTTCTGTACTTTCTTTATTTTCCCTACTGTTTTGTTCTAATTTTGCATTTAAGGCATCTGTACTTTCTTTATTTTCCCTACTGTTTTGTTCTAATTTTGCATTATTCTGTTCTAATTTTGCATTATTCTGTTCTAATTTTGCATTTAAGGCATCACTACTAACTTTGTTCTGATACATGAAGTCGAGAAGTAAAGTTTTTAATCCTGGTTGGCCGCCTACACTCCCTGTTTCAGTATCGGGATTTACCTCCGCTACCCCTGTACTACCATCACTCGACATACTGCTCGTATCATCACTCTCCCGTTGATGACCACTACGTAACCTCATCTGTCTTTCTTTCTCATCCCCCATAATGATATACACTGATAAAGACAAATAACCCCCAAAATACCGGCACAGAAATATGTCTCCTTCTCCTTCCTCAAATGTTCCTAGGTTTTCGTCC
Source organism: Meconema thalassinum (assembly GCA_946902985.2). NCBI lineage: Eukaryota > Metazoa > Arthropoda > Insecta > Orthoptera > Tettigoniidae > Meconema > Meconema thalassinum. The sequence goes on from OX336390.1 coordinate 935,610,877, forward strand.
CCACGTTGGGCGCCAAATGTAATGTTAATTAATGCCCCTTGTTGGTAGCGACAAATGTAATGGTATTTGTTAAGCTCCACGTTGAGCGAACAAATGTAATGTGTTTTATCTGGGCGGACTATTCGCCAGAAAATACTGCTAAGTTTGATCTATGTTGGGCGCCAAGCTGGATACACTGTGTTCCAAGCTAAATTTATATATTTAATATCGACCCCTAGTGTGAGTAGTACATATGAGAGACTCTTAATGACTAGGTCGTGGGATGATTGAATCATCAACCCAGACAACATTTGATTGTGGAGAAGGATGTGGTATTATAACTATTGCTACCTACTGGAATTAAAGAATCTACTTGGTAATAATTGAATTTAATACACTTAGAAAACATGATGGCAACATGAATAAAATTAACACTGTTAACGGAGCACATTACTTTAAACATTGCCACGAACAAAATTACTTAATACGCCGGTCGGGAGAATAACGTGAATTTAACTTATTTCCAAATTAATGCTTAAAGAATTTATATAGCCCTATTGAAAAACAGAGAGTGTGTGTCGTAGATTACTTGTGCTTACCAACGGAAACATTGTCTCCACGTGGTTGAAGTCTCTCATCGTCGGATGCTCTGCCTTGGTGTTGACGGCGTCAGATTCTTCCTCGTTGATCAAAAGTAATCGTTACAGCTTGTGGTGGAGTCTATTCCATGAACCACAACACGTCGTCTGGCTAAACACTCCAAGACGTGTGGAACTCATGATCTGATGTGATCAGCGGAGTCAGCGTGAAGAAAATTGTCTCACTTGGGACTAACGAACAAGGTACCTCCTTACTGCTCCAAGCGTAATGTCTTAATGAATGTCTTCACTCACACCGCGCGTCCACTATATCTTCAATCTTCTCCCACCAGGGTCTAGCTAATACCACGGCCTCGCTGCTTCGACCAATCCGCGTGCGTCACGTATCTCCCCATGCCCCTGCTACGTTGCTTCTTCTTCCTTGATTGCCTGGCCACCTCAGGTGGCTATTCCCGCCATGAGGCTGCCTCCCCGTATTTATATTTCCGTATCCGGGCAAGACGTAGATCATACACGTTTTCTTGCTTTGAAGTGTTCCCTCGGATTTCGTAATTTTATTGTACTCCAATCTATTCTTGTATTGAAATACCCAGTGAGTCACACACCACTCTCTCTTACCCCTAATGAATAAAATCCCGACTTTACGTATGAAATGATTTGCCGTGCAACATTATATTGGAATCATCCAATATAGATACGGATTTCTACTAGTAGAAATCCTATCTGTAATCTTCCAAATTTAAAAGCTCCAAAAAATGACGTTATAAATATTAATAATAATAATAATAATAATATGAAATATGAAATTGAATAAACTGAAATAATTTAACTTGGCCGGATTATTGCCGCGTTTAACAAATATGATATAGTCCAACTAACTTGTGTTAGTGGCATAAAACCCCCTAGAAAAACATGTTACAATTCGTTAGGAATATTTTATTCTAAATCAGGGATGCCAAACTGAGAGTTCAACTGTTGGTGCAGTCGAGGACGTAGCCGCTTTGTACTCGCCAACCCGAGAAGTAACGAGCCTGTAACATCCGATGACAAGCCTGCTCTGTAGGCTTTGTTCAACAGTAAATTTGTCAGAGAAATGCAATGATAGTTTTCCGTTACAGCGAAAGTTGTTATTGGAATTGAATAGATTCATTCCCATCTTGTATTTTTGCTTAGTGTGTTCATAACACGTTCTTTTCTCAACAAGTTCAAGAATTTTCGCATTGGCATTAACCGAAGACAGACAGTGAACTTTGACAACCTGGAACAAAAATATGAATATTACCGTGCAGTAAGTTGCCATGAGTTTTTGCTTTCTTGCAGCAGCTTTGTTTTCCCCCCACTCATTGCATTTCAATAGCACGTGCTCTTTACAGCAACAATCTACGATCTGCATTGACCCCTTCGGCTACCTTCAGTCGCCTCGACTGTGATGGACTCAGCCTTGAGTAACCGAAGAGCCTCAGATCGCCATCCCTGATTTAAACCAATGAGAATTCTTATGCAACGGGTTTGTAAATATTTATGTTTAAAATTAGAACATAGAGGCAAAACTCTTCTCATGGCAATATAATAAATTAAGGGATGTAGATTGTGGAGTTTGAAGCCATTTTTTCAGTGTTGCCTTAGTAAACAAGAGTTTAGTGCTTTTCAGTCGGTCAACATGAATGTACCCAAAAGAGCTGGGTTATGCCCTAATCCTGAAATAAATTACATGAGATTAATAAATACACTAGGATGACCAGTTTCGATCATCAAGCGATCATCATCAGATCCATTACACTTTGGCTATAAAATCTATGTTTTATTTATTTATTTATTTATTTACAAAGGTCCCAATTAGCCTGAGCTCGTGTTAGGGACAATCAAGTAACATAATTACAGCATGGCATATATATAATTTTTGAAACATTATATAGTTTAGTTTGATAAGCCTCCGTGGCTTAGGCGGCAGCACGCCGGCCTCTCACCGCTGGGTCCGTGGTTCAAATCCCGGTCACTCCATGTGAGATCTGTGCTGGACAGAACGGAGGCAGACAGGTTTTTCTCCGGGTACTCCGGTTTTCCCTGTCAACATTTCATTCCAGCAACACTCTCCACTATCATTTCATTTCATCTGTCATTCATTTAATCATTGCCCAGAGGAGTGCGTCAGGCCTCGGCAGCCGGCACAGTTCATATCCTCGCCGCTAGATGGGGGCTTCATTCATTCCATTCCTGACCCGGTCGGAGACTGGTAGCAGGCTGTGGATTTTTTATATTGTTTAGTTTGATAGTAACTTATATTAGATTGCTAGTGACTAACTTTATAGAGACGATTCGGTATGATACATTGCATTGCTTAAGGATATTGGATATGGGCTATTCATTCCTTAATAGGAAGTCTTTTGTTTTCCTCTTAAATGTTTTTATAGAGAAACTTTCCCTTATGCTTACAGGTGTATTTTCCAGAGTTGGAATCTGACATTTCGGCGGAGAACCGTTGAACTAATGGCAGCGTTGCCACGTATGCTACTAGCCACCACGTGCATACTTTCACCCTCCCGTTATTTTCCTCATGCTCATAATATCATTAGCACCGTTATTACATTTATTACAATTTTACTCAGATGGTTTTCAAAAATCTCAAACAAAGCAATGCTTAAAACTGTTCGGTTCACACTGTAAAATAAAATAATAGCACGTCAAATTGAGGAGAGGTCTAAAATATTGTAATGAATAGCAATAGCAATATTACGAATAGCCTACTATCATAGAGCAAAAATGTTCAAAGTGAAACGACAGAACGTGATTGTTTCCGTGTTATTTAGCAATTTATATTGAACCCATGTACCATGGCCTCAAAGAGGGTCGAATCCATGTACTTTGAGAAAGGAATGAAAGAATCATACAGTCTCTAAGGGAACGGAGAGAGATTTCAAGCCAGGATTATAGCCTAACATTGTGCAAGCGCTAGGGCCAGGTGTTCCTTAGATGAGCTCATGCCTCTTGACATTTATAAGGAGCCAGTCATGGATATTATTAGAACGAGTGGAAAGTTTTGACTGTAAGACGAAGAAGCTGGACTCGGAAATTGCTCTTACGTTGCAGGAATATGGAAACCTCGCTGCTGAGTCAGAACAGGAATAATTAAATTTAACCCGTTTACGAGTATAAAAATAAGTAAACAGATACAGTACGGTGAATCATTTTGGATTAGAGATTTTTGTGTAAAGATAAACCTTGTAAAAATTGCACAGGAAAAAACTGCAAACGCAAGTAGACGTCATTGGGGGTTCACCGAGACCCAAGGAGTGGGAGAATAAAAAAAGAACAGCACCACCCACACAGTTGAGGACGAGAAATTAATTAATATCTCGGAAATGCACGATCGATTTCCATGCACAGGAAGATTATTTTACGTTTGGAAGACGAGCTTTCTGGATATATAATTTTTATAATTGTGCGACAATTAGTTCAAAAGTTGGTCACGAAAAGGACTAGAGTTTTATCTTTTTTGGCTGAAAGGTATAAAACTCCTGGCCTCACCAAGCCAATCATGCAGTTATTCTGACAGCCCGTGAGGGGGTGTTACTCTGCATCAGTGCATGCAGTCTACGAGAGCCCGTGAGGGGAACGTCACGCTGTATCAGTACATGCAGTAGTAGTCCGTCCAGGGGGGCGTTACGCTGGAGCATCATAATCATCAGTCTACGAGCATTCCGTGAGCGGAAGTGCTGCACCACATCGTATACGCAGTATTCAAGAGCCCGTGAGGGGGACGTTAAGCTGTATCATACATTGATCCAGAGCCTGTGGGAGGCTATGTTACAAGTTCACCGAGTGTAGACCAGTTACGACATAAGTACGCTACGCTGAGGGTTAGCAGTTCGAGACTTTGAAGAGTCCTAAATTATAAAGAACATTAAATATACGGACTTTAAAGCAATATCGCCAAAGTAAGATACAGCGATCAGTAGGGAACTTCGAGTTCCAGAAGAACACTGTTCGATACAGTTACGAAGTTATAAGAACTCCAAGAAATAAACGGCGTTACGTTTAGTAAAGACATTGTTAAAGACATTAAGTCCTGTAAAGGAACTTTACAGTAATTACGATCGCGAAAGATAGAAGTTCAAGCGAAAGGAACTTAGGAACTTAGTTTCGAAACCAGAGGGAAAACGTACTCTAGTGAGAAAACGTCAAAAATATACGATAGACAGTATACGGTCCTCGAAGGGAGGCCAAGATATAGAAACTATAGGGTACGATAGACAGTATACGGTCCTCGAAGGGAGGCCAAGATATAGAAACTATAGGGTGCGATAGACCACCATATATAAATAAAGGTGACGGCAAAGAAAAGACATTTATCGCCTAGTTAAAGCAGATAAAGCAAAGCCGAGTAATAGACAATAGAAGCGGTTTTGAGAGACTGAAACCAGTAGTTTCCATTGTAGGAGAGAGAAACTTTGAACGAGTAAAATCACACGTCCAATGCAGGTCGATAGGATTCACATCAGGGATCATCAACAGCCGACAGAAATTGTAAAAATCGTTGAGATACGCCCGTGTGATAGGAGTGAAGTGTAAATATTGTAAGAAAAGAAATAAGAGTATCATTTTAAGTGTTTTAGGTAAAGTGAAAGCGTTTTATGCACAGTGATATGTGTTATAATATGTACCAGAGTAATATTTTTTAGTGTTTTAATGTGTGTTCAAAACGGATACACCAGTGTATAAAAAAAAATGTTGTCAGTGTTAAATATAGTGAATATGTGTCAGGAAATTTCTGTACATAATATGAGATTGTACAATATGGAGTAGGTCAAGAAGGTGGGCCAAAATGTCACATCAAACGAGAATAAAGGTCAGAAAGCGACCTTAAACATGTAAGTAAAGATTTTCATTATGTTTTGGTGTCGGGAAAAATTTTGTGTACAATTCCACCGGAGTTTTGAGTAGAAGGGATGTTTTTAAATGAATAATAACTAAATAAGAACGTGATCTGAACGAAAATAAAGTTTTAAGAAATAATAAATAAGTATGTGAAATAATAAATCCTGTAGAGGAAATGCATGGAATAAAATGTCAGTATTTAATGAATGTTATAAAAGCAAGCGTGATAATAATAATTATAACAAAGATATTTACATAAAGGTAAATTTGAATTATATGAAAGAAATAGCTTTTGAGCTTTTGTAAGGAATGAAAACATGATGTGAATAACAAGGTAAAGAAATCTAAATAAAGATTAAATTGAATGATATAAAAATATAGAGCGTTGAAGCCTTAACAAATGTATAAGACATGATGTGAATGCATGTTCTTAAAAAGGGAGCGATTTATTGTCAACGGAAAATATTAATATGAGAATTAAGATATGTATCAATTGTTACTATGAAATGTATCAGTTCTTTGGAAGACATTCGGCCGTAAAGTAATGTGTAGCGTAATGGAACGCAATTAAATAAAAAGTCACGCTAGGAACGCGTAAAAGTTAAAGTACTTGGTAAATTACTTATGGAGAGTAGTTGATTGCAGTGAATTGAGATATGTTGTAAGTCCTCTAAATTGTGACGTGGATCACGAGGCCATGTGTGTATTATTTAAAAGGGAGCTAATGTATGGTATTATTGAGCGTAGGTCCTGTAAGCTACGGCTTGACCCTAAATCGCGTTTTGTATAAGTCCTCTGATGTGGAAATGTTCCCGAGGCATGTTAAGAGATTCGAACCTAGAATCCATTTGTTGTTAAAGCCCCTAATTATTCGTCGTAGAATGTGTATTAATCTTCCCAATCAGTGAGGACCCTCTCATAATTAATAAATGCCAAGGTTACGAAAGTGGTTTGTGAGCCAAAGAATATTGTTGAATGGAAATAAGTGAAGTAAAAGCCAGGTCTCTCCACAGAACTGAGAATAATGTGAAGGTTTGTTTTAAAGCATTGAAGAGAGCTGCCACCGTAGGTTAGGCAGAGAATCGCTTTCCTTGTCATAAATCACGCCCGAGTATAATGGCCTGACCCTCATCGAGCGAGGGTGGGTAAAAACCGTCTTGTAAGATGTGTTAAATACACCGTGAGTGTTTAAAGTTGTTAATGACCCGGGCGTTGAACCGAGGTCCTTGTAGATTGATATTATCGCTTGCCAATTCAGATCGTAGTTTTCTTATGTGATAATGGTCTTATAAGACAAATGAATTAAATAAAATCCCTATTGTAATATTGGATGGAAAATAGGAATCCACGAGTTTTGTGAAGATAACTAGGTTTCGGGAGTGATCATAGTTTTTGACTTTGTCAAGTAATCTTTATAACTCTGGAGTACACAAATAGTTTTCCCGATCACCGTAGTGAATTTGCAAAACTTGAGAGAGATAGTAAATATGGAGAACATGTGATATGCCCAAATATTGAAGTGAATAATTAACATGTAATTTTAAATGTAATTATATATTTGTTTTGATGATAAGAAAAGATAAAAATAATTCTTGAGGTGTACAAAAATATGACACCATTATTATGGGAAAGTATCGAGCCAAAGAAGCTCGTAGTTATTTGGAACTTTAAGATAAGTACTTTATGGAAGTGAAAATAATCGTGAATTGTTGGTTTTAAAGAACACCATGTGTTTTAATCTAATATTTGTTTTATTTTTATGCTATTCCTTGTTCAATTTGGACAAGTAGAATGATATTGGTCAGTAGTTTATGTGTTTATTTGTTTGTAGCGCCATAATTTTTGATTAATTAAATGTGTTAAAATAGGAGTTGATTTTGTTGTTATTTTTGCAAGTGTATCCTCTATTTAATCCAAAATATGTAAGTCACAGAGTGGGAGAACTTACCGCAGCCCCGAAAAATCCCGAATTGAGCAATGCTGGCATACTGTGATTTGCATATTTCTTGCTGCAAGGGCACAGGGGGGTGAATAGAAGTACTGTGCTTGGATTAATAATTAGAGGAACACTAAAGACGGTCGATTCATGTAAAAGTAAAGTAATGATAGGAGTAGCTACAACGTATAATGTTAACTGACCGCATGGTTCCCTAGAAACTCACACCGAGCAGCCCTGGATTTAAACAACCCCCTATCAGACATTTCATGGCGCCCAGTACGCAGGGATGAGTTTTCTCGAAAAAATCAAAATTTTCATTTTTTTTTTGAAAAAAAAAAAAGAATGGTTTTTCGAAATTTTGAATTTTAAATACTTCCATAAAGGTCTTTGAGTTTGAAGAAGAGTATCAAAAGGGTACGGTGTAGTAAACACCCGTACCAAAGTAAATTTTTTAAAGAAATTGGGACACAATGGTTCAGATGACTATCTCTCAAGCATGTTCTAGCGATGTGGCATTAGTGGCCCACTATATTCTAATATGATGTCATTAAGTGAAGAGAGGCGGAGGCTCTCAGAGAATGTAAGGGCCGAGAGTCCAGATAAAGGTAAAATTACAGGTGATAAAGAGTACTCAAATAAGGAAATTGTAAAGGATTCGGTAGAAAGCATGCGTGCACCTGGAGACATAGTTACACGAAGAGAAGGTAACATGTCTGCAGAAAACAGGGTAACAAATGAGCTTTTAGAGCTTCAAAAGGAAAAAGAAAAAGGTAAACCGATTCCAAGGGAGAATGAAATTAATACCGAGGATAATAATAGTAAAGGTAATTCCAAGTCTCACGTAGAAATGCAGGTTCAAGTAGGCTCGGAAAGCAAAAGCGAAAAGAATGATAGTCTTAATATTCCACCTCAGGAGAATATAGAATTGGCGTCGTTAAGGAATATAGAGATGTACGCAGGAATGATTGAAGAGGTACGTCAGAAATATGATGAATCGATAGAGAAATTTGGGAAGATGCATTTAGGACTAGGGCCTAAAGAATTCGAAGAAATTGATGAGCAATTACAGAATATTCTACGAAAAAGAGATAGTGTAGTTAAAATCCTTAGAGAGTTAAGGGGAAAATTGGGCAAGGTATCTAAACAAGAAGTAGAGAAATTATATATTCATGTTGCAGTAGAGATGAACACACTAAGACGGAAATTCGTAGGAAGATTGGAACAGGAGGGATTGATTGAATTAAGTTCCTGGACAGAGCAGAAAAAGGATATAGAAGAAATACAGGAAACACATGGAAAACTGGAGGAAATATGGTATAAATGGAAGAATATTCAATCGTCGTTTAAATACGAAGAAGTAGTTAAAGGAAGGGCGTCCAAGAACAAATGGATCAAGTGAGAAATAAGTACCGGAAAACGATGAATCATGTATGCGAAGTATTGGATGACAAAGATATAATAACTATTCAGGAGTTAGATGAATTGAGAGAAATCAAGATTCGGGAATACAAAGAAATATTGGAGGCTGCTCAGAAGAGATATGAGGAATACATGTTGGAGCAGAACCGTCAGGCAAATGAAATAGTTGCCCAAGAGGAAAAACAAGCTGAAATTGAAGAAGAAAAAGAAGTCACGGTGCCAGAGGAGCCCAAAATTGATAGTAGAGAAGAAAAACAAGAAGAAGAAATCGTAATAATTCCAGTGGAGACTGAGAACAACCTTGAGATCCTTCCTGAAGAAGATATGGATACTCAAGAGGAAGTAGTAAGTCCAGACCAGGAGGATAGCCAAAGTGGAAACGAGCTGCGAAGTGAAGAGAATCATTTTGATAAAAAGGTTGAGCTGGAAGAGCCAGAAATAATCTCCGAACAGGAAATAATGAAAGAAGCGGAAGTTGAAGAGATGGAAATAATAATTCCTGAAGAAATGGAGAAAGGAAATGAAACCATAATAGAAACTATTGTCGAAGCACCGATAGAAACAGAGGTTCAAGAGTTCATGGAAATTGAAAAGGAAACCCCCGAAGAGATTCAGGAAGATCAGGAAGATAAAAGGGCATTAAAAGAAGAAGAAGAAGGACAAAAATTGAAAGCACAGATCCTGGAATTAATGATTAAATATCAGGACTGGCAACAAAAGAAAAGAGAAATGGAAAGAGGTCCAAACACGAGCCAAGAAAACCTCAAAGGAAAAGATGAGATTGTTAGAGATAATGAAAAGAAGGAAGGAGATGCCTTTGAAGAAAATCAGGAAAGAGGAAAACCGCAATTGGTAGTCGGTTTACAGGAAAACAGATACCCCATGGAAACTAGGAAAGGAGGAGAGACAATGTACAATGCCTTGGAGGAAGAGGACGCTCAGGCATATTTCAGTTGGAAAGTTCGTAAAAAGAAAGGGAGTGATAAAAGGAAGAGACAGAAGGGAGATCTGAAGGATCTAAAGAATTGGAAGAGTCGAAAAAAGAAATACTCTTTCGAAATGCCATCTCGATGCGAGATGAAGGAAAGGATTATTCCATTGGAACCAACGGGTAAAGCCAGATGCAACCGTGAAAGAATAAGAGGAATAAAATTAATTTTGTTTGTGATACCATCTCAAAAGGAGATGAGGAAGGTGGAAGAAAACCGAGAAGAGTCAGGTGAGGTTAGACCGAGCTCTTAAGAACTAAATGAAATTTTACAGACCTGGAGAGTCTGAAGATAATAATGATGAAGTTACGGGTAAAGCCATTTGCACCCGTAATGCATTAAAATAAGGTCATTAAGTTGACAATATGTAATGAAAAGAGAAACAGACTGGCAGGATGTCCGTCTTATAAAAGAAGAAAAGAAACAAACGGTTTGACTCAAGTTTGGAGAGAGCTCGCCAGACTAGAGGAAGATTAACAAAACACCCGAACGTGACAAGAAATTTATGACCCTGAAGTGTAGACGTCCACTAGGGGAATGAATGAATGAATGAATGAATGGGACCTTTAAGAAAGATCCAAATACAAACCAGAGAGGAAGGGAACTATAAAGAAATAATTGATTTTATTGAAGAAGAAAATTTCAATTTAAGGAAGGAGAATGATGAAATAAGGGAACGGGTAGGAATAGACCACACCCGTAAAGAAGAATGAGGTTCTGGAAACCTGATATCCAGACAAATAAAAAGGAGAAAGAAAGGGTAGGGACAGAGCGTACCCAACCGACACAATTACCGGATATGACTTAAAACAAGTAGTTCCGTGAAGAACTATACAGCCTATTTTCATATATCCTACTTATGTTAATTGCCACTATCAACATACACAATTTCAGTTTGATTGCTGTAATAGATTCGTAGATATTGAGAACCGACTAAATATTTCGGATGGTCGCCATGTTGGATTTTATATATGTAGGTCCTAGAGTTATGTACTGTTACATGCAGATTATTGTGAACGTGTAGTATTCAAACTTCAATCGCATAATTAGGACACAAGAAAAAACAAGGAGATTTAGAAAAATTTTCACAGCTGCCATCAGGAGGTTATGGAAACAATTGAAATAAATTAAGATGCCAGTGGATTAACATTCGGATAAAGATTTACTGTACCAAGTTTCACTGCATGCGGATGGTTAAATTACGAGAACCGTCCATGTGAATATTTATAATTCGCGTCACCGCCATGTTGGATTTGTGTTCACCAGGTTATTTAAAGTCCTATAGGTGAACTTAAGTTCATAGCCCCTATGAACATTATAAAATGCAGTTTGATTGCTAAAATAGATTCGTAGATATTCAGTATCGTCTAAATATTTCGGATGGTCGCCATGTTGGATTGTTAAATGTATAGGCCATAGAGTCATGTACCATTAAAGGAAAAGTATTGCGTAGGTTCATTATACAAACTTTCACTTCGATCGCATGACTACATCACAATAAATAAAATCTTAATTTTAAAATTCGCACTGCCGCCATCTTGAGGTTATGTAAACAATTGTACTAAATTAGATACCAGTGGATTACAATGTGTGTAAATATTTCCTGTACCAGGTTTCAGTGCGCTTGGAACATTAAATCGCGAGAAAGGTCTATTTAAAATGTTCAAATTCGCTTGGCCGCCATGTTCGTTTTGTAGTAAACCGGTTTTTGAAAATCTTATAGATGGACTTCCAGTAGTGCCCTTTATCTCCGTACCAAATTTTAGGAAGATACCGCTAATAGTTTCAGAGATATAGAATGCCGGTGAAATATTTCGCACATCCGCCATCTTGTGATTATGTAAACAATTGAACGAAGTTAGATGTCGGTGCATTACAATGTATATAAACATATACTGTACCAAGTTTCATTGCGTTTGGTTGGTCAAATCGCGAGAAACGACTATTTAAAAGTCGCAAATTCGCTTGGCCGCCATGTTGGTTTTGTAGTTACCAGGTTTTCAAAAGTCACATAAGTGAACTTATAGTATTTCCCTCTCACACCATAGAAAATGTCAGGGTAATATAGGTAATAGTTTCGGAGATATTGAATGCTGGTGAAATATTTCGCACAGCCGCCATGTTGGATCGGTGAGTCGTAACAAAATTTGAAGGGCACGGTCGAGGTCGCCGGGAATAGTGCTATGAACTTTCCGAGTTTCATTGAAATCGCTCCTGCCGTTTAGATTTTATTAGGGGGGGACACACACACGAATCACACACACACACACACACACACACACGCACACACACACGGACAAAAGGTGATCTCATAAGCCTATTTTTTCAAAATTGAAAATAGGCTAAAAATGAAAGAAATCAAATTATCGTGGGATTTTTGAGGAAGAAAAATCAGAAGGTACGGATAACGTTATGATGGCTTCGACAGTTAAAAAGGAAAAATAAGATTTTTTTTTTTGATAATTAAAATAAATTTCCTCAAAATTTTTCGAAAATTTATTTACCTAAGGAGGGGAGAGATGAACCCATGTACCATGGCCTCAAAGAGGGTCGAATCCATGTACTTTGAGAAAGGAATGAAAGAATCATACAGTCTCTAAGGGAACGGAGAGAGATTTCAAGCCAGGATTATAGCCTAACATTGTGCAAGCGCTAGGGCCAGGTGTTCCTTAGATGAGCTCATGCCTCTTGACATTTATAAGGAGCCAGTCATGGATATTATTAGAACGAGTGTAAAGTTTTGACTGTAAGACGAAGAAGCTGGACTCGGAAATTGCTCTTACGTTGCAGGAATATGGCAACCTCGCTGCTGAGTCAGAACAGGAATAATTAAATTTAACCCGTTTACGAGTATAAAAATAAGTAAACAGATACAGTACGGTGAATCATTTTGGATTAGAGATTTTTGTGTAAAGATAAACCTTGTAAAAATTGCACAGGAAAAACTGCAAACGCAAGTAGACGTCATTGGGGGTTCACCGAGACCCAAGGAGTGGGAGAATAAAAAAAAGAACAGCACCACCCACACAGTTGAGGACGAGAAATTAATTAATATCTCGGAAATGCACGATCGATTTCCATGCACAGGAAGATTATTTTACGTTTGGAAGACTAGCTTTCTGGATATATAATTTTTATAATTGTGCGACAATTAGTTCAAAAGTTGGTCACGAAAAGGACTAGAGTTTTATCTTTTTTGGCTGAAAGGTATAAAACTCCTGGCCTCACCAAGCCAATCATGCAGTTATTCTGACAGCCCGTGAGGGGGTGTTACTCTGCATCAGTGCATGCAGTCTACGAGAGCCCGTGAGGGGAACGTCACGCTGTATCAGTACATGCAGTAGTAGTCCGTCCAGGGGGGCGTTACGCTGGGGCATCATAATCATCAGTCTACGAGCATTCCGTGAGCGGAAGTGCTGCACCACATCGTATACGCAGTATTCAAGAGTCCGTGAGGGGGACGTTAAGCTGTATCAGACATTGATCCAGAGCCTGTGGGAGGCTATGTTACAAGTTCACCGAGTGTAGACCAGTTACGATATAAGTACGCTACGCTGAGGGTTAGCAGTTCGAGACTTTGAAGAGTCCTAAATTATAAAGAACATTAAATATACGGACTTTAAAGCAATATCGCCAAAGTAATATACAGCGATCAGTAGGGAACTTCGAGTTCCAGAAGAACACTGTTCGATACAGTTACGAAGTTATAAGAACTCCAAGAAATAAACGGCGTTACGTTTAGTAAAGACATTGTTAAAGACATTAAGTCCTGTAAAGGAACTTTACAGTAATTACGATCGCGAAAGATAGAAGTTCAAGCGAAAGGAACTTAGGAACTTAGTTTCGAAACCAGAGGGAAAACGTACTCTAGTGAGAAAACGTCAAAAATATACGATAGACAGTATACGGTCCTCGAAGGGAGGCCAAGATATAGAAACTATAGGGTACGATAGACAGTATACGGTCCTCGAAGGGAGGCCAAGATATAGAAACTATAGGGTGTGATAGACCACCATATATAAATAAAGGTGACGGCAAAGAAAATACATTTATCGCCTAGTTAAAGCAGATAAAGTAAAGCCGAGTAATAGACAATAGAAGCGGTTTTGAGAGACTGAAACCAGTAGTTTCCATTGTAGGAGAGAGAAACTTTGAACGAGTAAAATCACACGTCCAATGCAGGTCGATAGGATTCACATCAGGGATCATCAACAGCCGACAGAAATTGTAATAATCGTTGAGATACGCCCGTGTGATAGGAGTGAAGTGTAAATATTGTAAGAAAAGAAATAAGAGTATCATTTTAAGTGTTTTAGGTAAAGTGAAAGCGTTTTATGCACAGTGATATGTGTTATAATATGTACCAGAGTAATATTTTTTAGTGTTTTAATGTGTGTTCAAAACGGATACACCAGTGTATAAAAAAAATGTTGTCAGTGTTAAATATAGTGAATATGTGTCAAGAAATTTCTGTACATAAGATGAGATTGTACAATATGGAGTAGGTCAAGAAGGTGGGCCAAAATGTCACATCAAACGAGAATAAAGGTCAGAAAACGACCTTAAACATGTAAGTAAAGATTTTCATTATGTTTTGGTGTCGGGAAAAATTTTGTGTACAATTCCACCGGAGTTTTGAGTAGAAGGGATGTTTTTAAATGAATAATAACTAAATAAGAACGCGATCTGAACGAAAAAAACGTTTTAAGAAATAATAAATAAGTATGTGAAATAATAAATCCTGTAGAGGAAATGCATGGAATAAAATGTCAGTATTTAATGAATGTTATAAAAGCAAGCGTGATAATAATAATTATAACAAAGATATTTACATAAAGGTAAATTTGAATTATATGAAAGAAATAGCTTTTGAGCTTTTGTAAGGAATGAAAACATGATGTGAATAACAAGGTAAAGAAATCTAAATAAAGATTAAATTGAATGATATAAAAATATAGAGCGTTGAAGCCTTAACAAATGTATAAGACATGATGTGAATGCATGTTCTTAAAAAGGGAGCGATTTATTGTCAACGGAAAATATTAATATAAGAATTAAGATATGTATCAATTGTTACTATGAAATGTATCAGTTCTTTGGAAGACATTCGGCCGTAAAGTAATGTGTAGCGTAATGGAACGCAATTAAATAAAAAGTCACGCTAGGAACGCGTAAAAGTTAAAGTACTTGGTAAATTACTTATGGAGGGTAGTTGATTGCAGTGAATTGAGATATGTTGTAAGTCCTCTAAATTGTGACGTGGATCACGAGGCCATGTGTGTATTATTTAAAAGGGAGCTAATGTATGGTATTATTGAGCGTAGGTCCTGTAAGCTACGGCTTGACCCTAAATCGCGTTTTGTATAAGTCCTCTGATGTGGAAATGTTCCCGAGGCATGTTAAGAGATTCGAACCTAGAATCCTTTTGTTGTTAAAGCCCCTAATTATTCGTCGTAGAATGTGTATTAATCTTCCCAATCAATGAGGACCCTCTCATAATTAATAAATGCCAAGGTTACGAAAGTGGTTTGTGAGCCAAAGAATATTGTTGAATGGAAATAAGTGAAGTAAAAGCCAGGTCTCTCCACAGAACTGAGAATAATGTGAAGGTTTGTTTTAAAGCATTGAAGAGAGCTGCCACCGTAGGTTAGGCAGAGAATCGCTTTCCTTGTCATAAATCACGCCCGAGTATAATGGCCTGACCCTCATTGAGCGAGGGTGGGTAAAAACCGTCTTGTAAGATGTGTTAAATACACCGTGAGTGTTTAAAGTTGTTAATGACCCGGGCGTTGAACCGAGGTCCTTGTAGATTGATATTATCGCTTGCCAATTCAGATCGTAGTTTTCTTATGTGATAATGGTCTTATAAGACAAATGAATTAAATAAAATCCCTATTGTAATATTGGATGGAAAATAGGAATCCACGAGTTTTGTGAAGATAACTAGGTTTCGGGAGTGATCATAGTTTTTGACTTTGTCAAGTAATCTTTATAACTCTGGAGTACACAAATAGGTTTCCCGATCACCGTAGTGAATTTGCAAAACTTGAGAGAGATAGTAAATATGGAGAACATGTGATATGCCCAAATATTGAAGTGAATAATTAACATGTAATTTTAAATGTAATTATATATTTGTTTTGATGATAAGAAAAGATAAAAATAATTCTTGAGGTGTACAAAAATATGACACCATTATTATGGGAAAGTATCGAGCCAAAGAAGCTCGTAGTTATTTGGAACTTTAAGATAAGTACTTTATGGAAGTGAAAATAATCGTGAATTGTTGGTTTTAAAGAAAACCATGTGTTTTAATCTAATATTTGTTTTATTTTTATGCTATTCCTTGTTCACTTTGGACAAGTAGAATGATATTGGTCAGTAGTTTATGTGTTTATTTGTTTGTAGCGCCATAATTTTTGATTAATTAAATGTGTTAAAATAGGAGTTGATTTTGTTGTTATTTTTGCAAGTGTATCCTCTATTTAATCCAAAATATGTAAGTCACAGAGTGGGAGAACTTACCGCAGCCCCGAAAAATCCCGAATTGAGCAATGCTGGCATACTGTGATTTGCATATTTCTTGCTGCAAGGGCACAATATCTCCTGTAGAATAAGTTTCAAGGCACAAGAAACACACAAATGTATTACAAAATATAGGCCTACGTTCCTGCGCGCGACTGAATGGAATTAATGGTTCGCCTGATACTCGGATATTTTCTCCCTCCCTTTCAAAAAAATTCCGCGCGGCGATAATCATCTTCCTCCCATGGCTTCGAATGGGTACACCTCGACCAGTTCTTGACGATTCCTGAACTGGATGTATCCTCGGTCTTCCTCTACGAGAAGTCATCCTTAAAAACGTCACCACTCGCAAACCAAAATAAAGCTAACCTTAATCTAATTCACACGAACCTAAGCTTAAACTGACACTAACACTATATAAATAAATAACGGACACTAATGAATTATAAATATAAGTATAAATCCTACACGAAAAAGTAATTAACTAATTAATTCAAAACAAATATAACGCAGCAAGGTCAATGTGTGCACTCTGGAAGCAACCAAACAAGCGACTGGTCAAACGACAAGAACGTGGCCAAAGAGCGTCATTCAAATTGGCAGCGCTGTATGGTTTCCATGTCCACAAGCCTTGCGTGCGATCTAGCCGTCAACTGTTTTTGCCTAGTGGCGCCGAAATGTCAGATTCCAACTCTGGATAATACAACTGTAATGGTAGCGAGTTGTATTCTTTTATTATAGAGGGCATAATTCCTTTAGTTCCAAATTTAATGGATTGGGAATGGCTGGTGAATATTCGATTTACCCCTCTTGTTGCATAATGATGAATGTCATTTGCATGGGTAAAATGGATGTGTGTGTGTATCAATTTGTTTTCTAATTTGTATACAAATACTGTTGCTGACATAGCTATTTGTTTTTGCAGTGGCATAATTTTTGTTCTTGAGTATAATTCATTTGAGGGTGTGAGCCAAGGAAATCCAAAGATAGATTTTATAGCACGTTTCTGGAGTATCTCAAGTTCTTTTATCAGCTCCTTCTTACAATATCCCTATATGAAATTCATGTACATTAGATGTGAATGTATCAGAGCAAAGTATATATTTTTCAATTGTTGGCTAGTAAGACAGCTATATCTTAATCTGAAAATAATACCAATTATAGGGCTGATTTTATGTTTTACATTTTCTACATGATTTTCCCAGGTTAGTGTACTATCTAGTGTGATACCTAAGTATTTTGCCGATTTAACCCTTTCTATTTCTTTGTTGGCTATGTAGACTATGTTTGTGGTCTCAATCTTGTATGATGGTTTATGGAAGAATAAATATGTTGTTTTAGTGATATGATAACCATTTTGTGTGATCTCAACCAATCCACCAGCTTATTGAGATCATAATTAATATTTAGCATAATTTCCTGTTCAGATGTTCCCAGATAGAGTATAAAAATATCATCTGCAAATAGTTTAAGCTTGCCTTTCAATTCTAATAATACTATATCATTAATATAGGCCAAGAAAAGAATTGGTCCTAAGACAGAACCTTGAGGTACTCCTGTGTCAATTCTCATTTGAGATCCTTTTACATTATCGATTGCAACATATTGTTTTCTGTTTGTGAGGTAGTTCTTGAACCAATCATGTGCCACTCCTCTGATGCCTGCAAATTCTAGTTTATTAAGGAGAATCTTATGGTTAACCAGATCGAAGGCTTTTTGAAGGTCAATTAGTACACCAGCAGCTAGTTTGTTTTCGTCTAATGCCTTTTCTACATCAGTTACTACTTCAAATATAGCACTATCAGCTCCTCTATTTGAAATAAACCCATATTGGCAGTTTGCAAAGTAATCATTTTTCATGAAGAAATTCATAAGTCTTCGTTTAACAACGCTTTCTAGAACCTTGCTGATGGCAGATATAATATTAATGGGTCTGTAATTTGATGGGTGGGTTTTGTCTCCATTTTTGTAGATCGGGACCACCCTAGAGACTTTACAGGCATCGGGGAATATACCAGTCATGAGTGAACGATTTATTATTTTGACAAGATATGGTGTAAGGTTAATTGGAGGATTATCCATTTCGCAAGGTCCGTATTGACGTGTACAATGACAATTTTAATGGGTTAAGGGGTCTCCGCCCAATCAATACAAGTATTGATTGGGCGGAGACCCCTTAACCCATTAAAATTGTCGTTATGGTGTAAGGCCCTCAAGACACAATTGTAGCATGACATTAGTAGTGTTGTCCTCACTTATATTGTTTTTGTGTTTTAGTGAGTTTATAATTGATTGTATTTCATTAGCATCAGTAGGTAACATAAAGATTGTCTTAGTGCTAGTAGTATTTTTATAGCTAGTAATGTCCGAGGTAGAACCGTTTCCTTGATTTTCCCATATACTGTTAGCAATATTGACATAATATTTATTAATTTCATCACATATATTTTCCTTTTTTTCGATATTTGTGCCGTCGACTATAAGTTTGACAATTTCATTTTTCCCCTTCTTTGGCCTATTTAACATCTCATTAACAACACTCCATACTTCCCTCTGATTATTTGCATTTTGAATTTTTTGGTCAAAGTAGTTTCTTCGTAGGTTTCTCTTAAGTTTTGTAACTTGGTTGCTAATAATTTTATATTCTTCTAAAATTTCTGCAGATGGTTTTTTAACTTTGGTTTTTGTATATATCTTATCTTTCCTGATCTTGTGTGATCCAGGGTTTTATTGGTGGGGCACTTGGCTCCTTATTCGTATATTTCATAGTACAGGCTTCTATTCCTTTATTAATAAAATCACCGAATTTATTGTAGTAGTCATTGATGTTAGTTTCATTGCATACAAATTCTTGAGTTATTAAATATTTATTAAGTTTTTTGTAGTTTATTTTATCCTTTTCTATTGGCCTATCATCACATATTGAGTTCCTGTTTATCTTTTTATTTCTCATTTCACAGATTAGTAAATGGTGATCACTCAATCATTATCAATATTATAGACATTACATATTTTGTCACAGTCGTTCACCAATACATGATCAATTAGAGTAGAGCTAGTTTGTGTTACACGAGTTGGATATTTTGTATTACATAAGACTAGACCTTATGATTTGACTAGGTTAATATAAATACTAGTATATCTGTCTCCAAATAATAGATCGATATTCATATCACCTAGTATTATAACAGGATTCGTTGAGTAAGAACAAATAATTACTTCGAGATCAGTTAGAAAGTGTGGAATGTTGCTTTTATGAGGGTTATAAGCAGTGATTATATTGTATTCTTGATGGCCTTTTCTCACAGTAATGTGCAGTATGCTGTGGGTGGAATTTATTTCCTTTACAACGGTACTGCTACATTTGTTTGAAATATACAAAGATACTCCCCCTCCAGTTTGCTTTCTAACTATGTGATAAGCAACATATTTCTTAATATTGAAAAACATTTTTGTTTGCTCTGTTAACCAATTTTCTGAGATTGCTAGGACATCTACCCCTTTGATTCTGTCTAAAATTATTTGGATATCATCGAACTTGTTTTTTATGCTATGTGCACTTATCTGTACGCATTTTAGTGTACTGGTATCGGTTATTATCAGTTTACTGTCCTTAATTTTATAATAATCGCTAAGTGTTTGAAAATACAGGTGAAAATATTTACAAAATGTACAAATATTTAGTTGCGGTATTGGTAATGCAACTGTCGGTGTATGCTAAATGCAGTATATATGATGTTAGGTGAAATGCTAAATGGTGATAGATATCCGGAGTTTGTAATTTGGAGTGATTATATGGTTGTAAAAGATCAACTATGGTTGTATGTATGTCTACCCCTTATTATTCCCGTTTTTCCAACGGGGTCGGGGATGAGATGCGATGGAAGTCTTTGTGGCGATGGTTTTTACGGACGGATGCCCTTCCTGACGCCAACCTCATGAGAGGAGTTAATGAGAGATGAAATGAATGATGGTGAATGAAACTGGGCAAGGATGTGGAAGGAAGCGGCCGTGGCCTGTCAGAAGGGACCGTCCCAGCATTTGCCTGGTGTTGAAAATGGGAAACCACGGAAAACCATTTCAAGGACGGCTGACGGTGGGGCTCGAACCCACGCGTCTACCGAGTCAGCAGAGAGCTTGGCCCCATGACCTAATGCTGCGCTTTAGCCAGCGTAGCCACTACTGTCGGTAAAAGATCAACTATGGTTAAACTGTAATATTACAGGCTACTTAGCGATACAGCCAAGCTAGATATAAAAAAAGGGGGAAGGGGGAAATTAGGGGGTTAATAGGTAAATGTTACCTGGATCAGGTATACGATGTACTTTTCTTCTGCAATGAACCAATATTCGCGGCAGTATTAAAGGTGCCGGGATGTCCTCATAAGACCGGGCAGCGCTTAGTTTGAATGGCTTATGGTCCACGCGTGGCGAGAAATGTTCCGCGGTCTTAGATAGTTGTAGACCCACCTCATTCAATAACATATATCTTATCTAGGTTGGCAACACCCCACATAAACACATCGCACTGACTCCGCACAGCACATATGAACAGGGGGGAGGAAAAGGGAAAAACCAGTGTCGTTGAGATAACAGCCCATCTCAGTCGACCACACCTGGAGTAACAGTGAACACGAAAACTGCGCATAGCTCCAGCAAGGAAGACAACCAGATAAGTAGTTGCCTGTAATATTGCAGTTTAACCATAGTTGATTTTTACAACCATGTAATCATTCCAAATTACAAACTTCGGATATCTATCACCATTTAGCATTTCACCTAACATCATATATACTGCATTTAGCATACACTGACAGTTGCAGTACCAATACTGCAACTAAATAATTATACATTTTGTAAATATTTTCAACTGTATTTTCAAACATAGATTTTATAGCCTAAGTGTAATGGATCTGATGATGATCGCTTGATGATAGAAACTGGTCATCCTAGTGTACTTATTAATCTCATGTAATTTATTTCAGGATTAGGGCATAACCCAGCTCTTTTGGGTACACTTGTGTTGACCGACTGAAAAGCACTTAATTCTTGTTAAGGGATGTAGCCTGTGATTCATTACATCCACCAACACTCTTAAAATAAATCAGTGTCCTGGTGATTGAACCCAAATATTCCCCCTCAATCAGTGAATAGCAATTTCATTATCGTCTAAGAATACACAACAAGGTGGACATACAACAAACTGTCAATCAATGTATAGGAAAAGGACAGGCAGGTGTGGTGGAAGGAGAGATAATACTGAATGGACTATTGTGTGAATGCCTACCTTTGAAGATTATCCCTGTCCTTTTCCCTTTTATCTCTCCCTCTGTCTGCACCTGCTCCTCTTCCTGTCCATAGATTGGTAATGGTGGTGATTGGCGGAGTATTTAGGTCATCTGCCCCTCTTACCAAGGAGTAGGAGTGCAGGGAAGCGACAGTGCCCGCAATGGCAAGCACCAGCATATTATTAGCTAATATGAGATTGAACAGATTGTGCAGACCAAGGTTTCTTAGTGTGTCAGCAAGATCCACACACATGGTTAAAATGTGGGTCACAGTCAATATGGCTTCACAGGTACAAAGTGGGGGGGGGGGTGCTTCCTTCTCATCAGGCACATGTGGGTGGGACTCGCATGATCTATCCTCGGTCTGCACATACTGACAGACTCCCTCCATGTCCAGAAAGTGCTCTGCCTGACATTAGTAGTTTCATTAATCATTCTCAGTTTTCTTGGTTTTGGATCGGCTAAATACTGAATTTCTCAGAATGTCAATGTTTTAAAAAATACGACAGAACATAACGTCCGCTAAATCCACACGTGCACGTCTATCCCTCATTATTTCAGTTTTCATCGGGGTCGGGGATGAGATGCGATGCAAGGCTAGGCGGTGGATGGTTTTTACGTCCGAATGCCCTTCCTGACGTGAACCTCAGGAGAGGAGTTAATGAGAGATGAAATGAATGAAGAAGAAGAATGAGACTGGACAAGGATGTGGAAGGAAGCGGCTGTGGCCCATCAGAATGTACCATCCCAGCACTTGCCTGTATTTAAATTGGGAAAACCATTCCAAGGACGGCCGACGGTGGGGCTCGAACCCACATCTACCAAGTCCATAGATAGCTTGATCTCATGGCCTAGCGCTGCGCATTAGCGAGCGTAGTTACCACTGTCGGTGCTAAATGCACACATTATATCACAAATAAAGGATAAATATTATCATGCTACGTACTGTCAATTTCCAATGAGGTAATAATAAAATGCTTTACTGTACCTTAATGTCCCAATGTAGGAAGTTTCTTTTTCTTGTTGCTATGCTCACTGCCGTCATTGACATGCTCAGAACTATTCTAACAAACTTAAAGATTGCCTTCAATATTAAATCCTTCACCTTTTGTCCACAGATGCACTCATCATAGTCACAATAGTCACAATTGACAGTTGACAAGGCTGTTCCACAGGTCACTTAATTTGAAAAAGGCACTTGCCAACTGTGTAGAGTTCATAATATACTACAATATAGAGGACACATTAAGATATACACCCAAGACTTTTTAGTGCTTTTAGTGCCGGGAGTGTCCGAAGACATGTTCGGCTCGCCAGAGGCTGTAGCTGCTTCAAACGGACACCCCTAGGGTAAGCTACAAGTTCCGTTCAATTTCAAGTAGTTCACACTTTCGCTACCAGATGTCAATGATACCTAGTGGTGAAAGGAAGGAAGGAAGCTTTTAGTTTTACGTGACCGTTAATCATGCGATCATGAGCCACGGGACCTCCTTTTTACGTGGAATCCGAACCACAGGACATGACATTTCACTTCGAAAATCTCACATGCATTGACCGAGAATCAAACCCGGTCCACCTTGGTGAGAGGCCAACAGCTTGACCGCTGCGCCACCACGCCCCCCCCCTAGTAGTGAACGTTGGAACTTTGATAGAGCGTTACAATGAAATATAACCGAGAAATTTAGCTCCACACAAGTTTAGTCTGTGGAAGGATCTTTTACATGCCATAAATCTATGACATGGGACTGCCGGCTTTACTTCCCCTCCAAAGGAAGGCATACTGAAGGATTTTAACGCTCTTAAAAAATCCGACGATTTCGGCCGGGTTTGAACCCGCTATCTTGGGCACAGCAATTCAGCATGCTACCAACTATGCCACCGAAGCTGCTGAAAGTCCTTCATGCTGTAAATGATCAAAATATACATCACCAACTTCCATTCCCTTTCCCTCTCTCAACAAACCAATACAAAGTTTGTAGCGTTTATTAATGCCCCAGGTTGGTAGCGACAAGTGTAACAGTTTGACCCTCACGTTGAGCGACAAATGTACCAGTTTGGCTGCCCCTAACTGTTGGGTGATAAATGTAACTGTTTTCCTTTGGCTAAGCTATGTTGTTTTAATGGGCGCCAAGACCTCAACGTAATGTTGAAATCTAAATTTGTATTTAACAACGTCTAGCTCTGGTAGAACACCTTCAAGAATCTATTCACTCAGATCGTGGTATGATTTGATCATTAACCCAACAAACAATTGTATCAGGAGAAGGAATTGGTCTATATCTAATGCTACCTACTGAAAGCAAAGATTGCATTGTAAAAGAAATGAATTTATTATATAAAACAAGTATAGCAAAATTAATAATAATAATAATAATAATAATAAGTTTAAAATTTAAATTGGAGCGTTGCGATTTTAATATTACCGATAGAAAATTACGTTCGTAATAATTTGCTTGATAGTGTTTTCTAAGACATAGAAAACCTATCTGTATGCTTATAATTTTTTATAAAATGCTCCGAAAAATATCTTAATAATAATTATAATAAATTAATAATAATAAATTAACATGAAAAATTCTCTTGGCTGAACAATTTTCCGCGTAAATAAATATAGAATGGCTTCCTACTGACTTATGCCAGTGGCATAAAAACCCCTCGAAAAACACGTTACATATTCGCCTCGGATCATCGGATGATTTACCGTGACGACGGTCCATTATCCGATTATCCCAGATACGTTAATAATCCCCATCCAAAATACATATTACATAAATGAAATCACCCTAAATTACAGATATATACACTCATAATTTTTCTTCACGCACTTTGCGTCAAAGTTTGTTGTCACTATGGATTGCACTTTGCAACCAGTCCAATGTTTTTCATATAGAATAGTGTTCCACGGATATTTCCGCCTCTCAAATTTCTCTATGTTGGAGAAATAGACATAATTAATGTGTGAGCACTATGTATTTATGATGTCATATCACACGCATTGAAGGTGTTCTGATATATTTATATCACCATAGAACTTCCTAATTTCACTGGAGGTCCCTTCCTTATGGTGAAATTTAATCTCACTTATCACTGAGCACACGATCACACTATTGTGCCAGCGCATCGTGACCATAATACTTGATCTCTCTTTATAAAAGATGAAATTAATATTGACTTCTGAAAAAAAAAACCAGTAAATGCGTATTACATATAACACCAAATATTTCTGTGCCGTAATCGCCCTGTCTTCTTAAGTTCCCGTAGACCATATTCTACTTAATACTAGTTCTCAACACAGACCAGTTCTCCTCACACAAATGAAACCATTGTACAAATTACCTTAAATTACACACTTACAAATCTTACATGGCGAGGCCGTAAACAGAAATCACGTGTGCTGTTATGTATGAGTTTCATGAAGGACTGTCTCGCATTCTGATGGCCCATCTTTTGTCCCGTTGACGCCTTAAGCAAAAATACCCTGTACAAGCGCTCACCCATCTCTTGGGGACAAATGGGAATTCAACAGCGCTACCAAATTCTGGCCTTGGTGTATTGTACCCATGTGAGTAATCTCGATGGAAAATATGCTTCTGCCTCCAGCTAGCGTCAGGACTCGAGCGTGTACCGTCTCCCCATTGAGCAGTTGCATATTTTGGATTTGAGGCTAAAATGTATCAACTCTACAATGATAAGGCACAACTCTATTCTAAAACTTTAATTCAGTAATAAAATTCATGGCTTCAAACAAACAAGACAATCCCCATAACCATAAAACAAAGCAAACAAAAATTACTTCCACAATCCACTCATATGAACATAATATAATCATAATAAAATCATCTCATAACACAAACCTTTACCCTTATATCAACTTCACGATAATACTTTAGTGCGCTGATGCACATACAACTTCAGAAACAAACTGTACTTTAATTCTTCTGTCATCCAATGTGACTTCATTAATTCTACAAAATTATTTATTCCTTAAACCTTGTCTTAATTTGACAATAATGTGTACCGTGTGTGTTTTGATCTTTCTCCTTCCACCAAATGCTTTACATGCATTAGCCTATTCTGGTGTTGCACAGCAGTCTACGTACAACTCCATAATTATGTAAGCTACCCCTACACATCCTCTATTTATATAGTTCCAATGCATGCCGTTTGTGATTTCATCTTAAAAACGTTAATTATTGCTGTGTCGGATGGTACAATTAAACTACCTTGCGCGCGTAGCCTGTGGCATCTAGTAACCAACTTCTGAAAAAGTTGTCAGTGACAGTACAAATGCAACGTCTAACCATTCGTTAGATAACTAAAGTCATGAACCATCAGCAGGGCCGGATTTACCGTAAGGCAAAATAGGCACGTGCCTAGGGGCGCCGCAGTCCAAGGGGCGCCACAAGGCGCCCCTTCGGTCAGGCAACCGGCAATGATCTGTACTGGAGGCGCCCCGAAGGGCACCGCCGTCAGGCGTCCTCTTTGCTAGGGCTTTAAATGTGCTAAGTTAGGATTATAGCAGTATATATGCTAAAATAAATATTGAGAAATGAGCAGAGACATTTAGAAAAAATATCGTGTCTTTTCGCATGCCCGCCCATGCCCTTCCACTTTGCTCTTCGTTATGCCGCTCGACGCCCTTTCGTCCCGACATGTGTGAGAGGGTTGGGGGAGGCGGGGGAGCGGAGCTGTGCTGCGCGCACTGTTGTTGCGGTAGCTAGGTTTGCTTGCATTGTAGTAGCAACGAAGTGCCCCGCACCCCACCCCCCTTGCCTGTGCTGTGTGCGAGTTCGAGCATGCGTTGTGTTGTTTTGTTGTGTTGTGATCTGCAATAAATGTTTTAAACCATGGGCAGCAAAAAGTTGTCTGGTTACCAAAACCGTGTCCGCAAAGCTGAAGAGGATAAGGAAGCAGAGGTTACACTATCAAAATGTCGGAAAATAAATGAGTTGTTGAGTGCGCGTGTGAATCCTACACCTCCAACGACAAATTCGGGTAACAATAACAATTCTTGCTCTGCGGTTCACGACATTGACTGCGATGGAGTTCAGCAACTTGAGGTAAGCTACTGTACACGAATTACTTTACGCAATGTAGGCCTTTCCCAATAGGCGATTGCTTGATACACTGTTGCACAAAGTGACATACGTAAAAACCGTACCGTGCCTGCAGAGTATGTTAAAAGTTGTTTCTTTTTAATTTACTATGTTTGAAGTGCTCTAATTAATACGGTATTTTCCTCTTCAGCTCCAACTCTTAATTTTTAGCCTATTTTCAATTTTGAAAAAAAAAATAGGCTTATGAGATCACCTTTTGTCCGTGTGTGTGTGCATGTGTGTGTGAGAGAGAGGTGTGTGTGTGTGTGTCCCCTAATAACTTCTAAACGGCTGTAGCGATTTCAATGAAACTCGGTAAGTTCATAGCACTATTCCGCACGACCCCGACCGTGCCCTTCAAATTTTGTTACGTCTCACCAATCCAACATGGCGGCCACGCGAAATATAAATATTCACATGGACGTTTCTCGCAATTTAACCATCCGAGTGCAGTGAAACTTGTTACAATAAATCCTTATACGAATGTTAATCCACTGGCATCTAATTTATTTCAATTGTTTCCATAACCACAAGATGGCAGCTGTGCGAAATTTTAAAATCTCGTTGTTACTTCTTGTGTCCTAATCATGCGATCGAAGTTTGAATGCTACACGTACACAATAATCTTCATGTAACAGTATATAACTCTAGGACCTACATATATAAAATTCAACATGGTGACCATCCGAAATATTTAGTCGCTTCTCAATATCTACGAATCTATTACAGGAATCAAACAGAAATTTTGTGTGTTGATAGTGGCAATTAACATAAGTAGGATATATGAAAATAGGCTGTATAGTTCTTCACGGAACTACTTGTTGTTGTATGAATTAAGGCTAGACATGATTTTTGGAAAGGGTATTCACAAAGTGTTTTGGTTGCACAAACGTTAAACTGTTTCATGTAGTTTTACTCCAAGCTGTTTTTTTTTAAATTATTGAATTGACTATGTTTTTCCTGCGTAAAAATTCAAGCATAAAATTATGCTGTCAGCCATATATCTGTTTATTCCTTTTTTCCGAACCTTACCTCATGCGAGTGGCTATGCCTTATCATAAAAATCGGGGGTGTGGGGTGCTCAAGTGAGGAGGGGCGCTCAATGGAGAGGTGCCTTTAGCGTAACTTTGGGTAAATCCGGCCCTGACCATCAGGGTGATCTATAATAATCAATGTGTTCTTAAACCACATGGCTTCATTACTCAATATAACAATATTTCATTTCATGTCATTAACAGGGTCTAAAATCTTCCCATATTAAACCTTCTTTCACGGTTTGCTTGCCTGTCCTAGACCCTCCTCTGAGCGGCCTGCACACAATAGAAGTGGAGTGGGGTTCCAACATTACCTCGACCCTCGCTTCCTGTCTAAAGGCTTTCTTCACCAAGTAGTATAAGATTTTACAAGACAAATACTGTGGTCCCAATGACACACATATCCCAATGGACTTTAATTGAATATTATGCAAATAGGTACTGAATGAGCTTTACATTTACTCCTACCCCGAGGATAATAATATCTGGCACCAAATAGGCCCATTTCAACATGAAGGTACGAGGTTCATAAAACATTGGTCTAATAGGTAACCGGTGTCTTAAATAACTGCGGTCAGCCATGCTGCCGTCTGAGGTTCGCTTCAACGAGCCGAATCACTCAACAATAAGTTCTCGGGGAATCAGATAGAGTGTAGAGGTGTCCATCGTTTGCCTCTCACCTATCACGGGATTCGAACCCAGAACATTCCATATCCATCATCAGAGTTAGGGTCCAATTCACTAAACACTCTGACACAAAGCACATCTCCAATTATGCCCACGGCATACGAGATTTCATACGTCGAATAGACCACCTGGTTCCTGACCTAATGTTACGACCTTCGTCCTATAATATTAAGAGAAATCTATCAATTACTCTATAAGCTTTTCACATAGGCTGCAAATTCAATTCACTAAAAGCTCTTCCATTTCCTGGCATAATTATATTCCCATTAATACAATATATATTCTGATATAAACTCTTTTCTTAATCCCGTAATGTAATCTTACTGTATAATCTTACTGCTTAGATCGATAAGTCTTGCCCTTTAGCGTAAATATTTCTTGCTTACAACATTTTTACCTGATGCGTTCATTCATACCTTTTATATATTCATTATTATTATTATTATTATTCTCACTGACATAAATTACCAAAATCCGACACAACTAATCATCTTAAAAATCGAACAACCGTGTTCGTTTCATTTACATAACTGATTTGCCATTTTAAATTAATAGTGGTAACGATTAATCCACTCATTGATGAAAATTTAACATCTCAACTCTTATTAAAATCAACACAATGATGATTAAACTTGGAGAGTCTATCTCCTAATCTGATTCTTACTGGCATCTTTATAACTCTGAAATCACATAACATGCAGTGGCCTATACCTCTACTTAAACATAATTTGTGGGGTACTTACATATCGGCTCATCATGGTGGCTCCACCCACTCATATCCTTCCGGGTCGCCTGCCATATGCAGATTTAGTGCGCCATTTGCATCTTGAATACACACATTTTATGATACATATCTTCCGTTAACCACACGACACTTTGCATTTCTATAAAGAAGCTATTGCTTCCAAAACACATGACACTTTATAACACTTATTAAACCATTAATTTAAAAGACATTTCACATATGATTTATACATAACACACGTCACTCTGTACACTTTTCATTGGTTGAAATTCCCTAGCAAAGATATCAAAATTGCAGGTGTCGACGGCATCTCCCGTGCTCCTACCAACTCCTGATTGAAAGTCTGGTTCAACTGCCCTCGGAATTCACCAACAGTTTATCCATACTCCTACGGTAAGCTTCCTGCTTTGCATAAATATGCTTACTTCCGTCCTGAGCGTTACTATTTGGTATTCTTAATACATTACCAAATGCTTCGTAAAGTTTCTCCCAGCGCATTCCAGCGTAATTAGACATGTATGATCAGTCAATATTTTATACATTGCGCTTAACACTGTACATAACTTTACACAGATTATTATTTACAATAGTTCTGCAACTTATCTCACACGTTGCTTCCTAAGTGAACACACCATTGTTCGTGCTGCCGACTACACATGCAGCGACGACTGTCTGCGACACTCCGTGACAAACTGTGTCCAACTGGGTAAACTGCGTAAGACTGGGGTGCAACTGGCTGCTCTGCCAAGGGTCGACTCCCTTATATTGGATTCACACAAAAAGTAGAGCTAAATTTTCCCGCGTTATCTCGACTCCTCTCCCAGCATGATTCTGGTCTCGAAACCATGCTCATCGGGTTCCTATTTCTTCACTGATCCCAGAACTCTCTGCGTGCTGGAGAATCGCTCGGCCAATTAATTAATATTAATTCCTTTCTTCATAGCGTGGGGACGCTATCTCACTGGGAATCCCTGGCAACCTCGTTAAACTCAGCCGCGAACAACCATAGTCTCTGTTCTTCCGCACTTCAATAAATATGCGTCAATTTCGCAGATTAAAGGCTCTAAAATTAGCCTCCTGGCTAAAGATTCACCTGTGCGCAACTCTCATGTCATTGCGTTACTCCAATCACGAGTAATCAAAGATTTTCCTTGGGATCTCTCCCCACTCTTCTCCGTTCTATTCTCAGTCGGGAAAAAACTGGGTCATTATTCAAGCCCCCAACCTCTTCCAGACGACATAACGAGGTCAGCAAGATTGACGTGGCTCCAAGGGGCACCTCCCACAATTCTGAGCCTATTAGTAAAACGTCAAACTCTGCACTTTCTGTGCTCCAAGTCCAGTATAGCCTACTTCAAGTAGTCTAATAATGCTGTATTCTGCTCCCTTTTCCTGCATTATTTTGATAAATAATGTCATTATCAACTGAAATCACACCAGTGATTAAATATACACTTTTCTCTAGGGGTTTTTTACAATGAAACTCCCTCAACAGACCTCGGGTTCGTTCCCTGGTGGAACCTTTATACTGAGATCACAGTCTCTGAGATCCACGTTCGATACCAGTCAGGATAACCCCCTCGGGTTCATATTCCTCTTGCAAAACTTATAGAAGTCAATTACAAGTGACTCTCTATAAGTAACCAGCTGACTGTCTACCACTGTCTGTGTTTACATCTGGTGTCCTTCACCTCGTCTGGCTGCGAGTAGGTTAGTTCAGTTCCCCCTTCCACACTGCGCTCTCTCTAAGCTGTTTATTCTCTTGACGGAGGGCTTCGTTTATGGCCTCAACTTGCCTTGCCGCTTCGACCATTTCTTTGTAGAATTCTCGCAGGCACTTGCATTCTTGCTGTTTGTCCCTTCCACTGGGCAAGCTGTCTGCTTCTCGTTCCGTCTCGCCGCGTGAACTTTCAGGTCTGGCTGCCTGGTTGACTTCGCTATCCACGTTCAGTTGGGTGTGCGCTGTTAATACTTCTTCTTGTTCGTCGAATTCTTCTGGCGAATAATAAACTTTTAAATTGGCTGCATTCATAATGACCTCGTTTCCAGTTTCTAAATGCTTTATCCTGTATGCATTGTTTTGAAGGTCTCTAATCACCTCGAACGGGCCTGTTCTAACTCATCCCACTTGTATAGTATCTGATTATACCATACATAATCTGTTGCCAATGCCTCTGCATATATTGCAGTTCCCCTTGCTAAACGTCCCTCGAAGTACTCGATCATCATCTTCAACCACGGGTCTTCGCGTTGTAGGTTGGTAAGATTCCTCAGGTCATCCAACGTCTTCTGATCTCGATTCTCAATCTGGACAGCTAGCGCTTCCTCTTCTCTAGGGTAACGGCTTAATATGTCCGGTATTACATTCTCTTTCCCTGGACAGTATTCTATTTCCACGTTGAATTGCTGAATATACAGGGACCATCTTGTCAATCGCTGGCTAGACAAGTCTGTCTTTAACAAAAATGTTAAAGCTTTATGGTCTGTTCTGAGGACTATTTGAAAGCCATACACGAGTTTATGCCATGATTGCAACGCGTACAAAATTGCGAGCAACTCTATCTCTGTAATCGTGTAGTTTTTCTCATGGGCTTTCAACCTCCTACTTATAAAGGCAATAAAAACTTTCTTTTCAGGCTGGTCAACATTTTCCTGGAATAGCATCGCTCCAATCCCAATAAGTGATGCATCCGTCTGTATGATGAACTTCTGGGTATAATCCGGGTATCCCAGTTTCACATATTCCAAAAGCATTTGTTTTGACCTCACGAATGC
Organism: Meconema thalassinum; assembly: GCA_946902985.2. Classification (NCBI taxonomy): domain Eukaryota; kingdom Metazoa; phylum Arthropoda; class Insecta; order Orthoptera; family Tettigoniidae; genus Meconema; species Meconema thalassinum. Next base: position 935,642,826 of record OX336390.1, read on the forward strand.
TTCCTGACATTGCTCCGTCCAATTCCATCTGCCGCCTTTCTTCAATAGGTCCTGCAGGGGTGCTACTGTCGTAGTATAATTTGGGCAGTGGTTCGAAAAGAATCCAATTACTCCCAAATACTGTCGGACGTGCTTAACTTTCGTGGGTCGAGGGAAATTTCGGATTACCTCCAATTTATCTGGATTAGGCTTAACTCCATTTGCATCAATAACATGCCCTAGGAATTTAACTTCCCTCTGACAGAAGTGCGATTTCTTGATATTAACCTTAAAGTTAGCTTCTCGAAGGTCATCTAGCAACTTCTTCAGGTCTCTCATGTGCTCTTCCAGAGATTCTGACGTGAGTAGTATGTCGTCTACATATCTGATGGTACTCTCTTTCACATCATCTGATAGATTGCGATCTAACGCTCTTATCAGTGCTGAACCAGCTGTTTTCAACCCAAAAGGTAGCCTTAAAAACGTGTATGTGTGTTGATCAAACATGAATCCTGTCAACAGACTAGTTTTCTTCTCTAATTCAAGATGGTGGAAACTGGAAGTGATATCCAAGTTTGTGAATACGGTTTTCCCTTTGAACTTCCTGAGGATCTCTTTAATAGGTGGCACTTGGTCAAACTCCGGAATAACCTTCAAATTTAAATGTCTCAGGTCCAGACAGACTCTGACAGTCCCGTCTGTCTTCGGTACAATTACCAATGGATTTACATAAGGCGTAGGTGTCTTCTCAATAACACCGGCCTCCAACATCTCCTGAATTGCCTCTTTCACTTTAGCATAATGCTTTTCGGCTATAGGGTACGGTTTCTGCCTAAATGGTGTCCAATCACTGACTTGAAAAGCATAAGTGAAGTTCTTTATACGACCAGGTCTCGAATCAAAGACTTCCTTCTGTTCTAGTAATAATTGCTTTAAATTGTCCTTCTCTTTTAGTCCAATTTTCGCTTCTTCTAGCTTTTCCGAAATATATTCTTCCAGTTCGGGTTCCAGATCTTTCTCCAAGTCTGTGGCTAGTGTTTTCAGTTCTTCTTCTAACTGCTCCATAGCTAACACTTCTTCCTCCGCCACGTCTCTGTATGTATGCCATACTTGTTCACTTGACCCTGGTTCAATCTCATTGAGTGCGACCTCTAAGCCTTCGGCTTCCTCATTCACATGGAAAATAACCCTGTCCTGTGCTAGGTCGATTATCACTCTGTATTCCCTTATAAATTCTGTCCCAATAAGTAGGTTATAAGGCAGTTTGTTCACTAATAGAAAACTCTGTGAGAATATAGAGCCTCCTATCTGTAAATCTAGGAATACCTGATATTTACATATCATCGTTCTGTCTGGAATTACCCCTTTTATTTTTACACTAGAGATCGGTATTTTCAAAACACTCTCTCTCTGGGCTATTTCATTATATAACGCTTGTGTCATAAGGCACACTGTTGAACCCGTGTCTAACAGACTTCTTATTTTCAATCCTGCTACTCTTACTATTATAATAGGCAATTCTCTCTTGACCATGACCTGTGATCCTCCTGTATCCTCGATTAGCTCTTCTGGTTTGGCTATCCAGTTGATGATGTTAACAGACTTCCATCCATCAGTCTCGAACTCTTCTAATTTTGGCGTTTTTTTTCTTCAGCGCCCGTCCCCTTGGAGTTTCTTCTCTCCTGTTCGCTGCACTGTAGCTCCAAACTCTTAGCTCCATCTCCATATCTGTCTGGCGATGTCCTGTTCTGCATAACTTCTTGCCAGCGGACTTGTTGTTTCGGGGGCTCATCTCCTCTTTCCTCGAGGTATCGCAATGAAGCGTGATATCGTTCCTCTACCTCGTCATCGAAGTTACTTCTTCTTTCTTGGGGTCTCCAATTTCTATTGTTGCCTTCTTGGCCATTGTTACCTCCATTGTTTTGGTACGGTCTACCCCTGGTATTCTGCTTATTCCACGAATTTCGGCCTCTTCCTCCTCTACTAGCATTCCCTTTGTATTTTGGCTGCCATCTTCTGGGTTCCTGTTCCCATTGCCGTCCGTAGGAATCTAATGTTTCAGTGCTCGTAGCTTTGTTGTTCCTTGGAGCTTGATGTTGGTCAGTCTGCGTGTTGGTCACGTGTACCTGTTCCACGGTTCGACTCTGACGCATCGTATTGGCTGTTGTGAGGTCCAGTTGTCTAAGAACTGTCTCCATTTCTATCGCAGTTTTCGCATTAGCCGAGATTAACAGTCTTTGGATCTCGTATGGGAGCTGTTTGGCGATAGCAATACATAATTCCAGCTCGCTCGGTTTTTGATCCAGTTCTTTGAAGCGACACATCTGCGATATAAAGAATTCTGCGTACTTCGTTGGGTTGTTGGTGCTGTATTTTTTTGAATACAAATCCAACCGTAAATTCTGTTGGGTCGCTGGATCCCAGTATCTCTTCAAAAATGCCTCTCGAAACTCCTCAACAGTATCGAAAGTATACCGGAAACTGCGAAACCATAATGCACATTCTCCCTCTGTTAGTTTCTCAATGGCTCGTAGCCTGCGCTCTGGCGGTATCCGCGCATCATTCAGATATTCAGACACTTCCTTCAACCAATATTTTGGTGTCATATTACAGTGGCTACCTGAGAATTTCCTTGGTTTCTCTTCGCTTGCCCTGATTACGTTTATCACCTGGGTGTGCATAGCATTTTCATGTGGCGTTGATGCTGCGACTGGTACACCTGGCGTCATATAAGGACTTTCGTCTGGGCCTGTAGCATTCCTGATTATAGGTTGGGTTTCTAAGTCTGCCCACCTTGTTTTCCTCATATCTTCCATGCTGCCTTCACTTGACTTAGGATCTTTCAGAAGGGTTTCCTCCTGTGCGATTATCCTAGTCTCCATTTGATTGTGGCGCATCTCCGCTCTTTCCAGTCGAGTAATTACCTCCTCGATTCTGGTAAGCCTATCTCGATTTTCCTCGGCCACTTGAAATATTTTCTTCTTGTCTTCCTTTAGGCTTTGTTTGATATGGGAGATTTCATCCTCTACATCTTCCTTAATTTGAGCAAGGGTCTTGTCGCTTGCCTCTGTCTTCTGGCCTTCTCTCACTTCGAGTTCTTCTCTCAGCCCTTTAATCTCCTCTTGAATGTGTCCATTGACCTTAGACAATTCATTCCGGACCTTGATGATCTCACCTCTATTCTCCTCTTGCCTTTTGTTAACTACAACAATGTGACTTTGAACTTGGTCCAGTTCTTGATGAACTTTGCCCATCTGACCTTTCACGTTGCTTACCAGCACTTTACTTTCATTAGCGATAGCCTTAATCTCGCTTATTTCCTGACATTGATCTAATATGTTCTGATCCTGTTTCTTGAGATCACCGTTAATTGCTCTAGCATAGCTTTTCAAATTCTGGTCCCATTTAGAGTCGTTCTCTTCTAACCTCTGATCTACCGTTCTCGTAAATTCTGAAAACTGTTTCGCTTGGCGTTCGAGATTCGCCTCATTTTGGATTTGAATATCCTTAATGTCGTTAGACAACGCCTCTAACCTACTGTTGGTTTCATCCTGAGCATGTTTACACGCTTGTAAATTACTTTCGAGCTTGGCTTCTATAGCCTCGAAACGTTTATCTGTTTTAACCTGCATTTCTGATACAATGCTTACAACAGTTTCTGTTACTTCGGTTTTAATTACCTCTTGCATTTGACCTAATTTATTATTTAACTCAACCTTATTTGCATCCATTCGGTTGTTTATTTCAACCTGATTGGCATCCAAACGGTTACTTAATTCAACCTGGTTTTCATTAATTGCCCGCTGATTGGCATCTAGACGATTACTCAGTGCAACCTGATTTGCATTAATTGCCTCCTGATTGGCATCTAACCGATTATTCAATTCACACTGATTATCATTCATTGCAACCTGATTTGCATTAATTGCCAGCTGATTGGCATCTAAACGAGTTTTTATTTCATTCTGGAAAGCCTTGGCTTCCAGCTTTTTTTGCTCGTTAACAGCATCAAAATGCTGTTTCAACCCTGCAATGACCTGCAGGATCTCCTCTGTGCCAGACATCTTTACAATAATACACTTTGATATGCAGGCAGGCTTCCTGAAAAAATGTGTGGATATGTTTTGAAGAGAAACATCAAACACTGTACACATATTGTAAAATCGTACAAAACCTGTCAATATTATGATAAATTGTGGATTGGGTGTGTAGCGCTCGTACCCTTGGGTAATCTTCTTCTCAATAGAGAGATTCTGCGTTACATCAAAAGCCTACTAAACTCAAAAATCACTCAAACACAGTTTGAGGAAAAAAAAACAATTACTATGGATTTCCCCATGAAATACCATAAAAAATCTATGGGTTTTCCCTAAATCCCATAAGCTCCACGAACCTGGGCGCCATGATAAATTAGTGATAGTCATGCTCTGCCCCACACACGGGCGACATGATAATTAAATACACCTCTGCGCCTATGGTGACCTGTATTTAAAACCGGCCCACATACCAGCGCCATGATAAATGATATACCATGTGAGTGTCCAGATAAATAAAAATCAGGTCTTGCAATGCCAAAACATACATATTGCACTACTGAGGCGATTCCATGATAGAATACTACCGCCCCAAGTTACCTGGATCAAGTTAATTAAGGTGATTATCAAAAAATTATATTGTTCGTATCGGAGCTTAGCTTTAGATTAGGTGCGGTCATTCCCTACTTCATGTTAATTGTTACTTTAATAGAGTTGTGTGCACTAGATCTAGACCGACTTCAGTTGTACCTATAGATCAAATCACTGTAAAGGACATCAATTTCCATGTACCCATGTGAGTAATCTCGATGGAAAATATGCTTCTGCCTCCAGCTAGCGTCAGGACTCGAGCGTGTACCGTCTCCCCATTGAGCAGTTGCATATTTTGGATTTGAGGTTAAAGGTATCAACTCTACAATGATAAGGCACAACTCTATTCTAAAACTTTAATTCAGTAATAAAATTCATGGCTTCAAACAAACAAAACAATCCCCATAACCATAAAACAAAGCAAACAAAAATTACTTCCACAATCCACTCATATGAACATAATATAATCATAATAAAATCATCTCATAACACAAACCTTTACCCTTATATCAACTTCACGATAATACTTTAGTGCGCTGATGCACATACAACTTCAGAAACAAACTGTACTTTAATTCTTCTGTCATCCAATGTGACTTCATTAATTCTACAAAATTATTTATTCCTTAAACCTTGTCTTAATTTGACAATAATGTGTACCGTGTGTGTTTTGATCTTTCTCCTTCCACCAAATGCTTTACATGCATTAGCCTATTCTGGTGTTGCACAGCAGTCTACGTACAACTCCATAATTATGTAAGCTACCCCTACACATCCTCTATTTATATAGTTCCACTGCATGCCGTTTGTGATTTCATCTTAAAAACGTTAATTATTGCTGTGTCGGATAGTACAATTAAACTACCTTGCGCGCGTATCCTGTGGCATCTAGTAACCAATTTCTGAAAAAGTTGTCAGTGACAGTACAAATGCAACGTCTAACCATTCGTTAGATAGCTAAAATCATGAACCATCAGGGTGATCTATAATTATCAATGTGTTCTTAAACCACATGGCTTCATTACTCAATATAACAATATTTCATTTCATGTCATTAACAGGGTCTAAAATCTGCCCGTATTAAACCTTCTTTCACGGTTTGCTTGCCTGTCCTAGACCCTCCTCTGAGCGGCCTGCACACAATAGAAGTGGAGTGGAGTTCCAACATTACCTCGACCCTCGCTTCCTGTCTAAAGGCTTTCTTCACCAAGCAGTATAAGATTTTACAAGACAAATACTGTGGTCCCAATGACACACATATCCCAATGGACTTTAATTGAATATTATGCAAATAGGTACTGAATGAGCTTTACATTTACTCCTACCCCGAGGATAATAATATCTGGCACCAAATAGGCCCATTTCAACATGAAGGTACGAGGTTCATAAAACATTGGTCTAATAGGTAACCGGTGTCTTAAATAACTGCGGTCAGCCATGCTGCCGTCTGAGGTTCGCTTCAACGAGCCGAATCACTCAACAATACGTTCTCGGGGAATCAGATAGAGTGTAGAGGTGTCCATCGTTTGCCTCTCACCTATCACGGGATTCGAACCCAGAACATTCCATATCCATCATCAGAGTTAGGGTCCAATTCACTAAACACTCTGGCACAAAGCACATCTCCAATTATGCCCACGGCATACGAGATTTCATACGTCGAATAGACCACCTGGTTCCTGACCTAATGTTACGACCTTCGTCCTATAATATTAAGAGAAATCTATCAATTACTCTATAAGCTTTTCACATAAGCTGCAAATTCAATTCACTAAAAGCTCTTCCATTTCCTGGCATAATTATATTCCCATTAATACAATAAATATTCTGATATAAACTCTTTTCTTAATCCCGTAATGTAATCTTACTGTATAATCTTACTGCTTAGATCGATAAGTCTTGCCCTTTAGCGTAAATATTTCTTGCTTACAACATTTTTTACCTGATGCGTTCATTCATACCTTTTATATATTCATTATTATTATTATTATTATTATTCTCACTGACATAAATTACCAAAATCCGACACAACTAATCATCTTAAAAATCGAACAACCATGTTCGTTTCATTTACATAACTGATTTGCCATTTTTAATTAATAGTGGTAACGATTAATCCACTCATTGATGAAAATTTAACATCTCAACTCTTATTAAAATCAACACAATGATGATTAAACTTGGAGAGTCTATTTCCTAATCTGATTCTTACTGGCATCTTTATAACTCTGAAATCACATAACATGCAGTGGCCTATACCTCTACTTAAACATAATTTGTGGGGTACTTACATATCGGCTCATCATGGTGGCTCCACCCACTCATATCCTTCCGGGTCGCCTGCCATATGCAGACTTAGTGCGCCATTTGCATCTTGAATACACACATTTTATGATACATATCTTCCGTTAACCACACGACACTTTGAATTTCTATAAAGAAGCTATTGCTTCCAAAACACATGACACTTTATAACACTTATTAAACCATTAATTTAAAAGACATTTCACATATGATTTATACATAACACACGTCACTCTGTACACTTTTCATTGGTTGAAATTCCCTAGCAAAGATATCAAAATTGCAGGTGTCGACGGCATCTCCCGTGCTCCTACCAACTCCTGATTGAAAGTCTGGTTCAACTGCCCTCGGAATTCACCAACAGTTTATCCATACTCCTACGGTAAGCTTCCTGCTTTGCATAAATATGCTTGGTTGGTTGGTTCCTTAGTTTAGGGGCTGCGACAACGCGGTCATGTAGCCCCGTGTACTTTGGGTGTGTGTAGAATCTGTCTGATAACCGGTGTTAATTGTGATGACTGTATTAGTGTGTGTATCTGTTTTTTAATTCAAGTAGAGACTGCAACTTTGAATTTTCAAATAGTTCCTACTTTTGCCGCCAAACGCCACCGTCAACGACTACTAGGCCTAGTTCAGAACTAGCTACTAGACGCCACCGCAGTCGGCTCTTGGCAACGAACGTAGCAACCTAAGAGCGTTGTTTACATTCTTAACCTATATAAATATGCTTACTTCCGTCCTGAGCGTTACTATTTGGTATTCTTAATACATTACCAAATGCTTCGTAAAGTTTCTCCCAGCGCATTCCAGCGTAATTAGACATGTATGATCAGTCAATATTTTATACATTGCGCTTAACACTGTACATAACTTTACACAGATTATTATTTACAATAGTTCTGCAACTTATCTCACACGTTGCTTCCTAAGTGAACACACCATTGTTCGTGCTGCCGATTACACATGCAGCGACGACTGTCTGCGACTCTCCGTGACAAACTGTGTCCAACTGGGTAAACTGCGTAAGACTGGGGTGCAACTGGCTGCTCTGCCAAGGGTCGACTCCCTTATATTGGATTCACACAAAAAGTAGAGCTAAATTTTCCCGCGTTATCTCGACTCCTCTCCCAGCATGATTCTGGTCTCGAAACCATGCTCATCGGGTTCCTATTTCTTCACTGATCCCAGAACTCTCTGCGTGCTGGAGAATCGCTCGGCCAATTAATTAATATTAATTCCTTTCTTCATAGCGTGGGGACGCTATCTCACTGGGAATCCCTGGCAACCTCGTTAAACTCAGCCGCGAACAACCAGTCTCTGTTCTTCCGCACTTCAATAAATATGCGTCAATTTCGCAGATTAAAGGCTCTAAAATTAGCCTCCTGGCTAAAGATTCACCTGTGCGCAACTCTCATGTCATTGCGTTACTCCAATCACGAGTAATCAAAGATTTTCCTTGGGATCTCTCCCCACTCTTCTCCGTTCTATTCTCAGTCGGGGAAAAACTGGGTCATTATTCAAGCCCCCAACCTCTTCCAGACGACATAACGAGGTCAGCAAGATTGACGTGGCTCCAAGGGGCACCTCCCACAATTCTGAGCCTATTAGTAAAACGTCAAACTCTGCACTTTCTGTGCTCCAAGTCCAGTATAGCCAACTTCAAGTAGTCTAATAATGCTGTATTCTGCTCCCTTTTCCTGCATTATTTTAATAAATAATGTCATTATCAACTGAAATCACACCAGTGATTAAATATACACTTTTCTCTAGGGTTTTTTTTACAATGAAACTCCCTCAACAGACCTCGGGTTCGTTCCCTGGTGGAACCTTTATACTGAGATCACAGTCTCTGAGATCCACGTTCGATATCAGTCAGCATAACCCCCTCGGGTTCAGTATCGAGACATTTTAGTGCTCAAGAGCATCCGACAATCCCGTCATATTTCCCTGTACCTTAAAAACTCTCATTTACTTACATACTACCCCCTCCCCCTGTGTGACTTCTGATACGCCTGCCTGAAAGACCATCTCCTATCACGCACCAAATACCACACTTACTCATTCGATAGGCTGGCTCGCCAGCTAAACATCCTCACTTTATGACACATACTTTCGGAGACTATGTATATTATACGTCCCGTATAATCTGTTTCCCTCACTATTCTCCAGCACATATGCTGTTTTCCCAATACGTTTGGAAACTATAAATGGGCCCTCGTAGAGATAAAAGAACTTGGACATGACTTTCTCTAGCTTATTTGACTGTTTCGGCACTCTAAGTAAGACTCTGTCTCCCGGCTCGAATAGGTCAAATTTAGTTTCTTTTTGTTGGCGAATTCTCTTTTGTGCTGACTTAGATAAATTCTGTTTCGCCAATTGGACAATGTAATCCATCCCCGGTTGCTTACCCTCATTTAATCCCAACACCCTCGCTAGTTCATTTTGTGGTCTTTTTCCGAAGTGAACTTCGTATGGCGTCAATTTCGTGCTCTCATGCTGGACAGAATTCAGCCAAGTCTCGACCTTGGGAAGATGTCCAACCCAGGCCGCATGCTTGTCATGCACTAGAGTCCGAAAAAGACGAGCCACTTCCCTTAATGGACGCTCTGCAGAATTACCCTGAGGGTACCTTACAGAGGAATGAACGTGTGTTATACCAGCTTCCTGCATACTGGTTCTCCATTTCTTTGCAGTAAACTATGGTCCACTGTCAGATAGTATCCTGAGAGGAATGCCAAACTCAGGTACATACTTATTAATGATCAGACGGCTACACGCTAGTCCCGTGGCTTTCCTTAGCAGATATAGCTTGACATACTTACTAAAAGCGTCAATAACTATAAAAATGTACTCGTAGCCGTACTGTCCTTTAACGATCGGGCCAAATAAATCCACACACAGTAGTTCGCCGGGACTACTGGTGAGAACTGCAGATCTCTCCCCCACTAAATATTTAACTGGATATTTACTCCTTTGACAGGTGTCACACTTAGCTAAAATCCTCCTAACATCCCTTCCCATTTTACTCCAAATGAAGTCACGACCAATTTCATAGAAGACCTTGGCAGCACCAAAGTGTCCTAATTCCCTATGAATGAACCAAATTAGCTCCTCCCGCAAAGTGGCAGGAACACATATTGCCCACCGATTATTCCTACATTTCCTTGCAAGAAGCCCATCCTGCATCTTGTACGTGAACCGTCCTACTTTCACATACACTTCTTCACCTATTTCCAACCTAGCCAGTGGCTCCTTTAACTTAACGTCATCACGTTGCTCCACTAGCATATTTCTCAGTGTCTGTAACGATGCCCTGTTGCTACTGTCCACACATGCACATATTAAAATACCGTCCTCTGCTTTAACCACAGGATAATCCCTACATAAATTAGTTAGTTTTAGTTATTGTTGTTTTAAGGGGCGGAACTACGAGGTCATCTGCCCCCTACATAAATTAGTGTCCCTTGATAGCATGTCTGCAAGAATGTTATCTTTACCTTTAATATATTTTACTGTGAATTCGTATTCCTGCAGAGCAAGAATCCACCTACTAACTCTGTTAGAACTGAGTTTACAAGTTCTCATATACAGTAATGCATGGTCATCTGTGTGGATCTCAAATCTCCCCCCTACTAAATACATTCTAAATTTCCCTAAACTGAAAACAATACCTAAAAGCTCTAACTCAGTAATCGTGTATCTTTTCTCTGCTGCTGTCAGTCCTCGCGAGGCTAAAGATACAATGCACAGATTACCCTCATCATCTTTCTGACATAATACTCCAGCAATGCCAATATGTGAAGCATCTGTCATAACCACATATTCCTTATCTTTTAACAGATATTTCAGCACTACAGCTTTCTCAAAACCTTCCTTCAGCGCTCTAAAAGCCTGATCATGCTTGGACTCCCATCTCCACCGAGTCCCACTTTTAAGCAATTCCCTGAATGGTTCTACCAACCCTGAGTATTTAAAAACGAACCTCCTGAAAAAGTTGCAAATTCCCAGGTATGGTTTTAACTGTTTAACATTCTGTGGCACCTCTGCGTTAAGTATCTTATTAACCCTACTTTCTTCTGGTGTTACACCTCTACTCGACACACTATGAACTAAAAATGTCACTTCTGACTGATAGAATGACGACTTAGACAGCTTCAAAGTGAACCCTGCCTGATCTAACTTCTGAAAAACTATATCTAAATGACATAGATGCTCCTCAAAACTGCGTGAACTAATTACCATATCATCTATGTAAATGGTTACAAACTCTCCTGTGTCATCCCCTAATGCGATGTTTAAAGCCCTAATTAAAGCTGCTGAACTACTCTTGAACCCATAAGGTGTTCTACAAAATTGATAAAGGTTATATTTATGACTAAAAGCTGTAAATGGTCTATCTTCGTACATAAGTGGCACTTGCCAAAAAATGGAACTCAAATCTACACAAGTGAAATATTTCTTCCCCTCAAATGTTTGCATTAATTCCTCTATTGACATAGATTTCAGCTGATCTGAACTAATTCTACTGTTAACCAAACGAGCGTCTAAACACATACGAACAGTGCCGTCGGTCTTGGGTACCGTGATCAAAGAATTAACATACGGACTGTTAGAGTGCTCAATAATCCCATCTTCAAGCATCTGGTTAATTTGTGCCTCAACTGCACTCTGATAAGCGAAAGGTACAGGATATCTATGTCCTGTGAATACTGACCTATCAATAACGTTCAATGAATGTGTATAGCAAATGGCCATACCAATGCGATCCTCAAACACTCTCCTATTACACAATAACACATCATAGAGCCGAACACACTGTTCATCCTCTATATTTCCCTTAAATGCAGCATCACGTAACGAGTCCTTTAGACTACCATTCGTAATCACACTGCCCACAAAACATGGAGAACCCCGCTCTACGGCTGGCGATATCTCATTTAAAGTACAAATCACACCTACAATACTACTCCTCTGAATATGGTCATTGAACGCTACTTCTACTTCAGAATCTCCCCATTTAAATTTCAAACTCCCTACATCATAACATAAGTTACCAGACACTCTACTTAGCCACTCTGAACCCAAGATAACACTGAATACTAAATTTGGAATTACAAGACAAATCTGCTTCTCTACATGATTATTAATTTTAATGTCTACTAAAACTTGCTTAGAAATTACTTTAGACCTTTTCCCAACAGCTGTGATAACAAAAGTGCTTTTAATTGGCATCTCCTCAAAATTTTCTCCAGTTCCTTTCATTTTATCATAAAATGCACTACTTATGCAACTCTTCATACAACCACTATCAATTAAAACATCTGTGTACGCCTCGGACACGTTAAATTTAACTATGGGGCTCTTACTAACCACTTCCTGAATAATACCTTCATCATTTAGTTCATGTAATAATTCATTTCTTACATTTAGGTCATAGGGTTCCTGTATAATTGTATGGACAGGGCATGCTACAGACTGAGATTCTGACCTTACTTCGCAGCCTGGTTCGCGTTTAAAGAACCGCTACAGCTGGCCGTAGTACTACTAACTACTGAACTGGTCTGGTTGTTCTGGGCTGTGTTGTCATTGTTTGGCTGTATATTACTACCACTAGGCTGTCCTCTTCCTTGACCCCTATTCTGGTTGTAATTATTGTCATTATAATTTCTCCCTTGATTTCCCCTTAAATCATTGTTTCTCCCTTGATTTCCCCTGTAATCATTGTTCCTCCCTTGATTTCCCCTGAAATCATTGTTCCTCCCTTGATACTGATTACCATAGCCATTTCCTCTGTTCTGATTTAGCTGATTATTATTATTTCTATTTTGAGCGTTGGCCCCTTCGCCACCGTTCCCTTTAACTTCTTGATGCCTGGCTTCATTAGGTCTATTATTATTATTATTACCCTGGTTCCGATTGAAATTGTCCTCATAACCCCCTCTCCCTAGTGCATCAAATGTGCTTAACAAATTTTCTACTTGTGATATTGTCTTTACATTCTGGATACAAGCAGCCTCCTTGATCCTATAGGGAAAGTGCCTAAGTAGCAACCTCACCACATCACTTTCCTCCTTCAAGCCATCCAGATATTTACACACTAATACCTGCCCTAAAAAGTATTCGGTCATGGTGGAGCTTCCTTTAGGGTTATATTTACCACACACTACTCCCTCACGATGCTGCGACTGAATAACCTCATTCCAGAACTTTTCACAGAATTTCATTTTAAAATCATTGATATCAGTAAACTTGTCTCTGTAGACAGCAAACCAATTCCTCGTTTCCTCCACAAACACTTGTTCTAAAATTTCAACTACCTGGCACCACTCAATACTACCATTTTCCAACCTCTCCCCGAATTTATTTTCTATAGTGTTCATGAACTCCATTGGGCACCCCTGTCGATTGCTGAACTTACCCAGTTCAACCTCCCTGTGTGTGCTATTCACAAAAACTGGCCTATTCTGACTATTTTCTTGCCTGATCCTAGCTTTTAATTTTAACTCTAATTCTGCGATTTTCTCCTCAGCCTTCCTCTCAATACTGTTTACTGTTAATTTAATGTTTCCTTCTGATTCTTCTACTTTATCATATAGCTTTGCTTGTTTCTCCTCAATCTTGCTAATGCTCTCTCTATTACTCTCTCTTAAATCATTTACTTCTGCAACTATTTGCGAGTGGACTTTCTCAATTCTACCCCCCAGCTGTTCCTTAACCTCTTTAGTTGATACTTGAATCTTGTCAATTTCTCCCCCCAATTGCTTTTTGACCTGCTGTGTTTCCAGTTGCACTAGTTCTTTTAAATTTTCAGCCTGTGTACTGATTCTAATTTCTAACTCCTCCTGTACTTTTCCTAAGTTCTTGTCTACATCTGCAATGATCTCTTTAACCTTCTCTTCCATTACTCCTCTGATTTCTCCTCTAATCTGCTCCATTTTCACACTAATTTCCTTGTTGTTCTTATCTAATTTTGCATTATTCTGTTCTAATTTTTTATTTAAAGCTTCTGTACTTTCTTTATTTTCCCTACTGTTTTGTTCTAATTTAGCGTTGTTTTGTTCCAGTTTAGCATTTAAAGCGTCTGTACTTTCTTTATTTTCCCTACTGTTTTGTTCTAATCTGGCGTTTAAGGCATCTGTACTTTCTTTATTTTCCCTACTGTTTTGTTCTAATTTAGCGTTGTTTTGTTCTAATTTTGCATTATTCTGTTCTAATTTTGCATTTAAGGCATCACTACTAACTTTGTTCTGATACATGAACTCGAGAAGTAAAGTTTTTAATTCTGGTTGGCCGCCTACACTCCCTGTTTCAGTATCGGGATTTACCTCCGCTACCCCGGTACTACCATCACTCGACATACTGCTCGTATCATCACTCTCCCATTGATGACCACTACGTAACCTCATCTGTCTTTCTTTCTCATCCCCCATAATGATATACACTGATACAGACAAATAACCCCCAAAATACAGGCACAGAAATATATACCCTTCTCCTTCCACAAATGTTATTAGGTTTTCAGCCCCAAGTGTAGCGTTTATTAATGCCCCAGGTTGGTAGCGACAAGTGTAACGGTTTGACCCTCACGTTGAGCGACAAATGTAACAGTTTGACTGCCCCTAACTGTTGGGTGATAAATGTAACTGTTTTCCTTTGGCTAAGCTATGTTGTTTTAATGGGCGCCAAGACCTCAACGCAATGTTGAAATCTAAATTTGTATTTAACAACGTCTAGCTCTGGTAGAACACCTTCAGGAATCTATTCACTCAGATCGTGGTATGATTTGATCATTAACCCAACAAACAATTGTATCAGGAGAAGGAATTGGTCTATATCTAATGCTACCTACTGAAAGCAAAGATTGCATTGTAAAAGAAATGAATTTATTATATAAAACAAATATAGCAAAATTAATAATAATAATAAGTTTAAAATTTAAATTGGAGCGTTGCGATTTTAATATTACCGATAGAAAATTAAGTTCGTAATAATTTGCTTGATAGCGTTTTCTAAGACATAGAAAACCTATCTGTATGCTTATAATTTTTTATAAAATGCTCCGAAAAATATCTTAATAATAATTATAATAAATTAATAATAATAATAAATTAACATGAAAAATTATCTTGGCTGAACAATTTGCCGCGTAAATAAATATAGAATGGCTTCCTACCGACTTATGCCAGTGGCATAAAAACCCCTCGAAAAACACGTTACAAGTTCAGAATTTAAAACCTTACCTTGCACTGTGTGAAACTTCCGAGCTCAATTGTTGAACTATGAGGGGTGTTCAAATGAAAATGTACGAAACGATACTGTGGGTAATTTTTTTAAAATTCAAAAGTAATCACCACAGGTCTGGGCACAGGTGTCCCATCGCTTCACTAGCCGCAGGATTCCCCGTTCCCAGACATCTTGTGGTTGTGACAGGAGCCAATCCTGTATGGTGTCCTTTAGTTCGTTGTCCGATTGGAAACTTTTTCCCTTGAGACGAACCATTAACAGTGACGTGTATTGTGCAACACTCCGTAGGCTACGCAAGTCCATCAAGAACAAATGGCCTGGACTGCTCACGATGGGAGTGCATAACCGCAAACTGTATACTCATGAGGAGAAAATTACTAACAACATCCGAAAAGAAGGATGAACTTTTATGAACATGTGAAGAGAATGAGCTCAGCAAGACAGACCAACTGCATCAACCAAATGAGCCTGGTTCATTGAACTGGATATAGATCTCAAAGAAGTTGTGAACACATCAAATGACACTCAAGAGAGCATCCCACTCAGGAGAAAACTTCAAGCATGCCAAGGTTTCCAAGATAAACCGAAGCTAAAAACGGGATAGGTTTGGATCCAGGATAGGAAGAATGAGATAGTTGGAATGACGCAGTCCATAGATGGCCAATATGAAATGAATAGTAATAATAATCATAATAATAAAGAGTTGATTCTTACAAAACACACATCTAGCCCATGAATCATTCTAGAGTTCAAATATGGCCACTGAGAAGGTAAGAGTTTATTAACCCGTAATAAAACCAAGTTAAAAATAAATTGCATTTAAAAAAAGTGTTCAATTTTCATAGACCTCTAACTAGACATTGTAGTCAACTCGAGTCTTGACACTGGAAATGACCATTATTATTGAATATCCAGTACAGCATGGAGCCCTATTTTACCTAAGTACATTAGGGCTATAGTTAATAAGCATATTTTAAAAAGAAAGATTAATTGCTCAATTTGCTATGGATGTGCTGAATGAATGCTAAGAATTGCTTATAACAACAAGGTTTCTTGAAAACTTCACACAATGGTTTATAAAATTCTAGTTTACTGAGATAACAACATGAATTTATCTGATTGGGATAAAACAGCTGCACGAATTCGCTCTCCAGGCACATAATTTCTTGTGGTATAAATGTGAAAAACTTGTCCAAAGCCTACTACTTTGTTATTTCTAAGATTGGGTTCTCGTATACAGTACATAAAACGGATCTTTCATTAAGATCGTAGTTTAAGAGAAGTTCCTGCGTAGGTAAAATAGATTTATGCAAGTTTTCTTGATAAATGCACAGATCAGCCATAGTTAATTTTTGATTTGACAAGATCATATATTTTCTTGAATATCAGACAGGCAGTTGAAGTAGCAGAATGTTGAGTATTTAGATTTTCCGGAAGGCATCTCACGATATTTCGTTGATTTTGTACTTTGCAATTAACACATTCAATCCTGGTTTTCGGACACTCACTGATATTATGAGCATCTGAACACTTGGAGCACCACTGTTGTTTATCACAGCTAGATAAAAAATGACCCTTAGGTACAATAACAAGCATAACCGAGGGTGAGAGGTTTAAAAGACTGCAGAAAAATTCAGTGTATGAGAAAAGTTCATTTTAATAGCAAAAGAATACTATACATATCTGACTCGTTATTACTTTGCTATAACATACTGCCCTGGATAGGAAGTACACGTGTGTTAGGCCTTGAACAACATGAACTAGTCTGACATGAAGAATCCACTATTTTTGCCAATTATGATTGTTTTATTGAAAACACTGTGATGTGGCAAATTTCTTTAACAGAACTATAAATGAGGTACTCAATTTTTATTTTTATTTTTAGTACCATACTAGACTTGAATTGAATCTCAATAGGTTTACCTGGTATTGAGTCTCAGTCAATAGACTAGTTTATAGGTCCTTTATAATAAGGTACAAACAGCTGCATTTATTGTAACAATATAAAATTCAAATGGTAAATTAGTAAAAACTGAGTCAACAATTACACGACTCAGCTGGAATTCTCTAAAAGATAAAATATGAGTTACAATACTCATTCACTAACAATAAATATCACGTCCCTTCCAGTAGTACATACCACATGCAAAAGAAAATAACAGCGATAATTTAAAATATGTTGCAGTATAAACATGACAACAAATAGATCTTATGATAATAGTGGTAACGGTATTTCATTCTTTAATATGTAGATATCCAATAAACACACAGCTCTGTATTTGCAATGATAACTTCATTTCAATATAAGCAATAAATAAAATCTCCCCACTTGTCATCAACGTAAAGGAAAACAATGGGGTGTTTGAATAACTGCCTTTATAATATGGTATACTGTATAACAACATTATCTACAAAACATTCATGTAGCAAAAATAATATATAACAAACATTCAACAATCCTTTGGAATTATTTGATGAGTATGAGCAGACCCTCAACAGTAATACAATGTACTGTCAATTGTTGCAATGACAGGCACGTTCCCAATGTTCTACTGCATTCAACTGTACACTCAATTCATATATAAAGACGATTCCCGTGTGTTACTATAACTCCTCACATCAAGGTTGATTCACACTATACATTACGTAACCTTTCAGTTTCCTTTCCATACCCCTTGCATTAGCCGGCCCCGTGGTGTTGAGGTAGCGCGCCTGCCTCTCACCCGGAGGCCCCGGGTTCGATCCCCGGCTCCGTCAGGGATTTTAAAACTGACGTGAGGGTTGGAACGGGGTGTACTCAGCCTCGTGAGGACAATTGAGTAGCTGTCCGACAGTGAGACAGCGCCCCGATCACGAAAACCAAGATTAACGGACGAGGGGACCCGACGCGCTGATCACGCGTCACCCCAATATCTGCAGGCCAAATGGCTGGGCAGCGGTCGCTTGGTCGGCCTTAGCCCGTCATGGGCTTTATAGTGCCAGGGGTTGACTTGACTTGACCAGTTGCATTAAAAGTTGTTGTATTCCCACAATACAGTACCGTTCAATTGTCACGACGATGTGCGTCAATTTTGGGACAGAATGTGGTCAAGAAAAAATTTAGTTCTATGTGCTATTATTTTAGACGGGGAGGAGCATAGGACAAGAAAGAGGAAATGAAGAAAATGGGTTCATGATTATGTTAAATGAGCGAAATACAGAAGGAGAGTATGTTACTTTATTCCGAGAGCTAACAGTTGATACATTTATTTTTTCTCATTTAGAAGGGATT
This sequence comes from Meconema thalassinum, assembly GCA_946902985.2. Lineage (NCBI taxonomy): Eukaryota > Metazoa > Arthropoda > Insecta > Orthoptera > Tettigoniidae > Meconema > Meconema thalassinum. The sequence goes on from OX336390.1 coordinate 935,661,249, forward strand.
TCATGTTAACTTGCTTATTTTGCCGTATATCTTATGTGTAGGTAAATTCGATGAGGTACTGTTTCAGGTGATGTTGAAAATAAGAATAAGAGACATAAATTACTTTAGGTTGCGACGGAATATTGTTCATTTTGAAATCCCGATAAATTTACTAACGCATTTTTCTCGAATTCACTATTTCGTTTTGGCGAGTGTAACCGCAAACTATAACCAAACCTAACCCAGGTTAAAATCAGAGGGAGCGCCAAAACATACCTCGACACGGAATGGAAGTCAATACATGTCAATACTGTCAATAGATGTCTGCATAAGTTCCGTAAACATTGCTGCGAAACAATCCTGTCAGGCAACGCAAGACTCACGGAACGTGTATTAATGTGCAGTGTGCATGTACTCATTAAAAATACAGTAAACTTTCATGTACGGAGATGTGATGAGAAGGAAACTGAAAGGTTACGTAATGTATAGTGTGAATTGACCTTAATAGTTTCAACAGGGTGTTTCAATGGGAAGTTGCACATTAAATTCATTATAACTTATTGTCCAACTCAGATGGATTGGGCATGTCCAGTGCATGAGAGATGACAGACACAAATCCTGTCTAGTGAAATAGTACAGGCAAGAGACCTTGTGGTGCCCCTCTGAAGTGCGGTAAGGACCAGCTTAAGAAGACCTTGAGGAGTACAGGCATTGATCCAAGTACTTGGTGTGCACTGTAGAGGATCATCCTTGCTAGCGCTTGACCATGGCAGCTGATGTTGCACAATTTGAACGTGAACGTAAACTATGCCAGGCTCAATCATATCCTCCATTCTCTATAAGGTGCAACCAATGTGATCAAATGTTTTGTACGATTAGCCATCAAAGATACAGTATCTACATGTCTGATAATAGATATTGAAGAATTGCAGGAGAGACGAGTATAAGCTGTCCCCGATTGTTCATAAAGGCAGTCACATATCAAGTAGTTTCAAATAGTCCGTGTTTCTTATTAGCTGACGGCATTGTTCAGGCTTCTAGCATTCATTGTCAGTTATTGACATGGGCAGCACGATCTTGCACACTACAGCAATACACGTTTACTGTGAAGAAAAACTAGCTAACCGAATCCATAAATGTCACACAAAGGGGTTACCATCACAAATATGTTAACCAAAAACTATTCAGGATCTACAGGCAAATGTCTTGGCTGAAATAAACAAATTAGTGTGGACAGGTTTTGAAGTGTGTGCTAGAAAACAAGGTGAAATGTATGAGAAGAGATTACTTCAATCATTTGGTGTGATGGTAATTCATTCTCCCTTGCATTACCTCTAGTGTAATAATGCTATGGGTTTTACTGAGGCTGGGGTGCTGGAATTTAGCCCTAAAGGGAATTTTTAATGTGCCAGTAAATCTATTGACACCCTCAAATGCTAATTGGTTGCACTGGGATTTGATCCCATAACCCTGGGTACAGCATGCCCCCAAATTGGACACAATAGCGTTACTGTTATTATGTCGAATGCTATATCTATTTAAAAAGTTGGACTTCCCAATGAAACACCTTGTATTATCATATCACTGGGGGGCCGATAACCTAGATGTTAGGCCCGTTAAAACAACAATTATCATCATCATCCATATCACTGGATGGATCTTTCATAAACATTATCCTGGAAATTAAACTTGCATTACTGAAACTTAACATACAATGTGCGAATAAAAAGTTGGGGCTGATGACCAATACCAATCAATCAATCAATCAATACAGTATATGGATCAATAGCTGAAGAGTTGAAGTTGCCATATAACAGGCTAAAATTTTCAAAATGGAAGAGGTGAAACTAAAAGAAAGAACCACATACTGTACTCCCTCTGTAATCTGGCATCTCAGCTCTCCGGCACTCCCAGTAATCCAGAGTTTTGTATTCGAGTACGAGCTCAACACCTGATTTGATAATGCGTCCCCAATACTGTACAATGCTTCCCACGCAGCGACAAGACTAGTGTCTGAGTAAACAATGCATTGGTGCCAAGAGCGATGACTCACGCACGCCCCCCTCAGGTGCTTAGTGTAGGACAGTTATACTGTAGTAGTGTTGTGTTAAAGATGGCACCCGTGCAGAAAAAACGTAAACATAAAACTCTATCTTTGTTAGATAAACATGAAATCCTAAAGCGGCTTGAAAAGGGCGAAACGTTAACTAGTGTTGCTAACGAATACGGTGTTGGTCGAGCTACAGTTCATGACATAAGAAAAAACAGTGATAAAATAAAGTAGTTTTTTAAGACGAATGAAAATTTAAGAAAGTAACCTACAGACATTGAAAACGGTGAAAATTCTAAAGTTGACGATAGCCTCTATGATTGGTTTTTACAAGAACGTGGTAGGCATAGCCTACACCAATTTCTGGTGAAATCCTTAAAGGAAAGGCTAGGGAATTTTACCGGAAAATTACAAAAAAGGATGATTTCCAAGCCAGCGAGGGATGGTTGCAGAAATTCAAACGTTATGGAATCAGACAGCTAAGTACAACAGGTGAGAAACTTTCATGTGACGAAAGCGCTGCTGAAGGTTCAAACAGGTTATCCAAGAAATGGATTTAACTCCTGACCAAGTTTACAATGCGGACGAGAGCGGTTTATTTTGGCGGTTGTTACCCAAAAACTGATTTTCAAATGATTTCTGAGTTTTTCTCGATATTTTCCAGTAATCCGGCGTTTTCGGTAATCCGGCAGTGCTCTGCTCCGATATCTGCCGGATTACCGAGAGAGCACTGTAAAAATTGTTGACTGTATGATGTCTTATTCTACTGTGTATTATATCTTTGCTCTAGTAAGCTCTTCTTTGGTGGTGATGATTATTTCTCTTACTTCCTCTTCCAGCTAAAGAAATACAAGCTGAAAATTAAGAGAGACTGCTTGCAACTCTTAATTGTGATGGCCCCAAGCCCCCAAATGAGATCAACAGTGGAGGAGACTGCCCACACCAACCACAAATATTCCTGCAGATAACAACAGAGGCATATCTTAGAGATATATCAAAGCCATAATTGTATTTCTTACACATCTATAAAAATAACTTCTAAACATGAAGTGGAAACTTCACATTAACAATACAATGAACCAAAATAAAATATTCTTCTCTAAATTTCATGTGAATAAGAGTGCTGAAGATTGTAACTCATCTCAATGGTACAGTAGTAAGGGAGACAGACAATGCAGGCAAACTATGCCAAATTTTAGTATAAATCTCCACAATTTATTTTATAATGCTCCAAATTTTTTTTATCAACACAGTTATAAACGACGATGCATATAAACAGGGGATTAGCAACATTCAGCCCAGCCTAAATCTTTCATATTTATTGCTTCTAGATCTAACTTGATTTCCTCCAGAACAGTACTTCTGATCTATAATCACACACAGCTTTGTCTCGTAAGCAAACAATAACCTGAAATGATTGTGCTACCACTCCAAATATCACAGCAAACTAAATCCCCTAAATCAAACAACACAATGTGATCTTGTACAATACAAAAATAAGAAAGGTAACTGTGTTAAATACTAAACAAATAAGCACAAAAATCAATAAAAAGGAAAAAATAGATACTTTCACCATTTGATTTATTTTAACTAAGTATAAATTAATCAATTTAATCCATACTCTGTGGTACTTATCAACACAAAGGCATGCTTCTCAAACTCTTCCTTGCAATTTTGCACATCAAAACACCAGCTAATGTACCCATGCTGTGATACTCAAAACAGGAGGCTTAATATTGGCTCCTTTCATTTGAAACCCAAATAATATCTGACAAAATTTAAGAAAGATCCAAATAACATTTACAAATCTACAGAGGAATGCAATGGAACAAATATAACACAACAGAAAATGTAGGGCTACTCGAGAATAAAATAAAAAATATTTTGCAAAAGAGGGAGAGTCCCAATAGGATAGAAGGCAGAGACTTAAAAGATTTATAAACGTTGAATACAATAATACTAATGTCATTGGTTTTACATCTCTTTTAACCACTGCAGCTTTAAGAGATGTCCGGGTGCAGGCATTTTGCCTTCAAGGGTATCCGTAACGTATCAGTTAATTTACTGACATGGCTTCTTTGCATTTGTGCACCCTCAAATGCCAACTAACTATGCCAGGATTCAATCCTGCAAGCTTGAGCACAGCAGGAGAGCACGTTACCGCTGCGCAACAGCCAGTCCACAAAAGTTGAAAATGCTATTGGTAGATAAGAATGATAAACTATGCCTATAACTGAAGTACCCTTGGATGTTCAGAAGTACAGTAACAAGGTAGAGGAGTTGGAACAAGATCATATGGTTGATGCAGAGATATTTACTGGGAGACGAACTTTGTGCATCCTGAACCGTCTGAGACATGGCAATGACTGTACGTGAGGACAGAGGTTGAACCAAAGTAGTCATCCTGAGTGGGTTTTACCCAAGTTTTCCTACACTTGCTCCACTATATCCTTGCAAAACAGTTCCAATCCTTGTTCTCATAAATAGACAATATCACATTCCACTAAAATGATGGATTTATCACACTTTCTTTTAAGGGTCTGCATGCCAATAGAAGCCATGGAGATAAGTTTCAGCAATTTGCAAAGCTATAGAAAGAGCTCCATATCCAATACAGACTAGCACGGCTCCACTAAATAACAAGTTGAGAACTTACCATTCAATGGCTTCTCGCAACTGCACAACCCAGTGGAGTGCAGACCCAGGCATAGTTTGTCTCTTTCTTTCTCCTTAACAAAAAATATCTGTTTTGTGACACTCTCTACTCTACGATATATTTGGTAAGTTGCTATTCTAGCTCCATTAAAAATAAAAAAGTTTAGTGTGTTTAACTGTAATTCAATTCAATTTTCTCAATTAGGTACTGTAATGTACTGTAATTGATGTAACATATCGAGAATTTGTTTTGAAAGTGATTCCAAATAAACATAATTAACATAATTCTTCATCAATATCTATAGGGTGTTCCAAAAACACTGGTCAATATTTAAGGAATGAATTCCCCATATGGAAACAATTAAGAAAGCTTACTACAACTTGGTTCCAAAAATGCTTGTTTTCGAGTTATGGAGGTGCATGCACGACATGTACTTTCTGTCATTTATCTAAATAAGATGTTCGAAAGTCCACCTCCTGAACGAATACAGCTCATTTAAAATCATTGTTATCATGTTGGAAGCAATTTTTCAGTGTTTCCTTAGTAATCGAAATGTAATGTTCTTCAGTCGGTCAACATGATTGAACCCAATTGAATGAGTGTTTCCCTAATCCAGGAAGACATTTACATTAGATTAATAAATACACTTGGATAACCAGTTTCGATCGTCAAGCGATCATCATCACATCTGTTGCACTTTGGCTATTAAATCTATGTCTACAAGTATGGGTGATGGTATTTACAATATGTACACTTATTTAGTTGCAGTAGTAGTTAAACTAGCACAACTAGTTGAGATGTGTGATTTATTGTTGAGATACTGAAAGTTTGCTTGCTTAGTGAGATGATGTGATTGTTATTAAATGGTCAGAATGGAGTGGAATGTATACTTAGCTTATTGAGCGATGTGTGATCCCGCGCAGCTCTTTTCACCACTGCCTACACTGAACTGGAAGGAATTACCTGTGTTCTCTCGTTATCTCTTACCTTCCTTGGGCTATCCGGAGGTGTAATAAGCTCTTTGCATTGTCTACATATAGGGAATTCATTTCTGAATTATTGCTTACAATTTTAGAAACACCCTGTCATTTTACTCATAGCTGAGTACCGTGACCCATGAACTAAGCAGAGCCATCCCATATGGTTACCAGATTTTCTTTTATAGGTTATTGTACAATAATTTTTATTGTATGGCTTTTAGTGCCGGGATTGTCCGAGGACATGTTCGGCTCGCCAGAGTCTGTACCTGCTTCAAGCGGACACCAAGTTCCGTTCAATTTCAAGTAGTTCCAACTTTCGCTACCAGATATCAATGACACCTAGTGGTGAACGTTGGCACTTTGATAGAGCGTTACAACGAAAGCTAACCTAGAAATTTAGCTCCACACAAGTTTAGTTTGTGGAAGGATCTTTTACATGCCATAAATCTATGACACCAGACCACCGGCTTTACTTCCCCTCCGAAGGAAGGCATACTGAAGGATTTTAAAGCTCTTAAAAAATCCGACGACTTCGGCCGGGTTTGAACCCGCTATCTTGGGCACAGCAGTTCAGCATGCTACCAACTACGCCACCGAAGTCTCTCTGCTGATGTGTTTGGAGAGAATCTTAAGGCGTTGATGATGGTATTTAATAGCGTTGTATGGTCTCCTGTGTATGGGAGATAATGTGTGTCCAACAAGTTCTTTAGAAGAAAATTACAGAAAACGTTCCACACAAATATTTCAATCCTCTGCTTCACATAAATTCATTCTTATTTTTCTCAAATTAATTCTTTGAGAAAGAGAAAAGAGTAGTTTGCTGGTATATTATCCTAGTTCGTATTTGGGCTGCAGCCTTATTCATGTACGCTTTTCATCCAACAAGTAAGTGCCATATAGTTCATACAACTCTTGATAGCAACTGAGTGCAAAGTTTTGGTTCTTTCCAAGTTCAAGTCTTTTGCTATGCACTTGGCTCCATGTTACAAACTTACCAAATTATAGTTTGCTTTGGTTTCAATAAAGCATGTGAATAAAAGGATTAATAGTCAGTATTCTTCCATTTGTATGAGCTTGCATTTCAATAAGTTGCACAAGTCTCATTCTTAATTTTTTTAATTGATGGAAGAGTGCAGAAAGCCGCCATAGCAAAGAAGAGAGATTTTGAGAGGACAAAAAAGCAAGATCAGCTAGATAGATTCAATCCCACTCCTTTGACATGCATTATGATGCAAAAGGCTAATAATAATAATAATAATATACTTGCATAACATACTGGCCTGGTGCAAGCCTTCAAAATTGACACTAGCTGTCTTGCATTTCAACGAAACAGTACCAGTAATTCAAACCAGAATTAAATTTCTTGGCGGAGCCATGAACTGAATCCGGGCCTCTGGGGTGGTTGCAATGCTAAATGAAGGGTTCAATGTGATCTCTAGAGTGTGTCAAAACACTGTGTTGAAACCTCTTCAGTCTCCGTATGGACATGAACTCTTCCTATCCGCAGAACACTATTGTGGATGCTCAAGGTACCAGACATGTTGGGAATCATACTTCCCATTTTAGTTAGTGAAGCACATAATTGTGAATAGGATGCAATTATCAGAACCGAACTGTAGCCTACTCTTGTCAAGAATTCTAAAAACCAAATTCACATTGCATGCACAGGTGACACAGCTGATATTGCCAATCATAATTCACAGAAATTAAAGAATGTTTGTTACCTCTGGTCAATATATGGTACATTTAACTGCTGTCAAAATATATACCAGTAATAAATCTCGATAAAAAGAAATAAACTGACCATGAGATAGGAATATTTTATCACACTACACCTAATTATGGATGAAAGCTGTCTTCTGTCAAACCTACATCTAAAGCAAGGCACCAAAATGAAGATATTTAAAATTTGCACAGATATGCTTTGAATTCTTTTTAATCGCTCACTCAATGATATACAAAAATAACTCTATAGCTGGACTTCTAAAAAACAAAAAACAGGCAATCACATTTAGACACAACAACATGCTAAACAAAGCATTGGAGCTTGAATCAACTCTTGCTTCTGCATATTCACACACAACAATTACCGTATTGAATACGGCAAACAGATTTACAAATTTACATGCTCCATACATTATTGGAAGTTTTCCGAGAAAAATTTATGATTGCATTCAACTCAGTACACATATTACCTCAACCTTGCAGGAATCTTTGATACCTACTACTTTAATTTACAATCAATTTACACAAAATGTTATCAGTATTGCATAATATGTCAGAGTAACAAAAACAGAGAATAAACTGAATGTAAGTGTACTCATGGTAAGATTTATTTAGGTACTCTCAAAGTAGTATATATTGAATGCCTGACAATGTGAGTAGCATATGGATCTAATAACTTTTTACCTATCTTAAAGCCAAATAAAGCTGGAATTTTCTATTGGTTTGCTAAACAATTCATAGCACAAGGTTTTGAAAAAATACTGAGCCTAAATATTGAAATTAATTCCTAGCAAACTGTTTCATTTGTTATAATTTCTCTAACATTTGCAATGAAGAAATTAGGTTGGTTCCTAAAATCATACAGCAGTAATTGTAGAACTAGGTTTGAGCTTGATTAAATTGGAAAATTTCTACTTTAATATAATGAGTAAATCTAACAGTGCCAGAGGCTACAAATATAATCCAAAATACTACCTGGTAGATGGAGGTGGTTGCAGATCAACTGGTAACACATTTCATTATAATTTAGTCAAGGGGGTAAAAAAAATTGTCATACTTGATCATAGGTTGAGCACAGTAGTGCACAGCACTATTGTGATTTTTATACATTTCTTTATATATGAACACAACTACTTGGTCGATATGGATCTTTTAAATAACCCAAATAAATAACGACAGATTTTCAGCATAACATTATCTAGTAATTTTCTAACACACATTCTGCCCAGTACACTACTGCAAAGCACCTTAAAGCATTGATCAAAGAGATTCAAAATTAGACTCCAAATCATCTATCTGAAATCAAGATGGTCAATCATTCACAAAACAAAAACCATAAATAACACTTTATTCTTGAACAGAGCACTGGTCCTCAACCACTAATATAGTGTTCATGTACAAAATTCAGCGAGATTCTAAAGGTGTATACATATATCTGATAGAAAAGAGATACAAAGGTAAATAGTAAATACAATAAATAAATTACTAAAAATTCTCATTATAAACAAAGGCCCAAAAATAAATCCATGATAGTCAATGTGAATTCATGAACAGAACTACCAGCTTTGTTATCACACATCAAATAGTTCTTGACAGAAACATTGTTTATGGATTGATCATCACAGTTTGACAATACAACATTAGAGTATTGTTGCATCATAATCCTTGGCTAACATATATGCAACACATCAAATCAATCCCTTTATAGGCAGGAAGCTGAATCTTAAGAACAAGTACATCCAGGAAAGTAAAATGCTACGTAGGACTAGATTTTAAAGCAAAAGCAAAATAATTACTAACAAAGTAAAACTCTGACAGAATATCTTTTCAGCATGAACTCATCATTAGCTACAGATGTTTCTTAGTGGATCTACTTAAAATAACACGGGGGTAATTTTGTACTTTTTAATGTCTGCAATGCACACACACAGTCTTTCTTTATTTGAAACATATTCAAGTTCAAATTTACTCTGGAAAATATTCTGACAAAATTTTACTCAAGCATGTCTGACTTGGACATTTTACATTTACAAACAAAAGGTACGGTTATTTGCTATTGAATTCAGCCAAGCCTATCCAAACTTGTTTCAAGTTATGTCTTCATTGTAAAGTTCTTTTCCACTATCATATTCACTTGAACAGTGGTTACAGACATCTAGATGTTTTCAAAACTGCATCTCATCCATACCACACAGTTTGAGCACATTGGTAGCAATTAACAGGTCTAAATAGATAAATGGTTTTCAAAATCACTACAAAATTCCAGTACTTGTAACTTTTGGTTGTGGAATGATGTCTATATCAATATCATAGATATGATGTACAGTGCAAGCAGCAGATGTAAAGCAGACAAGAAATGTTCCAATCCTCATGATGAGGGGTTCATCAGGGCCTTCATTTTATTTACGAACAGCTGAAATAAATAAAAACAAGCTCAGTTAGTTATTGTGGAGGTTTCCAGATATAATGTAATAAGGGTTTTAGTATACAATATGATAATATAATAGGCCAACAGTTGATGTGCTTGATTCTTGTTTATATAACAACAGAGAAGAACAAAGAGAAAAAACTAAGAATATAACATGATACATACTACAGTATGTACCTAGGTGGCACTATTAACTGCCATCTACCTAGGTAGCGCTAGTGTCCGTGGCACTAGTATTCACCACATACTTAGGTGGCGCTAACATCCGCCACACACTCCCTTGCCAGTGACAACGTCCAGGAATCTATGAGGGAAGGTAACTTGTCGACCAGATTTGGTAGTCCTGGTCTGATGGTTATTGTCTTGATCGGCAGTATTGGGAATTGTGGGTGGCGGTGGATTGTCTGTTCCATATGCAGGGGTTTGGAGGTCGTGCAGGATGAATGCTGGTTTCAGTCTGTCCACAGAAATTGTCTGTTTACCTCTTGGAGTGTCGATGTCGAAGTGTTTTGCCGTTCGTGTGAGAACTTGGTAGGGACCTTCATAATCAGGTTGCAGTGGTCGTCTGGTCGCATCATGTCGAATGAAAACATGATTACACATCATTAGTTCTGGGTGAATGAAAACTTTCTTGGTGGAGTGATGTTCTGCTTGAACAGGTTGAAGAGCGCGCATTTGCTCCTATTTGTAAAGGAAGGTCGGTATATCTTGCAAATTTTCTTAGTGATGCAAGAAATCTGCAGGAAGCTTAACAGGCACACCGTAGGTGATTTCTGCAGGAGTAGTGTGGTAATTGGGAATTATGTAAGATCTCAGTCCAAGTAAAATCAAGGGAAGTTTAGGAACCCAGTCATCTGTAAGTTGTACTTTTAGCGACGATTTGAGAAAACGTAAAAACTTACCGAAGTCAGACGAAAACAGTCCCGCGGCGACAAGTGGAGGTCAAGCTCCGCTCGGCTAGAGCAACTTACTAATACTGAGTGCGTGTGCCTGACGTGTATTAAGGAGTAAACAAACTGCTTGGCTTGAAGGGGTGGGGGGGCGGTCGAGAATGGGCAAAGCGGTTTGGATGAGTTAGTGGTTGGAGAATGGGGGGGGGGAAGGATGGGGCTTATTGATAGAAAAGATAGGCATTGTGACCTATGGCGGTTTATGCGTTTTGATATTTAAATGATCTGCTATCATATCGAATAATATGTTTGTCTCATAATTAATGTCATTCAAATTATTAGAACAATTTGATCTCTGAGATGTATTTATGTGAATTGCTTCTAAGACATTCATCATGTTTTTACGTTTTCTTAAATTCATAAGACCAAATTTTTTCTTTCTTGTTCTAGTAAGCTGGGCTATAAGTAAGATGCATTGTTATTAACTCGCACCGTTTGTCTTCTTCAGGATTCAAATGTAGCTACACGCCACCGATCTTCTCTGACTTTTCCGTAAGTTTTATGCAATCCGTTTTCGAGCCGTCTTACGTAATTGTTTTTTTCCTTACATCCAGTACTAATTATGTCAATCATTTCAGATACCGTTTGGCAGAAGACTATCTTAAGACAAGTTGCCAAATGCATAAAATTTTAAAACAAGAATTTGTAACATGTAGCTATTGACGTCCAACCCATCTTCAGCCACAAAAACAGTACAAGATATACAGCAAGTTCTTACAGCACGCCACTCATAGACTTCAAAATATGTGCCCAGTGTTTCACAGCATCAAATGACATTTATTTAGATGAAGAACAAGTGAAAACATGTTCCTGAAGACAGTAAAACATGCATGTTATTTTTAGATTTTAGACTCTTAGTTGTTTTTACAGTGTTTTATCTATTTATTGTGTCTGTGCAGTTTGTGTTTATCGATGTTTTTGTGATTTGATGGGCTCCATGTGTGATTTTACGGGCTGAAGAAGGGTCCAGAAAGATTGGGACCTGAAACATGTACCCTTGAAATATTTTATAAAAAAAATTATAGTATTGACTAGGCGGAAATTGTAAGTTTTAATTTTAATGATTACTGTCAATACGGAACCTGAAATGTATAATATCTCTAATAAATGATCAATCATCGTGACGAGGTCTGCGAATCCTTGAGATGGTGGAAGTGGTCCAACAATGTCTATGTTGACATGGCTGAATCGTTCCATAGCCGGCTGGTATTGGCCAACCGCACTATTTGTATGTCGCCAGATTTTTGCTCGTTGACATGCAATGCATGATGTTGTCCATAGTTTGATGTCCTTTTTCATGGATGGCCAAACTTATCTTGTCTGGAAGATGGCAGTTGATCCTTTTACTCCTGGATGGGACAGGTTGTGGAGAGATTCAAAAATTTGTCGACGAAATCTTGCTGGGATGTATGGTCGGAGTTTACCATTTACAATGTCGCAGATAAGTTGGAGGTTATTGGGTAGAGTGATGGTTTAGAATTTCAATGAGCAGGTGTTTGATGTCGTAGCTTATTCAATTCTTCGTCCATTGTCTGAGCATTAGCGATCTCCTCGGTAATAAAACTTGAGGGAATACTAATGAAGCAGATCCGGGAGCAAGCGTCAGCTGCTGCGTTGTTCTTTCCTTCTACATATCGAAAATCAGTGGTGAACTGCGCAATAAAGGTCATGTGACGTAATTGGCTTCGTGTAGCTTTTTCAGGTCGTTGTTTGAACATAAACGTCAAAGGCTTATTGTCAGTGTATATTGGGAATTCCCTTCCTTCTAGCATGTGTTGAAAATTCTTGATGGCGGACTGCATAGCAACAAGTTCTCTGTCATATGTGGAATAGTTCCGTTGAGCATCATTGAGCTTTATGGAGAAAAATCCTAAAGGTTCTAGCTTATCTTCTTTAATTTGCGATTCGATTCCATACCTGTTAGGTATAAAGGGTTATTCATTTATTATCATGTCATTATTCTTATTAATTAGTACATAGATTAGATGATTTTTATATCAGATGATTGTAAGCGGTTTTTATTATTATATTCGATTAGATTTTTATTAATATTCACTTGTAAAGAAACGAAGTATTATATATTGCAACAAGATTGGCAATAAGGACTAACCCTATGTGTCACATACAGAACAACGTAGTAGTTATTTCACCACGGCAGGCAGAGTCACTGTCATGGGATGCTAAGAAACCCACAATGACTAAGAATCACGTGCGGACCATCGAGGACTTTCGAGAAGGAAAGAACATAATATTACGATGTCTGGTGCAACAAGATACGTCACTACTGCAGCCAAAGTACGATGCTAAATATTGCAAGTAATGATGCAATTAGCCCTCGTAAGAGAATGAAACCAGTGGAGAGGGAAGTTTCCGAATCACGTGACAAGGAAACATACAAGCCGGAACCCCCAACAGAGTGGGCATTCTTTCACCGACAGCTTTCAATTAGAGACCGGTCATTAGTGGAGATGAAGGCCTCTTAGGACTGAGCGGAGTTCTATCATAGCGTTCAACTACAATACAGATTCGACACTGAACGATGTACTGCCGATATCTATATCAGCATATAGTGGAGTATATCCCTGCTCTACAGTCATTCTACAGTTGGCAACGTACTTAATGAGGATATTTCATAGTAATTGAGATATCACATCATTTTTTTGACATACGCGACGTAACATCTAGATCATCGGTCATTACTTAAATATGACGAATCTTCGACTGGGTGAGCAAACAATTAAATAAAACTATCGTCTCTATTATCATTTAACTTTAATTAATTTTCAATTCATTTTAAATGTTCATTTTCTTTTAAATAATTAAACCGCAGTTGGTAAATTAAATTCTTTTTTGTAACTATTAGTATTTTGTTCTTGAGTCAATAAATTATTTCTTTAACTTCATGACTGTAACTTTTCTTGTAGTTAGCACTGTAATGGTTATTAATGCCCCATGTTGGTAGCGACAAATGTAATGGTTTCTTTCGCCCTCACGTTGAGCGACAAGTGTAACGTTTTGCTAGCCCCTAACGTTGAGCGTACAATGTGGCAGTTTGGCTAGCCCACACTGTTGGGAGATAAATGTAACTGTTTACCTTTGCCTAAGCTATGTTGTTTTAATGGGCGCCAAGACCTCAATGCAATGCTGAAATCTAAATTTGTATTTAACAACGTCTAGCTCTGGTAGAACACCGTCAAGAATCTATTCACTCAGATCGTGGTATGATTTGATCATTAACCCAACAAACAATTGTATCAGGAGAAGGAATTGGTCTATATCTAATGCTACCTACTGAAAGCAAAGATTGCATTGTAAAAGAAATGAATTTATTATATAAAACAAGTATAGCAAAATTAATAAAAATAATAAGTACAAAATTTAAATTGGAGCGTTGTGATTTGAATATTACCGATAGAAAATTACGTGAAAACGGAGTCTGATAAATTGATTTTACTCTTATTTCCAAGCTATGAAGTTACTGAAATATGAAATGTAAAACAAAGAAAAATGAGAGATTGCGTATTTCTGCGTCATTTGCGCTTACCATTGGAAATTGCCAAGGCATTTCCCTCGTACTTGCTGATGCTGTGAGCTTCCCACAGTCTCCTGGACGTCGTCATCTCCGTCGGAATTTGATGATATTCTGGTAGATTAGATAATTCTATGGTCCGTACCTCGGACCCAAACACTCGTACAACCGCACTGGTTAAGTTTTGCAAAAGTTAGTCTTCAACTCCACTGAACATCGGAGCGACACGCACTTGCAACCGTACTCCGCAAGTTCTACTCAGATAGTCCTTAACTCCACCGAACATCGGAGCGACACGCACGCGCATCCATACTCGTCAAGTATTTCACAGATTGTCCTCGTTTCACGGCGCGTCGAACGATATATGCACCTGTTGGCTCCCCCACCACGGTACCGACATCTAGCTTACGTCGTCCTCACTGATTGGCTGAGCACGCCGCTAGATCCCCTCCTCTGGTTTCTTTACACTCGGCGCGCGAGAGGGAGAAGTCGTTTTCCGTTCCAACAATTCGCCTTTTCTAGACCTTGCGACCCAAGATTGCGTCATGCTTCTCGACAAGATTAAGCGTGTACTTGAAATCCCAGTGAGTCACGTCTCTCGATATACCCTAACTGACGAAAACTCCGTAAAATTCCGTAATCAGATAATTTTCTATGATATCGTCGTTCGTAATAATTTGCTGGATAGCGTTTTCTAAGACATAGAAAACCTATCTGAATGCTAATAATTTTTATAAAATGCTCCGAAAATACCTAAATAATAATTATAATAAATTAATAATAATAATAATAAATTAACATGAAAAATTCTCTTGGCTGAACAATTTGCCGCGTAAATAAATATAGAATGGCTTCCTACTGACTTATGCCAGTTGCATAAAACCCCTCGAAAAACACGTTACAGCACATACTATAGGCAAATTCAACTACTCCTTATAAATAAATACTGAATGGTTAGTCAACTCTGTTACACTACGGCCCGGGTAGGTGGTCTCGACTCTACTGCTGACTGCCGAAGATATATTAATTAAATTTCGATTCTCTATCTTAAATAGGAATCTGGCGCTCAACACTTATTATATTACACTATCAAGGTAAGTACATACCACAGTGTATTTATTATTATCATGTTTGTTTATCGACCCATTACATTTGTCACCACATCGTAAGGCACTTGTCTATATAATAAACGTTACAGCACCTAAGCAAAATCAGAGGCATCGACCATCAACACCAGTGGCAAATCTTGAGAAGGGTGAGCTAGGAGTGTCACATTTACTAGTCTGGTCTTCAGTTCACTGAATGTGGTGAGAAGTTTATCTGTCCATGTGATTTTCCTTTTGTCATTCTTTGATGCATCACGAGTGAGGTCAAAAAGACTAGCTTGCATGGTTGCTGCATGAGGAAGTGCTCGTCTGTAAAATTTGATAAGGCCAAGGAAGCGTCGTAAATCCTGAACTGTTTCTGGAACTGGGTAGTTGATTGATTGTACCCGATCTGGCAGTGGACGTATACCCTTTTCATACAGTCATACAGCAAAACCATTTCATATATGGTATAAGGATTATAACACGACCAAGAATGCAATTTTCCGACCACCCCGAGCTGAGAAAAAGTTACCTTACAAAAAAGATAACAACCTTGTTTCTTGGACACACAAAATGTTGATATTAATAAACCAGTTATAAAACATTTCAATGTATATTTTGTTAAAATTTGGATTTGCTTTGATGACGGGTTTTTGAGAAACTAATTCTTAAATGTGACGCATGGTTGAAACACACTTAAAAACGGGCACTTTTTGTGTTCCAACTGCAATAAAAATATTAAAATATAAATTAAAAACTCCAAACCTACATGAACTAACGTAAAATAGAACGACGAAAATGATATTGGATTTTATGTAGGTCTATTGGTTACTTCACAAACAACCTTCAAACTCGAGTGCACATAATATTTAGGTCGACAGTAGGATACAATTGAACACTGCTCAAAAAAAGTTAGTGTTGGTCAACTTTAGCATTTAACTCCAACTTGCTTTACAAACATTAACTGCATATAAAATACATCAGCATGACTATTCACTTTTGCACAATAGTGAAATGTATTGTGTGTGTCAACAACTAAAGTACGTAGACTCTACATGACAAACTCTTGTGTGCCATCTTGTTTATATGACGTTAATCACAACCGAGGTATAAAGGAAATATCTTCCTGAAACATTTGACTGAAGTTATGGAATAGATGTGTGGCTGTCATTCATTTCTCCAATGTAAATAACCCTAAATATCCCACTAGTCCTGTTTTGTTTGTTTGAGGAATATTTCCTCTCAATCCCTCACCATTTGTATTTCTTATGATGGTCTACAATATTTCTGGCCGAAATAATTTTAGAAACTATTCACATATTGACATTGCATAATGTTTTGCATTCTCTCTGTTGTGTGCTGAACGTTTAGTAATACCAGGCAGATTTGAGTAATTACTCTACCAATATTAGTGACATACTTGCTTCCAGTATCTGTTATTACACCTTCAGGCACATTGCATGTACTGTCATCAGATTCACCTTCACCACCAGGACTTGTTCTCTGTTTCACTTATGTCTTCTTAATTCTGAGTTAGAATCTGTCACTAATGATGTTACCTCTCCTAGTGCATCTTGACAGGGTCACAGGGCACCAAGCGTTGAGATATAAAGTTATCAGTAACCAACACACATCCAGTGTCATACCGACGGGGGGGGGGGGGGGTGGTGGTTAGTGTTTAACCCCCACCCCCGGGGATATTTCTTTATCTTTATATTGTCCCATCTATCACCTGTTTTACGCCACCGCCTCTGAGGCGTCTTAACTCCTGTATACGCTTTAAAAGTGATCACGTTCGTCACTCGGTAAATGTCCTGCACTCAACTCTCAGCGAGAATCCTCCTTCAGCGTTGGATCAGTTTTGCTGTTGAAGTGTGGGATCGGTAACCATTTTCATGTCACTGGGGGTTGCTTTAATTGTGTGTGTCCTTTACGTTAAAGATAATTCATACACGAGGGGTTTCTGCAATTTATTCCAAATTAATGATACAGATAAAGTAATCAAGATGGGCAGATTTTAGAGTCAATAGTAATGGCAGTAGAAACACGGAGAGCAGAACATTATATTTCTCTCACATAATATCAATATTATAAGCAACCACGTAACTATGGTCACGATGATACCACTGCATCATTTCAGTTTTAATATTTAGTTACAGTTTTTCATATTTTTTAGATTTCTTTTTTAATTTTTTATTGTGTCAAAAAAATGAGGCCTAAAATAGTTTTCATGCAAAGAGAACAGTTGTTTAATTGTCGTTTTTATGAATATTAATCGAAATATTATTTTAATTATGATGATGAATGCAGTTTTAAGGGACGGAACAGCAAGGTCATCAGCCCCTTTAAAAATGTACACAATTACCCTATTATATTAATGAACCCCCCAGAAGGAAATCCTGCACACGCCACTGGCTATACCCCGACTACACCTTCAGCTGTAAAGTAACTACAGGCAGCACACTCTACGAACAGCATCAGAAACAATGACTAGTGCTCTACTTGAGAAAACTAATTGAATGATATAGTAACTGAGTTTCCATTATGGACATTTAATCCCTTTCAAGCATGGATAGGAAATATATATTGCACTAAAAAGAAGAAGAAGAAGAAAAAATTGAAATGGTGGGCATAAAATATCTTTCCCCCATCGGTACTGCTAGGGTTAAACTAGAAAACAGGGTGAAAATTACAGTAGTTCCTCTCCCACACAATAGTACTCACCTCCCTTTTTTCCTGGTCTTGGATAAGGACAAGTTTGCCACCTTTATCACCACCAAATAACCCCAGGACCTTCCGTCGAGGTTCACCAATCGAGATAAAGATGCCCTTTTCAACTACGGTAGGTGGAACAGTAAGTGTCTCCCAGGTGTATTCCCATTCAACCTAGAATAACAAACACACAAGATTAAGTAGAGTGAGAAAAGACTTCCTAAATTTATGTTTTTGATTTCTACTGTATTTATTCTATACATGGATCAGTGGGTGGCCAAGGGTGAAGAATCTTCTGCACTGAATGACCATACCTGAAGTGTTACAACATAATGGTCAAAATCCTGGAAACATCTTTAGTCGTTTACCATGGATCATGTTACAACTTAGTGCGATATTTTGCACAAAATAAGATTATAACTTTAGATGAGCACTGTATAGCATTCTTTCATCACAACGATATGGGAATGGTACAAGTTTCTTTGTCACGGCCCCTGTTGCCTACTTTAAGATTCAAAGCCACAATTTGCCACCTTTGTGATATTGTCAGTTTGTTATATTATTATTTCCTTTATAACAATCAGTGAAAGAAATTTACAAATATAATTTTCAATACCTGTCATGGTGGCTGAATGAACAATGCATTAGTGGGTAGCATTGTGTATTTAAGAGTGTGTTTGAGGAAGAAACCTAACCACATTTGTCACCCGACAATATAAGTGTACATGTTGACTAGTTATTAATAACATAAATTATAATTAACTTCCTCATAAATTGTGTAAATAGGAGGGTTCACCTGCATCGGCAACATGGGCGGTTGTGGAGAGTGCGGTGATGGCCTGGGAAAGGCTGGGAAGGTACAGTGTAGTGCACGTAAAACGTGATTCACAAGAAGTGTGTGAATACATTGAACAAAATCACCAAGTGGCTGTGTGTGCAATGTGTAGAGTCTAGTACAACTACCTAGTGACAGTATAAATAACAAAGACACTCCACCAATGGAAAATATTTATGGAATGCTAAAACACTTAAAAGAACAACTTAATGTAGAATCATAAAAGAGAGAGAGACTGATCTAAGTAATTCAATGGATTTGTGCCTTAAGAAACTAGACGATTGTGTGACAATTTCAAACCAGCAGATAGAATTAAAGAATGGACACATTGAGACATTAACCCAGCAAAATGTCAATCTCAAGGTGAAGCTAAAATCCCATGAAATTAGCCTAGGAGAATCTGAGCAGTACACACGTAGGAATACGGTGGAAATACAAGGTGTCCCGGAAGTTCCTAACGGAAATAATATTTAAACGGTAAAGAAAGTAGGTCAAGCTCTAGATGTGGTCATCACTGAAAAAATGGTAGATGCCTGTCATCGACTGCCAAAAGCACCTAATCACCAACACAGTGGCATCATCTTAAAATTTCTTTGGCGGGACGACAAGGAGAATCTCGTGGAGCGACGTAGGGTGAAACGGAATCTCTCCACACATCACGTTGGTCTTCCTGGCGACAATGTAATTTATGAGAACAAGAGTTTGTCCTTAGAGAAGAGGAAGTTGCTGGCGCAAGCTCGAAACATTCGAATAGAGAAGGAGTATGCTGTCCTGTGGGTAGGAAATGGACATATTAAAATACGTAATTCTGAAGGTTCACGGGTCATCGTAATTCGAAATCAGGATGACCTGAACACACTGTAATTATATCAAAACCAAGAATATCCATTCATTATCCAACTGTAGGAGGAATTAATACAAAATTAGATTTATTCAATGAAAACCTCATCACCAAAGAGTATGACTTAGTTCTAACTACAGAAGCTTGGTTATCTAGTAAAATCACCAACAGTGAGGTCTGTTTTGATACATACAGAATGTATAGGGCTGAGAGGCTTGCCATAGCAGGGGGTGGGGTGGTGGTCTTGGTCTGGAACGGATTAACCGTAGTCAAGGTTGAAAGAATGAATCTCAGATTGGAATGTCTATTCGTGCATTTGTAATGTGTACATTCAACCAGCATCAAAAGAAGGAACATCAGAGAACTATACAGGTCGGTGGTTGGAATACAGCACAGAAATATAAGATCAAAATGTATTAACCTTTGGCGATTTCAACATCCCAACAATACAAAGTCTACAATACTCAAACAAGAGAACTCATAAATTTTATCAATTATCTTCACCTAAGATCTTATAAACCGTAATGGGAGGACGCTGGACTTACTTCTATGCAACAAACCCAACATAAAGCACTGATCCGCTCTTAACGCTGGATCGCCACTACCCTGCTTTGGGTGTGGAAATCTCTCTAACAATATCGAAACCAAGTACAGATACAGCCTAATGATACCTTTAACTTTTGGGAAGCCGATTTTGAGAAGCTGTACACACTGTTGAGGGATGGTGCCTGGGGTCAAATATATGAGTACACTGATGTAAATACTGTAGTAGACCTGTTTTATCAGACTTTTAACACAGTACTTGGCAAACCCGTTCCTAGATTCAAATGCCAAATGGGCAGAAAATATCCTGTATGGTTTTCTAAGGAAAAGAAGGGTAAATTAAAAGAGAAGGAATAGCATAGGAAGAGAAAATATTACTCAGATCATCATTGACTAAGTTTTGAAGAATTAAGAACAGAAATTAAAGAGGACATTGACCTCTCAGGCAGGCAATTAAAAGTCCTAGCGTCTGCACTCCAGGTGGCATTTTAATTGGCTTGGAGAGTGAAATTTTGGAGAACTTCAAATAATGTTGCATATTTCAAAAATAATACAAGCTAATAACACAATATTTTCAGGATGACTTACCAATGGTGTCTTGAACAACCCTGGCTGTAACAGGTGAATTTTAAGCCGGTTCTTATCATAATGCAGATATTGAGGGTATTCATTTCACTGTCACTGTGTGTTATGAACAATATACCTAAGTATACACCTTATAATTAGTCCGTTTATTATGTATCGGTACATTACAGAACTTCTGAACCCAAATGGAAAAGATGGTGAGGAGGAAGAAATCGGGGAAGAGGAAGATGAACTGCAAACAGAAAAGGACTTCACATGGAAAGAAGTGGAAGATGCAGTGAACAAGATGAAAGGAGGGAAGGCACCGGGTGTGGATGAGTTGAGTGTGGAGATGGTGAGAGCAGCAGGAGAGGTGGGGTTACAGTGGTTGTACCGAGTGATGAGGACAGCATGGAAGGAAAGGAAGACCCCAGAGGACTGGAAAAAAGGAATAATTGTCCTAATCTTCAAGAAAGGTAGTAGAACAGATTGCAGAAACTATCGGGGAATAACACTGATGAGTCATTGTGCAAAGATCTTCGAGAAAGTTTTGGAAAAGAGAATTAGGACAAGGATAGAAGGAGGGATGAGGGAAGAACAACATGGCTTCAGAGCAGGAAGGTCCACAGTGGATTTGATTTTTGCTGTAAGGCAGTTACAAGAACAGCACTATGAGTATGGAACAGATCTACTGATGGCCTTCCTGGACATTGAGAAAGCATATGACAGTGTATGCAGAAACAAAGTATGGAAGTCCCTGGAGGATAGAGGAGTAGAGAAATGGACTATAAAGAGGATAAAGGAGATGTACAAGGGAAGCGTGAGCTGTGTGAAAGAGGGTTGGAACAGGGAAACTGCCTGAAACAAGGAAGTGCACTGTCACCGTTACTTTTCATTGTGGTGATGGATGACATAATGACCCGAGTGGCACAAGTAATTGGGGAAGGAAATATGAAAGCAATGGTGTTTGCAGATGATTTGATGATTTGAGGAAACAAGGAGGAGGAGGTACAGGAACAGTTGGACGTGTGGGGAGGAATAAAACAAGGATATGGGATGAAATTTAGCATAAATAAGAGTGAGATGGTGATCACAACAAGGAAGAAGGAAAAAACCACAACGGGAATAATAATTGGTGGGGAACAACTGAAGGAAGTGGAGAGTTTCAAGTATCTGGGAAGCCTGATACAAGATAATGGAAGTAACGATAGAGAAATAAATGAGCGGGGGAGGCAAGCAGAAGCATTTCGGAGGAGTATGAGAAGCATGTTATGGAGCAAGGATGTCCCTCAGAACAGCAAAAAGATCATATATCGGACGTACTATGTCGCTATCCTGACGTATGCCTCGGAGACCTGGGTTATGAAAGGAAGGGAGAAGAGCAAAATACAGGCCAGTGAGATGAGGTTCTTGAGAAGCAGTATTGGAGCTTCAAAGATGGACAGAATAAGAAATGAGAGGACCAGAGAATTAATGAAGGAGGAACCATTACAGGATGTTATAGAGAAATCTAGACTTAGATGGTATGGACATGTAAAGCGAATGGAGGAGAAGAGGATACCCAGGAGAGTACACGAGACGAAGAGGGAAGGAAAGAGACCGATAGGAAGACCGAGAGACAGGTGGCTGAAGGGGGTGGAAGAAAGCGTGAAGAAGAGAGGAGAAGACTGGACAAGGGTGGAAGCTGAGAGATGGTGGGAAGACAGAAGACGTTGGAGAGGCTTGTGTTCCAAACAGATCCGGCCAGTGGCTGGAAACTGTGCAAGATGATGATGACATTACAGAGAGTTTTATCTACACTATATCTACACAAAAAAATAGTAAAAATACATCTAAAACACTACCGAAATCCTTCTGTAGGCCCGGTTGCCCAGTGAAAGGAATTATCCACTCTATGTTAGCTGCATGCAACTCGTGCCACCTCCACTGAATGTCACCATCAGCTGATGGCAAACTGATATGTCCTAATTGTTCGTCTTCCTCTTCAAGAGGCAACAAATCTTCTAGGGCATAATCTACAGCACTTTCTGCACTACCGGAATCACTAGCAAAACTACTTACACTACTGTCTTCCTCACCTATCAGAGCGCTTTCTATTTTAGACCCCGTATGAAATCGCGAAGGACATTTCTCACAGAATTGTTCAGGACGTCCCTGGACAATATTCCCCACCCACGCGAATCAATTACAAGAGGTTAAAATTCTTACCACAGATGGCAGTCAGAAGCACGGCGGATGTCAACGTGTCGTCTGTTTCAATACATGGCACAATAATTCTCATTTCAATGTAAAAAAAAAAACAAAAAAACGGGTAACTTCTGAACTATTTGTTGTAAAATTATGTGATTAGCAAAGTCAAGGCTACTAAAATACATTAGTATAAGCAGTTTACATACAAGTTCAACAGATAGCGCACAAACACAGTTCTGGCTCAGTGCTGTGCAAAGCATATACCTGTACGCCAAACCGCCAGAGCAGTAACTAATACCGCGCTAACACGAATACGTAGAACCGGCCTGCGAGGTTAATTATCTTATAAGAAATATATCCATAATATTGAACAAAGCGTTAGCAGAGACAAAGACATTTTAGATGTTCTTTAAAAACAAGAAAATAAATAGGATCACATGCAAAACTCTTAAATATAACAATGAAGAATTGGACAGGGGTGTTTCCATTGTTGAAGGTTTTGCGACATATTTCAAATCAGAGTAAGACCCTTCACATAAAACTGGTCTCAAAAGAAGAGGTTGAAGTAGCTTAAAAAAAAGAATTAAAACCTAAATCGTCGGCTGGTCCTGATAATATTCCACTGTATGTATTGAAAGGATGATCTGAAGTCTCAGGGTGCTGTTACATTTAATATTTAACTTAGCCACATAAGCTTGTACTTGTCTGCCCTATACTAAAATCAAGTAAAACAGGATGGTTTAAAACAATATTGCTATTTATACTGGTGTTGGATGATATGCTAAAGGCAACACAGGCACAAGAATGAACATATTCCTAATTTCTGATGATGTTCTGATTTGGGGAGAGAATGAGAATGTGGTCCAAGAACAGCTGGATGTACTGAAGGAAAATATTGTGAAATGGGGAATGAAAATCCATACTGAGAAAAGTAAGACAATGGTAATGACAAGAGGAAAGAAAGAATGAAAAAGGATTGTAAAATTTGGAGATGTAGATCAGGAAGTAGTAGAGCACTTCAAATATCAGAGAAGTGAATTGATGAAAAATGCAAGATTGGATATGGAGATCAACAAGAAAATACAATGTATCATCAGGTTCGGAGTTTAATTTGGAATAAAGACATACCACTGAAGGCTAAGAAGTGATGTATGACCTATTTCTTACCAATAACGACGTATGGAGCGGAAACATGGCCTATCACCAGGTGAGATGGAAGTAGAATACAGGCAGCAGAAATGCAATTCCTGAGGAGTATGGTATGGAATAGGAGAGAGAGAGTGAGAAATGAGGACATTCAAAAGGAAGCGAATGTACAGAAGCTAAATGATAAGCTGGAGCAGAACAGATTGAGATGGTTTGGACATGTGATAAGAATGAATGATGAAAGAATACTGAAACAAGTGATGGAGAGATGGATGACTGTAAAGAGAGGACGAGAAAGACCTTGAGTAGGGTGGACGGATTTAGTAGAAGACAGTGTGAGAAAACGGAACCTAGAGTGGAGTTCAGTGGTTGAAGAAGGATCGTGGACAGAGGTAAGTGGAGGGGTGTCATGTTTGCTCCGACTCTGCTTAGGCTGGAAAATGAAAATGATGATAGTGATTCTTCCTTTCAGAACTTCAGTGTTGAGTATTGTCATGATTATTTTAGTTATCCATTTAATTGCAGACAGGAAGGATGGAAAAGAGTACCTAAGCCCCACTCAAATAACCATTGTTGCCAATATGTGGATTTCTTGAGAATTAGATTACGATAATTCATTTGCCACTGTTACCTATTAATTATTTCCAGCCAGAAACCATTGTTTAAGAGAAAAGGCAAATGGATTTATTAAGTAATTTACAGGTCTAGCAATTAAACTTTGCTCTGGAGAAGACTAATTTGTTCATTGCACTGTGTGGGTGAGAATGAAAAATTTTGTACAACGATGTTCAATCAGATAAAACTGTCAAACATTACTGTATTGTGTGGTCCATGTAACAGTTACAGCCTTTGTAATTCCAGAATTCATTTTAAGATGATATATATATATACAGTATTTAAAGTAGATTCAAATGGTTTCTTAAAAGGTTTACATGCACATTTGTTATTATTAGAACTAAGCTAATCCTATGTTGCTTCTCACCATAAATCACATACAAGAGTACAGAAACTTACCAGCCATCCTCCAAAAATATCATTCTGGACGATATACATAACTCGCTTGTCTGTGAGTAACAGAATCTCCTTGCCACTGTCAAGAATGAAATCGTGATATACATATGCATCTGTTGAGGCATATTTGTTTTTGTCCAGATCCTGCAAAACAGACAGCAATTCAAAATGAGAATGAGCATGCTCTTGGTAATAGTTTAGGCTAAGTCCCAATAGAAGTATTTATTTTTCAAGAATCTTTACAGCAGCATCAGTGATTATATGTAAATGTTACGGGGTTACTCTACTCATTCATTTGAACTTTTGATCTGGGCATGGAGAAGAAAAGAAGAGGGAGGGAGGGTGCAAATAGTGTGACTATACATTAAATCTATCAGTCATGAGTTAGGTAAGCTGCTGCTCTCTTACGTACATGAAGAATTTTGTTGCCTTCAGCTGCTTTAAGAATGTATGGACGCACCACGCCATCTTCCTGGAAGAACCGAGGAGGACGTAATCGCCTAACCTCTTCGCTCATTTCGGTGGCACTGCAAAATTTCCAGAGATGTTTCAATTTCTGTTCCCGTAAGTATTCGAAACAAAAATAAGTTTTATAAACTATAAGCAATGATGACTAACCGTTTAACAACACCCAGGGAGTCACTGGCGAAGTCTACAATACCGGCAGTGGGTCGTGTCACTAGTCCCACAACACCCTTACCCATTCCTTTGAAAAAGCCCTCCACACCTTCCTGTCGGGCCCCAGAGATAGGTTTCATAATTACTCCAGAAACGCCATCCACAACACCCTAGAACAAAGTTAAAACTATAAGAGAAATTTTCAAATACATTTTGTATTTCATATATCAGAATGACTGTCTATGTCTACCCCTTAATAATCCCATTTCCAACGGGGTCAGAGATCAGATGCGATGAATTCCACGTGGCTGATAGTTTCTACGGCCGGATGCCCTTCCTGACGCCAACCTCACAAGAGGAGTTATGAGAGATGATATGAATGAAGATGAATGAAAGTTCAATTTCAAGTAGTTCCAACTTTGGCTACTAGATGCCACTGTCAACACCCAGCGGCGAACGTTGGAACTGATTGAGCGTTTATAAACTAAATAACCTACAAATTTAGCCACACACTACCAATTGTAGTGGAAGGTTCCACAGAAGCCGCTATATACTAGAATCACTGATATTGTTAATAATGTAACACTGAAAAATGTCTTCAAAGCTTTCTATATTGCAGAATTGTTTATTTGCTTACCATAACAAGACCTTTTCCGCTCTGAGCTAGTCCCATTTGAACATTGGTTGGACGACTCGAAATAGCTTCCCGCCGTTTGCGCTGATAGTCCTTATCGAATGTTAGAACAGCTAAACCTTTACCTACAGGAAAAACAGACAGTAAGAATAAAATAAGAAGATTTTGTCATAACAAAATATATAATATAGCCAATGGCTTGGTCATGTTAAACAATGGATCCTATAAGCTCTGAAGTTAAGCAGTACTGGGCATGGTCAGAACTCTGTAATTTTACAACTACTCCACCACAAGGGTGTTGCCAGTTGTAATCTAACCTTAACATTATACTGCATCTACCACCCTTGAAACAATCCCGACAAGTATGGGAGCCAATCTTAGGTCAGATTGGGTCCTCGCCGAATAAAATCATTAAATTAAACCCCCCGGCAACGGGACCTCCTAACACAAGCCATGCACATTAAGCATGCTTAGCCAACGTGAGTGGTAAAACAGTAAGGAAAAGTTACGAGTGATAAGGACATTGAACTTGGTGTGAACATAAAGAATGCATTTCTGTCAATTGACAAGCTTAGGGTACAGGAGGCTGAGAGGAGTGCCCTACATATGACAAAAGAGGACAGAATTAAAAAGAGGGCGGCTAACATTAGCTGGAGGATGCCTAAACCCGCAATTATGGTAGCTATGGACCTGGCAAGTTTTAACAATGAAAGTTGGACAGATCAAATCATAAACTTTAAATGTATTGTTCCAAAACGACAATTTTTTTCAGCTTTGGGTAAATTTTCTCTGAAACTATTAGCTCTCTAGAACTGAAATTTTGTACAGAGATCAGGCACTGTACTCTTAATAAAATGCACTACATTTAATACAATAAGAAAACAAATGAGGCAAATACATCTTTAAGGAAAAATGTCAACTTTTCTGTTAATATAATTCTATATCAATTTCTACTCATGAATGTTACTATTATAAAGCTAGTACAATTTGAATAAGAGATGATACCCTATTTATCGTCAAAATTTGATCTGATTTCAACAGTTAGTTTCCGAGAAACATGTACCAATGTTACTATGGTGAACTATAGGAAAATTACGGACTGCCTGGTCCCCTTAAGCCATCTACCACAGCCTAGGCATATGCCCATATTGTGCCCGTTAGACGAGAGTTTCGGAGAGCCATAGGTCTTAAGTGGCCCTTCTTCCAACGAACAGATAAGTAGGATGGGGAGGAATGTATTCTTGGACTGGGTAAACATGAAAAACTGCACTCGGGGGTGTCGAGGATATGAGAGATCATTAAACCACCAGCCCAGAGGAATACTAACAACACAAACATAAATAACGTAGTTCCACCCCTTAAAACAACAATAACTAACTAACTAACTAAACATAAAGAAAGAGGCCAGGCTTACATTTAAATCACACTGAATTTATTCATAAAAATGACCGACGCCTAGCCTACTTCAGAGAGGTGAAAATCGGCTAAACCGAGGTAATCTGCCCTATCATGAATTTACTTATCTCCAAAAAAATAATCTAACTTAAGCCTCTCGAAGACCTACTACAAAGACTCGAAAACAAATTTCCAAAATTTAATCAAAATACAAAGCTATGCACATTCTTTGCCTAACATGATCAAAAGAAAATACTAACTAGTTACAACACAAATGAATAACAAAATAGAACCCTCCTAAGTTTTGCGCAATTGGCGCCACTGCCTGCCTGCACACATTTTCACTGTTTGTGACAAACGGGCATGAGTGTAAAGGGGGAAAAAATAATGTTGGCAACTGCTATGACGTAACGTCACGACTCACGTTGCAATGTCAAGTTAACGACCGTGGTTTTCAATTATCACGTCCTTAACTGACCGTCGTCTCGAAATGGGAATAATCAGCAATTGTATCAACAGTCGTTGAATATATATTGGTAAAGAAAAGAAATTTAAGTTTAGCATATTTATAATTTTTGATTCGTCAGCCGAATCATTTATTTACTTCACTTTTAAGTGGAAAAATTCTATCACACTACATTACATTATGCGCACCGTCCAAAACTAAGGACCACGCAAATATCATTTCATTTCCTTCTCATAGTTCTTTCTTCCTTTCTCTTCCTCCACACTTCCTTCATTCTTTCAGAGTGTTGCGCCTTTCTCTCTGCTGTCCATCTTCCCCCCCTGCGTTCTCTCTTTTCTCCCACAAGAACCTTTATGTTCGAAAGTATTTCCCTGAATCGTGTTCTGTCTTGACGGTCGTCATCTGTAATTCCTAGCCTCCGGAGTTCTTCCTTCATCTGCTTGGTGTAACCCCTTTGGCTCTTCAGATTATATAATTTATCAAAAATTTGTTTATTTATTCTTGTTGGATCCATTCTAACCATATGTCCATAGAAACGTAAACAACTTTTCCTAATTGTGGTTTCCAGGTCTTCCACCCTTTCATATATCTCCTTGTTTGATCTTAGTCTGTAGGTTCCCTGTACCACTTTTGGGCCGTAAATCCTCCTCAATATCCTCCTTTCAATCTTCAGAAGCTTTTCCAGGTTCATCAAATTTGCCGTCTCCACACCATATAAGATCACCGGTTTTATGTTTTATGTGTAGTGTTGTAGTTTGGCATTAAGGGAGATGTTCTTTTTGTTGTATATATTTTTAGTGGAGAAGTAGAGTTTGTAAACGGGTCTCCGACAGGGAAGTGTATTGTCCCCATTATTATTCATCATAGCCATGGATGAAATCCACAAGAAGGTCAAACAGAGATTGGGACAAGAAGCAACAAAGGCCATGCTGTTTGCAGATGATATAGTTATATGGGGTGAGGATGAAAAGGATGTACAAAAACAACTAGATGTATGGAACCAAGAGATAGAGAAATTTGGGATGAAAGTAAGCACAGAGAAGAGCAAGACAATGGTAATGTCAAGAGGAAGGAAGAAAGGAAGAGGAAAGATAGAATTGAATGGCAAAATTCTAGAAGTCGTTAAAAGTTTCAAGTATTTGGGAAGTGTGATCACAGAAGATGGAAAGATAACTGAGGAAATTGGAGAGAGAATACAACAAGTGAACAGTTTTTACCAGAGTGTAAGGGGTATTGTGTGGAACAGAGATGTCCCAAAGAAATGCAAAAAAGTATTATATTCAACCTACTACAGACCCATACTAACATACGCAGCTGGAGCGTGGACTACTACAAAAAGAGAGGAGAGTAGAATACAAGCCGCAGAGATGAAATTCCTAAGAGGTATAGAGGGCAAGACCAGAAGAGATGGAGTTAGAAATGAAGAGATTAGAGAAAGGACAGGAATATTGAAGCTGCAGGACAGGATAGAAACAACAAAGTTAAAGTGGTATGGACATATGATGAGAATGGGAGAGGAGAGAGTACCAAAGAAGACTTTCTGTGAAAAGATGACAGGGAAGAGACCACGAAGTAGGCCCCTGAAGAGGTTGGGCAGATACAGTGTGGGAGTGTGTAGAAAAGAAGGGAGGAAAACCCGAAAATGTACTAAAATCAGGAGAGGAGTGGTGGAGAGACAGGCAACGATGGAGGTCCTTAATTCACAACCCGACCCAGGAAGCTGGAAACGGGAAATGAAGATGATGATGAAGTTGAGTTTTTCTAGTTTAAGTCTTCTGTTTTCCATTGACTCTTTGTCCGGTCCATTGTTGCTAATGATCTCTTCGAGGTACCTTAAACTGTTTCGTGACCTTTAGCCTCCCATATTTCGTCTTAACTGTCTTCTTCATGTAGTTCTTGTTGGTGCTCATCATCACTGTTTTTGAAAAAGAGATTTGTAGCCCGGTTTTCCCAGCGATTTCTTTTAGTTCATTTATTTGTATTATTGCTTCCTGTACCGTTTCAGCTAGAAGTGCCAAATCATCCGTGAAGGCCAAACATCTGGGTTTGATGTTTGTATTTTTACTTCCAAGTTAAGCCCCGGAATCATCGGTTGTCCACAATGTCTTTATGATCTTATCTAGAACCATGTTGAACAACATCGGCGATGGGCTGTCTCCCTGCCTCAAACCAGTTTTCATTTGGAAGGGTTTGCTGATCTCTCCCCGGAATTTCACCTAGGATATAGTGTTTGTAAAGGTCAGCCTGAGTAGGTTTAGCGTCTTTTGATCCACTCCATATTCCCTCAGTATGTCCAACAATGTGTGTCTATCTATTGAATCGTAAGCTTTGCGAAAGTCAACGAATGAGATGAATAGATCTTTTGATTGTGCAGTGTAATATTTAATTATCATTTTCAGACTAAGCATTTGCTCTGGACAAGAACATCCTCTCCGGAAACCTCCCTGATATTCTATCACATTATTATTATCTCATTTTTATTCCTATCTGTGTATCTGTAACGTTTAGTGACCAATAAACTCGTATAGGATAATCATTAGTGTGTGTAAAGACCATCCACTATTCCCTTCAATATCACGTGAAACTCTGTTCACTTCAGTATCACACACCATTAAGTGCTTCTCAATAACACGGGCCCGTCGGCCATTGGCTTAGCTGACAAGACAAAAGTCGTTCATGCCACTAGCAAAAATCTGTACCAAAAATCATACAGCTCAACTACGTGTAGTCTATTCCTACCATCGTAGTGTTCCTCATATAACAATAACAATATCATGGTCACCTTAATTATACAGATGTCCTTAGATGTGGACTAAAAATTAAATGGGCTGTGTAATCAGCTTTCATTCATAATGTCATTTCAAGTAAGATAAATAGCTCTTGGCGGACTGCTTTATTCCTCCGAACAGTGTCTAGTACACATTACATATGCTGCGCTTTAATAACAGGGGAGCATGAATGCTATATTATGGCCCCTTCTCGAACCAACAATACCTTGCTCGGCTCAACACTTTATTCTGATTATGAAATTGGCAGTCGTCATTGTCAACTTAATAGGAATGCGAAAACAAAAGAGCTCTACACTCACATCTGCAGTCTCGTAATACAAAGAGGTTCTCAGCTGGTCTGACGGCATCATTCACTGCCTTCTAAATTACATTGTCTAGCGCTATTCACACTATGTGGGAAATAAATGAAACTCTGCTTTCACTGGGGTTTGACCTTGATAAACACATGTTTGGTCAATGATCTAATCCCTTGTGGAATGTCATAACTAACGGAATCACACAACCATACTGTGTAACGGGCGTCAACTAGAATGACCAGCCTCGGCCTCCTAGGAAGCCACACGAAAAAAAAGTGATAGTCTGAAAGACTGGACTTCGTATCATTTTAAATGCTACAAATGCTGAGAAATGCTAGAAAGGCCGGAGGCTTGTCGCTTCGCTTGAAGCCAAAGACTCTTGACATGCTAGAAAATTATCTGCATAAAACTTATCTTGCTTATCTTGTTTCAAATTACTCGCGAACGGCAAGTGCAAACCAACGGCGAAGCAAGGTCAAATGCGCGGGATGCCGTCACGTTCACCAGAGCGCGCGGGGACGTACCCCCTCCATCCAGTCTAAAAACACTTATAGTGGGCGATGTATTGAAGATAGATATATGCTCTCGCGGACTTTTCTTGTAGAACTCTTCATGCTGAACGCTCATAGTATATTGATATTTTAACGGTTTGCCCAGCGTAAGCTTAAGAAGCGCATGGACGCCAAGTTTGTTTTCGACTCTTTCACTGAAATCGTTAATGCTTGGCTTCCTTTGATCATACATAAATTATTTTCTACAGAATCTTTCCTCGAGATATCCTTTACAGAATGGTGAAAACCGCATTAAAATCCATCCAGTGGTTCTCGAGATTATCCGTGACATCCAAGAATCGGGGATTTTTGTGTTATACTAACGAAGTAGAGATTGTCGGGGTACACATGCACCAAGCGGTACTGTGACGTCACACACCTCAGTGCATCTGGGTGCATTTCATCCCGTCACCGTAACGTAATGCCAGACCCCAGCGTAACGACGAAGTCGACAAGATCATTTAAAATGATAAAATTCGTCGTTCTCACAGAATTTACAGTTAATTGTGACGATATCAAAGCTCAATGGCTCTACACTATAGCGGTGATGTAGCAAGAATGACCATTTATACCGCTCACATAATCTATAATTACCACTTCTGTGATAATGAGCACACTAAAAAATCAGATGAATCTTACACACGTGATCGTACAGTATCTTAACAATCCGCTTTCACAAAAATAAATCTGTTCACAGTTCACTTTTATACAGTTCTTACAACACGTTTTATACAATATTACACGAAGAACGGTTATTACTTTTTTCAGTGTTCACGTTCGGCCATGTGCTTGCATGATGTCCTGGGTTCAGAGATGAAATAACCCAATTATATTTGTAGCAAAACGTTAAAAATAACCGACGATGATACTTAATTATTATTCCACGTCACACAGGCGATATTTCACGGTTTATCATCCACTTATAACTTCACGATGAGCTCGAATATGATGTCCATGTTTAGAAATTGGAGCGTACAGAAAACACGTCCTTTCAAGGCGAAGCTTGACATAAGAAGTATATCGGGTAGACGACGGAAGTTCAGTCAGCGCCACATGAGTCAACGGCGTACCAATTATTTATTCTTCGCATATCTGCGAGGTTATACCTTATGTAAGAATTGAGGCTTTCACGGCCGGCGTTACAAAGTTCATCGATGTATTCCAGGCTTAAGGGCCGTGTTCCAGGGGCTTGTGACGGTCCCGACGTTTCGCCGAAAACTGCGTCCTGCATTTTCCAGGGTTCCTCTGACTTCGACAGCAGCGAAGCACTCAGTGGAATGGAGTGGCAGTTCGTTTCACCCCATTACAGTATATAGGTGCATGCTGCAGAACGCTGCTCGCTATCGGTACGCCGTGGGGGGGGGGGGGCAGTCGCTGATTGGCTGTTGACCGGCCAATGGTTGAAGCGTATTGGAGCCCGGCGTTAGCCGACCTGTCTTGGCGGAGACCGGCAACTGATCTCCCGTTGCATACACTGGTTCGTCGCGGCCACCGTGTCCTCTAGTTTTCAGTGTATTTAGCAGTGGAAACCAGGCTTTGTTGACCCGTTCAGATTCCTCCTTACGGTTGAAGCTGTTGGTATGCTTCAGGATTTCAATGGCTTCCCTTTGTAGCCGGGCGTGGTAGGACACTGTAGTGGACAGTACTTCGGTGTTGCTGTACTGTATATCGTGGCCTGCTTGCAGCGCGTGTTCGGCGACTGACCACTTTTCCGTTTGTCCCAGCCGGCAGTGTCGGTTATGCTCCTTCAATCGGGTGGCGATGCTGCGTTTCGTAGTTCCAATATATACTTGACCGCAGCTGCACGGGATCTTGTAGACACCAGCAGTGGAGAGAGGATGGCGCTTGTCTTTAGCCGATCTCAGCATTTCCTTGATCTTCTTCGTAGGCCTATATATGGTTTTGACTCCATGGGACTCCAGTAGCCTCCCTATTCTATCAGTTACTCTACTGATGTACGGCAGAAAGGCTTTAGCTGCCGGCCTCTCTTCATTTTCCCTGTTAGTTGGACGCCTGGGATGGAGTGCACGCTGTACGTCTTTGTGGCTGAACCCGTTGGCACGCAGGGCCATGTCGAGGTGGTTGAGCTCTTCGTTCAAGTGCTGTGGTTCACATATTCTCCTCGCACGTTCAGCCAGCGTCTTTATGACTCCGTATTTTTGTCGCGGGTGGTGGTTGGACGACTTCTGTAGATAGCGGTCTGTATGGGTCGGCTTGCGGTACACTGTGTGTCCCAACTTTAAGTCGGCTGTCTTCATAACCAGAACATCTAGGAAAGCGAGCTGTTGTTCACTTTCTACCTCCATAGTGAACTGAATATTCGGGCTGATGCTGTTCAGATGCTGTAGGAACGGCTGTAATTGTTCCTCTCCATGGCTCCAGATTACAAAAGTGTCATCCACGTAGCGAAGCCACACCTTAGGTTTAAGTGGTGCGGTCTCTAGTGCCATTATTTCGAACTTTTCCATGAAGAAGTTCGTGATTACCGGGCTCAGAGGACTGCCCATGGCGACACCGTCGATTTGTTCATAGTAACTGTCATTCCACAGGAAATAACTTGTGGTGAGGCAATGGCTGAACAAGTTCTTGATGTCCTCGGGAAAAATCTGAGCGATGTGGTCCAGGGCCTCCTTTACTGGTACCTTAGTGAAGAGCGAGACCACGTCGAAGCTGACAAGCAGGTCTCCGGCTTCCAACTGGATGTTTTTCAGCTTTTCTACGAAGTGGCCCGAATCTGATGTACGACTCTGTGCCACCGATGTGAGGTTGTAGTAAGGTGGCCAGATATTTCGAGATGTTATATGTAGGTGATCCGATGGCGCTCACAATGGGTCGTAGAGGTACGTCCTCCTTATGTATCTTGGGTAAGCCATACAGCCTAGGTGGTAGAGCTTCACTTCTGGAGATTTTTCTCTTCTTGTTGTCTGCTAATGAAGAGGCCTTAATAAGGCTGTTGGTCTTGCGAAGAATCCGGTTGGTAGGATCTCTCGGTAGTCTGCGGTAGGTCTCTGGGTCTAACAATTCCGAGATCTTAGTGGTGTAATCATCAGTGGCCATGATGACAGTGGCGTTCCCTTTGTCCGCAGGAAGAATGATGACACTCTCGTCCAAGTTGAGAGTCCTTATGTTTGCAACATTCCATAAATTCACAATAAATCCAATTGGTTCAAATAATGTAAAATATTTTCTAACAATTCCTTACTTTAGGATTACACAAAATATAAATTGCCGGCCAAATCAAATCAAATGAGAGCTGCTTCCAAGGAGAAAATACAGCTTCTCGGAAGTTCCTGGTGCTCGTGGAACGCACCATGAATCGTAAATTAACATGAGACATTTATTGTCGAATCGAAGAGGCGATATCGGGCTCAATATATCCTTGAAAGCGGCCTATTAGTTATAATCACTATTATAAATTGTCCCATTATAATAGTGATCATACCGTTACTGTAATTTTTTGGAAGAGTGTTTATTTACTAATTTTTTATTTATACGAGGGTTGGGGCAAAAGTCATGGCCCATTATTCGTGTTCAGCGACTGAAAAGTTACAATTAACAGTTTACTGTATATAGGCAACACTGAAAGAATGGCTACAAAATTTGACGCACACCATAAAAAAGATGCTGAAAATTGCAATGTACCAAGCAATTACTACTTACCCATAGTACCAGTAATACGAGACACTGCACCAGCAACACCACCCACAGTGTGACCAAAGAGGCTACGAACACCCAACAGAAGGCCCTCAGCAAACTCTCCAGGGCCCTGGATAGCCCCCTGTTAAGCAATATGCAAATAAATTAATAATTTTACATTAATTTCATAACAAGACATGATCAGGAATAGCATTATCTGGATTTGGATGTACTTGCATTAATAAACATAACGTAATGCAAAAGTATACATTGCTCTGACGGTATTCATTATATCTTTTTTTCTTTGATCCGTATTGACATTTATACTCATCATTATTACAATTGGTCCAGCTATCAATACAACTTGTGTACAGGGTCTTTCATATAAAGTAAGAACGGCAAGCGGCGGTTTTGTTATTCGCCGGTGCAGTGGCCTTGTGGCGCGCCACGGCCCCTGCTGTACTATTGAAAGCGCGCGCATAGTACATATGAAAGGCCGTTTTTTTGTTTGTTTGTTTATTTTCTTTAAGTTCCGATGGTCTGTATAAAAATAACAGATTGACATACCAAACTAGAGCCTCCGTGGCTTAGGCGGCAGCACGCCGGCCTCTCACCGCTGGGTCCGTGGTTCAAATCCCGGTCACTCCATGTGAGATTTGTGCTGGACAAAACGGAGGCAGACAGGTTTTTCTCCGGGTATTCCGGTTTTCCCTGTCACAATTTCATTCCAGCAACACTCTCCACTATCATTTCATCAGTCATGCATTTAATCATTGCCCCAGGGGAGTGCGACAGGCCTCGGCAGCCGGCACAGTTCATATCCTCGCCGCTGGATGGGGGCTTCATTCAATCCATTGCCTGACCCGGTCGGTCGACTGGAAGCAGGCTGTGGATTTTCATTTTTCACATACCAAACTGATTTTACTACTAAATGTTTGCTTGTTGTATTCTTATGTCTCAACATAATCGCCAAAACGATTGAAACATTTGTCGTATCGTTACACCAGCTTTCCAATGCCCTCGGCAAAATATTCTGCCGCCACTGAGGTGGGTACGTCTGGACAGCCTCCTGAAGTTTTTCCATTTTGACGAGGCATTGCCGCCCAACCATACCTTCGATTCTCGAAAAAGGTGAAAATCATTCACGACGACACTGTACCAACGTTACGATAGACTTTTACAAAGAATTCAAGTGTGAAGTTTTGGACCATCTGCCGTTTAGTCCAAACCAGCACTGAATGATTTTCACTTTTTTCGAGAATTGAAGGTATGGTTGGGCGGCAACGCCTCGTCAAAAAGGAAAAACTTCAGGAGGTTTTCCAGACGTACCCACCTCAGTGGCGGCAGAATATTTTGCCGAGTGCAATGGAAAGCTGGTGTAACGATACGACAAATGTTTCAATCGTTTTGGTGTTTATGTTGAGACATAACAATATAACAAGCAACCATATAGTAGTAAAATCAGTTTGGTATGTCAATCCGTTATTTTTATACAGTCCATCAGAACTTAAAAAAAAAAAAAACGGCCCTCGTATGTACTATGCACGCGCTTTCAATAGTAAAGCAGGGGGCCATGGCGCGCCACAAGCTCGGCCAAGGCCACCGCGGCAGCGAATAACAAAACTGCCGCTTGCCGTTCTTACTTTATATGAAAGACCCTATACATGTTTCGATCTTAAACTTACTTACTTCTTCAGCTTGCTTTAGCACAAGTAACCTTTTTATAACATTATAACATAAATTACATATCCAAATCTGTTTATAACATTGAATAAAAATAGAAAATGCTTTTTTGAGAACGATTTTACCTCATTTTTTTTTCATCCTCATAACATAAACACACGTCATCGACATATCTGTCCCAGCAGTAGATTCCTTTTATTTTATTCATGATTTTGGTGTATTATAGATGGTCCATGTAATTGTTGGCAATAATGCCAGAAGCAGGAGAGCCCACTGGTAATCAGCTACTTCCGTGCAAACATTGGAACAAAGATCCATGTGTGTTCACCAGGAGAATTTACAAGAATGACACGGCGATCTTGATGAAAGTTAAATAAATGGGATTGCGAATGAAGAAAATAATAAAAATGTTATTAAGAAAGTGCATAAGCATGCAGCAAATAATGGTACAGTATATTAAAAATTGATTGTACTTTTTCTTCTTTGAACTTTAATATTCTTCGCATAATTGTTGCACTCTGCACAAATGTTTGTCTAAAAATATGCAATGATTATGCAAGGAAATACGGTAGGTTTCTATGAACATTTCCCTTTTAAGTAAAAATAGTAGACTATTAATTACCTCAGCCAGCACATAAGATGAAATAGCATTACCTGAAAGGGTTCATAGAAAAGATCTTCTACTCCTTTTGAGATGCCTACTACAAGTCCAAAGGGATTTCCTAGAACATCGAGACCCAATACCAACACATACAACTGTTTGACAGCCTGGCCAGTATAATGTGTGGTTACTTCTGATAACAGCTGATTGTGCGTCAGGAAAGTGTACTGTCGTTCAAAATATGCCAACCTGAAAAATCAGGAGAAATAATATTTCTAAACACTCTTTCATAAAGTAATACAGTAAGAACAATAATGCTCATATTTCATTATACAGTAACTTTTCATCATAATAACTGACAACTTCAATCTTAAACTAAACATTTTTTGTCTATATAACAACAACCACATAAGTTTTCTAAAGTTTATTTCTTTTCCTCTCCCTTTATGACATTCTAGAATTTGTTTCTCATTTCTATCTTAATCTTCTTTCTAGATCACTGTTCCTTCTTCAAGCTGGTTTTATATCAAGATTTAGTTCATATATAACATATTTTTGTAACATCTGGTTTATTTATTTTTTAATGTATGTGTTTTTTAGCCTTTAGACCAGTGGTTCTGAACCCGTAGAAGTCTGTGGACCACTCAGCCTGAAATTGAAACATGTACGGACCACCCTCTCTGCCCCCTCCTCCCAATACTCCTAATCAGTTGTAACCCTTCCTCAATAACACTTATTTTAAAGATATTTCAATTCAAAATCTGATAGTCATCGCCGCAAATACATTTGGACGATTCTCGTTCAACGCACACTATTTTCGAAATCCCCATGTATTGGCCACTTTTTTATACGTGCTGGAGGACTCTTTTCTCCCGCAGACCACTTCCGAGGCACTCCCGGACCACCGGTTAAGAACCACTGCTTTAGACGATTAATTTTTAGAAATAGTGTTGAGAACAACCTTCGTTTATGGTAAATTGCTTTTAATGTAAGTCTTGCATTTCTATTGAAAAATGAAAATCCACAGCCTGCTTCCAGTCTCCGACCGGGTCAGGAATGGAATGAATGAAGCCCCCATCTAGCGGCGAGGATATGAACTGTGCTGGCTGCCGAGGCCTGACGCACTCCTCTGGGGCAATGATTAAATGAATGACAGATGAAATGAAATGATAGTGGAGAGTGTTGCTGGAATGAAATTTAGACAGGGAAAACCGGAGTACCCGGAGAAAAACCTGTCTGCCTCCGTTCTGTCCAGCACAGATCTCACATGGAGTGACCGGGATTTGAACCACGGACCCAGCGGTGAGAGGCCGGCGTGCTGCCGCCTAAGCCACGGAGGCTTGCATTTCTATTCATATTATTATTTATGCTGAGGAAGGTTGCAATATAGCCGAAACCGGTCCAATAAAAAGTGAAAAATAATATTGACTGAAGGTTCGTCAATAAGGAACAGGGCTAACATGGTCATTTTTATGTCATATTATGCTTTTCGGTTGGTCAACACTATTACATACACACATATCCAAATCCAGTTCCAGCTATTGCCGGCCGGGTCTGGGTGTTCACGAGGCCTCTCCATCTTATTCTATCTTCCCACCACTTCTCATCCTCCAGTTAAATCCTCTTCTCTCTATACAGACTCTCACTCCGGTACCCTAGCGCATTCTTGGACGCCCTCGAGGTCTTCTTCCATTGATCTTAAGTTCTTCCATTATTTTTGGTAACCTTTGCTCTTAACATGTCCATAACAGCGATACTCTGTTTCTCTACCCCCTTCTCTCATACTTTCCTGATTTAGTTCTTTTCTAATTTCTACATTTCTTATTCTGTCCAATCTTGTTTTCCCTTTAACTGCTCTGAGAAACCTCATCTCACCCGCTTGCAGTCTGCTCCGGTCCCTTTCCGTCATTGTCCGTGTTTCTGCTCCATACGTGACAATGGGTGAGCAATAAGTCTTATACATGAGGAGTTTTGCTTTTTATGGAACTTCTTTAATCCAAACCAGATGTTTTATTGTTTGATAAAAATTTCCTCCTTTTTGCAGCCTCTTGGTAATCTCATCTGTTATCCTACGATCACTAGATATTTCACTACCTAGATAAGTGAAACTGTCTACCACTCTGAGGGGTTCACCATCCAACTCAATATTCCCATTTATCTTTCTATCTATTCCGAATATCAGAACTTCACTCTTATCTTTATTTATTTTTAATCCATACCTTTCCATAACTTCCTTCCATTCTTCGAGTTGTAACTGTACATCTTCCTCTCTATTACCCCACATTACCATATCGTCTGCAAATATCATCTTTCTGTCCTTTTCTTCTACCATCTCTTTTACTAATCTATTCATTCCCTCCATTACGACATTAAACACTATTACAATCCCAATATATCTTGTATGCCTCTGAGTGTTGAATGGGAAGGCAGTTTAAAGCAACCAGAAGGAATACGATACAACTGGCAGTGCTTAAAGGTAATCGGAGCACGTTCATGGCTAGAAGTTGAACTATTACAAAATTGTCTCTTTAAGAGGCCAAGGATTTGCAAAACAAAATGTTTGGAACTATTACCCACATAACCCGCAAAGGACAGCACCATACAGAGACATTTAGAAGGCTGTGGATGACAACGGGTAGACTATCTTATTTTTCTATTCTCCTTTT
Organism: Meconema thalassinum; assembly: GCA_946902985.2. NCBI lineage: Eukaryota > Metazoa > Arthropoda > Insecta > Orthoptera > Tettigoniidae > Meconema > Meconema thalassinum. The sequence goes on from OX336390.1 coordinate 935,701,811, forward strand.
TCTTTTATCTTCTGTTTATATGCAATGCTAATAATAATAATAATAATATTATTGGTTTTACGTCCCTTTTAACTACCCTGGCTTTTAGAGACGCTGGGGTGCCGGAATTTTGCCCCGAAGGGGATCTTTAACGTGCCAGTAAATGTACTGACACTGCTCCCTCGCATTTGCGCAGCCTCAAATGCCAGCTGACTGCGCCAGGTTTCGAACCTGCAACCTTGGGCTCAGCAAGCGAGAACGTTACCCCTGAGCCACGCAGCCAGACTATATGCAATGCTGGAGCTGTGATTATAAACGAGTGTATACATTAGCCTCTCCTGTGAGCTAAATAACATTTTATTTAGTATCTGTGGGGAGAGCTCATCCACACCATTCGTAAAAGAATTCAAGTAAAAATAAAGTTAACTATAGTAGGTTTGGAACCCCAGTCAACCGCTTGAGAGACTTAACGCTCTAGCCCAGAGCAAAACATGTCCATAACAACTCAATGTTATTAACTGATAGATACACTGAGTTAGCAAATAATGCCTTGAAATAAAAGATTTCACTGCAGTACAACTTCATTATAAATAATTTCATACATAGTTTATATTATTTCTATCAGTAGGCTATATCGCATGCAACATACTAAGAGTACTGAAATATAGGACAGGCACAATAGGTCAGCTACCACCTTGTCATGTGACAGAGACGGCTCAGCTCTTTTAAAACACTGATAAGTACGGTACCTATTAGAATATAAAATTATAATAAACAACGGTCACGTCCTTTAGGATACATAAAATAATGTACATATTTTATATATCTTAACCCACTTTTCATATACTTAGATTAATAGCCCGAGTACAAAGGATCTGGTGATGATCGCTTGACGATCGAAACTAAATAATCTCTCTTCTTTTCAGGTTTTGGGGACAATTGTGTTGACCGACTGAAAAGCATTTAAAATTCATTTACTAAGGCAACACTGAAAACTGGCTTCCAACACAACAATATTATAATTATTTCATAAGACTAAAAGAGTTAATTTTTACTATTTTAAGCTCAAATAACATATAACTTACTTGAAGACAACATCATGCATGTCGGTGAGAGTTACTCCAAGACTTTGCAGAATAATACCAAGAAAATGAGGAACTGATTCACTTCCAATACCACTACCTCCACTCAGGGAAAAGCTCAAGTGAATCTGGAAAAAAAAGGGGGCATGAGGTGAAAAAGTGAAGATACACAGCAAACTAAAGTTTTTCTTTGAAGATTTACTTCAACAGACTGCTAGGAGGTAACTACAGTATATCACTCTTCAGTATATCTGTCGTAGTCAGATAGTGAAATCCGTCATTTCATGAAGATCCTAACCTCAAGGTTATTGCGGTCATTTATATGACTGCGTCAGTAATGAATGCGAGATATATGCGAGTGGGTATATAATTGCAAACTTATAACCGCCTTGCAATTATATACCCACAACTTACCAATAGAAGAAGAGATGAAATATCAAACAGCCAATGCATATCTCAGTATACAAAGACTACCTCAAATGACATGGATCAAAAAACCAGTTTCTAGCCCCAATCTTAAAACACAAAAAGATCCCTTAAGTCTCGCCAAAGAATATATCAATAAGAGCAATCTGCAAATAAAACTTAAACCACTCAGTATGCCAGTCAACCCCATTGAATATATACAAGTGACTACAGATCTTACTTGGTTAGAAGAGGTCTGCAAGAAAGACTCTTCACCACAAGATCTAAAACAACTGGCCCTCTGTACAATAGAAGAAAGATATCCGTCTAATCAATGGTTAAAAATATTTACAGATGGCTCACAAGACCAAGAAAATAGAACTGGAGCAGGAATACATTCATCTCTCTTCTCACTCTACTTCCCAGTAGGCCAAAACATAAACTTTGATGCTGAGATAAGAGCAATTTCACATGCACTCCATCAGTTATTAGGCAGAAATTGATTATCAAAAATGCGTTATCATTACAGATTCAAAAGCAGCCATCCAAGCCATCGTCAAATTATAAGCCCCAAAATAAAGAACTGAAAGAAATTTTTTGGATGATAAAAACCCTTCAAAGACTCCACAAACAGATCTCATTTCAGTGGATCCCTTCTCATGTTGGAATAGCAGGAAATGAAGAGGCAGACAGATTAGCAAAAAAAAGGTTCCACACTACAACAACCTGTCAGTCAGACTGATTTTATGTCAGCAAAAAGGATCTTGATAAGTACTATCAAAAACAGGTATGAAGAAATGGCAAAGAAAACAGCAGAAACCAAATTATGGAAAGACATTGATAATAATAATAATAATAATATCGTATGGTCTCGGGTGCCTGGTGCAAGCTTTGTTAATTGACACCCAGAGGGTAGCTTGCATGTCGAATTTCGTCGTTCCTTTGAACGCTATGAAAGTCAAGGAGGTTAGATATCTAAACTCCTTGACACTACAGCGCTTTCAAGTAGAGAATGGAGGAACTTTGTGTTGGCGGAAAATCCCGAGATTAATTTTGCCATTGAACACGGCCTACTGAATTCAAATGGGTTCTTTAACATGCCAACAACGTATGACATGAGTATCGTGATTTTTGTCGCCTTCAAAAATCACTTACCATGGCCAGGGGCGAACCTGCGATCTTGGGGTTGGTAGTCCGACACTATAACCACTCACCCACCGTGGCAAGCCAAGACATTGATGCTAAATGGGATCAATATAAATTAACACCAAGAAGAGAAGCTGTAGCCTTCTTCAGATTTAACTTGCCACGACTGCCTTGCAGCTCATCTGAAACGAATCAACATCCTGAGATCTGAAGAATGCACACTTTGTCACGAACCTGGAAGTAAAATGGATAAGGGGCACCTGCTACATTGCAACAAACTTGATGTGACTGCTAGAACTTCTGGAAACCTCACACAACTCTATTGTAACGCAAGAAAGCTGATGGATTGGAATCCGGGCTAGCCATAGGAAACAACAACAACAACAACAACAACTTTTCCCCCCTGAAATTTCAAATAAAAAACTGGGGTGCGAGATATACGCGAACAAATACGGTAACAAAACTTCATTATCATGAAACTAATATATTAACAATTGACAATTAACAACAATTGAAAGCATATTTCAGGAGCAAGATCATCAGGAGCTGTCCTCACTTCGACTTGCAGCAGAAGCGACAGTGAAAACCAGAATGGTAAGGCAATTATATAAATACAGTACTAATAAGTTGTGGAAGATAGAATTTACATGGGTTTTTTTTTAAAGTTTTGGCACCTTAGTTATAACTGGATTAATAACTCACTTAGATGGTTCCAAGTTTCACAGGCCCTCGATGTAGTCCCCCACCGTTGCATACAACGTGTTCCCAGCGATGCATAAGTCGTTGGATCCCGTTGGCACTGCCCAATCTATTGATGGTACGAAGAGAGCGCTCAGCAGCCTGCTTAACGTCTTCAATGGTACGGAAGCGCTCCCCGCGCATTGTCATCTTCGGGATGAGATCATAGTCGCAGGGACTGATGTCGGGAGAATATGAGGGGTGATAGAGGACCTCCCAGCCCCAACAATGCCGACACAACGCCTGCAGTGTGTGCCCTAGCATTGTCATGCAGAACGATGGGCGGTGTAACCATGTGGCGGCGCCGTTTCCTTCTCAGAGCTCCTCGGAGATGGTCTTGCAGAAACGAACAATAGTATGCCGCATTAATGGTTTGCCCTCGGGGAACAGTATGGTGAATGATCACACCATCCCAATCATAGACAAATCAACATTACCTTCACATTGGTGGGGGTTGGTCGAACTGTTTGTTTCCGTGGTTATCCGTGGTGCCGCCACTCGTTCGATTGGCGTTTTAACTGTGGCTCATAAGATCTGGCCCATGTCTCGTCAATGGTTATGATACGCCGTAAGAAGGTCTCTCCTTTGCGCTCATAACGCTGCAAGTGCATACGGCAAGCGTCATATCGCAGCCATTTGTGCATGTCGGTTAAGTCATGCGGAACTCATTTGGACGCAATCTTCCTCACTTTTCAGTAAGTCCTTCAGGATGTGGAGGACAGTTGAATGCGCCAGTCCGGTATCTTGCTCTAATTGACGAATCAGCTTGCCACGGTGGGTGAGTGGATAGCGTGTCGGTCTACTAACCCCAAGATTGCAGGTTCGCTCCTGGCCGTGGTAAGTGATTTTTGAAAGGCGGCAAAAATACGATACGCATGTCATACGATGTTGGCATGTCAATGAACCCATTTGAATTCAGTAGGCCGTGTTCATAATGGCAAAATTAATCTCGGGAGTTTCCGCCAACACAAAGTTCCTCATTTCTCTACTAGAAAGTGCTATGGTGTTCAAGGAGATTAGATATCTAGCCTCCTTGACTTCCATAGTGATTCAAGGAACAACGAAATTCGACATGCAAGCTACCCTCTGGGTGTCAAATTACAAAGCTTGCGCCCGGCACCCGAGGCCATACGATATTATTATTATTATTATTATTATTGACGAATTGTTACGTTCCGATCCACCTCTACTAACGCGGACACCATCTGTACATTGTCGTCACTTACTGGTGGGTGACCAGATTGAGGCATGTGCTTCACACGTTTGCGCCCATCTCGAAAGGCTGCAACCCATCTTGCTACCGTTCTGAACGGTAACGCAGCTACACCGCACGCTTCCTGCAATCCTCGGTGACACTGTTTAGCACTGCGACCCCCAGCACACTGAATTTTTATCCACGTTCTCTGCTCCTGCTTGGAAAACATTGCGACTGTCTTTCGCGAGCGCTGGTCTCACACTACTCATCTAACAGGCGCGACTGCGCACGAGCGGTGGTGAGGACGGGCGAGGTCATGTGCTCTGAGGGAGGGGATGCAGGGCAGCAACCGTCGGTAAAAGTGGCAGCGCCCAACATTGTTGCAACTTGGCACTGAAGCATTGGTGCCAAAACTAAAAAACCAACCCATGTATATAAAATATTATGCAATGCTATCTTTCTATTGTCTATAGTAATTTGTATATATTATTATTCTTTCTTATCTCTACTCATCACCACTGTTTTACTCTTCACCACAATGCCCATTGCTCAATTTAATAATTATTTTTAAGGAGGAGTGGTCACTACTCTGATTATGGAATATGGAGACGTTTCGTCACATGATGATGAAGTTAATGCAGTGGTAAATCCTAGCACACCACCAACGGCGAGCGTACCGGTAGCTAATAGGCAATTGCTGGAAGATGAAACAGACCAAACAAGGAAACTAAATAACAGTGAACTGCAAAGGTTGGTGCTGTTAAAGCAATTCAAGGTTTTAGAGCAAAAACATAAGGTGTTGTTATTGCAGGATAAACAGCTGAAACTAATAGAGAGTGATATGGAAAGAAAAAGGCAACGGGAAACAACCACAGGAAGAGAGAGGGAAAGAGAAAGAGAGGAACAAGTGATGGATTGTGAAGGTGCTGAGAGTGTGCTCTATCATCAGATGTGATCCTGAACTATATTTACTTTGCTTTTATCTATTTATTTATTTTCTTTGTTTGATTTATTTCATTTCTTTTATTTATTTGATTTGTTTGGTGCTTAGAGGGTTAAAGTGCAACTCACAAACCTTTAGAGGTGAAAAATGAAGAAGATCATAGAAATTCTTCTGCTCTTGCGATGATAGCACAGACACATGTGCCATCAGTGGTTCATCCACAAGTTTTCTGTCCTCAATAAATTGCTTGGTCTGTAAAAAGAAGCACATTTCTCTGAAACAGTTGTCAAAACAGATAATCACTTTAACCCAAATTATTTAGTTCCAAATTACCATGGATCATACATATATATTCACCAATTTAAAAATAAATGAAACGGGTAACTTCTCAGTCTACTATTATGTGGTAGGCATAGAGAATAATTAACAGCACTAAGCTTTATGTGCCAGGAGATTGAGATTGCTATTCAATGACACTGAACAAAAATAATGCATGTGGAGAAAGAAAAAAAGAGGAAGAAGAAGAAGAAACCAACACAACCTTGTCTTGTCTGCTTGGGCCAAAAATAAAACACTCAGGGCCTCTAGTACTGGTCCCTAAACATGTACCATATAATAACAAGTTTATAACTTGTTTTAAATAAATGTATTGGCTAGGCGGAACAGTTTCTCTTTTGTTATATAGTGAATCTGTCAATACGGAAAATGAACTTCTTTCAGAGCACAATTTATGTTGAGACATACGAATAAAACAAGGAAACATTTTGTAGTAAAATCAGTTTGGTATGTCAATCTGTTATTTTTATACATTTTATCAGAACTTGAAGAAAAACAACAACAACAAAACCCCGCCCTCGTATGTACTATGCACAGCAGGGGGCCATGGTGCACCACAAGCTCGGCCAAGGCCACCGCAGCAGCGAATAACAAAACTGTCACTTGCAGTTCTTACTTTATATGAAGGACCCTGTACTTTGGGGCTGTGTTAATGCTATTGGTAATGTGTAGTTGCTGTGTCTTATTCTGTATGAATTGGGATTGGTTCCATGCTGATAAGAGCATGTATGTAGTGATGATCGGAGAGGAGTTACTGCCGGCAGTTTTATTTTGTCCGGGGTTCTGGGTTAATGTGTCTGATTTAGGTTAGTTTTCTGACTGGTATTTATTTATTATTGTTATTGCTGTGTTTAATTCCATTTATACTGTAGTTTGTATTTGTTCAATAGATTGTCCAAAATATTTAATCTTTTATTTATTAGTTAGGAACCACCTTCTATCGCGGTCCATGGGATTAGGGCTCCCTTCCATCCATGAGCCTGTCTCGGTAACATTCTGAATCCTCTCACAAACCCCGACGGTAGTGACTGTTGGGTTGAGGTAGTGGGTTTAAGGGGTGGTCACAATATCTCTAGCTAATAATTCTCATTAGAGAGGTCACACTGTTGGGTAAGACTTGAATGAGACTGAAGTCAGGGTGAACATAAATCTTTTGCATTCATTCTTGACCTTGAACTGTAAGATTGTATGAACTTGTGAGTGCACATTTTCTTTGTATATAATGAAAATCCACAGCCTGCTTCCAGTCTCCGACTGGGTCAGGAATGGAATGAATGAAGCCCCCATCTAGTGGCGAGGATATGAACTGTGCCGGCTGCCAAGACCAGACGCACTCCTCTGGGCAATGATTTAATGAATGACAGATGAAATGAAATGATAGTGGAGAGTGTGGCTGGAATTAAATTTTGACAGGGAAAACCGGAGTACCCGGAGAAAAACCTGTCTGCCTCCGTTTTGTCCAGCACAGATCTCACATGGAGTGACCGGAATTTGAACCACGGACCCAGCGGTGAGAGGCCGACATGCTGCCGCCTACGCCACGGAGGCTTCACATTTTCTTTGTGTATATTGTACATAATTATATTCATCATACGATAAATAAATAAATTCAGGGTTGATGCATTAGCTGACTACTCTACTGCAGCCTCCACCAGATCAAACATTTATTTCCAAGTCTTAGATGAAGAAGACCCTGTAATGAGCCTCAGTGGACATAGCCTTGATATCGATAGCCAATACAAAAATGACCTATATTTGGTACTTGAAAGTCAATACCATTAAGTCAGTTTCTGTAAAATATGTAAAATATTAAAACTCAGCTATTTTTATAGGTTTATGCCTTGTCTTGTGTGGGGTTTCGCCTAGGACACCAAGCTGGCTCATCAGCGGGCTCTTGGTGTTTGCGCCCGGACCCCCACAGGAGTAGCGAACTGCGCGCTACCTCCCTTTTTATGAAGTGCACCTGTGCCTTTTAACTGCGAGAGCTATAAGCTCAAGCAGCTTTAACCTCCCTATGAAGGCTTCCAAAAAGATGGTATATTGGCTTTTACGGCCAGTGAAAAATAGAAAAAATAAAATAAAATAAAATAGCAGAGTTTTAATTCACTGGCCGTAAAAGCCAAGGTTAGAATATGTTAAACAGATTGCCTCGGATGTAGGGTGTGGTAGCTACAGTATGTAGAGATGAAACGATTAGCTCAGGACAGGGAGGCATGGAGTGCTGCATCAAACCAGTCAAAAGACTGAAGACTCAAACAACAACGGAAGCCAATATACCATTTTCTTGGAAGCCTTCATAGGGAGGTTAAAGCTGCTTGAGCTTTTAGCTCTCACAGTTAAGAGGTGCAGTGCACTTCATAAAAAGGGAGGTAGGGCGCAGTTCGCTACTCCTGTGGGGGTCCGGGCGCAAACACCAAGAGCCCGCTGATGAGCCAGCTTGGTGTCCTAGGCGAAACCCAACACAAGACACGGCATACACCTAGAAAAATAGCTGAGTTTTAATTCACTGGCTGTGAAAGCCAATATACCATCTTTATGTAAAATATTGTTTTTCAATCAGTCAACATGTAGATGGGAGCCCAATTATCTACTCAAATACGGTACCTGAAATAAATGCACAAATGATACTGAACCCTTATTGATCTTCGATAAATAAGTATTCATATTTATTATTATTATTAATGCAGCCCAGGCAGTACTTGAGGAAGTGGACATGGATAAAAGGGAGGCTAGCGTTTCGTAATGATTGCAACAGGAGCAGAGCTGGTAGCTATTCTTGGGAAACGGCCAGATTTAGCCGGGTTCAAGGCCAAATTGAGCAACTACTTGCACCAGAATTGGAAGCATAAAGGAATGATCACGAGTCACTTGCAACGAACCTACGATTGAATCAGCTAATCACGAGAGACCAAGCCATGATCACGCGATGGACAGCGTCAGTAGTAAAAAGCCCGCGGAATTGATTATCTAAAGAACCGCCGAACGGACCGATCTCCGCACGAGTGCATTGAGACGTTTGATTTATTTGAAGAAGATTGACACTAGTCCCATATTTGTGAGATAAAAACTCTGGAAATTTTTATCCAAAACCACCCCACTCCTCCGTCCCGTCAGTTTCTAATAAATAGTTTGGCATGACGCTACTCTAAGTCATTCGTTTTGGAGCCTTGAGAGGCTAACTTCACGCCCGTTTGTATAACGATTTTTTAACGCTCTGAATTTGTTGAAGTTATTTCATTTGTGAGCTCTGGGGAGCTAAATTCACATCAGTCGTAATAACGAATTTTAACGCTCTAGTACATTTTATCTGAAGTCAAATTTATTTTTGTGAGCTAATATTTCACGCAGTGTGCGTGGTGACTTGTAACATTTTCTTAAAGACGACTATTTCAGCTCTGAGGGGCAAGTCTTGTAACAGCCTAATTAGCGCTCACCAGAGCGAAGGTCAACAGTACAGTACGGAAATACCGAGCAAGATAGCGACTGCCTGTGCAGTCAAGATTTTAAACTTATTATCGAGCCAGTGACGTGGTCTCGACGTGTATATTTTATGTACAAATTTCAGTGTATTTTTCATGTGTTTATTGTGCGTGTGTGCGAGATATCTAGGGCAAGTCTTCGCAATTAATCACATTAGGACAATTTGTGGGCAAATTGAGTAACCTGCAAGCGATTATAGCAAGGTCAAATAATTAACATTGAACTTTCTGCCAAGGAGACGATACCAAGATGCTCAACACGTGGTTTGGAGTTGGGATGATCTTCAACGATTCAACGCAGACGACCACGATGGAGTGTTAATCTGTCCATAGGGAAATGGGCTGAGAAGGATGTCATAAGTTCTACAAGCTGATCGGTGATGTACAACAATTGAATTTTCAATTATGTAGTTAGATTTGGCCGGGGAACTTTTGTAAATAGTTCAGTTTCTTTTCTTGTTGTTTAGAGTTTTTCTTGCACCGACACTAAATGTTTTAAATGTCCGTTGGCGCGTGGCCAAAGTGTTTGTTGTATATTTGTTTTTCTTTGGAGTCATATTTAATGTGCGCGGCGTGCGTACGTGATTATTATCCATGCAAATGCGAAACCCGTTACATTCGATAAATGGTGCTTTATTAACGTTAATATTTGTGATAAGGAAAAGGGAGGTAATTACTGTAAGATATTTGCTGAACAGGTTATTATTCATATTAGGGTTGCCAAGCGCACCAACTTAAGATGTAATTTGTAGAACACCTTCGTTCTAATTTTGGCAGATTTTTTTTGAGTCCTTTTCAGGTTAACTAGTCACGGCATAGTACGGTGGCGCCAGCAAGTGGAATATATTTATGTCTTTTTATTTCAGGGTCTGTCAAAACCCATACGTGTGATTGTGTGTGTTACTGTGTCAAGTGTGTGTTGATTCTACGTGAGGAGGGGGTAGAGGTCCTACCGCCCTCATATTTTTGCTGCTGTTGTATTTTTGATGGAAAGACAGGGTGCTCTAGGGAGACCGCTGTTTCTTGTCCATATTATTCTGACACACACACGTATTATTGTGCTTTGGGGCACACTTCTTCGAGATTCGACCCCATGTTTTGGGAGGTCGAGGTTATTGACACGTGGGTTGACAGATATGCAGAGTTCCACAAATCGCCCGTCTTGCCCTGTGACTTATTTTGATAGGCAGTCCTGATTGTCCGACTGGCCCCCGTAAGCTTTCATGTAGCAAACCTGTTCATTGTGATGGTTATTTTAAGCCATAATTAATTTGGGGAGTTCGCCATGTGTGTAACGGCTTCTTGTACGTTGTATGGGTAAAATATTGTATTAATAACGTAAATGTTGGCTGTGAGCCGATTGTTTTGTTTATGACTCGATTCATGTAATTTTGTGTGACACCTGTGTGGTGTAGTGGTAGAGTACTTGTAAATTTGACGGCGGTCATATGCGTATTTTTTTTTATTGGTCACGTGTTAATGTACTTGTGTTGATTTGTGTGAGAAGTCCTAAGTTTTTAGGCAGTAAATGTTGCTACGGCAATTTGATTCCAATTTCACACGGAAATTGTGTTGTTTATATTAGGTCTAGGAAGTGTCGGTTTAGTTTTTAAGTATTGTAGTTGTGTTCCCCCGTGTCGGTCTAGCTCTAAGAAATGTGGATTCGTTATCTGAATGATTATTCTGGATGATGACGAATCACGCATTCGTTTGTACACATAGTGAAGCATGTAGAACGACATACGCGCATACATAGTCACTTTTGTTATTTTCTTTAGGGACACTTGGTCCATGTAATTAATCTCTCCAGAGATTTTGGCGTAGTTTTTGGCATTTTTATTAAGTGGGAGTCAGATGGGAGTTTTATTTTTGAGTGTAAATATGGTGATTTGTTTATTAAATTCATTTGTTTTAACCCTGGCTTCACTCTTTCCTGCATGTTGTTTTGTTATATGTTACCCTGCAAGTTAATGAAGCGCTTTGACAACAACTTACGATATGAACCGATACACCCCCCGAAACTGAGTCTCATATGCTTCTTTGCAAGGGTTCAATACACTTCCCTACACTGAATACATTTTCTACGATGGGACATGGTGTCCACTATTGACACCAAGGCTATTCTGTCGATAACCAGCGAGGTGCTCTACAGTACCAAGACTTGGAAATGGTTAGTGGTCTGGTGAAGACTATGGCAGTGTGCCTGGATTGCAGGAAAGTTGGGTTCAAATACTGACTGTGGTCGTATTCAACAGTTAATTCAACTTTTGTCATGTTTTGTAGAAGCATTACCTCCTCTTCTTCAGATATCTCGTCAGCTTGAAACATATCCAGAATTCCAGTGACAAATCCAATATCAATCTTGATATGAAATTCCTGTATCAAGATCTTGAAGTACTTGAACTGTTGGACAGGCGAGTGCTCCATTAAACGGCGCACTATACTTAATTCAGCAAAGGGTTTCAATGCTGAAACAGAACAGCCATTCTTTACTTTACCACAGTTATAGAATTAAGTAAAATGTTATGTCAACACAATGTTATGGGCTTATAATGTCCTTACTAACTACTGCTATTTTAGAGATATATATGAAGTAAAAGGGAATATCACATTGTTTTATCGCTTGGAGACATTCATGGCCCAGAATACTAGCAAGCATAAAAGAAAGTCTTTTAGAATTTTGCCATGCAAATTACTATAAAGATGGACTGAAACTCTCGCCTTTGAAGATGGCAATTTGTCAGTGTTTATCCTCACCTGTCTGACATCGTGTTTCTGTCCTCTTTACCAGTCCAAAATTAATGTGTAAGAAATTACAATTAGGTTCAAGTACACATTGCGATTCCTGTGCGTCTACGGGGATTTTTAATGCAGTTGATGACGTCATGGACATTCATGCTAGTTTGTTTGATGTTGTGATTTGAATTCCTACCATGTTACGCTGCTCTACAAGGTTTCAAACAGTGCTTAGTTACATGCGGATGCAGTCACATCATTCAAGTGAGAGTCTTGTTTGAGAGTTACAAAATGATCATAAATAATTTTAGCCCACTTTTCACATTTTGTAAAAATTAGGAAAAAGTAGACTTATGAGATAGATCCGGGCAAATGTGTGTGTGTCTGTCCGTTGCCCCCCCCCCCCCTCCCCCCGCCGCCGCCGCCGCCCCTATCTACTCCTAAACGGCTGCAGCTTTCGAAACAAAATTTGGTACGAGTAAAGAGCTATGCCTGAATATCGCAAGGCCATATTTGAAAATGACGTCAGTGCTACCAACAGCTGAAAAATCGTAATTGAAAATTGAGGTCTATGCATCAGACTAATTTACAGGAGCCCGTACATGAGAGTGTTGCCAACAGGATTCTATGCCTGCTGATAGGTCCAATCATTAAATGCATGTAACTTCCATACTATCTATTGGATTTCAAACAAATTTGGTATTGTTACGTGCCACCCCTAGTGGCACTTTTGTTAACTGGATTACGGTGGGTAGGAAGCACTACACCAATTACTGCTTTAAGAAATAATTAACTTTATTGTGGCCAGAAATATACACTACTCAACAGCAAATAGCAATTATTTGCTTACTCCAGTTTCCTCAAGCCGAGAATACTTCCCCTTTCACTTGTCACAGACCACAGAAGTTAATCCGTCCTAATGAGTCCGGTGGCCTTGGCAGAAGCTACCTGCCCCTCTTCCTCAGGTAAAACAAATACAGTTACTTACGAGCACTTGAAGTACGCTGTTCACAAGCTGGGAGAAACAATGTCACAGGATTTCGACACCACAATATCTGACACTCAGTGAAAGCACACTTACTCAGAACACGGCAGTCCCCTGTATGTTCCTCACTTCGCCGCTACACTAGGGGTTTCGCAAGTCACCACACTTCTGTCGCTCACGATAATCGCTCACACTAGCTCGTAAAAACACAACAACAACTGCTTCACGGGTCACTCTTATATAGCAGGCCGGTGACTCAATAAATGGTTCTAGATCCATCCAGAGTCCACGGCTTCTCGAGGTTTCCACCGCTGGTCCAGTCACGAATCTTCTGGACTATCCCTTTGTCTGTAGTAGCCCTGTTGCATAAGGCGCGCGCAATACAGGAGGCAAGCCGCAGCCCAGCCCCTGGGGCAGTTGTGACTCAAGCGGCGAGCGATGACACAAACTCACAGCCGTAACACCACCCCCTTCCTAAAAAGGCTGATCGTCCCGATCAATCATTGGTCCGTCTGTGTCCCTCCGTAGGCTGCCAGGCGATCTCGATGCACGATCTTCATCTTCGCCCTCGGGCTCCGCTGGATCCTGTAGACGACATCGTTGATCCGTTTCACGACTCGGTACGGGCCCTCCCAGGACTTCTGCAGTTTGGGTGACAGGCCTTTCTTCCGTAATGGGTTGAAGAGCCAGACCAGGTCGTCCTCGTGGAATCCGCCGGCATCCGTCTGCTGGTCGTATCGGGTCTTCATTCTGTCGGTCTCGATCCGCAGTTTCCTCCTCGCGAACGCGTGCACGTCCTCCAGTTGGTCGACCAGTTCTTGACAATACTGGCTTACCGGGATCGGATCATTCCCAGGTCGGCCAAAGGCAAGATCGACAGGTAGACGGAGCACCCTCCCAAACATGGCCCGGGCTGGTGTGCACCCGGTGGCTTCATGCACGGCGGCGCGGTAGGCCAGGAGAAATAGTGGAAGATGTTTGTCCCAATCCCTCTGGTGCTCGCTGACGACTATTCGAAGATGGTTCTCGATGGTGCGATTGAATCGCTCTACCATCCCGTCGGACTGAGGGTGTAGCGGCGTCGTCCTCGTCTTCCGGATTCCCAGCAGCTGGCATAGGTTCTGGAACACCTGCGACTCGAAGTTCCTCCCTTGGTCGGAGTGCAGCTCCAGGGGTACTCCGTACCGGCTGACGAATTCTTTCACCAGGGTCTCTGCAATCGTCGCGGCTTCTTGGTTAGGGAGCGCATACGCCTCCGGCCATTTGGTAAAGTAGTCGCTGACGACTAATATGTAGCGGTTCCCTGCCTCGCTTAACGGGAATGGCCCAGCAACATCGATGGCCACTCTCTCCATGGGGCCGCCCACGTTGTAGGTCTTCAGTGGACCCCGTCGTCTTCGTCCTGGGCCCTTGCTGGCTGCGCAATCGTGGCACCTCGCACAGTGGTTCTCCACGTGTGTTCGGCATCCGATCCAGTAGAACCGCTCTCTCAGCTTTTCCAGGGTCTTCTTTATCCCTAGGTGTCCACCAGATGATCCTCCATGAACTTCCTTCAGGACTTCCTCCGTCATAGCCTTTGGAACGACGACTTGTTCCCGAGATGTCTTCCCGTCGGTGCTCTCCCAGGTACGGCAGATGAGGCCATCCCTTACAATCAGCGAGTCCCACTGTGCCCAGTAGGACTTAAACTTTGGGCTGCAGTCACTCACAATGTTCCACCCGGGTCTGGGGACACAGGCCCTCTTCCATTCGGCTATCAGTCCCAGGTCATCATCTTCTGCTTGTGCCCGCGTGAAAGATTCGCGGCTCCAGCTCCCTTGAAGTTCCACGGTAGTCCTTCGGCACTGTATCCCGGTGTTCTCCTCCCTCCTAGTACAGAAGGTGCAGTCTTCGGGGCACGGTCTTCGTGACAGGGCGTCGGCGTTAGAATGCATTTGGCCTTTCCTGTGCTGAATCTCAAAGTTGTACTGTTGAAGCCTCTCTAACCACCGCGCGAGTTGACCCTCGGGCTGCTTGAAGTTCAGGAGCCACCGCAGGGATGCATGGTCGGTCCTGATGAGAAATTCTTGCCCGTACAGGTACTTGTGGAAGTGTTCAATGGTCTTCACGATGGCGAGCAGCTCCTTCCTGGTGACGCAGTAGTTCCTTTCTGGCTTTGACAAGGCCTTGCTGAAGTAGGCCACTACTCTTTCCTCGCCGTCCACTACTTGCGACAGGATCCCCCCTATGCCAAAGTCGCTGGCATCGGTATCGACGATGAACCTTGTTCCAGGTCTGGGGTAGGCCAGAATAGGCGCGGTGCACAGAGCCTGCTTGAGTTGTTCGAAGGCACTGTGGCATTCTGCTGTCCACGCGAAGAGTTGGTCCTTCTCAGTCAGTCGATGTAAAGGTTTGGCGATGTCGGCGAATCCTCTCACGAAGCGGCGATAATAAGTGCAGAGTCCCAGGAAGCTTCGTAGTTGGGACTTGTCCTTCGGAACTGGCCACTCCCTCACAGCTGCGGTCTTCGCTGGGTCGGTGCGCACCCCTTCCTCGGAGACGATATGCCCAAGGTACTGGACCCGCTTCTGGAAGAGCTGACACTTCTTGGGGCTCAACTTCAGCTGGGCAGCCCGTAGCTTCAACAAGATCTCCTTCAGGTTGCTGTAGTGCTCCTCGAAGCTCCTCCCCAGAACGATGACGTCGTCTAGGTATACCAGGCAGGTCTTCCAGTGTAGTCCCCTCAGAATGGACTCCATTAGCCTTTCGAAGGTTGCAGGGGCGTTGCACAGACCGAATGGCATGACGGTGAACTGCCAGAGCCCGCTGCCCACAGAGAACGCCGTTTTCTCGCGGTCCTTAGGGTGGACCTCCACCTGCCAGTAGCCACTCTTCAAATCCAAGGTGGAGAACCATCTTGACCCTGATATGGTGTCCAGCGTGTCGTCGATCCGGGGTAGAGGGTAGCTGTCCTTCTTCGTGACGTCGTTCACCCGCCTGTAGTCCACGCAGAACCTGGTGGAACCGTCCTTCTTCTTCACAAGCACGACCGGAGAACTCCAAGGACTATGTGATGGCTCGATCACCCCTTGCTCCTTCATCTCTTCTACCATCCGGTCGACTTCGGCTTGCTTGGCGAGCGGGACACGTCGGAATGGGGCCCTAATCGGTGCGCTGTCCCCAACGTCGATTCTGTGCTGGACCAAGCTTGTCCTGCCGAAGTCTTTGCTCCCCACGGAGAAGACATCCTGGAATTCGCGTAGCAGGTCCTGAAGTTGGCGTGATTGTTCCTCGTCTAAATGGTCCTGGGATCCTTGGTACAGCTTCTGTAGTTCTTCTGGCAGTGTGCGTCTTCTTCGGTTGTCCGTCTGCAGGTGTCCGTCCGTCGTGTCGGTGATGCGGGCAATCCAGGTAACGGGCTCGCAGACTCCTAGGTTGGTGTCCCGGTGAACCGTAATGTCGTAGTCGTTCAGGTTGGACAGGCGGACGTACGGCCGAGACGTCGTGTTGATGAGAGTCTTGGCAACTAGCAATCCTTTTGTCTGGATGTCCTCATATTTTGGCTCGATGACAGCCGCCACTCCCTCAGCAGTTCCGTCGACAATTACGGCAGCGCTGACCTCCGTCCTGGCAGGAACGATGACGTCTTCTCTCAGCCTTACTCGCCGTGCGGTGATGGACTCGTGCGCAGGTTGCAAAGCAAGTTCCTCACGTCCGAAGTGCAGAGTGTTGGTACTCAGGTCCAAGATGATGTTGTTCTGGTCCAGGAAGTCCAGTCCGATGATCACTTCGTTTGATACGTCAGCCACAAGCACTGGATGCTTTATCACCCGTCGACCAATGACGAACTCCAGTGATGCTTCGCCATGTACCGGTGCGGTCTCTCCGGTCGCGGTTATTAGCTGGAGGTTCCTTTGTGTGGGTTGCACTCTCCACTTCGGGATCACAGTGGGATTGACGATGGTCCTCGATGCTCCCGTGTCGATCAGCATGGGCCAGCTCACTCCGTTGATGACTCCATCGACCATCAGGCTGCTATTGTCCCTCCGTAACTTCGTCACACGCACTTGGACTGCCGGGGCTTGACGACTGTCACAAGCCAACCTTCGCCCCTCATGGCTGGCTGATACTTGTTTTCCTGGGCCGCGCGGTTTCCCTACGACTGACTGTCCCGACGGAAACTCTTGGCGGCGGCGATCACCGCAGTCCTTGCTCAGGTGGCCTCTCTTACGGCAGGTCCAGCAGGTCGGTAGTCCTCTTCCGGGCCGCCTCTCCGTATGTCCTTCGGCTAAGTTTTTGTTGGTGGTACTGCGACTCTTGAAGAACCGGCCTAGCGCCTCCATCAGTTCATCGGCCAGGGGCTTGGTCTTGTTGGCTTTGGCTGGTTCGTCGACGTCCACCTGACGCACCCGCGCGCACATTCTAGATACCTGTTTTGCCGTCTCGAATTCAATTGCGTGGCTCAGCGCATCTGCCAGGGTCTTATTGCGCGCGAGTCGCAGCGCCTGTTGAGTGTCCGAGTCCCGTAGCCCGTCGGTGAAAGTCTGCGTCGCTATCTGCTCCAGAAAGTCGGCCGGCGCTGTTGGGTAGGCAAGCCTTACGAGGCGTGCGATGTCCATCTCGAACTCCTGCAGGGTTTCCGCGTTCTTCTGTACCCGGGTCCGGAGCTGCATCTGGTAGGCCTGCTGAAGATGGCTATCTCCATATCGGGACTCCATATGGGCGATCAGTGAAGCGTAGTCCTGGGATCCAGTCGGGATGGCCTGAAGGACGTTAAGGGCGTCACCTCTCAGCGCTACAATGAGAGCTGTAGCCTTTTCTGTGTTGTTCCAGTTATTTATGGAACAGGCTGCCTCGAACTGACGTAAGTAGGTGCTCCACGGGACCTTTCCGTCGAAGGTTGGGGGCGTCACTCTGCTATGTCCCGTTCCTGATATTCCCGGTGTAACGGTGGGCGGGCGTTGGCGCAGCTCGGCAACTTCCTCTCGTAGAGCGTTGAATTCCTCTTTCACCCCCGTCAGTGGGTGTTGGCGCAGCTCGGCAACTTCCTTTTGTAAGGCGTTGAATTTCTCCTCCACCCCCATCAGCGGACGTTGGCACAGCTCGGCAACTTCCACTTGTAAGGCGTTGAATTTCTCCTCCACCCCCATCAGCGGGCGTTGGCGCAGCTCGGCGACTTCCACTTGTAAGGCGTCGAACTTCTTTTCCACTGCTGCGACTTCCTCACGTAGGCCCTGTTCTAATTTCCTTTGGCTCTCCTCTAATTTCGTCAGCAGACACTCTTCCAGATTTTTCTGGCCATCCAGAAATTTGGCGGTTAGGTCCTCTGCTAACTTATTTTGGCTGTCCTTCAGGTCCTCTGCTAACTTCTTCTGGCCATCCTCCATCTTCTTCTGGCCATCCTCCATCTTCTTCTGGCCATCCTCTATCTTCTTCTGGCCGTCTTCCATCTTGGTTTCCATGCCATTTAACTTTTCTAGCAGTGCTGCCAATTTCTCCTCCATTTTAGTTGTTTGTCTTGTAAAGGGCATGCACTCACAGGAAAATTAGAGAAAATGACTTGCTCGGGTTTTGAAACCAGGACCGTCAGGTGTTGTGCTTGAGTTCGTAATCCGGCTTCTGACACCAGTTGTTACGTGCCACCCCTAGTGGCACTTTTGTTAACTGGATTACGGTGGGTAGGAAGCACTACACCAATTACTGCTTTAAGAAATAATTAACTTTATTGTGGCCAGAAATATACACTACTCAACAGCAAATAGCAATTATTTGCTTACTCCAGTTTCCTCAAGCCGAGAATACTTCCCCTTTCACTTGTCACAGACCACAGAAGTTAATCCGTCCTAATGAGTCCGGTGGCCTTGGCAGAAGCTACCTGCCCCTCTTCCTCAGGTAAAACAAATACAGTTACTTACGAGCACTTGAAGTACGCTGTTCACAAGCTGGGAGAAACAATGTCACAGGATTTCGACACCACAATATCTGACACTCAGTGAAAGCACACTTACTCAGAACACGGCAGTCCCCTGTATGTTCCTCACTTCGCCGCTACACTAGGGGTTTCGCAAGTCACCACACTTCTGTCGCTCACGATAATCGCTCACACTAGCTCGTAAAAACACAACAACAACTGCTTCACGGGTCACTCTTATATAGCAGGCCGGTGACTCAATAAATGGTTCTAGATCCATCCAGAGTCCACGGCTTCTCGAGGTTTCCACCGCTGGTCCAGTCACGAATCTTCTGGACTATCCCTTTGTCTGTAGTAGCCCTGTTGCATAAGGCGCGCGCAATACAGGAGGCAAGCCGCAGCCCAGCCCCTGGGGCAGTTGTGACTCAAGCGGCGAGCGATGACACAAACTCACAGCCGTAACAGTATCTAATATTGTCATTTAGACTTTCACGGCCCGTGTTATTGTTCATAATGTTGAATTTTGGGCTTATGCCGTGTTTTATTATATTGCAATTCGACGCGTTTCGAAAGAAACCATGTCTTTCATCGTCAGGAATAATCTGGAATACGACAATGTTGCTAAGAGAAAGCAACGAAGAACATATAGAAGATGCCCAAAGATGGACGCCATTATAGCCCCATGTTAGGGACAACGGAAAGCAGCAGTGAATTACTTTCTCAGGGTTCTGATAACACACCAATAGATATCTCCACGCAAGTTCTCAGCATCACCCTGCCCAGAAACATGGTATCCTTACAACTCTAACTACCAGGGCTAGGAGGATTTGTGAAGTGTCTTCTTTACAAGAAGAAATTAACACCCTGCGAACCACCTTTGAGAGCAACGGTTATAGCAAGGCTTTGATTTCTACGGTTCTGAAACCAACAAATAATAATAGGACGTCAGTTGAGAAAAGAGATGTAAGAGGAACTGCTTACCTTCCGTACATACATAACACAACGGATCGTATTGCTAAAATCCTACGTCGATACAACATACGGACTGTATTTGGAACTTCTGTTAA
This sequence comes from Meconema thalassinum, assembly GCA_946902985.2. Taxonomy (NCBI): domain Eukaryota; kingdom Metazoa; phylum Arthropoda; class Insecta; order Orthoptera; family Tettigoniidae; genus Meconema; species Meconema thalassinum. The sequence continues at coordinate 935,721,792 of OX336390.1, forward strand.
GATTAGGCAACTCCTGCGACCAACTAAGGACAGTTTGCCTAAATTGCAACAACAGGGTATCTACAGAGTTCCCTGTACTTGTGGCAAGGTTTACATCGGGCAGACTTCGAGAACAATATGCACTCGCATTAAGGAACATAATAGATGTATCAGGCTCATTCAACCTGATAAATCAGCTGTTGCCGATCATGCTTTAACACCTGGCCATGATGTCATGTTCCAAGGGGTGGATGTTCTTGCCCGTATAAAGCAATATCGCCCCAGAATCATCAGGGAGGCGGTTGAAATACGTAAACACCCAGATAATTTCAACCGCGACACCGGCTACAATCTCAGTGAATCCTGGCTACCTATTATCAGAACCCTGAGAAAGTAATTCACTGCTGCTTTCCGTTGTCCCTAACATGGGGCTATAATGGCGTCCATCTTTGGGCACCTTCTATATGTTCTTCGTTGCTTTCTCTTAGCAACATTGTCGTATTCCAGATTATTCCTGACGATGAAAGACATGGTTTCTTTCGAAACGCGTCGAATTGCAATATAATAAAACACGGCATAAGCCCAAAATTCAACATTATGAATAAATTTGGTATCTGTTTTATGCACCGAAGGAGATATGAATATGCATTTTTGTAGTGTCAAGAGGGCTGCCAACTGTTTAAAAATGCACTCTATACATTGTTATCCTTCTCTCAATATATCAGAAAGTATGCACGCCAACAGTTATAAACTTTGCATACATATAGCACATGCAAATGTAGGTTAATTTTCAGTAACCGATGTGCTGCCAACATGATTCTACGCGTGCTGATAGGTTGAATGTTGAATCACATATAACTTCCATACTAATAAATGAAGTTCTTTTAAAATTGGCACATATATACAGTAGATCATAATATTTTAATTTACGTTTGATCATCCAATTTGTGGCAGTGTCGCCAACCTGAATTTACGCATGCTGATAAATTCAATATTAAATACATGTAACGTGCATACTATGTATTGGATCTCAACAAAATTTTGCATGTTCATTGTGGATGGAACTAAGAATATATTTAGAGTCGCCAGGTCTGCCAACTGTTGATATATGGCATCTATAATTTGGAGAAAAGTAGGCTCTTTAGTTCGTCACAGAACTACTTGTTAGTTGTTCAATTTAATTGAAAGGTTACACTGCACTTTTCTAAAGCCATGGCAGGATACAATCCAACATACCAGCGCACAGTATATTTCACTGGCATTTAATATCTCCTAACTATTAACGATATCACTCTGAAATTTAGTATGGTGATAGCGAGTACCATGGCAAGTTCAACCATGTGATTTTATGTTCAAATTTTAAATGGCGTTTTCTCGCGATTTAATCATCCGATTGCAGTGAAACTCGGTATGGTAAGGGCCGTTTTCACCAACTCTTCACTAACCATTATTTAGTTAATTCCCATTTAACTTAAATACGAGATTTAGGGCCGTTTTCACCAACTCTTCACTAACGATTATTTAGTTAATTCCCATTTAACTTAAATACGAGATTTAATGCGTGATTATCTTCGATGCATTTCACGAGGCCATTCAGGTTCGCAATTACTTAAATAACATTTACAGCTCTCGCGCATACATAGACTCGGTTTCAGCTTGGACAAGCATGGCGGACAGAACAAGAAGCGTCTAGCACTGATTGTTGTTTGCAATGCTTCCTTGAGACTTTCTGGAATATAATTGTAAAGGAAGGGAAATACAGAAGACCTTATTCGTGGCAAAAGCTTAAAATGATATGAACAAAGTATTTAGGATAAGCAAATAAGCCGATGATATGTTGGTTTGTGAAATAATAATAATAATTTATTTAATCGTATGGTGATTATAACAAGGAATTCATAAGTCCAGGTCCAAGTTTTTCAACCACACTACAACACTTTCTGACATATGAAACAGGTCGCTGGGGCTTCTGAGTAGGCATGAAGAGGGCAGCGCAGGATGACATGGTCCATGGTCTGCCCCTCTTCGATGCATTCACACATTGGAGAATCCATCCAGCCCCACTTATGGTGCAAGAAATTACAGCGTTCATGCCCAGTTCTCAGTATGTTGAGGCGACACCCTAGTTCTCTTGGGATGTCAAAACAATTCATTTTCCGAGTTGGATTTATATCATGAGCATTAGTACCAGATGTTGAATTTGACCACTCTTACCGCCAGCTCCGGTTTAGGTTAAAATTGTCCCTCAAGAGTCGGCCAATACACTGCTGGTCTCCTAGATCGAAGTCGTTGTAGCGATGGGTAACAAAATTCCTGGTGAGCTGGTAATGAGGGAGATGACTGGATCTTCTTTGCTTCTCTCAGTAGAGCTTCCTTTCTCCTCAGGAGGGGTGGTGGGATATGACTAAGAACGGGTAACCAGTGGCAAGGTGTCGACTTTACAGTACCATTTATGCAGCACATGGTTTCATTCAACTTAGTATCCATTTTATGAACATGGCACTTTCCAGCCATACAGAGGCACAGTATTCCGCTGCAGAGTAGATAGGACTAATACCCGTTAATCGTAAGCAGTCAGCCGAAGCTCCCCATGAACTAACACAAAGCTTGTGTAGGATGTTATTCCTTGCAGTGATTTTGTGAGAGAGCTTGATGAGATGTTCTTTGTAGCTCCGAGTTCTGTCCAGAGTGACTCCTAGATATTTCGGGAAAGGGTTTTAGTTTATTACCAAGATGGCTCGTAGTTTGCGAGTCGGTTGCTAAGTTGGAAACGTGAAACCTCAGTCTTAGAAGCGCTTGGGATCAATCACCAAGACTTGAAGAATGTTGCCATTTTGTCCAAGTCTGCTGAAAGAATGCCTTCTCCATCCTCATAATTTCTGCTCTGAGTTACGAGTGCAATGTGGTCTGCATATATAAACTTAGTAGCTGAGGTTGATGGTAAGTCATGGATGTAGAGGTTGAAGAGAACTGGGGCCATTACTAATCCCTATGGCAAACAGTTTTTTTATTTTTTTATTTTTTACGACCTTTAGAATCACCTAGGAATACTACAAACTCTCTCTCACAGAGCATGTTGGAAATTAGGTTTGCAATTTCCAAGCAATTTAAGAATTAGTCCATGTCGCCAGACAGTATCATATGCACTTGTCAGGTCAAAAAAGACAGCTGTCGATTTTAACTTATTTTGGAAGCCTGCCTCGATGTGAGTGGTAAGAGCCAAAACTTGATCTGTACAGCTACGATTTCTTCTGAAACCAGCTTGTTGTGGAGGGATTACATCTTCAATGAGTGGTGCAATCTTAGTGATGAGGACTCGTTCCAAGAGTTTATAAATGCAACTAAGAAGTGCTATTGGACGGTAGTTTTCAGGTCTCGGCTCCGACTTACCAGGTTTCAGAATGGCTATCACCTTTGGTCGTTTAAACTGCCTTGGCAGTTTGTTAGTCTGAAGGATGTAAGAAAAAAGAGAAGTGATCCACTTTATACTATATGGACCCATATATCGAAGGAATTCGTTGTAGATAATATCTGGGCCAGCATCCTTACTGGTCTTCAGCATTTTGATAGCAGCTTCAACTTCCTGAATAGAAAATGGCCTGAACAGATCCTCATTCTTCTGTGATCCATGTTTGAGCTCGGTGAGGTAACGCTTCACAGTTTTCGTATGGCATTTATCTCTCTTGGTTCGGGTGACTTCAACCATTCTATTTGCTATGGCATCTGGACTCAAGTTAGTGCACTGCTTTTTAGAATAATGTTTTCCAGTAAGTCGATTCAAGACTCTCCAAGCTTTCCTGCTCGATTTTGCAAAGTCCATGTCTTTCACTGTTGCTTCCCACTTTTCTCTCATATTCTTGTCTAATGACTGTAGAAGCTGTGAAACTACTTCATGACATTTGTTTGATATACATAGCCTCACTTTCTGGATTCCAACCAGGCACATATTTTCTGAAACCTCTCGGAACATTTGATTTGGCAGTTGAAATGACCAAGCTGGCGAATTCATCACAGTGGTGGTAGTTGGTTCTAGATTTATAACATACAGCTTCTGGTCAAGGTCTTAAGAGAATTTATCCCAGTTTGCATGATTAAAATTCCATCTGGGTAAAGGTACCGAGGTCACCAGAGGTATCTTCCTACCTGTTTCCAATAGAACTGGTCGATGCTGGCTGTTTGGGAAACTCGACAATATTGTATGTGTGATACAGAGAGGCTGATCAAAGCAATCCTTGGACACAAATGTTAGGTCATGAAAATGTTGCTGAAGACGAGCTACAAAAAAATTGCTTGATACATGTCCAATTAATTCTTCTTATTATTCATTTCCCGGTTCCAGTATCTGGGTCGGCGTGTGAATCAAGGACCTCCATACTTTTCTGTCTCTCCACCACTCTCGTCCCTCTTCCAGTACATCCTCCATTTTCACTCCTCTTTTCTCAATGCTCTACCTCACTGCATCCATCCACCTCATCCTCGGCCTTCCCCTTTGGCGCCTTCCCGTGACTTTCTCAGTAAATAATCGCTTCGGGACTCTGTCTTCTCCCATTCGCATCATATGTCCATATCATTTTAGCTTAATGATCTCGATTTTGTCTTTTAACTTTGGGAATCCTGTTTTCTTCCTAATTTCCTCGTTTCTGATTATGTCTCTGCGAGTCTTTCCAATTATATCTCTAAGGAACTTCATCTCTGCAGCCTGGATTCTACTTTCCTCCTGTTTAGTTGCTGTCCACGTGCCTGCTGCATATGTCAATATAGGAGTGTAATATGTTGAATACTAGATTTTTTTTTACATTTCTCGGGAACTTCCTGGTTCCACACCAGACCCCTCACTCCAATTAATTAAAAAAGGATAATTAAAGTTGTATTGTTTGGGCGGGCAGACCTACAGATTGTTTTAATTGAATTTGTAAGTCCATATGGAACCCATTTCACATGGTTTATTTTAAAGCTGTATGACTCCTGTATGTTACATTTGTACAGGATGTAAGTGGTTTTCATGATAATCATCATCATCATCATCATCATTTCCCCTTATCCAGCTCCTGCCGGGTCGGGGTATTTATGGCACTTCTCCACTTTCCTCTTTCCTTCCACCATTCTTCTTCCACGATCTTGTCCCAGTCCAGATTTCTTTTTCTTACGCTGTTCTTCACTGAATCAATCCACCTTGTTCTAGGTCTTCCTCTTGCTCTCTTACCCTTGCACTTCGCCTCCAGCATCTGTCTTGGTATTCGATTTTCCTCCAACCTCTTTACATGTCCAAACCACCTTAGTTTATTCTTCTCAATTCTCTCATTTAGTTTTCCCATCCCAACTTCCTTCCTAACATCCTCATTCCTCACTCTGTCTTTCCTTGTCTTACCTATCATACTTCTTAGGAATTTCATTTCACTGGCTTGGAATCTACTTTCTTGCCTGCTCGTCAGGGTCCAAGTCTCAGCTGCATAAGTTAATATGGGTACATAGTACACTTTATACATTACCTCCTTGCTTTTCCTTGGTACTTCCTTATCCCAAACAAGTTTTCTTACACTTTGATAGAATGCATTGCTCTGCTGTACTCTCCTGCCAATCTCCATGTCCAACCTACCAGTTTGCATCAATTCACTTCCTAGGTATTTGAACGTGTCCACAATTTCCAAACTCTGACTTCCAATTTTCACAGTGCCCTTTCCTTGTCTTTCCCCTCTTGTCATCACCATGGTCTTGCTTTTCTCTATACTGATTTTCAGGCCGAACTTCTGAATATTTTCGTTCAGTGCATCTAGTTGTTTTTGCACTTCTTCGGTGTTCCTTCCCCAGACCACAATATCATCTGCAAATAACAGTAACTTCATTTCTTTATGTCCATATGCTTCTTTTCTTTCCTTTACAATTTCATCCATCACCATTATGAACAAGAGAGGTGACAGCACACTCCCCTGTCTTAGTCCAGTCTTGTTCCTAAACCAATCTGTCTTTCCAACTGGGGTCAGTACCCTGCTAACACAGTTGTTGTGCATTGCTTGCACCATTTCCAACATTTCTCTTCCCAGTCTCTTCTTAACCATGGTTTCCCATACCTTCTCTCTGGGGACACTATCATATGCCTTTTCTAGATCTATGAAAGTCATGATCAAATCCTCTCCATATTCCCAGTTCTTTTCCATCACCTGCCTCAAGCTAAAGATTGGGTCCACTGTGGATCTTCCACTCCTGAAGCCATCCTCTTGCAACTCTCCTTCCACCTTTCTTCTCATTCTTCTTTCTAATATCCTTTCCAGTATTTTTACTATCTGTGATATGAGGGTGATTTCCTTATTGTTTGTTAAATTAGAATTGATATTCAGCTGACACAAATATAACCTGAATAGTTGCTTCACAATATAGATATGTTTTTTCCCCCTCCAGAAAAGTAGTGAAAACTGCCAATGCTCACCTTATTTTATTTTTCCATCAAATCTCTTTAAATGTTTTGTCTACTTTGACAATACACATTAATTTAAAAACAAATGATGTGGGGTTCAGCCCAATCACTTGCTGATCACAAGAACAACAGAATCAGGGTGGACCAAACCCTTGAATAACATTATTTGAATGGAAAGGTGCCAGAATGAAAGAGAAAGACAGAGGGAAAGCCAATCAAACCACAAGATGTAAGACTAGAATTTCTCCTACAATACCATTGTTTGCTGCCACACTCTTGGGAAGAGGAACTGGTGCCAAGACAACAGGGAACACACAGTCATTCATCTGGTTGTCTAGCTGCAATCTGTTTATTTTGGCATGTATATGCTGCTGATGAGGAGAAGATTTCATCTGCAGCCAGAGACCAGTTTGGAACACTCGGCGCAAATTACGTTTTTGGGGTTTGATCATCAGTCCAAGTTCAAAGTCAACCTGTGGGATAAATGTCTATCAGTTACTTTGAGTTTTGTTTTTTACAAAATAGGAGGAATGGGATAGGAGTGATAAGGGAAAAGTGTCTACAAACTAAAGGGTACACTGCATATAAATCTCAAGCACATACAATTATTATTACATATGGCTGTGATGGATATCGCACACTACAGAGCATGACCCGAACAGACCCAGCGTCTTGCTGTAATTACACAGAAAATTATTTTAGACATAGAAATAGAATTTATTGTCAAGTTAAGCTTTATAATTTTTGAAGCATTTAAGTGGTCAATGTGGATTTTAAAAAAGCAGAACTTACAAAGAAAGATCTAAAATGAAGAAAGAAAAAATCCATATCCTCAACTAGTACAAGGTACTGTTTACATGATGATCATTCATTTGTTAAATAGAACATGACTTACAGTATTTCATTGGAGTCTCTAGGAGCAAACTAAGGAATTCCATTAACCTTACTTGCAGTCAGCACAGTGGCCGCTTCTGTATAAATACCTCTTATCGTAAAAATAACAAATGCCTTGGACAGCAGTGTCCATTAGCTCTTGGAAACCTGTCATTATCCATTAGCTGATTTGTTCAGACAGCTCGGGGTGGTACAGCAAAGTCACCTGCCCCTAATCTACCACAAGAACATCTGTACCTTATTTTGTACATTGAGAGAACCCACCTGCCATTGTTTGTATCAATTAGTACTTGTTTCTTGTCTGTCACTTCCAATTAATGTACAGTATCTGAAACCTAACCTGTGCCAACAGTGCTTTCAACCTCATACAAAATCTCACAAGGGAATTGTCAACAAGCTCAAACACCATCTAATTATTTTTCCACATACACTACCGGTATTTATCAATTGAAGCCCACAAAGGGAATTTTGGATGTGATCATCCACGTGGAGAACATTAGAAACATTACTATGCATGTGGTATGGAAAGCAAGGCAGGCCAGTTGCATCAACTGACACTCCTTGTTCTTTTTTATATGGAGTTCATATGAAAATATTAGGAAATATTTTTATCTTGGGGTAAGTATGTTAACATCCATAGTCAGCAGATAAATTATATTTTGAAGAACTTAATTGAAAAATTATACAAACTATTTATAAATGTACCATAATGCTTTTATTTGTTTTTGGCTTAGAACAAAATTGAATCTGATTTTGAGGAATAATGTATTGGATTTCTTTTATTTCATTTTACTAAATGCCATTTCCAGCTTTTTATGTTAAAGGTAAAGTTATTGAGAACCTTCCCACGAGGAGGCTGCAATGAAATACATTATCATTCACCATCAGCTATCACCTACAATTCTTTCAGAAACTTGCCAGGTATGGATTGAGCCCGAATGCATCAGAGAGTGCGAGAAATGGCAATGAAGTGAGAGTGAGGGAGACAGAAAAATGAGCGAAGACCAACATGCCGTGGCACAGTCCTCAAAGGATGATTGACAAGCTCGCTACTCCCAGTATATTTTTTGAGAAAGGTTTTGTTGTGCAACTGAAGACGGCCAAGAGAAAAAATAAAAATTATAATTTAAGTTTGTGTGTCACCAAGAAATAACATCGTCTCACATACTTACGAGTCGAAGGGGAGGAAAGACCACCACATGAACGGCACATGATGACATGCCAATGACGAAGACCAACATTAAAGCTACAAGCGGACTAATTAAGAGAAAATGTTTATACTAAATGGGATCGTAAGAGAAACGAGGATGTGCTGAAGGAACTAAAAGTGAAACCAATAACTACATACATTTGTGACTACCAAGAGAATTGGAAGCATCGTGTCCAAAGGATGGAACCTGGAAGATTACCAAAGGAGATCCTTCGCTACCAGCCACGGGGAAATAGATCGATAGGACGTCCGATGAAGAGATGTAGGAAAAGTGCAAGACTGTAACGGGACATTTGGCCCAGTACTTGGAAGGAAGATGACGATGATGTTTATATAAATAAATAAAGCAAATTTACGTTGTTATTATGAGCATTTCGCGAACAGACTGATTTTATTCTGAGGGGTGATATTCCCAGATTTTTGAAGAGACAACAAGAATGAGTACGAAAGGTTTCTGCAAGAATCATGGAATAGAATAATTAGATCGGTCACTCTTGGTTATTAAGGCCGCCTATGTTGCGTTCTGGCCAAGGAGAGAAATACCATACGAATGTTTACTATATCGCACGCCAACCAACCGTATTGCATGTGAAAATGGAAATTATTGTAATATGTATGCGTAATGTATGAACTTGTGAAACACTCTCTCCTCCCCGCTGGAGTTTATTTAACTTCAACTACCCTCATCAACACAAACCTACAGAATTAACTGCCTTTAAATACAGGCCACAAGTGATTTTAAAGTTTTCCCGACTTTGAATGGGCGCCAAGGTTGACCTTAAGGGTCTTCCTGAATAAAATAGAATACAATAAATAACTGTTGCCCCGACTATGAAAATCCTCATCCCAGGCGTAGGGCATTTGAGCATGCGTTCGCTGATGTTACCAGGTTCATGCAAAACAGGAATTAACACACACATGGATTTTAAAAGAAACAATCTATTGGCTGTACTTTACATCTATATACATAATATACAACATGAGAAATACCCTTCAATACACTCGTGATAAATTTTGTACAGTACCTTGCCACTGAATTTAGGCTCTTAGAGCAGCAAACACTTACGGCCATTACAGACCCAGGCATAAATGGCCTCCTATGTATTTACACTTTGTACACGAAAATATGTACACGTTCAGACTGGTTCACTTCATTTTCTTTCTTCTCGAACTGTTCGTTCACGTCTCCATTCTCGCATGAGTTTACGATGAAATGTTTACGAATGATTATCCTTTTAGGCGTGGTAAGTTAATACCGACAGCCCAGGGTATGGATGGACCCATAAAATACACGTAGCCTCCAATAGCCCGTAAGAGCTCAGTGGTTTGCTAAAGATTAGTCACTGCTCGTTCGTTTTACGATACCATGATCAAGTAATAACGACACTGTAAAAGGAAGAAGACTATTTCTGAACGCCAGACACGCCATTATAAGCACTGGCGAATGGATACATAACCTCACTGTTCCTGCCGGAACTATATCGTGCGCGCGCAGCTCCTAGCGAAATATCCGTGACAACACATGAACATTTGACAGTCGAAATTCACACTGACGTCACCCAGTATTTTTCCACGCGCTGATTTATCAGAGTTCATGCTATTAATAGCCTAGGTATTCCTTGAACTTGCCACCACAAGTCGAATTACTGCCTGTCTTTTCTGGGTTTGTAACATTTCCAGCACTCGAAAATACCAATACATGGTACCTTATAATACAGCCAGGAATCTAACATTTAACATTACTAGGTCAAAATAAAGCCATTAACCCCAAACCAAAATTAAATAATGCTTCTACTTAATACAGTCTTATATATCCTTGTTCCCAAAAAGTAATAAATCGCAAAACCCCGTATTTTATAATATCAAATATCCAAAAACCGATAATTAATAAACAATGACTCAAGTTGGTCCTGAACATCCAAAGACGAATCCGTCCACACAAAAAATACACAGGCACAATAAAAATCACCACTTCATTCCCACGTTAACCCAATATAATAAGATACGAATAAAATACCCCAAACTAACTGCACAAAGCAAAAACCCGAGGGTGAGCTAATGTAACTGAATAAATTCAGTTACACTTGTATGAACCTGTCACTTCCACGAGTTTGTCTCGGAATGACGAGCTTCAATATGCCAACATACAAAGCGCTGCTAGCCCCAGTTAGATCACGTGAAAACAGGCCAACTGTTATTGGTGGAAACTTACGCAAGGGGCACCCCACACCAATCTAGCGTCCGCCACTTCTGTGGAAACATCGCAACAGAGACCCGTGCGTGTTCACAATGTGAAAATACAAGAATTATATGATTATCCTGATGAGAGTGAAATACACGGGATTACAAATTAAGCAAATAATGATTCAGAATATTAAAAGAAAGATTGTAGCTTTTCTTCTTTGAACTTTAATATTTGTTGCACACTCTAATAAACAGTTAATCCAGTTGAAAAAAAAATACAAGAAGAATCTTAAAAAATTTAAATAAGTTAAAGAAACTATTTCCAAAATTAAATCCTTTGAATAAAATCCAGCCAAAAAAGGTATCCCACATTAAGCTAGATTTGACATATTAAACAAATAACGCCTTGCTCTTCTTCCACGATTGAGATAATTAAGTGAGGAAATATGTTAATAACAGCCAGTCAACATCCCAAGGTGGAGTGTTTTGACTGGGAAACTATTGTCTCCTGTCGGGCAACTACATGCAGATGGTGTAACAGATAGCATCTGTCCCGGAGGTCTGGGATCGATCCCCACCTCAACCATCGTGTTAGTGGTCTTTTATGGTTTTAGACTCAGTCATGGTTCCGTATTGATTTACAATCAAGTATAATAAAATTTGGGAGATCCGCCTGATCTTTAATGGTTTCCCCACTTCTAATACAGGAAAATGCCAGGATGGTTCCTAACTTAAAGCCATGGTTGCCTCCTTTCCAATCTTCACCCGAATTACAAATACACACTATTACAGATCCACAATAACACAGGTAGATAAATTCAAAACAAACACACCCGAAGTCCAGGGGGGTAAATAACCACGATGTCAAATGAAACAACAACAACAACAAACATATGATGGATGTCAATACTAGAGCTCTAGAACCAAGTATTTAGCATTTCTGAAGTATTCTGGTCAGGCCTACATAGATATACTAACCTCAGTTTTACTGTCAATCACTGAAAGGGCAGGAGGTGAATTTCCAACCTCCAACTCCTTGCAGTAGTACTGGTATGCCAACTCTATTGCCTGGTTATCCTTTATACTTAATGGCTTGAAGCGCTTGGAGTTTGCTTTGCGTCCTTCCCAGATAATGCCAGAGCTGAAAATAAATTAGCGACACACAATAAGGGCAAATGCTGCAACACATCTGAACTGTCATGCAGATTGGTATAATGGACATACAAAGAGAAGCATACACAGTCTCTACCAGGTAAGCAAGTTACAGTAAAACTTCCTTTATACATTTCACACTTACAAGTTTTCTACATTTATACGCTTCTTTCAGCGGTCCCGGCAAAATCCTATAATATATTACGGCAAATTATTTCGTTTATATAAATAATTCATGTTTTTTGGGCTAATGCCGTGTGTATTTAGATCTGATCTAAATACACACGGATCTAAATACACACGGCATTAGCCCAAAAAACATGAATTATTTATATAATCCGGGCCGTGAAAGCCTTAATAGGGGAAGGTCCGGTAGCCGTGGACGGATGGTAGCCCCGGACATGTGTTACTTTCATACCTACTCACCAGATAGAGCAGCATGGAATTGCTGCTGCTTGCTAGATACCATCCACGTACATTTGTGAATAGTTTAATTTCTGGAAGTTGGCAAGCATACATTCTGTGAACACATGTTCTTTTGGCACGCAATGCTCGCGGACAGAACTTAAATTTGAAGCTCTGTACCAGACTTTGCAGGGAAAGTACCCACTTGGCACTTATCCGAATTATTCAAAATACATTTAAAAACACAGCCAACATATTTCGTAACGAAAGTATTTGCAGTTGAGGGGATGTGAATGTATTTCTTTTTACATAAACAATCTGGTAGCCCCGGACACCAGTTGTGATGGTAGCCCCGGACAGAGTGACAATGTTTTTATTTGGTTGCAGGTAATTTCTGGGCTTAAAAATTGCTGAAGTTTAAAGGCAGGAATACCAATGGAGGTACCTGTAGTGAGGATTCGATGAAACAAGCGATAGGGTGTTAGGAAATACAATGTCATGTAGAGAAGCTGCTAACGTTTTTGGCTTGCCAAAAAGTTCTTTGCATGATAAAATTAAGAAAATAAAAGGCTGTGAAGTTCAATTATCGATTACTCCCCGTTGGGTAGGTTGGATAACATCTTTTCGGAACAACTGGAGTATGAGATGGTGCAACATATAAAAGACTGGATCAATGACAGGCTTATGATAAATTCACCTGCTGCAAAAGGCAGAGAATTCCTTAATATGGATGAAAAAATTTGTGAAGCATGTGCATCCTACAGAGGAAAGCCCTGTCCTGATAGTTGATGGACAATGCAGTCCCAAAGAATTAAAAGTGATCTTATTCGTGCATTCTCACCATGTGCATATTCTGAGCACTCCTCATATGACCCACAAACTGGATACAGTGTTGTAGGTGCAAGGGATGGGCTCATGAGGGTGTAACATGTTTTTCTAGGGGGTTTTATGCCACTAACACAAGTTAGTTGGACTATATCATATTTGTTAAACGCGGCAATAATCCGGCCAAGTTAAATTATTTCAGTTTATTCAATTTCATATTTCATATTATTATTGTTATTATTAATATTTATTACGTCATTTTTTGGAGCTTTTAAATTTGGAAGATTACAGATAGGATTTCTACTAGTAGAAATCCGTATCTATATTGGATGATTCCAATATATAAAATTGCACGACAAATCATTTCATACGTAAAGACGGGATTTTATTCATTAGGGATAAGAGAGAGTGGTGTGTGACTCACTGGGTATTTCAATACAAGAATAGATTGGAGTACAATAGAATTACGAAATCCGAGGGAACACTTCAAAGCAAGAAAACGTGTATGATTTAAGTCTTGCCCGGAAACGGAAAATATAAAAACGGGGAAGGAGTCTCATGGCGGGAAGAGCCACGTAAGGTGACCAGCCAATCAAGGGAGAAGAAGCAACGTAGCAGGGGCATGGCGAGATACGTGACGCACGCGGATTGGTCGAAGCAGCGAGGCCGGGGTATTAAGCTAGACCCTGGTGGGAGAAGATTGAAGCATATAGTGGACGCTGGGTGAGAGAAGACATTCATTAAGACATTACGCTTGGTACTGTAAGGCGTACTTTGTTCGTTAGTCCCAAGTGGGAGAATTTATTCACGCTAACTCCGCTGATCACATCAGATCATGGGTTCCACGCGTCTTGCAGTGATAAGGCAAGCGACGTGTTGTGGTTTATGGAATAGACTCCACCACAAGCTGTAACTATTACTTTTGATCCACGAGGAAGGACCTGACGCCGTCAACACCAATGCAGCACATCAGACGCTACGAGACTTCAACCACGTGGAGACAATGTTTCCGTTGGTAAGCATAAGTAATCTATGACACACACTCTCTGTTTTTAGATAGGGCCAGTATAAATTCTTTAAGCATTAATTTGGAAATAAGTTAAATTCACGTTATTCTCCCGACCGGCGTATTAAGTAATTTTGTTCGTGGCAATGGTTAAAGTTGTATGCTCCGTTAACAGTGTAAATTATATTCAAGATGCTGACATATTTTCTAAGTGTATTAAATTCAATTATTACAAAGTAGATTCTTTAATTCCAGTAGGTAGCAATAGTTATACCACATCCTTCTCCACAATCAAATGTTGTCTGGCTTGATGATTCAATCATCCCACGGACTACTCACGCTAGGGGTCGATATTAAATATATAAATTTAGCTTGGAACACAGTGTATCCAGCTTGGCGCCCAACATAGATCAAACTTAGCAGTAATATTTTCTGGCGAATAGTCCGCCCAGGTAGAAAACATTACATTTGTACGCTACCAACGTGGAGCATAATAACCATTACAAGGGTTGTGCTGAGTTAGAAACACCTCATAATGATAATTATATCTGTGACATATGCATGTTGATGACTTTTGGGTTAAGTTCAATCTTTGTAAAAATCTTAGAGCAGTTATTTGTGTGCCAGGGGGTACCAGACAGGTTGATTTAATGTATGAATTGTGAATAAATTTATCAAACCCACAATTCCTTCAAAAAGTTTTCAAATTACTAATATTGCCGTAAACAGTGTGCTACTGTATATAAACTGTGGGATAATGTAAATAATGCCTAAAATTCGATGAAAGGGTACAGACAGCAAACAAAATATGAAAATGTCCGGGGCTACCAGACTTTCCCCTATACATATTTCGTTTATACTACTTTCATTTATACGTTTTTTACACTTATGTGATCATATCTTACGTCCCCGAGAGCAAAATGCGACGTTTATACGTTTACAACAGTTTCCCTACCGTACTTAAAATCTCTAAAAATATTGAAGCCAGAAACTTATGACACGCACTGTACATTTCTCGGAAACCATCCCTCGCTCGGGGTTATGTGGTGGCGAGAGCGACCTTGAAGCTATTTTCAGCTGGAGTTGTGTAATGTAAATATAAAACTTACAATCTCAGGGTAGAGGGGCTATAAAACTAACTTTTAAAAGAATCCACAAAGACCAGGACACCGTATTCTCAAAAATCCACTACTTATTAATACAGGCAATCTTCCATTGCCTGCATCTGTTATCCTTGTCTGCCATCCACACACAATCAACACTAACTTCATTCCCATACTGTTGTTGTTGTTGTTTCCTATGGCTAGCACGGATTCCAATCCATCAGCTTTCTTGCGTTCCAATAGAGTTGTGTGAGGTTTCCTGAAGTTCTAGCAGTCACATCAAGTTTGTTGCAATGTAGCAGGTGCCCCTTATCCATTTTACTTCCAGGTTCGTGACAAAGTGTGCATTCTTCAGGATGTTGATTCGTTTCAGATGAGCTGCAAGGCAGTCGTGGCCAGTGTTAAGTCTGAAAAAGGCTACAGCTTCTCTTCTTGGTGTTAATTTATATTGATCCCATTTGGCATCAATGTCTTTCTATAATTTGGTTTCTGCTGTTTTCTTTGCCATTTCTTCATACCTGTTTTTGATAGTGTTTTTCAAGATCCTTTTTGCTGACATAAAATCAGTCTGACAGGTTGTTGTAGTGTGGTACCTTTTTTTGCTAATCTGTCTGCCTCTTCATTTCCTGCTATTCCAACATGAGAAGGGATCCACTGAAATGAGATCTGTTTGTGGAGTCTTTGAAGGGTTTTTATCATACAAAAAAATTCTTTCAGTTCTTTATTTTGGGGCTTGTAATTTGACGAGATGGCTTGGATGGCTGCTTTTGAATCTGTAATGATAACACATTTTTGATAATCAATGTTCCTGCCTAATAACTGATGGAGTGCATGTGAAATTGCTCTTATCTCAGCATCAAAGTTTGTTTTGTTTTGGCCTAATGGGAAGTAGAGTGAGAAGAGAGATGAATGTATTCCTGCTCCAGTTCTATTTTCTTTGTCTTGTGAGCCATCTGTAAATATTTTTAGCCATTGATTAGATGGATATCTTTCTTCTATTGTACAGAGGGCCAGTTGTTTTAGATCTTGTGGTGATGAGTCTTTCTTGCAGACCTCTTCTAACAAAGTAAGATCTGTAGTCACTTGTATATATTCAATGGGGTTGACTGGCATACAGAGTGGTTCAAGTTTTATTTGCAGATTGCTCTTATTGATATATTCTTTGGCGAGACTTAAGGGATCTTTTTGTGTTTTAAGATTGGGGCTAGAAACTGTTTTTTTGATCCATGTCATTTGAGGTAGTCTTTGTATACTGAGATATGCATTGGCTGTTTGATGTCTCATCTCTTCTTCTATTGGTAAGTTGTGGGTATATAATTGCATATACTCTAAAATAACAAACCAACTTGCTTCCATTTTGCCTGCTATCATCATAACAGCTCAATTCCATGGCAACCTCACCATGCCAAGGAACCTTTTGCCAATCTGTCAAGGCCACCCTGGTTATTTTGCACAGCCACCTACCAGCAATAGCCAGACCACCGCCGAGAATCTCCATGGCCAAAACACATAAGACATTCTGCGGTGGTCTACCATTGTGGCCATGGCTGGCGACCCGATAAAAACAAAATAACTAAATAAATTAATAGAAAAAACAAGGAGTCTCTGTAACCCACAAATGTTAGGTTACAGAAACGCCACCTTAAGAGAGACTTTCTAACTGAAGATTAGAAATTCACTCTCAACCCTCAAACAAAAACACAAATTAAAAAGGAATACAAAAAAGGAAACACTAAGACAAAAATTACAAACTGAACAAATATACATGATAGTCAGAAAAACCATTGGCACTATCATCGCAGAAACAATTATTCTAGGATCACCAGAAACACCAGCATGAATACTTTCTTCTGATAGAGTAGCCGAAGCTATCTGATCGAGTCTATCAGACATTCCTGCAGCAACGGAAAAATCGGATAACAATATCATGGTCAGAAGGAAGGGCAGAATCATCATCAGACCTGTCTGTGCCGCTTTCATAATCATCTTCATCATCATCATCAAGTCTTTCCCTTTCTTCTTCTTTCTGTTATGCTTTCGGTCTTCCTCATCTGCTTCACTGTCTTCCGGCTGTGTCTCGCCTGCTCCTTCAGTCTTCTTGGCTGCCTCCTTCTTCTGTTCCAGTTTCTTCTGCGCCTCCCTTTCCTCCTTCTCTCTCTTCTTCTGTGCTGCAGATTTCATAGTGCTTCCTTCCACTTCCTCACCCTTCTGCCCTCTAACGGTAGGGGGACCTGGTCTACAATCTCCACCTCTACCTTCTGTTCTTTTTGGTCGGCAGTAGCTTGCTGCTGCTTGGTCTTGTTGAGCCATATCCTGATGCCAGGTTGTAATAATTCTGAAAACTTACCCCTTGTTGAGCTACATTAACCACTTATAATTTATCAGCTCAGGTAGTGGGGCAATATGCTTGCTTGAATGCACACCAAGACACAGGACACACAACTCATATCTTCAACACTATTTATTAATTAATTATCATCTATCCGCCTGTGAGCAGGCCTCCATTCATTGCCTGTCAAAAATACATCAAACAATCTAGTCTCCATTCAAGCACACAACAACTAAAAAATAAAACCTATGTTTTCATACACAATAAACACCAACTGGCCTCCATCTTGCCTCAAATCCACTTCCTAACAGATCACTCCCATGGCAACCATCCTGACCACCTAGATCAAGGAACCTTCACCTCAACAGGTCAAAGCACATATGCCATGGAAGCTATCATATGTCAAGGCCACCTCAATGGCTACATAATCCACAAAAGACCATTGGCACCATCAACGCCGAAACAACCATTCAAAGTTCACCAGAATCACCAGCATAGATACTTTCTTCTGATAGAGTAGCCGAAACTATCTGATCGAGTCTATCAGACATTCCTGCAGCATCGGAAAAATCCGACAACAATATCGTGGTCAGAAGGAACGGCAGAATCATCATCAGACCTGTCTGTGCCACTTTCATAATCATCTTCGTCTTCATCATCATCATCATCATCAAGTCTTTCCCTTTCTTCTTCTTCCTCTTATGCTTTCGGTCTTCCTTATCTGCTTCACTGTCTTCCGACCGTGTCTTGCCTGCTCCTTCAGTCTTCTTGGCTGGCTCCTTCTTCTGTTCCAGTTTCTTCTGCGCCTCCCTTTCCTCCCTATGTTCCATGCTGCCCTCAGATGGCAGGGGGACCTGGTCCACAATCTCCACCTCCACCTTCCGTTATTCTTGGTCGAGAGTGACATGCTGCTGCTTGGTCTTGTTGGGCCGTATCCTAGTGCCGGGTCGAGGAAACTTTCGGTCGTCCGCCACAGGCAGTTCCATGCCGTGGGCCATGCGAGCTTGAACACGCACACGATCTGACTTCTGCATGTGCGTCAGCCACTTGCCTTGCGCCTTAATTCTCTCCTTCTCCTTTCCCTTCTTTTTCTTCATCTGCCTTATCTTGTTCAGCAATTCTTTTCTTCTCATCTTTTCTCTTCTCTTTCCCTTTATCCCTTTTATCTTCTTTTTCTTCTTCTGATCCTTCACTCTCTTATCTCGACCTGCCTGACATCTCTTCCTCTTCTTACTCCTTCTCATTGCCTTCCATCTGGTCCATTTCTTCCTCCAACTTGTTCTCCTGCCTATCCTCATCTTTCTCCTCCTACGCTTCTTCACGTTATCTTCTATTTCATCTTTCTCCTTGTTTTCAGTTTTATTCCCCTCCTCCATTTGACAGCCTCTTCTGTTACGTCGGTGGCGACCTCTGTGTCTACCTCCGCCACTGCTCTCTCTTCTTCGCCTGCTATTGTAATGCTTTCTTTTGGCCTCACTGTTGGGCGACAAGTGTAACGTTTCTACTTCAATCCACGTTGAGCTTACAAGTGTAACAGTTTTACTAGCCCTGCCTTGTTCTTTGAAATATTTACTCTGACTAAGATATGTTGTATTAATGGGCGCCAAGACCTCAACACTATGTTGAAATCTAAATTTATATTTAACAACACCTAGCTCTGGTAGAACACCTTCAAGAATCCTTACACTCAGATCGTGGTATGATTTGATCATTAACCCAACTAACAATTGTATCAGGAGAAGGAATTTGGTCTATATCTAATGCTACCTACCGAAAGCAAAGATTGCATAGTTATAAAAAATGAATTTATTATATAAAACAAGTATGGCAAAATTAATAATAATAATAATAATATATTTTAAATTTAAATCGGAGCGTTGCGATTTGAATATTACCGCTAGAGAATTACGTGAAAACGGAGTCGGATGAATTACTGATTTTACTATTATTCCCAAGCTATGAAGTTACTGAAATACTGAATATGAAACAAAGAGACGAGAGATTACGTAGTTCTGAGTCATTCGCGCTTACCATTGGAAATTGCCGTAGCATTTCCCTCGTACTGGATGTTGAAGAGAGCTTCCCACAGCCTTCCGGACGTCGTCATCCTCTTCATTAGTTGTAGAAATATTTGTAGAAATGTTATATTATGGTCCGGTCACACTGGAACTAACCACTCGAGCAACCACAACGGTCAAGTTTTACAAAGATAATCGCCCTGCCTCCTCGGCGCGCAAACCATATATGCACTCGTCGCCTCCCCTCTCTGGTGCCGTCTTCTTCTCGCCCGCTCTCCACTGATTGGCTGAGCCACCACGCGATACTCCCCACCTCAGGGTCATTACACTCGGCGCAACGAAGATGTCTATTACCGGTCCAGGCCATTTCGCCTTTTCTTGATGCAGCAACCCCGCTTGCGTCACGCTTCTCGACAAGAATAAGCCTGTAGCCGAATTCCCAGTGACTCATCTCTCTCACAATACCCTAACTGACAAAATCCGTAAAATTCCGTAATCATATAATTTTCCGCGATAATGTTGTTCGTAATAAAGATTAATTGGAGGTTTATCCATTTTTTTAAGTCCGTATTGACGCTTACAAATCGAAATATTGAATCAAAAAAGTATTGATTGGGCGGAAACTTTCTTGATTCAATATTTCGATTTGTTCGTAATAATTCGCTTGATAGTGTTTTCTATAACATCAAAAATCTATCTGTATACTTATAATTAAAAAAAAAAAACGCTCCAAAAAAATACCTTAATAATAATAATAAGTTACATGAAAACTTCTCTTGGCTGAACAATTTGCCGCGTAAATAAATATAGAATGGCTTCCTACTGACTTATGTCAGTGGCGTAAAATACCCTCTAAAAACACGTTACACTATGGTCTCTCCAACATACACCACTACAACCTCGCCTTATCTTTTCCACTTCTTGATTATTTTTCCTACGCCCCCTATCATCAAGTACTTCAAAGATCTTCTCCTCTTCCTCAACAGACACACTCACAGATTCTACTATTTCAACTTTCTCTTCCACAATGCATATGTTATCCACCTGCTCTTTGATCTTGTCAAGCTTCTCAGACATATGCTCACTGACCTCATCAAGGACCTCACCAAGCTTTCTGGACCTTTATTGTTTCCACTTCTTTACCCCCCTTAGCATCACGTACTTCACATTTCTTCTCCTTCACAGACACACTCACAGATTCCACTATTTCAACTTTCTCTTCTACAACTCATATGATTTCCACTCTCTGTTCTTCCAACTTCCCTTTTTCTTCCTCCTGCTCCTCCTTCTCCACAACCACACTCACAGGTTCTACCATCTGAACTTTCTCTTCTACGATGCATAGGCTAGCCACGTGGTCTTTGACCTCATCAAGCTTCTCCGTCAACTTCTCTTTAAAACTAGTCATCTGGGAGGTGATCCTCTCCTCCATCCCTACAGACTTGTCGCTACGAAGCATGAGCTTCCTCAAAATGGCCATCATCTCAGCTTCCATATTCCTTATATTTTTGTAATACGTGCTCCTGTCTTTGTGTAATTCATTAATTCTTGCTCAAACGTTGGGCGACATTATAATAATTCTGAAAACTTACCCTTGTTGAGCTACATTAACCACTTATAATTTATCAGCTCAGGTAGTGGGGCGATATGCTTGCTTGAATGCACACAAAGACACAGGACACACAACTCTTATATCTTCAACACTATTTATTAATTAATTATCATCTATCTGCTTGTGAGCAGGCCTCCATTCATTGCCTGTCAAAAATACATCAACAATCTAGTCCCCATTCAAGGACACAACAACTAAAAAAATAAAAATGTTTTCATACACAATAAACACCAACTTTAATTCTGCCTGCAGGATCTACTGGGTGGATTGAGTAGCTCAGTAGTTTCTGTTGCCGGTCCCAAGCCCGGAGAAAGGAGGAGGGTTGGCTTAAGCCGTAAAATAAGAGCCAGAACACATCTTGAGGCAACCTCTAGGACTCACAATCTTAGTTGTATAACGTTGGACTTTGTCCAACCCACATTTACTTTAATATCATGGATTAAGTTTCTAATGGTCATGATTACCCTGAAGACAATGCTAGGCGTAAATCGGATTCCAGGGTGCCTAGCAGTTTAGGGTTACATTATGGTGAATCGGAGCACCACAAGAACAGTTCAAGATTCAAGAAAATGAGAAAATATTTTTTTGGAACATACAATGTGAATTCCTTAATTCAGGTTGGAAAATTAAAACAACTAACAACAGAACTTCATAGACATCACATTACAATATTAGCCCTTCAAGAGACCAGGTTCTTGGATGAGGACACCTTTGAATCTGACAACTTCCGAATTTTCAAAGGAAAAGTTGGGAAGAGAGTGATGAAGAACATGCCACATCTTGGAACAGCTTTTATGGTCAACAAGAAATTTTTGGACGCAGTTATCGCTTTTAGAAGTGTGAATGCCAGACTATCTTTTCTAACTATAAAATCTCTCAATAAGAGATACACGCTAATCAACGCCCATGCTCCTATAAATAAGGATAATAAAACGAATCCAGAGAAAGTTGATGAATTTTGGGACGAGTTAGAAGCCGAAATTCTCAAAATTCCTTCTAATCATGTAAAAATTTTACTTGGAGATTTCAATGCTCAGCTTGGATCTGAGAGAAAATTTTCTGATATAATAGGTAAATATCCCGCTCACAATAGAACCAACAGGAATGGTGAGAGATTGGTTAAACTCTGTGAACATCTAAACTTAAAGATTATGTCCACACATTTTAAAGCAAAACCAAGTAAAAAGAAAACATGGGTCTCCCCAAATGCGTTGCTGGGTGAGTTTCAACTAGATCATGTAGCTATCTCTCGAAATTGTTTCAAAGAAATTCAAAATGTCAAGGTCAGAAAATCCATTAATGTAACTTCAGATCATTACCTTTCTCAAATCAAGATGAATTTCATACCTTTTACACGCAAACAAAATACAACGAGAATTAAAATTCCGAAAATTAATAGAGAGGTTCTTACAAATGAAAAAAGGATAGAATTTCAAGGAAAACTTAAAATACCAACCAATTGGAATGATGTTACTAATAACCTTCTTGAACCAGCTCAGGAAATTGCACCGTTGAACTTTTATAGGAAACATGCTTGGTGGAATGAACAATGTGAAAGAGTGATCAAAGAAAGACATTGTGCTTGGCACAAGTGGAACGGGAACAAGACTCCAGAAAATTTAGAGGAAGTACAAAGATTAAGGAAAATGGCCCACCAGACTTTAAGAACGATTCGAAGAAAATATATGAAGGACCAAATAATGGAAATGGACGACAATTTTAAGAAAAATGACACCCGATTGTTTTATAGAGCATTTAAGAATGAAATCACTGGATATTCAGCGCCGAGTTTAAATTTCAAAAGGGAAGATGGTACGCTAGCATTAAACAACAAGGAAAATTGTGATATCTTGGCTGCGTATTTTAAGAAGTTGTTAAATTGTCCAAAACCGACAGACAAGTTGAGTTTCAAATTTACAACACAAAATTTTGACTCTACGCCCCCAGATGTAAATGAAGTTAAATGTATTATCAACTCACTTAAAAATAATAAAGCCTCAGGCAAGGATGGAATAATTGCAGAAATGTGGAAGCTTTGAATCTGACAACTTCCGAATTTTCAAAGGAAAAGTTGGGAAGAGAGTGATGAAGAACATGCCACATCTTGGAACAGCTTTTATGGTCAACAAGAAATTTTTGGACGCAGTTATCGCAGTTTTTAATAGCGACGACAAATCTATTCCAGAAAATTTGGATTGAGGAAGCAATTCCAGAAGACTGGTTGATCGCCTTAATTCATCCACTACATAAAAAAGGCTCAAAAATTGATGTCAATAGTTATAGGGGGATCTCATTGTTGTCTGTCACATATAAAATATTTGCCAAATTACTTTTAAACAGACTTGAACCACAGATCGAACCACAGCTTGGCGAGTTCCAAGGAGGTTTCAGAAGGAATAGATCGTGTGCAGAACAAATTCTTAGTTTAAAATTGATATTAAAATATTACAACAACAGGCCAAAGAATATCTTTATCTCATTCGTTGATTTTCAGAAAGCGTATGATTCAGTGGATAGGGATACTGTTTTTGACACATTGAAGGAATACCAAGTTGATCAAAAAACCATAAATTTAATAAAACTTACATTAACTAATACGATTTCCAGAGTCAAATTTTTAAATGAAGTTAGCGAGCCCTTCGAGGTAAAAACTGGGCTAAGACAAGGGGACAGTCTATCACCACTGCTTTTCAATTTGGTCTTGGATAAAGTCATGAGGACGTTTTGGGAGAAGAACGGTTCAAGTGCTAAAATTGGTACAAAGAATAAGAACCTCAAAGTCAAAGGTTTAGCATTTGCTGACGACGTAACGTTGTTTGCTGAATCAGAACAAGAAGCTATTAACCAAATTGATCAGTTAAAAGAAACTGCGGAAAAAGCGGGCTTACAGATTTCGTTGGTAATAACAGAGATGATGACAAGTGATCAGATATACACTAAGAAAATGATAAAAACAAATTATGGGAGCATCAGGGTCACTGACCGATTTAAATATCTTGGAGAAATAATTAGTAGCAATGGGACGGATAAATTGGCAATCAAGAACAAAAAAGGGAAATTGGAAAGATTAAATTTTTGTACAAAAAATATATACAATAAAAAGAACCTGTCTATCAATGCAAAATTACGACATTTTAATACTGTTGTTAGACCAGTCAACTTGTACGGCATGGAAACAAATATAACCGGAAAGGAGAATTTGCTCAAGATAGAAAGAAGAATTTTAAGAAGGATTTATGGTCCTAGGAAAACACAGGAAGGTTATATACTGAGATCGAATGCAGAAATTTATAGTAAAATCGATAACCTTGAAGTGATGATCAGAAAACTGCGACTTCAGTTATACGGACATATGGTCCGCATGGATTGCTCAAGGTTAAACAAACAAATTTTTGATAAAATCTGGAACTATAAAGGACAAGGAGGCTATGTAAAACAAATGAAAGAAGAACTTCAAAAATTCAAAATTACTGAAGAAGATTGTCTAAATCGAATAGAGTACAGAAAAAAAATTTTTGGTCTCAAAATTCTTGTCGGGGAGAAGAAAAATCTCAACAGAGGAGAATGGACTGCTGAAAGAAGAGCTGCGCAGTCGACCAGGATGAAAGACTTCTGGAAGAGAAAGAAGGAAACTAGACCTATAAAGAAGTGATATTTGCGTGGTCCTTGTTGGCCTGTCCGCGGTGTATATAAACACCAACTTTGATTTTGATCATTATCTTACTAGAGTCAAAGTGAAATTTCTACCAAAGAGTAATAAGACGACATCCACCAAGATCGCTAAGTATCGAATCGATGAATTAAAAATCAACCAAACAATTATAGAGAACTATCGCAATGAACTGGAAACTTTGGATTCATGTAAATGGGAGGATATGTCTAAAAAAATTCAAGATGCTGCAAGAGTAATATACTACTAGCTAAAAGAAAAAAACATCCCTGGTGGAATGTAGACTGTGAGGAGAGCCTACAAGAGCGTTCAAGAGCCTGGCATAAATGGAGTTCCACCCTACACAGCTTTGAGGATTTTCAGGTACAAAGGAGGAAAACGGCTAAAGTCTTCAGGAATGCAAAGCGACAGTATGAGAAAGAACAACTAAATCAAATAGAAAATGATTTTCAGAGGAATAACTCGAGGAACTTTTATCAAACTTTCAAGAGTAATATTAGAGGGTACACACCACGCAATTTATGCTTTAAGAATGAAGAGGGGAAGTTTATCATGAGCAATAAGCAAAACTGTGAACACCTGGCAAAATATTTTAAAAATCTTTTGAATTGTGACCCTCCACGTGATCGATTGATGTTCTCTTCTCCACAGCACAAACTCCCTGACTCATCTTCGCCAACGCAGGACGAAATTAGAGCTATAATCCAAGATCTTAAAAACAATAAAGCTTCAGGAAAGGATTCCATCCCAGCAGAACTTCTTAAGTATGGAGGAGACAAAGTGGTGGAACAACTAGAGAAACTCTTACGCGACATTTGGGAAATGGAAACAATACCAGATGAGTGGAGGAATGCAGTAATTCATCCCTTACATAAAAAAGGGGATAAAACTAATGTCAACAACTATAGAGGTATCTCATTACTTCCTGTAGCATATAAGATATTGTCCAAAGTATTGCAACGACGAATAGAAGAACATCTTGACAAACAGATAGGCGAATATCCGGCAGGATTTAGAAAAGGACGATCATGTGCCGAACAGATCTTTATTCTCAAATCTTTAATAAAAAAACAACCCGTGAGAAACAATAAAAAGGTGATCCTGACATTTGTCGATTTTAAGAAAGCATATGACTCAGTAGACCGTGAGACCCTTATTGAAATTCTGAGAGAATTTGGAGTCTATGAAAAATCAATATCTCTCATTCGCCAAACTTTGACGAATACCTACTCACAAGTCAAGTTTCTTGAGAACTCTCGGAACCTTTCGAGGTCAGGACAGGATTGAGACAAGGTGATGGCCTTTCCCCCCCATTTGTTTAATTGTGTTTTAGAGAAAATAATTAGAGAATGGCGCAGGGTGACAAGTCAACAAGGCATTCCTGAAGGAATTCAACTTGGATATAGAAATACTGGATTCAAAATAGACTGCCTCGCATTTGCAGATGATGTTTTCTGTGCACAAGATCTTGAAACTGCAACCAGACAAATTGAGATACTCAAGGAGATAGCTGAAAAAACAGGTACACAAATTTCCTTCGAAAAAACAGAATATCTGAATTTGGACAACTGGGATCAGGTTTAAGACATGAATACTGATTATGGGACAATTTCAAGGAGTTATAAATTCCAGTATTTGGGTGAAATTTTAACTCCCAATGCAAATGAGAAATTCGCCATTGAAAAAAAGGGCTAGGAAAATGGATATGGCATTTAGACTTTGCATCAACACTTATAAGTCCAAGTCCCTCTCATATCAGACCAAGAATAGGCACTATAACACAGTTGTTAAGCCAGAGTGCCTCTATGCGGCAGAAACTTCAAGCATGAAAATTGCTGAAATTGAGAAAAAAGAAAGGAAATTCTTACAAAAAATTTTAGGTCCCAAAAAATTACCTGGGGAAGAATATAAATTTAGAATGCTATCTAACTAAGAACTGTATAACAAGTTTGAAGGGATTTCTGTAAGTATAAGGAAAAGACGGTTGATGTTCTATGGGCACGTTAAGCGATTGGGGAACGAGAGGTTGGCTAATAAAATTCTTAATCTGCAAGAGAAGTGGAAGGTACAACCCCCATGGCTTCAAGAGGTCTATCAAGACTTAAAAAGGGCAAACATAGAAATAGTCGAAGTGTGGGACAGGACAGGATACAGATCTAAAGTTGCAAGTGTGAAGGATCCCCCCCCGAAAAAAGACTCTCTCTTTCAGTGGAAGAACGATTGCGAAGGAGCCAACGAATGAAAGATCTCTGGCAGGAATCTAAACAACAAGGCAGAAACACCTTGAAGAAGATGAAGACCTGAATAATGGTTGTGTATTTGTAGTCCATAGATGGCTGTATCAAAATAAATAAATAAATAATAAACACCAACTGGCCTCCATCTTGCCTCAAATCCACTTCCTAACAGATCATTCCCACGACAACCATCCTGACCTCCCAGATCAAGGAACCTTCACCTCAACAGGTCAAAGCACATATGCCATGGAAGCTATCTTATGTCAAGGCCACCTCATGCTACCAGCCATGGCCACCTCAGCAATAGCCAGACCATCACTGAGAAACTCTGTGGACACAGGCACACAATATTCTCCTTGGCGGCCTACCAACGAGTGTCGATGGCTGGCAACCCCCACCAAAAAAAAAAAAAAAAACTAAATAATACCAACCGCACCTAAGTGTGAACCATTGTTCGGTTACAAGGTCGAGAAGGCTTGCGGTCGTCCGACGCAGGCAGCTCCATGCCATGGGCCATGCGAACCTGTAGCAGGGCCTGAGCACGCGCAAGGTCTGTCGTCTGCTTGTGCGTCAGCCACTTGACTTCAGCCTTCAGTCTTTAGTTCCTCTTCTTTTTCTCCACTTTCCCTTTCTGCTTCTCTTTCTTCCTCTTCCTCATCTGCCTTATTTTGCTCAGCAATTCCTTTCTTCTTATCTTTTCAATTTCTTTCTTCTGATCCCTCCTTCTCTTATTTCCATCTGCCTGACAAATCATCTTCTTCATACTCCTTCTCTTTGCCTTCCATCTGGTCCATTTCTCCCTCCACCTTGTTCTCCTGCCTATCCTCATCTTTCTCCTCCTACGCTTCTTCACGTTATGTTCTATCTCATCTTCCTCTTTGTCTTCAGTTTTATTCTCCTCCTCCATTTGACATCCTCTTCTGTTACGTCGGCGGCGACCTCTGTGTCTACCCCAGCAACTGCTCTCTCTTCTTCGCCTGCTATGGTCTCTCCGATATATATCTCTACAACCTCGCCTTATCTTTTCCACTTCTTGATTATTTTTCTCACGCCCCCTAGCATCACGTACATCATAGATCTCCTCCTCTTCCTCTACAGACACACTCGTAGATTCTCCTATTTCAACTTTCTCTTCCACAATGCGTATGATCTCCACTGTTTGCTCTTCCAACTTCCCTTTTTCTCATTCTTCTCCTCCTCCACAACCACACTCACAGGTTCTACCATCTTAACTTTCTCATCTACTATGCATATGCTAGCCACCTGCTCTTTGACCTGGTCAAGCTTCTCAGACATGTGCTCACTGACCTCATCAAACTACCTGGACCTCAACTTTTCCACTTCTTCACGCCCCCTAGCATCACGTACTTCACATTTCTTCTCCTCCTTCACAGACACACTCACAGATTCCACTATTTCAACTTTCTCTTCTACAACACATATGACCTCCACTCTCTGTTCTTCCAACTTGCCTTTCTCCTTCTCCTCCTGCTCCAACTTCTGTTTCTCCTTCGTAGTCTTCTGCCGGTTGATCATCCTATCCAGCACCTCTAAGATCTTCTTCATTACGGCTATCATCTCAGCTTCAAAACTTAACTTGTTTTCCCCCATATTTCTTATTTCATGCTCCTGTCTTTGTGTAATTCATCAATTCTTGCTTACACGTTGGGCGCGATTGTAATAATTATAAAACTTATCACCTCAGGGTATAGGGGCTATAAAACTAGCTTTTAAAAGAATCCACAAAGACCAGGACACCGTATTCTCAAAAATCCACTACTTATTAATACAGGCAATCTTCCATTGCCTGCATCTGTTATCCTTGCCTGCCATCCACATAGAATCAACACTAACTTCATTCCCATACTCTAAAATAACAAACCAACTTGCTTCCATTTCGCCTGCTATCATCATAACAGCTCATTTCCATGGCAACCTCACCATGCCAAGGAACCTTTTGCCAATCTGCCAAGGCCTCCTGGTTATTTTCACAGCCACCTACCTACCAGCAATAGTCAGACCACCGCCGAGAATCTCTAGGGCCAAAACACATAAGGCATTCTGCGGTGGTCTACCATTGTGGCCACGGCTGGCAACCCGATAAAAACAAAATAACTAAATAAATTACAGTGGAATCTCGTTAGCACGTTCTCGGTTACGACGTTTTCCCGCTTAGCGCGATGATTTTCTCAAGTCCCAGTCCCAATTCTACAAAATACATGTTGATATATCCCCTTAATACGTTCTCTATTCCTGCTTACGACGATCAAATTTCCGATGTACTATTTGTTAGAGAACCGTATTTTATTCTTATTTAATTTTAAAATTCGGCTTCTGGAAAACACGACGCGATATTGCCTCATATTCTCTGATAGTTATTGACAGTGTAGATGATTTCATTGTGTTTGACGGCGTAGAAGTGGCTATAGCAATGACGCAACACAGGTGAAGTCTCTCTCCCGCAGCCCTTTCTCTCCATTCTCAAGTCCCTATCCTACTAAATTCATGTTGATATATCCCCTTAATACGTTCTCTATAGGGATGTATAGAACTAGCACCGATAGAGCGCACTGCTGTTGTACTGGGTAAGCGCAAGGCGCTCTTCATTTGTCTCCTATGTTCTCATGCCGCTAATATCCACGAATTTAAGTTGTTTAAATTGTTATTTTCGTAACTATGCCGAGCTATTGCAGTGTTCCTCTTTGCAAAAATCAGGGAAGCCCGTTTTCGTTTCACCAATTTCCACAAAATAAAGAAATGAGGAAGAAATGGCCACATGCTTTTAGAAGGAAACATTTCGGTGAGAAAAATCTGACCGAATATATTAAAGAGTGTTTCCATCATTTACAACCCGATGACTTCACGAAAACTGTGTTGGATAAGTGTGACTTACAATGGAAAATAATTCCTATTTTGTACCTATAAACTGATTAGACATTTCGATAACATCCACTGAATTTATGCGTTTGTAGGTCTATTTGAAGGTGAGAGAGCAAGATAAAAACCGGGCGCTGTTCTACCGCTTTTTCCGTGGACCACGAACACAACAAAAATAATTATTTAGGAAGAGGCCATACACAAGAAAGTTGCCGGATTATCACGATAAGCCTACAATATCGGAATCTGCAGAAATCATCTCCATTGAAGTACGGGAAGAAATCGTCAATATACACGAAGAAATGAAAGTAACATTTCTGACTCCCATTTTCAAAGACATCAATAGGCTACTCGATCAAATACTTCAAGAATAAATTTCGCAACATTAACAGTCACAAACGTATTATGGTTGGTTTCTTGAAATCGGAATTAATCGTCAATTTCCATCTGCCTGACAGAGAATGTGGTAGCGACTGACTTCTACATTCTTGAGACATAGATGAATGGAAGCAGTTCGTGGCCCTAAAGCAGGGATTCTCAAACTTTTAAAAAATTGTACCCTCAAGTCCTTTCCCAGGGGTAAGGGAACGATTCTTATTGCGAAATTGACAAAATTACATAAGAACCAAACGTTGCGATGCATTTTCTAGGTACATATTTAATTACCGGTATCAACTTTCTTTGATTATGTTTACCTTAAAACACGACAGTCTCATGTAAGCTATCAACCTAAAAAAATACATGAATCGAAGTCTGTAAGCAGGGGGAGCAAGTGAATATTTAAATCTCAATTTATGATTTAAGTCTTTTGGAGATATATTTATCAATATAGGCCTACAATACTCTAGTAATTGTAATCTTTAGTAGAAAGCATGCTGACTCATATTCATTATTTGAATAATAAAGAGTGTTAGAATTTTGTTATTACCGCTGTAGGCTATTAATTCTTCCTTCCTCCCGCTGGTTTTAGTGGCTCTAGTCCGTAGCTCATTTTGTAGCTGTTTAACGCTTAAATGCTGAAAATCGTTTATCATATATTAGGAGATATACCTATAGAATTAATTAATATAGTCTTGGAGTAAAATTAGAGAAGATATAATTTACTTTAGCTTAGAAAATTCGGTCACAATTTACACATTCGTCGCAGCTGACTGGGAGAAACATAAGGCGATCGCCTTGCGCTTACCCAGTACTACACGAGCACTATCTGGCGTGAACTTTCTCCCGCTACATCCCTATTCCCGCTTACAACGATCAAATCTCCGTTGAACTATTTGTTAGTGAACCGTATTTTATTCTTATTTCATTTTAAAATTCGGCTTCTGGAAAATACGACGCGATATTGTCTCATATTCTCTAACAGTTATTGACAGTGTAGATGATTTTATTGTGTTTGACGACGTGGAAGTGGCTATAGCTATGGCGCAACGCAGGTGACGTGTCTCGCTCCCGCTGCCCTTCAACCCCTTCCCTTTGTTTATTTCTCACGTAGGCACATTATTGTCTTCCTGTTCCGCACTATTGTCTTCTAGTTCTTAGTGTTCACGTCCAGTTATGACCGATTTTATTGCGTGTTTCATAATGGATAAGAAGAAAGTACGGCAGATAACTAATGACGAAAAGATTAAATACATTCAAAGCGTGTGGATATAGCGCGAAAGTGGAACATTCCTCCGTCTACACTGAACACGATTCTCGGCAAAAGGAAGGAAATTGAACATGCATTTGAAGAAGGGGTGAGTGGCAAAAGGAAACGTGTGCGAGAGGGACAGTTTCCTGAACTAGAAAGCGCTTTATTGAAGTGGTTCAAGCAAGCCCGTGCTTCAAACATAAGCGTGCGCGGTCGCCGACGATAGAGCCGTCACTGGCGGAGCGCGAGAATGTTCTTGCTGATCAAGTATAAAGAAAGACCCTGTATTATATGTGTTTGGAAGCGGATGGGGAACATTTTCAGCATCTACTGTAAATCATGGCCAGTAAAACTGCATGGTAGGCTACTGATTTTAAGCACCGTATTCAGCCGTAGGCCTTCATATGCTTGCGCGGTCGCCGCCAACAGAGCCGTCACTGGCGGATCGCGAGAGCGAGACTGTCCTTGCTTTGTAAGCAAAAATAAAGACCCTGTATTATACTGTAGTGTAGAGGTACAGTAATTAATTTTTATGTTATTTATTGCGTGTAAGTTAACGATAACCTATATTTATGTCGAGACTGTAGTAGTGCATACAATCACTTACTAAGGTCGGCGATTGAACGTCCATATATACGCCGCGTTCTTTCTTATACGTTGTAAATGCAGTATGGCGTTTTTCGGTAGTACGTTTTCCCGCATATGACGTCCAAATTTTTCAGTCCCTTGAAAAACGTACTAACGAGATTCCACTGTAATAGAAAAAACAAGAAGGAGTCTCTGTAACCCACAAATGTTAGGTTACAGTTGCTTGTGTTATGAAATACCACACCACTTGCTTCAGTCATTGTTCTGCCTTGTTCCGTGCCTCAGTTGTTGTTAACCTCGAGTGCAGTGAACATGGGTGAAAGGAAGAGGAAGTGCATTATGATTGCTGAAAAATTACGTATTTTGAATGTAGTGAAGGAAAGTGGCAACATGAAACGCACAGACATCGCTAAGAAATTGGGGATTGCTCCGTCCACCTTAAAACACAATCTTAGCTACGGCAGTGGAAATTGAAGAACGCACGCATGTTTTAGGTGTTTTTACAAAAAAGCGATCTCGCATTCAGGGCGGAAAATACGAATGTTTGGATGATTGTTTGTTACAGTCGTTCGGACAACAGGGCAGAAGGCATTCCAATCAGCGGACCAATGCTTTGCGAAAAGGCAAGTGAACTGGCAGTCAGACTTGGTGTAGATTTTAGTGTTTCATCAGGCTGGCTACACAGATTTAAGCCTAGGCACAGCATCAGTAGTCACAATATGTGTGGGGAGAGCAGGAGTGTTGATGCCGAGACTGTACAAGATTGGAAAGAAAACAGTTTGAAAGTACCAACATCCCGATTCCCTCCTCAGGACATTTTCAACGCAGACGAGACAGGCCTCTTTTTTAATTTAATGCCTGATCGAACAATGGCAATGAACGGGGAAAACTGTCACGGCGGGAAACAAAGCAAACAACGTATAACAGTACTGTTGTGCGCCAACAGTGACGGATCTGAAAAGCTGCTTCCACTGACAAATCGGCAAATTTTCAAAGCCATGTTGTTTTAAAAACGTTGCTACGCTCCCTACTAAATACACCAATAACAATAAATCTTGGGGTCACGACGAAAGTTTTTGAAGGCTGGCTTCGAAGAGTAGAAGCCAAAATGGGAGTGAAAGGTCGTAAGATCTTATTATTTGTGGACGATGCCCTGCTCATCCTCAGTTTACTTCTTATTTGAGGAACGTGACTGTGGAAATTTTACCAGCGAACTGCACGAGCGAGCTGCAGCCGCTCCTTGGAGTGATACGCAACTTTAAGTTGCATTATCGTAAGATGCTGTTGCAACACGCGATCAGATGTGTAGACATCGGAAAAAAAGACTAAATGAAAATCAACTTGTTACAGGTAAGATTTCTAGTACTGTATATATTTCCTCTTTTATAGTTTTTATTCGTGTTCTTTTTCAGGACTTATTGTCAAACCTTTAAAATTACGCGATTGATTCTGTGTTATAATAATCTTGAGTCTTCAGAAAAATTAAAATCCATAAATTAATTTATACTATTTTATTTTCTTCCGATAGGCAATGCATTACATCGCAGCATCATGGCACCATGTCTCAGCACTTACAATTCCAAACTGTTTTCGAAAAGCTGGATTTGAAGTTACCGGTAGTTGTACTGGTGATATTATTGACGATCATGTTCCTGATAATGACTGCGAATGGAGAAAACTGGAAGAGGAGGCATCATTCGATGACTACGTAAATGTTGACGCACACCTCGTCACTGCAGCAGCCACGACTATCTCTGAGATTATTAGAAATATTATTCATTTCAGGTTCCGTATTGACAGTAATTATGAAGAATAAGAATTTTCAATTTTCCGCCTATTCAATACTTTGATTTATGACAACATTTCAGGGGTACATGTTTCATGTCCCGTTTCTTTTGGACCCTTCTTCAGCCACACCAATAGAAGTGTTAGGAACAGTACAAGATATGCCGCAAAGTTGTCCTACAGTACACCATTATAGACATCAACCGTCAAAAATGAGTCTGTCGTTATACAGTGTCAAATGACGTTTTACATAGAATAGAACAAGTGCAAGAACGTGAACATGAAGCTTGTGAACTATGCACGCTATTTTTAGATATTGTTGCAGTGTTATCCATTTATTATGTATGTGCATTTTTGTGTCATCGTTAAGATTTCGATGTTTTTTGTGTTTAGATGGGTTCTATATATCAGTTTGTGGGCTGAAGAAGGGTCCAAAAGAAAAGGGACTTGAAACATGTACCCCTGAAATGTTGTCATAAATCTAAGTATTGAATAGGCGGAAAATTGAAAATTCTTATTCTTCATATCTCTGAGATAGTTGAAGACTCGCAACGGGATCTGAGCGAGGACCGTATTAATGACTACGATGATACTGAAGAGCCGCAGCATAATACAGTGGATTTTAATGATGCTGTCAATGCTCTATGGACTATCAAACATTTTTTGACGCACCATAAAGTTTCTGAGGAAATAATGGCCGAATCGTATTGGTTTGAAAATACTGATCATGCCGTGGCTGCGACCAACAAAAAACAAGCCAAGATAACAGACTACTTCGTAAAGTGACTCAATGTTCTTTGTTTTGTTGTTGTTTCTTTCCTTATCTGGGTGCATTTCTCTTGTATTTGTATTGTTACATATTGCCGATTATATAAGGTGCGTTCAAAAAGTAACGAGCCAGAGGCTGGAATGCGCAAACCAGTGACTACATCGGCTAATCGTGGCGTGTGTAATGAGGTGTGGTTCCGACCAGAGCGTGGAAGGTCACAGCCCGTCGCTAGAGGGCACGCGTGCAAGTCACGTGACGATACAAAGCGAGCAGCAGCATGCATCAATCGTCCAACGCTGCCAGTCGCATTGCAAACAGTGACATGGTGGCGTCAACCGAAGAGCAAAGAGGTGTTGTTCAGTTTCTGACAGCAGAAGGAGTAGGGGGAACGGACATTCTCTCCCTGTGATTACGCCATGTTTGGTCCCCTGAAAAGGGCTCTGCGGGGCCAACGATTCACCTCGGATGTCGACGTCCAGCTGTACGTGCGGAACTGGTTCACATCGCAGCCCAGGGAATTTTATCAGACAGCCATTCACCGCCTCGTGTCACAGTGGGACAAGTTTCTCAACAGCCAGAGCCAATACTTCTAACATACAGGTATTGGTTTCTGTAATTATGCCTCCGGCTCGTTACTTTTTAAAAGCACCTTGTAGTTAAACAAT
Source organism: Meconema thalassinum (assembly GCA_946902985.2). NCBI lineage: Eukaryota > Metazoa > Arthropoda > Insecta > Orthoptera > Tettigoniidae > Meconema > Meconema thalassinum. Next base: position 935,757,142 of record OX336390.1, read on the forward strand.
CGTATTATTATTTCTTGTTGTTCACTTCTTAACTATAACCCATATTGTAACATAAATTTTGCAGTTTTTATTTACCAACTTTCATTTACGCGTTTTTCATATTTACTGTATGAGTTTTTTTTTCACTGGTCCCCTAGAAACCGTATAAGTGAAGTTTTACTGTAGTTAGTTATTGTTGTTTTAAGGGGTGGAACTACGAGGTCATCTGCCCCTATATGCAAGTCAACTTGGACAAGTTAACATTGCTGATAGTCACAACGCAACACAGAACATGATAATGGTGATGTTTCAAGGGGCATAACATCAAGGTTATCAGCCCCTAATGGTTTTGGTAAAAATGAAACATGATGATGAAATGAACTCGAGAACATACAACTAACTTACGGGCTAGAAGAAGAAATATACAATAAGAAAAAAAGGAATAAGGGAAATAAAAGACAGAGAAAAGAAATACCCTCAACCCTCAAAGAATGAAGACTCGGGGACTTGGAAAGAAGTAGGGCCATGAAAGGCAGATAGGAAAGGGAAAGAGGACAAGAGTCCACCTCTACAGGCACTGGAAAAAAGAGAAAAGCCAGACTCAGCTCAGGAATCCCTGGGATTGCCAACTCCTGAACTCACTATCGATGAGTCCTGGAGGGTGTAGCACTATCCAGGGTGAGGCTACACACATGCTACCTTACCTCCGTAAGGACCTTGAGCAGAAGGCAGGAGATACGGTACCATGAAAAGAAAACGGCCTGAGCCCTCTCAGGAAAGATGAGGCGAGGGCCAATTAAGACAGGAAAGTAAAAGACTCCCTAGGCCTTGGATTCCCTAATACCGTTAGGGTTGGAAGAGAACCAACTAAGAGAAGTCAATAGGAAAGATGGAGAGGAGATCGGCACAAGTAAATGGTAGCAATGCTGGACTCAGTTGAATCCTGTGGTCACCAAACCATGTCCCACTAGTTGTAAGCCCCTGGGGGAGGACACGGAAGAATATCATTAACAAACAAAAACTACAGTATTTAGATCGTAGGCTTTTGCAGCCGGTGTCTAGTTTATCATCTAGGCTTAGAGGATGGAGCCGCGTCGTATTTCGGTGATTGTTTCCCGATGTTTCGGCTGACATTGCAGCAGCCTTAATCATGGGTAGGCATGGGTTGGTGTCCGTACTCAAACTGACGGTTATTGCCCGCCAGAGGTGCTTGCTTGCCCTGCATTGACATCACGCTGCTAAGTTGCTAAGTTTGAGAACATCTTCCATTAGGATTTCAGAGCACATTCGAGACACTAAACAGATGAACTACAGATCTGCAACAGCTGAACATGCTGACGTCACAAGACACGCCATCGAATTTGATAAGGCCGAAACTGTTGCTAAAATTCCCGGATATCAAAACAGGTTAATTAGAGAGACAATAGAGGTCGTGAAGCATCCCAATAATTTCAATCGCGAAGATGGTTTCAAACTTAGCAACACTTGGAAAGTTCTCCTAGCACGCACTGCCGGGGACATGGACCAACCAGGGAGAAGCACGACGTCAATGCAAGGCAAGCAGGCACCTCTGGCTGGCAATAACCGTCAGTTTAAGTACGGACACCAACTCTTGCCAACCCACGATTAAGGCTGCTGCAATGTCAGCCGAAACGTCGGGAAACAATCACCGATATATGACGTGGCTCCATCCTGTTAGCCTAGATGATAAAAAGCTACATTATACAAATACTGTATGTCATACCTGGCAATACCAATGTACAGCAGCTCTGTCCGAGTAAGATTGTTGACAAGTGAAACTCCTACTCCATAGATCGCCACAGTAATTTCGTTTGACAGTGCTTCCAGTTCTCCAGCTGACTGGGCATCTCGAGCTATTGCTGGATCGGCGGTAAAGAGTAACACTCGCTGCAAACCATCCAGGAATGAAACCCAATACGTGTGAGATTCTCCTCCTTGGTGAACTTCTCCGAGTCCATCCTAAAAGTGATCAAGAAGGACATTGCTTGTATGTTTCACTTGTAAATGATTATTTGTACCACTGTACTATTAATATGTAAGCATGCATCTAATATACAATTCATAATTTTGAGAATATATTGCATAATGTTAGGAGGAGAAATTTATAGAGCCCAGCAACTTGAAGTGCCATCCTGTGTGAGCGCTAGCTCCGTCAGCCAGTGTGACACAGAGGACAGCGAGATTGTATTTCGCATTTTTTCTGGGGTTTCAGTTAGAGTTGCTGAGCTCTAGTAAAAACAAGTAGTCAATTTAATGGAATAGGGGATCTCCCCCTGAAACCAGCCCTTTCAAAACACCATGCACCACACCCACTCCAGTCACGTTAAGGCCGTTCCCCTGCCTCCCCTTCCCCTTGCTTAGCCTGTCACATTCTCTTGCCCAGATCACGGTCACTCAACAGCTCACTCAGCGCCAACACAGTTCACGTCAAGCTCTCAACAGGTCCAGTAGGGTAAGCCATAATGTAATTACTTCCGTCAGAGTTTACGTCTTTTCATTCACCCATTTCGTTTCACTCATTACAGCTTCCAGGCAGGAGAGTTTCCCACGGCACATTTTTAAGATTTTTCCACCTTGGCATTCAGTAAGTCGCCTTTTAAACTAAATATAATTTTTCCTTAAACGCTTCTTCTCAGACGCATTTGCCGGTTTCTTAAAGAGTTTTTTGTCTTTTCTTTACAGTTTTTACGCACAATATGCAACCTTTGGCAGGGTCGTTTTACCACAACAACTATCCGTATGACGTAATAGTCAAAGGAATATCACCCACAAACCATCTCCGTTCCGTCATCAAACAACGTACATAAGGTCGGAAGGGGCTCCCTCAAGCCTGCTTTTCCCAATTAAGCCTTCAAGGCCTGGTCAAACATCATGGCATCAACATTTTATGGACATTCTACTCTGTCTTATTGATGTATCAAACTTAAAAAATTTTTACGTGTTTTTTATATGTGTTCAACAAGCATTCAAAGCCAAGTCAATCAGACTGGCACACAATATGTAACGAGATCCACTCGTCTTAATGTGTTTTTTTTAAATTTATGTTTTAATGCTCTTTCCGATATGTATCTAAGTGTTTTTTCTTGTAATGTGCATGACAATTTTTTGAAGCAAATGTTTTTTGAGAGATGTATAATGTTCTAACACATATGGCTGAAGAAGGGTAACTATTACCTGAAACATGTCCCATCAATAATAAACTTCTATAGTAAAGCCATCGTTACTTCCGACTTGACGTTTCAGTGCTAGTCTCGAGTTTCGTTCACTAAATCACGACATCGCGAACGAAACTCTATTTGTCGTGATATATTAACTTTAATGACTGCCTGTGATTGGCTAGTTAAAAGTACTTCTCCTTCCGACCGCTAGATAACTCTAGGGTAACACTGAAACGTCAAGTCGGAAGTAATGATGGCTTTACTCTAGTCTTTATAACAAAAAGTATTGATTGGGCGGAGATCCCCTATCCCATTAAATTGATTTGTACACGTCAATACGGACCTTAAAGTATGGAAAACCATCCAGATAATCTTGAAAACAAGTAGTTCCATGAAGTTAGCTTAGAAGCCTATTTTCAGTGTTGACAATATTGTAGCTTTCAGTCGGTCAACACACAATTACTGGAATATGCCATGGAGGTATACAGTATATTTAATTGTTATGGATTAACTATAGTCCAGTATTAAGGGGCACAACTACGAGGTCATCTGCCCCAATAGTCCAGTTACAAGATTACAATACAGTATTAACTGTCAGTGAGGCAACACTTCAAAGTCATCTATAACTTAAACTTTAAGAAAAGTTAGTCACGGTGAAACGTTATTTACTTTGCTCCACGTTGAGCGTACAAATGAGACGTTTTGCTAGCTCCTAACTGTTGGGTGAGAAATGTAACTGTTTACCTTTGCCTAAGCTATGTTGTTTTAATGGGCGCCAAGACCTCAACGCAATGTTGAAATCTAAATTTGTATTTAACAACGTCTAGCTCTGGCAGAACACCTTCAAGACTCTATTCACTCAGATCGTGGTATGATTTGATCATTAACCCAACAAACAATTGTATCAGGAGAAGGAATTGGTCTATATCTAATGCTACCTACTGAAAGCTAAGATTGCATTGTAAAAGAAATGAATTTATTATATAAAACAAGAATAGCAAAATTAATAATAATAAGTATAAAATTTAAATTGGAGCGTTGTGATTTGAATATTACCGATAGAAAATTACGTGAAAACGGAGTCTGATAAATTGATTTTACTCTTATTTCCAAGCTATGAAGTTACTGAAATATGAAATGTAAAACAAAGAAAATGAGAGATTGCGTATTTCTGCGTCATTGGCGCTTACCCCTGGAAATTGCCAAAGCATTTCCCTCGTTCTTGATGATGCTGTGTGCTTCCCACAGTCTCCTGGACGTCATCATCTCCGTCGAAATTTGATGATATTCTGGTAGATTAGATAATTCTATGGTCCGTACCTCGGACCCAAACACTCGTACAACCAAGTTTTACAAAAGTTCGTCGCTAACTCCACTGAACATCGGAGCGACACGCACTTGCGACCGTACACCTCAAGTATTTCACAGATAGTCCTCTTCCACGGAACATCGGAGCGATTCCCGCGTATATCCACACTCGGCAAGAACTACACAGATTGTCCTCGTCTCACGGCGCGTCGAACGATATCCACACGTTGGCTCCCCACCATGGTACCGTCTTCCAGCTTACGTTGTCTCCGCTGATTGGCTGAGCACGCCGCCACTTCCCCTCCGGCGGTTCATTACACTCCGCGGGCGAGAGGGAGAAGTCGTTTTCCGTTTCAACAATTCGCCTCTTCTTGACGATGCGACCCAAGATTGCGTAATTCTTCTCGACAGGAATCAGCTTGTATTTGAATTCCCTGTGAGTCATGTCTCTCAAATACCCTAACTGACAAAACTCCGTAAAATTCCGTAATCAGATAATTTTCTATGATATCGTCGTTCGTAATAATTTGCTTGATAGCGTTTTCTAAGACATAGAAAACCTATCTGTATGCTTATAATTTTTATAAAATGCTCCGAAAATATCTAAATAATAATTATAATAAATTAATAATAATAATAAATTAACATGAAAAATTATCTTGGCTGAACAATTTGCCGCGTAAATAAATATAGAATGGCTTCCTACTGACTTATGCCAGTTGCATAAAACCCCTCGAAAAACACGTTACATATTCGCCTCGGATCATCGGATGATTTACCGTGACGACGGTCCATTATCCGATTATCCCAGACACGTTAATAAACCCCATCCAAAATACATATTACATAAATTACAGATATATACACTCATATTTTTTCTTCACGCACTTTGCGTCAACGTTGTTGTCACTATGGATTGCACTTTGCAACCAGTCCAATGTTTTACATATGGAATAGTGTTCCACGGATATTTCCGCCTCTCAAATTTCTCTATGTTGGAGAAATAGACATAATTAATGTGTGAGCACTATGTATTTATGATGTCATATCACACGCATTGAAGGTGTTCTGATATATTTATATCACCATAGAACTTCCTAATTTCACTGGAGGTCCCCTCCTTATGGTGACATTTAATTCCACTTATCACTGAGCACACGATCACACTATTGTGGCAGCGCCTCGTGACCATAATACTTAATCTCTCTTTAAAGTAGATTAAATTAATATTGACTTCTGAAAAAAAAAAACAGTAAATGCGCATTACATATAACACCAAATATTTCTGTGCCGTAATCGCCCTGTCTTGTTAAGTTCCCGTTAACCATATTCTACTTAATACTAGTTCTCAACACAGACCATTTCTCCTCACACAAATAATACCATTGTACAAATTATCTTAAATTACACACTTACATATCTTACATGGCGAGGCCGTAAACAGAAATCACGTGTGCTGATATGTATGAGTTTCATGAAGGACTGTCTCGCATTCTGATGGCCCATCTTTTATCTCGTGGACGCCTTAAGCTAACAAGCCCTATACAAGCGCTCCCCCATCTCTTGGAGATAAATGGGAACCCATCAGCGCTGCCAAAATGGCCTTGGTGCATCGAGACAATTTAGTGCTCAAGAGCATCCGACAATCCCGTCATATTTCCCTGTACCTTAAAAACTCTCATTTACTTACATACTACCCCCCTGTGTGACTTCTGATACGCCTGCCTGGAAGACCAGATCCTCCCACGCACCAAATACCACACTTACTCATTTGATAGGCTGGCTCGCCAGCTAAACACACTCACTTTATGACACATATTTTCGCAGACTATGTATATTATACGTCCCGTATAATCTGTTTCCCTTACTATCCTCCAGCACATATGCTGTTTTTCCAATACGTTTGGAAACTATAAATGTTTCTGCGTCACCTGCTTCCAACCTTGCAAGTGGCTCCCTTTAAATTAACGTCATCACGTTGCTCTACCTAGCATATTTCTCAGTGTCTGTAACGATGCCCTGTTGCTACTGTCCACACATGCACATATTAAAATACCGTCCTCTGCTTTAACCACAGGATAATCCCTACATAAATTAGTGTCCCTCGATAGCATGTCTGCGAGAATGTTATCTTTACCTTTAATATATTTTACTGTGAATTCGTATTCCTGCAGAGCAAGAATCCACCTACTAACTCTGTTAGAACTGAGTTTACAAGTCCTCATATACAGTAATGCATGGTGATCTGTGTGGATCTCAAATTTCCCCCCTACTAAATACATTCTAAATTTCCCTAAACTGAAAACAATACCTAAAAGCTCTAACTCAGTAATCGTGTATCTTTTCTCCGCTGCTGTCAGTCCTCGCGAGGCTAAAGATACAATGCACAGATTACCCTCATCATCTCTCTGACATAATACTCCAGCAATGCCTATATGTGAAGCATCTGTCATAACCACATATTCCTTATCTTTTAACGGATATTTCAGCACTACAGCTTTCTCAAAACCTTCCTTCAGCGCTCTAAAAGCCTGATCATGCTTGGACTCCCATCTCCACCGAGTCCCACTTTTAAGCAATTCCCTGAATGGTTCTACCAACCCTGAGTATTTAAGAACGAACCTCCTGAAAAAGTTGCAAATTCCCAGGTAAGTTTTTAACTGTTTAACATTCTGTGGCACCTCTGCGTTAAGTATCTTATTAACCCTACTTTCTTCTGGTGTTACACCTCTACTCGACACTCTATGACCTAAAAATGTCACTTCTGACTGACAGACTGACGACTTAGACAGCTTCAAAGTGAACCCTGCCTGATCTAACTTCTGAAAAACTATATCTAAATGACATAGATGCTCCTCAAAACTGCGTGAACTAATTACCATATCATCTATGTAAATGGTTACAAACTCTCCTGTGTCATCCCCTAATGCGATGTTTAAAGCCCTAATTAAAGCTGCTGAACTACTCTTTAACCCATAAGGTGTTCTACAAAATTGATAAAGGTTATATTTATGACTAAAAGCTGTAAATGGTCTATCTACGTACATAAGTGGCACTTGCCAAAACCTGGAACTCAAATCTACACAAGTGAAATACTTCTTCCCCTCAAATGTTTGCATTAATTCTTCTATTGACATAGATTTCAGCTGATCTGAACTAATTCTACTGTTAACCAAACGAGCGTCTAAACAAATACGAACAGTGCCGTCGGTCTTGGGTACCGTGATCAAAGAATTAACATACGGACTGTTAGAGTGCTCAATAATCCCATCTTCAAGCATCTGATTAATTTGTGCCTCAACTGCACTCTGATAAGCGAAAGGTACAGGATATCTATGTCCTGTGAATACTGACCTATCAATAACGTTCAATGAATGTGTATAGCAATTGGCCATACCAATGCGATCCTCAAAAACTCTCCTATTACACCATAACACATCATAGAGCCGAACACACTGTTCATCCTCTATATTTCCCTGAAATGCAGCCTCACGTAACGAGTCCTCTAGACTTCCGTTCGTAATCACACTGCCCACAAAACATGGAGAACCCCGCTCTACGGCTGGCGATATCTCATTTAAAGTACAAATCACACCTACAATACTACTCCTCTGAATATGGTCATTGAACGCTACTTCTACTTCAGAATCTCCCCATTTAAATTTCAAACTCCCTACATCATAACATAAGTTACCAGACACTCTACTTAGCCACTCTGAACCCAAGATAACACTGAATACTAAATTTGGAATTACAAGACAAATCTGCTTCTCTACATGATTATTAATTTTAATGTCTACTAAAACTTGCTTAGAAATTACTTTAGACCTCTTCCCAACAGCTGTGATAACAAAAGTGCTTTTAATTGGCATCTCCTCAAAATTTACTCCAGTTCCTTTCATTTTATCCTAAAATGCACTACTTATGCAACTCTTCATACAACCACTATCAATTAAAACATCTGTGTACGCCTCGGACACGTTAAATTTAACTATGGGGCTCTTACTAACCACTTCCTGAATAATACCTTCATCATTTAGTTCATGTAATAATTCATTTCTTACATTTAGGTCATAGGGTTCCTGTATAATTGTATGGACAGGGCATGCTACAGACTGAGATTCTGACCTTACTTCGCAGCCTGGTTCGCGTTTAAAGAACCGCTACAGCTGGCTGTAGTACTACTAACTACTGAACTGGTCTGGTTGTTCTGGGCTGTGTTGTCATTGTTTGGCTGTATATTACTACCACTAGGCTGTCCTCTTCCTTGACCCCTATTCTGGTTGTAATTATTGTCATTATAATTTCTCCCTTGATTTCCCCTGAAATCATTGTTTCTCCCTTGATTTCCCCTGTAATCATTGTTCCTCCCTTGATTTCCCCTGAAATCATTGTTCCTCCCTTGATACTGATTACCATAGCCATTTCCTCTGTTCTGATTTAGCTGATTATTATTATTTCTATTTTGAGCGTTGGCCCCTTCGCCACCGTTCCCTTGAACTTCTTGATGCCTGGCTTCATTAGGTCTATTATTATTATTACCCTGGTTCCGATTGAAATTGTCCTCATAACCCCCTCTCCCTACTGCATCAAATGTGCTTAACAAATTTTCTACTTGTGATATAGTCTTTACATTCTGGATACAAGCAGCCTCCTTGATCCTATAGGGAAAGTGCCTAAGTAGCAACCTTACCACATCACTTTCCTCCTTCAAGCCATCCAGATATTTACACACTAATACCTGCCCTAAAAAGTATTCGGTCATGGTGGAGCTTCCTTTAGGGTTATATTTACCACACACTACTCCCTCACGATGCTGCGACTGAATAACCTCATTCCAGAACTTTTCACAGAATTTCATTTTAAAATCATTAATATCAGTAAACTTGTCTCTGTAGACAGCAAACCAATTCCTCGTTTCCCCCACAAACACTTGTTCTAAAATTTCAACTACCTGGCACCACTCAATACTACCATTTTCCAACCTCTCCCCGAATTTATTTTCTATAGTGTTCATGAACTCCATTGGGCACCCCTGTCGATTGCTGAACTTACCCAGTTCTACCTCCCTGTGTGTGCTATTCACCAAAACTGGCCTATTCTGACTATTTTCTTGCCTGATCCTAGCTTTTAATTTTAATTCTAATTCTGCGATTTTCTCCTCAGCCTTCCTCTCAATACTGTTTACTGTTAATTTAATGTTTCCTTCTGATTCTTCTACTTTATCATATAGCTTTGCTTGTTTCTCCTCAATCTTGCTAATGCTTTCCCTATTACTCTCTCTTAAATCATTTACTTCTGCAACTACTTGTGAGTGGACTTTCTCAATTCTACCCCCCAGCTGTTCCTTAACCTCTTTAGTAGCTACCTGAATTTTGTCAATTTCTCCCCCCAATTGCTTTTTGACCTGCTGTGTTTCCAGTTGCACTAGTTCTTTTAAATTTTCAGCCTGTGTACTGATTCTAATTTCCAACTCCTCCTGTACTTTTCCTAATTTTCTGTCTACATCTGCAATAATCTCTTTAGCCTTTTCTTCCATCACCCCCCGGATCTCACCTCTAATCAGTTCGAATTTGTCACTCATTTCCCTACTGTTTTGTTCTAATCTGGCGTTTAAACTATCGCTCAATTCCCTATTACTCTCTTTATTTTCCCTACTGTTTTGTTCTAGTTTAGCGTTATTCTGTTCTAATTTTGCATTTAAAGCTTCTGTACTTTCTTTATTTTCCCTACTGTTTTGTTCTAGTTTAGCGTTATTCTGTTCTAACTTTGTATTTAAAGCTTCTGTACTTTCTTTATTTTCCCTACTGTTTTGTTCTAGTTTAGCGTTATTCTGTTCTAACTTTGCATTTAAAGCTTCTGTACTTTCTTTATTTTCCCTACTGTTTTGTTCTAGTTTAGCGTTATTCTGTTCTAACTTTGCATTTAAAGCTTCTGTACTTTCTTTATTTTCCCTACTGTTTTGTTCTAATTTAGCGTTATTCTGTTCTAACTTTGCATTTAAGGCATCACTACTAACTTTGTTCTGATACATAAACTCGAGAAGTAAAGTTTTTAATTCTGGTTGGCCGCCTACACTCCCTGTTTCAGTATCGGGATTTACCTCCGCTACCCCGGTACTACCATCACTCGACATACTGCTCGTATCATCACTCTCCCGTTGATGACCACTACGTAACCTCATCTGTCTTTCTTTCTCATCCCCCATAATGATATACACTGATACAGACAAATAACCCCCAAAATACAGGCACAGAAATATATACCCTTCTCCTTCCACAAATGTTATTAGGTTTTCAGCCCCAAGTTGTCGGCGACAAGTGAAACGTTATTTACTTTGCTCCACGTTGAGCGTACAAATGAGACGTTTTGCTAGCTCCTAACTGTTGGGTGAGAAATGTAACTGTTTACCTTTGCCTAAGCTATGTTGTTTTAATGGGCGCCAAGACCTCAACGCAATGTTGAAATCTAAATTTGTATTTAACAACGTCTAGCTCTGGCAGAACACCTTCAAGACTCTATTCACTCAGATCGTGGTATGATTTGATCATTAACCCAACAAACAATTGTATCAGGAGAAGGAATTGGTCTATATCTAATGCTACCTACTGAAAGCTAAGATTGCATTGTAAAAGAAATGAATTTATTATATAAAACAAGAATAGCAAAATTAATAATAATAAGTATAAAATTTAAATTGGAGCGTTGTGATTTGAATATTACCGATAGAAAATTACGTGAAAACGGAGTCTGATAAATTGATTTTACTCTTATTTCCAAGCTATGAAGTTACTGAAATATGAAATGTAAAACAAAGAAAATGAGAGATTGCGTATTTCTGCGTCATTGGCGCTTACCCCTGGAAATTGCCAAAGCATTTCCCTCGTTCTTGATGATGCTGTGTGCTTCCCACAGTCTCCTGGACGTCGTCATCTCCGTCGAAATTTGATGATATTCTGGTAGATTAGATAATTCTATGGTCCGTACCTCGGACCCAAACACTCGTACAACCAAGTTTTACAAAAGTTCGTCGCTAACTCCACTGAACATCGGAGCGACACGCACTTGCGACCGTACACCTCAAGTATTTCACAGATAGTCCTCTTCCACGGAACATCGGAGCGATTCCCGCGTATATCCACACTCGGCAAGAACTACACAGATTGTCCTCGTCTCACGGCGCGTCGAACGATATCCACACGTTGGCTCCCCACCATGGTACCGTCTTCCAGCTTACGTTGTCTCCGCTGATTGGCTGAGCACGCCGCCACTTCCCCTCCGGCGGTTCATTACACTCCGCGGGCGAGAGGGAGAAGTCGTTTTCCGTTTCAACAATTCGCCTCTTCTTGACGATGCGACCCAAGATTGCGTAATTCTTCTCGACAGGAATCAGCTTGTATTTGAATTCCCTGTGAGTCATGTCTCTCAAATACCCTAACTGACAAAACTCCGTAAAATTCCGTAATCAGATAATTTTCTATGATATCGTCGTTCGTAATAATTTGCTTGATAGCGTTTTCTAAGACATAGAAAACCTATCTGTATGCTTATAATTTTTATAAAATGCTCCGAAAATATCTAAATAATAATTATAATAAATTAATAATAATAATAAATTAACATGAAAAATTATCTTGGCTGAACAATTTGCCGCGTAAATAAATATAGAATGGCTTCCTACTGACTTATGCCAGTTGCATAAAACCCCTCGAAAAACACGTTACAACGGAACTACTTTTAATATTGTATCTTCCAACACAACTCTGTCGTTTTGTTTCTTTTGCTAATTTTGAAAGTCCTGTTTGGCCGTCCCTTGCTATTTGGACTTGCATGTGGCTTCGAGTAACAGTTTTATTGTTAATTTCCTTTCAATTTGTGAATGACATTCTCCTAAACCTTGTTTGTTATTTTATTAGTATATTAGCTTTCACAGCCAGTGAATGAAATCTCAGCAATTTTTCTAGGTTTGTGCCATGTCTTGTGTTCCTAGGCGAAACCCCACACAAGGCACGGCACTAACCTGGAAAAATTACTGAGTTTTGTTATTTTATTGCTTCACTTGTTGACACAGGGTTAACCCTTCTAGTTGAAACTTGCTTTCTATTGTGCTGTAAGTTAGGAAGGATCCTTTTAAGTCGTTACATTTTGTGTATTTTGTTTTAATTTTTTGGGGAACCTTAATCTTCATATGTCTTGGGTACCTTGTCTCATGTTTCATTCTGTTTGTTGTATTTTCTTATTTTGTAAATCTGTGAGTGAACAAAATACCCCAGTTGTTATAACCTCTACCATTTCATTTCAAGTCTCATGTAATCCGACTCTAGTGGCCGCTCCTGGGTCGACACTTATAACTGAAGCCTTGCCCCTTTCATCCAACACCACCTGGGTGGATCCTGGGGATAACGTCAAAGTGCCAAACCAAGCAAGGTCTGCAACCCTTGTAAGACGGTTTGGTGGCACGGTGATGATATTACATTGGTAGGCTTGACAGTGGTTTCATATGGTTTCATTACATTTTCCCCACCTCCTGCTCTAACAGGCAATCACGGTCACACCTCTCCAAGTCCACTCTCTCACAGCTTAGTAGCCCTGAGCTGGCCTGTGGGTAGTTGGGCTGGAGATGGGTGTGTTGATTGGAAATAGCTGTTCCCGAAGGAAACAGGATGTTAAATTGCCCGATTGAACTATGTACATTAACAAATTCACAAAGAAATTCGATAAAATGGTCCGGCTAGCTCAAAACAGTTGCCAGCGTTTCGCCCCAGTGTACCAATGGGCTCTTCAGTTGGTTATGGTACACCTCACCAAGACGCGTGGCTAGTACATACTGACAAGGCCGCTACAAGGCGCTGCTCGTGGCGACATTTTGTGCCTTGCAGCGGCCTTCTCAGTATATACTGGCCACGCGTCTTGGTGAGGTGTACCATAACCAACTGAAGAGCCCATTGGTACACTGGGGTGAAATGCTGGCAACTGTTTTGAGCTAGCCAGACCATTTTATCAAATTTCTTTGTGAATTTGTTAATGGGTGTGTTAATACACACCTGGGAGGTCAAGTTGCTTCATGTCCGTAGGTATTACCTTAAAGTGCCCTACACGTGCCTCTAGGTTGGTGCTAAGAAAGCAACAGCTACATTGGCTGCTGGACCTTAAGTTTTACTTTTGGATATCCCAGCAATTTGAGGATACAATGATTACTATGACTCAGCCTAGAAACAGCTCTTCTCAGAGCTTGGCAGGGAGGGATTTTCATCATTCCATACGGATTTTGCAACTTAACATTGAAGGAGCAAGCAGGTCCAAGAGTGAATATCTGACTAAAACACTAAACGAATATCAGGTGGATGTCGTCCTATTGCAAGAGACTCATTGTGAAGATCTAAGTCAGCTTCACATCAGATGCAAGATTCCTGGGTATACCTTAATCTCTGCTACGTTCCATAAGAGTTATGGTACTGCTGTCTTTGCGAAGAACTATATTGAGGAAGTTGAAATGATAAGCTCAAACACTGATAACAATATGTTTGCCTCTAGAATGAAGATAGCCAATATTGAAATTCTAAATATTTATAAACCTCCTTGCAAACCCTGGACTTTGAATACAACCATCCAAAACATCCAACATCCAGCAGTTATTCTCGGAGATTTTAATAGCCAGAACTCGAACTGGAGGCTACAGTGATACAAATAGCGACGGTCAAGACGTGCTAGACTGGGCGGATGCTGAGAATGTTTTCCTATTGTATGATGCCAAGGAAAAGGGCACCTTCCACACTGCCAGATGGAATAAGGATTATAACCCTGACCTATGTTTTGTTTCAAAGGATTCCCTTGGAAGACCCTTACACTGCAGTCGGAAAGTCTTACCTGATTTCCCTCGAAGCCAGCACAGACCAGTTCTTGTCAAAGTTGGCCTAGAAATCACAGTTGTTAGATCAATCCCTTTGCCTTGCTGGAACTTTGGGAAAGCAAATTGGTCTCAATTCACAACCGAAGTGGATCATAACATGCAGTGGATCCCACCCAAGAAAGAAAACTATGAGCGCTTTGTAGGCCTAATGTGTTCCATAACTAAAAAGCACATTCCAAGAGGATACAGACGAGAATACATACCTGGATGGAGCCCTAGATGTACCGAATTGTACCAGGACTATAAACTGAGTAGTGATCCAGATGTTGCAAATGAATTGTTACATTCCTTGGATACAGCAAGAAAAGAAAAATGGTCCGAACTAATGGAAAATCTGAACTTTCAACACTCGAGCAGAAAAGCCTGGTCTCTCCTCAGGAAGATATGTAGCAGCACTCCAAAATTCAGTAGTAAGAACTCCATAGTAAAAGCAGATGATGTGGCAAGAAGGTTAGTGGATCTGACTAGAAATCCTAGCAACTGCTCGAAACCAGAATCCAAAAGAATTCTACGTGAATTAAAAAGCAAGTTATCCCAAGCCAGTATATCAATATGTACTAATGTTCCTCTGCACTTCGAGAAATGAAACCAGGTAAAGCAGCAGGTTCAGATGGAATATATCCTGAATTTCTACTGCACAGTGGCCCTCGCACAATTCAATGGTTAACTAAATTTTAAAGCAATATTCTACGAGAAGGCAAACTCCCACCATTACTTAAAAGAACTAAGATAGTGGCCATAATCAAACCTGGGAAAAGTGGACAAACGCAGAAGATTACAGACCAATTGCACTCCTAAGTGTATGTTATAAGCTACTAGAGAGACTCATCTATAACAGAATCTCAAGCAGTTTTAGAGCATATACCAGCTGAACAAGCTGGCTTTAGACCAAATCGAAGCTGTTCTGATCAGGTGTTGGCTCTAACTACCCACATTGAGAAAGGCTTCCAAGACCGGAAGAAGACATCGTTGTGTTTGTAGACTTGACATCAGCGTATGATACCATCTGGCGCAAAGGTATGATTCTTAAGTTTTTCAAGATAATCCCAAGTAAGTCCCTTGCAATCCTCTTGAATAATATGCTGTGTAACAGAATGTTTGAAGTGCATTTAAACTGTATTATAAGCCGATCCTTTAGACTTGATCGACTACCACAGGGTTAAGTGCTTGCACCCCTACTGTTTAATACATACACAGCTGATTTATCATCTACCGCTTCTCGAAAGTTCATTTACGCCGATGATCTAGCCATTGCTGCTCAATCCCATTATTTAAAAACAGCGGTAGCTATCCTCTCAGAAGATCTCCTGGAAGTGAGCAAGTTCTTCAACACTAATCATATAAAGCCAAACATCTCCAAAACTGAAGTTAGCAGTTTCCAGCAGTGCCACAAGATAGCAAGTTATTCTCCCCAAGTTCACTTTAATGCTCAACTATTGAAGTACAATCCTCACCCAAAATACCTTGGTGTTGTCCTTGATCGAACTCTAACTTACAAAGAACATTTAAGCAGAACATCTGCTAAAGTCAAAGCCCGAAACAATATTCTTCACAAATTGTCTGGGTCAGGATGGGGTGCAACTGCATCAACTCTTAGAACAACAGCTCTTGCCCTAGTATACTCAGTGGCCGAATATTGCTGTCCTGTGTGGTTAAATAGCGCTCATATACAGAAAATTGATACTGAACTGAATGATACTATGAGGACTATATCAGGAACCATCCGATCTACACTTCTGGATTGGTTACTGGTCCTCTCAAACATTCCGCCTCCTCACCTACATAAACAATTGGCACTGACGAAAGAATGGGAAAAATACTTTAAAAATCCTTCATGATCGACAGTCCAGCCTGCGATTTCAATGAAGTGCCATAGACGGTTTATTACATTGCCATGGAATGCCCAATAAGGAGGTTCAGTGGGACGCTGCAAGAAATACATGAGGCTACAGATGACGCAGTGAATTGGTTAAACACGTTGGACATCCATTTGTAATGCTTGTATCTTCTTCCCTGTCAGAACTTTTGTACATTTTGTTTACACTAGCAATTAAGTGTTTCACCTTATTTGTAACATATGTATCCTTTATGCCATACGAAATAATAATAAATAATAATAATAATAATAATAATAATAATAATAATACACACCTTTGTTAATTTTCTTGTCCAGACTATGTTAAGGATTATTGTCTTATTTTCTGCCACACACTGTATTAATACAAAAGTATAAGTATAGTGGGTTTCTTTCAATTCTTATGTACAGCAAAAATTACCAAATGCAATTGAAGAGCTCGTTTCCAAAACTCACTAAGTCAGTTTTGGACGAAATTGGGAAATCCGTTGGATCTTGTTCGTAAGGTGTAGACCTATGTATGCTACTAATATTTTATTCCAGAACTCACTATGTCATCATAAATTGTAACGTAGGATATTGCATTTTTTTCCAAAACTGTACTAAGTCAGGCCGTGATGTCTTCCAAACTCTGCTAAGTCTAATGCGCATGCGTACGAGTAAGCTCCTGTTTCCCGCCAAGCCGTGATGTCTTCCAAACTCTGCTAAGTCTAACGTGCCTGTTTCCTGCCAGTAACCTCTTGGCTGTTTCATGTGTCGTATGTTGATGAGCTGTGTTAAAGTTTCTACATTTTAAGAAAGTGTACAAGATGAGTGACTTTGATTTAGAAGGATTAAAGAGTCCTCTAGAAGATTCCAGTCGAAGCAGGAAGAGAAGAAAAGATGTAAACACCTGGGATAAAACAAAACGTAAGCATGCCAGAAACAGTTCAAGTGCTCATCCTGCATCTTGTATCGCTTGTAATCATGCTGGAAGACCGAACTATACATGCAAGGTAGGATTGTTGAGTCAAGAAGACATCACTCATTTCCGTGACAAACTGTATGACAACAAATCAAAAGTAGAGCAAGATAACTTCCTTTTAAAATATATTGCAACAAAAGAACCAAAATCACATCGACCAAGAAATGTAGGCAATCCCCGTGCTAGGTTATTAACACAATATTTTATACGGAGGAAAGCCGGCCAGATTATACGAGTTTGTGCTCAATCTTTCTGTTCGGTAACAGGAATGAGTAGATTCAGATTGAATCGTTTATCTAAGAACTTCAATGCTACAGGTGAACAATGTAAAGAGAACAGGGGCGGAGGTCGTATTAAAGCCAAAGACAGGGAAACTGAGGTTTCAATTATTAATTTCGTTAAGACATTGAAGTGCAGAGAAAGCCATTATGGGAGGGTAAAGAGCGTACAAGTTTACATGGACCCAACACTTTCCGACAAGAAGATTTGGCGATTGTGGAGAGAGGCCACGGTAAGTGCTTCAAAATCAGTCGCATCTTATAGCAAATTTCATAGAATTTTCCAAACACTATTCAATATCGGGTTCGGGCACCCAAAAACCGACACATGTTCATACTGTGAAGAATTACAAATCAAGATATAAAATAATTCTACAGCACCAGCCGAAAGGGCAGACCTGATGGGATGTTACAGATTGCACAAATTACGAGCCAAAAAATTTTATGAAATTTTGAAGCGAGAGGAAGATAATGTTCTGAAAGTAGCATTTGACATGCAACAGAACCAGCCCCTTCCCATGATTAGAATTTCAGAGACTTTTTATGCTCAACAGCTTTGGTTGTACAACCTACTTTTATAATTCATGAAAACGTCCAAAATGTGGAAAACACATTCATATATTCTTGGACAGAAGATCAGTTTGGAAGAGGATCGAACGAAGTTGCATCAGCCTTGCATAACTTCCTACACTGTCTTGAAGAGAGGGTTCGTCAAGAAGCAAAACCAGAAGGCATTAAATCTCAGAAAACATTGAGACTGTTCTCAGACTCTGCCACAAGTCAAAACAAGAACTCGACCATCATGGGCTTCTTGCTAGATTATGTAAACAAAAGTGACATTTTTAATAACGTGGAACACATATTTCCTATCAGAGGACACAGTTTTTTGCCTCCGGACCGAGTGTTTGGAAGAATCGAAAAAGTGTACAGAACTCGTGAAAAACTATTAGAGCCACAAGATTATCATGCTATTCTGGAAAAACATGGAGCTGTTAAACTTTTAAAGAGAGATTGGCGGCTACTTGATTTTAAAAGGAGCGCCAATAATATAATGAACTAAGCTCCCATTCTTGATGAGGGAGCAGTGTGTTCTTCTGTACAAAAAAGGAAAGAAAGAAGTGTTTGCCAAGAATACCTACAATGGAGGCTTCAATGAATACGAAGTGTTAAAGAAGAAATCAGTCCATTCTTGGAGGAACTCATACAGATTGGTCCATGTAGTAGAGGAATGCAATGAAATATCTTCAGAGAAGAAGGAAGATGTTGCAGCACTTCTGAAGTTTGTTTCTCTGTCCGAACAAGGTCAGTTGTACTACAATAAAGCTCTGAAGAACTTCGGTGATGATGCAGATCTGGTTGATCACACAGAAATACACTATACTGAAGAAGAGCCATTTGTGTAGTACAAAGTTAAGGCTGTGCAAGTGCATTTGTTCTTGGAATTTATTTCTTCTTCTTTTCGTTTGGGCCTACTGAGGACCACGGGGCTCGTTTTGACTTCTTGTAAGGAATTTATGTTTCTTCTTAGCCCAGACAGCTTTCATCTTCTGGCTGTGTGTCTGCTTTCTTTCCTGTGTCCACTTCGGTCTGGTAGTCCCTGTACTCTTCTTGCTGGTGAGAGACACTGGAAAGACACCATGTTGAATCATCTGTCGGAATTGTGATCGATCCTGTATGTTTTTTGATGAAATTCCAAGTTGCTGTAGGTCTGACTTCACTGTGGTGATCCATTTGTTTTTAGACGCTTTCCCTCTTCCTGTCGTGGTGAAGATCTTGCTGGTAAGTCTATCTGGACCCATGCGTGTCAGATGTCCGTAGAAAGCTAATCGTCTCTTCCTCATGGATGTGCCGATATCTTCTTGATGATCATAGAGCTCATTGTTGTGCCTGATCCTGTAAGTACCATCCTCATCCCTAATTGGTCCTAAAATCCTTCTAAGTATTTTCCGTTCCTTGAGCTCTAGTTTCCTCAGTGGGCCTTTCCGGTTCATCAGGAGACACTCAGAGGCATATAGAACGGAAGGTCTTACTACTGAGTTGTAATGTAGAAGTTTAAGGTTCTTAGAGAGGCACTTGGATGTGTAGATGCTCTTACAGGAGTGGTAGACCCTTTCCAGTTTCGTGCATCTAGTGTCTATTGCTAAGGTCTCACTCTCGTTTGCTGGAATCCACTCCCCTAGGTACTTCACTGCAGGAACTTTTTGAATTGCGGTGTCTTTCACAAGAATAGTAGATGGGGCTCCCTTTATATTTGTCATGAACACTGTTTTTTGTATATTGACCTTCAAGCCAGTTTTAGCTGCTATGTTATAGAGGCTCTGTAGTTGGTGAGTAGCTTCTTCTATGTTGTTCGCTAACAAGGTAAGGTCGTCGGCAAAGGCCAGGCAAGGTGCATTGAGATTGTCTTTCTTGTACCCAATTTGCAGTCCTGTTCCTGATGGTAACGTGGTAGTCCATTCCCTGATAATCTTCTCAAGTACACAATTGAAGAGAATACAAGAAATGCCATCACCTTGTCTTAACTCCTGTTTGGATAGAGAAGCTGTCTGAGAGTTCACCTCTGAACTTGACTTTGGAGGTCGTAGTCTTCAGTGTAGCCTGGATTAGTCTGGTGGTCTTCGCATCCAGTCCTAATTCCCATAGAGTGGAGAAGAGGGTCTGTCTGTCTATTGAATCATACGCCTTCTGGAAATCCACTAGTATGACTACCCATCGATGTCCGCCGCAATTCTTGTACCTTAAGATTGTCTTGAGGTTCTGTATTTGCTCTATGCATGATCTATTTGCATGAAAACCGGCCTGATATTCACCTAGTTGGGAATCTGGTTGACTAGTAACTCTGGTTAGCAAGGCTTTAGATATTAACTTGAATGTGACAGATATTAGAGATATGCCTCTGTAGTTATCAAGGTCAATCCTACTACCTTTCTTGTGTAGAGGATGGATCACAGCTGAGGTACATCCCTCAGGTAAGGTCTCCGTTGCCCATATATCCTGTATGATTTGATGGAGGTTTTGTATTGATTGTTCATCAGCATGTTTCCACATTTCTGCAACTATACCGTCTTCACCTGAGGCCTTGTTGTTCTTTAGGCTCTTGATAATCTCCCTTATTTCTTCAATGGTTGGCGGTAAGGAGTATGGATTTCTGGAAGGAGGGTCATGGAAGGTGAGTCTCTCTTCAGGTTCCTCTGCATTGAGGAGCTTGGAATTTATTTGTTATATATTTGTATTTTTTTTTTTTAATGGCAGGTATTGGACAATTTAATAACTTTTTTCTGTTCCTCATTGATTTTCAAGGGAAAATTGAGCAATCTAGAATAAATCACTAAAATCCCATTGCTTTACGTGCTTGCTTCCGATCTACCAAATGTGTAACTTAGCATGTGCAAGTGGATGTTTTATTCCAGAACTCACTAAGTCTGTAGTTCTTTTCCAGAATTGACCTTAAGTCAAGTGACCTAGTTTACTTTTGGAAAAAAATTGGCATTTTAACGTTAATAACTTCAAAATAGGGTTTTGGTTCGTTATCACTGTTCTGCATATTAATTTGAAAAACGTCTCTTTACTTCATAATGAAGTAATATTGCCAAAGTAGGCTCCGGTTCAAAAAATGTCTGTCCTGAAAAATCATCATTTTTGACTTAGTGAGTTTTGGAAACGAGGTCTTCAATTAGTCAATGAATTAGTATATGTGCTTCTCACCTTGCGCAGGTCATCTGACACGGTTTTCTTCTTTATTCCTGACCATACAAGCTCACGCGGTCCCAAGGGGTTAGACCAGGTGAACAACACACACTTCTGTGAATCCAATGTCCTGAAAGAAGATGTATAATTTAGTAGTTCACCTAAAACTGGTTGGTATTATCTGCATTCAGTGTTCAAACTGGTGGCATTAATTATTATTTATTTATTTATTTATCGTATGGCTAGCAACTAGGTGAATTACAATATAATAAATGTATATATATAAATAAGTAAATCATATGTACAATATATACATCACAAGAACATTGGTTGCGTTTGCATTCATAACGAGATATCCAGTTGTTGAAGCCAGTCCAGAAAGGGAGGTGCAGCAGAAATAACATCATGTGGTGATCCAGCAAACTTCCGCAGCGGACATTCTTGAACAAAATGCTCTACGGTTTGAAGAGGAGCTCCGCAGTCACAGGCAGGAGAATTATGAAGTCCCCATTTATGTAGCATGGCGTTACATCTGGAGTGACCTGTTCTTAGGCGATTTAACTTTACACACTGGTTTCTCTTCAGGTTAAATCCCGGAAGTCTTATAGGCACCGTGCATACACGCTGGATATGCACAGCGCTTGCTCTGCAAATTAAAAGTGGACCTCGAAGCATTATTGGAAGGCAGGCAGAAAATGAATCTCAGCATCGAATGTGTCTTTCTGCCAATAAAGTGTACTAGATTTTCTCTCTCAACGATAGCCAAAGGTGAAAACTTATGTTTAAGTGGGCATGCGAATCATGTGAAGGAAATAAAGAGAGATGATATTTCAGTCATCTCGGCAGAAGTGATACGGCAAACATCCTAACAATGGCAATACTATGAGTTTTATTTATTTCCTCAACTGTTAATTTTCCATTCTTTAAGAAGGGCAATGTGACAACAGCGCCTCGACCTTGAAGACTTGTCTTGATTCCAGGAAACCCTTTATCGGCCATGACGTCATCACCTGCTTGTAGCAAGGAAAGCAGACCACTATCATCATCATCTTCATTTCCCGTTTCCAGCTTCGTGGGTCGGGTTGTGAATTAAGGACCTCCAACGTTTCCTGTCTCTCCACCACTCCTCTCCTGTTTTTAGTACTTCTTCAGGTTTTCCTCCTCTCTTCTCTACACACTCCCACACTGTATCTGCCCATCTCTTTCGGGGCCTTCCTCGTGGTCTCTTCCCTGTCATCTTTTCACAGAAAGTTTTCTTTGGTACTCTCTCCTCTCCCATTCTCATCATATGTCCATACCACTTTAACTTTGTTGTTTCTATCCTGTCCTGCAGCTTCAAGATTCCTGTCCTTTTTCTAATCTCTTCATTTCTAACTCTATCTCTTCTGGTCTTGCCCTCTATACCTCTTAGGAATTTCATCTCCACGGCTTGTATTCTACTCTCCTCTCTTTTTGTAGTAGTCCACGCTCCAGCTGCATATGTTAGTATGGGTCTGCAGTAGGTTGAATATAATACATTTTTACATTTCTTTGGGACATCTCGGTTCCACAGAATACCCCTTATGCTCTGGTAAAAACTGTTCGCTTGTTGTATTCTCTTTCCAATTTCCTCAGTTATCCTTCCATCTTCTGTGATCACACTTCCCAAGTACTTGAAACTTTTAACCACTTCTAGAATTTTCCCATTCAATTCTATCTTTCCTCTTCCTTCCTTCCTTCCTCTTGACATTACCATTGTCTTGCTCTTCTCTGTGCTTACTTTCATCCCATATTTCTCTATTTCTTGATTCCATACATCTAGTTGTTTTTGTACTTCCTTTTCATCCTCGCCCCATATCACTATATCATCTGCAAACAGCATGGCCTTTGTTGCCTCTTGTCCCAATCTCTGTTTAACATTCTTGTGAATTTCATCCATGACTATGATGAATAGTAAGGGGGACAATACACTTCCCTGTCGGAGACCTGTTTCCACTTTAAACCATTCTGTTTTTCCTATACTGGTCTTCACGCTACTCACACAATATTTGTACATAGCTTTTAACATTTGGACATCAGCTCCGTTAACTCTCCTTTTCCTTAATACATTCCAAACCACCTGTCGAGGCACACTGTCGTACGCTTTCTCAATATCAATAAATGTCATCACCATGTCTTTTCCAAATTCCCATCTTTTCTCCATCATTTGCCTTAATGCAAAGATTAGGTCAAATGTTGATCTGTCTTTCCTAAAACCATACTATTCTTCTTCCATCTCTCCTATCTTCCTCCTCAGTCCGCCTTCCAGAACTCTCTCAAAGATCTTAGCTACATGAGCGATAAGAGTGATCCCTCTGTAGTTATTGCATTCCTTTTTGTCACCTTTCTTAAAAAATTGGGATAATTAATCCCTTTCCCCATTCTTCTGGAATCTCTTTCTTCTTCCAAATTATTCTAAATAATCTATACAACCAGTGTACACCTATTGGTCCCGCTGCTTTTATCATTTCCGCGGACACCTCATCCTCTCCTGCTGCTTTACCGCTCTTCATCTTCTGTATGGCTTCCTCTATTTCTAGCATAGTGATCTCCTTTTCTTCTTCTTCTTCTTCCATTGTTTCGTCTTGTTCTTTTTCATCTTCCAGTTCGATGTATTTAACATTTAGTAGCTTTGAAAAGTATTCTTCCCATCTTTTTAATATATCATCTCTTTGATACAATATCTGTCCTGCTTCAGTTTTTACAAATTTTGTGTTTTCCCTACCTTTTACACTGTTTTTCACCAATCCATATTGAACCTTTTTACTTCCTTGGATATCCTCCTTCAAAGTTTCCGTGAAACCTTCCCAACTTTTCCTTTTTTCTTCTTGTACAATTTTTTGGCATGCCTTCTTTGCTTCTCTATATTTTTGCCATTTCTCTGCATTTTTACTGCCTATCCACTTCCTCCATGCCATTTGTTTTTCTTTAACAGCTTCCTTTACCCTGTTGTTCCACCAAGGGGTCTCCCTTTCCTTTTTCTTCCCTGATAGTCTTCCACAAGTGTTTACTGCACACTTCGCAAAACAATTTCTAAAACATGCCCATTCCTGTTCGACACTTTTTGCTTCGTCTTTGGGAATTTCCTTTTTCAAGTCTTCTTGGAACTTTTCCATTGCCTCTCTCTCTTTTAGCTTCCACACCTTTATTTTTCTTTCCCTTTTCTCCGCAAGCTTTGTGATTTTCCCAAGCCTTAATTTGGCTATCACCACTTTATGGTCTCCTTCAAAATCTCCTCTTGGCATTGCTGTCACATCTACCAGTTGTCTACGTTTATCCTTTTCCACTAGGATAAGATCGATCATTGTTTTTGTCTTTCTGTCTCCCCATCCATACCTAGTTATTTTTTGGGAGTTCTTTTTCCTAAACCATGTATTTCCAACAATTAATCCATTCCTTCTACAGAAATCTATTAACATTTCTCCTTCTTCATCCTGATTTCCATAGCTAAATGGGCCAATTATCTCTTCTTTTCCCTGCCTATCTGTTCCCACATGTGCATTCATATCCCCCATTATTATAACCTCTTTGTCTTCTATACACTTTTCCAGTTCTTCTAAGAAATCCTCTAAACATTCATCTACCTTCCCTGTCTGGGGTGCGTAAATCTGTATAAAATCCTTTGTTCCACTCTCAAGTCCTAGTCTAATTTTCATCATTCTGTCATTAATTTGGTCTACTTTCTCAACATACTGCACTAAGTCTTCTCTCAATATTATTGCAACACCATTCATTGCCTTCTTTCCTCCACTCCAATATATTCTATATCCCTTCCCTTTCTTGACTTCTTTCTCACCTTTTCCCTTCCATTTCGCTTCACTGACTCCCATCATTGCTATTTCCTTCTTTTCCATGTAGTCCACCAATTCTTCTGTCTTGCCATTTAGGCTCATCACGTTTATGAAGGCGATGTTTGTGGTGTCTGGTAGCCTACTTCTCACAGTTCCCCCAGACCCCTGGGAACTGCGCGTCGCCTGCAGGGGACGCCCTAGCACTTTCCGAGGCCTCAATTCACACTCACTCATTTTATAGGCTATTAGTACGATGAGTTCGCCACACTCAAAGGCATTTTATGACCTACTGCCAGGTGTTGTTCTAGGCCGATCCACTGGATAACAGACGCCTTTTGTAGCCGCTCCTCTGGAGTACAGACGCTACAGAATTCCCTCTTCCGCCATCGACGCCGTACCGAAGTCCATCCTCTCCGCCGCCGATACCGTTGGGGCTTCGCCCATAACCCTGGGCTTAGGCCCTCCATATTTATGACCCCTGGAGAGAGGGTGTCCCAGCATTTTAAAGCCCCCAGGAACTATGCTGCCTGTTGGTCCGCGGGTTCATTTTCCGAGGTATTTGAACCAGCCCACATTTCTGTGAGCCCCCTATCCGCCACCTGGGGACGCGCCCTCTAGGGGTTAACAGGCTCCCCCGAGGGCAGACCACTATCATTAGTAATATATGTGTCACTGGATCTGCCACCATAGCACTTTGATTTAAAGCTTATCATACCACTCGGAGTTATCCCAATTAGAAATTTTACAGTGTAACAACCCTTGTAATGTGAATAAAAAAATATCCGGTGATCTATTCTGCTTGGCTGTTCGACTTTTACTTCTGTGCAAGTCAATTATTACTCTGCAGTTGGGATATCTATTTCGATATGCAAGTGGCATTGTTTCTTTAACACTTTCTTTACTAGGCCAGAATTCTAAGTTCGCTGTAGTCACTGCAAGAATCACGAGTGTCGTCGAAAATATCCTCGATATTGTTGTGCGATATACACCAAACAATACTCTCATTGCTGAGTAAGATAAACCAGTTTTCATTTCCTTCTGTTCCGGCAACATTTTTGAAAGTAAATTAAACACGTCTGAATTAACACCTGTAAGTCTCTCAGTTCTGAACCATTTTTTGTTTTGAAGAGCAACATTGAAAGCCTCGAGATTCTACTTCATAATTTTCATCTGAATTGCAACATTTATTTTCTTTAATAACACGCCTACCAACACCTAGTTCGTAGTTTATGGGAATGCATGCCTGTGTACAAAAGTCATTGCCTTGACTCGTGCAGGTAAACATAAATTTATGAGAGATAATATTATTATGTGTACCATCGATGACGTCTGCTTCTGTAAACGTATCCACCGAACTAATTGCACAATCGGAATTTAAGCACTCTATATTTTCACGTGTTTTTCTTTCACCTCTCATCGAAGCGCTTTTGAAACGGTCGATAGCTGAATCATCTGAAATCTTCCTCTTCCTGTATTCTTTAGGAAAGATTGTAGGAACATATGCTGGGTTCTGAGGATGACCAGATTGCTGGATACCAATAAAGTGTGCACTGCAAATTCTTGAGTATGGTGTTGGTTCCCAAGATAATACATCTGGACTGAAATAAAAAGATAACATTAGTTTTTGTAAATGTCATTTATGCCTAAATTATATTGTCATGAGGCAAATGTGATAAATGTAAAATGAAACTTACTTCATACGATTAACTGCCTGAATCCACTTACGTCGTCTTTCTGCCTCCGTTTGTCTGGTCGAAAATGAATAAAAAACTACGGTACCGTATACCAGTGGTATTGTTGCACCGGTACCTGTTTGAGCACCCAACAACACAACACAGAGTACAAGTTCTCCTTTTCTCAACATTATCCATATTTTCTACAATTCTTTACCTGCGACTTCATAAGAACATGCTCATACGAAGTCCACTGTTAGTAGACTCGGTGGCCGCTAGAGGTGCCTATAGTAGGATCTAGAATACCTTGATGTTTCACAGGAGCAGACTTCCAGTTTTGGTGCCATTGTTCCGCAGAATGAATGTCAAGTATGTTATGCCATATTGGGTTCCTTGATCTAAGACGAGTGGAGAGAAGATCATTAAGAACTTCATGAATTGGGAGATCTTGTGGGTGATTTTGTTGATGTAGCTTTCTCCACTCACGTACTGTTGCTTCCTGTCATCTTAGTTCTGGAGGTCATATGTTACTGATAGTGTGTAACCAGGGAGTTGGGCTGGATCTCAGTGTACCTGTTATGACCCTCATACTTTCATTCAGATGAACATCGATCTTTTTAGTATGAGCACTACGGTGCCACACTGGGGCACAATACTCTGCTACAGGATAAACCATAGAGGGGGCAGTCGTGTGTTGTGAAGTAGCATCAGCGCCCCATGATGTGCCAGCCAATTTCTTCATGATATTGTTCTATGATTTGAGTTTTTGGCCTGTGTTTTCCAAGTGTTTCTTGAAGGTTAAGGAACGGTCCAAGGTGATGCCAAGATACTTAGGGCTGAAATTGTGCCTAACTCTTTGCTGGCAGAAGTTCACTTTCAGCTGTTGGTGGGCAATGCGGTTGCACAGTTGAAATGCACACACTTCTGTCTTATTGGGATTGGGACTAAGTCTCCTTTTTGTATAATATGCATGCATTAATTGCAAATCACTGGGGAGCATGCTTTCTCCTTCCTCAAGCATGAAGGTTTGTACAACAATAGCTAAGTCGTCAGCATAGCATAATTTTTTGCTGATGGTGTCAGGCATGTCACTGGTGTATAAGTTGAAAAGCAATGGAGCTAATACTGAACCTTGAGGCAGACCATTTTTTACTGAAAACGACTTGCTTGTCCTTTGTCCTATGGTGACCTTGAAATACTGACTTGTCAGGATATTCTTCAGGAGTGATGTTAGTTTTGGGCATGCTATATGTCTTAAGTTTAAGTAATAATCCGTCCAGCCAGACCGCATCGTATGCTGCTGTTAGGTCGACAAAAGCGACTGAAGTCTTTAACTTCTTCTGGAATCTTGCCTCGATGTAAGATGTTAATGCCAATACCTGTTCACAAAGGCTACGTTGGGTTCTGAAACCTGCCTGGTATGATGGAGTTATAATAATAAATACCGTAATACCCTAGATTCCATTCAGGATTAGACGTTCTAAGAGTTTGTAGCAAACACTGATTAGGGCAATAGGTCAGTAGCTTGAAGGGACATCTGCTGGTTTTCCAGGTTTGAGGATTGCCATGGTGTGAGCCACTTTGAACTCTGAGGGAATGAAAGGAAGGAAGCTTTTAGTTTTACGTGACCGTCAATCATACGATCATGAGCCACGGGTCCCCCTTTTTACGTGGAATCCGAACCGCAGGACATGGCATTTCACTTTGAAAATCTCACATGCATTGACCGGGTATCGAACCGGGTCCACCTTGGTGAGAGGCCAACAGCTTGACCGCTGCACCACCACGCCCTCCTCTGAGGGAATGATCCTAGGATCCAGGATATCACTGAAGAAGTTCTTGAGCCATGTTCTTGCAATTTTTTTCCTTTGTGGCATTAATTAATCACCATCTTATATAGTACAATCCAGGAATTAACATTGAAAGGAAGATAGAAATGCAGATAAAGGACAACCAAAATGACAGACTGGAGCAGGCAGAGGCAAAGGAAGAGGACAAGGGAATCTTCACAGCTGATCTTCAAAAAATGGGCATTTGCATATCAATCCAATCAATAGCTCTTCAATCCCATAGCCCGTGACATGCATGTTTCCATCCAGGTTAGCACTGAAGAATGTTCATTTTTGTGCCCGGTTTTGGAGATTTTTCCCCTTGACCTTTGGTTTCTCCCTCCACCTACCTGCATCAGCCTGTCATTTTGTTTTCCCTTTATCCATGTTTCTATCGTCCTTTTCCTGTTGACTGAATGCCCACCTTGTTGTGTTCTCTTACATAGCCTAAACATGGTTCTCCTTCCAAATTTGTCCTGTCTGTTTCTACGTTATATGTCCAGTTATCTCTTTACTTTCTCAGTCTTCCTCCTTTATTGTGTTTGTCTGCTGTTCGCTTCATCCTACACCATTTACTTTAAGACAGAAGATCTCCACTATGCACTGTATTGAGAGAGACAGTAACTGGCCTATTTTGTTTGGACTGTCTTTCAACCACAAGGTGTTCAGTAAAGAACATGTAGCCTACTTTGGGAGTTCTCCTGAGCACATACACAATTTGCCCGACAGCGAGGCCAAATGGCAGCATGTCTTACAGGGGGGTTATCTCTCTTATCTACGATGATTAATCAGTCGGTGGGACTCACGATCGGCGATGCCAATTCAAAAGCTTGTCAACACACGTACACATGGGCGACCGTTGCCGTAATGGCGTCTCAGCCTTGATAATAGATGCAGGTACACAGCGGGCCTGCACGGAACGCCGACCGCAGCGCTGCAACGGTGTAATATCACAACGGTACTTAAATGCGCCTCGTAGTCATAACTCCGACCTTATCAGGCAATGATTGAATACTCCTGTGATGAATGTAAAAAGTTGTACCATACGCAAGACCTATTTTGCTATGTTTCATTGCCACCCTTGGATCCAGCGGAATTGATTCTTCTCTCGTATTGGCCTACTTAGGACCACGTTTATTCAACTGGAGGGTCTTGATCTTCGCCCAGTATTGATGCATTTTCTGCCGGTGTAACTCCTTTCTTTCTGTAGTCCAGGGGGTAACTTTCTTCCGAGGCTTCTCCTGAAAACCATGGACTTCCTTCAAAGCATACCTCACAGCCTGTCTGACATGCAGATCTAATATTCCCAGTTCGTTAATATCCTTCTCAGTTTCCGTCAACCAAGTGGTACGAACCTTCTTATTGTAATGTCAGTAATTAAGGTCTTTATTTTCTTTCTAATTCCTTCTTATTGTGCCAGAAACTAAGCAAACAATTGGTCGATCTTGTGGAAGGTAATGTCGCGATGTGGCCAATGTATCAAGAGCGTGCACAGTGACCTGAGGCGATAGGTAGTGTTAGACGAACCAAGCCGTTTGAATTGCGTACGAGTTTTTTTGAATTGGTAGCATAAATGCGGAAAGAGAAAATTATCCAAGAAGAGGTGGATTTCCCATTTTCTCCTTTGAATGGAGTTAAACTTAAATTGACATCCTTCAAGTAAGTGTCCAACTTTCTCACCGAATTTCAATCTTCCTTACAATCAGGGTATTTTTTCTCAAACGCAACACGCCGGTTTTTAAGCAATAATTTCCTCTTTCCGCAGATATGCTACCAATACAAAAAAACGTGTACGCAATTCAAACGGCTTGGTTCGTCTAACACTACCTATCGCCTCAGGTCATTGTGCACGCCCTTGATTCATCGTAAAGGACAATAATGCACCAAGAACTTTCAGATCCTCTATCAAGGTTTAAATGGACTTAACAACAAAATCAAACTCAACAAATCAACATAGCATGTACCTAACAGGATTAAAGGGTTGCCGACAGGCTCCTTGTGCCTCCATACATTTTCTTTTCACTTAAAGGGGCAATACGTAGCAAGACTACATACCTATGTAACATCCAAGTGTAATTTTAGTAGTTTTATATTTTTTAATCTTAAGTTTGACATTTCATCTGTTAGTTGTGTCAACAGCCACTCCATGAAGGAGATGCTTGATTATGCATGTTGTTTAGAATAGATATGTTGTTATTATTATGTATAAAATGTTGATTTTGCTGTGCAGGCTGAAGAAGGACACTATGTGCCCGAAACATGTCTCTGCTTAAAATGTATTAAATAAAAGTTATTTGTATATAATAAGTATTGATTGGGCGGAAAGTTAATCCACTTAGTTTTCATTTAGAAGTGGCAATACGGACCTAACATGGATAATAATCCAATCAATATTAAAAATTTGAATAACGCTCTTAAGTTCCAACGTTCGATGCCAGGAGCCAACTGCGGTGGCATCTAGTAACCAAAGTCTGAACTAGTAGTTGTTGATAGTGGCATTTGGCGACAAAAGTAGGAACTACTTGAAAGTTTAATGTCGGCAGTCCTTACTAGAATTAAAAACAGATAACACACACTAATACAGCCATTACAATTCACACCGGTTTTCAGACAGATTCTACACATACACACCCAAAGTACACGGGACTACATGACCGCGCTGTCGCAGCCCCTAAACTGAAAAACCAACCAGTCTGGCCTATGCTGATGACCGTAATGGCGGACTCAGTCGTAAGCTTGCAAGCCAACATGTTAGAACTTAAACAGAAATGTAGGGAGTATGGTATGAAGATTAGCATTTAAAGATGAATGTTATGTTGGTGGGGAAGAAACACAAGATAGAATGCCAGGTAGGAGGAACTAAATTGGAGCAGGTGGAATATTTTAAGTACTTGCACTGTGTGTTCTCTCAGGATGGTAGTGTGGGGCGGGAAATAGGGTCGGGATGTAGAATAGCCAATGAAGCGAGTTCTCAGTTGTGATCTACAGTATTCTGCATGAAGAAAGTTAGTGTAGCGACGAAGCTCTCCCCACATTGCTCAGTATTTAAACCGACCTTGATATATGGAAGTGAGAGCTGGGTGGATTCAGGATATCTGATATATAAGCTAGCATCTTTAGCCCTTTGGCAGCTACATTTTTTAATGTGGAATTCTATCAACAACTACTTATCGTGATAAGAA
This sequence comes from Meconema thalassinum, assembly GCA_946902985.2. Taxonomy (NCBI): domain Eukaryota; kingdom Metazoa; phylum Arthropoda; class Insecta; order Orthoptera; family Tettigoniidae; genus Meconema; species Meconema thalassinum. Next base: position 935,788,795 of record OX336390.1, read on the forward strand.
ATTTACGTTGGAACTCTGACCTGCCAATGTTGAACATTCCCCTGCAGGTGAATATGTAAAACTTATTGATTGATGTAATTTGGAAAATGCTTATTCTATCCATTTGCAGTTTCAATTACTGTACGGTATGTTTGTTTAAAGGAGTTAATAATCACAACAGTGCTTATGCACCAAAATGTAGGAATTACAAATATTCATGAAGAGTGTTCTGCATGACAAAGCAAATGTCAATTTAAGTGGACTGTGTTGTTAATGTAGAACCCAACGTGTTGATCCTCATCAAGATGACACCTATTTACACATCACTGTGGGGCAATAAACTGATTGTATATTACATTGAACACTGGATGATACTTAGGCCCTTGAGGTTGGGCCATGGTTGTAACTACATGATGCCTCAAGACAGAGGCGAGATGCCATTCTGCACAGGAAGACACAGTCTGCTGCCAGCACGAAAAGCTAACATAGCATCATGCTGTGACATAATAATAGGACTAAGAATTGACAGGTTCTTAACCCTTCACTTAACAAGAAGTTCCGTGACGAACTAAAGAGCCTACTTTTCTTAAAATTTAAGATTCATGCCAATGATTAATCTATATGTATATATATCTAGAATAATGACGAAATTAAGTTGGTAATATCGAATTTTCTAATTAGTTCGAAATATACCTGGCATGATGTAGCCTGATAGAGCACTACAGTTGGCAGCCCTGGTGACTGAATATATTCTTAGTTCCATCTCTTAAGGTACAGAATACAAAATTTGGTTGAAGTCCAATGGATAGCATGGACGTTACATGCAGTTCGACATTGGACATATCAGTGCATGTAAAATCATGTTGGCAACAATGTCATGCATGTGTTGGTCAGAAATAATTTGAAATATTATGATGTATTGTTGTGCCAATTTTGGATGAAATCCATTTGTTAGTATAGAAGTTACTGGAATTTTAAAATTGGACCTATCAGCAGGCTTAGAATCATGTTGGTAGCACTGACATACATTAGTTGCTCCAAATTATCTAGAATGTCAGGAACTATACGTGCGCAAAGTTTAGAGCTGTTGGCTTGCATACTTGCTGATATATTGATATTAGGGTAAAAAAATATTGACAGCATTTATTAACAGTTGGCAGCCCTGATTGCTCTAAAGAATATGCACAGTCATATCTGTTATGGTACACATAGCACATACGAAATTTGGTTGAAATCCAAATAGTATAGAAGATACATGTAATTAAACATTGGTCCTTTCAGCAGACTTAGAATCATGTTGGTAGCACTGACATACATTAGTTGCTCCAAATTGATCTAGAATGTCGGGCACTATACGTGTGCAAAGTTTAAAGCTGTTGGCTCGAATACTTTCTGATAGATTGGTATTTGGATAAAAAATAGAGAGAGCATTTATTGACAGTTGGCAGCTCTGGTGGCTCTTTAGAATAAGCTCAGTCATATCTGTTTATGTACACATAGTATATACGAAATTTGGTTGAAATACAATTGATAGTGTAGGAGTTATATGCATTTAAAATTTGGACCTATCAGTAGGCTTAGAATCATTTTGGCAACACTGTCATGTATGGTCTCCTGAAAATTAAACTGAAGTATTATTATATATATGTGTACCAATTTTGGAATAGTTCCCATGTACACATTCCAAGATATCCAACATGGAGCTCAAATTTCGATTGCGATTTTTTAGCAGTTGGTAGCCCTGACATCATTTTCAAGTATAACATTGAGATGTCCCATAGATCTTTACTCATACCAAATTTGGTTTCGATAGCTGCAGCCGTTTAGGAGTTGATAGGGGGACACACACACACACACAGACAGAAGACAGACAGACAGACAGAAATTTTCCCGGATCGATCTCATAAGTCTACTTTTTCCTCATTTTTGCAAAATGTGAAAAGTAGGCTAAAAATCTGACACGTAGTAATGAAACTAGTAATGGGAAATTATGACATGGTGTACCAAAAATTTTAGGTTACACAAGGAGTGTGTTGGTTTTGAGGATTTAATATTTCTTCAAGATTTGTTCATACAGTAGACTCCCGTAAGTTCGGCCTCGGTTAGTTCGGTCTCCGCTTAGTCCGGTCGGCTACCTGAGCATGAGTCACGCACTTGGCGGCCGAAAGCCGGGAGAGAGCGGGCGGCATGTCTCTATGTACAGTACTTGTTTGTTGATTTCTTTGTTTAGTTTACTACTCTGTCAAAACAGATCATTCAGTTCGTCTTGTGTATTCATACTGTGCAGTCGTGAGGTGCTAATCTTTATAGTAGGCCTACAAAGTCAGTGATTTTGGTTTCTTTTGCATTTTTTACTGTTCTCTAATAACTGTTTCGCGTCGGGTTTTAAACGCCTTGTTTGTTGTTGTTTGAGTCTTCAGTCTTGACTGGTTTGATGCAGCTCTCCATGCCTCCCTGTCCTGAGCAAATCGTTTCATCTCTACATAGCTACCACACCCTACATCCGAGGCAATCTGTTTAACATATTCTAACCTTGGTCTACCCCTACAGTTCTTGTCCTCGACCCTTCCTTCCATAACTAAGCTTGCTATTCCTGGGTGTCTTAGTATGTGTCCTACCAACCTATCTCTTCTCTTCATTAGCAGTCGCCAGAAACATCTCTCCTCTCCCACTCGCCTTAATACCTCTTCGTTTGTAACCCTATCTACCCATCTGATCTTCATCATTCTCCTGTAACACCACATTTCAAATGCTTCAATTCTCCTCTTTTCTGCTGCACCAATAGTCCAAGTTTCACTTCCATAGAGCGCCACGCTCCAGACAAAGGCTTTCAAAAATGACTTCCTAATACCTAAATCTATATTCGATGTCAACAGATTCCTTTTTTGTAGGAAGGCTTTCCTTGCCTGAGCCAACCCACTTTTTATATCCTCTTTGCTTCGTCCATCACTGGTTATTCTGCTTCCTAAGTAACAGAAGTCTCCAACTTCCTTCAGCTTTTCACCTGCCAATTTGATCTCCATAGAAGTTTCTGATTTATTTCGGCTGCATTCCAGTATTTTTGTTTTACATTTATTAACTTTCATCATGTATTCATTCTGTAAGACGGAGTCCATACCATTCAAAAACTGATTCAAATCCTCAGGCGTGTCGGCCAAGATGACGATGTCATCAGCAAATCTCTGAGTTGAAATTATTTCTCCTTGAATCTTCACTCCCACTTTAAATTTTTCTCCAATTTCCTTCATTGCTTCTTCAATGTAAAGATTGAAAAGTATGGGTGATAAGTTGCAGCCTTTGGTGTATTCTTTGAATACACGGTACCTGAGATATAATTTTTATTGCTCCTTGCATGTTCATTTCTTCCTTCCTCTTTGTCAAACCCCAACAGTGATCTTCTGTTTTCTCCTTGATGGGCAAATCTCTTATGTCTTCATAAGTCTGTTCTAGATATATAACTTCTGTGACCCACCTAGCGTCATCTCGCAGCGAATCTCTGAAGCTCCTCAATTCTTCCTGGTGCTAGAGGACTTACTTATCCATTTGGCCACCAGATCCTGTTACCATCGCCAGCTATTTTCTCCTTGAGCAAGAGGACTACGTCTACTTCTTTACTCACCATGCTGTGCTAGTATCATCTGTTATCAACTCTTTGAAGACCAGCTCAGCAAGAGAAGATCATTTTTTGTTGTAACATTGGCAATGTTTATATGTTCTCCTTTTGTCTCCTACCCCCCACTCTTTTCCCCTTCCTTGGACCCTCCGTGCTCCGTTGAGCAGGTCTCACTTCTCAGTCGGCAGTTGACTCGATCAGTCAGGGCTCTACTAGGGCCAGTCTCCTCTAACCAAGAGACATTCTCTACGTTCTACGCCATGTTGGCGCATTAAGTATCGGTTAAGGGAACCTCACCTTCGCCATGCAACAAAGATAAGTACCTGCTTCAAGTTTTAACCTCATCTTCATGATTTTACCGACCACATGCTTTTAACTATCTTTTTTAGGCAGTGTGAAATTACTTATTTTGGGGTAAAATCATCCTCCGCGGGATCTTCCATGTTGAGCTTTTGTTTAATCAAGCTAATCTGAGTGAAAAGCAGCATTTCTTATGCTTGCCAAATGAGAAATCTTCTCACTATGTGGGATATTATCTAATACCCGCTGTTTATAATTTACAAAGCAAGTTCCTCCGCTGGATTTACATTGGTCCCATTTTCTACTAAGATCGTCCTGGAACCTTCCAGATCTTGTACTCTATCTGCGAGTCTTGCCATCAGGTATTTTTCACTCACATGTGAAAATAATATTCAAAATAAGGAGTTTTCTTTATCAATTACTGCAATAGCTAACTTTCGTCCACCGTTGGGATGTTCTATGGCGCATTTAACTGTAATCCATCATTTTCTCCAGCAATAGACTCTCGCCTACCTAGTGCAACCAGTTCTTTTCAGCATTGTAAAAACTTTCTTTTTCATGAACTTTCGAGTTTCTACAGTGAACTTTGCATCAATCTTTACAGACTATAGTGATAATCAGTGCTTGCTCCACTCTTCTACCACGTCGCGATCGTCCGTTTACGTTAAATACGGCCATGAACATTTTTTCCTCAATTCCCTATTTCTCTTTCCTAAACCTCTTACTAACAATCTGTAATAAACTTTAAATTCAGGTCTGTTTCAATAAGGTGTCACTCTATGAAGTGCCCTTCCATTTTGCTTGTTTATCATTAAGTAATTGCTGTATAATTACGTGGTTTATACACGTTTCAAACTTACATTGTTTCTCCCTTCAAATCAGGGAAAACAATTCTTTCAACTCTTGTGTGAGTTATTTTTTAGGTTTCACGAAATGGAAACTGTCCCATTTGGCTAGTGATTCCTACTCAAACTTGGGAAGTCTAGAACCTTCCTTTTAACTTTCTTCAGGTTTCACAGTAAGTGACCTGCCCTTATTTGCATAATAACAAACATTAATTCTGTATAAATATAAGAAGTTGTAGGAACTTCTATCTTATTTTTCATGTTTTTCTTATTGTTAATTTAAAAGTTTTCACTCTTTCTAGAATATTCTCTCAGGAATTTCTTAAGGTACACCCTTTGTACTCCAATTAACGTTCCAACTTTAATTACTTCATTGGTTATTTGTTTAAATCTTGTAAAGATTTTAGAAACATGTAAGGTTTCAAACCTCATAAATTGTCAATTGCCTGGAGCAATCGTTTAATGTGAGGAGGTCTGCGACCCCATTTCTTAAAAAAGTTTAAATGAACTATGTTTGTCAAAATTATATTACATGCTTGTTAATTTCCTCAAACTTCTTTGCATTGTTTAATAAATTAAATATTTGGTTTTGGATTCATCATTTCTCTGATACTACAGTTAGGCAAGATCCTGGCTTTCCTAGCTCTTCCTAGGTTTATGCCCTCGTTCATACTCAATAAAGTTTTTACTATTTGTCTTGCCAGACCATCACCCTTCCCTATAGTACTTTCATGCATGCTTGGGAGGAAATACACTAAAGCCTTTCTCTGGCAAACCGCCAAAGTCTTAGCTGCGGTTCCCGTCAGCTTCGACCAAGCTCGTACCCACTTTAGGTATCTGAGTACGGATTTGCGGTGGCAACCGCTTCTAAGTGTGTTTAAAGTTAAACTTATTAATTTTGTGGGACTCTCCTCCTATTTTTCTATCCTTTTTCTCCAATCCAAAATCTACTTCCTTCTCTTAATCATCTTCCCTTGGTGGGTGGGTTATTTCCTCAGCCAATAAACTACCCAGCCTTGCCTTACACCTTTCTGAATACCAGCTTCTCTCTCATGTCCTTCAGCTCGAATGACTGCTGTCTGGTTTCTGTATAGATTGTATATCACCCTCCTATCCCTGTACTTTATTCCAATAGATTTCAAAATGTCAAACAATTTAGTCCAATCAATGTTATCAAAAGCCTTTTCTAAGTCTACAAATGCCATGAACGTTCTCTTACCTTTCCTTATTCTACCTTCCAAAATCAGCCTAAGACTTAGTACAGCTTCCCTTGTTCCTACATTTCTCCTGAAACCAAACTGGTCTTCACCCAACTCCGTTTCTATCTGGCTTTCAATCCTCTTGTAAATTATTCTAGACAGGATCTTTGAAGCATGAGTAATCAAGCTGATTGTACGGTAATCTTCACATCTGTCAGCTCCCACTTTCTTTGGTATAGGGATAACATTCTTCTTGAAATCAGGGGGTACCTCACCTGTCTCATAAATCCTACACATCAAGTGAAATAACCTGATCAGACCTTCATCTCCTATGCAGCGTAGCAACTCAATCGGTATATCATCTATGCCTGGTGCTTTGTTCCTGCCTAAGTCCTCTAATGCTCTGTCAAATTCTGATCTCAATATTAAATCTCCTTTTGCATCCTCATCAATTTCCTCCTCCCTTTCCATTACATGATTCTCAATCTCCTTTCCCTTATACAAGCACTCTATGTAAGCTTTCCATCTCTCAACCTTTTCTTCCCTATCTGTTAGAGGCTTTCCATTTGTGTCCTTAATATTACAGCACTTAGTCTTCTTTTTCCCAAAAGTATTCTTAATCCTTCGATAAGCTGTGTCTACTTTTCCTAATTTCAGACAATTTTCTATACCTGCACATTTCTCTTTCAACCATTCTTCTTTCGCTTCCTTGCACTTCTTGTTAACCTCATTTCTCAGGCGTCTGTATTCTGCTTTCCCCTTTTCATCTCTTAGATTCTTGTGTTTCCGCCTTTCATCCATCAATTCTAGTATATCCTGAGTGATCCACGGTTTTCTACCTATTCTTTCTTTCCTACCAATGTTTTCTTCTGCGGATTTTGTTATTTCATTCTTCAAAAGTGCCCATTCGTCTGCAATTGAAGTCCGTTTAGGATTTTTCATTAGTCCTTCCGTTATACTCTTCTTGAATCTTTCGTTTACATCCTTTACTTTCAGTCCGTCTATTGCCCACCTTTTTGGATTTTTACTTTTCTTCAGTTTCTTCAACTTTAATCTGCATTTCATTACAACCAGATTGTGGTCAGAGTTTATGTCAGCACCAGGATATGTTTTACAATCCAAAATCTGGTTTCGAAACCTCTGCTTGACCATAATGAAGTCGATTTGGTAACGCCCTGTATCTCCTGGTCTCATCCATGTGTATATTCTTCTATTGTGGTTATTGAATAAGGTGTTAGCTATGACCAACTCATGATCGGTGCAGAATTCCATCAGCCTGCTTCCTCGATCATTCCTTTCACCTAATCCGAAATCTCCTACTATCTTCCCTTCTCTCCCTTTTCCTACCACAGCATTCCAATCTCCCATTACTATAACATTTTCATCACCTTTGATATACCTCAGAATGTCATCTATTTCTTCGTAGACCTTTTCAACATCCTCATCCGCCTTGTTTATAATGAGTGAAACACGTAAGCGTAAGTACAAGTCGATGGAACAGAGACTACAAGCTCTGGAGAGACTAGACAAAGGAGAATCCGTGCAAAGTATCTGCAAGGATTTAAACGTGGGCAAAAGTACAGTCAACGACTGGCGACGCAACAGAAAAACTATCGAGGGCTTTTGTACAAAAATTGAAACCGAAAAAGTTCTAGAAAAGCATTGCACACTAAGGAAGGCCAAACACGAACTGGTGGAAGATGCTCTACGGTTGTGGTTCATTCAAGAACGAAGACGAGGAACGCCATTAAGTGGACCAATCCTAAAAGAAAAGGCTATGATCTTACACTCAAAGCTTCAACCAGAAGAGGCGTTCGTGGCTAGTGAGGGATGGCTCTCTCGTTGGAAAAAGGGACATGGAGTTCATTTTATAGGAGTTTGTGGTGAGAAGCTATCAGCAAACCCAACAGTGGCCACCGATTTTTCTGCGATTTTTAAAAATCATCGATGATGAAAACTTGAGCCCAGAGCAAATATACAACATCGACGAAACTGGGTTAAATTTTAAACTTCTGCCCAGCAAAACCTTTGCCACACCCCAAGAAACATCTGCTCCAGGTTTTAAAATCAGCAAAGAGAGGATAACGGTCGCCTTGTGTTCAAATGCTTCGGGGACTCACAAGATACCCCTATTTGTCATTGGCAAAGCAGCGTTTAAGAACATAAATATGGAAACTCTCGCAGTGTATTATCGGTCACAGAAATCAGCGTGGATGGACACATACTTGTTCAGAGAATGGTTCGTCTGTGAATTTGTTCCCAAAGTGAAAAAACATTTGGCAAAATCAAAACTCCCCACCAAAGCACTTCTACTTCTTGACAACGCGCCTACTCGCCAGGAAAATCTTCAGTGTGACGATGAAAAAGAAATTAAACTGCTCTTCCTGCCACCCAATGTAACCAGTCTTCAACAGCCAATGGACCAAGGGGTCATTGAGTGCTTCAAGAGGAAGTATCGTCGTAAACTACTTTTGGAAGTTCTTTCCAAACAGGAGACTGATGACAGCTTAGACCTCATAAAAGCGCTTAAGTCCGTTAACATGAAGGATGTTGTGTACATGTCGGCCAAGGCATACGACGAAATACCACCATCGACGTTTGTAAAGTCTTGGAAAAAACTTTGGCCAAATATAGAAGACAAGATTGGCCAAGAAAACACAACAGCTGATGAGCCAAACAACATTCTTATTAACGAACCTGATGACAATGCAGGTCTATTGCACGACCTTTAGCAACTACCAAACTGTGGTTCCATTGTTGAAGAAGATGTGTTGGAGTGGATCAACTTTGAAAAGGAACTAGACAACGAGGTTTTGAATGATGATGAAATCGCCGAGTGCGTTATTCGCCAGGAAAATGAGAAGGCCAATGATGCAGATGAAGCTGAGATTGAAGATGAAGATGAAGAAAATAAAATGAGCCACTCTGAAGGCATGGCAGCTACCTACATCGAACAACAAAAAGAAGCAACTGCCGTCGATGTAATGTTTATTAAAAAGTGGCGTGACTTTGCACATAAAAAATCATTAGAAAAGAAAGTTCAGAAAAAAATTACAGATTTTTTTAAAGTGCTTAAGAATACAAACCACCAATGAACAGTAATACAGGTACTTTAAAATTGTATTAAGCCTACAGTTCTGTAACTCACAGTAGGCTATGTTGTTTTGTAACCTTTTCTCTTTTTATGTGTGTTAAATATATGTCAGAGTGATACTCTGTGTTGTTCTCTATGTGCAGTAGTCTAGTAGTTATTTCTGTCTTGCTAGTGTCTGGAGACGTTGATTTAACATTCATTTAATTACTTTCGTTGGAAAACGATACTTACAAACAATAAATGGGCATTTTATAGATAGACATCGGTTAGTTCGGCCACTTTTAAGTTCGGCCTAGGGTCCGGTCCCGAGGTGGCCGAACTTACGGGAGTCTACTGTAATTTCCTTTCTATCATTAAAAATTGTGATTTCATATTTTACCATAATTCTTCATAAAGGCCTACCCTAGGTTTATTATGGGAATGATATTTGACAAATTTATGAAAATTATTTTCCAACAACAAGCAAACAGTTTCTACCCGAGTGTGAGAGGTATAGTGTGGAACCGGGATGTCCCAAAGAAGTGTAAAAGGGTTCTTATACACAACGTATTATGAACCCATACTGACATACGCAGCTGGGACATGGACGACGACAAAAAGGGAAGAGAGCAGGATACAGGCAGCAGAGATGAGATTTCTAAGAAGCATCGAAGGAAAGACGAGGAAAGATAGAGTAAGGAATGAGGAAATTAGAAAAGGACAGGAATCTGGAGACTCCAGGATAGGATAGAAGCAACTAAACTGAAGTGCTATGGACACATGATGAGAATGAGTGAGGAGAGAGTACCACAAGAAATATGTTTGGAAAAGTTAACAGGAAAGAGACCACGAGGGAGACCCCGGAAAAGATGTATGGATTCAGTGAAGGAGTGTGTAGAGAAAAAGGGAGGAAAACCAGAAGATGTACTGCAAGTAGGAAAGGAGTGGTGGAGAGACAGGCAAAGATGGAGGTCCGTAATTCACAACCCAACCCAGGAAGAGACTGGAACCGGGAAATGAAGATGATTTTCCAACCTTCTGTCAAATGTATAAAAGATCTCTATATTGTGATCCATTCATCATCTTGCTCAGTTTCCAGCCACTGGCCGGGTCTGTTTAGAACACAAGCCTCTCCAACGTCTTCTGTCTTCCCACCATCTCTCAGCCTCCACCCTTGTCCAGTCTTCTCCTCTCTTCTTGACGCTTTCTTCCACCCCTTTCAGCCACCTGTCTCTCGGTCTCTTTCCTTCCCACTTTGTCTCGTGTATCCTCATCTCATCCATTCGTTTTACATGTCCATACCATCTAAGTCTAGATTTCTCTATACCATCCTGTAATGGTTCCTCCTTCATTAATTCTCTGGTCCTCTCATTTCTTATTCTGTCCATCTTTGTAGCTCCAATACTGCTTCTCAAGAACCTCATCTCACTGGCCTGTATTTTGCTCTTCTCCCTTCTTTTCATAACCCAGGTCTCCGAGGCATACGTCAGGATAGGGACATAGTACGTCCGATATATGATCTTTTTGCTGTTCTGAGGGACATCCTTGCTCCATAACATGCTTCTCACACTCCTCCGGAATGCTTCTGCCTGTCTCCCCCGCTCATTTATTTCCTCTATCGTTTCTTCCATTATCTTGTATCAGGCTTCCCAGATATTTGAAACTTTCCACTTCCTCAGCTGTCCCCCCCCCCCCCCCCCAATTGTTATACCCGTTGTGGTTCTTTCCTTCTTCCTTGTTGCGATTACCATATTACTCTTATTTATGCTAAATTTCCATAATGGATGAAAATTGTGATGCATTATGGAACTAAATTAATGAAAATGACTACGTTAATTTCTTATACCGGTATGTAAATTGTGGCAGCGAACTTACCATTGATCTTTGGATCCTTTTTCCGAGAAGGAGATGGCTTCAGATGTGTGGTTCACAATAAGAGCTGGAGCCAGGCCAGGTCCATATGACATAAATGATATGTATACAGCCCCTTCAGTTATCTGAACATCCACACTTATAGCACCATACTGTAAAATGAATAAAATACAGTCACAACAAAGAATTTTAAAATTTGTTTAGTGCATTAGTTGCTTTACCAATGTTTTTTTTTTTTTTAAACAGTGGCAACTATGCTATAACAATGCCGTGAAACGTAGCCAGGCAATATAATGTATACCTGAGGTAGATTAAATAGTCACCTTCCTTCAGCGTGAATGAACTCGCCCTCCACACACCATGCATGTGTGCAGCGACAATAACAAGAACACAGTTTTGAGCGTGCGCTTGTGGAATACAGCTGCAATGATTTCGAAGCAAGATCAGGGGAGCTGGTTGAAAGTTGAATGCGCTAAAGGTCGCAATGCAAAGCAGTGTTACGAAGGATTGTAAGAGGCTTGTGGTGAAAGTGCATCACCTTACCGTAATGTAGCACGGTGGATCAAGGCCTTCAAAGATGTATGACAAAATGTGACAGACGTGCTGTGCCTTCAAACTGCAGCAAGTCATGACGATGTGCAGAATGTGAACGCGTTAGTACTGGCTGATCGAAACACTACAGTTCGTGAATTGGCCAACAATACAGGGCTGGCGCTTTTGACTGTGCTGAAAATCCTGAAGAAGTGGCTGGGAATGCCGAAAATCAACTCCAAGTGGGTTCCACAGGGTTTAACCGAACATCAATAATTGCTGTGATATGATGCAGCTTGTATGCACCAGGTGCGCTATGAACGAGAAAGTGACGCCTTCTTACGGCGGATAAACACTATTGACAAGACCTGGGCCAGAGGTTATGAACCGCAGCTGAAACGGCAATCAAACGAGTGGCGTCATCACGGGTCACTGTGAAAAGTAACCGTTTGGCCTACCAGAACTAATGCCAGGGGTTAATTAAGGGGCTTAACATTCTTCTGGGACCTGAAACAGGGGAATATACAACAGCATACATTAACAATCTTGTGATCGCCTCTCACATTCAGGGAACACTTGCAACACAGTGTTTGGGAAGCTCATTCAGGCAGGATTCACTTTCTGCACACAACAAATCACATTTTTAGGTCACACTATTTCACCACAGGTACGACTGGAACAATCGAGATTAGACAACATTGAGAACACAAGAACACCCCACAATGTTAAGCAGCTTAGGTCTTTCTTGAGGGTTTGTGTGTACTTTAGGAGATTTGTATTAAGGTATTCTGATCTTACTGGGGCTTTCAGGGATTTATAACAGAAAGAGGCTATATGAGTTTGGGGAAAGGAAATGGATGAGGCTTTCGCAAACAGAAGTTCGGTGCTTTTCAGCCGGTCAACACGAATGTACCCAAACGAGTTGGGTTATACCCTAATCCTGAAAAAAAATTACATGAGATTAATAAATAAAATAATCAAGCACCAAACTTCTGTTTACTAAGGCTTCAAACCACATAAAGCTTTCATCAAATTAAAGGAAGGGTTTAAGGAGGCTGTTACTCTGAGTTATCCGAGTCCTGATAGATAATTATTATGACTGACACCAGTGATCTGGAGATTGCTGGGGCATTATGTCAGCGTGATGATGGTCACCTGGGAATCGTGTCACTTGCAAGTAGAGGTCTGAATCCTACGGAAAGGAGATACACAACTAGTGAGAAAGAATTGCTAGCTGTTGTATATGTGCTGGGGAAGTTCCGGACTATATACTTGGGTGCCGGTTCACCATCTACACCGGGCCCATCCTGTCAGACTAGCGCTACTTCCCCTACCACCACTACACTATGGCAGCAAGGAGACGGACGATGATCGGACCATGCCGACTAGATACGTACGTACAGTCGTGCGGCCGACAGCTCTTGTGGGATTGTTGACATATTAATAGGGCTGTTTTGCCATAACAAATATACCGCACATACAAATCGAATGGTACTCCGATGTATGGAATGTGCAGGAAACTAACACAAGTGTTGCCTGTTAGGTAGTCAGCCCGAAGGCTGGTTGGATTCTCAAAGTACCTCCGTTAGGTTATGTGGGTGTTAAGTAAAGAATATTGTGATTTATTGTGAACATATTAGAGAGGAAAATTCAACAACAAATTGTGTTCTTTTCAACACATTACATCTCTGTTGCACACTAAACATTTGGCATGCCCTTTATAAGCTGTACAGAAAAATGAAATTTCCCATTCTGCTTTAAAGACTGCTACTTCACCATGCCTTTTTTGTATGCTGTTCAGTCATGACCACTGCGAAACTGATTTACTTACACGCCCTCAACAAAGCGCATTGGACTAGACTAGCGACTGATGGATCGGCTGCACACTTCTGCGTGCTCAGCCAGCCAAGCTCCTCCCACCACTTCTGAAACTACCTTCCACCAAAGCGCTCAGAGCACAGGCTTAGAGCGCGGCCGGAGCACTGTCTGGATGGCCCTGATCTATACAGACCATAATGCACTGACATTTATTCTGTCATGTAGAATCACCTCGAACAGGATTTCTAGATGGATATTAGCAATTCAGGAGTAATCTTTTGACATATCACATATAAAAGGTTCAGAGAATATACTTGATGATTTTGTCAGTCGCCATCCAGAAATCGCAGGTGATGGGGTGGGGGTAGGTAGTGTTGGGGGATATCCTTGTGTGTGCTGCTAAGACGAGTGATAGGTCTGAGGAAGGTGCACATGTGAGGAAGATACGTGAGGAAAAGCAGATGGATGAGCAGCACGGTAGCATTGTTGAGGAGCTTGAGGCTCGTGGGTCAGATGACATCGTGGTCGGGGGCACCAAGCAGATCAAGTGGCTGAAACACATGGTGCCTATGAAATGTCATGGTAATGTGTAGTGAGAGTTTTCCTAGTACATTGGTGAAGAACATCACATGGTACACTCACAAGGAGCTTGGGCACATTTGAGCGGAGAAGGTTTTGGCCACTCTGAAGGGACTCTTTTACTGGGAGGACATGGTGCACATGGTGAGGAAAACTGACTACAGGCGAGATCTGCCAACAATGCAATCAACCCACACACCACTTGGAGGGGCCTAGGCAGGCTGTGATGGCACAGGAGCCGGGGGATATGGTCTGTGTCGACCACTATAGTCCTCTGGTGAGCTCAAGGCTTGGGTTCCAGTATGCGTTTGTGCTGGTGGAGCATTTTCAGTCAAGTTTTACCCTCTGAGGAAAGCTACTGCCAGAGCTTGTGTGAACTGCATTGTACTGAAGTACATACTGGAGTTCGGAAAGCCACTCCGGATACCGGTCCCAATTCCCAGCGAAGCCTACCAGTGAATTAGCTAAGATTTTGGAGTTTTTAACAGAGATATAACAGTTGAATTAGGGAGCAAAAATATGGAGCATGAAGCTTAGTGAAGTTGCCACCCAGTTTGTATAAAGTGCGTTCAAAAAGTAACGAGCCGGAGGCTGGAATGCGCAAACCGGTGACGACATCGGCTAATCGCGGCGTGTGTAACGGGGTGTGGTTCCGACCAGAGCGTTGAAGGTCACAGCCCGTCGCTAGAGGGCACGGGTGCACGTCACATGATGATACAAAGCAAGCAGCAGCATGCATCAATCGTCCAACGCTGCCAGTCGCATTGCAAACAGTGACATGGAGGCGTCAAACGAAGAGCAAAGAGGTATTGTTCGGTTTCTGACAGCGGAAGGAGTAGGGGGAACGGACATTCATCACCGAATGTCACAAGTGTACGGCGAACACTGCATGTCCCTTGCAAGGGTCAAGGCGTGGCACAAGCCCTTCAGGGAAGGATGGGTGACGTTAGCCGATGATGCCCGGTCTGGGGCACCCCCTGCATTACCGATGACAACGTCCAGCTGGTTGATGCACTCATCACCCAGGACCGCCGAGTGACAGGGAACGCCATAGCTGCCGTGGTCGGATCGAACATCGGAAGTGTGCACACCATCATGAAGGAACGACTGCAATTGTGCAAAGTGTGTGCCCAATGGGTGCCCCACAGTCTTCAACCACACCAGGAAGCATGTCGAATGGCCCACTGTCTTGGTCATCTGCAGTGCTATGCGAGGGAAGGGAATGGTTTCCGGCGCGAGTGGTGGCTGGAGATAAGTCATGGTGTCATCACTTCGAACCAGAATCCAAATGACAAAGCCTCAAGTGGAAGCATCCAGGGTCACCACCACCCAAAAAAGGCAAGGCCATCCACACGAGTGCAGGAAAGGTAATGCTGAAGTTCTTCTTTGACCAAGATGGCCCCCTTCTGATACACTTCATGCCGCAAGGGACAACAGTGAATGCCCAGCGTTACTCGCAAATCTTGACCACTCTTCGCCAAGCGATCAAAACAAAACTACCACGCAATCTCACCCGTGGGGATCATTCTGCTGCACGACAATGTACGACCTCATATGGCCAACACAGTCGTGGCACTACTGCAGAAATTCAAATGGGAGGTTCTCGGCCATCCTCCATACAGTCCAGACCTCTCTCCCTGTGATTACGCCATGTTTGGTCCCCTTAAAAGGGCTCTGCGGGGCCAACGATTCACCTCGGACGTCAACGTCCAGCTGTATGTGCGGAACTGGTTCACATCGCAGCCCAGGGAATTTTATGAGACAGCCATTCACCGCCTCGATTCAAAGTGGGACAAGTGCCTCAACAGCCAGGGCCAATACTTCTAACATACAGGTACTGGTTTCTGTAATTATGCCTCCGGCTCGTTACTTTTTGAACGCACCTAATATATTCCTCAATTAGGTTCCCACAGGGAAATATGTCAGAGAATAATGAGGGAATTGGGACATATGTTCAGGACCTATGTGAGTGATAGTCACAATTCATGGTTTTCAATGCTTGGTGACATCGAGCGATGGATCAATGTTACCAAACATGATAGCACAGGGCTCACTCCCATAGAAGTCCAGCTGGGAACTGAACTAGCTAAGATCTCGGGGTTTTCAACAGGGGAAGCTGTACCCAGAGAGATAACAGTAAAATTAATGAGGAAAAGAAAAGAAAGGAAAGAAACGTTTGAAACAGCAGAGAAGGAAGGGGATAAATTAAAGGTAGGAGATCTGGTACTGCTGTGAGTTCCGCATCTGTTGTCAGCATCTGTTGTATGCAGAAGTTCTTCCAACTGTATTCCAGTCCTTATGTTGTAGACCACAAGATAGCTGCATGTGCATACAGTTTGATGACCAATGATGACAAGGTCCTAGGTACATATAACATCGCCAATCTCAAGATATGTGTCACCTAGATATCTTCATCACAAAATTACAAGACGGGAGTACTTGGTGCATTTGTGTGAGAGTCGAAGACTAAATCTAGAACCTTGAAGTTAGAGATTTATCCTCGAGGAGGCGACTATAAGAGAATTTATTCAGTTACATACCCCACCTTTGGGTTTTCGTTTCGTGCAGTTAATTTGGGATACTTTATTCATATCTTATCACATTGGGTTAAAATCGGGGTTGGAGCAAAAATATTTATGGTGCCTAGTGTACCTATATTTATGTGGACAGATTAATTTTTGAACGTTCCGGGCCAAGTAAATTCGATGGTTTATTAATGATTGGTTTTGGATATTTTATAACATAGATTACAGGGATAATTGTGAATTATTACATTTTGGGGACAGGGATAAATATAGTGCAATTATCGCCTGCAATAGAATCATTATTTCATTTCGGTTTGGAGTTGTTTAAGAATTTCACCTAGTTTATGTTAAAATTTTGATGGCTGGCTGTATGCAAAAGTACACATCGGTGGAGATTTCGGGTGCAGGAAATTGGCACACCAGGAAAAGTAAGTAGGTAATTCAGGTTGCTGACGTGTAGAGAGGCATTTCCTAGGCTAAATTTAGCATGAACTGGAGAAAGGAAAAGCACTCGGCGACACTCGGGCCCGCTCAGGGACGTTCGGTGGGATTTCGACTAACTATTTTGTGACAAATAATGTCGAGGAAACTCCTTCAATCAATACAATCTATTATTGACAGTTATACACTTTTGGGTAAATGTTTCGGGCTCTGGAAGCTCTTCTTCAGCCCTTTTATATCACACACTCAAACAAAGATCACCACAAATATCAATATGCAGTTCATCATATATGGCAGAAAAACTGTAAAACACAATAAAACCCTTAAAAAGTAATGTTTGACGACACAGAATATGTCGTGTTATTAAACATCCCTTTAAAAAGAAATTGCTTGTTGCAATCATCAAAAAAGATTCTCACCACCCAGAAGCTCATAAAAGAGCAGCCCTCGTAAGTTATGTTGATAGAGCTCTTAGCATACCATTATCAGAGATCAATTATAAAACAGAAATTTCCATTATTTTTCGAATTGCACAGGCCATTGGATTTAACAGAAAGTATACGTAGATAACATAATCCACAGGATCAGACCAGACGGCAGAAGTAAAACGTCATTTGCTTCACATTCACCAAGAAGTTAACTTACATCACGAAAGTCTTTAAAAAATATAATGTCAAAATTCCCTATGAAACGAACAATACTAATCAGATTTTTTTAAAAATTCAACACAAATTAATCAGGATAGTAAATTCAATAGATCAGGCATTTATAAGCTGAAATGTAACGATTGCAGACTATATTGGACAAACAGGAAGAGCCTTTGCCACAAGATATGGGGAACATTTGAATGCGGTAAAACACAAAAAAATTTCAGCAGTCGCTGACCACATGCAAGAAGCAGGACACACTTTTAGATATAGATAACAATTTGCACATTCTCCATTCCGAGAATAAAGGCACAATGATGAACGTATTAGAGCAAATAGAGATAAATACGGCGCCGAGATCAAATCCAGAAGAAAATCTCAACAAAATTTATTTTGAAACTAATGTTTTATATGACATGTCTGATTATATAATCAAAGCAAACCTCAAAAAACCACCTTAGAGGTTTCATCAATGTCGGCTTCCCTGACTGTGTTTATGTTTATTTTTACTTCCATACAGGTAGCGTGTCAATGACGTCACGCCTGGCGCAGTCCCACCTTCCCCCCCCCCCCCCCCCCCCCCCCCTCTCTCTCTCTCCTTGCTACCTTGACCTAGGATACAGCTCGTTTCATTCAGTCAGTGAGCTCCGTCCAGATGAGAACAAGGTAATCCTGCAACACGCCGTTTCGGACTGTACATTTTTAGTATTTTAAAGTTTAAAATTTATCTTATTCTTCATTGGTTTCTCATTTGCAAATTTTCACTTTATTGCAAGGGCATGGGCAGTGAGTTTACCGCAAGTTTTTGGTCTCCAGCCATTGGACTTGCTTCTTTTTTCCATTTTATTCACTTATTAGAGTCAGATTTTGTGGAATTTAAATTGATTTAGTTATTCCTTTTTTCTTTCTTTGGACAGAAACCTATGTTTGGAGGATGTAATGTCGGGCAATTTTAAGGACTCAATTTTATTTCAACATGAGCCGAGAATCTCCATCAACACGACACCAGGCCCATTTTATTCAACAGAGATTGAAACATCTAATTTTTTTCAGTTTTATTGTGTTTTACAGGTTGAACTGTGGCTTTCACCTACTCAATTCTCCCTTAACAATTAACGAATTTTCCCCCCATATTTCTTTTTAGACGGACTAGAGGCCAATTTCTACCATTACATAAGTTGAAGTTATACACTTCATAAACATAATTTGCATCTACCAAGCATTCTATTGGCAAGATATTATTTCAGCGCAGTGACTTCATTGTTTTTTATATTTCTACATTACTGGTGAAGTAATATTAAATATTTCCATCATTACTACTGGTTTCATAGTATTCTCAACTATTGCTACCGTACTGAACCAATACCTTTTATGTTTCATAACATCTGTTGACGACAGTGAAGAGTGTGTTTATTTTCATAAATTGTCTCGTCGATGTACACTTCTGAAGATTTGAACTAACCCTATTAAAAGCGTTCCTAGCTTATAAGCTGATGGATTGGAATCCGGGCTAGCCATAAGAAACAACAACAGATTTTTTACATCATTTTGTGTTGCTTTAGGCGTTCAATTTTTCAATCTATCTTTATGGTGCACCATATAAGGTTTAGTGACAAGTGACATTTTAGTGTTACGCTAAATAATTATCTTGTGCCTTATTCAATCATATCGGCTGATGAAGGGGCCACAACTAATAATTAGGCCTCGAAACATGTCCCAACAATGACCACACAGTGATCATATTTAATAAAAAGGATCGATCAGGCCCCGGGGTGTTGGGTAGTGTGCCTTTCACCTGGAGGCCCTGGATTCGATTCCCGACTCCGTCAGGGATTTTAGAAACTGACGTGAGGGCTGGAACGAGGTGCACTCAGCCTCGTGAGGACAATTGAGTAGCTGTCTGACAGTGAGGCAGCGACGCGTCACCCCAATATCTGCAGGCCAAATGACTGGGCAGCGGTCGCTTGGTAGGCCTTGGCCCTTCACAGGCTGTAGTGCCAGGGTTTATTGTTATTCATCAGGCGGAACTTTTAACCTATTTATTACTCAATTCCACTATCCAGCCACAATTCGAGGGAGGCAGTGCCATCGATTATGAGATATGTATCATAATGGCAGCTTTAATGATCTTCTAGTACTGGCTCCTCCAATGAGCATTTATATTGGAAGGTCAGCATATTCATCTTGTGGGTTGGCTAACTGAAGCTTCCGAGTTAATCAAGCATAGTTGTATCATTGAGAACCGTTGGATAGGACGAAAAGAATGAAAACTATCAAAGTTCTCAGTGAGCCCCATATTCCCTTGGCGCTTAGGTGGATAAGTGTGCGGGAACTTTATGTAGCAGAAGATGTTTCAAAGCCTTTAACTGTCAATATTTGCAATATATGAGCCGAAACCTGGACACTTAGAGGATAGAAGACGAGAGAAGAATGGAGGCTCTAGAAATGTGGATTCGGAGGCGGATGGAGAGAGTAAGTTGGAAAGAAAAAATAAGAAATGAAGAGGTATTGCAAAGAATAGAATAGAAAGTATGATGTTAAAAAAGATATGAAAAAGAAAAATGAATTGGATTGGACATTGCATAAGGGGAAATAGTTTGTTGACAAGAGCATTGGAAGGGACAGTAAATGGTAAAATCAAAAGAGGGAGGAGGAGGTTTCAGCTGATTGATAGTTATTGTCCAATTTATAGGAATGGGTGTCCCTGGAAATTTCACTCGAAACTTTTGTCTTGTTCTTGCGCATGATTTTCTGCACTTTATGTACGTATTGTGCAGATATACACGTTCAAGTAACAAATATTTCACATAAGGCATTACAGCACTATACACAATCACAATAAAACAACTGGCTAAGAGATTCAAACTTACAGATTCAGTAAACAATAAAAATAGACGTAAAGGTCGTTAGGCCTATTTCCTTACTGAAGCTAAATTAACCGAAGTAACCAGAAACTTCATAAAGAGATGCCGAATATGTTTGGCAGCGGACGGGGAACATTTTCAGCATCTACTGTAAACATGGTGAGTAAAATGCATGATACTGTTTTTAAGCATGGCATTCTGCCGTATATGAGAGCGCCCGGCAGCCGGCAACTGAGCCGTCACTGGCGGAGCGCGTGAGCGAGAATGTCCTTGTCAAGCAAATATAAAGACCCTATATATGAGTAGGATTACTGATTTTCATGGACACCTGGAGTGTGCATAGAAATGGGATTATTTATTATTAATGCGTGTATTGAAAAAGGATTCGAAAGTGTATGTGTTGACGCTAAATTGTATTTGTGGTAAAAGATGATGTTCCTATGGAGGTATAGAAATCGAAGCGATATTTATAATGAAGTTCCGACCATGTTGTCGAGGTGTTGTATGTATGAAGTTGCGATTAAGATATTTTTGAAGCAGATTGAAGTAATGGAATGTACTACGTGTATGGAATGAACCATAAGATAGTCTGATATATATCCGTCTTGTTTATTAAATTTTTATCCAGAATATGTCTATGCCGAGCAGTTCTAAGCTTCATTGCTCGAAACACTATGCTCATTTATTGTGAAATTTAAACCCTAATATGACATTGAAGTAGGAGATTTCATTGAGAAGACTGATGAAAGATATAGGCAGGGAGAATGATCAGTGGATCAGTATATTATCGCATAGCTAATGATAATATTGTGAATATGTAATTAAATTATTAATAGGAGTATTTTTTTAATGGTAATTTATATGTGTAAAATTTAGGTTTGTGTAAATGCAATTACGAATGTATCATACAGGGGAGAATTGTGAAACGCTTAGCATGTGGAATGTTTAACATTTGACAAGTACAGTATGATTAACAAGTGTGTATTCGATTTAAAAATGTTTCTAGACGGTGTGTCTAGGAGGTAACGTTATTTTTCCTAGTCAACGAGGACTTACAAAGTTGTGAAGTGGAGTTCACTAATTTTTATTTGCATTAAGAAACGCTACAAATCTTAATTTAATATTTATTTAATGTTTCTGTAACAAGTGAATGTAGGTGTTGTATGGACATGTAATGTCAATGGTTTTTGTTGAATAAATTCTTGCAGGCGGTGTTCGTTTGCCTGTCTGATTTTTTTTATAGAACATCTCAACTTTCTAATTTAACAATCTGATTACGATGGTACTACTGGTTAATGTACTACTTGGCATTTTAGAAACCGTTCACCCTCGAGATCCCAAGAATCTCGTCCTACCATACTTTATTGTAGGATGTTTTATACATAACTAAGTAGGAGTACTATCGTAGTTTAATATTTATACCTGTATCGAGAAATTACTAGCCTTCCACCTAGCGAGGTACAGTTGATTTATCTAGCTGGGTATCGACATCCTTAGCGATCCCTTCCATCTCTAGGATAATAGGCGAGGGCTACGTCAATTTCGGGTACAGTACCTTATGTAAAAACAGGCAGCTTCCTTCAACTAGAACATTTCTCACATTTGTCAGCAAACAGTTGTCCAGATGAATCAAAAGAGTGCTTGGAAATATATTTTAACTCATTGAAAGCAATATTTTTTATAGAAAACTATTTCCTAATCCTGAAATAAATTACATGAGATTAATTTGGCATAACCCATCTCTTTTAGGTACATTCGTGTTGACCGACTGAAAAGCACTAAACTTGTTTACTAAGACAACACTGAAAAATGGCTTCAAACCCCACAAAGAAAACTATTTAACAATACAGTTAATTAATAGATGCTGCCTGTCCCACATTCATCTCCATTCTGAATTATCTGAGAAGAAAGTCAATGGAACCCACCTTGTTATTCAGCTGTAGTAACACAGTATCCACAGTGCCATATGAGAAAGGTACCGTAAGTTCAGATGTGTCAAGCACTCTTGCTCGCAGATTCTTATCTTGTGCATCGCGAGGCCAAAGAGGACAGCATGATCCAGGATCAACCTGAGTGGGGTCATAGATTACATTCAAATCACAAGCACTCATTTCCACAAGATACTGTACGATGTAAAATATCAACAACTCACTTCTGTATGTTATTACAGTATTCAGATTCATAAAATCTATGAGGAATATGGAAGTTATCATTTTTTTTTTTAATCAAAAATATTATTCGATCTGCAGTTAATTAAAAACTATGAGACCAAACTGCAGAAATTGATATATGTATGCAAGTGGCTATGGGAAAGTTTCATGACTAAGGGATTAGGATACAAGGGAAAGATCATTTGTTGTTCTGCAGGATGGCTTTACGAGTTCTTGGGCCATGTTCTATGATTCACGATGACTGATGTTTCACCAGCAAGTGCCCGCCATTCCAGGACATACTGGTGACAGAAATGAAGACCAAAGCATGTCCCACAAGGTTTATCGAAAAGTCTCGATGATACAAAACGGTCTTTATGAAAACCAACACTGACCATATCTGTGAATATTGAAGGTCTATCTACACCTAAAGAGTTATTACACCAGCTGTCAGACACACAACTGTGATATATTGTGTATTGAGAAAACACATAGAGATGGGCAACAACACCGGCCTACAATATAGAGAATGAGACTCGTGGCTGAGAGACCACATAGACAGTATAGGAGTGCTATACCAGCTGGACCTGATCCAAATTCAGTCTACAGCAATCACTGCTGAATTAATAACTGTGGAGTTCAGCAACTGTACAATATCGTCTATTTACAAACCAACTAATGTAAACTTCTTCTGTATTACCCCATCTAACTTTCATAGACAAAAGTCTAATTTTGTGGTTGGGGACTTAAGGGGCTATGCAAAGAATAACCCTAATGGAAAGCAGTGTTGGAATGGGCAGACAACTTCCAGGTACATGTCATCCACGACCCTAAATTACCCCCATCATTGAACAGTAATAGATGGCGACGAGGTTCCAATCCGGACCTGATATTTGTGAGTGGCACAACACTTGAACACTAACATACAAGTGGCATTGCCAAAACGTACGGCGAAGGGTATCTGCAAGAAACAATATTCTCCACAAATTATCAGGTACCAGTTGGGGAACACAGCCACAAACTCTCAGACCATCAGCATTGACCCTGTGCTACTCTGCGGGAGAATATGCCAGTCCAGTCTGGTATAAGTCAGTGCATACGAAGCAGGTTGACATCACTCTCAACGAAAGTTGCAGAGTTATCAATGGCTGCATGAAACCTACTCCCATTGAAAAAATACACCGTTTGGCTGGTATTTCCCTTGGAGAGATCTGCAGGGAGATAGCAGCAAACCAAGAAAGATTTAAGGTGTCTACATCAGAACTACACCCACTATTTGGATACCTCTCTGTCCTACTTAGACTTTAATGTTAAGAAAAGCTTCTTTAAAATGATGGTTGACTTTGAAGAGATAGCAGACACTGCCAGAATGAAAATGTGGAAGGAAAGAGCTGACCAACTTTCAATCTGGATGGTTTCAAAGCAAAGTCTACCTTCAGATCACAAGGAGGAATGGGCTACACGGAAGGCACAATATATTAACAGAAAATTGCACAAATGTGCAATACATATACCGTATTTACACTAGTTTTTTGCCTTGCTACAATCACACAGTGATTTCTGGTTATATTTACATCTTGTGATGTGATATATGTCACAGAACTGGTCACATAACGAGCAAACGCAGAGTTCATTTGGGGCGCGGTAGGACATGTTCTTACATATTTTATGATGGTACCCGTGCACTGCTAGTTTTATCACCATGTCTTAGTCACTGATTGGAGTTGGTCCAGTTCTGGTCGATCATGGCATCCATGCTATAGAATTCTAGAGGAATGTCTTCTCTCTTCTCCCTTCTCTCTGTTAGGTGCACTTCAGCATTTCTTAAGGATGGAATAGAGCTAAGCTAAATCTGCAGAAATGGGGTTTTACAACAGATTCATTCTAAAAAAGAAAGTCTATCAAAGCTAACACAATTTCAACTTATTTTCACCAATAATCTATGACTGACAATCATTTCTCATTTTGATTTACTATCATGGCTTTTTTGCTATAATGTACTCTTTTGTTCTCCTAGTTCCAGTTCCCAAAAGTAACCTAATTGTAAAATGGTATATTTTGTACCTGAAATGATTAATACTAACATTAATATTTGAAGAGAATCTTCTTACCTTAAACCAGGGATCAGCTGGTCGAGATGATTCCTGGACTTCTATTGCATACTTGGCGTTGTTGATAAGGACATAGTATGGGGTGAAAGTCACTTGCTTTGTGAGTGTCGAATAATTCAACTTAATGCTTACCCCCACCTAAATACAGAAGAGATACATTCTTAATACACCCGCAAGATACATTTATAATATTAATAGCATAGCCTTAATGTGGTGTGACTACCCTAATGCCTAATCATACAGAATGAATTTTCAGTTCCAACGTGCACTGGATATGGATCTTATAATATGGAGAGAGAGAGGAAATACACCTTTCCATTATTTATTTATTTATTTATTTATGTTCCTTCAAATAGGAGCTTGGAGCATTTAAGTCATTAGCCCTGTATGCCTATGTGTGTAAAGTTTGTCTAATAGCCTGTGTTGTGTGTTGATTGTAGTAGTAATTGCTATTACTGTATTAGGATCTAAGATGATAAAGAACATATAACTATAAACTATTGGGAGCATCTCCATATAACGAACTTCTCAATACAAAAGCTTAAAAGTAACGAACTGCAAATTCTCGTATTCTTCCTTTAAGGGATCAGGTACAGCTTATGACCCTCAAAAAATCCTATCCTTAGGAACATTTTGGTGCAACAAATATGTCATTATGCACCATAGCTTATGAGTTATGATTTTATAGGCAAGGCCCTGCACCCAATGTTTGTCCTGGTTAATGGTATGTAAGATTTATACACAAATGTCTATCACTCATTTTCTCAGAGTTGTGTTTTTGACACCCGTTTTAATGATAACTCAAAAACTAATTGACATACACTAATTAACTTTTTAGTGTGTATTTCTGCTTACTTACTATATCTACAAAATGATGTAAATTCATGTCTCTCTCAAAGTTAGTTTATTAAAAAAAAAAAAAGGTAGCAAAATTTTGTAAAATTTTGACATTTTCTTCTCAATGCAAAAGTAAAAATATTTTTTGTTAAGATATGTTGCTGAAAGTACTTGCATTTCTAGAGGAATACATACCTGCCAACTTTCAGAAATAGAAATCCAGAAGATCCCAAAGTGCAAAAATTTAACGCGTACATCCATCGCAAGGTCTTAAAAATAGCGAGAAAAGACTACAGGGAAAGAGATTACAAACTCTTGGCGATGTGAGACTATCTAATTCATTGTTCCAGTTCCCAAAAATTCTGAAGAATATGCCTCCCTGAAAGACTGATATCGTTTCTTACTTGAATTCATCACGAAAACACTAAATTGCACAAAAAATTGTCACACAATTGCACGAATACCAGAACTACAGCAAGCACCGCTTAAAACCAAGCTTTCCCACTTACACACAGTTGAAGCACAAAGAGTAATATAAATACAGCGATAATCTGCGAGATGTGATTATCGATAGACAGTTCTATCGACTTTCAGCGTAATGTCAAACGCAAGGAATAAATAACAAAAGTGCAGCGATAATCTGCGAGACGGGATTATCGATAAACTTTTGACTTATCAGTCGATTTTCAGTCGAATAAACACTCGCATCTCAGAATAGCAGCTATTATCGAAAATCAAAACTGAAATGTGATTTGGCTGCAGAGAACGGAAACAAGCTAGGGAGTTGCAAATCCAGAAAAATCTATGTTAATCCGAACAACCGGAAAACACCCAAAAAATCCGGAAACCTTCCGGGAAAACCGGAAAACTTGGCAGGTATGGGAATATCTTTGCAATAAAATAAAATTAACAGAACCTAAACATGTTGAAAATTACAGGAGTTATCACTAAAATGCTGCAGCCTTGTTTGATGAACAACCACCATTTTTAATTTTGAAAAAAGACATGAATGTAATGCTGTTTTTCATATAAAATAGTGCCAGTGTTTCACGTGCACAAAATTTCATTGCTGCAATTGTTGTGGTATTGAAGGAAAAAGGAAAAGAAAGTTGTTAAAATTTTACCACGGTAACCTCTACCTGGCCCCTTAAAAATCCTCAGATTTTTGTAGTAAAACCAAAATATCTTACACAAAACATTCATTTGACATTAAAGAAAAACTATACACCATATTATAATAAAATTTATAGACCTTAAAAAAAGCGTTTAAGCATACCTTGTAAATCATTCCATTGAATTTACAGTCAACAACACCAGAACTTCCAGCAACATCCAGTGAGAATTTGTCTGACCATTCTCCATCCTCAACCTTCACAGACGCTTTCTTCTTGCCGAAGAAAGATTTAGCTTTGAATGAAAACAGTATAGGTCCTATGAAGTCTTCTGGATGGTATAAGATGTTTGCTGTATCATCTGATGGCTGTAAAAATTTAAAGAATGAATTAGTTCAGCTTCCCTTCAAGATCAGGCACAAAGAAGTACAAGCAGATTGTAAGGCAAAAAAAAAAAAAAAAAAAATTAAGTGGGGTTAATGTTACAGATACAGCACAAACTGATCATGTTCCAAGGCTACTGACATCACGATACGTTGGAGCTTATCACACACAAACAAGGGTAGAAAATTTTAATTTTTGAGAATGTTCAAGCTGGACAAGCAAAGAAAACATACAAGGAATCTGTCACATGTGGTTAGTAACAGCAATGGAAACCATTATATTTATATTATGTCTTCAGGTGAATCCAAACTCAGCTTCTGGAGAAGACATGCTGCAAGACAGACGAACACAGGCAACAACTGAAAGAAAGATTGCAAAAATCCTATTAACGAATACGAATTCCACTCACCACGGATGACTTCCCTGAGAGACTCAAGCTAGATGCCCAGTGCTGTAAGAGAAAGAGGATTCAACTAACAAGCAGAAAGAAGGGCATACATAAAGGATGCATGTCAAACCCATTCATGTTTCCCAGACACAGGATAGATAAATCATGCTTTAGGGTCGTATCACTGAATGACTAGGTATGTCCTCATGATCCTTCTTAACAATGAATGAATGGGCATCTAATTCTTCTTCTGCTTTTTTTAATAACCCATTTGGAGGGTACGATGAATCAACTTTGAATTCAGAGAAAAATAGCCAATTTCATTTGCTTCCAAATTTCCTTCGTCCTGCTGGAGTGGTGGTCCTTCTTTTCTTGAGTCCACTTTTTCTGGTTGTTAGTTTCCTTCTCTCCTGATATCCTGCCTTTTGTGTAACTTCTCGTAAGAATATTTTCCCGTTTTTATGGTGTATGTTGTAATTCCAGCATGTTTCATATCTTTCAATTTCAACGAACGATGTGGGTTTAGACTTGTACCCGTTCAGTAGATTGAAGATCTGTTTAGTTAGTCTATTATTGCAAATTCTGTAGATGTGCCCAAACAACTGTAATTGCCTCGTCTTCATTATGTCAGTTAAATTTTCAATTTTTAAATATAACTCTCGATTTGAAAAGGAAGATTGTAGTTTTATGTGACCATTAATCTCAAGATCATGAGTCATGGGACCTCCTTTTTAAGTGGAATATGAACCACAGGACATGGCATTTCACTTTGAAAATCTCACATGCATTGACCGAGAATCAAACCCAGTCCACCGTGGTGAGAGGCCAACATCTTGACAGCTGCGCCACCATGCCCCCACCCTCGATTGGTCTTGACCTATATACTGTAGTAGTAGTAATTCTTTTAGCTCCCAGTATTTTTCATTATCTCAGTACCTGCAGTATCGGTCAATTAAGGCGACATGGAGACTGTATCTTATCGATTTTCTTGAAAAATTAAAGCGCCACAAAGTTACCCCCGACCCATGGCGTAACTTTGTGACATTTTATTTACAAAATATTTCGTAACGCATGCGATAAAATGCAACCATGTTTCCCTTGATTAAAGCGAAAGGTTCCAATTTTCACTGTGTGCCAATGGAGTACAATAACAAATAGTTAAGCATTAATTTAAATAAAACACTCAAAACTGTCACAAAGTCACTTTACGGTACTACTACTAGGATGGAGGGGAAGATGACCTCGCTGTTCCGCCCCCTTAAAACTCAATAACTAACTACTAGGATGGACACGTTAATCAAGATGTGTAGGTCTAGGTTCACAAACTTGATACAGCTCTTCATGCACTCCTATCCTGAACCAATCAATTCTTCACATTATGGCACATCATGAGACAATTTTAGCCTTCTTCTACCACAGCCATTTTTCTCTATGCTTCCCCACATAACCTGAAGACATGTCACGCCATTTACCCATTTAATTTTCAGCATTTTAGTTGAACACCACATTACAAATGCTTCCGTTTTCATCATCTCTGCTATGCCAAGAGTCTACAACTTATTTCTTATTCCACAAAGCTCATAAAAGTGAGCAAATTACCTTCGTTGGAGATCAAAAGTTATGTTATATTCAGAGTGGAATATGAGGCCCTAGCACTTAGGAGGCTCACATTCAAATATAACCAGGAATTATTTTCTTAAATTTATTGTAACAAAAAACCAACAACATAGAGCTCACTTTTCTAAATAGTGTCCTGCCTTTGATACACATTTTCTCCATCGGATTGGCAATATTTTGATGATGGGAATACTAGTTGCCATTTCTGGTCCGTATTGACGTATATGAATAGTTTATTCAGTTGAAACTTCCCGTCAGATCAATACAAAAATATTTGCGCTATTATTGCGCTATTTGGTACATGTTTCGAACCTTGTATACCGGTCCTTCATCAGCCCTTCACAACAACAAATGGCCACACATCAAATCAACACTGAACAATCCAAAAATGCATGCACACTAATAATACATATTAAAACCATTGCATTAAAATTCTGTACAAAACATATTAAAAACACATGTTAAAAATTCTAAGAGTCCACTTCACTTGTTCATAAGCACATGTCTTTCTGGTAGGAAACTTGTCCTATTCTGTTGTCTGCTTCCTGTCATGTGGGGAACTAGAATATTAATCCTATTTGAATGGTCCAAATGCGAAGACTTTAGGTACTCCCTTTTGATAGGAGACTTTTCCTGTTCTGCCTCTTGTCATATGTGGAACGGAAATAGAATAGTATTCCCATTTGAATGGTCCAAATGCTAAAGACTTTAGGCGCTCCCAGACTAAACCTGTAGTCCTCTCCCAGCGTGTGCAGTGAACCTGTGTGCTTTAAACAGAGTTGCAACAGCTGTTTAAAGCACACAGGTTCACTGCACACGCTGGGAGAGGACTACAGGTTTAGTCTGGGAGCGCCTAAAGTCTTTAGCATTTGGACCATTCAAATGGGAATACTATTCTATTTCCGTTCCACATATGACAAGAGGCAGAACAGGAAAAGTCTCCTATCAAAAGGGAGTACCTAAAGTCTTCGCATTTGGACCATTCAAATAGGATTAATATTCTAGTTCCCCACATGACAGGAAGCAGACAACAGAATAGGACAAGTTTCCTACCAGAAAGACATGTGCTTATGAACAAGTGAAGTGGACTCTTAGAATTTTTAACATGTGTTTTTAATATGTTTTGTACAGAATTTTAATGCAATGGTTTTAATATGTATTATTAGTGTGCATGCATTTTTGGATTGTTCAGTGTTGATTTGATGTGTGGCCATTTGTTGTTGTGAAGGGCTGATGAAGGACCGGTATACAAGGTTCGAAACATGTACCAAATAGCGCAATAATAGCGCAAATATTTTTGTATTGATCTGACGGGAAGTTTCAACTGAATAAACTATTCAATATTTTGATGCCGTCCTGATAGAAAGAAGAGGCACATGTGCGGAGCCAGTTGCGCACGAATTCTTCTACACTTGCGTCATCAAATTGCTGTCCTCCTAGGTCTTGTTCAAGCAGTCCAAACAAATGGTAGTCGCAGTGCAATGAATCTGGACTGTACGGAGGGAGTTCCAGAGGTGTCCAATGAATTTCCTCCAGTTTTTCCCGTGCTAAAGCAGCCTTGCATTGTTGTGGAGAAGAATGACGTTTTGGATCAGTTGCCGGCGTAGCGTGTTAGAATACACTTATTCCTACAGCTAAAAAATTTCAGATCTTTTTATGCGCGGATCGTCTTTAATAATGTCATGAATGGCAACAATGTTGTTTGCAGTGATGCTTGTCCGCGGTCTCCTTTCATGAAGTTCATTTTCCACAGGTTCTCCTCCTGCCACAAATCATTTAGCCCTCTCATACACTCGAGTCTGCGACAGTATTTCTTCCCCAAACTGTGCGCGGAGCCGTCTCAAAATTTCCGAAGGTTTGGTGCCCTCTTTTGGTACTTTAGCGTACTGAAGCAGCCCAGTTCCCCGCCGTGCATGCGCGCGCAAACCTTCTTCAGACACTCCCACCAACATAGTTATTCAAATTCCTGTTTATATTTGATCCAGCCTCGTATCTTGTGTCCATGAAGAAATCTACAGGGTATTTATCAGTGTCTAAATTAAGAAATTTCTTTTGAGGATATTTTCTTGCAAATGAAAGGCATATTTATCTAAAGAATATTCATATTCCACTGTTCTGATAGCACCAATACACAGTAGCTGTTAGTACAGTTTCACAATTAGTGTCATGCTCCAAGGAATGGGTAAGATAACCAATAACCAACTAGAACAAGCACGTCCGAACAATCTCAATTGTGAATGTGCACACAGTAATATTCTCTGCAGATAAGATATACAGAATGAAAGTGTGGATACAGTGCAACAGAGAAACTTCACAGATAACACTCAGTAGGCTACACACACACACCCTCAGTGCAGTTTCACTGTTAGTCTCATGCTCCAAGGAATGGATAAATCAAGGAAGATAACCAATAGCCAACTAGAACAGGCATGTCCCAACCATTCACAACAACAATTCTAAATGTGCACACGTATAGTAATTACAGTAATATGGAACTGTTCATCAAGTGAAACATCATTATCATCATGAACCGGCTCCAGTCGGGTACGGTGAACGAGCGCTCTCCATTTAGTTCTTTCCAAGAATGTCTCCCCCTCCATGACCTGCTGCAAATCCAGACTTCTCCCTGCAAGATCATTTCTAATCTGGTAGATCCATCTCTTCCTTGGTCGACCTCTTGGTCTCTTGCCTTTCAGTTCTTTCTCAAACCACACTCTAGCTGTTCTTTGTGTGTCCATTCTTTTGAGATGACCGAACCATTTCAGCCTGGCTTCAACACAGATCTCATTAAGAGATTGTTCTACTTGAACAAGATGGCATATCTCATTTTTTTTTATTTTGTCCCTCTTTGTCTTTTGAATCATAGTTCTTAAAAACTTCAACTCCACCGCCTTTAGTTTGCTGGTGAAACACATGTATATATTTATTTGTTATGGGCTTATGGCCAACTATGGGCTACGTTTGACAGCTTTTACATTATTTGTTGTCTTCACTCTCTGCCAATGTAATTTATTATAAAATATAAAAACATAATTTATTTTACTGCTTTCATTGTTAACATCATTGTTACAATTATATTATATTCAAAAATAAACATTTGACATGCTTACTCAGTACAAGAGTACAGGCACTGTCAAAAGAGCTCAGTGGATTGAGAAAAATTTAAGAGGAGCTGTAGAAAGGCTGAAAGCAAATGAAATACTATTCAGGGAGGCAAAAAGGTACAATGGAGTTCTGGCACGAACATTAAAACGAAGGATGGGTTCCAGAAATCTGGGAAAAGCCACATTGGTCCATATGTGTTTTAACACTGTTTATTGAATAAGGCCTGTAATAACAGAGTCTTATCAAGGACTCAAAACATTTCATCTGTAACAAGTAGTTCCGTGAAGAACTATACAGCCTATTTTCATATATCCTACTGATGTTAATTGCCTCTATCTACATACAAAATTTCAGTTTGAAGGTTGTGATAGATTCATAGATATTGAGAACCGTATAAATATTTCAGATGGTCGCCAGGTTCTTACATGAAGATTATTGTGTACGTGTGGTATTCAAACTTCAATCGCATGATTAGAACACAAGAAGTAAAAACGAGATTTTGAAATTTCGCACAGCTGCCATCTTGTGGTTATAAAAACAATTGAAGTAAATTAAATGCCAGTGGATTAACATTTGTATAAGCATTTAACGTGCAAAGTTTCACTGCACTCGGATGGTTAAATAGCGAGAAATGTCCATTTAAATGTTTATAATTCGCGTCGCCGCCATGTTGGATTTGTAATCACCAGGTTACTGAAAGTCCTATAGGTGAACTTATGTTCATAGCTTCTATGAACATTAAAAAATTCAGTTCGATTGCTGTAAAAGATTCGTAGATATTGAGAACTGTCTAAATATTTTGGATGCTCGCCATTTTGGATTGATATATGTATAGGCCATAGAGTTATGTATCATTAAAGGAAAATTATTGCGTAGCTTCATTATTCAAACTTTCACTTCGATCGCATGATTAAGACACAAGAAATAAAAACTTCATTTTAAAATTCGTGCAGCCGCCATCTTGAGGTTATGTACACAATTTAACTAAATTAGATGCCAGTGCATTACAATATGTATAATCATTTACTGTACCACATTTCACTGCGCTCAGAGAGTTAAATCTCGAGAACAGTCTATTAAAATATTTCAACTTCGCTTGGCCGCCATGCTCGTTTTGTATTTTACAGGTTTATGAATGTTACATAGATTAACTTGTACCAGTGCCCTTTATCACCGTACAAAATTTCAGGGTGATATCTTTAAAAGTTTCGGAGATATAGAATGCAATGCTGAAGAAGGCCAAAAATGGGCAAAACATGTACTTATATAATGTGAATTAAAATAAATCATAGTTTGCATTGGTGAGGTGGAGTACTTTCAACAGATTTACTATTTTACATAATATAACTGTCTTGTAGTATGTTCTAATGCTCAATTGTATTGGAGTTGAAGAAATTTGCTTAAATTTTGCTATTAATTATTTTACTTACGGTAACTCTCCTGAGCAAAGTCAGCATCTAAACCACGTTCCAGGGAGAGACGCCACTAATCAATTCGTTTGTTCTTTCTTTTCTCTGATATTTTCCATTACTAATGTTTCGCTCACCTGTTATCTTATGCAAACATGTTCAAATTATGCTCTATAAATTGGTAACAATATTTTTACGGTAATTCAACTGAGATATAACAAAGGATAAACAAACTGTGGCAACACTACCGGTTTTACCTTACTTCTTGTCATTCACGATGTTCCAAAGCCCGTCAATTTCAGTATCTTAATCATCATCACAACTTCTACCTGTGTAACCATATGATTCAAAACATCAGCATTTGTAATCCTAGCCATCCACGAGATGTGAAGTACAATGTACAATGGTAGGTCCATATTTCAAATGCCTCTAATTGTTGGGAGCGAGCGTCTATCCTTACTGTAAATGAGTGTTGAAGATACAGTACATAACATCGCTAAATGCAAAGCCTGAGCCCAATGTTGAGGTGTTTGTTGGTTAATAAAGTCCTCAATTTATTGAAGGTGTTCCTTGCTTGTTTAATTCGATCACAGACTTCTTGTGACAAGAACCATTGAGAATTTAGAAGGCACTCAAGGTATTTGCAGGTTTAACATTCAATATCTTTACTAGCCAGTTGCAACTGCAATTGATTATTTTGATCATTAGCTGACTACCATTAATTTTGTCTTTTTAGAGTTCATTTTTAAAACATAGGTATCTAGTACCTACAAGTCTCGGTATCTCATTCAGGAGTTCTTGTAGATCTTCTGTAACTTTCAGCTAAAAGTGTGTATCTGATGTAATTTATACATTCACACAAATTCCGATATTTGCATTTCAATCCACTGCCTCTACCAAAATCATCTCAGAATGTATGTTGAATAATAGTGGGGACAGAACACATCCTTAACTGACACGTCAACACATATCGACTTCTTCTGATGATGCTCCATCCACTCTCGCGGCAGCTACCTGGTTCCAGTACAAGTTGACAATGATTTGGATGTCTCTTCCACCTAGACCTATGGTCTGCAGTTTCTCCAGTACTCTGTACTCTGATGAAGGCATTTTCATAATCTATGAAACAAAGAGACTTGTAATTAAGTACAAGTTTTTCAGGCTTGTAGGCCATTAGTCCAGTCAATAAACGAATTTCACCCTACATCAGATGCGGGATCGTTTTTTATTTTTTCATGTTGTTTAGGACCCTTAGGTAGTTATTAATCCAAGTTTCAGTCATCCTCCCCCCCTGCTTCGTCCGCCATCTTGAAAAAACTGTCAGAAATCGGCACTTTTTCAGTTTTTGGCCTCTAGCTCATTCCCAGTTAATTTGTTTGAACATAATGTCCAAATAAGAAAATGTAGATTACTAAATTTTCAAAAACTTTGATTTGAAAGGTTTATTTGTAGGACCAAGCGTATTCGAGCTACGAGAAGTCGAAAAAGGGCGAAAATTGGCGATTCGGCAAATTTTTCACTTTTGCCCCACTTTCCATCGCAAAAACAGGGAGAAGATTGATCTCAGCAAAAGGTTCATTGAATGAAAGTTGTAGATAATTTAATTTCCTTTGAAACTCGTGTATCAAAAAATCAATTAGGAGCAATGGGTAGGAGTGGGGGTAAATTTAAGAAGCCTTAGAGGAAATGCGTTTTTTGTGATTCAGCCCTGGAGTGCCGTGTTGGTAAAAGTTTTTAGTTTTCATTATATTACAACTATTTTCTGAACACAGCAGTGCATCTAAATAATATTTGAACGATTTTTTGTATAAATATGAATAGATGGGAGAGAACAAATTCGTTACACATTCATTTAAGAACGTTAGTGTGTATTTACAAAATGTAGATTACAATACAATGCGTTTTATATATTAATTATTTACATATTAATTATTAGGGAATAATGAACACACTAAAATAAAAACTTTAAATAGATGGGGGGGTGTTGCTACAGTAACCGGAGACGTTTCGCAAGGGGGGTCGGGGGGGTTGACTCTTCGGCAGGGTCTTCGTCGAATGGTATGGACGGGTCGTCGATGTTTTCCTCCTCATCGTCAGCGACTATCAAAGACGGTTGTCGCAGGACTTTCTGCCACAGCAGAATTTACAGAAAGGGGAGCAATGCATACCGGCTTTTCTGCATCCACATGCTGCGGAACAGCCGGTGACACACCTGCATGATTCCGTCTTCAGCATGGTACGAGGAGCAGCATCTCTGGTAGTTGTTGTCGAAATCAAGCCCCTTGCTTCCTCTTGTCCAGCCAAAGATGATCGGGTCTTTCTTCCTGCTCTTCCAGGACGTCACTTGGTGGTATACCCTCAAGGAGTGGTACCGTGCTGCATCGGAGATTGGGGGCAGCTTTTCTAGGTTCAAGTATGTCGTGGTGGCAACACATTTTGTGTGTCGGAGGACAGAAAGTGATTGGTCGATTTCCCCACCATGGAGGACGACCAATATTTGCTCTCCTACTTTGGAGATGTCCTCTAATGTATCTTTTGGGTCCATGAAGACATCACTTATCTCCAACAATAATGGATTCCTCCGGAACAGGGAAAAACATTCGTTTTTTCCGAATCTATAAATGTTTGACGTTGTGTCACACCCGCTGATGGCGTGGATGAGCAGCAGGTTCTCGGCGAAGTCGTACATAAATGATGAGGGGGAGTACATGACGTCAGGTGAATTGCCTCTTTCTTTTTTTTAAGGTATACGTTGTTCATCGTATTTGCTGTCCCAGTGAGAATGGCTAATAAATCGATGTCTTCCCCCACAATAATTACAGCGTCGTACGAAGAAGCCATCGATGTTGCAGTGGTCACAATGAGCACGTCAGCATCCTCTTCAGCTTGCTTGTTCATGACGTTGGACGCTTCATGTGTTGTTCTGAGGAGGGCAACAAATCGTTTTTATTGTTCTCATCATCATCATTTCCCCTTATCCAGCTCCTGCCGGGTCGGGGTATTTATGGCACTTCTCCACTTTCCTCTTTCCTTCCACAATTCTTCTTCCACGATCTTGTAAAAGTCCAGACTTCTTTTTCTCAAGCTGTTCTTCACTGAATCGATCCACCTTGTTCTAGGTCTTCCCCTTGCTCTCTTACCCTTGCACTTGGCCTCCAGCATCTGTCTTGGTATTCTATTTTCCTCCATCCTCTTTACATGTCCAAACCACCTTAGTTTATTCTTCTCAATTCTCTCATTTAGTTTTCCCATCCCAACTTCCTTCCTAACATCTTCATTCCTCACTCTGTCTTTCCTTGTCTTACCTATCATACTTCTTAGGAATTTCATTTCACTGGCTTGGATTCTACTCTCTTGCCTGCTCGTCAGGGTCCAAGTCTCAGCTGCATAAGTTAATATGGGAACATAGTACATTTTATACATTACCTCCTTGCTTTTCCTTGGTAATTCCTTATCCCAAACAAGTTTTCTTACACTTTGATAGAATGCATTGCTCTGCTGTACCCTCCTGCCAATCTCCATGTCCAACCTACCAGTTTGCATCAATTCACTTCCTAGGTATTTGAAAGTGTCCACAATTTCCAAACTCTGACTTCCAATTTTCACAGTGCCCTTTCCTTGTCTTTCCCCTCTTGTCATCACCATGGTCTTGCTTTTCTCTATACTGATTTTCAGGCCATACTTCTGAATATTTTCATTCAGTGCATCTAGTTGTTTTTGCACTTCTTCGGTGTTCCTTCCCCAGACCACAATATCATCTGCAAATAACAGTAACTTCATTTCTTTATGTCCATATGCTTCCTTTACAATTTCATCCATTACCATTATGAATAAAAGAGGTGACAGCACACTCCCCTGTCTTAGTCCAGTCTTGTTCCTAAACCAATCTGTCTTTCCAACTGGGGTCAGTACCCTGCTAACACAGTTGTTGTACATTGCTTGCACCATTACCAACATTTCTCTTCCCAGTCTCTTCTTAACCATGGTTTCCCATACCTTCTCTCTGGGGACACTATCATATGCCTTTTCCAGATCTATGAAAGTCATGATCAAATCCTCTCCATATTCCCAGTTCTTTTCCATCACCTGCTTCAAGCTAAAGATTGGGTCCACTGTGGATCTTCCACTCCTGAAGCCATACTGTTCCTCTTGCAACTCTCCTTCCACCTTTCTTCTCATTCTTCTTTCTAATATCCTTTCCAGTATTTTTACTATCTGTGATATGAGGGTGATCCCTCTATAGTGAACCACTTTTCAGGATTTATTGTAATTATTATTATTATCATCATGATTATTATTATTGTCATGTGTTGTGACATCTCTATATTACACCTCGAGAGTTTAAAAGTGCGCAGTTTGTGTGTATGTATCTCTCTGTCTAACGTTGTGCAACCCCTGGCTACATACTGCCTTGTTCTCTCGTATTGGCTAGTGTTGTTGCTACCTTGCATTTTGTTGTGCAATTCGTTCTGCCATTGGCTCTGCCAATATTTGACGCGAGTTTGGTGCCACTCCCAAACTACGCATTTGATTTTTCTGAGAGGCTTCTCTCCCCTCTGGGGGGGACAGAAGCTTGGTCAGTCTTAGACGCGCCGAGATGTAAGGCGAACGTGTGTATTCGGGCAGAGGCCCACCCTCATGGCGCAGCGGAATGTGAGTACGGCTCAATGTATTTCTATCTAACGCAATGTAATTGTTTTTGTTAAACGTTCCTTCTTTTGCTTAATTCTCTTTCCTTTTCAAGATGTTATTGTTAGTATTTTAATCCTTGAACCAGATCTCCGGGACCTTGCGTAATGTCATACGGCGGAGTTCTTTTTGTTGCTTTTGTTATGTGCCCTTCTCACAGTTTTATTATTTTGGTTAATACCTGTAAGATTCGAAAGTATTGCGTTTCTGCGTCTTGGCTTATATATATTTCCTGTCGGGCCTTAGTGCTCGTCTTTTGCGTCGGTGTCTCTTTGTACCACAAATGTTTCATTTGATTGGTAGCAATTGGACCTTTGTTTGTGGACAGTATGTGTGAGGTAACGGGACTGATGTCCAACGTCCCACTAATACGTGTCCCTTTTGTTTATAGAATATATGTGACGGTGGTTAACTGGGATTTTCTCCAGCTCCGATGTCATATTATTCTTTTTTTTATATGTCGCGTTGGTGCGGCATTATGTTGGAATATAAGCCTATTTTATTATAGCGTGCTTTCGATTTTTACCGGTCTCTTTCGTCCCAAGTCAATTGTAATGTAATGTATCTCCGTATATCTCATTTTCCTTTTGTTTTGTTTTTCTCTTTCGATTTTCGCCGTATTACATAACTTAATTATAATTCCCTTTGTCTTCTCCTTCCTCCTATCTCCGTGAGATCTCTCTCCCCTTTGTTTTACTCCCCTCACTCCTCCCCCTTCCCTCCGGTATGTTTACATAACATCATAAAAAGCTTCGCGTCTTAGCAGTTCGAAGTTTGACTTTTTGCAAGTTTGTCGTTTCTCTCTAACTTTTGTAAGTTTCGTTTTATTTTCTTTCAAGTTTGTATCTTTTCGTTAGATTCATGTTGTTGAGCGGTACTCAGGTTCTGTCGTGCTTTTCAGTTTTTTTTAAGTTTTTGAATTCTTTATTCTTGGTATTGGGTTTCTTTTGTATTATTGAGCTTGTATTAGCTTGCCTTTTTTCTTTGTTTTAAATAATTTGTTTATTTCGTGTACACGCTCTTTCTTTTATCCTTAATACATTTTTATATTTTAAGTAATATAGCTCCCTTGTCTTTTCATTTCTTACATTTAAGTTCCCCTTCCTTATCCTTATCCTTATCTCGATTTCGTCAATCTTGTCTTTGTGACGTAACAAAGGCACGATTAACACGGCTCTGGGATTTATTTAATTAATTTTATGGGAATCTCGTTTCTGCACTTTTGATTATTGCATTAAGCAATTATTCGTTTGCATTTTGTTTTTTGGAAATCATCTTTTGCTCGCTCCGAAAACCTTGGGCCCAGCACCGGGTCGAGCAAGACGTCTTTTCCCCATCCATTTGCGACCTTGTTGATTTTATCTTCCACTGCTACTCTGACGCGCATTATTATTATTATTAATAGACCTTTATCGGCGCAATGGTAGCAGATCGCGTGGTTGCGTGCGAAATCGTTCCCTCCTCACCTCTCTCAAGTTATTAACCTTTTATTATTTTTCTCTTCATTTACATTGTATTAAAATTTGTTTTTCTTTGAGTTTAAGGAATTCAGTGAATTGTTTTTCCCCACCCCTGAAGAAAGGGTGAAGTTACTTTCTGTGTGAACTACGGGCATCCAGGAAACCCATCTCCAAGGAAAGGTGGTTTAGTCCCTCAAGTAAACAAGACATCCAAAAGACCCAGCTTCGAGGTGAACAGTGGCAACATATCAGTGAGTACATCGCATCGCTGGAACACGACACGTCACGGTATTGTAACCTACTTTTATGTATTTGCTTCCTCTAGTAGACATTTGTTTAGTTAACGGTGATTTTAAGGCGACAGGAAATTTTGTTTGCTTTCTCTTCCTTTTCATTTCGTCAGTGTTGTGGACGTTTTTATTTTACTTTCTGTGAAGTAGAAAATGCATTTCTCTCAAGGGTTTGAGTCCTTACCTTTGTTGTAAATAGTCGCTTAGTTGACTGTGATATTTCTCAGAACTCGCCTCACCCCTTCATATGTCTCGGTCTGGAACAGCTGCTGACAGGTTTCTTGTCATTACCGTGCAGCCTAAAAACCCCCGCCCCTCTTTCTCCGAAATTTTCCCCAATGAAGGTAGGCCCACTTATGGGAACCGTCTCTTTAAATCCTACGGTCACCCCGACCCACCTTGAGCCTCGCGTAATTATACTAACGTTTGATGTTAGTAAAGTGTTTGTTGTCTCAGTTATGAATGGTCTGTTGAGCTATTATGTGTGTTATGATTGGGAGTTAAGTTTGTTTCATAATTAGGGAGGGTGATTGTTTTATTTTTGTCAGGGGATTTCAATGTAGGTTTTCATTTAAAATTGTTTATATACGGTAAGCTTGATGTTACTATATGTTCAGTATGGCAGTGTGTATTTCGTTGGGAAACCTGCTAGGTGAGGTCTCCGTCGGAATTAGGGTTTGGGACCTGTCCCACGGCTTCGACGCCCACTTAGGATGTACATAGATTCCACACGATTCGTCAATCTTTAGTATGGGATGAAGTTTGTCACGATGACCTGTAGTCCGTTATTTGAGTGTCCATGGTGTTCCAACGACTCATATTAGCATTCTGATGTAATGGGGAAATTTTGATTTGTTTATGGGAAGGAGTATGTATGTAGTGTTGTTGTTGTTGGTTGTATTTTGAGATGAATGTGTGTGTCAATGAGTTTAATGAATTTTTATCAACAGTTATTTGTGGGTGGTTTCAAATTTAGTTCAATTTTGATTTTATACCCTATTCAATTTAAACTATATATATATTACGTACGAACTATTTATTCGTTTTTATTGGCAAACCAAATATACGATAAGTATTACTCAGTGATACCAACCATTTTAGGTCTACGGCTTCCGTGTTATGGGACATTGATGTTCGTGTGAACTACTCTGGCGTGCATTACCCAATTTTCTTATATTTGTATGGGATAGGCCATACCCTCTGTGTCTTTTTTTTTTTTTAATGCGGTACCTCTGAGGTCTACGGCCCGTATATTGACGCTGTAACCATTTTATTTTTGTGGGTTGGTAATATTTATTATTGGGTTTCGAGTTTGATTGATTGTATGTCTGGTCTTGATTGGTTTTATGCGAGGTTCCAGTCTGTTCCTTTTATTTGGAAGGTATTTTGTAACGTAATTATTTGGATTTTCGTTCTCTGTCCGGGATGGCATTTTTTATTTTGACAGCTTCTTTGAGTTATTATTCCTTTTTATTTGTTAGTACCTAATGTCATTTGACGAAGGTTATTAGTACATTTTTCCCCTTTACTCCTGCTATGTATCTAGTTAGGCAGGAGACACCCGTGGCCGCCTGAGTTACACGGAGGATTTCGAAAGATGTGTTGAACTATACTTCTACCTAAGGCAATTTCCAGTACCTGCCTGCTTTTGTTGTAAGGAGCCGGCCCGACCCATTGTCCGAGCTGCAGACACGACTTGCTATTGTTCGACAGCGCCTGAGATGGTCTGTTGACTTACATTCTTTTCTTGTAGTGACAGGGATTTGTTTATTGATATAGTTGTTTACTATTTATCGTAACTTCTGTTTTACGTTTTTGTGATATCATGTTTTTATAAATCATTTCAATCTAATGTTTTCTCTAAGATAATGTGTATTATTTTCCTGTATCTGTCATATATTTGGAGAGTGTTTCCGGTAGCGATAGCTAGTCTCCAAGTACCTGAGAAGTGGCCGGTGTATCCTTTAGACCCCGTTCACGGCTCGTTTTCTCTTCTTTCATTTGGTCTGACGACCCTGCCTATTCATACTTTTACTTTCCAGCTGGCAGAATGAATCCACTTTCCCTCTTACGGAGCTTATGTAACCCCAAATATTTCCCCGACGCAAGCCTTATTTTGTATACAGGGTGCTCCCCTTTATATTTTTTTGTGATCATGATTTAACCTTTTTCTTTCTTTTATTATTAGAAAATTGGCTGATTTCCAGAAGGTCGCCATTAAGAAGACTTCGCTTTCTCCACGTCATCTGGCAGAGTCTAGCTCAAGATTGACCGTTTTATTATCATTATTTTCTTTTTGGTACATCCATTCTTAATATGTGTGACGTATTGATGTGCAGTAGAGGTAGGATCCGCCTTTATTTCACGCCTGTACTGATCCTTTATATAATTTGAAATTTTGTTGTTTTAATTTCATTTTAAAGTCTTTTTTTTTCTTTCGTACCAAAAAGGAATAATTTTCCTCATCAGTGAACATCTTCGTGAATACGTGTGTATGAAAATATATGTGTGTTTGAGAAAAGAGACTTGCGTTTCGTCAAGCCTTTTATGGAAGTTATGACGTTTAAAGAACTTTTAATTAAGCTGCGTCATATGAATAAGAGAAATGTGAGAACATTTTATTATGTCTTTATTTTCATGTATGTATCTAGTGTACATGATGTAATTTTCTTTCCTTCACCCTGTTCAAATGTATCTAATCGAAAAATGTTATTTTATATAATTTTGTTATGAAAAAGAAAAAAATTCTTTTATGCCTTTGTTATGTAAAAGAATTTTTTTTTGGAGAAAGCGGTGGAATTTGAACCACTTTTCAGGATTTATTGTAATTATTATTATTATCATCATGATTATTATTATTATTATTGTCATGTGTTGTGACATCTCTATATTACACCTCGAGAGTTTAAAAGTGCGCAGTTTGTGTGTATGTATCTCTCTGTCTAACGTTGTGCAACCCCTGGCTACATACTGCCTTGTTCTCTCGTATTGGCTAGTGTTGTTGCTACCTTGCATTTTGTTGTGCAATTCGTTCTGCCATTGGCTCTGCCAATATTTGACGCGAGTTTGGTGCCACTCCCAAACTACGCATTTGATTTTTCTGAGAGGCTTCTCTCCCCTCTGGGGGGACAGAAGCTTGGTCAGTCTTAGACGCGCCGAGATGTAAGGCGAACGTGTGTATTCGGGCAGAGGCCCACCCTCATGGCGCAGCGGAATGTGAGTACGGCTCAATGTATTTCTATCTAACGCAATGTAATTGTTTTTGTTAAACGTTCCTTCTTTTGCTTAATTCTCTTTCCTTTTCAAGATGTTATTGTTAGTATTTTAATCCTTGAACCAGATCTCCGGGACCTTGCGTAATGTCATACGGCGGAGTTCTTTTTGTTGCTTTTGTTATGTGCCCTTCTCACAGTTTTATTATTTTGGTTAATACCTGTAAGATTCGAAAGTATTGCGTTTCTGCGTCTTGGCTTATATATATTTCCTGTCGGGCCTTAGTGCTCGTCTTTTGCGTCGGTGTCTCTTTGTACCACAAATGTTTCATTTGATTGGTAGCAATTGGACCTTTGTTTGTGGACAGTATGTGTGAGGTAACGGGACTGATGTCCAACGTCCCACTAATACGTGTCCCTTTTGTTTATAGAATATATGTGACGGTGGTTAACTGGGATTTTCTCCAGCTCCGATGTCATATTATTCTTTTTTTTATATGTCGCGTTGGTGCGGCATTATGTTGGAATATAAGCCTATTTTATTATAGCGTGCTTTCGATTTTTACCGGTCTCTTTCGTCCCAAGTCAATTGTAATGTAATGTATCTCCGTATATCTCATTTTCCTTTTGTTTTGTTTTTCTCTTTCGATTTTCGCCGTATTACATAACTTAATTATAATTCCCCTTGTCTTCTCCTTCCTCCTATCTCCGTGAGATCTCTCTCCCCTTTGTTTTACTCCCCTCACTCCTCCCCCTTCCCTCCGGTATGTTTACATAACATCATAAAAAGCTTCGCGTCTTAGCAGTTCGAAGTTTGACTTTTTGCAAGTTTGTCGTTTCTCTCTAACTTTTGTAAGTTTCGTTTTATTTTCTTTCAAGTTTGTATCTTTTCGTTAGATTCATGTTGTTGAGCGGTACTCAGGTTCTGTCGTGCTTTTCAGTTTTTTTTAAGTTTTTGAATTCTTTATTCTTGGTATTGGGTTTCTTTTGTATTATTGAGCTTGTATTAGCTTGCCTTTTTTCTTTGTTTTAAATAATTTGTTTATTTCGTGTACACGCTCTTTCTTTTATCCTTAATACATTTTTATATTTTAAGTAATATAGCTCCCTTGTCTTTTCATTTCTTACATTTAAGTTCCCCTTCCTTATCCTTATCCTTATCTCGATTTCGTCAATCTTGTCTTTGTGACGTAACAAAGGCACGATTAACACGGCTCTGGGATTTATTTAATTAATTTTATGGGAATCTCGTTTCTGCACTTTTGATTATTGCATTAAGCAATTATTCGTTTGCATTTTGTTTTTTGGAAATCATCTTTTGCTCGCTCCGAAAACCTTGGGCCCAGCACCGGGTCGAGCAAGACGTCTTTTCCCCATCCATTTGCGACCTTGTTGATTTTATCTTCCACTGCTACTCTGACGCCCATTATTATTATTATTAATAGACCTTTATCGGCGCAATAGTTATCACACACTTTCTTGTCCCCTTTCTTAAACACTGGTATTATTAGCCCTTTCTCCCAGTCTTCTGGTACACATTTCCGTTTCCACACACACTTTAGCAGTCGATACAGCCATTGCATACCAACAGGTCCAGCAGCCTTTATCATTTCTACACTGATTTCATCCACCCCTGTTGCTTTTCCCATCTTCATTTTCTGTACTGCTAATTCCACCTCCAGCATTGTTATATCATCTTCTATTATAGAGTCGTCAGGCTGTGTCACTTCGATCTCACCAGTACAATTGCTCACATTCAATAGCTTATCGAAATACTCCTTCCATCGTCCCTTTATCTCTTCTGGGTGTGTTAACAACTCTCCATCTTCCTTTTTCACCAGCTTTGTAGTAACTCTTTCTTTCCTCTTACTTCTTAGAAGCCCATACAGCATCCTTTTACTGCCAC
Source organism: Meconema thalassinum (assembly GCA_946902985.2). Classification (NCBI taxonomy): domain Eukaryota; kingdom Metazoa; phylum Arthropoda; class Insecta; order Orthoptera; family Tettigoniidae; genus Meconema; species Meconema thalassinum. The sequence continues at coordinate 935,833,751 of OX336390.1, forward strand.
TTACATCTGTTTCCATTCTTCGGGTAAATTCTTCCCAACTTTTCTTCTTTTCTTCTCCTACCACTTTCTTACACCTCCGTTTGCTGTCGTGATACTTCCTTTTGCTTTCTTCTGTTTGATCTCGGTTCCATTCTTTCCACGCAGACTTCTTTTCTTTCACTGCTTTCCTCACTTCCTCATTCCACCACGGTGTCTCCTTCTCTTTCACTCTTGTTGACGTCCTACCACAAGCACTCTCTGCTGCACCAGAAAATGCCTTTTTAAAGTGGGACCATTCCTCTTCTACATTTCCCACTTCAGTAACTGGGATTTGTTGCTTCAATCTCTCCTGAAAATCTTCCTGTACAGCTTTGTCTTTCAATTTCCATACTTTTATTTTACTTTCTCTGATCTCCTTTAGGTATTCCAATTTTCCCCATCTAAATTTTGCCACCACAGCTCTATGGTCCCCATCAAATGCTTCTCCTGGTAGAGCTGTCACATCCATCAGCTTTCTGCGATTTGTCCTTTCCACCAGGAAGTAGTCAATCACTGATTTTGTTCTTCTATCACCCCACCCATATCTCGTAATTTTCCTGCTGTTTTTCTTCCGAAACCATGAATTACCCACTATCAGTCCATTCCTTTCACAGAAGTTTACAAGTTCCTCTCCTTCCCGGTTCTTTTTCCCATATCCATATGGTCCAACGACTTCTTCCTTTCCTTGTCTCTCATTTCCGACTTGTGCATTCATGTCTCCCATGATCACCACTTCTACATCTGAGATTACTCTTTCCACATCCTCCAGGAATGCTTCAATATCTTCTTCTCTGTTTCCAGTCTGTGGTGCATACACTTGTATGAAGTCCATTACGTCATTCTTCATCTTCATTCTAATTTTCATTATTCTGTCACTCACACACTCTACCACTTCAACATACTCCTCCAGTTGTTTCGAGGTTATCAGTCCGACGCCATTTTTTGCCTCTTGGCCACCACTCCAGTATAATGTATATCCTTTCCTCAATTTCTTCCTTCCTTTACCTTTCCATTTCACTTCACTCAGCCCCATCATTGTTCTCATTGGACAGAAATTTGTCTTGAGGAGTTTTGTTGACTGTGGCTTCATCAAATATCACATCTGCTGAGGCGTTCAGCTTGCGCCATCTTGCTCTTTCAGCATTCTTGGTACTCATCAGAAGATTGTCTGGGTACCCATCGAAGATGACCATCACCACTGTCCCATAATGCTGGTGGATGTACTTGATATAATCGGCATTGAACAACGACATAGGGTACGGTGCAAGCTCATAAGAGAGGTATTCCTCAAGGTCGTCCTGGGTTGTTTTTGCTAAGCACATCCTGTGATAGAGTGTGAGTGGGTCCACAGCAATCTTCTTCTCCCCAACTTTCAGGATGTTCTTGTCAGCTGCTAAAGATATTACTTTGTCCTTCATTTTGAAGGACACTTCACCGACGGTTGTTCCCACTATTCTTGAGAGTCCAGCCATACCGACTTGCTGAGCCTTGTAGCAGTTCACCTGCTCACTTCCAACTACACCAGAGCTGATGCTCTCCTCCTTACTCACGGGATCCAAACGACCGAGGAAGTGCAGCAGCAATGATTGCATGGGAAATGGCAATACTGATCCTCTTCCATTTATCTTAACTTCCTTGTTTGATTTTAGCACAATTGTTTGGACCATTGTGAACAACGTTGGTGGAATGTCTGACTTGATACTGTTCAAAAATTTATCAGGGGGTGGATAGTCAATGGTATTGTACACACGGTAGCGAATATCCTCTGTAATTACTGTATATCTGCAGCTGCTTTCACCACTCTCATTCTTTCTTCATAAGGATTCGATTTTATATTGGCATACCAAGTGTCATTCAATATTTTATATCCAGTATCTTTGAAACAAAGATAGGCGGCAGCACGCCGGCCTCTCACCGCTGGGTCCGTGGTTCAAATCCCGGTCACTCCATGTGAGATCTGTGCTGGACAAAACGGAGGCAGACAGGTTTTTCTCCGGGTACTCCGGTTTTCCCTGTCAAAAATTTCATTCCAGCAACACTCTCCACTATCATTTCATTTGTCATTTATTTAATCATTGCCCCAGAGGAGTGCGTCAGGTCTCGGCAGCCGGCACAGTTCATATCCTCGCCGCTAGATGGGGGCTTCATTCATTCCATTCCTGACCCGGTCGGAGACTGGAAGCAGGCTGTGGATTTTCATTTCATTCATCTTTGAAACAGACCGTCGATTTATTGCCCGTTTCAACGAACATGATGTCATCCTCGTACTTTTTCAGCAAACAGGATTTTACTGTTCTCCGATCAAGTTCACATCCTTCCTTTAGGGCCCCCATCAATTGATCAAATGAGAAATGGCATTGTTCTTTGTTTCTTTCCAGAAAAGCATAAACACATTCCATTGCTTCATCAACTCTGGGGTGTGTTCTGTATCCTCTTGCCCCTCCCCCAGCTCTCGGTGGTCGGTACAGCTTTTTCATACAAGCATCGTGGTACTGACCGTCAGCAGCAATAAGATCTAAGTCTGGGGGAACACGATTAATTATTTGTTGAGCCCCCTCATCTCCACGTGCCCGAGCTGCTAGCAACAAGTTGTCCCTTACCTCCATCTTCTCCACCAAGCGAACTGGATTTCGAGAAATCTAGGGGAGCTTTTTCTGTTTTTTCATATAATCCTCTTCATTTTTTTCCGCACATAGAAAGCAATGGCCCTTGAAAATAAACGCCTCACTTACTGACCTTAGCTTTGAAGATGGTCCAGGTGTACGGGATTCTGAGCGTAGAGCTACGTCTATCCGTCTTGGATCGGTGTAATTTTTTGAGCAGGCATTGTGAACTTTAATTTCATCTCTTTTCTTCAAAATCTGGCAGTGGTCGTTTCGCCCCCTTCGAACACTTGCGCTTAATAGAGTCTGAACTCCTTTCTTCTTCACAGTAATAACTCCGTCCAAACTCTTCCCGCAGATGAAGCACTCACTGTCCGGTGTTTGGGATGAAGAAGCCATCCTTCACCACTACAACTCACTCCTCAGGAAAACTCTTTCCAAGCACGTTGACTAAACCCGATGTGAACACTGGAAGTACGAACATCAACTGAATAAAACAAAAACAATATGCGTGTGTGAGAGTGTGAGTGTATATGTGTGGTTACATTTATACAAAAATGGTTCAAATAATATATAGATGCACTTCTGTGTTCAAAAAATGGTTGTAATATAATGAAAACTAAGAACTTTCACGAACACGGCGCTCTAGGGCTGAATCACAAAAAACGTATTTCCTATAGTTTTCTTAAATTTACCCCCACTCCTACCCATTGCTCGTAATTGTTTTTTTGATACAGGAGTTTCAAAGGAAATTAAATTTTCTACAACTTTCATTCAATAAACGTTTTGCTGAAATCAAGTTTTCCCCCTGTTTTTGCGATGGAAAGTGGAGCGAAAGTGAAAAATATGCCGAATCGCCAATTTTCTCCCTTTTTCGCCTTCTCGTAGCTCGAATATGCTTGGTCCTACAAAAAAAAACTTCTACATCAAAATTGTTGCAAATTTAGTAATCTACATTTTCTTATTTGGACATATCTTCAAACAAATGAACTGGGAATGAGCTAGAGGCCAAAAACTGAAAAAAGTGCCGATTTCTGACAGTTTTTTCAAGATGGCGGACGAAGCAAGGGGGGGGGGGGGGGGGGGGAGGATGACGGAAACTTGGATTAATAACTACCTAAGGGTACTAAACAACATCAAAAAATAAAAAACGATCCCACATCTGATGTAAGGTGAACCCCCTTTATGAGCCTCTATTGACTGGACTACATGGTTATAAAGAGACTTGTGAGACTAGCAATACTGTAATCTTCACATCGCCTACCATTAAACGTCTTTGGCAAGGTGATGAAGGTACATTTAAGCCAGTCTTGAGGAATCTAACCAGTTTGATAGACTAAATGGAGAAGATGTGTTAGTACTTTGATTACTTGATAGTTTGGTTCCACATGATCATCATCTGGACCAACTGCTTTCCTCTACTTTGCCTGATGGATGACTTAACACTTCTTCTTGTAAGTTGTCTCCAAAACAATAGTATCATCTGCAAATAGCTTTTCACCATACGAATTCCAGAGATTCAACCTTTCTAAGATGTTGTCAATGATGATATTGTTATCCATTATTGACCCAGTACAATATCTTGTATGCATTCCTATAGTACGGTATCTTTGAAATTTTTATGGATGTTACAAATGGCTACTTCTTGACATTGAGTTTGTAGCCACTGTTCCTTTGCCATACAAATCTTAGGGCAAATTTCCTTGTGAGATTGTTGGTACTTTCATGGATATCTGTTTATAAAACCTTCTCACTTAAGATCTAATACTTCTTCTGTCATTCATTTCTGTTTCTTTTAACTTCTTCTTTCACTCTGTAGATGTTTTTTTGTTGTTTCACATATCACATTCCAGTCCACCTCTATCTTCTGCTGGAAACTAACTTTCTTACCTCGTGATATTCTCAGATTAACGAGTCAACCAAGCCCCTCTTACACCTGGTTTTGTCTTGCCAAGAGAAGAATACAGATTGTGCAACTGTCTTACTACCGGGATTTCAGGTTTTCTTTCAACTCCCTCATCCTGTTGTAGTACTTGAATAATTTGAAGCTTAGATTTCTTTTAGGGTGCCTTCTACTTAAATACAAATTTTCATGCCAGTCCATAACAAAAGACAAACCAACAAACAGACAAAAATTAAATTGAAGGAGAATTTTTTTTTTAGGTAAAAATTCAAAATGTTCTAACAGAACGCTTACGTTATTTATGAAGTGAGTAAAGCAGGACATCAGTCTCTGTGCTCTGAGCAGACTGTTATAGATAAGTACAAAACCAGTCCAAAAATATTTCAAACTCAAGATATTAACTAGTCTTGCATATTTTCAAACTGTTCATCTAAACACATTTCTACCAAGTGACAACTGACTATTCAAAGCCTAAAATAATTCATAAATTCAATCGGCCAATACAATAAAAGATGCCAACTTATACATATATGTAACAAAATACAGTGTCTTGATATTTGCTTGGCTAGGACATTCTGGCTCACGCGCTCTGCCAGTGACGGCTCAGTTGCCGGCTGCCGCGCAAATATGTACGGCAGAGTTGGTGCTTACAAGGAAATAACTACCTTTACGTCTATTTTTATTGTTTACTGAACCTGTACGTTTGAATCTCTTAGCCAGTTGTTTTATTGTGATTGTGTATAGTGCTGTAATGCCTTATGCGAAATATTTGTTACGTGAACGTGTATATCTGCACAATACGTACATAAAGTGTAGCAAATCGTGCGCTAGAACAAGACAGAAGTTTTGAGTGAAATCTCCAGGGAGTCCCATTCCTATAAATCGGACAATAAATCAACTGGCTAAGAGATTCAAACGTACAGGTTCAGTGAACAATAAAAATAGACGTAAAGGTAGTTATTTCCTTAGTGAAGCTAAATTAACCGGAATAACCAGAAACTTCATAAGTAGATGCCCATTATGTTTGGCAGCAGATGGGGAACATTTTCAGCATCTACTGTAAGCATGGTGAGTGAAAATGCATTATACTGATTGTAAGCACCAACTCTGCTGTACATACGCGCACCCAGCAGCCGGCAACTGAGGCGTCACTGGCGGAGCGACAAAGTCCTAGCCAAGCAAATATAAAGACCCTGTATTTTACTATTAATAACATAACTATAACCAATTAATTTAACCTAATAACAAGGAGAGTATCCTTGAAGCAAACACATTTATACCACAATCTACAGGCCAGTTATTGTACAGGTGGTGTTTTGTATGTCTTCAAGCTTTTGCAGTTTACATTATAGGCTTCTGAGTAAGCCATGTTCAATCGAGAGGGTGCATTGTGCAAGTGAAGTTGTATGTTCCAAAGTTCTTTGTGTGTAGAAGCGTCCGATGGGTTGGCAATTGTTAATCAACCCTGCTAATGCATTGAGATTGGCTGAGATCAAGTTACTGCAAGCTCTTATTCATGAAAATGGTACTGGTGAGTAAGGTAAACTATTCGCATGTTTTCTGGTTTCTTTTATCAAGCAAAAATATAATCATCAGTTAGAAGTGAATACTGTTGTAAGTCGAACATGCAATTATGATGCTAGTGATGAGAATGAAGCGGCAAGCGGCAGTGACACAGTAAGAGAGAGAAAAGGTGATGGAAGCAGTGAAAGTGAATTCCAAACTTCTCCTTACAAGAAGTTAAAAGCCTAAGTGTCATTCCAGGGTTCAACGACACGTCACTAGTATATTATCTCGTTCGAGGTTTTAATAACACATACAACAAGCTTCTGAAAAGATACTCCAAACTGACAGCTAAAAGTAATGTTAAAATCATGTTGGTTTATACAGCAAAGAAAAGAGCAGGTGATACAGTTTTCAGAGGAAATTGTACACTTCAGTTCAATAACTATGAGTGCACAATGGACCAGTTTGATAAAGTGTGAGAATGTGGTTCTTCTATTCATTACTGGGCAATGGCCATAGCCAGAAATATTGAGTGGTCAAACTTTACGGTGTCACTGGGATTTATTACTAATTCGAAAAGAGGGTTTAAGATAACATCAAGTTGTATAACTATACTTTAAGCACAAAATGAGGTTATCATTCAGGGGCTTGGGCACAGTGGTCATTTGAGGCATGTGTAACTAGGGTGTGTGTTTGTAGATTTTAGGATAACCTGCGTTATTGCAATATCTGTAGTAAGTAATGTGTGTATTTGTAACCGAGGTGAGGATTGGGAAGGAATTGGCCGTGGCCTTAAGTTAGGAACAATCCCAGCATTTATCAGGAGTAGAAATGGGACACCATAGAAAATCACTCCTAGGATGGCTGAGATGGGAATCGAACCCACCTATTCTCAGTTGTGCCTCACGAGGTTGAGTAAACCCTCAGATCTAACAAGCACAAAATGCTAAGGATGATAAAGAAGAGATTATTCAAACTGCTCAGATATTTGTCACTGATGTTACTGTAATGAGCAAATTACAAAATTGATTCTATACAGAGCTATCAGTTCAACTACGAGCTTTTGTCTGAAAGAACATAATTTTTTAAACGGGGTGAGAAACAATGTCTTGGCATTAAAACCAACTTGATCAATATTACTTCTGTGCCACCTGTTTACAATTGTGGAGAGAATGTTTCTGAATCGAATTTCTGACTCTGTCGACAGGAAGATCATTAAAGAACATGCAGGTTTCAGACCAGGAAAGTCATGTACCAGTCAGATACTTAATCTAGCCCAGCACATAGAGGAAGGGTATGGTGGAAGCAGATTACAGGAGTTACTTTCATTGATCTCACGGCTGCTTATGACCGTGAATCATAAGAGACAAATAAAGAAGCTGTACACAACAACTAAGGACTACCGACTGACGCAGTTTATTCAATGTCTGTTGCAGAACAGAAGACTTGTGTGTGCTGGCTCCAATGTTATATAACATGTACATACCAATGATCAGCCACTGATCACTGGTACCCGGTCCTTCATCTATGCAGATGACACAGCTGTCGCTACGCAAGAAGTGACATTTGAAGTAGAATTCAAGCTAACATCTGTTCTAGAAGAACTTTATTTTTTTTATTTTTTTTTTATTTTCATACAGAGGATGTCCTTGAGGGCAAGGCCCTATAGTAGGACTATACATTGTTATATAATAAGGAATATTAAATATTATTTAACATACAAAAACAAAGTTACAGAGTATTTTATAATGACAGTAAGTTACTATTCAAGGTTTTATTAATTTTATAAATTAGGAAGTATCAGAGTGTAGTTGTGAAGAATTGTTTGCAGGCTTTTTTAAATTTTAAGACAGGATTTATTGACTTTATATGTGCTGGGAGAGTATTATAATCCTTTATAGCCTGGTTAAATATGCTTTTGGTGCCGTATTTAGAGGTGTAGACCCTGGGAATTGCAAGGTTCTTGGAATTTCTGGTGTTATACTCATAGTTTTGTCCTTGTAGAGGAAACTTTATTGTGCCTTTATACGAGAGTTCTCCACTTTTATGTATGAACAGAGAAGCAGATACTTTTATACAGGTTTCTAGAAGGGGGATTCCTGAGATTCGAACTAAATCTGCTGTATGGGTAAGTAAGGGAAGGGAATAAACTGCTTTAATTGCCCTTTTCTGGAGAGTACTTACTTGATTTAATAATGTGGTAGTGCATCTTCCCCAAATACTGCACATATATGTTATATGGTTATGTACTAGACTGTAATACAGTGTTTTTAATATATGAGATGGAAGAACATGTTGTAATTTGTATATTGCTCCTATTGCGGGAAGAATTTTTTGCTGAACTTTGTATATCTGTTCTTGCCAGCTCAGATGTTCATCAAAATTCAGGCCTACTAAGACCACAACCACCTGAAACCCAATCTGGATAAAACTCAAGTGTGTGCATTCCATCTGCGCAATAAGGAAGCACGAAGCAAGTTATATATCACCTGGGAAGGACACAAATTAAATCACTGTGCTTACCCCAAATATCTAGAGTTAAAATTGGATCGTGCCTTAACTTACAAACAGCACTGAACAGACACCAAACAAAGTATGTACCAGGAACAATCTCGTCTGCAAACTGACGAACACACCATGTGGGAGCAGTTCCTACTTTTGCTACCAAATACGACCATCAACGACACCTAGCTGCGAACTTGGCTACTAGATGCCACTGCAACCAGCACCTGGCGACGGACGTTGGAACTCGTGGAGTGTTAATCAAATCTAACCTACAAAAAGGAGCTTCACACAATTGCAGTTAGTTGAAGGTTCTTTTACTTATCATAAAACTATGACGTGGGCCCACCAGCTTTACTTCCCCTCCGAAGGAAGGCATACTGAGGGAGTTTTGGAGCTCTTAAAAAATCCGACGACTCCGGTTGGGTTTGACCCCATGATCTTGGGCACAGAAGCTCAGCGTGCTACCAACTACGCCACCGTAGCCGCAGTGGGGGGAAGATTGCGAAGGAAATTCTGAAGATGTTTTTTATTTTGGTTTTGAAATCACATTATTTTGTTGATAATCTCACTCATACTTATTGACTCCTGGTATGGACATAAAGATGATGATGATGATAATTGTTGTTTTAAGGTGCCTAACATCTAGGTTATCGGCCTCTAATGATCTGGGTGATAGCGAAAATGAGAATGAAATGGAAACCAAAACGAAAATTATGCGAGACGGAAAATACGTACAAAGAGAAATTCAGATGGAAACTACTCACAATATGGTCTTACAAAAGGGAATTTAGAACGAAAAGATTCACAAAAAGAATAGATTGGAAAACATCCACAAAACGTAGGCTAGATTCAAAATACGTACAAAATGCAATGTAGCGTCGAAATACTTACAAAATACAACTGAAATTCAAAATACTTATAAAATGCAAATGAGATCGAAAATACGTACAAAATGCAATTGAGGTTCAAAATACTTACAAAATGCAATTGAAATTGAAAATACACAATGCAATTCAGATTGAAATAGGCCGGTTCAGATTCAAAATACTCACAAAATGCAATTGAAATTGAAAATACACAATGCAATTCAGATTGAAATAGGCCCTATCCCAGTTCCAATCCAAATTATTCACAAAGTGCAATTGAAATTCAAAATACTTACAAATGCAATTGAAATTGAAAATGCTTACAAAATGTAGGGTAGATTCAAACGACTCATGTGGATTGACAATACTTACAAAATGCAATTTAGATTGAAAATACTTGACAAAATGTAATTTAGATTCAAAATACCCACAAAATGCAATTGAGAATCAAAATATGTGCAAAATGCCCACCAAACAAAATGCAATTTAGATTCAAAATTCGTGTGAAATGCGGTTTTGGTTGAAAATACTTACAAAATGCAATTGAAATTCAAAATACTCACTAAAAGGCCCGTCTACCTGCATTGAAAGACTTACTAAAAAGCAATTTAGATTGTCAATCTTTACAAAATGCAATTGAGGTTGAAAACAATCGCGATATGTAATTTAGATCGAAAAAACGTACAAAATGCAACGTAGATAAAAAATGCCTTAATAAATCGCTAAAAGGGAATTTAGATACACGGTGAACCAAGTAACAAAAACAGTGCGGGAATCTTAAAGAGAAAAGGAAATATAAGGAAAAGAGGAGAGGAGAGGGTCCGCCCCAAAGGTAAGGGACAAAAGTGGAAAACGGACCCAGCTCAGGAATCCCCCGGGGTCGCCAACTCCCGAACTTACCAGCCGTGAGCCCCTGAGGGTGTAGCATTATCTAGGGTGCACCAGAAGTGGTGGGGCTACATACACCCTGCCTCCTTAAGGGCCTTGAGCACAAGGCAGGAGTTAAAAGGAAAAGAAAAAGAAGGCTGACCCCTCACAGAAGGAGGGTATCCGGAAAGATGAGACAAGGGCCAATTAAGGCGGAAAAGTGAAAGACTCCCTAGGCCTCGGATAACCTAATACCGTCGGGGTCGGAAGAGAACAAGAGTTGACCAAGGGAGGTCGACAGGAAAGAAGACGGAGCCCGGCACAAGTAAGTGGAAGCAATGCCGGACTCAGCTGGGGTCCCGTGGTCGCCAACCCACGTCCCACTAGATGTGAGCCCCTGAGGGGTGGACATAAAGATGAACTAGTGGAAGCCCCTGGAGGATTTAACAATAATCCAGTGATTACTTAATGATGATTTTTCTTGAGCAGTGTCATCTTCTAAAAATGTTGAATACTGCACTTGTTCAGTATTGATGTCTTATTTATGTTTCAGAAGTCTTATTCACCCAATATAACCAGACTCTTAACAACTTGCTGATCGATTGAAGGGTGATCTTAAACAAAAACATGAAGGTACACAGATGTTATTTACCAATGCCCTCTTCATCTAAGACTTGGAAATGAGTCTTAGTCGTGGCAAGACACACAATGAAACTAACCTCCCTGGAATGAAGGAGATTTGGGTTTGAATTCCACTGTGGTCTCATCTTCAAGATTTACTAAACAGTTACGTACAAACATATTGAGAAATGATGATATTTTGTTATTGTTTTAAGAGGGAGCACAGAGAGGTCATCTGCCCTCCTATTAAAACATGTGTAAGACAAAGGCTTAGAGAAATGTGTGATAAACCAGAGTTCTTCATCTGAATGTTAATCACTAAGATAAATCAAATTATCCTTAGACAGGAAGCAAGGGGTACAAGTAAAGTCAGAAGGACCCAAGAGGTCTAAATCCTTTGTAAAAGTTCAGCTAAAAACAAAAATAATATTTGAATGTGTGTAGCTAGTAAAATGTCACTTGTAGAGCATTAAAAAGTGAACAAGTTATTCCTGTGTAGTTTCTTTGCACTGTGAGGTAAAGCCCGACTCAGGAATGTCTGCCGCGACACAGTTACGCACTCGAATTCGTTCACACCTCCTCTGGCACACGTGACACGTCCTGACTCCCCGAGTCCCGATGTAGCAACATCGTTCATTCTCTGCTTGGAATTGGCCGTGAGAACATAATGCTACGCAATGTAGACGAGAGCTTCGCTCACCTGCTCATTGTGCAACGACTTGGCAACATTACATTGGCTCCCCAACTCAGCAGCGGCTCGTATCGAACCATGTTTTAAAATAACATAAAGAGTAAACTACTGGGCATAGAATTGTGATTCATGTTTCTATATACTCAGTAAAATGCTGCCTTTCATCCTACTGTTATATAGAAACCGTATCGTGGCGAACTTGACCCCACGGTGCACGTGATATTTCATTTCGGTGACGCGTGACGCGAGCCGTCAGTCGTGCTAGACAGTCCTACTCCCCTCCCACTGTTCTGAAGTCACGCCTGTCCGGTCATATCGCGGCAGAAACCGCTGAGTTGGGCTATACCATGACTTTTAAGTGGTGGACATCTGTGCACTGCTCAACCCCAATCACCTGCTCATTCAGGGAGGAATCGAATGATGATAGGTTCATTAAGGATGAAAATGTACATCAACAGGTGTGGCAGAATTAACCAAAGCAATATACTGTATAAGGAAGGAAGAATGCACCAGGATCATTAAAAGAAGTTGTGAGCAAACATTTCACTCCTTGAGGAAATAGCAGATATTTGCAAATACAGTAAGGAACTTGGTTGCTCCTAGAACAAATTGGCCATCACAGGACTAGAATAGTTGTTTGTCCTTTTAGAGCTTTCTTTAAGGATCTGAAGAAATGAAAGGTAGATAGTGACAGATCAGGATGATAGACTAGGTGGAACAAAATACATCCTCAAGTTTCAAGGGGATAATGACTCCACTCCAATACAATTGTTATAGACATAGTGACCGATTGGTTCAAGTATCTGCCCTATTAGGCAAGGAAGCTTCATCTCCGAGACCACTGTGGCGATATAGTCTTCTTGCTGAGCATGGCAGTTTTAATTCTGCCTTATCTACCTACAGTGGTAGTCACTTCAACAGGCATCATATTATTCCACCTTAGTTCACTTATTTCTATTTTTTTCTCCAAAGTTAACCCAAAATTTGTCATAACTTTTTCACTTGGGTCTGCTTTATCTACAACCAGTTTAATGTTTCGCACTGTAACCCATACCCGATAAGGAAACTGACATGCCTGTGCTAAAGGTTGGTAGCAATGCAAACATTAGTTTCATGCTTCAAGAAAAATGCAATGCCAAAGCCACTACAATCAAGGAGTAAGGGATAGGGAGATACCTTCAAAGGACTTCCAGATGCTTCACTTTTCTCACTTCTACGGGATTTCTGCAAAGGATCAGAGCAAAATTAGGATGGGGTAGTGAAACTGTCTAGCACTGCAAGAAAAATATTGGAATATGTTCTCAATGAACTTAATATAATATCAATACTCTAGAGGAATTACAGAAATATAAAAAAACAATACACAGTACAACTTGCACATCACTTAGACAATACAAACACAAAAGCACATATCCCCAGGTCTTAACAAAAGCACTCAAATAAATAAACTGAAAACAAAATCAGTTTAGCAGACCTGAAATAATGTTGCAACTTAATATACACAAAAAATAACATACAATAAAGCCTCATACATACACAATGAAAGTAATTCCTATATTATAATGGAAGATAAGTAGCAGCGACATATCATGACCCTGTTAAAGGCTCCCACACAGAGACGCGATATGCAGTTCAGGATGATATGGTAATGTGATGAAAACTGATGTTTACCGAGTAGACCGCTCACACCAGCGTGGCATCTGGGATGTTTCATCTATAAGGTGCATTCAAAAAGTAACGAGCCGGAGGCTGGAATGCGCAAACCGGTGACGACATTGGCTAATCGTGGCATGTGTAACAAGGTGTGGTTCCGACCAGAGCGTGCAAGGTCACAGCCCGTCGCTAGAGGGCACGCGTGCACGTCACGTGACGATACAAAGCGAGTAGCAGCATGCATCAATCCTCCAATGCTGCCTGTCGCATTGCAAACAGTGACATGGAGGCGTCAACCGAAGAGCAAAGAGGTGTTGTTCGGTTTCTGAGAGCGGAAGGAGTAGGGTGAACGTACATTCATCTGTGAACACTGCATGCCCCTTGCAAGGGTCAAGGCGTGGTACAAGCGCTTCAGAGAAGGACGGGTGTCATTAGCCGATGATGCCCGGTCTGGGGCACCCCCCTGCATTACCGATGACAACGTCCAGCTGGTTGATGCACCCATTACCCAGGACCGCCGAGTGACAGTGAATGCCATAGCCACCATGGTCACTCCACGACCTCATACGGCCAACACCGTCGCGGCACTCCTGCAGAAATTCAAATGGGAGGTTCTCAGCCACCCTTCATACAGTCCAGACCTCTCTCCCTGTGATTATGCCATGTTTGGTCCCCTGAAAAGGGCTCTGCGTGGCCAACGATTCACCACGGACGCCGATGTCCAGCTGTACGTGCGGAATTGGTTCACATCCCAGCCCAGGGAATTTTATGAGACAGCCATTCACCGCGCGTGTCACAGTGGGACAAGTGCCTCAACAGCCAGGGCCAATACTTCTAACATACAGGTACTGGTTTCTGTAATTATGCCTCCGGCTCGTTACTTTTTGAACGCACCTTATACACTTCCAACATGCAGCACTGTTTAGAGGATATGCTATAAAGATTTAATTAAAGCAAAGAAGCTAGAGTTTGATCTAAACCAAGAACAGAAGTTAATATCAGAAGTAGAAGAAACACCATACAAGATTTTAAGAATTGAGACGACTCAACCACACACCTCCATTATTAACCCATTGCAGTGGATGATATATTTTCAGGACCTCTTTGGAAATCAGGCCTCAAACAAATTAACAAATGTGATATAAAACAGCCACCACTAAGTACATTCCAACCGTTCACAACAGAGGAATTGCACAAGGAATCTAATAAGTGGGAAAGCTGCAGGGAGTCAACCATCCTCACTTTATTCAAAGGACGATACCACCTCATACCGCTGGAAAACAATATTTTTAAGATATTATCAAAACTCTTGAAGAATCGCATATCATCTTGGGTAAGGCATATACGGTAATACCTCCAAATCAATATGGTTTTATGGAAAGCAAAACAATTACATGTGATAACAAATATTTGTTATGGATTACAGAAGAGGGACGAACTATAGGATGGCATGTTTTGCTCATCATGAGAGCATCATCAGATCCCAAACTTCAAATTTACAAACCAAAATAGCCCTACAAGACACTATTCTTAAAATCTCTTTATAGATTCTATCTAGTCTGCCATTGTGAAAGGTTGGAATATACTTACTGCTGGCTCTTTTAGAAGCTGTATTAGTAGTTTATTTTATGATTCTGTCGATCCTATGAGGGTTGGTGTTTGAAGACCGTTTTTCCATTTCATGATTGAAATTGTCGGATTTAGTAGTGTCTGGAACGGGGTGCACTCAGCCTTGTGAGGATAAAGAGTAGCTGTCTGACAGTGAGGCATCGCCCTGGTAAAGAAAACCATGATTAACGGCCGAGGAGACCCGACACGCTGACATGCATCACCCACAATCTGCAGCCCAAATGGCTGGGCAGCGGTCGCTTGGTAGGTCTAGGCCCTTCATGGGCTGTAGTGCCACAGGGGAGGGTTGACAAATACAAAACAGTATTATTTGATCCACTTTTGAGGAATACCATATTCATAACACGAAGAAACTAGCAGACTGAAGTCTGAAATTATTAGAACAATATGAAAAGCTAGTGATAGAATGAATGAATTTTAAGACAGGATCATTCTTATATAAGTAATGTATACTGGCATAGCCTACTTGTGAAACCGATTTTAAATCATTACCTTCTACATGAGACCAATATGAGCAGATCAAGTCAACAGAATTAACCGTTCCCTATAACTTGTGATGTTGAATCCTTATGACTACCTTATGACCAGGCAATGCTGACCAAACGAGAATGTTGATGAAGATCATTCTTGATACCATGACCATGTCATTGTCTGTGTTGGAAAGAGTCTTTCGTCTTTCTCCCAATTATTGTGTTGGCTTTTGCTCCTATTTTAACTGATCAATATTTGTTAGATCAATTACAAAACTTACTTGGCTGTTTATTTAAATGAATTGCATAGTACGATTATTCTACCACATTTAAAATTATTAGTGAATGAATGATATTTATTCAATTAATTCCAAAGAGCCATAGGCTCGTACAGAGGAATTGTACAGTAATATGTGTGTTTACACACCAGGAAGAAAATTCTGAAGGTAACACAAATTGATGAATAAGGGCATAGGCCTATTAGTAAAGTTGATACTATATCTAAGATTGTTTAGACCAAGGTCTCTTAAAATGATAAGCACAGGATTTTTGAGCTTATTTGATGTATTACGATGCATCGAATTTTTCCCACAATACTTTCGTAGTTTTCCTCTTAAATACTGACAAAGTTGGTGCACTTTTTACTTCATCGGGAAGTTTATTATATGACTGTGATGCAGAGAACTTGAAACTATTTCTACCGTATTTAGAAGAGTGAATGATATATAAGGCTACGTCCTTCGCATGCCTAGTTCCATAAGAATGATTGTCCGAGTTCAAGATGTAGGGAGAACTATAGAGTATTGTGTTGTGTTTAATTTTGTATATTAGCATAGCTGCTCGGAGATCTGCACTTATGCTGAGGGGTAGAATTTTACTTCTGATGTACAGATCTTTTACTGGAGTGCAGTAAGGAAGGTTAAATATGTTTCTAATAGCCCTATTCTGAATAGTCATTAAATCATTCCGTGTGGATTTCCTGCAGTGAGCCCAAATAACATTTAAATATTGGAGCTTGCTATGTACAAGTGAATAGTAGATTTGTTTTACAAGGTTTAGGGGAATAAGATACCGAAGTTTCCTTAGGATCCCTACTATAGGTGAGAGTTTCTTAGCAATTCGTTCAACGTGTTCAATCCAGGTCAGGTGTTTGTCGATGATTAGACCTAAATACTTTGCCTGATTAACCTCTTTTATTTCAATATTATTTATATATATTTTGTCATGTGTGATTTCTTTCATGCTTTGCTTTGAAATTACCATGTAATTGGTCTTCTGTAGGTTCATTGTTAATTTATTGGCCTGGAACCATTGTGAGAGAGTATTTATATCTTGTTGCACATTTTGTATGATTTCAATTATGTCTTTCCCAGTGTAGAAGATATTTGTATCATCTGCATACAATTTGATATGCCCTCTCAAATTACATTCCACAATATCATTTATATAAATTAAGAATAATGTAGGTCCAAGTATAGATCCTTGTGGAACTCCATGAGTTATATATTTTCCTGAACTTATGCATTTATTCAAAGCTACATGCTGCTTTCTTCCAATAAGGTAGCTTTGGAACCATTTTAGTGCTATACCTCGGACACCAGCATTTTCTAATTTTGATAACAGTATTTTATGATCTACTGTATCAAAGGCTTTTGTGAGATCAATAAATAACCCAACTGCCATATTATTTTTGTCAATAGTTTCTTGTAGCATTGTTATTAGGTCAATAGTTGCTGCCTCAGTACTAGAATTTTCCCTGAATCCGTATTGCATATTATGAAAGAATGTATTCTTGTTCAGAAATGAAAGCAATCTTGTTTTTACCACTTCTTCCAGAATTTTTGAAACTACCGATAAAATAGAAACAGGTCTATAATTATTTGGATTTCTTTTGTCACCACCCTTAAATATAGGAACTACTTTGGCCACTTTTAAGTCATCTGGTATCATGCCAGTAACTAAGGACTCATTAATCATTTCAACCAAGATTTTAATAAATGATTGTATATTGTTTTTAATGAAATTTATCTTGATCCTATCTAATCCACAGCTCTTTTTATTCTTTAAATTTGTGATGATGGACTTGACCTCTGCTTCATCTGTCGGATATAAGTAGAGAGAATTTGACTGATTGTGGTCCTTACTGAGGATTTCCTTCTGTTCAGGAATAGCTTTTGCTAGACTTCCAGCAATGTTTGTGAAGAACAAGTTAAATGATTCACATAGTTCTTGATTGTCTGTGATAATTTTGTTGTCTATTTCAAGTGAAGTGCATGTCTCAACTGTTGGTTTTTTGTTGTGTATGATTTCTTTGATAGTCTCCCAAGTTTTATTAGAATTGTTTCCATATGTTCTGAATTTATCTGAGTAGTAATTTGACTTTAGTCTTCTTTTTAAGTTTGTTACATTATTCCGGCATCTACAGTATTCTTGGTTCATATCATTATTATTTCTGTGAAGGGGATTTTTGAGCTTTGCATGCAGAGTGTCTCGTTGTTTTATAAGTGTAAGGAGTTCAGCTGTGACCCATGGTAAGTTAGTAGTCTGTCTGTTATTGTTAGTATTGTTTGTTATTTTTCTTTGGCTATGCCTGTTCCTTAGATTAGAATTGTATTGTTAGGTAAAGAGTGGGGGATGAAGTAACTTAAGTGTTTAGCAACTTGTATATCACATTCAGTTATAGTTAAGTTGTCGTCTTCTTTATTTCTCTCACGGCGATTTACCTGGAACTTTTGAGCCTATATAGAGCATATCTGATGGATGTACCTCAACCATGTGCTATTCCTAGCATATTTACATTGACCCATGCAAGCTACGAGTTTCCCATGTGGTTTTGGAACATATATGAGCGCTGCTATGTAGGGCATGGATCGACCTTGCATCATGATTTTGCTTCCATGTCTCCGTTGCCATGTACAGTTGTTTAGCTGTAACAGTTTACTTTTGTATCTTATCTATGGTTCATCTGAGACTGATGCTGCTCTGTGGATACTGTAGAAGTACTTGATGTTGGATTATGAAGATATCTTCGCATAAAGCAGGATTGTTGTCGTCTAAAGGCTATCTGAATTTCTTTTTGAAAGGATTGCGCACGAGGAGCTAATTTGGAAATTGTCAGCTGCACGACTTGGAACTGGAAATAATGTATTATACCCGGATCGTTCACACGTCCGTGACATTGTTGACATTATTATTTTGGAAAGAAGAGTTATTAATTGAAGAGATTGAGGGAATGGATGGTTTGAATAACGCGCAGGAGACTCAAGAGTGCTGAGGGAAGCACGCATCGCAGGGGCGAGTGACGTGAGTTTATGACGTGGAGCCCGCATACGTCACAAGAAATATTTTTCTGGAATTACCTTTAGGAGAAGAGATGGACGCTAGGACATTAGCACACTTTACTGGCAATTACAAGAGAAGGAATTTGAGCTATCAAGCGTTAAAATCGGTCCAGTAGAAGCCGAGATACGAGATGGAAAGTTCAGGAACAATTTCTCGCTGGACTATATAAAGGCCACGATTCTTAACATAGTCACATCATTACAATGGAGCATTTGCTCATGTGCGGAACTACGTAACGTGAAGTGACAATATACACGCCAAGATACTGACGCTCGAAGGACTTAGTCGCCGTACCAGTGGTCAGCACGACTTAGTTTTTGTTCGAGTGAACAAACTTAACTTTTGGCAGCGAATGGACTTAGAATATCCACTGACTTTCAGGTCATATATTCTAGTCAGGTGTCGAAACCATTCACAGAAGTTAGCCTACAAAACGATGTATTTCTTGTGGTGACTATACATCAGGCACTTCGAATTTCATCAGGAGAAGTTTTATTTCATCAGTTCGTTTATGCAGCTAATAGGTGTTCCTATCTTAGCGTGCAAACAAAACCACATTATTTGAATATGAGATTTATTCTCAAATCTACAAGAGTACTGTACCAGTCTATGACTGAGCAACTTTTCGTCACGTTACATGGTACTGGTGATAGCGGGAGTTATTTCGAACGAGTAACTGCGAATATCAACATGCTCCGCTAAAACTACTCGTAGGATTGGTAGGACATGGAGACGAACGAGGTATATGGATACGGCAGATGGCCATGGGAAGACACTGTTGGAATAGTGTCCACCGCAGGACGTGCCCTTCCTCTACATCAAGAATGAAGTAAGACAACTATTCATGTACTATCTACTAACCTGCAGTATTAGAGAATTCCATATTTTTGAACAGTCACGATCAGAAATCAACACACATTTTTCACCGTAGCCAGATTTTCGATTGTATTTGTCTGGATGACAAATGGAACTGCTGTCTGACAATTTATTTTTCGATCTACGATTTTTGTCAGTACAGGCATTAGTTCATGTTCCGACATGAAATATTTCGATTATTCCAAGGGATAGAAGTATTTTTCTTTAATTCTTATTATGAGAGCAGAAGTAATTGTGGCTTGGATTATTTAAATAATTTGATTTATATAATAATAAAAATAATAATAATAATCAAGTGTGAAGTGAATAAGTTAATATTATAAATAATAACTATACCCATTGAAAGATGGGAAACACATTTTAGAGAAGTACTACAAGCCAAGGATACAAGACCAACACCATCAGGAAATGAAACCTATGAGGCAGACGATCCAATAAAACCCTTTACCTATCATGAAATAGAAGATGAAATTCAACGCACAAGAGACAACAAAGCATGCGGGCCTGACGGTATATTTAACGAATACCTGAAAGCCACAGCCCCTTTCTTGATAGAAAGCTGGACATTAATATTTAATGAATGCTTACGGAAAGGCACTATCCCAGATAAATGGCGACACGCCACCCTAAAGGTACTGTATAAAGGAAAAGGAGATGCAGGAGATCTTAATTCATACAGAGGCATAGCCCTTGAATGTACAGTTTTCAAGATTCTAACAAGTCTACTAACAAGACGGTTATATTATATGACTAGCAGGGCTATTCCAGAAGAGCAATTTGGCTTCATGAAGGGATGATCAACAATTCAGGCAGTAAAATGTCTACAGGATGATATATAAACTGAACTGCAATATACAGGCGGGAAACTACATGCGGTATTTGTTGACTACACAAAGGCATTTGACCTAATGAGCAGGAAGAAAATAATGGAAAAAGTAGAAGAGATCACAGGAAGAACATACGAAACAAGACTATTAAAGAACATACTAGCAAGAAACATCATTGAAATAGACGACACGGTGACAAGATCCAACCCAATTGAGCAAACAAATGGAGTGCTACAGGGGGATCCAATCAGCCCCCTACTCTTCATAATAACCACAGCTGAAATTCCAAACGCTATTGATACCGAAAATGTAAAAATATATATGTACGCTGATGATATGGCCTTAGTATCACCAAGCATACAAAACCTACAGGTAGCTTTTGACAAATTGACTAAATGGACAGAAGGAAATGATTTAAACTTAAACGAAGACAAAACTGTGGTAATGACTTTCAGGAAAGGAGAGAGACGGACAGCGAGCGACAATGTTAGATATAAACAGACAACATTAAGACATGTAACAAATTTTAAATACCTAGGATTTATCTTTCAAAACAAAGGATTTGTATACACTATGCACATCAAAGAGCGAACAGCAGCAGCAACAAAGGCAATTAACGGCATAAGAAATTTAAGAAGATTATCATTGACCACAGCGTTGACTCTCTTCCGCTTAAAAATTTTGCCCATACTGACGTATGGTTTAGAGATTATATGGGATCACCTTGGCAAAACGAATCTGAAAGACTTAGAGAACGTCAAAGGAAATTTTCTTAAAAAAGTACTATGCTTGTCGAAATATACTCCAAATCGACTGGTCTATATTCTGACAAGTGAACCTTTTCTAATTGAAAAACTTCGACTCGACATGCTTTTACCCTGTACATCAGCATACTCAGATTTACTAAAAGAGCTGGAAGGTAAAAGAAAGGACATATGGGAAGATTTTTATGCCACAGATGCCATGATAAACAAGGAATGGATGAGAGCAGAATATGACCTTCGCCATCTAGTGACAAGACTAGCAGTTCATGGCTTCCACCATCGTGTGTGCCAGACAGAGAAGTTCCATAAGGCTGACACAGAATGCCTGTGCAGATTATGTGGAAAGCAGTGTGAAAGGTACCATGTGCTGGTGTGTACCGAGAGAAGGACATCCCTAAATTCTTTCTGCAAAGACTAAATTTTATTTATGTATGAGAGTGTGAAATGTGTATATATGTATACTGCATTATGGCTATTTGGCTGCATTAAATATTATTATTAAATAATAACGATGCTATTTAAAGTTATAAATAATTAGGGAGTGATAATACCAAACATTAGGAACTAAATTAAATTAATTGTTAATTGTGATTAAATAGTTAATGCATTAAATAAAAATAATAGGAGATGTTAATAATAATCATTTACCGATGAGATTTAAATATTTATTAAAGGAATAGGGTGATAATAATCATTTATGACATTGATGATGCCTAAATATATATTTTTGTAATAATAATAATAATAATAATAATATTAATAATAATATCCGCCTCGAGGAGGACGTAGAGCTGACTACGGCTGGACGGGTCCACAGGTGGCGGATAGTGGATCGCCCTCTAGATATGGAGGGTAGCTGCGACATAAGCAGGGCAACCTGACGAATAAGCAGTCCCGGACCAACAGCGGCATTGCTAACAGGATGTGGTGGGTCTGTGGATGGCACCACAGTCTCTATAAAATGCCACATATATCCAAAGACAGCAATGTGACAAGGCGAGTCAGTGCCGCCATAAGCACTAGCCAACAGCGTCTGTACTCCATGTTAGGGGCGGCTGTGAAAGGCGTCTGTACCCCATGTTAGGGGCGGCCTAAATGAAATCCTGGCAGTAGGTATAAAACGCAGCCCATTGATAATGGAGAAAATGTCAAAGAGGAATGAGCCTCGGAAAAGGACGCTACCCGAGGTGCGTCGGGGCACGTTTGGAGCTGGTGCTGAACGTGACAGCAGGCGAACCACCAGTGACATGATGCTGAACAGGCGGGCACATGTCGGGTCACCCGAAAATTCTACAGCCGACAACGCAGATAGGAGAACCCAACAGCCGTCATCTCCCCCTGTCGAAAGTGTTTCAAACATTCAATTGACCACTAAGGCAGGCAAACTGAGGCAGCGCTTAAAATGGACTGATGAGATGAACAAATTCATAATGCGCTCCTACTTTATTGTTACAAACTTAGAGAGAGACCTCACAACATATAGGAAAGATTTGCACAAGTTGTTTGTGGAGAATTTTCCTGACTACTCTTTCGTTACAGAACAAAGAATTGCAGACCAAAGACGTGTAATAGTGAGGAACAATAGACTTCCTGCAATAATGATTCAAAGTCTTAAAGAGGAAGCAGCAAAAATTCTAGCTTCAGAATCCAACAATGAAAGCAGACCCACATTATTGATTCAAGCTGTTCAGGAAGTAATCTGCAGAAATGAAACAGGGGAAGGGGGAATTATTGAACCAACTATCCCTACTAATATCTCGAGTTCTGATGAAACAAGTTCCATTGAACATGTGTTTAAAGAGGCAATGACAGAATTTATGGGCCTTAAAGTAGAATATCGACCAAAGCTGCCCAAACTCCTAGAAACAGCAAAGAGTAAATCTCTTGTCAGTATGACAAATAACATCCTAAAACAGTATGTGGAAACATCCAATAATCTAGAAGAAACAAACTCTCTTGTATATTGCGCAGCAGTAACTGTGATAAGGCTGAACAACCAGAAACTAATACCTTTGTCTGGAAGCTCTCGTGGAAAAGGTGCGGATGCAGAATACATTCCACCCTGGCAGCGTCGATTAGAAAATGACATCAAGGAACTGAGGAAAACCATAGGCCAACTAACAGCATATTTAAACAATAAAACTAAACCCAAAACCAATCGAAAGCTGAAAAATATATTCAGAAAAATCAACAGCCATATAAAGGAATATGATCACACAGAAAAAATCAAGGAATACATTGACAACCAAAAGCTAAAATTATGCGCAAAAGCAGCGAGACTCAGGAGGTACAAGGAATCACGAGCGAGGAAAACACAAAACAAACTTTTCTCCAACAATGAAGGTCAATTCTACAGAATGATCAAACGAAACAAACAATCCATGACAAAAGCAGAACCTCCTAGCACGCAAGAAACGGAAGATTTTTGGAGAAGTGTATGGGCTGCGAAGTCACCGCACAATGAAAATGCAAATTGGATCAACGAAGAACGAAATAGCAATAATGTATATGAAGAAATGGATTTTGATACCATTGAAGAACAGCATGTGTATGATGCTATAGGGAGAACTCAGAATTGGAAAGCGCCGGGCACAGATAAAATTCACAATTATTGGTACAAGCATTTCACGTGCGTACACCAGAAGATAGCCCAGCAATTTACTTACCTCATCCATCATCCTGAGGAATGTCCTGATTTCCTTACAGCTGGAATTACATATCTAATCTCAAAAGAAAGTGGAAATACTAAAGACCCATCAAACTACAGACCTATCACCTGTCTCCAAACACTTTACAAACTATTTACGTCCATAATTGCGGACGAAATATACAAGTTTCTCGACAAACGTAACATTTTGGCTGAGGAACAGAAAGGATGCAAGAAGCTGTCGCAAGGATGCAAAGAACAGATAGTTATTGATTCTGTGATAACACAACAGGCGATACATAATCCAAGGAATCTATATATGGCATACATAGATTACCAGAAAGCATTTGATTCAGTCCCGCATTCATGGCTGAAAGAAATCCTCCATATGTATAAGATTAACCCTGCTGTAATTCACTTCCTGGAGGTCACGATGGATAATTGGAAAACAGTACTGTATACTAAGACAGACAATGAATGTGTCACATCTGACACAATAAAAATTGAGCGTGGTATCTATCAAGGAGACTCGCTAAGCCCATTATGGTTTTGCTTAGCCATCAATCCTCTCTCTAAAATTCTAAAATCCACCGGTTTCGGATTTGACATCAAATACTACAACAGGAAATACAGAATATCCCATCTCCTTTATATGGATGACCTCAAAGTATATGCACACAGTGAGACTCAAATGAATGCCATGCTAAATATAATAGATTCATATTCATCCGATGTCCGAATGACGTTGGGAGTGAAGAAATGCAAGCGTCTGACAATTGAAAGAGGTAAATATGCAACTTCTGAACCACATGAGCTACGCAAAGGATCTCTAATTGAAGGAATGACTGAAATAGAAACCTACAAATATCTGGGATTTGCTCAAAATACAACTCTGGATCATAAAAGTATCAAAGATGAACTCATTGGAAAATATACCACAAGACTACATCAAGTGCTGCGAACCAATCTATGTTCAAAGAACAAAATTAAAGCTATCAACACATACGCTATACCAACCCTAGTATATTCATTTGGGATTCTGAAATGGTCAGCAACAGAAATGGAAAGCCTGCAGAGAAAAACAAGGACCCTTCTCACTACTTACCGTTTACATCATCCAAACGCCTGTAAAGAAAGGGTCACTCTTCCACAAAAGATGGGAGGTCGAGGAGTACTAGATTTACAAATTTTGCTCCAGAACCAAATTAAAACCCTTAGAAGATATTTCTATCAAAGAAAGGAAAATAGCATTCTCCATAAAGCCATTGTACTTGCTGATAAACACACTGTATTGAACCTTCGTACATCCTCTGATGATCATATCAGCCAGCCACTACACTTACATGAAAAAGAAAAGGCATGGGGAGAAAAGATCCTCCATGGAAAATACTACAGCAACCTATCCCAACAGAGTATTGATAAAAACGCATCGTGTGTGTGGTTACAAAGTGGTCGACTGTTTGGAGAAATAGAGGGATTCGCAATTGCCATCCAAGATCAAGTCATTGCTACAAAAAATTACAAGAAATACATCATCAAAGATACCAGTGTAATTTCAGACAAATGCAGGCGATGCGCCATTCGTCTCGAGACCATTGACCATGTCACTGCAGGTTGCCCAATACTAGCATCAGTTGAATATACAAGATGGCACAATCAGGTTGCAGGCATCATTCATCAAGCACTCGCACAGAAATATAAATTAACTGAGGAGTATATCCCTTACTACAAGTATCATCCACCATCCCTCCTCGAAAATGAACTGTGTAAAATATACTGGGACACTGGTATTGTGACAGATAAAACAATAGATCACAATCGACCAGACATCATAGTAGTAAATAAGGCTGATGGCACTACATTTATAATAGACATAGCAGTCCCCAACGACACCAACATCGAACGTAAACACAATGAAAAAATCTCCAAGTATAGACAGCTTGCAGAGGAAATCAAGAGGATATGGAAGATGAACTGCGTCCGGATAGTGCCTGTAATCTTGTCAGTCAATGGCCTCATACCTCACTCACTCCACAAGAGTCTGAAGGAATTGGATCTTCCGCCGACAATCTACAAGAGTATGCAGCATTCGGTCCTATTGTTCACATGCAATATTGTGCGATCCTTCCTTGCTTGTGAATGAGTGATAATGAACTCTCATATTTTGTATATACATGATATGTATTATAGTTTGTATTATAGTTTTTATGTATTGTTGTAAAGCACTTGGTTTAACCCGTGCTTTAGAGTAACCCATGTTTGTAATGGTGAATTGAATAAATAATAATAATAATAATAATAATTTGTGGATGAATTTAATTAGTTGGAAGGACTTAAATTAAATAACTTCGTTTATTTTTGAATAAAAGTTTGGAAGTTTAAATAAATTTAAATGAGTTTATGGATGAAGAGAATGAAGTAGTCAGATTTTTGAGCTCAGAATTAATTTTTCCAAAAGCACTTAAAAAAAAAATCAGATGAAAAGAAAGGAACGGCAGGTATTTAATGTATCAAGTTAGGGAGAATTTATGTAAATGGGAGGCAAAGAGATATTGACCAGAATTTATTTTATTGGTAAAATAACACTGAAGAACACAGTCTAGTAATTGACAGAATATTACAAGAAAAAAAAATTGATAAAAAAATAATAATAATAAGTAATAATAATATGATGTTGTGTGCAGAATATTTTGGTAATGATTTTAGTGTGCGTTTGGCGACACTTAAAGTGGTGGAGACCTTGGGGGTCATTCAAGTGGGTTTTGTTCCCGTAGTTGTGGGCACACAAGGATGTGCGTATGTTTGAAAGAGCCTGTGGGCTTAATTTGTAAAAGAAGGGTTAGGCAATGTGGACCGCCCCATATTCTTATCAGATTTCACTATTCTGTTAATCCAAATATTAAATATATTTTTTTCTGGATCAACTTGAAGTTCCGATGGTATGCCTAAATAAATAATTCAAGAACATGAATTTAGATTTGTTGAACCTGACCGAGAAAAAAATAATAAGATGAAAAGTGCAAATGAATTAAAATAAATAATTAATGAATTTTTATTTTTGGAATAATAATAACAGTGGAAATGAACAAATAAAATATTCATCATGTGAGAGGTTGAGAAAACTTGTTATAAATAAAGTGAAGGGAAATTTTGAAATTTATTAATTAATAATAATAATAATAATAATAATAAATCTTTTTTTTTTTTTTTTGAGATTATATGAACATTTTGGTGATAGAAAATTTTTGATAACATAAAATTTTGGTGAAGAGTTAAATGATTTAATCCGCTGATGGTGGATAGCAATAATTTATATTGTTTACAACAATTTTTGTGTAATGTTAATAACATATGAAAATAATTTAATTTTTTTATGACATTTAAACAAATGAAAGTGAGGAAAAAAGAAAGTTAAATTTTCAAAATATTATGAAAAGTTTTTGAACAAATTTCGTTTTTTGGAAATTGAAAATCTATATGAACAATTATTAACATTCGACTTTATGTCAGTCGAGTATTGATATTGTTATGAAACAACGAATCAGTGATATGATAATTTTTCCAAATAAGTCTAATTTTGGAATAACACCGAATGAATCAAGAGACTATTTTTTGGAAAATGTTTTGTTACGACTATTTGAAAAATCAAATGCAATCTTTCGAAAAGTGAACTACGAACATGTAAATATTAGGGATCACTCAGAACTCTTTATTGAACAGTGATTACCAGTGTAAATATTCTTTTTTGAATTTTTTTTTTGGATATCAGAATGGACTAATTAATTTTCTGATTATCATATCTGCGACATTCTAGTAATATTTTAGGGACTGTTGATTTCTCATGTGTGATTTGTTTTATCTTTGTTGAGGTTTTTGTCATTCGAATCATATTTTTATCTATAAATAAATTGAGATTTTAAGGAATGTGTTAGTTAAAAAAAAAAAATTCTCACCTTACCTTACTTGTGAATTGCCGAGATCAGGGATGCCAGATTAGACCCAAGTATTCACCTAGATAGACCCTGAG
The DNA here is from genome assembly GCA_946902985.2 of Meconema thalassinum. NCBI lineage: Eukaryota > Metazoa > Arthropoda > Insecta > Orthoptera > Tettigoniidae > Meconema > Meconema thalassinum. The sequence goes on from OX336390.1 coordinate 935,861,566, forward strand.
ATATATTTTCTCGTGCTAATCTGATGTCGGTATTTTACAAAATGTGGTCGTTGGATCTCGGTCCAAACGGGCACAGTATGGGATGGCCAACTAAGCAGTAGGTTTGAACTACACGATTGCTCAGGCAATAAATACTATAAATCCAGCCTTGGAGGCTGGATTTAGACAGCTCCTTAACCCGGTCCATGAGGCAATTATAATTGGCTACATGGATAATTCTTGCCAGGCGCGTCCACGTCGCGGGGGTGGGCAACGGTACTGTAATATACCATGGAACTACAGTACCGGCTAAGTTCTGGTGAGGACCCAGTCCTATGGGGTATAACATAGGCCCCATGCACAGGGTTACGTGCGGACCTCAACGGAATCAGCAGCGGAGAAGATGGACTTCGGAACGGAGGAGACTGCGGAACAGGCAACCCAGTACTCAGGGAATAGTATGAGTACAGCATCAATCGGCAGAGTCTGTTTCCCAGGTTAGGGGCGGCTGCAAGGGCATCTGTTTCCCACGTTAGGGGCGGCCTGTATAATAGCTGGCAGTAGCTTCATAAAATGCCTTTGGGAGTGGCGACCCCATCGTAATAATAGCCTAAAATGGAAATGGCACTTCAAATGATTCGGAGAAGGTTAGGGCGTACCCGGGAGGCTACGCGCAGTTCTTTTGGTACTGGGGGAACTGTGAGAAATGGGCGACCAGTAACTGAAATGAAAGTGGGAATCATGAATGTCATTACCCTGACAGGCAAGGTGGAGGAGGTGGTAGACTTCATGGAGAGGGAGAATGTTGGATTGATGGGGCTGAGTAAGTGAAATGGAAAGGTAAAGGAAGGAAGAAATTGAAGAAAGGATATACATTATACTGGAGTGGTGGCCAAGAGGCAAAAAATGGCGTGGGACTGATAACCTCGAAACAACTGGAGGAGTATGTTGAAGTGGTCGTGTGTGTGAGTGACAGAATAATGAAAATTAGAATGAAGATGAAAAATGACGTGATGGACTTCATACAAGTGTATGCACCACAGACTGGAAACAGAGAAGAAGATATTGAAGTATTCCTGGAGGATGTAGAAAGAGTAATTTCAGATGTAGAAGTGGGTGATCATGGGAGATATGAATGCACAAGTCGGAAACGAGAGACAAGGAAAGGAAGAAGTCATTGGACCATATGGATATGGGAAAAAGAACCGGGAAGGAGAGGAACTTGTAAACTTTTGTGAAAGGAATGGACTGATAGTGGGTAATTCATGGTTTCGGAAGAAAAACAGCAGGAAAATTACGAGATATGGTTGGGCGATAGAAGAACAAAATCAGTAATTGATTACTTTCTGGTGGAAAGGGCTAATCGCAGAAAGCTGATAGATGTGACAGCTTTACCAGGAGAAGCATTTGATGGGGACCATAGAGCTGTGGTGGCAAAATTTAGATGGGAAAAATTGGAAAACCTAAAGGAGATCAGAGAAAGTAAAATAAAAGTATGGAAATTGAAAGACAAAACTGTACAGAACGATTTTCAGGAGAGATTGAAGCAACAAATCCCAGTTACTGAAGTGGAAAACATAGAAGAGGAATGGTCCCACTTTAAAAAGGCATTTGTTGGTGCAGCAGAGAGTGCTTGTGGTAGGACGTCAACAAGATTGAAAGAGAAGGAGACACCGTGGTGGAATGAGGAAGTGAGGAAAGCAGTGAAAGAAGAGAAGTCTGCATGGAAAGAATGGAACCGAGATCAAACAGAAGAAAAGTATCACGACAGCAAACGGAGGTGTAAGAAAGTGGTAGGAGAAGAAAACAAGAAAAGTTGGGAAGAATTTACACGAAGAATGGAAACAGATGTAAGTGGCAGTAAAAGGATGCTGTATGGGCATCTAAGAAGTAAGAGGAAAGAAAGTGTTACCACAAAGCTGGTGAAAAAGGAAGATGGAGAGTTGTTAACACACCCAGAAGAGATAAAGGGACGATGGAAGGAGTATTTCGATAAACTATTGAATGTGAGCAATTGTACTGGTGAGATGGAAGTGACACAACCTGACAACTCTATAACAGAAGATGATATAACAATGCTGGAGGTGGAATTAGCAGTACAGAAAATGAAGATGGGAAAAGCAACAGGGGTGGATGAAATCAGTGTAGAAGTGATAAAGGCTGCTGGACCTGTTGGTATGCAATGGTTGTATCGACTGCCAAAGTGTGTGTGGAAACGGAAATGTGTACCAGAGGACTGGGAGAAAGGGCTAATAATACCAGTGTTTAAGAAGGAGGACAAGAAGGTGTGTAATAACTATAGAGGGATCACCCTCTTATCACAGATAGTAAAAATACTGGAAAGGATATTAGAAAGAAGAATGAGAAGAAAGGTGGAAGGAGAGTTGCAAGAGGAACAGTATGGCTTCAGGAGTGGAAGATCCACAGTGGACCCAATCTTTAGCGTGAGGCAGGTGATGGAAAAGAACTGGGAATATGGAGAGGATTTGATCATGACTTTCATAGATCTAGAAAAGGCATATGATAGTGTCCCCAGAGAGAAGGTATGGGAAACCATGGTTAAGAAGAGACAGGGAAGAGAAATGTTGGAAATGGTGCAAGCAATGTACAACAACTGTGTTAGCAGGGTACTGACTCCAGTTGGAAAGACAGATTGGTTTAGGAACAAGACTGGACTAAGACAGGGGAGTGTGCTGTCACCTCTCTTGTTGATAATGGTGATGGATGAAATTGTAAAGGAAACAAAGGAAGAATATGGACATAAAGAAATGAAGTTACTGTTATTTGCAGATGATATTGTGGTCTGGGGAAGGAACACCAAAGAAGTGCAAAAACAACTAGATGCACAGAACGAAAATATTCAGAAGTATGGCCTGAAAATCAGTATAGAGAAAAGCAAGACCATGGTGATGACAAGAGGGGAAAGACAAGGAAAGGGCACTGTGAAAATTGGAAGTCAGAGTTTGGAAATTGTGGACACGTTCAAATACCTAGGAAGTGAATTGATGCAAACTGGTAGGTTGGACATGGAGATTGGCAGGAGGGTACAGCAGAGCAATGCATTCTATCAAAGTGTAAGAAAACTTGTTTGGGATAAGGAAGTACCAAGGAAAAGCAAGGAGGTAATGTATAAAGAGTACTATGTTCCCATATTAACTTATGCAGCTGAGACTTGGACCCTGACAAGCAGGCAAGAGAGTAGAATCCAAGCCAGTGAAATGAAATTCCTAAGAAGTATGATAGGAAAGACAAGGAAAGACAGAGTGAGGAATGAGGATGTTAGGAAGGAAGTTGGGATGGGAAAACTAAATGAGAGAATTGAGAAGAATAAACTAAGGTGGTTTGGACATGTAAAGAGGATGGAGGAATTTAGAATACCAAGACAGATGCTGGAGGCCAAGTGCAAGGGTAAAAGAGCAAGGGGAAGACCTAGAACAAGGTGGATTGATTCAGTGAAGAACAGCGTAAGAAAAAGAAATCTGGACTGGGACAAGATCGTGGAAGAAGAATGGTGGAAGGAGAGAGGAAAGTGGAGAAGTGCCATAAATACCCCGACCTGGCAGGAGCTGGATAAGGGGAAATGATGATGATGATGATGACCATTCAATTCCGAAGAGGTATTTTGACTTTCATAATACAAATTATACTCATGCACACGACTTGCTAATTCTTTTTCTTTTATTTGTAACGTCCCTCACTCTGTGGCATTGCTGCCGTATATCAGAATATAATTTTACTTTCTTCCAGCATTCCTTTACTGTTTCACTTTCATTTATTAACAAATTAATTTCATACAGTATGTTTCAAAATTATAATATGATATAGATTTAATGCAGAATTGCCCCAACCCCCTTAGATTAAGAATCTCGTATTCTACTTCTTTCATTGTTGAATATCAAGAAATAAGAGCAAGTCACACTATCACATGCTCAAGCCATCGCATTTGAGGTTAGCACAGGTTTTCCTGGATGGGAGAGACACCAACTCTTTTCTTAGTTTTCTCTTTGGAGATGCTGATGTCTGCTGCCCATCTGAGCATCTGTTTCCTTGACATCCAGTTGATGTTCTGCTTCTTCCATTTCATGCTGAACAACTTTTCGTGGCATAATGGTTTGAGTAATAAATAGGTTGCAAATTCTGCCTTTTATTAACCCTTTTAGTACCAGTCGCTTGTAGGTAGTATATGTGAAGAATACCAGGCTTCTTTTCAAGAAATTGCAATGTCGTACAAATATCATTATAACTTTTGTATTTTTGAAGAAATACCCCCAAAATTATTCCTGATCATTGAAAATGAGTTGCTTTACCATTCTACTAAGTAACATACCATGTTACAATAACACTACAACATACAAAAAAAAATTGTTTTATTACTGTGAAAATAAAAAGGGAAAAGTCAAAATTGAGAGAAAGAAACAATTCAAAATGAAAATTACACACAAACGGTTGTTATTGTCTGCAGTCACATGTTGTTGGTTTACTCTCTGGAAAGTTTCATTATCTTAGGTACTATAGTTTCTAATTTAAAAAAAGTCCTTTCGGCACGCCGGAAGGAGGAGGTAGATTTCACCGGACAAACTAGAGGATAAGCGAAAATAGGCAGAATATGCAGGTTTTCGTAGAAGGCTCAGACCACATTTATTGCGAGAAAGTAGTTTACAATTGGAGTTTAATTAACTTTCTTTTTCGTCTTTTTATGCATATTTTTGACATTTTATTGCGTTATGGGGACGGTAACCATTTTCGTCATTTGGGTTCCATTTTTATACTTGTGGTCACACTGTCCTTATGCAAAGTTTCGACACTGATGTGTAACTATCTAACGGTATGTTACTTCTTCACGCAAAATATTATCTCCCGCACAGATGTTGGTTGGTTCCTCAGTTTAGGGGTTGCGACAACGCGGTCATGTAACCCCGAGTACTTTGGATGTGTGTAGAATCTGTCTGACAAACTGTGTCGGATGGCTGTATTAGTCTGTAATTCAGGTAAGGACTGCAGACTGTCAATTTCAAGTAGTAGTTCCTAATGTTGCTACCAGATACTACCGTCAACGACACCTAGCTGCGAACTTGCCTACTAGATGCCACCACAACCAGCTACTCGCAACAAACGTTGGATCTTCCCCTCCAAAGGAAGGACACTGAGGGATTTTTAGCGCTCTTAGAAAATCCGACGACTTCGGCTGGCTTTGAACCCACGACCTTGGGCATAGAGGTTCAGCATGCTACCAGTTACGTCACCGAAGCCGCTTCCCATAGAGTCAGATTGAAAACTGAATGTGATCTCGTGCAATGGCGTTGTCATAGCAACGTCTGATGGCTCATCCCTCATCAATTTAGTAGTGTTGTCATGGCAACCTCTGATGGCTCTTGGCATTTCCTTCTAATTCCAAAATCATTTTTCTCATCCCTTGGCGTAATGGTGTGTCATATCAAAAATTCTTTCAGACAAAAGTTTTAGGTAATTATTAGGGGAATATTGTCCATGTTGTAGGGTTTTGATATTTACCTATTAAGAGAGATGTGATTAATGTTTCCCGAAAACCCACTTTTTCCCACCCCTTTGGTCAATGGTTGGTGCTATAAAATACTCTTCAAACATACATTTTTGAGCCTTATCCGACACATAGTATGAACTTTGAATGGATTCGATATTTCAAATATTAAGAGAGTTGCAGCGATATTTCTCTTTTTCGAAAAAAGCCCCCCCATTTTCACCCCATTAACGAACATGACCGACATTTTATAGGGATACATATTATGTAAAAAAATGAAAGTGATTGGTGCAAACTTGCGGTAGTTATCGTGTCCACAAGAAAGTGATATATATACATAAATTATAAATAAACTTTTGAATTGACGATTGTTTTGGGGTCTCGGGGATGTGAAACGCGAAGATATGTCGAAATTTTCCAGAAGTCGAAACATGGTACCCATTGCAATAGTTAGCTTTCTAATGAAATCTACCTAAAATAGGGAAAAAGCAACGAATCTCCGGTAATAGGTCTGAGTGTAATATTCTACATGGCCTATGTTGTAAACAATAACATATTACATCTTTTTTGTCTCTTGCTATTTCATCATACGACCAACAATAAGGGAGTTATCAATGATTTTGTACTTTTTGGCCGAAATTTTCTAAGTCCCAGAAATAACTTAAAAGTTGATTCGAATGAAATTTCAAAAAAATTATTTTTTAATACTTTTATTATATTTTTTACGTCTTGTAGGGTTGGAAACCAACTTGATATTTTGATGGATTTTTTCGTCACATGCATTTTTGGTTTTAGGTGATAGAATTATTTTCCAGTAGGACCCATGCTTATCTATATACCTTTGTTCATTGGTTTCTTTCCAGTATGATCTGATTATGTATTGTAATATTTATAGAGGGGTTTTGTGGTGTCGGAAACAATACGTGATTTTGAGTCTAATTTTATACTCTTTGTGCTGTCTGTATAATGTGAGTTAGTGTCTTTGTAGGCCTTTTTAAGAAGGTATAATATATAATATTTTCCGCGGTGTGCTTTAATTCTGACGACTGCTTTTATTTTTCGTCAATTGAACATTTCCGTTAGCCAGTACTTGACTGCTCTTAGCACATCACTCATAAATTTAGAAGCGTTGTCATGGTAACCTCTGACGACACTTGGCATTTTCTTCTAATTCCGAAATCATTTTTCTCATCCCTTGGCGTAATGGTGGGTTATATCAAAAATTCTTTCAGACAAAAGTTTTAGTTAATCATTAGGGGAATATTATCCATTTTGTACGGTTTTGATATTGTACCTATTAAGAGAGATATGATTAATGTTTCCCGAAAAAAAACACTTTTTCCCACCCCTTTGGTCAATGGTTGGTGCTATCAAAAAACTATCAAATATAATTTTTTGGGCCTTATCCGACACATACTATGAACTTTAAATGGATTCGATATTTCAAATAATAAGAGAGTTATAGCGATATATCACTTTTTCGAAAAAAGAAAAAGAAAAAGAAAAAAAAACATTTTCACCCCCTTCGACCGATTGTGCCCATTAACGAACTTCACCGAGATTTTATAGGCATACATAGTATGTAAAAAAATGAAAGTGATTGGTGCAAAATTGCTGTAGTTATCGTGTTCACAAGAAAGTGATATATATATATACATAAATTATTATAAAGTTTTGAACTGACGATGATTTAGGGGTCTCGGGGATGTGAAACGCGAAGATATGTCGAAATTTTCCGTAAGTCGAAACATGGTACCCATTGCTTTCTAATGAAATCTACCTAAAATATTTTAATACACCATGCGCTGTACATATTCCACATTTTATGCTGGTTCACTTTTAGCACTTGTGATACCCTATGCAGATACCTTGAAGACCTTTCATACACTTGGAACATGCAGTTCGTGACCTTTTTACTGGGCCTCCATCTATTTTGCTGCACACAATGCATCATTTTAATAATATACCACTTAATTTCACCAAAAGTTCCCCTTCCCTTGGTGGATGAAGCTTAGCTAACATTTTGGTTTGTAGGTTTTTCTCCTGGACCCATTCCTATTCTATGGACTTGAGCCGTGTCATAACTTTACGAAGTATTTTCCTTGTAGGCCTATATCAAATAGGCATTCAGCACCATTCGAGCAAAGATGCAAAATACCACCTTCTTCCAATATTTCAGTGTTTGTCGCTTATCGAAGTACGTGTACAACCTCATGTCGGATGGGTTCGAACCGACGGTCACTATCAATTGGAACTTCACTAAGCCCTGTATTAGGTACACAGGCATTATTGCCATTACAGCCTACAGTGTCTTCATTTGCGTCACCGTCACTCTCCGAATCAGTAAAATTGTCACTTTCACTAATGACAATACCACGAGGTTTATGGTACTGCGGAATGTCATCGCTGCTCTCACTTCCTGTATCAGAAATAAAATCACCAACATTACTACATCTTCATCCAACTCGATGTAATCATCATCGGCGCATACTATATTGATATACTCGGCTAGATCATCATCGTTTATGAACACATCCCGCGCGGCTGAGGCCATATTCGTACTGACAACGGTGCGTAGTGGACAAAACAGTGGGCGCTTTCTAAAATGTCATATCTCCGTAAATAAAACTATTACCGCAATAGTTGTGGTAAATTTAGGAACTGCAGGCTTTGCCGATTCTGGATAATCTGCATTGTGCTGCGATCTGTTAGAAAACTGAGAACTACAAGCATATATAAAACTGCTGGCATGAGGAGCGCTATTGCATTCCTGGCTGTTTTCGCTAACACGCCGAGGAATGCTTTTGCGAAGCTCGAAGCTTGTGGTTTAACGTGACTGTTAATCTCGCGATTATGAGCCACGGGACCTCCTTTTTACATGGAGTCCGAACCACAGGACATGGCATTTCACTTCGAAAATCTCACATGCATTGACCGGGAATCGAACCCGGTCCGCCTTGGTGAGAGGCATACAGCTTGACCGCTGCGCCACCACGCCCCTAGGAATGCTTTTGCGCTCCTTGGTATTCTAAGAGTTAAATAAAGATCACTGTGTGGTCATTGGTGGGACATGTTTCAAGGCCTAATTGTTTTTGGCCCCTTCATCATAATGCTGCTCATCAGCCGATATGAATAAATAAATGTCAAAGACACAAAATGTATAGCGTAAAACACACTAAAAAGTCCCTTGTTGAACCTTATATGGTGCACCATAAAGAAGGATGGAAAAATTGAATGCTTAAAACAACACAATATGATGTGATCCTTATTTAATAAAAGTATTGATTAGGTGGAACTTTCAACCTATTTATTACTCAGTTTATCAATACGGAACCAGAATGAACCTTTTAAGTTCTAAAATCAATGAAGCATAATGGTTTACCAATGCATTACTGTATACCACGAGATGAGGCTATTTAAAATAATATTTCCACATAATTGGCTCTTGGTAAATAAATATGGCTGAATCTGACACAACATTACTAGATATCACAAAATTTTTATGACAAGATGATTTTTTTTTAACCATGAAATATGAAAGGTTCAATGTTAACAAGTAAGTGTATGGAGATAGAAGGGCCCATGCCAAATAAGACAATGTTGGAGTAATGAAAGGAAAAGGATAAGTGGCAGGCATGTCGTCATCACCCACCATCCTCTTTGCATGAAAGCAAATAGATTAAGGATGACTCATTTCCTTACGAACTTTGAATTAAGGGAGATTTATTTCATAAGGGTGACGAGTTTGAGGAAAATGTATGAAATTCTACTGTAGTGACTCTCACAAGAGCCCCAAGTGACGTGGAAACTTACCCTGTAGGAGAGCATTAATCCTGTCTTGTTCAGCATCCAGAAGGGACAATACAATGTCATGACTAGTGAACCCTTCTTGGAAGTTGACCATATGCCAAGGTCCATTGAGATCCTCTGAGCACTGTCATATGATTCAAATGTCCACACAGAGTATTCTGGAGCGTTAACTTGTAACTCATTCTTGCATGACCACTCTTTTTCAAGATATTCTGGTATCTATAAAGAGAAAAGAAACATAGATGAGAGCTTTGAAGATATATCCCACAGCAATTGAGCCGTGAAATAGCTCAAATTTATCAGCCATAGGGATTACCTTTACGTTCTGACGAATTCAAGTACATTCAGTTGTGATTATTCATAATGCATTTAGAGGAGGGTATTTTCCATTAAATTCTATTATTTTATATAAATACCCGACCTTAGCTTTCTCTGGGGATTAGTGCTAGGACATTGAGGGGGGTTATTATTGAGAGGAATCCCTTCTTTACCATCCTACCATCTTGGGTATGGAAAAGAAGACCACTGTAACATCGGCTGAGCACACCACATGGGGGCCTCTGAAAAACCAGTAGCAAGGCACAGCACGCAGTATCCATGTGGGGAGAGGTCCGAGGAGGTATGAGGGGGTGGGCTACCATGTCACACCTTGTTTATAAATCCTGGGCAGCATTTTTCCCATAACCCAACCAATCGGGGGACCCCCTCCCAGCGCAATAATATGCTAGAGCATATCTATCAGCAAGTTCGATATCTACTCTGGAATAAGCAAGTGCCACTAAGATCAAAACAAACTCTGTTTCGAACATACTTTGTTCCTATATTGACTTACGGGTTGGAAACGTGCACAACTACCAAAAAAGACAACAGCAAACTTCAGGCTTCAGAAATGAAGTATCTAAGAAGCATGCTTCAAAAAACTAGGAAAGACAAAGTAAAAAATGAGAATATAAGAGAACAAGCTGGAATAAATCAGACCCTGAAGGAGACCATAACTAGGGCACGTTTGCGATGGTTTGGTCACGTCAAACATATGACAGAAGGAAGAATTGCAAAACAATGGTTACATACTGAGATTACAGGAAAGATACCTGTTGGAAGACCTAGGAGGAGATGGCTGGACCAACTGAAGGAAGATATCACATCCAAGGGAATCAACTGGAATGAAGGAAGTTTTCTGAAAAGTCTGCAAGAACTAAGCATTCATGAATTGTCAAAGACTGCTTATTATCTTTCATATATTTACCTTGAGCTTTGGCAATAAAATGATGCATTTTAAGATTTTCAAGTTTCGCTACAAACACTTCAAAAAATTCTTCGTGGTTTTATGATTGTTACCATTTCTGTTCTGTCTTGAGTTACCCATTGTTTATATTCAATATTCTCTGGCATCAAATCTTCCTCCTCTGATTCTTCAAACATGTCAAATAACGCTTGTTTGCCAGGACTCTCATGACATTTTCCCAACATACAGTTATAGCTGTCAATACTACAAACTAGAATTTCTAAGAGGTCTTTGCAGTCTACTTTAAGGTTAGCTCCACTAATCATCAATTTTACGTTTTGGTGGTACAAACAAACACAAACATTATGAGTGCCAGATCCTCCAGCGATAATACACCACTTTGGTCTCAACTCACAAAACTTATCTTCCAATTTTAATTTCAGGATTTTCTTTTTTAAACTCACTGAAAAGCTCATTTAAATTACACAACAGTAACCTCCTTTGTCTATAAATCTTAGTACCATTTTCTTTCACAGGATCACAATCTTTTTTTCCAGGCATCAAACGGCTATTGTTGTCATCTTCGTAAAACATGACCTTTTTGATTATGCTATCATCTATCAAATTATTTGCATTTTTCTTTTGCAAAACAGGTAAGATTCCCTGTGCTTGTACTAATTGCCTTGTTATTTTAACCAAGCGTTCTGACACTTTGAATTCATCACTTACTTTTGCCCTATTCCAAAAATTTGGCAGTAAGCTGATAATCTTTTCTTCTTTATTTGAAATCTCACATGTATTTTTAAGGTTTTCAATCAAATCTTCATATTCTGCTGGCAAATTTTGTGAACTAGTTCCTGGGTTTAAACTAATTTCCTTTTGAAAGGAGATTTCTAAATTTCTTTTAATTGAAGTTGAAACTTTCTCAATTTTGGCTTTCAAAACAGACAGCCTCTGCTCTTCATTTAATTTCCTAATTTTACTGGCAGGAGATACACCAAGGATTTTACAAGCTGAGTCTACTTTTGTTATTGTTTCTTCTAAATTACAAAATTCTTCATCAGAACTATCACTAGCCCAATCTTTGTTAGCCACAAATACCTTTGTATAACAGGTTGGACATAATGATTTCCCTGGTATTAGGTTAATGAAAGGATTTTCATTTTTATAGTATTGATCTAAAGTTATTTCTCTCAGTCCTTTAGTTATAGGTTTCTTGTGTTTCTTCAATGGGTCCAAACAAGATTGTCCATAGAGGTGATGAAATTTGTTCAAGTATTTTACTTCATGGTACTTACAGCTTGATTTGACATCTAGGTGAACTCTTAAACGAAACAACACTTTTTCTTCTTCACTGTAATTTCTTTAGAAAACACTCCATAAACACTTTTGTGACATACTTCATTAGTAAAAATGCCAACTGAACACTGAGGCTCCATTTAACTACAATAATACAACTGCTCACTGTAAAAGCTCATGGACAACTAAGTGGGAGAGAACAGATTGAGTGGAAGGGGAAACAAGATAGCTAGCTCACGGACTTGTACAGACTTGCAGTTGTTTGCCTAGGTAACCCTCAGACATGTTGAGACTTGTGGTGTATTGTCTGTCAGTGAGCCTGTACAGACTTGCACATGCTGCCAAACAGCCTCTTTCAGTTTTCTATTTAGAAATATTTAACAACAATTAAGGCCTAAATATTGTTTAAGTTACATAAATTGAATGTATTTAGATCCAAGCTGAAAATACTTACCCACATTAGACTAGATATATTCCGAATGATAAAAACCTTCTTTTTATCATATTTGTGATTTTTTAAAACTAACTTCCAATTAAATCTCAAACTTGAAATTTAAACTGAAGTTTACTACTGTAAAGATCTTTAAAATGTGAAATTTTCAGATTTTTATCTGGTCCCCCAACCAAAATATTGCAGTTCAAAAATTGAACATTTTTCAAAAATCAGTTTTTTAAAAGCGTAACTTTTTAAAGGGTAACTTCTCACCACTGAAACTTTATAAACAATTACACTACTATGAAGTGTAGAAGCACAAAAAATATTAGGGATGAGAAACTGTCCTTTCTTAGAAAAATTATTGATTGAAAATTCAGATTTTTGAATTTCAAAACAAAAACTTTGAGTAATTAAAAATCTGTAAAAAGTCACAAGAACCCTAGTGATAATGGGTTCAATGTGTAGGTCAAAGTGTACTGAATTCAATGCTTTTTATTTGATAGGCCTAGAGCAACCCATTGCCGAGATATTTAAAAAACCACAGATGCTTACAAAAACGAAAAAACCACGATCTGCCTATAACAAAATGGCCGCCATTTAAAAACGGTAATTCAAAAAAAGTTCCAAAAAAAATTTTAAGCTCACTTCATGATAAGGAACAAACCCAGTAAGTATCAAATTTTTCTGAGATGGTCAAGCAACCATTTATTTTTATATTGGACCACTTGGCCTGGATTGACCCAGTCTTGAAGGAGCAGTGGTACATGAATCGACTAAAATGGAGAGCGCTCGTAAACCACACCCTGGAAACTGGAGTGGAAACTTGATGATGATGATGGTTTTTAATTGCTTATGCAATGCCAATTTCTTCCCAAATTCCTACGATGAATAACTCTTTGTACTACGGTGAGTCTAGGGATGATTGACCTGTTTAATGAGTATTTTTATCAACGCTTGTCCAATATTAGTACATGTGATACTGGCTGCTGAAGCACCATGGTATGCAGTATGAAGTCCTGGAAATATCTAGTAAAACTAGTCTGATGTAATGATGTCCTACTTTGGATAAACTCAATGTGAAGATTCAGAAGGTGAGTATATTGTTGTATTACATTGTAAATTCAGTAGGTAGTAAATAGGTTGCTTGTTGTATTGTGAAATTTGCTTTGCCATTAAGGGTTCGAGGTTGATGCTGGGTAGCAGTAAATTCAGGAAGCAAGAGACCAGTTGTATGCTGTGCTTCTGTGTCTCAATGTCTTTACTTCGTTGTCTATTCTGTGGTCTACAAGAATAAGCCGCCCCCCTAGGAGATAAAGGCAAACTTCAAGAAAACTAGGAATGAGATTAGAATAGCTGATGACAAGCTAGAAAAACGTTACAACAATGTACTGAGCCCGTGTTTTAATGTATGAAATTATAAGAATTTGAATATATTATTAGCATGGGAACAGGCGAGATTTATGGGGCTAGAAGCGTGTCAGTTTTGTGTATCACCACAAAAAAACTTGATTAACCAGTGCAGGGATTTGGCTAAGTTACAAGCCGAGAACAATGGATCAAGCGGGTGAGCCATGAGAAACAGGTTTGTTGCAAAACAAATCAAGTTAACCACTAGCCACACGCAGATTAAAAAACAACGGGGAGTGGGCTCGCAGCAGTCAAGACCACGGAAAACATTCACAATACATTAGATGAAAACTTCCAAATAGAGTAGATGTGTTGCCTCTGCAAATGATTTATGTTTAGTCTTTTAACTTCAATTCGTAACTGCTCCTGTGTATAGCTGGAGCAGGTATCTAGTATTCTTATACAATATTGAAGTCAACATGGAGCCAATCATCATATATATTATTTCAGTAGTATAGATCCCTCCTCCTGCGCTCACAAGCGACCGATCGTGACAAATGAGCATTCAAATGAAAGAGAACAGACATTAGCAGTGACGAATTGCACACTAAATTCATAAACATCTATAATTTCTTTAAAGGATGACTTTTCAAAAAATATGCAAAGTGTGCGATTTGCAGATATCATTGCTGTACGAAAATACGCTCCATAATTGCTGTCCACTTCACATTTTGGTCGCTGTGACGCCTGTTTCATGTCATTTCAACATTCCGAGGTCTTTCCTTCATCATTTTGCATGGATTTCAGAAACAGTAAATCAAAGGAATGAGTACTCAAATTGTATAATTTCATAAATATCGAATAACCGGTGAGTGTTTTAGCTAAGCTGTCAATCAATGGACTCAGCACACAAATGACATTAGCAGTGACGAATTACATTCTAATTTCGTAAATATCAATTTTTGTAAGAAGTGTGCAATTTGCAAATACTGCTGCTGTAGGAAAATACGCGACACCATTGCTGTTCAGTATGCATTTTGGCCGTAGGGACGCCCGTTTCCCTTAAGTCTCTCATTATAAACCTATTGGGGAAAGTGTGGTTTATGAACATGCGAGATTTCTCACAAGGGTCCGCTAGTATTTCAGTAGTATAGATCCCTCCTGCGGCGCTCACAAGCAACCAATCGTGACAAATGAGCATTCAAATGAAAGACAATAGACATTAGCAGTGACAAATTGCACTATAATTTCTTTTTAAAAATGTACGAAGTGTGCGATTTGCAGATACTGTTGCTGTGGGAAAATATGCTCCATAATTGCTGTCCACTTCACATTTTGGCCGCTGTGAGGCCTGTTTCATGTCATTTTAACATTCTGAGGCCTTTCCTTTATCATTTTGCATGGATTTCAGAAACAGTAAATCAAAGGTACTAAAATCTTATAATTTCATAAATATCGAATAACCGGCGAGTGTTATGATGATCCAATTTTCAGTGTTTGCTTTCTTAAGTTAGGGAACGTAGAACTTGGAATTCTAACTGAAATGTAAATAGTGTTCTATAATCATTTGGTTGAAATAAAAACATAACAACCTTTCTCCTTAAGTCTCTCATTGGGGAAAATGTGGTTTATGAGTATGCGAGATTTCTCGCACAGGTCCGCTAGTACAGTGGAACTTGGATAATTCGAACCTCAAGGGACCAGTAAAAAAGTTCGAATTATCCAAAAATTCGAATTAAGAAAGTTCTTTGAAAAGGGTAGAGAAAATACAGTATATTGCATTACATTTACATAATGATTTACGTTCACCAATGCATATTAACAGACAACGGTACTTTATAAAGATTGTATCGTGAATAACCTCAAAAGTTCAAATGAAAAATAAAACCAAAATCTACTACTGTATTCACCTATTTAACGACAGTAGTAATCCAGCAATCTAGTTAAGTCTTAGATAAATCTACTGTTTTTCAAAATAGTTTGAGATCTTTACCTGTTTCCTACAATTAAGTATCTCAGCCATCACAAAATAATCTAACAAATTTAAGGAACGGAAAACAGAACTACTTACGTCATTTGTACTTTCAAAAAAACACGTAAGTTCTGTGATGTGGTTTGTTGCTTGGGCTGCACTCGGAACAGTTTTTTCAGGAACTGACCCAACTGTCTCAACTGTTTGGCTTCCGATCGGCCTTTTACACTAAAAACTCCGAATTATCCAAAATATAATTCGAATTAACCACGATCTTTTAGCATTGATTGTATATAAAATGCTAGGAACCAAGAGAAAAATTCGAATTAAAGAAGATTTCGAATTATAGAAGTTCGAATTAGCCACGTTTCACTGTATAACTAAATTTCTTTCTTTGTATTTTGGAAATGTGGTGTAACAGTGGTGGTGGTGGTGGCAGGGGTCTTAGACTCCCTCCTAGAAACCGTGCTCGAGTTCCTATGGTTACATCCACACCTTGCTAGTTAAGAACCCTAAGGGGGAGGAGATAGCTACCTACAAGTTCACACTTGATCTGGTAAAATGGCTAATACATACCCTGAACACAATACTACATTTCCCGGGCTCGGCAGTCGGCAACTGGACATGCTCTCCTGACTTCACTTCCTGCTCTATGGCTGTTCCTGCCAGGCAGCATACGATACCCACAGGCAGGAAGTTGATGATTACCACAGCAGGACGCAAGTTAATGTTGTAGCACGAGCTGATCATTGTGTGCCGAGAAGTGTTCTCGAAGTACACTTGTTCCATCTCACCAATAACCTAGAAAACAAGTACAGTCACTTGTGAAACAATTATGTTTGGTACACTTAATAAATGATGTAAGGAGGACATTTCTTAAAGTGAAGTCTTTTGCAAATATATTTTTAAATCTCGGACATTCACAGCAATTCATGTGTGCACAGTTTTTTGGTGGCTCTTGTAGCCATATTGTTAGTGCATGTACAACGTACATTGTGGTTGCAATTCTTACAATGATCGAGCGACTCACAGACTGTGAGATATGCATATTGGTGGCAAGGAACATGAAAACACCAGATTAAAAAGTATATGTCCCATTATAATGAGCATTAATGGGTGAGATCTGCAATAACTAGTGCCAGGTAGACAATTTCCAAGCTGTCAATGAAATTTCCACATGTTCCAATGGTTGTCATCGCGCCAGGAGATGGCAGTTCAACACGCAGTGACGGGGTGTGAGGGGTCTTGCAGTACGCATGCGCGGCCCACCTATTCCAAACCTAAATATATCGGCTTCCCGCATACCAATGGTTCTTATAGCAGCAGACGACACGCAGCCAGTGAAAGAAGGAATGTGCTGAGTGAGTGAAGCAAGTAGTGACATACTTAATGTTTTTGGAATGCGCGATACGCAGTGAGCGGGACGACATCAGCAGTTCAAATCCAACCGTCATCTCCTGGCACGAGATCAATAGTTGGGAATTTCTTTCCCCAAAGGCCGCAGACTTCTTTGAGGAGCGACAAACAGTACAACAAAGGTTTCAATAAACACTGAAACTACTGTATGTAGGAAACATAGATGAAGGCATTTAGAAAATGATCAAAATTACGATGTAAAGAACTAGAGTATTTGGAAAATTAACTATTTATTACAAAACAGACTTTTCTTAATCAATACCCCTCTTAACATTAGCAGGTAAGATGAAACACTAACTTTTATGTAGAAAGGCTCCATCCGATGTTTATTTTTGGGCTCACACTGCAGCATCTTGGTGTCTGTTAACATATTTTGGAGTCCTTTCCACACAAAAGGAACGACAGACACTGTGTACCTATAAAGAGAAAAATCACATTATGTACACTTATAAAACCATTCCAAATCAAAAGTATGATGTTTAGATACAAAAACAGCTATTGTATGAGAGTGAACCCGAAATGAACGGACTGAGAGTGCGCTGCATTTTTGTGGACGTAGTAGAGAGTTCTCACGCTAGATGGAGTTAATAGAGACCTTCATGAAACAACTGCCCACATGGCATCAGTTTGTACATGACCGTTTGATCGTAGTGTTGTTTTTCTCCTGTTCAAGTGTTCCACCTGCAAAGTCGTTATGGCAGATTTAAGAAAACAAATAGTGTGTTAGAAATTTTGTTTCCTGCTTGAACAAATCGTCAACAGAAGCTTTCGAAATGCTTCAACAGGCTTTCAAGGAGGATGCCATGAGCCGTACACACGTTTTTGAGTGGTTTGGGCACTTAAAATTTGATGAGATGAGTGTTGAACACCATGCTCATACTGGGCGCCCTTCAACATCTCGTAATGATGAAAGCATTGAGAAAGTCTGCCGAAAAATCAACGAGGATCGTCGTTTTACGATCAACGAAATTTCAGAAGAGACAGGAATGAGTTGCAGCTCGTGCCAGCGGATTTTGACAGGATTTGCAAATGAGACGTATTGCCGCTAAATTTGTTGCTCGCCTTCTCACGGAGTATTAAAAAATAAAAATAAAAATAAAAAGAACTCGATTGCAGTAGAGCAAGGACTTGATAAACGAGATTGAAAGTGATCGAAACTTTTTGACCAAAGTCATTACTGGTGATGAGAGTTGGTGTTGCGCGTACGATCCAGCATCCTCCTTGAAAGCCTCTTGAAGCATTCAGGAAGCTTCTGTTGCCCATTTTTCAAGCAGGAAACAAGATTTCAAACACACTATTTGTTTTCTTTAATCTGCCATAACGACTTTACAGGCGGATAAGAGAACAGTAAGACAAAAACAACACTATGATCAAACGAGAACAGTAAGAGAAATACAACACTACGATCAAACGGTCACTGACGACGTCTGGGCAGTTGTTTCGTGAAGGTCTCTATTAACTCCATCTAGCGGAAGAACTCTCTACTATGCCCACAAATGGCAGCGCGCTCGAAGTCCATTTTTCTTTTTGGGTCCACCCTCGTATATAAAGAACATGGAAGGCAGTCCTTATAATCAATGAATGAAGTGAACCTGAAGAACTGATTCATTTTAGAGACTTGTAACATGTTAACCAGCCCGATCTACTGATAACTAGTGTTAGTAACTGTAATTATTGCAGTCTGTGCTAAGCTGCTGAGTAACAAACTTTATTCAAGAACACCCGTACGTGAAAATTTCAAACAATCACTTTATGGATTTTTGCATATTCTTCTTCTTCTCTGCAGTTCTCTCTTCCAGAACATATATGGTTTGCATATGTCAGGAAGCCCTTTTGGCCCTAAATATTGGTTATTTAGAATGTCTGCACTAACTTGCCATGGCCCTTTAAATGTCAAGACATTTTATTTATAACAACATTACTTTTCAACCAGAAAAGATAACTGAAAGCCGTAAATTGTGTTTCATTGGCAGCCTACTCTGCGAAATAGCTGCAAGATTCAGCACACTAGTTTGCAAACAGAAGTTAATAGCGCACATGGAATTCTCTGTATGGAAACAAGTCGTCGTCATTCAAGTCTATTTAGCGTGTATGCGATGTTTGTTTCTAATCATGCCGAGTAGGAATGCATTTGGCTCCCACCAGTACGGCAACCCTTGCGCAAAGAAACTAAACAATGAGCCTACTAATGTATCTTCTCCCCACATGGTTCCTCATGAGGCTAGGTAACCTACTAGAGTATCAAAGAAAAACACGTTCATTAGTTACAGAAGGCTTGTGAAATTAATGTAGACCTGACTTTCTAAACAAAAGTGCAGTCTATAAACAGTGGATGTTTAAAAATTACAGAAAATATATCCATGGAAGAAAAGGTGACGATTCAAAGCTTAACTATGCATGCAGTGTGTGTAATACCCAGGATTCGGTAATGAGTGCCAAAAAGTGTATTTGTAGGTCTTTCTACTCTAAAATTGGGTTGGTTGGTCCCTTTGTTTAGGGGCTGTGACAACGCGTCCATGTAGCCCCGTGTACTTGAGGTGTGTGTAGAATCTGTCTGATAACCGGTGTTAATTGTGATGAATGTATTAGTGTGTGTTATCTGTCTTAATTCAAGTAAGGACTGCAGACTATAATTTCACGTAGTTCCTACTTTTTCTACCAAATGCTACCGTCCATGACATCTACCTGTGACTTGGCTACTAGATGCCATCACAATCAGCCCCTGGCAACGAACGTTGGAACTTAAGAGCATTAATCAAATCTAACCTACAAATTTTGCTTCACACAATTGCAGTTAGTGGAAGTTTCTTTTACATGCCCGCCGGCTTTACTTCCCCTCCGAAGGAAGGCATACTGAGGGATTTTTAACGTTCTTAAAAAATCGGCAGGGTTTGAACCCATGACCTTGGGCACAGAAGCTCAGCATGCTGCCAACTATGCCAGTCGTCTGCTTCAATGAAGGTCAAGGTTTAGAGCATTTAGGAGAAACTTATGACCTCAGCACTAGCAATAATTGATCGTCGTACGACATTTGAGGTCAAAAGGGCTGTATTTGAAAACTATAAGCAAACCAGAACCAAGAGGAGGAGGAAAAGACAGTAGGAAGATGAGGGTGCCCTAAATAATGAGTGATATGGAGCTGGTGTGCATTGAGACTATAGGTTGCTCACAAAATTATATTTTTACTTTGAAGTGCTCCCCTGTAAAATTGTATTTTTTTAAATATTTAATTTACTGTTGGTTGGTTCCTCGGTTTAGGGGCTGCGACAACGCGGTCATGTAGCCCCGTGTACTTTGGGTGTGTGTAAAATCTGTCTGATAACCGGTGTTAATTGTGATGACTATATTAGTGTGTGTATCTGTTTTAATTCAAGTAAGGACTGCAGACGATCAATTTCCAAGTAGTTCCTACTTTTGCCGCCAAACGCCACTGTCGACGACCAACCGGCGGTCCCATGTCATAAATCTATGACATGGGACCGCCGGCTTTACTTCCCCTCCGAAGGAAGACATACTGACGGATTTTTAACGTTCTTAAAAAATCCGACGACTTTGGCCGGGTCTGAACCTGCGATCTTGGGCATTTAATTTACTGTCTCCGTAACCATTAATGATAGACCAATAAAATTTGGCACACTCTTTTAGTGTCCCATTATCTTGAAAGTGTAGTACAATCATGACTGTATCTATGAAAAATAGGCCATAAAATATTTGAACATTTCTATGAAAATTTGAACTTTTCCACAGAGAAACTATTTGACTTAATATCATGATTGTAGCCTACTTTGTAGCTATGTGCTGTGGGTAGTACCTGTATACATATATCATACAAGTCACTCAAGTAGTTTTCAAATGTACCCTTCCGACAGCTTGAAGTGTATTTGCAATCTTAAAAAAAATCACAAGAAACAAGCTGCCATAAAAGAAAATCATGAACTGCAACCAATACCTGATAAGCAAACAACAGTCTGCAATGTTCATTCATTGTATATGATAATTTTTGTCCACCTAGAATAGGTATATCTGCCCTAATTTAGATTTCAAATAAACTGGTTTTCTGCTTTCTGCTTCTTCACTATCGTCTTCACAGACAGATGCCCATAGCAACATAAAGAGGTAGGAGTTAGTTAGTTATTGTTGTATTAAGGGGTGGAACTACGAGGTCATCTGCCCCAAAGAGGTAGGAGGAACCAAACTAAACTGGGAACAATTTTGGATTCATAACTTTCAGTTTATCAACATTAATTTATGCCCGATTGTATTAGGCAGAAATATGAGATTCTATCTGAAAAAATCTATATAAATGATTAATTATTTGCATAGATTGCAAGGGGTGGTGATGATAATTGTTGTTTTAAGGGGCCTAACATCTAGGTTATCGGCCCCTGATGGTTTGGGTGATAGTGGAAGATGAGATGAGAATGAAAACTATAACTAATACTAACTGCAGACTTACATACTAGAAGGAGAAAGGTTAAATAAATAAAGGACTGGAAGAAAAGAAATGCCCTCAACACTCGAAAAATGAGGACTGAGGAACTTGGAAGGAAGGAGAGCCATGAAAGGCAGATAGGAAAGGGAAAGAGGAGAAGGTTCGCCCCAGAGGCAATGGAAAAAGGGATAAACCGGACCCAGCTCAGGAATCACTCTGGGTTGCCAACTCCCGAACTCACCAGCCGTGAGCCCTTGAGGATGTAGCACTATCCAGGGTGCACCAGAAGTGGGTGGGCTACACACACCCTGCCTCCTTAAGGGCCTTGAGCAGAAGGCAAAATATATGAAGATAACAGAAGAGGTCTGACCCCTCGAAGAATGAGTGATCAGAAAAGATCAGACAAGGGCCCATGAAGGCGGGAAAGTGAAAGAGTCCCTAGGCCTCGGATACCCTAATATGGAGCAGGTGGACTATTTCAAATATTTGGGTTCTATAGTGATAATGCCTAAAGTGGCTTACTGTCATCTTCAAGAAAGGAGATAGTGCTGTCTGTATTCAGAGTGACTTGTCAGTACATAAGTGAGAGCAGGCTGGGACAATGGCAGGAGAGTCCTCGTAATGGGTAGAGCCCTGCGTTACTGGCATTACAATAATATTTCTAATTAGATAAAGCACAAATTGCAGTCCTAAACACTATTTTGAAAGAAGAAGACTGGACTAAAGGTGTTATCGTCCCTCTATTTAAGATAGGAGACAGACTGAAACCTAGCAACTACAGGAGAATTACTCTTCTATCTTATGGCCTGAAGATAATGGAACGAATCATAGAACACAAATTAAGAATTATCATTGAACCACAGCTTGAAGAAGGAGCAGTACGGTTTCAGACGGAACAGGGCAACAACAGATCTGATATTTTCTGTCAGGATGATTATGGAGAAGCACTGGGACATCATCTTCATTTTCCTAGATATTGAGAAGGCTTACGACAGTGTACGGAGAAATACAATCTGGGAATGCCTTCAAAATAGATCAATACCATGCGCTTTAATAAATAAAGTCAAGATGCTATATGAACACTGCCAGAGTTGTGTCCAAATAGGTGATGGCTATTCAGAGTGGTTCAAGACTAAGCAGGGTGTACAGCAAGGGAGCACTCTATCACCACTTTTATTCATTACTGTAATGGATGAAATAATGGAGAGAGTTCCGAGACTCAATAAGACCTCTGAGTTTAAAGCTTTAGCGTTTGCAGGTGATGTTGTAATATGGGGCGAAAATGAGGCTGAAATACAACGGAAGCTGAATGATTGGAATGCTATATTCAAGCAATTTGGTCTGAATATAAGCAAGTCCAAAACGGCAGTGATGCCCGTTAGTCGACAAAATATCTGTATTCAGCGAAGTCTAAATTCATTTTGAACCGCCCTTTCAATACAATTAAAATCTTGTTTTACAGATACATCTTTCGGGATGTGGACATCCCTTCTCCAGTCTGCATGAGTGACTTAAAAGTACATTTTCACATCATTAAAAGAATCGATAAAAACATGAAGAAAAACATACAATCATATACATTCTACTGTGCTAAATCCTTCCATAAAATGCTTAACGTTTGCGCACATACATAAAAAATGGTGGTACATTAAAAAAACATATATATTATAAAACCACTGTATAACAGTATGAGTGGCACTGAAATGGCCTTTGTTGAAAACATGCAATGTAATTTTTTTTTCTGTTAGGAACACTAAGGTCCTTAACCTTAATGTTGAAAGTGGGGAACATTGTTTATGGCTAAAATTCTTGATTGATATATGTCGGATTAACTCTATTTTCTATGAGTGGGGCCTGTTGTTAAACATATGTAGTATATACATTCATTGTAAATGCTGATTTCCAAGAAAAAACGTCTCTGGTTTGACGTGTTTCATATTTGTACTGGCCCATTTCATTAATACTGTACGAGGATATAAGGAAACCAGAGATATATAAGCAAAGCGAACTGATGTGAGTTTAATAATAATAACGAACTGATGTACATGGATGGCAATAGCGGAACCGCGCAAACTAAACATGTGCGAACATGGCGCGAGTTTTAGACAAACTGAAAGCATAAAGGGCAGGTGGCAGCACCTTACATATATAGAACCGCATACTTGATAAATAAGAATGAAACTAACAAAGTTACAACAAATACAATAGGGAGCATAGTAGAAATTGCTGTCCAATTGCAGAAAGTTGGTTGTTCCGATATTTAGTGTATGGATGATGAATTTATAGTCGCGTGGAATAATGATTCAGTGGCATCTCATCAGCTGATTCACTGGTAAAAGCAGATGGGATGTGAAAGCTTGCGTGTGTATGTGACTCTGTTGCAAAAGCCTCAAAATAAATTTAGACTTTGCTGAATTAATTGAGTCAATACGGGGAGCCAATATGAGCAACATGATGAAAACATCTGTACTAACATCACTCTGAATGGTACAAAATTAGAACAAGTACATCAGTTCTGTTACCTTGGCAGTGTAGTGTCCACAGATAACCAACTATCTGCAGAAATCACTAGTAGAGTTCAACATGGAGCAAAATTTTATCATCTCGTGAGAGGGCTTCTTTGGGATAAGCAAGTTCCTTTAAGATCAAAACTCATACTCTACAAGAGCTTCTTTGTACCTGTTACTACGTATAGCTTAGAAACCTGTACCCAATCCAAGAGAAATACCAGTAAACTACAGGCGGTGGAGATGAAGTTTTTAAGAACTATGATTCAGAAGACAAGGAGGGACAAAATAAAAAATGATGAGATACGCCATCTTGATCAAGTAGAACAATCTCTTAATGAGATCTGTGTTGAAGCCAGGCTGAAATGGTTCGGTCATCTCAAAAGAATGGACACACAAAGAACAGCTCGAGTGTGGTTTGAGAAAGAACTGAAAGGCAAGAGACCAAGAGGTCGACCGAGGAAGGGATGGATCGACCAGGTTAGAAATGATCTTGCAGGGAGAGGTCTGGATGTGCAGCGGATCATGGAGGAGGAAACATTCTTGGAAAGAACTAAATGGAGAGCGCTCATTCACCTCACCCGGGAAACTGGAGCCGGTTCATAATGATGATGATGATGGAAGCATAAATTACTAAAGCAATATATTTAGACATTTGAGGGAAAAATCGTTACCTTAGGCTATGTATGTCATGTGCTATGTTTAAAATGAATGCTATACAGCCAGAATTGCAACCCTTTCCTGTTCGGAGTGTTAATTATGCTTAATGATATAATTTGAATGAGATTAGCATAAATCATCATCTTACATTTGTCATGAAAAAATACATAACAGAAAAACATGTCATAAACATCAACAAGTTCGGATTTTATTCTAAAATCTATCCGCAAATTTTCTCCAAACATTATGCGCAGCTTATCAGCTATCCGCAAAGCCATGCAAACTATATCCACATGGTGAAAAATTTTGCGGATATCCGCATCCGCGCAGGTCTATAGTAATGGGAAGGTTAGAAATGTTAGACAAGACTGACTGTATGAGCTGGCTCAGATGGCGAGGTTATATTTCCCTTGCTTTAGAACAGCCGATAGTACAGCAGTATCATCTGATTTTTTGTATTATTTACTTTTTCTTGTGATGTTTTACCACAGGGACATATTTGCTACGTTTGGTTTGTTTTTCCTCTCCCCCCCCCCCCCCCCCCTTCCTTCTTCCTTCTTGTTTTTGCTGATTATTCATTTCCTACCTATGTGTTTGGTATTGAATAAAAGACAGATCTCCTCCTAGATGTGTGTATGGTAATTTAATAGTGATAGTCACCTGTTTCCTACCTTTTATCAATCTAATTGCCGAACCGATCACCCCACCGTGACCCAAAACTTATGGACCAGAGATAATCGATTGGGTACAACACACACAGGCACACATTTGGTTTACCTCTCAGCATCCAGTCTAATCTGGAAGCCTTTGTTAATGAACAAGTCGCCTCCATGATCTCCTGTTAGCAGTTAGCACTACAGCCTCCTCTGCTTCTACACCTCTCACTTTGAAATCATTCACACTGAATCTAACCATCACCTCCTAGGTCTTCCTCTACAGCCAAGCTCATTAATCTCTTAGGTAATCTCTCTTTCCCCATTCTCTTCACAGGAATCCATCAATTGAGTCGGATCATATGAACAGCTTCATCTAGCGTGTTCATTTTTAACTTAGCCTTTATCTCTTCATTATGAGTACCCTCCTGCTATTGATTGCTCCCATCTATTTGTCCCAGCAATCATTCGTGCTACCCTCATATCAGTTACCTCTAGCTTATGTATCAGATATCCTGAATCCAGCCAGCTCTCACTTCCATACAGCAAGATTGGTCTAAATACTGAGCGATATAGGGACAGTTTCATGGCTACACTAACTTCCTTCTTGCAGAATACTGTACATCACAACTGAGAACTCACTGCATTGGCCTTTCTACACGTCGACTCTATTTCAAATATTTCACATGTATTAACCAGGAATTGAACCCGGTCCACCTTGGTCAGAGGAGAGGGAGGTTATCACACTGTTCCACCCCTTAAAAAACAAAAATCACCACCACCATCTTGGTAAGAGGCATGCAACTTGCCTGATGCACCATCAAACCTAAACCTAAATATAATCTGCAATTAAAATGTATGGTAGAAACACAGGACCACATGTTAAGATGGATAAGCTTACCCTTCGACACTGAAGAACAGTTCATTGGTGAGTGTATAGACAGCATACATTGGAAGATTTAACTTCTCGTTAGGAGCCACAGTACCTATGCACTCCACTTCATTGCCACGCTTCGTCATGTAGTACACACTGACTGGGACATTGAAGTAGTTATACACCTGAAATAAGATATAAGAAGCCATTCCTGTCTGCTCCACAAGTGGTTGACTGGACACTTACGAAGCAATGGATTTTCCTAGCCCCCAATGACATCCAGTATATGAGGAACTGATACATGCTAAAACATTTTGAAACATACAGTACAGTTGAACTTTGTTATGACGACATCGGTTTCAATGACACTCTGCTGGAACGATATGTATTACGGAAGAATATGTTTCTCAGCTAGCAATACGACAATCATTTACATGTGTACCTCTCATAACATCATTTTCAGCCTAACTTTTCAATAAGATTTTCCAAGAACCAACGTACAAGGAAATCAGTCGATATTTGACGACCTGGCAAATTATTTTTCCTTCCCTACTGTCATTAGTGCATACTGCTTCCTCCTGTGAACAGAACTGGAAAGGCATCAGGTCTGCTTCAAGGCCAAGTTCAAGACTGTAGATCCCGCACCTCATTGTAATCCTTGTGCATTCCACAGAACTCATTAACAGTACACACCTGAAGTATGTTTCCATTTCATAAAGTGCATGCACGCATTTTAGTGCAAGCATGGCCAGTAAAAGAAAAGTTTTAATGTTGAAACAAAAGTTAATTATAGAAAGCTCTTTAGTTGAGCTTCCACGTTGGAATATTACAGTGCCATCTGCTTGCTATTCAGTAGACTGTATTACTAATGGTACATCCAAGTGCTGCCCGTGCCATCTGTTATTTAAAACCTTGCTTGGTATAATTAGCATGTGTCTTGAGCAAGTAATGCCCTAACCTGTGATGATGTATGCTATTGGTTCAGGACAATCTCTTCCCCACCACGCATAAACTAACGAGTCCTCTTTAAGCACTACAGGTCTTTAGTGGAATCTTCAACTTGTTAATACTGCTTAACCTAGGCCTTGGTTTATTGAGAATATGGTACCATGTGCATCCTTCCCGCTTAGCATTTCCCCCCCTTATTATGGGTTACCCCCCCCCCCATTTTTAATTCATTGCCTGGCTTCTTTTTTTATGTTGTTTCCCTTTTATTGCCGGAAATATTGCCTAATACAGTGAATAGGGGTGAACACACTACACATGTGATCTCATTCAGATTATCTGGGTTGTTTACTTTGGCTGGTGTTGTTTCATAGTGTATGAGTCTTATTACCCAGCCAACAAATTGTTGCCGGTAGCGGAAATGCGCTAATGCGCTCCGCCCACGCCTGGGATACACATGCAGTCGTCGCCAGCGAAACCTCATCGCATGTCGTGTGTGTGAATGGTTCGTACTGGGTCGTGCTGTGTAGATTAGTGTATGCAAGTACATTAATCTATCTATATATATAAAGCTCAATGTTTGTCTGTCTGTCTGTCTGTCTGTTATGTATACAAATCCACACCGTTTCACCGATCTGAACCAAAATTTGTATACTTACCCTTCGGAACCCTGCGGGTAACCCTGTCCACTTGAAATTTCCGACAGACCACCCCATTCCCTGCATTTAGGCCCTTTGGCCCAAATCTACACCGTTTCACCGATCTCAACAAAAATTTGTATACTTACCCTACGTAACCCTGTGAATAACACTGTCCACATAAAATTTTGGACAGACCACCCCATTTCCTGCATTTAGGCCCTTTGGCAAACATCTACACCGTTCGACCGATCCGAACCAAAATTTGTATACTTACCCTTTGCAACCCTGCGGGTAACCCTGCCCACTTGAAATTTCGGACAGACCATCCCATTCTCTGCATTTAGGCCCTTTGAACCACATCTACACCGTTTCACCGATCAGAACCAAAATTTGTATACTTTCCCTTTGGTACCCTGCGAGTAACACTGTTTGCTTGAAATTGCGGACAGACTACTCCATTCCCTGCATTTAGGCCCCTTGGCTCAAATCTACACCGTTTCACCGATCTGAACCAAAATGTGTATACTTACCCTTTGTAACTCTGTGAATATCACTGTCCACCTAAAATTTCGGACAGACCACCCCATTTCCTGCATTTAAGCCCTTTGGCAAAAATCTATATCGTTTCACCGATCCAGACCAAAATTTGTATACTTACCCTTTCGAACCCTGCGGGTAACCCTGTCCACTTGAAATTGTGGACAGATCACCCCATTCCCTTCATTTAGGCCCTTTGGCACAAATCTACACCGTTTCACCGTTCAGAACCAACATTTGTATACTTACCCTTCGGTACCCTGCGAGTAACATGTCTGCTTGAAATTGCGGACAGACCACTCCATTCCCGGAAAGAGGACAGGGTCCGTCCCAAAGGCAATGGAAAAAAGGGGTAAAACCGGACCCGCTCTGGAAACCCTCAGGGTTGCCAGCTCCCGAACTCACCAGCCATGAGCCCTTGAGGATGTAGCACTATCAAGGGTGCACCAGAAGTGGTGGGGCTACACACAACCTTCCTCCTTGAGGGTCTTGAGCAGAAGACACGAGATATTAAGAAAAGAAAAAGAAGGCTGACACCTCGAAGAATGAGGCTATCAGGAATGATTAGACAAGGGCCAATTAAGGCGGGAAAGTGAAAGAGTCGCTAGGCCTCGGATACCCTGATACCATCGGGGTCGGAAGAGAACAAGAGTTTGACCAAGGGAGGCTGACAGGTAAGAGAACTGAAAGGAGCCCGGCACCAGTAAGTAGAAGCAATGCCGGACTCAGCTGGGGTCCCGTGGTCGCAAACCCACGTCCCACAAGTTGAGGGACCCTGGTGGGTGTAGTGGGGAGGAGGGGGCCAGGTGTGAGAATAGCTTGCTGATTCATCGCGAGTTGACATGAGAGGAATGTCCAGACCCCGCCGTGTTACCTGGTATTGCTGACAATGCTGATGTTCATACAGGGTCTTTGCTCAAACCACTGTAGTGTTACGAAAGAATGAGTGATTCACCGGTCAATGTGAATAGGACCGGGAACTCCCCCGAACGTCTGTCATCATATATCGTCATCATCTGCGATTCGTGCAGCTTGGACCCGAGCAGTACTCGATAAGCTCTTTCACTACACGCATCGAGTATAGGCCTAAGCCAGAAAATAACGTTCAGACTTTGGAAGACATCGAAGGTAGAAATCTGAATTGCCTATATCAGATTTAAAATTACACCATGTTCGTTTAGTAGTCATTTTTCATTACCTTATTATTATCATAAGGGCAAATGACCTAGATGTTACGCCCATTATACCGCTAATCACCACACACAATAAGTCTTCATCGCCTGTGAATTTTGAAATATTTCTTTCTATCACGGTAGTTTGTAAGTTTGTTGTGTCAATTCAAATACGCCGTTCGGTACTTAATGATTTCCCCCACAGTCAGCACAGACCTATTATTTTAGAGACTGGGATATGTGTACCAATTGTACAGTCCCATCCAAAACCAAGGTGGAACTTTAAGAAGGCAAACTGGTCTGAATTTGCAAAGCAAACAGACTCCAACATCAGATGGATCAAGCCAACATGTAGTAATTACACACGATTTATCGGCATAATTAAAGGAGCAGCTAGACGATGTATTCCTAGAGGTTATCGTAAAGAATACACACCCGGTTGGAGTGAGGATAGTGAAAGCTTACTGAAAAAATATGAAGCAAATCCATCTGCTGATAATGCTACTGGCCTCCTACATTCACTAGATGAGAATAGAAAAAAGATCTGGCATGAAACTGTGGAATCATTCGACCACACACACTCGAGTCGGAAAGCTTGGTCTGTTATTAGAAAACTAGACCCAACAAATTCAACACCAATCAGATCGAAAACTGCCATTAAGCTAAATGACTTTGCCAATCATCTAATCTCAAATTCCATGAGCCCAAAAGATAAGCAGACAAGAAGGGAAATCAAATCTCAGCTGAAAATCAAGAAAAGAGCAGCCCAGAATTCTTCAAAACTCTCCACTCTATTCACTGTAGAGGAAGTCAGAGTCGCCATCACAAACATGAAACTTGGGAAAGCAGCTGGATTCGACGGAATCTATCCTGAATTCCTCGCTCACTGTGGACCAGCTACAATTAAATGGCTTACTAACTTCTTTTCAGATATCCTTAATACTGGAAATCTCCCTGTATTATTCAAGAAAACAAAAATATTAGCGATCCTCAAACCGAACAATGATCCGACAAAAGTCGAAAGTTATCGCCCCATAGCTCTACTAAGTGTCACTTACAAACTACTTGAGCGACTCATCTACAACAGAATTTTTGATACTATTAACAACCACATCCCCATAGAACAAGCTGGATTCAGACCTGGCAGAAGCTGTAATGATCAAGTGTTTGCATTAACAACTCATATTGAAAATGGGTACGAGGAGAAATCTGTAAGCCTAGCTGCTTTCTTGGATCTATCTGCCGCTTATGATACAGTATGGCGAGAAGGCCTCCTTCTGAAATTTGTGAGCATCATCCCGTGTCTCAAACTCACAAACCTAATTAACAACATGCTGTGCAATAGACTTTTCCAGGTTTACTCTGGCAATGATAGAAGCAAGTTCTTCAAATTAAATGACGGATTACCCCAAGGATCTGTCCTAGCTCCTCTCCTTTTCAGCTTGTACATATACGACCTGCAAGAAACTTCTTCAAGGAAATTCATATATGCTGATGACATCTGTTTGGTAACCCAGAACTCCAACTTCACCGATGCTGAAAATACACTAACTGCCGACTTGGAAGTCTTGGACACATATTTCAAGAAATGGTGCCTACGCCTAAATTATCAGAAAACTGTTGTATCCGCATTTCACTTACGCAATAGGTTCTCCAATTACAAACCAGAAGTCAAATTCAGAGGACAAACTTTGCAGTTCTGCAGCATGCCTAAGTACCTTGGGATAACACTTGATAGGTCCTTGACCTTCAAACAACATCTCACGAACGTGGCCGCAAAGGTGAAGACCCGTAATAGCATCACTCAGAAGCTTGTTGGTACCTCCTGGGGTTCCAGCGCTCAAACTTTACGATCAACTGCTCTGGCACTGTCATACTCCGTTGCTGAATACTGCTGCCCATCTTGGCTAAACAGTGTCCACTCCAAGAAGATAGATGTACAACTTAACTAGACAATGCGACTGATTACGGGCTGTATACGTAGCACACCCACTATATGGTTACCTGTTCTAAGTAACATCCAACCTCCAGCTCTTCGAAGATCAGAGGCTCTCCTGAAGATCTGGAAAACCATTCAGAAGAACCCCCAACTACCCATACATACTGATGTAGCAAAAGCAGGCAATCAACGGTTGAAGTCAAGAAAACCACCTTGGCGCTCTGCAGTACTCCTTGAAGACTCTTCATTTAACATCTCAGAAGCATGGAAAACTATGTGGGAAGAATCATCAGTATTCAATGCACATCTGATTGAAAACCCTTCCAACCGGGTAGAAGGTTTCAAACTCCCCAGACGCCAATGGAGAATTATTAACCGGATCCGTACAGGACAAGGCAAATGTGGATTCCTGCTTCACAAATGGGGTTGGGTTACTTCTGCTAACTGCGATTGTGGAGCTACCTTGCAAACCATCGGACATATTGTTGGTGAATGTCCGCAACGAGCGTTCCAAGGATCAGTAGGTGACATTCACCATGGATCTTCTCAGGCACTTCAGTGGATTGATGGCCTGGACATAAAAGTTTAGAACTTGTGTTTATGACTTTGTATATAACTGTATATATAACTTGATATGTAGTGTATATTTTAACTCTGTATCATCATACGATAAATAAATAAATAACAGTAGTTTTCATTATCATCCTCATCAAAAGGGCAAATGACCTAGATGTTACGTCCATTATACTACTAAGTAACACAACAGTCTTCATCGCCTGTGATTTTAAAATGTGTATTTCCATTAGTTTGTACGTTTGATATACCCGTTCAGTAGTAATAGTCTTCATTATCATCCTCATCAAAAGGGCAAATGACCTAGATGTTACGTCCATTATACTACTAAGCAACACCGGAGTCTACCTAGCCTGTGATTTTAAAAATATGTATTTGCATTAGTTTGTAAGGTTGATATACCTGTTCAGTAGTAGTCGTCTTCATTATCATCCTCATCAAAAGGGCAAATGACCTAGATGTTACGCCCATTATACTACTAGGCAACACCACAGTCTTCCTCGTCGGTAATTTAAAAATATGTATTTCTATTAGAGTATAAGTTTATTATACCCGTTCAATAGCAGTCGTCGTCAGTATCATCTTCATCAGTGACGTTGAGTGTTAAGGAGACTGAAATATTATCATCATTCCACCGGGCGAAGCCGGGTACTACTGCTAGTAGACTATATTCTTCGTTGCGCCGTGGAGCAGATGTACTTTAACATAAATATCAAGACATATAATAGTAAGAGTCGTACATAGTACGAAGAATAATAGAAACTCCAAACGTCAAGTAGGTTAGTAGTACTGTTCTCATTGTATAACTGTACATGCGATCCCCCTCTTAACCCGCACCTGCCCGCGGCAGCCATAACGTGGCGAGCTGCCATAATGTATACACAACAGCCCTGCTCCACGTCTCATCATCATCAACTTGAGCAGTTTCCAACCGCTGGTCGGGTCTGCTTGGAACATAAGCCTCTCCATCGTTTCCTGTCCATCCACCATCTCTCGTCATTTACTGTGTCCCAGCACACTCCTCTTTCCTCCACACTCTTCTTAACTCCTTTTGTCCATCTGTCCCTTGGCCTCCTTCCCGTCATTTCCATTCCAAACATCTTCTTCGGTATCCTCTCCTCTTCCATCCTCCTCACATGTCCATACCATTGTAGCCTAGATCGCTCTATTCTATTTTGCAATGGTTCCTCTCTTACCATCTCCCTGACTCTCTCATTCCTTACTCTGTCCATTCTTGTCACTCCTACCCTACTCCTCTGGAACTTCATCTCCACTGCTCGTATTTTATTCTTGTCCCTTTCCTTCATCACCCATGTTTCTGAACCATCATCATCATCATCTTGCACAGTTTCCAGCCACTGGCCGGGTCTGTTTGGAACACAAGCCTCTCCAACGTCTTCTGTCTTCCCACCATCTCTCAGCCTCCACCCTTGTCCAGTCTTCTCCTCTCTTCTTCACGCTTTCTTCCACCCCCTTCAGCCACCTGTCTCTCGGTCTTCCTCTCGGTCTCTTTCCTTCCCACTTCGTCTCATGTACTCTCCTGGGTATCCTCTTCTCCTCCATTCGTTTTACATGTCCATACCATCTAAGTCTAGATTTCTCTATACCATCCTGTAATGGTTCCTCCTTCATTAATTCTCTGGTCCTCTCATTTCTTATTCTGTCCATCTTTGTAGCTCCAATACTGCTTCTCAAGAACCTCATCTCACTGG
Source organism: Meconema thalassinum (assembly GCA_946902985.2). Lineage (NCBI taxonomy): Eukaryota > Metazoa > Arthropoda > Insecta > Orthoptera > Tettigoniidae > Meconema > Meconema thalassinum. The sequence goes on from OX336390.1 coordinate 935,895,192, forward strand.
CCTGTATTTTGCTCCTCTCCCTTCCTTTCATAACCCAGGTCTCCGAGGCATACGTCAGGATAGGGACATAGTACGTCCGATATATGATCTTTTTGCTGTTCTGAGGGACATCCTTGCTCCATAACATGCTTCTCACACTCCTCCGAAATGCTTCTGCCTGCCTCCCCCGCTCATTTATTTCTCTATCGTTTCTTCCATTATCTTGTATCAGGCTTCCCAGATACTTGAAACTCTCCACTTTCTTCAGCTGTTCCCCACCAATTGTTATTCCCGTTGTGGTTCTTTCCTTCTTCCTTGTTGTGATCACCATCTCACTCTTATTTATGCTAAATTTCATCCCATATCCTTGTATTATTCCTTCCCACACGTCCAACTGTTCCTGTACCTCCTCCTCCTTGTTTCCCCAAATCATCAAATCATCTGCAAACACCATTGCTTTCATCTTTCCGTCCCCAATTACTTGTGCCACTCGGGTCATTATGTCATCCATCACCACAATGAAAAGTAACGGTGACAGTGCACTTCCTTGTTTCAGGCCGTTTCTTTGTTCCAACCAGTCAGATCTCTCTCCTCCCACTTTCACACAGCTCACGCTTCCCTTGTACATCTCCTTTATCCTCTTTATAGTCCATTTCTCTACTCCTCTATCCTCCAGGGACTTCCATACTTTGTTTCTGCATACACTGTCATATGCTTTCTCAATGTCCAGGAAGGCCATCAGTAGATCTGTTCCATACTCATAGTGCTGTTCTTGTAACTGCCTTACAGCAAAAATCAAATCCACTGTGGACCTTCCTGCTCTGAAGCCATGTTGTTCTTCCCTCATCCCTCCTTCTATCCTTGTCCTAATTCTCTTTTCCAAAACTTTCTCGAAGATCTTTGCACAATGACTCATCAGTGTTATTCCCCGATAGTTTCTGCAATCTGTTCTACTACCTTTCTTGAAGATCGGGACAATGATTCCTTTTTTCCAGTCCTCTGGGGTCTTCCTTTCCTTCCATGCTGTCCTCATCACTCGGTACAGCCACTGTATCCCCACCTCTCCTGCTGCTCTCACCATCTCCACACTCAACTCATCCACACCCGGTGCCTTCCCTCCTTTCATCTTGTTCACTGCATCTTCCACTTCTTTCCATGTTAAGTCCTTTTCTGTTTGCAGTTCATCTTCCTCTTCCCCGATTTCTTCCTCCTCACCATCTTTTCCATTTGGGTTCAGAAGTTCTTCAAAATATTCTTTCCCCATTTTCTTCAGTTCTTCCCTATTTTCTATCTCTTGTCCCCTTTTGTTCACCATTCTAACATAATCCGTAGGATCCTTCCGCCTCTTATTTTTTACCATCCCATACAGGACCTTTTTTGTACCTTCACTATCCTCCTCCATCATCTTTGTCCACTCTTCCATCCACTTCCTTCTCTCCTCATCCACCACTCTCTTCGCCTCCTTCTTTCTTTCCTGGTACTCTTCCCTTGTCTCTACCGTCCTATTTTGATACCACCTCCTAAAGGCTCTATTCTTTTCCCTTACTATATCTTTTGTCTTCTCATTCCACCATGGTGTTTCCTTCCACCTCTTCTTACTACTTGTCCTCCCACATACTGCTTCTGCTGCACCTACTAGTGTCTTCTTAAATCTAGCCCATTCCTCTTCCACCCCTCTTTCTTCATCTGTTGGAATTCCTTCCTTTACCATTTTGAGGTACTCGACCCTTCTATCCCCTTCTTTCAGTTTCCATATCCTTATACGTCTTTCCTGGTTCTCAGTCCCTTTCTTCTCCTTACTCCCTCTCAGGTTCATTACCAGTAATCGATGGTCGCTATCCAGGTTCTCCGATGGTATAACCTTGATGTCCGTGATGTTCTTATTTAGTTCTTTCTCATACAGTATATAGTCGACCACCGACTTCCTGGTCAAGTCATCACTGTACCATGTGATTGTGTGGCTCTCTCTTTTCTTAAACCAGGAGTTCCCAACTAGCAGGCTGTTCCTCTGGCAGAAGTCCAACAGTCTCTTTCCTTCCTCATTTCTTCCACCCCAACCCTCTGGTCCTAGAACACTCTCATAACCTTGTCTTTCTGTTCCTACATGGGCATTGAGGTCCCCCATAACAATCATATTTCTTCCTACCAGCTGCTTCTGCAATTCCTCTTCAAACTCCTCCTTCTCTTCAGAAGCGCAGCCTACTTGTGGAGCATAAACTTGCACTATTTCTACGGTCTCTCCCCTCAGTGCTACTTTCACTTTCATCATCCTATCACTTATTCTCCTCACTTCTTCTTTTAAACCATCTCGTACTACTACTCCCACTCCATTCCTCTTTCCCTCTTCGTTCCCACTCCAGTACAGTCTATAGCCTTTTCTCAGTACTCTCCTTCCTTCCCCTTTCCACTTTGTTTCTGCCAATCCCAATAAATCCAACTTCCTTCTTTCCATCATATCCACTATCTCCTCCACCTTCCCCGTCAGCGTTCTTAGGTTTAAAGTTCCAAATCTTAGTCCGTGTGTACAGCCGTGTCGTCGTCTATTAAATCCATCCTGTCCGAGGCTCGTTCCATTTTTGAAAGCATTTGGTTTTATCCACTACTGGCTTGCTGGGCCTATCGTAGCTTCACCAGAGCCCCGTTAGCCGTCACTTTTCAGGGTTCCTGTAGGACCTTCACAGCTACCGTAACGGTCCCGGGGCACACGAAGTCCCCACTGTACTTCGCCCCTACAGGCAATCCCCTACTTTGTGCCGTTGCCCGTCTCCCACGACGTGGACGAGGGGTTGGACTTATGGGAGACGTTTCTGAACCATATGTCAAAATTGGCACAAAGTAGGTCTTGTAGATGATTCCTTTACATTTTTGTGGTACATCTTTATTCCATATCATCCCCCTAAAACTCTTGAAAAATCCATCTGCGCACCTTCCCCTCTCATTTATTTCCATCCTATTGCCTCCCTTTTCTTCAATTATGCTTCCCAAGTACTTGAAGCATTCTACTTTCTGCAACTGCTGTCCTCCAAGTGTTATGCCCATATCCAGTCTGTTCTTCTTCCTCGTTGTGATGACCACTTCACTCTTTTGTGCTGAGAACTTCATCCCATATGATAACACTACCTTCTCCCACTCATCTAATTGCTCTTGTACTTCTTCCTCATCCTCTCCCCATACCAGAAGGTCATCAGCAAACAACATTGCCTTCATTTTCCTTTCCCCAATGCTATTTACCACTTTTCGTATGATTTCATCCATCACCACTATAAATAACAGGGGTGAGAGGGCACTTCCCTGTTTCAGACCACTCTCCAGTTGAAACCATTCCGTTCTCTCTCTTCCCACCTTTACACAGCTTTTGCTTTCCTCGTATATTGCTTTCACTCTTGCCACTGTCTCCTTGTTCACTGCTTTTGCTCTCATTGCTTCCCATACCTTGTTTCTATTAATACTATCATATGCTTTCTCAATATCCAAGAAGGTCATCACCAGATCTTTCCCATATTCATAATGGTGTTCTTGTAGCTGTCTTACTGCAAAGATGAGGTCAACTGTTGACCTTCCTGGCCTGAATCCATACTGTTCTTCCCTCAGCCCATCTTCAACTTCTGCCCGAATTCTTCTCTCCAGTACCTTCTCAAATATTTTAGTGCAGTGGCACATGAGTGTAATTCCCCTGTAGTTCTTGCATTCCTTCCTACGTCCCTTTTTAAATATGGGTATTATTATCCCTCTTTTCCAGTCCTCTGGTATTTTCTTCTCCCTCCATATCACTTTCATTACTCGAAAGAGCCACTGTGTTCCTATCACCCCTGCTGCTCTCACCATCTCCACACTCACTTCGTCTATTCCCGGTGCCTTTCCCCCTTTCATCTTCTTTAATGCTTCCTCCACTTCTTTCCATGTCAATTCCTTCTCTGAAATGTCTTGGTCACTGTCTGTTTCTTCCTCCACAATGTCCACTACGCTGGTTTTAGTTGGATTTAGGAGTTCCTTGAAGTATTCTCTCCAGATAACCTTTACTTCTTCCATATTTTCGACCTCCTTTCCATTCCTGTCCACCATTCTGACATTTTCCCCTGTATCTCTTCTCTTTGCCTTTATCATTCCATACAACACTTTCTTACTGCCATCACAGTCCTCCTCCATCATTTCTGTCCATTTCTCCAGCCATTTCTTTTTCTCTTCCTTCACTACTTCTCCTGCTTCTTTCTTCCGCTCTTGGTATTCTTCTCTTGTTCTGTCTGTCCTCTGTTGGAACCATTTCCTGAATGCTTCATTTTTCTTTTTCACTGCTTCCTTAGTTCTGGGGTTCCACCATGGTGTTTCCTTCCACCTTTTCTTTCCACTAGTTCTGCCACACACGACTTCCGCTGCTTCTACCAACACGTCCTTGAACCTATTCCATTCTTCTTCACCTGTTTTCGGATCATTCTTCGGTAATTTGTTCCTCACTAATATCTGGAACTTCTCCCTATTTCCATCCTCCTTCAGCTTCCATGTCCTTATTCTTCTTTCTTGGTTCTCAGTTCTCCTCTTTTCCTTCAGTCCTCTCACCTTGGCGACCAGCAGACGGTGGTCACTGTCCAGGGCTTCTGAAGGTATTACCCTTATATCCGTGATACTCTTCTTTTTCTCCTTCCCGCATAGAATATAGTCCACCACTGATTTCCTAGTCAAATCCCTGCTGTACCAAGTAATTTTATGGCTCTCTCTCTTCTTGTACCATGTGTTTCCAACCATTAGCTCATTTATCTTGCACAGTTCCAACAATCTCTCTCCTTCCTTATTCCTGTTTCCCCATCCTTCACCACCAATCACTTCCTCAAAACCTCTTCTATCAGTTCCGACATGGGCATTTAGGTCTCCCATGACTATCAGGTCTCTCCCCACTAACTGCTTCTGCAACTCCTCTTCAAACTCGTCCTTCTCGCCTTCTGTGCATCCCACCTGTGGTGCATAGACTTGCAGAATGTCCAGGTTTCTACCTTTCACAGTGATTCTGGCTCTAATTATTCTATCACTTACCCTCTTTACTTCCTCCCTCAGCCCTTCTCTCACCACCATTCCCACTCCATTTCTCTTCCCCTCCTCATTTCCTATCCAGTATAGCTGCAAGCCATTTCTCAGTTCTTTTCTTCCTTCCCCTCTCCATCTGGTCTCTGCCAGTCCGAGTACATCCAGTTTTCTCCTCTCCATCATATCCACAACCTCCTCCACTCTTCCCGTCAATGAAGTTATATTCAAAGTTCCGATTCGTAGTCCATTTCCATAGCCAGGTCTGCTTCCTTTAGATCTGTCCTTTCCGAGGCCCGTTCCCGTTTTAAAAGCAGTTTCATATCAACTACTGGCTTGCTAGGCCTAACGTAGCTTCACCATAACCCTGGCGAGGGGCCTGTTTTTGGTCCGCGAGAGGTATTTTATTTCCCTCAAACCCTCCGGACAAGTCCGGCGAGCCCCCCTATCCGCCACCTGGGACGCGCCCGATAGAGGAACAGGCAAACCCCCACGTCTAGCGGTAACAATTCCCTGGCAGGGTAGTAGGTCGGTTTCTGAGTTTGTGAAGTTATATCTGGTGTCATACATGTGTTTGCATGCTGCTGTGTATTTCCTGCGTATAGCTGCATTTCTGTGTTCTTTATAACATGTGTCAATCCTTCTTCATGTTTATCATAAGTAATTTGCTTGACACCCTGTTTCTTGGCACGATAATAAGTACACCCCTGATTATCAGTATGGGTTTTGCTTATTTAAGTTTCTCTAATGAAGATGCTTACCAAGTGTGTTATTTGTTCTGAATGCTATTATGAATCCTTGTGTTTTGAAAAGATTGGTGACTTGTACGAGTTTGCGGTCACGAAATTGAAATGCGCAAACTAGCTCACAGGTGGGTGTTTGAACTACTGGTATGTTATGTTTTGTCTGTTGTCTTAGTATTATTGTATCTACCTTATCGGGTGTGAAATTGTTTTCTTTAGCTATTTGTTTTATGGTTTTAATATATTTGTGTTTTAGTTTTTTTGCTGTTGTCATGGGTATACTTAAGGCCCTGTGAACCATTGAGTTGAAACCTGCTAGTTTATGTGCACTTTGGTAGTTTGAACAATTATCAATAGTGTGAGATATTTTGTGGGCTTGCGGAAAATAGAATACGACAGGTTGTTGTCCGACCATTTTATTATTACAGTATTATACCAAAGTTGAGGAAAAAACTCCATCAATCAACACTATGTATTTAAAAAAATCCCAGTTAATTAGGGTAGATGTTTTGAGCCATTTCCTTGGCCCTTCTTCAGCCCTGACTAATCAATAGCAATTAAACATTAAATCACTGTACATTATCATTCATCAACTAAAATGCATGCTAATATAGACACTGAAAACAAACATATTAAAACACTATATTTATTTATTTTAGTGCCGGGAGTGTCCGAGGACATGTTCGGCTTGCCAGAGTCTGTAGTTGCTTCCAGCGGACACCCTTAGGGTGAGCTACAAGTTCCGTTAAATTTCAAGTAGTTCGAACTTTCGCTACCAGATATCAATGATACCTAGTGGTGAACGTTGGAACTTAGATTTCGCCGGAATGCTCTATCAAACCTAACAATTTAGCTGCACACAAGTTTAGACTGTGGAAGCATCTTTTCATCATCATCTTGTACAGTTTCCAGCCCCAGGCTGAGTCTGTTTGGAACATAAGCCTCGCCACTTAGTCCTTTCTTCCCACCACCTCTCCGCTGTCACTCTGGTCCAGTCCTCGCCTCTCTTCTTGACACATTCCTCCACTCCTTTCAGCCATCTATCTCTTGGTCTTCCCCTTGGTCGTTTCTTGTGCATCTGCATCTCATGTATCCTCTTGGGAATCTTCTTCTCATCCATTCTCTTTAAGTGTCCATACCACCTCAGTCTTGATGTCTCCATCCTACCTTGCAAGGGCTCCTCTTTCACCATTTCCCTGACCTTTTGATTCCTCACCCTGTCTCTTCTTGTTACTCCGATCCTACTTCGCAGTAACTTCATTTCACCTGCCTGTATTCTGCTTATGTCTCTTTTCTTCATTGTCCACGTTTCTGAAGCATAGGTCAGTATCGGGATATAGTAGCTTCTGTATAACACTTCCTTGCTTTTTTGTGGGACATCTTTATTCCACACTAAGCTCCTAATGCTTCTCAGAAATGCGTCTGCCTGTCTGCCACGTTCCGTAATCTCTTTGTCATTTCTCCCATTTTCCTCCACTATACTTCCCAAGTACTTGAGAATTTCCACCTTCTTCAGCTGTCCACCTCCAAGTGTTATCCCACTCATTGGTCTGTCCTTTTTCCTGGTTGTTAACAGGATCTCACATTTACTGATGTTGAACTTCCATCCGTACTCTCCCACTGTTTCTTCCCAAGCCTTCAGTTGCTCCTGAATTTCCTCCTCCCTGTTTCCCCAGACCATGAGATCATCTGCAAACACCATTGCTTTCATCTTATCTTCTCCTATCTTTCCTGCTATCCTTGTCATTACCTCGTCCATAACCACAATAAAGAGAAGGGGTGACAGCGCACTACCCTGTTTCAGGCCACTCATTTGTCTGAACCAGTCTGTTCTTTCCCCTCCAACTTTCACACAACTCACACTTCCACAATACATCTCCTTCACTCTGCCTACAGTCCCTTTTTCCACTCCCATCTTTTCCATTGCTTTCCAAACCTTCTCCCTACACACACTATCATAGGCATTTTCGATGTCCAGGAAGGCCATCAACAGATCCTCTCCAAATTCATAGTGGTGTTCCTGGAGCTGTCTCACTGAAAATATGAGATCCACTGTTGATCTCCCAGGTCTGAAACCATACTGCTCCTCTCTCAATTTTCTCTCCACTTTGGCTCGTATTCTACTTTCTAATATCTTTTCATATATCTTGGCACAGTGAGGTATGAGTGTGACTCCCCTGTAATTTCTGCACTCCTTTCTGCTTCCCTTCTTAAATATTGGGACAATTAATCCTTTCTTCCAATCTTCTGGGGTCTTTTTCTCCTTCCATATCACCCTCATCACACTCTACAACCACTGTTTCCCAACCTCCCCTGCTGCCTTCACCATTTCAACACTCACTTCATCCACACCTGGTGCCCTTCGTCCTTTCATCTTGTCTATAGCCATCTCCAGTTCTCTCCAATTCAGGTCCTTTTCCATTCCTGTGTTGTCTTCTCCATCTTCCAATACATTGTCTTCTTCCCTATGACCATTTGGATTCAGCAAATCCTCAAAGTACTCTTTCCACACTGTCTTGAGTGTTTCTTTGTTGTGTACCTCATTTCCGTTATTGTCCATCATTACCACATCCTCTCGCAGACCTCTTCTCTTACTTTTGACCATCCCATAAAGTACTTTCTTATTTCCTCTGCTGTCTTCCTCCATCATCTCTGTCCACTTTACCATCCACTTCTTCCTCTCCTCTGCGACAATCTTGTTTGCTTCTTTCTTCTTTATCTTATAATCTTCCCTTGCCAGATCAGTTCTTTCCTGGAACCACACTCTGAAAGCCTTGTTCTTCCTTCCCACAGCTTCTTTTACTCTCTCATTCCACCAGGGTGTCTCTTTACACCGCTTTCTGTTGCTAGTTCTTCCACATACTGCCACTGCAGCTTCCTCCATTGTGTTCTTGAATTGCCTCCATTCCTCTTCCCCTGTTTTAGGATTGTCTGTTGGCATTCTTTCTCTTATCATCTTCTGGAATTCTTCCTTGACTTCCTTTTCCTTGAGTTTCCATACTTTGATTCTTCTTTCCTGGTACTCTGTCCTCTTGCTATCCTTAACAACTCCCAGGTTCATTACAAGTATTCTGTGGTCGCTATCTAAGGCCTCTGATGGTATTACCTTTATATCTCTGACACTTCTCTTCATTTCCCAGTCGTACAGCATGTAATCTACCAAAGATTTCTTTGTTAAATCACTGCTGTACCACGTTACCTTGTGGCTTTCTTTCTTCCGGAACCAGGAGTTGCCTACCACTAAACCGTTTCTCTTGCAAAAATTCAGCAACTTTCTCCCTTCTTCATTCCTGCTACCCAGAGTTGGGCAGTATCGAAAATACATGTATTTAAAATACGTATTTTCGATACTTTTGTATTTTGTATTTTGTATCGAAAATACATTTTTGAACATGTATTTTGTATCTGTATCGAAAATACTTTTCATGAGTATTTTGTATTTTCAAAATACATAAAATACAATCAAAATACAATCACTGCATTAGGTAATTTTCAGTTTTATCTTCCATTATTTTCGCTTTTAATAATTTAAGTCAATTGGTAGACATTAAGTTTTAGATCAATACAACTCTTCCAGCAATAAAGCGACCTAGTAAGACCATGTGCAATGCTATTTATTTAGGATGCATTTAGAACAAAATCTCCGAAGGATGTCTCCCGATGTTCTGTTATCAGTGTGTTTGATCTTGGAAACCTTTCCACAAGCAGTAGCCTCAAGCTACGTAGTATGAAATTCCCAAACGCATGAGGTTGTCTGAACCTGTTAACTAGTATTGTTCGAAAATTCCTGGAAGTGCTCACATAAGGGCTGTACAAAATGCGGCAATTGTCTCCCGTAAGAGTAGTGTAAGAGTTGTATAAAACTTTGAATTGACAAATAAGTTGCTGTTCTTTCATTTGACGAGCTTGTATCACATCGTGATCATTTTGTCCCGTGTACTTATGTGTGTATGTATATATATATATATCATTCATAACCGTGTTATTGTGGGTCAATGTTGTAGTAGTACCGTAGTGGGTTTATATTTAATTTGGGGAAGGAGACGGCAGTGGCCTTAAGTTAGGAACCATCCCGGCATTTTCCTGAAGTATAAGAGGAAAACCACTTCCGCTCTTCGCAGGTTTGCTAGCCACTGCACCACGAGCCAGACGAAAATAAATATGATGGTTGTTGTTAATAAATCTTGATCATCAGCCCGATGTATTTGGGTGTGTGTTAAATATGTCTGATAACCTGTGTTTGTGTGATTTTTGTAGTAGTATGCATGGCTGTATTTATTATGGTCTAGGATTGAGCAGATGCCCTGTCAGTGCCAGAAAAAGAAACTTGGATCTCTGTATTTGTCTTGAATACAGTAGTTGCATACGTTAAGGATGGAAGGAAGAAGGAAGATTGTAGTTTTACGTGACCGTTAATCTCGAGATCATGAGCCACGGGACCTCCTTTTTACATGGAATCCGAATCACTGAATATGGCATTTCACAAGCATTGACTGGGAATTGAACCCACTCCGCCGTGGTGAGAGGCCAACAGCTTGACCGCTGCTCCACCACACCCTCTACGATAAGGATGGATGACGATGTATGTCTACCCCTTACTTTTACCTATTTAACGGGATCGGGGATGAGATGCGATGAAACGCTATGTGGCGGATGTATTTACGACCGGATGCCCTTCCTGACACCAACATGAGAGGAGTTAATGAGAGATCTAGATGAATGAAGCTGGGCAAGGATGTGGAAGGAAGCTGCCGTGGCCTGTCAGAAGGATCGTCCCAACATTTGCCTAGAATTGAAAGTGGGGAAACCACGGTAAACCATTTCCAAGATGGCCGACGGTGGGGTTCAAACCCACGTCTACCAAGTCCACATGGAGCATGACCACATTGCCTAGCGCTGTGCGTTAGCGGGTGACCGCTGTCGGTAGTGATAAGATGACCATAATAATACGGTAATAATAACTATAATGCGTATGATTCCTGTTTCAACTGGGACGGAAATGAGATAATATATATTTTCGCGTCCTTATGGTGGATAGTTTATACAGTCGGATGTCATTCCTCTCGCCAACCTCATTTTTTTTAGCGTATGGCTTTTAGTGCCGGGAGTGTCCGAGGACATGTTCGGCTCGCCAGTTTTTGTAGCTACTTCGAGACGGACACCCAATGGGTGAGTTACAAGTACCGTTGGGGAGGAAAGTGGGAATGTACAAGGACGAGGAGTTGAGTTGGAAGGTAGCTGCTGTGGCCTATAGTTAGGGACCAACCCCGGCAATTGCCTGGAAGGAAGATGGGAAACCACAGAAGACCATCTTCAAGGTTGCCGGCGGGGTATTCGAACCTCCTCGCCTCCCGGATGTGAGCGACTGCCAGCAGTCATGCCGAAACGACCTCGGCTAACTCACCCGGTGCCAACCTCATGAGAGGAGTTAATGAGAGATGATATGAATGAAGGTGAATGAAAATAAGCACGGATTTGGAAGGGAGCGGCCGTGGCACATTCGAAGGTGCCGTCGCAGCATTTGTCTGTAGTTGAAAATGGGAAACCACGGAAAACTATTTCACGGACGGCCGGCGGTGAGGTTCGACCCACGTCTACCGAGACCACAGACATCTGGGCACCAGCTGCCGTTGTTGGTTGGTTGTTAATAATTATAAATGACCCAACTTCGTTCATTAATTATGTTTTTTATTCTTTTGTGGCATACCGGTACGGTATTACTTACAAAGGATAATTTATAACGGAATGTACAAATTAAACATGTTGAGTCAATTGACTGTAGTGTCCCGTGGTGCTGATTTCTTACATCACCATTTTAGGATATCAGAGAGTAGTCTGAATGAAATGCCTCACTGTTTGCCTGACAGCGCTATAAAGAAAATATGAACAGACGGACATATAACTAGGGCATACACCTTTTTTTTTAAACATCTCAACTAAGAAACAGTTCTAAATAGTAGGAAATATTATTTTATGGATCCTCAAGCAGTCTTACCATCAATAATTATTTTATTATGTTCATTTTTAAGTATAACTCGTATACAATTTTAATACCCATTGATTTAAAAAAAATGAAAATAATTTTACAATATTTACATAGTGAATTCAGAATAAACAAGAAGTTCCGTGAAGAACTATACATCCTACTTTACATGCCAATGATTATTCTACAGAATATGAACCTATCTAGAATAATGACGAAATTAAGTTGCTAATATCGAAATTTCCAATTAGTTCGAAATACTGTATACCTGGCATAATGTATCCTAATAGAGCACTACAGTTGGCAGCCCTGATGACTGAATATATTCTTAGTTCCGTCTCTTAAGGTACTAAATACAAAATTTGGTTGAAGTCCAATGAATAGCATGGACGTTACATGCAGTTAAACATTGGATCTAACAGCGCGCGTAAAATCATGTTGGCAACAATGTCATGCATGTATTGGTCAGAAATAATCTGAAATAATATGATCTATTGTTGTGCCAATTTTGAATGAAATCCATTAGTTAGTATAGAAGTTACATGCATTTTAAAATTGGACCTATCAGCAGGCTTAGAATCATGTTGGCAGCACTGACGTATATTAGTTACTCCAAATTCGTCTAGAATGCCAGGTACTATACGTGTGCAACGTTTAGAGCTATTGGCTTGCATACTTTCTGATATATTGATATTAGGGTAACAAAAATAGGGACAGCACATATTAACAGTTGGCAGCCCTGGTTGCTCCTTAGAATACGCATAGTCATATCTGTTATGGTACACATAGCACATACGAAATTTGGTTGAAATCCAAATGATAGTATGGATGTTACATGTATTTAAAGTTGGACCTGTCAGCAGGCTTAGAATCATGTTGGTAGCACTGACGTATATAAGTTACTCCAAATTAATATAGAATGTCAGGTACTATATGTGTGCATAGTTTAAAGCTGTCGGCTTGCATACTTTCTGATATATTGGTATTTGGATAAAATAAATTAGGAGCATTTATTAACAGTTGGCAGCCCTGGTAGGTCTTAAGAATACGCTCAGTCATATCTGGTTATGTACACATACAACATACGAAATTTGGTTGAATTCCACTTGATAGTGTAGAAGTTATATGCATTTAAAAATTTGACCTATCAGGAGGCTTATAATCAGTTTGGCAACACTGCCATGTTTGGCCTCCTGGAAATTAAACTGAAATATTATGATCTGTACGTGTGCCAATTTTGAAATAGCTCCCATTCATACTTTCCAAGATATCCAACATGGAGCTCAAATTTCAATTGCAATATTTTAGCAGTTGGTAGCACTGACATCATTTTAAAATATGGCCGTGAGATATTCAGGTATAGATCTTTACTCCTACCAAATTTTGTTTCGATTGCTGCAGCCGTTTAGGAGTTGATAGGCGGGGACACACACACAGCCAGTCAGACAGACAGAAGGACAGACAGACAGACAGACATTTGCCCGATCTCATAAGTCTACTTTTTCCTCATTTTTGCAAAATGTGAAAAGTAGGCTAAAAATAATTGATATTAACTTGCAAAAGGGACTGTATTGAAATAATTTCAGTATTATCCTGTGATAGTCTCCTGAAATTTCTTCTTGCTGACAAGGGCTGAATTGATGTGTGTTTTTCTTTTTTTATTTCTTTTTTAACGACATTTCTCTTATGTTTGGCGGGTTCCAAATGTTCAGCCACAGAAAACTTTCCAGAAACTCCCTACATTTCCTTCACAAATTTTACAATAAAGGACACTATCGTCGGTAGAATATAATTCATTCCCAAATGTTTTCAAAAAATTTCGCAACTTAACAACGACGTTAGCTTTTATTGGAGTCATACCTCCGTGCTTGCTGTGGTTGACAGTAAGCAGCTTGGTATTTCACTGAAGGTTGGAATTAAGGAATTTGAGATAATAGGTCCAGGTAATATTTGTGGAAATCCCTGGTCATTCATAAGCTGAACCCCTATTGTGAACTGGTGATAAATGAATGGAACGAAGGTATTTCAGTTGTTGGAGAATCCGGTTTTTCCTTACTGGCAATGCAGACTACTAGTTATCAGAATATACAAATACTCGGGGTGATTTAAGGGAGGTGAAAGCAACTTTATCATTAACAAGGAAATGTTCAGGTTTGACTAACCAACCAAGAAACTCTTGGAGTCCGAATAGAAATATACGACTGAACATGAAGTAACAAAAAGCGCTTCAAAACAATAGGAAATTAAAATATACACTATTCTCCAGAATAGATATGCACTTAAACAGGCAAAGGAGAAGAATATGATGCATTGTGCCAAAATAACCAAAATATGCATAAATATGCAAAAATATGATTTTGCATGATCTTCCGGGCCTTAGTTATTAAGCTGCACACCTATTATCTTGGCACGAGAGCTATTTATCCGACTACTTCGTGGTGCAGTGGCTATTATTCTTGGCTGTCACTCCTGAGGTCGGTTTCGATTCACGAATCTGTCAAGAAATATAATTCTGGTCTGAGGCAACTCAATTATCCTGCAAGTGGTTTCCCACTTCTACTTCAGGCAAATGCCGGGATGGTACCTAAATTAAGAGCATGGCCGCCTCCTTCCCAATCCTTATCTGAAATACAAATAGGCTACACACACTAATATAGCCATCACAATAACACAATTCATCAGACAAATTCCACACACGCCCAAGTACACGGGGCGACATGAACACAATATCGCAACGACAACTAGCTCTTTATCCGAACTGGTGCACAGTATTCAGTGACAGATTATACGAAGTCAACAGCTGAACAACAGAGAATATTGGTGTTGGACCCTAAGTGGAACGACAAAGCTTCCACAAAATGTCATTCTACGTCTTGCGGTTGTCAGCAGTCTTTGTTAGATAATCTTTGAATGATAGCGTTTTCTCAATAGTTTCATCCTGTTTAAACAGTACACATATACACTATATATATATAAGTTCGACGTGTTGCGTAGTGGCTAGCACTCTTGGCTGTCACCACAGAGGCCCGGGCTCGATTGCCGACTCTGGCAAGGAATTTATTTCTGGTTTGAGGGCTGGAACGGGATAAACTCAGCCTCGAAGGCAAAACTGAGAAGAGGTGTGTTCGAATCCCATCTCAGCCGTCCTGGAAGGGCAGATGTGGGCATCACCATGCTGCAAAACTACCAATATCTTTGTTAGCATCAACTGTGGCAGTTGTATAGCCAAGATTGACCAATGCGAGGGTGGGGTTATAGTTTCAAAATATTGTGTGGTGCTCATCATTATACCATTATAAGGATTGGTTGGTTCTTAAGTTTAGGGGCTGCGACAACGCGGTCATGTAGCCCCGTGTACTTTGGGTGTGTGTAGAATCTGTCTGATAACCGGTGTAAATTGTGATGGCTGTATTAGTGTGTGTATCTGTTTTTTAATTCATGTGGACTGCAACTTCGATTTTTTCAGATAGTTCCTACTTTTGCCGCCAAACGCCACCGTCAACGACTACAAGGCCTAGTTCAGAACTTAGCTACTAGACGCCACCGCAACGAACGTAGAAACCTAAGAGCGTTGTTTACATTCGTAACCTATACAATTTAGCTTCACACAGGTGTAATTAGTGGAAGGTTCTTTAACATGCCATAAATCTATGACATGGGACCGCCGGCTTAACTTCCACTCCGAAGGAAGGCATACTGAGGGATTTTTAATGCTCTTAAAAATCCGATGGCTTCGGCCGGATTTGAACCCGCTATCTTGGTCATAGAAGCTCAGCATGCTACCAACTACGTCATCGAGGCCGCATCTCCACGAGGTAGCTTAGGTCATACGATAATAATAATAATAATATCAAGGATGATACAGCACAACTAAACACCAAATATGGAACGATAAACCGTGTTAATAAATTTAAATATCTTGGGGAATGGATCCAGCAAAATGGCCTTGACAAGGAAGCCATAGAAGCAAGAAGCAAGAAAATGGAAGTCGCTTTTCAAACCACCCGCAACTTATATAACAAAAAGTGCTTTTCTATGAACACAAAAATTCGTCACTACAACACTGTCATCAAACCAGTACCGCTATATGCATCTGAATGCCTTATCCTACCCGAGAAATATTTACTCGCGAAGTTAGAGAAAAAGAAAGAATGATCCTACACATCATACTTGGCCCGGACTACAAAAATGGCATCTACATCAGAAAATCGAGGCAAGAAATTTACTCGAGGATAGAGAAGATCACAGATACAATGCGAAAACGCAGAGTTTGCTTTTACGGTCATATACGACTGATGATCGACTCCCGATTGACGAAACGTATCTTCAGTATATTCGACTCAAAACCAAAAACGACAATGCCAAGGTATGTTAACGTCCAGAAAGATCTGAAAGAAATGGGGATACGAGCAGAAGATGCACAAGACCGAAACCTTTATAGAGCAGCCATCAAGACGTTTGGGACTTACCGGGACGAAAAAACGGACAACTGGTGCGAAATGGACAGAAGAACGTCGTGCTAAACACAGTGAGCTCATGAAGACAATGTGGATCAAGCGAAAAGTGAACAAATACCAGAATGTAAGATGAGGCTTATCGTGGTCCCTAGTTGGCCGATTAGGGAAATTGAGTGAATGAATAATAACAATTCCTATACCGTATATATTTCCCATGTTGTGGGTTCGAGGACAAAGTGAGGTAAATTTCTATGTGGCAGTGGTTTTCACGGCTGGATGATCCTCCTGACGCCATCCTCAACACAGAGCTGGATGGGAAACGAAATGACAACAGGGCAACAGCGACCAAGGCCCATCAGGAAGTACCATTTCATGGAGGCTGACGGTGGGATTTGAATCCTTTGGCCTTGCACGTTAATGCACGCACCCGTCTTGATCACCGATAATAATAATAATAACAATAATAATAATAATAATATTAATAATAATAATAATAATAATATTTTGAAAAGTTTGAATGGAAGAGAAGCATATTTTACTAAGTATTTTGTATTTTGAAATGTATTTTAAAATACTATTTTGTATTTTGTATTTTCAGGAATTTTATAACTGTATTTTGTATTTTGTATCTAAAATACTTTTTTGTGAGTATTTTGTATTTTGTATCGAAAATACATTTTGTGAGTATTTTGCCCAACTCTGCTGCTACCCCATCCTTCTGCTCCCAATACATTTTCACTGTTCCCACTCCAGTACAACCGGTACCCTTTCCTCAGTTCTCTGCGACCTTCTCCTTTTACATGCCATAAATCTATGACACGGGACCGCCGGCATTACTAGTTTATCCATGAAATGTACCATTGATTAATGGTTTTTATTATGTTTTAGATGCTCTAGTAACAATCACAAGTAGTAAAAAGGTATAAAAAAAGTTTCCTTAAATGCCCAGATTTTGGGTGCTTAAAACTGCTTTGGGCAAATGCCTGGGCAAATGTCCATTTATAGATGTCCTGCCCACTGGGCATTTGCCCGGCCCACATCACTAGTCTCACTGTTACTTGATTTCAGTCCACAATTTGTACCTCTGTATAATTTAGGTGACCATGCTATTGTTATTGTCAGATGACGAATACTACATTGGTAGGAAAGGATTACCCATAGTCGAGTTGTATGCATTTTTTGAGAGATATTTTCTAGTGACATGAACGTTTTTGTCATGTCGACTAAGAGACCGGCCGACGGGCCAGAGCTATTGTGGTACTAACATGGTGGCCACTCAAATCGGTCAACGATTTACCAGGAGTTTTCCAGGAGTAATTCTCATTTTTCCAGACGTCAAAATAAGCGCGAATCCCTGGGGGAGGAGCTTTTTCGGTTGCCTACTTCAAGACCAAAATAAAGCAGTTGTGTTGGGTTTACTTATACAGTTGTTGACAAAAATTAGTGGTGATTGCATTATTGATACACAAGCCTACACACAAATGATTTAATTGTTGTTTTAAAAAAGCCTTTGTGACAAATATCCGCTTAAAAAAAAAGAATGCCGCCTGCAATTGTATTGCGGTGAAGTTGTCTATACTCAAAATGTTTTACAAAAATACTATCGCGTGTTCTCCCTCACAGAAACAGGTAGCCTGAGGAAATTTCTTTCTTTAACGGCAGAGTGCTCACCCAAAACTGCATGATTTAAGAAGGAAAGATTTTTATAATTAATTAACAGTGGCTATTTTCCAGGAGTTTTCAATTTATTTTGTCATTTTCCAGGAGTTTTCCAGACCTAATAAAAATCCAGGAGTTTTCCAGGATTTCCAGGTTTTCCAGGAGTAGTGGCCACCATGTACTTAGTGATTGCTATCTTAGACTACTTTGATGCAGATTGCTGATTATTCCCTAATTTGAGACGACTGTCAGTTGATGACGTGATCATTGGAAACCACGGTCGTTAACCTGATAATAGCAACGTGAGTAGTGGCATTACGTCATAGCAGTTGCCAACCTATCTTTTACACCTTACACTCATAACCATCTGTTACAGTGAAAATGTATGCAGGAAGGCAGGGGTATATTTTGTTGTCATTCATTTGTGTCGTACCATTATTTAGTGTTTCTCTTATCTTGATTGGGCAAAGAATGTGTATAGCTATGATTCTTTTATTATTTTTGAATAAACTCGTCTCGTTTATTTTTTGCATTTGAAATTCAGATAGGAATAGCTCAGATTTTCATAAAATTAGATGTTGGAGACTACACCATCGTAGCCTAGCTATTATTATTGTGTTAACGTTAACTGTAACGATACCCTTGCAATGCAAAGAAGTAAATATTTTCCTTTGCTATAGATTCATGCCTGTTACTACTATTATTTGTGCAATCTCAGATGTAATTTGGTAGGGAAATGTTAAGTGTCATTCTCTTAGCATTGTTTATTTCGATTCTTTGTAATAGGTCTTCGAGAGGTTTAAGTTAGATTTTTAGATAGGAGATTAATAAATTCTTTACAGGACAGTTTACCTCGGATTAGCCGATTTCCCCCTCTCTGAAGTATGCTAGGGTCTGTCATTTTTAAGAATAAATTCAGTGTGATTTGAATGTAAGCCTGGCCTCTTTATTTATGTTTGTGTGTTTGCATTCCTCTGGGCTGGTGGAATAATGATCTCTCACATCCCCGACACCCCTGAGTGCAGTTTTTCGTGCTTACCCCATCCAAGAATGCATTCCTTCCCCCTCTATTTGTGTGTTGGTTGGAGGAGGGTCTCGGAAGGGCTGTTTAAGACCGAGGCTTCCCGAAACTCTTGTCTAACGGGCACAGTACCTTGGTATGTCCTTTTTTGTTTTCCAGTCTGAAGCAGTCTTCTTCGAGAGCCTCTATGAGTATGTGTGTTTTTTGCATTATGCATGTTGAGTCTGTAGTTTAGATCTCCAGCTAGTATTATATTTATGACATTCTTTGTTCGTTCTATGGCTTTATATACAATGCCTATTATGTTTTCAACGGGTGTGCGTGGCTGTATATATATTCCTATCACCGTTAGTGTGTTAGTTTGGACTATTATCATATTTTCCTCCTTGATGGTTCTTTCGATGTTCCCTGTTGTCTCTTTTAGAAAGCATGCAGCTCCTCCTGTTGGTCTTCCCTCCATTGGCGTCACTAGCACATGTATGCAGTAGTACCCTTGAAGCTCTATGGGTTCAGTGAGGAAGGTTTCTATAAATGTTATTGCAATGGTGTCCCCGTTACCTTCTTCAATATGTACGATAGTGCATTTTTTATTGCCTTGATATTCCATCGTAGTATGTTTATCTTTTTCTTTGCTGTACTGATGTTAGGTTTAATGCAATTCTGTTCCGATATCTTCGTCGTATCTCCAAAAGCGTTCTATGTTTCTCCAAAAATTATTTCTTTGGGGCTAGAATTCCGGTTGTTGTGTAATTTCTAGGTATTTATAAAGGAAGCCGACCTTGAAGGCTTTTACGTCTGCACGGGTTTGGATATCTTCCCATTCTATAATTTCATTTATGCCGTTTCTCCCTAGAAATTTTCTTACATTGTTTGCAGAGGTGTTTTGCCTTAGCCTTCCAGTTTCGGTCCCTTGCTGGTTGGTCTGTGGTCTCCTTCGTCTTGGCTCCTCCTGTTGAGTTTGGTCTTCTTCCTCGGATGTGGCGATATTAAAACCATAAAACAAATGACTACAGAAATAATAACATAAGTGTAGTCAATATTCACATCTGAAGTTGGTCACAATAAGTCCATAAATCACAGGTTAACACACTTAAACTATATTATTAATAACATAACTGTAGAACATTATAAGTCAGTCATAAGGCGAGAAGCCTTATATGCCAAGGAGTGTCTTTCTTTAAACCGAAGGGGTCTGATAGAGAGGATGGAAATTAGAGAGAGGAGAATTCTCCAGAAGATCCTCGGTCCTGTAAAGGTAGATGAAGAATTTCGTAGGCGACATAACTCCGAGTTCTAGGAACATTTAGAGAAACTATCCGATTGTGGGAGAAAAAAAGAGTATAGCCTTTTATGGCCATATCGTGAGATAACCTTCCACAAGATTGACCAATCGTTTGCTCAGTTTCTGGCACAATAAGAAGGTTCGTACCACTTGGTTGACGGAAACCGAGAAGGATATTAACGAACTGGGAATATCAGATCTGCATGACATACAGGCTGTGAGGACTACTGTGGACTACTGCAGTGGACTACTGAAAGAAAGGAGTTACACCGGCAGAAATGCGTCAATACTGGGCGAAGATCAAGACCTTCCAGTTGAATAAACGTGGTCTTAAGGAGGCCAATTCGAGATAAGAATAACCGTAGAAGTGCTTCAGACCAACTGAGTGATAATATTTGTAAATAAGATTGACATGTTACACAAGTTATTTGGACATAAGTGTAATACAAAACCATCGTATCTTAGTTAGTTATTGTTTTTAGGGGCGGAACTACGAGGTCATCTGCCCCTCATCGTACCTTATCTAAGTCCAAGTGAACAGGATTATGTGACGATCAAAACATGTCATCCAATTAAATACCTCCTCCTTTTTGTACATAAAACCATGTTATTTTAGTGATAAATACTTCATGTAATATTTCTTTCAGGTTAGGTGTATAAATACTTGTTTTCCTGCTTAATGTAATTGGGCACAATTTATGTTTGCCAACTGAAAAGCTTTCTATAATAGAACTAGGCAACTCTGGAAAAAGGCTTCTAATACTTCAATATCAAGAAAAAGTTTAATTGATTGTGAAATGGTGACGTTTCGTCTATTTGGACCAGCTAATTCCAATGATTTGGAAGAGCCAGGATAAAATTGTTGCTGCATTTCAACCGAATGAATAGAAAATTAAGCAGTTACGAATATCTGAACAGAGTTGACATGATTAAGTGGTTTAAGCAACAAAGAAGCTACGATGTACCCATTAATGGACCTCTCCTTGTGGTAAAAGCAGAGGAATTTGCCAAGAAATTAAAATATATAGAGAATTTGTGTGCATCAGTGGGTGGATCGACATATTCCAACGACACAAGTGAGCGCTCAAAACCCTGTTTTAATAAGTAGGCTTAAAAGCTTCAAGTCTAATTAAGATTGTTCTTTTTCATTTTCCATCCTACTAGGCTGAAAATGAATCTCGGTTACAATGACACTCGTTTATAATAATTTTTAAGGTCCCTAGGATGTCGTTAAAACTAAGTTCAACAGTACGTTAAAATATAGTTTTTGTTTCTTTGATGAACTGTTATCATTACAGTAATATTTACCCATATGAACAATAAATATCCTTATCGTAGAATTCTTTTTAAAAATCTGTTCGGCATAATCTGTAACAAGTATTCATTTAGCCCAGGAAATGTTCAGATGTAATATTTGTTTGGTTTCACAACTGAACCAGGATTGCTGGTGTCAAGAATTAACACACAGTTACACTTAGGTGACTTGCACAGATTTACAATAATGATACCTCTGTAAATTCTGCAGAAAAAATGGAAAACGTTTTAAGCCATTGCCTATGAGATAATTATACAAGGCTGTGACAACAATACACTACATGTGTGAGAATCCACCATACACTGCAATAGTAGCCCATGGTGGTTCTCTGGTCACTGCCTTACGGCCAAGATCTCAAATTATTTATTGGCTATAAAATGCTTCTGGTGGCAACAATTGGCAAACTGAAGGACCCTGTTTTGGACACAAAATCTCCACCATGTTCTGGTGTTGTATCTCAGGGCAGTGCAATGGGCAAGGTGAAGCAGTGCTAGTGAGAAATTTACTCGTGCTGGCAAAGCGCAGCCCTACCCTGCCCATTTCTGAGCAGTGCAGCGCTTACTTGCACAAGCACTGTCCATTTAACCGGGTACTGCAGTACGTTTAGTACTGAGCGCAGAGCTTGGACACTAGGCGCACTAGAGCAAACATTCTGTCATATGCGAGGGGTCTGCCGTGCTTATAACATCTTTTGTGTATGGGGGGGACAAAAATAGCATAGTGGGAGAGTCACACAATGAAACACACCGAAGACATATAAAACATGATTTTTGGATGTACATGAACCAGATCTGCAACAAGGATACAGGAATTTGCATACTTTTTGGGTGATGCAGCAGGTTCAGCGAGATATAATAATCCTAAAAATGGAATCAAGCATATTTAATCATATATGTGACAGTAACAGGGGCCGGTATGGAATCAGGAGAGTTAAAATACATTTTTTAATTTGTTGACATAATGTCACAAACCAGCCGAGGTAGCTACTACCCTACCAGGGAATTGTTACCACTAGGCGTGGAGCGGGGCTGTTGTGTAAACATTACGTCATCTCGCCTCGTTATGGCAGCAGCGAGCGGTTGCGGAGCAAGAAGGAGAACGCATGTGCAGTCATACAATGAAAACACACCGCACAGCACACAAATGACATGCGATGAGGTTTCGCTGGCGACGACTGCACGTCTATCGCAGGCGATTGGCTGAACGGAGCTCATTAGTTCCGATTTCCGCCACCGGTAACAATTCGCTGGTAGGGTAGTAAACATGTTAACGTGCATGGTTAGACTACTCCAAACTTGAAAAACCACACACAGCCACTTCATACCTTAAGGAACCTAATAAATTTCATTTGTCATTAACCCCTCTTATGAGATTGGCATCATGAAGGGCATCTATCTGCAACCAGAATAATTATGGGTAGAACCAAAAAAACAACATTAGGACTATAAACCTGCATTTCAATAACAAGATTCTGAATTCACCAACTGACTATTGATGCAGTTCAGGGATGTGCGAGTTCGAGAAACATGCGTTAGTATATTTATCAGGATTTAAAAATGAAAAAATATTCCATCGCAATCGAAGGTAATTTATATTCTTAGATAGAGAAATAAATGAGCGGGGGAGACAGGCAGAAGCATTCCGGAGGAGTGTGAGAAGCATGTTATGGAGCAAGGATGTCCCTCAGAATAGCAAAAAGATCATATATCGGACGTACTATGTCTCTATCCTCACGTATGCCTCGGAGACCTGGGTTATGAAAGGAAGGGAGAAGAGCAAAATACAGGCCAGTGAGATGAGGTTCTTGAGAAGCAGTATTGGAGCTACAAAGATGGACAGAATAAGAAATGAGACGACCAGAGAATCAATGAAGGAGGAACCATTACAGGATGGTATTGAACCCGCTGAGCTATGGTTGATGTGATATTTTTTATGACAGAACATTTATGATGGGATGTTGTACCTTTGAACACACCCAGGAAGCCACGTGGAGCTGAGAGCTCACGCGATACTCTTTGAAGTAGCGTTGAATCGCACTTTTGACTTTGGTGAAAACTGCTAATTATTTATCTGAGGTCTTATTAATTAATTTTATTCTTTCTCAAGACTCAGAATATTCCATTTCGTCATGCTGCATTATTAAAACATTTTTGAGAATATTTTAGCTTAAGGTAAGGTAATACCCTTGCAGATACGCAAATAGGAACGTAAGTAGTCGCTCAACGACTTCGGTTTGACGACCTACTTCCTTGAGACACCCAGTGCCTTGCACTACGTCTGGAGAATCCGCCCAGTACAGGCGTGTAATTGTATTTGTCCTGTAAGACATAGAAGAATATCCGCTTGTTAGCGTTGAATTGGTTATCAGGTGCCATCGTGCACTGGCATATTGTAAAATACTGGTATTTATGCACAGTGAGCCACAGAAACATATTGAAGATAATTATTGGCAAGTATTAGTGAATTATATAATTTTACCGGAACACCACATTTTAGTACCCACGTGTTTGTGGAGGGCCAAATGCCTTGTGGAAAAGATACAGGTAAATGTGTTGCAACTACTTCAAATAAGTGTGATTATGATAGTGTAACATATTTGGATTGCCAGAGTGAAGTTTTTATTTCAAAAACGACGTACATTTTACCGATGTTGCATGATAGAAAAGTAGCGTCATTAGCACGTGCAGAATCATAGAGCAGTGCTAGCTCACGTATCTATTCACGTCCACGAAATTAAGGCTGTGCTATCAATTACTATCAAAGCCTACAACATTTACGACGAACATTATATTTTTGGAAAGTGAAAGAATGAACTTCATAATTTATTTCACCGTCAACGTGACCAGACTATTCCACACCATGCTTGAATCAGTCATCATGGGCTAATACCATCCTGGTATGAGGGTGATGTTTCTACGAGAACTAGCATGATGGTGGAGCTTGCAGAACCGAGGACGAGAAGGAAGGAATCCAAGATGCCATTTCCAGACATATCCAGCATATTCACGGAGTTGTCGACAGGGACGAATCGAACCCTGGTCTTTGGAGGAGTCCAGATGGGAATCCTGATGAGGATAATACCGTTCCAGAGATCCAGAGAGGAATTTGTACAACCCTGGTTATTGAATAGAGGGTTGAGTGATAGCTTCTCCATGTCGTGAGTTTTTGGACATCCCTTCTCTTGTTCTAGTTCTGGTGGTATATTAGATTTAATGTAGTTTGTGAATCAACCGCACTCTGTGTCAGCCATTTTTCTAGGTAGGGATTGTATCAAGTTTAATTTAATGTCATTTATTTCAGTATAGTGAGACACCCTTGGGTCTGACATTTTGGTTAACCCTGGTGCAGCTTGATGAACGTCGTAGAACGTCAAAGCCTATCTTTTGCTAAATGTGACCGTAGTCATTCGAGGCTATTTTGTACAACCCTATTGGGGGTGATTTTTCAAGTCTTTGCTGACTTTAGTTATGACAATCAGATGTCATGGTTATTTCTTTAACTGCATTCTTTGCAGCCAGTTTTGATACACCCCTGACTTTCGTTAGAACAGTCGTATCAGTTAGGCAATCGACTGTAATTGCCAGTTTTGTAAATGCATTATATTTTCATTTTGAATAAGCTCAGAAGCTATTCTTGGTCAAGTTTGAACCTAACGATTAGAAGGAATGTTTCGTTGCCTAGCATCGAACTCGGTTCCCAACGAATCATTAAGCAGATCCTTGTGTGAATCTGCGCCACAATTATCATTTTGCTTGTGTCATGTAAGACACGTTTTTATTTGATGTTGTACTAGCAACTACTGAATTGTATTTTGAGAGCAAAGAGCTCCAGTAATTGCAAGATTACTATCATTTAGGCGTCTTTGGTAGAAAGACGGAATTATATTATTTTATTCAGATTTATTGCGTGTTTTTATACACGGATTCTTTAGAGGTTCATAACCTATGGTAAAGTTTTTTTTATGAACAGGCCAGATGTATAGTTTTATTTTGATTAAATCGCCGGCCTTGAATAATGTGTGTTTTGTGTCGACTGAACGCAGGAATGTGGTAGCCTGCTGGTGACATAAACTGGTTTTGTAATCCAGTGCCCTTGAGAGCACGCTTCATTTGTTTGTGAGACAGGACTACTTTGACAAGAGACAGAATGCTTGTAGTATTCGCTCTTTCTTTCATTGCAACTTAGCTTATGTAACCCAGTTTTCAACCCTGTCTCAGATCACATGTTTTATAGATTGCTTTTTGTTAGTTGAGCGCACTTCTTGCGTGTACCGTCTTGACGTGTACAATTAGGTCAGGTTTTCTATAGTGAGTTGCAGGCGACCCTGTTAAATGCAGGAATTTATTGTATGAAGGTACTTGTGATTACCTTCTCCGGGAGGGTTCCCGTTGACTAGATGTTATTGGAAGGTAACTGTTGTGGACAGGCCTATCCCAGAGTTATTGAATGCGAGCTTTGCGCCGCTGGTGACCCGTGTTATTGTGGGTCCGAGTTGTTATTGCTCGTTGATCTTATTCCGACTGTTGAGTCGAGGCTTTTTGGTGGAGAATGATCTCAGTGTAGACACTCCGTGCCCGAGCTATTGTCAGTATTATTCGCCATAAACCAAAGATAAACCTAAACCGACATCTTAATAATAAAACGCATAACTTTGGTAAAACAAAAGCTAACTAATGAATTCTTTCTATCTAACTTTGTTCTGTTGCATTTTGGAACTGTTGACATAGCCGTGCAGTTGAAGGTAATTTCCTTGTGTGGAAATGACTAGGACAGTTGACACTTTTGTAGCGACCTGAATCATGCGCGAACCTAGAGTTCGTAGCTTGTGGAGCTCAGGCCATACGATGTCAGACCGTAATTACACACATTAGATGACTATGGCTTACAAAGAGTAAACCAAGGTGTAGGCAGGAATTTAATAAAGATTTGTGTCTATTTCATTACTTATTTATGATGTACAAGTGTGTAAATCCTACATGTTACCTTATTGTGTGCTGATAGCACGTAGTTATTAAGAATCATTAAATGTTTTTCATGGCTGTACACTTAGATTTGTTGTAATTGTTTTCTGTTACGGACGTCATCGCCGTAAAGTTTTGTTATTAACTGTTAGGACTTAGCTAGATGATTAACGTTAAATGTAAATGTGGAAATGGTATCATCCTAACTTAGATTTGTTTTGCTACCCTGTTAAATGTAAATTCTGATATTAGCTTAATCTTGTAACTTGAACTAGGGACTTGCGTCGTACCATTTTCCTAGTGTTGCTGTTGTTGCTTTATTATTGTGAGACAGATCTTTCGCAAGGGTTTTCCGTAACTTCTCAGGTAGGGACCTGCTCTTTATTTTCTTTTGTTTATTAGTTTGCAGACTAGCCGATCATAACCCTCCGAACTAGGCTAGGGGCTTGTGAATTTTAATAAATTTTCACGGTGTTTTACTTAAGTCTGGATGTTTAATTTCTCAGTCTAGTTTTAAGGTGAACCTTTCCTTAGGCAGTCTATGACCATCGTCACCATGTACCACGATCCCCGTGGACTACAGTGTCTCGTACCGCATAGCCTATTAGGAAGTTCACCTGATCCTCACGGTAATTTTATTCGACTTATGGGATGTTAGGAAAGTCATCGTGGTTGTTGACTCGACTAACGGTCTCAGTATAGAGAAATCTAGACTTAGATGGTATGGACATCTAAAACGAATGGAGGAGAAGAGGATACCCAGGAGGATACACGAGACGAAGTGGGAAGGAAAGAGACCGAGAGACAGGTGGTTGAAGGGGGTGGAAGAAAGTGTGAAGAAGAGAAGAGAAGACTGGACAAGGGTGGAGGCTGAGAGATGGTGGGAAGACAGAAGACGTTGGAGAGGCTTGTGTTCCAAACCGACCTGGCCAGTGGCTGGAAACTGTGCAAGATGATGATTTTCAACATCGCCAGAAACAATACATCATGGAATTTACCTTTGCATAAGATATATGGCAAAATAAGCGCGATGACATGAAATCCTTCTAACTTTTGAAGTTTTAGGACAATTTTCATTATTTCAACAGTATGGGGACCAACAGAATTCATTGTAAAACAATTTTGCTCTGAAAACTACAAAATATGTTGACTGTCTTTTTACAAGCTTTCGGTGAAGTGCTTAAAACTGTTGTGTTTATTAGCTTTTGGAATTATTCGGCTCTGGGGTTATGGTATGCGAACAGTCTTCCTAACTTACCAGGGGCTATGTAATGCCAAAAAGACTAAGGTATGTGTACTATTATAGTTCCCGCAGTGTAGAAATTACATGGTATCGAGCAATTGATTGCTGTGATTGCGTAGCCGGACTCTGTATGCTGCAAACACTGCGGAGTGCCTGATACCCTAGCTCACATTCAAAAAACATAATTAAGAAGGGGATTCACTACAAACGTTAGTAATCACCGAAATAGGTCTAAGATGAAGCTGTAACATTTCAGAAATGGTACGCGATCCATGTTTTCGTGTCTTCCTAGTGTTAGAAGCAAAAATACAATGGGCATACTAATTGTTATTAGCCACAAGAAGGATACAAGATTTATGTTGGACCCCACCATCAGATGTGAAGTAACCATCGGCATAACAAGACAGGCCGTTTAGAGCAAACTATAGGCTTCAAAGGGAAGTGAAAGCTTGTGGTATGTTTCGAATAAGCGAGAGGAACGACAACATTTTTTTTATCACTTATCAAGTTTTGGTAAGCCTAAGTATAAATGACCTAATTTTGCTATCAATGAATCCATTCAATAATAGAGAATTCATCTTCAATGTACTCGGGAACAGTATGAGACGTGGTCTATTAGTACCCAACAACATTTTATTGCTAATAATAATAATAATAATAATAATAATAACAATAGTGTAATAATAATAATATGAAGAGAAGAGAAGAATGGCTTTAAGAAACCCTGCCGGGACAGGCTGGCTGCACGCACCTGAACCGAAGAGTTCCAGCATAGGCGGGGCTAACGGTGTGCGCCTGGCACATGCGGGGCTAAAAGCACTTGCCTGGCTCACAGGGTACCAAACTATACTATACACAGCTCGCTCGCACACGTAGCTAGCAGCAGGAGGGGAGAGCCAAGGACACGACGTCACACGCTCGTGGCTTACTTCTTAGACTGTCCGTAAGAGTGCAGCAGGATAGCACATACTACAGGCACTAGTTACGCAGGGCCTAGTTGTAGATATCCTCAAACCATGAATGAACGCACACTTGGTAACTGTTTTAGCCAAGCCTAACTGTGGGTTACATGACAATATCGACAGAACTGGCAGAGATTACGAGTATATCGTCACTGAACTTGCAATGACACGTATCCATTCTTTTCATTACGATAGGTCATGCCTTCCAGTTACATGTGGATATGCAATCCAACAGTACCATTCATTTCTGGTCCATTTTCCTATAACTTATTATATATTTATATTTCCGTGTCCGAGAGACACACTAAATTCTTCCTTTCCAGAACTTTGTAGCTCTCATCCCTCGGTCTGTGGCCAACATAAGGTCTTCCTGGCTGCAAGTGTCATTCAGATCTTGGCACGTGAGCAGGTGTAGGTTTATTCACAGTGAAATGGACCTAATGTAAATGGTTCTGTTGGACTAGAAGATAAGTAAAGAGAAAAGAGAAAGGGAAGAGAAGGACTGATTCTTTGTTTGACCAACTGTACATCTGATAAGCGACATAAGACATGCTTGACCATGCAGATTCCTAGAACCTAGTGCAAAGACAGGGTTGAATGTATGTCTATTCCTTATTTTTCCTGTTTCCAACGGGGTCGAGGATGAGATGCAATGAACGGGGTGGATGGTTTTTACGACCGGATGCCCTTCCTGACGCCAACCTCATAAGGAGTACAGGGTTGAATATAGCTACATATTTAGTCAGTCTGTTAAGCATTCCCTTAATTACGATCACAATTAGTGTCACCAACCTGGATGATGCTGCGTAGCGTGATGATGGTTCCACCGTCCTTCACTTGCACATCAGATACTAATCCCCACATATCATTACCATCACCACGATGCTGGAGGGGGAAGTATCGCTTGTTGGCACGTGTCACAGGCAAGCTCAACTGGCAGTTCCACTTAATTACCTATGAAATTAAGACAGATTTAGCTTCACACAGCCTGATACCTCTCTTTCTAATACCAAACTTGACAGTCTAAATCAATTTCAAAATGTCCTATCAAGAAATACAGTACATGATTTACATCATTCATTGCCTTCAAAACCAGTGGCACTACCATTCGATTTCAACAATTCATTTTCTCTTTGGAATTAAAAACAATATTCCCACAAAATGTTTAAGACAAGATTCCTGACTTGAACAGACTTGCCTCAATCATGCAAAGGAAATATAGTGGTGATCAATTTGTTTCAATAATTTTAAAAAATAAACACTTAATCTCCTTATAATTTCTATATAAATGTTGCAAAATCATGCATAACAGAATATATTCACATTGTTTATTTCCATTGAAAAAGGAGGCAAGGTTTCTCAGAAACGTATGGTTTAAATTAAAAATACACACGGCATTAGCCCAAAAGCATGAATTATTTATAGAATATATTCAGTTACAGAGTCTTACCCTAGGGTTTTGCCTTCCCACAGTTAAGAACTATCTTATACCTATTTCATCATATGGGGTTAAAATCTGGGGCTGTGTGTGGAGGTATCTTTATTGTGGTTTTGAATACATGTTGCACAGTTTTATTCCTTCTGCAGCAGTAGATTCAATGTTATATTAATTATTGGTTTCGGACATTTGATATTTTAACTAAGGGGATATTTTAAGTATTATTATGCTATTAAGAATAGGAATAATTATACGAGGGCAATTCAGAAACTAACCTCCGATTGGTCACAGTGCGGGTAGTGGGGGGAGTAGCGCGCCATCTGTGCATTCACACGCTCAGCAGGTCAGTCGGCAGCAAGCCGTAGTCGAGTGAACATCGTACCTGCGCTAGTTTAGTTTTTGTGGCAGTTTGAAATGTGTGCTGCAATAGAAAATCCCGCCAAATGTGAAGTGCGTGCTGTTATACGTTTTTTTACAGCCAAGAACAATCAAAGATGTGGGCACATTCAGATTCGCCTACCAAACCAAAAAAAGCCCGGCAAGATTTTTCTGCCAGAAAACTGATGGCAACGGTGTTTTGGGATGCCAAAGGGGTGTTGTTGGTTGAATTCATGGAACGTGGGACGACCATTAATCAAGACGTGTACTGTGAAACACTAAAAACATTACGACGGGCTATACAGAACAAACGCCGTGGTATGCTGACTTCCGGTATCGTTTTTTTGCACGATAACGCCCGTCCGCACTCTGCTCGCAGAACAACAGCCCTTCTTGAGTCCTTCAAGTGGGACGTTTTCAACCATCCACGTTACAGCCCAGATCTGGCGCCAAGCGATTATCACCTCTTCATGCATATGAAGAAATGGCTCGGGTCCCAGCGGTTTGATGACGATGAAGAGCTCAAAGATGCGGTCACAGGCTGGCTCAAGGCACAAGCGGGTGATTTTTATGCAGAAGGAATTTCAAAGCTTGTGAAGAGATACGATAAGTGCCTCAATCGTTATGGAGACTATGTCGAAAAATAGTGCAAAGATGTAGTTGTAAGATGTATATATTAAAATATTTTTACTTAACTTGGT
This sequence comes from Meconema thalassinum, assembly GCA_946902985.2. Taxonomy (NCBI): domain Eukaryota; kingdom Metazoa; phylum Arthropoda; class Insecta; order Orthoptera; family Tettigoniidae; genus Meconema; species Meconema thalassinum. The sequence continues at coordinate 935,926,327 of OX336390.1, forward strand.
GTATTTTTTTCAATCAACCGGAGGTTAGTTTCTGAATTGCCCTCGTATTGTTATTATCACCTGATTAGTCACTATTTCATTAGGCTCTGCACCGACTTTTAGGTAAATAAATAATTTTTAATGTAAATGCATATGTTAAACATTTTGTATAATAATACATAAATTCCTGCTTTTCACTTATTAACATATAAAGAGACATAATATTTACATTAAAAAAAAAACAATATGCTAGATATTTCAGTTTATTGCATTTTTGTTGTGTTACTTCAACGGGGAAGAACCTGTGAGCTATCTAATCTTCATGCAGAGCGTATGTCAGCTTGCAGCTGTATTTTTCTTATCTTGTCGTCCCGTCCTACTCACTGTGGAAGCTGGGGATGCCTAAAGTAAAAGCAAATACAAGTTATCGTCTGCAGCAGTATGTTGCAGAATTTAAGGATAATTTTACTTCTGATGGGGGCGTTCTGTTCTGCCAACCATGTGGGAAAGCAATCAAGCCTTAACAGCGATCTCAAGTTACACAACACCTCGAGGACAAGAAACATATTGCTGCAGTTTCGCGCCTTCAGAAGAAATGTTGCGCAATAATAGTCTGTCATTTATGATGTACAACCTGAAGATTTATCTCGTTGTGTATTGTAATTCCTCAGCAGTCAGTGAGTACTGCATATTGTTTATATTGACATTCATCATCATCATCTTGAGCAGTTTCCGACCGCTGGTCGGGTCTGCCTGGAACGTAAGCCTCTCCATCGTTTCCTGTCCATCCACCATCTCTCGTCATTTACTGTGTCCCAGCACACTCCTCTTTCCTCCACACTCTTCTTAACTCCTTTTGTCCATCTGTCCCTTGGTCTTCCCCTTGGCCTCCTTCCCGTCATTTCCTTTCCAAACATCTTCTTCGGTATCCTCTCCTCTTGCATCCTCCTCACATGTCCATACCATTGTAGGCTAGATCGCTCTATTCTATTTTGCAATGGTTCCTCTCTTACCATCTCTCTGACTCTCTCATTCCTTACTCTGTCCATTCTTGTCACTCCTACCCTACTCCTCTGGAACTTCATCTCCACTGCTCGTATTTTATTCTTGTCCCTTTCCTTCATCACCCATGTTTCTGAACCATATGTCAAAATTGGCACAAAGTAGGTCTTGTAGATGATTCCTTTAAATTTTTGTGGTACATCTTTATTCCATATCATCCCCCTAACACTCTTGAAAAATCCATCTGCGCACCTTCCCCTTTCATTAATTTCCATCCTATTGACTCCCTTTTCTTCAATTATGCTTCCCAAGTACTTGAAGCATTCTACTTTCTGCAACTGCTGTCCTCCAAGTGTTATGCCCATATCCAGTCTGTTCTTCCTCCTCGTTGTGATGACCACTTCCTCTTTTGTGCTGAGAACTTCATCCCATATGATAACACTACCTTCTCCCACTCATCTAATTGCTCTTGTACTTCTTCCTCATCCTCTCCCCATACCAGAAGGTCATCAGCAAACAACATTGCCTTCATTTTCCTTTCCCCAATGTTATTTACCACTTTTCGTATGATTTCATCCATCACCACTATAAATAACAGGGGTGAGAGGGCACTTCCCTGTTTCAGACCACTCTCCAGTTGAAACCATTCCATTCTCTCTCTTCCCACCTTTACACAGCTTTTGCTTCCCTCGTACATTGCTTTCACTCTTGCCACTGTCTCCTTGTTCACTGCTTTTGCTCTCATTGCTTCCCATACCTTGTTTCTATTAATACTATCATATGCTTTCTCAATATCCAAGAAGGTCATCACCAGATCTTTCCCATATTCATAATGGTGTTCTTGTAGCTGTCTTACAGCAAAGATGAGGTCAACTGTTGACCTTCCTGGCCTGAATCCATACTGTTCTTCCCTCAGCCCATCTTCAACTTCTGTCCGAATTCTTCTCTCCAGTACCTTCTCAAATATTTTGGCGCAGTGGCACATGAGTGTAATTCCCCTGTAGTTCTTGCATTCCTTCCTACTTCCCTTTTTAAATATGGGTATTATTATCCCTCTTTTCCAGACCTCTGGTATTTTCTTCTCCCTCCATATCACTTTCATTACTTGAAAGAGCCACTGTGTTCTCACCCCTGCTGCTCTCACCATCTCCACACTCACTTCGTCTATTCCAGGTGCCTTTCCCCCCTTTCATCTTCTTTAATGCTTCCTCCACTTCTTTCCATGTCAATTCCTTCTCTGAAATGTCTTGGTCACTGTCTGTTTCTTCCTCCACAATGTCCACTACGCTGGTTTTAGTTGGATTTAGGAGTTCCTTGAAGTATTCTCTCCAGATAACCTTTACTTCCTCCATATTTTCAACCTCCTTTCCATTCCTGTCCACCATTCTGACATTTTCCCCTGTTTCTCTTCTCTTTGCCTTTATCATTCCATACAACACTTTCTTACTGCCATCACAGTCCTCCTCCATCATTTCTGTCCAATTTTCCAGCCACTTCTTTTTCTCTTCCTTCACTACTTCTCCTGCTTCTTTCTTCCGCTCTTGGTATTCTTCTCTTGTTCTGTCTGTCCTCTGTTGGAACCATTTCCTGAATGCTTTATTTTTCTTTTTCACTGCTTCCTTAGTTCTGGGGTTCCACCATGGTGTTTCCTTCCACCTTTTCTTTCCACTAGTTCTGTCATTAATAAACTAAATTATAATTAAATATTTCTACTTTTTTGTCACATATTTCAGAAATATTTAATATATAAAAATATTCTTTTTCCAGATTTTTAGCACCTAAAAATCCGAGCCTCGTCATAAGGGTAAAGTTTCAATCTGGCTGTACCATTAAGAACTCAAGAGTGGAGAGGCTGGAATTGTGCACACCAGGAAAAGATTGACGGTAATTCAGTGCGTATACATATGAGTAGGGTTTTCTAAGTTATTTCGGCAAACAAGGAACCTCATTTGGAACCTCTCGGCCTGGCTCTGCTATCATCACACATTTATGATTGTCAATTTTCAACGAACTTCCACATCGTCACCGCCAGGATTGGGAGGGCAGCAATTAGTTCCAGCCATTTTACGCAATATTCCGCAGAACAATATTACTACCCAATTACCTATAAAATGGATGCCTGTGATTGAAACATTGTCCTAAGCCTATTTAGAGTCGGTATGGATGACGGGGTGCTCCCCTATTAAGCTGGATCATTTGGTACCTATGATGTATGGCTACTGGTAAACATGTCATTTTTGTGTGTGTTCGTTGATCACACACGCTTTGTTGACATGGTCAAGGCAAAAGACTGTTCTCTGAGCTATTGTGACTATTGACAAGTCAGCTTAGAATCTGTATTTAGTTCCTGATGCAATAATCAGTGTTCAATGTGTGAAGACTGTATTTTCTAGCAACTGTGATGGATGTGGAGACTAACTCTATAGAAAGTGTACAGTTTTGAAAGTAGTTCGGAAGGTGCGGTTAAGCCTCAAAAAAAGTGCAAATAACGTGTGTTGCTCCAAATAACACAAGAGTGTTAGAGTCGGTGATACCAGGTACTGTAACAAACTTTACTTGAAGGGTTTTTGTGTACATACTGTATATATATATATATCTTGGATACAGCCAGATAAAACTAGTTAGTGATACATGCATATTGAGTAGTTAGTTATACCTTTTCCAGCCGGTTGAATACCATTCACAGAGAAATTGGTAAAGACTCTAGTAGCAGTCAGCAAAACATGCCAAATGTTCATGCCTTGGGATAAGAGATCTCGTTTGCTGAGGGGGGGTTCTTTTTTATTGATTATGTTAATTGGTGAGGGAACATATGACCTAAGCCTGGTGCCCAAACTTTCCAGGATTGTAGTAAGAGAATTTTAATATTTGCGGCCTGTAGGTTAAGGCCAGGAACAGGCCTCGGAAAGGACGGATGCAAACGACGACGACCCGGATATGCTAATGGACTACGAGTTGGGACATTAAACATACAGACACTGACAGGAAAAGTGGAGGAGATTATAGATGTGATGGAGAGAAGAAATCTGGATGTACTGGGCTTGGCAGAAACAAGATGGAAAGGAGAAGGTCGCAGAGAACTGAGGAAAGGGTACCGGTTGTACTGGAGTGGGAACAGTGAAGGAAGGAGCAGCGGAGTAGGAGTAGTTGTGAGAGATGGAATGAAGGAAGAGGTAAAGGGAATAAGTGACAGGATCATGAAGATCAGAGTAACGGTAAAGGGAAGAAGCCTGGAGATAGCCCAGGTATATGCCCCTCAAGTTGGATGTACAGCTCAAGAGAAGGAAGACTTTGAGGAGGAGCTACAACAGCAGTTGAATGGTCATAGCATCATTGTCATGGGAGATTTGAATGCACATGTAGGAAGTGAAAGGCAAGGATATGAAAATGTATTGGGAGCAGAAGGATGGGGTAGCAGGAATGAAGAAGGGAGAAAGTTGCTGGATTTTTGCAAGAGAAACTGTTTAGTGGTAGGCAACTCCTGGTTCCGGAAGAAAGAAAACCACAAGGTAACTTGGTACAGCAGTGATTTAACAAAGAAATCTTTGGTAGATTACATGCTGTATGACTGGGAAATGAAGAGAAGTGTCAGAGATATAAAGGTAATACCATCAGAGGCCTTAGATAGCGACCACAGAATACTTGTAATGAACCTAAGAGTTGTTAAGGATAGCAAGAGGACAGAGTACCAGGAAAGGAGAATCAAAGTATGGAAACTCAAGGAAAAGGAAGTCAAGGAAGAATTCCAGAAGATAATAAGGGAAAGGATGCCAACAGACAATCCTAAAACAGGGGAAGAGGAATGGAAGCAATTCAAAAACACAATGGTAGAAGCTGCAGTGGCAGTATGTGGAAGAACAAGCAACAGAAAGTGGTGTAAAGAGACACCATGGAGGAATGAGAGAGTAAAAGAAGCTGTGGGAAGGAAGAACAAGGCTTTCAGAGTGTGGTTCCAGGAAAGAACTGATCTGGCAAGGGAAGATTATAAGATAAAGATGAAAGAAGCAAACAAGATTGTCGCAGAGGAGAGGAAGAAGTGGATGGTAAAGTGGACGGAGATGATGGAGGAAGACAGCAGAGGAAATAAGAAAGTACTTTATGGGATGGTCAAACGTAAGAGAAGAGGTCTGCGAGAGGATGTGGTAATGATGGACAAAAACGGAAATGAGGTACACAACAAAGAGACACTCAAGACAGTGTGGAAAGAGTACTTTGAGGATTTGCTGAATCCAAATGGTCATAGGGAGGAAGACAATGTATTGGAAGATGGAGAAGACAACACAGGAATGGAAAAGGACCTGACTTGGAGAGAACTGGAAATGGCTATAGACAAGATGAAAGGAGGAAGGGCACGAGGTATGGATGAAGTGAGTGTTGAAATGGTGAAGGCAGCAGGGGAGGTTGGGAAACAGTGGCTGTACCGTGTGATGAGGGTGATATGGAAGGAGAAAAAGACCCCAGAAGATTGGAAGAAAGGATTAATTGTCCCAATATTTAAGAAAGGAAGCAGAAAGGAGTGCAGAAATTACAGGGGTGTCACACTCATACCTCACTGTGCCAAGATATATGAAAAGATATTAGAAACTAGAATACGAGCCAAAGTGGAGAGAAAATTGAGAGAGGAACAGTATGGATTCAGACTTGGGAGATCAACAGTGGATCTCATATTTTCAGTGAGACAGCTCCAGGAACACCACTATGAATTTGGAGAGGATCTGTTGATGGCCTTCCTGGACATCGAAAATGCCTATGATAGTGTGTGTAGGGAGAAGGTTTGGAAAACAATGGAAAACATGGGAGTGGAAAAAGAGACTAGGCAGAGTGAAGGAGATGTATTGTGGAAGTGTGAGTTGTGTGAAAGTTGGAGGGGAAAGAACAGACTGGTTCAGACAAATGAGTGGCCTGAAACAGGGTAGTGTGCTGTCACCCCTTCTCTTTATTGTGGTTATGGACGAGGTAATGACACGGATAGCAGGAAAGATAGGAGAAGATAAGATGAAAGCAATGGTGTTTGCAGATGATCTCATGGTCTGGGGAAACAGGGAGGAGGAAATTCAGGAGCAACTGAAGGCTTGGGAAGAAACAGTGGGAGAGTACGGATGGAAGTTCAACATCAGTAAATGTGAGATCCTGTTAACAACCAGGAAGAAGGACAGACCAATGAGTGGGATAACACTTGGAGGTGGACAGCTGAAGAAGGTGGAAAGTCTCAAATACTTGGGAAGTATAGTGGAGGAAAATGGGAGAAATGACAAAGAGATTACGGAACGTGGCAGACAGGCAGAAGCATTTCTGAGAAGCATTAGGAGCTTAGTGTGGAATAAAGATGTCCCACAAAAAAGCAAGGAAGTGTTATACAGAAGCTCCTATATCCCGATACTGACCTATGCTTCAGAAACGTGGACAATGAAGAAAAGAGACATAAGCAGAATACAGGCAGGTGAAATGAAGTTCCTGCAAAGTAGGATCGGAGTAACAAGAAGAGACAGGGTGAGGAATGAAAAGGTCAGGGAAATGGTGAAAGAGGAGCCCTTGCAAGGTAGGATCGAGACATCAAGACTGAGGTGGTATGGACACTTAAAGAGAATGGATGAGAAGAAGATTCCCAAGAGGATACATGCGATGCAGATGCAGAAGAAACGACCAAGGGGAAGACCAAGAGATAGATGGCTGAAAGGAGTGGAGGAATGTGTCAAGAAGAGAGGCGAGGACTGGACCAGAGTGACAGCGGAGAGGTGGTGGGAAGAAAGAACTAAGTGGCGAGGCTTATGTTCCAAACAGACCCAGCCTAGGGCTGGAAACTGTACAAGATGATGATGATGATGAGGTTAAGGCCAGTAGATACCATAGATCATAAGGTAAGAGCAATTAGCAACACCTGATGTGGCTAGATTGTAATATTACACATGATCATTTTGAAAAGTCTTAGATTGCACATAGATATTAAGAAACATATTCAACATAACAGTAGTAGGGTGTTAATTTTATTGCAAATATTAATAAAAGGTAAACTTGATTCCTTACAACAACAGTAGTGAATTTAATCTCTTTTTACACAAGTTAGAGCGGCAAGATATCTGCAGTTCAAACCCAACTACCATCTATTGGCGCAATATCAATAAGTCTTCTTTGTTCGGTGATCCAACCCATATCATCTGCATACATAATAAGCAATGTTTCTTCTGTTCCTTGTAGTATTTCCCGTATGTCCGCGGTAATGATATTAAAAAGAAGGGGTCAGACAGGGTCTCCTTGTAGTACTCCATTAGTTTGGATCATGTCCTTGGATACTGTAACGTCATCGTTAATCTGGAGCATGTTGTATTTGAGGACGTTTTGTACAGTTTTTGTTATTGTATGATTTTCTCCAATCATATCTGCGAGTTTTGAGAAGAGTATTGTGTGGTCGATAAAATCAAAAGCTTTTGTGTAATCTATGAAGATCGCTTGATATTTACCTTTTGATGGTTGTATTGTTTTTTTTTTATGTTATCAAGCAAAACCTTCACCGCCTGAAATGTCGATTTTCCCTTTCTAAAACCGAATTGATTCTCCGGTATTTTTCCATCCATAAGTTCTGTCAATTAGTTAGTCAGGATTTTTGTGAAGATTTTTAACTTGTGTTTTCAAAGGCAATTCCTCAGTAAGTGTTCATATCATCTGTGCTGCCTATTCCTATGAACACTGGCAATGAAAGGCTAGCTGTTAAATAAAATAATATACAGGAAGTGATCAGACTAATTAAAACACCTGTTTAATATGGTGTTGACCATCTTGATCCTGTTGCAGAGCTAGTAAGAATAGTGACTGTGCATTGATTCCAGAGTTCTATCAGTGATCATGGAAGTAGATATTTGCACCAATTCTCTGTTTGTTCAAATCTGACGATTGAGTGGCACAGGGGAGGTTCATCAACCATTCCCGAACAGCATGAATTGGTGCATTGTAATCTTGTTAGGGAACAACATCTGTAACACAGATCCACATAATCACAGGCAGTGATCTGTCCTTTGAGAGTACAGTAATTGTAGTACCAATGGAATTAATCTATCAATACAGATATCAACAAACATTTTGCTATCAATGGCAAATATATTTGCATTCAATGGAATAGGAGGAAATTGTGGCCTACACCATCACAGAGTTACCTCCATGTTAAATGGTTAGAATTTGTTGTTGGAAATAAGGTGAAAAATGAATCTTTGTAGCACCATTTTCATTGTGCTAGTGTGTTCCGACGTCGTTTGTCACAATCCTCTTCAATGCTCAGTGGTCTTATAATTGAGGCTTGACTTCTGTTCACTTCGCAAAATATGTCTATAGAGCATCCAGCGTTGAGAAAAGACTATGGGTCTCATGGGCTTTTACTTTTAACGGAAACTCCCCACTACACTGGTTTTCTTACCTCACCTTTTATCATGAAGGAACTCTGAACATCTATATTTTTCGTCATATTGAAACGTTATTTACTTTGCTCCACGTTGAGCGTACAAATGAAACGTTTTGCTAGCTCCTAACTGTTGGGTGAGAAATGTAACTGTTTACCTTTGCCTAAGCTATGTTGTTTTAATGGGCGCCAAGACCTCAATGCAATGTTGAAATCTAAATTTGTATTTAACAACGTCTAGCTCTGGCAGAACACCTTCAAGACTCTATTCACTCAGATCGTGGTATGATTTGATCATTAACCCAACAAACAATTGTATCAGGAGAAGGAATTGGTCTATATCTAATGCTACCTACTGAAAGCAAAGATTGCATTGTAAAAGAAATGAATTTATTATATAAAACAAGAATAGCAAAATTAATAATAATAAGTATAAAATTTAAATTGGAGCGTTGTGATTTGAATATTACCGATAGAAAATTACGTGAAAACGGAGTCTGATAAATTGATTTTACTCTTATTTCCAAGCTATGAAGTTACTGAAATATGAAATGTAGAACAAAGAAAATGAGAGATTGCGTATTTCTGCGTCATTGGCGCTTACCACTGGAAATTGCCAAAGCATTTCCCTCGTTCTTGAAGATGTTGTGAGCTTCCCACAGTCTCCTGGACGTCGTCATCTCCGTCGGAATTTGATGATATTCTGGTAGATTAGATAATTCTATGGTCCGTACCTCGGACCCAAACACTCGTACAACCAAGTTTTACAAAAGTTCGTCGCTAACTCCACTGAACATCGGAGCGACACGCACTTGCGACCGTACACCTCAAGTATTTCACAGATAGTCCTCTTCCACGGAACATCGGAGCGATTCCCGCGTATATCCACACTCGGCAAGAACTACACCGATTGTTCTTGTTTCACGGCGCGTCGAACGATATATGCACCTGTTGGCTCCCCCACCATGGTACCGACATCTAGCTTACGTCGTCGCCACTGATTGGCTGCACCCTACGCGCTAGATCCCCACTCCTTCCTCATTACACTCCGCGGGAGGGAGAAGTCGATTTCCGTTTCCACAATTCGCCTTTTCTAGACCTTGCGACCCAAGATTGCGTCATGCTCCTCGACAAGATTCAGCGTGTACTTGAAATCCCAGTGAGTCATCTCTCTCAAATACCCTAACTGACAAAAACTCCGTAAAATTCCGTAATCAGATAATTTTCTATGATATCGTCGTTCGTAATAATTTGCTTGATAGCGTTTTCTAAGACATAGAAAACCTATCTGAATGCTAATAATTTTTATAAAATGCTCCGAAAATACCTTAATAATAATTATAATAAATTAATAATAATAATAATAAATTAACATGAAAAATTATCTTGGCTGAACAATTTGCCGCGTAAATAAATATAGAATGGCTTCCTACTGACTTATGCCAGTTGCATAAAACCCCACGAAAAATACGTTACAATATCATCTTCCTTCAATTATCTGCCAATTGATTACCTTTGTTATTGCATACAAGTATCGTTTATATTATGTCTTAGTAATTTAAAAATTTTCGAGGGTAGCACACTGGAAAGAAGAGCCTCATCCAGTGCTGCATGCTCGCCCGAAGTGGAGCACGTGCTCAGTTCCGCCGGCAACATAAGCTTTGAAGCACTATCCATCATTGGTGTTATTGTTGAGTGTCTGGTTTTATTTTCTGTTCGATCGAATCAAGGATGCCGACAGTGGGGTTCAAACCCACAATCTCCGGAATGCAAGCTCACAGCTGCGCGCCCCTAACCACGCGGCTAACTCTCTACAATATTACAAATATTAATCCAAACAAAACAAGAATAAAATTGAAAGAAACTAAATTATAGCCTAACTAATAACAAAAATTGGTGATGATCAACAGTATTGCTGACATAAATATTGTTAACATCGTCAGCATACAGTACATCCGAGAAGGAAGGAAAGGTCGTGTTCTAGACATCTGTCAATCAGTAATGAGTCATATCACAACGAAATGAATGTCGTTATTGGTTCTCTTCGTGTACGGTATCCTTAATACGGGTCCAATCCGTTAACACATGCAAAACTGCTCCTTCCTGGGCATTTTCTATTTCAGGTAGCTGCTGGGGTTGAGTTGTCTCGCTAACTTATGAAAGGGCAGTACTCGAAGCGGGTGAACATAACGTATAATGTCAGTGCTACCTCTGACTAGAGTTAGCAACACTGTCGCCATAAGGCTCCACGTCTTTTCTCAACGCTGGATGCTTTATAGCTAAGAGTTGTGTATGTCATTATAGCCTTTGGCACTGTAGCTCTCGATGCACGGGATACACCTGACTGTCATCAGTGTACTTATGTCGAAAAATGTTCTCGAATGAGAAACGTTAAGGTCCTTTGAGCTAGAATATTCAACAAAGTTATGTTAAATGGTCCGGCTAAGCTCAAATATTATCAGTGTTTTGCCCTAGTGTACCATTGGGCTTGTCAGTTGATGTGGTACACCTCACCAAGAAGCTGGAAGTACTCACTGAGCAGGACAATGCAAGACATCTTGATACACATTACAATATGTAGTATCGACATCACAAGCATCGCCAAAGCACTTCAGGACCATTTAACATAATTTTGTTGAATATTCTAGCTCAAAGGACCATAACAACAGGTTTCTAATTCGAGAACATTCTTTCAACATATCGATAACCAAGGTAAGGTTTGCATTTGTTTTGAAAGGAAGACTATACTTCCCGAAGTGCTTTGGCAATGCTCATGACGTCGATATTACATATTGTAATGTGTATCAAGACGTCTTGCATTGGCCTGCTCAGTGAGTACTTCCAGCGTCTTGGTGAAGTGCACCATACCAACTGACGAGCCCAATGGTACACTGGGGCGAAACACTGATAATATTTGCGCTTAGCCGGACCATTTAACATAATTTTGTTGAATCAGTGTACCGTATATATCCGAATGTAAGATGAGGTTTTTTCCCACTTTTTGTGTTATAAAAATTTAGGGTCGTCTTATATACAGGATATAAAAAAACAAAAACAATTTTTTTTAAATTGTTATTATTATTTGCAAAGTAGTATGTTGTGTTGGCATCTTGTAACTCGCAACAAATCAATGCGTTAATTAAGATTAAAAATGGTTTGTTATGTTTAATTACCATGCATATACGAATAGCATACATTTTGAGGGCAGGATTTACGCATACACGTCATTTTAAGCGGATAAATTATATGTTCAAAAGCATACGGAAATATGTTTTAAAACAATCTTGACAAGAACAACCAGTCAGTTTTACAAGCAACAATTGAGTGATCAACGTATCTTACTTTAATAACGTCTCCCATTTTTGAACAAAGAAATTATAGAGTATGTCTTGGAAAAGCGGGCAGAGGGATTTCCGATAACACGAGACGTTATAAAAATGAAAGCATGACCTTAAGGGCATATATTGTGCAAGTTATGAGTTAGCGAGTATTTTTTGAAAAAATCTGTGAGAGGCAGTTGATAACTAGGCCTCGTCTCATATTCGGGGTCGTCTTACATTCGGGTATATACGGTACTTCCTCAGAACCAATTGTGCTCCAAAAATCTGCCTTCTATGAAAATCAGATGGTCCTATTTTGAACCCCACATATGGCCAGTTGAACTCACAAATGCATACTACAGGTGCATTACTTGCCCATAAAAAGTATGTGCTGCACCCATTATCATGATGACCCCCTGTTGAGGCACACTTCAAGAGCAAGAAAATTGTACGTTTTGTCCTCATGGCAGCCTGCAACTGGTATAAGATGATTCCTCTTTTAAGTTGTACTTACCTTAATCTCCAAGAGACGCTCCTGAATTAGCTCCAAGTTATTGCGAGAGATACTATGATGCAGCTGATCAGAGCTTTCTTCGCAACTCAGTCCCACCTTGGCTCCATTCTCAAGCATTACTTCTTTGTAGCCACGATCCTCTGGAGTCTTGTTCTGCACGTAGAAAAGGCTGTCCTCCAATAAGAGGGCAATGGGCATTCCCGTATCATTCTCGACCATATACGGTGCTTCAGGGCCTGCATGACCCGATAAACCTAGTTTATATGCGTTCTGGAATGCTTTTCCCAGGTTTAGTAAAACATCCAAGCATGTTTTAGTCACCGTCATATCCAAATTATCCTTCAAAAAAAAGAAACAGAAACACACTTGTGTAGAAACTTTCTTTTAAAGATAACTACATTTAAGAACTAATTACAATGGTAACTGAAGAAAGATTATTGAATTTGAGAGAGAGGGCTCTTGCTCCCTCCCCTGCTGTAAGTGAGGAGAATTGTTTATACTCGTTACTGATGTCATCCATTTAGAACAGAAGGAACATGACAATCTAGCAGTCAAAAAATGACATGTAAGAGGAAAATATGAATACAGAGTGTCGGAAAATAAGAAGTAGAAAATCAAATGATGCATGGGGGTGGGTCTGGGGAGCAATATGAGTTCAGATACCTGTGGGCGCACACCAACCGTTAAGCCCCTGTGAGCATTTGTAATTACGAGGAAACTTGGCAACGTCGCGCAAAGAGCAGCATCGAGTGTGGCGTCTACACTCTTGTGTGTTTCGAGCTGAGCAGCTGACCTATGGTTCTCGTAGCTCAGTGCGCAAGGTGCTGGGCCCGTTCAGTGTGCTCTCGTCTGTTACGGTGATGGCAGCAATTAATTAGAATTAATTAATTAGAAATGAAATAATTTGATAAGAAATGAGCCACTTGAAAACCGATATAAATAAAATTACTTCAGAATAAGGACAAAATGAATACAAGACAAAGTAGAATTTATCGCGGCGAGCGAATAAACAAAGACTAAAGAGCTTCTTTAATTTTTAAAATATTGAAAAATGTGACTCAGAATTAACCAAGTTAATGTGATTACTGTGCAATAGGATCTGTCATGCAAAGGAAAAAAAAATGAAAAAATAATAAAAAAAAAAGGGAGAAAAAAGAACGTTTTTCCGGATTCAAACCCGAAGCAGATGGGAGCACAGTGAACGGCGCCAGCGCCTTGCCCTCTGAGCTACGTGAACCACAGGTCAGGTGCTCAGCCTATAACACAGAAGAGTGTAGACGCCACACTTGATGCTGCTCATTGCGCGACATTGCCAAGTTTCCTCGTAATTACAAATGAAAGGCCAGGGGGAAAAACGATGAGAGTCAGAAAGGATGAGTTTTTCAATAACACGATTTTTCAAGTTCAAAACGTTCTATTCTCAAGTAGCCGTTAACAATGTTTAATGTAAGACTGTAAATAAAAGTATGTGACAACAGTATTCTGAAACAACATTTTTATTTCCTCAAAATTTCAAAATGTTATAAACTTTTAAATACACTTAATACACAATGTCAGAGAGATGAACGACGAGAGTCAGTAGACAAGTTTTACACAAACTATCCAACCAAGATGTCATTTTACTAAAGTTTTTCAAACATTATTCTCTTTTTAATTTCACTTCTAAAATTCAGTTTTGCATTGGCATCTAGTAACCAAGTTCAGTATTAGTTGTCGTTGATGGTGGCATTTGGTAGCAAAAGTAGGAACTACTTGAAAATTGAATGTCTATAGTTCTCACTTGAGTGAGTGGTTAATGTGTCAGTTTACCAACCCCAAGCTTGCAGGTTCTCTCCTGGCCGTGGCAGGTGATTTTTGAAAGGCGGCAAAAATTTAAGACACGCATGTCATACGATGTTGGCATGTCAAAGAACCCATTTGATTTCAGTAGGCCGTGTTCATAATGGCAAAATAAATATCGGGAGTTTCCGCCAACACAAAGTTCCTCATTTCTCTACTAGAAAGTGCTGTAGTGTTCAAGGAGCTTAGATATCTAACCTCCTTGGCTTTCATAGTGCTTCAAGGAACAACGAAATTCGACATGCAAGCTACCCTCTGGGTGTCTTATGAACAATGCTTGCATCCGGCACCCAAGGCCATACGATATTATTATTATTATTATACTTGAATTAAAAACAGATAACACACACTAATACAGCCATCACAATTAACACCGCTTATCAGACAGATTCTACACACACCCAAAGTACACGGGGCTACATGACCGCGTTGTCACAACCCCTAAACTAACGAACCAACCAAAGTTCAGTTGAGTCTTAAATTGAGTCTGAAGAATCTATCAATCAATCAATTCTTGAGTTGTTATAGCAAAGTTTTCATCGAGTTGAGTTTTTCGATTAGCCTCGCCCTAAGTTTGGTTGGTTCTTAAGTTTAGGGGCTGCGACAACGCGGTCATGTAGCCCCGTGTACTTTGGGTGTGTGTAGAATCTGTCTGATAACCGGTGTTAATTGTGATGACTGTATTAGTGTGTGTTATCTGTTTTTTTTAATTTAAGTACTGCAACTCAGAATTTTTCAAACAGTTCCTACTTTTGCCGCCAAGCGCTACCGTCAACGACTACTAGGCCAAGTTCAGAACTTAGCTACTAGACGCCACCACAGTCGGCTCTTGGCAACGAACGTAGAATCCTAAGAGCATTGTTTACATTCTTAACCTATCCAATTTAGCTTCACACAGGTGCAATTAGTGGAAGGTTCTTTAACATGCCATAAATCTATGACATGGGACCGCCGGCTTTACTTCCCCTCCGAAGGAAGGCATACTGAGGGATTTGTAACGCTCTTAAAAAATCCGAGGGCTTCGGCCGGGTTCGAACCCGCTATCTTGGGCATAGAAGCTCAGCATGCTACCGACTACGCCACTGAAGCAGCCCGCCCTAAGTTTGGTATGCTTCTAATCGCATAACGCTTTGGCTGAACACAAAAATAAGCATTAGCCCTCTTTTAATTGTGCACCCTTTTTGCAAGTCCATACATTGTAATGGTTTGACTGCCCCTAACTGTTGGGTGAGAAATGTAACTGTTTACCTTTGCCTAAGCTATGTTGTTTTAATGGGCGCCAAGACCTCAACGCAATGTTGAAATCTAAATTTGTATTTAACAACGTCTAGCTCTGGCAGAACACATTCAAGACTCTATTCACTCAGATCGTGGTATGATTTGATCATTAACCCAACAAACAATTGTATCAGGAGAAGGAATTGGTCTATATCTAATGCTACCTACTGAAAGCAAAGATTGCATTTTAAAAGAAATGAATTTATTATATAAAACAAGTATAGCAAAATTAATAATAATAAGTATAGCAAAATTAATAATAAGTATAAAATTTAAATTGGAGCGTTGCGATTTTAATACTGTATTACCGATAGAAAATTACGTGAAAACGGAGTCTGATAAATTGATTTTACTCTTATTTCCAAGCTATGAAGTTACTGAAATATGAAATATAAAACAAAGAAAAATGAGAGATTGCGTATTTCTGCGTCATTTGCGCTTACCACTGGAAATTGCCAAAGCATTTCCCTCGTACTGGATGATGCTGTGTGCTTCCCACAGTCTCCTGGACGTCGCCATCTTCTTCGTTATATGATGATATTCTGGTAGATTAGATAATTCTATGGTCCGTACCTCGGACCCAAACACTCGTATAACCACACTGGTTAAGTTTTACTAAAGTTAGTCCTCCACTCCATGGAACATCGGAGCGACTCCCGCGTGAACCATACTTGGCAAGTTCAACACAGATAGTCACTAACTCCCCTGAACATCGGAGCGACACGCACTTGCAACCACACTCCGCAAGTTGTACACAGATAGTCCACGTTCCACGGCGCGTCGAATGATATATTCACCCGTTGGCTCCCCCACCACGGTACAGCCTTCCAGCTTACGTCGTCTCCACTGATTGGCTGAGCACGCCGCTACTTCCCCTCCTCTGGTTCATTACACACGGCGCACGAGAGGGAGAAGTCGTTTTCCGTTCCAACAATTCGCCTCTTCTTGACGATGCGACCCAAGATTGCGTCATGCTTCTCGACAGGAATCAGCTTGTATTTGAAATCCCAGTGAGTCATCTCTCTCAAATACCCTAACTGACAAAAACTCCGTAAAATTCCGTAATCAGATAATTTTCTATGATATTGTCGTTCGTAGTAATTTGCTTGATAGCGTTTTCTAAGACATAGAAAACCTATCTGAATGCTAATAATTTTTATAAAATGCTCCGAAAATATCTAAATAATAATTATAATAAATTAATAATAATAATAAATTAACATGAAAAATTCTCTTGGCTGAACAATTTGCCGCGTAAATAAATATAGAATGGCTTCCTACTGACTTATGCCAGTGGCATAAAAACCCCTCGAAAAACACGTTACAACATATTGCCTCTATACTTTCAGAATTTTAGGAAGCCTTTCTTGCTGACCTTTTACATTCATAAAAACTTCGGCTTTCCTTAAGTGAAGTTCAAGGAAAATTTTAATTTGTTTCATTTCATCTTGTACCTTTATTAACTAGAATCTAACATACAATGGACATAATTCCTGATCCCTCGGGATTCCATTGTCTAACTTCTGCAATATGAACCAAACCTGCTGTAGTACATGCAACAATACGGTAGTTATGATCAATAAAAATATATTACCTTTGAGGCTATGTCAATGGTCATAGCTGGTTGCTGTACAGGAAGTTCAGTAACATCATCATCCACTGAACCAGGACTTGTGGCTAGTTCATCTTCTTTGTTCATGTTGACCTACAAGAACAATTACTATCACGTTAGAAATATTGAATACCGTACATTGTTTACCTTAAACTACAACTAAATTATCTACACAGCTTAAGTTTATCCATTATGCTATATTTGTATACACAAGTTATTAACTTTTACTGCATCAAATATTCACAACTAATTTTGTGTGCTCATATTAACAGGTTCATATCGCAGGGCTAACAACATCTGAACAGTTATGAGACCGAGGAGAGGATATTAGCTGTGGCTAAGGGAACCTAGTTTTAGAGCATCCATGTAATTCCACAATTTTTACTCTACCCATTGTTCTGCTTTGAATTAGTGCTCATTAAAAAGTCTATTAATAGAATCGCTTTTCAGTCGGTCAACATGAGTGTAGCCAATTAGATTGGGTGGGAAGTAACAATTAATTGAATCACCTAGTGCCTAAAATAAATACATACATTTTTTATACACTTAATAATACACTTCTCAAACAAATGGGGTTTTTAATTCAATGACTAGTTTAGTTAGTCAAGCAAACATCATCACATCCTGTTTACCTAGGCTTAATTTAGGTTTGATGAATATGCATATAACACTTATGCACGACAGTATTTGTAATTATAAACTATTTATTTTAATTGAAAACCATACCGGTTTTTGGTCACATTGTGACCTCTTTGAGCTGGTGAGTAGTACTTTATCTAAAGTTCACATAGAACATTTTCCAAAAAAACAGATTGTTACAATAAATTTTGTAAACTAAGCATAAAAAAATTTTGTCTTGAAAAAAAAAAAAAAACAAAAAAAAAAAAACAGCGTAGAAATGAGGAATGTGTATGCGAAAATATGTAGCCTACAGTTTGTTGAAACAGTTAGGTTATAAAAATTCTTGATGAGTATTAGCTAGGTATAGTATAGAAAAACATTGGAATATGTGGCGAAATTATGTTGAAAATGTATCTGTAGCTAATACTCATCACTCTCCCCACGTGATTGGTTGCGTAGGAATCAACTCCAGTATACAGACTCTGGTGTAGCGTAGTTGACGTGCAGTCTGTGCAGTGAAGTGTTCCCCGTCAAACATGCCTCAACGACAGAGAAGAGCACGCTATCAACAACTGTCGCCGTTTGAGAGGGCTCGGATAATTGGGCTGTGTGAGGCTGGATTATCGCTAAGGACTGTCGCTGCACGTGTTGGCCGACAGGCATCTACGGTACAACGTGTATGGCAGCAGTGGTCAAATAAAGGTACCCACACTCATAGACTTGGCACAGGCCCAGCGCGACAGACAACTGTGAGAGAGGATCGCCGCATCAATCGGATGGCCCGGATGGAACCCCATGCAACAGCAGCGCAAATTCGAGCAGCTGTGGCACCCCACGTTACACAACAAACCGTTGGTAATCGACTTTGTGCAGCTGGCTTACGATCCCGTGTCACTGCAGAAGGTGTTCCATTGACCCCACAACAGCGACGTGTAAGGCTGGCCTGGTGTCGAGAACGATCAATGTGGGTCGACGAATGGCATAGGGTCGTCTTTAGTGATGAATCGCGCTTCTGTCTTGCCCGCAGTGATCGCCGGAATCGTGTGCGCCGACGTACTGGGGAGAGGGGCTGCCCAGACCTTATTGTCGAGAGAGACACAGGGCCAACACCAAGCATTATGGTCTGGGGAGCTATTGGCTTTAATGTGAAATCACAATTAGTGCTTGTTGAGGGCACTATGACAGCTCGACAGTACGTTGATAGGGTACTCAATCCAGTGGTTGTCCCTATGATGGCGAACATTGCTAATGGGATGTTTCAGCGGGACAATGCCCGGGTTCACACTGCACGCATCTCCAGAGAAGCTCTCCACGACATCACAACCTTAGAATAGCCCGCCAGATCCCCAGACCTCAGTCCTATTGAGCATGTGTGGGACATGATGGGTTGACAACTGGCCAACCGTCCTCAGCCACCCACAACTCTGGAACAACTGACCCGTGCAGTGCAGCAAGCATGGGCCACAATTCCTCAGGAAGCGATCCAGGGCCTTATTGACTCCATGCCTCGCCGAATTCATCAATGTATTGCAGCTCGTGGTGGGCACATCCTGTATTGATGTTATCCAAACTTGCGGTCAGAGGGACCTGAAAGTGTAATCATCGAATCACAACCGAACACTCGTCCTGCATGTTCAATTGCAGCAATGTAGCACCACTCCTTCTGGGTGTTGCAATTTCCATTTTCTTCAGTGTAGTACAGTGAGTCCGGGAATATTCTCCGCAGCGCCTACATGCGTCTGCGAGAGCTAGCTACAGCAGTTACGTTGGTAGCACAGCTGCCGCTTGCACCATCTCTACCTAGGTATATACCATTTGTTGGGAACACTGCGTGAGAAGTATTTGTTCATTTTAGAAACTAAGCAGCCTCTAAGATCTAGGGGGCATTGACTTGTGTAGTAAGTAAAAATGGCGTCGCATGTAACTGACAACATGTAATGCTAGAGAAATAAAGTTCTGTTATTCTTATATTTATTTAATCTTTCCATTGGTGGAGGGCTGAACATTTAACACCATTATTGCATTTCCTATTTACGTAATGAGCTTTAGTAATTGATTAGTTAGGTTAATCAGTTTAGCAAACATTAAAATATAACTGAGTTGATAATGTGGCAGTGTAGACTTAGTTGATTCCTGGATGCTCCTGTACTAATGTCCACTTTGCCTCACTCTACACTGTGGACTGCTGTGTGTACTCCCAGCATGCCTACTTGTTGTTACTGGTGCTATCTAATGCTGTTCCTTGAAATATACTGTTGTTGGCATGCTTGAACAAGACTAACACATCTGTCACTGCATCAGGAATGTTATTTCTTATGTATGTCGAGCATGCTGTAAGTCCTAACTTATAGTGGCGTATGGCAATGATTCTGGACCTTACAGACCAATCTCTATCGTACATTACATGTAAAACAAAACGTCTTTATATCGCTCACCTAACTTTTCGAACATTATTTTGGACTCTATAATACTTCCTAAATCAGGCCTTGGTTAATTGAGAGTATGATAGAAAGTATATCCTTCCCGCTTGACATTTTTCCTTCTTTATTATTGGTTTCCCCCTTGATTTCTCTTAGCCTACCTTGTTCGTTATGTTGCTTCTATTCTTTTGTTGGGAATCTGCCTATAGTGTGAATAAAGGCGAGCTCTCCAGAAATGTGTGTTCATTTACGTTGCATGGTTTGTTCACCTTGTTTATTCTCCACTCACTTGTATTCTCATTTACACCAATTCCCTTTCTGTGACATGGGGAATAGATGATAATTCTCACTGGTTTACTCGCTTCAGATTTCAACGAACATGCCACTTCATACCACTAGACGGCATCAGGCGGGTGCTCAACATACGGTCCACAAAGACATTTTATGTGGCCCACTGACCCAGTTTTTATAATGTGTTTAAGTTTCAATGCATGTTTTTTGTAGATACCGAAAAACCTAATCGGTTGTAATTTGCAGAGAAAGGAGATAAAACCATAAGAAAAAATCTCTAAATTATTAGTAGTCTGTTTTCTTCTTGATGTGACGGTTCTTTTAGTGGGCTGCAAGAAAGTTCCAAGATGCATAATTATTCCCACCTTACAAGCAGGTAAGGATTATACTTTCTCTATTTGTTTCTTGGAATTACAGCTGCATTCCACGAGGGTACGGTTATCTAGGGACATCCTCAGGAAATGGCCAGTTTACACCTTTGTCATTTGTAGCTCTTCAATCGTCATCACGATTTACACCTGGAAAGTGCTTTGGGAGGTTTATTGTTGTTTACTCTTTACTGTGAACTAACATTCTCATGAACTACTGATATTTAAAGTCGTTTTAATAATTTATTTGTGAACGAAAATGTCCCTTTCCTAACATAGAAAAGTGTACAGTGAGTGCCGTGTTTTTAAAGAAAAATGGAGTGATGACTATTTTAGTTTTGAGAACAGTGGAAAAGTAATATGTCTGATATGTAAGGAAAATATTTCAATTTTTAAACAATACATAAGGCAGCATTATGATTCTAAGCACAGATCTGTATATAATAAATACAATGGAGTATAATGGAAGGAAAAGATTTTAAATTTAATGAAAGGTTTCACTGATCAAAAACTGCTCAATCATGTCATAATGAAAAACAGCACTTATCCATTAATATTGTAGCTTTCAGCGTGTTGATCGACTGAAAGATACAATATTAATTGTTAATAAGGCAACACTGAAAAATGGCTTCAAAGCTCTCTTTACAGGGTGGTCACTCAAATCAGTCAACGATTTTCCAAGAGTTATCCAGGAATTTTCCAGAAGTAATTCACATTTTTCCAGATTTAATAATTAACGTGAGTGCGGGGGAGAGGGGCGGCTTTATCGGTTGCCTACTTCAAGACCAAAATAAAGAAGTTGTGTTTGGTTTACTTATACAGATGTTGACAAAAATTAGTGGTGATTGCGTTATTGATACGCAAGCCTACACACAAATGATTTAATTGTTATTTTAAAAAAGCCTTTGTGACTCAAATATCCACTTAAAAAAAAAGAGAAAAGAATTCCGCCTGCAATTTTATTGCAGTGAAGTTGTCTATACTCAACATGTTTTACAAAAATACTATCGCTTGTTCTCACACACAGAAACAGGTAGCCTGAGGAAATTTCTTTCGTTAACGATAGAGTGCTCACCCAAAACCGCAGCGGGAGTATGATTTAAGATGGAAAGATTTTAATAATTAATTAACAGTGGCTATTTCCCTGGAGTTTTCAAATTTTTCGTCATTTTCCAGGAGTTATCCAGGAGTTTTCCAGACCTAATAAAAATCCAGGAGTTTTCCATGTCTTGTGCACTTATCCATCCACTACATAAGAAGACGGGGAGCAAACTGGATGTTAACAACTATAGAGGTGTATCCCTCCTCCCGATTGCCTACAAAATCCTCTTTAAGGTACTTTTGCACGGAATAGAGGCAACTCTGGATGAACTAGGAGAATACAAAGCAGGGTTTAGGAAAGGCTGCTCCTGTATCAAACAAATATTCAACATGAAGTCAATACTCGTCAGAGAATGTTGGGGTGTAAGAAAATTGTATCAATTATAGACTTCAAAAAAGCCTTTGGTTCGGTTGATAGAGAGACCTTGGATAAAATCATTAGGGAATTGGGAGTTAAAACAAAATTGGAAATTATAATCGGAGAGACCCTAACAGGCATAACCTTGAAGGCGAAATTCTTAGGGGCATTTGTAGCATCCGTTTGAAATTACAACAGGTGTAAAGCAAGGTGATGGCCTATCCCAACTCCTATTAAGCCGAAAAGATTGTGAGAATATATCACTCAGAACTTAAAACATCAAGCTGATAACCTCGATCCGCCGTGGGAGAAAATCAGGAGGGATTAAAGTCAACCGCCTGGCTTTTGCTGATGACATTGCTATACTTTTAGAAAGGCCTGAGGTCGCAACAATACAGATTAACTTCTTGGAATGAATCACACACCAAACAAATTCATGATAAACATCAAAGATGGACCAAATGTCCTAGATACAGAGGATTGAAAAGATCAAGAATTTCAAGTACCTTGGTAAAGACCATATAGGAGAATGGACTAAAAGAAGTCGTAGTGGAAGATCAGATCTAAAAAATGGAGAGTGCAAATGGCTTTACAAAAACAGTCTACAATAGGAAGTGCTTATCCTTGAAAATAAATAAAAATAAAACACTAAATAAATAAAAATAAAACACTACAACACAGTGGTGAAAACAGAATGTCTGTATGCCAGTGAATCAGGGCTTCCATCCATTCACTCGTCCAAAAATAGTTAAATAGTGAGTGATTTTTCTTCAAAAAAGTGAAACAAAGGTGATTTTTTGTATGAAACAGTGAGTAAATAGTAAATTCATAGCATTATTCGCATTTATGGCCGTGTATTTGGTTCATAATTTTAACGTTTGTTCATATCTGTAGGCACAATTAGGGGGAGGGGCTTGGGTGGCTAAGCTCCCCAAAACCAACCATAGCCCCCCAAAATTGTGACAAAACTGTATTGAAATAGACAAAATTTTTAAGAATGTGTATCTGAAAAACAAATTAGCCCCCCAAAAATGTCAACCAAATTGCACCTATGTTAATATCTGTGAGTACTGCTTGTGATTTTTCATGTAGTTAGAGGACACTTGGAAATAATGGATAATCAATGCAACACTCAAGAAATTTAAATCGTAAAACAAAGATATAAATGGGAACTTGGGTTAAAAAACGCTTTGTTAAAATTTTCGGCGATCGCTGCATGGCTCCGGCTGTGGCATTGCAGTATGGAAGCTTTTCATTCTTTCTGGCCGCCTGGCTCGCTGCCGGCAATGTGCTCAGGCACCGGTGGCAGAAAAATGAACTACCCATGCATGGGTATATTTGGGTCATTTCTAGCAATCTGATTGTGCACGAGATCATTTTTTAACACAGAATGTGGCCATTTTTGTAAAAAAAAAAAAAAAGTGAGAATAGTGAGTAATTTTATCGAATAGTGAGAAAAGTGAGGCTGCTTTGAAAATAATGAATAATAGTGAGAAAAGTGAGTCGCTGGAAGCCCTGCAGTGAATGCCTGTCCATGAAGTACAAGCTAGAAGTCTTTGAAAGAAGAATCCTCAGAAAAATGATGGGAGCTGTTCACAATGAAAGTGGAAGGAAACTTCAGAGCAACAAACAGGTTTATAAGAAAGTGGAAAGAATCTCGGAGACTTTGAAGAAGAGGAGACAGGCGTTCCTGGGACAACTGTACAGAATGAATGACAATAGACTTACCAAACAGATATTTGGTTACTTCTGGAGAAAAAAGACCACTACAGCATGGATTAAGGAAACAATGGAGGATATGGAACGATTCAACTTCTCGGAGTTCCAATGGTTCGACAGAAATACATTTAGAAACGTAGTGAAAAAATTGAAGAGGTTCCAGCCACAGAAAGAACTAACAAGACCAAAAGAGCCTGGACAGTAGAACAACTAAAGCAGGCCAGCGAATGCATGAGTACCGGACACACAGAAAACTCTGCACGAGGAAACAGAAATTAAGTGGTAGCGTGATCCTAAGTGGTAAATTCGCTTAAAAAGAAGTTCTCAAGGGGCAGATGACTTTGCTGTTCCGCCCCTTAAAACAATGAAACATGTAATCTGTATGTGGGGCTTGCCTTTATTCACTAGGCCTTCCATACTTCTGTTTGATTAATGGTAAATAACAATAACCAACTCTCTAAGTTCTCAGCTATTGAGCTGAAAGAAACAAAGAAAGAAAGAAAGAAAGAAACAAAGAAAGATCGATTACATTTGAAGATCACATTTTAAAACTGAATTTTTAGAAGCTAAAAGTCTGATTGTCTTGTGATAACATACCTGAAAAGTAAGTTCCCATGGTGTATGTGTGCACCGTCCATCAACTATGGTTTCAACAGGCTCAATGAGTGGTTCCCATAAAGCTAAAAAGCTGTTGTAATAACTCATTCGCACATTGAGAGCACTTTCCACATGAAGCTGGGAACTCCAATTGTTAACCGCGCCTTGGAAACCTAATTCCAGGTGAATCATGGGCAAGGTTTGACTACCAACACCAGCCTCCACTGTTACGATTATGGATGGTGCAGATATCATGCAGATTTCGTCATGCACCGTTTTCACAGGGATTACTTCGTCCTTTGCCAGCAACATTGCATCTTCACCTACCTCTGAATAGAGAAAGTAAATTAAGTTAATAAGAATTAATTTCCTATCACAATTTAAGTAATAGTAATTCCAGACCAAGCTCTGTCAGCATAAACTTCAATGACGTTCAGATAGCACTAATACATATGCCCTTAACAAGCACCGAGAGGGAAAAAGTAGAGAGGTACTATATTTGACGTCTTTTGACTTCGAGCCATTAAAGTAATCTACATTCCAATTTCTACATTCTGCATTCACTGCCACTTAGCAGCAAAACTGGAACCATATTATGCAATCTTAGGCAGAGATTTGATGAAGATATGACACAAACTAACATCTTACAACTAGGGGCGTCATGGATTTTACTGCCCTTCAAAAATCCAATTCCCTTGGCCGGGATTTGAACCCATGAACTTGGAATCAGGAAGTGGTCACACTACCACTGATCCACTGAGGAAGCTTCTTTCCAAGGTAAAATATGAGATAAAATTGCAAAAAGAACTGAAAATCATATAAAAACTACTACAATGTGCTTAATACATTCTTCAATAACATGCTTTGTTGTTTATCATGTTGTAATGTTCAAGTTCAGATTCCCATTGCATAAAAATAATTTATGTATGAAATATCTCTCGTTCCATCGTGGAGTACAATCACATTCCCAGCCCTAAAAGCATTCTTAGTCCATCTTGTGGAATGTGAGCATTCTCACAGAAAACATCCCTAGTTCTCAGTGAAAGTTGCAAGATAACAGATCTTGTTGATAATTTGACCTGTAACAAAATTTTATCTCAGCAGGAGTAGCCACATCTTCGCAGATTAGTTGGCAGAGGGCAACTATTTGTGGGAGGCAACAAGGTTTCAAATTTTTAAAAATTGCTGTAGTTTCATTTGAGGGACTTGGACATTGTGGTCACTTAACCCTGTGTACTTGGAAGTGTGTGTACCTAGGTATATACAGGGTCTTTCAATAAAGTAAGAACGGCAAGCGGCAGTTTTGTTATCCGCTGCTGCGGTGGCCTTGGCCGAGCTTGTGGCGCACCGTGGCCCCCTGCTTTAAGCGTGTGTACAATCCTGTATGAAATCTTACCTTATAAAAGATGCTGGAAGTGTCGTCCTTCCTGGGTTATACAGGCGTTGTATCTGGTAACCACATTCTGGCTGACGCGAGCGAGTTCTGCCACTGTAATGTTTCCGATTGTATGTACTGTATAATGTTTCCTTTCAGTTCCTCCAATGTGTGAGGATTTGTTAAAATTTGTTAAAATAAGGACGGTATATTGACTTTCACGACCAGTGAATTAAAACTCAGCAATATTTCTAGGCGCAGACACCAAGAGTCCACTGATGAGCCAACTTGGTGTTCCTCGGCAAAAGCCCACACAAGACGCGGCATAAACCTAGTAAAATTGCAGAGTTATGTTAAAATAAGTGTTACATACAAAAAAATATGATGTTGCAATGATAACTGTCTCACCATGTTAGCAGCTGAGGTTCAGACTGGCGACTGAATACCTGCACGCTCATTGCAAGGTCAAGTATGTACTATGTGCATGCTTTCAATACTACAGCAGGGGGCCACAGCTCGGCCAAGGCCACCGCAGCAGTGAATAACAAAACTGCCACTTGCCGTTCTTACATTATATGAAAGACCTTGTATACAGTTTACACACTATAAAAATATATATACTATAAGGCATCCAACATTTAGAATGAAGCAATGGTCTTATGGCGCATTACGACAGGGTTGCCACTCCACGAGAGGAGGCAGTACAGAGCGCTTTGCGTACACTTTCCGCACATTCAGCAATTGTGCAGTGACGAAGACTTGAATTAAGTACTGTATGATAATACTAATAGTAACATATCACATACAACGAAATTTAATTAAATGAACTATTAAGTATGCTGAATGTAACGTAAAGAAAACAATCAAAATAAAATATATAAAGTACAAGCACAAGGAAATGTGTGAAGTTTCGACTGCAGATAAAGTTGAAGTAAGTTATTAAAAAAAAAAACTCATTGGCTAACCTTTCATGACAGCAGACAGGCATTCCGTTCGTCATCACAGTCAGTTGATTCAGTATCTGATGAAGAGCTGTCACCCAGATTTATGAGTAGAGGTTCAATGTCATCCTGAATTTCATCGGCTTTCCACATGTCAGAATCAATTTTTTTTACATGCTCGACACAGTATTTCCATTTTTCGGTTGTCACATTATTAAACCCTTCCTATAACAACTGCTCTATATTTTTTACTTTGAAGTTCAAATTGTTCATTCTAACATGATGTTTGACCTGACTCCATACTAATTCAATTGGATTTAGTTCGCAATGATGAGGCGGAAGGCGTAGAACTAAATTACCCATTTCCTCAGCCATTTCATCAATTTTGTATTTATCATACTTTTATTTCACACGTTTAATAATTTCCATTAAATGTTTCTTCAACATATGCTCCTCATACGGCTCCCCATGCGACGAAAGCCATTCCTGCAATTTTCCTTTTTTCCACGCAGAAGTCGGAATAGCCTCAACTTTACGACTGCGATATGACGCATTGTCAATAACAATCACAGATTTGGCCGGCAGGCTAGGTAGCACTTGGTGTTTAAATTTTCGTACGTTTCACCATCCATTTCATTTTGTGTGTCTGCGGTGTTCTTACTGCACAAAAAAACTAACTGCACGTTGGGTACAAATCCATTTTCATTTCTTGTGTGGACTAAATTGCAAACTGCGGACCTCGTGCAGTAGGAGCCTTTAGGCCTGTCGAAAGTCCCGCCAGAAACGCTTGCTTTGGTGTTATTATTGTCTTGTCTTGCCATATCTTCTCAATTGTAGTCCCAGTATTGACCCACGATTCATCACTATACACAACATTCCGCCCTTCATCTCTGTACTTTTTTATTGCCACAAGATAATCATGACGCCATATCATTAAATCACTCCTCTCCACCATTAGGGCTTAATTTCCTCTTCTCGCATACTCAAATCCCATGTCCTTAAGCAGCAAATGGAAAGTAGATTTTTTTAAAATCTGGAAGGTCGGAATCGGAATGTAAAGTTGGTGGTTGGTTTCGAAAGTAAAATTCGTGGATTTTGCGACGGATGCTGCTCCTCACAAAGTCATTGTATTTATCATTCCTGCTATTCTTGCGAAGTGTATTACTTAGTTTCTTTTTGCGTGGCAACAACACTGGACCCTGTCCACTCTCACTACATATTTTAAAAACTGTGTTCTTTGATATTCCTGTGGACAGAGCAGTTCCATTGACTAAATTATTTATACTTTCGCTAGGTTTCAAATTCTTAAAATAACTAAACACATTATTTACGACCTGTTTTTCCCTCCTTCTGAGCACTTGACCACACTTTCTTTTCACAAAACTATCCATTGTTATACGTGGAATACGTAAAATACAACATGTTAAATATAACAGAAATGCTGCACACACACTCAAGATAGTGTACCCGATTGTCACCATGTGGACCATGTGTTCGTATCCCAACTAGCTCACGGTCTTTCGAGGTATGGGACGTTCCTGCCCACAATACGACCACATGCTCAGGATTTGAGTCTACCAGGTAACTACTTCTACAGGAAATACACAACATTCCTACAAATAAACATTTACTGGTCTAAAATCATGGCTATACAATAAATACAAATCAAAGGACAATTTACATTTAATTCCCACAAATAAAATAGGGTTATTCTGTGAGCTTTCTTCTTAAAAATAGTGCTACACTGCACTCAAACCTAATTCTAACTTCCTGTCAATAATAGTTCAGTTTACAAGGTTTCCATAGTGTTCATCATTTGACACAATTTTAGTTAATGGGAGTATCTTAACACAAAAAAATCACCTGTCACATAAAAATGATATTATTAAGACATTATTCCGCCTCTAACGGCATTTACTTCAATTAGCAAATTTCATTATATTCTGAATTTACTAACAAATATTTGTTGTGTCGTGCGAATCATCTTCCTTCTTTCCATCCCTATGAACGATCTAGGACAGTGGTACATGCTCCTTAATAAATAAACATGGATAGAATATTTTATAGTTTCACCATATAACGATTTTTTTCTGGGTCTTGTCGGGCTTACCATAGTTACAACTGTGTCATGTTCTGGGAAAAACACATACCCGTATGCATAAATTAGCATGAACTGGCAAAATGCACTTTAAAGAAGATGCCTACACTATTTTGGTTCAGCTTTTCTCCTCAGAGGATAATTTCGCCAAATATTATCTGATTTTTATGATCCAACAACGTATGTGACATGCCACACACCATTTAATTCAATTGGCATCATTATAACACTCATATCTTGATTGCATATTTAAATACCGAGATTCCTCAGTGTCCTACTGTGACTGTAAATGACAAGGGATCGGTCGACGGACCTTTCTCCCCCTCAGCAGGTCATAAAATTCGTTCCAGCTGGCTAACCAAGATGGCTGCCACGGAAGTGATCCACACTACCTTTCTCTCTCTATCGTCAAGGTCAAACTTGTTCACATTTATATAACAGTACAGATACGCTAGGCGTGATTCCTAAGTAATTGAGTCATTTAATTAATTAACACCTATCTTTATAGTGTATTTGGGCTCAAACTGGCTCCTTAATAAACATTCATAGCTGGGGTGGAATTCTAGTGATAGCCTTGCGGTTCTATGGTGATTATGTGGCTTTAAGACGCGCATCATAGTGAAACCCCACGGTTGTCACCAGCAGCTGTCAGTAAAGATCAGGAAATCTGCGTTCCTAGACGACTAATATGATCCTCACCTCACAGGGTGAGTCATTAACACACACATGCTCACAGCGTCTCGACGGACGTCAATAGTGGCATAATTCAAGCAAGCGTTGGAAATAGACAGGATCTATCCAAATCGCTGCGTATAATACAGTATGCACAAAGGCGATACTCCTCGAAGATTCAGCCAACTCTTCACCTAACGCGCAAGCTATTCTAGTCAATCCCCGCGATTATCTTACGTAAATCACTGGATTCTACGTTAATCTGCACGCTATACATGCGGTTCAAACAATATTTCACATAGATGACTCCATTATTAAGGCACCTGCGTTCTCTCTGTTATACTACTTAAGCCAAAGCTTTACATAGCTCCTAACACAATGTATAAATTTACTGGCTTACTTTAATTTAATGGTCCTCAAACATAATCCTAAGGATTGACCATATCAAATATTCATTCAAATTTTCACTGACACTGAAAAAGCTCTCGTATTTCACTATATTCCACGTTACATTTTTACTGTTTACCAAATTACAGTATCTTTAAATTAGACATGACACTATTTGAACATTATTTAGGCCAAATTTGCCCATTACATTATTGTTGCCGACCCCAGATTATTATTATTCATTTACCGTTACCGTTAGATTCATCACTATTTTTGACCTAAAGGGTCCTAAACAAATCACCTTCCAAACCATACTTTATTCAAGACGAGTGGTGAAAACTCGTTCAGTAAGTGACTATTACATCTTTTAATCTCAAGGTGATAAATCGTTACATGGTGAACTATTCAGTTATAAGGATTTAATTGCATGTGTACTCACTTTTTTCCTTCTTGCTGGAAAATGCCAGCTCCTCTGCTTAAGCGCTACCATGATGTTTGGTTTAAGCCATCATGATATCCTTAACACAACACCGAGATTCACACACTTGCCACATGATACACATATTATTATAAGTGGCCTTTACCACTGCTATACACTGATTATTAACCATTAGACACATGAACACTTTAAATCATTATTTCACAATTTATGTACACTTCATCCATGACTTCACATGTTGATCCTTAATCCGGACTTCTCCTACGCTTGATCTCAGAGATGCGATGCAATTATGACAACCGCTGGTCTACGTGAAATCTAGTAGAGTTTTACGGATGTTCGATCCTAGTTCCCTGCACTCTCGTTCAGCTCACTATCCTGGTTAGGTGGCAATGACTTCCACGCTCCCATCACTGTAGTGATCCTGATGATAATGTCATACAATTCTGACAATACCTCCCGGTATAAGAACTGTTCGAAAACATTATAAGTTCCTTTTCGCTGTAGCGAATTTATATCTGCGTCAGATAATAGACAAATATCTGCATTACTTTACTTTTGACGCACTTCATGATTATTTACGAAGCTTATACTTGCTTCCATTGTCTTCAACGGCGGCGCGTTGATATTTTAATACTTGGCGTGCTTACTGCAGAGCGAATGTAGACAAAGGACTAACTTCCAACTGCTGTAGGTCAACTAACAACTTTCAACTCGAGCGACTGTAGATCAACTGCTTCTGACTACTTTCAACTGGCTCTTTCAACTGCTTCCAACTGACTTTCAACTGCTTCCAACTGACGCTTGGCGTGGGCTGCTCTCCCTTATAAAGGTTTCTTGCACAAAATAGTTCACGGGACACGTGAGAGCGACTCCCTTCTTGAAATAATCCCTCTTCAGCCGAAATGACATCTGCATCTTGTTTATTTAGGTGTGG
Organism: Meconema thalassinum; assembly: GCA_946902985.2. NCBI lineage: Eukaryota > Metazoa > Arthropoda > Insecta > Orthoptera > Tettigoniidae > Meconema > Meconema thalassinum. Next base: position 935,957,582 of record OX336390.1, read on the forward strand.
AGGTTTCAAAAACATTCGCGTGCCGGCGATCGCTTCGGCCAATTAATTACAATTAATTGCCTTAGTTCAGCGCGTTATGACGCCACGGTGGGGTTCCCCGTTGGTTGGTTACAATATCCCTGCTCTTGAGCGTGAATTAGGTTGTAATGCGGTCATTTGGAGATATAAGCATCAATTTAGGTGAAAAACCACTCCTAAATTACTTCTCCGTGAATATATTCATCTGTGTGTATATTTCAATGCATTACAATGTTCCATTTAGCTGGAATTAATTAATTTCCTTGTGCATGCAGCTTGCCCCGTTGTCGAATGGTGGATACCCGGGTCATTAATTTTGAGCTGTCTCTCCGCCCCAGACATAAGTAGTTCGGTTGGCGCCTAGGCTACTCCGCCCACTCGCTAAGGGTCATTTGCAAACTGCCAAACTCGCCCTCTCTCGTTTTCGTATGCTCTGAAAACGTATATTTCCTCTGCATTTGGCTACAATTCCTCCTTTAAATTGCTATGATTTTCACGTATAATTCGTGAAATCACGCTAGACTATTATATGTCAGTATACCTCTCATTGCTCTGTGGGTTCCCTAATTGCTCCCCCTTAGAGACCAATGGTTCGACCCTAGGCATAACCATGTGCCTGGTCTTCTCTGATGAGACCTGAGTTCGATGCCAGACTGCCGTGACTAATTGGGCACATCTTTCTCCTGCTAAGTTCGAAAAATTCATTTCATAAGTGAATTTTTCGGGCCTATCAGCTAGCATCAACTCCATGCAGTATTTACTTTAAGCGGTCATTGCTCTCGGCAATGGGCTTTCTCGTTCCCCACTCCATTCTGTCTGGTGTCTCGTAGACTCTCGTTCTCCCTTCTCAATTGTTCATTCATCCCCCTCAGCTTCACAGCGGCTTCCCTCAACTGGTCATAAAGTTCTTGCAGTAGACAGCTGCATTCTTCCTTCGTGTCCGCTGGGTTGGCGAGCTGGTTGTTTCGCTGCGACCCTTCTTGAGCCTGCAAGCTTTTCTCAAGAATCTTTCCGTGCATACGTAATGATTCCCCGTTCACTTGGATGTGCATAGCTTGTTCCTCTCTCGCATCATAGTCTTCTGGTGGACTATATAATTTCAGGTTAGCTGCGTTTACCACAACTTCTCTACCCGTTGCTTCATCTTTAATCCGATATGCATTATTTTGCAAATCCCTTATAATCAGGTAGGGTCCGTGGTAAGCATGCTGAAATTTCTTATATTTCCTGCTCTCTGGATCTGAACTGGCGGGTTTCTTCAATAAAACGTACTCTCCCACGAGTAACGGTCTGTGATAACGTTTCCTCCTGTTTCTTCGCTGCCGTCTATCAGCTTGTTTCTTGAGATACTCGAACGTCCTCTGGATCCTCAACTCACGTCCAAGTTGTGCATCGATGGGTGTCTGGATGACATTATTCCATGGCCTCTCTGGTCTTCTATCGAGATGTAGGCTCACTGGTACCTCTCCTGTCGCTTCGTGCACGGTATTGTTGATACAATATTCAATAATCTCAAGTATGTCAATCCATCTCCAATTCTCAGTAGAGCAATATATCTTCATGTATTTTTGCAGTTCTCTCATAACTCTCTCAGCGGAATTTGACTCTGGGTGTCGAACCGTGGACAAAATCTGTCTTATGCCCAGATTCTCCAACTCCCTGCGAAATTCTATGCTGGTAAAACAACTTCCATGATCAGATAAGATGTTTTCTGGCTGTCCTAATATAGGAATGATTCTTTCCTTCAGCCTCTTAAGTACCTGTTTTGTACTGGTTTTCTGAATTGGACACAGGACTACCATTTTGGAAAACACGTCTAGTGCAACTAGGATGTGTTTATTTCCTCTTCTAGCTCTAGGAAGGGGTCCAAAGTTGTCCAGCGCCAGGAGCTGACATGGCTTCTCTGGTAAGAGTGGTATAGGTTTCTGCCTCATTAAGTACGAGTTAGGCTTTACTCGTTGGCACATATCACATGTCCTGATAGTATTTCTGACTGTTTCTCTAAGTTTTGGCCAAATAAATGCCTCTTTAAGCAGGGCAACAGTCTTATCTACACCGGAGTGTCCAAAAGCTCGGTGTGCTAGCCATACTAGCCTTCTCTGTAATGCTGGTGGTGCAACAATCCTGGGCTTGGTGTGGTCAGAGTCGCTCCATTTATGTAGCATCTGGTTAAACCATAGATATTCCGTTGATAGTGCTTCAGCTTCCACATACATCGGGGTTCCTCTATCCAGTTTTCCCTCGAAGTAATTAATCATCAACAGTATCCAGGGATCTTCACGTTGAAAAACGGTGATGTTCCTCAGATCATCTAAGGTCTTCTGATCTCTATCTTCTATCTCGATAGCTAGAGCTTCTTCTTCCTCTACTGTAGGGTATCTGCTTAGCAAATCAGGTATGATATTGTCCTTCCCCGGGCAATATTCTATTTCCACTTGAAATTGTTGTATGTACAGGGACCACCTTGTCAGTCTTTGACTCGACAAGTCAGTTTTCAGCAGGAACGTTAGGGCTTTATGGTCTGTTCTCAATATAATTCTAAAACCATAAATCAGCTTGTGCCAATACTGTAAGGCATACAGTATCGCAAGTAGTTCGATCTCCGTGACCGTATAATTCTTTTCGTTAGGCTTCAACCTTCTACTGATAAATGCAATATAAGTTTTCTCCTCTGGCCTGTCCATATTTTCCTGATATAACATAGCTCCAATGCCTATGAAGGATGCGTCAGTCTGGATAATAAATTTCTGAGTGTAGTCAGGATATCCCAATTTTACATAATCTAACAGCAACTGTTTAGATTTCACGAAGGCTTCCTCACATTGCTCCGTCCATCGCCATCTTCCTCCCTTCTTAAGTAAGTCTTGGAGTGGTGCTACAGTCTCGGTATACTTCGGACAATGGTTTGAAAAGAATCCAATAACGCCTAGATATTGCCTGACGTTCTTTACCTTCGTGGGTCTCGGGAAACCTTTAATGACTTCCAATTTTCCCGGATTAGGTCTGACTCCTTGGGCATCTATTACGTGACCTAGAAATTTAACTTCTCTCTGAGCAAAGTTAGACTTCTTTATATTGACCTTAAAGTTAGCCTGACTTAGGTCATATAACAACTTGCGTAGATCTCTGACATGTTCTTCAACCGTTTCAGAGGTCAGTAGTATATCATCTACGTAGCATATGGTTGTAGCTTTTACTTCTTCGGATAGGTTCCTATCTAGCGCTCGTATCAACGCTGAACCTGCTGTTTTTAATCCAAATGGAAGACGTACGTAAGAATACGTGTGCTGGTCAAATAAAAATCCGGTTAATAGACTTGTTTTCTCTTCCAGAGCAAGATGGTGAAAACTTGCAATCAGGTCAAGATTTGAGAACACAGTCTTTCCTTTGAATCTCCTGAGTACCTCCTTAATGGGCGGCACTTTATCAAATTCTGGTATGACCTTGGAATTCAAATTTCGTAGGTCCAGGCATATCCTCACACTTCCATCCTGTTTCGGTACAACTACCAGTGGGCTGACATAAGGTGTGGCTGTCTTTACAATGACGCCTGCTTCTAGCATTTCCTGTATCGCTTCTTTGACCTTTAAGTAATGTTTCTCAGCTACCGGATACGGCTTCTGTTTGAATGGCGTCCAATCGCTGACTTGGAACGCATACTGGAAATTCTTGATCCGGCCAGGTCTCGAATCGAAGACTCCTTTATACTCGAATAGCAGTTCCCTTAGCATTTTCTTATATTCTGGACCAAATTTAGCTTCCTCAATCTTCTCTTCCAGGCATTCTTCAAATTTTGGTTCGAGATCCTTTTCAATGTCTGCGGCCAGTGTTGCCAACTCTTCCTCAATGTCTTCTATTGTCGACACTGCATCCCCAGTCATATCTCCGTATGTATGCCATACGTATTCTTCTTGTCTCGTTTCATTATGCCTTAATGAGAGTTCTAACTCTTCCTTTCCCTCACTTGCGCGAAACATCACGATATCTTGCGAGAGATCTATAATAACTTTATACTCTCTTATGAAATCCATCCCAACAATGAGGTTATACGGCAGCTTATTCACAAGTAGGAAGCTCTGTAAGAATGTAGAGTTCCCTATCTGCAAATCTAAAAATACTTGGTATCTGCATATCATAACTTTATCTGGTATGACACCTTTTATTTTCACGCTTGAAATAGGTATTTTCAATACGTGGATTTTATTCTGGATTTCACTGTATAATGCCTGGGTTATCAAACTTACTGTTGACCCTGTATCAATGAGACTTCTTACTTTCATTCCCGCAATGTTCACAATAATAATAGATAGTTCCCTTCTTACATTGACCGTTCTTTCATCGAGATCTTCGATAAGCTCCTCAGGTTTGGCAATCCAGTTAACAACATTCACTGCATTCCATCCTGAACTTATCTCTCTTTGGTCATTTAAAATTGGTGTTTTTTTTTTTTTCAATTGCTCCATTCTTTGTGGAGTTTTTCTGCCTGTCTTCATGCTGTTGAAGTTCCAGACTTTTGGCACCGTCATCATTTTGATATATGTCGGGTGACCTTCTATTCCGAATCGCTTCATCCCAATGAACTCGCGATTGTCTCGGATCATCTCCGCGCTCTTCCATGTATCTTAAAGATGCGTGATAACGTTCTTCCGCCTCTTCATCGAACCCGCGACTCTGCTCTTGGGATCTCCATCCTTGGTTGTTCCCATTTCGGCCGTAATTTCTTCTGTTATCCAGCTGCTGGTCTCTGGTACCACGCTGATTCCAGTTTTTCCTTCCTCGATTACCACCGTTCGAACCTCCTCGATACGCTGGCCTCCAATTTTGGTTTTCGCGTCCTTCGCGCTGCCAGTCGGATTTTTCTGTTTCGGTGCTTGTAGATTTGCTCTTCGTCTGCACCTTAGTTGGCTCAATCGGCGTATTCGTCATATTAACTTGTTCCACCTGTCGACTCTGTCTTGCGTGCTGTACTGTGGTTAGATCGAGTTGTCTCAGCACTTCCTCCATATCGATTGCAGTTTTGGCGTTTGCTGAGATTAGCAGACGCTGCACTTCATACGGTAGCTGCTTGGCTATTGCTATACATAAATCTGACTCTTTAAGCCCTTCATCAAGCTCGCGAAAACGGCATAATTGATTCACAAAGAACTCCCCGTACTTAGTCGGATTACTAGTACTGTAACGCCTGGAATACAAGTCCAGTCTGAGGTTTTGTTGTACGCTCGCGTTCCAATATCTGCTTAAAAATGCTTGGCGAAATTCATCAACGGTGTCGAACGTGTACCGAAAACTCCTAAACCATAGGGCGCACTCCCCTTCGGTTAGTTTTTCAATCGCTCTCAACCTGCGCTCTGGCGGTACTTTCGCATCATTCAAGTACTCGGAAACTTCTTTAAGCCAGTACTTGGGTGTCATATTAGAATTACTCCCAGAGTATTTCTTTGGTTTCTCATCACTAGCCCTTATAACTGTGACTATTTGGTTTTGTACAGCATTTTCATGCGGTGTTGACATGGCCATCGGCATACCAGGTGTGGCATACGGGCTGTCACTTGGCATGGCTGCATTCTTTGGAGTGGGCTGTATTTCTATCTCCGCCCATTTATTTCTCCTATTCTCGTCTATACTTCCTTCGCTAGACCTAGGATTCCGCAACATGGATTCCTCCTGCGCTATCATTCTAGTCTCAATTTGGCTGTGCCTGTTTTCCGCCCTTTCCAAACGAGCTAATACCTCTCGTTCTATTTTCTCTAGGCGATCTCGGTTTCTTTCTGCCATAGAAAATACCTTTTCCTTATCATCCTTAAGGTTTTCCTTCAGGTGGATAATTTCCCCTGCTAGACTTTCTCTTACTTCGGCAAGAGTCTTATCGCTAGCTTCAGTCTTTAAGCCTTCTCGAAGCTCTAATTCCTCGCGTAAGCCTGTAACTTCCCTTTGAATGTGACCTTGTATATGAGAGATTTCAGTCCTTATTTTCGTGATTTCCCCTTGGTCTTCGTCCTGTCTTTTATGGATAACTGCTAAGTCACTCTGAGTTTGTTCCAACTCTTTCTGCACTTTTCCGACTTGTCTCTTCATATTAGACATTATCTCCTTATTCTCTTGATCAGAAGTTTTTATTTCCTGAATTTCCTTACATTGGTCAAGGATATTCTGATCCTGTTTTCTTAAGGCTTCGTCTACTGCCTTGGCGTAACCTGCCATTCGCGTATTCCATTTTACGTCATTATCCTCGAACCTATGATCCACGGTCTGAGTGAACGTGTTAAATTGCTCTAACTGACGTTTAGTATTAGCTTCATTCTGACTTTGAATGTCTTTAAGCTCCCTGGACAGACTGTTTAAATTATCGTTAATTTCACGCTGTGACTCTCTGCACATTTGCAGATTGCTCTCTAATTTTAATTCAATAGACTCAAAGCGTTTATCATTATCATCTTGCATTTCTGAGATCACGCTAACAATATTCTTAGTTACCTCACGCTGGACAGACTCTTTAACGTCGTCCATTTTCTTATTAACCTCTATTAGGTTTAATTCTAACTGCGTGTTTACATTAGCTTGACTAGCCTCTAGTCTAGTATTTATTTGAGCTTGATTAGCCTCTAATCTAGTATTGACTGTAGCCAACATCTGGCTTACCTCATTTTGACTAGCCTCTAATCTAGTATCGACTGTAGCCAACATCTGGCTTACCTCAGTTTGATTAGCATCCAATCTATCCGCTATTTCATCTTTAAATGCCTTGGATTCTTCCTTACTCTTAGCATTAATAACATCGAAATGTTCCCTTAACTCAGCAATACACCTGAGTACTTCTTCCGTTCCGGCCATCCTGTACTATTTAATTTGAGATTCAGGTAGGCCGCAGCTGAGTATGCTGGCACGTTCTATTGGAAAGAAAAGATTCCGATCCCACGACAACAACAACATATTATAAAATGTCAAAACTAACTATGGAATGGGTATTGACCCTCGTACCCGTCTGACAACAATGTCTGACATCTGAACATCATCTAGAAAGACTCACAATCGCTCAAACAAAGTTTGAGGAAAAATATTATTTCTATGGTTTTCCCCATGAAAACCATGCTATTATTATGGGTTTTTTTCTGAATCCCATAAGCCATCCACGTACGGGCGCCATGTTAATAAAATGCTCATTGGGGTATTTACATGCTTAAGTGTATTTTAAACTGGCCCCACGTATCAGCGTCATGTTACATAATTTATAGTGACCTGATAATTAAAGGGGTTTGGTGAAAGTTACATATATAAGCATGTCTTATGGAGGATTATCAACAATTATTTTTAAACGTGATGGCTTATTAACAAATGGGACGCGGCCTTTCCTATTTTGTCCTAAGATCTATGCTGTCCTTGCTTCTACCATTAATATCTCGGCCGACTTTAAGCAATACCTGTGACTCAATCCAAGTAGAGAGACAACTCCCCCGTGTACCCGATTGTCACCATGTGGACCATGTGTTCGTATCCCAACTAGCTCACGGTCTTTCGAGGTATGGGACGTTCCTGCCCACAATACGACCACATGCTCAGGATTTGAGTCTACCAGGTAACTACTTCTACAGGAAATACACAACATTCCTACAAATAAACATTTACTGGTCTAAAATCATGGCTATACAATAAATACAAATCAAAGGACAATTTACATTTAATTCCCACAAATAAAATAGGGTTATTCTGTGAGCTTTCTTCTTAAAAATAGTGCTACACTGCACTCAAACCTAATTCTAACTTCCTGTCAATAATAGTTCAGTTTACAAGGTTTCCATAGTGTTCATCATTTGACACAATTTTAGTTAATGGGAGTATCTTAACACAAAAAAAATCACCTGTCACATAAAAATGATATTATTAAGACATTATTCCGCCTCTAACGGCATTTACTTCAATTAGCAAATTTCATTATATTCTGAATTTACTAACAAATATTTGTTGTATCGTGCGAATCATCTTCCTTCTTTCCATCCCTATGAACGATCTAGGACAGTGGTACATGCTCCTTAATAAATAAACATGGATAGAATATTTTATAGTTTCACCATATAACGATTTTTTTCTGGGTCTTGTCGGGCTTACCATAGTTACAACTGTGTCATGTTCTGGGAAAAACACATACCCGTATGCATAAATTAGCATGAACTGGCAAAATGCACTTTAAAGAAGATGCCTACACTATTTTGGTTCAGCTTTTCTCCTCAGAGGATAATTTCGCCAAATATTATCTGATTTTTATGATCCAACAACGTATGTGACATGCCACACACCATTTAATTCAATTGGCATCATTATAACACTCATATCTTGATTGCATATTTAAATACCGAGATTCCTCAGTGTCCTACTGTGACTGTAAATGACAAGGGATCGGTCGACGGACCTTTCTCCCCCTCAGCAGGTCATAAAATTCGTTCCAGCTGGCTAACCAAGATGGCTGCCACGGAAGTGATCCACACTACCTTTCTCTCTCTATCGTCAAGGTCAAACTTGTTCACATTTATATAACAGTACAGATACGCTAGGCGTGATTCCTAAGTAATTGAGTCATTTAATTAATTAACACCTATCTTTATAGTGTATTTGGGCTCAAACTGGCTCCTTAATAAACATTCATAGCTGGGGTGGAATTCTAGTGATAGCCTTGCGGTTCTATGGTGATTATGTGGCTTTAAGACGCGCATCATAGTGAAACCCCACGGTTGTCACCAGCAGCTGTCAGTAAAGATCAGGAAATCTGCGTTCCTTGACGACGAATATGATCCTCACCTCACAGGGTGGGTCATTAACACACACATGCTCACAGCGTCTCGACGGACGTCAATAGTGGCATAATTCAAGCAAGCGTTGGAAATAGACAGGATCTATCCAAATCGCTGCGTATAATACAGTATGCACAAAGGCGATACTCCTCGAAGATTCAGCCAACTCTTCACCTAACGCGCAAGCTATTCTAGTCAATCCCCGCGATTATCTTACGTAAATCACTGGATTCTACGTTAATCTGCACGCTATACATGCGGTTCAAACAATATTTCACATAGATGACTCCATTATTAAGGCACCTGCGTTCTCTCTGTTATACTACTTAAGCCAAAGCTTTACATAGCTCCTAACACAATGTATAAATTTACTGGCTTACTTTAATTTAATGGTCCTCAAACATAATCCTAAGGATTGACCATATCAAATATTCATTCAAATTTTCACTGACACTGAAAAAGCTCTCGTATTTCACTATATTCCACGTTACATTTTTACTGTTTACCAAATTACAGTATCTTTAAATTAGACATGACACTATTTGAACATTATTTAGGCCAAATTTGCCCATTACATTATTGTTGCCGACCCCAGATTATTATTATTCATTTACCGTTACCGTTAGATTCATCACTATTTTTGACCTAAAGGGTCCTAAACAAATCACCTTCCAAACCATACTTTATTCAAGACGAGTGGTGAAAACTCGTTCAGTAAGTGACTATTAGATCTTTTAATCTCAAGGTGATAAATCGTTACATGGTGAACTATTCAGTTATAAGGATATAATTGCATGTGTACTCACTTTTTTCCTTCTTGCTGGAAAATGCCAGCTCCTCTGCTTAAGCGCTACCATGATGTTTGGTTTAAGCCATCATGATATCCTTAACACAACACTGAGATTCACACACTTGCCACATGATACACATATTATTATAAGTGGCCTTTACCACTGCTATACACTGATTATTAACCATTAGACACATGAACACTTTAAATCATTATTTCACAATTTATGTACACTTCATCCATGACTTCACATGTTGATCCTTAATCCGGACTTCTCCTACGCTTGATCTCAGAGATGCGATACAATTATGACAACCGCTGGTCTACGTGAAATCTAGTAGCGTTTTACGGATGTTCGATCCTAGTTCCCTGCACTCTCGTTCAGCTCACTATCCTGGTTAGGTGGCAATGACTTCCACGCTCCCATCACTGTAGTGATCCTGATGATAATGTCATACAATTCTGACAATACCTCCCGGTATAAGAACTGTTCGAAAACATTATAAGTTCCTTTTCGCTGTAGCGAATTTATATCTGCGTCAGATAATAGACAAATATCTGCATTACTTTACTTTTGACACACTTCATGATTATTTACGAAGCTTATACTTGCTTCCATTGTCTTCAACGGCGGCGCGTTGATATTTTAATACTTGGCGTGCTTACTGCAGAGCGAATGTAGACAAAGGACTAACTTCCAACTGCTGTAGGTCAACTAACAACTTTCAACTCGAGCGACTGTAGATCAACTGCTTCTGACTGCTTTCAACTGCTTCCAACTGCTTCCAACTGACTTTCAACTGCTTCCAACTGACGCTTGGCGTGGGCTGCTCTCCCTTATAAAGGTTTCTTGCACAAAATAGTTCACGGGACACGTGAGAGCGACTCCCTTCTTGAAATAATCCCTCTTCAGCCGAAATGACATCTGCATCTTGTTTATTTAGGTGTGGAGGTTTCAAAAACATTCGCGTGCCGGCGATCGCTTCGGCCAATTAATTACAATTAATTGCCTTAGTTCAGCGCGTTATGACGCCACGGTGTGGTTCCCCGTTGGTTGGTTACAATATCCCTGCTCTTGAGCGTGAGTTAGGTTGTAATGCGGTCATTTGGAGATATAAGCATCAATTTAGGTGAAAAACCACTCCTAAATTACTTCTCCGTGAATATATTCATCTGTGTGTATATTTCAATGCATTACAATGTTCCATTTAGCTGGAATTAATTAATTTCCTTGTGCATGCAGCTTGCCCCGTTGTCGAATGGTGGATACCCGGGTCATTAATTTTGAGCTGTCTCTCCGCCCCAGACATAAGTAGTTCGGTTGGCGCCTAGGCTACTCCGCCCACTCGCTAAGGGTCATTTGCAAACTGCCAAACTCGCCCTCTCTCGTTTTCGTATGCTCTGAAAACGTATATTTCCTCTGCATTTGGCTACAATTCCTCCTTTAAATTGCTATGATTTTCACGTATAATTCGTGAAATCACGCTAGACTATTATATGTCAGTATACCTCTCATTGCTCTGTGGGTTCCCTAATTGCTCCCCCTTAGAGACCAATGGTTCGACCCTAGGCATAACCATGTGCCTGGTCTTCTCTGATGAGACCTGAGTTCGATGCCAGACTGCCGTGACTAATTGGGCACAATAGAGACAACTGAAATACAAGCTCGGAGGACACAGTAATAAAGCTGTGAGTAGCAAGCTGCACCGCGCGCTGTCCTTCGAAACTTCATTCTTATAATGCACGGTCAATGAATGCTGATAATTATTGTTTTAAGGGGCCTAACATCAACGTTATCGGCCCCTAATGGTCTGGGTGATAGCAAAAATGACAATGAAATGGAAACCAGAACGAAAATTAAGACTGAAAATACTTACAAAAGGTAATTCTGATATAAACGACTCACAAAATAGAGAGTGGTAATACTTCCTAAGGGAATTTAGAAGGAAAATATGCACAAAAGGAATAGATTGAAAAATATGCACAAAATGTAGTTTAGGTTCAAAGTACGTACAAAATGCAAATGAGATTGAAAATATGTACAAAATGCAATTGAAATTAAAAATACACATTGCAATTTAGATTGAAAAATGCCCATTTCAGATCCATAATACTTACTAAGTGCAATTGAAATTCTAAATGCTTACAAAATGAAATTGAAAATGCTTAAAAAATGTATGGTAGATTCAAACTACTCATTTGGATGGACAATACTTACAAAATGCAATTTAGATTCAAAATACCCACAAAATGCAATTGAGAATCAAAATACTTACAAAATGCCCACCATACAAAATGAAATTTAGATTGAAAATACTTGCAAAAAGCAATTTAGATCGTCAATCCTTAAAAAATGCAATTGATGTTGAAAATCTCGCAAAAAGCAATTTAGATTGCAAAGACTTAGAAAATGCAACGTAGATTGAAAATGCCTACAAAATGGAGCGTAGATGCAAAAAATTCGCTAAAGGGAATTTAGATACACGGGGAGCCAATTAACAAAAAACAGTGCTGGAATTTTGAAGAGAAAAGGAAATATAATGAAAAGAAAACAATAGGTCTGACCCCTCGAAGAAGGAGGGATCAGGAAAGATGAGATAAGGGCCAATTAAGGCGGGAAAGTGAAAGAATCCCTATGCTTAGGATACCCTAATACAGTTGGGGTCGGTAAAGAACAAGAGTTGACCAAGGGAGGTCGACAGGAAAGAAGACGGAGAGGAGCCCGGAACAAGTGGAAGCAATACCGGATTCAGCTGGGGTCCCGTGGTCGCCAATCCACGTCCCACTAGTTGTGAGCCCCTGGGGGGTGTAAACTATTAATCCTATACTCTGGGTATGCAGGTAGAAAACCTCTTCCAACTTTCCTCTACAACTCTCTAACTGACATGACATCGTTATCTTTAAATATAGAAACGTTGGCAGCATACAAACTTTTTCAATGCTGCTATGCGGTTATGAGAGAATATTCAGAAGTTTTACCTACATGAAAATTTTAATATTACCAGTATAAAACATTTCAGTAATCCATCATCAAGACGGCACATTTAGCTACAAGTGTGTGGAAAATAGGCACCACAAAGTCAATGTAACATGATATAAGATCAATTTTACTAAAAGGCGGACACAGTTTACCGGTTTTTAATTTTAATTTTAAATATGGGTGTCCAATATTTCTAGCATTTCTAAGTTTACATAGTTCTAATATAGGACAAAAAAATATCGGCAAAACATACAGTATTTCTACCCGAAAGTGCTGTTTTTTGGACTAAGACATTTTTTTGACTGATATGGCAACAGTGAATTGCTAGAAAATGACAGCATCATACACGTTTCACGTGCAACAGAAAGAGAGAAGAATATCCCTATCTAACCAGTGCTTCATTCTGATAATTTGTCTGATGAACTGTGTTATTGTGGTGTCTGTTGCAGTGTGTGTATTTGTAAATGGTCAAATTATCAACAAGATCAGAAATCTAAGGCAATTTTTACTTCTTCATCCTGCGATTTACTAGTGAATCTACATAGAGATTAAACAGCAACACAGGGGAGCTACTGTAGTTAAACAGGTTTTAAGGGGCAGAAGAGCGAGGTCATCTGCCCCACAGGGGAGTTATTGTTGTTTTGAGGGGCAGATTAATGAGGTCATCTGCCCCTCTTAACACAGATTAGATTGCACAAATTTAGAGGCAGAAGCTTAAATAAGAAAATGACCTACAAATAATAAAACAAAACTAATAATTATAATAATAAACAAAAAATATGGAAAAACAAACATAAGAATTTCAAAAAAGAACTAGTTCTTTGAGAAAATATTCACTTGTAAATTTAGATGGTAGGTCCAAACCCACTCTCACTGCAAACCCAGGTTTCTTCATAGATCAGCAAGATCCACACACTTGGTTAAAATGTGGGCCACAGTAAAAACTGCTTCACAGGTACAAAGTGGATGAAGATGGGTGGGGTGTGTGTGAGACTTCTCCCTTCTCATTAGATATGAGTGGGTGGAGCTTGTATGACCTATCCTTAGCCTAGACAAAATGACGGACTCCCTCCGTGACTGGAAAGAGCTCTGCCACACGCGAGTAGTTCCCTTGATCGCTCTCAGTTTACTGGGCAGTGGGTGCTAGCCACTGACTCTCCCAAAAAGCCAGTACTTGTCGGCGTAAATGAGAGCGAATATCTCTAGCGGGTACCTCCATTGGCCAAGGTGGTAACGATACCACCTCTTTTGCAGCTTGACCCGCTAATTCATTTCCCGCTATTCCCATGTGGCTTGGAAGCCATATAAAGGTGATTCGAGTGTCAGCGCGGCACAACCGGGCTAGTAGGTCATGGATTCGCTGCACTAAGGGGTGTTGAGGGAAACCTGTAGCAATTTACTCCAACAAACTCAAAGAGTCGGTACACACGAGAAAGTGGATCGTGCATCTTGTAGTGCAAAATGTAGAGCTTCATAGATGGCACCAAGCTCCACAGTATACACTACAGGCCTCAGGAAAAGAGATTTTTGTATTTGCACCATCAATAACGTAAGCACAACCCACTTTCTCGTCCACCTTTCGAATCATCTGTGTAGAGAAGGCCCGTGTCTGGAAATTGGTGAACTATGCTGTGGAAATGCCAATAAATGGAGGCATCCATTTTCACCTTAGGACCTCGGTGTACATCTAACTGAATTTCCGGACGTGAGACAGGTTAAGTCCAACGAGAACCCTGTTCCCAAAAACGTAACAATACTCGAAATATCCTTTTAACTATGTAACGTGTTTTTCGAGGGTATTTTACGCCACTGACATAAGTCAGTAGGAAGCCATTCAATATTTATTTACGCAGCAAATTGTTCAGCCAAGAGAAGTTTTCATGTAACTTATTATTATTATTATTATTATTAACTTATTATTATTATTAAGGTATTTTTTGGAGCTTTTTTTAATAAAAATATAAGTATACAGATAGGTTTTCGATGTTATAGAAAACACTATCAAGCGAATTATTACGAACAACATTATCGCGGAAAATTATATGATTACGGAATTTTACGGAGTTTTGTCAGTTAGGGTATTGTGAGAGAGATGAGTCACTGGGAATTCGGCTACAGGCTTAATCTTGTCGAGAAGCATGATGCAAGCGGGGTTGCTGCTTCAAGAAAAGGCGAAATGGCCTGGACCGGTAATCGACATCATCGCCGCGCCGAGTGTATTGACCCTGAGGAGGGGAGTATCGCGTGGTGGCTCAGCCAATCACAGGAGACCGGGCGACTTGAAGACGGCTCCGGAGAGGGGAGACGACGAGTGCATATATGGTTTGCGCGCCGTGGAGGCAAGGCGATAATCTTTGTAAAACTTGACCGTTGTGGTTGCACGTGTGGTTGGTTCCGATATGATCGGACCATAAATTATCATATCTACAAGTATCTCTTCAACTAACGAAGAAGATGATGACGTCCAGAAGGCTGTGGGAAGCTCTCTTCAACATCCAGTACGAGGGAAATGCTACGGCAATTTCCAATGGTAAGCGCGAATGACTCAGAACTACATAATCTCTCGTCTCTTTGTTTCATATTCAGTATTTCAGTAACTTCATAGCTTGGGAATAAGAGTAAAATCAGTAATTCATCCGACTCCGTTTTCACGTAATTTTCTAGCGGTAATATTCAAATCGCAACGCTCCAATTTAAATTTAAACTTATTATTATTATTATTAATTTTGCCATACATGTTTTATATAATAAATTCATTTCTTTTAACCATGCAATCTTTGCTTTCAGTAGGTAGCATTAGATATAGACCAAATTCCTTCTCCTGATACAATTGTTAGTTGGGTTAATGATCAAATCATACCACGATCTGAGTGAAGAGATTCTTGAAGGTGTTCTACCAGAGCTAGGTGTTGTTAAATATAAATTTAGATTTCAACATAGCGTTGAGGTCTTGGCGCCCATTAATACAACATATCTTAGTCAGAGTAAATATTTCAAAGTGCAAGTGAGGGCTAGTAAAAGCGTTACACTTGTCACCCAACGTAAGGAAAACGTTTCACTTGTCACGCAACAGTGAGGCCAGAAGAAACCGTTTCAACTATAATATAAAATTGATTGAGCAGAAGGTATCTGTAGTCAAGTTGGGGACAGGTATCAGTCGTAGTGTATGTTCCTCAGAGAGGTGGCTTCAAGGTGTTTCCTATGTTAAGGGTGGCTGAGGAAGGCAACGGGAAGCCACCTCAATAATATTTTCCCTTACGCGATTGAGTATAAAATGATTCCACAGCGGTGTCAAGTTGTCCTGAAAAACATTCCAGTCTTCTAATGTCTACATCCACTAGGTGGAGATGAAGGGGGGAAGGAGAGCACACCTCGATCTCCACATCTCCATTCGAAGACGAAGGTTATGGAGGGTGTGCTCTCTTATGTGGTGCGCGGATAATTTTATGGTTATTATCACCAGATTAATAGGCACTATATTATTTTGGAAGGGTTAGTTTTGGGGAATATTCAGTCATCTTTGTAAAGTTCTCTATCTGGATGTACAAGTCAGTACACATGATGTAGAAGCTGGAATTGGATATGCCCGGAAAAGTTTGAGAGTAATTCAGTACGTCTGTAATTTCACACATTATTTTGTGAAGGCTCGAAAATTATTTGAAAGCCTTCGGCTTGGCTCGGCTATGATGGGACAATTATGCTGGGAAGAGCGGGCGAGAGCGGTGTCCTGGGATCTTCATCATCTTCTTGTATAGTCATTAACAATATACAGGGTCCGGCAGCATAACTTCCTTTTTTAAAAATGTAATAAAACCCATTGTATGAATCAGAAAACTATTAATTTTTTTTTATAATGTAGGCGCACACATAAAGTTTTGTTTTAGTTAGTTTTGAAGATAGGATCAGGTAGGTGACGTCCCCCATTCTCCATACACAGAGCAAACCGCTTTCTGGCGTTTGTCATGACACTTGCCAGAATATCAGGCGTTGTGTTGGCAATTTCTTCCTGGATGTCGGTCTTCAAATCTTGTCGGGTCCTTGGGCGCTTCACATAAACACGGCATTTCAAAAAAAAAAACATAGAAAAGAAAACCACAAGGGGACAAATCGGGAGAGCGGGCCGGCCACTCCAAATCGCCTCTAAGTGAGATGAGGTGCTCCGGGAAGTGTTCCCTCAATATAGCCATAGATGCTCTTGAAGTGTGTGCCGTTGCACCGTCTTGTTGGAACTAAATGTCCCCTAAGTCCAACTCATCCACCTGTAGGAAAACAAATCCTGTAACATGTTTACATACCGGTCCAAATTCACAGTAACTGTGACCGAGTTTTCCTCAAAGAACCATGGACCAATAACTCCAGTTGAGGACAGTGCACACCACACAGTGACTTTAGGTGAATGCAGAGGCATTTGGTGCAGTTCTCGAGGATTGGTGGCAGTCCAGTAGCGCATGTTTTGTATGTTAACGGATCCACACAAATGAATATAGGCTTCATCACTAAATAAAAATAGCGTCCTCAGGAGCGACTTCGAGAAGAATCTCACACGCGTTCCGCTGACAATTGAAGTCACGTTCAGAAAGTTCCTGCGCACTCGCCATCCTGTACAGATGGAAATGAAGATCAGCACATAGATTCCTCCTCATAGACCGATCGGAAGTCCAAGGGCAGACGCATGTTTGCATACAGCGCCGTAGTGATCGCAACACTGAAGCTCTTACCTGCCTCAATGTTCTCAGGTGATCGAATAGGCCGAGGGACTCCAGTTCTTCGTCCTGTCCCACTTCCAGTTCGTCTGCAAGTAGTGACCCACGTAAAAAATCATTTCCAGTCCCGGACAGGGGCCAATGGGCCGAAAGATCACAGAACATCCGCTCGAAAAGTAGGCCTCAACGGCAAAAGCACACTCCTCCCTGTTCCAACGCATGATGGTGATTGAACTGTATCGGGACAAAACTTTATAGTTCCATCTCACGAACAAGATCAGTAGCGCTCGGCTACGACATCAACCAACTGAATGGCGTCCATTTTAAAAAAGGAAGTTATGCTGCCGGACCCTGTATATATATAAAATCACATATAATTTATCTAAGTTTTTTTTTTCCCACATACTTCAGTAATTGGAATTATTTGTGTAGACTGATTGTGAAAACTACAATATTATGCAAGACCTCCAGTTCATTGTGCAGGCGTTCGAGCACTCGTCAATCCACGATATTGTGAGCAGGCGCCTATAGCACCACATATCGAAGGCTTGATGTTTCTTGTTGAGGTTCTCTGCGAGTGTCCAGGCTTCAGCACCATACAGCAGGATAGAGAATATGTAACACCAAAGTAAACGGAATTGTTGTTTGAGTCTTCAGTCTTTTGACTGGTTTGATGCAGATCTCCATGCCTCCCTGTCCTGAGCTAATTGTTCCATCTCTACCACAACATACATCCAAAGCAATCTGTTTCAACATATTCTAACCTTAGTCTACCCCTACAGTTCTTGTCCTCGACCCTTCCCTCCATAATTAAGCTTGCTATTCCTGGGTGTCTTAGTATGTGTCCTACTAATCTATCTCTTCTCTTCATTAGCAGTCGCCAGAAACATCTCTCATCTCCCACTCATCTATATACCTCTTCGTTTGTAACCGTATCGGCTCATCTGATCTTCATCCTTCTCCTATAACACCACATTACAAATGCTTCAATTCTCCTCTTTTCTGCTGCGCAATAGTCCATGTTTCACTTCCATAGAGCACCACGCTCCAGACAAAGGCTTTCAAAGATGACTTCCTAATACCTAAATCTATATTCGATGTCAACAGATTCCTTTTCTGTAGAAATGTTTTCCTTGCCTGAGCCAACCTACTTTTTATATCCTCTTTGCTTCATCCATCACTGGTTATTTTGTTTCCTAAGTAACAGAAGTCTCCATTTCCTTTAGCTTTTCATCTTCCAATTTGATGTTCATAGAGGTTTCTGCCCGTGGGGGTTTGCCTGTTCCTCTATCGGGCGCGTCCCAGGTGGCGGATAGGGGGGCTCGCCGGACTTGTCCGGAGGGTTTGAGGGAAATAAAATACCTCTCGCGGACCAAAAACAGGCCCCTCGCCAGGGTTATGGTGAAGCTACGTTAGGCCTAGCAAGCCAGTAGTGGATATGAAACTGCTTTTAAAACGGGAACGGGCCTCGGAAAGGACAGATCTAAAGGAAGCAGACCTGGCTATGGAAATGGACTACGAATCGGAACTTTGAATATAACTTCATTGACGGGAAGAGTGGAGGAGGTTGTGGATATGATGGAGAGGAGAAAACTGGATGTACTCGGACTGGCAGAGACCAGATGGAGAGGGGAAGGAAGAAAAGAACTGAGAAATGGCTTGCAGCTATACTGGATAGGAAATGAGGAGGGGAAGAGAAATGGAGTGGGAATGGTGGTGAGAGAAGGGCTGAGGGAGGAAGTAAAGAGGGTAAGTGATAGAATAATTAGAGCCAGAATCACTGTGAAAGGTAGAAACCTGGACATTCTGCAAGTCTATGCACCACAGGTGGGATGCACAGAAGGCGAGAAGGACGAGTTTGAAGAGGAGTTGCAGAAGCAGTTGGTGGGGAGAAACCTGATAGTCATGGGAGACCTAAATGCCCATGTCGGAACTGATAGAAGAGGTTTTGAGGAAGTGATTGGTGGTGAAGGATGGGGAAACAGGAATAAGGAAGGAGAGAGATTGTTGGAACTGTGCAAGATAAATGGGCTAATGGTTGGAAACACATGGTACAAGAAGAGAGAGAGCCATAAAATTACTTGGTACAGCAGGGATTTGACTAGGAAATCAGTGGTGGACTATATTCTATGCGGGAAGGAGACAAAGAAGAGTATCACGGATATAAGGGTAATACCTTCAGAAGCCCTGGACAGTGACCACCGTCTGCTGGTCGCCAAGGTGAGAGGACTGAAGGAAAAGAGGAGAACTGAGAACCAAGAAAGAAGAATAAGGACATGGAAGCTGAAGGAGGATGGAAATAAGGAGAAGTTCCAGATATTAGTGAGGAACAAATTACCGAAGGATGATCCGAAAACAGGTGAAGAAGAATGGAATAGGTTCAAGGACGTGTTGGTAGAAGCAGCAGAAGTCGTGTGTGGCAGAACTAGTGGAAAGAAAAGGTGGAAGGAAACACCATGGTGGAACCCCAGAACTAAGGAAGCAGTGAAAAAGAAAAATGAAGCATTCAGGAAATGGTTCCAACAGAGGACAGACAGAACAAGAGAAGAATACCAAGAGCGGAAGAAAGAAGCAGGAGAAGTAGTGAAGGAAGAGAAAAAGAAATGGCTGGAGAAATGGACAGAAATGATGGAGGAGGACTGTGATGGCAGTAAGAAAGTGTTGTATGGAATGATAAAGGCAAAGAGAAGAGATACAGGGGAGAATGTCAGAATGGTGGACAGGAATGGAAAGGAGGTCGAAAATATGGAAGAAGTAAAGGTTATCTGGAGAGAATACTTCAAGGAACTCCTAAATCCAACTAAAACCAGCGTAGTGGACATTGTGGAGGAAGAAACAGACAGTGACCAAGACATTTCAGAGAAGGAATTGACATGGAAAGAAGTGGAGGAAGCATTAAAGAAGATGAAAGGGGGAAAGGCACCGGGAATAGACGAAGTGAGTGTGGAGATGGTGAGAGCAGCAGGGGTGATAGGAACCCAGTGGCTCTTTCGAGTAATGAAAGTGATATGGAGGGAGAAGAAAATACCAGAGGACTGGAAAAGAGGGATAATAATACCCATATTTAAAAAGGGAAGTAGGAAGGAATGCAAGAACTACAGGGGAATTACACTCATGTGCCACTGCGCCAAAATATTTGAGAAGGTACTGGAGAGAAGAATTCGGACAGAAGTTGAAGATGGGCTGAGGGAAGAACAGTATGGATTCAGGCCAGGAAGGTCAACAGTTGACCTCATCTTTGCAGTAAGACAGCTACAAGAACACCATTATGAATATGGGAAAGATCTGGTGATGACCTTCTTGGATATTGAGAAAGCATATGATAGTATTAATAGAAACAAGGTATGGGAAGCAATGAGAGCAAAAGCAGTGAACAAGGAGACAGTGGCAAGAGTGAAAGCAATGTACGAGGGAAGCAAAAGCTGTGTAAAGGTGGGAAGAGAGAGAACGGAATGGTTTCAACTGGAGAGTGGTCTGAAACAGGGAAGTGCCCTCTCACCCCTGTTATTTATAGTGGTGATGGATGAAATCATACGAAAAGTGGTAAATAGCATTGGGGAAAGGAAAATGAAGGCAATGTTGTTTGCTGATGACCTTCTGGTTTGGGGAGAGGATGAGGAAGAAGTACAAGAGCAATTAGATGAGTGGGAGAAGGTAGTGTTATCATATGGGATGAAGTTCTCAGCACAAAAGAGTGAAGTGGTCATCACAACGAGGAAGAAGAACAGACTGGATATGGGCATAACACTTGGAGGACAGCAGTTGCAGAAAGTAGAATGCTTCAAGTACTTGGGAAGCATAATTGAAGAAAAGGGAGGCAATAGGATGGAAATAAATGAGAGGGGAAGGTGCGCAGATGGATTTTTCAAGAGTGTTAGGGGGATGATATGGAATAAAGATGTACCACAAAAATGTAAAGGAATCATCTACAAGACCTACTTTGTGCCAATTTTGACATATGGTTCAGAAACATGGGTGATGAAGGAAAGGGACAAGAATAAAATACGAGCAGTGGAGATGAAGTTCCAGAGGAGTAGGGTAGGAGTGACAAGAATGGACAGAGTAAGGAATGAGAGAGTCAGGGAGATGGTAAGAGAGGAACCATTGCAAAATAGAATAGAGCGATCTAGGCTACAATGGTATGGACATGTGAGGAGGATGGAAGAGGAGAGGATACCGAAGAAGATGTTTGGAATGGAAATGACGGGAAGGAGGCCAAGGGGAAGACCAAGGGACAGATGGACAAAAGGAGTTAAGAAGAGTGTGGAGGAAAGAGGAGTGTGCTGGGACACAGTAAATGACGAGAGATGGTGGATGGACAGGAAACGATGGAGAGGCTTATGTTCCAGGCAGACCCGACCAGCGGTTGGAAACTGCTCAAGATGATGATGATGAGAGGTTTCTGATTTATTTTGGCTGCATTCCAATATTTTTGTTTTACGTTTATTGATTTTCATCATGAATTCTTTCCTCAAAACGGAGTCCATACCATTCAAAAACTCATTCAAATACTCTAGCGTGTCGGCCAAGATGACGATGTCATCAGCAAATCTGAGAGTTGAAATTATTTCTCCTTGGATCCTCACTCCCACTAAAAAAAATTCTCCAATTTCCTTCATTGCTTGTTCAATGTAATGATTAAAATGAATCGGTGATAAGTTGCAGCCTTGCTTTACGCCTTTCTGAATACCAGCTTCTCTCTCAAGTCATTCAACTCGAATGACTGCTGTCTGGTTTCTGTATAGATTGTAGATCACCCTCCTATCCCTGTACATTATTCCAATAGTTTTCAAAATGTCAAACAATTTAGCCCAGTCAACGTTATCAAAAGCCTTTTCCAAGTCTACAAATGCCATGAACGTTCTCTTATCTTTCCTCATTCTACCTTCCAAAATCAGCCTAAGACTTAGTACAGCTTCCTTTGTTTCTACATTTCTCCTGAAACCAAACTGATCTTCACCCTACTCCGTTTCTATCTGGCTTTCCATCCTCTTGTTAATTATTCTAGACAGAATCTTTGAAGTAGGAGTAATCAAGCTGATTGTACGGTAATCTTCACATCTGTCAGCTCCTACTTTCTTTGGTAAAGGGATGATAACATTCTTCTTGAAATCAGAGGGCACTGGTACCTCACCTGTCTCACAAATCCTACACACCAAGTGAAATAACCTGATCTGACCATCACCTATGCAGCGTAGAAACTCAATCGGTATATCATCTATGCCTGGTGTTTAAGTCTTCCAATGCTCTGTCAAATTCTGATCTCAATATTAAATCTCCTTTCACATCCTTATCAACTTCCTCTTTCCTTGCCATTACATGATTCTCAACCTCCTTACGTATGGTAAGCTTTCCATCTCTCAACCTTTTCTTCCCTATCTGTTAGAGGCTTTCCATCTGTGTCTTTAATATTACAGCACTTAGTCTTCTTTTCCCCAAAAGTATTCTTAATCCTTCGATAAGCTGTGTCTACTTTTCCTAATTTCAGACAATTTTCTATACCTGCACATTTCTCTTTCAACCATTCTTTCGCTTCCTTGCACTTCTTGTTAACCTAATTTCTCAGACGTCTGTATTCTGCCTCTCCCTTTTCATCTCTTACATTCTTGTGTTTCCGCCTTTCATCCATTAATAAATTCTAGTATATCCTGAGTGATCCACGGTTTTCTACCTATTCTTTCTTTCCTACCAATGTTTTCTTCTGCAGATTTTGTTATTTCATTCTTCAAAAGTGCCCATTCGTCTGCAAGTGAAGTTGGTTTAGGGTTTTGCATTAGGAGGACAAGTAGTAAGAAGAGGTGGAAGGAAACACCATGGTGAAATGAGAAGACAAAACATATAGTAAGGGAAAAGAATAGAGCTTTTAGGAGGTGGTATCAGAATAGGACGGTAGAGACAAGGGAAGAGTACCAGGAAAGAAAGAAGGAGGCGAAGAGAGTAGTGCCTGAGGAGAGAAGAAAGTGGATGGAAGAGTGGACAATGATGATGAAGGAGGATAGTGAAGGTACAAAAAAGGTCCTGTATGGGATGGTAAAAAATAAGAGGCGGAAGGATCCTACGGATTATGTTAGAATGGTGAAAAAAGGGGACGAGATAGAAAATAGGGAAGAACTGAAGAAAATGTGGAAAGAATATTTTGAAGAACTTCTGAACCCACATGGAAACGATGGTGAGGAGGAAGAAATCGGGGAAGAGGAAGATGAACTGCAAACAGAAAAGGACTTAACATGGAAAGAAGTGGAAGATGCAGTGAAAAAGATGAAAGGAGGGAAGGCACCGGGTGTGGATGAGTTGAGTGTGGAGATGGTGAGAGCAGAAGGAGAGGTGGGGATACAATGGTTGAACCGAGTGATGACGACAGCATGGAAGGAAAGGAAGACCCCAGAGGACTGGAAAAAAGGAATAATTGTCCCGATCTTCAAGAAAGGTAGTAGAACAGAATGCAGAAACTATCGGGGAATAACACTGATGAGTCATTGTGCAAAGATCTACGAGAAAGTTTTGGAAAGGAGAATTAGGACAAGGATAGAAGGAGGGATGAGGGAAGAACAACATGGCTTCAGAGCAGGAAGGTCCACAGTGGATTTGATTTTTGCTGTAAGGCAGTTATAAGAACAGCACTATGAGTATGGAACAGATCTCTTGATGGCCTTCCTGGACATTGAGAAAGCATATGACAGTGTATGCAGAAACAAAGTATGAAAGTCCCTGGAGGATAGAGGAGTAGAGAAATGGACTATAAAGAGGATAAAGGAGATGTACAAGGGAAGCGTGAGCTGTGTGAAAGTGGTAGGAGAGAGATCGGACTGGTTGGAACAGAGAAACGGCCTGAAACAAGGAAGTGCACTGTCACCGTTACTTTTCATTGTGGTGATGGATGACATAATGACCCGAGTGGCACAAGTAATTGGGGAAGGAAAGATGAAAGCAATGGTGTTTGCAGACGATTTGATGATTTGGGGAAACAAGGAGGAGGTACAGGAACAGTTGGACGTGTGGGAAGGAATAATACAAGGATATGGGATGAAATTTAGCATAAATAAGAGTGAGATGGTGATCACAACAAGGAAGAAGGAAAGAACCACAACAGGAATAACAATTGGTAGGGAACAGCTGAAGAAAGTGGAGAGTTTCAAGTATCTGGGAAGCCTGATACAAGATAACGGAAGAAACGATAGAGAAATAAATGAGCGGGGGAGGCAGGCAGAAGCATGTTATGGAGCAAGGATGTCCCTCAGAACAGCAAAAAGATCATATATCGGACGTACTATGTCCCTATCCTGACGTATGCCTCGGAGACCTGGGTTATGAAAGGAAGGGAGAAGAGCAAAATACAGGCCAGTGAGATGAGGTTCTTGAGAAGCAGTATTGGAGCTACAAAGATGGACAGAGTAAGAAATGAGAGGACCAGAGAATTAATGAAGGATGAACCATTACAGGATGGTATAGAGAAATCTAGACTTAGATGGTATGGACATGTAAAACGAATGGAGGAGAAGAGGATACCCAGGAGAGTACACGAGACGAAGTGGGAAGGAAAGAGACCGAGAGACAGGTGGCTGAAGGGGGGGTGGAAGAAAGCGTGAAGAAGAGAGGAGAAGACTGGACAAGGGTGGAGGCTGAGAGTTGGTGGGGAGACAGAAGACGTTGGAGAGGCTTGTGTTCCGGCCAGTGGCTGGAAACTGTGCAAGATGATGATGAGTCCTTCCTTTACACTCTTCTTGAATCTTTAGTTAACATCCTTCTCTTTCAGTCTGTCTGTTACCCACCACTTTGGCTTTTGACTTTTCTTCAGTTTCTTCAACTTTTATCTGCATTTCATAACAACCAGATTGTGGTCAGAGTTTATGTCTGCACCTGGATATGTCTTGCAATCCAAAATCTGGTTTTGAAATCTCTGCATGTCATAATGAAGTCTATTTGGTAACGCCCTGTATCTCTTGGTCTCATCCACGTGTGGGATGACCATTGCTCACGTCCGCAGGATCTTACCTATCGATTGCCCTGCACGTGTCCCCTGGGTGGTGCTAAACGAGCAACAGCGACATAAGGTGATACAAGTGAATGACATAATGTCTCAAACTTTTGCTAATAACTGTTCTTTTCAGAACCAATCAACATTAGACATTGGACCTTCAGTCCGTATTTTACAACTAAATATTGAAGGCATAAGTCGTGCGAAGTGTGAATATCTCGGAAAACAGCTGAACAACTTCGATATTGATATCGTCAACATTCAGGAGACGCACACCACAGACGAACAGTACTTTGATAGAAGAGGACGAACTTTGGGCTATACACTTGTTGATGCTATCCACCATCAACAGTATGGGATTGCCACCTATGCCAAATCCAGTCTTACAGGAGTTCAAGTTGTCGAGTCAAGTGTCAAGGATCTCATCTTCTCTATAGTTATACAGGTTAATAACCTAACGTGTATAAACCTCCTAGCATCAGTTGGCCTCCTAGCATTTTGCCAACTTTCAGCCATCCCTGCATTTACACTGGAGATTTTAACAGCCATCATACTAACTGGCGATATGACTGTTGACGTCGATGGTGAGGCATTATCTCAGTGGGTTGAAACATCCGATCTGCACCTAGTTTTTGAGGCGAAAGACAAGGGCACTTTCCATTCTGCTCGCTGGAGAAGAGACTACAACCCTGACCTAACATTTGTGTCCAAGGATTGCTTTGATCAGCCTCTCAGTATCACACGTACAATATTGTTGAGTTTCCCAAACAGCCAGCATCGACCAGTTCTGTTGGAAGCAGGTATGAAGATACCCCTGGTGACCTCAGTACCTGTACCCAGATGGAATTTTAATCGTTCAAACTGGGATAAATTCTCTAAAGATCTTGACCAGAAGTTATCTGTTATAAATCTAGATCCAACTACCAGCAACTATGATGAATTCGTCAGCTTGGTCATTTCTACTGCCAAATCAAATGTTCCGAGAGGTTTCAGAAAATATGTGCCTGGTTGGAATCCAGAAAGTGAGGCTATGTATATCAAACAAATGTCATGAAGTAGTTTCACAGCTTCTACAGTCATTAGACAAGAATATGAGAGAAAAGTGGGAAGCAACAGTGAAAGACATGGACTTTGCAAAATCGAGCAGGAAAGCTTGGAGAGTCTTGAATCGACTTACTGGAAAATATTATTCTAAAAAGCAGTGCACTAACTTGAGTCCAGATGCCATAGCAAATAGAATGGTTGAAGTCACCCGAACCAAGAGAGATAAATGCCATACGAAAAATGTGAAGCATAAGCTCACTGAGCTCAAACATGGATCACAGAAGAATGAGGATCTGTCCAGGCCATTTTCTATTCAGGAAGTTGAAGCTGCTATCAAAATGCTGAAGACCGGTAAGGCTGCTGGCCCAGATAATATCTACAACGAATTCCTTCGATATATGGGACCATATAGTATAAAGTGGATCACTTCTCTTTTTTCTTACATCCTTCAGACTAACAAACTGCCAAAGCAGTTTAAACGATCAAAAGTGATAGCCATTCTGAAACCTGGAAAGTTGGAACAGAGACCTGAAAACTACCGTCCAATAGCACTTCTTAGTTGTATTTATAAACTCTTGGAACGAGTCCTCCTCACTAGGATTGCACCACTCATTGAAGATGTAATCCCTCCACAACAAGCTGGTTTCAGAAGAAATCGTAGCTGTACTGCTCAAGTTTTGGCTCTTACCACTCACATCGAGGCAGGCTTCCAAAAGAAGTTAAAATCAACAGCTATGTTTATTGACCTGACAAGTGCATATGATACTGTCTGGCGACATGGACTTATTCTTAAATTGCTGGAAGTAATTCCCTGCTTGGAAATTGCAAACCTAATTTCCAACATGCTCTGTGAGAGCGAGTTTGTAGTATTCCTAGGTGATTCTAAAAGTCGTAAAAGAAAATTAAATAACGGTTTGCCACAAGGATCAGTATTGGCCCCAGTTCTCTTCAACCTCTACATCCATGACTTGCCATCAACCTCAGCTACTAAGTTTATCTATGCAGATGACATTGCACTGGTAGCTCAAAGCAGAAATTTTGAGGATGGAGAAGGCATTCTTTCAGCAGAATTGGAGAAAATGGCTACATTCTTCAAGTCTTGGCGATTGATCCCAAGCGCTTCTAAGACTGAGGTTTCATGTTTCCATCTTAGCAACCGACTCGCAAACTACGAGCCATCTATTTTATTCCTTGGTGATAAACTAAAGTACAACCCTTTCCCGAAATATCTAGGAGTCACCCTGGACAGAACTTTAAGCTACAAAGAACATCTCACCAAGCTCTCTCACAAAATCACTACAAGGAATAACATCCAAAACAAGCTTTGTGGTAGTTCATGGGGAGCCTCGGCTGACTGCTTACGATTAACGGGTATTAGTCTTGTCTACTCTGCAGCGGGATACTGTGCCCCTGTATGGCTGGAAAGTGCACATGTGCATAAAGTAGATACTAAGCTGAATGAAACCATGCGCTGCATAACTGGTACTGTCAAGTCTACACCTCGCCACTGGTTATCCGTTCTTAGCCATATCCCACCACCCCACCTGAGGAGAAAGGAAGCTCTGCAGACCATGGACCATGTCATCCTGCGTTGCCCTCTTCATGCCTACTCCGGAAGCCCCAGCGACCTGTTTGATCTATCAGAAAGTGCTGCTCTGTGGTTGAAGAACTTGGACCTGGACTTATGAATTCCTCGTTGTACTCACCATACGATTAAATAAATAAATAAATCCACGTGTATCATCATGTATATTATTTCAGTAGTATAGATCCCTTCTGCGACCGATCGTGACAAATGAGCATTCAAATGAAAGGGAATAGACATTAGCAGTGACAAATTGCACTTTAATTCCATAAATATCTTTAATTTCTTTAAAAAATCCTCCTCCTCGCCTTTTCCCATTACGCGGGGTCGGCTTTCTTAATCCTGAGGCGCCATTCATTTCTTTGGAAAGCATCATCAGCAGATAGGCCCAATACTCTCATGTCCCTCTGGACATTCGTCATCCATGTTGTTTGAGGTCTGCCGCTCCCTCTCGTTTGTGTAGCCATGGAAAGGCACTTCTTCACTACATGATTCTCCGGTCTTCTCATAACATGTCCATACCACCTTAGCCTGGTTTCTAAAAGTTTCTCTGTTATAGGCGCTACTTTGAAACTGCCCCGCACATGTTCATTACGGATTTTATCTTTGAGAGTAACTCCACCAGCCCAACGTAACATACGCATTTCAGTGGTATGTAGCTTTTGCTCATGTGCCTTTGTAGTAGCCCATGTTTCACTACCATAGAGTAGGATTCGTCTTACGGCAGTTTTATATACTTTCCCCTTCGTTCTTATGGGTATTTTCGGATCACAAAACTCCTGTTAGTTCGCGTCCATTTGTTCCACCCAGACATGGCCCTATGGATTATATCGGCGGTTATCGTGCCATCTTCAGCAATGACAGAACCTAGATATTTGAATTTTGTTACCCTTGGTAAGGTTTCACCATCTAGTTTAAGTTCAATATTTGTCTTACTGGGTTTATTGTTGTTGTTTCTGTAAAAAATGACTTTAAAAAATGCTCAAAGTGAGCGATTTGTAGACACTGTTGCTGTAGGAAATTACCCTCCATAATTGCTGTCCACTTCACATTTTGGCTGCTGTGACGCCTGTTTCATGTCATTTTAACATTCTGAGGTCTTTCATTTATCATTTTGCATGGATTACAGAAACAGTAAATCAAAGGAATGAGTACAGGTACTCAAATCGTATGATTTCATACATATCGAATAACTGGTAAGTTTGAAAGAATAATAGATTTTCCGCCTTCAATACTGTTTATTTCTATTACTTACAGGGACTAGTTTCGGGGGTAAATACTCCCCCTTCCTTCAAAGTATTCTCCCTCGGACACAGTACAACGGTTCCAGCGTTCAGCCCACTGTTCAAAACACTCCAAAAACCCTTCTTGGATAGTCTATTGGGTATAACCGAAAGTATATTGTTTAACTCAACTGTATAAAAATGACACCCCGAAGCCCCTTTTTTACTGTAGGAAATGGGTGAAAATCACATGGCAAATAAGGCGTGCCCAATGTGGTGATGGTACAGGTGCATTGTTCCGATGAGCAAGGTATGATTGTTTAGCAGCAGTGGCCTCTTCAATACCTCACTATAATCGTCAGTAGTAACTGTATGAGACTGTGTTGGTCAAGAAAGGTGAGGTGCATGACCTTTTCTGCACTTGCTTCAATTTTGGCCTTCTTGTATTGGACTGGAGGGATGTTCCCATTAGACACTTTTCTTATTTTGTCTCTGGGTCATAATGGTGGAACCATGTGATTATTTTGGCCCAAAAATCTGGTTCTCGTCTTCCATTGTTGACATGCCATTACGCGGTGAGCTTTCTCTTCATCGTTCGTTACGCGAGACACCCACTTAGCTACTACTTTGCGATAGCCAAAAACATTGTGTATGATGTCTTCAGTTGATCCATAGAAGATAATCATACTGCAACCTGTTCAATCGTTACACGTCGGTCCTCTTGCACAATGGCATTAATTTTGTTGAAATTGCATTTGGTAATGGAAGTCAAGGGTCGTCCACGAGGCCTGGTTCACGCTCCTTAAATTGTTTATGCCACACAAAGCTCTGCATTGTTCCCATTATTTGCTCTTTGTAGGCTTGCTGCAACATTTCCAATGTTTGTGATACAATCTTTGTGTCAATCTTTAGTATGTTAAGATTATCTTAATGAAATAATATTTGAAACCAGCATTTTATACAGAACATTAATAGACGAATTATATTGTAATAGATAAAATTCCCGCTATATTCCACTATTCATACCCATCATTTTTCATAACATACTAAAGATTGACACCTCTCATTCTACGCATTAATCAATCTCCATAACAGTGACACACAGCACGTCAACAAACCTCACTCATTCTCATCTCCTTAGCCTCCCATCTCCCACAACCCTAACCGCCACCTTTTCCCAAGCACGTCACTAACACTCAGCTGTAAGAGACTTCGCAAGGTGAATTCCGGTTTGTTTTTGTTCACGCCCTGCGCACTGCAGTTCTTGGCGGCGCGTGACGCGGCCACAAATTTTCTCGCCTTGACGTTTGCCAAGAGCAACAAGGGGACTAGAGTGGTCCCACGATGACGCAATGGGGACAGCGGACCACAGCATCGGCCCAATTCAGGGGTTCTGATGCGCCTAGGCCTTAGTGATCCAATAAAAGTATCTTCTTTGGAGCGTCGAGCGGGATTGTAAATAATATTATTTCTTTATTCTTTATTCTTCATGTGTTTTGTATGACCTTGTACATGGAAAGTTTTTCCATTGTGAAGTTTTGTTGGACAGGCTGAGGAAGGGGGAGTATTTACCCCCGAAACTAGTCCCTGTAAGTAATAGAAATAAACAGTATTGAAGGCGGAAAATCTATTATTCTTTCAAAGTTATAGTTACGTCAATACGGGCCTTAATAATCTACATTATGTAACTGGTAAGTGTTATGATGATCCAATTTTCAGTTATTACCTTCTTAAGTTAGGGAACGTAGAACTTGGAATTCTAACTGAAATGTAAATAATGTTCTATAATCATTTGGTTGAAATAAAAACATAAGTGTCTCATTACAAACCTGTTGGGGAAAGTGTGGTTTATGAACATGCAAGTATTCTTCTATTGTGGTTATTGAATAAGGTGTTAGCTAGGACCACCTCGTGCTCGGTGCAGAATTCCATCAGCCTGCTTCCTAAATCATTCCTTTCACCTAATCCAAAATCTCCTACTATCTTCCCTTCTCTTCCTTTTCCTACCACAACATTCCAATCTCCCATTACTATAACATTTTCATCACCCTTGACATACCTCAGAATTTCATCTATTTCTTCATAGACCTTTTCAACATCTTCATCATCAGCTTGACTGGTGGGCATATAGATTTGTACCAATGTGGTGCATGTGGGTTTTGTATTGATTTTTACTACGTCGTCGGCTGCAACTCGATTCCGAGTAAACATACTTCTTCCTGCATAGAGCTTTTCAGACCAGCCTGTGGATGTGCTTCTGATGACTAAACAGGCCAATCCTGGCATAAAACATGCGCCCACATAAATTGCACTCAATGGTCGGGGG
Organism: Meconema thalassinum; assembly: GCA_946902985.2. NCBI lineage: Eukaryota > Metazoa > Arthropoda > Insecta > Orthoptera > Tettigoniidae > Meconema > Meconema thalassinum. The sequence continues at coordinate 935,989,009 of OX336390.1, forward strand.
AGGGCGGGGTTGCAATTGACGAAGCTTTCTTGCTTGTCGCTTGGCCTCTTCATGTCTGCGACGTTCTTCTTCAAAGAAGTTGACAGCCGTCGATGTAGTGTTCCGCCACAGTAAACGGTCCGCAGCAGATGTTTCCCATGAGTGGATGTCTATACCAGTCGTCGTCATGATGTGTTTTAACTGGTCTTTAAAACGCTTCAAAGGGGCCCCATGAGGTCTAGTGCCGGAGCAAAGCTCACCATAAAGGAATTGACGTGGAAGCCTGGTTATCACTCATACGGTGAACATGGCCTAACCATCTCAGTTGATGAGCGATGATAGTTGTCTCAATGCTATCGAGATGCGCTCTCTCGAGAACTGCAGTGTTGGTCACGTAGTCCTCCCACTTGATGTTCAAGATGTATCTCATCTTTTGTTGGTGGAAACGCTCAAGTTTCTTGATATCACGGCTATAGAGTGTCCAAGTTTCACAGCCATACAGTAGCGTTGAGATGACGACAGCTTTGTACACCATGAGTTTGGTATGCATCTTTAGGTCTTTATTCATGAAGACTCTGTGCATTAAATGGCCAAATGCTGCATGGGCAGCCCCAATTCTTTTGTCAACATCCTGTTCGCAAGTGCACCGTTTAGACAAGATGCTGCCAAGATATGAAAAATGATCAACCTGCTCCAGTGTTGAGTCTAAGATGGAGATATTGAACTCAGGAAGAGGTAATCCTGGGGCAGGTTGTGCAAGCACCTTTGTTTTCTTTGCATTGATGGTGAGACCAAAGAGATCACACGCAGTGCTAAAGCGATTGACCGATTGTTGAAGCTCTGCAGCTGTCGGAGCAGGAGATGCGGTGTCATCGGCATACTGCAGTTCTGTCATCCGGGTAACTTGGGTATGTCTCTGTGAACGAAGTCTTGCCAGATTGAAAAGACCTCCATCGAAGCGAAACTTAATCTCTATGCCTGGGTTGTTGGAAGATGATTCATACATCATGGCAGCCATGTACAATGCAAGGAGTGTTGGAGCAAGCACACAGCCTTGTTTCAAACCGTGAGTGATTGGAAATGGATCGGATACAGAGTCACCGTGAAGAATCTTCCCAGACATTCCATCATGAAGAGCTTTAACTAATTCCACATAGCGATCGGGACATCACTATTTTTACTACAATAATCCGTTTACTATACTGCTCATAATATTCCACCCACTGTCCAAATTTCCTACTTAATACGAGACCTACCCCTGTATAGCCTTTGTTTAATTTAGTGCTAACGATCCTATAGTCTCCTGACTTCCACTGACTAACAGACTTCTAACATTCCACACTCCGATCTGTAGAATGTCAGATTTCCTCTTTGTCACTTCTGTGAAGTTAACCCTCTCTCGAGTAGTCCCCACCCAGAGATCCGAACGGGAGACTAGTTAACCTCCGGATTGGAATTTTACAAGGAAGGAGGCCATCATCACATGCAATTATGCATAGAGAGGTGCATATCCTCGGGAATAGCATTAGGGCTGTAGTTTCCCGTTGCTTTCAGTTAACGGAGACTAAAAGCAATATTTAAGTCTGTGTTGCACAGTAGTTTATTCATTTTCTTGAATGATGCTCTTGCCTGTTTAATGCGGGATCTAATGTCGATAGCATTATTCCAACTATGGTCAAGTATGCATCTGAGGTATTTCACATGTTGACCTTGTTCCAGGTAGTCAGGTTAACATGTGGAATTACATGTTTACTCACAACCATTACTCTAGTCTTTTTTTGTATTTAAATATAGACCTGCTCTTGCACTGAGTTGTACCAAGATCAGTAATCTTTGTACTACTTCAGCACTTGGTGCAAGCAGAACTGTATTGTCTACAAACCACAAATTATTTATGGTGTTTCCATTAACAATCGCACCTTCCTGTTTTCCTTTGAGCACTTCAGAAAATATTTTTTAAGAGTAGATAATGAAAAGAAAAGAGCTTTGCCTCATTCCTTGTTTTATTCCTACACTATTGGTGTTGGTGCAATCTACTTTTACAGAAGCCGTCTGATTCCAGTACAAGTAGGTAACAATTCGTATGTCTCGCTCATCCAGGCCAATTTCATGTAGGATGGCAGTAATGTTCCATGATTCACACGGTCAGATGCTTTCGTAATTGATAAAATAAGCACAAACATCCACAGACCTATCTACTGTATGCTTTTTTGCACCAAAACCTGCATCTCAAGTAATGTGTGTCTGGTGCTAAATCCACTACCGAATCCAAACTATGTACGCTTCACATTTGCAGTATATCTTGGCATGTACTACCTTGAAGAAGCTTGCCACGGTGGGCGAGTGGTTATCATGTCGGATTACTAACCTCAAGCTTGCAGGTTTGCTCCTGGCCATGTTGAGTGATTTTTGAAAGGTGGCAAAAATTACGACACGCATGTCAAAGAACCCTTTTGAATTCAGTACGCCGTGTTCATAATGGCAAAATTAATCTCGGGATTTTCCGCCAACACAAAGTTCCTCATTTCTCTACTAGAAAGCGCTATAGTGTCAAGGAGCTTAGATATGTAACCTCCTTGACTTTCATAGTGCTTCAAGGAATAACAAAATTCGACATGCAAGCTGCCCTCTGGGTGTCAAATAACAAACCTTGCACCCGAGGCCATACGATATTATCTTATTATATAATACGCTAAGACTAAGGTGTATGTATCACAAAACTCAAGCTGCTAAACCAGAGGGAGTTAGAAGGTGTGGTTTGTACCAAAATCTTCCAAATCGTCTCAATAGTACAGGAAAAATCTTGCATTTCTTGAAAAGTCAACGGAAATAATTTATTTGTTTATAAAGAGTTTTTAAACAAATAAACAAGACCTGCGAGAAATCTGCCACCTACAGCCCACAGAGCACTAAACCGAGCGGGTAGTCTGTACACATGGGGACGCATCCATTATGCCAGAGTTCTCGCACGGGTCCGCTAGTTGTTATTATTATTATTATTATTATTACCACCTTGAGGAAGATCTTGAGTACATGGCTCATTACGCTTTCCAGTTGGTCAACTAGGCAACACTGATAAAGGCTATTACTTCAATCATCAAGCTTATGATTCAGTAATCCCTATAAGATTTTGCTGCTGCTTTCTTTGGAATGGGAATGAAAGTTGACATCAACCAGTCAGAAGGGATATTTCCACTTGTATCCACTTGGTTGAATAGCTTTATTAGGATATCCAGTGATTGGTCTGCTTCAAGTATTTTTAATATTTCTACAGGTATACCAGCATGCCTGCTGACGCGATCTAACTCTGTTCCTTGCACGATACTGCTGTTGGTACGTCTGAGCGATACTAACACTATTGATGCATCGCACAACTATTTTCTTGTGTGTGTCGAGCAGGCTATGAGTCCTGTCTTATAGTGGTGTATGGCAATGGCTCTGGGCATTCTCAACTATTATAGACCAATCTCTTCGTTCATCATGCACGAAACTGAATGTCCATGTATCGTACACGAAACTCTTTGAACGTGATTTAGGACTCTACAAAGGTCTATCAAATAATTAACTAAACTAATTTATTGCCATTCAATGCTGCCATGCTTACAGTTAGTGTTCGTCGTATTGGAGAGGACTGAACACAAGTGACACAATGCCATGCGTGCCATGTGCCAGATGCTTCCCTGTTGGAGGGAAAGAGTCACAGTGAACAAACGTGTTAACTGTAGCCAGCATGGACTTGAAGTTACAGCAGCGCACAGAGTTTTCCTCGACAAAATTGTATCACAAACATGGGAAATGTTGCAGCAAGCTTACAAAGAGAAAATAATGGGAACAATACAGAGCTTTGTGTGGCATAAACAATTTAAGGTGGGTGAACCAGGCCTCGTGGACGACCCTTGACTTCCATTACCAAATGCAATTTCAACAAAATTATGCCATTGTGCAAGAGGACCGACGTGTAACGATTGAACAGGTTGCAGTATGATTATCTTCTATGAATCAACTGAAGACATCATACACAATGTTTTTGGCTATCGCAAAGTAGTAGCTAAGTGGGTGTCTCGCGTAACGAACGATGAAGAGAAAGCTCACCGCGTAATGGCATGTCAACAATGGAAGACGAGAACCAGATTTTTGGGCCAAAATAATCACATGGTTCCACCATTATGACCCAGAGACAAAATAAGAAAAGTGTCTAATGGGAACATCCCTCCAGTCCAATACAAGAAGGCCAAAATTGAAGCAAGTGCAGAAAAGGTCATGCACCTCACCTTTCTTGACCAACACAGTCTCATACAGTTACTACTGACGATTATAGTGAGGTATTGAAGAGGCCACTGCTGCTAAACAATCATACCTTGCTCATCGGAACAATGCACCTGTACCATCACCACATTGGGCACGCCTTATTTGCCATGTGATTTTCACCCATTTCCTACAGTAAAAAAGGGGCTTCGGGGTGTCATTTTTATACAGATGAGTTAAACAATATACTTTCGGTTATACCCAATAGACTATCCAAGAAGGGTTTTTGGAGTGTTTTGAACAGTGGGCTGAACGCTGGAACCGTTGTACTGTGTCCGAGGGAGAATACTTTGAAGGTCTGTGAGTAAATTTGTATAAAGGCAGGCAGTATTTACCAGTTATAAAATAATTCCAGTTATATATTGATACCACCTTGTATAATACTGCCTAAATTAGGCCTTGATTTATTGAGAATATGATACATGAACATGGATTAAAACAAGAGAGTGTACTCTCACCATTGCTATTTATACTGGTGATGGATGATATACTAAAGGCAACAAAGGGAGCGTAAACTGGTACAGGGTTATTATGTGTGCGCGCGCCAATAAGCACGGCAACCTAAGCCGGCTGCGACTAGCGCAGATCGAGGCCGCACACATCCGGTTCAGCCGCCGACTGGCGCGCTCCGCTGACTCATATAGTTAGTTCACATGTGTTTTGTCATTCATATGGGCGTGTATTTGCAAAGCTTAGATGTTAGTGTTGCACATTTCGTGAGTATTGTGATTACTGTTATTGTTGGTCATGCCTAGACACCAATTCACATTGCGCGAACGTGTGTATATCCACACTTTGTATATGAAAAGCAGAAAATCTTGTTCTGAAACGAGACAAAAATTTCGAATTAAGTTTTCAGGGAGACCTGTGCCTAATGCCAGTACAATTAGGAGGCTCGCTGAACGATTTAAGGAAACAGGCTCTGTAAATAATAAAAGAGTTGACAGACAACGTTGGGTTCTTACAGAACAAAAATTAGACAATACTGGCGAAAGATTGGAGCATTCCCCTCAAAAATCTTTAAAACGTTTAGCACAAGAAACGGGCGAATATGTATCTTCCGCAAGAAATGCAACTAAATTATTGAAACTGAAGCCATATAAACTTCCAGTTGTGCACTCGCAAAATGAACCAGATCACAATACGAGGTTGCGATTTTGTAACTGGGTGTTAGAAAAGGTAAACTCAGGGGAATTAGATCCTAAATTTTTTTTTAGTGATGAAGCATGGTTTTATTTATATGGCCATGTTACTTCACAAAATTACCGTTACTACAGTGACCAGAAGCCATGCATTGTTCTTGAAAAACCCACATGATGAGAAGATTGGGATGTGACGTGCGATTAATGGACACCGCATTATTGGGCCATTTTTCCACGAGGGTGCGATAAACAGTGAGCAGTATGTCAGTGACATACATAGTTTTCTTTTGTGATAGGTATACTTAAGGCCATATATACTACCGAGTTGAAAACCGCTAGTTTTTGTGTGGTTGGAGTAATTATCGGGAGTGAGTGACGTTTGTGTGCACTTGCGGAAGATTGAGTATGTCAAATTATTGTTGTTCATCATTCGATATCACCAGCATAGGGATAAATGAAGCCAGCAATGTAATAGAAGATAACCTTAAATAGTAACTCAGTTTTTTTTTTTTTCCGTGTGGTCTCCTCAAGAGACCTAATGCAGGTCTTTCTATTCGACGCCCGTGGGCGACCTGCGCGTCGGGATGAGAGATGGAATTTATTAAGGTGAATGAAATTGGAGAAGGATGTGGAAGGAAGCGGCCGTGGCCTGTCAGAAGGTACCGTCCCAGCATTTGCCTGGTGTTGAAAATGGGAAACCACGGAAAACCATTTCAAGGACGGCCGACGGTGGGGCTCGAACCCACGCGTCTACCGAGTCAGCAGAGAGCTTGGCCCCATGACCTAACACTGCGCTTTAACCAGCGTAGCCACTACTGTCGGTAGTAACTCAGTAAAAGAGATAGTAAACTTGTTGAGGATTTCCCCTCAACCAGAATGTTATTCAATTCAATAATACAATCTACAGTATGCGCAGACCAATGGTTTAGGAAAGAAAACACCCCTCAGTGGATTTTGTAGCCAATATTTTCATCAACAACATATAAAAAGACTTTCTGAGAGATGACAGGGCAAAAGGAATCCTACAGTGCAAAAGATACATGGATGATATTGTGTGTATATGACACGGAAATAGATAATGAAAAATATGCTACTCCCAGCAGTCAACAGTTTACACCACACTATCGCATTAACTAAGAATTCGGAAACAGAGGAAAACACAAATTACCTCGACAAAGCTATCACTAGATTGGACAACAATTTGACATAGTCTATCTTCCACAAGCTCACACAAACAACGCACACTGTTGATAATTGCTCCAATTACCCACAAATTAGCAGGTTTCAACTCAATGTTATGTATGGCCTTAACCCTCTTAGTGCCAAGCCATTTCCTGAAATACTTGCCAAGAATGCCAAGCCATTGTTAATGATCATGCAGGCTATTCGAAAAAAAAAGTCAAATACCACATTTTCAAGGATCGAATCATTATTTTTGCATTGTTTTATAACCAATACCTCATTCTTTCACACATTATGTTCGTAAAGGTAAATACTGCATCTAAACCATTTTAATGGAGGTTATTCTGATAACTGTTCAATTTTCATTTTTTTTTTGTGTGTGTAAAAAATAATTTTTGAGTCTAAATTACGGACACCTAAGAGTCATATTCGAAGATACACTACATTTCCAGCTGTATAAAGTTCTTAGATGCATCTGTAGCCAGAAAACTTCAACAAGAAGAAAACAACTGCACCGCAATTTTGGCGGGAACATGCTTGATTGAGGGAGCGCAAAGGGAGGGCATGAATACAAACTCAAACCTATCTCATAACGGACTTCGAAGGAAAAGAGTAGACAACACAGGTAAGCTTGGAACCTCACCTTTCCGACAGTATGAAATAATCACGGACATATGCCTACAGATATCTACAAATATAAGATAAACAGTGCGCCGATTGAATCGGCTTTGGCACTTTTGGCTTGAGAAGCGAAAGCCGATCTGATCGGTGCGAGGCACTGAGAGGGTTAAGTATACCTAAGAAAAAAGTATACCAGAGATATTAAAGCAATGAAACAAATAGCTAAAAATAATAATTTCACACCCAAGTTATATCTAGGCACCTGAGAAAATCCATAGATCAAACACCACCAAATAAAGAGAATGCACACAAAATTACAAATCTTTAAAGAATACAAGGAATTAAAATACCAAATATCAACAGCTTTCACAGTAAAAACTGGTCTCAGACAAGGTGATGGATTATCCCCTCTGTTTTTCAATGTGGCTCTTGATTATATCATGAAGGTTTGGCAAAAGGAAAACCCTCCTAAGATCAAAATTGGAACAAAACCATCAATAAAAATAAACTGCTTAGGATTTGCAGATGACTTGGCTCTTTTAGCACTAGACAAGGAAGAGGTTTGTACTCAGATCACTAGTCTCCAAGAAATTGTTCAAGGGATAGGATTACAGATATCCTTTGAAAAAACTGACATCATGCCTATGAAACCCTTAGATATAAATGAAGTCTATATAAATGATCATAAAATTAACCTAGTTCCTCAATTTAAGTATCTTGGAGAAATTATAACACATAACTTAAACGAAAAAGTGGATAAATAGAACAAATAAAATGAAAAAGGCACAATCTCTAACCTGGTCAACATATAATAAAAAATGCCTATCAATAGCTACTAAGATCCAAAATTATAAAACTGTAACTCTCCCAGAAGCCACTTATGCTTGTGAGACACTGTTCCAAATTAAAAATGAACAAAGAACTGATCAGCTCCTCAAAACGGAAAGAAGAATCATTAGAACGTGCATAAATAAAAAGTACCAGGTTGAGGGAGTCTGGAGGATTCTCCCAAATGAAACTGTCTATCGTGAGATTGATCCAATCACCAGCACAATGAAGAAGAAAAGAATTTCATATTTTTTTCACATCTTACGGCTTCCAGAAAACAGAATTGTACGCCAACTGGTGATGAGAAATCTAGGAAAGAAAACTGGAGGAAAATGGATCCAAGAAATCCAACAAGATCTCAAAGCAGTTGGACTCAAGATAACAGATGCCGAGGAGAAAAATAAAATTAACACCATTCTTAAAACTCACAAATTTTCTGCAGAAATGACACACAGAAAGCCTATGGAGATTTCAGATGAGTTGAGAAAATCCCGATCTGAAAGAATGAAAAAGTACTGGAAAGAGCGCAAGAACCAAGCAGTACTACCTTCAAAGAAGAAGTGATTGTGGAACGACTCAAGTGGTCCAATGTGACCAATCAAGATTAATAATAATAATAATAAAATAGCATTCAGAACATCCAACATACTAGATAAACCCTTGCCTAACAGTAACTAAATAATAAGCAGGACCCATACTTGAATCGGAGGTTTATTTATCATCGTGCCAGGAAACAGGGTGTTGAACAAATATCAGAGGACAGATGTTATAAAGAACACAGAAAAGCAATTAACCTCAGATAACACGAATCATTGCCAATCTCTACTGGAATCAACAAGTGAACATTCGGGTGGATGACATGTTGTCCGATGAAGTAAATATTCGACGTGGTGTTTGACAAGGCTGTGTGCTGTCTCCAATGCTCTTCAACTTATATTCGGAGGCAATCATGTCGGAAGCCTTGGATGGGTTTCATCAAGGCACAATCATCAATAATTTCCGATATGCAGATGACGCAGTCCTGATCGCCGGAAGCATTGAAGATCTCCAAGCATTGCTGAATCGCGTGAACGCAGTTAGCAATGATTATGGCTTAAGGATGAACATTTGCAAAACAAAATTCAGCAAAGAAGTAATTGATACCACATTATCAGTTACTGATAAAGCCATCGAACGAGTTCATTCGTATAAATATCTAAGATGCTACCTGAATGACAAATGGGACTGCAGCCATGAAATCAAAGCTCGCATTGAGCAAGCCAGGGGTGTCTTTATCAAAATGAAGAAAATGCTGTGTCACCGAGATCTTAGTCTGAGAACGAGACTACTTGCCCTCAAGTGTTACATAATTCCCATACTAATGTATGGACACGAGGGGTGGACGTTAACCAAAACCTTGGAGAAGAAGTTGGAAGCATTTGAAATGTGGCGGTATCGTCGCATGCTTCGTATATCAGGGATCGACAAGGTGAGAAACACCGAGGTGCTGTATCGCATGGGCAAGGAGATGGAGGTGCTCTACAACATCAAGCGACAGAAGCCACGTGATTCGAAATAACAAGTACCGACTCCAGCAGCTAATCATGGAAGGCAAGATTGAAGGAAGGTGCAGACCAGGGAGGAGGAGGATCTCCTGGCTCAAGAATTTGCGGGAATGGTTTGAACTTGACTCAGCATCTCTGTTTCGAACGGCAACCTCGAGGCAAGGGATTGCAAGGATGATCGCCAATCATCGACGCGGAGACGGCATATAAAGAAGAAGAACACTCGGTAGTATGCAAACACATGTACGATACCATACATAGTTACACTAATATAGAAACGGACCTAAACGACATGTAGTATGAAACTACATAACAAAGCAAATAACATCACACACTGTTAATAATTGCTCCAACCACCCATGAAAAATAAAATAGCTATTAGCCGCATGTATAAACACAATATTTTTATGTATGTATAAAAATGGATTAACCTTTATAAAACATGCATTACGTTTAAATGCAGCGCTCTACTAGTAAAAGGCTGAGAACCCTACTTTCCACAAAACATGCAAAATCATCTAAAACATTCTTACAATTTCAATTTTCTGTCTAAATCAAAATTTGAACATTAACATTATTCTTAGCAACATACCTGTTTTGAGGAACCAGTAATCACTGTCATTAAAGGAGGAATGTTCCCATATCTTGGAATAATCTTCCTCTCCAATATCCTCCTCATCTTCAGATACTACGGAAGGGACCAGTGCTGTCTGGATCTTGCTCAGCAGCTCGATAGCAGCTTGAAAAACAGGAGTCGCACATTACACAGAACTCTGTTGTTGTTGTTGTTGTTTCATTAGGGGGTTTGTGGAATGGTCATCACCTCATATTCTTGGTGTGTGTATGGATGGAATCTGTGATAACTGGTGTTACTGTGATATCTAGAGAGCAGATGTTTATTAAGAAAATGTTTGTAAAATATATGCATACAATTTTTTATTATTTATCAGTGTCTCCTTCTTAATGTGTGTGTCTATTACACTTTTCAACAAAGGAGCAAAGTTCTCTTTAGTTATGACATCTGTTGGATGATCTCTTTGCTAGTGTTGAACTCCTTGCTTCCAACCATCTTTCAGTGGACATGAAGTATAACATAAATTTCTCGCCAAATCAATACTTTTTACTTACATAAAAATTCTACAGGTACATGTTTCGAAAACACAATGTTTCTTCCTCAGCCCACTTATTGGTGTAAAACATCATAACATCGATACCTCACTAAATAACAAAAACACAGTTCACATTTATTCTCTTGTTCTTCCTTTGTTAGGCCTGTGTCATTCGACACATTAATGTCACTCACGGAATAAACTCTTATTAGTTGAAGTAATGAATATTGACACATTGACACATTTACTCATTGCTAGTTTCAACGTGGGTTGCTGAAATGCCCACAAGTGTCGTATAACCTTGCCAAAAGCGGAGAAAACACTAACTAGCACCCAGGAAGGTAATTGGGTGTGGCGTCATGAAAAGAATTCGAGTCAGGAATGTATGTTGGAATTAACCTATTGCGGTGGGGGTTGAGGAGGTGGTTTGAGTTTATTATTATTTAAACACCAACACCAGCTACTTTAGTTATACCGCGCAGGACTACTCGCATTCCCACCCAACAGTAAGATTTTCACCATTGACATAACAAGTATAATTTAAAGGAGGGAGGAAATGTTGTATATTTGAACTCAAAATGTATGTTTCAAAGACATTTCACAACAGTTGGTAACACGTCTGGTGAAACGTTTCTGACCTCATGCCATATTCTCTGTAAAGAATTTACATACAAGGTACTACTGAAAGAAAATACAAAATATAAAAGTATCTATAATCCGATTAATATTTCTGTGCATGTTACATCAACAAAGTATCCCTTTAAATATATCTCGTGTCACATTACCTGTTGTGTACACTTCAGAAATACCCGTATCTCAGTGCTGGACTCCCAATTAGTCCATCTCTTTAAATGTTTACTACTCCCTAAATTCAGGTCATCAGCCGTACGCTAAATATGACCTATATTATGTACCTTGGAGGCTGGATTTAGACAGCTCCTTAACCCGGTCCATGAGTCAATCCTAATTGGCTACATGGATAATTCTTGCCAGGCGCGTCCACGTCGCGGGGGTGGGCAACGGTACTGTAATATACCATGGAACTACAGTACCGGCTAAGTTCTGGTGAGGACCCAGTCCTATGGGGTATAACATAGGCCCCGTGCACAGGGTTACGTGCGAAGACCTCAACGGAATCTACAGCGGAGAAGATGGACTTCAGAACGGTGGAGATTGCGGAAGAGGCAACCCAGTACTCAGGGAATAGTATGAGTACAGCATCAATCGGCAGCGTCTGTTTCCCATGTTAGGGGCGGCTGCAAGGGCGTCTGTTTCCCACGTTAGGGGCGGCCTGAATAATAGCTGGCAGTAGCTTCATAAAATGCCTTTGGGAGTCGCGACCCCATCGTAATAATAGCCTAAAATGGATATGGCACTTCCAATGATTCGGAAAAGGTTAGGGCGTACCCTGCAGGCGACGCGCAGTTCCTTTGGTACTGGGGGAACTGTGAGAAATGGGCGACCAGTAACCGAAATGAAAGTGGGAATCATGAATGTCATGACCCTGACAGGCAAGGTGGAGGAGGTGGTAGACTTCATGGAGAGGGAGAAGGTTGGAATGATGGGGCTGAGTGAAGTGAAATGGAAAGGTAAAGGAAGGAAGAAATTGAGGAAAGGATATATATTATACTGGAGTGGTGGCCAAGAGGCAAAAAATGGCGTGGGACTGATAACCTCGAAACAACTGGAGGAGTATGTTGAAGTGGTAGAGTGTGTGAGTGACAGAATAATGAAAATTAGAATGAAGATGAAGAATGACGTGATGGACTTCATACAAGTGTATGCACCACAGACTGGAAACAGAGAAGAAGATATTGAAGAATTCCTGGAGGATGTAGAAAGAGTAATCTCAGATGTAGAAGTAGTGATCATGGGAGATATGAATGCACAAGTCGGAATTGAGAGACAAGGAAAGGAAGAAGTCGTTGGACCATATGGATATGGGAAAAAGAACCGGGAAGGAGAGGAACTTGTAAACTTTTGTGAAAGGAATGGACTGATAGTGGGTAATTCATGGTTTCGGAAGAAAAACAGCAGGAAAATTACGAGATATGGGTGGGGTGATAGAAGAACAAAATCAGTAATTGACTACTTCCTGGTGGAAAGGACAAATCGCAGAAAGCTGATGGATGTGACAGCTTTACCAGGTGAAGCATTTGATGGGGACCATAGAGCTGTGGTGGCAAAATTTAGATGGGGAAAATTGGAAAACCTAAAGGAGATCAGAGAAAGTAAAATAAAAGTATGGAAATTGAAAGACAAAGCTGTACAGGAAGATTTTCAGGAGAGATTGAAGCAACAAATCCCAGTTACTGAAGTGGAAAATATAGAAGAGGAATGGTCCCACTTTAAAAAGGCATTTGCTGGTGCAGCAGAGAGTGCTTGTGGTAGGACGTCAACAAGAGTGAAAGAGAAGGAGACACCGTGGTGGAATGAGGAAGTGAGGAAAGCAGTGAAAGAAAAGAAGTCTGCATGGAAAGAATGGAACCGAGATCAAACAGAAGAAAGCAAAAGGAAGTACCACGACAGCAAACGGAGGTGTAAGAAAGTGGTAGGAGAAGAAAAGAAGAAAAGTTGGGAAGAATTTACACGAAGAATGGAAACAGATGTAAGTGGCAGTAAAAGGATGCTGTATGGGCTTCTAAGAAGTAAGAGGAAAGAAAGAGTTACTACAAAGCTGGTGAAAAAGGAAGATCGAGAGTTGTTAACACACCCAGAAGAGATAAAGGGACGATGGAAGGAGTATTTCGATAAGCTATTGAATGTGAGCAATTGTACTGGTGAGATCGAAGTGACACAGCCTGACGACTCTATAACAGAAGATGATATAACAATGCTGGAGGTGGAATTAGCAGTTCAGAAAATGAAGATGGGAAAAGCAACAGGGGTGGATGAAATCAGTGTAGAGATGATAAAGGCTGCTGGACCTGTTGGTATTGTAACGTGTTTTTCGAAGGGTTTTTATGCAACTGGCATAAGTCAGTTGGAAGCCATTCTGTAATTATTTACGCGGCAAATTGTTCAGCCAAGAGAATTGTTCATGTTAATTTATTATTATTATTATTAATTTATTATAATTTTTATTAAGGTATTTTCGGAGCATTTTATAAAAATTATTAGCATTCAGATAGGTTTTCTATGTCTTAGAAAACGCTATCAAGCAAATTATTACGAACGACAATATCAAAGAAAATTACATGATTACGGAATTTTACGGAGTTTTCGTCAGTTAGGGTATTTGAGAGACGTGACTCACTGGGAATTCAAGTACACGCTTAATCTTGTCGGAAAGCATGACGCAATCCTGGGTCGCATCGTCAAGGAAAGGCGAATTGTTGGGACGGAACCCTCCCGCCGAGTGTTATGACCCGGAGGAGGGGAAGATCGCGTGGTGGGTCAGCCAATCAGTGGAGACGACGTAAGCTAGTTGGGACTGAAGAGTGGGGAAGCCGGCGTGTGGATATATCGTTCGATGCGCCGTGGAACGAGGACAATCTGTGTAGAACTTGCGGAGTGTGGGTTGCAAGTGCGTGTCGCTCCGATGTTCAGGGGAGTTAGTGACTATCTGTGTAGAACTTGCGGAGTGTGGTTGCAAGTGCGTGTCGCTCCGATGTTCAGGGGAGTTAGTGACTATCAGTGTTGAACTTGCCAAGTATGGTTCACGCGGGAGTCGCTCCGATGTTCCATGGAGTGGAGGACTAACTTTTGTAAAACTTAACCAGTGTGGTTACACGAGTGTTTGGGTCCGATGTACGGACCATAGAATTATCTAATCTACCAGAATATCATCATATAACGAAGAAGATGGCGACGTCCAGGAGACTGTGGGAAGCACACAGCATCATCCAGTACGAGGGAAATGCTTTGGCAATTTCCAGTGGTAAGCGCAAATGACGCAGAAATACGCAATCTCTCATTTTTCTTTGTTTTATATTTCATATTTCAGTAACTTCATAGCTTGGAAATAAGAGTAAAATCAATTTATCAGACTCCGTTTTCACGTAATTTTCTATCGGTAATATTCAAATCACAACGCTCCAATTTAAATTTTATACTTATTATTATTATTATTAATTTTGCTATACTTGTTTTATATAATAAATTCATTTCTTTTACAATGCAATCTTTGCTTTCAGTAGGTAGCATTAGATATAGACCAATTCCTTCTCCTGATAAAATTGTTTGTTGGGTTAATGATCAAATCATACCACGATCTGAGTGAATAGAGTCTTGAATGTGTTCTGCCAGAGCTAGACGTTGTTAAATACAAATTTAGATTTCAACATTGCGTTGAGGTCTTGGCGCCCATTAAAACAACATAGCTTAGGCAAAGGTAAACAGTTACATTTCTCACCCAACAGTAAGGGGCAGTCAAACCGTTTCAGTATGCAATGGCTGTATCGACTGCTAAAGTGTGTGTGGAAACGGAAATGTGTACCAGAAGACTGGGAGAAAGGGCTAATAATACCAGTGTTTAAGAAAGGGGACAAGAAAGTGTGTGATAACTATAGAGGGATCACCCTCATATCACAGATAGTAAAAATACTAGAAAGGATATTAGAAAGAAGAATGAGAAGAAAGGTGGAAGGAGAGTTGCAAGAGGAACAGTATGGCTTCAGGAGTGGAAGATCCACAGTGGACCCAATCTTTAGCTTGAGGCAGGTGATGGAAAAGAACTGGGAATATGGAGAGGATTTGATCATGACTTTCATAGATCTAGAAAAGGCATATGATAGTGTCCCCAGAGAGATGGTATGGGAAACCATGGTTAAGAAGAGACTGGGAAGAGAAATGTTTGAAATGGTGCAAGCAATGTACACCAACTGTGTTAGCAGGGTACTGACCCCAGTTGGAAAGACAAATTGGTTTAGGAACAAGACTGGACTAAGACAGGGGAGTGTGCTGTCACCTCTTTTATTCATAATGGTAATGGATGAAATTGTAAAGGAAACAAAGGAAGCATATGGACATAAAGAAATGAAGTTACTATTATTTGCAGACGATATTGTGGTCTGGGGAAGGAACACTGAAGAAGTGCAAAAACAACTAGATGCACTGAACGAAAATATTCAGAAGTATGGCCTGAAAATCAGTATAGAGAAAAGCAAGACCATGGTGATGACAAGAGGGGAAAGACAAGGAAAGGGCACTGTGAAAATTGGAAGTCAGAGTTTGGAAATTGTGGACACGTTCAAATACCTAGGAAGTGAATTGATGCAAACTGGTAGGTTGGACATGGAGATTGACAGGAGGGTACAGCAGAGCAATGCATTCTATCAAAGTGTAAGAAAACTTGTTTGGGATAAGGAAGTACCAAGGAAAAGCAAGGAGGTAATGTATAAAATGTACTATGTACCCATATTAACTTATGCAGCTGAGACTTGGACCCTGACGAGCAGGCAAGAGAGTAGAATCCAAGCCAGTGAAATGAAATTCCTAAGAAGTATGATAGGTAAGACAAGGAAAGACAGAGTGAGGAATGAAGATGTTAGGAAGGAAGTTGGGATGGCAAAACTAAATGAGAGAATTGAGAAGAATAAACTAAGGTGGTTTGGACATGTAAAGAGGATGGAGGAAAATAGAATACCAAGACAGGTGCTGGAGCCAAGTGCAAGGGTAAGAGAGCAAGGGGAAGACCTAGAACAAGGTGGATCGATTCAGTGAAGAACAGCGTGAGAAAAAGGAATCTGGACTGGGACAAGATCGTGGAAGAAGAATTGTGGAAGGAAAGAGGAAAGTGGAGAAGTGCCATAAATACCCCGACCCGGCAGGAGCTGGATAAGGGGAAATGATGATGATGATGATGATTATGTACACCGTCACCTTTGCTCCTGTCTCTTATCTGATTGAGACAAACACCTTCGTCCTGCCTTGTCTGACCAGAGCTAATTATATGTTCTCCAACACGCTCTTGCATACACAGCTCTGACGTCACCTTACCTGAGTCAGAATGTCTGTCACACGTAAACTGTTTATTATTATTATTATTATTTCATAAAAAATAAAACTTAGCAAATTTTACATTTCTGTACACAGTACACCATCTCTTATATCCTTATGATATGTATCTCCTCAGACTATTGATAGTGTACGTTCCGTATAGTTTTATACCTTCCTCGTTTTTAAGAATCCTATTTGACACCATAAATCTTACCTTTTCACACCAAAGTGCTAATTTAAAATGAGCGTACCTCTACCTGAAATTTGACCTTCCCTTCTGCTTTAAGGGCCGTTATAAATGAATTTACATACTGGCTATTAGAGTATTCAATCATGCTATCTTCTCGCATCAGATCTCTTTGCTGTTGGACTGCCCCTTGATACCGAAAAGGAACAGGATATCTATGTCCAACGAACACAGAATAATTATGCACGTTTAACGTTCGAAGTAGCTCGAAATAATTTTGATAATGCTCAATGTTTAGGTTAGAGTTGCTCTGTATAGCCATCTCACTTCTGTCTAATGTATTCCAAACACATATTAAAACTTACGCCATCTCTGCAGCTTTCGTATACTGATAATTCTGCCTTCCGTTCCATTTCATGTTAATGTTCATTGTGAATATCTGTCGAGTTGATATCTCACTGATATGAGTTGCCTCAATGTTCATAAACACATGCAGCTTATTAAATATCAATGGCTTCAATACGGTGCTAATAATGTTCGTCTCACTTGACATAAATGTGCTGCTCGCCTCGCCAGTATACGAAATGTTATGGACTGAACGATCTAGTATCAGACGCAGATTCTCTTATGAATACACTCGTATAAAACACTGTTACAAACGTCAAAAACCAATTCCCGACTACACAATCCTCCTTATTTACATTAATACAGCCGAAATGAAACCATTTCTCACTTAGTGCAATTTTGCATACGTCCCCCTTAAATTGCATTTTGTGACAATTTTGAATCTAAATTACATTTTGTAAGTATTTTCTATCTAAATTGCATTTTGTAAATATTGTCAATTCAAATAAAAGTACAGTAAGTATGTAGTTAGTTTTAGTTGTAAGTAGGTAGTTAGTTTGTCTATTAGATATATGTCATTGTTCTATTAGACTGTGGTGTGTGAGTGTGTCTGGTAGCAGTTGCATTGTTTATTAGTTATAGTTCATTGTTTCAGTAGACTGTGATGTGTGAGGGTGCATGTGAGTGTGCCTGTTGACAGACTGTTTTAGTGGTAGTATTTGTTGTTGGTGGAACTTAAGTTTTTTGTTAGTAGAGTTTTGGTATTTAATTGTTAGTATGGTAGAAGGTTAGTATTTTTGTTAGTAGAATTGCTCTTTACTTATTCTGAAAGGGAGTAGCAGCCTTTCAGAATAAATCAATTCTTTACTAGTCTTATAGACGGTTAAGATATTGATAATATAAGCCAATAATGGCTACACTGCGTCCTGCTGCACGGCTGAAAGCAACGGGAAACTACAGCCGTATGCTATTCCCGAGGATATGCACCTCTCTATGCATAATTACATGTGATGATGGCCTCCTCCCTTGTAAAATTTCAATCCGGAGGTAAACTAGCCCCCCGTTCGGATCTCCGGGTGGGGACTACTCGAGAGGGGGTTAACATCACAGAAGTGACAAAGAGGAAATCTGACATTCTACGGATCGGAGCGTGGAATGTTAGAAGTCTGCTAGGAAGTGGAAGGTTAGAAAACTTAGAAAGGGAAATGGATAGGTTGAGGTTGGATTTGGTTGGGATTAGTGAAATGCGCTGGCAGGAAGAACAGGACTTTTGGTCAGGAGACTATAGGGTCATTAGCACTAAATCAAACAATGGCCAAGCAGGGGTTGGCCTCATATTGAGTAGGAAACTTGGACAGCGGGTGGAATATTATGAGCAATATAGTGAACGGATTATTGTAGCAAAAATCAATACAAAACCTACCTGCACTACAGTGGTACAAGTCTATATGCCTACCAGTCAAGCTGATGATGAGGATGTTGAAAAGGTCTACGAAGAAATAGACGAAATTCTGAGGTATATCAAGGGTGATGAAAATGTTATAGTAATGGGAGATTGGAATGCTGTGGTAGGAAAAGGGAGAGAAGGGAAGATAGTAGGAGATTTCGGATTAGGTGAAAGGAATGATCGAGGAAGCAGGCTGGTAGAATTCTGCACCGAGCATGAATTGGTCATAGCTAACACCTTATTCAATAACCACAATAGAAGAATATACACATCGATGAGACCAGGAGATACAGGGCGTTACCAAATCGACTTCATTATGGTCAAGCAGAGGTTTCGAAACCAGATTTTGGATTGTAAAACATATCCTGGTGCTGACATAAACTCTGATCACAGTCTGGTTGTAATGAAATGCAGATTAAAGTTGAAGAAACTGAAGAAAAGTCAAAAGCCAAAAAGGTGGGCAATGGACAGACTGAAAGAGAAGGATGTAAACGAAAGATTCAAGAAGAGTATAAAGGAAGGACTAATGAAAAACCCTAAACAAACTTCAATTGCAGACGAATGGGCACTTTTGAAGAATGAAATAACAAAATCCGCAGAAGAACACATTGGTAGGAAAGAAAGAATAGGTAGAAAACCGTGGATCACTCAGGATATACTAGAATTGATGGATGAAAGGCGGAAACACAAGAATCTAAGAGATGAAAAGGGGAAAGCAGAATACAGACGTCTGAGAAATGAGGTTAACAAGAAGTGCAAGGAAGCGAAAGAATGGTTGAAAGAGAAATGTGCAGGTATAGAAAATTGTCTGAAATTAGGAAAAGTAGACACAGCTTATCGAAGGATTAAGAATACTTTTGGGGAAAAGAAGACTAAGTGCTGTAATATTAAGGACACAAATGGAAAGCCTCTAACAGATAGGGAAGAAAAGGTTGAGAGATGGAAAGCTTACATAGAGAGTTTGTATAAGGGAAAGGAGATTGAGAATCATGTAATGGAAAGGGAGGAGGAAATTGATGAGGATGCGAAAGGAGATTTAATATTGAGATCAGAATTTGATAGAGCTTTGGAAGACTTAAGCAGGAACAAAGCACCAGGCATAGATGATATACCTATTGAGTTGCTACGCTGCATAGGAGATGAATGTCTGATCAGGTTATTTCACTTGGTGTGTAGGATTTATGAGACAGGTGAGGTACCCCCTGATTTCAAGAAGAATGTAATCATCCCTATACCAAAGAAAGTGGGAGCTGACAGATGTGAAGATTACCGTACAATCAGCTTGATTACTCATGCTTCAAAGATCCTGTTTAGAATAATTTACAAGAGGATTGAAAGCCAGATAGAAACGGAGTTGGGTGAAGACCAGTTTGGTTTCAGGAGAAATGTAGGAACAAGGGAAGCTGTACTAAGTCTTAGGCTGATTTTAGAAGGCAGAATAAGGAAAGATAAGAGAACGTTCATGGCTTTTGTAGACTTAGAAAAGGCTTTTGATAACGTTGATTGGACTAAATTGTTTGACATTTTGAAATCAATTGGAATAAAGTACAGGGATAGGAGGGTGATATACAATTTGTACAGAAACCAGACAGCAGTCATTCGAGTTGAAGGACATGAGAGAGAAGCTGGTATTCAGAAAGGTGTAAGGCAAGGCTGCAACTTATCACCCATACTTTTCAATCTTTACATTGAACAAGCAATGAAGGAAATTAGAGAAAAATTTAAAGTGGGAGTGAAGATTCAAGGGGAAATAATTTCAACTCTGAGATTTGCTGATGACATCGTCATCTTGGCCGACAAGCCTGAGGATTTGAATGAGTTTTTGAATGGTATGGACTCCGTCTTACTGTAACGTGTTTTTCGAGGGGTTTTATGCAACTGGCATAAGTCAGTAGGAAGCCATTCTATATTTATTTACGCGGCAAATTGTTCAGCCAAGACAATTTTTCATGGTAATTTATTATTATTATTAATTTATTATAATTATTATTAAGGTATTTTCGGAGCATTTTATAAAAATTATTAGCATTCAGATAGGTTTTCTATGTCTTAGAAAACGCTATCAAGCAAATTATTACGAACGACGATATCATAGAAAATTATCTGATTACGGAATTTTACGGAGTTTTTGTCAGTTAGGGTATTTGAGAGAGATGACTCACTGGGATTTCAAGTACACGCTGATTCTTGTCGAGAAGCATGACGCAATCTTGGGTCGCATCGTCAAGAAAAGGCGAATTGTTGAAACGGAAATAGACTTCTCCCTCCCGCGGAGTGTAATGAGGAAGGAGTGGGGATCTAGCGCGTAGGGTGCAGCCAATCAGTGAGGACGACGTAAGCCAGATGTCGGTACCATGGTGGGGGAGCCAACGTGTGGATATATCGTTCGACGCGCCGTGAAACGAGGACTATCTGTGAAATACTTGAGGAGTATGGATGCGCGTGCGAGTCGCTCCGATGTTCAGTGGAGTTAGGGACAATCTGTGTAGAACTTGCAGAGTACGGTCGCAAGTGCGTGTCGCTCCGATGTTCAGTGGAGTTAGCGACGAACTTTTGTAAAACTTGGTTGTACGAGTGTTTGGGTCCGAGGTACGGACCATAGAATTATCTTATCTACGAGAATATCATCAAATTTCGACGGAGATGACGACGTCCAGGAGACTGTGGGAAGCACACAGCATCAGCAAGTACGAGGGAAATGCCTTGGCAATTTCCAATGGTAAGCGCAAATGACGCAGAAATACGCAATCTCTCATTTTTCTTTGTTTTACATTTCATATTTCAGTAACTTCATAGCTTGGAAATAAGAGTAAAATCAATTTATCAGACTCCGTTTTCACGTAATTTTCTATCGGTAATATTCAAATCACAACGCTCCAATTTAAATTTTGTACTTATTATTATTATTAATTTTGCTATACATGTTTTATATAATAAATTCATTTCTTTTACAATGCAATCTTTGCTTTCAGTAGGTAGCATTAGATATAGACCAATTCCTTCTCCTGATACAATTGTTTGTTGGGTTAATGATCAAATCATACCACGATCTGAGTGAATAGAGTCTTGAAGGTGTTCTGCCAGAGCTAGACGTTGTTAAATACAAATTTAGATTTCAACATTGCATTGAGGTCTTGGCGCCCATTAAAACAACATAGCTTAGGCAAAGGTAAACAGTTACATTTCTCACCCAACAGTTAGGAGCTAGCAAAACGTTTCATTTGTACGCTCAACGTGGAGCAAAGTAAATACCGTTTCACTTGTCATCCCAGCCTAAGCAACACGTTTCATTTGGCGCCCAACGTGGGGCTGAAAACCTAATAACATTTGTGGAAGGAGAAGGGTATATATTTCTGTGCCTGTATTTTGGGGGTTATTTGTCTTTATCAGTGTATATCATTATGGGGGATGAGAAAGAAAGACAGATGAGGTTACGTAGTGGTCATCAACGGGAAAGTGATGATACGAGCAGTATGTCGAGTGATGGTAGTACCGGGATAGCGGAGGTAAATCCCGATACTGAAACAGGGAGTGTAGGCGGCCAACCAGAATTAAAAACTTTACTTCTCGAGTTCATGTATCAGAACAAAGTTAGTAGTGATGCCTTAAACGCAAAATTAGAACAAAACAGTAGGGAAAATAAAGAAAGTACAGATGCCTTAAATGCTAAATTAGAACAAAACAACGCAAAACTGGAACAAAACAACGCTAAATTAGAACAAAACAGTAAGGAAAATAGAGAGAGTACTGAAACTTTAAATGCTAAATTAGAACAAAACAGTAGGGAAATGAGTGACATTTTCGAACTGATTAGAGGCGAGATCAGGGGGGTGATGGAAGAAAAGGCTAAAGAGATTATTGCAGATGTAGACAGAAAATTAGGAAACGTACAGGAGGAGTTGGAAATTAGAATCAGTACACAGGCTGAAAATTTAAAAGAACTAGTGCAACTGGAAACACAGCAGGTCAAAAAGCAATTGGGGGGAGAAATTGACAAAATTCAGGTAGCTACTAAAGAGGTTAAGGAACAGCTGGGGGGTAGAATTGAGAAAGTCCACTCGCAAATAGTTGCAGAAGTAAATGATTTAAGAGAGAGTAATAGAGAGAGCATTAGCAAGATTGAAGAGAAACAAGCAAAGCTATATGATAAAGTAGAAGAATCAGAAGGAAATATTAAATTAACAGTAAACAGTATTGAGAGGAAGGCTGAGGAGAAAATCGCAGAATTAGAATTAAAATTAAAAGCTAGGATCAGGCAAGAAAATAGTCAGAATAGGCCAGTTTTTGTGAATAGCACACACAGGGAGGTAGAACTGGGTAAGTTCAGCAATCGACAGGGGTGCCCAATGGAGTTCATGAACACTATAGAAAATAAATTCGGGGAAAGGTTGGAAAATGGTAGTATTGAGTGGTGCCAGGTAGTTGAAATTTTAGAACAAGTGTTTGTGGGGGAAACGAGGAATTGGTTTGCTGTCTACAGAGACAAGTTTACTGATATCAATGATTTTAAAATGAAATTCTGTGAAAAGTTCTGGAATGAGGTTATTCAGTCGCAGCATCGTGAGGGAGTAGTGTGTGGTAAATATAACCCTAAAGGAAGCTCCACCATGACCGAATACTTTTTAGGGCAGGTATTAGTGTGTAAATATCTGGATGGCTTGAAGGAGGAAAGTGATGTGGTGAGGTTGCTACTTAGGCACTTTCCCTATAGGATCAAGGAGGCTGCTTGTATCCAGAATGTAAAGACAATATCACAAGTAGAAAATTTGTTAAGCACATTTGATGCACTAGGGAGAGGGGGTTATGAGGACAATTTCAATCGGAACCAGGGTAATAATAATAATAGACCTAATGAAGCCAGGCATCAGGAAGTCCAAGGGAACGGTGGCGAAGGGGCCAACGCTCAAAATAGAAATAATAATAATCAGCTATATCAGAACAGAGGAAATGGCTATGGTAATCAGTATCAAGGGAGGAACAATGATTTCAGGGGAAATCAAGGGAGGAACAATGATTACAGGGGAAATCAAGGGAGAAACAATGATTTCAGGGGAAATCAAGGGAGAAATTATAATGACAATAATTACAACCAGAATAGGGGTCAAGGAAGAGGACAGCCTAGTGGTAGTAATATACAGCCAAACAATGACAACACAGCCCAGAACAACCAGACCAGTTTAGTAGTTAGTAGTACTACGGTTCTTTAAACGCGAACCAGGCTGCGAAGTAAGGTCAGAATCTCAGTCTGTAGCATGCCCTGTCCATACAATTATACAGGAACCCTATGACCTAAATGTAAGAAATGAATTATTACATGAACTAAATGATGAAGGTATTATTCAGGAAGTGGTTAGTAAGAGCCCCATAGTTAAATTTAACGTGTCCGAGGCGTACACAGATGTTTTAATTGATAGTGGTTGTATGAAGAGTTGCATAAGTAGTGCATTTTATGATAAAATGAAAGGAACTGGAGTAAATTTTGAGGAGATGCCAATTAAAAGCACTTTTGTTATCACAGCTGTTGGGAAGAGGTCTAAAGTAATTTCTAAGCAAGTTTTAGTAGACATTAAAATTAATAATCATGTAGAGAAGCAGATTTGTCTTGTAATTCCAAATTTAGTATTCAGTGTTATCTTGGGTTCAGAGTGGCTAAGTAGAGTGTCTGGTAACTTATGTTATGATGTAGGGAGTTTGAAATTTAAATGGGGAGATTCTGAAGTAGAAGTAGCGTTCAATGACCGTATTCAGAGGAGTAGTATTGTAGGTGTGATTTGTACTTTAAATGAGATATCGCCAGCCGTAGAGCGGGGTTCTCCATGTTTTGTGGGCAGTGTGATTACGAACGGAAGTCTAGAGGACTCGTTACGTGAGGCTGCATTTCAGGGAAATATAGAGGATGAACAGTGTGTTCGGCTCTATGATGTGTTATGGTGTAATAGGAGAGTTTTTGAGGATCGCATTGGTATGGCCAATTGCTATACACATTCATTGAACGTTATTGATAGGTCAGTATTCACAGGACATAGATATCCTGTACCTTTCGCTTATCAGAGTGCAGTTGAGGCACAAATTAACCAGATGCTTGAAGATGGGATTATTGAGCACTCGAACAGTCCATATGTTAATTCTTTGATAACGGTACCCAAGACCGACGGCACTGTTCGTATTTGTTTAGACGCTCGTTTGGTTAACAGTAGAATTAGTTCAGATCAGCTGAAATCTATGTCAATAGAAGAATTAATGCAAACATTTGAGGGGAAGAAGTATTTCACTTGTGTAGATTTGAGTTCCAGTTTTTGGCAAGTGCCACTTATGTACGAAGATAGACCATTTACAGCTTTTAGTCATAAATATAACCTTTATCAATTTTGTAGAACACCTTATGGGTTAAAGAGTAGTTCAGCAGCTTTAATTAGGGCTTTAAACATCGCATTAGGGGATGACACAGGAGAGTTTGTAACCATTTACATTGATGATATTATAATTAGTTCACGCAGTTTTGAGGAGCATCTACGTCATTTAGATATAGTTTTTCAGAAGTTAGATCAGGCAGGGTTCACTTTGAAGCTGTCTAAGTCGTCATTCTGTCAGTCAGAAGTGACATTTTTAGGTCATAGAGTGTCGAGTAGAGGTGTAACACCAGAGGAAAGTAGGGTTAATAAGATACTTAACGCAGAGGTGCCACAGAATGTTAAACAGTTAAAAACTTACCTGGGAATTTGCAACTTTTTCAGGAGGTTCGTTCTTAAATACTCTGGGTTGGTAGAACCATTCAGGGAATTGCTTAAAAGTGGGACTCGGTGGAGATGGGAGTCCAAGCATGAACAGGCTTTTAGAGCGCTGAAGGAAGGTTTTGAGAAAGCTGTAGTGCTGAAATATCCGTTAAAAGATAAGGAATATGTGGTTATGACAGATGCTTCACATATAGGCATTGCTGGAGTATTATGTCAGAAAGATGATGAGGGTAATCTGTGCATTGTATCTTTAGCCTCGCGAGGACTGACAGCAGCGGAGAAAAGATACACGATTACTGAGTTAGAGCTTTTAGGTATTGTTTTCAGTTTAGGGAAATTTAGAATGTATTTAGTAGGGGGGAAATTTGAGATCCACACAGATCACCATGCATTACTGTATATGAGGACTTGTAAACTCAGTTCTAACAGAGTTAGTAGGTGGATTCTTGCTCTGCAGGAATACGAATTCACAGTAAAATATATTAAAGGTAAAGATAACATTCTTGCAGACATGCTATCGAGGGACACTAATTTATGTAGGGATTATCCTGTGGTTAAAGCAGAGGACGGTATTTTAATATGTGCATGTGTGGACAGTAGCAACAGGGCATCGTTACAGACACTGAGAAATATGCTAGTGGAGCAACGTGATGACGTTCATTTTAAGGGAGCCACTTGCAAGGTTGGAAGCAGGTGACGCAGAAACATTTATAGTTTCCAAACGTATTGGCAAAACAGCATATGTACTGGAGAATAGTGAGGGAAACAGATTATACGGGACGTATAATATACATAGTCTACGAAAATATGTGTCATAAAGTGAGTGTGTTTAGCTGGCGAGCCAGCCTATCAAATGAGTAAGTGTGGTATTTAGTGCGTGGGAGGATCTGGTCTTAAGGCAGGCGTATCAAAAGTCACACAGGGGGGTAGTATGTAAGTAAATGAGAGTTTTTAAGGTACAGGGAAATATGACGGGATTGTCGGATGCTGTTGAGCACTAAATTGTCTCGATGCACCAAGGCCATTTTGGCAGCGCTGATGGGTTCCCATTTATCTCCAAGAGATGGGGGAGCGCTTGTATAGGGCTTGTTAGCTTAAGGCGTCCACGAGATAAAAGATGGGCCATCAGAATGCGAGACAGTCCTTCATGAAACTCATACATATCAGCACACGTGATTTCTGTTTACGGCCTCGCCATGTAAGATTTGTAAGTGTGTAATTTAAGATAATTTGTACAATGGTATTATTTGTGTGAGGAGAAATGGTCTGTGTTGAGAACTAGTATTAAGTAGAATATGGTTAACGGGAACTTAACAAGACAGGGCGATTACGGCACAGAAATATTTGGTGTTATATGTAATGCGCATTTACTGTTTTTTTTTTCAGAAGTCAATATTAATTTAATCTACTTTAAAGAGAGATTAAGTATTATGGTCACGAGGCGCTGCCACAATAGTGTGATCGTGTGCTCAGTGATAAGTGGAATTAAATGTCACCATAAGGAGGGGACCTCCAGTGAAATTAGGAAGTTCTATGGTGATATAAATATATCAGAACACCTTCAATGCGTGTGATATGACATCATAAATACATAGTGCTCACACATTAATTATGTCTATTTCTCCAACATAGAGAAATTTGAGAGGCGGTAATATCCGTGGAACACTATTCCATATGTAAAACATTGGACTGGTTGCAAAGTGCAATCCATAGTGACAACAAACTTTGACGCAAAGTGCGTGAAGAAAAAATATGAGTGTATATATCTGTAATTTAGGGTTATTTCATTTATGTAATATGTATTTTGGATGGGGTTTATTAACGTGTCTGGGATAATCGGATTATGGACCGTCGTCACGGTAAATCATCCGATGATCCGAGGCGAATATGTAACGTGTTTTTCGAGGGGTTTTATGCAACTGGCATAAGTCAGTAGGAAGCCATTCTATATTTATTTACGCGGCAAATTGTTCAGCCAAGAGAATTTTTCATGTTAATTTATTATTATTAATTTATTATAATTATTATTAAGGTATTTTCGGAGCATTTTATAAAAATTATTAGCATTCAGATAGGTTTTCTATGTCTTAGAAAACGCTATCAAGCAAATTATTACGAACGACGATATCATAGAAAATTATCTGATTACGGAATTTTACGGAGTTTTCGTCAGTTAGGGTATATCGTGAGACGTGACTCACTGGGATTTCAAGTACACGCTTAATCTTGTCGAGAAGCATGACGCAATCCTGGGTCGCAAGGTCTAGAAAAGGCGAATTGTTGGAACGGAAATCGACTTCTCATCTATTAACGCTCTATTAATGAGGCTTATGAACGTTGCATTCTTGTATCCGCCCGGATGGTTAGAATCCTGCCGTATAACTGTACTCGTTTGCGATGGTTTTCTGTAAACTTTATAATGCAGACGATTGTCTTTTTTAATCACAGTTATATCCAGATGAAAATCCACAGCCTGTTTCCAGTCTCCGACCGGGTCAGAAATGGAATGAATGAAGCCCCCATCTAGCGGCGAGGATATGAACTGTGCCGGCTGCCGAGGCCTGACGCACTCCTCTGGGGCAATGAATAAATGAATGACAGATGAAATGATATGATATTGGAGAGTGTTGCTGGAATGAAATGTTGACAGGGAAAACCGGAGTACCCAGAGAAAAACCTGTCTGCCTCAGTTCTGTCCAGCACAGATCTCACATGGAGTGACCGGGATTTGAACCACGGGCCCAGCGGTGAGAGGCCAGCGTGCTGCCGCCTAAGCCACGGAGGCTTTAGTTATATCCAGATAATTGATTTTATTATCGACTTCTAATTCTAAAGTAAATTTAATATTGCTGTCAATTTTGTTCAAATCATACAATATTTGCTCTATCGCTTGAACTTGGTTATCGATAATGATGAAGATATCGTCTACATATCTTCCCCAGAAAACGATGCCACTAATTTGGTTAATAATTTTCTCATGTTCAATGTGGTCAAGGTAAATGTTGGCCAAGACACCCGATAATGGAGATCCCATTGCAAGGCCTTCGGATTGTTTATACATTTTCTTGTTGAACAAAAAAATGTTGTTGTCGGTGACAAAGGTTAAAATTGAAATAAATTCCTCGATTTCCACTTTAGATAATTCACTATTGTTAATTAATCTATCCTGAATAATCTTCATCGTTTTCTTGACCGGGATGTTAGTATACATGTCTTTAATGTGGATCGAATGCATAGTGTTATAGAGTACAGTTGTACGGCAGGATTCTAACCATCCGGGCGGACACAAGAATGCAACGTTCATAAGCCTCATTAATAGAGCGTTAAGAATCCCTTCCTCTGATCATGACCGGAAGCAAGAAATTGACATAATATATCTAATAGCTAAACTCAATGGTTACAACCACAATTATGTCAGCAGATTAATTTACAAGTTGAAAAACAGACCCTCAACAAAATTAGTTAGAGAGGACACAACAAAGAAAGCATTTGCCACCTTCACCTACGTAGATCGAAGCGTTTACACAGTAACCAACATCCTAAAGAAACAAAATATGAACGTCTCCTTTAAAACCAATAATTCTAATTTCAACAAATTTTTCAATTCCAATAAAGTCAACAGTAGTGATAAACATTTAAAATCGGGAGTTTATGAGCTCAGATGTAATTTTTGCAATTCAAATTACACGAGACAAACGGGTAGGAGCATACGTACTCGTTATGCTGAGCATGTT
Source organism: Meconema thalassinum (assembly GCA_946902985.2). NCBI lineage: Eukaryota > Metazoa > Arthropoda > Insecta > Orthoptera > Tettigoniidae > Meconema > Meconema thalassinum. Next base: position 936,018,106 of record OX336390.1, read on the forward strand.
TCGGCCATAAAACACAGGAAGTTTTCAGCCATGGCGGTACACATGGAAGAAACGGGACATAAGTTCACGGACATAAATAATGACGTCAAAATTTTGCATTACGCATCGAAGGGCAGCTATATGAATATTTTGGAAAATATTCGTACCATTACTTATCAGAGGTCAAAGGAATGCAATAATCTAAATGAGGTTAATTTTGAAATGAATGAATTGTTTGATTTATTAGCAGATTATTTAAATAATAATAAACTCAAACCACCTCCTCAACCCCCACCGCAATAGGTTAATTCCAACATACATTCCTGACTTGAATTCTTTTCATGACGCCACACCCAATTACCTTCCTGGGTGCTAGTTAGTGTTTTCTCCGCTTTTGGCAAGGTTATACGACACTTGTGTGCATTTCAGCAACCCACGTTGAAACTAGCAATGAGTAAATGTGTCAATGTGTCAATATTCATTACTTCAACTAATACGTGTTTATTCCGTGAGTGACATTAATGTGTCGAATGACACAGGCCTAACAAAGGAAGAACAAGAGAATAAATGTGAACTGTGTTTTTGTTATTTAGTGAGGTTATCGATGTTATATATTTTACACCAATAAGTGGGCTGAGGAAAAAAAACATTATGTGTTTTCGAAACATGTACCTGTAGAATTTTTATGTAAGTAAAAAGTATTGATTTGGCGAGAAATTTATGTTATACGGTACTTCATGTTAACATGGTCAATACGGAACCTGGAATTAGTGCAATCTTTCAGTGGTTCGAAAGCAGCAACATCTGCGGGCTGCAAAATGTGATGTTTTTATAGACATTCCAAACAAATAAAGCAAAAGGATCTCTACTTCTTTAATTTTAAGAAAATTAATATGGTTTGTAAAACATTTTTAGAATGATGATGATGATGATGATGTTTTAAGGGGCGATTTTACAGACTTAAATAATTAGCATGGGATTTCTCTTGTCCAGGTAACTTACAAGATTTTCTCCAAGGCCTTATTAACATGGGCTCTTTCTTGACGGAAGGCTTTCACCCATGTTGCAATAGTTCGATAAGGTAAGACTTATCCCCTGCTAGCTTCTTGCAAGGCTCTAAAGCACCGAGTTGCACTTTTTCCTTTTGGATTTTTATGAAGCACCTTTGTTCATATCTACTAAACATCGTTTTTAGGGCAGTATTACTTACTGAATGTGAGAAACAGTTAATGTATTCACAAATATCAGCTATTTGGAGTCTTTCAATATTACAGATTTATACAACAAAGACTGGTCAACAATACACTACAAGATTACAACGGTCACTACTAGGATCGCTGATTAACAACAGTGTTGCCATTACATATCGAATGCCCAAGTGAAAGGACAAATAACATGTGGCACATTGCTTTTACGAGGACCAAAATAAAATATGTTGCAAGATAATTCCTGATATTTTTTAAGGAAGTAATAAAATCATGGCTCTCGTGTATTATAGTCTGTGATATGAATACAAAACCTTTCCGCCAAATCAATACTTTATGGTACGTTACTTAACACTTGTTGGTGGTACATGTTTCGGATTATGTTACAATCCTTCATCAGCCACATTGTTTACACAAATGGATGACATATCAATAACATTGAAATTAACTATTAGGCATAAGATACACAATTGCTGCATTCACTCATATCATGCATAAGAACATATTAAAATACATCTAAAACACTATATAAAATTATTAATCTTACTCCCATGTCCATGCGTTCCTTATCACTGGAGAATGACTATGTTACTGGAGCTTATTTTCAAAACAACAGGGTCTATTGTTTGACATTTGATGAAGTGGGAAACCACGGAAAACCACTTCGAGGATGGTTGAGGTTGGAATCGAACCCCCTCTACTCATTTGGACCAACCCGAGGCCGAGTAGACCCCGTTTCAGTCCTCATACCCCTTTTCAAATTTGTGGCAGAGCCGGGAATCGAACCTCGGACCTCCGGGATGGCAGCTAAGCACGCTGACCACTACTCAACAGAGGCGACGTGTATTCATATCACAGACTATAATTGAAATGTCAATACGGACCAAAATGGATACAAATACTCCCAAGTCTCGTGTATTACACGGTGTCCCGTTTCTAAGTTGTTACTTTCGCGTTATTTTTGTTAGTGCTCTGAAAATTGTTTGTACTTACTATGCCACGTTATTGAAGCCAACTGCTATTAACAAATAACATGTTCACACTTTAAAAATAAGGAAATTGTCAACATTAACTTTCAAGTAATAAACTTATGACAAAACACATTGCCATGTTGGATAAGGCTTGTAGTAGGCAATGCTGCCAACTTCACTTCACCGCAATCCCCTGTTGCGAGGTTTGGCTACTGTCTGGATGAAATTATTGGTGAAAATTGCTGATTGTACTACTAGGCAAAACCATTGGCCTGGATAAAGATTATTGATGCATGACTACCCCCAATGTGTGTGACAAAAACCAGGGGTGTTTATATTAGCTGACGAACCAATATTGGTCTAGGCGAAAACCATTGGTCTGGATGAAAATATTGGCCAAGGCAAAACCATTGAAACTGGTGATAGTTATCTCGCAACTTCCACAATCCATATCGCAAGGATTCAGTGTTTCGAACTGGCGGCAAAACCAGCGCCAACCAATAATGTTGGCACTACTGAAAAATGCAGTAACACCCTCTAGTGATAAAATATTCAACTCCTGTGTCTTAGTAACATTAGCCATTTCTATAGAAAATTTTTCGGATTTTCATGGTGGCGGACACCGTATACTACACGAGTTCCAAAATCACTTACCCATGGTCAGAAATGAACCTGCAATTTCATTTGAAATGACAAATTTTCATTTTTCTTTTAAAAGCCAATTAATAAATAAGGCAGAGCATTAGTAGACCTTGCCACCTGTGCATTACGAATGAATAACAAATCCATATAGGAAAACACTAAGAATTACCTGGACACACCCTCACTCTGATATCAGACACACACACATCTATGTGCAGGCCTTCATCGATCGGAGTTGAGCCGGCCAAGCTAATGCTGCATGGTCGAAGAATCTGTGTGCATAAAACAGGTCATTAATACTATACACATATCATAATTACAAGCATATACTGATTTCATTTTCATAGAAGCAAGCTCTTACCTGCGAGACTGTTTCTTTACGTCTATTGTAAATGCAAGTGTAGAGCTCCAAGTCCTTAAGAGTCCCGCTCACCACCATATGTTTCCCAGACAGGCGCAGCTTGAAAATCACCTCATTCTGGAACGAAATCTCACATCAATCTAATGGAATTTTTCACATTAAAGTATCATAATTTCTCGGCAACATTATATATTCAATCAACTCCTCAGTACATATTTTGATAAGCAGTCAAAAGGTGCAATTGCTCACAGAATTATTTATTGTCAGTTATGGACAAAATTTACTAAATTTTACAATCTATGTTACCAAGTTTGAATATATAAGATTTTGAACGCTAGTCATGCTAATAGTCGTTGGCTGTACACATACTTCTTCCTGAATAGAACTTTTCAGTCCAGCTTGTGGATGTGTTTCTGATGACTAAACAGGCCAATCTTGGCATAAAACATGCGCCCACATAAATTGCACTCAATGGTCGGGGAGGATGGGGCTGTAATTGACGAAACCTTCTTGCTTGTCGCTTGGCCTCTTTATGTCTGCGGCGTTCTTCCTCAAAGAAGTTGACAGCGGTCGATGTAGTGTTCCGCCACAGTAAACGGTCCGCAGCAGATGTTTCCCATGAGTGGATATGTATACCAGTCGTTGTCATGATGTGTTTTAGCTGGTCTTTAAAACGCTTTAGAGGGACCCCACGAGGTCTAGTGCCGGAGCAAAGTTCACCATAAAGGAATTGAGGAGGAAGCCTGGTATCACTCATACGGTGAACATGGCCTAACCATCTCAGTTGATGAGCGATGATAGTTGCCTCAATGCTATTGAGATGCGCTCTCTCTTGAACTGCTGTGTTGGTAATGTATTCCTCCCACTTGATATTCAAGATGTATCTCATCTTTTGTTGGTGGAAGCGCTCAAGTTTCTTGATATCACGGCGATAGAGTGTCCAAGTTTCACAGCCATACAATAGCATTGAGATGTTGACAGCTTTGAAAATTATTATATTTGAATTGCAGCAAATGGCCATAGTAGGGTATTTTAATTGAATGCCCATAGGCTCCCACCAAGTTGGCTACCAGAGATTGTAACGTGTTTTTCGAGGGGTTTTATGCAACTGGCATAAGTCAGTAGGAAGCCATTCTATATTTATTTACGTGGCAAATTGTTCAGCCAAGAGAATTTTTCATGTTAATTTATTATTATTATTAATTTATTATAATTATTATTTAGATATTTTCGGAGCATTTTATAAAAATTATTAGCATTCAGATAGGTTTTCTATGTATTAGAAAACGCTATCAAGCAAATTATTACGAACGACGATATCATAGAAAATTATCTGATTACGGAATTTTACGGAGTTTTGTCAGTTAGGGTATTTGAGAGACATGACTCACTGGGAATTCTAATACAAGCTGATTCCTGTCGAGAAGCATGACGCAATCCTGGGTCGCAAGGTCTAGAAGAGGCGAATTGTTGAAACGGAAAACGACTTCTCCCTCTCGCCCGCGGAGTGTAATGAACCGGAGGAGGGGAAGTGGCGGCGTGCTCAGCCAATCAGCGGAGACAGCGTAAGCTAGGAGACTGCTCCGGAGTGGGGGAGCCGACAGGTGAATATATCGTTCGACGCGCCGTGAGACGAGGACAATCTGTGAAATACTTGAGGAGTATGGGTGCGCGTGCGTGTCGCTCCGATGTTCGGTGGAGTTAGCGACAATCTGTGTAGAACTTGCAGTGTACGGTCGCAAGTGCGTGTCGCTCCGATGTTCAGTGGAGTTAGCAACGATCTTTTGTAAAACGTAACCAGTGCGGTTTTACGAGAGTTTGGGTCCGATGTACGGACCATAGAATTATATAATCTACCAGGATATCATCAAATTTCGACAGAGATGACGACGTCCAGGAGACTGTGGGAAGCACACGGCATCATCAAGAACGAGGGAAATGCTTTGGCAATTTCCAGGGGTAAGCGCTAATGACGCAGAAATACGCAATCTCTCATTTTTCTTTGTTTTATATTTCATAATTCAGTAACTTCATAGCTTGGAAATAAGAGTAAAATCAATTTATCAGACTCCGTTTTCACGTAATTTTCTATCGGTAATATTCAAATCACAACGCTCCAATTTAAATGTTAAACTTATTATTATTAATTTTGCTATACTTGTTTTATATAATAAATTCATTTCTTTTACAATGCAATCTTTGCTTTCAGTAGGTAGCATTAGATATAGACCAATTCCTTCTCCTGATACAATTGTTTGTTGGGTTAATGATCAAATCATACCACGATCTGAGTGAATAGTCTCTTGAATGTGTTCTGCCAGAGCTAGACGTTGTTAAATACAAATTTAGATTTCAACATTGCATTGAGGTCTTGGCGCCCATGAAAACAACATAGCTTAGGCAAAGGTAAACAGTTACATTTCTCACCCAACAGTGTGGGCTAGCTAAACCATTACATTTGTCGCTACCAACATGGGGCACTAACTAATTACTGTTACATTTGTCGCCGACAACTTGGGGCTGAAAACCTAATAACATTTGTGGAAGGAGAAGGGTATATATTTCTGTGCCTGTATTTTGGGGGTTATTTGTCTGTATCAGTGTATATCATTATGGGGGATGAGAAAGAAAGACAGATGAGGTTACGTAGTGGTCATCAACGGGAGAATGATGATACGAGCAGTATGTCGAGTGATGGTAGTACCGGGGTAGCGGAGGTAAATCCCGATACTGAAACAGGGAGTGTAGGGGGTCAACCAGAATTAAAAACTTTACTTCTCGAGTTCATGTATCAGAACAAAGTTAGTAGTGATGCCTTAAATGCAAAATTAGAACAAAACAGTAGGGAAAATAAAGAAAGTACAGATGCCTTAAATGCTAAATTAGAACAAAACAACGCAAAACTGGAACAAAACAACGCTAAATTAGAACAAAACAGTAAGGAAAATAGAGAGAGTACTGAAACTTTAAATGCTAAATTAGAACAAAACAGTAGGGAAATGAGTGACATTTTCGAACTGATTAGAGGCGAGATCAGGGGGGTGATGGAAGAAAAGGCTAAAGAGATTATTGCAGATGTAGACAGAAAATTAGGAAAAGTACAGGAGGAGTTGGAAATTAGAATCAGTACACAGGCTGAAAATTTAAAAGAACTAGTGCAACTGGAAACACAGCAGGTCAAAAAGCAATTGGGGGGAGAAATTGACAAAATTCAGGTAGCTACTAAAGAGGTTAAGGAACAGCTGGGGGGTAGAATTGAGAAAGTCCACTCGCAAATAGTTGCAGAAGTAAATGATTTAAGAGAGAGTAATAGAGAGAGCATTAGCAAGATTGAAGAGAAACAAGCAAAGCTATATGATAAAGTAGAAGAATCAGAAGGAAATATTAAATTAACAGTAAACAGTATTGAGAGGAAGGCTGAGGAGAAAATCGCAGAATTAGAATTAAAATTAAAAGCTAGGATCAGGCAAGAAAATAGTCAGAATAGGCCAGTTTTTGTGAATAGCACACACAGGGAGGTAGAACTGGGTAAGTTCAGCAATCGACAGGGGTGCCCAATGGAGTTCATGAACACTATAGAAAATAAATTCGGGGAAAGGTTGGAAAATGGTAGTATTGAGTGGTGCCAGGTAGTTGAAATTTTAGAACAAGTGTTTGTGGGGGAAACGAGGAATTGGTTTGCTGTCTACAGAGACAAGTTTACTGATATCAATGATTTTAAAATGAAATTCTGTGAAAAGTTCTGGAATGAGGTTATTCAGTCGCAGCATCGTGAGGGAGTAGTGTGTGGTAAATATAACCCTAAAGGAAGCTCCACCATGACCGAATACTTTTTAGGGCAGGTATTAGTGTGTAAATATCTGGATGGCTTGAAGGAGGAAAGTGATGTGGTAAGGTTGCTACTTAGGCACTTTCCCTATAGGATCAAGGAGGCTGCTTGTATCCAGAATGTAAAGACTATATCACAAGTAGAAAATTTGTTAAGCACATTTGATGCACTAGGGAGAGGGGGTTATGATGACAATTTCAATCGGAACCAGGGTAATAATAATAATAGACCTAATGAAGCCAGGCATCAAGAAGTTCAAGGGAACGGTGGCGAAGGGGCCAACGCTCAAAATAGAAATAATAATAATCAGCTAAATCAGAACAGAGGAAATGGCTATGGTAATCAGTATCAAGGGAGGAACAATGATTTCAGGGGAAATCAAGGGAGGAACAATGATTACAGGGGAAATCAAGGGAGAAACAATGATTTCAGGGGAAATCAAGGGAGAAATTATAATGACAATAATTACAACCAGAATAGGGGCCAAGGAAGAGGACAGCCTAGTGGTAGTAATAATAATATAATATCGTATGGCCTCGGGTGCCTGGTGCAAGCTTTGCTATTTGACACCCAGAGGGTAGCTTGCATGTCGAATTTCGTAGTTCCTTGACTATGAAAGTCAAGGAGGTTAGATGTTAGATATCTAATCTCCTTGAACACAATAGCGCTTTCTAGTAGATAAATGAGGAACTTTGTGCTGGCGGAAACTCCCGAGATTAATTTTGCCATTATGAACTCGGCCTACTGAATTCAAATGGGTTCTTTGACATGCCAACATCGTATGACATGCGTATCGAATTTTTGCCGCCTTTCAAAAATCACTTACCACGGTCAGGGGCGAACCTGCAATCTTGGGGTTAGTAGACCGACACGCTATCCACTCACCCACCGTGGCAAGCTGACTAGTGGTAGTAATATACAGCCAAACAATGACAACACAGCCCAGAACAACCAGACCAGTTTAGTAGTTAGTAGTACTACGGCCAGCTGTAGCGGTTCTTTAAACGCGAACCAGGCTGCGAAGTAAGGTCAGAATCTCAGTCTGTAGCATGCCCTGTCCATACAATTATACAGGAACCCTATGACCTAAATGTAAGAAATGAATTATTACATGAACTAAATGATGAAGGTATTATTCAGGAAGTGGTTAGTAAGAGCCCCATAGTTAAATTTAACGTGTCTGAGGCGTACACAGATGTTTTAATTGATAGTGGTTGTATGAAGAGTTGCATAAGTAGTGCATTTTATGATAAAATGAAAGGAACTGGAGTAAATTTTGAGGAGATGCCAATTAAAAGCACTTTTGTTATCACAGCTGTTGGGAAGAGGTCTAAAGTAATTTCTAAGCAAGTTTTAGTAGACATTAAAATTAATAATCATGTAGAGAAGCAGATTTGTCTTGTAATTCCAAATTTAGTATTCAGTGTTATCTTGGGTTCAGAGTGGCTAAGTAGAGTGTCTGGTAACTTATGTTATGATGTAGGGAGTTTGAAATTTAAATGGGGAGATTCTGAAGTAGAAGTAGCGTTCAATGACCAAATTCAGAGAAGTAGTGTTGTAGGTGTGATTTGTACTTTAAATGAGATATCGCCAGCCGTAGAGCGGGGTTCTCCATGTTTTGTGGGCAGTGTGATTACGAACGGAAGTCTAGAGGACTCGTTACGTGAGGCTGCATTTCAGGGTAATATAGAGGTGGAACAATGTGTTCGGCTCTATGATGTGTTATTGTGTAATAGGAGAGTTTTTGAGGATCGCATTGGTATGGCCAATTGCTATACACATTCATTGAACGTTATTGATAGGTCAGTATTCACAGGACATAGATATCCTGTACCTTTCGCTTATCAGAGTGCAGTTGAGGCACAAATTAATCAGATGCTTGAAGATGGGATTATTGAGCACTCGAACAGTCCATATGTTAATTCTTTGATCACGGTACCCAAGACCGACGGCACTGTTCGTATTTGTTTAGACGCTCGTTTGGTTAACAGTAGAATTAGTTCAGATCAGCTGAAATCTATGTCAATAGAGGAATTAATGCAAACATTTGAGGGGAAGAAGTATTTCACTTGTGTAGATTTGAGTTCCAGTTTTAGGCAAGTGCCACTTATGTACGAAGATAGACCATTTACAGCTTTTAGTCATAAATATAACCTTTATCAATTTTGTAGAACACCTTATGGGTTAAAGAGTAGTTCAGCTGCTTTAATTAGGGCTTTAAACATCGCATTAGGGGATGACACAGGAGAGTTTGTAACCATTTACATTGATGATATGGTAATTAGTTCACGCAGTTTTGAGGAGCATCTATGTCATTTAAATATAGTTTTTCAGAAGTTAGATCAGGCAGGGTTCACTTTGAAGCTGTCTAAGTCGTCATTCTGTCAGTCAGAAGTGACATTTTTAGGTCATAGAGTGTCGAGTAGAGGTGTAACACCAGAGGAAAGTAGGGTTAATAAGATACTTAACGCAGAGGTGCCACAGAATGTTAAACAGTTAAAAACTTACCTGGGAATTTGCAACTTTTTCAGGAGGTTCGTTCTTAAATACTCTGGGTTGGTAGAACCATTCAGGGAATTGCTTAAAAGTGGGACTCGGTGGAGATGGGAGTCCAAGCATGATGAGGCATTTAGAGCGCTGAAGGAAGGTTTTGAGAAAGCTGTAGTGCTGAAATATCCGTTAAAAGATAAGGAATATGTGGTTATGACAGATGCTTCACATATAGGCATTGCTGGAGTATTATGTCAGAAAGATGATGAGGGTAATCTGTGCATTGTATCTTTAGCCTCGCGAGGACTGACAGCAGCGGAGAAAAGATACACGATTACTGAGTTAGAGCTTTTAGGTATTGTTTTCAGTTTAGGGAAATTTAGAATGTATTTAGTAGGGGGGAAATTTGAGATCCACACAGATCACCATGCATTACTGTATATGAGGACTTGTAAACTCAGTTCTAACAGAGTTAGTAGGTGTATTCTTGCTCTGCAGGAATACGAATTCACAGTAAAATATATTAAAGGTAAAGATAACATTCTTGCAGACATGCTATCGAGGGACACTAATTTATGTAGGGATTATCCTGTGGTTAAAGCAGAGGACGGTATTTTAATATGTGCAGGTGTGGACAGTAGCAACAGGGCATCGTTACAGACACTGAGAAAGATGCTAGGTAGAGCAACGTGATGACGTTCATTAAAGGGAGCCACTTGCAAGGTTGGAAGCAGGTGACGCAGTAACATTTATAGTTTCCAAACGTATTGGGAAAACAGCATATGTGCTGGAGAATAGTGAGGGAAACAGATTATACGGAACGTATAATATACATAGTCTACGAAAATATGTGTCATAAAGTGAGTGTGTTTAGCTGGCGAGCCAGCCTATCAAATGAGTAAGTGTGGTATTTGGTGCGTGGGAGGAGTTGGTCTTCCAGGCAGGCGTATCAGAAGTCACACAGGGGGGTAGTATGTAAGTAAATGAGAGTTTTTAAGGTACAGGGAAATATGACGGGATTGTCGGATGCTGTTGAGCACTAAATTGTCTCTATGCACCAAGGCCATTTTGGCAGCGCTGATGGGTTCCCATTTATCTCCAAGAGATGGGGGAGCGCTTGAATAGGGCTTGTTAGCTTAAGGCGTCCACGAGATAAAAGATGGGCCATCAGAATGCGAGACAGTCCTTCATGAAACTCATACATATCAGCACACGTGATTTCTGTTTACGGCCTCGCCATGTAAGATTTGTAAGTGTGTAATTTAAGATAATTTGTACAATGGTATTATTTGTGTGAGGAGAAATGGTCTGTGTTGAGAACTAGTATTAAGTAGAATATGGTGTACGGGAACTTAACAAGACAGGGCGATTACGGCACAGAAATATTTGGTGTTATGTGTAATGCGCATTTACTGTATTTTTTTTTCAGAAGTCAATATTAATTTAATCTACTTTAAAGAGAGATTAAGTATTATGGTCACGAGGCGCTGCCACAATAGTGTGATCGTGTGCTCAGTGATATGTGGAATTAAATGTCACCATAAGGAGGGGACCTCCAGTGAAATTAGGAAGTTCTATGGTGATATAAATATATCACAACACCTTCAATGCGTGTGATATGACATCATAAATACATAGTGCTCACACATTGATTATGTCTATTTCTCCAACATAGAGAAATTTGAGAGGCGGAAATATCCGTGGAACACTTCTATATGTAAAACATTGGACTGGTTGCAAAGTGCAATCCATAGTGACAACGAACTTTGACGCAAAGTGTGTGAAGAAAAATTATGAGTGTATATATCTGTAATTTAGGGTGATTTCATTTATGTAATATGTATTTTGGATGGGGTTTATTAACGTGTCTGGGATAATCGGATAATGGACCGTCGTCACGGTAAATGATCCGATGATCCGAGGCGAATATGTAACGTGTTTTTCGAGGGGTTTTATGCAACTGGCATAAGTCAGTAGGAAGCCATTCTATATTTATTTACGCGGCAAATTGTTCAGCCAAGAGAATTTTTCATGTTAATTTATTATTATTATTAATTTATTATAATTATTATTTAGATATTTTCGGAGCATTTTATAAAAATTATTAGCATTCAGATAGGTTTTCTATGTATTAGAAAACGCTATCAAGCAAATTATTACGAACGACGATATCATAGAAAATTATCTGATTACGGAATTTTACGGAGTTTTGTCAGTTAGGGTATTTGAGAGACATGACTCACTGGGAATTCTAATACAAGCTGATTCCTGTCGAGAAGCATGACGCAATCCTGGGTCGCAAGGTCTAGAAGAGGCGAATTGTTGAAACGGAAAACGACTTCTCCCTCTCGCCCGCGGAGTGTAATGAACCGGAGGAGGGGAAGTGGCGGCGTGCTCAGCCAATCAGCGGAGACAGCGTAAGCTAGGAGACTGCTCCGGAGTGGGGGAGCTGACAGGTGAATATATCGTTCGACGCGCCGTGAGACGAGGACAATCTGTGAAATACTTGAGGAGTATGGGTGCGCGTGCGTGTCGCTCCGATGTTCGGTGGAGTTAGCGACAATCTGTGTAGAACTTGCAGTGTACGGTCGCAAGTGCGTGTCGCTCCGATGTTCAGTGGAGTTAGCAACGATCTTTTGTAAAACGTAACCAGTGCGGTTTTACGAGAGTTTGGGTCCGATGTACGGACCATAGAATTATATAATCTACCAGGATATCATCAAATTTCGACGGAGATGACGACGTCCAGGAGACTGTGGGAAGCACACGGCATCATCAAGAACGAGGGAAATGCTTTGGCAATTTCCAGGGGTAAGCGCTAATGACGCAGAAATACGCAATCTCTCATTTTTCTTTGTTTTATATTTCATAATTCAGTAACTTCATAGCTTGGAAATAAGAGTAAAATCAATTTATCAGACTCCGTTTTCACGTAATTTTCTATCGGTAATATTCAAATCACAACGCTCCAATTTAAATGTTAAACTTATTATTATTAATTTTGCTATACTTGTTTTATATAATAAATTCATTTCTTTTACAATGCAATCTTTGCTTTCAGTAGGTAGCATTAGATATAGACCAATTCCTTCTCCTGATACAATTGTTTGTTGGGTTAATGATCAAATCATACCACGATCTGAGTGAATAGAGTCTTGAATGTGTTCTGCCAGAGCTAGACGTTGTTAAATACAAATTTAGATTTCAACATTGCATTGAGGTCTTGGCGCCCATGAAAACAACATAGCTTAGGCAAAGGTAAACAGTTACATTTCTCACCCAACAGTGTGGGCTAGCTAAACCATTACAAGATGACATGAAAATAAAAATAAAGAGATCGACATAATTCTCCCAAACTGTTAAGAGACAAAATTATCATGATAATTCGATACAGATTAGTCAAATTTCAACCAAACGAATTTAATAAATTTCATAAAGTATTGTCTTAGGTTGTGTGTGCACTATTTTGTAGTAAATAAATCAATCATTGGACAGGAAAAAAAGTATAGAAACACAAAAGGACAAGAGCAGACAGTGCAGACAGTGCAGAAAAAACACATGAAAGGACCACCTTGATGCCATCGATCCAATCGATAGTTCTTCAATGATACAGGCCCCAATGAGCTCGTTTGGACATTCCAGTCCGATCGGGACAATTGGTTGTTCTCTGACTGTCAGCATGGTTTCAGAAAAAAACAAATCCATAGAAACTGCTAATAATAGTTAACTGTGAGAGAGTGAATCGAGCAGACGGTGTAAACAAAAGAAAGAAAAAAAAAGTTGACGGATTTATGTTTTTAACCGGTGAAATCCTGATCATGCTCTCTCCTTTTTAATTTTTCTTTTATTCAATTATTGTTATTAAGTCAAGTCATATTCGTTTTTATAATTTTCTCTTAAATCCAACAATTTGGGGGCTCGTGCAGGATATAAAACTTAAGAAAGACAGAGAAATTGCCAAAATAGTGATGCACCGGCAAGACACAATAAGAACAGCTAGCGCAGGTCAATGTCAGTAGATTTAAAATTATTGGTTTTGGTGTATATAAAAGAAATAAACACTGTTACAGAAGAATGAAGCTGTACAATATTAAAATCAATGACACCAAAGTTAGTTATTGTCGTTTTAAGGGACAGAACAGTGAGGTGATTTTCCCCTGACGACGATGTTGAACTTTCATCGTAGGGAATTCAAGACAGCAAATAGAATAAAGAAGAAAGCACTCTACAATCCAGAAGCATCTGCAAAAGAAAGTGAAGATGGAGATGACCTGCTTACGGACAATCCCTTATCAAGAGAACGGGGAAATTAAGGCCGCAGATTTACAAAGACTTTTTGTGACATCAAAGATTCGATTTGCACCTTTGATGATAAAGAAGATTATCTATCCAGGAAGTGGATTCTGAAATTTGAAGAAATGGCTGTTCGGATGGGATGGGACAACATGCAGAAATTAGCATTTGCTAAGAAATCATTGTCTGGCTTAGCAAAACTATTCATAAAGTGAAACTGGTTATCAACAAGGAAGAAATTAAAGGAATCATTAATAGAGAGTTTGGTGTCAAGATTAGTAGTGCAGAAATACAGAGACTAATGAGTAGGAAGAAGAAAGAAACAAACTAACATTACAATAGTACCGTACATGCTTGTAATGAAGGAGATTGCATATCGGGCAAGGTTGATGATAACGCCCATTACCGATGGTATAGAAGTTGATGCTGGTAGTAAATTGATTTTGTATGGGGCAAGGTATTTTAAGAAGTTTAAGGAAAAGCTGCAAGACTATACATGCAGAGTTCAGAGATGGAACTCAAAGTTTTGAAGTTCTGATGGGGGATTTCAATGCTAGGATAAGAAATAGGTATTTTTGTACTAGCCTGGGATTAGTTGTCTCAAACTCAGTAACGAAGCATAACACGATTCACAGCACACATGGGAAGATAGAGAAATCAATAAGAGTCCTCATCTTCTTCTAGGTCACCTAGGACCATTAGGAATGAACATATTTTTGGCCTTCCCTCTTGCACAGTAGTTGATTCTTCAAGACTGCAAGTTTCCATTCAGCCATTGATGTACATGGGTTGGTTTTTTAGTTTTGGCACCTTAGTTATAACTGGATTAATAACTCACTTAGATGGTTCCAAGTTTCACAGGCCCTCGATGTAGTCCCCACCGTTGCGTACAACGTGTTCCCAGCGATGCGGAAGTCGTTGGATCCCGTTGGCACTGCCCAATCTATTGATGGTACGAAGAGAGCGCTCAACAGCCTGCTTAACGTCATTGTCATCTTCATCTTCGGGATGAGATCATAGTCGTAGGGACTAATGTCGGGAGAATATGGGGGGTGATAGAGGACTTCCCAGCCCCAGCGATCCAACAATGCCGACACAACGCCTGCTGTGTGTGCCCTAGCATTGTCATGCAGAACGATGGGCGGTGTAACCATGGGGTGGCGCCGTTTCCTTCTCAGAGCTCCTCGGAGATGGTCTTGCAGAAACGAACAATAGTACGCCGCATTAACGGTTTGCCCTCGGGGAACAGTATGGCAGCGCTTCCGTACCATCAATAGATTGGGCAGTGCCAACGGGATCCAACAACTTCCGCATCGCTGGGAACACGTACGCAACGGTGGGGACTACATCGAGGGCCTGTGAAACTTGGAACCATCTAAGTGAGTTATTAATCCAGTTATAACTAAAGTGCCAAAACTAAAAAACCAACCCATGTACATAGTGTCTTCTTCTCCTCTCCAATTGGCCTAGTTAGGACCACGCTTATTCAACTGGAGGGTCTTGATCGCCCAGTATCGACGCATTTTCTGCCGGTGTAACTCCTTTCTTTCAGTAGTCCAGGGAGTACCTTTCTTCCGAGGTTTCTCCTGAAAACCATGGACTTCCTGCAAAGCACGCCTCACAGCCATGCAGATCTGATATTTCCAGTTCGTTAATGCCCTTCTCAGTTTCCGTCAACCACATGGTACGAACCTTCTTATTGTGCCAGAAACTGAGCAAACGATTGCTCTTTCTTGGAAAAGGTAATCTCGCTATATGGTCGCACAATCAGAGAGTTTCTC
Source organism: Meconema thalassinum (assembly GCA_946902985.2). Classification (NCBI taxonomy): domain Eukaryota; kingdom Metazoa; phylum Arthropoda; class Insecta; order Orthoptera; family Tettigoniidae; genus Meconema; species Meconema thalassinum. Next base: position 936,033,657 of record OX336390.1, read on the forward strand.
TATACTGTATGTTTGTAGAGTTTGGAGCTATGTCGCCTACGAAATTCTTCATCAACCTTAACAGGACCGAGGATCTTCCGGAGAATTCTCCTCTCTCTAATTTCCATCTTCTCTATCAGCCCCCTTCCGTTTAAAGAAAGACACTCCATGGCATATAAGGCTTCTGGCCTTATAACTGACTTATAATGTTTCAATTTCAAGTTACGAGATAAGCACTTCTTGTTGTAAGTGTTTTTCGTCAACTGATAGGCCATTTCTAATTTATTGACTCTCATGGATAACGCTGCCCTTTAAGACAAGTTGGATTCAATCCATTCTCCGAGATACGTAGATCAGTCCTCTTGATCTCTCCCTGCTCCAAGAGCATCTTACTGCTAGCTTCTTTTATGTTAGTGAAGAACTGTGTTTCTCCAGCGACACTTGAAGACCTACTTTGGCTGCCTGTCGTCGGAGGCAATGTATCTGGATTGATGCTGTATCCATAGAGTCAGCAATCAGTGCTATATCGTCAGCAAAAGCCAGACAGTCTACAAATAGTCCGTCCGTCTTGCGACCCAGGCATTTCCCACTCTGAACACCCAAGGTGGTCAGTTCCATGCGCCACTCCCTCACAACCTTCTGAAGAGCACAGTTGAAGAGAAGTGGGGAAAGGCCATCCCCCGTTTTTATTTCAAAGCTTTCCGAAATCTCACTTCTAAGTTTAACCTTCGAATGGGTGTTAGTCAAGGTTAATAAAATGAGCCTGAGAGTTTTGTTATCCAATCCTAGTTCTTGGAGGATTTTATTAAGTGTTCCTCTATCAGTGGAATCATAGGCCTTTCGAAAATCAACAAAGGTGATAACCACACCACGGTTCCTCACTTTGGAGTATGCAATTACAGTTTTAAGATTGAGAATCTGTTCCACACAGGATCTGCTCTTCTGAAAGCCTCCTTGATATTCTCCGATATGACTGTCCAGCGGACTTTCAGCCCATGTTAATAAGGCCTTGGAGAAAATCTTGCAAGTTACCGGGACAAGAGAAATCCCACGGTAAATATTTAAGTCTGTAAAATTGCCTTTCTTGTGAAGGGTACGAATGAGAGCTGATGTCCAAACGGGTGGTAGAACTCCCGTTTCCCAGATGTTCAGTATAATCTCAGTGAGCGTGTTTCCGGCATTGCTTCCAGCACACTTCCAGAGTTCACCAACAATTGAATCTTCACCGGCTGTCTTATTGTTCTTAAGCGAGTCCGGGTTTGGTGAAGTATGTTGGTACTCAAAGCCTTCACTTGGTGGATCACAATTCAGCAACTCCTTCAAGTACTGGGCTAAAAGGCCTTCCTTGTCATAAAAAAAACATTTTGCCCTGAAATGAAGACTTGGTGGAATATATTTTCGGAGTGACTGTTTGAAGGTCTTAAGTTCTCTTCAATTTGGGCTAGTTGATTGTTAGTGTAGGTCTGTTTAATTCTGCGAATTAACTTGGAAGTAAGCTGTCATTCTATAAAGTTCTCCCAATTTGCCTTGTTTTTAGTAGAATTCCATATCAACCATACCACCTGTCTTTCAGCTATTGCGTGGTCACATCTCCAGTCCACCACAGATGTTTCTTTCTTCTCATAGGGGGAGCAAGCTCACTAGCCATGTTAACAAGAACATCTTTCAATTGGTTCCAGTTGTTGAACTCCATATTATTCAGTCTTTGACTTACCTCTTGATTGCTCTATGTCAAATTTGATCACCTTAGATGTTCCGTTCAATCTTGTGTTCGTAGGCCGAAGTCTAAATTTGATTTTTGCGAGGTAGTGATCAGAGTCTACATTGGTGCTTTCGAGGACCTTCACGTTGAGGATGAGATTTTCTTGATATTGCATAATGTTCTAACTGGAATTCACCCAACATGGAGTTAGGAGAGATCCAAGTCTTCTGCTTTCTTGGCAGATGTTTAAAGGCTGTCGATTTCATAATCAAATCAAAAGTCCTGCATAATTCCACCAATCGTTCACCATTGCGATTAGTTCACATGCGTGCTGGATAATTGCCCACAATGTTTTTGTATTTTTTCTCCCTTCCCAATAGAGCATTGAAGTCACCAAGAAAGAATACCCTTTAGCTCCTCCCAGAATTTATCAGTTCTGTCTGGGTAGCGTTTGTTGTCCTGGTTGGTTGTGTACATGCACATTGATCAAAGTGTAACCCATATTAGCACATTGAAGAGAAATGATATATACACGACTGCTCGTGGACGTGAAATTGACAACCGAATCCAGAATTTTATGACCTATAAATCCTGTACCTACTTGGGGAACGTTCTTCATTACCCATTGACCCACTTTCCCTTTGAGGATTCTGTACCCTTGGAACTCGAAGGCATGCTCCTTGAATCTTGTTTCTTGTATAGCTGTCAGTACTATGTTATTTCATGTTGGTGTGTCAGTGAGGTGCTTGAGTTTTCCCACTTTGAGCAATGAATTAGCATTGAAGGTAGCAAAGAAAGTAGGCTGTCGTGATTTGATCTTGCGTCCAGTGATTTCAGTATGCTCCGACTTATCGTTAAAGCATGTTGGTGCGGTCTCTCCAGATTCCGAAGGCCCTCAAGCATCACCAAAGGCTGCGGTGGATTGGATACCAACTGGGGTAGTGCAATTTGCGAACTTTCCTTCCATGCTGAGTTGAAGATCAATCTTCAGGGGATAGTGACAAGTCACCCTCCGCGACACGCTAGTATCTCCGTCATCATGTTCATGGTCACACTACAGTCTTCATTATCCAGTGTTAAGCAGTCAATCTACGCGGAACTTATAATCAGTGTTATCACGGGACGAAGTTATGGTCAAGTGATAGAATATTTTCGTGATGCGAAGAACTTAGAACTTTGAACAGTTCTTTTTGTGAAGCGACATTTAGGCTTCATGAACTGTTGACACTTAGATTTTCAACTTTATTTGGACATATGGTAGACTTTGTCTACAAGCCAAATTTTACCGAGTGGAACTTTGTTGTTCCCAACTCATCAGTGACGAGCTTTTGTCTCGGTAGTTTAAAAGATCAGCCATGACCACATTGCAATATTCTTCGGATACCAGTCTTGCATTTTGATCAGATCAAATTAGATGACAATTGGAGATGCATATCTCAAACTTATACAGGAGCTTAGAGAGGCCCATCTTAACAGATGCGTGTTGGGAGTACCCATTATCCGAACACAGGGATTAGCCAACGTTGGGGCCAGCCGTGTCTAACGCATGTCTGGAAGGTGCATAACCTTACCCGCTAGTTAGTTTATATTATACTAGGAAGCTACAGATCTGAATCATATGCTTAAGATTATAAGTGAATCAACTAAATTGAATGGGTCACAGCTGTATCAGAGCTACAACTGACTATTACCATGGATCCCAAGGATCGAACTCTTATTCATCAGATAGCGTCAGCTATAATGACTTTCAACAGGAACAGTTTAGTTCGAGTGTATTATGAAGCAGATATAGGACTAGCCATCATGATTTGCTAAGAAATTTGAGGGTAGGCATGGAAGCAGATACAAGGATTTACGTACTCGTCCAATGGGACGAATAAAGAGGGACACTTCTGGGAGCGGAACTTTAATAGGACCGGCCAGGAGGCCCGGCTCTACAAGAACTTCAACAATGTAAGCTACATTTACAATTTTCTATAACTTGTGGTATTTGGAAATTTTCGTTTTGAAGAATTATCAACACACAAATTTATCTTCAGTTTGCCGTAGCAAACCAGATTCGAATGTTATGGTGTTCAGGAACACTTGTTCTGCTATTTCAAGTCTATGAAAGGCTTCAGGAACACTTTATTTTGATTTTCTATTTTTGTCATCGAGGTCATCAGCCGTATGATCTTCTCATCTTAGGTTTTTATTTTAGAGAAGATGGACATATTTTCTCATCCACGGATTCATTTAGTTTTGTCCATAAAATTCCAAGTTTGGGGAAATAGAGAATTTTCAGCCAAAACCTACATTGAAAACCGGCAAGAAGTGGACCGAAAAACGAAGGGAAGCTCACCGAAGAAGAATGCGTGAATACTGGGCCAATGTGAAAGAACGAGGGAAAAGACAGTTGAAATAACGTGGTCCATAGACGACCGAAACTATATTAAAAAAAAAAGATTTTGATAATAATAATCATATTAAGAGAATCCAACTTAGCCTCTTTCACTCCAACTCAGCACGTAACCTACACGAGGTGCCCCTGTTAAGTCGAGCAACCCAGTGGAAGGTTGGGTAACCAATCCCAGCGGGAAGCTGGGTCGACGAACCGATCAGTGCTGGGGGCTCCCAGGCTTGAAGCCTTGGTAGTATAGAGAAGCCAGAAAACACCTTGAGGCAACCTCTAGGGCTAACAAACTTAGTTGCAACATGGATGCGTATGCGTCCAAAACAAACTCAAGTCAAGTGAGCATGATGGCAAAACATTTCAACAATTATTTTACCCCAGGGGGTAAGTCTTCGGATAAATCCCTCATCGTGAAACCTGCGACACACGAGTCTCATTCGGATTCTGGGGGAGACTCGACATTATGCGAGAGACGAGTCGGAGCGTCTCTGTGTATCCCAACCAGTCAGAAACTCAGAACCAAATCAAAAACCTTTCTAGCAACGTTCAACATTAACACCCTTACACAAATTGGCAAACTGAAAACTCTCACCGACGCACTACTTGAAAATCAGATATCATTGCCCTACAAGAAACACGTTACCCAGACGAAGAGACTTTCGAATCTGAAGGTTACCGCTTTTTCAAGAGCAGAGCTCAAAAGAGGGTCTTCAATGGATCTGTGATGCTTGGAACAGCGTTTGCTGTGAGAACCAGAATCCTTAAGTCGGTCGCAAATTTTGAGCCAGTTAATGACCGATTATCCATATTAACAATCAAATGCGCCAACAAAACCTACAGCCTATTTAACGCACATGCCCCCACAAATGACAAGAACAGATCTGACCCGGACGAAGTGGATAACTTTTGGGACCTACTGGATGAAAAGCTCGCCAAAATTCCTAAACACCATGTTAAACTTCTTATGGGGGACTTCAATGCTCAACTTGGTCGAGAACACAAGTATAGGAAAATCATTGGAAACTATCCTGCCCACAAAAGAACCAATCAAAATGGTGAGAGATTGGTCTCCATTTGCGAAAACCATAACTTGCAGATCATGTCGACACACTTTCGCCATCTTCCCAGAAAGCAGACAACATGGCGATCTCCTGTCGACGCCATCGGAGAGTTTCAAATAGATCACGTCGCAATCTCTAGGAAAGCATTATGAATGTTAAGGTTAAAAAAGGCATAAACGTGGCTTCAGACCACTATATGTCCATAATTAAATTCAAACCGGTCCCTTCAAACACCAACAAGACGCCCAAACAAATTATTCGCTTCGACACTGATAAACTCAAACAGAATGTAACAGAGTTCCAGGAAAAGGCTCGACCAATCGACTGTGACTTTAACAACACAAAAAAACGCCTGATCGAGGCTGCCAAGGAAATTGCTGAAATTAAAAGAAGCAAGAAATACGCCTGGTGGAATGATACATGTGTTTCAGTTCTCAAGAAAAGGCTCGATGCATGGAAACAATATTACTCAACAAAATCGCAAACTGATTGGGAAACCTACAAAGCCCAATGAGCCCAGACAGCTAAAGTGATCCGAGCTGAGAAACGTAAATAATGAAAAGTCACTTATTGAGAAGATCGACCAAGACTTTAAAAGAAACAACACCAGAGAGTACTATGGAAGGTTCAAAAGGAAACTTACGGGTTATAAACCTCCGTCGTTATGTTTTCAGCGAAAGGACAGTACACTGGCGACCTCAAATGAAGAAAATTGTACCATCCTAGCTGATTACTTTAAGAATTTACTAAATTGCGACCAACCCAAAAATCCCATCAAGACCGAGGAATCCATTCGCAGATGCCCAGAATCAAGACCACCCAACAAAGACGAAATCAAGCGTCACATTGCTCGACTAAAAAACAACAAAGCGCCCGGGGAAGATTCTGTAGTTGCAGAACTTTGGAAATATGCTCCCGTAGAAGCAGTTGAAATCTTGCAGAAGCAAATAGAACAAATTTGGAAAAATGAAATTCTACCAGAAGATTGGAAAACGGCCTTGATCCATCCGTTACACAAGAAAGGCAGCATGAAAAACGTCAACAACTACAGAGGAATATCCCTCCTACCGGTAACATACAAAATTCTCTCACTTGCTATCCTGGAGCGATTAGAAGCCGAAGTCGAGCATCAAATAGGAGAATACCAAGGGGGATTCAGAAAGGGTCGTTCAACTGCCGAACAGATCCACAACCTCAAAACAATCATTAGATATTGCAATCTCAGGTCCAAATCGTACGTATCAGTCTTTGTGGACTTTAAGAAGGCTTACGATTCGATAGACCGCGAAGTTCTGTTGAACATCCTCAACGAATTCGGGGTTGACCTGAAACTGCTAGCATTAATTGGAGCCACCCTAACTGAAACAAAGCCTCCGTGGCTTAGGCGGCAGCACGCAGGCCTCTCACCGCTGGGTCCGTGGTTCAAATCCCGGTCAACCCATGTGAGATCTGTGCTGGACAAAACGGAGGTAGACAGGTTTTTCTCCGGGTACTCCGGTTTTCCCTGTCAAAATTTCATTCCAGCAACACTCTCCACTATCATTTCATTTGTCATTCATTTAATCATTGCCCCAGAGGAGTGCGTCAGGCCTCGGCAGCCGGCACAGTTCATATCCTCGCCGCTAGATGGGGGCTTCATTCATTCCATTCCTGACCCGGTCGGAGACTGGAAGCAGGTTGTGGATTTTCATTCTTTTCTAACTGAAACAAAATCCAAAGTAAAGTTCCTGGGATGTCTGTCGGATTCCTTTGAGGTCAAAACGGGAGTCAAACAAGGTGACGGGCTCTCTCCAATGCTTTTCAACTGCGTCCTCGAAAAAGTCATTCGGACCTGGCGAACAAAATTATTAGAAACTGAGTATAGCCCTCTGAGAATGGGAGCAAAATCCAAGGGGATCATAGTCGACTGTCTAGCATTTGCTGATGACATCGCCATTCTGTCGAACGACATAGAAACTGCTAAGATGCAAATCGACCTTTTAAAAGAAATCGCTGAACAAACTGGTTTGCAGATATCATTCGAAAAAACAGAAGTAATGACCTAATGACCAACATCAAAGACGCCCCAGCAAAACTGCAGACAAAATACGGGAAGATCAACAGAGTGGAAAAATTTAAGTACTTGGGAGAGATCATCATGAAAAGTGGACTGGACAAAGAAGCACTCAAGGAACGAGTACCCAAACTTGAAATAGCCTAACAAAAATCGCGCTCAATATACAACAAAAAATGCCTGTCCAAAAATACTGAACTACGTCATTATGAAACTGTTCTGAAACCAGTAGTTATGTATGCAGCCGAAACCCTATCCCTAAATGCTAATAAAGGACTCCTTGAAGAACTGGAGAAAAAAGAGCGCAAAATCGTCAGAGGTATAATGGGATCAAATTACAAGAATGGTATCCACTATAAAAAATCCAACAAAGAAGTCTACAGTGAAATAGAGAAAATTTCAGAATCGATCCATAAAAGGCGGGCACGGTATTACGGTCATCTCAAACGAATGGACGGAAACAGGCTGACTAAACAGATTTTTCATTTCTTTGACTCCAAACCCAAAACCACAATGCGTTACGGGATTGGAATATTTTATGACGCGGAAGGCCATCGAATGGTTACAGAAAGCCTGTATCAAATAGGAAATTTCTCGAGTTTGTATAATTATAAACAATCATGGTGATGTCACTATATGACAATTCTTGGACAGGGTAGACACGATATGAAGTAATATGGATTGCTGTGATTGGTGAAATTGGTATAAATGAAGCTTCGTGTTTGAAAAAAAGCTAAGGCTTGAAAATAAAAACAAAGGTAATAAATAATTACATGTAAAAAAAAAATAAAGAAGAATGTTGAAGTTAGAAACGAATGTGTATCATTCAGTCGTGAAATGTGATCATGAATAAATATGGTATATTAAGGCTTTCACAGCCCGGATTATATAAATAATTCATGAATTATTTAAATAAATATGGTGTTATGTGTAGTGTCAACCATGATGATGGTTAGATGACTATAAAAAAAAATATGTTGATGAAAAAGTATAATAACTATAAATAGCACTCTTGTTAAATGAAGAGCCAAATGATTATTTAATGTAGCCATCACAGATAAATTTCAGTATAAATTTTCTCGTGTCTCAGATGAGTTACCCTTTTGTTTGTCCAACCGTTTGTCTATTAAAAAAACTTAGTTTTGACGATGCCTTACCATGGTCAAAAATAAATAAAATCCAAGTGGATTGAATGCATAAATAGATTGGGCATAGGCTAATATAATATTGTAAAAATTGATAAATGACCAGCCATTTGAAATCAAGGATATTTTTGTTTTAATTAAGTTCCATAACTAAATAAATATTTAAGATTTTTGAACAGTGAATATTTTGAATTTAAATAAAATTTAAATAATTTGTAATTATTGATAATAATTTGTTGCTTAACCCTAGAACTGCGGACCGTCTTCCAGGAAGACGGTGTGTTGTTTAATCAAGTGCGACCGTCTCTCTGAAAGACGGTCTTGGAATTCAAATATAGTACTACTGTTAGCCTTCAGATGGCACTAATTTCAAGTTATGCTGGTTCCCGATGCTTTTATCTTTCGTAGTGTAAGTCTTTGGCAAACAAATGACAGTATGCAAGCTATTATTTGGCTGCAGAAGTACTTCCATGTTGATATTGAAGTTGCATTGAGCAAAATGGCCGCCAACTATGTAGACGATTCAGAAATTTAGCACTTGATTTTTGACGATTCGTGTGATAGTATGGACGATGACAGTGATTATTGTGTGGATTCGTATGAAAATGAAGATGTTGAAAGTAGTGGCAGTGATACCGGCGAACAGGATGTCACGCAAGTTATGGAAATCCCCATCAATGCAAGCGATGTTTATCATGTTCCGAAAGACCCTGTACACATGCCTAATGTTAGCCGTGAGGTGGTAAGTGTGAACTAGACTGATATTCAACCCAAAGAAAGTGACTTTCCAGGTAAAAATGTACCGTTTATCGTTCATCATCCTGGGCCTGTGAACTTGCCTCCCCGTAATCGCTCGCCGTTTATGTACTTCAAAATCGAGAAATGTCATTTTTGTAAAAATAATTTCTTTTTAGTAAATAACAGGAATTAATTGAAACTGGTTCTTGAATTAGTAACAAAAAACTACGAACTTTTCATTTATGATGTCTCTGATGAACATTTAACTCGGCAATATGGTTTTCTAGAGCAGAAAAGTCAATAATTTTTTATTTTTTTATTTTTTATAAAATACTTTTTATGATTAATTCAAAGTGACGAGTCTGAATGATTCACCTATATCAATATAATATAGAACAGTCTTTCAGCTTTATATTGGTGTATGATAAGTCATATTCATGAAACCAGTATGCTTACAGATACCAAATTCCTTTAGTGTGTACTTTATGGGAATTTGCTGCAGCATTTGACAGATAAACCTGCAGCAGTTCTAGGGTTAATATTGTATAGTGAAAATATAAATTGATTGATCTTGTCAACGATTATGAGAATCAAGATAAACAAATATCAGAAATTTTTGAACTTATGATGAATATAAATAATTTTGATTAGTTGTTCTGGATAAACATGATAAATGATTTAAACAAATGGTCATGTGGATCAGAATTTTCTCATTTGAATGAAAAATTTGCGGATCAAGAACAGATGGTCAAATAAACATTCTTCATACGATCAAAGTTCTTTGAATCCTTGTTTATGAACAGTAATATTTGCTCACATGTCCGACAAATATTTATGTTTATTTAATTAACTCAAGAAAATGTTAAAATCAAACTCAGAATTGAACAGTGAACTTATGAATTTTGGCAAGTGAAAAGTGAAATTAATTTATCAACGATTGATAATGTCTAGTTAACAGATTGTATATAGTCACAGTAGGGACGATTTATTTTGCCCTGAATGACCTACAAATTTGTAAATATTATTCACCTATAGGATCGATGCCAATGGACTCTAAATTTTGGCAATCGATAATCTTCAAAGTGCTTTTGAGTGTGTTGAAAATTCTATTTATTGTGTGTTTATGTATGAGGATTTTTCTTCATGCATTATAGTGCTAATTTTTGCATCTTAAATTTCTTTTAAAATTTTAATTATAAATAAAATGAGATCTTTTAGAAATTGTGGTATTTTTATTTCTCCATTCTATCATTATTGCTGCATCGAACCGAGAATCAGTGAAGCAAGTTCAGTTAATTTTGTTGTTGTTTGCTTTTCACCCGGTTGGCGCCCCGAGATCTTTAGTCTCGTGCTAGCTGATTTTCGGTAACATGCACACGTGGTCGTTGGAATTCGGTCTAAATGGGCACAGTATAAAGACTTGAAACTTTAAGTTAAGAGATTAATCAAATGGGAGATAGAAGAGTGTTGGCGGGACTTCACGGCCAAATTGGAAGAAGACAGTAAAAATAACAAGAGGCTCTTGTACAGCATTGTGAAAAATAGAAATAAACCTTATGTACCAGTGAAGGCCATTGAAACTGAATATGGAACGGTTGTATGGAATAAGATGAATATAAGACACGAGATGAGATTGCACAGTATGTTATATGATGGAAAAGATGTGAAGATAAAGGAAGGAGTAAGTTCTGAGGATGAAAATGAGAAAAAAGAAAGAAAGCCTCCACTGACCTGGTCAGAGGTTGAAAACCCTTTGAAGAACATGCGTAAAGGCAGGTCACCTGGTATAGATGAAGTGAGCGCTGACGATAAAAGCTGCAGGAATTCCTGGACTTCACTGGTGGTTCATGCCATATGGAAGGAAGATCAGATCCCAGTAGAGTGGACAAAAGGGATTATGGTACCCCTTTTTAAAAAAGGAAGTAGGAGAAATTGTAAGAACTACAGAGGAATCACACTCCTGTATCATGGGTTAAAATTCATGGAAAACAATTATTGATAAGCGACTCAGGAACATCCTTATGCCTCAGTTAGAAGCAGAACAATATGGATTTAGGAGTGATAGAACAACTATTGACCTCATCTTTACTATTATGATTATTATAGAAAAATACTGGGAGAAAGGACGAGATATCATTGTCTTCTCGGATCTTGAAAAGGCTTATGAGAGCTTGCCTAGGGACAAGATATGGGATTGTCTACCAAGGAATAACATATCAGAATCTTGTATCAGTAAAGTGAAAATGTTGTATAGCCACTGTCAGAGCAGTGTTCAAATAGGGAGTAAATATTCAGATTGGTTTGTTACATTAAAGGGAGTGCAACAAGGAAGTGCATTGTCACCATTGCTGTTCATCTCTGTAATGGACAAAATCATAAAAAGCGTAAAACAACAGCATCTTGAAACGGATTTCACGGCATTGGCCTTTGCGGACTATGTGGTGATTTGGGGTTGCACAGCTGAGGGAGTACAGAAGAAATTAAATACCAGGAACAACCAATTTAATGAGTTTGGACAAAGACAGTAGCCATGAAGGTTAGTAGACAAAAGGGTAATTTGAATATCATGTTGGATGGAAGGAACTTGCAAGAAGTTGATCAGTTCCAATACCTTAGCAGCATTATAACTCGAGATGGTCGTTGCTCAGTGGAAATTACCAATAGCATTCAGAAAGGAGCTAATCTGTACCACTAAGTCAGGAATCTCCTTTGGGACGGTCAAATTCCTTCAATATCAAACAACATTGTACAAGGCCTACTTTGTACCAACAACAATATCATCATCATCATCATCATCATCATCATCATCTTGTACAGTTTCCAGCCCCAGGCTGGGTCTGTTTGGAACATAAGCCTCGCCACTTAGTTCTTTCTTCCCACCACCTCTCCGCTGTCACTCTGGTCCAGTCCTCGCCTCTCTTCTTGACACATTCCTCCACTCCTTTCAGCCATCTATCTCTTGGTCTTCCCCTTGGTCGTTTCTTCTGCATCTGCATCTCATGTATCCTCTTGGGAATCATCTTCTCATCCATTCTCTTTAAGTGTCCATACCACCTCAGTCTTGATGTCTCAATCCTACCTTGCAGGGGCTCCTCTTTCACCATTTCCCTGACCTTTTCATTCCTCACCCTGTCTCTTCTTGTTACTCCGATCCTACTTCGCAGGAACTTCATTTCACCTGCCTGTATTCTGCTTATGTCTCTTTTCTTCATTGTCCACGTTTCTGAAGCATAGGACAGTATCGGGATATAGTAGCTTCTGTATTACACTTCCTTGCTTTTTTGTGGGACATCTTTATTCCACATTAAGCTCCTAATGCTTCTCAGAAATGCTTCTGCCTGTCTGCCACGTTCCGTAATCTCTTTGTCATTTCTCCCATTTTCCTCCACTATACTTCCCAAGTACTTGAGTCTTTCCACCTTCTTCAGCTGTCCACCTCCAAGTGTTATCCCACTCATTGGTCTGTCCTTTTTCCTGGTCGTTAACAGGATCTCACATTTACTGATGTTGAACTTCCATCCGTACTCTGCCACTGTTTCTTCCCAAGCCTTCAGTTGCTCCTGAATTTCCTCCTCCTTGTTTCCCCAGACCATGAGATCATCTGCAAACACCATTGCTTTCATCTTATCTTCTCCTATCTTTCCTGCTATCCGTGTCATTACCTCGTCCATAACCACAATAAAGAGAAGGGGCGACAGCGCACTACCCTGTTTCAGGCCACTCATTTGTCTGAACCAGTCTGTTCTTTCCCCACCAACTTTCACACAACTCACACTTCCACAATACATCTCCTTCACTCTGCCTACAGTCTCTTTTTCCACTCCCATGTTTTCCATTGCTGTCCAAACCTTCTCCTTACACACACTTTTCGATGTCCAGGAAGGCCATCAGCAGATCCTCTCCAAATTCGTAGTGGTGTTCCTGGAGCTGTCTGACTGAAAATAAGAGATCCACTGTTGATCTCCCAGGTCTGAATCCATACTGTTCCTCTCTCAATTTTCTCTCCACTTTGGCTCGTATTCTACTTTCTAATATCTTTTCATATATCTTGGCACAGTGTGGTATGAGTGTGACTCCCCTGTAATTTCTGCACTCCTTTCTGCTTCCCTTCTTAAATATTGGGACAATTAATCCTTTCTTCCAATCTTCTGGGGTCTTTTTCTCCTTCCATATCACCCTCATCACACGGTACAGCCACTGTTTCCCAACCTCCCCTGCTGCCTTCACCATTTCAACACTCACTTCATCCACACCTGGTGCCCTTCCTCCTTTCATCTTGTCTATAGCCATTTCCAGTTCTCTCCAAGTCAGGTCTTTTTCCATTCCGGTGTTGTCTTCTCCATCTTCTAATACATTGTCTTCCTCCCTATGACCATTTGGATTCAGCAAATCCTCAAAGTACTCCTTCCACACTGTCATGAGTGCCTCATTGTTGTGTACCTCATTTCCGTTTTTGTCCATTACCACATCCTCTCGCAGACCTCTTCTCTTACTTTTGACCATCCCATAAAGTACTTTCTTATTTCCTCTGCTGTCTTCCTCCATCATCTCTGTCCACTTTACCATCCACTTCTTCCTCTCCTCTGCGACAATCTTCTTTGCTTCTTTCTTCTTTATCTTATAATCTTCCCTTGTCAGATCAGTTCTTTCCTGGAACCACACTCTGAAAGCCTTGTTCTTCCTTCCCACAGCTTCTTTTACTCTCTCATTCCACCATGGTGTCTCTTTACACCTCTTTCTGTTGCTTGTTCTTCCACATACTGCCTCTGCAGCTTCCACCATTGTGTTTTTGAATTGCTTCCATTCCTCTTCCCCTGTTTTAGGATTGTCTGTTGGCATCCTTTCCCTTATTATCTTCTGGAATTCTTCCTTGACTTCCTTTTCCTTGAGTTTCCATACTTTGATTCTCCTTTCCTGGTACTCTGTCCTCTTGCTATCCTTAACAACTCCCAGGTTCATTACAAGTATTCTGTGGTCGCTATCTAAGGCCTCTGATGGTATTACCTTTATATCTCTGACACTTCTCTTCATTTCCCAGTCATACAGCATGTAATCTACCAAATATTTCTTTGTTAAATCACTGCTGTACCATGTTACCTTGTGGCTTTCTTTCTTCCGGAACCAGGAGTTGCCTACCACTAAACCGTTTCTCTTGCAAAAATCCAGCAACTTTCTCCCTTCTTCATTCCTGCTACCCCATCCTTCTGCTCCCAATACATTTTCATATCCTTGCCTTTCACTTCCTACATGTGCATTCAAATCTCCCATGACAATGATGCTCTGCCCATTCAACTGCTGTTGTAGCTCCTCCTCAAAGTCTTCCTTCTCTTGAGCTGTACATCCAACTTGAGGGGCATATACCTGGGCTATCTCCAGGCTTCTTCCCTTTACAGTTATTCTGATCTTCATGATCCTGTCACTTATTCCCTTTACCTCTTCCTTCATTCCATCTCTCACAACTACTCCTACTCCGCTGCTCCTTCCTTCACTGTTCCCACTCCAGTACAACCGGTACCCTTTCCTCAGTTCTCTGCGACCTTCTCCTTTCCATCTTGTTTCTGCCAAGCCCAGTACATCCAGTTTTCTTCTCTCCATCACATCTACAATCTCCTCCACTTTTCCTGTCAGTGTCTGTATGTTTAATGTCCCAACTCTTAGTCCATTAGCATATCCGGGTCGTCGTCGTTTGCATCCGTCCTTTCAGAGGCCTGTTCCTGGTTTGAAAGCAAATATGATATCCACTACTGGCTTGCTAGGCCTATCGTAGCTTCACCAGAGCCCCGTCAGCCGTCACTTTTCAGGGTTCCCATAGAGCCTTCACAGCTACCGTAGCGGTCCCGGGGCACACAAAGTCCGCACTGTACTTCACCCCTACTTCATGCAGTTGCCCGTCTCCCACCACGTGGAGGAGGGGTTGGACTTGTGGGAGACACCAACCAACCAACAACAATATATGGCCTGGAAATGTGCACCATTAATAGAACGGATAACAGACTTCAGGCTGGGGAATGACATTTCTGAGGACAATGCTTCAGAAAACGAGACAAGATCAGGAATGAAAAGATTCGTGAAGATATACAAGTGAAACCACTTAAGGAAACTATAGCAACATCAAGGTCGAGATGGTTCAGTCACTTGAAGAGGATGGATCTAAACAGAGTCGCACGGAAATGGTTTGATAAGGACATAAAAGGAAAGCAACCTAGGAGAAGACCAAGGACATGATGGATCTCCCAAATAAAAGATGATCTGCAAGATAGAGGAGTGGAATTGTGTAAAGTTGAAGAACAAGAATTTTAATTGCATGGACTGAAATGGAGAGCGCTCTTACACCGCACCCGGGAGTCTGGAGATGGTTAAATGATGATGATGATGATGAACCTGTGTAATTGTGGTGTGAGTAGTACTGATATCTCGCCAGGAGATGGCAGTTGGGTTTGAACTGCAGTTGTCTTCCCGCTCACTGCGTATCACGCATTCCAAAAACATTAAGTTGGTCACCGTTTCCATTACTGTACCTGACACACTATTAAAAGTAAGAATAGCGACAGTAGGAAGGAAGATAACAATACACACACACGTGAAACCCGATAACTAATTATCATGCAGGAAGTAGCAGCAACTGAATGCTAGCCGATATATTTAGATTTGGAATAAGTAGGCCACACATGCGTACTGCAAGACCCCCCTTACCCAGTTGCAGCGTGTTGAACTGCCATCTCCTGGCGTGATGGCATTAGTGTGTTGTGTATATTTGTAATTTAGAAGAGGATTGGGAAGCAAGCAGCCATGACCTTACAGTTACATTAGGAACCATCTCAGCATTTTCCTGTAGTAGAAGTGGAAAACCACACAAAGCCACTCCCAGGATGGCGGAGGTGGGAATCATACCTGTTTTTTCACAGTTTTGCCTCACAAGGCTGAGTGTACCCAGTTCCAGCCCTCAGACCAGATTTAAATTTGAAGCGTATGCGGGAACAAACATCTATGTTACATTTATTACTTATTGAGAAAGACAGCAGTAAAGGTGACTGATAACCGTGGCACAGGGCTACGCAGTAAGACGTTACATAGACTTTTATTCCTTAAACAGTTCGAGTGGGAAGCAATGTACCTTAGACTTTTGTTCGTTATTTTTAAAGTGCATTTCGCTTCACAATTTCGGGAATACTAAAGCCACCTTTTGAGATATGCTCGAACTACTTGCAAATAGGATATTCAGAAAACATTGTAGCTGTTTGTTCCGTGAATATCTCAAATTACACAACATGTAACATAGACTTTTGTTCCCGCATACGCTTCATTTCTTGGAACACGAGGTGGTTACCTCATAATTGAGACTCCCTTTCAATTAAGGAAGAGCGGCTTCGGTGGCGTAGTTGGTATCAGGCAGAGTTTCTATGCCCAAGATCGCGAGTTCAAACCCGGCATAAGTCGTCGGATTTTTTAAGAACGTTAAAAATCCCTCAGTATGCCTTCCTTCGGAGAGGAAGTAAAGATGGCGGGCCCATGTCATAAATTTATGGTATGTAAAAGGACATTCCACTAACTACAATTTGTAGGTTGGATTTGATTAATGCTCTATTAAATTCCAACGTCCACCACCAAGTGCCGCTTACGGTGGCATCTAGTAGCCAAGTTCACAGCTAGGTGTCGTTGCCGGTAGCATATTTTTTATTTTAGCAAAAGTAGGGACTACTTGAAATTTATCGTCTGCAGCCCATACCTGAATTATAGACAACACACACTAAAATACAGCCATCACAATTAACATCACTTATCAGACAGTTTCTACACACATCCAAAGTATACGGCGCTACACGACCATGTTGTCGCAGCCCCTAAACTTAAGAACCAACCAATTAAGGAAGCTAATAAATATAATTTCAGACGAGTTGAGAAAATCCCGATCTGAAAGAATGAAAAAGTACTGGAAAGAGCGCAAGAACCAAGCAGTACTACCTTCAAAGAAGAAGTGATTGTGGTCCAATGTGACCAATCAAGATTAATAATAATAATAATTTGACATTTTCTACAAACTACCATACTCTTAAACCAAGTCCTCAAGCTGAATTAATTCTAGGGTTATAATACTTTGCATACTTACATTGAGGACCAGAGCATTGGAGTTGAGGTCATCCATATCCTCCAGCAGAATTATGTCAGGTTTTTCCACCCTGAGATTAATGGTCATCATACTTTCTTCCTTAGGCTGAGAAACTTTATGATCATCAACCACTTTCGACGGACCACTTTTCAGTCCAGCGCTATATTTTGAATGGGCCTTAGCTTCACCTGCTGTGGTACTTAAAGGTTTACTTTTAAGTTCACCTGCACTTGACTGAACAGTAGTAAAGAAATTTGCTATTTTCATCAGATAATCAGCACTCAGAACAAGGTTGAATCCAAAAACGCGAACATCAACTGAAACAGAGTCAATTAAAATCACATTATTATAGAGAATTAATATTTAACTAGCTGTACCCAGCATGCGTTGCAATTATGCAATTCCATTATGGAATCGAGCAAATTTGACATGTGTTGGCGTTGAAACTATGTTTATAGAAGTGCTTTTGGATACCCAATATTTTCTACAATTTCCGCTAACTGCCTCTAAACTATTGTAAAATGGACTTACTATCTCAGAAACATTCGTGGGAGTGTGCTCAACAACTCACCAAAGTTTCATCGTAATCGGATGAAAGGTATATGAATGCATACGGACCTTGTTGAAACAATTTGCTTGCCGTCACCCACTTGTAGAATCTACTGGTGTGCTACCTATTGTAACGGATTTACTAAGTCAGAAATCTTTGCAGGAGTGTAAACAACAACTCACAAAAATTTAATCGTAATTGTATGAATGGTTCAAGAATTCATACGGGACTTTGTTGAAAAAAATTGTGCGCTGTCACTCATTTGTTGAATCTACTCGTGCGCTACCAACCCTAAAATGGATTTACTAAGTCAGAAACCTTAACGGGAGTGTACACAATAACTCATTAAAGTTTCATCACAATCGGAAGAATGATATATGAAATCATACAAGATTTTGTTGAAATTATTCGCGTGCCGTCACTCATTTGTTGAAACTGCTTGTGTGCTACCTGTTGCAAAATGGAATTCCTACGTCAGAGACATTCGCAGAAGTGTACACAACAACTCACCAAAGTTTCATCGTAATCGGATGAATGGTATATGAACGAATACGGTACTTTGTTGAACGATTCGTACACCGTAACTCATTTGTTGAATCTACCATCATGCGCTATCTACTGTAAAATTGATTTTTTTAAAGTCAGAAACCTTCGCAGGAGTGTACACAACAACTCACTCATCGCAATCATATGAATGGTTTATGAAGGCATACGGGATTTTGTTGAAACTATTTACACGCTGTCACTCATTTATTGAATATACTCATGCGCTACCTATTGTAAAATGGATTTACTAAGTCAGAAACCTTCCCAGGAATGTACACAACAACTCACCAAAATTTCATCGCAATCGGATGAATGGTATATGAACGCCTTGCCAACACTCATTTTTTGAAACTACTCGTGCGCTATCTATTATAAGTTGGATTTACTATGCCTATAACCATCCCGGGAGTGTGCACAACAACTCACCAGAATTTGATCGCAATCGGATAAATGGTACATGTACGCATAAGGGACGAACAAACAAACATTCATGTTTACATATAGTAAAACACATGTTTTCTATTACTTTTAATCAAAGGCTATGAGCTGGTTTTGTGTTTTGAAAAAGATCTACAACAACACCCAAGTGTATTAATTCAAAAAAGTAATGAACATAAACCAAGCATGGAACAAATATATTATTATTATTAGGAAGGAAGTTGGGATGGGAAAACTAAATGAGAGAATTGAGAAGAATAAACTAAGGTGGTTTTGGACATGTAAAGAGGATGGAGGAAAATGGAATACCAAGACAGATGCTGGAGGCAAATTACTAGGGTAAGAGAGCAAGGGGAAGACCTAAAACAAGGTGGATCGATTCAGTGAAGAGAGGTCTGGACTGCATGGAGGGTAGCAGAGAACCTCCCATTTGAATTTCTGCAGAGTGCCCCGACTGTGTTGGCCTTATGAGGTCGTGCATTGTCATGGAGCGACCACGGCGGCTATGGCATTCACTGTCACTCGGCGGTCCTGGGTAATGAGTGCATCAACCAGCTGGACGTTGTCATCGGTAATGCAGAGGGGTGCCCCAGACTGGGCATCATCGGCTAACGCCACCCATCCTTCCCCGAAGTGCTTGTGCCACGCCTTGACCCTTGCAAGGGACATGCAGTGTTCGCCGTACACTTATGATATTCGGCGATGAATGTCCGTTCCCCCTACTCCTCCCGCTGTCAGAAACCAAACAACACCTCTTTGCTCTTCGGTTGATGCCTCCATGTCACTGTTTGCAATGTGACTGGCAGCGTTGGATGATTGATGCATGCTGCTGCTCGCTTTGTATCATCACATGACATGCACGCGTGCCCTGTAGCGACGGGCTGTGTCCTTCCACGCTCTGGTCGAAACCACACCTCATTACACACGCCACGATTAGCCTATGTAGTCACCGGTTTGCGCATTCCAGCCTCCGGCTCGTTACTTTTTGAACACACTTTATAAAAATTAGCAATAACAGAGGATAATGGCGATCCCACGGCTACACCATCCAATTGCTCTAAGATTTTACTATGAAAACTGAAATGTGTGGTGGTGAGGGCATGGTAAAACTATATCTCTAGTGAAGATCCCCTGTAACAGGTTTTATATTATCCTCGATAGACACTTAAGTGAATATCGGAACTGACCAGAATATCATCAGGAGACACATGCAGATTGGACAGAATGCGATGAATTCCCGAAGGTTGGCATCTTACCTATGTTTTGATATAGAAAATTACCGAAATATTTGGCCAGATTATAACTTGGAGAATCTATACTGTTAACAATAGGCCAAAGAGGGATCCCATCTAAGATCCAAAAGATGGATATAAATAGAAATTGTGCAAATGTCTTCTGCTTCCAGTTAACTTCCAGTAGTATTTAAATAATTTGTAGCCCAGTTTTATTTTAGAGGTGCCTTCTACTTCATTATATAATTTTATGCCATTCGCTCCAGTAATTTCGATGCCCACTCAAACAGAAACTGACAAACAGACAAAAATCAAAAAGAGTACATCGGTCATTAAACACCTTATTCAGAATAACTACAAAGTTTAGTCAAAAATTCAAAATATTCAGGCAGAAAGCTTACTTTATGTATATAGAAATACTTGAGAATAAATAACAGTAAATGCCAGAATATTTACAGAAAGCCTTCTTATTATAGAGAGCAATCTTGCAATTGGAAAATATAAATATAATTCTCTCATACATACCAAACATATCAGATCCTCGGAGCTGAAATGTGACGTCAATCATGCTTCGAAAAGATTGATCAGATCCACTTGCATCAGACAGGTAGGTAGTGGCAACATTATTGTCAGAAGTGTCTGGCTTACGTTCCATCAGTCTTGTCAACTTGCCTCCTCGACCTGCACGTGTGTCATCTAGTAGACAATCCACAAGTACCACAGATGTAATCAACGTCCCATCAGAATACATGAGCCCCTTAAGAGATAACACGTGCATAGTGAAGCGTGCCAGACCAGCTGAGAAATCATGAAGAAAAGACGAACGCGCCTGCAAAATCAAAACCAACTCATGAGTTTCAAAATTATTGTTAGTATACAATAAAAAAGGTTAAGAAACTGAAGTCATAATCCATCTATGTAAAAGTGACAATTTTCTAGCACGAGGTGACAGTGCAGCAGAGAACATTTGGTTAGGTCATATCTTGCTTTTGATGTTCATCATGCCATTAAACTTCAGGCATGTTTATACAATGATACTGGTGTGAGGACAGGTAAGAAGAGGTGGGTTTGATTTCCACCTCTACCATTCTGGATAGAGAAAACCACATCTGCTTCAAGCAAATACTAGGATGGCACCTAAGGCCATAGCTGCCTACTTCCAATCAAAGTTCTAATTACAAATAGAGACAATAACACTGGTTATCAGAGAGATTTTTCACATACTGAAATATATCCAAGTAGCACAGATGTAATCAATGTGCCATCAGAATACATAAACCCCTTAAGAGATAATGTGCATAGAAAAGCATGTCGGACCAGATTTAGAGCCAAGAAGATATGATGAATCAAACTGTAAATCCAAAACAAACTCATGAATTTCAAAATTCACAATGCACAGCCCCATATGTAAAATAACAACATTGGTAAAAAATCAAGACAGGATGTTAAATAAAAATCTGATGATTTCTTTCGTTTTAAGGGGCCTAACTGTGTGGTTGTCTTTTACTGATGAGAAAGATCAGAGAGAAAAAAATGAATATATAAAACATTTTCCACCATACAGTAATACCAGATAATGCTAATGAAGTTTTTTGGGAGTAATTTTTTATGGTTCATGATACAGTCAAGTGCTAGTTCATGAGCCATGGGCAATGGCTGAGTGGCCTAGTAAGCGGTCTTATCAGTTACTATGGAATAGCACTGGGGATCTTGGACATATTGTGAGTCATGGCCCTCCCTGTGCTTAGGCAGCTAAGGCTACCCAACTCAACAGTTTGTTCCCTGATATGGGACACAAGTAAATAAGGCTAATCTGCTTTCGAATCTTTCTGGAAACCGAATACCACCCGCACATTTTTATACAAAATCGGACGTGAAAAATTGTGATGCGGGTATTAATTGACCCATCCAAATGATAAAGATTTAAATTGCCTGCCACGCGTGAGTATCCGCTATATGGAGCAAGTGCTTGTTCGGGTGTACTCGTTTATTTCAGTCTAGTGGCTTGACCGGTCGCGCAAGCCTAGCACAAGCGTAAGTTGCGTAATAGCATGGCATCAGTAACGTAAAACAAGTGTTCGAAATAGCTAACATGAAATCTCATCATAGGTCGTACACTGCAAAGTACTTGATAGAAGTCTGTATTAGAAACAAATCTTTCGTATTTCAGGTAGTTGCCGCGTAACATTGCAACACTGCGTAACCTTGAACTTGCCGCAGGCACTGCCGTGCGGCTGCAGTGCTGCCTTAGTCCTGTGACCAGCCAGCTGTGATGATGCAAGAGAGTGGCTATTTAAATAGGCTATTATCATTTTTTTGTAAATAAAGTATAGGTAAAAATAACTATTTTGTGTGTTGATTTAAGGACGCTAGGTGCTCCTTTGTGTGCCTTTGCGAGTTCTTTTCAAGACTGTTTTTCTGGCCGCGACCCACGGGAACCACATTTGTGGTCCATGGGATTCCCCATGTGAGACCATATATCGTGTGTCGATAGCAGGCCGCTGACGGGCGACAGTTGCAGACGGAAGCAATTGCTCAATATCATCCACTCACCTTTGCTGGCCCTTGCTGCCACTGAGCTCACTGTCTCCGCTTGCATTCGCTTCTAAACCTCAGTACTCAGTCACAAAGATTTTAAAAGGACTCCCTGTACCACGCCATCCTAACCTATATATAATTTTCCAAAAGAAAAATATGTATTGCCCGTCGAGCCATTATATATTTATGTATTGCCCGTTGAGCCATTATATATTTAAACACAAAATGTGATATATGTTCCGGCATAACTCAACAAATTGCCAGCGTTTTGCCCCGGTGTACCATAGGGCTCTTCAGTTGGTAAGATTACACCTCACCAAGATGCTGGCTAGCACACACTGACTCCCGTAGTGCACTGACTTTGCTCGTGACGTGGGTACACATATATCAAATAAGTCTTTCAATGGCCTTCTCAGTGTGTGCTAGCCAGCGTCTTGGTGAGGTGTACTCTTACCAACTGAAAAGAACAATGGTATACTGGGGTGAAACGCTGGAAATTTGTTGAGTTATGCCGGAACTTTTATCACATTTTGTTTAAATATACATGGGTTGGTTTTTTAGTTTTGGCACCTTAGTTATAACTGGATTAATAACTCACTTAGATGGTTCCAAGTTTCACAGGCCCTCGATGTAGTCCCGCCCGTTGTGTACAACGTGTTCCCAGCGATGCGGAAGTCGTTGGATCCTGTTGACACTGCCCAATCTATTGATGGTACGAAGAGAGCGCTCGGCAGCCTAATTAAAGTCTTCAATGGTACGGAAGCGCTCCCCGTGCATTGTCATCTTCATCTTCGGGATGAGATCATAGTCGCAGGGACTAATGGCGGGAGAATATGGGGCATGATAGAGGACCTCCCAGCCCCAGCGATCCAACAATGCCAACATAACGCCTGCTGTGTGTGCCTTAGCATTGTCATGCAGAATGATGGGCGGTGTAACCATGTGGTGGCGCCGTTTCCTTCCCAGAGCTCCTCGGACATGGTCTTGCAGAAACTAACAATAGTATGCCGCATTAACGGTTTGCCCTCGCGGAACAGTATGATGAATGATCACACCATCCCAATCATAGGCAAGAATCAACATTACCTTCACATTGGTGGGGGTTGGTCGAACTGTTTGTTTCCGTGGTGATCCGTGGTGCTGCCACTCGTTCGATTGGAGTTTTAACTGTGGCTCATAAGATCTGGCCCACCTCTCGTCAATGGTTATGATACGCCGTAAGAAGGCCTCTTCTTTGTGCTCATAACGCTGCAAGTGCATACGACAAGCGTCATATCGCAGCCATTTGTGCATTTTGGTTAAGTCATGCGGAACCCATTTGGACGCAATCTTCCTAATTTTCAGTAAGTCCTTCAGGATGTGGAGGACAGTTGAATGCGCCAGTCTGGTATCTTGCTCTAATTGACGAATCGTTACGTTCCGATCCACCTCTACTAACGCGGACACCATCTGTACATTGTCATCACTTACTGGTGGGTGACCAGGTCAAGGCATGAGCTCCACACGTTCGCGCTCATCTCGAAAGTCTGCAACCGATCTTGCTACCGTTCTGAACGGTAATGCAACTGCACCGCACGCTTCCTGCAATTCTCGGTGACACTGTTTAGCACTGCAACACCTAGCACACTGAATTTTTATCCACGTTCTCTGCTCCTGCTCAGAAAACATTGCGACTGTCTTTCGCGAGCGCTGGTCTCACAATACTCATCTAACAGGCGCGACTGAGCACGATCGGTGGTGAGGACGGGTGAGGTCATGTGCTCTGAGGGAGGGGATGCAGGGCAGCAACCGTCGGTAAAAGTGGTAGTGCCCAACATTGTTGCAACTTGGCACTGAAGCATTGGTGCCAAAACTAAAAAACCAACCCATGTATAATGGCTCAACGGACAAGACATATTTTTCTTTTGGAAAATTATATATTCAATGCCAAGGTAAGGTTATCATTGCTTTGGAGTGAAGCCTCCCGTAGTGCACTGGCTTTGCTTGTGATGTGGGTCCACATATATCAAATACGTCTTTCAATGGTCTTCTCAGTGTGTGCTAGCCAGCGTCTTGGTGAGGTGTACTTTTACCCAGGGGCGGTTCTAGGCGTAGTGCCACCGTGCCATGGCACTGCCCTCTAAGAGAAAATAAATTATTCATAGTCCTGAAAGAGTAATTTCAAACCCCTACATTTAATACCTGTATCTAATTAGTTTCAAATTACTTTGTAGTTAAAATATTCCGTCCGTAAAGTATGATCATTGATTCCATCTTCCCCCAGTGATATCTTGAGCCACGGTCTATACGAGACGGTCGACGCATGCGCAGTCCAATTTACGATCTGTTCCGTAGCCTCTCTCGTCACTCGCTATGAGGAAATATGCTGGGCTCCGTGCCGAATCGAGTTTGGCTCAAAGCGGTACTGAAAGTGAAGTGCAATGCTATCTGTCGGTCATTACGAGGTACTGGGCCAGCGACATGCCTGTCACAAGTTGTCACAAAGGGCGGAAGGGAAGAGGGTGTAGGCCAATGGTCTGATTGGCTGGAAGTAATTTGACTAATTGGTTATTGGTGGGGTGGGGCGTTGGTTGACACAAATTGACAACCAATCGCTCTCACACAAAGAGCATTAATTCTTGATTTCTCTAAAAGGGGGCTCTGCGTCCAACAGTGAAATTTAAACTTGCCGTAATAAATAGTGAAAATAATAAGTATGTATTTATTAATTCCTTATTTGGTAAAGTGAATAACTAAGCGAATGAATAAAAGAGAAAAAAAAGTAAGATCATGACTACCGTAGGCCTACATGGTAAGGCTTCACGGATTACTCTCGGTAGCTAAATATTTATGGTTGATAAACCATCTGCAACTGTCAGGCCTGGATGAAATCGCGCGAATTCCTGTTTGTAGTCTAGTCTATCTTCAGTTCTTGTTAACGGTTCATGGTTATTTTTAGTGAGTCAAGGTATTAAAGAGTCAAACATTGAGTTTGTGTTGTAGGCTATTAGTGAGTGAATGGTTGAGTGCTGAAAAAGTTTCTTTTATATAGGCCTACTGGTATTTTAATATATTTTCTTATCGTATATACATATTATAATTATTCGGTAAGTCCCGATGTGAAATGTTGACTATCAAGATTAGTGTAGGCCCTATAAATACTTCAGAAATCGAACCCTGCTGTGATATAATGTTATGAAAATACCAATATTTTCATATTTTTTACTTGGCACTATCCCTTGTGCGGGACTGGAGCCGCCTCTGCTTTTACCAACTGAAGAGCCCAATGGTACACCGGGGCGAAACACTGGCAATTTGTTGAGTTGTCTGTTAGGTAGTCAGCCTGAAGGCTGGTTGGATCCTCAAACAGTACTGCCGTTAGGTTATGTGGGTGGATTCCCACAGAAACCCAAGGCAGTGCTATATTGAGGCATACTAGGCAAGATGAGGAGTGAGGTAGTTTGCCATTGCTTTCCTCACTGAGTCAGAACAGCAGTACTAACCCTATGAGTAGAACCTTTCACAGCATCCACAGGCACTGACTGTGCCCTGAATGTTATTACTAAGCACCACCCATACCTCAGTAGCTTCCATAAAATCGCAGCCATGAGTGAGACTGAGACATCGGTGAAAAGCCACATTTTACTCTAGCCTGTGCCACATGACAAATGCAAATGTACTGCAATCATCAAGAGATGGCAAATAGTGAGTTATGCTGGAACAATTATCACATTTTGTATTTCAATATCCTAACCTATATCAAGGAAAATGTTCACCTATTATACCCTCACCCATTCTTGAAGGTAAAAATTCGAGAGAGAGAAAAAAAATATTGGTTTTTATAGGTGGGCCTTATTAAGTACCGGGTAATTATTGTGTCCCTTCTTATGTTTTATTTAATGTTATGCAGTACAGTAATAATAGTATACATTTGTTTAAAATAAAGTGACAAAAATATTTTTTTAAATTTTATTTTAAATTCCCATACAAAAATAGGGGTGCAGGGATTATTCAGGGGTGAGTATATACGGTACTAACAATGTTTCGAGCAAGCCTCCAACCTATGGAGGTGATGGAGTCTCACACCCATCTGACAGATTAGGGACTCCTTGGAAACAAACTGATATTTGCATGAAGAATGAGAAGTGGTGGGGCAATTGGAAGAGTTCAATCGCCACCATAGGGAAGATGAAGTATAATAAGGAAGCAGGTTTGGTGGAGAAATCAGAAGAGTTATGTAAATGGGATGGACCCAAAACAAAATAAGATTTATTGAAACAAAGTTCAACGAACAATAAGCAGATTAACAGAAAATATGCTCATTTGGGAGTAATAATTTGAACTTCCCCAAGCAGAGTAGTGTGAGGGAAGGGGTGGCCCATGGCCCATTTACAAGCATTGGCAATAGTTTCCAATATACGAAGGCTGTTTTTAAAGGGCCATTTATTTTTTTAAAATGAACCGAACATTTTATTTTGAAATCACATTTAATTCTAGGTTTTACATACCTTCCTCTATTTTTCTACATAGTTGCCTTGTTTATTTTGGCACTTGTCATACCTTAAAATTAAGTTCTGAAACCCCTCTGCATAAAAGTTTGCCGCCTGCTCTGACAACCAAGAATTCACTGCTGTTTTCACTTCTTCATCGTCGGCGAAACGCTTCCCACCAAGATGACGTTTCAGCTGCGAAAAGAGGTTTCAGGGGCAGAATGGGATACCCATGTTTCATCTCCTGTGATGATTCGACTCAACATGTCATCCCCTTCTTGGGCATAACGAATCAAAAAAGTGAGGGAACTGGCCAATCTCTTTCGTTTGTGCTCTTCTGTGAGAAGTCTGGGTACCCATTGAGAGCGCAATATCCTGAACTTGAGGTTTTCAGACACAATCGTACCTCACATATGGCGGGCGAATCAATAATCTTAAACATTGTAAAGATGCACAGTTCAGCGTACAGGTTAGCTACACAGCTGCGACTGACGCCTGCTTGTTCGTAATGGATGCCGGGAGGTAACACGCACGCTTGTTGCGGCGTGCGCACTAATAATGGTCTTTAAAAATAAAATGGCCCTTACTTAAAAAACAGCCCTCGTAATTAGATTTAAAGCTTTTAAAAAGAAAATAATTGTTGTGCTCTAAAAGAGGAATTAAATCTCTCACAAGAAAAGTACTAATAAGAGAATTAGCTAGATTAAACACAGTTTTGATTATGGAAAAACAAAAGCGAAGCTTGTAGTTTAACGTGACCGTTAATCTCGAGATCATGAGCCACGGGACCTCCTTTTTACGTGGAATCCGAACCACAGGACATGGCATTTCACTTCGAAAATCTCACATGCATTGACCGGGAATCGAACCCGGACCGCCTTGGTGTTATGGAAAAACAATCAAGATGCATAGATTGAGGACGACCCAAGGTAGGAAGTTAGTTGAGCGAACTATACCTACGATACTCATTTAAAGAGATCTGTGAAAAATCATGAACTAAACAGAAGTAGTAGTTAAGCAGGCTTTGGTGAGAGCACAACAAACAAAATAAATAATTGCCAAAGTTGATAAAATGCGTAAACATTGACCATTATGGCAATGGTAATAAAACTCAGTAATTCTTCTAGGTTTGTGCCGTGTCTTATATGGGGTTTCGCCTAGGACACCAAGCTGGCTCATCGGCGGGCTCTTTAGAAGAATTGCTGAGTTTTAATTCACCGGCCGTGAAAGCCAACATACCACCGTTTTGGAAGCCTTCATAGGGAGGTTAAGGCTGCTTGAGCTTTTAGTTCTCGCAATCAAGTAGTGCAGATGCACTCTATATAAAGGGAGGTAGAGCGCAGTTCGTTACTCCTGTGGGGGTCCGGGCGGGGACACCAAGAGCCCGCCGATGAGCCAGCTTGGTGTCCTAGGCGAAACCCCACACAAGACACGGCACAAACCTAGAAGAATTGCTGAGTTTTAATTCACCGGCCGTGAAAGCCAACATACCACCGCAATGGTAATAATTAATACCCGTGTTGACTGATAGTATTATCTTATTAAAACTGCCTAGTCAAACACTAAAGAAACGTTTAATTACATTATTAAACGTACATGTTTCGGTATTTCATTGATACCTTCCTCAGCGTGATTGATATTAAATCTTAAAACTAGTTAACAAAGCCAAAAAGAAATGGATATCCTTACAAAAATTGTTTTAAATCAAAAATGGAATAGCTTGCAAATAATTAAATGCCTTGTATTAAAAAATGATAGTAAAATGATGCTGTTAAAATAAGAGATCTACCTTATAAACTGTCTACATCAATACTCCAATAATTTTGATCGAAAACTGTAGTGACAGAAGATGTCGCTGTCAGAAGAATGAAGAAGCGCAAAGGATGTAGGTCAAACTCCAGTCGATTCCCAACTTAATGGCCCACTCTGTTGTTTTGGCTGCTTAATGGGTAACACAATGTGCAGGCTATTTACCAAACACAGCAATCAAGCATATTACCCAGTGTCGTCTTCAGGTGGAATACTGTTACGAGAAACGTAATGGTTTATGGTATTACCTTCTCCTAAACTTCGAACTCAGTTGGTTACGTTACAGAGCTTATCTTTTATTTAGTCGGGATGTCTACCAAAACCAACTAACAGATTTCCCTGATTTTTCCAGGATGAATCAGAAAATTCCCTGAGTAACAGTAGGGGCCATAATATATATATATATATAAAACAGAGTTTGTACTTAAAGAGCATTTCAAAAAGTGCTTAAACAATCAAGGGTAGCATGAAAATGTTGAAAAGAAAAAACAGAACATTTTTGTTTTAAATATTTTTCCAATTTCTAAACTATTGTACTTGCGAGTATTGAAAGTAGCTCGTCAATAGTAATGGTCTGAAAAATCATACAGTTATACATTTATATACAAATACACTGTCTACATATGTAATTCGTATGCTGTAACTTGCAAGACATGAGAGATTACTGATTTAACGTCAGTACGAACATACTGTACATCTACAACAATCACCAAAATCTATTTCCCCCCATCAAAATTTAAATGCTTAATTTACAATTATTCAAGGTTGCACCTTGTAAAATTAAATTCCCTGAGTGTCATTAAAATACCCCGATAATTCCCTTAGTTCTCCAGGATTTAAAAATTCCCTGAGTATTCCCCGTTTCCCAGAGTAGTAGACACCCTGATACTTTTAGTTTTATAACCTATGTAAGTCAGATTAGAGGAAACAACCCCTGCTGAAGATGACCCAAATGTGGGTCATAAACATGTTACATTAAAAATAATATAATAGTATCAACAGGTGTCATGCTTTCAAATGCTTTCAAAATGGAACGAGCCTCGGACATGATGGATTTAATAGACGACGACACGGCTGTACACTCTGACTAAGATTTGGAACTTTAAACCTAAGAATTCTGACGGGGAAGGTGGAGGAGATAGTGGATATGATGGAAAGAAGGAAGTTGGATTTATTGGGATTGGCAGAAACAAAAGTGGAAAGGGGAAGGAAGGAGAGAACTGAGAAAAGGATAAAAACTGTACTGGAGTGGGAACGAAGAGGGAAAGAGAAATGGAGTGGGAGTAGTAGTACGAGATGGTTTAAAAGAAGTGAGGAGAATAAGTGATAGGATGATGAAAGTGAAAGTAGCACTGAGGGGAGAGACCGTAGAAATAGTGCAAGTGTATGCTCCACAAGTAGGCTGCGCCTCTGAAGAGAAGGAGGAGTTTGAAGAGGAATTGCAGAAGCAGCTGGTAGGAAGAAATATGATTGTTATGGGGGATCTCAATGCCCATGTACGAAGAGAAAGACAAGGTTATGAGAGTGTTCTAGGACCAGAGGGTTGGGGCAGAAGAAATGGGGAAGGAAAGACACTGATGGACTTCTGCCCGAGGAACAGCCTGCTAGTTGGGAACTCCTGGTTTAAGAAAAGAGAGAGCCACACAATCACATGGTACAGTGATGACTTGACCAGGAAGTCGGTGGTCGACTATATACTGTATGAGAAAGAACTAAATAAGAACATCACGGACATCAAGGTTATACCATCGGAGAACCTGGATGGCGACCATCGATTGCTGGTAATGAACCTGAGAGGGAGTAAGGAGAAGAAAGGGACTGAGAACCAGGAAAGACGTATAAGGATATGGAAACTGAAAGAAGGAGATAGAAGGGTCGAGTACCTCAAAATGGTAAAGGAAGGAATTCCAACAGATGAAGAAAGAGGGGTGGAAGAGGAATGGGCTAGATTTAAGAAGACACTAGTAGGTGCAGCAGAAGCAGTATGTGGGAGGACAAGTAGTAAGAAGAGGTGGAAGGAAACACCAGGGTGGAATGAGAAGACAAAAGATATAGTAAGGGAAAAGAATAGAGCCTTTAGGAGGTGGTATCAAAATAGGACGGTAGAGACAAGGGAAGAGTACCAGGAAAGAAAGGAGGAGGCGAAGAGAGTAGTGGCTGAGGAGAGAAGACAGCTGTCCATCATCATCAACTTGCACAGTTTCCAGCCACTGGCCGGGTCTGTTTGGAACACAAGCCTCTCCAACGTCTTCTGTCTTCCCACCATCACTCAGCTTCCACC
The DNA here is from genome assembly GCA_946902985.2 of Meconema thalassinum. Classification (NCBI taxonomy): domain Eukaryota; kingdom Metazoa; phylum Arthropoda; class Insecta; order Orthoptera; family Tettigoniidae; genus Meconema; species Meconema thalassinum. The sequence goes on from OX336390.1 coordinate 936,064,697, forward strand.
CTTGTCCAGTCTTCTCCTCTCTTCTTCACGCTTTCTTCCACCCCTTTCAGCCACCTGTCTCTCGGTCTTCCTCTCGGTCTCTTTCCTTCCCACTTCGTCTCATGTACTCTCCTGGGTATCCTCTTCTCCTCCATTCGTTTTACATGTCCATACCATCTCAGTATAGATTTCTCTATACCATCCTGTAATGGTTCCTCCTTCATTAATTCTCTGGTCCTCTCATTTCTTATTCTGTCCATCTTTGTAGCTCCAATACTGCTTCTCAAGAACCTCATCTCACTGGCCTGTATTTTGCTCTTCTCCCTTCCTTTCATAACCCAGGTCTCCGAGGCATACGTCAGGATAGGGACATAGTACGTCCGATATATGATCTTTTTGCTGTTCTGAGGGACATCCTTGCTCCATAACATGCTTCTCACACTCCTCCGAAATGCTTCTGCCTGCCTCCCACGCTCATTTATTTCTCTATCGCTTCTTCCATTATCTTGTATCAGGCTTCCCAGATACTTGAAACTCTCCACTTTCTTCAGATGTTCCCCACCAATTGTTATTCCCCTTGTGGTTCTTTCCTTCTTCCTCGTTGTGATCACCATCTCACTCTTATTTATGCTAAATTTCATCCCATATCCTTGTATTATTCCTTCCCACACGTCCAACTGTTCCTGTACTTCCTCCTCCTTGTTCCCCCAAAACATCAAATCATCTGCAAACACCATTGCTTTCATCTTTCCTTCCCCAATTACTTGTGCCACTCGGGTCATTATGTCATCCATCACCACAATGAAAAGTAACGGTGACAGTGCACTTCCTTGTTTCAGGCCGTTTCTCTGTTCGAACCAGTCCGATCTCTCTCCTACCACTTTCACACAGCTCACGCTTCCCTTGTACATCTCCTTTATCCTCTTTATAGTCCATTTCTCTACTCCTCTATCCTCCAGGGACTTCCATACTTTGTTTCTGCATACACTGTCATATGCTTTCTCAGTGTCCAGGAAGGCCATCAGTAGATCTGTTCCATACTCATAGTGCTGTTCTTGTAACTGCCCTACAGCAAAAATCAATCCACCATGGACCTTCCTGCTCTGAAGCCATTTTGTTCTTCCCTCATCTCTCCTTCTATCCTTGTCCTAATTCTCTTTACCAAAACTTTCTCGAAGATCTTTGCACAATGACTCATCAGTGTTATTCCCCGATAGTTTCTGCAATCTGTTCTACTACCTTTCTTGAAGATCGGGACAATTATTCCTTTTTTCCAGTCCTCTGGGGTCTTCCTTTCCTTCCATGCTGTCCTCATCACTCGGTACAACCACTGTATCCCCACCTCTCCTGCTGCTCTCACCATCTCCACACTCAACTCATCCACACCCGGTGCCTTCCCTCCTATCATCTTGTTCACTGCATCTTCCACTTCTTTCCATGTTAAGTCCTTTTCTGTTTGCAGTTCATCTTCCTCTTCCCCGATTTCTTCCTCCTCACCATCTTTTCCATTTGGGTTCAGAAGTTCTTCAAAATATTATTTCCACATTTTCTTCAGTTCTTGCCTATTTTCTATCTCATGTCCACTATTGTTCACCATTCTAACATAATCCGTAGGATCCTTCCGCCTCTTATTTTTTACCATCACATATAGGACCTTTTTTGTACCTTCACTATCCTCCATCATCTTTGTCCACTCTTCCATCCACTTTCTTCTCTCCTCAGCCACTACTCTCTTCGCCTCCTTCTTTCTTTCCTTCTTGGTACTCTTCCCTTGTCTCTACCATCCTATTTTGATACCACCACCTAAGGCTCTATTCTTTTCCCTTACTATATCTTTTGTCTTCTCATTCCACCATGGTGTTTCCTTCCACCTCTTCTTACTACTTGTCCTCCCACATACTGCTTCTGCTGCACCTACTAGTGTCTTCTTAAATCTAGCCCATTCCTCTTCCACCCCTCTTTCTTCATCTGTTGGAATTCCTTCCTTTACCATTTTGAGGTACTCGACCCTTCTATCCCCTTCTTTCAGTTTCCATATCCTTATACGTCTTTCCTGGTTCTCAGTCCCTTTCTTCTCCTTACTCCCTCTCAGGTTCATTACCAGCAATCGATGGTCGCCATCCAGGTTCTCCGATGGTATAACCTTGATGTCCGTGATGTTCTTATTTAGTTCTTTCTCATACAGTATATAGTCGACCACCGACTTCCTGGTCAAGTCATCACTGTACCATGTGATTGTGTGGCTCTCTCTTTTCTTAAACCAGGAGTTCCCAACTAGCAGGCTGTTCCTCTGGCAGAAGTCCAACAGTCTCTTTCCTTCCCCATTTCTTCTGCCCCAACCCTCTGGTCCTAGAACACTCTCATAACCTTGTCTTTCACTTCCTACATGGGCATTGAGGTCCCCCATAACAATCATATTTCTTCCTACCAGCTGCTTCTGCAATTCCTCTTCAAACTCCTCCTCCTCTTCAGAGGCGCAGCCTACTTGTGGGGCATACACTTGCACTATTTCTACGGTCTCCCCCCTCATTGCTACTTTCACTTTCATCATTCTATCACTTATTCTTTTAAACCATCTCGTACAACTACTCCCACTCCATTCCTCTTTCCCTCTTCGTTCCCACTCCAGTACAGTCTATAGCCTTTTCTCAGTTCTCTCCTTCCTTCCCCTTTCCACTTTGTTTCTGCCAATCCCAATAAATCCAACTTCCTTCTTTCCATCATATCCACTATCTCCTCCACCTTCCCCGTCAGCGTTCTTAGGTTTAAAGTTCCAAATCTTAGTCCGTGTGTACAGCCGTGTTGTCTATTAAATTCATCCTGCCCGAGGCTCGTTCCATTTTTGAAAGCATTTGGTTTCATCCACTACTGGCTTGCTGGGCCTATCGTAGCTTCACCAGAGCCACGTTAGCCGTCACTTTTCAAGGTTCCTGTAGGACCTTTACAGCTACCGTAACGGTCCCGGGGCACACGAAGTCCCCACTGTACTTCGCCCCTACAGGCGATCCCCTACTTTGTGCCGTTGCCCGTCTCCCACGACGTGGACGAGGGGTCGGACTTATGGGAGACATTTGGTAAATATCTAAAAAAAATTGAAGCTCCAACATTAATGTTGAAAAATCAAACAGGAAAGTTAGCACATTCTAACCAAGAAAATACAGAGATCCTTGCAGAAGCATTCGAGAAACTGTTAAATTGTGATGATCCACTGGAAACCCTGCAAGTAAACACTGATACACCTATTTTAACTTCACCTGATTTAATAAATCCTCCTAACATTAATGAAGTAGAACTCGCAATTAAAGAACAAAATAAATTACAAAACTTGTGGCGAAGACTTAGTCTTTGCTGAAATCTGGAAAAATGCTGGTAAACCTGGGATTATAAATCTTCATCAACATCTAGTTAAAAATGTGGATTACTGAAGAAATTCTTGCACACTGGACCATAGGAATAATCCATCCATTATTTAAGAAAGGAGAAAACGAATCCAGATAACTACAGAGGAATTACCCTTCTGGACTGCACATATAAAATTTTCTCTCGCATAATTTACAACAGGATCAAAAACATTCTGGAACCACAACATGGAGAATATCAAGGAGGATTTCGCCCTTGCAGAAGTTGTCCAGACCAAATCCTTAGCCTGAAATTAATAATGGAATATTACAAAAACAGAAATAAGCAACTCTCTATCTCTTTTATAGATTTCAAGAAAGCCTATGATAGTATTCATAGACTGACACTGCTAAAAATCCTCAGATCATACGGTCTCCATCCTAAATTGATAAAAATCATTCAATTAACATTAACAAACACAAATTCGAAAGTTAAATTTAGGGGAGAAATATCAACAGCTTTCACAGTAAAAAGTGGTCTCAGACAAGGTGATGGATTATCCCCTCTTCTTTTCAATGTGGCTCTTGATTATATCATGAAGGTTTGGCAAAAGGAAAACCCTCCTAAGATCAAAATTGGAACAAAACCACCAATAAAAATAAACTGCTTGGGATTTGCAGATGACTTGGCTCTTTTAGCACTAGACAAGGAAGAGGTTTGTACTCAGATCACTAGTCTCCAAGAAATTGGTCAAGGGATAGGATTACAGATATCCTTTGAAAAAACTGAGATCATGCCTATGAAACCCTTAGATATAAATGATCATAAAATTAACCTAGTTCCTCAATTTAAGTAACTTGGAGAAATTATAACACATAACTTAAACGAAAAAGTAACTTGGATAAATAGAACAAATAAAATGAAAAAGGCACAATCTCTAACCTGGTCAACATATAATAAAAAATGCATATCAATAGCTACTAAGATCCAACATTATAAAACTGTAACTCTCCCAGAAGCCACTTATGCTTGTGAAACATTGTTCCAAATTAAAAATGAACAAAGAACTGATCAGCTCCTCAAAACGGAAAGAAGAATCATTAGAACGTGCATAAATAAAAAGTATCAGGTTGAGGGAGTCTGGAGGATTCTCCCAAATGAAACTGTCTATCGTGAGATTGATCCAATCACAGGCACAATGAATAAGAAAAGAATTTCATATTTTTTTCACATCTTACGGCTTCCAGAAAACAGAATTGTACGCCAACTGGTGATGAGAAATCTAGGAGAGGAAACTGGAGGAAAATGGATCCAAGAAATCCAACAAGATCTCAAAGCAGTTGGACTCAAGATAACAGATGCCGAGGAGAAAAATAAAATTAACACCATTCTTAAAACTCACAAATTTTCTGCAGAAATGACACATAGAAAGCCTATGGAGATTTTCAGATGAGTTGAGAAAATCCCGATCTGAAAGAATGAAAAAGTACTGGAAAGAGCGCAAGAACCAAGCAGTACTACCTTCAAAGAAGAAGTGATTGTGGAACGACTCAAGTGGTCCAATGTGACCAATCAAGATTAATAATATATATGTATTATAGCTGTAGTCTAATGGTCTGGCAGTTCTTCTTTGATCCAAATGTTCACTATGCATTGGTCTAATGAAATCTTTACTGGTTCTGCTGCATATTTCTACAATTCTGCAAATGTTTGATCTTCCCCACTCGCTTTGTAGTTATTGAGCTCTCTTTGTAGACTTCTTGGATTGTGGGTTATGTTTTCTGATGGTGTTTTAATAGTGGTGTCAGTATTTATTTGAAGCAGTTCTGGTGGATCTTCGCAATTTAGCAACTTGTTAAATGTTTCTGCTAAAATTTCTGTTTTTTTTTATTACTATGAGCTAACTCGCCATTTTTGTCTTTTAACATTAATATTGGAGGTTTATATCTTTGTAGTTGTTTGCTAAAAATTTTGTAATAATCTCTTGAGTTTGTTTTCGCGCTATTTGTTTCGATCATCAGAAGTATATCCTTTTGGTATAGCCGTTTAACCCTTCGTATTATTTTTAAAGTTTTCTTCCTTTGTTTTATGAGTTCCAAGTGGGATTCATCTGTTTTCTGACTCTGATACCGTAACCAGGCTTGATATCTATCTTCCACTGTTTTATCACACTCATTGTTCCACCATTGGTGTTTCTTCCTTGGATTTATTGGGGCTACTTGTTCAGCTATTTGTTTCAATTGGGGAACTACCTTTCTTCTAGATCATGTGTTATTTTAATATATCTAGTTCGTTCTACTATAAATATCCAGCACATGCTGTAATAAATTCACCTCGTCTTAATAAATTTGCTACCACATCCCCATTCAATTGCTTTATTTCTTACCTTTTTTGGGCCACCTGAGAAGAGGTCTATAATCAGACTATCCATTGTGAAAGTAAATTTCACACTTGTGGTGACAGCATTAGTTAGCACTGCAGGATCTTTTGGTGCAGACTCAGTTGTTGTAGCTGAGGGAGAAAACAAAAACACTAGTAATAAAATTACAAAAATTGAATTATATGTGGTTCAGAACTAAATCAACAGATAGAAAAGGAATGATGGTGGTGGTGGTTACTGTTGTTTAAGGGACAGAACATCAAGGTCATCTGCTCCACCTAACACAATTATTCTACACATTTTAAAAAGTGTCAAAATACAAGAAGAAAAAAAAGTTAATAATTATCCTAATAAATCAATGAATTATAATCACAATTCTTGAAGTATAGAAAAACAAATCTACTCTCAAATCAAAAAGGAACAATTGTAGTTTGATCCATTTCCCTGTCTCAGCAGAGACTACTTTCATCAAAATTCTCATCAATCTCTTTTGTTCCACAACCTGATTATGGTATTATTAAAGAAAGCTTTCCAGTGGGTCAACACAAATTTGGTATTTATGGTGCGTATTATGGTATTTAAATGGTTGTTTCTTTCATTGTTCTTAATTCAAACATTTGATGCTTTGAAATGGCTGTTTACGGTACTACGGTACTCTGTACTTGCGATTATTCTTAACCGATACTTTTCTTAACTATGGCATCTCGTGGCATGACCTAGGCAACTCCTCCCTTTCGTTTCCCAGTCATACTGGATGCCTAACGCAACTATGTGAGCTTTCTGTTTTTAGTGGAAACATTTTGCTTCCGACCCCTTTTATAAGTTTACATATTGTGATGGGGTGAAATGCATATCGCCTTTTATATTGTAACGTATTTAGATTTCTTTTCAGTCGTTTATCCAAGTCTCTTTCCACCTCACAAAAACACGGCAATGTCCCGGTAAGTAGTAGGCACGTTCATTTTCTAGGTATTCGTGAATTGATGAATTGTTGCATGCATCTTGTGCAAACGTGTTTCATGGTACTGAGTATCACTCCATGTTCTTTTATTCCCGAGTGTTAGTATTTACTGTCGACCAAAATATTATGTGTACTCGAGTTTGAAGGTTGTTTGTGAAGTAACCAATAGACCTACATAACATCCAATAACATCATCAGTTTTGTTATTTGATGTAGGTTTGGAATTTTAATTTATATTTTAATATTTCTCATCGCAGTTGGAACACAAAAGGTGCACGTTTTTAAGCGTGTTTCAACCATGCATCACATTTAAGAATTATTATCTCACAAACCCGTCATCAGATCAAATCCTAATTTTAACACAACATACATTGGAATGTTGTTTAACTGGTTTATTAATTTCAAAATTTTGTGTATCCAAGAAACAAAGTTCTTATCATTTTTGTAAGGTAACTTTTTCTCGGCTCGAGGTGGTTGGAAAATGTAGTTCTTGGTTGCGTTGTAATCCTTATACATCAAAATGGTTTGCTGTATGACTGTGAAATACATAAATTAATTCACTTATTTTATATCTGTTTGTATTTGTACAGGGAAATAAGACATGGTTCACCAGCAAGCCGCTCCGGTGAATGCTGTACAGCAGTGCTGAGATAGAGCCCATCACTTCCGAGCGAGGCGCGCCATGTGGCGTGATGGGCTCTATCTTGGCAATTATTGACTGGTTCCTCTACCTTCCCATGTGTATCTATAAATTTGTGAAGATTTAAAACAATATTTTCTTAACCTGAATTTGCATGTTTAAAATATTCTGTCTTTTGCAGTTGTAATATTTACCGATATACTAATTGCATTGCAGAAATGAAAGTTGTAATCCTGCAGTGTAGCTGTGCATGTTAAATTGCTTACAACGACTGTGATGGAGAGATGCAATAAGTCTGGAGATGGAAGGTTCAAATCCCGGCACTAACAGCAGCTATCTCAAGAGTGGTGTTCTTCTGCACTGTCTCCAAGCACCTTTCAAGTCTCAGGCACCTACCTCATTCCCCACACTTTTCTTCTTCTTCTTCATTTCCCGGTTCCAGTGACCTGGGTCGGGGTGTGAATCAAGGACCTCCATACTCTTCTGTCTCTCCACCACTCTCGTCCCTCTTCCAGTACATCCTCCACTTTCACTCCTCTTTTCTCAACGCTCTCCCTCACTGCATCCATCCACCTCATCCTCGGCCTTTCCCTTTGGCGCCTTCCCGTGACTTTCGCAGTAAATAATCGCTTCGGGACTGTCTTCTCCCATTCGCATCATATGTCCATATCATTTTAGCTTAATGATCTCGATTTTGTCTTGTAACTTTAGGAATCCTGTTTTCTCCCTAATTTCCTCGTTTCTGATTTTGTCTCTGCGAGTCTTTCCAATTATACCTCTAAGGAACTTCATCTCAGCTGCCTGGATTCTACTTTCCTCCTGTTTAGTTGTTGTCCACATGCCTGCTGCATTCCCCACACTCATCATCATCATCATCATCTTGAGCAGTTTACAACCGCTGGTCGGGTCTGCCTGGAACATAAGCCTCTCCATCGTTTCCTGTCCATCCACCATCTCTCGTCATTTACTGTGTCCCAGCACACTCCTCTTTCCTCCACACTCTTCTTAACTCCTTTTGTCCATCTGTCCCTTGGTCTTCCCCTTGGCTACCTTCCCGTCATTTCCATTCCAAACATCTTCCTCGGTATCCTCTCCTCTTCCATCCTCCTCACATGTCCATACCATTGTAGCCTAGATCGCTCTATTCTATTTTGCAATGGTTCCTCTCTTACCATCTCCCTGACTCTCTCATTCCTTACTCTGTCCATTCTTGTCACTCCTACCCTACTCCTCTGGAACTTCATCTCCACTGCTCGTATTTTATTCTTGTCCCTTTCCTTCATCACCCATGTTTCTGAACCATATGTCAAAATTGGCACAAAGTAGGTCTTGTAGATGATTCCTTTACATTTTTGTGGTACATCTTTATTCCATATCATCCCCCTAACACTCTTGAAAAATCCATCTGCGCACCTTCCCCTCTCATTTATTTCCATCCTATTGCCTCCCTTTTCTTCAATTATGCTTCCCAAGTACTTGAAGCATTCTACTTTCTGCAACTGCTGTCCTCCAAGTGTTATGCCCATATCCAGTCTGTTCTTCTTCCTCGTTGTGATGACCACTTCACTCTCTTGTGCTGAGAACTTCATCCCATATGATAACACTACCTTCTCCCACTCATCTAATTGCTCTTGTACTTCTTCCTCATCCTCTCCCCATACCAGAAGGTCATCAGCAAACAACATTGCCTTCATTTTCCTTTCCCCAATGCTATTTACCACTTTTCGTATGATTTCATCCATCACCACTATAAATAACAGGGGTGAGAGGGCACTTCCCTGTTTCAGACCACTCTCCAGTTGAAACCATTCCGTTCTCTCTCTTCCCACCTTTACACAGCTTTTGCTTCCCTCGTACATTGCTTTCACTCTTGCCACTGTCTCCTTGTTCACTGCTTTTGCTCTCATTGCTTCCCATACCTTGTTTCTATTAATACTATCATATGCTTTCTCAATATCCAAGAAGGTCATCACCAGATCTTTCCCATATTCATATGGTGTTCTTGTAGCTGTCTTACTGCAAAGATGAGGTCAACTGTTGACCTTCCTGGCCTGAATCCATACTGTTCTTCCCTCAGCCCATCTTCAACTTCTGTCCGAATTCTTCTCTCCAGTACCTTCTCAAATATTTTGGCGCAGTGGCACATGAGTGTAATTCCCCTGTAGTTCTTGCATTCCTTCCTACTTCCCTTTTTAAATATGGGTATTATTATCCCTCTTTTCCAGTCCTCTGGTATTTTCTTCTCCCTCCATATCACTTTCATTACTCGAAAGAGCCACTGTGTTCCTATCACCCCTGCTGCTCTCACCATCTCCACACTCACTTCGTCTATTCCCGGTGCCTTTCCCCCTTTCATCTTCTTTAATGCTTCCTCCACTTCTTTCCATGTCAATTCCTTCTCTGAAATGTCTTGGTCACTGTCTGTTTCTTCCTCCACAATGTCCACTACGCTGGTTTTAGTTGGATTTAGGAGTTCCTTGAAGTATTCTCTCCAGATAACCTTTACTTCTTCCATATTTTCGACCTCCTTTCCATTCCTGTCCACCATTCTGACATTTTCCCCTGTATCTCTTCTCTTTGCCTTTATCATTCCATACAACACTTTCTTACTGCCATCACAGTCCTCCTCCATCATTTCTGTCCATTTCTCCAGCCATTTCTTTTTCTCTTCCTTCACTACTTCTCTTGCTTCTTTCTTCCGCTCTTGGTATTCTTCTCTTGTTCTGTCTGTCCTCTGTTGGAACCATTTCCTGAATGCTTCATTTTTCTTTTTCACTGCTTCCTTAGTTCTGGGGTTCCACCATGGTGTTTCCTTCCACCTTTTCTTTCCACTAGTTCTGCCACACACGACTTCCGCTGCTTCTACCAACACGTCCTTGAACCTATTCCATTCTTCTTCACCTGTTTTCGGATCATCCTTCGGTAATTTGTTCCTCACTAATATCTGGAACTTCTCCTTATTTCCATCCTCCTTCAGCTTCCATGTCCTTATTCTTCTTTCTTGGTTCTCAGTTCTCCTCTTTTCCTTCAGTCCTCTCACCTTGGCGACCAGCAGACGGTGGTCACTGTCCAGGGCTTCTGAAGGTATTACCCTTATATCCGTGATACTCTTCTTTGTCTCCTTCCCGCATAGAATATAGTCCACCACTGATTTCCTAGTCAAATCCCTGCTGTACCAAGTGATTTTATGGCTCTCTCTCTTCTTGTACCATGTGTTTCCAACCATTAGCCCATTTATCTTGCATAGTTCCAACAATCTCTCTCCTTCCTTATTCCTGTTTCCCCATCCTTCACCACCAATCACTTCCTCAAAACCTCTTCTATCAGTTCCGACATGGGCATTTAGGTCTCCCATGACTATCAGGTCTCTCCCCACTAACTGCTTCTGCAACTCCTCTTCAAACTCGTCCTTCTCGCCCTCTGTGCATCCCACCTGTGGTGCATAGACTTGCAGAATGTCCAGGTTTCTACCTTTCACAGTGATTCTGGCTCTAATTATTCTATCACTTACCCTCTTTACTTCCTCCCTCAGCCCTTCTCTCACCACCATTCCCACTCCATTTCTCTTCCCCTCCTCATTTCCTATCCAGTATAGCTGCAAGCCATTTCTCAGTTCTTTTCTTCCTTCCCCTCTCCATCTGGTCTCTGCCAGTCCGAGTACATCCAGTTTTCTCCTCTCATCATATCCACAACCTCCTCCACTCTTCCCGTCAATGAAGTTATATTCAAAGTTCCGATTCGTAGACCATTTCCATAGCCAGGTCTGCTTCCTTTAGATCTGTCCTTTCCGAGGCCCGTTCCCGTTTTAAAAGCAGTTTCATATCCACTACTGGCTTGCTAGGCCTAACGTAGCTTCACCATAACCCTGGCGAGGGGCCTGTTTTTGGTCCGCGAGAGGTATTTTATTTTCCTCAAACCCTCCGGACAAGTCCGGCGAGCCCCCCTATCCGCCACCTGGGACGCGCCCGATAGAGGAACAGGCAAACCCCCACGGGATTCCCCACACTAATAATTGTAATTACATACTCTACTATAGTGACCACAGAAACACAGGTTATCAGACAAATTGAACACACACCCAAGTACATGGAGTTGATATGTGATGCTACTTGCACTAGTGGGCATGGTTGGGAAGAAGGAATGGGGGGAGGTAGCATACAGTATAAAGAAAAATATCAAAAAGGGAAGTATATACGAGGTGGTACCCAAAATATCCGAGAATTTGATGTACCGGTCAAACCAGTTGTAGAACAACATTCTGCCACTAAGTGTCTCGAGGTACACATCTTAGCGATACAGAGTTGCGTCATCTTTGGCGCATGCAGTTGTGAGTTATAGTGGTGCATGTCAGGACGTGTTTCAGTGCTTCTGCAAACTGTCAAATGGATAACGTGAAGGAGTAAACGATTTGCATCAAATTCTGTTTCAAGTTCAAGAAAATTGCAGTTGAAATCCACCTCATGCTGACAGAGGCATTTGGTGATAGTGCACGAGTCGAGCAAGAACATTTGAGTGGTTCAAGCGCTTCAAGGCAGACATTTTGTGGAAGATAAACATTCTGTCGACTATCAACATGCACACCACCAGATTATTAAAGTGAAAGACGTGGTTCACGAAGACAGAAGGCAGACAATTCACAACGTTTGTAACAGACTTGGGCCGTTGTCTGAGGTTTTGAGGCGACCTAGGGAAAAACGGCCCGAATTGTGGAAAAAGAAAGACTGGTTGGTGCACCATGACTACGCAACCGCACACACGTCATTCATTGTGAAGGAATTCCTGACCAAAAACAACATGGTAATGGTCCCAACGCCAGCCCTGTGGTGTTGGGGTAGCGCGGCTGCCTCTCACCCCGAGGCCCCGGGTTTGATTCCCGGCTCCGTCAGGGATTTTAGAAACTGACGTGCGAACGGGGTGCTCTCAGCCCCGTGAGGACAATTGAGTAGCTGTCTAACAGTGAGGCAGCGCCCCGATAACGAAAACCAAGATTAACGGCCGAGGGGACCCGATGCGCTGATCACGTGTCATCCCAATATCTGCAGGCCAAACGGCTGGGCAGCGGTCGCTTGGTAGGTCTAGGCCCTTCATGGGCTCTGGTGCCAGGGGTTATATAATGGTCCCCAACCTTCCCTACTTGCCAGACCTAGCCCCGTGCGACTTCTATCTGTTCCCGAAGATTAAAATCACATTGAAAGGACGATGTTTTGACTCCATTGAAGACATCCAAGTGAAATCGCAATGGATCCTGAACACCCTTCACCCTGCGGACTTCCAGGAGTGCTTCCGAAAATGGGAACAACGCACGATTCGTTGCATACATGCCCAAGGTAACTACTTTGAAGGTGACTGAGGACATTAGAACGTAAGTATAGTTTTCTATTTTTACAATGAACTTCTCAGATAGTTTGGGTGCCACCTCATATTTTGTATTTGCTCACAACCCACCGAGACGAGATTGGTCGGTATTATGGAGTCCATGTCCCGCTTTTGAGTCTGGTTGTTGGCTATTTTTTGTCCTGACAGGATGGGAGATTGGTCTGCGGTAGACTGTCAAGGTCCAGAACCATTCGGCAAAAGCAGAAAACGATTAGCATGACCACACAACAGTATTAACGTTTTTGCTTTCTTGGGTGAAGGACAGATGACTTCACTGTTCTATGCCTTAAATGAATTAAAAAATCAAATTCTTTTCATGAACTCTAATGTCTTTGCTTTTAGGTTTGAGTTAACTAAGATGCATCTTATATCTTTCCTTTCATAGTACACTATAGTATAGATGTAACCTTTGATATGGTACATCATTCTTACAGGAGACTTACAGGAGTTGCAGTGTCAAACTGCTTTCCTAAAGGCTCCTCAAATTACAAAATTTAACCCTTAGCAGACGACTGTCGGGCATTTCCCGACATCCTAGTTTCCAGTTCTGGACGTATGTCGGGATATACCCGCCAGCTGTTTCCACGGTAAATACGTATATACGCGTGTGAAGCAATTACGCCTGCTGCTGTCTGTAGTTATTGTATACAACTATTAGCAATGTCACAGCCTTCTAGATGTGCTAAAACATTGTTTTACGAGTTTTACAGGTAAATAAAGAACGAGCTGTTGTTTACGTTAGTCAGCTGTGAAAATGGCGGATAGCAGACAGGGTAGTGGTACTTTGTCTGATACAGCCCGATTTTTAGATAAAATTGACAGCACTTATCAAGGTTTACGAGGCGTATAGGGCTTCAGGTTTGATTACTGTGGTATTATTATTATTATATGATGATGAAGGGGAGGTGGTATGAAAAGAAATACAGTACAAATAGTTCTTTTGTTGGATGCTTAATGCTTTTGTATATATTAGTATATATTAGTTGCCATACTTTATGGGACTTTAGTCCCTGGACTGGAAGGGCTCACAACACAGCCAGCTCTTGGAACTGTATTTCCAGGCTTCATTATTTATATCTGCAATATGCCTCTAGAACAAATTTACAGCTAGCTTCAATATCTGCAATATGCTTCTAGAACAAGTAGATCACTTTACTTACTTGTACACTGGTGTCCAAAAGTTAAGCATAATCACTAAACGAGGCCATACCGCCCGATAGGATTGTCAGACGGATTGCTGAACAAACAGAAGCTGAATCACACACCATATGTCACACAACTTGTCCAAAAAAAAAACAGTGTCACAAAGGTTCTGATAGCTAAGTTACAACCTTGACAACAACTAACAAAACTTGGCAATGTCTTCCACAACAAAGTATGCTGTTAATAGGGTGTATGGTTCGCAGCTGCGTGGTATGCCTTCTATCAGATGGTCCAAGAGCTCTTGTGGCAGTCAATCCTATTCCTTCGAAAGGGCAATGCGAAGGTCTTGGAGGGTACTTGGTGGAGGCTGATGGGATGCAATTCTCCTCCCCAATGCATCCCAGGCATGTTCTATAGGATTTAGATCCGCAGACCTTGCTGGCCAGACCATGCGATGAATGTCTTCCCCAGCCAGAAATTCATCCACCAGAGCAGCGCGGTGTAGTCGGGCATTATCGTCCGTTAAGGGGAAGTCTGGACGAACCACACCAATGAAGAGTCGAACATGTGGTCAAAGAACCTCATCCTTGTATCTTCGAGCGTTCACAGTGTTCTTCGGACCACCCATGAAGATGTGTAGGTCCGTAAGGCCATTGAACATGATGCCGCCCCACACCATGACGCCACCACCACCATACTGGTCCCTTGCCACGATGTTCTGGTGGTTGTATCGGCTACCCGGTTCTCTCCAGATTAATGTGCAATGGGAATCGTTCTGCAAACTGAAGCGGGATTCATCTGTGAAGAGCAAATGTCTCCATTCATTCATGGTTCAGTTTCGACGTTGACGGCTCCACAGTAAACGGGCCCGCTCTGTGCTGGAGTGACCGCGACGCACACTGCTGGACATCTGGCAAACAACCCTGCTGTACACAGTTTGTTGGGAAACTGAGACGGCTGCAAACGCCGCCGACAATTGTCTTGCAGGTGCACTCCGATTTCATCGGGCTGTTAAGGCCAGATATCGGTCCTGCTGTGGGGTGGTTACTCTTGGTCGACCTGGTATTGGCCTACGACTAACATCTCCTGTGTCTCGAAATCGTCTCCAAAGCCTGGTAATGACCCTTTGTGGCATATTCAAGGATACGGCGACTTCGGTCTGTGTCTGGCCTGCTCCCACGCGGCAGAGTATTCTATCCTGCAAAACGGGGTCCAAATGGCGGCGTTGTGTCATTATGTTGTCACGTTCACCACGAGGCTACACTCCGCATACTATAACAGGGCAAACACGACAGGGAAATGGGGCGCAGGCACTGGCTGTGTTTACCTTGCGGTTACACTGCTAGTCAAAGCAGGGAATACACCTTTTCTACACAGAGCGAACACATAAGGTTGGTAGGCGCATATGTCGTGCGATTTGCGATCTATTTCTTGTTGTCCTGCGTATTTGTAACTTATGCTTAACTTTTGGACACTAATGTAGATATGACACTACACAGAGTTTCTGTTTGCACCGCAGGTAGCAAATGGATCGCCGGTCCCATCCCTTCAAGCTGTGTACCGTTATCAAAGTTAGTGTGGACCTGTTTCTTACAGAGTTAAAACACTGTGTGTTGTTCTTTTGTTCCTAAGTTTTAAGTGTGTGTGAGTGAAATGGCTTTGAAGCGAAAGAAAGTGGTTGCTTTGATGGACAAAAAGCTGGAGGCACTAAACAGAATAGATAAAGGATAACTGCTGGAAAACATAGCTGCAGAATATGGTGTAGGAACTTCAACTGTGTCAGACTGGAAGAAGACTCGAAAAAGAAACTGAAGACTTTTGCTTCAAAACGAAGACTAAAGACAATTTGGAGAACTAAAGAAAGCAAAAAATTATTCCCTAGACGAGGCATTATTAGTTTGGTTTAGTGAAGAAAGAGCATGGTGTTCCAATATCTGGTCCGATACTGCTGGTGTGTTTATTTCTGGATTATCTGTATTCTCGATCATCCTGATTACCTCAGGTCCCACATAATCTGGATAAATAAACAAGGTTGCTGTGTATATCCAAGAAATGTTAGAGTTCCTAGTACACATCATCTGCTGTCTCCATTATTGGTTGTACTAGTTACGATAGATTATTTCAACATTTGCTTTATTGTTTACATGGCACAAGATGGATACAATTC
Source organism: Meconema thalassinum (assembly GCA_946902985.2). Lineage (NCBI taxonomy): Eukaryota > Metazoa > Arthropoda > Insecta > Orthoptera > Tettigoniidae > Meconema > Meconema thalassinum. The sequence continues at coordinate 936,080,682 of OX336390.1, forward strand.
ACCAGAGAAAAACATTTATCATGGCAGATACCAACCTTCAACAGACACTAACTCTGTTATGGATGGTTCTCTCCAATCCAGAGCTGGTGCTTTCTTAGTTAGTTTCTCAGTAATGCGAGGCTCATCCTTATCAACTTCAGATAGGTTTTCTGATGCTACCTGGAGAACCATACTGTAATCTTCTTGACTAATTTTCATCTGAAAATAAGAATAAAAGAATTATAGTAAATAAATTTTAATGGTTAACTATTTTGCAATCTGTTGTATCTTATAAATGGCAGCAACATTATCCCGGTTGGCAAGTACAATGAAATTCCTGTGATGATGGATTGCAAGACATAAAAATCTTGGGTCTGGGTGACACAAAATGGAATAAAACGAGAATGATAAATAGTGGTTACAGACTAGACTGGTTCAGATGTACCAGGAAGACAGAAGCAAGAATTAATGTAGGGCTAGTCCTTCACAGAACAGTAATAGCCCATCTGATGTTACCATATTCGGCGGCGGTGACCGATACTTTAGTCCGAGTATTCATTTCTCTCCTACAATATTCTTCTTCTTCAATACCCATTCTGGCATGATGATGTCTTTGGTGGCTTATCAAACCAATCCAGGCATGAAACAATCGACCACATTGGTTGCACCATGTAGAGGGTGGAGGTCGTGGTTGAGCTTGGCGTAGTTGAGCTTGGCGTAGTTTACGCCTCTGGCGTTTATAGCTTGCCTTCGATGTTCACGCTCAAAATGTGCAACAGCAGCTGCCGTAGTCGATCGCCAATGAGGACGATCCTCCGCAGTGGTACTCAAGTGCTTGGTTCAATGTCTGTACTCCTCAAGGTCTTCTTAAGCTGATCCTTATACCACTTCAGAGAAGGTCTCTTGCCTGAATTAATTGCACTATACTGTGCCCTTGCAGCAAGAAATATGCAAATCACAGTATGCCAGCATTGCTCAATTCGGGATTTTTCGGGGCTGCGGTAAGTTCTCCCACTCTGTGACTTACATATTTTGGATTAAATAGAGGATACACTTGCAAAAATAACAACAAAATCAACTCCTATTTTAACACATTTAATTAATCAAAAATTATGGCACTACAAACAAATAAACACATAAACTACTGACCAATATCATTCTACTTGTCCAAAGTGAACAAGGAATAGCATAAAAATAAAACAAATATTAGATTAAAACACATGGTTTTCTTTAAAACCAACAATTCACGATTATTTTCACTTCCATAAAGTACTTATCTTAAAGTTCCAAATAACTACGAGCTTCTTTGGCTCGATACTTTCCCATAATAATGGTGTCATATTTTTGTACACCTCAAGAATTATTTTTATCTTTTCTTATCATCAAAACAAATATATAATTACATTTAAAATTACATGTTAATTATTCACTTCAATATTTGGGCATATCACATGTTCTCCGTATTTACTATCTCTCTCAAGTTTTGCAAATTCACTACGGTGATCGGGAAAACTATTTGTGTACTCCAGAGTTATAAAGATTACTTGACAAAGTCAAAAACTATGATCACTCCCGAAACCTAGTTATCTTCACAAAACTCGTGGATTCCTTCTTTTCCATACAATATTACAATAGGGATTTTATTTAATTCATTTGTCTTATAAGACCATTATCACATAAGAAAACTACGATCTGAATTGGCAAGCGATAATATCAATCTACAAGGACCTCGGTTCAACGCCCGGGTCATTAACAACTTTAAACACTCACGGTGTATTTAACACATCTTACAAGAAGGTTTTTACCCACCCTCGCTCTATGAGGGTCAGGCCATTATACTCGGGCGTGATTTATGACAAGGAAAGCGACTCTCTGCCTAACCTACGGTGGCAACTCTCTTCAATGCTTTAAAACAAACCTTCACATTATTCTCAGTTCTGTGGAGAGACCTGGCTTTTACTCGCTTATTTTCATTCAACAATATTCTTTGGCTCATAAACCACTTTCGTAACCTTGGCATTTATTAATTATGAGAGGGTCCTCATTGATTGGGAAGATTAATACACATTCTACGACGAATAATTAGGGGCTTTAACAACAAGAGGATTCTAGGTTCGAATCTCTTAACATGCCTCGGGAACATTTCCACATCAGAGGACTTATACAAAACGCGATTTAGGGTCAAGCCGTAGCTTACAGGACCTACGCTCAATAATACCGTACATTAGCTCCCTTTTAAATAACACACACATGGCCTCGTGATCCACGTCACAATTTAGAGGACTTACAACATATCTCAATTCACTGCAATCAACTACCCTCCATAAGTAACTTACCAAGTACTTTAACTTTTACGCGTTCCTAGCGTGACTTTTTATTTAATTGCGTTCCATTACGTTACACATTACTTTACGGCCGAATGTCTTCCAAAGAACTGATAAATTTCATAGTAACAATTGATACATATCTTAATTCTTATATTAATCTTTTCCGTTGACAATAAATCGCTCCCTTTTTAAGAACATGCAGTCACATCATGTCTTATACATTTGTTAAGGCTTCAATGCTCTATATTTTTATATCATTCAATTTAATCTTTATTTAGATTTCTTTACCTTGTTATTCACATCATGTTTTCATTCCTTACAAAAGCTCAAAAGCTATTTCTTTCATATAATTCAAATTTACCTTTATGTAAATATCTTTGTTATAATTATTTTTATCACGCTTGCTTTTATAACATTCATTAAATACTGACATTTTATTCCATGCATTTCCTCTACAGGATTTATTATTTCACATAATTATTTATTATTTCTTAAAACTTTATTTTCGTTCAGATCACGTTCTTATTTAGTTATTATTCATTTTAAAACATCCCTTCTACTCAAAACTCCGGTGGAATTGTACACAAAATTTTTCCCGACACCAAAACATAATGAAAATCTTTACTTACATGTTTAAGGTCGCTTTCTGACCTTTATTCTCGTTTGATGTGACATTTTGGCCCACCTTCTTGACCTACTCCATATTGTACAATCTCATTTTATGTACAGAAATTTCTTGACACATATTCACTATATTTAACACTGACAACATTTTTTTTTATACACTGGTGTATCCGTTTTGAACACACATTAAAACACTAAAAAATATTACTCTGGTACATATTATAACACTTATCACTGTGCATAAAACGCTTTCACTTTACCTAAAACACTTAAAATGATACTCTTATTTCTTTTCTTACAATATTTACACTTCACTCCTATCACACGGGCGTATCTCAATGATTTTGACAATTTCTGTCGGCTGTTGATGATCCCTGATGTGAATCCTATCGACCTGCATTGGACGTGTGATTTTACTCGTTCCAAGTTTCTCTCTCCTACAATGGAAACTACTGGTTTCAGTCTCTCAAAACCGCTTCTATTGTCTATTACTCGGCTTTACTTTATCTGCTTTAACTAGGCGATAAATGTCTTTACTTTGCCGTCACCTCTATTTATATATGGTGGTCTATCGCACCCTATAGTTTCTATATCTTGGCCTCCCTTCGAGGACCGTATACTGTCTATTGCACCCTATAGTTTCTATATCTTGGCCTCCCTTCGAGGACCGTATACTGTCTATCGTATATTTTTGACGTTTTCTCACTAGAGTACGTTTTCCCTCTGGTTTCGAAACTAAGTTCCTAAGTTCCTTTCGCTTGAACTTCTATCTTTCGCGATCGTAATTACTGTAAAGTTCCTTTACAGGACTTAATGTCTTTAACAATGTCTTTACTAAACGTAACGCCGTTTATTTGTTGGAGTTCTTATAACTTCGTAACTGTATTGAACTAGTGTTCTTCTGGAACTCGAAGTTCCCTACTGATCGCTGTGTCTTACTTTGGCGATATTGCTTTAAAGTCCGTATATTTAATGTTCTTTATAAATTAGGACTCTTCAAAGTCTCGAACTGCTAACCCTCAGCGTAGTGTACTTATATCGTAACTGGTCTACACTCGGTGAACTTTTAGCATAGCCTCCCACAGGCTCTGGATCGATGTCTGATACAGCTTAACGTCCCCCTCACGGGCTCTTGAATACTGCGTATACGATGTGGTGCAGCACTTCCGCTCACGGAATGCTTGTAGACTGATGATTATGATGCTCCAGCGTAACGCCCCCCTGGACGGACTAATACTGCATGTACTGATACAGCTTGACGTTCCCCTCACGGGCTCTCGTAGACTGCATGATTGGCTTGGTGAGGCCAGGAGTTTTATACCTTTCAGTCACAAAAAGATAAAATCCTAGTCCTTTTCGTGACCAACTTCTGAACTAATTGTCGCACAATTAATAAAATTATATATCCAGAAAGCTCGTCTTCCAAACGTAAAATAATCTTCCTGTGCATGGAAATCGATCGTGCATTTCCGAGATATTAATTAATTTCTCGTCCTCAACTGTGTGGGTGGTGCTGTTCTTTTTTTATTCTCCCACTCCTTAGGTCTCGGTGAACCCCCAATGACGTCTACTTGCGTTTGCAGTTTTCTCCTGTGCAATTTTTACAAGGTTTTTCTTTACACAAAAATCTCTAATCCAAATTGATTCACCGTACTGTATCTGTTTACTTATTTTTATACTCGTAAACGGGTTAAATTTAATTATTCCTGTTCTGACTCAGCAGCGAGGTTGCCATATTCCTGCAACGTAAGAGCAATTTCCGAGTCCAGCTTCTTCGTCTTACAGTCAAAACTTTCCACTCGTTCTAATAATATCCATGACTGGCTCCTTATAAATGTCAAGAGGCATGAGCTCATCTAAGGAACACCTGGCCCTAGCGCTTGCACCATGTTAGGCTATAATCCGGGCTTGAAATCTCTCTCCGTTCCCTTAGAGACTGTATGATTCTTTCATTCCTTTCTCAAAGTACATGGATTCGACCCTCTTTGAGGCCATGGTACATGGGTTCAGTACATCTCACCACTCACGCGCTGAACATGCCCAATCCATCCGAGTTGGTGACCAACAATGGTGGCTTCTATACTGTTCATCTTTGACCGATCAAGAACTGTTATGTTTGGAACGTAGTCATCCCATTTGATGTTCATAATGAATCTGAGCTTCTGTTGGTAGAAGCGTTCAAATTTCTTCATATCATGGCAATATAGAGTCAAGCCTTCACATCCATAGAGCAGGGTGGAGATGGCAATTGCTCGATACACCAACAATTTGGTGTATATTCTCAGATCTTTAGTCAGGAAGATCCGATGTGTAAGACGTCCGAAAGCTGTATGGGCAGCAAGAAATCCAATTCTCAACATCCTTCTCTGATGAGCAGTTACGAGAGAGGATACTTCCAATATAGGGGAAATGATCTACTTTGCATATTAAGGCGTTCACGGCCCGGATTATTATATAAATAATTCATGCTTTTGGGCTAATGCCGTGTGTATTTTTAATTTAAACCATACGTTTCGGAGAAACCTTGCCTCCTTTTTCAATGGAAATAAACAATGTAGCCAAAGAAAGTATATCAATGAGATTACAAAAAATATAGATAAATTCCTCTGTTCGTCACCAGAGAGCAGCTGCCAGAAATTACTGTATGGACCATGGTGGAACGGCGGACAGAGTAGTAAGTAACGAGAAGGTAAAGGGGGTGGTGTGAAAATATAGAAACTCCTCGAAGAATGAGGAGGGGGGGGGGGGGGGGAGTGGGGAGGGTTAGATGGATATAAGGAAACATAAACAAAAGGGAAGTGTATCTGAACGATACCTAACGTCATATAGTCAACGGCGAAAAAACAAATGGAAACTCCTCCAGTGACGAACAAAGGAGATCAAATCCAGGCTCTGAGCCCTAGAGGGAAAAATGTACAATTTTAAATATGTGAAGAACAGAGAGACTGAGAGGAACTATCTCCCTAGATCCTTAATAACTGGTAGCCAAGTGTCACTTAGCTGATATCCAGTGTCTCTGTTAAAATTATTGGGATTTTTACGAATTTCAACTGCCTCCCTTATAATTCTAGACCAGTTGTGCTTAACAAGGGCAAGCGCATGAGCATCCTTGAAACATACATCGTGCCCTGAAGACAGGGCATGTTCAGTTATAGCTGATTTGTCAGGTTGGTTTAGACGGATGTTCCTTTGATGCTCTTTGATGCGAGTTGCAATGGACCGTTTTGTTTGTCCAATGTAGACTCTTCCGCAAGTACATGGGACTTCATACACCCCAGGTTGTAGTATTGGGGACAATTTATCTTTGTTTAATGCTAAACGTTGACCAATTTTCGTCATAGTGCCGAAAACTGTTTTTATCTTGTGCTTGCGGAGAATCTTAGCAACGCGGTCAGTGGTGTTGTGAATATAAGGGAGGTAAGCAGTTCCTCTCACGTCGGAGCTCTGAGAAGGTTGTCTATCCCTCCTTCTGGGATGTAGGGACCTATATATAGTGGATTCATTATAGCCATTACCCTTAAACATGGTTTGTAAGGCAAGTAACTCTTCCTGAAGAGTTGATGCCTCACAAATACGTTCCGCTCTTTTGGCTAGAGTTGTTATAATTCCTTGTTTTTGTGCTGGGTGGTGGTGGGAGTCCGCATGTAAATAACGGTTAGTGTGAGTTGGCTTACGGTAGACGCTGTGCCCCATGGAGCCATCCGCTTTCCTCCTCACAAGAACATCCAAAAAAGGTAAGCATCCACCTGACTCTAGCTCCATTGTGAAGTGGATTGAAGGATGCAGCTGACTTAGGTGGTTCAGAAAGTGGTTCAGTTTCTCAGAACCCTCCTCCCACACCACGAACGTATCATCCACATACCTCCACCAAATCACAGGTTTGAAAGACGCCGAAGATATAGCCTCCTCCTCAAAATGTTCCATGAAAAAATTTGCCACGACAGGCGAGAGTGGACTTCCCATGGCCACACCATCAGTCTGCTCGTAATATTTACCATCCCACAAGAAATAACTGGAACACAAGCAGTGGTGCAATATTCGGGCAATGTCCTCAGGAAACAAATCCTTGATGAGTGACATGACCGAGTCCACCGGCACTCTGGTAAACAAGGACTCTACATCAAAACTCACCAAAATAGCATTTGGTTGAACGGCGATGGTTGACAATTTTTCGACGAAATGGGTTGAATCCCTAATGTAGGACTGTGTGCGCCCCAAGTGCGGCTGAAGCAACTTGCTGAGATATTGCGCAAGAGCATAAGTTGGAGAACCTATTGTGCTAACAATTGGTCGAAGAGGGACGTCTTGCTTATGGATTTTCGGAAGACCATACAATCTCGGAGGAACAGCATCTCTCGGTATAAGACACCTTCCCTCTTCTTTTGGAATAGATGACAGTTTAACAAGCTTTGCAGTGGCATTGGATACAAGAGTGGTTGGATCACGAGTGCACAGTCTGTAGACAGGATCAGATAACAGAATCGAGATTTTACTTTTATATTCAACGGTATCCATCACCACTGTCGCATTTCCCTTGTCAGCATGAAGAATAGAAATGGTGTCATTATTTCTTAGTTCCTTCAATGCCTTACTTTCACCCCGAGTTAAATTGGGTGCGGGTACTTTAGAGGATCTTAATATCCTCACACTTTCTTGTCTAACTTCTTCAGCTTCATCTGGAGGTAAATTGTAGATGGCAGCCTCAACGGATGTGATCAACTCCTCTGTAGGAATTTTGGAGGGTGCGAGAGCAAAGTTGAGACCTCTGCTTAGTAAAGTTGTTTGATAGTCATCTAAAGGTGTATTAGAAAGATTGACTACAACTTTACTAGTATCAAGAACCGTACGAGGAGCTGTTTGTCTCGAGGACAATCGAAGGAACTTAGCTCTTTGTCTATCTACAGCACGACAAAAATTATTCTCGGCCTGAATAGCGGAGATACGTTCAAAGAACAGCCACAATTCCTCTGAGAGAATGCTACTACTTAGAAGCGCGCTAGCAAGGCACTCGTTATCCGCCTATTCTGTCAACAATTTGCTGGAAAAAATGCGCATGGCAGGTTACACCAAGCGCTCAAAAATACCCAATTAAGAGGTTAAATAAAACCTACGTTTATGAACACCTCACATCAAGTACTTTTAGCTTATAGCTTTGGGATTTAATGTGAGTGAAGTTTGAAATGATATAAGTTTTGATACATGTAGCGGTAATTTAATTTTGTGAGCAACGGGATTCTTTCCTGGCATGTGGTCTCCTGCTATCTTATGTTAAATCGACCTGGTATCTTCTTCTTCTGCTTTTACGGCCTCATTGGACCACTTCAGTCAATCATTTCTTGGTCCTCTTCTTCAGTAAGTTTCCTTTCCGAGTCGCCCAGTAGCTCTTCATTCGCTCTGATCTTCTCAGGCGTTCCTGATCTGTAAATACCCTTTTTACTGTATTACGTTTGTCTATTTTAGCCTGAAATCTTATTTTTATATCTCTCATTTTTTTAAATTTTGTTGTTTTGTTTTGCAAGTCATCCAAGGTTATTTCCAATTCTTTCATATCTTCTCTAATTTCCTTAATCCATCCTACTTCTTGTTTCATATTCCAAAGTTTCACTACAATTTTTCTAGATAACCTGGTTTCTGGTGTCCAAAGAAAGAAAGCCGTTTCTTCCAAATAGTATCAGTGATGGGCTCCAGTTCTCTGTATACCACTTCATTTGGTACTATCCGCCACTGTCCATCTTTCTGATATTTTTTATTTATGCATGTTCTAGCTATTCTTCTTTCTACTTTTAAAATTTTGTCGATTCTGTTTTTCTGAGTAACTTTAAAAAGAGTTTCACTTCCATAGGTCACCTCTGGTTGAACCACCGTCTTGTAATGTTTTAATTTTGTTGCGATTGATAGACATTTTCTTTTATATGTAGACCATGTTAATTTTTGGGCCTGGTATCACTATATTGGTTTAGGAAGTTATTCTTTAACGTTAATTCAATTTCTGATTTAAGCGTGTTGCTCATTTTGTTGCGAGTATTTGTGTCTTGCTTGGTCGTAGTCGTCCTCGTCCTCCTCCTCCAAGTTTAATGAAGTATCCTGTTATGGTTTAATTTTTTTGTTGATCTTTAGACTATGTACATGCTACCGAACATTATGATTGAGAATTCTTTCTGACGTCGATTGACTGTAGATTTTTTGCACGCTTTGCTAAACTAATTTTCCTGCGATAAGCGTAATTGTTCGATCCCAATTAACGTTAACCTGAATGGTGTTATTGAATGCTCAGTTTGTGAGACTGGAGGTACTAGGGTTAATGTCATAACTTTAATAGAGCATTTCATGCATTTGACATTGTTGTCCGGGATGGATTAGGGTTGAAAAATTGGATTGAGGGTTAAAAAATGTTCCCTCGGTGAGATTACGAATGAAAGTATGATAAATTGCAAAGCCTACACGTCGTCGTCTCCTCAGCCATCAGGTTTGTAGGTGTCATGCATGGTGAGGCAATAAGTCTCTTTGCTTCTTGGTCTTCCTTTGCTCATTCTTTCTCCCAATTTTCCTTTGAATAGGATGGTGGACCAGTCAGAATGTCGAATGAAGTGACTAAATAAGCTGTTTAATCTTTTGTTTAAGGATTCAGCCAATCAGAGAAACCCAAGAAGAAAACTGGTAAGAAATGGTCAAAGGAATGCAAGAAATAACACAGTGACTTGATACTTTGGAAGAGCAGTAAGGTGAAAGTCAAGTCATCAACCATGTTCCAACACACTCTTAGAATGGGCAAAATGAATGAATGAATGAATGAATGAATGTATTATTACTCTCACAAATTTGCATTCCAGTACTGGCAACCATGCTCGAGTTGGCCAGGGTATCTACAGTTGGCCACTTTGTAATTACTATCAAACATTGTTCCTTTAATGTTCCCGACTTTCACACACCACCTAAAAGCAAAGGGTTCAGCCAACACTTTCCATGTGGGGGGAGCGGTCAACAATATGCAACATATCACTAGCAAAATAGAAATATCTGATCTTGAAAACACTATGTCTCTTGGAATTTTAGTAATACGGCATGGTTGTGCTTTTCATATATAGATGTATTTACTATTAAGGGTTCCTGGTGTAGTTAGCTAGCAATAGTAACAATAATTATATTTCTTATAAGATGTAATTGTGCGAAGAAATTCTCTTATTGAGCCAGCCACCTTGCTAACAAATTGGCATGCTCATACTCATACATTTCCACATTCTCACAGCTTTTCATGCCATAGTGCACACTGTGATGGGAGACAAGTATCCACATATAAAACCTGTTCATTTGACAAGCTCCCGAACAATATGGTGTCTGAAAGTTGATGTTACAGTAGGATCTAAGTCTTTATAAAACCAAGAAAAGAAACAAAAATATAATATTTATGATAGTCTGGCTGGCAAAGTGAGAGATCTGTGTAAAATATATTTCAAATGATTAGACAACTCAAGTCTCTCGCACAAATTGTGTGGTTACCACAATTTTAAATCATTTTTGCCTTGAAATTAATAATTTATTGCACTATAACCTGTAATATGTCTTAGGTTATGTATCATCAGTAAGTACAATCAAAATTTACCAATAATGAGTTAGTAAAACATGGCCGACTCAAGTTAAGTTGCTGTTACATCTTTTGAAATAAAAGTAAATCCATTGATGCTAAGGTACTTATTCAGAAACATGACTCACCTTGATTGTCTTCAGTCTTCCAGACATGTCAATGTCAGGCACTTGGTTGTACCAAGAGGCAGAGAGATTGCGCCTGACCATCAGCATAAAACTAATGGGTTGGATCAATATGAACTCTTGTTCTACATCTCCATTCACACCCAGCTCTACCCTGCAACAGTGAAATATTTTAACCGACTGTTAATTAGGCAGCACTGATAGATTCAACTGGAATAGCAGGCCATTTAGGTCTAATCCCAGGAAGATTGGCAGTGAGTCATCTCAAAACAGGTCCATTTTACATTTTCAACACACCCCAATTTTCAATTCACTGGTAATTTTCAACTTGGCATTATAAACGGACAGTTTCCTGTGGCTTCAAGTCACCAAATGCTAGCGGAGGAAGCCAAACCGTTACGATCGGTTCAGATGTGAGAAGCGTGCTTCAAGAAGATTAAAAGGAAGAAAGCTCTTAGTTTTAGGTCAGTGTTCCGCAACCGGTGTGCCGTCACAAGGTCCAAGGTGTGCCGTGAACTTATACCCATTTTCATTCATTCATCATCATCATTTCCCCTTTTCCAGTTGACACTGGGTGGGGGCAAATATGGTTCCTCTCCACTTTGTTCTGTCGTTCCACCATTCCTCTTCCAACACAGTGTTCCAATCCAGGTTCCGTTTTCTAATACTATTCACAGAGTCCATCCAACCTATTATTGTAATAAATCAATTGTCAACTTAATGTAAGAAGGTGCTTGTTTATTATTTAATACATATTGATAACTGTTACTTATTTCCGTTGGTATGGGCACGTTGTCCGTGCACCACAAAGTTCAGTCATCGGCTCGGCCTACCATCTAACGGTTGACGGCCAGAGACAGCGCGGGAGACCAAAATTGCGGTGGCTCGACACTATTAACGCCGATTTATGATCAAGAAACTTGATCGCGCGAAGCATTAGATCGCAAGAAATGGCGTGCATTGATCCAAAAAGCGGACCCCGTTCCTACGGGATGACACTAAGGAGAAGAAGAAGAAGAAGATAACCGTTACTTATTCATAGAAATTTAGTGTAATTTATTTAATATTTTTATACAGTAGTTTTCTTAAGTTAGAGTATTTGTATTCTCGCATGTAATACTGGGCCGGTTTGATGGGTTGCAGAGTAAGCCCCGTAAGACTTTTAGCAAGTCTCTTAGCGGCCCGCAGCAATCATACAATAGACTTTACGTTCAACACTCGGTAACAAGAAAGTTCTTCGTAACGACGCATCGTTTGTGCACGGCTGCCTGTACGTGCTTTTAACAAAACTTGTGGGGATTACCAAATATGTCCCTCTGTTTTATTATTTTATTGCCATATTTTAATATTACAGTATTTCAATGCAGTTCTATCAAAGCTATGCTCTGCAGTGGTGCGAATAAGGTGATTGCTATGCTATACCAATCTTAATATCTACTACCTACAGTGTTATTAAACATTTTTTTTTTCCATTTTTGATATGGATAAGTTCCTTGTGTGCGGTAGTCCGTTCTCCGTTGCAAGTAGTGAAACAATCTAGCCCAAAGTGAGCCATGTTTAACATCTCTCATTTCTTTATTTTCTTTGGCGGCCGTCCCGGTAGACTGAGACGCCATGTGAGATGCTTTCTGTCCGGACGTGCCTTGAGGCTCTCCGCCTTATTATTTAAAATGTAATGTTTTTCCTTTTTATTTAACATTGTTATTATGCCGAAGCCTTCCATTTACTCATGTAAGTAATACATCTAACCTTGTGTCCACTATGCTCATTTCCTATATTTAACTTTTCTTTTTGATCTTTGCCGTGTGCTTGGATTTGCTGTGGAACCAATCGTAATGGCGGTCTCCTGTTTTATTTTGTTTGAGTCTTCGTTTAACCTTTTATTTGTGCCGTGAAATATATCTGCGAGTGATTTTGTGAGTGTATGTTTTTCTTGCTGCCAGGTGCATTGATGCTGTTTTGATTGGGCATATCTTCGAATGGGTCTCCCGTGGTTTGTGGACGTTGGCGTTTCGACCATTCTCCCAACACGAGGCATGACACCATATATTTTAGCCCTTATGTTTTCCCTTCATTCCATGCTTCGGGCAACTGAATAACGGCGGTAACTTTAAGTAGGCCTTACCGTATTCAGCTCGAACTCGGAACGTAAGTTGGGGACCATATAGGTTTAGCATGTTTTGCTAGACTACCTACAAGCACGAGTTGCTTTGTGTTTTATTACTGCATCGTCGGCTAGCATTTTGTGTGTTTGATTGCGTGTATGTATCATGATATATTTCACGGGCACTTGACGTCATTTGTTTCTCCTTGTAGTATCTTTGGTTTTTGCATTTCTTTTCTCTGGGGACTGCCAGCTCGATCGCATCCCCATTGCTCGCCACAGCCTCTGCGACACGCACACAGCCTCTTGTTTTATCTTTGCTATGCTTGTTATTTGTGGTCGTCATGACAACCATCCATCTCTAGGCTGAGAAGTGATTGTTGTTGACCAGCGACCGGGTCGATTGCCTTTTGGTCAATTACCTCCTCCCTTTTTACATCATTTTTATTGGAAGTGGCACAGGTATTTATTTTATTTGTTTCCGTTATTTATTATTGTAAGTTATTTATTGTTTATAATCATCCTTCCCGTTTGAAAGTGACTATTTGACCCCTAGGGTACTCTTTTCTTTGAGTGTGTTATTCTGGCCGGTTTTCTTTGTGTGTTCGGTTTCAATTCATTAAATTTCCATTTCTTTACCCATGTGTCTTATTTAGTAGTGTTTGGCGATCGGGCTGCTCTCTCTCTCTCCCTCTTCAAACCTAGGCCTAACTTATTCTAGCTTTCTAGCACCAGGAGGGTATTCCTACCACTCGTCGTGGGACCACCTTCACGGAGTCTGGAGTCGCTCGGCACATCTGGCCTGCAAATACGGGCCCAGCACAGGTCAGAAATTAACATCCATTTCCACTGCGTACTCCTTTCTTTTCTAGTTGGTTCCAGTGATGCAGCTAGGAGGCACGCCAAGAATATGTTTATTATAAGAGGGCGGTGCAGATGGTAGCAGAGCGTGGTTAAGTCTCCTGGTCGCTCAGCCATATCCATTGGATTTTAATATTTCGCTGCATATTTTTCAATGTTGTTTTTATTCTGTTTCATGTTCCCTATTGCATACTATGCAAACAAATATTGAGAGTCAATGTGAACTCCCAAGGAGTATGGACCATAAAAATAACAAACTGTAAGGAGAGTGCAATGAGTTGGACCCTATCAACGAACCCCAGCATTGGTAATGTACTAAACAACCCTACTTCTTGTTTCGTACTCATTTCAGGCGCAGGACGGAGGCAAGACATTTGTAGTTATTGTTTTGAATTGTAGCTAGCAGTACTTCTGTAGTTTAGCCATGTATTCTCTCCCAGGTTGTAACGTGAAGAAGGAGCTCATCCAGTTTGACGATGATCTGCTATCGTTTGAAAGTGTCTGTGGGAAAGACACTAATCCATTGACTGAGGTGAAAGTCCATTGCAAGGGAGGCGTAGCCAATATAGTGTCCAAGTGGGGAATTTCATTTTCTGGTGAACTTGGAGTTTCGTCTGTATTTGAGTTCTTAGACAGGGTCAGTGAACTCTGCCATTGTTATGACCTCGAACCAGACGACATTGTTGTCTGCCTACCGTTATTGTTGAGTGGTTTAGCTTTAAAATGGTATCGACTTACCAACAGATCTTTCATCTCGTGGGTTGATTTCTGTAAGTCAATAAAGGAGCGGTTTACGACTTATGATTTTGAACATGACTTGAAGGCTGAAATACATTGCCGTACCCAGGGTTTGGAAGAGCCTGTAGACGATTTTGTTACTGGGCTAATGACTTTAATAAGTAGGTTGTCGCAGCCCCTTCCCCTTATTGAAACTGTTGATATTGTGTATAGAAATCTGGCACCTGAGTACAAGTCTTTCATACGCCGGTCCAGTGTGTATAGTGTGGCTGACATTGTTGATCAAGGACGTGAATGCGAGTTCAATCGGCGCCTGCGCAAGTCATATGTACCCCCACCCCTCCCCTCTGACAGTTTGTTTCCAGAGACTGCATGCGCGCAATCCCAGATTCAGAGGACTGCGCACCCATCTTCAATATCTCGTCAGGAGGACCGGGCAGTTAACCGTCCCCACTCGCATATTGTCGGGAGTATTCCCAATGCTACTTCTTCTGCGAATCCCGCTCCTCAGGATCAACAGTTACCTCGAATCCCGAACATGTATAACCGTATAAAATGTTGGAATTGTGATCGTTTGGGGCATCATTTTAATTCCTGCCGTGCGCCCTCTCGTGTGTTTTGTCACACATGTGGTCTTCGTGACGTGACGCACATAGCCTGTCCTAGATGTGCTTCACGTCAGGGAAACGAGCATGGGTCCCCGGTTTAGACCCGCCGGAGTGGCCATGCAATGAAGTTCGCCGGGAAATGAACATTTCCACGACTGGAAACTTCTGTCCTCGGGTCCCTGTAAGTGTTAAGAAATTGTCGATACCCGCTTTACTGGATTCTGGTGCTTCACGTTCATTTATTCAGCGCTCCATCGCGGAACAGCTTCCTGTTACTCAGATTTGTCCACAAGATGGGGGTTTAAAATTTTATTCTGCGGTGAAGTCATCTATTTCTGTTTCTAGCGTTGTAACATGTCATATTAAGATATGTGGTTATTCTTGGGATTGGAACTTCCATGTGGTGGATGACTTATCTACGCCTATGATCTTAGGTTCTGATTTTATGCACAAAGCAGGGTTGAGGCTTGATTTTTCGGATCATTCCTTCAGTTTTTTGTTTAAATCCAAGGAGCGGTTTCATTTTAATACTTGTGAAGCGAGTGTTCCTTGTAATTTTTCTGATATCTCTGCTGTTCTAATCCCTCCTACTTTATTCACGAGTCAGCGTGACGCTTTATCTGATCTGGTGAATGAATTTCCAGATGTTCTCACGTCGGAACTGGGTTCCGCTATCGGCTACGAGTGTCATATTGATTTGACTGATGAGGTTCCAGTTAGGTCGGCGCCATTTTCTTGCTCTCCACCCAAACTCATTGCCATGAGAGAATATATTGATGATCTTAAGGCACGCGGTGTTGTGAGTCCTTCTAAGTCTTCTTATGGTAGTCCAGCATTCCTGGTGCCTAAGAAAGAGGGTACTTTTCGTTTAGTAGTTGATTATCGTCGACTCAATTCTAAGGTGGTGTTCGACAACTTTCCCCTTCCAACTCTGGAGAGCGCTTTTCAGCATTTTCACGGGGCGAAGTACTATTCCGTCCTAGATTTGAACTGTGCATATTATCAAATTCCTCTCGATCCCGAGAGCCGTAAGGTAACTGCGTTCTCCACTCCGTTCGGCCTTTTTGAGTTCAATAAGTTACCCATGGGCATTTCTATCGGCGGACAAGTATTGAGTAGGGTTTTGGATGAGTTATTTGGAGATTTAAAGTATTCATCTGTGTTTAACTATCTTGATGACCTCGTGATTTACAGTCAGTCTTTTGAGGATCACCTGATCCATTTACGTGAAGTCCTATGTCGTCTTCGCAGAGCCGGACTCACTGTTAACCCGGACAAAATCTCTTTGGCTTCGAAGCAAATCAAATTTTTAGGTCACATTCTTTCGGATGTGGGCATAGAAGTGAACCCTGAGCGTGTCCAATGTATCCAAGAGTTCCCTACTCCCACGAATGTGAAAGCAGTCCGACGTTTTTTGGGAATGGCGGGCTTTTACAGTAGGTTCATTAAGGGCTTTTCGGACATTTCAGCGCCCCTGAATTATTTGAAGAAGAAGAATGTACGATTCGTGTGGGGCCCCGACCAGTGTCTCGCCTTTGAGAAATTGAAAGAATGTCTTTCTTCTGCTCCCGTCCTTCGAACTCCGGATTTTGGGAAAGATTTTATGTTACATTGTGATGCGAGTGATGTCGCAGTTTCTTGTGTGCTTAGTCAGCAGGTGAATGGTAATTTGGCACCCATCGCTTTTGCCAGTCGGATGCTTAATGATTGCGAACGCCGGTATTCCACTTTCGAGAAAGAAAGTCTGGCTGTCGTATTCGGCTGTGAACGTTTCAGATCTTTTCTAGAACATCGGCATTTCATAGTGTATACCGACAATGAAGCTCTGTCCTGGATGCGCTCGCATGTCAAAAAATTGGGACGTATAAATCGTTGGATTCTTCGTCTATCCTCTTTCAGCTTTGACATCATTCACGTCAGAGGCAGTGAAAATGTTGTAGCGGATTGTTTGTCACGCATGTTTGAGGAACCTCCTCCCATTGTTGAGATCCCCGAGCCAGTGAATCTTCTCCAACACATTCCATGGTCTTTTACTGACATCCGTACGTACCAAGCAGATGACCCATTTTGTGTCACATTGCGTGAAAAAATTCTCGGGAAAGATCCTGGTGTATCTGAGTTTTCATTGCGCAATGATGTTATAGTGCATACCGCTCCTCGATCTTCGAAATGTAGGATTTTCGTGCCAGAGAATATACGAAGTATGCTCTTGGCGTATTTCCATGAATCCTGTTTTGGATTACATTTAGGTATGACGAAGACTTTCCATA
This sequence comes from Meconema thalassinum, assembly GCA_946902985.2. NCBI lineage: Eukaryota > Metazoa > Arthropoda > Insecta > Orthoptera > Tettigoniidae > Meconema > Meconema thalassinum. The sequence goes on from OX336390.1 coordinate 936,097,900, forward strand.
AAATCTCTCAGGAATTCTTCTGGCCTCATTTGAAAGCGGATGCTTTTGCTTTCGTCCGAAAATGTGTTACGTGTCAACGTTCTAAGCCAGCAAAGAATTCTCGCATTGGACTTCACCACGCTGACACGATGCCATATCCTAATGAGCGCCTGTTTATAGATTATTTTGGTCCCCTAGTTAGGTCATCTTCTGGTCATAAAGCTATACTTACTGTCGTTGATGGATTTTCAAAATTTGTATGGTTATTTCCTGTCAGGGAAATCACGACACGTACCACTGTTAGGCTTTTGACCAATCATATTTTTGGTGTTTTTGGTCCTCCAAAGTTTTTAGTGTCCGATAACGCGAGCGTTTTCCGGTCCAAGTCTTTTAGATCAATGTGTTTTTCTTGGGGAATTGATCATGTCTTTTTGGCACCCTACCACCCTCAGCCAAATCACGTTGAAAGGTTTCATCGTAACTTGAAGGCTTGCTTGAGTGCGTTCCACAACGCAGATCAGTCACGTCGGGACGCAAATCTTCAGTTTTTCTCCTTAGGATTTAACACTGCTCTTCATGAATCGACGAATTCTACCCCTTCGGAATTGTTTTTAGGAAGGCGCATTGTTGATCCACTTCAGCTTCAGTGGAAAATAGATTATCTGGCTGCGCCATCCCGCCGTACCTCAGTCAAAGAAAAATGGGAAGTTGCTGTACGGCATCTGAAAAGGGCACGAGATCGCGTGGCGTCTCGCTATAACAAGGGTAGGCAACCTGTTTGTTTTCAGGTGAATGACGACGTGCTAGTGCGCCTGCACCCACAGAGTTCGGCCAAGAATAAGGAGTCAGCTAAACTAATGCTTCGCTGGAGCACGCCCAAAACTATCACTAGATTTTTAACACCTGTCACTGTTGAATTGATCTCCGAGGAGAATCCCACCGACGTATCCAGAGCTCACATATCTCAATTGAAACCATTTATTGTGTAACCTTCTTATCTGCTGTGATTAATGTTGTCCTTTTTCTGCGTAGGTTAGCCAATCATAATTTGCTTATGTTATCCAAGGAAGCTAGTATTCATATGGCGTCTCCTTGACCTGCCTATTATTGAACCAATTTTGACCGAGGCAGAGTCAAGTACAAATTTACGAGCTCAAGAAAGAAAATAATACAAGAAGAAATAGGCCTACATACTCTGTGTAACTTAATATTTATTGTAAAAATATGTATTTTTGCGAATTCGGCCAGTAGAGAATTTATATTCTATAAATAATGGACACATTATATCGCTTCTTTGTTATTTTAATACGTCACTTTCATGATGGGTATAAGGAGAATGGCAGACTTCGGCGTCAAAGGGCGAAAGTCTTTTGTTTATGATTTTCGTCCGTGTCTCTATCTACTTTTCTTGTCATTGTAACGCGCAGGCGAACCGTAATACCATTATGACAAGCCCAGGGATCGTCAAAGGAACGCGCGCCTTTGGGGACCCCGAAGGAGTTCTGTCCTGATATTGCGATCGCCGAAGCGATCTGATTATTTTTATATATTACTTCATTTTATAACTGTATTCTTTCTGATATGGCTCAATTGCTTAAGTGATTGTTATATCGATCACCCTCCCCCCTCATATTTTGTGTACTGTTATAGTTGTTGACAAACCACCTGTGTTATAAGGATGTTGTGTATTTTGGAACACTTGGGACATGATTGATTTCAAAGCGGTGGTGTTTAGTGATGTAAAAAGAAAAATCTTTTATTATTATAAATAATTTTTCTTTTGGGGGGTGGTGTGGATCCTGAGCCATGTTTAACATCTCTCATTTCTTTATTTTCTTTGGCGGCCGTCCCGGTAGACTGAGACGCCATGTGAGATGCTTTCTGTCCGGACGTGCCTTGAGGCTCTCCGCCTTATTATTTAAAATGTAATGTTTTTCCTTTTTATTTAACATTGTTATTATGCCGAAGCCTTCCATTTACTCATGTAAGTAATACATCTAACCTTGTGTCCACTATGCTCATTTCCTATATTTAACTTTTCTTTTTGATCTTTGCCGTGTGCTTGGATTTGCTGTGGAACCAATCGTAATGGCGGTCTCCTGTTTTATTTTGTTTGAGTCTTCGTTTAACCTTTTATTTGTGCCGTGAAATATATCTGCGAGTGATTTTGTGAGTGTATGTTTTTCTTGCTGCCAGGTGCATTGATGCTGTTTTGATTGGGCATATCTTCGAATGGGTCTCCCGTGGTTTGTGGACGTTGGCGTTTCGACCATTCTCCCAACACGAGGCATGACACCATATATTTTAGCCCTTATGTTTTCCCTTCATTCCATGCTTCGGGCAACTGAATAACGGCGGTAACTTTAAGTAGGCCTTACCGTATTCAGCTCGAACTCGGAACGTAAGTTGGGGACCATATAGGTTTAGCATGTTTTGCTAGACTACCTACAAGCACGAGTTGCTTTGTGTTTTATTACTGCATCGTCGGCTAGCATTTTGTGTGTTTGATTGCGTGTATGTATCATGATATATTTCACGGGCACTTGACGTCATTTGTTTCTCCTTGTAGTATCTTTGGTTTTTGCATTTCTTTTCTCTGGGGACTGCCAGCTCGATCGCATCCCCATTGCTCGCCACAGCCTCTGCGACACGCACACAGCCTCTTGTTTTATCTTTGCTATGCTTGTTATTTGTGGTCGTCATGACAACCATCCATCTCTAGGCTGAGAAGTGATTGTTGTTGACCAGCGACCGGGTCGATTGCCTTTTGGTCAATTACCTCCTCCCTTTTTACATCATTTTTATTGGAAGTGGCACAGGTATTTATTTTATTTGTTTCCGTTATTTATTATTGTAAGTTATTTATTGTTTATAATCATCCTTCCCGTTTGAAAGTGACTGTATTTGACCCCTAGGGTACTCTTTTCTTTGAGTGTGTTATTCTGGCCGGTTTTCTTTGTGTGTTCGGTTTCAATTCATTAAATTTCCATTTCTTTACCCATGTGTCTTATTTAGTAGTGTTTGGCGATCGGGCTGCTCTCTCTCTCTCCCTCTTCAAACCTAGGCCTAACTTATTCTAGCTTTCTAGCACCAGGAGGGTATTCCTACCACTCGTCGTGGGACCACCTTCACGGAGTCTGGAGTCGCTCGGCACATCTGGCCTGCAAATACGGGCCCAGCACAGGTCAGAAATTAACATCCATTTCCACTGCGTACTCCTTTCTTTTCTAGTTGGTTCCAGTGATGCAGCTAGGAGGCACGCCAAGAATATGTTTATTATAAGAGGGCGGTGCAAAAGACAAGAAACAGAAAGTAGTTCCCCAGCAATTTAAGGATTCTTCTTCTTCTTCTTCTTCGCGAATGGGTCACTTAGGACCACGCGGAATCAACATTTTCTGAGCTTTCCTCCTTGCCCAATAGTTCTTCATTTTCACCGATTGCTGTAATTTCTGTTCCTCCGACCAGGTACGTCGCTGTGGTTTCTTCTCATCTTTCTCAAATCCCCTTGTGTGAACAATTTTCCGGATCATATTTCTATCTTGTAAATTTGGTGAACCCAATTCATTACGGTCTTTCTCTACTTGTTTATACCATTTTGGTCTTGTGCATTTGATTTGCAGAAATTTGTGGATTCGATAAGTGAGTCTGGTAGGATTCATTCTTTCCAAATGGCTTAGAAACTGAATTCGTCGCAATCTCATTGTATCAGTTAATTTAGAAACTCTTATAAATTTCAGAGTTGGGTTTGGGGTAGTGTATGCCATTTACAATTCTGGGCCCTAAGATTTTCCTCATGATTTTCCTTTCTTTAATCTCTAATTTTTCCTTTAAGGTCTTACGATGTAAACTAAGGGTTTCTGAAGCATATAGAGCTTCAGGTTTAATCACTGTACAGTAATGACGAATTTTGTTGTTCCAGGACAAGCTTTTTTTGTTATAAACATTCTTTGTGTGTTGAAAAGCAATTTCCATTTTCTGAATTAGTGATGCTACAGATTTATTTTCATTGCCATTTTCAGTGATCCATACACCTAAGTATTTAAATTCTTTCACTCTTGCAATCTTATTGATACCAATGACAATTTCAGGTGGACCATTCTTAATATTTGTCATAAATTTAGTTTTTTCATAGGAGATTTTTAGTCCTATTTTGGCTGCTTGCTCCTCCAGTATAACAAGCTGTTTCTGTGCATCAGCGACGTTTTTGGCAATTAGTGCTAAATCATCAGCAAACGCTAGACAATCTAAGTCAATACCCTTAATCTTTGGGCCCAGGCGGTGAGATGGTGCACCTGCTTTCCTCCATTCTCTGACAACTTTCTCAAGAGCACAATTGAAAAGTAAAGGGGAGAGCCCATCCCCTTGACGGACACCTGTGTTTATTTCAAACTCATCACTACAACCACCCATTCTTCTTCTTATTATTAATCTTAAGTATTTTTTTTAGTGAGGTGACGAATCATGCCCAATCCCGGATTGTGTTGTGTTGTAAAAAACTCAGTAATGCTGCTATGGTTCCCAGTAAATTGAAACGACACTGGTCAAATAACATTCCTCTCCGTTAAGTAAGGATATGAATTATTTTCGTCAGTCGTTGGAACAAAAGAAAAAACAAATGACGCTCATGACTACATCGGCACGTGTTTTGAAAAAGGTACCTATAAGGTAGCCGAATTTATCGTGGAGGCCAAGAAATCACTCGCAATAGCAGAAACGTTGTTAATGCCTGCATGCAAGGAAATAGTAAAAATAGTCCTGGGTTTAGAAGCTGCTACTCAAATTTCAAAAATCTCTCTCTGTTGTAACCGAATGTATTCAGTAACAGTAGCCCACCCTCGGGTTTTTGCTTTGTGCAGTTTGGGGTATTTTATTCGTATCTTATTATATTGGGTTAACGTGGGGTTGCAGAGGTGATTTTTATTGTGCCTGTGTGTTTTTGTGGACGGATTCACCTTTGGATGGTCCGGACCAACTAGGATCATTGTTTATTAATTATCGGTTTTTGGATATTTGATATTATAAAATACGGGGTTTTGCGATTTATTACGTTTTGGGAATAAGGGTATATAAGACTGTGTTATTTTAAGTAGAAGCATTATTTCATTTTGGTTTGGGGTTAATGGCTTTATTTTGACCTAGTAATGTTAAATGTTAGATTCGTGGCTGTACTATAAAGGTACAATGAATTGGTATTTTCGAGTGCTGGATATGTTACATACCCGGAAAAGATAGGCAGTAATTAGGCTTGTGGTGGCAAGTTCAGGGAATACCTAGACTATTTATAGCATGAACTCCCATGAACTTCGAGTGGAAAACTACTGTGTGACGTCAGTGTGAATTTCGACTCTCTGATGTTCATGTGTTGACACAGATGTTCCGCTAGGAGCGGGCCACGCACGAGTTAGTTCCGGAAGAAATATTGGGGTTATGTATCCGTTCGCCAGCGCATATAATGGCGTGTCTGGTGTTCAGAGGTCGTCTTATTGCTTTATTGGCAGAGTCCAGATCTACTAGCGCCCAGGGTCGTTTTACGTGACATGGTTTCCGTAACGAACAGTTAGAGATCGGTTCTTCTTGCTTTTAGGCTAGAGTCCATGTCTTCTTGCGCCCAGGGTCGATTTATCTGGCATGGTCCGGTAATCGAACAGCAGAGACAGTAACTAGACATTCACTGAGCGTTATGCTATTGAATGACTACATATTTTCGACATGGTTAAGTTGGTAGACCATGGGTAGCTGATCATATCACACCCTAAAAAGATGTTCATAACCTCACTTCATCATCTGTTGTGGAAGTCATAGGAGGCTGCCATGGCGTTGAAGTCAACAAATCTGGCGAGTGTAGATTCGTGCTCAAACTGTGCAATGTGAAAAGAATAGGCAAATGATATGATGTATATATGTGTATAGTACAGCCAATAGATTATCTCTTTAAAATTCATGTGTGTTTATATTCCTGTCTAGCATGAACCTGGTAACATCAGCGAAAGCGAGAGTGAGAGTGGCGCCCAACGTGGGGCCTTAGACATGCTGATGTGTACCAGGACACAGGAATTAAACTGTAGGCATATTTTCATCATTTCACACATTTCAATTAGGGATGGCTACGTTAGAGCCAGGATGCAATTCTGCTTTGTTGGGGGACGGTGCTGGCGAGCGGCAGAATCACGCAGGGTCTGATAGGCAATTTGCTATAGGGATGGGGGAAAACAGTAGAGTCATGGGAGATTTGCCAGGGCAGGGGGGAAATGAATTAAGTATGATGGCCATGTTGGAGAAGCTGCTGCTTCATAGCAACAAGTCTGTAGGGATGGAGGAGAGGATAACCAGGCGGATGGATGGTATGGAGGAGAGGAGGAATAGGATGGAGGAGAAAATAACTAGTCAGCTGAATAGTGTGGAGGAGCATTTATCTGAGAAGCTTGATGAGGTCACGGAGCATTTGTCGGAGAAGCTTGATGTGATTAGCCTAGACAGCCATGTTATTAGCCAGGTTAGTGAAGTCAGTGTAGAAGCCACTAATCTGGAAACTAAGCTAGGTAATCGGATTGCTGTTCAGGAAGAGAGCGTACACTCTGAAGTAGATAAGTTGGATGCTCAACAAGTGAAGTTGGCACGGGAAATTTTTAGACAGGCACTGGAGACTAGCCAGAAATTTCCCAGGGTAGATAGGAATTTGGGAGAGCAGAAAGTGGAAATTGTAGGCATCGAGGAAGAGAAAGCTGAGGTTATTGAGAAAGCGAGTAGTGAGGGAGTGGAGATGGATGAGAGTGCTGAGTTTAGTGGGGAGAGAGTGGAGATGGATGAGCGAGTCGAGATTAGTTTGCTAGGGAATGGTATGAAGAAGATAGATGAGAATATTAGCCAAAGTAGCGAGATAGTGACTAGTATGGAGGAAGATACTGTAGGTAGAATTCTACGTGGTCAAAATCTGGAACTAGGAGGGAGTGATGATTTTGTTAGAAAGTTAGCATGGGATTTCTCCGATGACTAAGACTGCAGTGTGCGTGCAGAAGATAGTCACTATTACAGGCATGGAGAGGTCACTTGGAAGGTTAGGTACCTTGAGAAAGCCAGGTAGGCAGCGTCAGAGAAATGGGGGTAATCAAAGAGAAGGAAATTATAATCAGGGGAGAGAGAGGAGCTGGGATCCAGGTAGAGGGGATAGGTACATTTGGTATGAAGATCATGGGAGAGGAAGAAATAACAATGAGTGTCAGGGATACGGGGAAGAAAATCAACCGGGGAACAGACCACGTGAGGTAGAGCAGGCAAATAGGGGGCATGGCATGGAAAGACAGGTTGAGAGAAGCAATAGGCCAGGAAGTTTAAACTTCACCAGGACTCACTATATGGAGCAGGGGGAGAGTCTTAGCATAGTATTCCTGCTCACGCTCTGGAAGAAAAACATAATGTAGAGTATAATATCAATGTAGGATCTGATAGGTTAGGAGGCCAGAGCTGTAGATTAGATTACAGTAAGGCGCAAGTGAAGTTTGGGTGGAGTGAGCCACAGGATTGGTTTAGGTTAGGCTATCAGGTTGGTGGTAGAGATTTCGTTAGTGTCGTTGGATGCAGTCAGGTGATTAAAGAGGTTTCTGAGGAGAAATAATTAGGTGTCGGCATGGTATCAAGTTGTATTTTGGTCATGAGAGATGATCGGATGTTGAGTGATGTTTATCACTGTTTCCGGGTCATGAGAGATGATCGTGTGTTGAGTGATTTTGATCACTCTTGTTTCTGGGTCATGGGAGATGATCGTAAGTTGAGTGATGTTGATCACTGTGTGGAGGCAGTAGTTAAAGATACCAAGTTGGACGAGGGTCAGAAGTCAGAGGTGCTTGACGTTCTGAGGGAGCACAGAGAGGTGTTCTCGGAGAAACCTGGATGTACCCACGGCTACGGGCACAGTTTTGACATCGCAGATAGGTCTAGCTTTAGCGGTCCTAGGTACCATATAGCTCACTCTCACATGGAGGGTGTTGTTGAGGTGATTGGTCAGATGCTTTATGAGGTTATATTTGAGATTAGTAACAGTCGTCTGTTAGTCTTCTGGTGGTGGTGACCAAGTGGGATGGTACCATTAGGTTATGTTTGGAGGGCGTGGCAGTTAGTAGTTTGCAGGAATGATTTCTCTTCGTGTGTCTCGCAGGACTTTGGGATTTTTAACCGGGAAAGCTGTACCCTAAGAAATTAAATAAATTGAGAATTATTGTAATTGTAGGTAAGATACTCTTGAAACAGCAGAGAAGGGAGGGGGTAAAAATTAAGATAGGTGATCTGGTGTTGTTGCGAGCTGAGCATCGCCTGTCGGTAGAGCAGAGTTGCATTCTTGAGGTTTTTCATTTCGGTCCATTTGTTATAGACCGCCGGGTAGGTGCATGTGCCTACAGGTTGATTACCAACGATGACAAGGTCCTAGGTACATATAACATTGCTAACCTCAAGATATAGGTCACCTAGAGATCTTGCTCACGATATGACAAGACAGGAGTTCTAGTGTATTTGTGTGAGGGGACAAGGAGTAAATCTATAACCTTGTAGTTAAAGATTGATCCTTGTGGGGGGCGTCTGTAACCGAATTTATTCAGTTACAGTAGCTCACCCTCGGGTTTTTGCTTTGTGGTATTTTGGGGTATTTTATTCGTATCTTATTATATTGGGTTAACGTGGGGTTGCAGAGGTGATTTTTATTGTGCCTGTGTGTTTTTGTGGACGGATTCACCTTTGTATGGTCCGGACAAACTAGGATCATTGTTTATTAATTATCGGTTTTTGGATATTTGATATTATAAAATACGGGGTTTTGCGATTTATTACGTTTTGGGAATAAGGATATATAAGACTATTATTTTAAGTAGAAGCATTATTTCATTTTGGTTTGGGGTTAATGGCTTTATTTTGACCTAGTAATGTTAAATGTTAGATTCGTGGCTGTACTATGAAGGTACAATGAATTGGTATTTTCGGGTGCTGGATATGTTACATACCCGGAAAAGACAGGCAGTAATTCGGCTTGTGGTGGCAAGTTCAGGGAATACCTAGGCTATTTATAGCATGAACTCCCATGAACTTCGAGTGGAAAACTACTGTGTGACGTCAGTGTGAATTTCGACTGTCTGATGTTCATGTGTAGACACGGATGTTCCGCTAGGAGCGGGCCACGCACGAGTTAGTTCCGGAAGAAATATTGGGGTTATGTATCCGTTCGCCAGTGCATATAATGGCGTGTCTGGTGTTCAGAGGTCGTCTTATTGCTTTATTGGCAGAGTCCAGATCTACTAGCGCCCAGGGTCGTTTTACGTGACATGGTTTCCGTAACGAACAGTTAGAGATCGGTTCTTCTTGCTTTTAGGCTAGAGTCCATGTCTTCTTGCGCCCAGGGTCGATTTATCTGGCATGGTCCGGTAATCGAACAGCAGAGACAGTAACTAGACATTCACTGAGCGTTGTGCTATTGAATGACTGCATATTTTCGACATGGTTAAGTTCGTAGACCATGGGTAGCTGATCATATCACACCCTAAAAAGACGTTCATAACCTCACTTCATCATCTGTTGTGGAAGTCATAGGAGGCTGCCATGGCGTTGAAGTCAACAAATCTGGCGAGTGTAGATTCGTGCTCAAACTGTGCAAAGTGAAAAGAATAGGCAAATGATATGCGTGAAAGTCTGACGAGTGTAGATTTGTGTATAAGTGAAATATGTATAGGAGGCTGGTAGGCCTAGGTCTGATATGGCCGTAAGTGTTTGCTGCTCTCAGAGCCTAAATTAAGTGGCAAGGTACTGTATAAAATTTATCACGAGTGTATGAAGGGTATTTTGTGTTGTATATGATGTATATATGTGTATAGTACAGCCAATAGATTATCTCTTTAAAATTCATGTGTGTTTATATTCCTGTCTTGCATGAACCTGGTAACATCAGCGGACGCATGCCAAATGCCCTACGCCTGGGATAAGGTTTCATAGTCGGGCGCCCATTCAAAGTCGGGAAGTTATGTTAAAATCACTTGTGGCCTGTATTCAAAGGCAGTAAATTCTGTAGGTTTGTGGTAATGGGGGTATTTAATTGTAAATCAACTCCAGCGGGGAGGTGAGAGTGAGTTTCACTGTGCTGACACAATCAGCCGTCGAGTTAGTGATCTGATATGTCCAGCGACATCGAGGACATTATTAAGGAGAAATTAAAGAGCAGTCGAAAGTTCTTACTTCAGATCGACGAGTCCATCGATATTGTCGGGCACACACAACTTCTTTCCTACTGTATGTTGATGGGGATGTAATTGCAACTAATTTCTTTTATCACAAAGAGCTACCCGAGCAAGCAACTGGTTAATACCGGTAAATATTTCGTACTTCTAATGAATATGTGGTCCGTAATGAATTAACTGCATTAGTGTTTGTATGTGCTTCTATGACAGGCAGAGTGAAAGTATGCGAAGTTAATCCCAACTTGCAAACTGACCAGTCTCATTCACGGCGAAGCCATTGTTGGCAAGTCTTTGCCATCCCCTGTGAAAATTGTGATGCGAGAATTAGGATCATTAGAATTAACCTCCATTATTTCGGGTCCGTATTGACAAATAAGTAACTTGTAATCAGGCCCGTATTTACGGGAGGGGGGGGGGGACGACGACAAACAGGGCAACTGCTCAGGGCAGCAAGTTTTAGGGGCGGAAAAATTTCTGCCAAACTGTACAAAACCACTTGGGCATTAAATGTAAAGTTATTTAAATTTTAAATACACCCACAAGGGAATATTATTGTCGCACAATGGCAATGCTGATTATTTAAGGACATACAAAAAAGGATCGTCTTAGTCATCTTGGTTTTCTTGCTGCTGAATCTGACTTGAAAGTGAAATTGTGCTACTGAAGAAATCCTAACCTTGCTTGCAAATGGCGAGGCCCCTTGTTATTTAAATAATTTATGATTTGACCATTGGTTGTGTATGGTATCTGTTAAAATTTAATAAATTCTTTGTATAGTTCTCTTTCTATTTGTAATTTTAGTAAATGCATTTATAGTGTTTGCCACTCTTAGTTAAATACACAGATGAAACAGCCCCATACTTAAATAAATCTACATATACTAAGTCTCTGTTAGGTAGTCAGCCCGAAGGCTGGTTGGATCCTCAAAAAGTACCGCCGTTACGTTATGTGAGTAGATACCCACAAAAACCCAAGGCAGCGCTATTTTGAGGCGTTCTAGGCAAGACGAGGAGTGAGGTAGTTTGCCATTGCTTTCCTCACTGAGTCAGAACAGTAGTCCTAACCCTATGAGTAGAACCTTCCACAGCATTCACAGGCACTGACTGTGCCCCGAATGCCATTACTAAGCACCACCCATACCTCAGTAGCTTCCATATAATCACAGCCATGAGTGAGACTGAGACATCGGTGAAAAGCCACCTTTTACTCTAGCCTGTGCCAACTGACAAATGTACTGTATTCATCAAGATAAGGCAAACAGGCCAATACACTAAGTTGGGGGCAGCAAAGTTTCTTTTTCTTTGCCCAGGGGCAACAGGAGCCCTAAATACAGGCCTGGCAAGCAAAGCAGGGAAAGGTTCCCAAGTGAGGCTAGCTATAGTTCCTTTTGCGGGTTTCAGTAAGTTTTGTCATCTCACTATATTATTTACCTGTTCAATTGAGTTACGCCTCTCATACGTATTTTTTTCTATTTAATGTGGAACGGGATGTTGACATGATCATCCATTAATGTCAATACGCAATACGCCGCATAGGATCATTGAAAAAAAAATCTGTTATTTCTGGTCATAATTAAGTTTTTCAGCCCAACAAGTGAATTAATGAAAAGGAGCCACAGAATATTCCGAAGGGGACATTTACATCGCCTGATAATGGCCTACCATGGCCTACAGGACTTCTTGAAATAATATAATACACTCATCAAGTCATCACTCACTGGAAATTACTTGCACTTTAGTCCGATTTTAAATTCATAGCAGTGGCTTTTACAACTTCCGGCAAAAAGGTCTGGAGAAAAGGTGTTGGCGTAACAGGGACCAGAACTCCTGGTCTTCAAAATTAGAAATAGACTCCAGAGATCATTTGACACGACAAAAACTACACATTTTCTTCACTTCAGAAAATTACGAGTTCAACAGCATTAACATGAAACACTACAGTAACTGATGACATTATAAGGGTCTGATTTAAGAGTTAAAGTTGTGGCCTGCTCTGCTTTCTTCAGAAAGTCAATAGAATATGTGTTTGTATAACATGCTTCAGAACTTCTGGTCTTCAAAATGGAAATGGCTTCCAGACATCGATGGACATCGATGACCTGAACTGTGTCCTGTTCTTATTAATCAGGCTAAATATTTGATAATATTCTGTCTTCGCAGTCAAGTACGGAGAAATATTGAGATGTTACACGATCGGCGCTGGTCTCAACCGTTTGTCGAGATTCCTGTAGTTTTCACTATAGAACACGGAGAAAACTTGCGATTTATATAATCGGTGTCACTTTTAGTCGTTTGACAAGATTTCCATTGTCCTTGGAATCGGACACAGGAAAATATAGCATTATTATGCAATCGGTGCCACTTGCTGTCCGTTTGGCAAGAATCCAGTGGTCCTCATCATCTAATGGGGAGAAATATCGCAATCGCTACCGCTCTCGGCCATTTTACGAGATTCACGGTGTCCTCTTGGTTGGACACTGAGAACACGATGATATGCAATCAGCGCCACCCTTGGCCGTTCAACGATTGTCTGCCTGTCAATCTGTCCTGGCAGAATGGCGGAGGTACAGTAAGCTCGAGGTTAGGCATGGTTAAAATTTATGGACATGTTATATGGTCGGCGCCATGATTCCCGCTGTCCCTATGCTGTGGTTGGGAGTTCAAGGTGGATCATGAGGATTCTCCTCATGAGTATCACCATGCTACGGAGTCATTTCTAAGTGGGTTGATGCACTTCTACGGTCATGGGAAAAGTGGCGAGTAGATTTCGGAATGTTTCGTGATGGGTGCCCAATCACCTTTGACAGGATTTCCACAGTCCTCGTGATGACAAGTTTGCGATTGGGCACGGCTTTTATGATTTTACACAACTCGCGTTGATTTCGATCCGTTTGACGAGATTCCCGCAAGCAAATCATGCGGTCAGCCGGCCGTCATGAGGACGTGATTTTGGAGGATGAAACTTCGAAGTAGATATAAAATTTTACGAATTATTCTGAGAGGATTGCATGAATAATACAAGAGTGCAAGTTTTCTTTTGAATTCGAATCACGAATTATACAAGTCTTAGAGATAACGAGTTAAGATTATATATGCGATAGAACCAAAGTTCGAAGGAAAAATCGACAAATAACGACATTTTGAATTAACCATACTCAATGTCGCAAATGTAAGAGACTGATAAGATTTATAAAATAAATGTAATTCGAAACTTTTTCGTGATTCTTTTTCGAAATGGTATCATTCGCAAAATTTCGACATTAAATGATTGAGTTATTTCTGGACATATATTTGAGAGAGTCTACAAATTTAGAAGTTAATAACAGAAATGAGAGTTTTCTGTTGAGTTTCGAATGTTTTCGCGAATAAACGTGTTGCGAAAAGTCAGGTTTTCTAATACAGAACAATATTTCACACAAAACTATAAACTCTTCTCGATGCCGAAAAAATAGGTTGAACCGATGTATAGCACTCAAAGTATCACCAATATGCATTTTCTTGAAGGCGGATACGGGGAAATATAGCTTAGACAATCAGCGCCACTTGCGTGATACTTGCTCCATCACAATCTGTGAGCCTAGCAGCGCGAGTTTAATATTTTTCGTTACCGGTAGACAACCTGATAATTCACATGTTATTCCGTAACTACAACACGACCTACGCTTTGTGGTGAAGATAATAACTATTTTTTATACAGAACGGTAAAGGTTTTCAAACTAATCAATGTATTAAAGAACAAGCAAACGGTTATCCCAGAGCTTTCATTCAACACAAACAAATCGATATCGATCGACTAGGATTCAGGCAAAGAAGGACGCATCTCGAATCCCAATCGAAGGCTGTAACGATCGGACGAATCTAGTTCAGAGCGATGTATCGAGACCTTATATGCTCATGCTGGTGATGACTTTAAGAACCTGGAATTATAATCTCTGTGAATTATGGAACGCGCCCTGAATGCATGTCACCGCTGTAACGGAATTTATTCAGTTACAGTAGCTCACCCTCGGGTTTTCTGCCTTGTGCGGTTAGTTTGGGGTATTTTATTCGTATCTTATTATATTGGGTTAACGTGGGGTTGCAGAGGTGATTTTTATTGTGCCTGTGTGTGTTTTTGTGGACGGATTCATCTTTGGATGGTCCGGACCAACTAGGATCACTGTTTATTAATTATCGGTTTTTGGATATTTGATATTATAAAATACGGGGTTTTGCGATTTATTACGTTTTGGGAATAAGGATACATATGCCTGTATTAAGTAAAAGCATTATTTCATTTTGGTTTGGGATTAATGGCTTTATTTTGACCTAGTAATGTTAAATGTTCGATTCGTGGCTGTACTATAAAGGTACAATGAATTGGTATTTTCGAGTGCTGGATATGTTGCATACCCGGAAAAGACAGGCAGTAATTCGGCTTGTGTGGGAATACCTAGGCTATTAATAGCGTGAACTCGGATGAACTGGCGCGTGGAAAACTACTGTGTGACGTCAGTGTGAATTTCGACTGTCTGATGTTCATGTGTTGACACGGATGTTCCGCTAGGAGCGGGCCACGCACGATTTAGTTCCGGCAGAAACATTGGGGTTATGTATCCCTACGCCAGTGCATATAATGGCGTGTCTGGTGTTCCGAGGTCGTCTTATTGCCTTATTGGCAGAACACTGATCTACTAGCGCCCAGGGTCGTTTCACATGACATGGTTTCCGTAACGAACAGTTAGAGATCGTCTTCTTGCTTTTACAGCGAAAGTCCGTTGTCTACTTGCAAATTAATGTCGTTATTACTTGATCATGGTATCGTAATACGAACGAGCAGTGACTAATGTTTAGCAATCAACTGAGCTCTTACGGGCTATTGGAGGCTACGTGCATTTCATGGGTCCATCCATACCATGGGCTGTCGGTAATTACCACGCCTAAAAGGATAATCAGTTGTAAACATTTCATCGAAAAGTCATGCGAGAATGGAGACGTGAACGAGCAGTTCGAGAAGAAAGAAATTGGAGTGAACCAGTCTAACGTGTGTAGATATTTTGTGTACGGACGGTACAGTGTGTATATACGTAGGTGGCTGTTATGCCTGGGTCTGATATGGCCGTAAGTGTTTGTTGCTCTCAGAGCCTAAATTCAGTGGCAAGGTACTGTATTAATCACGAGTGTTTGAAGGGTATTTTGTGTTGTATATTATGTATATATGTGTATAGTACAGCCAATAAATTATCTCTTTAAAATTCATGTGTGTTTATATTCCTGTCTTGCATGATCCTGTTACATCAGTGAACGCATGCCAAAATGCCCTACGCCTGGGATAAGGTGTTTCATAGTCGGGGCAACAGTGATATATTTTATTCAGGAAGACCCATATGGTCAACCTTGGCGCCCATTCAAAGTCGGGAAAACTTTAAAATCACTTGTGGCCTGTATTTAAAGGCAGTAAATTCTGTAGATTTGTGTTAATGAGGGTAGTTAATTGTAAATCAACTCTAGCGAGGAGGATTGAGAGTGTTTCACCGCTTCAGACGCACTCTTGACTGTTCCGATGGATATAATATGTTTCTACAGGATAGGATTTATTCTTTAATGTGCAACTTCGAACTGCTAATCTACAGTAATTCTGCTTCGTTTGCCAATAGTTTATGGCCTCATATTTGTTTAATTAAGGTATATCATCGCAGAAATGCGAGGGGAATTTAAATAGTTGCTACACGACTCTAGGAGTTATCGATGCTGGAACATGAGGGTCCTGGCCTAACTCACACCCTACAGTGCTTTTGACATTTAACAATGTACTCGTCTACCAGTCGTGAAGACCTTGGTTGTAAGTCTTATTTGGAAGGATCATCGAGTCCAATATCTACGCAAATATCAGTCATCAAGATTGTTTATTGCACTAATGTGCTTGTGCGGTAATAATTACCAATTTTTATCAACGAGTGATAATAATTTTCACAACGAACAGTGAATATACCATTTTTGTGCCAGAGCACATGTTCTAAGTCATCGCCACATGACTGAATGCATGTGCGTGAAAATTCTTCAAAGTGCATAAATACCTGTGTTAAACAGTGTGAAATCAATTTATAACGCCACTACAATCTGTATAAATCATGCCGTGCAAAGGACGAATTTTTAGTGCCAAAGATTACTCTGATATTTTGGTGATTATCAGATTCATCGAGTGTAGAATCTGTGCTGAGAAAATTAGAATCTGTGCGCAGACACATAGGCATTTTGATAATCAGTCTTTTAACCAAACTTCTGTAGTAGGTTACAGACATTGCTTTTAGTTTTTTTGTTTTGTTGGTATTCTAGTTATTTTTTATTTTTATCGGGTTGCCAGCCATTGACACTTGTTGGTAGGCCGCCATGGAGATTCATGTGTGCACTGCCTTGAGATGCCAGTGGTTTGACCAGGTGGCCTTGGCTAGATAGATAGATAGATAGATTTTTATTAATTCCATTTGATCAAATACATGCATTCAATACATTTTTGATATAGGACACGTCAGAATTTACATGCATAAAATAAAAGAACTAACAGGTATATATTACTAAGATTATAACTATTTATAACTTATTATAATAGCAAATCTTAATAGATACAATCTTATTGCACAACTATTTACACCTCACTCTATTATCATAATATGAAAACTTAATTCTATAAATACAACAACATACAGCTAGGTATTAAAATTAAATTAAAAAAGTAAAATATAGTTATAGATTCCATCACTCCTATATGCTAAAATATTCAACTACTGAGTAAAAACAATGGCACTGCAGATAAGCTTTCAACATTCTATCAAAGGTTTTTATTTTTTGGGCCAGTTTTATATACTGGGGTAGTTTATTGTATAATTTAACTCCAGAGTGAAAAGTTCCTTTTTGATATAGGCTTGTGTGTGTGTGTGAAATATGAATGTTTTGATTTTGTCTTGTGTTATGCCTATGAACATCATTGTTTGTTTTAAGAGAAACATCTTTATTCATTAAATTCTTTTTAAAAAACATAATACTTTCAAAGATATATATGCAGGGCAGTGGGAGAATGTTTAAATCTTTAAACAGAGGTCTACATGATTCTCTAGAGTTTACATTTGCCATAATTCTAATCGCCCTCTTTAGTATCCTAAACGTGCTTAGTACATCTGGCGACATACCCCAAAATATGATCCCATATCTTAAGTATGAATGGAAATAAGCAAAATAAGTATTTCTTAATGTGTGCATGCTAGTGCAGGTTTTCAAAATACGTAACGCAAAGCACATCGAGTTCAGTTTAGTATTCAGATATTGTATATGTTTATTCCATTTCAAGTCTTGTTGTATCCATAGTCCTAAAAACTTTGTTTCTGATTTATTTTCTATTTGATGACCATTTAATGTTATATTGGGCATCGCAGGATTCCTATTCTGTATAGTGTGGAAATTTAGACGTACTGTCTTTTTATAGTTTATTATGAGGCGATTATCTTGTGACCATTTGGTTAACTCTCCTGTAACGGAGTCAGCAGACTGCTGTATGACCTGTTTAGTTTCACCTTTTATTACGAGTGTTGTATCGTCCGCAAACAAAATTTCCTTATGTGAATGAACGTTCTGTGTTATATCATTGATATATAGAAGGAAGAGTAGTGGGCCCAAAACCGATCCCTGGGGTACTCCAAATTCAATAATTCCCTCATTGGACAATGTTTCATTAAGTAATTTGGTTCCATCATCCTTGTGTCTCAAGCTTACTATTTGTTTACGCCTTGTTAAGTAAGACTCTATCCATTTATTAGCTAGACCTCTAACACCATATTGATTTAGTTTAGTAAGGAGGATTTTATGGTCAACAACATCAAATGCTTTCGATAAATCCAAGAATAGGCCAGTTACATGTTCCTTATTGTCAATTAATTTCAGTATACTATTACTACATTCGTAAATTGCAGTCTGTGTAGATTTTTCCGTTCTAAATCCATGTTGTGAGTTTGATAATATTTTATTTTTTTCTATGAAACTTATCAGTCTCTTATACATAATTTTTTCCACAATTTTTGCAATACCAGTTGGTAAGGTAATAGGACGATAGTTATCTAATTCATCTTTTGAACCGTTTTTGTGCACTGGAATTACTTTTGATAACTTCAAAATATCCGGGTAAGTTCCTGAGAGAATTGAACTGTTTATTAAGTGCGTAAGTGGATTTATTATATTTTCTGCACATTTCTTTAAAATTGCATCCGGGATGCCATCAATGCCAGCACAGAATTTATTTTTTAGCTCTTTTATAACTATTCTTACCTCTTCACTTGTGACATGATTTATAAATAAAGAATCACTGCATATATTTATTTTATTATTAGAATTTAGTGTATTTACCTGTGATTTATTTATTAATTTTTGTGGAATTTCCAGAAAATAGTCATTAAAAGTGTTTGCTATTTCCTCTGGATTATTAATCACTTTATTTTTTCTGGTCAGTGTAATGTTCCTTTGTATTTTAGCAGGCTATGGCATAGGTGCCTTGATCTTAGGGCAATGGTTGCCATGGGAATGGTATTGATACTTGGCAGAAAAAAGAATTGAAGCTAGTTGGTTTTTAGGCACAATGGGAATGTTGTTGTGAATTGAAGCTAATTGATAATTGCCATGCCGAATGAGAGCCATTTGATGGACAATGGGAATGAATGACGGTGATAATGTTATTTTATGTTATATATTGATAATTGATGCTGAACGGGAGCCAGTTCATGCACAATGGGAATGTATGATTGGAAGTGTTGATTTTGTGTGGGATGCCAGGCAAGGATAAGTGAAACTTGCTTATATGTTGACCAACAAGGAATTGTTAGTTTGATTTGCCAGAAATGCAGGTAATGGACGCTTGCCTTATATTAATAAATTGTGTGTGAATTAAGAAGTTGGTGTACTGTCTTAGTGGATTCATTTAATGGACTTCTGTCAGCGGAACCTATTAATTATAGGGAATACGTGGTTCAGAAAGAAAAATAGTCAGAAGATAACGAGGTATGGATGGGGAGATAGAAGAACGAAAACTCTGATAGACTATGTATTAGTCGAAAAGGGACATCGGAAAGAGCTAATGGAGACCACAACCATGCCAGAGGAAGCCTTTGGAGGAGACCATAGCGCAGTGGTAGCAAAATTAAAAGTAGGAAAGGTCATGAGATTACCAGAAGAAAGGGAAAGAAAGATTAAGGCCTGGGGACTAAAGGAAAAGGAGGTTGCATAAGAGTTTAAGAGAGAATTGCAAGAACAGATACCAAGGACGGATATTACCCAGGCCATGTGGAACAAGAATGGGAAAAGTTTAAGAGTGCATTTGTAAACAGTGCAGATAAAACATGTGGTAGAACATCAGGAAAGGTACGGGAAAAGGCGACAAAATGGTGGAATGATAGAGTGAAAGAAAAGGTAAGAGATGAAGAAAGCTTGGAAGGAATGGAAAACAAAAAAAACTGAAGAAAGTAGAGCAAAATATATAGAAGCAAACAGAGATTGCAAGAAAGTAATTGCAGAGGAAAAGAAGAAAAGCTGGGAAGAATTCACTCAGGAAATAAGGGAGGATTTACATTGTGGAAAGAAATTGCTGTTTGGAATTATAAAAAACGGAAGGAATGAAAAGGTGAACACTGGGTTCGTGAAAAACAAAGAAGGTGAAATATTGACAAAACCAGAAGAGATAACTGACAGATGGAAAGAATATTTCAGTGAGCTGTTGAAGGTGAGACGCCAGGCATGCGGAGAAGTTACGCAAACAGCCAAAACGGTGGAGGAAGAAATAGAAGAAGAACCAGACATTACTATGGCAGAAGTGGAATGGGCAGTTAGGAAGATGAAGATGGGGAAAGCTGTGGGAATCGACGAAGTGGCAATAGAAATGATCAAGGCGGCAGGACCTGTGGGGCTGCAGTGGACATACAGACTCCTCAGGAGTGTGTGGAGAGAGAAGAGAGTACCTGAAGCCTGGAAAAAGGGAATAATATTGCCAATATTCAAGAAAGAAGACAGGAAGGTGTGTGGTAACTACCGAGGAATCACCATCATCTCGCATGTTGCAAAAGAAATGGAAAGAATCCTAGAAAAAAGAATTAGAGTAAAGGTAGAAAGCCAAATAGAGGAGGAGCAGTTTGGATTTAGAGGGGGGCAGGTTAACAGTGGAACCCATTTTCATTCTGAGACAGAACATAGAAACGAGTTGGGAATATGGGAAGGATATGGTAATGACTTTTATTGATCTAGAAAAGGCCTATGATAGCATCCCTAGAATAAAGGTTTGGGAGAGCTTAACAAATAGGGGGATAAGCAAGGAACTGAGAGACATGATAAAAGGAATGTGCATGGAGTGCTACAGTAGTGCGAAGACTAGAGTCGGGACATCGGATTGGTTTAAAATTGACAGTGGACTAAAGCAAGGAAGTGTGTTGTCACAATTATTGCTCGTAATGGTGATGGATGACATCATGAAGGCAGCAATGAAAGAATATAGTAGGGCAAAGATGAAGGTAATGTTTGCAGACGACGTTGTGATCTGGGGCGAGGATGAGATGGAGGTACAAGAACAGTTAGACGTAATAAATGAAAAGATTGAGCAATGGGTATTGAAGATAAATGTGGAGAAGAGTAAAACAGTGGTGATGAGTAGAGATAAGAAAGAAGGAAAAGGAGTAATCAAAGTAGGAAATCAGGAATTGGAAGTGGTGAAACACTTCAAATACTTGGGAAGTGAACTGACTGAAGATGGAAGACTAGATTTGGAAATTAACAGGAGAATACAACTTGGGAGTGCTTTCTACCAACAGGTACGGGGACTAGTATGGAACAGGGATATACCAATTAAGGCTAAAGAAGTTATGTACATATTATGTTCCTATAATGACATATGCAGCAGAAACTAGGACAATGACGAAGAGGGATTAGAGCAGAGTACAAGCAGCTGAGATGAGATTCCTGAGAAGTATGGTCCAGAAAACAAGAAGGGTCAGAGTGAGAAATGAAGATATACGGAAAGAACTGGGAGTACAGAAACTAAATGACAAACGGGAGCAAAACAGATTGAGATGGTTTGGACATGTCAAACGGATGAATGAAGTAAGGCTACCAAGACGAGCACTGGAACGACGGATGACAGGGAAGAGAGGATGAGGAAGACCAAGAATGCGTTGGATGGACTCGGTGGAGAATAGTATTAGAAAACGGAACCTGGATTGGAACACTGTGTAGGAGGAGGAATGGTGGAACGACAGAACAAAGTGGAGAGGAACCATATTTGCCCCCACCCAGTGTCAACTGGAAAAGGGGAAATGAAGAAGAAGATGATGATTATTGCCCCTATAACCCGAGGTGGCAAGCTTGAAGTATCATAAATATTACAATGGCACCCAACGTGAAAGGAAGAATAAAATGAATCTCACAAAGACAGGAGTAGGGATGGCCGAAAATAGTAGAAATAAGGAAGTTTCAATGATGGCTATGTTGGAGACGCTTCTGCTCCGATATGAGAGGAGGAATAAGATGGAGGAGAGGATTACAAGCCAGATGAGTAGCATGGAAGAGAGGATGTGCAGCTGGATGGATTGTAGGGAGGCGAGAATGTCTGAGAAGCGTGACAAGGTCAAAGAGCAGGTGGCTAGCATATGCATCGTAGAAGAGAAAGTTGAGATGGTAGAACCTGTTGTAACATTTTGAAGGGTACGATTACGCCACTGACGTTATGTCAAAATTTAACATTCGTTACTCATATCATGTGTTATTTCGGCAATTAATTTGCCACAAGTTATTAAGTGTAGGTGTAGTCCATAAAATGTATTATCATGTATTTAACTTTAAATTTTAAACATTTATTCCAATTAATAGATTAGGTTTTCTTATGGTATTAAGTTGACAGAAGTCAGAGGCTGTTCTTTTGTAATTAGCTAGCACTTGAGCACATTGGGTCATTACTAGAGCTTACGTCTTCTACCAGAACAGCACGAGGTGATGAAATAACTTACCTGCGTACCTACTCAACAAAAGCCGGGAGCCAAGCGCACGGTAATGAGTAAGGGTGCGGCGAATGACGAGGGTAGGGGAGTGGAAAGAGGTGGCCTGAACAATAGAGACGGTCGTGGCACGACTTGGGACGAGACTCCTTTATGTGAAGAAATGGACAACTCAACGAGACTTGGTTGAAGACAGTTGCAGGAGATCAGTATTGCAGGAGTTGTATTCAGGACGTATGCCAGTCCGATACATTATGGTGTTGGCAGTGCCATGCGCTAACATCATAAGAGTGGTTAAGGGACTTACAATCCACCACCATTATTCATTCTGAGTAGCGTAAATACCTCAGAATTAATAGTAGCCTGTTATTTAAAATAAATTCCACGTGTGAAGATGTACATCTACCGTCAACAACAGCAGCATTCTCTCAGGGAGAGACTCTTCCATAAAGCCGATTCATCGTTTGGTAAGCTCATTGACTTTATGCACAAGCTCTCTTTCTTCACTCTTGAATAAATCAACCTAAATTATTAAATTCAGATCTAGATTAAATTAAATTCATAACGCCTCCGTTTTCTTGCAATTTTGAGCCTATCTTAAATTCTTTTGTGTTCTTTCTACGTTAAGTCATTAATTTATGCATTTTGCTAACTTGTTTGTTTTTGATGCCATTACATTTTTATTTAAAGTAAATTCAGTCTGTCTCCATTCTAGATGATAGAAAATATATATAAGCCATCCTCTTTTCCCAGAAGCAAATGTTATTCAGGTTAATGACTAAGTCATACCACGACTTGAGTCGATGGAGTCTGGTGAATGTTCTACCTGAGCTAGGACGTAAAGTTATTTATGATTAATTGGGTTATCGGTCTCAGATCGAACCCTTGGCGCCCAACACACTTACATATCTTCAGATCTGGTGACCACTGATGGGTCACATCATCAAATGGTAAGTCAGGTAAAAATTGGATACAGAAATTAATGATCTGGCAGGTTTTGGTCTTATAAATTGTTCCAAATTAAACATACACAGCCAAAAGTGCCGTTACACTGTGAGTGTGGTTGAGGAGGAGAAGAATGAGAATAAGGAGCAGGAGGAAGAAAAAGGGAAGTTGGAAGAACAGAGAGTGGAGATCATATGCATTGTGGAAGAGAAAGTTGAAAGAGTAGAATCTGTGAGTGTGTCTGTAGAGGAAGAGGAGAAGATCTATGAAGAAAAATAATCAAGAAGTAGAAAAGATAAGACGAGGTTGTAGAGGTATATATCGGAGAGACCATAGCAGGCGAAGAAGAGAGAGCAGTTGCGGGGGTAGACACAGAGGTCGCCGCCGACGTAACAGAAGAGGACGTCAAATGGAGGAGGAGAGACTGAAGGCTGAAGGCAAGTGGCTAAAGCAAAATCATAAGATAGACTGCGCGTGCTCAGGCCCTGCTGCAGACTCGCATGGCCAATGGCATGGAGCTGCCTGCGGCGGACGACCGCAAGCTTCCTCGACCCGGCACCAGGATACGGCCAAACAAGACCAAGCAGCAGCAAGCCACTGCTGACCATGAAGAACAGAAGGTGGAGGTGGAGAATGTAGACCAGGTCCCCCTGCCGTCAGAGGGCAGCACGGAACACAAGAAGGGTGAGGAAGTGGATGGAAGTAACATGAAATCTGCAGCGCAGAAGAAGAGAGAGGAGGAAAGGGAGGAGCAGGCGAGTCACAGCCGGAAGACAGTCAAGCAGATGAGGAAGACCAAAAGCATAAGAGAAAGAAGAACAAAGGAAAAGACTTGATGATGATGATGATGTAGACGGAGATTATGAAAACGGCACAGACAGCTCTGCTGATGATTCTGCCGTTCCTTCTGACTACGATATTACTGTCGGATTTTTCCGATAGTGCAGGAATGTCTGATAGACTCGATGAGATGTCTTCGGCTACTCTATCAGAAGAAAATATTTATGCTGATGATTCTGGTGAACCTAGAATTGTTGTTTCTGCGATAATAGTGCCAATGGTTTTTCTGACTATGATGTATAATTTGTTTCTGTATGTGATTTTGTTTGAATTAGTGTTTTGCTTCATGTATTTTATTTATGTATTTGTTTCTATGTTTGAGAATCAATTTCTAACGTTCAGTTAGAAATTGGTTCTCAAAGGGGGCGTTTCTGTAGGTTACAGACATTGCTTTTTTTTGTTTTGTTGGTATTTTAGTTATTTTTTACTTTCATCGGGTTTCCAGCCATGGACACTTGTTGGTAGGCCGCCATGGAAAATCTTGTGTGCACTGCCTTGAAATGCCAGTGGTTTGACCAGGTGGCCTTGGCTATGGCATAGGTGCCTTGATCTTAGGGCAATGGTTGCCATGGGAATGGTATTGATACTTGGCAGAAAAAAGAATTGAAGCTAGTTGGTTTTTAGGCAGAATGGGAATGTTGTTGTGTTGTTGTTTGAGTCTTCAGTCTTTTGACTGGTTTGATGCAGCGCTCCATGCCTCCCTGTCCTGAGCTAACCGTTTCATCTCTACATAGCTACACCCTACTGAACTGAAGCTAATTGATAATTGCCATGCCGAATGAGAGCCAGTTGATGGACAATGGGAATGAATGATAGTGGTCATGTTATGTTATATATTGATAATTGATAATGAATGGGAGCCGGTTCATGCACAATGGGAATGAATGATTGGAAGTGTTGATTTTGTGTGGGATGCCAGGCAAGGATAAGTGAAGCTTGCTTATATGTTGACCAACAAGGAATTGTTAGTTTGATTTGCCAGAAATGCAGGTAATGGACGCTTGCCTTATATTAATAAATTGTGTGTGAATTAAGAAGTTGGTGTACTGTCTCTGTGGATTCATTTAATGCTAGTATTATAGCCCTTATACCCTGAGGTGGCAAGTTTTATTTAAGTTACAGTCTGCACAAAGTGTAAAGCCAGTTTTTGCAACTACAATCACGCTAGAATCTGTGAATAGTCCCAATTTTCACCATTCTACGCAACCCACCAACATGAAGCTACTTCGACACCACGTGATGACCCTTTCTTCAGTCACCATGCTGTCTACTATGGCTTAAGCCATTGCAAAAAGTGGATATCGAACACCGAACATTGTTACACCATGGAGGCTCACGAGAGGATATCTTGGAATTATGACTAAGGGAACACATGGACCCTTACCAAAGCCCTGAAGGAATGGACGAATCCCTCAGAATGTTCCTTTAGAGGACGTGGTGTGCAACATGGTCATCGTGAGTCTTAAATTTCATTCTCTTGCAAGGTAATGGGTCAGTGGTGGATTAGTTTAGCAACCGTAACTCGATAACGGTCATTTTAGGCAGGTTTTTCACTCTTGTAGATACCACTCTTGGTAATTTTCATCTACGAGGACTTCCACACGCTTTGTGTCAAGTCCCAGCTGAGAGTCACCTCAGGTGTGTCTTCACACAGGTGCAATAACACCAATTATGTAAACTTCTACATCATGGAACATGATTATGACTAGGAGCAGTAATTTTCACTAACCAGCTCTCACTTGAACAGCTGTTATATTTTGATGCTCCCATAAATGTAATTTGCCATTACGCCACTGTCGGGCGTATTGTTTAGGATTGGGAGAGGTTTACCCAGCCTACAATTAATTATTATTGTAAATATATTTTTGAACCTATTGTAAGATTCAAGTGGAATCATAAACATGTGTAATGAGTATTGCAGGTTATGAATCACTCAATTCCCAAATTACACAAGCTACGTATCATTTCAAGTTAACACCACAGGTTAAGGTGTTTTATGTCATTCCGAACTGTATTTGTGCCAAGAGCACGTTTTTGTGAACTTTCAATTCCGCAGTGGCATGGAATCTTGTTCCAAAGACAATGATGTGATGGGAATGCCTTTGCTTTGCTATTCGTTGCAATGAGTAAGCCAACACATATCTGTAAATATTTTCTCGAAGCCCACTACAATGCTATTCTATTGGGTAAATGTGCATTACAATTCACCTGTGGACGTATTACGGTGAATTCTACGTGTTTTCTGAATGTGATAAATGACTTTGATAACTGCATTGACTCACTCTGTGTGAGGAACACTCTACAAGGCCAGACACAAATGACAGGTGTCTTATTCAAGGCCAGGTTTCTGTTAGATTACCCACAACGCCATGCTTGATTCTCAATGCGAGACAGAATGACAAATGAATGACATAGCAATCTATTGATATTTTCTGAAAGGATATTTTCTAACCGAGCTGTTCTCAGATGCTCGATTGTACGTAGGTCAAGTGAACAGCAGTTCACAAGTATAGGGCGACTGAAGTCACGAGCCTGTTATATTTTCTCAAGTTTGTAAGCGAACGAAAGATGTTTTTATCACTAATGGGATACTAGTAGAGTTTTTATTTGAATGTACCAGACTTTGTAACGCTATTCTCACCCTAAGGTGATTGATATTATTCCGTGCAAAGAAACGATGGGGTTGGTTACCGTTTTGTGATTGCCGGCCTCGTTTCAAAGCTGAGCGCTTGACTCACCAAGGTTTCTGATGCGATCCAGGTGGACACACAGACTACTTGTGTATGGTTTACGGGCCGTGGCGACGTCCGTAGTGTTGTTGTGGATTAATATTTCATATTGGAGCCATTTTTTAGTTCAAGGTCTGGATGCTGCCATGCCGATCGCCTCGTAAGCATTTCCTGATGACTTACGATCATTATTAGTTTGTTAAGCACGCAACAGATGGTCATTCGACATAAATAAACACTCCTAAATCTACGATAATAATAATAAATTATATTAAATCATGCAAGCTCATTTATAAGTAAACCAACAATGCTAAAACGTCCGTTAATTATTAACAGCTAGTTAAAACGTGATCTTTGTTACTTTTGAGTTGACCGATGCATCGTGCTAGTCAGTTTTTCATTCCTGAAGGGATGTGGTTAGATAAATACACTTTTTGACTTTGACATGAGATCACAGGCTAACCAGAAGTTCGTAACATAAGGGCCGAGTGACCTCCCAGGTGAAACACTGTGCTGACAGTGTATTCTTTTCATTTCTCACACGTTAGATGACAAATGGAAACAAACAGTTTACCATTTTGCCGTAGGCAGGGGAATAATATGCTTCATTATGTGTACAGTGAAACCCCTATAATTCGAACTAATTGGGGCTGTAGCCTGTTCGGATTTCAATTTGTTCGGATTAGCCAAAAATATTCATAATATAATAACCAGCCCTCTTGACATGGCATTGCACTTCATAGAACAACACGCAGCAGCCACGCCGAACGATGCCATGTTGATGCGACGCTGGCATGCAATAGCCTCAACGGGAAGGGTTTGTCACTTTGGATGAGATAAGTATGTAAGCACATTTACACTTTGTTAGGTATGCAAACGGTACTCCTTTGTTAATTTTTCAACTAATTATGTAAAATAAGGTCATAATATAGAATATATAATTGTTTTTTGACTAAATAATAAGTTTCACTTTTTTGCGTGAGCTTTTCAAACTTAATTGTCAAAAAATACTCGTTCGGATTATCCGGGATTTCGGATTTCTGGGGTTCGGATTTGAGGGGTTTCACTGTACTATCGTTTATTGAGTGTATAAATCCCAATTGTACCCCACTGTTATTCTTGCAGTTACTATGTTTGTACAGCTATCTTTGTGAAAATGAAAATCCACAGCCTGCTTCCAGTCTCCGACCGGGTCAGGAATGGAATGAATGAAGTCCCCATCTAGCGGCGAGGATATGAACTGTGCCGGCTGCCGAGGTCTGACGCACTCCTCTGGGGCAATGATTAAATGAATGACAGATGAAATGAAATGATAGTGGAGAGTGTTGCTGGAATGACATTTTGACAGGGAAAACCGGAGTACCCGGAGATAAACCTGTCTTCCTCCGTTCTGTCCAGCACAGATCTCACATGGAGTGACCGGGATTTGAACCACGGACCCAGCGGTGAGAGGCCGGCGTGCTGCCGCCTAAGCCACGGAGGCTTTTGTACAGCTATCTTTGTATGATTTTCAATGTATGAAAATTACTTATCAATCTTGTAATTAGATTTTGTTTACTCGGACGCTTAGCGCCGATGTTTTGTTAAGATAAGATTTGTTTAGCTTAAGTTAATTGTAACTGTAAATACGGGGTGGTGCCAGTTTACTTAGATCAGTTGTCAATGTTTTGACTGTTTTTCTCATAATGTTTCTTCCTGGAAACATTATCTCCCTTGCTTGTAATTCAATTAGGGTTTTTAGCACCACTTCCCAAGCTTTGCTTTTTATATTGTAATTAGGACTGATCGAGGGGGCAATTTCCTTAAAGTTAGGGGTTGCTTTTTCTTGTTTTTATTTTTATTTTAGCTCTTTGCGGATTAGCCGTTTTAGACCCTCCAATCTTAGGCTAGGGGTCTGCACTTTTAAATAAATTATTTAACGAATTTTACATAAGTCTGGATCTTAATTCTTTAGTAGTTTGATCTTTTGGGGGTGCATTTCTTTGGGTGTCTTTGACATTTGCTTATGATGGGGACCCGATCCTTAGGGAAGTGGAGTCTTGTGCCGGCTAGCCCCATAAGGAATGCATTCTGATCCTCTTCGGCTATGTGCCTTAAGGATGAGGTCATCTGGGAGGCCACACATGGTTGGTGGTGACCAGATAACCTCCTCTGATGGGCACAGTATCGAATGTGCGCTGATCACACAGCATGTATCGGCGGCATGCGGAAGTGTATTCTGGTGCGGATTTTTAAAAAAAGATCTTGGTACCGGTACGTAACTCCGTAAAATATTACAACTTAGTTCATCCGTAAAACCGTGAAACACACTACCTTTCTGTAAATTTCACGGAAAAAACATAAAAGTTGGCAGGTATGACAGTATGTTCATTCTGTAGCATTTTTTTGTGTTCTTTCAGAATATATGTATGAGGGGAGATCAGAAACATTATAGTGTTTGAAGCCGTCTTTCAGTGTTGCCTTAGTAAACAAAAGTTTGGTGCTTTTCAGTTGGTCAACAGGTACCCAAATGAGATGGGTTGTTCCCTAATCCTGAAAAAAATTACATGGGATGAATAAATACACTTGAATGACCAGTTTTGATCGTCAAGCGATCATCATCAGATCCATTACACTTAGGCTATAAAATCTATGTCTGAAAATATAGGTGAAAATATTTACAATACCGGTATGTACAATTATTTAGTTGCAGTATTAGTAATGCAACTCGTCAGTATTTGTTAGTTGTAGTCTATGTGATGTTTTGATGAGACTGCAACTAAATAAGTGTACATATTCACCCATATTTTCAGACATAGATTTTACAGCCTAAGTTGTACTCCGTGGCTTAGGCGGCAGCACGCCGGCCTCTCACCGCTGGGTCCGTGGTTCAAATCCCGGTCACTCCATGTGAGATCTGTGCTGGACATAACGGAGGTAGACAGGTTTTTCTCCGGGTACTCCGGTTTTCCCTGTCAAAATTTCATTCCAGAAACACTCTCCACTATCATTTCATTTCATCTGTCATTCATTTAATCATTGCCCCAGAGGAGTGCGTCAGGCCTCGGCAGCCGGCACAGTTCACATCCTCGCCGCTAGATGGGGGCTTCATTCATTCCATTCCTGACCCGGTCGGAGACTGGAAGCAGGCTGTGGATTTTCTTTTTTTTTTTTCATTTTACAGCCTACGTGTAATGGATCTGACGATCGCTTGACGATCGAAACTGGCCAGCCAAGTGTATTTATTAATCTCCATGTAATTTTTTTCAGGATTAGGGAATAACCCATCTCATTTGGGCACATTCCTGTTGACCAACTGAAAAGCACCAAACTTTTGTTTTTGGAGATCAGAAACTAAGGTTACAAGGTCGATATTCCTGGAGTTTCGTCTGTTATAAAGAAATTAGTAGTGTACATAGGATTGGTAACTGTGCAGAGTTTCAGCTACCTGCCACCTACATAGCTAGTTGTAGTTAGATACTGGTGACTCTTCAGGAAAACGAAGAGATCCGCTCAGTTACTCCATTTCTATGGGTGAAACATTTAACCACTGCCAGGAATTCACACCAAGAGTGTTCATCATCCTTCATTACAACGCGTGACCTCATACATTCCAGAAGACCAAGAGGTTTTGTTGGGACATCATTGACCAGTCTCCCTACAGCCCGGACCTCGCTCCTACCGACTTTCTCCTGTTTCCTCACTTGGAGGAGCACCTAGCAGGTCGACGATTTGCTTCAGACGAGGAGGTGAAACACTTCTTGACAACATGGCTGAACACACAAGGACATGAATTACCATGAGGGAATACCATATTCATTCTGCTATAGGACCCCTCTTTTTCTAAATTTTTGATTCCAAAATTGTAGGGGAGGTACTATAGACACGAACTTCACAAAAATCCATTATTTTGGGAAAGGGAGAGAGTAAAAATAAGCTATTTTATTTTGTTTCTACATAGTACGATATATATTCTATCAAATTAAACAAAGTTTACATCTTTAATGAGCCCATTATGAGACTGACATAACCTCACTTATCCACCACTATTCCCGGCTACACCCCCCATGACTTTCACTACTATCCCTTGCTAAGCAAAAATCTTAGTATCAAAGAAATAGAATGGCGTGGACAAAGTATCAGACATGGAAATGCTAACTTTATTTTTATTTCAACATAGGGAGGGAGAATGCATCAATTAGGGAAGGACTGATGATGCAGAACAATCACATCTCACGAACATTTGTAAACACAACCGAGTACGTATTATTCATATATTTCACATTAATATACCAATAACGTTTCACTCAAACGCCGACGGTTCTTGTAGCAAATGAAATGTGTTTAAAATAAAACTGAGAAGAAGAGGCTGCCGCATACACCACTTTGAAGCGCAATACAAAGAATATATGCATTGTCCGTTGAGCCATAATATATTTAAACACAAATAGTGCTAAATGTTCCGGCATAACTCAACAAGATGACAGTGTTTCGCCCCGGTGTGCTATTGGGCTCTTCAGTTGGTTAAAGCCCACCTCACCAAGACACTGTCTAGTGCACACTGGGAAGGCCATTGCAAGACGTATTTGATACATGTGTATCCGCGTTACGGGCAAGCCAGTGCACTATGGGAGTCGAAACTCCATTCCAAAGCAATTATAACCTTACCTTGGCATTGAATATACAATTTTCATAGTGCACTGGCTTGCTCGTAACGCGGATACACATGTATCAAATACGTCTTGCAATGGCCTTCCCAGTGTGCACTAGACAGTGTCTTGGAGAGGTGTGCTTTAACCAACTGAAGAGCCCAATAGCACACCGGGGCGAAACTGTCATTTTGTTGAGTTATGCCGGAACATTTAGCACTATTTGTGTTTAAATATATTATGGCTCAACGGACAATGCATATTTTCTTATGAAAATTGTATATTCAATGCCAAGGTAAGGTTATAATTGCTTTGGAATGGAGTTTCGACTCCCATAGTGCACTGGCTTGCTCGTAACTCAGATACACATGTATCAAATACGTCTTGCAATGGCCTTCCCAGTGTGCACTAGACAGTGTCTTGGAGAGGTGTGCTTTAACCAACTGAAGAGCCCAATAGCACACCGGGGCGAAACACTGTCATCTTGTTGAGTTATGCCGGAACATTTAGCACTATTTGTGTTTAAATATGCAAAGAATAACAAAAGAATGCAGGCAAGATATGAATCCATAACTTCAATTGGCGGATTTTAAACTTGGCGCCTCTACTCGGCCTATAGTGTGGCATCTTCTATTGGATATCGGGTGAAGCCAATTGGCTACACAATACAATATCCTGCCCCATCGTGTACATGTATGCAAAATGGCGGTCATATCGTCTGAATAACAAAAATAATAATGTAACAAGAAAAATATTTTTGTCATAAAAGAGGATGAATTTCAGTTATAATTGATTTTTTTAAAATCCATCAATTTCCAAGAATGCGGATATTTTGACTCAATAATTAAGGAGGGGTACTATAAGAGATTTCCAAGAATTTTGTATTTTGGCTCTCAAAAATTAAGGGGGGGTTACTATAGGTGAGCGGGTCCTATAGCCGAGTAAATACGGTATTCAAACTCATCCCACGAAGCGACAAGTGCCTAAACCAATATGGGGACTATGTCGAAAATAACCTAACGTATGTACTTTCAGTTGTTTGGTTGTATGCAATAAAATGTACAAGTTCCACTGCAGGCTTTGTAACCTTAGTTTCTCCTCGTATATTAATGAGTTTGCATAGTTTTATTTTGTTTTGTTTATTAGTTATATGCATTGAAAGTACCGACAGAACTTATGGCAGTACTGTGAACACAGATACTTGTTAAATTTTTGTATAGGAAATATCAGGAAACTTGTTTCTATGTATGGAGAGCTTAGTTTCTAAATGACTTGAGAAAGTTCCAGTTTACTATTAGTAAGAATGTCACAAATAACATCACACTGTGGCCCTGGACAGTTGGTGTCACTTGTATATGAAATTCCCAACCTAACCTCCATACTTATGTTTCTTCACTAAAGGTTCACCTTTGTCAGAATGACCCATTAGAAGTTTAATGACCAGTTACTCCCGTTTCCCTTCCAAACTTCAACTTTTTCACCAGTTATCCAATTTAAATGTGAAAGGAAAAAGAATCTGATACAACTGCATTTGTCACCAGAAATTCATTGTTGAAATTCATGAAAAGAATTAACATATGGTATGCTAATAGTACATGCTTGTGTATTATTGGAAAATAGAATTTTGTATGTTTATTTCTGTGGCAAAATTCAAATTATCATATAATAACAAAAGTACGTAATTATTTCCCCCTGTGGCACTACAGCCCATGAAGGGCCTTGGCCTACCATGCGACAACAGTTTAGCCTTTTGGCACACACAGACACGTGGTCAGCACAACAGGTTCCCTTGGCCATTAATCTTAACTTGTTTCTAAAATCCTTGATGGAGCTGGGAATTGAATCAGGGGCCTCTGGGCAAGAGGGGGTGCTACTAACCCCACATCATGGGCCCGGCAATAATAATAATAATAATAATAAAAATAATGAAGAAATTCAATAAGATAACAGGCATAACCTCAAAATTAGCAATCGCAGAAGAAAGAAAGGAAGGAAGCTTTTAGTTGTGTGTGACAGTTAATCATGCAATCATGAGCCACGGGACCTCCTTTTTACGTGGAAACCGAACCCCAGGTTATAGCACTTCACTTCGAAAATCTCACATGCACTGACCGGGAATCGAACCCAGTCCACCTTGTTGACAGGCAAACCGCTTGACCACTGCACCACCATGCCCCCAATCACACAAGAAAATAGGCAAATGCCCTACAGTCAGGAAAGAGTTGTTTTACACACTAATTCAGTACTTAGGTCTAAATGAACATCTTAGTCACCTGCTCATTTGCAAGTTCATCAAGTCCACATGTATCTCATCGATGACTGGACACTCTCCTTCGAGCTTTAAAGTTTCTAATTTATTCTTGATTGTCAGATTGCCGAAATCCAACATTAGAGCATCCAAGCTCATCGAGTTGACAGGAACCACAAGTACAGGTGCCTGAAATAAATCAAATGAAATGATAAACTTCAATGCATGCTAATTACATACGGCACAATCTAGCATGCCAGTTTAGCATACTGAAAAATAAGGAAATTCAGAGAAAGTTCATTCAGATTGACAAATCTAATAATTGGATGATTTCAGCCTATAGCAAAAACTACAAATGCCACTGTGTAGTTTGACAGTTCTAATTTTTAGCCTACTTTTCTCATTTTGCAAAAATGAGGAAAAAAAGTAGACATAGTCCGGTGGCTTAACGCCATATATTCAACCAATTGTGCAAATCGAGGTAAAAGCGATTCTATTTTTTAGTTACGTTAAGGGGTCCATAAGGAATGTTTTCAGCCACGTAGGCATTCTGTATACCCCGTGGTTAATTTTTTACAGCCCTCCCCCCCAACATGTGATGGGGCGTGTACCCTTATGCATACCTGCCAACCTTCGGAAGTCAAAAATAGGAAGATTTTTTTATAATTATAGATTTCATCATGCGCAGTATACCGTGGCGTGGGCGAAAGAGAGTACACAAAAGACCTGCATGTCTTTATTGGCAAAGTATGAATTCAGCATAAAATTCACAAAAATGTAAACAATCATCAATCATCGAGTAATATGTATGGCCAATATTTAAACGTAAGAGAACATAATTGTGTGTTTAAAGAAAATGCATACAATCATTCTGATGGATTACTTTTCGCATTCGCTACCACATATTCACGTTTTGTCAGAATCAAGTTAATTACCATAGACAACTTACCTAATTATGATTAGGTGATGTACATACATGTG
Source organism: Meconema thalassinum (assembly GCA_946902985.2). Lineage (NCBI taxonomy): Eukaryota > Metazoa > Arthropoda > Insecta > Orthoptera > Tettigoniidae > Meconema > Meconema thalassinum. The sequence continues at coordinate 936,132,459 of OX336390.1, forward strand.
GATGGTAATCTTGAGACTGCTTACTGATTTAATGCAGACCTTGTAGCCAACTTTGCTCTCTTCAAAAATGCCCCGTCATACTGCTGCTCGTAGCAATTTTCACTTAGGCTTGATTTAACCACTAACAGTTTGTTGAGGTTTTCGCCATTCAGAGATGATCGGAATTGTGTCCTTGTCTTCTTCACCTGGCTAAACAATCTCTCACATTCAACGCTGCTGTGTGGGATTGTTAATACTGACAGCATTACTCTAGCTAGTCTGTCATATTTCAGACACCCATCTCCACCTCGTATATCCCCTATTGCAAATCAAGAACAATCTGATCTTTTTCCTTCCACAATAGAAGATGGCAAATCCTCCATTTGGAGAGCACAAAACTGGCATTGTAATGCATCCATTGCTTGGTGCTCATCTTCACCGTCTTTTATTGGCAACATAATTGGAAACTTAGAGATATAATACTTCACGGCACTAAAGGAAGCAGTAGACAAAGACCTTATCTGAGCCACTTGAGCATTAACAGAAAACTCACTGTCCAAATTAAATTTACGAATAATATAATCAGAGGCTGCAGTGAAATAGTTCCTGACATGCAAATAAAAGACCTTCTTCTTCTTAGGAGCCAGATTTTCTACACAACTAGATGTTGTTGAACCAATTACCAAATCAGCAGCAGCTTTCTGATTCTCTCTCGTGTGATAGACCACTTCTAAAATTGTGCAATATTTCTTTATGGCCATGGCCTAACAAACCTACAGAGAATTTCTGTCAGCAAATCAATCAGTATGGATCTTAGGACATGGATGTGAGATGCTTGCGATTGAAGATCTTTGTTATACTTTTCAACTGTAGGGATGGTAAATGCCAGAAATAAAAAAATGCCTCATTTAACATAGATGACAGAAAAAGAAATAGTCCCTCCTGTCTTGAAATACCAAGAGTTTGACTTGGTTCCGTCACTTTTTCCTTACAGACGGAGAAGAAGAACTGCTCTCCAACTTCTTTTTGCCAATGATAACACTTGCTTGATCTTGTACTCTGCTGTTCACACTAACACCAAGTTCCACTTCTGCAGGCTTATCTTCATGTGCCTTTACTTTGGGAATTTGGAAATACTTGAGAGATGTGTTTGTGCCAGTGGACTGGTTCACCTCATCCTTAAAAAAAACTCAGCAGTGACTTCCACTGTGAAATCAGTCTATCAAAGCATTTACCCAAGGACAACCAACACGTGCACACATGCTTCAGTACTTTCCTAACATCAGTTTGGTAAAGAGCTTGATATAACTTCCGATGATCTTTCCTCTTGCAGCTTTTGTTTAAATAATAATAAATATCAATCATTATCTCATCAATTTTCACAGGAAGGGAATCAGCAGCCTGATGAATTAAATGGCATGGGCATCCTACAACAATGATGTTTTTACACTGCTCTTTTAATTTCACAGCAACACATTTTTCCTCCCTATCATAACAGGGGCATTGTCTGCACTAAAAGCTACACAGTTTGCCATTGGAATAGCACGTCTTTCCAGAAGACGCAGAAGCAAATCACCCATGTTAGCACCAGTCGAGTCACCTTCCAAATTTTCCATGGATAGCAAACGATTTTCGATCATCTTCGATTCTTGTTGAAGAATGATACGACGATAGGATACAGCTTACTATCTCTATCATTGCTACCATCAGTGGAAAGGCCCATATTTTAAAATATTAATAATTTTTGAATCGGCGTCACGTGCCATTTCATGAACAATGGCGGATGTTTTTGTCTTCCCACAGGCATATTTCTTCGCAATTTCCGAATCTGGGAACATTTTTCTAAACAATTGTCCCACTTGATCGGAACATGTTAAAGGTAGGTTATGTTCTACGACGTACGCCGTGAACAAACATTCTGTTCGAATGGCAGCATTGTCTTCATTCCCGTCAACAAAAGACGTACCTAATTTTTTGTTCTTCTGTAAACAACTAGCACTGTCCTTGTGCTTTAGAGTGTTGCTGTGAGTTATAATGTCAGTTTTTCCACCATGAGAAATATTATATCGCAACGACACACGGAACAAAGAGCGGAACAAAGAGCAAAATGGTTTCCTCTGCTAGATTGTACAATGAATGGAAAGTCAGTTTTAAAGCTTTCTTTGAACACTTGATAACGTTTCCGAGGTTTTGTCGCCATAACGTGACGAGAGAAACTTAAAACACATGACACGAAACAATCATCGACACAACTCGTTGAAATAATTACCTACCGACGCACACATTAATACCTCAATTAAATGCACTAAACGTGACGCTAGCAGAGTATAAACATGTGGCGTCAAACGGAGCAAGTCACAATCGCCGCACGTAGCATAGAAGGTTTCAATCCCATTCTGCACAGTCACGTGGCCAGCCTCGACTAATCAGCGTAGGCTTGACGCCTATTTGTCGGTGAAATACCACCAATCAGTATGCAGTAGGCTGATCAGCTGACTCACCATTCCGAGATCGCAGCTATGGAGCTCACTGCCAAGCGAGGAACTTACACAAACTAACACAAAAAACCAAGGTTACGCAAATCACAAAGCAATTACGACTTACGAGAGAATCTCCTTGAGAATGGAAATTATTTGCAGTTCCTTTCTCTTTTACAATATATCACTAGGGCCCGAAATTCGGAAGAAATAATAGTAATTAAGAAGATCGGAAGACGAGGTGAAAATTCGGAAAGTTTCCGAATAAATCGGAAGGGTTGGCAGGTATGCGTTATGTTATGGGTTAAAAATTGCTAATTATTTCTTTATGGGCAAAATTAATAAAATTAGTATCATTTCCGATGTTTTTGAGGGCAAGGGCATTTTTGGGGTCATTTCCCTTTTTGGGGGCAGGGGCGGCGCTACAGGGGGTGGGGGTCAATACGCATAAAACTTGGTTGATGCATATCATTTTCAAGGTATTTTGGTGCGTAGAATTCATTTCTGGGTTAGTTTTTGTTCTAGGGGGTAAGGGGTTGGGACAGTGAATCGTTGGGGGCGGAACTACGGGGGTGGTGCACACAATGATAGCAAACTGGTGCTTGTAACAATTCATTTCCAAGGTTTTCGGGGGTGTAAAATTCATTTCTGGGGTAGTTTTTGTTTTAAGGTGGGTTTTTTTTTGAGTCGTTTCGGCCATCAATGGACCACGATGTTCTTCACTCATATGATCACTGTAATGCTTGTTTTGTCGTCTGCCAGTAGATCTTCATTCTTGACGAACGTTCAGCTCTCCTTTCTTCCGTCCACTTGCAGTGAGGGCGAGGCATCACAGATGTTAAAGGGTGTAGATTACTGGTTGATTTAACCGCCTTTCTGAACAGGTTCCTATCCCAAACCAGAGCTTGATTGATTCGAGCTTCTGTTAGGTCCTTTTTAACTTGCATCGACCATTTACAATAGGAATTTTTTTTAGAGATTGATGAGTGTATTCGATATGAAAGTCGATGATGCTCCATCCGTTCCAAATGTCCAAAGAAAGACATTCTCCTTTTTCTCATCACACTCACCAAATCTTCTATATGTTCAAATAATTCATTGTTATGTCTTCTTCTGTAAGTACCATTATCATTAACAGGTCCTAATATTTTCCTTAGAATTTTCCGATCCTTAAGTTCTAATTTTCTCAATGGGCCTTTGTTTGTCATCTGTAAGCATTCTGCAGCATATAGTGCTGACGGCCTAATTACTGAGTTATAATGACAAAGTTTGACACTCCGGGACAAGCTTTTACTTTTGGGTTAGGGCTGTCAATATTGGGGGCAGTGCTACGGGGGGGAGTCAAAAACCGTAAAACTTGGTTGATACATATCATTTTCAAGGTATTTTGGGGTGCAGAATTCATTTCTGGGTTTGATTTAGTTATAGGAGGTATGTGGTGGGGCCAGTGAATCCCCCGGGACGGAACTACGGGGCGGTGCAGACAATGACAACAAACATCTGCTTATAACGACTCGTTTCCAAAGTTTTTAGGGGTGTAGAATTAATTTCCGAGAAATATACTGTGTTCTACCATGAAGTTAACGAAGGAAGTTCTACAAACAGTACTATGAAACGAATACTGTTGCAAATGGGGATCTTCAACCGAGAAGAGAGCAGCTGTCCATTATCGTGTCAAACAAGAGCCGAGGGTTGTCCAGGGGAGATGCCAGTGACCGTCCAAGGAATGACGAGCAGGGAGGCGGGAGTCCGCTTTCCCAGTTCGATGCCAGGAGGGTCGATAGCATTCCAAAGCCAGGTGACGTTTGCAGTAGGTATGAAGGTGTATTCCTATACAGGGTCTTTCATATAAAATAAGAGCGCCAAGCGGCAGCTTTGTTAACCGCAGCTGCGGTCACCTTGGCCGAGCTTGTGGCGCGCCAAGGCCCCCTGCTTTAAGCGCGTGTACAATCCTATATGATGACGAGGCCTAGCTAGCGTGTGTACAATGCAGAAATCTTACTTTAGTTAGTTAGTTATTGGAGATTAAACCGAAACCCCTACTTGTGCTAATTTTGTGAGTGATTTGTTGTCATCGGTAATGCAGGGGGGTGCCCCCAGACCGGGCATCATCGGCTAACGACACCCGTCCTTCCCTGAAGTCTTGACCCTTGCAAGGGGCATGCAGTGTTCGCCGTACACTTGTGACATTCGGCTATGAATGTCCGTTCCCCCTACTCCTTTCGCTGTCAGAAACCGAACAACACCTCTTTGCTCTTCGTTTGACGCCTCCATGTCACTGTTTGCAATGCGACTGGCAGCGTTAGTAATACTATTTGATGAATAATGAGTTATAATGAAAGTATAATGAGTGTTGATGAATTAATTATGAGGTAATTATTTAAAAAAATCGTGATCGAGCATGAGGAATATTAGAAACCGTATGGAAGAATATTATGCACCACAAATGAATTTTAAGAATGGAAATTTGAAATGAAGGAGTTTATTAATTAATATACGGATCATGTTAAAGAAATTATTCTGAATCGTAAGTGAAGCTTACAAAGATATTCTTGGAATATAATCAGCAATTATCAAGCACGAATGTTACCATTTCAATAATCGCTTGTCGAATAGGACTGGATTTGACAAAACAATATACTTGAAATTAATGCTAATGATATGATCATATATGGACGACATGAATCATACTTAAATTCCAATGCGAATAATAATGTACATAATTTTAAATAATTTGATGAATAATCTCTTGTATAAATTAGGGTAAATTTGTGTTCAATTAATAGCTGAGTGATTTTCACACACTCTCAAGCAGCAAAGTCGAATGCAGAGTGTTCACTTTTCAGTGAATATTACAAAGTTATTACTTATTTGGATTTATAACATAACCTCTCACCTTTGTCATAATATGTCATTCCATTCTTTTTGATTTGTACTTGCTTGAACGTGTTCCGAGATACTGTCAATCTTCCCGGAAGCAATGTTGGTCACGAGGTTCGTTTCAGTTGGCCCCTTACTGTGATTGGCCTTCAGCATCAGTCGAGAATCTTCTACGCCCTCTGATTGGCCGACGCCACCTGTCTGCATCACGTAGCCCGCGTGATCGCCAGTATAAAAGCCGATAAAATCAGGGCACGATGTTTGTTTCAAGGATGCTCATGCGCTTGCCCTTGTTAAGCACAACTGGTCTAGAATTATAAGGGAGGCAGTTGAAATTCGTGAAAAATCCCAATAATTTTAACAGAGACACTGGATATCAGCTAAGTGACACTTGGCTACCAGTTATTAAGGATCTAGGAAGATAGTTCCTCTCAGTCTCTCTGTTCTTCACCTATTTCAATTTGTACTTTTTTCCTCTATGGGTACAGAGCCTGGATTTGATCTCCTTTGTTCGTCACTGGAGAGTTTCCAACTGTTATTTCGACGTTGCCTGTATGACGTTAGGTATCATTCAGATACACTTCCCTTTTGTTTGTTTATGTTTCCTTATATCCATCTAACCCTCCCACCTCTCCCCCCCTTTCTTTTGGACATCCTCATTCTTCGAGGAGTCTCTATATTTTCACTCCGCCCCCTTTACCTTCTCCTTACTACTCTGTCTGCCGTTCAACCATGGTCCATACAGTAATTTCTGGCAGCTGCTCTCGGTGACGAACCGAGGAATTTATCTATATTTTTTGTAATTTTTGTAATCTCATTGATATACTTTCTTTGGCCACATTGTTTGAATTCCATTGAAAAAGGAGGCAAGGTTTCTCCGAAACGTATGGTTCTAATCTAAATACACACGGCATTCGCCCAAAAATCATGAATTATTTATATATATAAAATTATTGACGCAACATTTTCGTTGAAATATTTTTGTGTGATGATATACTTGCTTCGTTCGTCTTCGATGAATGCATTTATTTTTCGTTTTAAATTCTTTCCGATGTAGTGATTTATATTAATACAAAGGATGTGTTAGGAAAACCAGTGTTTGATATTTTTCCAACGTAAGTCTTTCACCATGAGATTTTCTTTTTGATTCTAGAGTTCTTCGTTCGAGCTAGTTCATTTTTCAGCCTCCGTTGGCTTCTCTTAACGCATTCTTATACCTTTGTGTATCGCTATTCCAGGTTGATTATGTTGGTAGAATTTTTGGGGATTTATCTAGCCGGGTACTTCCAGATTCTATGATCCAGCTGTGTCTTCGGATTTCAACAGGTAAGACCACGAGAATACGGGTACACTACCAATGTTTTCTTGTGCGGATTTTGTTATTTCATTCTTCAAAACTGCCCATTCCTCTGCAATTGAAGCTTGTTCAGGGTTTTTCATTAGCCCTTCCTTCATACTCATCTTGAATCGTTTGTTTACGTCCCTCTCTTTCAGTCTGTCTATTGTCCTAGTTATTATGGAAGCAAATATCCATGTTAGTACCATCATCTCTTTAAAGAATAAACAACTTTATTTTCACACGTTCAAGTTATATGAATGCGACTCAGTTCCTTGACAGCATACAGAATGTCTTTCATAAACCAAATAAAGTAAATAGAAACATCACAAACGATTGTTGGGAAAAAAGATAAGAGCAATGGCAGAAGAGTTCCTTCGGTGGCGTAGTTGGTAGCATGCTGAACTGCTGTGCCCAAGATAGTGGGTTCAAACCCGGCCGAGGTAGTCAGATTTTTTTAAGAGCATTAAAAATCCTTCAGTATGCCTTCCTCCAGAGGGGAAGTAAAGCCGGCGGTCCCATGTCATAGATTTATGGCATGTAAAAGATCCTTTCACATACTAAACTTGTGTAAAGCAAAATTGTTAGGTTAGATTTCGTCAGAATGCTCTATCCAAGTTCCAACGTTCACCAGTAGGTATCATTGATATCTGGTGGCGAAAGTTGAAACTATTTGAAAATGAACGGAACTTGCAGCTCACCCTAATAAGGGTGTCCACTGGAAGCAGCTACAGATTCAGGCGAGCAGAACATGTCCTCGGACACTCCCGGCACTAAAAGCCATACGATAGATAAATAATAAAATGAAATATAAAAGGTAACTAAGCAGATCTTCAACTTACTGACTAGTTATGAATCCAAACCCACATGGTTCATTGAAATTGACAAAAATTTGACAAACGCCAAAATTCTGGCAGACACAATAGCAAACAGATCACTCTTCAGAGAAGCTATTCAAAAGGCAAAATTTCAAGAAAGGAAGAAACAAACAACTGGCAGAAAGTGGACTCAAGAGGAGAAAGATCGTCACTCTAGAAGGATGAAAGAAATTTGGAAACAACGGAAATTGAATACAATGGACAATAGCCAACGCTGATTCATCGTACCCTCCAAATGGGTTATTCGAAAGAGGAAGAAAAAGAAAGGGTAAATCTATATAAACACAACAAGGAGAATAGAAACACGGATCGAGGACCAACAAAATGACATGCAAGTATGGGTGGAAGGACAGATGAAAGTAAAAATACACAAAAGGACGAGGGCTATCTCCACAGCTGGACACACCATCATCTTCAAAGGTGGGTATTCATGCCTTCTATCCCATTAACAGCTCTTAAACGCTGTAGCATTCTGTCCAATGGTGGGACCAATGTGAATGGATGAGGAGATAATGAGCTCAGCTATGGATGTTAGGTATAGAGTTTAGGCAAAAGAAGAGCTAGTAGATAATGATAAATTTTATAATAAAATTTCTGGATTCTTCTGCTCTTCTCTACCGACGACGATGGATCATCCAGACCTTTTGAATTATGTGATGCCGTTATTCTTCCTGTCTTGCACTGAAGCTTTACATAGTCATTAGGCTTCAACGGCTGGACAATAACCATTTTATACGGATGAAAATGCAAATCGAAACACAATATTCGTCTCACTGTTCGATTAGACATTTGCAAAGCAGCAGCTTGTTTACGAGCCGGCCGCCGTGGACTGGTTTCCACAGCTTGTCTCACTCGCTCAACATTTTCTGGTGTCCTGGCTGACCTTGGACGGCCTGTCGACGTACGTTTTAAGGCTGAACCTGTAGCTCTAAAATTACTCACCCATAACAAAATTGTGTTACGAGATGGAACACATCCTCTTCGACCCACATTAAACTGTTGACGGAACAGACGCTGAGTAACGACGCAAGACTCACCACTTCTAAAAATGCATCGACAACAAACGCACGTTGTTCACCTGTCCACAGCTCCATGGCTACTGAAATGGCATCACATAGGCTCATCATCGCGCCAATCCCCACTACCCCCCACCACTAACTCGCTCAGCCGTACAACGACATACCTTATTTCCTCGCAAAATCGTCGCCACCGCGTAATCGTCGCACCCCACTTTTCAAACACTAAAATAGGTTTATAAAATTTCATCGCATAATCGTCGCATAGCATGTTCGTATTTGTGCGCCAGTCAGTTGCACATGCCGTCGCGACTTTGTCAGACGAAAAATATCTCGTCTTTATGCTTGCGGGCAATGAACTGTGACGCTAGCGGCAAGCTTCGTCACTTAGCACATTCCGCGAGCGTATAATCTGGCATGATCTTGTCGGCAAAAAGTAATCTCGTCTTTATGCCTGCCGGCTATGAACCGCGACGCGAACGGCGAGCGCACATTCCGCGAGCTTATAGGCCTAATGTGGCGTGATCTTGACAACAGAAAGTAATTAGTCTTTATGCCTGCGGACTATAAACTATGACGCGAACGGCCAGCGCACATTCCGCGAATTTATAGGCCTAATCTGGCGTGATCTTGTCAGGAGAAAGTAATACAGTATCGTCTTGATGCCTGCCGGCTATGAACCGCGACGCGAACGGCCAGCGCACATTCCGCGAGCTTATATGCCTAACCTGGCGTGATCTTGTCGGCAGAAAGTAATTTCGTCTTTGTGCCTGCGGGCTATGAATCACGACGCGAATGGCCAGCTTTGTCAGCACATTCCGCGAGCGTTAACCTGTCGTGACCTTGTTATAAGAAAGAAGCCTGTCTCTGACTGCAGGCTATGACTCACGCCAGACTTGCGCTACGCGAATGACTGGCACGTGCACCAAGGAAGTGTGTGTGAGCTGTGTGAATATTTGGGGAGAGAGGTCAGACTAGTTAAAGCCGAAGAGTGGGTTGAAGCAAGGGAGTGCACTCTCCACTGCTTTTCATCTCTGTTATGGATGAGGTAATGGTAGAAGTGGCAGCAAAAATAGGAGAAGAACATATGAGAGCAATGATGTTTACAAACTATCTACTGATATGGGGCAATGGAGAGGCAGAGGTATAAGAAAGGTTGAATGTATGGGTTGAGACAGTAAAACAGTATGGTTTGAAATTTAATGCAAAGAAGTGTGAAACGATGGTGACAACGAAAAATGAGGGAAGAGTAACAACAGATATAATGATAGAAGTACTATGGAAGGTGGATAGTTTAAAGTATCTAGGGAGTGTAATAGAAGTGGTAGAAATGACAAGGAGATCAGTGAGAGAGGAAGGCAAGCCCATGGATTCCTGCAGAGCGTGAGAGGTCTGGTGAAGGAAGGAGTGCAGAGAAGAGGACAGGAGAGGGACAGAGTGAAGAGTGATAGAGAGGCTTATATTCCAAGCACACCCAGCCAGGGGCTGGAAACTGTAGAAGAAGATGATGATGTATGGTTAATTCTCCCGGTTTATGGACTGGGTGTTTGTAATGTCTTTATCATCACAATGGGTGTCGGTAGTACAGTGAATACAGAGGTCGAGATTAAGATGGTTTGGCCATGTGGTGCAAAAGATGGAAATGGATAGATCTGCAAAGAGGGAGATGGTAAGAAAAACTGACGGTATTAGATTGGTTGGAAGACCAAAGAAGAGATGGATGGACCAAATCCAACAAGACATATGTGACATTGGACTGGATGTGACAGAAGTTATGGAGCAGGAGAAGTAGAAAAAGAGACGAGTGGAAGAGGCTACTTAAAACTGGAGTTGGACACGGATGATTATGATGAATGGGTGTCAATGAAAAGGCAGGCATGCCTCTCCAGAGACTACATAGTGATGTTAGTTTTGCCCAAGTGAAACAGGATGCAATTTAAGGTCAACAGATGACGGACAATCGGTTATTGTTGTTAGAACCTGGAGTCCTCATCCCGAGTGCATTTAACTTCCATAGAAAAAGAAGTTTGTCTAAAAATCCATCCTTGCTTATGTTAGAATTATATTTATGGATCTCACCTTAATGTCGATGTCGAGAGCGATGTGAGTTGCTTTATCATATACCTGTTGCATGTTTTGACGAGCAACTTCAGCTGCCTCCACTGCAGCTTCCACAAGAACTACTTTTGCTGATTGGAATGAATTATTCAGGAAGCCCTAGAAACAAGATATTGAACCCTTATTACCATATGTTCCTGAAAGTACCGTATCCAAAGCACATTTCACCAAAAATTATATTGACTTTTTGTAGCTTTTACACAATTGTGCCCAATGAATGGCTGGGGTACAATATACCAATATATAAATACACTCCTGGAAAAAATTACATGTATTATTAAATATTCACAATTAAATGGGACAAATTAGGATTACGTGTTTCGATCCTCATGTGGCCATCATCAGATCCTGATCACTGTGTTCATATTTTTTTAAAAAATTTCAATAATGTAAAATTACTATTGTAGTACAATAGTAAGGTGAAATTATGATCAATTCGCGTGAATCTTGTCTAAGTTAGTTTTTTTGTGTGTATGTGTGAATTACGTGAGTAATGGTGAATATGCCCGTGTATACAATTTAGAATGATACACTCTAAACAATAAAAGACTAATTAAGATTTGGCATACTCTAGAAAAATCCACTGGAAAATTTATAGGAAATATTGTTATAGGATGAGGATGCACTTTGTATCTGTTTTCAACAAAACTAGACCTGTATATAGGTAGTTTCGTAGGGTCTTATACCATCTATTAGACCGGCAGCAACCAAAGGGACATATGTCTAAGGTGCGGCAGATGGATAAATGGCCCACGATAGTAAAGGAAATAGTTTCCCAGTCCATAACATACACTTATTTTTTGCACTCCAACCTCATTCAGTTTAGTTTAAGTACAATGATAGCCTTGTCAAAACCTCAATTACATAATTCCGATAACAGATAGCGCGCAGGCTGTCATGTGAACGACAGGAGGCATACTAGCTCACGGCGTCAGTAGCAGTGTCGAGAACACTGTGTCAACATCGTAGTGAGAATCACCAACACCAGGATAAGTGAACATCTTATTATATAATACGCTATTGTGTACGTTTCACAAAACTCAAGCTCCTAAACCAGACGGAGTTAAAAGGTGTGTTTCGTGCCAAAATCCTCCAAATCGTCTCAATAGCACAGGAAAAATCTTGCATTTCTTGATAAGTGGACGGAAATATATTTGTTTCCACTTCTGCGCGAATGGGTCTCTTACGACCACGCGGAATCAACACTTATTGGCCTTAATGTTTGCCCAATAACTCTTCATGCAACGATTGAGCGAGTCTTTGTTGCTGCGACCAGACGTGTCTGGTAGGTCTTCTCTCTTCTGCCTCAAAACCCAGTGTATGAGTAATTTTCCTAATTTCCTTTCGATCCTTGAGATTGGGAAAAGCTAATTCAGCCAAGTCCTTATCCACCTGTTTGTACCAATTGGACCTTGTTGCCTTTTTCTGCAAAAACGTACAGATTTTATTTGATAACCTAGTTGGGTCCATTCTGTCCAAATGTCCCATGAATTGGATCCTTCTCATACGGATTGTGTCTGTGATTTTAGTAATTTTTAAATTGATGTCAACATTAAGTTTCGGAAGGTGAATTCCATCTTTGATTCTTGGTCCCAAAATTTTTTGAATGATTTTGTGTTCCTTAATCTCCAATTGATTTCTTAATGTTTTATGTTGTAGATTAATTGTCTCGGCTGCATAAAGGGCTGCAGGCAAGACTACTGTTTTATAATGCTGAATTTTACAATTCCAAGAGAGGCATTTTTAGTTATAAACTTGTTTTGTCAAATGGAAAGCAGTTTCCATTTTCTGTAGTCTTGCTTCTATAGATTTTCTTTCGTTGCCAGTTTCATTGATCCATTCACCTAAATACTTGAAGTCTTTCACTCGGGAGACCTTACAATTACCGATGGGGAGTGTATTCGAAGCAGTTTTAATATCCATCATAAATTTTGTTTCGTCAAAAGAAATCCGTAAGCCGATTTTTGCTGCTTGTTCTTGGAGTAATTAAAGTTGTTTCTGGGCAACAGAATATATTTGTTTATAAAGTGCTTTTAAACAAATAAACAAAATGGTAGCCCCTGCAGAACTGTGCTGCATACAGCCCGCATAGCCCTAGGGCAGGGCGGGTAGTCTGTACACACGGGGCGCACATAACCCATAATGCGGGAGCTCTCACATGGGTCCGCTTGTTATAATTATTTTTCTAGTATATTGGCTTTCACGGCCGGTGAATTATAACTCAGCAAATCTTCTAGGTTTGTGCCGTGTCTTGTGTGGGGTTTCGCCTAGGACACCAAGCAGGCTCATCGGCGGGCTCTTGGTGTCCCCGCCCGGACCCCCACAGGAGTGACGAACTGCGCGCCACCTCCCTTTATATTAGGTGCAACTGCACCACTTGACTGCGAGAACTAAAAGCTCAAGCAGCCTTAACCTCCCTATGAAGGCTTCCAAAAAGATGGTATATTGGCTTTCACGGCCGGTGAATTATAACTCAGCAAATCTTCTAGGTTATAATTCACCGGCCGTGAAAGCCAATATACCATCTTTTTGGAAGCCTTCATAGGGAGGTTAAGGCTGCTTGAGCTTTTAGTTCTCGCAGTCAAGTGGTGCAGTTGCACCTAATATAAAGGGAGGTGGCGCGCAGTTCGTCACTCCTGTGGGGGTCCGGGCGGGGACACCAAGAGCCCGCCGATGAGCCTGCTTGGTGTCCTAGGCGAAACCCCACACAAGACACGGCACAAACCTAGAAGATTTGCCGAGTTATATTTTTCTAGTGCATGCCAAAACTTGTTAATTAGTATATTATTGTATACAGTGTATTATTCTAAATTATATACACGTGCCCAGACACCGTTACTCACGCAATTCACAAAACAAAACAAAAAACTTAACAAGATTCTTACGAATCTATCATATTTTCACCTAATGATACTATTGTACTACACGGTGGCAGCAGAAAGCTGAGGAACTTTAGAGGCTATCTGATACTCGTGATCTGAGGAACTTCTATGCAGGGATTAAAGAGATATATGGCCCACTTCGTTCTTCATCAGGTACACTTAAAAGCGCTCACAACTCTGCCACTCCTACTGACAGCTATGATATCTTAAGAGCGTTGGAAGGAACATTTCTCCACCCTTCTAAATCGTCCTTCAACAGCTGCTGAAGACTTCTTTCGTGATGTGCCGAAATATACTGAACAACCATGGATGGCTGTACCTCCTTCTTACACGGAATTCAGTTTAGCTCTCAATCAACTGAAACAAAGAAAGGCACCTGGATCCCACTGGAATTAATTCAAGCTGGAGGTCAGTCCCTCAAAATGTGGATTTTCACTCTTATTCTCAAAATTTGGGAATTAGGAGAAGTACCTGGTGACCTAAAGAACGCCACTATCATCACAATCTTCGAGAAAGGTGATTGTGTGTTTGTAGCAACTATCGCGGTATATCGCTACTATCTACTGTGGGTAAAATTCTTGCCAGAATTTTATTTAACCACCTTCAGGTTATCTCAGGAAAGATCCTCCCCGAGTCCCAGTGCAGATTTCGATCTTCCAGAAGCACAACTGACTTGATTTTCTGCGTAAGACAACTATAAGAAAAATGTAGTGAGCAACAGAATCCACTTTTCTTAGTCTTTTATGATCTGGAAAAGGCCTTTGATTCGGTTCCAAGATCTGCTATGTGGGCATGGCTGTCCTCGACGCTTTGTTGATCTAATCCAAGCTCTCCATGATGGCATGACTGGTCAGGTTTGTCATCAAAATAAGATCTCCGACGAATTTCCTACCACTTATGGACTGAAACAAGGCTGCATTGTATCTGGCTGCAATGCTCTATAAATCGCCCACAAACATCCCAGGTGTAGAGGTCAGGTACTGTTTTGATGGAGGGCTCTTCAACCTACCTCGATTTCGCTCCAAGAAGCCAACTCAGGTTACAAAGATAACCAATATGTTGTATGCAGCTGATGCGGCATCGCCTACACTCACGCCAGTGGAGTTGCAACAGACTTAATTGCTACAAGAATGCATATGATCGTTTTGGTCTCACCATTAATGTCAGAAGACCAAGGTTCTGGCACAACCTTCACCAGGCACTTCCCTTCCGCACATCAACATTTCTATCTCAGATACTCCATTGGAGCAGGTAGACCACTTCTCGTATCTGGGCAGTCTGCTATCTGTACACGGTAATTGTGGGCAGGATGTTGAGAAGAGAATCGGTGCTGCCCATGCGGCATTTGGGCAACTATCGTACCGGGTCTTCTTGAATCAAGATCTGACGGTGAAGACGAAGCTCATGGTGTACCAAGCTGTTGTCATCTCAACATTGTTGTACGACTGTGAAACCTGGACCCTTTATAGACACGACTTCCGAAAGCTTGAGCGCTTCCATCAACAGAAACTTTGATCCGTCCTTAAGATAAAGTGGGAAGACCACATCACCACACTTGATGTTCTTGAGAAAGCGCATGCTAAGAGTATAGAATCATCCATCATTGGTCATCAACTTAGATGGATTGGACATGT
Organism: Meconema thalassinum; assembly: GCA_946902985.2. NCBI lineage: Eukaryota > Metazoa > Arthropoda > Insecta > Orthoptera > Tettigoniidae > Meconema > Meconema thalassinum. The sequence goes on from OX336390.1 coordinate 936,147,659, forward strand.
CCATCGGATGGATGATACGAGACTACCACGCCACCAGACCTCATGGAGGCCCTAAGAGACGTTACAAGGACCAGTTTAAACAGAATATGAAGTTGACAGGTCTCAATCCACAAACCTGGGACCAGCTTGCTAAAGACCGTTCAACTTGGCGCCAGACCATCCCGGCTGCTGTCAAAATGTTTGAAGAAGAACGTCGTAGACTTGTTAACGCCAAGCGACAAGCACGAAAGCTCCATGCAGCACAGCCACGCCCTCCACCAACAGTTCGGTGTGATCTGTGTGGGCGCTTGTTTCATGCACACATTGGGCTGTTCAGTCACCGCAAACGTGCCCACAGACCTCAACCTTAATATTAGACTGTTTTGGAAGAAAATCTACACTCGGAAAAGAGTTAAAGCCGCCGACGACGACAATAGTGATTTTACATTATTGACATTTAAATTTTTTTTAACACAGTGATCAGGATCTGATGATGGCCACTTGTGGGTCGAAACGCGTAATTCTAAATTGCCCCACTTAATTGTGAATATCAACAAGTACATGTAATTTTTTCCAGGAGTGCATTTATATATTGGTATATTGTCAATTTGTATTGGCAACACTGAAAAAAGAATGGCTTCAAATCCCTACATTCCAAAAATTATAACAAAGGATGTATGCTAACTTCATGAACCATGCCAGCACAAAAGTGGTTCTGGTATCACTGAGATATACCCAAGTTATAAATAAAATAAATTAAAGACAAGTACAGGATATCAAGGACTCGGCCGACAAAGAACTTCCTGGTTTAAGAACCTCAAGACTGGTACTAGACAACCACAGATTAACTTTTCCGTGTGGGAGTACCCAAATCTCAAATAACTATGACGATCGCCAACCTTCGTTAGAAGATGGCAGAAGAAGAAAATTCGTATTATTATTACTCATCATCATCATCATCTTGTACAGTCTCCAGCCCCAGGCCTGGTCTGTTTGGAACATAGGCGTCTCCACTAAGCTCTCTCCTCCCACCACCTCTCCGCTGTCACTCTGGTCCAGTCCTCTCCTCTCATTTTGACACACTCCTCCACTCCCTTCAGCCATCTATCCCCTGGTCTTCCCCTTTGTCATATCTTCTACATCTTCATTTCGTGCGTCCTCTTGGGAATCCTCTTCAAGTGCCCATAGCATCTCAGTCTTGATGTCTTAATCCTACCCTGCAAGGGCTCCTCTTTCACCATTTCACTGAACTTACCATTTCTCACCCTGTCTCTTGTTGTTACTCCTATCCTACTTCGCAGGAATTTCATTTCACTTGCCTGTACTCTGCTTATGTCTCTTTTCTTAATTGTCCACGTTTCTGGCACATAGGTTAGAATCGGGATATAGTAGCTTCCGTTTTTGCTGTTTTGTGGGACATCTCTATTCCACACTAAGCTCCTGATGGTTCTCAGAATTGCTTCTGCCTGTCTGCCATGTTCGGTTATCTCTTTGTAATTTCTCCCATTTTCCTCCACTCATCATCATCATCATCTTGTACAGTTTCCAGCCCCAGGCTGGGTCTGTTTGGAACATAAGCCTCGCCACTTAGTCCATTCTTCCCACCACCTCTCCACTGTCACTCTGGTCCAGTCCTCACCTCTCTTCTTGACACATTCCTCCACGCCTTTCAGCCATCTATCTCTTGGTCTTCCCCTTGGTCGTTTCCTCCACTACATTTCCCAAATACTTGAGGGTTTCCACCTGCTTCAGCTTTTCACCTCCTCATTCACTGGTCTATCTCTTTTCCTTGTTGTTAATAGGAACTCACATTTACTGATGCTGAATTTAAGTCTATATTCTCCCACAGTTTCTTCCCAGGCGGAGTTGCTCCTGTATTTCCTCCTCCTTGGTTCCCCAGACCATTATATCATCTGCAAACATCTTTTTTTTTTTTCATCTTACATTCACCATTTTTTCTGCTACCCGCATCATTATTTCATCCATGACCACAATGAAGAGAAGAGGTGACAGAGCAAATGAGGGGTCCGAAACAGGGCGTCTCAGACCACTCATTTGTTTGAACCACTCTGTTCTTTCCTTTCCCTCTTTCACACAACTCACACTTCCACACAGTACATCTCCTTCATTCTGCTTACAGTCTATTTTTCCACTCCTTTTCTCTTAATTGCTTCCCAAACCATTTTCCTAGAGACACTATCATAGGCCTTTTCTATGTCTAGAAAGGCCATTAAAAGATCCTCCCCATATTCATAGTGGTGTTCTTGCAGCTGTCTCACTGCAAATATAAGATCAACTGTCGATCTCCCAGGTCTAAAGCCATACTGCTCTTCTCTTTTTCCCTTTTCCACTCTGGTCCTTATTTTACCTTCCGAAACCTTTTCAAATACTGTACTTTGGCACAGTGTGGAATCAGTGTGACTCCTCTAATTCCTACACTCCTTTCTGCTCCCCTTCTTGAATATTGGGACAATTAGTCCTTTCATCCAATCATTTTCTCCTTCCATATCACCCTCATTACACAATACAGCCACTGTGTCTTAACCTCCCCTGCTGCCTTCACCATTTCAACACGCACTTCATCCACACTTGGTGCCTTTCCTCCTTTCATCTTGTCTATAGCCATTTCCATTTCTCTCAATGTCAGATCGTTTTCCATTTCTTTGTTGCCTTCTACATCTTCCAGTATGTTGTCCTCCTCACTATGTCCATTTAGATTTAGCAACTCCTCAAAGTACTCCTTCCTTGAGTGTTGTTTTGTTGTGTACCTCATTTCAATTTTTGTCCAACATTACCACATCTTCCCTCAGATATCTTCTCTTACTTTTTACTATTCCGTACAGTACTCTTATTTCCTCTGGCGTCTTCTTCCATCATCATTGTCGACTTTTCCATCCACTTCTTCCTCTCCTCTGAGACAATGTTGTTTGCTTCTTTGTTCTTTTACTGTTATTGTAAAATACAACAAGGTAGACTCATTAACAATCATTGAACAGGAAAAAAAGATAAAAGCACAAATGAAGGATATAGGTGTGCCATTTACTCACTCAAACACTATCGACTACCCCCTCTTCAAAGGGAGTAGTCATGAATACTGCCCCTATGAACTGGCAAATAGGTGTTGTAAACTTCGATTTGTATGAGAAGTGTTTTATTAAATGTATAAATAACTCAAGAAGACAAAAGAGCTGAGAGTGAACTCGACAGTACAGGCTGGCCTCACTGTGCGAGGAGTAGATGTAGAACGGGTGGATAAATTTGTTTACTTGGGAAGTGTGGTAACGAAAAGTGGAGGGGCTAAGGAGGACATCAAGAGCAGAATACGAAAAGCAAATGAGGCTTGTACAGCTCTATCCAGTCTGGAGAAACCGTAACATATCCCGGAAGACGAAAATCAGACTTTTTAATACCAATGTGAAAGCTGCCCTATTGTATGCATGTGAAACATGGAAAGTTACAAATCCTATTAGCCACCAACTTCGAGTATTCATCAACCGTTGTCTACGTTGAATTCTGGGTATACGATGGTCAGATATAATACCAAATGAAGACCTGTGGCAACGGGCTAACCAACAACCTATAGAAGTCCAGATTAATCAGAGGAAATGGGGTGTGATTGGGCATACTCTGCAGAAACAGAATGATGCAGTAGAAAGGGGAGCTCTGGACTGGAATACAATAATACAGTCGAAACATAGTTTACCTTGATGTGAATAATCCATATGGTTGGGCAATGAGCTGGCATCTATCAGTATAAGATTTTCGTTGGCTGTCACAATCTGAAATTGCTCCCTGAATTTAGTCTTAAAGATAATGCCGATAGAGGATATATTTTAGAAGTCGATCTGCAGTACCCCAAAAAAATGCAAGATGCATAATGAATTCCCCTTTAGCCCCAGAAAGTATGAAATCTCCACTCATTAGATCGTGAACTACTGAGAAGATGATTTCCCTGGGACTTTCTTGTTTACTAGAGGCAAATTCTGTTTATTATTCATGGAGAAGTTGCTTGTATCAAGTCTATATTGATATAAAATTCACCAGTTTTGATGTCGTAAATGAAAGAATCAGAGTCTGTATAGAACAACTTGGCGTTATGAGAATATTTATTCTGATCATAGTAAAATTCATACAGGAAAGTTTTCGTAAATTTGAGGCTGGTAGAGCCCTTAGCTAACTACTAATATATTTACCCGACTGATCCCTTTTGTCAAAGGGACATGCACTGAGCCAACCTAACCCCAGTTTATGATACCTAAAATTTAGGAATTATTATCTATCTAAACATTTGTCCGAAAAGTTTGGTGAGTGGCATTATAATGCTCACGGTAGTAAAAGTGAGCCACTTTTGAATCCCGCGCCGGAAAGGTCAAGGCAGATCTGAACAAGTTTCCAGCGTTGACGCTGTGCGTGTGCTTCTCATGTGTAAACAGCTCATTTTAGAGTGAGCGTGCAGTGCATGGGGTCAAAACTAAACAGCGGATCAGCGAATGAACATGTTCTGTTTCAAACTTGGGAATTTATGCAACCTGCCATGCACACCTGTTCGACGGGCAGCAATGAGAAGGGTGAATGTTCCATGGAATGGAATGGTCCTGAAAACCATCATCACGGGCGACAAGACCTGGTGCCTGAGGTAAGACCCCGAAGGCAAGCGTCAAAGTATGGAGTGACGGGGTCCAGGGTCACCAAAAAGCATGAAGGTGCGCACTGAGAGATCCCGCATCAAGGCAATGCTTATGGTGTTCTTCGACTCTGAGGGTCTCATTCATAAAGAATTACTTCCTGAGGGCACCATGTTAAATGTCACTACGTACGAGGAAATATTAAAAAGTCTGCTGCGACGGATCAAGCAGGTACGCCCCCAGTACGCCAACCAAGGCGACTGGACCCTGCTCCATGACAATGCCCGACCACACACTACCATTCTGCTGCGGCAGTTCCTGGTCAACACGGCAGTTGTGTCACTCAATCAGCCACCCTACTCCCCACACCTTTTCTTGTTCCCCAAATTGAAATTAGCCCTGAAGGGTCAGAGGTTTTCGAACATTTCGGGCATCCAATGTAATGTGACGACCCAACATGAAGGCTATTCTTAAAGAAGACTATGCCAGGAGTTTCCAGGACTTGTACAGCCATTCTCAGAAGTGCATAACCATCCACAGGGATTACTTCAAGTAACTGCTGTTTCAATAATAATAATAATGTTATTGGTTTTACGTCCCTTTTAACTACTCTGGCTTTTAGAGACGCCGGGCTGCCGGAATTTTACCCCAAAGGGTATCTTTAACGTGCCAGTAAATCTACTGAACCTCAAATGCCACCTAACTGGGCCACCAATCTGTTTGTAATATAGACCCCTTCGCCGAACTTGGACAGAGGATGTATAGTTATGATATTTTAGTAGCTAAAGCAACAAGCATTAATCCACAGCAGGCCACTCAAACGACATGGATTGGGCCTAACCTAAATGTTATAAGCAAGGTTTATTTCCTTGTCATGAAATTAGCACATTCCTTTGATTAGTGACAGCACTATGCATTGATCGACAATTTAGTTTCCTTAAAAGTTGAAACTACTGCCAACTCTTGCAGTCTTGTAAACTTTGCTGCTTTTATTTACAGCTCATTGTGATTAGGCACTTCCGTTTATCATTGGTGCAGAACTTCGAAGTTGTGCTTTAAAGAGAAATGCTCCCAATACTTCCAATTTAAGACCCTAGTACTTACCAAAAGAGACATAACAAAACGATTGAGGAAGACCATGCGGATCTGTGCCATCTGTGCTTTCACAGATACATCCACAGCCTCAGGATTTGAAACATCAGCGTTATTATACAGAACCACTTCAGCAGACATAGCCTCTTCACCCACAATGGACAGAATCTGCAACAATGCAATGGTATTTATCACACACAAAATCCCAGGGACTCTGGTTTCAGGACACACTAACATAGAATAATCTGTAAATTAAGTCGTTAAATAGCTCAGTTATAGCTGTGATGTGTTAGGGCTGGAAACCTATTCGAAGCATAAATTATGCCTACTGACAACCTGTTCTCAAATATGAATTAATATTTGGGGAAAGAAAATTACCAGAAATTTCGTATATGTATTTCTATATTAATACAGTAACTTGCATAAAAATCTAGTGGTGTCTGTTAATCTTTAAAGCTAAAACTAATTAACAAAGTAAGTTGCAATTTCCCATGAATATAGCTAATATACCTGGTAAAAATTTAGAACAATTGCAGTTTCACAATGTAATACCAGGGCGCCAGGAAATTTTCTCCGCAGCGGCTATGCGCTGCTGCAAGAGATGGCGTCACCAGTTACATTGGCAGCACTGCTGTCGCTTGTATCAAAACAAACAGTAAACGCTGTACTCACCACAGGCATTCATAACATACTGTTGCACTCTTCCAATAATCTAACTATACACACTGACGATTTCGACAGCCCACAGCAAACACATGTGGCCCTCACCCTTTCAAAGACACCATGCTGCCAACTAAACTGATGACTCTACCTCTCGCAGCAGCGTGTTGCCGCTGGGGAGAATATTTCCTGGCGCTCTGTATATTCTTCTGGTTTCAGCCCTCTAGCAATTGGTACAGGCTAAAATTTCTGAACATCAAAGTTGTCTTAAAAGGACCAGACACAGCACAGTTTATGCCCCTCAATGTGAGAATACTCAGCAGGCATTTTTTCATATATACGGTCAATACGGAAACTGAAATGAGTGCTATTCCTAATACTCAGCAGGTCCCATATGCTCCCCTTAAACCACATTATAAGGCCCTAAAATCACCTATTTCCAAGATATTTCGAAATCAATACCCGCTCTTGGAAATTGATCAAGGAATGTCCAGTTTTCTAAAATACCAAACAAATGTTATGACTCAAAACTGTCAACCCTCGTAAGTGACATATACATGTCAAGTCTAAAACAATATATACAAAAAATGGTGGTCTCAAGTGCATAAAATTCTTTATTTTCTTAATTGGTGCTGTTCCGCCCCTTAAAACAACATTAATTAACTAAAATTATGTCATGGGTGAAAATAAGATACGAACTTAAGAAATTGTTATATTCAGCTTTCTGTAATGGTGCACATCAACTTTCAACCCTAATATTTAGCAGAAAAATGAAGAATAGTGGCTCTTACATATGCAATTAGATTTTCACAATTTTTATGAACTTCCCAAAATTTCAGAATTTAAACCAATTTTATCATTTCCCTTCTCCTACCCAAATACAGATGAACTTCAAAAGGCAATAAAGCAACCATTCCAATATATTGGGTATTTTACAAGCCAGTTTTCAGTGTTGCCCTAGAAATCGAAATTAATGTTTTTCTGACAGTCATTCAAAACTGGTCATCCAAGTGAATTTATTAAGCTTATGTTAACTTCTTTAGGGAAACATCCATTACATTTGGGTACAATCGTATTGACCGACTGAAAAGCATTAATTTAGATCAATATACAGGGCAGCAGGAGAGGTGGGGATACAATGGTTGTACCGAGTGATGAAGACAGCATGGAAGGAAAGGAAGACCCCAGAGGACTGGAAAAAGGGAATACGTGTCCCGGTCTTCAAGAAAGGTAGTAGAACAGAATGCAGAAACTATCGGGGAATAACACTGATGAGTCATTGTGCAAAGATGTTTGAGAAAGTTTTGGAAAGGAGAATTAGGACAAGGATAGAAGGAGGGATGAGGGAAGAACAACATGGCTTCAGAGCAGGAAGGTCCACAGTGGATTTGATTTTTGCTGTAAGGCAGCTACAAGAACAGCACTATGAGTATGGAACAGATCTACTGATGGCCTTCCTGGACATTGAGAAAGCATGTGACAGTGTATGCAGAAACAAAGTATGGAAGTCCCTGGAGGATGGAGGTGAAGGAAAATGGACTATAAGGAGGATGAAGGAGATGTACAAGGGAAGCGTGAGCTGTGTGAAAGTGGGAGGAGAGAGATCGGACTGGTTGGAACAGAGAAACGGCCTGTAACAAGGAAGTGCACTGTCACCGTTACTTTTCATTGTGGTGATGGATGACATAATGACCCGAGTGGCACAAGTAATTGTGGAAGGAAAGATGAAAGCAATGGTGTTTGCAGATGATTTGATGATTTGGGGAAACAAGGAGGAGGTGGTACAGGAACAGTTGGACGTGTGGGAAGGAATAATACAAGGAAGGAAGGAAGGAAGCTTGTAGTTTAACGTGACCGTTAATCTTGAGATCATGAGCCACGGGACCTCCTTTTTACGTGGAATCCGAACCACAGGACATGGCATTTCACTTCGAAAATCTCACATGCATTGACCGGGAATCGAACCCGGACCGCCTTGGTGAGAGGCATTCAGCTAGACCGCTGAGCCACCACGCCCCCCGAATAATACAAGGATATGGGATGAAATTTAGCATAAATAAGAGTGAGATGGTGATCACAACAAGGAAGAAGGAAAGAACCACAACGAGAATAACAATTGGTGGGGAACAGCTGAAGAAAGTAGAGAGTTTCAAATATCTGGGAAGCCTGATACTAGATAATGGAAGAAACGATCGAGAAATAAATGAGCGGGGTAGATAGGCAGAAGCATTCTGGAGGAGTGTGAGAAGCATGTTATGGAGCAAAGATGTTCCTCAGAACAGCAAAAAGATCATATATCGGACGTACTATGTCCCTATCCTGACGTATGCCTCGGAGACCTGGGTTATGAAAGGAAGGGAGAAGAGCAAAATACAGGCCAGTGAGATGAGGTTCTTGAGAAGCAGTATTGGAGCTACAAAGATGGACAGAATAAGAAATGAGAGGACCAGATAATTAATGAAGGAGGAACCATTACAGGATGGTATAGATAAATCTAGACTTAGATGGTATGGACATGTAAAACGAATGGAGGAGAAGAGGATACCCAGGAGGATACACGAGACGAAGTGGGAAGGAAAGAGACCAAGAGACAGGTGGCTGAAGGGGGTGGAAGAAAACTTGAAGAAGAGAGGAGAAGACTGGACAAGGGTGGAGGCTGAGAGATGGTGGGAAGACAGAAGACGTTGGAGAGGCTTGTGTTCCAAACAGACCCGGCCAGTGGCTGGAAACTATGCAAGATGATGATGATGATGATACAGGGCTGAACATTGTGGTAGCCAAATGTCAATCATGATCGACCAGTCGATTACCATTATATATTCATCATCATCAGGATATCCTTCCAGCGAGCCGGGTAGGAACATTGTGAACAATATGCCTCCATTGTTGACGGGTCGTTCCCAGAAAGTGAAAGTTGAAGGCCGATTCTCGGATGAAATTACCGTAACGTCAGGTATCCCTCAGAGCAGTGTAATCGGAACTTTGTTATTTTTGGCGTTTATAAATGACTTACCAAATGGGATTCGCAGTGACTGTCGATTGTTTGCGGATGATTGTGTAATATATCGAAAGATACATGACTCGCAAGACAATGCAGTACTTCAAGATGACCTGAACCTGGTCTATAAGTGGGCGATTGAAAATAAAATGAAAATAAACACAAGAAAATGTAGTCTAATAAAAATAGGGAAAGTGTGAAGGCAAGATTTTCAATATAACATTGGCTCGGAAAGACTTGTAGAAGAAGATTCTTGCAAATATTAGGGGGTTCACGTAAGAAATGATATGAAATGGAGTAGTCGTATAGGATGAGTAGTTTCTAAAGCTTACAAATCCCTGCACTTTGTAATGAGGGTATTAAAAGGAAGTAGTACCCCTGCTAAAGAATTAGGATATTTGTCACTTGTAAGACCTATTCTGGAATACGCCTCGGCGGTTTGGGATCCATATCAAGTAGGGCTCATAAATGAGTTGGAAATGGTACAAAGAAAGGCCGCTAGATTTGTGCTCAGTGACTTTAATCCCAGGAGCAGTGTGAGCCGTATGTTAAAGAAACTTGGGTGGGAATCACTTGAGGCTAGGAGGATGAAATCTAGACTCTGCGCTATGTACAACACTATACAAATCAACCAGCATGGGGTGAGCTTAGCAAACGTATGGAAAAGCCTACTTACATGGGTAGGAGCGATCATCCTTTCAAAGTTAAGGGCCGACCACAGCGAACAAATTATGGTAAATATTCTTTCGTAAACTGTGCCATTCATTATTGGAACTCTCTACCTGCCTCAGTCTTGGAGCCTTTTCCCAAATATATAGGTGTGTTTAAGACAAGACTGACTGTTTGTGTAAATACTCCAGTTTAATTGTTAGTGAATTGTTATGTACAATTATTTATTTGTTATGTATATCTAATTTGCCACCGGGGGACACACCCCCAATTGCAAATAAACGAATGAATGAATGAATGAATTTAGTCCTATCCTGGTATAACTTTCCCCTCTCCGCTGCATCCCATGTTACTCCTCTTCTTACGAGATCTTCCTTAACCTGGTTTGTCTATCTCTTCCTAGGACATCCAATTGGTCTTCTTCCTGGTACCTTCATCTCCAAATACTGGCTTGGAGTTCGGGTCTGATGCATCCGCTTCACATCATATATTGCGAACCATATTTACAGACACCGTAATAATGAGCTCCATTCATGAATTTTATTTGAATTTCTTAGAATTTCTTAGAATTTTATTTGAATTTCTTCGGATTTCAAGGAGTGTTCTTTATGAGATTGTAGCAGGACTGTAGTGCACTCTAAGAAGTATTATTGATTTCAGGTTCCGTATTGACAGTAATTATGAAGAATAAGAATTTTCAATCTTTCCGCCTATTCAATACTTTAATTTATGTCACATTTCAGGGGTACATGTTTCGAGTCCCGCTTTTGGACCCTTCTTCAGCCCACAATCTTATATTTAGAAAACATCTAAAAACAAAGAACATCGAAAATCTTTACAATGGCATGGAAATACACATACACAATAAATGGTTAAAAACACTGAAACAATATCTAAAAATCTAACAAATAGCATGCATGGTTCACAAATTTCAGGTACACATTTTGCACTTTTTCTGTTCTATGTAATTATGAAGAACGTCATTTGACACTATATGACGAGACACATTTGTTGACGGTCGATGTCTATAATTGGTAGGTCTGTACTGTAGGACACCTTTGCGGCATGTCTTGTATTATTCCTAAAACACTTCTACTGATGTGGCTGAAGACGAGGTTGGACGGCGATTGCTGAACATTTTGATCAAATTCTTTGTTATAAATGTGGCATTTGGCAACCTGTCTTTGATAAATTGAAAACTCTTCTGTCACACGGTATCTGAAATGATTGACCATATTTAGTACTGAGGTTAGCTGATTACAAAGAACAACGACGGAAAACAGCTCAAAAACGGATTGAAAAAAAAGGAAGGAAGGAAGCTTGTAGTTTAACGTGACCGTTAATCTTGAGATCATGAGCCACGGGACCTCCTTTTTACGTGGAATCCGAACCACAGGACATGGCATTTCACTTCGAAAATCTCACATGCATTGACCGGGAATCGAACCCGGACCGCCTTGGTGAGAGGCATACAGCTAGACCGCTGAGCCACCACGCCCCTTCGGATTGAAAAACTTACGGAAAAAAACAACAAAAGAATTTGGCATCTTGTTTGTTACTCTTGACCCTGAAGATGATAAATGGTGCAAATTAGAACAAAGCTTATTACTTATAAAACAGCTTAGTTGAAATTAAGAAGTATTGGTCGTTTGAGTTTTAGAAATAGTAAAACTTACCAATGTCAAATGAAGACAGCCCTGCGAGATCATGTGGAGGTCAAGCTCCGCTTTGCGAGAGCAGCTTGCTACTACTGGGCGCGTATGCCTGGCAGGTGTTACGAAGTAAACAGCCTGCTCGGCGCGGAGAGGGGCAGCAGGGAGTGGGGCAAAGCGGTTTGGATGAGTGGGTGGGGGAAGGGAGAGGGATAAGGCTTATGGAAGGAAACCGATTGGCTTTAGGGTCTATGGCGGTTTATGTGTTTTGACGTTTAGAAGATGATCTGCTATCGTATCGAATAATATGTTTGTCTCAAAAATGATGTCGTTTAAATTATTGGAATAATTTGATCTCTGGGATGTATTTATATGAATTGCTTCTAAGACGTTCATCAAACTGCCCTTATTGACGAAATGTAAGATGTTCATGTCCTTGTCTATGGTCGTAAATTTATGACCGGATTCCTTCATGTGTGACGCCATTGCTGAAAATTTTCTGTGTTTAATGGCAGAAATATGTTCATTATAACGAATACGGAAGCTTCTTCCGGTTTGGCCGACGTACGTAGCCGTGCACTGGTTGCAAAATAAATCCATTAAAGGTAAACACGTTGTAACTAGTGACGAATTTTAAAATTGCTATGAACTCTTCTATTTCTACTTTAGAAAGATCGCTGTCGTTAACCTTCCAGCGGGCGCGCATACCTGGATCTCGCAGGCGGGCGCGCGGCGGCTAAATGGCCGCCCTTTGATTTAACATAGACAGCTCTCGATTTTCATACAATTAACCATCGGCAACTAAAATGAATGACTTCATAAACATTTCCACAAAGCACACAATAAACTTAAATAAACAATAGTTGACAATATCCCCATAAAAAACAGTGGCATGAATAATGAATAATACATTATAATATAGCCTATATATAATTACTTGGCTTGAACTCAGCTACACCATATCTTCTTCTTCCAAACTCTTGAGGCAAGCATCACAGGATACTTCTTGCTGTGAATGCTTTTTGCAGACAAATCTTTCACATTTGTGGCACTGTAGACGAGTACGGTTGTTCTTTTTGGACCCGCAACGATAACAGATACATCGCGTTCTTGAAACACTTGCTGTACTTCCATTCGGTGCACTATTCCTGTACTCTTCCAAGAAAACATGCAAATCCTTTGGAAGAGACCAAATCGTTGCACGGTGTTTCAAGTTTTCCTCCATGAGTGCCATAGCCAATTTGAAAGTGTATTCTCTCCTAGAAGTTTTGTTGTCTGCGTTGTTTGCTTTATATATTATGCAAGAATTTATTCCAGCAATATCGAGGAGGCGATGAAACAGTACCATTGGCCACCTTTGTGTTTGTCTCGAAGTCGAGCACCGTGAAGTCATCAAGTCCACTGTATCGACCCCCCCTTTGGTGGCATTGTAATCCATGATGTGGAATGTTTTTCCAGATTCCTGATCAATTTCATTATCATCATGCATCGTGGATAGTACCAACACAACTTTCTTCCTTTTAGTAGCCACTGATACAAGGCTTTTATCATATTGGCATCCAAACTGGTATGTTCCGGGAACTAAATGCCTATTTTCAGCCACAAACTCGGGTGGAACCTCTCGTTTGTTCTTCTTCAGGGTGCCTACAAAGGTCAGTCCTTGTTCCAGTAGGTATTCGGCCAAAGGGTAACTACTGAAATAATTATCAGTAGTCACATTTCGGTTGGTGTTTTTTATTGGCTCACTCAATCTCGTTACCACATCAAAGGGCTTATTTGAAACTGCATAACGCCCCGGTTACTGCGTCCCACAGTATACCTCCAAATTGTAAGTATAGAAAGTTCGGGAATCACACATAGCATAAATTTTGAGGCCATACTTGGCGGGCTTTTTGGCCATATACTGTATAAAACTACAGCGCCCACGAAATGCAACTAACATTTCATCTATAGTTACAAACTCACCAAGAGAATATGAACTCTGACAGTTTGCAACGAAGGTATTGAGAAATTCGCGAATAGCGGCTAGTTTGTCATTTTCCGCACGTTCAGTTCTAGTAGTCACATCGTCAAATCGAAGACTTCTCAACAGTAATCGAAAGCGACGTTCACTGAAGTTAGCCCGCAGTATTACCATTCCGGTCCCGTTGGTAGTAAACAATTCCGATAAATTTGTGCGGTGTACTCGTTTCACGGCCATCAAGAACAAGGCACCAAAAAGAGCTAAAATTTCCGATCTTGTTGTTTCTCTAAAATCTCTTTCCCGGCCTTCTGGATGTTACAATTTTACCCTGTCAATAAACGTATTTGTGTGTCTAACAATTTCACCAACCATATTTGAATTTATTATGGTGAGAAAACATGCTAGTTCAGTTTTACACTGGCGAGCTAGTCCTTTAGGACCAGGAAAAGTTTTTATCAAGTTCTTTGCCTTTGTTTTTGAACTCTTACCCATGGGTTTAATTCCCCATAATGTCTCACTATCTTTCCCAATGAAGAAACGTAGGGTGCTGTCATCACGGTCGTCATCACTTACATCATCAGTCCTGTCCATTTCAGCTTCAGAGTCACTACTGTGACCGTCCATTTCGATAATTTCGGGTTCGAAACCAATATCATTATGATCGTCCCAAATATCTTCTCCTTCATTCGTTTCATCATCTTCTAATTCATCAAGTATTCGTAGAATAGAATCAGGATCATTGTATTGTGCCATGAAACGCGAGTAATAAGACACAACTGCGTCAATATGACGAATATGAAGAACAGGAGAAAGGAATGAATCTAACAGAAAACTAACCAAACTTCAAAATCTAAAAGTGTTTGAACATTGTATGTACTGTATAAGAGAAAACGTTTCTCTCTCTCTCACACACACACATACACACAGACACGCGCCTACACACACACACACACACACACAAAAGAAATATATTTACTTACATGTCTCATTCAAGTGTGAGGGAATGGAACACAATCGGGCGCGTGGCGGTAAACTGGCCGCCTGACTCGAACGACAATGGCACGCACCACTTAGCAACTGAACAATGGCCGATTGGCGCCGACTCGAAAAATTACGGAAGCGCTGTCTCACGTCGAGATGAGTAATTAACGAATACCCGGAGGTCCCGCCTGGTAATTCGTCAATAAAGAGCACAATCTCGTGACTTTCTTCAAAAGGCGGCCAAATTGCCGCCCACGCGCCCGCTGGAAGGTTAATCAACTTATTATGGACAATTTCTATTGTTTTCTCAACTGGGAAGTTGGTGTACATATCTTTGACGTCAACGGAGTGCATAGTGTTGTTGTCGTTGAGTTTTAAATCTATCGTTTTTTCACAAAAATGCATGGTGTTCTTAAATGATGAATTGGCTTTGAATCTGTAACCGGTTACAGTATAATATTTATAGGAAGCCTTCACAGACAAACGTGATCATACGTCAAGATACTAACCACCCGGGCAACCACAAAAATGCAACTTTTATAAGCCTCATTAACAGAGTCTTAAGACTACCATTGTCCGACAATGATTTGGAAAAAGAAATCAAAATAATACATCAAATAGCCAAGGTCAACGGATTTAGTCCCAATTATGTCAATTTGTTTTATAAATTGAAAAACAAACCTGTTACTAAATTATCAAAAGATAGTTCTACCAAGAAAAGTTTCGCCACTTTAACTTATATAGACCGGAGTATTTATACAGTAACTAGAGTCTTAAAGAAATACAATATAGACAGCCTACAAAACCAATAATTCAAATTTTAAAAAATTCTTCAATTTCAGTAAAATCAACGTCACGAATAAACACACGAAATCCGGTGTTTATGAGCTCAATTGCAACCAGTGCAAGGCTACGTACGTCGGCCAAACTGGAAGAAGCTTCCATATTCGTTATAATGAACATATTTCTGCCATTAAACACAGAAAATTTTCAGCAATGGCGTCACACATGGAGGAATCCGGTCATAAATTTACGACCATAGACAAGGACATGAACATCTTACATTACGTCAATAAGGGCAGTTTGATGAACGTCTTAGAAGCAATTCATATAAATACATCCCAGAGATCAAATTATTCCAATAATTTAAACGACATCATTTTTGAGACAAACATATTATTCGATACGATTGCAGATCATCTTCTAAACGTCAAAACACATAAACCGCCATAGACCCTAAAGCCAATCGGTTTCCTTCCATAAGCCTTATCCCTCTCCCTTCCCCCACCCACTCATCCAAACCGCTTTGTCCCGCTCCCTGCTGCACCTCTCCGCGCCGAGCAGGCTGTTTACTTCGTAACACCTGCCAGGCATACGCGCCCAGTAGTAGCAAGCTGCTCTCGCAAAGCGGAGCTTGACCTCCACATGATCTCGCAGGGCTGTTTTCATTTGACATTGGTAAGTTTTACTATTTCTAAAACTCAAACGACCAATACTTCTTAATTTCAACAAAGCTGTTTTATAAGTAATAAGCATTGTTCTAATTTGCACCGTTTGTCTTTTTCAGGGTCAAGAGTAACAAACAAGATGCCAAATTCTTTTGTTGTTTTTTCCCGTAAGTTTTTCAATCCGTTTTTGAGCTGTTTTCCGTAGTTGTTCTTTATAATCAGCTAACCTCAGTACTAAATATGGTCAATCATTTCAGATACCGTGTGACAGAAGAGTTTTCAATTTATCAAAGACAGGTTGCCAAATGCCACATTTATAACAAAGAATTTGATCAAAATGTTCAGCAATCGCCGTCCAACCTCGTCTTCAGCCACATCAGTAGAAGTGTTTTAGGAATAATACAAGACATGCCGCAAAGGTGTCCTACAGTACAGACCTACCAATTATAGACATCGACCGTCAACAAATGTGTCTCGTCATATAGTGTCAAATGACGTTCTTCATAATTACATAGAACAGAACAAGTGCAAAATGTGTACCTGAAATTTGTGAACCATGCATGCTATTTGTTAGATTTTTAGATATTGTTTCAGTGTTTTAACCATTTATTGTGTATGTGTATTTCCATGCCATTGTAAAGATTTTCGATGTTCTTTGTTTTTAGATGTTTTCTAAATATAAGATTGTGGGCTGAAGAAGGGTCCAAAAGCGGGACTCGAAACATGTACCCCTGAAATGTGACATAAATTAAAGTATTGAATAGGCGGAAAGATTGAAAATTCTTATTCTTCAATCTAAGAAGGTCATTGCAGGACGTTTCGATACAAGTGTAACTACTTCACGAGCAATGCCAGTGCACTACGTGTCTTGGTGAGGTGTACCATACCAACCGAAGAGCCCAATGGTACACTGGGGTGAAACGATAGCAATCTGTTTGAGTCAGCCGGACCATTTTATCATATTTTGTGTTAAAATATATTGGCTCAATGGACAATACATGTTTTCTTTCGAAAACATTCGATTCGACTCTTGTATAATTTAAAAAAAACTATAACTCTTGATTGAAAGTCATGAATAAATTAACATTGTGGTTCACTTACCACACTTCTTGTCCGTATGACTGCTAGTACAACGCACGGTTCCCTTGCTCTCTAACCTGGTTTATCTTTCTTAATCGCTTTGTCCTCTATTTAATGTCTTCTACCCTTTTCAGGGTAATGGTTTCATTGTGATGCTCTCGTGCTGTTTTTTCTCCCCAGCACGGAGAGCTTAGTTTAGTCCCTTATGGACTCCATTTAATTTATTTATTAGTTTGTATTTCTTTGGGGATTGTTCCTGGGTTTTGGCCTTCGACCTTCTTTTGCTGGGATTGTGTCCGGTAACACTAAGAACTAAGGTGGCGGGACAGATTGATGTCTGACATTTTGAATGCTGAAATCTTATTAAGAGATACTGATCTTATTCTCCCTTTCCTTTTCCTCCTGACACTTTAATTTGTCTTATCGGGTTTGGGTAATTTTATGGATGTTACTACTTTCATGCTCCTTGATAACTGAGATGACGAGTGTGGTCGAAATCGAATGCAGAACCAACTAGTGTTACCTATTTAAGGTTTGGATTTGTTATTTTATGTTAATGTTATTGTGTCATTAAAAGGCCTTTCATGTTTCAAATGTGTTCTATTGGTAGTTCATGTTATCTGTAGTAATTGGAATCTTTCTGATCCAGCTAAACGTTTTTCTCTCTTTTCTTCCGATGTCACGGGGGTATGGGAATCTCAACATATCCCAGCAACTTACACGATGTAGACGATAGGCCTACGTGAAATAAAAGACTCTGCCTGTATATCATCGACTGTTGGAAAAGTAGAGAGCAATAGTCTCGACTTTTGCCGCATAGCGCCGTAGGAAAATAATTGCAGCACTTAGGAAAACTTCGGCAGTCCCGAGCTCCTGAGGGAGCAATAGTGTCATTTTCGCCACATAGCGCAGTGCATCAAAGAAAATTGAAAGCACGAACACTTATTGCATCTGATAACCTCAATGTACACTGCCAACACCAACGTACTTATACAGAGGCCTAATATTTCCACAATAATAACTGATCTAAGGGTCTAAGAAATCCTTTTGCACGAATTACTCCCCGAGACTGCAATTTGTAAGCAGCGTATGATGTAACTATTTTTGCAAATCCGCACCAGAACTCTGGTAGGGGCGGTGTGATTCAGTCCGCATTATCAGCCAAAAAGAGACTCATTTAAATATTCTTACAGTTACACCTGAATTTCCAAGATCTCTGGACCCTTACTTCAAAACCGAACTACTTCCGACACGGTTAGTTCTGGGGTCATAAAACGTGGTTTTTGGGCCGATTTGTCTGAATTTTATTTATGCAAATCTATACCGTTTCAGCAAACTGGCCAAATTGTACGTCGAGTATTTTGTTTCTTGCATTGCAAGGCTTAATTTAAGCCTTAGTTACACAAAGCTACACCATTTCATCGAACTGAACGAAATTATAAGTCGCGAGTTACGTTTCATGCATTGCGAGGCTTAAAATGAGCCTAGGTAGTGTACCGTTATTTTGATGTTTTTAAAATGAGTTATTTACGAGTACAGTTTTGTGACGTAGCCGGCGCGATCGCTTGGCACCAGCTGCTAGCCTCAGGGAGGAGTTCCGCTCGGGAACGAATGACTAGCGGCCGATCACTTCCGAAAGAGAGCCGAAGGTATTGCGATCAATAATCCAGTCAATTTCGGCATAACTCGCATCGATCTCTGCACCTGAGAAGGATTTATATAGATTAAAAGATATTTAGAGCCAAATATTAGGTTCTGTATGTGTCAGAATGCACATTTTTATAGCAGGAAGCTATTATATATGTATATTTGATTTATTTATTTATTTTAATTTTTTAGCCAACATAGGACTACATTAGTCAGGTTTATGGAGGTTTTTCTTCTTTTTGTCAGCCCAATATTTCTTCTTCCTTTCTGAACGTAATTTTCTTTCTGCTTCAGGAATGACCCTTCCTATTCTCTGCTTGTTGATTTTTGTCTGTAGTCTAGTGTGTTTGTCTTTCAGAATCTTGAGTGTGTCTATCTTGTATTTTAAATCTTCTATTGTAATATGTAACTCTCTCATGTCTTCTTTAAGTTCTGTGATCCATCTAATATTGTTCTTACTGTTACTCGTCCATAATTTTTCTATTATTTTTCTACTGATTCTATTTTCTGGTGACCGTATTAGATGCCCTAAGAATGATATTCGTTTCTTTTTCATTGTGCTTGTCACTGGTTCTATTTTTTTATAAACTGTTTCGCTGGAAGCTAGTCTCCAGACTCCATTTACTTGATAACTTTTATTTAAACGGGTTCTCACTATTCTCCTTTCTAACTTGAGTACTCTATCTATTGCAACTGTGTTTGTCTTGAATAATGTTTCACATGCATATGTAATTTGTGGCTGGGTGACTGTTTTGTAGTGCTTCAATTTGGTTGCTATCGAGAGACATTTTTTATTATATGTATTCTTGGTAACATGCTGTGCTCTAACCAGTTTATCTATTCTATTTTGCCATGCTGGTTTCTCGTCCAGGTTGTATGTGATTACTTCACATAAGTATTTAAATGTTTCTACAATTTTTATTTCTTGGTCTCCCAGCTTAATTTTGTTTGCAAGCGGAGGTTGAGTTAGCATAACTTCTGTTTTTTCAAATGAAATTTTCAAACCAATATTTTGAGCTATTTCCTGTATAGATTTTATTTGCAGTATTGTTTCCTGAATATCATTGGCCAGAAGAGCTGTATCATCAGCAAATCCTAGACAGTTCAGTTGTATGTTGTCTTTCTGGGTTCCAATTTTTATATTTTTCGAGTTGTTCTTGTACCATTTCCTCATAACGTACTCCAGCGCACAATTAAAAAGAAGAGGTGATAGTCCGTCACCCTGTCTCAAACCAGTTGTTACCAAAAATGGTTCAGAAAGTTCTCCTCTGAACTTAATTTTAGAAATTGTATTCGTTAGAGTAAGTTCAATCAATTTGATCAGCTTTGGGTGAAGTCCGAAATGTCTTAAAATTTTTAAGAATGATGATCTGTGGATGGAGTCATAAGCTTTCTTGAAATCTATAAATGATCCACAGAATTATATGTGTATATTCCCTCCTGAAACGATTATCATCGACTTAGGACGTCAAGGAGTGGGGGGAGATTAATGTCTTTTGACAACTATTTGAGACACCGGTCGTGAACATTGAAACCACGAGGTGAATTGTAATTTGTTCAAATGCAAATTATACGAATTGCGTGCGCGTTGCGTGAACCGAAAATGATTGTACATCATATGAACTTACCGGAAATATACTGAAATGGGATTTAAAAACTATGTTCAGCCCATTTTGTGCTTATATATATGGGCATGCACAAATATTCAATGGCAGGATGTGCAGAGTGATCTGTCCGTCTAGTGTCCTTGCTTCGAGCTGCCTTTTCGAGCAGGCGTATTGTAATTTTCATTGGAATACGACTGTGTTTAAAACTTTTGTGAACATAGGCCGATATCAGCAAGACTTTTCCAAGTGCAGTATTCTCTCAATGAATGACGTATTCTCATTCGAGATGTCGGAGGGAAGGTTTATAATGACTTTTGAAGCAGTAAATGTGGCAGGCTATATGCGATGGGAGCACTACATTTAAATCATTCGAGAGAGCATAGTGCGACTACTTTTGTGCCATGATTTCGGGAAACTGACTCCATACTACTGCAAGTTATACAAGCACGTATAAAAGTAGTTCCGTGACTATTTCAAAGATGGATATTATCAGTGATTGTTTGAGTTTGCTTACACGCTGTAACAAACTGACTGACTTTATCCGGGAGACCCGAGTTCATTTCACCGTGTGCGGAGAACTTTCGCGAGGCCAGGATGGAACACAGGGCCCGTCCAGTTGCAGTTTGAGCATGGGAGGTTCCTTGATTCGAGCACAGGCGATGGAGATGGAATATTCTATGTCTTGGTGTAACCTGGAGGCTACCAGGGCAAATATATATCCATTTTACTCCTCTGCAAGAATCTATGCAAGGTACTGGAACGTCAGTTTATTACGATAGCTTAGTGAGGCATTTGGAAGCAACCGCAATAGCCATATTTTTCTTTTAGTAGTTTAAATGGTTGAGCGAAGGCCCAGGTTCGACGTCTGTTTCGGACCTGACCTTCCGTTCAACTAGGAGTTTGGTTCAAATAATGAATGCATCCTTTGTGCAATCTTTGTAAATTTAACTTTCAGTATATTTCAGTAGTAATTTAAAGTGATATGCATATTCTCATTGTCGTGAAGACCACCGCTATGGGGAAGAACTTCAGATTTTTATATAAGAATAGAATTAGATGTGCTTATTGCAAGCAGTGTTAGGAACACTGATAGACATTTTCAAGTGTCCAGTGCACACTTAGATTTGCACTTACGTTCATATTACAGATTATATAGATGAGGAACATTGAATTACTGATATCACTTTGATATTAGGAAGTTATTTGAAGTCAGTTGCTAAGAGAGAGACTTTGATCTTTTTCTCAATTATTTTGAGATTACACTTGTCTTTTCTGAGGAAGATTTTATTGGTCGATATTCCTAATGAATCAACAGTCGCTTAACCTCAGTAGTTAACCTGGATTCATGGTGTAGGAATTATCTATCGGTATTTTCGAGTTCATCAAAGTCAGGGGCGATCTTAATTTTGGGGAGGATCAATCGTGACGTTTATTTAGAGCCTCATATACTGAATGGAATTAATAATTATGATGTGATACCGACAAATGAATTAAGAAGTTGAATAAATTAAATAATTGCTATTAATGTAATACTTTGCAGAAATACAACAGTGTATTTAAAAGAACATCCATGTTTTTGCGAAGCAAATCCCAGGGAGGACTTACTACAAGCCAAATGATTTAATGATAACACATCCTGTATTACGTAATTGCAAGGCAAGATTTCTAGGCTTTTGTGGTATATTTTTGAAACCTACAATAATGAATTTCAGTGACGTGCTACAGCTTTAAGTATTTTTCTAAGCACGAATTTAGGTATTATGATAAGCTGATAAATGAAACGGTAAAATAAGGTTGTCAGACACCGATTAAGGGTGCATGTATTTTATATATCAGGCATAGCTTTGGATAGTGCTAATGATTATGGTCGTTTAAGGTATTGTGCTTTTTGAAGCTTTTTCATGTTGAAGATTGAGCCAGAAAGTGCCAATCATATAAGACTTAGTGAAGTCTCACACCAGATGTTTGGTGAATTTAACCCAAGTGTGGTTGTAATAATATGTCCCAGGTGACGTAATCAGCTGTCCATTAATGTCAAAATAGACCTTCGTGACTTAGACTTAGCACAGTATTGATACGATTAAGTGGATAATAAATTTAATAGAACAATTGAAGTTTGGATTACATTGCCATAGCAATTATATGAGAACTATGATACATATTTATTAGATAATGTTTATTAGATAATGAATTAAACTAAACATTCTGCTTAGCTTAAACGCTCGTCAGAATTAACCAGGAATGGAATAAATTACATTGATAACTGAAATTAAAATTAACAGATGCGAATGTCAGTGGACAAGTCAGTAGGAGGAAATAACTGAGATTGTTCTCCTAACAAGTGTATAAAATGTAACATATGTAAATATTATATAAATAATTTCAGCAACATTTAGAAGGGAATAATAATAATAATTTTGAAATGTGAATAATAATTACTGATATTTATCATAATTATTATAAAATATATTTACACACTTAATCGAAGTTGATCCAATATTTTTAGTCTTCTTGGGATCATGTTCATATACATTTGTGTAAGGAAATTGGAATCTTCATCCATTTGTGGACACCTCATTTTTGTTGCTGAGCCACATGACACATTATTCTATTTTAATCCCAAGGTTTCTTTCCTGGATTATTTGGGTCGTTTTGACGACAGTGTTATTTTGTTCTTATCATGATTATTCTATGAATACATTTTGTGTTTTCTGATTTTAAATTATTGCGTGATGCTTTATAGAGGTGATGGAAGGTCGCGTTAAGAAGGCCATCGCTAGGTATTTCTAGGGTATACCACCCTCTTGAGATATTCCTTTCTGGAGGAATCTTGTGTTCTATGAGCTAGTTATTTTCTTTGAGCCATGTCATTCTTAATGCAAACTGTTAGGATTACTAGTTACCCCATTA
The DNA here is from genome assembly GCA_946902985.2 of Meconema thalassinum. Taxonomy (NCBI): domain Eukaryota; kingdom Metazoa; phylum Arthropoda; class Insecta; order Orthoptera; family Tettigoniidae; genus Meconema; species Meconema thalassinum. The sequence goes on from OX336390.1 coordinate 936,170,970, forward strand.
TCCCTTTACTTGTTGGTAGGACATGGGGGTTTTTCTAGCTGGGGATTTTCAGGTTCTACGATCCAGCTGTCATCGAGGCATTTCAACAAGTAATGGTAGGTAATTCGGGTACAGTAGGTCCTTCGACAAATTCGATATTTCGTCCAAACGGCCTAAATCTAGGGAAAAGTGGGCTGTCTATATTTCTAGCAGGCATTGTAATCCGCGGTGTTCCAAAAGGTAAGTACGTAAAATTTGGTTCTGTTTGATTGAACGGTGTAGCATTGTGCAAAAGGGCCTAAATCTAAGGAATGGAGAGGGTTGTCTAAAATTTCAAGAAGATAATGTTACGCACAGTGTTTTAAAAGATCATCATCATCATCATCATCATCATCTTCATTTCCCGGTTCCAGTATCTTCCTGCGTCGGGTTGTGAACTGAGGACTTCCATCTTTGCCTGTCCCTCCACCACTCCTTTCTTACTTGCACATTGATGATCCCTACATGTGTGGTGTCTGGTAGCCCACTTCTCACAGCTTCCCCAGAGCACCGGGAACTGCGCTTCGCTTTCAGGGGACTCCCTAGCACTTTCCGAGGCCCTAATTCACACTCATTCATCTTAGGCTGTTTGTATGATGGGTTTGCCACACCCAAAGGCATTTTATACCTCCTGCCAGGTTTAAATTTGGCCACCCCGAACATGGAGTCAGACACCATTTGTAGCCGCTCCTCTGGAGTACGGTTCGCCTCTTCCGCCATCGAAGCCGTACCAAAGGCCATCTTCTCCGCCGCCGGTGCTGTTGAGGTCTTCACATCGTAACCCTGGCAAGGGGCCCTATAACAGGGTGCTACCATCCGGAGCCAGATGACCCTGTTTTTTTTAATGAGATTGATACTCCTCCCGCTCATCCTTCCTCATCGCTTACGAGACGAGATCCTAGGTTCAGATCGGTGCAATGGTATAGATTTGTATAAATAACAGAGGCCTAATATTTAGTTAACAGATGTGCCCTACAGTTATGTATAATGATAACTGTTTGAAGGGCCTCAATCTTTTTTCACTACTTACTCCCCGTGTCAGTAAGATGTAACTATTTTCATAATTCCACACCAGAACACTGGTAGGGAGGCGTTATGCAACGCACTCTGCCAGCCATAAATAGGGTTATTTAAATATACACTACTTTCGACACGATTGGTTCTATGGCTTTAAAATGACGTTTTCAGGTCCATTTGTGCATTTGAAAAAGTCTGCACCATTCCACCAAACTGAACTAAAGTTTATGACCCAAGTTTTGTTTCTTTCTTTGGGAGGCTTAAAATGAGTAGATTTGTCCTACTACAAATTCGATCCGTCGTCTATGTGCCAAACGGCCTAAATCTAGGGAATGGAGAGGGTGGTCTGAATTTCAAGTAGACAGTGTTACCTGCTGGGTTTCGAAAGGTAAGTACGTAAAATTTGGTTAAGTTCGGTGAAACGGTGTGGATTTGTGCAAAAGGGCCTAAATGTAGGGAACGGAGAGGGCTGTCCGAAATTTGAAGTGGACAGTTCCAAAGGATAAGTACATAAAATTTGGTTCAGATTGGTGAAACAGTGTAGATTTCTGCCAAAGGGCTTAAATGCAGGCAAGGGAGAGAGCTGTCCAAAATTTCAAGTGGACAGTGTTACTCGTCGGGTTCCAAAGGGTAAGTATGTAAAATTTGGTTCTGATCGGTGAAAATGTGTAGATTTGCGCCAAAGGGCCTAAATGCAGGGCATGTAGAGGGCTGTTACCTGGATTGTGCTTCCACGCAAGTATTTAGAGGTCAGAATTTTTTTCTTTACCCTCAAGGCGTGGTAAACTTATTGTGTGATTTTGGGATTCCTAAGGTAAACTTTTTAAAAATACTAAGTTAGGATTTGCTCATTGTTTTTTGTATTTAAATTTAGGTCAGTATTGAATTTCTTTTGGGAATTCCCATTTTTGTTTTAGGGAAGATTTTTAACTAAGCTTAGTTTTCATTTATTTAGGGTACCGGTAATAATTTTACAGGTTATGAGTAACAAATTCACAAAGAAATTTGATAAAATGGTCCGGCTAGCTCAAAACAGTTGCCAGCGTTTCGCCCCAGTGTACCAATGGGCTCTTCAGTTGGTTATGGTACACCTCACCAAGACGCGTGGCTAGTACATACTGTGAAGGCCGCTGCAAGGCACAAATGTTGCCACGAGCAGCGCCAATGTACTATGGAAGTCAATACTTCCTTTCAAAAATAATGTTAGTTTACCTAGCTAATCCATATTGGAAATATCTGTTCCCATAGGAAACAGGATGTAAAATTGTCCGATTGAGCTATGTACATTAACAAATTCACAAAGAAATTTGATACACTGGGGTGAAACGCTGGCAACTGTTTTGAGCTAGCCGGACCATTTTATCAAATTTCTTTGTGAATTTGTTAATGTACATAGCTCAATCGGACAATTTTACATCCTGTTTCCTATGGGAACAGATATTTCGGTTATGAGTTTCTCGTTTATTTAGTTGTCTGGACATCATACATAACCAGTTCAGTAATTCATTGTATTCACCCTTACACTGTAGTGTTTTGTGGTATCCATTCTGGTTCATTCGAACTTCTCCCCGACTATGACCTTACCAGAGCACCTCCACGATCCTTCATTCTCCCTATCATGAGCCTTGTGAGGGTGGGATGGGTACAACTAACAAACTAATAAACAAACAAAACAAAAAACCTGGAAACGTAGCATCTCATACCTTTTGATGACATGTCTCTGGAGCCAGGTCAATAATAGTGACATTCTTCAGCTTGGCAGCAATATCAGTGAGGGATTTTTTGACTGTTACACCAACAGTTACTCCCTCTAAAGTAAACTGTGAAAGTGTTTTTCGCCTATTGGCCATGCCCATATTGAACTTATGTATATTAGCATTCAGTTTAAATTCAATAATCTGTAGATCAGTGCTCTTTCTGTTCCGAGCTGAAAAATATATAAAAAAAACACAGGTAAACTAAGACAATAATTAAACAATAAGATAAAAATTACAGACAGAACCGAACAGAGTTAATATTAATGATTAGTCATGATTTCAAACTGATGAATTTCAGTTATTAGTCTAAAGTATATTCTAATTTCTGGCTGAGTAAAATTAGAGATTTATGGAACTTTCTTTTTGAGTATAATTCATTGTAAAATAATGTGTCATCAGTGTCATGTAAATCTTACCGTGTTATTTGAGGTTTACCAATATGGTTCCATTTGAACTCATAAAGTAGTGTTTTTCTATCAAATTTACTAAAAATTTTAACTATCCTGCTAATCAATACAAGATTGAAATAGATCTAATGTAACTCTTACCATTTTCTTCTATCACCCATTGGGAATGCCCTACTGTAAAGATGTGTGGTTACTAATAGAAAAATCACTTTTCAGTCAGTGAAGACAATGTGCCCAATTACTGGTTACTGACAGCTGGCCATTCTTGTGGTGAACAGAGTCTGAACCAGGCAGCTTCGGTGGCTTAGTTGGTAGCATGCTGAGCTTCTATGCCCAGGATCGCGGGTTCAAACCCGGCCGAACTCATCGGATTTTTTTAAGAGCATTAAAAATCCCTCACTATGCCATCCTTCGGAGGGGAAGTAAAGCTGGTGGGTTAATGTCATAGATTTATGGCATGTAAAAGAGCCTTCCACTAACTACAATTGTGTGAAGCTAAATTTAAGTTTAGATTTGATAAACGCTCTATAAGTTCCAACGTTCGCCACCAGGTGTTGGTTGCGGTGGCATCTAGTAGCCAAGTTCACAGCTAGGTGTTGTTGACAGTAGCATTTGGCAGCAAAAGTAGAAACTACTTTAAATTGATTGTCTGTAGTCGTTACCTGAATTACAGATCATCATCATCATCATCATCGGCTTTAACTCGAATCTGAGTATAAACCTTCTTCCTTCAGTCCAGTTTGTGGATGTGATTACGGTGACTAAAGAGTCCAATCCTGGCATAGAACAAGCATCCACACAAGTCACATAGTATTGCTGGAGGAGGACGTGGTTGGGCTGCTCGAAGTTTCCTAGCTTGACGCTTGGCCTCTTCATGTGTGCGTCGATCCCTTTCAAACGTTTTTACAGTATCTGAGATGGTACGGCGCCAAGCATGTCCCAGGTTTGTGAATCAAGACCTGTCAATTTCAGGGACTGCTTAAATTGGTCCTTGTAGCGCCTCTTAGGACCACCATGAGGCCTGGTGCCATAGCATAACTCACCATATAGCATTTGACGAGGTAACCTCACATCATCCATCCGATGGACATGACCAATCCATCTAAATTGGCGACCTATTACGGATGATTCTATGCTGTTGATTTGAGCCTTTTCAAGAACAGCAATATTGGTAATGTGGTCTTCCCATTTAATCCTCAGGATTGATCGAAGTTTTTGTAGGTGGAAGCGCTCAAGCTTCATAAGATCACTTCGGTAAAGGGTCCACGTTTCACAGTCATACAACAATGTAGAAATGACTGCAGCTTTGTACACCATAAGCTTTGTGCTCATGGACAGATCTTAATTTTTGGCCATTCTTTCTGTTTCTCTTTAAGATTTTGGGTCCTCTTGTTTCACTTATGGATCATCAGCTTCTTCGCTTGAGCTAACTTGGCCACGTTTCTTGGGATCCATTTTTCGTCCGTTTCGATCGCATATTAACACAACTTGACACTCCAGGCGTCCATGTCAAGAAATGTTCAAATTCCTTCAAGCCACATTAATATCAGGAAAAATGAACAGTGACTGGCTGACTTCATATTGCCAATATTCCATGTGAACTTACTTTCCACAAACTCATGGGCCGGAGAGCCTTTTTAGTGATCTTTTAACAATGTGTACATACGTTTTATTCCATGTTGTTGACCTGTTTTTACCAAGTTTTATGCATGTTTTTAATGTTGTTACAGTGTCTTTGATATCTTGCCACGGTGGGTGAGTGGTTATAGTGTCGGACTACCAACCCCAAGATTGCAGGTTTGAAGGCGACAAAAATCACGACACTCATGTCATACGTTGTTGGCATGTTAAAGAACCCATTTGAATTCAGTAGGCCGTGTTCAATGGCAAAATTAATCTCGGGATTTTCCGCCAACACAAAGTTCCTCCATTCTCTACTTGAAAGCGCTGTAGTGTCAAGGAGTTTAGATATCTAACCTCCGTGACTTTCATAGCGTTCAAAGGAACGACGAAATTATACATGCAAGCTACCTTCTGGGTGTCAATTAACAAAGCTTGCACCAGGCACCCGAGGCCATACGATATTATTATTATTAGTGTCTTTGATGTTATGAGATTTTTTCTTTAGATTTGATAAATTGTGGCTGAGGAAGGGCTAATTAATGGCCCGAAACATGTACCACTGTTGAATTATATGTAACTTGATGCATTGATCGACGGACTAACATATTTGCAATAAATCATCAAAGTCAATGCGGACCAAAAATGGAGGAAGTAAATCCCACAATTATAAGATCGATCCGGGAAAATGTGTGTCTGTCTGTCCGTCTGTCAGGCTGTGTGTGTGTGTCCCCCTTGTGCCAATTGAAATTGACACAATCTTCAAACCCTGCTGTCGGCCCTCTCCGTGGCCCGTCGGGAGCCCTCGTGTCCCGTCGGACGTAGTCGTATCTCGTCAAAAAGCTTCGTTGATTACTTCAAGATTTTAATTTTCAAATCCCGTTTTAGGAAAAAGAAGAAATAAAGAATTATTAGCTTCCCCTTAAAGGAATTTAAAAATGCATGCTAGTCGACACAATTGCTACTGCATGCCACTGAAAATATTTGGAAATGTAATTGTGCATGTCAATGTCTGAATGTTGCATGTAATTGAAATTATTGTATATTTACTATGATGGTGCTTTACCACATCTGTTGCATGTTTTATGTGTCTTGTACTTCTGATTGTGCATTGTAGTCTAAGAACCAATGGGCATGTGACATCTCATAATGTCATGCAAATGCCAACTTAAATTTCTGTAACTTGAGTTGAAGCTCATTAGGTAAGGTGCTCGGGTGTTTTGGTAACGGTTGGCAACGCGTAATACGCGTACGACTTTTCAATTGTTTCTGTTACAACTTCTGTTCACTGCGCATGAGCAAGCAGCAATAGAGGTGCTGGTAGAAACAAAGGGTGAGTCACGAGCATTCAACTATGGGGACCTGAATTGGTCGGAAGTGTACCGTAGGCCAGGCCTCGGTGGCCATAAACGCATCGTTGGAGATATACAAGGTAACGAAGAATATTAACATTAATCTATTCACAGCGGTTTCGGAGTGTTTCCGGACCTTATATAATTTTATTATTTCGAATTATTGAATTCATAGTCAGGTGTCGTCTGGCAAATATGCTTTAACGAAGTTTTGCTGCATTATGTTTTAACTACGAGGCTAGTATAGCCAGAATACCTTTCATTCTTGTGGCGATTTGTTTTATTTTAAATTGGGCCCATTTCTTTATATTTGGCCTAAGTTTTGGTTATATCTTGCCAATTTAGTCGCCGAGAAATAATTATGTTATCTATGGCTGATTGTCATTTGTTTGGATTGGTCAGAATTGAAATATTAACTAGCCGAGTGAATAGTCGATCTAACATCTATGTGAGACGCGAGTTTGAAACAACCTTAAAATAATTATTTGGTGAAATGTAAATATCACGCGGTTTCCTGAAGGTTCAGATTCCCATTTTAGTGCTTGGATGCAAGGTTGCCAAACGGCGTATCATTATTAGCCGCCATTGGAGAATATTATTTGACTAGAGTATATTTTAATGATTGGTTCTTCCTCTAGCCTGTCTGGCATTTGTATTTGTTCTGTTTAAAGAATATATTTTGGCGATTGTTGTTTTATATGAAATTGTCTTTCATTTAATTAAACTATATATACGACACATTGATTGAATAGTAAGAAATTGATTGAGCAAGTTGAATTATATTGATAGAAGCAGCATCGTAGTACCAATACTTGGTCAGAAGTAAGAATATACATTTCCTCACGAATACTACAGGAACGTAGATTTGGTTGGTCAGCACTCAACAGAGGTGAAACACTCCCCTAAAGAAGACAGGTTATGCTACTTTCAAAACATTCGTAGCAGAGCAAGCAAGGTCTGCCAGGTTGTAGACCACATTGGCCGATGAGTACCAAACCCACACGTCCACATAACGGGTAATCCGGCATTAGTCCTATGTATGGGGCACCCCTATCAACTCTAAATGGCGGCAGCTATCGAAACCAGTCGATAAGAGTAAAGATCCATACCTGAATACCTCACGGCCATATTTTAAATTGACGTCAGTGCTACCAACTGCTGCAAAATAGCAATTGTAATTTGAGCTCTATGTTGGATATCTCAGAAGTTATGCATGCGAACTATTCCAAAATTGGCACAGATATAGACAATAGCATTCCAGATTAATTTTCAGAAGACCATACATGTCAGTATTGCCAACATGATTCTAAGCCTACCAATAGGTCCAATCGCTAAATGCATGTAACTTCTATACTATCGATTGGATTTCAACCAGATTTCGTATGTACTATGTGTACTACAGCAGATATGACTATTCTAATGAGCCTCCAGGGCCGCCAACTGTTAATAAATGCTCTCTATATTTTAACCCTAATATCAATATATCAAAAAGTATACAAGCCAACAGCTCTAAACTCTGCACACGTATAGTACATGGCATTCTACCTTAGTTTGGAGAAACTTACAGTATATACATCAGTGCTGCCAACATGATTCTAAGCATGCTGATAGGTCCAGTTTTTAAATGCCTATAACTTCTATACTATCAAATGGATTACAACCAAATTTCATATGTACTTTGTGTACCATAACACTTATGACTATGCGTATTCGTAAGAAATGCAGGGCTGCCAACTGTTAATGAATCGCACCCCCGGTGGAAGACTGCCACATATCAGAAAGGACACTTTTTCAGGAGAAGCATTTAAAGATTTTGAGCCAATAGAAAAAGCATAAATATTCTCATAACTAAAGTGAAAGCATGTATTACTAACTTCTAACATTGTCTAGTACTATACAATAACATACAAAGTTATCTCATGGATTAAAATTATGATTATAATTATGATGGAGGATAGTGAAGGTACAAAAAAGGTCCTGTATGGGATGGTAAAAAATAAGAGGCGGAAGGATCCTACGGATTATGTTAGAATGGTGAACAAAAGGGGACAAGAGATAGAAAATAGGGCAGAACTGAAGAAAATGTGGAAAGAATATTTTGAAGAACTTCTGAACCCAAATGGAAATGGTGAGGAGGAAGAAATCAGGGAAGAGGAAGATGAACTGCAAACAGAAAAGGACTTAACATGGAAAGAAGTGGAAGATGCAGTGAAAAAGATGAAAGGAGGGAAGGCACCGGGTGTGGATGAGTTGAGTGTGGAGATGGTGAGAGCAGCAGGAGAGGTGGGGATACAATGGTTGGACCGAGTGATGAGGACAGCATGGAAGGAAAGGAAGACCCCAGAGGACTGGAAAAAGGGAATACTTGTCCCGGTCTTCAAGAAAGGTAGTAGAACAGAATGCAGAAACTATCGGGGAATAACACTGATGAGTCATTGTGCAAAGATATTCGAGAAAGTTTTGGAAAGGAGAATTAGGACAAGGATAGAAGGAGGGATGAGGGAAGAACAACATGGCTTCAGAGCAGGAAGGTCCACAGTGGATTTGATTTTTGCTGTAAGGCAGTTACAAGAACAGCACTATGAGTATGGAACAGATCTACTGATGGCCTTCCTGGACATTGAGAAAGCATATGACAGTGTATGCAGAAACAAAGTATGGAAGTCCCTGGAGGATAGAGGAGTAGAGAAATGGACTATAAAGAGAATAAAGGAGATGTACAAGGGAAGCGTGAGCTGTGTGAAAGTGGGAGGAGAGAGATCGGACTGGTTGGAACAGAGAAACGACCTGAAACAAGGAAGTGCACTGTCACCGTTACTTTTCATTGTGGTGATGGATGATATAATGACCCGAGAGGCACAAGTAATTGGGGAAGGAAAGATGAAAGCAATGGTGTTTGCAGATGATTTGGGGAAACAAGGAGGAGGAGTTACAGGAACAGTTGGACGTGTGGGAAGGAATAATACAAGGATATGGGATGAAATTTAGCATAAATAAGAGTGAGATGGTGATCACAACAAGGAAGAAGGAAAGAACCACAACGGGAATAACAATTGGTGGGGAACAACTGAAGAAAGTGGAGAGTTTCAAGTATCTGGGAAGCCTGATACAAGATAATGGAAGAAACGATAGAGAAATAAATGAGCGGGGGAGGCAGGCAGAAGCATTTCGGAGGAGTGTGAGAAGCATGTTATGGAGCAAGGATGTCCCTCAGAACAGCAAAAAGATCATATATCGGACGTACTATGTCCCTATCCTGACGTATGCCTCGGAGACCTGGGTTATGAAAGGAAGGGAGAAGAGCAAAATACAGGCCAATGAGATGAGGTTCTTGAGAAGCAGTATTGGAGCTACAAAGATGGACAGAATAAGAAATGAGAGGACCAGATAATTAATGAAGGAGGAACCATTACAGGATGGTATAGATAAATCTAGACTTAGATGGTATGGACATGTAAAGCGAATGGAGGAGAAGAGGATACCCAGGAGAGTACACGAGACGAAGTGGGAAGGAAAGAGACCGAGAGGAAGACGGAGAGACAGGTGGCTGAAGAGGGTGGAAGAAAGTGTAAAGAAGAGAGGAGAAGACTGGACAAGGGTGGAAGCTGAGAGATGGTGGGAAGACAGAAGACGTTGGAGAGGCTTGTGTTCCAAACAGACCCGGTCAGTGGCTGGAAACTGTGCAAGATGATGATGATGACGATGAATAAAAAAATATGAACCATTTTGAGTATAGCAGTTTTCTATTCAATGCCGTAGAATTGCTATTTATAGGGTCCGAGTTGTGGCAGTTTTACAGGACACTGACTTGATCATAGGCATTTGTAAGTACCACATAATTCAAAATTCACGATTTTTGACTTGTGGCAGTCTTCCACCGGGGGTGCGAAATGCTCTCCCTATTTGTTTAAACCTAATGTCAATATATCAGAAGAGGAATGGTCCCACTTTAAAAAGGCATTTGTTGGTGCAGCAGAGAGTGCGTGTGGTAGGACGTCAACAAGAGTGAAAGAGAAGGAGACACCGTGGTGGAATGAGGAAGTGAGGAACGCAGTGAAAGAAAAGAAGTCTGCATGGAAAGAATGGAACAGAGATCAAACAGAAGAAAGCAAAAGGAAGTATCACGACAGCAAACGGAGGTGTAAGAAAGTGGTAGGAGAAGAAAAGAAGAAAAGTTGGGAAGAATTTACACGAAGAATGGAAACAGATGTAAGTGGCAGTAAAAGGATGCTGTATGGACTTCTAAGAAGTAAGAGGAAAGAAAGAGTTACTACAAAGCTAGTGAAAAAGGAAGATGGAGAGTTGTTAACACACCCAGAAGAGATAAAGGGACGATGGAAGGAGTATTTCGATAAGCTATTGAATGTGAGCAATTGTACTGGTGAGATGGAAGTGACACAACCTGACGACTCTATAACAGAAGATGATATAACAATGCTGGAGGTGGAATTAGCAGTACAGAAAATGAAGATGGGAAAAGCAACTGGGGTGGATGAAATCAGTGTAGAAATGATAAAGGCTGCTGGACTAGTTGGTATGCAATGGTTGTATCGACTGCTAAAGTGTGTGTGGAAACTGAAATGTGTACCAGAAGACAGGGGGAAAGGGCTAATAATACCAGTGTTTAAGAAAGGGGACAAGAAGGTGTGTGATAACTATAGAGGGATCACCCTCATATCACAGATAGTAAAAATACTGGAAAGGATATTAGAAAGAATGAGAAGAAAGGTGGAAGGACAGTTGCAAGAGGAACAGTATGGCTTCAGGAGTGGAAGATCCACAGTGGACCCAATCTTTAGCTTGAGGCAGGTGATGGAAAAGGACTGGGAATATGGAGAGGATTTGATCATGACTTTCATAGATCTAGAAAAGGCATATGATAGTGTCCCCAGAGAGAAGGTATGGGAAACCATGGTTAAGAAGAGACTGGGAAGAGAAATGTTGGAAATGGTGCAAGCAATGTACAACTGTGTTAGTAGGGTACCGACCCCAGTTGGAAAGACAGATTGGTTTAGGAACAAGACTGGACTAAGACAGGGGAGTGTGCTGTCACCCTCTTGTTCATAATGGTGATGGATGAAATTGTAAAGGAAACAAAGGAAGCATATGGACATAAAGAAATGAAGTTACTGTTGTTTGCAGATGATATTGTGGTTTGGGGAAGGAACACCAAAGAAGTGCAAAAACTAGATGCACTGAACGAAAATATTCAGAAGTACGGCCTGAAAATCAGTATAGAGAAAAGCAAGACCATGGTGATGACAAGAGGGGAAAGACAAGGAAAGGGCACTGTGAAAATTGGAAGTCAGAGTTTGGAAATTGTGGACACGTTCAAATACCTAGGAAGTGAATTGATGCAAACTGGTAGGTTGGACATGGAGATTGGCAGGAGGGTACAGCAGAGCAATGCATTCTATCAAAATGTAAGAAAACTTGTTTGGGATAAGGAAGTACCAAGGAAAAGCAAGGAGGTAATGTATAAAGTGTACTATGTACCCATATTAACTTATGCAACTGAGACTTGGACCCTGACAAGCAGGCAAGAGGGAAGAATCCAAGCCAGTGAAATGAAATTCCTAAGAAGTGGGTATCCTCCACATCAGTAGGCCGGTGTGAAGGAGAGCTAAGTTCAGACAGGGACCCAGTCTCACGGGGTATAACGTGAAACCCATGCCCAGGGTACGGGTGAAGACCTTAACAGCATCTTAGGCAGAGAAGGAGACCTTCAGAATGGCGAAGATGGTGGATGAGGCAACCCATCCTCTCTGGGGGAAATTAGAAGAGGAAACCACTGCCTTGTGGAGAAGAGGGATCTTCAAAGGCTAAGGGAGTAAACCCCAAAAGAAAATCCTCAGATGCGTTAGGCTTAGCAAGCCAGCAGACGAGTAAATTTGTAGTTGCTTTCAATTATAATACAAGCCTCGGATCGAAGAAAAACGGAATTGACATGACTGATTACAGTTGCAGCGTATGATGGTAATGCTGATGTTTGTGCAAGTGTTAGATCAGAGAACAAAACCCGATTTGGAACAATAAATATTTTAACACTGAATGACAAGGAAAATGAATTGATTGACCTAATGGAGACACGAAAACTCGACATCCTGGGATTAATTGAAGTGAAACGGAAGGGAAAAGGAATGAAGAAACTAAGTAAGGGGTACACCTTGTACTGGATGGGCTTTATAGTGAATCAAAATGTTGGACCAATAGCTGAAGTTGAGTATGTAAATGAAAGAATTATAATAATGCAAATACACGTAAATAAGGAACTACTGAAGATAATACAGGTGTATGCTCCACAGACAGGATGTAGCTTGGAAGAAAAAGAAGATTTCCTCAGTGAACTGGAATCACATATTGTTGGAGATGGGATCATGATAATGGGAGATCTAAATGCTCATGTAGGAACTGATAGAATGGGATATGAGAATGTTTAGGGTCCACATAGGTATGGCGATCGAAATGAAGATGGAGAGAAACTGTTGGATTTTTGTGTCAGAAATAACCTGATAATAAAGAACACGTGGTTCAAGAAGAGGAATAGCCATAAGATCAGCCGGTATAGTTGGGATGGACAGTATGGTACTCTCATCGATTTTGTGATAACAGACCGAGAATGGGGAAGATACGTCATGGATGCGAAGATAATCCCCAGTGAAAGTATGGGAGGTGATCACAGGTTATTAATAGTGGATTTAAAACTAGTAAAAATCCCTAAAATTGTACTTAAGAAAAAACCAAAGATCAGGATTTGGGAATTGGAGGAGGAGGACAAAAGGATAGCATTCCAAGATAGGATAAAAATGAAGCTGCCTAACACAGAAACACAAAGTGGAGAAGAAGAGTGGAACAATTTCAGACAGACATTTGTTGAAGCAGCAGTTGAGGTATGTGGGAAAACAAAAGCAAAGGTTAAGGAAAAGGAGACCCGGTGGTGGACAGACAAAATAAAGCAAGAAATAAAAGAAAGGAACAAGGTGAAGAAAGAAATGGATAAGGAAAAGCAAAAAACGTATCAGAAAGATGAGGATAAGATAGAAAGGTTACTTGTGGAATACAAAAGATTAAAACTACAAGTAAAAAGGAGTATCAGGAAAGAAAAAGAGAAATGCTGGGGAGAGTTCACCAACAAAATTGAGCAAGATAGTAGAGGAAATCAGAAACTACTGTATAGAGTAATAAAATCGAAAAGAGCAGACCAAGAAAAAATCAAGGCATTAGAGAGAGAAGATGGTTCCATAGTACATGATGAAAAAGGTCTTCAGAAGGTGATGTCTAAGTATTTTGAAAAGCTTTATAATGGGGATGACTTCCCAGAGGAAGAACGAGATAAGAAAATGGAAATAGATGGAGAAAAAGAAGAGAACCCAATAACATGGTTGGAACTTGAAAGGACAGTGAAAGCAATGAGCAACGGTAAAGCAAGTGGAAAAGACGAATTCAATGCTGATATGATTAAGGCAGCAGGAAGCATTGGACTACAGTGGCTATACCGAACCCTCAATGCCATATGGAAGGATGAAAGGATACCTGAAGATTGGCAACAAGGAAGCATTGTACCACTGTTCAAGAAAGGAAATAGGAAGAAATGTGAAAATTATAGAGGTATAACATTGTTATCACATGGGCTAAAAATAATGGAGAAAGTCATAGGCAAGAGACTGAGGGATATAATAGAACCTCAGTTAGAGGAAGAACAGTATGGCTTTAGACCGAATAGATCAACAATAGACTTGATATTTGCAGTGCGAATGATAATGGAAAAGCATCTAGAAATGAACAAGGAAATCATCTTTATATTTTTGGATGTGGAAAAAGCCTATGATACAGTTAAAAGAAAATATGTATGGGAATGCCTACTGAAAAGGAATGTACCAAAATCACTAATTAACAAGATAAAAATGTTGTATTATGAGAGTAAGAGCAGTGTACAAGTGGGTAGTGGTGATTCTGAAACATTCTATACAAAAAAAGGCCTCAAGCAAGGAAGTGCACTGTCACCATTATTATTTGTTATATTGATGGATGAAATCATAAAACGTGTAAAACAGAGTATCAGTAGTGATGAAGTGAAGGCCTTGGTATTTGCAGATGATGTGGTGATTTGGGGAGAGGGAGAAAAGGAAGTACAAAGGAGATTGGACATTTGGAATGAAAAGCTGAAGGAGTTTGGAATGGTAATTAGTAAAAAGAAAACTGTAGTCCTGCACTGTGGAAAAGAGGAAAAGAGAAGCCAAGTGAAAATAGATGGAGAATGGTTAGAGAATGTGGAACAGTTCCCATATCTGGGTAGCATTGTTAACGGAGGCAATGAAATCAACCCTAAAATTAACAACAGACTAAGTAAAAGCACAACATTCTATCATCAAGTCAGAGAGCTTTTATGGGATGACAAACTGCCCAGGAGAACGAAATTAACACTATATAAACAGTACTTCATACCAATTGTAACATACGGACTGGAAACGCTGGTAACTAACAAGAGACAAGATAGTAAGATCCAAGCAGCAGAAATGAAATTTTTAAGAACATCTGTAAAAAAGACAAGAAGAGATAGAATTCAAAATGTTAAAATCAGAGAAGAGCTAAATGTGGAACCGTTAGTACAGAAGATACAGAAAGCAAGACTGAGATGGTTCGGACATGTGAAGAGAATGGGAAAGGAACGAGCGGCAAGAAGGGAGTTGGAAAGAGAAGTTAAGGGTAAGCGATCAGTTGGAAGACCAAGAAGAAGATGGATGGATCAGATTCGGAAGGACATCGGAGAAGCTGGATTGGATGTGGAAGAAGTAATGGAGCAGGAAAAGTGGAAGGACAGAAACGAGTGGAAGAGGCTAGTTAACCACACCCGGGCGACTGGAGTGGGACATTGATGATGATGATGATATGATAGGAAAGACAAGGAAAGAGAGTGAGGAATGAAGATGTTAGGAAGGAAGTTGGGATGGGAAAACTAAATGAGAGAATTGAGAAGAATAAACAAAGGTGGTTTGGACATGTAAAGAGGATGGAGGAAAATAGAATACCAAGACAGATGCTGGAGGCAAAGTGCAAGGGTAAGAGAGCAAGAGGAAGACCTAGAACAAGGTGGATTGATTCAGTGAAGAACAGCGTGAGAAAAAGAAATCTGGACTGGGACAAGATCGTGGAAGAAGAATGGTGGAAGGAAAGAGGAAAGTGGAGAAGTGCCATAAATACCCCGACCCGGCAGGAGCTGGATAAGGGGAAATGATGATGATGATGTCAACCCAACGCCCCCCCCCCCCCCCCCCCCCCCTGGCACTATCCAGCCCATGACGGGTTAAGGCCAACCAAGCGACCGCTGCCCAGCCATTTGGCCTGCAGTTATTGGGGTGACTCGTGATCAGCGCGTCGGGTCCCCTCGGCCGTTAATCTTGGTATTCGTGATCGGGGCGCTGTCTCACTGTCAGACAGCTACTCAATTGTCCTCACGAGGCTTAGTGCACCCCGTTCTAACCCTCACGTCAGTTTTGAAATCCTTGACAGAGCCGGGGCCTCCGGGCGAGAGGCAGGCACACTACCCCAACACCACGGGGCCGGCACGATGATGATGATGAATATATCAGAAAGTATGCAAGTCATCATCTCTAAACTTTGCACACGTATAGTACCTGACATTCTAGAATAATTTGGAGTAACTAATGTACCTCAGTGCTGCCAACATGATTCTAAGCTTTCTGATAGTTTCATTTTGTAATTACATGTAACTTCTAAACTAACAAATGGATTTTATCCAAAATTGGCACTATATCATCATATAGGTATTTGAACGTGTCCACAATTTCCAAACTCTGACTTCCAATTTTCACAGTGCCAGTTCCTTGTCTTTCCCCTCTTGTCATCACCATGGTCTTGCTTTTCTCTTTACTGATTTTCAGGCCATACTTCTGAATATTTTCGTTCAGTGCATCTAGTTGTTTTTGCACTTCTTCGGTGTTCCTTCCCCAGACCACAATATCATCTGCAAATAACAGTAACTTCATTTCCTTATGTCTATATGCTTCCTTTGTTTCCTTTACAATTTCATCCATCACCATTATGAACAAGAGAGGTGACAGCACACTCACCTGTCTTAGTCCAGTCTTGTTCCTAAACCAATCTGTCTTTCCAACTGGGGTCAGTACCCTGCTAACACAGTTGTTGTACTTAGCTTGCACCATTTCCAACATTTCCCTTCCCAGTCTCTTCTTAACCATGGTTTCCCATACCTTCTCTCTAGGGACACTATCATATGCCTTTTCTAGATCTATGAAAGTCATGATCAAAATCCTCTCCATATTCCCAGTTCTTTTCCATCACCTGCCTCAAGCTAAAGATTGGGTCCACTGTGGATCTTCCACTCCTGAAGCCATACTGTTCCTCTTGCAACTCTCCTTCCACCTTTCTTCTGATTCTTCTTTCTAATATCCTTTCCAGTATTTTTACTATCTGTGATAAGAGGGTGATCCCTCTATAGTTATCACACACCTTCTTGTCCCCCTTCTTAAACACTGGTATTATTAGCCCTTTCTCCCAGTCTTCTGGTACACATTTCCGTTTCCACACACACTTTAGCAGTCGATACAACCATTGCATACCAACAGGTCCAGCAGCCTTTATCATTTCTACACTGATTTCATCCACCCCTGTTGCTTTTCCCATCTTCATTTTCTGTACTGCTAATTCCACCTCCAGCATTGTTATATCATCTTCTGTTATAGAGTCGTCAGGTTGTGTCACTTCCATCTCACCAGTACAATTGCTCACATTCAATAGCCATACCTGCCAACTTTTGAAAAGGGCTATCAGTAAAACTCACGCGCGACAAAAAAATTAACGATTTTCGACATACCCCGGCTTGACGAAAATAATAATACTTCTGGGCTACAAAATACAATAATTCATGCTTTAAACAGGATACTTCAATGAAATCATATCTACTTACATGATTTGTAGATGAACATAACAATCAAGAAGAAATCCATGTTAATCAGCAGCAGGCGTGGTGAATATTGGTTTGGAGCAGACATAACAGGACTTCCTTTATAGATTAAGCCGATATACGATATTTGAAAAAGGTTTTACACAATAAAACTTGTTTAACGTAACACAGGCAAGAAATAATATAATACACACTGCAAATCACATGCTAGTTCGACTTTAAAGTCATGGTTGTGGCCTTTTTAGCTTCCAGCAAAAAGTCTTGAGAAAATGCTTTGTCATAACAGGGACCAGAACTCCTGGTCTTCAAAATAGAAATAGACTCCAGAGATTAATTGGACATGGATGACCTGAACACTGTTCTATTTTTCTTCACAAGGCTAAAAAAAAACGTTCACATTCTGCATTGCTATGGGGTATGGTGAGAATAGAGAGCAATACTCTAGAAATTCGGTTATACTTAAGAAGTCCATCGGCTCCACGAATTCTTGATATTTGTGCCCAACTGGAATCACTTGCAGCATCTTGATGTGCAGCCAAAGTGTCATCTACCTGAAGAGCTGTGAACTGCCTCTGAAGCTCATTCACCACCTCATCTGTAGTTTCATTCTCTTCCTTGCATAACATGATAGGAAACTTTTCCAAGAAAAAACGAACGGAAGATAACTGTGCATCTTCAATTTTGTCTAACCTAGCAACTTGAGCATTCTTTAACACGTCATCCTTGAGTGGAAACTTGTTGATGATGTAGTCACAGGCAGTACAAAAGTAGTTTCTCACTGATGAAAAGAAAAGGGATTTATCTGTATCCGGTCCGTTCTGAAGGCCTTAACAACTTCAGATGATGCATTTTTTGCCATTTTATTTACAATACATGTCGTTTTCGTGCGACCACAACTATATTTCTTTGCAACTTCTGATGTGGGAAACATCTTCTTAAATAAAGCACCAGCATGATCAGCAGCACTTAAGGGCACATTGTGTTCCACCAAAAAGGAAGTAAACAGACACTCGGCCCTAATTGCGTCACTGTCAACGTTTCCAGACTTAGCAAAAAAGGTGTTGATTTTCTTGCTTATCTTCCTTCGATTTAACATAACTAATGTGTTTACCGCACTTCACATGATTACTTAAATAGTTTTTTCCAACATGTGCAATATTAATATCACACCCACATACCGTGCAAAAGGCAAATTTTTCTCCCTTTCTTGATTTTAGTATGCACGGAAAATCAACCGAGTATGATTCTTTAAATGTCTGGAAGTACTGTTTCTTGTAGGATTTGTTCATTCTCGATATCTACTAAAACATCGAAAGGAACCTGGATCACTGAACGTCACATAAAATTATAACATAAAACACTTAAGACAGCCAACACTTCATTAAAACATGTCAAGACACACAAAGCCATTAAATGAAAACGACGCCAACCTCGTGAAGAAAGAATATGCACATGGTAGAAAAAAAACCACACACACGTGGAACGAATGTAATTAGTTCAAGGAATACAGGAAACTGCGAAGCACGAAGTTATAGCACAAAAACTCGAACGCTTCATTAAAATATGCCATAACCTTAAAAGACGAAAACATTCAAGGAACGCCAACTTCGCGAACAATGAACAATGCTAACGTGGTCAAAGAATATGGTTTAAATCACAACGAGCGAACGGAGCGGAACAAAGAATATGCGAAGCAGAGCCTGTCGACACATGGAAGAACGGTTATCCCGGCTTCAAATTCAATTACAAACGACGACACAACCATCACACGGTTAAAAGTACGAATCATATCAAAGAACGAGCTATCGACTATCGTGGACTTGCCTTCGACCCACGCAAACAATCGATTGTACGGAAGTGGGCGGTATTATCGAATGTAAATTATCGTTTCAAATTTTTGTCCGCAAAATCGTAAAATGACACCGTTCATCCGTAAAACCGTAAAATGCTGCAATTTCCGTAAATTTTACGGATAAACCGTAAAAGTTGGCAGGTATGAATAGCTTATCGAAATACTCCTTCCATCGTCCCTTTATCTCTTCTGGGTGTGTTAACAACTCTCCATCTTCCTTTTTTACTAGCTTTGTAGTAACTCTTTCTTTCCTCTTTTACTTCTTAGAAGTCCATACAGCATCCTTTTACTGCCGCTTACATCTGTTTCCATTCTTCGTGTAAATTCTTCCCAACTTTTCTTCTTTTCTTCTCCTACCACTTTCTTACACCTCCGTTTGCTGTCGTGATACTTCCTTTTGCTTTCTTCAGTTTGATCTCGGTTCCATTCTTTCCATGCAGACTTCTTTTCTTTCACTGCTTTCCTCACTTCCTCATTCCACCACGGTGTCTCCTTCTCTTTCACTCTTGTTGACGTCCTACCACAAGCACTCTCTGCTGCACCAACAAATGCCTTTTTAACCCTAGAACTGCTGCAGGTTTATCTGTCAAATGCTGCAGTAAATTCCCATAAAGTACACACTAAAGGAATTTGGTATCTGTAAGCATACTGTGTTCATGAATATGACTTATCATACACCAATATAAAGCTGAAAGACTGTTCTATATTATATTGATATAGGTGAATCATTCAGACTCGTCACTTTGAATTAATCATAAAAAGTATTTTATAAAAATTAAAAAAATTAAAAATTATTGACTTTTCTGCTCTAGAAAACCGTATTGCCGAGTTAAATGTTCATCAGACACATCATAAATGAAAAGTTCATAGTTGTTGTTACTAATTCAAGAACCAGTTTCAATTAATTCCTGTTATTTACTAAAAAGAAAATTAATTTTACATAAATATGACATTTCTCGATTTTGAAGTACATAATCGGCACGCGATTACGGGGAGGCAAGTTCACAGGCCCAGGATGATGAACGATAAACAGTACATTTTTACCTGGAAAGTCACTTTCTTCGGGTTGAATATCAGTCTAGTTCACACTTGCCACTTCACGGCTAACATTAGGCATATGTACAGGGTCTGTCGGAACATGATAAACATCGCTTGCATTGACGGGTATTTCCATAACTTGCGTGACATCCTGTTCGCCGGTATCACTGCCACTACTTTCACCATCTTCATTTTCATACGAATCCACGCAATAATCATTGTCATCGTCCATACTATCACACGAATCGTCAAAAATCAAGTGCTAAATTTCTGAATCGTCTACATAGTTGGCGGCCATTTTGCTCAATGCAACTTCAATATCAACATGGAAATACTTCCACTTCTGCAGCCAAATAATAGCTTGCATACTGTCATTCCTTACAGCATTTCTTTATCCCTTCATTATAATTTTGATAGTGATTTGTGCAGTTTTAAACTCTTTAGGGGAAATAATTGCATAGAATTGTTTGTAAAGGAACTTTATAGTATTGTAGATAAACTTCAAACATATTATTTATCAGCTAAACCGATGTTAAAGATGACGGAAAATGAAGAAAGATTATTTTTGATAAGTAAAATATGTCATATTTGCGAGAAACCGATTGCAGATAATGAACTCAAAGTACGCGATCATTGTCACATAACTGGAAAATATAGAGGAAGCGCACACAATAGTTGTAATTTAAATTACAAAGTAACAAAGGTTCTTCCTATAGCATTTCATAATCTAACGGCATATGATGGACATTTTATAATTAAAGAAATTTGTGAGAAACAAGATGGTGAGGTGTTACATAATCCTGGTCATATAAGTTTGTTAGCAATGAATATGGAACGTTATAAAGGGTTTACAAAGCATGTACGGGTTAAGAATGGATTAATTCAGTTAAGATTTATCGATACATATAATTTCTTGTCCTGTTCACTAGATCAATGTTCATCTTCGTTAAGTGAAGATTCAAAGCAAATAACTAGACGTTATTTTAATGATGATGCACAGTTTCGACTTACTGCGAGAAAAGGCGTGTTTCCATATGAATACGTCACAAGTATGGATGTACTTAACGAAACTAAATTACCTGAAATATCCAAGTTTTATAGCAGTCTTTATAATCAAACAATATCGAACGAGGAGTATGAGTTTGCTCAATCGGTGTGGGAAACGTTTTCCTGTCAAACATTAGGAGAATACGCCGATTTGTATTTAAAAGTAGACACACTTCTTTTGGCAGATGTCTTTGAAAATTTTAGATCGAATGGCATGGAGACGTATGGCATTGATGCAGCTCATTTTTACACTGCTCCATCTATGTCTTGGTGTGCAATGAAAAAGATAACCAATGTTCAACTTGAATTGCTTCAAGATATTGATATGTTACACTTTTTTGAACGATCTATTCGAGGAGGTAATGTTCAGTGTATAACACGACATGCGATTGCTAATAATAAGTATATGAAAACTTATGATGAGAAAAAACAAGAGTCCTACATAATGTACTTTGAAGTTAATCAATTATATGGATATGCTATGATGGAATATCTTCCAACAGATGGCTTTAAATGGGTTGCAAATGTTGAAGGGTTTGATGTTTTAAATATTGATGATACTTCAGAAATCGGATATATCTTGGAAGTAGATTTGAGTTATCCTCAAGAGTTACATGACAAACATTCAGATTACCCTCTATGTCCAGAAAAGTTGACAAAGCTAATGGCTACCCTAGATAATAAAGAACGTTATGTTTTGCATTATAGAATGTTAAAGCAATGTATTCAACTAGGAATGAAATTAGAACGCATTCACAGAATAATCGAATTCAATCAGAGTCAATGGCTAAAACCATATATTGATGTGAACACAGAGAAACGAAAACATGCAAAAAATTATTTTGATTTTCTTTTTATAAATTGATGAATAATGCAATTTTTGGTCGTTCACTGATGAATGTGAGGAAGTTAAGGGACATCAAATGGGTTACCAAATGGCATGGAGCCTATGGTGCTAAGTCTTTAATAGCTAAGGCTAATTTTAAACATAGAATTATATTCGACGAACAATGTATGGTCATTGAGATGAGCAGACTAAAGATTTTTCACAATCAACCAGTATATGTTGGTGCATCTATATTAGATTTGTCTAAATGTAAAATGAATGACTTTCATTACAATGTTATTTTAGCAAATCCTGAATCAAATGTGAGGTTGTTATACACAGACACAGATAGTTTTATGTATATATTCTATTATGATATTTATGAGTTCATAAAAAATTCAAATTTGTTTGATACTGGAAACTATGAAACAAACAATCCTTTTGGCATTGTCAGACAAAATAAAGGTGAAATTGGTTTAATGAAAGATGAACATGCTGGAAGGATTGTTGAAGAATTTGTGGGGTTAAGACCCAAAATGTATGCAATAAAATTGTGTGATGAAATGAATAGCTTGTGTAAGATTAAAGGCATTAAGAAGAGCGTGAGTAAAACTATGAATATTGGTGAGTATCGAAGGTGTCTTTATAACAGAGATCAAGCCAGCAAAGTTCAAGTTTGTATAATTTCAAAATCTCATTCTGTATTTACTGTTCGGCAAAATAAGTTGGCAATTTCATCAAACGATGATAAAAGACACATAACCGATTGAAGGACAATGGGTTTTTGGTACCGTCGAACGTAACAACAAAAGAAAGTTCTTCATCGTTCCTGTAGCCCAAAGAAATACTGAGACACTCCTCCGAATCATTGACTGGATATTGCCAGGTATATCAGACTGTAATAGATTCGTAGATATTGAGAACCGCCTAAATATTTCGGATGGTCACCATGTTGGATTTTTATATATAGGCCTTAGAGTTTATTACATGAAGATTATTCTTGGATTGTAGGGAGCAATGAATCGACTATCGATTTCAATGTCAATGCCTCGAATTGTTTTTATAATAATCCGTCCATTATTTCTTCTCCTATACGAAGGATAACCATTGGCATTATCTTTGCTCTCTTCCTGTAAGTATTTTCTATCTAAATTGCATTTTGTAAATATTGTCAATTCAAATAACAGTACAGTAAGTATGTAGTTAGTTGTAAGTAGGTAGTTAGTTTGTCTATTAGATATATGTCATTGTTCTATTAGACTGTGGTGTATGAGTGTGTCTGGTAACAGTTGCATTGTTTATTAGTTATAGTTCATTGTTTCAGTAGACTGTGATGTGTGAGGGTGCATGTGAGTGTGCCTGGTGACAGACTGTTTTAGTGGTAGTATTTGGTGTTGGTGGAACTTGAGTATTTTTTCGTTAGTAGAATTTTGGTATTTAATTGTTAGTACAGTTGAAGGTTAGTATTTTTGTTAGTAGAATTGCTCTTTACTTATTCTGAAAGGGAGTAGCAGTCTTTCAGAATAAATCAATTCTTTACTAGTCTTATAGACGGTTAAGATATTGATAATATAAGCCAAATAATGGCTACACTGCGTCCTGCTGCACGGCTGAAAGCAAGGGGAAACTACAGCCGTTCGCTATTCCCGAGGATATGCACCTCTCTATGCATAAATACATGTGATGATGGCCTCCTCCCTTGTAAAATTTCAATCCGGAGGTAAACTAGTCCCCCGTTCGGATCTCCGGGTGGGGACTACTCGAGAGGGGGTTAACATCACAGAAGTGACAAAGAGGAACTCTGACATTCTACGGATCGGAGCGTGGAATGTTAGAAGTCTGCTAGGAAATGGAAGGTTAGAAAACTTAGAAAGGGAAATGGATAGGTTGAGGTTGGATTTGGTTGGGATTAGTGAAATGCGCTGGCAGGAAGAACAGGACTATTGGTCAGGAGACTATAGGGTCATTAGCACTAAATCAAACAATGGCCAAGCAGGGGTTGGCCTCATATTGAGTAGGAAACTTGGACAGCGGGTGGAATATTATGAGCAATATAGTGAACGGATTATTGTAGCAAAAATAAATACTAAACCTACCTGCACCACAGTGGTACAAGTCTATATGCCTACCAGTCAAGCTGATGATGAGGATGTTGAAAAGGTCTATGATGAAATAGACGAAATTCTGAGGTATATCAAGGGTGATGAAAATGTTATAGTAATGGGAGATTGGAATGCTGTGGTAGGAAAAGGGAGAGAAGGGAAGATAGTAGGAGATTTCGGATTAGGTGAAAGGAATGATCGAGGAAGCAGGCTGGTAGAATTCTGCACTGAGCATGAGTTGGTCATAGCTAACACCTTATTCAATAACCACAATAGAAGAATATACACATGGATGAGACCAGGAGATACAGGGCGTTACCAAATCGACTTCATTATGGTCAAGCAGAGGTTTCGAAACCAGATTTTGGATTGTAAAACATATCCTGGTGCTGACATAAACTCTGACCACAATCTGGTTGTAATGAAATGCAGATTAAAGTTGAAGAAACTGAAGAAAAGTCAAAAGCCAAAAAGGTGGGCAATAGACAGACTGAAAGAGAAGGATGTAAACGAAAGATTCAAGAAGAGTATAAAGGAAGGACTAATGAAAAACCCTAAACAAACTTCAATTGCAGACGAATGGGCACTTTTGAGGAATGAAATAACAAAATCCGCAGAAGAAAACATTGGTAGGAAAGAGAGAATAGGTAGAAAACCGTGGATCACTCAGGATATACTCGAATTGATGGATGAAAGGCGGAAGCACAAGAATGTAAGAGATGAAAAGGGGAAAGCAGAATACAGACGTCTGAGAAATGAGGTTAACAAGAAGTGCAAGGAAGCGAAAGAAGAATGGTTGAAAGAGAAATGTGCTGGTATAGAAAATTGTCTGAAATTAGGAAAAGTAGACACAGCTTATCGAAGGATTAAGAATACTTTTGGGGAAAAGAAGACTAAGTGCTGTAATATTAAGGACACAAATGGAAAGCCTCTAACAGATAGGGAAGAAAAGGTTGAGAGATGGAAAGCTTACATAGAGAGTTTGTATAAGGGAAAGGAGATTGAGAATCATGTAATGGAAAGGGAGGAGGAAATTGATGAGGATGCGAAAGGAGATTTAATATTGAGATCAGAATTTGATAGAGCTTTGGAAGACTTAAGCAGGAACAAAGCACCAGGCATAGATGATATACCTATTGAGTTGCTACGCTGCATAGGAGATGAATGTCTGATCAGGTTATTTCACTTGGTGTGTAGGATTTATGAGACAGGTGAGGTACCCCCTGATTTCAAGAAGAATGTAATCATCCCTATACCAAAGAAAGTGGGAGCTGACAGATGTGAAGATTACCGTACAATCAGCTTGATTACTCATGCTTCAAAGATCCTTTCTAGAATAATTTACAAGAGGATTGAGAGCCAGATAGAAACGGAGTTGGGTGAAGACCAGTTTGGTTTCAGGAGAAATGTAGGAACAAGGGAAGCTGTACTAAGTCTTAGGCTGATTTTGGAAGGTAGAATAAGGAAAGATAAGAGAACGTTCATGGCTTTTGTAGACTTAGAAAAGGCTTTTGATAACGTTGATTGGACTAAATTGTTTGACATTTTGAAATCAATTGGAATAAAGTACAGGGATAGGAGGGTGATATACAATCTATACAGAAACCAGACAGCAGTCATTCGAGTTGAAGGACATGAGAGAGAAGCTGGTATTCAGAAAGGTGTAAGGCAAGGCTGCAACTTATCACCCATACTTTTCAATCTTTACATTGAACAAGCAATGAAGGAAATTAGAGAAAAATGTAAAGTGGGAGTGAAGATTCAAGGAGAAATAATTTCAACTCTGAGATTTGCTGATGACATCGTCATCTTGGCCAACAAGCCTGAGGATTTGAATGAGTTTTTGAATGGTATGGATTCCGTCTTACGGAAAGAATTCATGATGAAAATTAATAAATGTAAAACAAAAATACTGGAATGCAGCCGAAATAAATCAGAAACCTCTATGGAGATCAAATTGGCAGGTGAAAAGCTGAAGGAAGTAGGAGACTTCTGTTACTTAGGAAGCAGAATAACCAGTGATGGACGAAGCAAAGAGGATATAAAAAGTAGGTTGGCTCAGGCAAGAAAAGCATTTCTACAAAAAAGGAATCTGCTGACATCGAATATAGATTTAGGTATTAGGAAGTCATTTTTGAAAGCCTTTGTCTGGAGCGTGGCGCTCTATGGAAGTGAAACTTGGACTATTGGTGCAGCAGAAAAGAGGAGAATTGAAGCATTTGAAATGTGGTGTTACAGGAGAATGATGAAGATCAGATGGGTAGATAGGGTTACAAACAAAGAGGTATTAAGACGAGTGGGAGAGGAGAGATGTTTCTGGCGACTGCTAATGAAGAGAAGAGATAGGTTGGTAGGACACATACTAAGACACCCAGGAATAGCAAGCTTAGTTATGGAAGGAAGGGTCGAGGACAAGAACTGTAGGGGTAGACCAAGGTTAGAATATGTTAAACAGATTGCCTCGGATGTAGGGTGTGGTAGCTATGTAGAGATGAAACGATTAGCTCAGGACAGGGAGGCATGGAGTGCTGCATCAAACCAGTCAAAAGACTGAAGACTCAAACAACAACAACTGTCATTTGTTTGCGAAAGACTTACACTACGAAAGATAAAAGCATCGGGAACCAGCATAACTTGAAATTAGTGCCATCTGAAGGCTAACAGTAGTACTATATTTGAATTCCAAGACCGTCTTTCAGAGAGACGGTCGCACTTGATTAAACAACACACCGTCTTCCTGGAAGACGGTCCGCAGTTCTAGGGTTAAAGTGGGACCATTCCTCTTCTATGTTTTCCACTTCAGTAACTGGGATTTGTTGCTTCAATCTCTCCTGAAAATCTTCCTGTACAGTTTTGTCTTTCAATTTCCATACTTTTATTTTACTTTCTCTGATCTCCTTTAGGTTTTCCAATTTTTCCCATCTAAATTTTGCCACCACAGCTCTATGGTCCCCATCAAATGCTTCTCCTGGTAAAGCTGTCACATCTATCAGCTTTCTGCGGTTAGTCCTTTCCACCAGAAAGTAGTCAATTACTGATTTTGTTCTTCTATCGCCCCAACCATATCTCATAATTTTCCTGCTGTTTTTCTTCCGAAACCATGAATTACCCACTATAATAGATCATAAAATGTCAGATTAATTCTGAGCATCACATATATGACATTGCTCCCAACATGATTTTATGCGCACTGATAAATCCAATATCAAACAGCATGTAACGTCCATACTATCCATTAGACTTCAGCCAAATTTTGTATGTACATTCTATACCTTAAGAGATTGAACTAAGTACGGTATATATTCAGAGTCACCTGGGCTGCCTACTGTAGTAAGTTACATATTGCTTGATTTCGTCATTATTCTAGATAGGTCTGTATAGATTGGCATCAATCTGAAATTTTAAGAAAAGCAGGCTCTTTAGTTCGTCACGGAACTACTTGTTTAAGTATCGAGAAGTGTAATTGAAACCACCAAATTTTCCACTTTAAAATACCACTTTCTTCACTTTGAAATCAACAAAAAATTCCTATCCCTACAAATCAGAGAGGCCAGGCTGGATCTCAACATGCCAGACCATGCATTTAGAGTATGGATAAGCAAGCACTCTGAAGTTGGTTGAGAAGGTATGCCCTATGAATAGAAAATGTTGCGAAGTTTGTGTTGGTGTCGATATGTGTGCTGGGGATTGGCGCTGAGTTTAAATAGATGGTGATGATGATGATGATTATGATGATAAGTGTTGTTTTAAGGGGCCTAACATCTAGGTTATCGGCCCCTAATGATCTGAGTGATAGCGAAAATGATAATGAAATGGAAACTAGAACGAAAATTAAGTGAGATGGACAATACTTACAAAAAGGAACTCAGATTGAAACAACTCACAAAATGTTCTTACAAAAGGGAATTTAGAACGAAAAGATTCACAAAAAGAATAGATTGAAAAACACCCACAAAATGTAGGCTAGGTTCAAAATACGTACAAAATGCAATGTAGCGTCGAAATACTTACAAAATGCAATTGAAATTCAAAATACTTACAAAATGCAAACGAGATCGAAAATACGTACAAAATGCAAATGAGATTGAAAATACGTACAAAATGCAATTGAGGTTCAAAATACTTACAAAATGCAATTGAAATTGAAAATACACAATGCAATTCAGATTGAAATATCCCATTTCCAATCCAAATTATTCACAAAGTGCAATTGAAATTCAAAATACTTACAAAATGCAATTGAAATTGAAAATGCTTACAAAATGTATGGTATATTCAAACGACTCATGTGGATTGACAATACTTACAAAATGCAATTTAGATTGAAAATACCTGACAAAATGTAATTTAGATTCAAAATACCCACAAAATGCAATTGAGAATCAAAATATTTGCAAAATGCCCACAAAACACAATGAAATTAAGATTTAAAATTCTTGCATAATGCGGTTTCGGTTGATAATACTTACAAAATGCAATTGAAATTCCAAATACTCACTAAAATGCCCTGAAACCTACACTGAAAGACTTACTAAAAAGTAATTTAGATTGTCAATCTTTACAAAATGCAATTGAGGTTGAAAACAATCGTGAGATGTAATTTAGATCGAAAAAACTTACAAAATGCAAAGTAGATTAAAAATACCTACAAAAAAAATCGCTAAAGGGAATTTAGATACACGGGGAACCAAGTTACAAAAACAGTGCGGGAATCTTAAAGAGAAAAGGAAATATAATGAAAAGAGGAGAGGAGAGGGGAGAGAGGAGAGGGTCCGCCCCAAAGATAAGGGACAAAAGGGGGAAAACGGACCCAGCTCAGGAATCCCTCGAGGTCGCCAACTCCCGAACTTACCAGCCGTGAGCTTTTGAGGGTGTAGCATTATCTAGAGTGCACCAAGTGGTGGGGCTATATACACCCGGCCTCCTTGAGGGCCTTGAGCAGAAGGCAGGAGATAACATGAAATAAAAAAGAGGGCTGATCCCTCGCAGAAGGAGGGTATCAGAAAAGATGAGACAAGGGCCAATTAAGGCGGGAAAGGACGAGACTCCCTAGGCCTCGGATACCCTAATACCGTCGGGGTCGGAAGAGAACAAGAGTTGACCAAGTGAGGTCGACAGGAAAGTTCCTGAAACTGCATCCACCAGAAGGCTAACCAATGTAGTGAGATTTATGAAACTGCATGGAATTAAGTGATTAATTGTATTGAACATTTCATTTCGATACGATTACAATGGACTTTTTGTATAATGCAAGAACCACATTTCAGAGCACTTCACACAATTTTCATTCAACATTTGTTGTAATAAATATTTTTCTCTTATCTTCTTCAGATTTGTATATAGTGACAGTGCAAAGTGAGAGGGGATGTGGGGAACTTAAGTGCATTTCAAACAACTTACGAGAACGCTTCTTTGCAACTGTTTGACTATCCTCTTCCATGATGGTTGCTAGTGCAGGTTTAGGTTGAGTTTGAACAGCAGGAGATTGTGACTTCACATCCTCAAGTCGTTCCTGTATTTTACTTGCGTACTCGAATAGTATAACAAGACTCTCTTGATGCAATAACACAGACAGCTGTGTGAAGTCTACTAGTACCAGTTGCAGGACAGAACCATGCTTTGTCTTGAACTCGGGAGATTTCTTGTTCACCTGAAAAATACAGAACATGAATGTGGCATGAAGTTTGATATCTGTACTTCTGCATTCGAGGCAGTCTGAATAGCTTTGGATGAAAGCTGTGATGTCACGGACAGAGCTCAGTTGGCTATCTTCATAAGAGTTCTGAATAAAGAGTTCCATTGCACAGAAGAAATGCTTGCCTTGGAACCTTTGAAAGGCAGTACTACAACGGAAGATATATTTCAGGAGGTGAAACATGTATTCGACTAATTCGATCTGAGCTGGGAAAAACTGTGTGGAGTATCGACTAATGGAGCTCCTTCAATGGTTGGACAAAATGTAGGAACTGTAAGGAAAATAAAGGACGAGTTACTTGGCAGAAAAGTTGATGTCAATAACGTGTGTTTTTTCCACTGTATTCTATGCCGGTAGAATCTTTGTGCCATAACACTGACATTTTTTCAAGTCATGAATACAGTGGTATATTGTGTCAGCTATATAAAGTGGAAAAGCTTCACTCACCACCAATTTAAAACATCTAGGCCTATAGACGAACTGGAGAAGGAGGAAGAAAATATCAACTATTCAGAAGTACGGTGGTTGAACACTGGATTGATGCTGCAGTGTTTCTATAACCTGATAAATGGGGTGGCACTTTCATGGACATGAAAGGAAAGTCTGTGGCACTGTTAGCTAATGAAAAGTAGTTGTGTAACCTTGCATTCCTTGTGGATATTATTTGTCATTTGAATGAGTTGAATTCAAAGCTGCAAACACAAGGCCAATTTTCTCATGAGCTTTATGGACATGTGAAATCCTATCAAAAGAAACTGAATCTATGGGAAATTCAAATGAGAAATTAAAATAACCATCGCTTTCAAACCCTGCCGCAGCGAGATAAATCATTGTGTAACTTTGCTTTCTACGCAGACTCATTGGCAGATTTGCTTGAAGAATTTAATGTCAGATTTAGTGACTTCAGAAAGGAGGAAGTGAATTTCAGTATTTTCTCTTCATTCAACATTGACGAGAGTAGTGCTCCTGAGAATTTACAAATGGAACTTATTGAACTTTAGGAGGACGTGGTTTTGAAAGGAGTCATCATCATCATCATTTTCCATCTCCAGTTTCCCGGCTGTGGCAAACAAGAGATAAATCATTCTGTATTATGTAAAATACTTTCCATGCAAGAAGTACCCTAACTTAAGGAGGATGGCATTGTTTGGCAGCAAGTGTCTACCTGAATAACTCTTCTCGCGCATGAAGCGGAATCCAAAGAGAGGGCAAGGACAACTGATCTCCACCTTGAAAACAGCCTCTGCGTTGGAACATCCAGTGTACTGCAACTTATTTCCTAACTTTGAGACTTTCCTTTGCTCCACCTGGACAAGCATTTGTAATTTACCTTGTCCACTTGGACAGAGTAACTTTTCTCCTAATGAGAAACATTTATACTTATATCAGGTAGTGGGGTGTTAAAACACACTGGTAAGCACAACAGATATTATCCTGGCATCTAACTGTAGGTATTTTTGGGAAGTTTGGAGGCGACACACATAAATAGCACTCACAGTTTCATAAGACACCACACCACAGGTTTCACCAATGGCAGACAACACATGCGAATTTTGAGGTAAAGTTACTCAATTTCAAGGATTGGTGAGGAATAAGGGATGATCCCATTGCAGATTTCATTCTCAATATGTCAGACACCAAGTAGGAGTCTATGTCTATTCGGGGGGCACGCCTATTGCGGGAATTTTCCAATATTTTTGGCAAGGAGAGAGCATCATTTGTGACCACCATCACAGAATTTATCCTGTACCGTTACTAATTTCCCACAATTATTAACTAATGCAGACTTAATGTACCTATCAAAACCCATACCATGAACTCAACCATAAACCCTTCCATTCACAAATAGCTACCACCCAGATATTAACAAAATCAATAGTATCTTAAAGACAAGATGTCAGCCTTCTCCTCAAGAGCCCAACCATGGCAACATTCACACTAACTATAAACCTCTCCCCTTCTCCTTGCATACATCCAGCATCATCTCTAGTGCAAGCTCTGCCCTGCTTCCTACATTGGCTTCACCTCCAATTCCTTAGGCATTGAAGTGATAGAAGTCATTTTTCAGTGTCGCCTAATTCTGTTTTAACATATTCTAACCTTGGTCTACCACTACAGTTCTTGTCCTCGATCCTTCCTTCCATAACTAAGCTTGCTATTCCTGGGTGTCTTAGTATGCCACGGTGGGTGAGTGGATAGCGTGTCGGTCTACCAACCCCAAGATTGCAGGTTCGCTCCTGGCCGTGGTAAGTGATTTTTGAAAGGCGACAAAAATACGACACGCATGTCATACGATGTTGGCATCTCAAAGAACCCATTTGAATTCAGTAGACCGTGTTCATAATGGCAAAATTAATCTCGGGAGTTTCCGCCAACACAAAGTTCCTCATTTCTCTAATAGAAAGCGCTATAGTGTTCAAGGTGCTTAGATTTCTATCCTCCTTGACTTTCATAGTGATTCAAGGAACAACGAAATTCGACATGCAAGCTACCCTCTGGGTGTCAAAATACAAAGCTTGCACTCGGCACCATACGATAATATTACGATATTATTTAATAAAGAAAGCTTTACAGTCGGTCAACACAGATTGTGCCCAATTACATTAGGCATGAAACAAGTATTTACAGGTACATACCCTACACTCTTAAGTAGGTATTTCTGCATAGTGTGTGTTAGTTTGTAGGGTATGTAAATACTTGTTTCCCACCTAATGTACCGTATATACTCGAATACCACCCGCACATTTTTAAACAAATTCGGACGTGAAAAATTGGGGTGCGGGTCTTATTTGAGTCGTCCAAATTTGAAAGATCTCAATTGCCCGCCGCGCGCGATATCGGGTGTTGCGAGTATCCGCTAGATGGTGCTAGCCTTCTTCCGGCTATAACTTTGTTTTACAGTAAGCACGCGGCGTCATACAGTCACACGCACGTTCTCCGAGTGTAAACATGAATGCTACGAAACGTTTGCGGTCATTTACTGTGAGTGAGAAATTGAAAGTTGCGAGGGAAGCTGAAGTTATTGGAAATCGTGCCCGGTAGGAAATATGATATCAACGAGTCATGTATTCGTGATTGAGCGGGATGACGTCTATGCTGCGTGAACCGCCCGCTCAAAGCAGCCTTGAAACAGCTGTATACGGAGTAGATGGCGGCCGATAAGCACACACCGACTCCAACTGGTCGTATTCAGCGCCCGAAAGTTCAGCTGCTGTGTTCGTGGATTTTGACGGCATGGAATCGTATCTCTGGAGATCTCATACGGAAGAGCTTCAAGAAATGTAGTATTTCGAATACTATGGATGGCAGTGATGACGACATTTAGTGGGAAAGTGATGGTGATAAAAGTTCCGAAGTTGGTACTTCTGATGACTATGAATGAAGTGTTTGTGTACTTTTATTTGTATTTTTAATAGTTTGATGTGTGTTATTTTAGGACGACTTCAAAACTGTTGGAAACTATTTTGGATAAATGCTATTCTGTTTATTTAGTTAAGATAGTAAATAATTTTGAGTAATTTTTTTTTTGTAAATTTTGTTCTTCAAAATCAGGGTGCGGGTCTTATACGGGGGCGGGTCGTATTCCAGTAAATACGGTAATTGGGCACAATTTGTGCTGACCGACTGAAAGGTTTCTTTATTATTCTTTAGGCATGCAGTGGTGTAGCCAACTTAGTATCTGTAAATTAATTAATGAACCCCCATCTCCCAGATCATTTTTGACGAGTATGAGAAGTAGTCAGCACATTGTGGAGAGCAATCATAACTGTTCACCCAATGAAGCTACCGTGTGGTAGGGAAACCTTTGATACGTAAACAATATTACTGAATCGAGTACATGGGTATTTAACTGACAACTAGCCTGAGAAATTCTGAGGTTGGTCATCG
The DNA here is from genome assembly GCA_946902985.2 of Meconema thalassinum. Lineage (NCBI taxonomy): Eukaryota > Metazoa > Arthropoda > Insecta > Orthoptera > Tettigoniidae > Meconema > Meconema thalassinum. Next base: position 936,204,534 of record OX336390.1, read on the forward strand.
ACTGATACTCAACTCCATGACAGGTCCTATCTTAAACAGTGAACAATTCTTCAGTCCCCTTCTCCCATTCCCTCAGTCTTCTTTTATTCTTCTCTGGCGACGAAGGACACCTGAAAAGTAGTGTGCATGACGTTGCTCGTGTGTGTTTTAACATCGTAGTAGCCTAGCACCTATAGTCTAGCAGGAACAAGGGGGGACTCCTGCTGCAAACAAAACCTTATTTCTAACTTGGTAGTTACATATCTCAAATATCCCAAATGGGCAAAAAGTCACTGCTTTCCACCTTTCATCAATGTTTGTATTATACCCCTCCTTCTCTTTAAAAGTTCACACTGAATAAGAACATGAAATTAGCCCTCACATACCATGTTAAAAACAATTTGTTTTAAATTTTGACAGGTATTTAACCCTCTTAGTGCCGGCCTCCTTATCTTCATGTGTGCTAAGATTGCCAGAGAGAAAATGCGTATTATGCAGCACTGAAGAAAATAACATGTACTACCCTCACTTTTCAAGATATTTCACTGTAGTTTACACCTCCTTGTAGCTAAGTGATGCCTTTCTTTACTCATTGTAATAATATCATAAAAATAATTCACAGTGCCAAGTAAAAAAATAAATTATCTCGTGCAATTTTGAAAAAAATAAACAAATCAAATTTGGATCTCTATACTACCTAGTATTTTGATTGTACTCACCTAAATTTTTATATGTCTGTGCACATTGACTTATTGTTTACCACTTTACAAAATATCACTATCTTGAGATAGATAGTTCTTCCAAAATACAACTTTTCCCGATCACCACTCACACCTGTTATATGTACGTTTAGGGCCAGGCGTCTCGAGAAATACAAGAGAGGGTTGAAATTGGACGTCGTGATCAGATTTAATTTCACGGAAATCGGGAACCTGGTCATCATCGTTATTATTTCCGTCAACTCTGGCATTATTCCCGTCACTATCATTACTGTCTGAATCAGAAATTTCATGAACCACTGTCGCACGAGTAGGTTTGTTTACATCATCACTGTCGTCATTATTTGAATTATTATCAGCATCATTATCACTCTAAGCATAATCTGAATCATCGCCTGATTCGACATAATCAGAATCATCACTCAGTGAATTAACATACTCTACCAAATCATCATTTTCAAACACAACATGAGAACTAGTCGCCATTATTACAAACACATGGACTGCAGGTAGGCGTCAAACAACTGAAATTGAAAAATTCGTTGCAACACGGAGCGCGATCGCGCTACTGGCACTTTTAGCTAGCATATAGAGGAGCGCTATCGCGCTCCCCGGCACTCTAAGAGTTAATTGAATTTTTGTAGATAAAAATGCCTAGTCAATATCAACTTAGAACTTGTTTTTTAATTAAAACATATTGAGAAAAGAGGATAAATGCACATGTGTTGGCATAAACAACGATTTCATCAGCAAAATTAAAACTGCCTAATAGAAGATTAGACAATGCAAGAAAGAAAGAGTGGTAGTAGTTCTCTATCTTAGAAAAGTCTTTTAAAAAGCTTCATTAAGAGAGAGGAACAGAAAAGGAACAAGGAAAGGATATACTTTAATTTTAATTTCTCTGATGAAAGCATCATTGTTTATGCCGAAACATGCGTGTTTGTCTATTTATCTCTAACATGTTTTAATGTTTTTTAAAAGTTCTAAGTTGATACTGACTAGGCATTTTTATCTATAAACATTCAAGATAAGTCACTACAGTATTTAATCTAAAATAATCAACTATCAAGTTGAATGTTTTCGCTCACCATAGGTGTTGAACTTACATTGATATACTTGAGCACAAGCATGTATTCCTCTCTGCCAGCAGCCATGGGACTGTCCAACATCCTCACATCATTTGATAAATCATGGAATATCCCCAAGATGCCACCTAATCGAGCTACAGCAGTCATGTCGAAAGTCTGCTGAATTACTTCTAGTTCCACACGTATCACACTGATTTCTAAAAGTGCGTTTACTTCTTTTCCAACTTGTTTGAGGACCATAATCTTAATATCTGAAAGAAATATTTATACATAAATCACTTACGTACAGGCTACTACAAATAATAATATTAAGAAAGCGCACAAGTGTGCAGCAAATAATGATACAGTATATTTTAGAAAATTGTGATTTCTTCTTTGAACTTAAAATATTCCACGCATTATCGCCGCACCCTGCTTTTCTTCCACAAATTTTAAGCTAAGAATATGCAAAGATTATGCAAGCAAATACAACATACAATTTCCTAAATGCAGCGAGAATGTCAAGCTGGACTGGTTTGAATTTGGGGCTCAGAGGAAAACAACATAAGTACACAAGCATTCCTTCAACCATAGATTAAAAACAATGACCTACATTTTCCATGGACTTATAATTTTCCTGAAAGTCCAAATTAACTTTTAACACAAAACTCGGGGAAAGTGTTGAGAAAATTTTCAGCATGTCTGTGTAAAAAACAGAAAACAAGTAGCTCTGTGAATAACTAATATAGCCTATTTTCATATATATTCAACTAGTCATTTCCCATTCAAAATTTTCCCTTCAATTAAATAGATTTTGGCACATTGACTTTCACAGACAAATAATTGTAACTGTATCTTCTTAAGAAATAATTTAGATCATGAACAGTTAACAGCTTATGATTATCTAATTATGGAACAGGATTTTGAATTCTCTGCCTTAAAAATACAGCAGTTTAAGTTAACAATTGTATGCGTATACCGTTCTCCGTCAGGAAATTTTCGTTTATTTATAGATAAATTAGAATTGTTACTCAATAACATGAGCAACGTAAATTTCGATATAATAATTTGTGGGGATGTAAATGTGGATTTCTTAAAATGTGATAGAAATTGTGAATTATTAACACAGTTACTAATTTCCTATGGACTGAAACCTACAATAAACACCCCAACAAGAATGACAAAATTTAGTAAAACCACTCCAGTTCAAATTTTTATAAATACAGATAAATATCACCATTCAATAGAAGTCTATTTCCCAGGTTTTGGTGACCACCTTGAACAAATACTGAGTTTTGAAGTACCCGAAAAAATCAATAATAATGATAATGGAATAAAATCGAAGTCAGGTCATTCACTGAACAAATGTTACATATTTCAATGATTTATTAAATAAGGAAACATGGTCAGAAATGTATGCACTAGAAAATGTAAATGATAAATTTTAATGCATTTAACAGTACCCTAAAACAGTATTTTGAAACAGCATTCCCCTTTAAACAAAGAACTATTCAAAATAACAAAGCTAGCAATTGGATAAAAACAGGGATTATATATTCATGTCAAAGAAAGAAATTTCTACACAAATTATATAAACAATACCACACAACACCTGAATTCAATTTATACTACAAAAAATACACTTAGCATATTAAGGTAAAAAAAATAGCATCGAAAATATATAATGATAATTTTATATCCCAATCATCTAATAAAAACAGGGCTATGTGGTCCGTGATAAAGAAAGAAACTGGAAAATCTGCTAAAATACAAAGGAACATTACACTGACCTTCAATAATAAAGTGATTAATAAGCCAGAGGAAATAGCAAAACACTTTTGATGACTATTTTCTGGAAATTCCACAAAAATTATTAAATAAATCACAGGTAAATACACTAAATTATAATAATAAAATAAATATATGCAGTGATTATTTACATATCATGTCACAAGTGAATAGGTAAGAATAGTTATAAAAGAGGTAAACAATAATTTCTGCGCTGGCATTGATGGCATCCCTGATGCAATTTTAAAGAAATTTGTAGAAAATATAATAAATCCACTTACGCACTTAATACAGAGTTCAATTCTCTCAGAAACTTACTCGGATATTTTGAAGTTATCAAAAGTAATTCCAGTGCACAAAAACGGTTCAAAAGATCAATTAGATAACTATCGTCCTATTACCTTACCAACTGGTATTGCAAAAATTGTGGAAAAGATCATGTATAAGAGACTGATAAGCTTTATAGTAAAAAATAAAATACTATCAGACTCACTACATGGATTCAGAACGGAAAAATCTACACATATAGCAATTTATGAATGTACTAATAGTATACTGAAATTAATTGACAATAAGGAACATGTAACTGGCCTATTCTTGGATTTATCGAAAGCATTTGATGTTGTTGACCATAAAATCCTCCTTACAAAACTAAATCAATGAGGTATTACATTTCTAGCTAATAATTATTATTATTATTATTATTAATCTTGATTGGTCACATTGGACCACTTGAGTCGTTCCACAATCACTTCTTTGATGGTAGTACTGCTTGGTTCTTGCGCTCTTTCCAGTACTTCTTCATACTTTCAGATCGGGATTTACTCAACTCATCTGAAATCTCCATAGGCTTTCTGTGTGTCATTTCTGCAGAAAATTTGTGAGTTTTAAGAATGGTGTTAATTTTATTTTTCTCCTCGGCATCTGTTATCTTGAGTCCAACTGCTTTGAGATCTTGTTGGATTTCTTGGATCCATTTTCCTCCAGTTTTCTTTCCTAGATTTCTCATCACCAGTTGGCATACAATTCTGTTTTCTGGAAGCCGTAAGATGTGAAAAAAATATGAAATTCTTTTCTTCTTCATTGTGCTGGTGATTGGATCAATCTCACGATAGACAGTTTCATTTGGGAGAATCCTCCAGACTCCCTCAACCTGATACTTTTTAATTATGCACGTTCTAATGATTCTTCTTTCCGTTTTGAGGAGCATAAACAAATAGTAAGCTTGAGACACAAGGATGATGGAACCAAATTACTTAATGAAACATTGCTTAATGAGGGAATTATTAAATTTGGAATACCCCAGGGATCGGTTTTGGGCCCACTACTCTTTCTTCTATATATCAATGATATAACACAGAACGTTGATTCTCATCAGGAAATTTTGTTTGCGGACGATACAACACTCGTAATAAAAGGTGGAACTAAACAGGTCTTACAGCAGTCTGCCGACTCTGTTACAGAAGAGTTAACCAAATGGTCTCAAGATAATCGCCTCATAATAAACTATAAAAAAACAGTATGTCTAAATTTCCACACTCTAAAGAATAGGAATCCTGCGATGCCGAATATAACATTAAATGGTCATCAAATAGAAAATAAATCAGAAACAAAGTTTTTAGGACTATGGATACAACATGACTTGAAATGGAATAAACATATACATCATCATCATCATTTCCCCTTATCGAGCTCCTGCCGGGTCGGGGTATTTATGGCACTTCTCCACTTTCCTCTTTCCTTCCACCATTCTTCTTCCACGATCTTGTCCCAGTCCAGATTTCTTTTTCTTACGCTGTTCTTCACTGAATCAATCCACCTTCTTCTAGGTCTTCCTCTTGCTCTCTTACCCTTGCACTTTGCCTCCAGCATCTGTCTTGGTATTCTATTTTCCTCCATCCTCTTTACATGTCCAAACCACCTAGGTTTATTCTTCTCAATTCTCTCATTCAGTTTTCCCATCCCAACTTCCTTCCTAACATCTTCATTCCTCACTCTGTCTTTCCTTGTCTTTCCTATCATACTTCTTAGGAATTTCATTTCACTGGCTTGGATTCTACTCTCTTGCCTGCTTGTCAGGGTCCAAGTCTCAGCTGCATAAGTTAATATGGGAACAGAGTACACATTATACATTACCTCCTTGCTTTTCCTTGGTACTTCCTTATCCCAAACAAGTTTTCTTACACTTTGATAGAATGCATTGCTCTGCTGTACCCTCCTGCCAATCTCCATGTCCAACCTACCAGTTTGCATCAATTCACTTCCTAGGTATTTGAACGTGTCCACAATTACCAAACTCTGACTTCCAATTTTCACAGTGCCCTTTCCTTGTCTTTCCCCTCTTGTCATAAGCATGGTCTTGCTTTTCTCTATACTAATTTTCAGGCCGTGTTTCTGAATATTTTCGTTCAGTGCATCTAGTGGTTTTTGCACTTCTTCGGTGTTCCTTCCCCAGACCACAATATCATCTGCAAATAACAGTAACTTCATTTCTTTATGTCCATATGCTTCCTTTGTTTCCTTTACAATTTCATCCATCACCATTATGAACAAGAGAGGTGACAGCACACTCCCCTGTCTTAGTCCAGTCTTGTTCCTAAACCAATCTGTCTTTCCAACTGGGGTCAGTACCCTGCTAACACAGTTGTTGTACATTGCTTGCACCATTTCAAACATTTCTCTTCCCAGTCTCTTCTTAACCATGGTTTCCCATACCCTCTCTCTGGGGACACTATCATATGCCTTTTCTAGATCCATGAAAGTCATGATCAAATCCTCTCCATATTCCCAGTTTTTTTCCATCACCTGCCTCAAGCTAAAGATTGGGTCCACTGTGGATCTTCCACTCCTGAAGCCATACTGTTCCTCTTGCAACTCTCCTTCCACCTTTCTTCTCATTCTTCTTTCTAATATCCTTTCCAGTATTTTTACTATCTGTGATATGAGGGTGATCCCTCTATAGTTATCACACACCTTCTTGTCCCCCTTCTTAAACATTGGTATTATTAGCCCTTTCCCCCTGTCTTCTGGTACACATTTCCGTTTCCACACACACTTTAGCAGTCTATACAACCATTGCATACCAACAGGTCCAGCAGCCTTTATCATTTCTACACTGATTTCATCCACCCCTGTTACTTTTCCCATCTTCATTTTCTGTACTGCTAATTCCACCTCCAGCATTGTTATATCATCTTCTGTTATAGAGTCGTCAGGTTGTGTCACTTCCATCTCACCAGTACAATTGCTCACATTCAATAGCTTATCGAAATACTCCTTCCATCGTCCCTTTATCTCTTCTGGGTGTGTTAACAACTCTCCATCTTCCTTTTTTACTAGCTTTGTAGTAACTCTTTCTTTCCTCTTTTACTTCTTAGAAGTCCATACAGCATCCTTTTACTGCCACTTACATCTGTTTCCATTCTTCGTGTAAATTCTTCCCAACTTTTCTTCTTTTCTTCTCCTACCACTTTCTTACACCTCCGTTTGCTATCGTGATACATCCTTTTGCTTTCTTCTGTTTGATCTCGGTTCCATTCTTTCCATGCCGACTTCTTTTCACTGCTTTCCTCACTTCCTCATTCCACCACGGTGTCTCCTTCTCTTTCACTCTTGTTGACGTCCTACCACAAGCACTCTCTGCTGCATCAACAAATGCCTTTTTAAAGTGGGACCATTCCTCGTCTATGTTTTCCACTTCAGCAACTGGGATTTGTTGCTTCAATCTCTCCTGAAAATCCTCCTGTAGTTTTGTCTTTCAATTTCCATACTTTTATTTTACTTTCTCTGATCTCCTTTAGATTTTCCAACTTTTCCCATCTAAATTTTGCCACCACAGCTCTATGGTCCCCATCAAATGCTTCTCCTGGTAAAGCTGTCACATCTATCAGCTTTCTGCGATTAGTCCTTTCCACCAGAAAGTAGTCAATTACTGATTTTGTTCTTCTATCGCCCCAACCATATCTCGTAATTTTCCGGCTGTTTTGCTTCCGAAACCATGAATTACCCAGTCCATTCCTTTCACAAAAGTTTACAAGTTCCTCTCCTTCCCGTTTTTTTCCCATATCCATATGGTCCAATGACGTCTTCCTTTCCTTGGCTCTCGTTTCCGACTTGTGCATTCATATCTCCCATGATCACCACTTCTACATCTGAAATTACTTTTTCTACATCCTCCAGGAATACTTCAATATCTTCTTCTCTGTTTCCAGTCTGTGGTGCATACACTTGTATGAAGTCCATCATGTCATTTTTCATCTTAATTCTAATTTTCATTATTCTGTCACTCACACACTCGACCACTTCAACATACTCCTCCAGTTGTTTCGAGGTTATCAGTCCCACGCCATTTTTTGCCTCTTGGCCACCACTCCAGTATAATGTATATCCTTTCCTCAATTTCTTCCTTCCTTTACCTTTCCATTTCACTTCACTCAGCCCCATCAATCCAAAATTCTCCCTCTCCATGAAGTCTACCACCTCCTCCACCTTGCCTGTCAGGGTCATGACATTCATGATTCCCACTTTCATTTCGGTTACTGGTCGCCCATTTCTCACAGTTCCCCCAGTACCAAAAGAACTGTGCGTCGCCTGCAGGGTACGCCCTAACCTTCTCCGAATCATTTGAAGTGCCATTTCCATTTTAGGCTATTATTACGATGGGGTCGCCACTCCCAAAGGCATTTTATGAAGCTACTGCCAGCTATTACACAGGCCGCTCCTAACATGGGAAACAGACGCCCTTGCAGCCGCCCCTAACCTGGGAAACAGACGCTGCCGATTGATGCTGTACTCATACTATTCCCTGAGTACTGGGTTGCCTCTTCCGCAATCTCCACCGTTCCGAAGTCCATCTTCTCCGCTGCAGATCCCGTTGAGGTCTTCGCACGTAACCCTGTGCACGGGGCCTATGTAATACCCCATAGGACTGGGTCCTCACCAGAACTTAGCCGGTACTATAGTTCCATGGTATATTACAGTACCGTTGCCCACCCCCGCGACGTGGACGCGCCTGGCAAGAATTATCCATGTAGCCAATTATAATTGCCTCATGGACCGGGTTAAGGAGCTGTCTAAATCCAGTCTCCAGCCTACAATATATTTTTACTAAACTGAACTCTATGTGCTTTGCGTTATGTATTTTGAAAACTTGCACAAGCATGCACACATTAAGAAATAAGAGTTTAGTGCTTTTCAGTCGGTCAACACGAATGTACCCAAAAGAGATGGGTTATGCCCTAATCCTGAAATAAATTACATGAGATTAATAAAACACTAGGATGACCAGTTTCGATCGTCAAGCGATCATCATCAGATCCATTACACTTAGGCTACAACATCTATGTTTGAAATACAGGTGAAAATATTTACAATATGTACTTTTATTTAGTTGCAGTATTGGTACTGCAACTGTCAGTGTATGCTAAATACAGTATATATGTTAGGTGAAATGCTAAATGGTGATAGATATCCGTCGATTGTACTTTAGAGAGATTATGTGGTTGTAAACTATGGTTAAACTATAAAATTTTAGGCTAACTACTTATCTGATTGTCTTCCGTACAACAGCTACTCGCAGTTTTCGTGCTCACCGGAACTCACTGTGCGGTGGACTGCGGTGGTTATCTTAACGACTGGTTTTTCCCTGCTTTCTCCCCCCTGCTCCTATGTGCTGTGGGGAGTGATAGCGATGTGTTTATGTGAGGTGTTGCCAACCTAGATAAGATGTATGTTATTGAATGAGGTGGGTCTACAATTATTAAAGACCGTGGATTAGCCCTCGCCACGCGTGGAGCATAACCCATTCGAACTAAGCGTTGACGGTCTTATGAGGACGTCCCGGCACCTTTAATACTGCCGCGAATATGGGCCTTGGTTTATTGCAGAAGAAAAGTACATCGTACACCTGATCCAGATAACATTTACCTATTAATAACCCCCTAATTTCCCACCCCCCCCCCCCTTTTTTTAAATCTAGCTTGGCTGTGTCGCTAAATTGTGTTTTGTTTCCGACAGGGTGTGTTTTTTAGTAGCGTGAAGAGGGGTGAGCTCTCCATGAACGTGTGTTCATTTAGATTGTTGGGATTGTTTCGTTTGGCTAGGTGTATCTCGATTGCTTCCTTTATGTCAAGAGCTCTGCCTTTCGATTCGTGATGGATTATTTTAAGGTCCGACTCTATGTTGGTAAAGCTGTGCCCTGCGTCACACATATGTTCGCACACGGTTGAATGTGTTCCGTATCTTATCGCATTCCTATGTTCATTATAACGTGTGTCTACTCGCCTTCCACTCTGCCCGATGTAATTAGCTTGACAATCGGTGTCTTGGCAAGTTATAGAATATACCCCTGACCTTGAATACGGGTAAATATGTGTTTGACCGTTTATTCATAAATCCAATTTAAGGGGCCCATGGGGAGGGGTGACATTCTGGGGGGGGGGGGAACAGGAAAGAAAGTGTCCTAACTGATTATCTGACTGACTCACTCATCAAACTCAGGGGGAAAAACTGCCTTAAAGTAAGTAAATAGCTGTTCGACAGTTTTTTTCATAAATCAAATTTAAGGGGTTCATGGGGAGGGGTGAAATTCTGAAAAAAGAAAATTGAAAGAAAATGTCCTGGCCAACTCACTCACTCAGTCACTCATCATCACCCAGCCAAAATTATTGAAGTTAGAAACATGACAGTTTGGGGATATGTTCATTGTATGTCAAAACCATCTACTAAGGGAGGATTTTCGGATATTCAGGTTCTAAAGGGGTCTTAAGGGGGTTAAACCTGCATTTCAATGAATAACAATATCTCCCGATTGGTTTCATTGCGGGATGTGATACACGGCATATAAACTCATCATTAAAAAGTAAGAAGACACGTTTCTGAGGGTTTTTCGATGTGGTGTATATTATGAGGTGAAAGGGGCCCTAGGAATCAACCTGGGGAGGTCTATAAATATGTAGACCTGGACAAAGGGAGTGTGATGTGATGATACTAACCAACAAAATCAGTAATACAAGGATTCAGCAGAAGAGAATCCTCATAACCTCTCCACTCCAACTCCCAACACTGACCTGCATGTGGTGTCCCCTGCTAAGCTGAGCAACCCAGTGGAAGGTTGGGCAATCAATCCCAGCGGGAAACTGGGTCAGTGAACAGACTAGTGTTGGGGGGGGGGGACTGAGAATTCTTTTCTCAGCTCTTTCACCTTTCTGAATAACATTCAGGATTGTAATTCGAGGATTTATCCTCCCCTCAAGGTGTAACCTTAGATAGTCGACCATGAAAAGTCATTTGAAGAATAATTCTGCCGTCTGTAATGATAGATTACAGAAAAGACAGCATTCGGATACGGTGGGCTGTCATGCGGAAGATAATGACAAATCGGAGCGTCTGAAAACTCATCAAGTAGCAAACAAACAAATATTATGGAAAATCAAACCTAAACAAGTCTCATTCTTTTCTACACATAATGTTAACTCTCTGGTTCAAACTGGAAAATTGAAGATCATCACGGATATCATGCGAAGTCATAAAATTCTAATTATGGCCCTTCAGGAAATTAGAAATAGTGATCAAGACCATCTGGAATCACAAGGATACAGACTATATAAAGGAATTCCAGGAAAACGAGTTATGAAAAATTGTCCACAATTTGGTAACGGATTCTTAATAGATCTCAGAATCATTGACTCGATAACAGAATTTAAATCTCAATCCTCCAGACTTACGACCCTAACTTTGAAATCGGCAAATAAAACATATACAATTATTAATGCACATGCTCCTACTATCAAAAAAACAACACCATTAAGGACAGAGAAGAAGTACAAAAAAATTCTGGGATCTTTTGGATCAAACTTTAATAAACATCCCTTCATCAAACATCAAAATTCTCCTTGGTGATTTCAATGCGCAACTCGGACAAGAAAGAAGATATAGAGATATCATTGGAAAATGGACAGCACATAAACGAACCAATAAAAATGGTCAAAGATTAGTCGAAATTTGTAGAAACCACAAATTAATCTCTAAATCAACATGTTTTAAAAGACAGCCCCATAAATTGAAAACTTGGAAACATCCTGACTTCAGAAGGGGAGAATGGCAGTTGGATCATGTCTGCATGGATAAATTTCACCATCGCGAAATTCACAATGTCAAGGTTTTAAGTGGAGTTGACTCAGGATCAGACCACTATGTGGTAAAGATAAAAATAAAATTAACTCCAATGGCCAAGAAAAAACCTAATAATAACTATAGGAGGAAATTTGATCCATCTACCTTAATAAAAAATATAGAGTACTGTGAAAGAACAGGAGAAGAATCTCTCAACACTAAAACATTGGACGAATTAATCACTAAATTAAAATCAATAGCAGAGGAGTTAGCACCAATAAATCCAAGGAAAAAATATGAATGGTGGAATATAGATTGTGATCAAGCAATAGAGAAAAGACACCAAGCATGGATAAAACATCAAGCTCTAAAGTCAGAAGAATCAAATTTAGAACTAACTATACAAAGAAAATTAACCCATAAAATCATCAGACAAACGAAACATAATCATCTTAAGAATACACTGGAAAAGATAGAAGATGATTTCAAGAAAAAACAATCTCGAGATTATTACAAAACATTTGGTAAATATCCTAAAAAATTTGAAGCTCCAACATTAATGTTGAAAAATCAAACGGGAAAATTAGCACATTCTAACCAAGAAAATACAGAGATCCTTGCAGAAGCATTCGAGAAACTGTTAAATTGTGATGATCCACTGGAAACCCTGCAAGTAAACACTGATACACCTATTTTAACTTCACCTGATTTAATAAATCCTCCAAACATTAATGAAGTAGAACTCGCAATTAAAGAACAAAAAAATTACAAAACTTGTGGCGAAGACTTAGTCTTTGCTGAAATCTGGAAAAATGCTGGTAAACCTGCGATTATAAATCTTCATCAACATCTAGTTAAAATGTGGATTACTGAAGAAATTCCTGCACACTGGACCATAGGAATAATCCATCCATTATTTAAGAAAGGAGACAAAACGAACCCAGATAACTACAGAGGAATTACCCTTCTGGACTGCACATATAAAATTTTCTCTCGCATAATTTACAACAGGATCAAAAACATTCTGGAACCACAACTTGGAGAATATCAAGGAAATTTTCGCCCTTGCAGAAGTTGTCCAGACCAAATCCTTAGCCTGAAATTAATAATGGAATATTACAAAAACAGAAATAAGCAACTCTCTATCTCTTTTATAGATTTCAAAAAAGCCTATGATAGTATTCATAGACTGACACTGCTAAAAATCCTCAGATCATACGGTCTCCATCCTAAATTGATAAAAATCATTCAATTAACATTAACAAACACAAATTCGAAAGTTAAATTTAGGGGAGAAATATCAACAGCTTTCTCAGTAAAAACTGGTCTCAGACAAGGTGATGGATTATCCCCTCTGCTTTTCAATGTGGCTCTTGATTATATCATGAAGGTTTGGCAAAAGGAAAACCCTCCTAACATCAAAATTGGAACAAAACCATCAATAAAAATAAACTGCTTAGGATTTGCAGATGATTTGGCTCTTTTAGCACTAGACAAGGAAGAGGTTTGTACTCAGATCACTAGTCTCCAAGAAATCGCTCAAGGGATAGGATTACAGATATCCTTTGAAAAAACTGAGATCATGCCTATGAAACCCTTAGATATAAATGAAGTCTATATAAATGATCATAAAATTAACCTAGTTCCTCAGTTTAAGTATCTTGGAGAAATTATAACACATAACTTAAACGAAAAAGTAACTTGGATAAATAGAACAAATAAAATGAAAAAGGCACAATCTCTAACCTGGTCAACATATAATAAAAAAATGCCTATCAATAGCTACTAAGATCCAACATTATAAAACTGTAACTCTCCCAGAAGCCACTTAAGCTTGTGAAACACTGTTCCAAATTAAAAATGAACAAAGAACTGATCAGCTCCTCAAAACAGAAAGAAGAATCATTAGAACGTGCATAAATAAAAAGTATCAGGTTGAGGGAGTCTGGAGGATTCTCCCAAATGAAACTGTCTATCGTGAGATTGATCCAATCACCAGCACAGTGAAGAAGAAAAGAATTTCATATTTTTTTCACATCTTACGGCTTCCAGAAAACAGAATTGTACGCCAACTGGTGATGAGAAATCTAGGGAAGAAAACTGGAGGAAAATGGATCCAAGAAATCCAACAAGATCTCAAAGCAGTTGGACTTAAGATAACAGATGCCGAGGAGAAAAATAAAATTAACACCATTCTTAAAACTCACAAATTTTCTGCAGAAATGACACATAGAAAGCCTATGGAGATTTCAGATGAGTTGAGAAAATCCCGATCTGAAAGAATGAAAAAGTACTGGAAAGAGCGCAAGAACCAAGCAGTACTACCATCAAAGAAGAAGTGATTGTGGAACGACTCAAGTGGTCCAATGTGACCAATCAAGATAATAATAATAATGAGGTAAAAGGGGTGAAAAGTAGGGATTGAAAGATTCCTAACTGAGCGTGTATCTCTTAAACAACATAGGCGAGGAGTTTGAAACTCAGCGGAAAAAAATCAGCATAAAAAATAAGTAAATGTGTTTGACCGTTTTTTCATAAATCCAATTTAAGGGGCCCATGGGGAGGGGTGAAATTCTGGGGGAGGGGGGAAACAGGAAAGAAAGTGTCCTAACTGTTTGACTGACTGACTCACTCATCAAACTCAGGGGGAAAATCTGTTTTAAAGTAAGTAAGTAAGTAAGTAAGTAAATAGCTATTCGACAGGTTTTTTTTTATCAATCAAATTGAAGGGGTTCATCGGGAGGGGTGAAATTCTGAAGAAAAACAAATGAAAGAAAATGACCTGACTCATTCACTCACTAATCATCGCCCAGCCAAAAATATTGAAGTTGGAAACATGGCATTTTGGGGATATGTTCGTTGTATGTCAAAACCGTACACTAAGGGAGGTTTTTTGGATATTCAGGTTCTAAAGAGGTCTTAAGGGGATTAAACATGCATTTCATTGAATAACAATATCTCACGAGTGGTTTCATTTGTGGATGTGATACTCGGCATATAAACTAATCATTAAAAATAAGCAGATATGTGTCTAAGGGTTTTTCGATGTGGTGTATTATTATGAGGTGAAAGGGGTGAATAGTGGGGGTTGAAGGATTCCTAACGGAGCGGGTAGGCCTATCTCTTAATCGACATAGGCGAGAAATTTGAAACTCAGCGGAAAAAATCAGCTAAATAAATAAGTAAATCGGTGTTCGACAGTTTTTTCATAAATTAATTTAAGGGGCCCATGGGGAGGGGTGAAATTCTGGTAAAAATAATTGAAAGAAAATATCCTGTCTGACTCACTCACTCACCCATCACGCCCAGCGAAAACTATAAAAGTTGGAAAAATGAAATTTTGGGAATATGTTCGCTGTATGTCGAAAACGTCAACTAAGGAATGTTTTTTGTTTATTCGGGTTTCAAAGAGATGTCAAGGGGGTAAGCGTGCATTTCATTGAATAACGATATCTCATGAGTTGTTTCTTTGGGGATGTGATATTCGGTATATAAACTAATTATTAAAAATAATCAGACATATATCTAAGGGTTTATCGATATGGTGTATTATGAGGTGAAAGGGATGAAAATTGGGGGGTGAGGGATTCATAACGGAGCGTGTATCTCTGAAACGACACAGGGGAGAAGATTGAAATTCGGCGGGAAAAAACAGCTTAAAATACAAGTAAATGAGTGTTCGACAGTTTTTTCATAAATCAAATTTAAGGGGCCCTTGGAGAGGGGTGAAATTCGGGGGGGAAAAGAACAGGAAAGAAAGTGTCCTAACTGATTGACTCACTCACTCATCAAACTCAGGGGGAAAACAGCTTTAAATAAGTAAATAGGTGTTCGACAGTTTGTTTCATAAATCCAATTTAAGTGGGTTCATGGGGAGGGGTGAAATTATCAAAAATAAATGAAAGAAAATGACCTGACTGACTCACTCACTCATCATCGCCCAGCCAAAAATATTGAAGTTAGAAACATGAAATTTTGGGGATATGTTCGTTGTATGTCAAAAACTTCCACTAAGGAAAGAGTTTTGGATATTCAGGTTCTAAAGTGGTGTTAAGGGTGTAAACGTGCTTTTCATTGAATAACAATATCTCACGAGTGGTTTCATTTGGGGAAGTGATACTTGGCATATATACTAATCATTAAAAATAAGCTGACACATGTCTAATGGTTTTTCGATGTAGTGTATATTATGAGGTGAAAGGGATGAAAAGTGGGGGTTGAAAGATTCCTAACGGAGCGTGTATCTGTTAAACGACATAGGCGAGGAGTTTGAAACTCTGGGGAAATCAATCAGCTTAAAAATAAATAAATAAATAAAAAATAGGTGTTCGACCGTTTTTTTTCATAAATGCAATTTAAGGGGCCTATGGGGAGGGGTGAAATTATGGAAGAAAAACTTCCACTAAGGAAGGATTTTTGGATGTTCACTCCCATCGACCAACCAAAACTATTAAAGTTAGAAGAATTATATTTTGGGGATATGTTTGTTGTGTGTTGAAAACGTCTACTAAGGAGGGATTTTTGGATATTCAGGTTCTAAAGGGGTGTTATCGGGGTTAAACCTGCATTTCATTGAATAACAATACGACACGACTATGACGCGAGCGAAGCGAGGCTAAAAATGAGATGGTGGGTGTCTGTGTATTACTCAATCACGCAAGTACCACTGGTCCGATTTCTATGAATTTTACATGGAAGTAGCTGATTTACCTGGTTAACATATAGATTACTTTTGATTTGAATACTTTGCACTATTTAAAGATGGCGACCATTTTAGTGACGTCACTACACCATTTGGTTTCAAACTTTCATATTTCCATTTCAAATTAAAAGAGAACGCTAAGAAATAGCAAACTTTTTATTGCATATACGAGGTTTAAAATTACATTTTCTATCCGAAAGGTATCTCCAACGGTTATCGAGTAAGACCTAAATTTGTGCTATAAAATACGGTCAACGCCGAGCGGTGTAGTTGGACAAAATGTTCCATCCTTAATCTCCCTCTGCGCAGCACCTCACCTATCCCCTGTTTTAACTGTCACCTTCACATTTTAATTTATTTATGACTCGTAGCGAAGCACGGGTACTTCAGCTAGTAAAACATAAATCAAAGTACTCTGCTCGGCGTGCAGGACAGTCGTTCAATACATAATACATGTCTCTCAAAAGTAATTGAAGTTCCCACTATACAGAATGCATTCCTGTTTGTAGGGCTCCATTGACAACGTGAAGGCCGCAAACACCAAGGTTAACGAGTTGTTTGCCATCTGCATTATCTTCTATTATAGATGTACAAGGGAAGCGTGAGCTGTGTGAAAGTGGGAGGAGAGAGATCGGACTGGTTGGAACAGAGAAACGGCCTGAAACAAGGAAGTGCACTGTCACCGTTACTTTTCAATGTGGTAATGGATGACATAATGACCCGAGTGGCACCAGTAATTGGTGAAGGAAAGATTAAAGCAATGGTGTTTGCAGATGATTTGATGATTTGGGGAAACAAGGAGGAGGAAGTACAGGAGCAGTTGGACATGTGGGAAGGAATAATACAAGGATACGGGATGAAATTTAGCATAATTAAGAGTGAGATGGTGATCACAACAAGGAAGAAGGAAAGAACCACAACGGGAATAACAATTGGTGGGGAACAGCTGAAGAAAGTGGAGAGTTTCAAGTATCTGGGAAGCCTGATACAAGATAATGGAAGAAACGATAGAGAAATAAATGAGCGGGCGAGACAGGCAGAAGCATTCCGGAGGAGTGTGAGAAGCATGATATGGAGCAAGAATGTCCCTCAGAACAGCAAAAAGATCATATATCGGACGTACTTTGTCCCTATCCTGACATATGCCTCGGAGACCTGGGTTATGAAAGGAAGGGAGAAGAGCAAAATACAGGCCAGTGAGATGAGGTTCTTGAGAAGCAGTATTGGAGCTACAAAGAAGGACAGAATAAGAAATGAGAGGACCAGAGAATTAATGGAGGACGAACCATTACCGGATGGTATAGAGAAATCTAGACTTAGATGGTATGGACATGTAAAACGAATGGAGGAGAAGAGGATGCCCAGGAGGATACACGAGACGAAGTGGGAAGGAAAGAGACCGAGAGACAGCTGGCTGAAGGGGATGGAAGAAAGCGTGAAGAAGAGAGGAGAAGACTGGACAAGGGTGGAGGCTGAGAGATGGTGGGAAGACAGAAGACGTTGGAGAGGCTTGTGTTCCAAACAGACCCGGCCAGTGGCTGGAAACTGTGCAAGATGATGATGATGATGATGATTTGGCCACTGAACTTTTTTATGGAACTCAAATTTACATTCGGTCCATCCATAGACATATGGTACTCTTTCTAGCAAGTGGAGAGATTCCCAGGTTGAAAGCCTCTAAAATGTCTTGAGCTGTTGTGTGTTCCATAAAGATGCTGTTGAAATATCTGGTGTTAACTTCATTGCAGTTGATGTTAAGTTAACCCACAGATGGACCATCTGACCTCGCTGAACAACTTTGTTCAATGCCTCATCAAAACAGATTACATTATCACATGAAAGAATTTCATCTTGCAGTAAATTATGAAAGTATGGAGCCAATCCATAATTGATGACATATGAACATTTCGTGTTCCCCAATTGAAATTTTGCTGCAATTGCACTATAAGGGAACATTTTCCTGAAGTTTCTGAAATATTTAATCAAGAATTACGAGAATTTATTTTGGACGACATTAAGGGCCCAGTTTATTTCGGCACTTGTGACTTCATCTTTATCTTCTTAAGTATTAAATCCATGGATTGGTCTGCGGCAGTTCTCCAGTCGGCTCTATTTATAGCTTTCCTCTTCATCTCTTCATAGTTTCTGCATCCTACATCAGACATGATTTGCTGTACATATTGTAGGCGGGGTCTTCCTCGACATCTTTTGCCTTCAACCATTCTCTCCAATACCCTTATCAGCAGGCTATCGTGTCTCAAAATATGTCCTATCAGTCTAGTCCTCCTCCTCTCTATGCTTTTCCATAAGGTATAATTTTCCTCCACCTTTTTAAATACTTCAGCATTCGTTATTTTTTCTGTCCAGCTAATTTTTAGCATTCTTCAATAACACCATTGTTCAAAAGAATTTATCCTCCTTTTTTCTTCTTTTCCAATTGTCCACGTTTCGCAACCATAAAGAGCAATACTCCAAACATACGCTTTTAATAATCGTTTTCTGGTTTTAAGATTAATGGAATTTGTAGTGAATGAACGTTTCTTTTTGTGAAATGCTAATTTGGCTTGTAAAATTCTACATTTGATTTCTTTCTTGCTTCTTCCATCTTTGATAATTTTGCTTCCGAGATATTTAAATTCTTGAACATTTTCTAGTGTTTTGTTGCCCACCACTAATTTCATACTTGAGTCTTTCTTTTTATCGCAGACCATAACTTTCGTCATTGACTTATTTATTTTCATCTTGTATTCATCTTTATAACAGAAAGTTTCTACAGATGTCACAGTTCCTGAAGTAGAACTTGAAGGAGTTAATATGGTTAATATAAAATTCCTGACTTTCTAATACTTTTCGCCATTTTTTCCTGACTCACGCTATATTTTCACACTTTTTCCTGACTTTTCCTGACCAAAAACAAAATTCCTGACTTTTCCTGACTATTCCTGACTTTTCCTGCCTGTGGACACCATGCATAATCACTGGTGACGAGTCCTGGTTGTACGGGTACAACCCAGAAAGCAAATCCCACTCGTCACAGTGGAAACATTCCTTGTCACCAAGACCAAAGAAGGCCCACCAAGTGTGCAGCAACGTCAAAGTGATGCCGACTGCTTTCTTTGACTCCCACGGTGTGATACACCACGAGTACTCGCCCCAGGGTCAAACAATCACCAACGAGTACTACAGGAATGCCCTCTCTCGCCTATGTGATGCTGTGCGGCGCAAGAGACCGGAGTTGTGGTCTACAGGAAATTGACGCCTCCATCACGACAATGCTCCAGCACATTCCCCGCACTTGATTCGCACTTTTTTGGCGAACAAACAGACTCCTGTGATTCAACAGGCTCCTTACTCTCCTGATATGGCCTCCTGCGACTTCTGGCTGTTCCCCAAACTCAAGAGGCCATTGACAGGAACGCGATTTCAGACATTATGGCAGCAATGACAGCCAAGCTAAATTCCATTCCGAAAGAGGCTTTCCCGGAACGCTTCCAACAATGGCGGCACCGCTGGGGAAGTGTGTGGAGTCCCAAGGAGACTACTTTGAGGGTGATTAGGTTTCCAACGCTCCAGGTACGCCAGTTTTTTTCCCCGACCAAGGTTGAATACTTTCCAGACAGGCCTCGTATATTACTTGCAGCAATTGAGAACACTGTGATGAACCATTATAACTTACCATAATTATATTTTTTGTTATCTTTGAAAGTTAGTTTCAGGATCGAAGGGATACAATCATACCTGCCAACTTTCAAAAAGGGCTTTCAGTTAAACTCACCAAAAAATCTAACAAATTTCGACATACCCCGGCTTGAAACAATAATCCTCCTGAGCTACAAAATACAGTAATTTATGCTTTGAATAGGATATTTCAATGAAATCTTATCTATTTACAACATACGCTAATTATTTGTAGACAGTCAAGAAGCAGGTGTTGTGAATTTTGGTTTGGAGCATATATATAACAGGACTTCCTTGAAATAATATACCTAGGTAACTCACTCATCACTCACTGGAAATTGCTTGCACTTTTAAATTCATAGCTGTGGCTTTTTTTTAGCTTCCTGCAAAAAGTCTGGAAAAAAGGTGCTGGCATAACAGGGACCAGAACTCCTGGCCTTCAAAATAGAAACAGACTCCAGAGATTCATTCAGGACAAAATTCATGTATATTCTTCACTTCGAAAAATTTTGATTTGAACAGATTAATATAAAACACTACAGTAACCGATGACATTATAAGGGTCTTATTTTATAGCTTAAGTTGTGGCTTGCTTTGCTTTCTTTAGAAAGTCAATAGAGTATGTATGTGTATTGCTTCAGAACTTCTGATCTTCAAAATGGAAATGGCTTCCAGAGTTCCAATGGACATCGAAGACCATAACTGTGTCCTGTTCTTCTTAATCAGGCTAAAAATGTGTTCACATTCTGTCTTCGCAGTCAAGTACGGAGAAATATCAAGATGTTACACGATCGGCGCTGGTCTCAGCCATTGAATGAGATTCCCGTTGTTTTCACGTTAGAGCACTGAGGAAAATCGCAAATCGCGATTTACATAATCGGTGTCACTTTTAGTCGTTCAACGAGATTTCCATTCGCATTGCCCTCGAGATCGGGCACGGGAAAATATTGCATCATTACGCAATCGGCGCCGCTTGCTGTCCGTTTGACAAGAATCCACTTGACCTCGTCATCGAATGCGGCGAAATATCGCGATGTATCGCAATCGCTCTCGACCGTTGTAAGAGATTCACGTTGTCCTCGCGGTTGGACACTGAGAACGGGATAATATGCAATCGGCGCCGCACCCGGCGGTCCTCGTGATCACAAGTTCGCGATCGGGCATGGGTTTTATGATTTTACGCAACTGGTGTCGATCTCGGTCCGATTTACAAGATTCCCGCAAGCAAGTCGTGTGGGCAGCCGGCCGTCTTGAGGATGTGATTTTGGAGGATGAACGCTGGAAGTAGGTATAGAAATTTACGAATTATTCTGAGGGGATTGCTCGAATAATACAAGAGGGCACATTTTCATTTGAATTCGTATCACGAATTACACAACTTTTCGGGATAACCGGTTAGATTATCCTATGGAACCAACGCTTGAAGGAAAAATCGGCATATAACGGAATTTCGAATTAACCATACTGGATACACAAATTTACGAAACGGATAGATTTTTAAAATAAATTTATTTCGAAGCCCTTTTGAGATTTTTTTTTTCCGAAGCGGTATCATTTCGCAAGATTGCAACATTAAATTATTTCGCGTTATTTCTGAACTTATATTTGAGATAGTCTCCAAATTTAGAGGTCAATAACAGAAATGAGAGGTTTCTGTTTTGTTTCGAAAGTTTTCGCGAATAAATTAATGATATTTATTGCAACCAATGGTCAAATACAATAATAATTAAAATTGCGCACAATGAAGTCATGTACAGAATTCTGTTAATGTCACTGTTCTCTTACTACAAACTTTTGCGTGATATATTTCACACCACTTTCCACACAATTCACACATACAGTTCTCGTCTGGGTTATGTATACCTTCTTGCTGCACAGCTTGAAATGAAAACCATGAACAGCGAAACGTGTCATGAAATGGCAAAGTTCATACATAGAATTCCTCCACTCTGAGGTCATCCCGGCAACTGTCTGGTAGAAATCCCTCCAGATGTTGGTTTTCTTCTCTTTAAGTTCTTGCAGTAATAACTGATATTGCTTTGTAGATGGCAGTACCATTCTTATACGTAACTCTTATGTAAAATGGTTGTCTCATTAGTTCATAGGTGTCACGAAAAGTCAGGTTTCCTAATGAAAATGAAAATCTAAAATCTCTTCTTGATGCCGAAAATTTACGTCAAACCGATGTATACCATTCAAGGTATTCTCAGTATGCATTTCTTTGGGGATGGGCACGGGGAAATATAGCTTAAGCAATCGGCGCCACTTGCGTGAAACTTACTCCAACGCAATCTGTGAGCCTACTGGTGTGAATCGAACTAATCAACGCATTAAAGAACAAGCAAACGATTATCCCCGAGTTTTCATTCAACACAAACAAATCGATATCGATCGACTAGGATTCAGGCAAATCGGGACGCAACTCGTATTCCCAGTTGAAGACTGTAACAATCAGATGAATATACTTTAGGGAGATGTAACGAATGTGCGCTGGTCACACGGCAATGTGAAAGCTTGTTCTGGCGCGAATTTTATAAAGAAGATCTTGGTATGTAAATCCGTAAAATATTATAGTTCATCCGTAAAACCGTAAAACACACTCCCTTTCTGTCACCGTGGGTCACTGAGTGATGTCTTTGACATATTCTATATCACCCACAACTACACAACACTCTATTCACTTGCATAGTAAGACAACAGGTGTTTCCAACTACAGTCATTGAAAACACATTAGGTCCTGAAATATAGTTCTCATGTATAAGGAAACAAATGGGACAAAGTTAACCATACATAGCACATGTTGTGAGCGTATGTTTTCTTTACTGACTAGCAAAATATTGGAACTCATACTCCCAACAACCTACATAGGTTTATTTATCGACAAGTAGGGCACCTATTACTGGGTGCCTTATTTGTAGTCTTTTCCCATTCCTAAAGCACAAGCAATTGCATCTAAACCCACTAGTACACAGAAGAATAAACGGTAATAGTAATGACCCACCATCCAGTACGAAGTTGAGTTGCAAATCAATTGCTTGTATTAACTTAGTGTCAGCTTTAGCATCAGTTGACTGTTTTATAATATCCTTCACACCATGAGAAGTGAGCCTGAGGTTTTCAGGTAACTCCTTGTAATGGGTCAATGCAGAAAAACTTGAAGTTCGTGAAGCACTGTCCTAAAAAATAGATAGGACAAACATCTAATCAAAAATCTGAATGGAGATTTCTTACAAAACTGATCATAATAAAAAGGTAAAATAGAGGCAACATTATCAAACTAGAAAGGGAAGAAGCCACACTCTGGTTTGATTTAACCAAACTCATTTGAAATCAGTTATTACTAGAAGGGTGCTACAGTGCATTTCTCCTTCTTAACCACTATATCATGTATTGTGAAAACATGTTACAACATAGAAAATTGTCCAAACGTGCAAGCGTTGTTCAGAAAAGTTGCTTAGGTAGTATTTTATTTGCATTTTAATGCATGGCTTACATATCTCTGAAGGCCATTTTCTCACAAGTGTGTTTTGCCTTGTGTCAGTCTTCTTGTAGAAGTGCAACATTACTCAATTAGGCTACTGTATTTAATTGGTCCACCGAGACAATTATTGCCTTGAAAACTTAATTGTAAAATGTGAATTAAAACATTATTTTTTTTTCTCATTTTATTTAATCAAGTGTGAATTTTGCTTTTCATCAGCAAATCTCTGATATTACAGCTGTTCCTACTATCACACTAGCCAAAATATCACCAAAACATTGGGCTACCTAGGGCTGCATTACAAGCTCTTACCATGGTAGTTTGAGCATTCCTTGCCTGACAGTACATGGGAATGACAGTTATTTCATTATGTTGAAGCAAGGTCCCAACAGAAGAGATGATTATGATAATTGTTGTTTTAAGGGGCCTAACATCTAGGTTATCGGCCCCTAATGGTTTGGGTGATAGTGATAATGATGACGTAATGTAAACTATAACTAAAACTAACTACACACTTACATACTAGAAGAAGAAATTTTCAGAAATGTTAACTTCAAGGTCGTTAACATTTGACATTGTTCCGTATTGACAAGATTAAGTGAGCAGATAAATAATTATCCTTATATTTCAGGTCTGCCTAGTCAATACTTTTATTAAAATGTAATCATAGATCACATATATTCTAAATTACAAGGACATGTTTCGAGATCCTACATAAAATGATCTCACCAGCTTACAAAGTGACGGGCCCAACGTTCATAAAATTGCTCCATTGCACAAAAACATGTTAAAATAGGGAAGATGGCATGAAATGACAATGAAATGAATGAAGCCCGAAAACATAGGGGCTTGATATAAAAACACCATATAGCAGTACACTCAAAACAAAATTAAAAACATTGAAAGCTAAGATAACTTGTCACAGTTCATTAAAAACTAGATAAACAATGGCATTTAAAATTCACTGTCTCTTCTTGAAGCAGATGCTTAATGTCATGATCACCAAAATGCTTCTTTTGTGTCCAAACTGTGGTCAATTAAAATTCTTGATGGTTATAAAATGTTGAAAATATGTGCTGTTGTATGAAATATCACAATTCACAAATACTTTGGCAGCCCTTATTCAGGTGTATCATTTTACAAATATAGGTGGGAAGAATGGGCCACTATAATAAGCCAGAATCATAGATATAGTAGTGAAACTGTGATAAAGAAATAAAAACAAAAAATTAGAAGAATATTAAAAATATTAAAATCCTAATAAGAGAAGGGCCTCAAAAAGTAGTACTTCAAAAAAAGAAGAAGAAAAAGAAGAACTGGATAACAAAAGAAGAATATGGTAAATAAACAACAGGATAAAAATAAATGCCCTCAAGGATTGGCGGACTTGGAAAGAAGGAGAGCCAGGAATGACAGATAAGAAAGGGAAATGGGAGAGAGCCTGCCCCAAAATCAGAAAACGGAAGAGAACCGGCAACACCGCCAATGAGGGCTACTAGGCTCTAGCTCAGAGGTGGCCAAACAGCACTCCGGCTGCACTCCAGAGTGCTTCTGGGGCTGCCGGCCTTGCAGTTATGGTGGGGGAAGAGTATATATCTGTCTCTCTCTCGCTTGCTTTCATGTCTTACTCCCTCCTGTACTGTCTTTGCTGTGTCGGAGGTCAAATGATCGCAGTGTGGTGTACCTTATATTGCTATCTGTAGTCTCACTTGACATTATTTGATCGCAGGGATTAGTAACGTTAGAAATGGAGAAGTGGAAGTACGACTTCTTTTAAGAAAGAGTGGGAACAATTTTTTTTCATCTCGCACAACGGAAACGCGATGTGTGTTACATGCCAATGTTTTGTTGTTTGCTTGTGAGGGTATTCACTGGAGCGGCATTTCAATCGGAGACATCAGCAGGAATTTGGGGCTCACGAGGACGAAGAGCTTCAACTTAAATTGAACGAGTTGAAATCAACACTAGAAATAGGTACTGCACTCGTAAGCATCTTGTTTTCTTTTTTTTTATTACATTGTGATAAAATGGATTTCGTATCTTTAACAGTATGGTTTTTAATTGACAGGAACTTGGAATTTCGAATCCGACCTTACGAGCAAGTTACAAGATTTCCTTGCGAATAGCTAAAAACGCCAAGCCTTTTTCAGAAGGGGATTTTGTAAAAGTATGCCTAATTGATGCCGCAGAACAGCAATGCCTGTTGGAAGTTCGGTCAGGATATTTCACTGTCGCGTCACACAATAGCGCGCCGCATTGCCGACTTAGCTGAGGTTGTCCAAAGACAATTAATGGAAAGATGTGACAAGTTCATTGCATTTTCAATTGCCTTGGATGAATCGATGGCAATTGGTAGTTCGCATTGTAAATTTAGTTCGGCAGCATGGCCTGAATAATTGCCGATTCAAAGAATTTCTAGCATCTGTAGATGCCAAATATAGTGATGTGCCCTACCATTGTGAAGTGAGATGGCTCAGCAGAGGTGAAGTATTGCACAGATTTTTTTTGTTTTAAGAGAGGAAATCAGTCTATTTATTGACATGCTTGGTAAGCGAGAGCCAAAAATTTCTTATCCTCATTGGATAGCAGACCTAGTGTTTTTGACCGATATTACTGGGCACCTCAACGATTTAAATGTGTCAGTGCAAGGTAGGGATCAACTGATTACGGACTTCAGTGACAAAATTGTGGCGTTTAAAATGAAGCTGCAGTTGTGGAAAGCCCAATTAGAAATCAGGAAAACAGTGCATTTTCCAAACCTGGAATCCAGCCGCGAAGAAGCCGACTTTGACCAGTACGCGAGTGTTATTGAGGACTTACTGAAGCGTTTTCTACCAGATTTCTAGAATTTGCAAAACTTCTGCCTCTTTTTGACTTGTTTGTCAATCCATTTTCAATCTCTGTAACCGAGGTTCCGCACGAGTTTCAAATGGAGCTTATAAATTTGCAATGTAGCACAAGACTTAAGGATATTTGCCCGATTTAAACTCAAAATTCCTGCAGCAAGAATATCCAAAATTGCACAGGTAGGCCGCACAAGTGTTATCAATGTTTGGAGCAACGTATGTCTGTGAAACGTTTTTCTCTGCACTGAAACGAACAAAATCACGGCATCACGCTCTGTTGTCTGACGATAACCTGCGGAACAGCCTCCAGTTGTTTGTCTCACAAGCAATCGAACCGAACACTGAACATATTGTAAATATGAAAACAAATTGAAGACAAGGAAAATAAAATGTGACCCAAATTGCATTGTTATAAAATATGAGTCCCATGATACCTTATCAATATTTCTAATTGTTTCAATTCTGGCCACCTCGGGTAAAGCAGCTAGCATTCTTGGATGTTGCCCGGCACTGCCAAGAAATTTAATTCTGGTACACTGGGTACACTCAGTCTCATGAGGTAAAACTGAGAAGAGGTGGGTTCGATTCGATTCCCATCTCAGCCATCTTGGAAGTAGTTTTCCGTGGTTTCCCACTTCTACAAATACAGCCACCATAATTAAAAAGTTTATCAGACAAATTCTATTCACACACCCAAGTACCGCGATGTCCCAAAGCCACTACATCAATCAACAACAAAATGTTTTAATGCTAATCACGTAATCTTCAAGTACCGGTATGCGCAGAAACACGCGAACATGTTTACATTACGTTCGGGGCGAAGGCGATCCCAACTTGACTCTGTCCAACGCACCGGCAGTCAGGGCAGGCAGCCCAGACAAGAGAGGCAGAAACCAGCCTGCCGGAGTGCAGCGCTGCGCAGCTGGCATACCGAGGGTGCAAAGCCTGGCCGCCCCTGATGTAGCTGAAGCATTGGGCACGTTCAGTGGTCTAACCATTTAGTAAGCGCAATATGCTAGAGGCTGCCCAGTGACCCTGCTAGTGGATGTGACATCAGCGGACAGCAAGCATAGTTAGCAAGTATTTTTTCTGCTAGCTTGCTAGCGAATGGCTGTCTGGTGCAAGTTCAAATTTGTTACTTCTACCAGATGGTTCATTATACATTAAGTGCACGGATATAAAGAATTTCAAATTTCATACCCATATGACAAGTTATTTAATACAGGGTAAAGTATTAACATTATTTTAATTGATATTCTAAGGTGTAGGCAGATGTAGTGGCTAGCATACTTTGCCGACACCCCAGACAAGAACTTTAATTCTGATGTTGAGGTTGGAACGCGAGACCTTGTGAGACAAAAGTGGGAAGAGACAGCGGGTTTAAACCCAGCCGAAGCCGTCGGATTTTTTAAGAGCGTTAAAAATCCCTCAGTATGCCTTCCTTCGGAGGGGAAGTAAAGCCGGCGGTCCCATGTCATAGATTTATGGCATGTTAAAGAACCTTCCACTAATTGCACCTGTGTGAAGTTAAATTGGATAGGTTAAGAATGTAAGCAATGCTCTTAGGTTTCTACGTTCGTTGCCAAGAGCTGACTGAGGTGGCGTTGAGTAGCTAAGCCTGAACTTGGCCTAGTAGTCGCTTGGCGGCAAAAGTAGGAACTATTTGAAAAATTTTAAGTTGCAGTACTTAAATTTAAAAAAAACAGATAGGCTAACACACACTAATACAGTCATCACAATTAACACCGGTTATCAGACAGATTTTACAAACACCCAAAGTACACGGGGCTACATGACCGCGTTGTCGCAGCCCCTAAACTTGAGAACCAACCACCAACCAAAAGTGGGAAGAGGTGGGTTCGATTCCCACCTCAGCCATCCTAGAAATACAGACTTCAGTGGTATGGTCATGTAATTTATTTATTTTAGTCAGCTGATAGAAAAATTCTATGAGTACGATCGGGAACAACACCTCATCTTCATCGATTTTCGACAAGCGTATGACAGCATTGACCGCGTCGCATTATGGGAAACGTTAGAGGAACTTGGCATTCCATCGAAATACATCCGTCTAATTGTAGCTTGCTACTCCCAGTCAACTTCTAAAGTACGGTTTGGCAATCAACTATCACCACCTATCACTATCCAAAATGGATTGAGACAAGGAGATCCATTGGCACCAATATTATCCAACTTGGCCTTGGAAAAAGTAAGCCACGACACTCGCCGAACGAGAGTAATGGAGATTGTGGAAGCAGATACAAATCTAGCATTTGCTGACGAAGTTGTGATCCTTGGTGACACTCGAGAGCAAATGTGCGCTGATACTTCCCGATTCCTCCAAAATGCAGAGAGAATTGCGCTGGAGGTGAACGAGGACAAAACTAAATTTCTTGGACTATCACGTCGTTGAACTCTCCCTCCTTACATTGTTGTAGACGGACATACCTTCGAACGAGTTGAAGAGTTCAAGTACCTGGGCTCAATATTAACCAACAAAAGTGAAGTGACGAAAGAAGTACATCAACGCATAACAAGTGCTAATTGCATGTTCTTTAGTCTGAATAATCTCTTCAAATCTCGTCTGATATCTCAGAAGAAAAAATTCCATCTGTACACGACACTGGTGACACCAGCACTTTTATACGGTTGTGAAACTTGGACGACATCAGCAACGACAGAAGAGTCAATATATGCGTTTTAAAGAGAAGTACTTCGAAAAATGTATGGACCCATCTACAATAGCATGGATGGTAAATGGGAGAGAAGTAAGAAAGAAGACCTGTACCAGAGGTTTGGAAAGCCACACATTGGACGAATATTGGGACAGAGGCGACTACAATGGTTTGGACACATCTTACGAGCGGACGGATCCCTTTCTAAGAGAGTCCTCTAATCTCAACCCATGGGAAAACGCCCGAGAGGACGCCCAAGAACACGAAGAAGGATCGAGTGACAACGAAGTGGAACCGACAGCTAGAGACCAGAAAAGATGGAGTGCCTCTTGTGATTGACTGGCTTTCCTTTTCTTGGATTTTTTTGTTTTTTGTTTGTGTTTTGTAATGTTTTTTCTTTTGTAATATTATGTTTTTTGGTAATATTTGTAATATTTTCTTTTCCTATTGTCCTTCTGCTGTAGGCCTAATGCAATAAATGATGATGTATGGCTTTTAGTGCCGGGAGTGTCCGAGGACATGTTCGGCTCGCCCGAGTCTGTAGCTGCTTCCAGCAGACACCCAGAGGGTGAGCTACAAGTTCCATTCAATTTCAAGGAGTTCCAACTTTCGCTACCAGATGTCAATGATACCTAGTGGTGAACGTTGGAACTTTTATAGAGCGTTCCAACGAAATCTAACCTAGAAATTTAGCTCCACACAAAACAAGCAAGCTTGTAGTTTAACGTGACCGTTAATCTCGCGATCATGAGCCACGGGACCTCCTTTTTAGCGTGGAATCCGAACCACAGGACATAGCATTTCACTTCGAAAATCTCACATGCATTGACCGGGAAGATGCTCCACACAAGTTTAGTCTGTGGAAGGATCTTTTACATGCCATAAATCTATGAGATGGGACCGCCCGCTTTACTTCCCCTCCGAAGAAAGGCATACTGAAGGATTTTTAACGCTCTTAAAAAATCCGACGACTTCGGCCGGGTTTGAACCCATTATCTTGGGGACAGCAGTTCAGCATGTTATCAACTACGCCACCGAGAATGCATAACACAAGAACAGCTAAGAAACACTTCAAACTGAACGTAAGAGGAAAAAGACCAAGAGGAAGGTGAAGGAGATGGTGAATAGAGATAGTACGATCAAAGGTGGAGAAGTACGGTTTCAACTGGGAAAATGTCCCAAAAACAAATGGTGTACCAAGATTGGAAGAAATGGTGGGCAATTATTTGCCACTCCCTGGAAACTGGACATGCAAAATGATGACTAAGATTAAACATAATTTAATTAGGCCTAACATAGCAAAACTTAAGAAGGATAGACAAGTATTTCATTACAATGGAATCTATTTTGAAATAAATTGTTTAGCAGTTTCAGCAATATCCTTATCAACGAAATTATTACATCTCAAAATACACTGACCGGCACGAAAAACGCAACACTTCAATTTCTTACAAAAACTCAAATTTATTTTACATTTATGACACTAATCTACTATATGATGATGGAATATTGTAGTACGGTCCCATGTAGGTGTCTTAACAATGGAAAAAAAAAAATGAAAAAAAAAAAAGATGATTATGAACAAATTTAAAAATTAAGCCAGAGATGCACACTTCAAGGAAAAAGCACTATAAATTCTGAAATTCGGTGCCCTCAACTTGAAATTTTGAGTAAGCTCCTAAAGGTATCTGTTTTGATTTCATACACTTCACACTTTACTTCACAGACCTCTGAGACTATCTCGGAGACCTCTGTTTGCATCTTCAATAGTGTGTATTGCCACCTCTTGCACCAATGACCGCCTTCAACCTTTCAGGGATGCTCCTGATTAATGCTGTAAGGTCCTGTTGAGGAATCATCTCCCATTCTTCCACGAGGGCGTTCCGTAGGTCCTGTAGGGTTTCTGGATAGCGCCGACTGTCTCTTCTCCCAAGCCGGTCCCAAACGTGCTCAATAGAATTCAAATCAGGGCTTCGAGCACGCCAAGCCATAGCATGAATCCCTGCTTCATCCAAGAACTCACAACATGTGACCGTGCATCGTCTTGCATTGGTGTGAAATAATCACCAATAAATGGAGCGAAAGGCACAACATGCTCCAGAATGATTTCCTCCACATACCTGATAATATTGGGTCCTGATAATATTGTTAGTGAAGAAATTAAACTAGGAGGTAGGGCCGTGGCACGATACTTGGAGGTGATGTTTAATGTGTCCATAAACAATGTGCAAATCACAGATGACTGGAAAAGAGCTACGGTAGTCCCAATATTTAAGGGAGGGAGCAGACTTGAATTGGGCAACTACAGGCCGGTTAGTCTTACGTCCATCGTTTGTAAACAGATGGAGCATCTCATTTGCGACTACTTGAGGGAATAGTGGGAAACATTATCATGGTTTAATGATAGGCAACATGGATTTCGGAAAGGTCACTCATGTGAGAGTCGGATGCAATCACTTTTTCAAGATATTAGCGAATCGTTAAGATGGAGTTTCAGTCGATACCATAGTTATAGATATTGAGAAGGCATTTGATGTCGTGCCGCATGACATGCTACTCCATAAATTAGCTTCGACGAAGATTGATGGAAGAGCAATTTTATGGATCCAAGAATTTTTGACGGGTTGTTCCCAGAAAGTGAAAGTCCGATTCTCGGATGAAATTAACGTAACGTCTGGTATCCCTCAGGGCAGCGTAATCGGAACTTTGTTATTTTTGGCGTTTATAAATTACTTAAAGATTATCTGGAGGGTTAATCAACAGCAATCCGTATGACACGGCAGTTATAGAATCTCACGCAACAAAGCCATCTCCAGTCCATCACCACCTAACATGCACAAGCTTGGATGGGGATGATCCCAGGACCTCTCATCAGCTTAGCATCTCCAAGTAAGTTTTCCTAGCTTGGCCAATCAGACCTGTATACAGTACAAATATGGGAACATAAAGTTAGAATTTGTCGTAATGTTTTAATTCAAGTCTTTTAATGTATATTTTAGTTTGTTTGTAATGAAAATGTTTTAGTGTGCATGCATCTTACTTTATGAAAATGTCTTAGATAAGTAGATAATGATCAATTGTACGGTATAAGGCTGAAGAAGAGTATATGTTACTCGAAACCTGTCCCTAACATGAACAAATAATAATAAACTCTTTAGTTTTTTAAGAAAAGATATTGATTGGGCGGAGATTACTTTACCCTTTAACTTGAATATATATGACTTACCAAATGGAATTCGCAGTGACTGTCGATTGTTTGCGGATGATTTTGTAATATATCGAAAGATACATGACTCACAAGACAATGCAGTACTTCAAGATGACCTGAACCTGGTCTATAAGTGGGCGATTGAAAATAAAATGAAAATAAACACAAGAAAATGTAGTCTCATAAAATAGGGAAAGTGCGAAGGCACGATTTTCAATATAACATTGGCTCGAAAATACTTGGAGAAGAAGATTCTTGCAAATATTTGGGCGTTCACGAATGGAATGATATGAAATGGAGTAGTCATGTAGGATGTGTAGTTTCTAAAGCTTACAAATCCCTGCACTTTGTAATGAGGGTATTAAAAGGAAGTAGTACCTCTGCTAAAGAATTAGGATATTTGTCACTTGTAAGACCTATTCTGGAATACGCCTCGGTGGTTTGGGATCCATATCAAGTAGGGCTCATAAATGAGTTGGAAATGGTACAAAGAAAGGCCGCTAGATTTGTGCTCAGTGACTTTAATCCCAGGAGCAGTGTGAGCCGTATGTTAAAGAAACATGGGTGGGAATCACTTGAGGCTAGGAGGATGAAATCTAGACTCTGCGCTATGTACAACACGTATACAAATCAACCAGCATGGGGTGAGCTTAGCAAACGTATGGGAAAGCCCACTTACATGGGTAGGAGCGATCATCCTTTCCAAGTTAAGGGCAGACCACAGCGAACAGATTATGGTAAATATTCTTTCGTAAACCGTGCCATTGATAACTGGAACTCTCTACCTTCCACTGTCTTAAGAGCCTTTTCCGAAACATATAGGTGTGTTTAAGAAAAGACTGACTATTTGTATAAATACTCCAGTTTAATTGTTAATGGATTGTTACGTATAATTATTTATTTGTTATGTATAGATTGTAGATGTAATGGAGAGAAGAAAACTGGATGTACTGGGCTTGGCAGAAACAAGATGGAAAGGAGAAGGTTGAAGAGAACTGAGGAAAGGGTACCGGTTGTACTGGAGTGGGAACAGTGAAGGAAGGAGCAGCGGAGTAAAAGTAGTTGTGAGAGATGGAATGAAGGAAGAGGTAAAGGGAATAAGTGATTGGATCATGAAGATCAGAGTAACTGTAAAGGGAAGAAGCCTGGAGATAGTCCAGGTATATGCCCCTCAAGTTGGATGTACAGCTCAAGAGAAGGAAGACTTTGAGGAGGAGCTACAACAGCAGTTGAATGGTCAGAGCATCATTGTCATGGGAGATTGGATGCGCATGTAATATGAAAATGTATTGGGAGCAGAAGGATGGGGCAGCAGGAATTAAGAAGGGAGAAAGTTGCTGGATTTTTGCAAGAGAAACAGTTTAGTGGTAGGCAACTCCTGGTAAAGAAAGAAAGCCACAAGGTAATGTGGTACAGCAGTGATTTAACAAAGAAATCTTTGGTAGATTACATGCTGTACGACTGGGAAATGTAGAGAAGTGTCAGAGATATAAAGGCAATACCATCAGAGGCTTAGATAGCGACCACAGAATACTTGTAATGAACCTGGGAGTTGTTAAGGACAGCAAGAGGACAGAGTACCAGGAAAGGAGAATCAAAGTATGGAAACTGAAGGAAAAGGAAGTCAAGGAAGAATTCCAGCAGATAATAAGGGAAAGGATGCCAACAGACAATCCTAAAACAGGGGAAGAGGAATGGAAGCAATTCAAAAATACAATGGTGGAAGCTGCAGAGGCAGTATGTGAAAGAACAAGCAACAGAAAGTGGTGTAAAGAGACACCATGGTGGAATGAGAGAGTAAAAGATGTGGGAAGGAAGAACAAGGCTTTCAGAGTGTGGTTCCAGGAAAGAACTGATCTGGCAAGGGAAGATTATAAGATAGAGAAGAAAGAAGCAAACAAGATTGTCTCAGAGGACAGGAAGAAGTGGATGGTAAAGTGGACAGAGATGATGGAGGAAGACAGCAGAGGAAATAAAGTACTTTATGGGATGGTCAAAAGTAAGAGAAGAGGTCTGCGAGAGGATGTGATAATGGTGGACACAAACGGAAATGAGGTACACAACAAAGAGACACTCAAGACAGTGTGGAAAGAGTACTTTGAGGATTTGCTGAATCCAAATGGTCATAGGGAGGAAGACAATGTATTGGAAGATGGAGAAGACAACACAGGAATGGAAAAGGACCTGACTTGGAGAGAACTGGAAATGGCTATAGACAAGATGAAAGGAGGAAGGGCACCGGGTGTGGAAGAAGTGAGTGTTGAAATGGTGAAGGCAGCAGCGGAGGTCGGGAAACAGTGGCTGTACCGTGTGATGAGGGTGGTATGGAAGGAGAAAAAGACCCCAGAAGATTGGAAGAAAGGATTAATTGTCCCAATATTTAAGAAAGGAAGCAGAAAGGAGTGCAGAAATTACAGGGGAGTCACACTCATACCACACTGTGCCAAGATATATGAAAATATATTAGAAAGTAGAATACGAGCCCAAGTGGAGAGAGAATTGAGAGAGGAGCAGTATGGATTCAGACCTGGGAGATCAACAGTGGATCTCATATTTTCAGTGGGACAGCTCCAGGAACACCACTACCAATTTGGAGAGGATCTGTTGATGGCCTTCCTGGACATCGAAAAGGCCTATGAGAGTGTGTGTAGGGAGAAGGTTTGGGAAGCAATGGAAAACATGGGAGTGGAAAAAGGGACTGTAGGCAGAGTGGAGATGTATTGTGAAAGTGTGAGTTGTGTGAAAGTTGGAGGGGAAAGAACAGACTGGTAGCAGGAAAGATAGAAGATAAGATGAAAGCAATGGTGTTTGTAGATGATCTCATGGTCTGGGGAAACTAGGAGGAAATTCAGGAGCAACTGAAGGCTTGGGAAGAAACAATGGGAGAGTACGGATGGAAGTTCAACATCAGTAAATGTGAGATCCTGTTAACGACCAGGAAAAAGAACAGACCAATGAGTGGGGTAACACTTGGAGGTGGACAGCTGAAGAAGGTGGAAAGTCTCAAGTATTTGGGAAGTAGAGTGGAGAAAAATGGGAGAAATGACAAAGAGATTACGGAATGTGGCAGACAGGCAGAAGCAGTTCTGAGAAGCATTAGGAGCTTAATGTGGAATAAAGATGTCCCACAAAAAAGCAAGGAAGTGTTATACAGAAGCTTCAGAAACTTAGATAATGAAGAAAAGAGACATAAGCAGAATACAGGCAAGTGAAATGAAGTTCCTACGAAGTAGGATCGGAGTAACAAGAGACAGGGTGAGGAATTAAAAGGTCAGGGAAATGGTGAAAGAGTAGCCCTTGCAAGGTAGGATTGAGACAAAGACTGAGGTGGTATGGACACTTAAAGAGAATGGAAGAGAAGAAGATTCCCAAGAGGATACATGAGATGCAGATGCAGAAGAAATGACCAAGGGGAAGACCAAGAGATAGATGGCTGAAAGGAGTCAAGAAGAGAGGCGAGGACTGGACCAGAGTGACAGCGGAGAGGTGGTGGGACGAAAGGACTAAGTGGCGAGGCTTATATTCCAAACAGACCCAGCCTGGGGCTGGAAACTGTGCAAGATGATGATGATTTAATTTGCCACTGGGGGACACACCCCCAATTGCAAATGAATGAATGAATAAAAAAATGAATGAATACCGATGTGTGGTAAGGCTCCCATTCTCCACGGAGAACAAATCCATCATTGCAGCCATACTGATTCATGTCCACACCATCACAGAACAACCTTGAAAAGGCGTCCTGGATGAGAATGTGCAGGGGAATACCTTACCCCGGCCTTCTCCAGACCCCCTCTCTTCCGTCAGGTGATCGGTGGCCAAATCGCGACTCATCGGTGAACAACTCTTGTTCCCATTGTTGAACTGTCCAGCCATGCTGCTCCGTTGCGAAACGTAGTAGAGCTGTGCGATGATCTCTGGTGGGTTCTGGGCCTGTAACTCGTCTTCTGGATTGAAGATTGGCTTCTTCCAATCTTCTTCGGATGGTTCTCTCATTAGCATCGACCCCTCGAACTTGGTAGAGTCGATTTCATGCTTCAATGGCGGTGGTGTGACGGTCGTGGAGAACTTGATGTTGTAAGAAGCGGTCATCTCTCTCCGATGTTGTTCTTCTCGGGCCTGTTCGTGGTCTCCTTGTAAAGCCTCCAGTTTCCCTGTACCTTTGTACGGTTCTGGAAATCGTGGAAGGTGTAGTCCTCAACACTTCTGCAACGTAATGCATGCTGCGACCATCTTCCACCAAAGCAACAGCTTTTGCAGCTGTTTCAGGGCTTAAGGTCATGTTTGCTCCAGAAAGCTAATTACGACCATCACAGGAAGATCCTACAAACACATGAGATTGAAGAAGGAACAATTCAAAGTACAACAATAAGCGCTATAAGAGCGGGAACACATTATTGGCTCACATCCAGTGATGTGTTTACCAGGTTGCACGGGAAAAACAATTAAGGCTAGTGCAGTCAACAATCGACACTTCATTGTTTGCTCGCAAAGCAACGCCAATAACATACCCCGTCTAAAAAAATAGATTGAAGGGCTTCACTTGATTAAATAGATAATTACACAATAATTACACATCATTTATTGTGTGTTGCATTTTATGTGCCGGTCAGTGTACAAACACAAAAATATTAGAGTTAACTGCAAGTGCACTTAAGCTAGCAACCCTCACATGGAGGAGCAAAGCCCTGTTCCCTGTCCATCTGCTCCAGCCATCACTATAGACATATGGCTGAAGCCAGTGCTCACTACTGCTAGCAGGATGACAGACATTCAGAGTGAGGATCTACAATCCATGACTGGTTTCTTTGGCCCTGTGATTGTTTGCTTCCACTTCACTGTTGTTCATAAGTACCTGCATTATAAATTTCTAAGCAGACGGCAGAAAAATTAAAAATCGAACCTAAACCGCCTTTTTTTTTTCTCTCCAAAATTGCAAACATTCATTCTAACCTAATTTTCACTACAATATCTATGATTCTGGCTTATTATACTGGCCCATTCTTCCCACCTATATTTGGAAAATGATACACCTGAATAAGGGCTGCCGAAGTATTTGTGAATTGTGATATTTCATACAACAGCACATATTTTCAAGATTTTATAACCATCAAGAATTTTAATTGACCACAGTTCGGACACAAAAGAAGCATTTTGGTGGCATCTGCTTCAAGAAGAGACAGTGAATTTTAAATGCCATTGTTTATCTAGTTTTTAATGAACTGTGACAAGTTATCTTAGCTTTCAATGTTTTTAATTTTGTTTTGAGTGTACTGCTATATGGTGTTTTTATATCAAGCCCCTATGTTTTCGCCCTTCATTCATTTCATTGTCATTTCATGCCATCTTCCCCATTTTAACACGTTTTCGTGCAATAAAGCAATTTTATGAACGTTGGGCCCGTCACTGTGAGCTGGTGAGATCATTTTATGTAGGATCTCGAAACATGTCCTTGTAATTTAGAATATATGTGATCTATGATTACATTTTAATATTGACTAGGTGAACCTGAAGTACAAGGATACTTATTTATCTTTTCACTTAATCTCGTCAATACGGAACAATGTCAAATGTGACGACCTTGAAGTTAACATTTCTGAAAACATGGGGGATGCCTGACATTGCAGGAAGCTTTATTTGAGTGTATTATATGAACAAGTCTACAGTATCTGCACACACAAGATGATAAACTTACCAAGGGTGGATTCATTTCAACATCAACAGGTGTAGTTGGAAAAGGAACACTGTAGAATAAGCCCAATAGGCCTATCAGCCTTTCATCTGGAAGAAAAGTGAAAAAAAATAAAAAAAATGAACTCTCATGTAAGACGTAAGTCCTATTGACATAAATCCTATAGAACACAGTCGATAACATAATAAGACACCGATTTCCAATTGGGTCCTGTAATGTAATAGGTATTATGTGTGTATATATGATATGTGTAAATTGTAAGTGTAATGTAATAGGTATTATGTGTGTATATATGATATGTGTAAATTGTAATGTTGGTACTGCTACTTAAGTTATGTTATGTTGGCACGTCTTAGAAATAAATCAGTTGAGTCACAAATGGACTAGAATAAAAGAGTCATTACACTGGCGACGAGTGGAAAACGGATTTAATAAAAAGAACCTTCAGAGTGCAGTGGTTAAAAACGTGAGATAAGTGAAAAGGACAAATAAATAGTGATTATTTGTAAATTACAGTTAAATGGAGTCAATTAATTACGACGGACCTTGATTTCGAAGGCTTTGAAACGGACGAGTGCATTGTTGAAAGCCGTGATCAGCTCACGGGAGCACCAGCACTTCAAAATATAATAAAGGAACTTGAGGACATTCAAATTATGGCCCAACCACCTTATTGGAAACTTGGACGTTTTCAATCCAAAGGATGAGAAAATAGAAGACTTTTACAGCAGATTCGAGGACTACTGTTTAATGAATAACCATGCGTTGGGTCCGGACGCACCGGCAACTGAACTAAACGATTCTTCCGCGGATGGATCAAACGCCGTGAGAAAAAAATTGTTTTTTTTAATCATTTAAATCGCGAAGTATGGGCAACTCTAAATCGTTTGTGCAGACCTGTGGAACCCAGAAATCTTACCCTTGTGGACCTTCAGAAAAGATTAAAGGAACATTTTAATCCTGCCGGTTTGGCGCTCGCTGAAACAGTGAGGTTTCAACGTATGACACAACTGCCATCTCAGACAGTTGCGGAATTTGTGCTTAAACTTAATGACGCAGCTCAGACGTGTGATTTTGGGAACAATTTGGACTCTTGTCTACGAGATCAGTTCATGTTTTGTCTCACATCAGACAAAACTAGAGAACGATTATACCAAGAGCCAAATCTTACTTATGATAGAGCGGTGGAGGTGACTAAACAAATGGAGAAGTGGCAAACACAGTCACAACAGATGGCCACAGAATGGGAAGGATATCAGGTCAGTAAAATTCAGCATGGGCCTGTAGGCCTATACAGTGAAAATCGCGGAGGTAGCCGTTTCACCAATAATAGCGGGACGCGAGGACGGACTTGGGGACGAGGCACTATCCCAGGACGCGGAGCTTTTGGTCTACAGTTTCAATCTCCGGCGCCAAACAGAGGAAAGGAAATCCAGGGAAATTCCGAACAAGTACACGCAGTACCTCGAGGTCAACACTTAGGGCGGAGACAACCTAGCAAGGCGTCACAAGGATGCTGGACATGTGGATCGTCAAAGTGTCACCCAGATAATTGCTGGTCCAAAAGTGTAAATTGTTTTGCGTGTGGAAAAATAGGTCATACGGCTCGTTATCATAGAGAGCAAATTAAATCAGTTGTCAGTGACAAAGGGCAACAAGAGGAGTGTAATGAACAATGGCGGTATGCTCCGTATTGTAGGGAATCAGCTGAAGCTATTGTTAGCGGCGACGGACGATCGGAACATACGTATGATGGGCCCAAACAGGAGCAATGTGAGGAAAGTATTCTGGACTATGATGTGAGTAGTGATTATGATCAATTAGTCATAAACAGGGTAAATGATGGGGATGTAATAGAAGAGTCATGTGAGTGGGAACTATCATTTAATGAGGAGAAAGAAGCAAGGGAAATGTGTAGGCTAGTAGATGAGGACATGTGTGTAGCAGAAGAAGGAATAGGATTTAAACAAAATGACACTGAGGATAGTAATAAAAACAGAAATAATGAGGTAATTCGAGATACTGGGAATTATGTGAACGGAGTGGAGGTAAACCTTGTTACACATAATGAACCATTGTTAGTGAAAGCCAATATTGATGGTGTAAAGGTATTAATGGAAATTGATACGGGCTCAGGATACAGTTTAATTCATGTAAAGCAGTTGCAAGAATTGTTTCCACATTTAAGTATTAGTGGATGTGATGCTAAACTTAAAACAGTAGATGGTAGCCCGATTAAAGTGGAAGGAACAGTTAAGGTTAGTGACAATGTAGGAGATAAACATGACCTGAAGTTGGTAGTATGTGACACACCTCAGTTGTTTTTGCCTTTGATTGGTAGGGATTGGTTGGAAGAAATAGTAGTAAATTGGAGTCGTGTAGGAGAAAGACTGGGAGAATGACAATTTAATGGGTTAAGGGGGGTCTCCGCCCAATCAATACAAATTTATTATTGGCATCTATTAATTTATTGCCATTAAGGACATGTTTCGGGCCTCATGGGCCCTTCTTCAGCCGCAAAAATTAATAACATATTCACATCCATCATAATACACAAAACACGTACACATTAAGAAAAACATTAAAATAGATACTAAATTAATTCTAAAATATTAACTTATCATGCTGCAAAAATTAAAAGTAACATTCAAATTAATTCCCAAGAAAACCATTCCATCCACATTATAAAAGGAGAAACAAGCACAGCTAAAATAGATACGTCTGGTCTTGGTGACCTTATCCATATTATGATCTATCAGGTGCCCTATTCAACAAGCCATCGAAAAAAAATTTGGTTAAAAATGTTTAAAAATATATATTGGAGGTAATTATAATGCGGCCAGTGGGCTTGCTGGCTCTCCATTTGTGTTACGGGTTCCTGTTTTAAAGCCGATCTTCATGACCTTGGCCCAGGAAATTGTCTTGAACCAAAGTTGGGCCGTTGTTATTTTCACATTGTCTGATTGGGTGGAGACATTACACTTTAAAGAAACCGTCATACGGAGCCTGTGATGGGTGAACCAGCCAGAGTTTAAGTCTGCTTCCCAATAAGCTCGAATTGAAGGAATTATACGACTGTCAGCTTCCACCTGGAGGCTTTACTTGGAAGTTTGAGGTGCAGGTTGTGTTACGTCTGACTGGGAGAAGTCAAAAAGAAAATAAATGGGAGAGTTAAGGTGATCAAAGAATCAGAGTATTGTCCTGAAATTAAAGCATTAATTGCCAAGTATCCTGAAGTATTTTCGACTGATCGTACTAAGATAATAAAAGGGTTTAAAGCAAAATTAATGCTCAAGGACGATGCTGTCCCAGTACGTTGTAAAGCCTGTGATATACCGTATTATGCAAAACAAAAAGTGACAAATCAGTTGAGACAGATGATTGATGATGGTAGAATGGTGCCTGTCAAATTTTCAGAATGGGCATCACCATTATTTCCTGTGCTGAAGCCGGATGGTAGTTACCGACTATGCGTAGACTATAAGTATTTAGCAGGGAGAGAGTTTATATTAGTTACAGATAACTTGCCATTAAAATCCATATTGTCACCTGAAAGACCCATGCCAGTAGTAGCAGCTGCCAAATTACAACGTTGTGCTACTACTTTAGCAGGATTCAAATACAAAGCAGAGTATAGGAAAAGTGAAAATATGTGACCCGCAGACATGTTGTCTAGACTTCCCAGTCAAGATGAAATTATAGAAAGTGTAAAAAGTGTAATAACTGAACTGTCAGGGTTACCCATATGTGCTGAAATTGTAGCAGATGTTACTCTTAAGGATCCTGTATTGACAAAGGCTATTGAGTTAACACAGTCGGGTTGGCCACAACAAGTGACAATGCCAGCACTCAAACCGTATTTTGAAATACGCTATAGCCTGTCAGTGGTAGAAGAGTGTCTTCTTTTTGGAGATCGTGTGGTAATCCCCTATAAATTAAGAAGTAAAGTACTGGATACCCTTCATGGTGGACATCCAGGTAGTGTAAGGATGAAAATGAGAGCAAGGAATGTGGTTTACTGGCCAAATTTTTCCAAAGATATTGACGAGTATATTAAACTGTGTGAACCATGTGCTGGAGTAAATTTTCAGGCGATTTCACCAATACAACATGTTTGGCCTTCAACGAACAGTAATTGGACTCGCCTGCACTTAGATTTCTTTTATTTTAATACTGAAGTGTATCTGATATTGCTTGACAGTCATAGTAAATGGCTGGAAATATGGGATGTTGGGGGTACCTCCTCCACAGCTGTAATTGACAGATTGAAAGCATGCTTTGCC
The DNA here is from genome assembly GCA_946902985.2 of Meconema thalassinum. NCBI lineage: Eukaryota > Metazoa > Arthropoda > Insecta > Orthoptera > Tettigoniidae > Meconema > Meconema thalassinum. Next base: position 936,246,764 of record OX336390.1, read on the forward strand.
ACGTTCGGACTTCCTGCTCAAATAGTGACCGACAATGGTCCCCCCTTTGATTCCTTCAATTTCTTATCATTTTGTACAGATAATAACATAATAGCTTCTAAAAGCCCACCTTATCATCCTCAGGCGAATGGCCTTGCAGAAAGGGGAGTGCGAACAGCAAAGACGGGTCTTAAGAAAATGCTAATGTCTGAATCAAAATTGTCAATTAAGCATAAAGTTTATAATTTCCTTTTCCAGTACCGAAATACGCCAAGCGCGGTAACTAATATCTCTCCAGCAGAAATGATCTTTACCTTTCCGGTACGAACACCTCTCAGCAAGCTGAAACCAGCTGCTAAACAGTCTTATGTGCCAAATGTAATTACATTTCAGATAGGAGAGCAAGTTCGTGTACGTAGGAGAAAGGAAGATATCCCTGAAGTGGGTACAGTGTTAAAAGCTCTGGGGCGAGGTACATACTTGGTAGATTTAAAAGGTAAACAATCCTTATGCCATATAAATCAAATGAATATGTATTATTCTAAGCCAAATACCCAAGTTGGGGAACAAAGGTCTAATCAAGATGTTTCAAACACAGACAAACTAGTTGTGCCCCATAACCAGACAACCATGTTAGCGAAACAGGCAACTCCGCTAGCAATAAACCTAGAAGCTGAAACTATACCTCAACCTAACCCTGAGGTAGCACCTGTATCAGAATCATCCAGTGAGGACATGAAATCGACAATTATCGTTCCCCCTGCTGGAACTCAAGTGCGCAGATCTGAGCGCATCTGTCGACCTCCTGTTAGACTGAATTTATAGATTTCTAATGAGTAGATATTGTCATTGAAGGGAGGAAAGAGTGTAATGTAATAGGTATTATGTGTGTATATATGATATGTGTAAATTGTAATGTTGGTACTGCTTCTTATGTTATGTTGGCACGTCTTAGAAATAAATCAGAAGAGTTACAAATGGACTAGAATGAAGGAGTCATTACAGGTCCTTCGAAATTAAGATACACTGACCAGAAACAAAAAAGTGGACCACTTGACAAAAATAACGTCTATAGACTCTGGTGTAATAATCTATTCTGTATATACGGCCTTTTTAAGGAATATTGTTCTTTTCGACACTCCACACACCCAATAATGAAAAGAGGGCCATAAACAATCATGTCTTGTTTGTTTATCATCTTGGAACAGGTTTGATGGATTTCTGGCGGGATGTTATGCCCTTTCCCTCAATGTTGGCTTTTAAGTTTTATGACAGGGTATTCATAAAGGATCACTGCCACATGGTTGCTTGAGAGGTTTGTAAGGAGATTCTGTAGGTGAAAGAAGCCTTTAAGCCGAGAAGAAGTGTCAATGCGCAAAGTCTTCGTTATGTGGCTAATGCCATTGGAGCTTCATATGGAAGAGTCCAACGTGATATAGAACACTATCGTGAGAGTACCACCAACAGCAGAAGGCTTGAATTAGGCTGTAGGAGGTCAACATCGGCCCAAGATGTTTCAAGTATTCCGTTACCACCATACAACCGCAGTTCAGGCCAGGAATTGACTTCAAACCATGAGAAATGAGAATGTTAGTGAAAGAACAGTCGGCGGAAGACCTGTAACAGGGCCACAGCTTGAGCGACACCACTGGACTGCCGAACAGTGACGATCTGTACTCTTTACAGACGAGAGTCATTTCTGCTTAACCCATTAGCGCCTACGGTTGCCATATGGTAATGAATGTCGCTATGTTTCTAAAGAGGCACCCACAAGCTGCAACAAGCGTTACAATGGATTGTTTGGTGCGTGAAGGTGTCAACAATGCACCACCATTATCAGTTTCACTTGTTCCGTCTTAATGTAATGTATACCGCTGTGTGAACATTCGGCTCGGAGCAAGACACAAATAAAATGGACGTTGGCTTCGCGTGAGTATATTTACTCACAAGTTTTATATTCTTCTTAGCTTTCTACTTCAAATTATCGTTTGTGAGAAATTACAGCAATTCGAACCATTATTAACAATGCTAAGACTGTTTAATTCAGCTGATGCCATATGGCAACCCAAGGCGTTTGTACTCGGTGACATTCTCTAAAAGATTTTTCTTCCTATATTGTTTTTGAAGAGGTTTCTCCTGGCAGCAGGAAGACCTCCAGTGTCACCGGCATCGTCCTCAGATAGCCGCATATCGATGTCCGTAAGATTTGACCGTACAGATCACCTCGTGAAACACAAGGAAGGACACAAAAGGAAGGAATGTGTTCTTAACAATTGTAAATCCATTGTAAGAACCCAGTGTTCCAAATGTAATGTCGGAATGTGTATAGATTGTTTCATCCCATCCCATACTCGCTAGTGTTTGAGAATACATTTCAATATTATTTCATGTACGAGTATAATAATAAATTTGTAAACTTATGATACCACCGAGTCTATGATTTATGGAGAAGTTTCGTTTCCTAGTCATTTCAGAGTTCTACAAATACAGGTATCCCAAGCGCCTAGGGTTGCAGTATGGCAACCGTAAATATTTCGAAAACTGGATTCATAATATCAAAGAATCGACATTACTTCTTTTATTAGACGATAAGAATGATATTAAGACATCCTCGTTAGTTAAGTACCTACGAACAGCTAAAACAAAATCTCCTTAAAAATGTGGTTTGGTTCTTCGAGGGAACTAAAGAAATTTCTCGAGTAGGGGTAGGTACCTACGCAAGATGATGATAATTGTTGTTTTAAGGGGCCTAACATCTAGGTTATCGGCCCACCTACCTACGCAAGAGGTTAGGCCAGGCCAGCAGAGATATCCTACATGTATCAGATAACGCATACAAGTTTTTAGGTAATCACTTACTAACGAAGGAACTAAATAAAATGAACGAGTATGCAAGCTGAGAGGTTAGGCCGGGCAAGCGGAGATAGCTTATGTTATCTAATACTCCAAACACGTAAATCAAATCAATTACATTGGCACTTGAACACTAACTTTACACTTTTAATACATACCTTGGCATATAAACACTTCCAACACAATGCATCCAAACAGGGAGCACCGTCACGTGAGGGGGCTACCGCTGCAGCAGTCACCCCGCGCAGATACGGGGAGGGGGGTGAGGGGAGGGGGGAAGGCGCGCATGGCAGGTGAGCTGGGTTTTGCTGAGCGACTGCTCGATGGCCCTTGCTACCCCATCTGCGATATCATGACGTTGAGGACTAAGAGCGGACTGGGAATTTTAGCAGTGGATGGAAAGATTTTTCTAATTAATTAACAGTGGCTAACTTACTTTTCATAAGTTTTCAAATTTCTCGTCATTTTCCAGGAGTTTTCCAGACCTAATAAAAATCCAGGAGTTTTCCAGGATTTCCAGGAGTAGTGGCCACCATGTAGCAAGGTACATTTGATGAGAGAAAGGCCAAGTTACAAATGAACTTGTTAGATCAGGCTGTTCAAGTGAGCAGGCTCAGATGGTGGATTCATTTGATGAAAATGGAGGAGGACATGCAATTCCTACTTCTAGTACTGCATCCCTGTACCCTAACCACTCCGTTTCAGTGTCCTGCAATTCTTTACCATCTACACTTTGAAATTTCTTATCAATCATTTCCAAGTATTTCTGCCCAAGTTCTATATCCTGGAGATTTTCTACACTAATCCATCTGCAAACAGCCCTCACTTTCTGCACTTTAGGTCTAACTATGCTTAATTCACAGTGGATCAGCATGTAGTCTGTTTCATCATAAAAGTCCCCGAGTATGCTGCCATTCCTTACCAATTTCCTAAATTCAAAGTCAGTAATGGTAGACGGTAGTAAAAAAAAGGAAGCTTTTAGTTCTATGTGACCGTTAATCATGCGATCATGAGCCACGGAACCTCCTTTCTTACGTGGCATCCGAACCACAGGACATGGCATTTCACTTCGAAAATCCCATATGCATTGACCGGGAATCGAAACCGGTCCACTTTGGTGAGAGGCCAATAGCTTGACCGTTGTGCCACCACGCCCCCTACAGTAATTGACCTAATTTCTCTACCCTCCCATGGGTATCTGTGAATCTTCTTATGCTTCAAGAATGGGTTCACAACAGATAACCCCAAGCTAGCACAGAAGTCCAGTCAACATTCCCCATTTGTGTTCGCTTCCCTATCCTCACTCCACTTCCCATTGACCTTCTCAAGCACCTCAGCTCTATTTCCTATCCCAGAATTGAATTTCCCCATCAGTACTACACTATCCTTATTGCTAACTCGCACTACCACATCACTCAATGCCTCATAAAATCTGTCTACTTCGTCCTGATGTAGAAGCAGCCACCCCCCTGGGCAACTGAGTAACAAAAGAAGGCATCTTTTATTTTGGACATAGCTGTCCTTTCAGCTCCAAAATTCATAGCTCAGTTGGTAAATGAATGGCGAAATAGATCCTCACCTGCTACATTAATTGTCACATTGGGCAAATGGGCAGAAATTTTTGCTTTAGGTAGCCTTGGATCATCAGTGATAAGGCACTTCTCCAGATTTACAATAAGTGTTGTTGGATGCAAGATATGCAATGGCGTTGATTCGCTTTTTAGTAAGGCCTCTTTCCAATCTTCATTTTCAACTGATGTCAATACCTAAGAGAAACACAAGAAGACAAATTACTAAAATCAATCCCTCCAAACAGTAGATTTTGTGAAGTAATTGCTAACTGTCTCTAGACTCGAATAGGAAATAGTACAGTATAAGTATAGTTAAGTCCAGTCGTCGTCGTCGTCATCGTCAGAATCATCAGAATACACTGGAGAAAAAGGGAATGGGCTCATATATATGATGCAGGCACAGGCTTCATCTCATGGCTGCCAACTATTGGTATGTATTCACAATACACACAAGAACAGTTTACCTTCTGCAATATCCCATTATTTTAAAATCTTAGTTCCTGAAACAGTGACATGATGATTGAAGTCAAAATCTCAGTCAACACTTTTCTCTCCACCTGTACCGATTCATCCTTGGCTAATGTTGTACTTATTTTCATTGTTAAGCTTTGTTTATATTTTATTTTATTCTAGCTTTGCTATGGGGGACACTAGGCCAAGGTAGGGAACTTGACATAAAAGAAGCCATTGAGATCCTTTTAGCAAAGGTAAACAAACAACTGGAAGCCCAACTCTTAGGGGCACGGACATCCTCTGTGGAGGACCCATGCTAAGGGTGATTAGTGAAGACCTAAACAAGTGGAGAAGATGGACTTTGGTACAGTGTAACTGGTGAAAGAGGCAGCCCAGTGTTTGGGATTATTTGAGTAAACAATATCTGTTTCATGACTGTGGAAGGTATCAGATGGGCGACGATCTCGCAGTTGAAATCCATCTCCATGAAGGGCATCAATACCAGACTGACGCTGAAGAGGAGTTGGAACACCAAAAGGGTTTAGAATTGGACATTATTAGGCAGAGCTGGAGCAGTGGTATGGGCGATACTCTGGAATACGGAAGACAACTGGAAAACACCATAATTATTATGATTCCTAGTATAATCATCTCCAGGAATAACCGACTCCATAATGGTCCGTATTGACTTAGTTAATTTGATTGGAAACTTGAGTTGTCCACCATTTCAATACATATATGTGGGAAGACGGGCAGGAGTTTCGAGGTTTTGCCGCGAGTGATATAGAAAGCGCGCGGGAATAGAGAAAAGAGTTGATATGGAGTCCATGATTATTGTTATTTGGAGCTGTGTTCACCACAACGTAGGTTTTTTTTTCATAACGTAATCTATCTTATTTTCATTTCTTCTTCTGCGCGAATGGGTCTCCTAGGACCACTCGGAATCAACACTTATTGGCCTTGATGTTTGCCCAATAACTCTTCATGCGTAACGATTGGGCGAGTCTTGATTGCTGCGACCAGACGTGTCTGGTAGGTCTTCTCTCTTCTGCCTCAAAACCCCGTGTATAAGTAATTTTCCTAATTTCCTCTCGATCCTTGAGATTGGGAAAACCTAATTCAGCCAAGTCCTTTTCTGCTTGTTCGTACCAATTGGACCTTGTTGCCTTTTTCTGCAAAAACTTATAGATTTTATTTGTTAACCTAGTTGGGTCCATTCTGTCCAAATGTCCCATGAATTGGATCTTTCTCATACGGATTGTGTCTGTGATTTTTCGTCATTTTTAAATAGACATCAGCATTAGGTTTCGGAAGATGAATTCCATGTTTGATTCTTGGTCTCAAAATTTTCGCATGATTTTGCTTTCCTTTCTCTCCAATTGATTTCTCGGCGTTTTATGTTTTATGTTGTGTCTCGGCTGCATAAAGGGCTGCAGGCAAGACTACTGTTTTATAATGTTGAATTTTACAATTCCAAGAGAGTCATTTTTTGTTATAAACTTGTTTTGTCAAATGGAAAGCAGTTTCCATTTTCTGTAGTCTTATCTCCTTACCAGTGTATAATCTCAAAAAGGTATTTAATCCAGTGTCATTTAAATCCAATTAGCTTTATAATCTTATGCTTCAATTCTTTATAACAATTTCAATAAACATTTATAATTAATATTAGCGCCAATGCTTATAAATTTGAAGCTCCAACTAGTTGGAAACCTTCGGGTCAACGAGGAAGTTGAAGGAGATTTTATTCGGTCAAACTGCATATAGAAGTCCCGCTGAATAAAAGACTTGAAACTACGCATTATTGAAGCAAAGAAATATCACTACAATTTACAAGAAGTTATACTACTACAGAAGAAGATTATCTTTGAAATACTATTCGATAATTTCTCGAGATGTATCCAACATCTTGAAACGTATTCTATAGCCCTCACTGTTGCGTGACAAGTGTAACGCCTTTACTAGCCCTGCCTTGCACTTTGAAATATTTACTCTAAGATATGTTGTATTAATGGGCGCCAAGACCTCAACGCTATGTTGAAATCTAAATTTATATTTAACAACACCTAGCTCTGGTAGAACACCTTCAAGAATCTTATCACTCAGATCGTGGTATGATTTGATCATTAACCCAACTAACAATTGTATCAAGAGAAGGAATTAGGTCTATATCTAATGCTACCTACTGAAAGCAAAGATTGCATGGTTAAAAGAAATGAATTTATTATATACAACAAGTATGGCAAAAATTAATAATAATAATAATAATTATGGACTATCTCCTTTGTTCTTTAACTGTGTGCTCGAAAAAGTCATCCGGCAGTGGCGAAAAGTAATGAACATTAACAAGTCTGAAAATGGAGTCAGATTGGGCTACAAAAAACAGAACCTGATAGTTGACTGCCTAGCATTCGCAGATGACCTCGCAATTTTTTCAGATTCCCTTGATGCAGCCGCAGCGCAAATTAATGAACTCCAGATTCAAGCAGCAAAAGCGGGCCTTAAGATCTCCTTTGAAAAAACAGAATTCAACACTAATATCAAGCTAGCGCCAAAAGAGCTGGATGTAGGACAGGGGAAAATCAAGCAAACGAAAGCGTTCAAATATTTGGGTGAGTGGATAGACCCCAATCTCTCCGAGAAGGCAGCTTTCGAGTCACGAATCAGGAAAATGGAAATGGCATACAATCTAACAAAGGCCATTTACAACAAGAAATCCATATCAACAAATGCCAAGTTAAGACACTACCAAACAGTCATCCGTCCAGAGGCTTTGTATGCTGCAGAGTGCCTTGCAATGCATCGCAAGAGACTAACAGAGAAGCCGTAGCATTTCCCTCGTACTGGATGTTGAAGAGAGCTTCCCACAGCCTTCTGGACGTCTTTATCTTCTTCGTTAGTTGAAGAGATACTTGTAGATATCTTAAGTTATGGTCCGGTCACACCGGAACCAACCACACGAGCAACCACAACGGTCAAGTTTTACAAAGATAATCGCCCTGCCACCACGGCGTGCAAACCATATATGCACTCGTCGTCTCCCCTCTCTGGAGCCGTCTTCTTCTCGCCCGCTCTCCACTGATTGGCTGAGCCTCCACGCGATCTTCCCCACCTCAGGGTCAATACACTCGGCGCGAGGATGATGTCGATTACCGGTCCAGCCCATTTCGCCTTTTCTTGAAGCAGCAACCCCGCTTGCATCACGCTTCTCGACAAGATTAAGCCTGTAGCCGAATTCCCAGTGACTCATCTCTCTCAACAAACTCTAACTGACAAAACTCCGTAATATTCCGTAATCATATAATTTTCCGCGATAATGTTGTTCGTAATAATTCGTTTGATAGAGTTTTCTATAACATCGAAAACCTATCTGTATGCTTATAATTTTATTAAAAAAACGCTCCAAAAAAAGACCTTAATAATAATAATAAGTTACATGAAAACTTCTCTTGGCTGAACAATTTGCCACGTAAATAAATATTGAATGGCTTCCTACTGACTTATGTCAGTGGCGTGAAATACCCTAAAAAAACACGTTACAATCTCAGGAGAAATATTAAGTTACAATTCTTCAGAAATATTCATTTATACTTACGATGTCAACCAGTATCATAATGAAGGCTGCAATTATTACTAAATCTACAGGAGAAGTTATGGATCACTAAATACATGATGGGGCGATAGTCTATCACCGATGTTATGGATATCAGATCAGGAGTGACTTAAGCAGACTAGACTAAGATGAAGAAGAACTACACCAATTCCCACGGTGGTTCCGAAAAAGTCAGTTTGCAACACTACTAAGCGAAATTCTATAACATCATGGAATCTTCGCAGTTCGATTATTGAACCCAATTCTGTCACCGAGAACTTCGAGACAGCAGCCGAATGAACAGAAATTCGTCAGAATCCACTGATTCGGAAACGTACGCGAGGAGATGGCGGCCTGTGAATGAGATGGAAGATCGCAGAGCCCAGCAGGTTCAATGCAGGCCGTTCAAGGCAGAGCACTGGGGAGGCTGGCACCAGCTGGTCCGCACTAGAGCAAGGCCAGTGGCCGAGAATGTGGTCTGGCATCTCGAGCACGCAAAGCGTTGGAATCCAGTTATCAGCTGTTCGCTGCAACTGCAGTGGCGAGAGAAGTATTTGGGCTGTAAGGTAATTGAGCGTTTGAACTTCATTTAGTAGCCGTTTGCCATGTTATATGTTTCTAGATTGACCAACCTTAGATCAGGGTGATTCTCAGTGTTTTATTCATTATTTTAGTCATTGTTAAAGGTCATGTTTGACAGTTTTATTAGAGTTGTAAATTTTTCATGTCACCGAGTGTCGTTTTGACGTGCTTTTAAAATTTTCTTTAATGTATTCGACGTCTGCTTCTTTAATAACGAATTCCGATATGCATAGATACGTTTCATAGATCAGAAAGAAATATTGCAGGTGTATACAATTTGTTGAAAGCTATTGAAAGACTTTGTCATGCCCATGTTTGCTATAAATAGCATTGATATTGTATAAAACGCTAGTACAAAAAAGAAGGAAGATTGTAGTTTTACGTGACCGTGAATCTTGTGATTATGAGCCACGGGACCTCCTTTTTACGTGGAATCCGAACCACAGGACATGGCATTTCACTTCGAAAATCTCACATGCATTGACCGGGAATCGAACCCGGACCGCCTTGGTGAGAGGCATACAGCTAGACCGCTGAGCCACCACGCCCCCCCACGCTAGTACAAGCAGGTATGTTCTGCATATGCGTAATTAAGACTGTATACTTTATATGAGGTGTTAAAGAACGCCAGATCAATTCACAGAACGTGTAAAAGAAAGAAATAATATATGTAATTTGTTTTATCAAGTTCTACCAGCAATATATTTATTGCTGTGGTAACATGCCAAGGCTGGAAATGTTGCGAAGGTATTGTAAAGCATTTAGGAAATGCAGAGAGCACGATTGCGCTCTAGCGATCAGCTGAATTCTATGAAGAGCATTTGTAAGCTCACATTTGATCGGAAGTATGTAAAAACACTGTATGAACTTGTATTTGATATACGAAAGAATATAATACACTCAGGTATTATTTTAATGGAGTGTAGTGATGCATTTGTTGCAATTATAAACGTGAGGACATGCTATACATTTTATTAAACACGATGACGAATGCAGATAATCTTTATTGTAAATGGTTAAAATAATAACATGGTTTTATATGAGTAAATAACAATGAAGGAATAATTTATCGCAAGTTGTATCGCTATGAAAGCTAATAAATGGATAATTGTGTAACGAAACGAAATGAAGTAAAGCAATGGAACAAGATGGTAAAATGTTTAAAGCACGAGGACGCTGTATATGGATAGAGGTATTTTTTAATTGTAATTTGAAAGTTAAACCATAGTGCTTGGTTAATGAGTAAGATGACGGATTTTCACACATCAGTGGCGATGTGATGGAATGGGTTATTTTTACTATGGGATTATAGAAAGGCCATGCAGATGTGATTGCTATTTGAGAGCGTCATTATTGTGGACGTATGCGCAGTTGATAAGACGCAATATTTGTGGAAGTCCTTGTTCATTGCAGCGATGTTGGTAAATTCACGTATACAAGTGATTATATGTTGTAATAAGAGTAATGTTGAAGTTGTTTGAGAACAACAGTATTAATGCGATAGGTGCAGGTTTGTGGAGGCACCAGAAACCACAGGAACGAGGTAAATAGTAATCATAAAAGATTATCTAGCATGTCGTACATCATTTATCGAATTATTAACGACTGTGGAACTAAGAGCAATTATTACCTTAACCGGTTGTAATATATGTTCATTAAACTGGAAATATCATATTTAAAGAACGATGTCAGTGTAGATTCTGTAGTTGAAGGAAGGAATGATGTTGAAGTGAACATGTAAGGTAACATCTATAAAGATCTATGTTGATCGATAATGTAAGATCACACAGGATGTGATAGTTACATACATTGTATGTAAATCATTTAATAATAACGATATTAATCCTTTTAATTATTATCTAATCGAATCATTATTGTAAGTGATCTATCGACGTTTATTGTGTCATGTAGAAAGGTGTTATGTATATATTAGTTACATATGAGTAGGAGTCGTAACTCAAAGGTGAGAAAGGATCTGGTAGATGATCCGTGAGTAATAATATAGACTTGATGTCTTACTTAAGATTATGATTGTGTGAGGACGCAGTATGGTCCTTAGTTGCGAAATTCGCAGAAGTTTGATTATTTCAGTGAACATTTTATTGCTATTTAATTTGTTATGTTCATATTTTTGAATAATCGTTCCAGGCACTTGTTAGTTTACCTGTCCTTTTTATAATAATTCAAACGATTCTTCATTTAACGATAAAAGGCGGTGGTATTGCTAGTGAGGTACAGGCGCCCACATATTTTTGATAACCGTTCACCCTCGAGATCCGAGAATCTCGTCCTACCATACTTATTGTAGGACTTTGTTTTTGAATGTATCTTGTTAGTAATGCGACCGTGTTTAATATCCGTGATCAGAGAGGTTCCTAACTGCCTATCTAGTGGGTTATGTTGGTTTATCTAGCTGAGTACCAGCAATCCTTGCGATCCTTCCCATCCTCGGATAATAGGTGGTAGTTATGCGAATTTCGGGTATAGTACCATCAAGTTTTAATTCAATCAGAACAGCAAGATCTTCAAAGAATCTTATGGGGTGACGAAACAAGTAAGCCTATCAAAATATTCCGCTTAAAAACCGTTACATATGGTCTTAAACCTTCCACTTTCCTCCCTATCCGATCCCTACATATGTTAGCCTTTCAAGATGGTTATTTATTTAACGCTAAAGCTTCGGAAGCATTAACCACATCATTCATTAACCACATCATTTTATGTCGATGATTATCTGCAATCCTTTCAAACTCTTGAAGAAGCTTCTCTCATATCTCTTGAATTAAAAGCTTTGATAAAGAATGGAGGATTCCCATTTCACAAGTGGAATTCAAATTCACCCGAGTTTCTTGTTCAATTTCCTGTCGAAGATGTAGATCTCTCTTCTGTCGAAATCTGTGGCGATTCCGACTCAATAAAGACGTTAGGAGTACACTGGTGCACTCGCACTGATACTCTCATTTACAAAGTCTCGCTTGCCGAAGAGCTCCCTAACACAAAAAGGCAAATGTTGTCTGAAATAGCTAAAATTTTCCACCCGCTTCAATTTCTTGCTCCAGTTATTGTTATTGCTAAGCTTTTTATGCAAGAGCTATGGTCTCTTAAATGTGAATTTTGACCGGACTACATAAGACAAAATGTTAAAAATAAGCATAAAAATATGAAAAACAAAGTTTATTAAGCTCCAATTGTAAAATACTTTCTCGCAATGAGGTGTATAAAATGAGGTCTGCTCCTTCTCCGAAAACCTCCATATTTTGCCTATTTTTGCCTATCCCCTAGTTTGCCCGGTGAAATCTACCTCCGCCTCCCGGCGTGCCGAGATTTTTTTTTTCCTCTTGGTTCTTCTTTAAAGATTTCTAAGACCATCCTATTATCTCCATGAAGATACCATACCTTGATTAATTTCTCTTGTTTTGTTTTTCATAATTTCTGCTGCCTGTGTCTTTCCAATCTTAAACACTTAGATAGAATTTCACATCACACTTCTTATGAGGGGCAGATGACTTCGTAGTTATTGTTGCTTTAAGGGGTTTATTTATTATTTTATTTAACGTATGGTATGGTACACACTTACAGTGCATCATAATAAATCTTAATGAAATATTAAAGCAGAAGAAGAAGAAGAAGAAGAAAGAGAACAGATAGTCTCATAATTTTATATTTCAATTCAAAATGTAGTCCACTGATGCAAGAGTCGCTGAGAGAAAATCCAATATGTTGCCACCATAGGATCTTAAGAGGACAGTCGTGAATGATGAGCTTCACCGTTTGCCTATCGGCTCCACAGTCACACTTTGGAGAGGGTAACCTATTCCACTTGAACAAAGAGTCCGCATAAACACCAGAATTGGTCCTGATCCGGTTTAATTTCGACCATATCCGACGAGAAAACTGATGAAATTACTGAAGAGACTAGCAGGAGCTACTTGGGGGAGCACTCAAAACACACTCGACAAAACCTACAATACTTACATCAAACCTATCATAAAATATGGCAGTGAAGTACTCTCTACGGCACCCCAGTCAAACATTGATCGCCTCGAGAGGTGTCAGAATAATGCCCTACGAATCATAACAGGCTCAATAAAAACCACACCTATAACCGCCTTGCGATTATATACCCACAACTTACCAATAGAAGAAGAGATGAAACATCAAACAGCCAATGCATATCTCAGTATACGAAGACTACCTCAAATGACATGGATCAAAAAACCAGTTTCTAGCCCCAATCTTAAAACACAAAAAGATCCCTTAAGTCTCGCCAAAGAATATATCAATAAGAGCAATCGGCAAATAAAACTTGAACCACTCTGTATGCCAGTCAACCCCATTGAATATATACAAGTGACTACAGATCTTACTTTGCTAGAAGAGGTCTGCAAGAAAGACTCTTCACCACATGATCTAAAACAGCTGGCTCTCTGTACAATAGAAGAAAGAAATCCGTCTAATCAATGGCTAAAAATATTTACAAATGGCTCACAAGACAAAGAAAATAGAACTGGAGCAGGAATACATTCATCTCTCTTCTCACTCTACTTCCCAGTAGGCCAAAACAAAATAAACTTTGATGCTGAGATAAGAGCAATTTCACATGCACTCCGTCAGTTATTAGGCAGAAACATTGATTATCAAAAATGTGTTGTGATTACAGATTCAAAAGCAGCTATCCAAGCCGTCTTGTCAAATTATAAGCCTCAAAATAAAGAATTGAACGAATTTTTTTGTATGATAAAAACCCTTTAAAGACTCCCCAAACAGATCTCATTTCAGTGGATCCCTTCTCATGTTGGAATAGCAAGTAATGAAGAGGCAAGACAGATTAGCAAAAAAAAAGGTACCACACTATAACAACCTGTCAGACTGATTTTATGTCAGCAAAAAGGATCTTGAAAAATACTATCAAAAACAGGTATGAAGAAATGGCAAAGAAAACAGCAGAAACCAAATTATGGAAGGACATTGATGCTAAATGGGATCAATATAAATTAACACCAAGAAGAGAAGCTGTAGCCTTCTTCAGACTTAACACTGGCCATGACTGCCTTGCAGCTCATCTGAAACGAATCAACGTCTCGAGATCTGAAGAATGCACACTTTGTCACGAACCTGGAAGTAAAATGGATAAGAGGCACCTGCTACATTGCAACAAACTTGATGCGACTGCAAGAACTTCAGGAAACCTCACACAACTCTATTGGAACGCAAGAAAGCTGATGGATTGGAATCCGGGCTAGCCATAGGAAACAACAACAACAACAGATCAAAGCCAGGTACTTCAGAAGTGACAGATGGCATGTCTCGGCACTCCTGTGGACAAGATGTATAACACAATTTACACTCGCCAAATCAATACTTTACTTTACTAAAAATACTATAGGTACATGTTTCGGAAACTTGATATGTTTCCTTCTTCAGCCCATATGTGGAGCAAAAATCTTCCAATCATGAGACCACTGCTGGACTATGTCTAAGTAACTAATAACTTCTCACGTTTGTTATAATCTGATTTATACTTTCTCTTTTAAAATTAAACTTTCACATGGAGCCATTGAAGACACGTCCACTTGCTACTGTCATACACAGATCCACAACAGGTCTTACAATACATTTAAGAGGTTGTAACGTGTTTTTCGAGGGTATTTTACGCCACTGACATAAGTCAGTAGGAAGCCATTCAATATTTATTTACGCGGCAAATTGTTCAGCCAAGAGAAGTTTTCATGTGATTTATTATTAAGAGTAACACCTCTTTAAAAAACCTTGGTCCAGCTGGCCCGGCTGGTAGTTCCTTGTAAGGGCCCCTTACCAGGGTTACGGTAAAGTCCTCAACGACAACTGTGGTGGAGAAGGTAGCCTTTGGTACAGCATAGATGACGGAAGAGGCATCCCAGTGCTCGGGATAAATAGAGCAAAAGGTATCTGTTTTAACTAAACAGATATCAGCATTCACCCGATAACGTCTGTTCCCCATGTTAGGGGCAGTTATCAAAGGCGTCTGTTCCCATATTGGGCGGCCTATTATGATCCATCTGGCGATTCGATCACAGATGTAACATCGAAGGGGAGTAAACCTCCTTCCAAAATAATCTCAACTTAAGACATGATAGTAAACCACAACGGAAAATATACTCCAGGAGGTAAACAATCCTCCATCACAAGAAACTGTGATGCAACTGGGCCTGCGGAGTCTGGAGAGCCCAAAACATCATGTGAGGAAGAGTCGGAGCTTCCTGGAACTTCACGCATAAGACCTAAGCAAAAACATCTGCTAGGCACACTGAACATCAATACGCTCATGAAAACTGGTAAACTGAAACAACTGACAGATGTGCTGAATAGACGTAATATCCTCATTCTTGCTTTACAAGAAACTCGATACACCGACGAAGATGCTTTTGAGTCTGAGGGATATAGAATTTACAAAGGGAAAGCTGGCATCAAAACCAAACAAAACAGTACTATACTTGGAACAGCTTTTATGATTAAACAAAACTTAACAGAATCAATAACAAATTTTACATCTTCATCAGAACGAATTTCACTTCTCTCATTTCGATCAGGAAACAAAGGCTATACTATAATCAATGCTCATGCTCCCACCAATGAGGACAATAAGAAAAATCCAGAAAATGTTGACGAGTTTTGGGAAATGTTGGAACATGAATCATCAAAGATACCTTATCATCACGTTAAAATCTTAGTGGGTGACTTTAATGCACAGATTGGAAGAGAGAGAAAATTTAGAAACATAGTGGGTGACTTCCCAGCTCACAACCGCACTAACAGAAATGGAGAGAGACTCATAAGTTTCTGCAGACTATTTGATCTTAAATTGATGTCAACCTTTTTTAGGAAATTACCGAGGAGAAAGAAAACATGGTGCTCTCCAAATCCACATTTAGGTTCATATCAATTGGATCATGTAGCAATTACAAAACAGAACTTTAGAGAAATCATGAATGTTAGAGTAAGGAGAGGATTAAATATTGATTCTGACCATTTTTTGTCTGAGATCAAAACTAAATTCCAACCAAATAAATCCAAGCCAAAAATTCCAAAAATTCCTAAAATAGACACAAAAGTTTTATCAGAAAATAAGACTGAATTTATCAATAAACTGCATACTAAAGATAAGAGTAACTGGGAAGAGATCAGAGATGTAATGATAGAATCAGCCAAAGAATTGGGACAGCCTCCAAGGAAAAGGAAACACCGATGGTGGAATACAACATGTGATGCAGCGATCGAACGTAGATTAGCGGCTTGGCAGTTATGGAATTCCAGGAAACGAGAAGATGACTGGATTAATTTTGTAGAGATCAGAAAGCTAACATCCAAAATCATCAGGATAGAGAAACGTAATTATGATAAGAAGCGATTGGAAGAGATAGATATAGATTTTAAAAAGAACAACACCAGACAATTCTACAAAGTATTTCGAGAGGAGATCCAAGGATACAAACCAATGAACCTCCATTTCAAGGATTCAACTGGTAGACTGGTCACTAATAATAAAGACAACTGCGAGTTACTAGCTAAATACTTTGAGGAACTTCTTAATTGCGAAGAACCTTTAGAAAGACTACAGTTTACATCACCACAAAAAGAGAACCCTCCGTCAGAACCACCAACTGTCCAACAAATAGAACAATATATTGACAATCTTAAAAATAATAAGGCACCTGGTGAGGATGGGATACTAACTGAAATGTTGAAACTCGGTGGTAAATTTGTAGCTGAAGCTTTACACAAAGTTATCAAGGAATGTTGGGAAAAAGGAACAATTCCAAATGATTGGAAACAGGCAATAATCCATCCCTTGCACAAGAAAGGAGATAAGACAAACCCCAACAATTATAGAGGTATTTCCTTACAGCCAATCGCATACAAAGTTCTTTCTAAAGCACTGCTACACAATCTGGAAGAACAAGCAGAACATACTATCGGCGAATACCAAGCCGGATTTAGAAAAGGGAGATCTTGTCCAGAGCAAATTTTCAATCTCAAAACAATCCTTAGAATCAGAACAATACGTAACCTCAACACAGTTGTATCTTTCATTGATTTCAGAAAGGCTTATGATTCAATAGACAGACAGTCTGTATTCCTAACGCTAGCAGAATTAGGGATAGATAAAAATACCAGACAACTGGTTGAACAAACACTAACAAATACAACCTCAAGAGTTAAATTTCTAAACGACATTTCAGAACCCTTCCAAATCAAAACCGGAGTTAGACAAGGTGATGGGCTTTCACCACTTCTATTTAATTTGATATTAAACAAAATCATGAAGGAATGGAAACTTAAATTATGCGAAAGAAACATTGAAGGGGTCCATTTGGGGCAAGGAAAAGGAAGATTTGAGGTGAAATGTCTTGCCTTTGCTGATGACATAGCAATCATTTCAGAAAACAGATTTCAAGCACAAATAATGGTTGAAACCCTACATGAAATAGCAATAAAAACTGGTCTTCAGATTTCGTATGAAAAAACCAAATATATTGAACACAGACACAATGGAGAAAAATATCTAACAACTCAACATGGACAGATTCAAAGAGTTGATAAATTTAAATATTTGGGAGAATGGATCCAGTCAAATGGACTTGATAACACATCCTGCAAGGAGAGATTCAGAAAGATGGAAAATGCCTATAAACTCACCCAACATAGATACAACAAACGATCAATTTCATTCCAGGCAAAAATCAGGCACTACACAACTGTAATTAAACCAGAGGTATTATACGGATCAGAATGTTTAACGTTGAACAAAAGAGGTGAACAAGAGGAACTGGAAAAGAAAGAAAGGAAAATACTTAGGAAAATTTTGGGTCCCCAAAAGAATAAAGATATTTGGATGAAGAGAAAAAATGAAGACCTTTACCGAAATGTGGAAAAAATTACAGACTCAATTAAAAGACGGAGACTACAATTTTATGGTCACCTTCATAGAATGGATAGCAGCAGGCTAACTAAGAAAATTTTTGACTACATCTCCAAATTAAAAAACACCACTAGATGGCTGGAAGAGATAAGGTGTGATCTGCAAAAACTGAAGATCACAAATAACATCATTTCTAATAGGGTGGAATTCCGGCGACTGATCACTACTGCAGATTTTTCGATTCTGCAAGTTCCACATCAACCACGGAGAGTGTTATCAACGGAACAGAGGCAGGCCATCAGCCAACATATGAAGAAGTTTTGGGAAGAAAAGAAAAAACGAAACAATGTACCGTAGTCTTAGGTTCAAAGCGGTCTATAATTGGCCAAATTCTAAATATATATATATATATTATTAAGGTATTTGTTTGGAGCGTTTTTTTTATAAAATTATAAGCATACAGATAGGTTTTCGATGTCATAGAAAACACTATCAAGCGAATTATTACGAACAACATTATTGCGGAAAATTATATGATTACGGAATTTTACGGATTTTTGTCAGTTAGAGTTTGTTGAGAGAGATGAGTCGCTGGGAATTCAGCTACAGGCTTAATCTTGTCGAGAAGCATGACGCAAGCAGGGTTGCTGCTTCAAGAAAAGGCGAAATGGCCTGGACCGGGAATCGACATCATCCTCGCGCCGAGTGTATTGACCCTGAGGAGGGGAGTAACGCGTGGTGGCTCAGCCAATCAGAGGAGAGCGGGCGAGAAGAAGACGGGTCCAGAGAGGGGATGCGACGAGTGCATATATGGTTTGCGCACCGTGGAGGCAAGGCGATAATCTTTGTAAAACTTGACCGTTGTGGTTGCTTGTGTGGTTGGTTCCGGTGTGACCGGACCATAAGTTAACATATCTACAAGTATCTCTTCAACCAACGAAGAAGATGATGACGTCCAGAAGGCTGTGGGAAGCTCTCTTCAACATCCAGTACGAGGGAAATGCTACGGCAATTTCCAATGGTAAGCGCAAATGACTCAGAACTACATAATCTCTCGTCTCTTTGTTTCATATTCAGTATTTCAGTAACTTCATAGCTTGGGAATAAGAGTAAAATCAGTAATTCATCCGACTCCGTTTTCACGTAATTTTCTAGCGGTAATATTCAAATCGCAACGCTCCAATTTAAATTTAAACTTATTATTATTATTATTAATTTTGCCATACTTGTTTTATATAATAAATTTATTTCTTTCAACCATGCAATCTTTGCTTTCAGTAGGTAGCATTAGATATAGACCAAATTCCTTCTCCTGATACAATTGTTAGTTGGGTTAATGATCAAATCATACCACGATCTGAGAGTACAGATTCTTGAAGGTGTTCTGCCAGATCTAGGAGTTGTTAAATATAAATTTAGATTTCAACATTGCGTTGAGGTCTTGGCGCCCATTAATACAACATATCTTAGTCAGAGTAAATATTTCAAAGTGCAAGGCAGGGCTAGTAAAAGCGTTACACTTGCCACGCAACAGTGAGGCCTAATAGAAAACGTTTCAAGGTTTCACCCTCAAACTGACCAGACAGTGAAAGTATGAATTCCCTTACCTTGGCCATTTCAAGTTTAAAGAGAACAATGAATGGGATACTGCAGTTTATTTCTGGCAGAGCAGTGCAGAGGTTAGAGGACAGGACGGTTAGCACTGACTGACTTCCAAGAAAGACGGGGTGTGTCGATAGTACATTTACACAATCTAGTTTTCATACAAAACTAATAAGCCTAGAGATATAACTTTTACTTTTTCAAATCAAGTGTCCGCTAAGTGAGGTTGATTGGATTTTTTTTTATGAGGTCAGTGTGTCCCAATGGCAAGTGTCTACATAAGAGATTAATTACTAATATTGTATACTTAACCCATTCCAGTCATAATTAGGGCTCGGATTTTTAGGTGCTAAAAATCGGGAAAATATTTATTTTTTATGTATTTAAAATACGTGAAATATGTGACAAAAAAGTAAAAATATTTAATTATAATTTAGTTTATTAAAGTGAATATAAACAATATGCAGTATTCACCAATGCAATGCCTCAATGACTGCTGATACACAACGAGATACACCATCAGGTAGTCCATCACAAATGACCAACGATTATTGCGAAACACTTCTTCTGAAGGCGCGAAACTGTGGCAATATCATTCTTGCCCCCGAGGTGTTGTGTAACTTGAGATCGCTGTTCAGCCTTGATTGCTTTCCCACATGGTTGGCAGAACAGAACGCCCCCATCAGAAGTAAAATTATCTTTAAATTCTGCAGCAGTTGTAGTTGTTTTTACTTTAGGCATCGTCGAACTGCCTTACACTTAACAGTGCCAGAAAAGAACTGCTTGTGAGTGGCACTGGTTCCAGGTAGCTGAGGGAGGGGGGTAAGGTCTAGCACGTGGTGCAATATGGCTATGGACAAGGAAATCCCCGGCTTCCACAGTGAGTTGCACGGGGCGACTAGTGAAAGATAACACAGATGCAAGCTGACATACGCTCTGCATGAATATGAGATAGCTCAGAGTCTTCCCCTTTGAAGTAACACAGAACAAAAATGTAATAAACTGAAAGATCTAGCATACCGATTTTAAAAGAATGTAAATATTATGTATTTGTATGTGCTAAAATAAGTAAAAAGCAGGAATTTATGTATTTATAGAAAAATACTTTAATATGTATTCACATATAAAAATATTTATTTACCTAAAAATCCGAGCCCTAGTCATAATTTAAGAGTCACAGTGTTGACTGTCATCATCATCATCGTTGACCAACTCCAGTTTCCCGGGTGTGGTATACGAGCCCCCTCCATCTCTGTTGATCCATGAATCATTCTTCGTTCACAATCCTCCCCCAATCCTGCCCTCTCCCCTGTACATCCTTCACCAGATCTGTCCATTGTTTTCTAGGTCTGCCAACTGGTCTCCTCCCTACTAGGTCTCTTTCTTACTCCCTTCTTGCAATTTTATTGGCACTCATTCTCTTACAAGATGTACAACACAATTTACACTCGCCAAATCAATACTTTACTTTACTAAAAATACTATAGGTACATGTTTCGGAAACTTGATATGTTTCCTTCTTCAGCCCATATGTTGGTGTGAAACATCATATGACATCGGTTTATAATCATTCTCTTCTCGTGGCCGAACCACTTCATTCCAGCCTGGATCTTTTGTAGTATAGAGTCTTCAGGGCCCTAGGAATCAACCTGGGGAGGTCTATAAATATGTAGACCTGGACAAAGGGAGTGTGATGTGATGATACTAACCAACAAAATCAGTAATACAAGGATTCAGCAGAAGAGAATCCTCATAACCTCTCCACTCCAACTCCCAACACTGACCTGCACGTGGTGTCCCCTGCTAAGCTGAGCAACCCAGTGGAAGGTTGGGTAATCAATCCCAGCAGGAAACTGGGTCAGTGAACAGACTAGTGTTGGGGGGGAAATGAGAATTCTTTTCTCAGTTCTTTCACCTTTCTGAATAACATTCATCATCATCATCATCATCTTGTACAGTTTCCAGCCCCAGGCTGGGTCTGTTTGGAACATAAGCCTCGCCACTTAGTTCTTTCTTCCCACCACCTCTCCACTGTCACTCTGGTCCAGTCCTTGCCTCTCTTCTTGACACATTCCTCCACTCCTTTCAGCCATCTATCTCTTGGTCTTCCCCTTGGTCGTTTCTTCTGCATCTGCATCTCATGTATCCTCTTGGGAATCTTCTTCTCATCCATTCTCTTTAAGTGTCCATACCACCTCAGTCTTGATGTCCCAATCCTACCTTGCAAGGGCTCCTCTTTCACCATTTCCCTGACCTTTTCATTCCCCACCCTGTCTCTTCTTGTTACTCCGATCCTACTTCGCAGGAACTTCATTTCACCTGCCTGTATCTGCTTATGTCTCTTTTCTTCATTGTCCACGTTTCTGAAGCATAGGTCAGTATCGGGATATAGTAGCTTCTGTATAACACTTCCTTGCTTTTTTGTGGGACATCTTTATTCCACACTAAGCTCCTAATGCTTCTCAGAAATGCTTCTGCCTGTCTGCCACGTTCCGTAATATCTTTATCATTTCTCCCATTTTCCTCCACTATACTTCCCAAGTACTTGAGACTTTCCACCTTCTTCAGCTGTCCACCTCCAAGTGTTATCCCACTCATTGGTCTGTCCTTTTTCCTGGTCGTTAACAGGATCTCACATTTACTGATGTTGAACTTCCATCTGCTCCCACTGTTTCTTCCCAAGCTTTCAGTTGCTCCTGAATTTCCTCCTTGTTTCCCCAGACCATGAGATCATCTGCAAACACCATTGCTTTCATCTTATCTTCTCCTATCTTTCCTGCTATCCGTGTCATTACCTCGTCCATAACCACAATAAAGAGAAGGGGTGACAGCGCACTACCCTGTTTCAGGCCACTCATTTGTCTGAACCAGTCTGTTCTTTCCCCTCCAACTTTCACACAACTCACACTTCCACAATACATCTCCTTCACTCTGCCTACAGTCTCTTTTTCCACTCCCATGTTTTCCATTGCTTTCCAAACCTTCTCCCTACACACACTATCATAGGCCTTTTCGATGTCCAGGAAGGCCATCAGCAGATCCTCTCCAAATTCGTAGAGGTGTTCCTGGAGCTGTCTCACTGAAAATATGAGATCCACTGTTGATCTCCCAGGTCTGAATCCATACTGCTCCTCTCTCAATTTTCTCTCCACTTTGGCTCTTATTCTACTTTCTAATATCTTTTCATATATCTTGGCACAGTGAGGTATGAGTGTGACTCCCCTGTAATTTCTGCACTCCTTTCTGCTTCCTTTCTTAAATATTGGGACAATTAATCCTTTCTTCCAATCTTCTGGGGTCTCTTTCTCCTTCCATATCACCCTCATCACATGGTACAGCCACTGTTTCCCAACCTCACCTGCTGCCTTCACCATTTCAACACTCACTTCATCCACACCTGGTGCCCTTCCTCCTTTCATCTTGTCTATAGTCATTTCCAGGTCTGTCCAAGTCAGGTCCTTTTCCATTCCTGTGTTATCTTCTCCATCTTCCAATACATTGTCTTCCTCCCTATGACCATTTGGATTCAGCAAATCATCATAGTACTCTTTCCACACTGTCTTGAGTGTCTCTTTGTTGTGTACCTCATTTCCGCGTTTGTCCATCATTACCACATCCTCTCGCAGACCTCTTCTCTTACTTTTGACCATCCCATAAAGTCTTCCTCCATCATCTCTGTCCACTTTACCATCCACTTCTTCCTCTCCTCTGCGACAATCTTGTTTGCTTCTTTCTTCTTTATCTTATAATCTTCCCTTGTCAGATCAGTTCTTTCCTGGAACCACACTCTGAAAGCCTTGTTCTTCCTTCCCACAGCTTCTTTTACTCTCTCAT
This sequence comes from Meconema thalassinum, assembly GCA_946902985.2. Classification (NCBI taxonomy): domain Eukaryota; kingdom Metazoa; phylum Arthropoda; class Insecta; order Orthoptera; family Tettigoniidae; genus Meconema; species Meconema thalassinum. The sequence goes on from OX336390.1 coordinate 936,270,126, forward strand.
TCCACCATGGTGTCTCTTTACACCGCTTTCTGTTGCTTGTTCTTCCACATACTGCCACTGCAGCTTCCACCATTGTGTTTTTGAATTGCTTCCATTCCTCTTCCCCTGTTTTAGGATTGTCTGCTGGCATCCTTTCCCTTATTATCTTCTGGAATTCTTCCTTGACTTCCTTTTCCTTGAGTTTCCATACTTTGATTCTCCTTTCCTGGTACTCTGTCCTCTTGCTGTCCTTAACAACTCCCAGGTTCATTACAAGTATTCTGTGGTCGCAATCTAAGGCCTCTGATGGTATTACCTTTATATCTCTGACACTTCTCTTCATTTCCCAGTCGTACAGCATGTAATCTACCAAAGATTTCTTTGTTAAATCATTGCTGTACCACGTTACCTTGTGGCTTTCTTTCTTCCGGAACCAGGAGTTGCCTACCACTAAACCGTTTCTCTTGCAAAAATCCAGCAACTTTCTCCCTTCTTGATTCCTGCTACCCCATCCTTCTGCTCCCAATACATTTTCATATACTTGCCTTTCACTTCCTACATGTGCATTCAAATCTCCCATGACAATGATGCTCTGCCCATTCAACTGCTGTTGTAGCTCCTCCTCAAAGTCTTCCTTCTCTTGAGCTGTACATCCAACTTGAGGGGCATATACCTGGGCTATCTCCAGGCTTCTTCCCTTTACAGTTACTCTGATCTTCATGATCCTGTCACTTATTCCCTTTACCTCTTCCTTCATTCCATCTCTCACAACTACTCTTACTCCGCTGCTCCTTCCTTCACTGTTCCCACTCCAGTTCAACCGGTACCCTTTCCTCAGTTCCCTGCGACCTTCTCCTTTCCATCTTGTTTCTGCCAAGCCCAGTACATCCAGTTTTCTTCTCTCCATCACATCTACAATCTCCTCCACTTTTCCTGTCAGTGTCTGTATGTTTAATGTCCCAACTCGTAGTCCATTAGCATATCCGGGTCGTCGTCGTTTGCATCCGTCCTTTCCGAGGCCTGTTCCTGGTTTGAAAGCAAATATGATATCCACTACTGGCTTGCTAGGCCTATCGTAGCTTCACCAGAGCCCCGTCAGCCGTCACTTTTCAGGGTTCCCATAGAGCCTTCACAGCTACCGTAGCGGTCCTGGGGCACACAAAGTCCCCACTGTACTTCACCCCTACAGGCAATCCCCTACTTCATGCCGTTGCCCGTCTCCCACCACGTGGAGGAGGGGTTGGACATTCAGGATTGTAATTCGAGGATTTATCCTCCCCTCAAGGTGAAACCTTAGATAGTCGACCATGAAAAGTCATTTGAAGAATAATTCCGCCGTCTGTAATGATAGATTACAGAAAAGACAGCATTCGGATACGGTGGGCTGTCATGCGGAAGATAATGACGAATCGGAGCGTCTGAAAACTCATCAAGTAGCAAACAACTAAATACTACGGAAAATCAAACCTAAACAAGTCTCATTCTTTTCTACACATAATGTTAACTCTCTGGTTCAAACTGGAAAATTGAAGATCATCACGGATATCATGAGAAGTCATAAAATTCTAATTATGGCCCTTCAGGAAATTAGAAATAGTGATCAAGACCATCTGGAATCACAAGGATACAGACTATATAAAGGAATTCCAGGAAAACTAGTTATGAAAAATTCTCCACAATTTGGTAACGGATTCTTAATAGATCTCAGAATCATTGACTCGATAACAGAATTTAAATCTCAATCCTCCAGACTCACGACCCTAACTTTGAAATCGGCAAATAAAACATATACAATTATTAATGCACATGCCCCTACTAATCAAAAAAACAACACCATTAAGGACAGAAGTAGTACAAAAATTCTGGATCAAACTTTAATCAACATCCCTTCATCAAACATCAAAATTCTCCTTGGTGATTTCAATGTGCAACTTGGACAAGAAAGAAGATATAGAGATATCATTGGAAAATGGACAGCACATAAACGAAACAATAAAAATGGTCAAAGATTAGTCGAAATTTGTAGAAACCACAAATTAATCTCTAAATCAACATGTTTTAAAAGACAGCCCCATAAATTGAAAACTTGGAAACATCCTGACTTCAGAAGGGGTGAATGGCAGTTGGATCATGTCTGCATGGATAAGTTTCACCATCGCGAAATTCACAATGTCAAGGTTCTAAGGGGAGTTGACTCAGGATCAGACCACTATGTGGTAAAGATAAAAATAAAATTAACTCCAATGGCCAAGAAAAAACCTAATAATAACTATAGGAGGAAATTGGATCCATCTACTTTAATAAAAAATATAGAGTACTGTGAAAGAACAGGAGAAGAATCTCTCAACACTAAAACATTGGACGAATTAGTCACTAAATTAAAATCAATAGCAGAGGAGTTAGCACCAATAAATCCAAGGAAAAAACATGAATGGTGGAATGTAAATTGTGATCAAGCAATAGAGAAAAGACACCAAGCATGGATAAAACATCAAGCTCTAAAGTCAGAAGAATCAAATTTAGAACTAACTATACAAAGAAAATTAACCCATAAAATCATCAGACAAACGAAACTTAATCATCTTAAAAATACACTGGAAAAGATAGAATACGATTTCAAGAAAAAGCAATCTTGAGATTATTACAAAACATTTGGTAAATATCTAAAAAAATTTGAAGCTCCAACATTAATGTTGAAAAATCAAACAGGAAAGTTAGCACATTCTAACGAAGAAAATACAGAGATCCTTGCAGAAGCATTCGAGAAACTGTTAAATTGTGATGATCCACAGGAAACCCTGCAAGTAAACACTGATACACCTATTTTAACTTCACCTGATTTAATAAATCCTCCAAACATTAATGAAGTAGAACTCGCAATTAAAGAACAAAAAAATTATAAAACTTGTGGCGAAGACTTAGTCTTTGCTGAAATCTGGAAAAATTCTGGTAAACCTGCGATTATAAATCTTCATCAACATCTAGTTAAAATGTGGATTACTGAAGAAATTCCTGCACACTGGACCATAGGAATAATCCATCCATTATTTAAGAAAGGAGACAAAACGAACCCAGATAACTACAGAGGAATTACCCTTCTGGACTGCACATATAAAATTTTCTCTCGCACAATTTACAACAGGATCAAAAACATTCAGGAACCACAACTTGGAGAATATCAAGGAGGATTTTGCCCTTGCAGAAGTTGTCCAGACCAAATCCTTAGCCTGAAATTAATAATGGAATATTACAAAAACAGAAATAAGCAACTCTTTACCTCTTTTATAGATTTCAAGAAAGCCTATGATAGTATTCACAGACTGACACTGCTAAAAATCCTCAGATCATACGGTCTCCATCCTAAATTGATAAAAATCATTCAATTAACATTAACAAACACAAATTCGAAAGTTAAATTTAGAGGAGAAATATCAACAGCTTTCACAGTAAAAACTGGTCTCAGACAAGGTGATGGATTATCCCCTCTGTTTTTCAATGTGGCTCTTGATTATATCATGAAGGTTTGGTGAAAGGAAAACCCTCCTAAGATCAAAATTGGAACAAAACCATCAATAAAAATAAATTGCTTAGGATTTGCAGATGACTTGGCTCTTTTAGCACTTGACAAGGAAGAGGTTTGTACTCAGATCACTAGTCTCCAAGAAATTGCTCAAGGGATAGGATTACAGATATCTTTTGAAAAAACTGAGATCATGCCTATGAAACCCTTAGATATAAATGATCATAAAATTAACCTAGTTCCTCAATTTAAGTATCTTGGAGAAATTATAACACATAACTTAAACGAAAAAGTAACTTGGATAAATAGAACAAATAAAATGAAAAAGGCACAATCTCTAACCTGGTCAACATATAATAAAAAATGCCTATCAATAGCTACTAAGATCCAACATTATAAAACTGTAACTCTCCCAGAAGCCACTTATGCTTGTGAAACACTGTTCCAAATTAAAAATGAACAAAGAACTGATCAGCTCCTCAAAACGGAAAGAAGAATCATTAGAACGTGCATAAATAAAAAGTATCAGGTTGAGGGAGTCTGGAGGATTCTCACAAATGAAACTGTCTATCGTGAGATTGATCCAATCGCCAGCACAATGAAGAAGAAAAGAATTTCATATTTTTTTCACATCTTACGGCTTCCAGAAAACAGAATTGTACGCCAACTGGTGATGAGAAATCTAGGAGAGGAAACTGGAGGAAAATGGATCCAAGAAATCCAACAAGATCTCAAAGCAGTTGGACTCAAGATAACAGATGCCGAGGAGATAAATAAAATTAACACCATTCTTAAAACTCACAAATTTTCTGCAGAAATGACACATAGAAAACCTATGGAGATTTCAGAGGAGTTGAGAAAATCCCGATCTGAAAGAATGAAAAAGTACTGGAAAGAGCGCAATAACCAAGCAGTAGGCCTACTACCTTCAAAGAAGAAGTGATTGTGGAACGACTCAAGTGGGCCAATGTGACCAATCAAGATTAATAATGAAAATGAAATGGAAATCCACAGCCTGCTTCCAGTCTCCGACTGGGTCAGGAATGGAATGAATGAAACCCTCATCTTGCGGCGAGGATATGTAGTGTGCCGGCTGCCGAAGCCTGTCGCACTCGTCTGGGGCAATGATTAAATGAATGACAGATGAAATGAAATGATAGTGGAGAGTGTTGCTGGAATGAAATTGTGACACGGAAAACCGGAGTACCCGGAGAAAAACCTGTCTGCCTCCGTTTTGTCCAGCACAGATCTCACATGGAGTGACCGGGATTTGAACCACGGACCCAGCGGTGAGAGGCCGGCGTGCTGCCGCCTAAGCCACGGAGGGTCAAGATTAATAATAATAATAATAATAATAATAATAGAGTCTTCTATTCTCACCCTTCTCTGATTTTATCATTCCTGATCTTGTCTTCTGGATCACAGAACGCAGCAACTTCATTTCTGCTGCTTGGAGTTTCGGATCAGATTTTATTCACCCTGCAGTGGTCTGAGATTACTTACATACCACTTACATACTTACATACTTACTGAAGTTTTGTATGCATCAGTGAGTTCCCTTATATGGTACTTTTTTTTCAACTAAGATGTGTTTTAACTGCACAATTACGTTGTGAACAATTGATTATTTCACCCAGGGAATAAGCGAGGATTTAAATTGAGGCAGTGAGTGAGTGAGTGAGATTGTCAAAATTGAGTTATTGGTACCATTGTGTAGGGCAGGGGTTCTCTAAGTCGGGGGTGCACCCATGCTTTAACAGCTCTGTCCAGTTCTGCAAAATCCGCAAAACGGCGGTGATAATCACTTGGTGCCAAGTTGGGAGAGTATGGTGGGTGTGGCAGCAACATTAAATCCAATTGATCAACGGCAGCGGTGGTCTTTCGCCTAGTGTGGGGTGGGCAATGTCATGTTGCAGAAGCACACCTTTAGCCCATTTTCCACGCCGCGTAGTTTGAATGCCACGACGTAAGCGATTAAGGGTTGGCACATATGCTGCACTGTTAATCGTGGCTCCCAGTCAATGAGGATGAGGTTGATGCCGCTTTGTGTCTCAGAACAGTCGCCATTCGCTTGCTAACTGATGGCACTGTTCGACATTTCTTTGGCAGTGGACTGCCCCTACGATTCCATTGCATCGAATGTTGTTTTGTTTGCGGCGAGGAAATGGCTAGTTCTCATGCAGGCCTTAAAAAAGTCATAGGAATCATGGAGATAGTTATTTTGATTTGGATACAAAGTGGCAGACACTGGCCAGCAGCAAAACAATTGAAAGGCACATTGTAAGCCCGTGACTTTAGTGTCTATTGTATTGGTCCTGTACAGAAACAACTAGCGGCTTATTCGACGGTAATTACAGAAGCATCTTGTAACTTGGTCATAGTTCTGTTCCCAATTACATTATTGTTGTTATTCAAATGAGGTATAATTTCATTTATGTGTGTAGCTATTTAAGGGATTACTTTTTAATTGATTTTGTTGTCCATATTAACCCATTTAATTTCAATGTCGTTACGCCCTGTACGTGCCAAAACTGTTAGGGTAACGATCCATTGTTACCAGCCATTATTATTGATTATTTAGTTATTTTTACGCTTGATAACAGCAATTTCAGGGAATAGGAAGAAGCAATTTTAACTAAGTTTATAATCCACGGAACCTGTGACAACGCGTATTTATATTAATTCTTAGTCTGAAACATGTGCTCATAGAGTTTCGTGTCTTGTTTACGGCATGGTTGGTGGCAAACTTGCGAGTATTTTTCTCGGTTTTCGCTGGTAATTTTGGAATCTTGACATTTACCATGCTGTCAAATAATATAGTGTTTCTTTTAACAAGAATAGTAGACTTGACAAGTGAATTCCATTTCACAAAATTACTTCAAAAATATCAAAATCTGAAATTTGTAAATTTTTCCATTGTTTGTTTTACCATTGAATGGCTCGAGACATCACTTATTTTCAGTAAACAAGTGGTGGGTACAGAGAGTGATAAAGGGGGGCACCGGCTTTGATTGAAATATTTATATTTCATATTCTGTAACAAATATTACTATCCTCATATTCATGAATCTATCATAGGCAGGTAGCTCGCAAGAATAATAAACTCGTACCTTTGCTGTTTTATTTCACAAGAACTGACCAGTAGATCCTGCCAGCAGGAATTCTGAGAAAAGGTGGCGAGTAACATTTCCCACACAGCTCCCTTTCACTCGCCACCCGCAGTGACATCTCCTTACCAAACACTTAATGAAAATAAGCCGCTTGACAATGTGACCGCCACTTCCTTTCAAGAATGGATTCTTCTATTTCTGTAATTACCGTTTCGAATTCAGCTAGGCCTTTCCAGTCAGTTCAAAGACAGTGAGTGAACAGGTGAATTCTAGTGCATGGTTAGCCAACTTAACAATAAACTGATACGAGTGACGCCATTACCCATGGATAAGTGGCTTATTAGAAGTGGTAAAAAAGAGACCCCATGAAAGTGATAACTTAGCACTTGCCCTCCTTCGGAAAAAGAACAAGGTTCGAATTTAAACAAAATCCATTGTTCTTCCAAGTCTACTTCTGCTCCCATCAGAATTATTAATTCTACACACAAAGTGAAAGTGCGTAAATATCAAGACGATTATCTGACATTAGGCTTTACCAGCATTGTTTCGAATAATAATCAGGAACAACCTCAATGCGTTCTTTGTTTGGAGACTTTAACAAACTACAGTTTGAAGCCTGTGAATCTTAAGAGCCACTTCCAGACTAAACATCCAGACTGTGAGAGTAAACCTTTAGCATTTTTAAGCGCTATGAGCAACAACTAAAAGGAAATGTTAGATTCCTAGAAAAGCATGCAACAGTTCCTAAGAAAGAGCTAAGAGCATCCTTGGAGGTATCCTACTTAATTGCAAAATCCAAATCGCCACATATTATTGGTGAGAAATTACTTCTTCCTGCAGCCGTGAAAATGTGCGCGATCATGCATGGAGAAAAGTTCGGCGAGTGTTTGAAGTCGATACCGCTCTCAAATGATACAGTAACTCGTCTTATTGATGTAATAGCCTCTGACATATAAAAAATCAATTGCTACCACGTCTTCATGATAGCCCAAAATTTGCCCTGCAACTTGATGACAGTACTGATATCTTAAACAGTGCCCAGCTTCTTGTTTTTGTGCGCTACTGTCATGAAAATGAAATGCAAGAGGATTTTCTATTTTGTAAAGCTCTGGAAGGGTGGACTACAGGCAAAGATATTTTTTCTCTTGTGAATTCCTTTTTTATTGACAACAATCTCACATGGACAAATTGTGTTGGTATATGTACTGATGGGGTGTCGGCATTTACTGAAACTAAAAAGGGTGAGTGCTATTACTAATTCTGTAAAATTCACACATTGCATGATACACAGGAAGGCATTGGCTTCAAAAGTACTACAACCGGAAGTCAATCAAGTGCTGAACGATGTAATTAGTGTTGTAAATTTTGTGAAAGTAAGAGCTTTAAACAGTCAGCTATTTTCCATTCTTTGCGAGGAGATGGGATCTACACATGATTCGCTTCTATTGCACACGGAGGTACGTTGGTTGTCTCGTGGTCGAGACCTTCGTCGCGTTGTGGAGTTGAAGAATGAACTTTGTATTTTCCTTATGGACAGCAGTCCTACACTCGCAACCCTGTTTCTGGATGAGACGTATTTGAAAAACTGAATGAACCTAACGTGTCACTCAAGGACGAAATAGTAATATTTTCATTCTAAGCGACAAAGTGCTTGCTTTTAAGAGAAAACTTGAACTTTGGAAAGCCCAGATGGACAAAGGTAACTGTGAGATGTTTCATTGTCTGAATGAATTCCTGGAAGAAAATGAGTTAGATATTTGTCAAATTCGTGGAATTGTCGTAGAACACCTCCAAAACCTTTGTGAAGAATTCGAGGGTAGATTTCCACAACTTTCAACTGAGAATGACTGGATTCGCAGTCCGTTTGAAACGAACATAAGAGCCCACCTGTTAACGGCAGAACAGGAAGAACTAATAGAACTTTCAAGTGACAGAATATTTCGAAATGAATTTAAGTCGAAGTCTCTTGAAAATTTGGGTGCGGATTCGGAATGAATATCCCATTTTATCAAGAAAAGCAGTGGACCTGTTATTACCCTTCGCTTCAACTTACTTGTGTGAGTCAACATTTTCCGCAGTGGCATCCGTCAAGGCGAAGCATCGGTCTCGGCTGCAGCTGGAAGGGGATCTGCGGGTTGCTGTTTCAAACATCCAACCAAGACTGGATTTACTTTCATCTCAAATTCAAGCTCACACATCACACTAAGTGTCTGAGATTTACCGAATTCTGATCCATGTACACTTTTATTCTCCTGTTTTACTTATTCATGCGTGAAGAGTTTAACATAACATGCGTATTGGTGAGGTTTAGACCCAGTCATGGTTCCATATTGATTGACAATCAAGTATAATATAATTAGGGAGATCCGCCTGATCAATACAGGCGCGTGAGGTGCGTCTGTACCAACTGACGAGCCCAACGACACACCAGGGCGAAATGCTAACATTTTGTGTTTGATCTAGCTGGACCAATTTTATCATATTGATTGATAATTTATCTGATCAAACGGTAAGTAACATCATATTCCCATTCGGGAATGTTCATAACCTATTTGGATTGCCAAGGTAAGGTTTTGATTTATGGAAGGGAGCTTGACTTCCGTAGCACATTGGCATCACTCGTGACGTCAATACTACCTGTATTTTGTGTCTTGTGATGGCCTTCTCAGTATGTGCTAGCCATGCGTATTGGTAAGGTGTGTCTGTACCAACTGACGAGCCCAACGGCACACCGTTGCGAAACACTGGCATTTTATGTTTGATCTGGCCGGACCAATTTTATCATATTGATTGGTACAATACAAAACATGTTTTTGTATACAATACAAAACATGTTTTGTATTGATTTGCGGAACAGTAAAATTTGAATAAAATAATTATATTCGTCAATACGGACCTTAAAGGATGGCAAATTCTCCCAATTGGTCATACCAAGCTACATATAAGGCTCTACTGAATTACGAATTTATTTATTGCAGCTCTAAAACAGAGAGAGTAATTTATTTTTAAATTATGGAAATTCTAGATGACACGCTAACTCGGAAGATGGATCCGACTCAAACTGTTTTATTAACTTATTGGAAACCCCACTGTATCCGCTAAAAGGATATACTGAACCCTTAAATGTATGCCTACATTTAAGTATTCAAATATTTTATTTCTTCAGCTCTAATACAGTCCAGTTGAGGAAAAAGTTGGTCTTATTTGGAAATAGCAGTCTGCCAGTCGAACAAAGTAATCCTGTCGATGTCGCCAGTTAGACAACGGTCGAGTTAAATATAGCCGATTCCAAGAATAAGAGAAAGGCAGTTGGCGAGCTGAATGTCCATTGCCCCAAGTTTAAACGAGAGAAGCTGAGTTTCCTTGTCTGGAGGAAGATAGAGAGAGAGCGAAGGGTCCCAACTAAGGACAGAAATAGTGACCTAGGTGTGAGAGTGGGAGAAGGTCAGCACCCCAGTGACAAATTATTTGAATGAACAGCCAATTACAGCGAGACGCCACTTTTTGGCGCGGAAGAGTTTGCCCGCAAATTCGTGAAAAAGTGTGTTGCCATGATGCGAATTTCTGCACGCGAGTGTCAATTGAATGCGCTGATTTTTATGAGCCGTTAGAGATGTGTCTGAAATCTGTGCGACTGTTATTAATATTTATTGCGGAGCGGACTACCCCTTCCTACTGGTGTCTTGTTAAAACATATAAATACTATGTCTGTGAATAGACGCAACACCACTTCTTGTTGAGCTGAGGCTCTACACACCGATTTATCGAAGCTGAGACGTTATAGGGTGTTATTCTGTCCGTGGACGAGGCACTTTAAAATACTTTAACTTTTGCGAGTGCTATGGCAGCACATAGGAGTGTGATATGTAATTGTGCTGTGTGTCGTGCAGCATATTTGATAAGAGTTTATGTGTATTAGGTGGAGAATATCTACAAAGTATAGGGAAAGTCTACGGCACTGCAATCAAACTCTTTGAGCGAATCGAGTAGCTAATTATGCAGTCTAGATAGTAGCCTGATGATAATAATAATAACTTTACTTCTACAGCAAGATGTTCGTCTCCAAGAAGAAAGAAATGGACCATGTCATATCCTACGCTATGATGTCTAGTATCATGGGCTAGATACATTGATGGATGATGATGACAGTGCTGTCACGGCACCGGGCAGATCTGGAAGTACTAATTAAATTTATTTAATTTTGGACGGGTGGAATCATGATAAATATTGGGGAATTTGTATTGTATATAATTTTTGCTTTGCTGTGCGTAAATATAAATTCGTTTCGCCGACAATTATTTCTTTGCATCACGTGACATTTTGTTGTAAATTGTAGATTTTTCTTGTGTGTTTTTCTCTTGGCTTTAGCCTTTGTTTTATTAGAGTGTTTGCTTTCATGTTGCTCACGCACATGAACGCGAAGCGCTATCGAGATTATTTATGGCTGAAATGTTGGACGGGGGCGATAAATGGATCTGTATTAATTAATAATGTTAGACATTGGGGGGAATTTCCCGTCTTTTGATTTATGATTAATCAGGCAAATGCTAATATTGTTTTTGCTTTGTGCAACTTTGGTCATTTTTGGTATTTGTTTTGGTTATATATTCTTGGTCTGGAGTACATATGGGGTCATTCTGGTCAAGCCTACAGGATGATGTGTGTGCTTTGTGTGATATTTCTTCGATTAGTGAGCAGGTTTTGGACATGGTGATCCAGTTACCGTTGCTACTAATGTGTTCAGTCTGCGTAACCCGAGGGGCGCATGTGCTGATATTTGAATCTTGACACCCATGGGGGTTTGTCAAGAATATGATGGTTGTTGATGTATTTTTTCTCGCGTTTTCAAGAGCCAGGAGGCTTTGCTACGAATTCAGGCATGAGGCTTGAATAATTATTCACACACTAAAGCACGTTTGAGAGCTTGAAACGACCTTAGTACCCAGATCCTGGAATGTTGATAGCGATAGCGCGAGCGCTATGCGTTCTTGTTGTTAACGAGTTAAATGTCTTGCCTGATAAATTATAAAATATTTCTTGAATTAAATGGGGAGTTATCCATACTGCTATCTAACTAGTTTCAGGCCGTATCAATCAAAGTGTTACTTGTAATTATTTTATTTGCCTGTTGAGGCATGTTCTGTTGTTGTTGGCTTGGCTGGCTTGCTGCCAAGTCTGGTAAAATGTCAATATAAAGGTCGCATACGGTGGACCAGATTCTTATATGTCACGTGGTTGCGTTGTGTGGATTTGTATGACTTAAGACTGCCTGAGCGGCTGTCGATAATTGTAAATATACAAGTCGTGTATTATTGTTGTTTATATAAGGGTTAGACTGTGTCAGCGTATTTGATTTTGTGTTAGCCATTTAGTGTTTGTATTCCCATAATTATCATGATCTCCAACTCGCAATACGGGAATTCATGACTTAATCCTTTGATTGAACGGAAGTGAATTCTCGTCAAGTACTCACATATTTCACTGCCTGACAGCGCACACATATCACATAAACATGTTCTTTGTAATTTTTATAGTCTTGTATTTTTATTCATTCTAATTTTCAGTGGAGGTGGCTTGTTGGTTCACCTCGTGTTTTCAGCTGTCTAAGCTGCTTGAATTTTGAGTTTAGATTAGTGTTGGACTGATGTTTTGGTCAGTTATTTTTATTTTGACGGCTGACTTGGTCAGATGATACTTTGGAAGCAGACACGTACGGGATTTTCCAAGTCCTTGAGCGGGTTTGTTGACACAGTGTCTGATGCTGGGAGTCGCATATGGGCTAATGGGTCACTCGCATGTCACTTGTGGCAGGCCTATGACCCATAGCTTCATATAAGGGTGGGTCTAATTTGTTTATTTGTCAGATATTTATTCCGTATTAAATTGTTTTTGTTTTAACCTGTCATATACAGTATTTATAACTTTAAGTTCCCCTGTGAATCCTGGAAATTATAAGAAGCACGTTCTCCTCATACTACTTAACAAGAACCGATCACGGCCCCGAATTCAGTCTTGTGTAGTGCTTCTTTTCCTAAGGATACAATACAATGGGATTATTGTTCCATTATTTCAAGATTCTGGCAAGTTATACGGAAACGAGATAGGAATACACAAACGTAAATAGAGCAATGCGTCACCGCGAGTAGAGCTCGTCATATGACTTATGTGCTAATGTGATAGCCCGCAACCAGAGCTCGTCAAATGACGTTAATGGGTTAATGGAATTCGGTCACAGACCTAGAAAGTCGTCCATTAAGAAGGAGTGTTCGTTCAAGAGAGGTTTCACTAGACTTGTAGAAGTCTAAAATAACCAAAAGTTTAAATTTAACATAGACAAGGCAGAAAATGAATTAAGTTATAATTGTATTGCAAATGAATGTGCTACTCTCACAGTTCAGTGGAGTACACCTATCCACTTAAGTTGTGACCCCCTTACATGGAAACTATTCTGTGAAGAGTATTATTCAATTCTTGTTAAGTTTTAAAAATAGTTCAGGTTATAAAGTTATGGAAAATTCACTGCATACTATCCAAAGTTGGTTTTATAGTAAAACCGAAAGTAAAATACTCAATCATTCATCATGCCAACATATAGGATAAAGTTACTATAATTTTCCATACCTGCACATCCCTCAATTCAATTAGAAATTTATCATAACTCTGTGATGCCATGATCTTCAAAGCGGCCTCTTCTGAAGCTCCCCTGCGATGGAGTTCACGTACATTCAAATTTTCAGAAGGGTCACGTGGAATCGTTTTCATGCGGAAATGACCCAAACTCACAACTAGAACATTCTCCTCCCTAAGAAGTAAAAACATTAACATGAAATAAAATGTCTAGCTAAATAAGTAGGAAAAGATGAGGTGGTCTGATTAACTTACCCATTATAAATGCCTCCAAATGGGAGAACAGCATGTGATGCGCTCAGTTCTATTTTCAGGTCGAGAACAGAATGTACATCAATGGCATGTTGCAAACCTGTGGCTGACATTTCCCTAAAGTTAGACAGTTGTGATACTGCAGCCACCTGAAGTCTGGAAAAAAAAAAAAAAAAAAGAGAGAGATGAAAACACAAATACAAAAATCAAATCCTAGAATTGTTTGATAATGGTGATATTTTTTTGAAAACTTGTATTAATGTATAGTTGGTTCCCTTCGCTTCACAATAATTCAAGTGCTGTTACTACTGTTGTGTTGTAATTTCATTCACAGTTATTGAAGCATGGACATCAATGCTAACACAATTAATTCTGCTACTGTACCAAACTTAAGTCACCAATTTGATGTCCTTAAGGGTACCTATATATAACTTCTACCTGCTGCATCCCATTGTTTTTGTTTTATATTGATTTTCATCACAAAATCTCTCTTAACCCACAAACGCCTAGCGTTACCATCCGGTCATTGCATTTATTGCTCTACAGGACCTTTGGCAGTTAAAGATATTCGAACTTCGCGCTTATATGATGGAGTGAAAGACTTCAAGTATTTAGGTGAATGGATCAATGAAACTGGCAACGAAAGAAAAGCTATAGAAGCAAGACTACAGAAAATGGAAACTGCTTTCTATTTGACAAAACAAGTTTATAACAAAAAATGCCTCTCTTGGAATTGTAAAATTCAACATTATAAAACAGTAGTCTCGCCTGCAGCCCTTTATCCAGCCGATACACTTAATCTACAACATAAAACACTGAGAAATCAATTGGAGATTAAGGAACGCAAAATCATGCGAAAAATTTTGAAGATGGAATTCACCTTCCGAAACCTAATGCTGACATCTATTTAAAAATTACTAAAATCACAGACACAATCCATATGAGAAGGATCCAATTCATGGGACATTTGGACAGAATGGACCCAACTAGGTTAACAAATAAAATTATACATTTCTGCAGAAAAAGGCAACAAGGTCCAATTGGTACAAACAGGCGGAAAAGTACTTGGCTGATTTAGGTTTTCCCAATCTCAAGGATTGAGAGGAAATTAGGAAAATGACTAATACACTGGGTTTTGAGGCAGAAGAGAGAAGACCTACCAGACACGTCTGGTCGCAGCAACGAAGACTAGCTCAATCGTTGCGCATGAAGAGTTATTGGGCAAACATCAAGGCCAAGAAGTGTTGATTCCGCGTGGTCCTAGGAGACCCATTCGCACGGAAGAAGATGAAGGAAGGTCTATTGATTCATTTCCCGCACACTAGTCACTAGGGAATGTCTTGGGTGATGTGCCAACAATTGGGTGCATTTCGTGGTTTGTTTCTCACGTCGTGATGGCATGCCGCAAAAGGTACGGCATGCTAAATTATTGCGTAAAATGGAGATATGTTTGCTACCATAATTCCGAAGACAAAGTAAACTATCTAATTTATAACTCAGTAAAATATCTTACGTGTTTCTTTATACCTGCTCATGCCCGGGACTAATGCTAGGGTCAGTGGTAAGGCAAGACATTTTCTGTAGCATATTCATATGAAATGAGTTAGAATAAATTTCATGCATTTATACACAAAATGTTTTTCTAATTACAGCTTTTTTAACAGTGCATGCCTTCATATAATGTTCTATGTCGCCGTAGCATATTTTTTAAGCCAGTACCGTATTGAAGACCATACATTTGCCGAGATATCTGGCTACTGGCAGTGTTTCAGAAAATACAATACGAGAATTATTTTGATATTTCAGAGGTCTAGACTGGCTACGTGGCTCAGCGGCAATGTTGTCGCTTGCTGTTCCCAAGCTTGCAGGATCGAATTCTAGTGCAGTCAGCTGGTATTTGAGGGTGCGCAAATGCGAGGGAGTCGTGTCAGTAGATTTACTGGCACGTTAAAGATCCCCTTCGGGTCAAAATTATGGGACCCGGCGTCTCTAAAACCCAGAGCAGTTAAAAGGGATGTAAATCCAACAACATAATTATTATTTAGAAGTCTGACCTTGGCAGAAATATCGGAGTAAGGGGAAAAGGAGTAATGACGACATGATTATAGCTCGCCGGCATGAAAACAACACAGTAACTGTTGCCTCCACGACTGTCCCCTCGACCAGGTCAGAAGGTTCTCTCGGGCTGAAAAGAAAAATAGTTGCAATCCCACGTCCTCTCCAAATCGGCACCTATAACAAATTCATGGGAGGAACGAACCTTATGGATGAAAATGTGAACTGATATCATCTGTCAATAAGAAACAAAAAGTGGTGGTGGGCCATATTTTCTTGGCTTCTTGACGAGGGTCTCCAAAACGCATGGTACCTCATTACGATATCACGGTCAAGGACAACTCAACTGGAGGTAAAGTGGGAAGTGGCGCAATTCTATGTGAAAACGTACGGCGTAGAACCACGTAGAGCCAAGTGGCTATTAACAGCATGTGCAGTACAGGGCCGCGACATTGAAGACTTGTGATATGATGGACGAGATCATCTGGTCATCAACGTCCCAGGACATAAGCAAAGGCGGTGTGCCGGTGAATTGTGTGTAAGCTGTGTCCACACTGCATGTTGTAAATGGGATGTGGGACTGTGCATATCATGCTTCTTGCCATTCCACACCAGTAACTAGTCACTTGACTTCTTTCTTTCTTCCGAATTTGGCCGCCTGTGGACCGCATGGAACCTAAGGCTTTCTGGTTAATCTCCTCTTCTCTTCCCAAAACCTCTTCATTCGTTCACTTCTGATCTTTCGCTCCTCCTCGGATATTACCAGTTTGGCTCTAATTTTAGGTGTTTTCTCCTCGAAAATCTTGATGTTGTCAATTCGGTTTCTGAACTCTTTTCTGTTGTGGATCACATCCACTGTGAGTCCACTTTCCTTGGCGTCTCTTTTAAACTCTTCTACCCACTTAGTTGTAGCCTTCAGCTCTGTAATATACTTGAATATCCTCTTAGTCGGTTCTCGTCCATTCTCACCAAATGTCCGTAGAATTTCAAACTTCGCTTCCGCATTGTGACAGTAATTTTTTCAGTATGTTTATAGAGGTCATCATTCCTTCTGTTCTTCCATGTCCCGTCAGCAGTTTTCTGTGGATCTAAAATTTTCCGCAAAATTTTCCTCCTTTTTTTCCAGTTCCTGAAGATCCCCTTTTTTATTCAGTGTCAAGCACTCCGAGGCGTACAGACCCTCTGGCTTTACTACTGTGCTATAGTGTCTGACTAGTCACTTGACTATATGAGCGAAGGTTCAAAGGAAGAAGGTAATGTGAATATCAGCATGTTTGCAGACTATGTTACACTGAAGAAAATGGAAATTGCAACACCATGAAGGCATTGGTGGTTTGTGATTTTCAAGGTATGGAACGATGCCATGTAGGTATGTAAACGATCAAAGTTTCAGACCCATTGGATTGTTGCTTCAGGTCTCCCCACGTGATTGGTCGCGGAGGAATCAACTCCAGTATACGGACTCTGGTGTAGCGTAGTTGACTTGCAGTCTGTGCAGTGAAGTGTTCCCCGTCAAACATGCCTCGACGACAGAGAAGAGCAAGCTATCAACAACTGTCGCCGTTTGAGAGGGCTCGGATCATTGGGCTGTGTGAGGCTGGATTATCGCTAAGGACTGTCGCTGCACGTGTTGGCAGACAGGCATCAACGGTACAACATGTATGGCAGTAGTGGGTCAAATGAAGGTACCAACACTCGTAAACCTGGCACAGGCCCAGCGCAACAGACAACTGTGAGAGAGGATCGCCGCATCATTCGGATGTCTCGGATGGAACCCCATGCAACAGCCACGCAAATTCAAGCAGCTGTGGCACCCCACGTTACATAACAAACAGTTGGTAATTGCCTGCATGCAGCTGGCTTACGATCCCGTGTCCCTGCAGAAGGTGTTCCATTGACCCCATAACAGCGATGTGTAAGGCTGGCCTGGTGTCAAGAACGATCGACTTGGGTCGACGAATGGTATAGGGTCGTCTTTAGTGATGAATCGCGCTTCTGTCTTGCCCGCAGCGTTCGCCGGAATCGTGTGCGCCGAAGTACCGGGAAGAGGGGCCGCCCAGACCATATTGTCGAGAGGCACACAGGGCCAACACCAAGCATTATGGTCTGGGGAGCTATTGGCTTTAATGTGAAATCACAGTTAGTGCTTGTTGAGGGCACTATGACTGCTCGACAGTACGTTGATAGGGTACTCAATCCAATGGTTGTCCCTATGATGGTGAACATTGCTAATGGGATGTTTCAGCAGGACAATGCCCGGGTTCACACTGCACGCATCTCCAGAGAAGCTTTCCACGACATCACAACCTTAGAATGGCCCGCCAGATTCCCGGACCTCAGTCCTATTGAGCATGTGTGGAACATGATGGGTCGACTACTGGCCAACCGTCCTCAGCCACCCACTACTCTGGAACAACTGACCCGTGCAGTGCAGCAAGCATGGGCCACAATTCCTCAGGGCCTTATTGCCTCCATGCCTCGCCGAATTTATCAATGTATTGCAGCCCGTGGTGGGCATATCCTGTATTGATTGTTGTCCAGTCTTGATGTCTCAATCCTACCTTGCAAGGGTTCCTCTTTCACCATTTCCCTGACCTTTTCATTCCTCACCCTGTCTCTTCTTGTTACTCCGATCCTACTTCGCAGGAACTTCATTTCACCTGCCTGTATTCTGCTTATGTCACTTTTCTTCATTGTCCACGTTTCTGAAGCATAGGTCAGTATCGGGATATAGTAGCTTCAGTATAACACTTCCTTGCTTTTTTGTGGGACATCTTTATTCCACACTAAGCTCCTAATGCTTCTCAGAAATGCTTCTGCCTGTCTGCCACGTTCCGTAATCTCTTTGTCATTTCTCCCATTTTCCTCCACTATACTTCCCAAGTACTTGAGACTTTCCACGTTCTTCAGCTGTCCACCTCCAAGTGTTATCCCACTCATTGGTCTGTCCTTTTTCCTGGTCGTTAACAGGATCTCACATTTACTGATGTTGAACTTCCATCCGTACTCTCCCACTGTTTCTTCCCAAGCCTTCAGTTGCTCCTGAATTTCCTCCTCCCTGTTTCCCCAGACCATGAGATCATCTGCAAACACCATTGCTTTCATCTTATCTTCTCCTATCTTTCCTGCTATCCGTGTCATTACCTCGTCCATAACCACAATAAAGAGAAGGGGTGACAGCGCACTACCCTGTTTCAGGCCACTCATTTGTCTGAACCAGTCTGTTCTTTCCCCTCCAACTTTCACACAACTCACACTTCCACAATACATCTCCTTCACTCTGCCTACAGTCCCTTTTTCCACTCCCATGTTTTCCATTGCTTTCCAAACCTTCTCCCTACACACACTATCATAGGCCTTTTCGATGTCCAGGAAGTCCATCAACACATCCTCTCCAAATTCGTAGTGGTGTTCCTGGAGCTGTCTCACTGAAAATATGAGATCGACTGTTGATCTCCCAGGTCTGAAACCATACTTCTCCTCTCTCAATTTTCTCTCCACTTTGGCTCGTATTCTACTTTCTAATATCTTTTCATATATCTTGGCACAGTGAGGTATGAGTGTGACTCCCCTGTAATTTCTGCACTCCTTTCTTAAATATTGGGACAATTAATCCTTTCTTCCAATCTTCTGGGGTCTTTTTCTCCTTCCATATCACCATCACACGGTACAGCCACAGCCATGGAAATCAATACTACCAAAACAGTATACCAGTTTTTCTCCCTGACACACCACAATCCAACTTTCAGTCTCAAATTAGACCTTCCAAAAAGTGAAAGCACAAAGTACCTAGGTATCAACATGGACAAGAAGCTGAACTGGACCAAACACATACAACATGTGAAGGATAAGGTAAGCAAACGGATGAATTTACTGAAGAGACTAGCAGGAGCTACTTGGGGGAGCACTCAAGACACACTCAACAAAACCTACAATACTTACATCATAAAATATGGCAGCACCCCAGTCAAACATTGATCTCCTCGAGAGGTGTCAGAATAATGCCCTACGAATCATAACAGGCGCAATAAAAACCACACCTATAACCGCCTTGCAATTATATACCCACAACTTACCAATAGAAGAAGAGATGAAACATCAAACAGCCAATGCATATCTCAGTATACAAAGACTACCTCAAATGACATGGATCAAAAAACCAGTTTCTAGCCCCAATCTTAAAACACAAAAAGATCCCTTAAGTCTCGCCAAAGAATATATCAATAAGAGCAATCTGCAAATAAAACTTGAACCAATCTGTATGCCAGTCAACCCCATTGAATATATACAAGTGACTACAGATCTTACTTTGCTAGAAGAGGTCTGCAAGTAAGACTTCACCACATGATCTAAAACAACTGGCCTTCTGTACTATCGGCTGCAAAAATAACGGGCCGTCTTGCCGTGCGGGAGTTGAATTTTCGAGCCATCAGGTTGGCATCACCAGGGGCGTTCTCGGGCGGGGAATGCTGAGAGCCGTGATTGGGCACCTGTCCTTGTTGGCAAAGGGGAGGAGTAGGGGAACATATCGAGGAGCTCAGCGCCAACTTTGATTTTCTTTAGTTTCGCGCTTGGAAGAATGTTACAGATGAGACGGTGTTCATCATCATCTTGCACAGTTTCCAGCCACTGGCCGGGTCTGTTTGGAACACAAGCCTCACCAACGTCTTCTGTCTTCCCACCATCTCTCAGCCTCCACCCTTGTCCAGTCTTCTCCTCTCTTCTTCACGCTTTCTTCCACCCCCTTCAGCCACCTGTCTCTCGGTCTTCCTCTCGGTCTCTTTCCTTCCCACTTCGTCTCGTGTACTCTCCTGGGTATCCTCTTCTCCTCCATTCGTTTTGCATGTCCATACCATCTAAGTCTAGATTTCTATATACCATCCTGTAATGGTTCCTCCTTCATTAATTCTCTGGTCCTCTCATTTCTTATTCTGTCCATCTTTGTATCTCCAATACTGCTTCTCAAGAATCTCATCTCACTGGCCTGTATTTTGCTCTTCTCTCTTCCTTTCATAACCCAGGTCTCCGAGGCATACGTCAGGATAGGGACATAGTACGTCCGATATATTATCTTTTTGCTGTTCTGAGGGACATCCTTGCTCCATAACATGCTTCTCACACTCCTACGAAATGCTTCTGCTTGCCTCCCCCGCTCATTTATTTCTCTATCGTTTCTCCCATTATCTTGTATCAGGCTTCCCAGATACTTGAAACTCTCCACTTTCTTCAGCTGTTCCCCACCAATTGTTATTCCCGTTGTGGTTCTTTCCTTCTTCCTTGTTGTGATCACCATCTCACTCTTATTTATGCTAAATTTCATCCCATATCCTTGTATTATTCCTTCCCACACATCCAACTGTTCCTGTACCTCCTCCTCCTTGTTTCCCCAAATCATCAAATCATCTGCAAACACCAATGCTTTCATCTTTCCTTCGCCAATTACCTGTGTCACTCGGGTCATTATGTCATCCATCACCACAATGAAAAGTAACGGTGACAGTGCACTTCCTTGTTTCAGACCGTTTCTCTGTTCCAACCAGTCTGATCTCTCTCCTCCCACTTTCACACAGCTCACTCTTCCCTTGTACATCTCCTTTATCCTCTTTATAGTCCATTTCTCTACACCTCTATCCTCCAGGGAATTCCATATTTTGTTTCTGCATACACTGTCATATGCTTTCTCAAAGTCCAGGAAGGCCATCAGTAGATCTGTTCTATACTCATAGTGCTGTTCTTGCAACTGCCTTACAGCAAAAATCAAATCCACTGTGGACCTTCCTGCTCTGAAGCCATGTTGTTCTTCCCTCATCCCTCCTATCCTTGTCCTAATTCTCTTTTCCAAAACTTTCTCGAAGATCTTTGCACAATGACTCATCAGTGTTATTCCCCGATAGTTTCTGCAATCTGGTTCTACTACCTTTCTTGAAGATCGGGACAATTATTCCTTTTTTCCAGTCCTCTGGGGTCTTCCTTTCCTTCCATGCTGTCCTCATCACTCGGTACAACCACTGTATTCCACCTCTCCTGCTGCTCTCACCATTTCCACATTCAACTCATCCACACCCGGTGCCTTCCCTCCTTTCATCTTATTCACTGCATCTTCCACTTCTTTCCATGTTAAGTCCTTTTCTGTTTGCAGTTCATCTTCCTCTTCCCCGATTTCTTCCTCCTCACCATCTTTTCCATTTGGGTTCAGAAGTTCTTCAAAATATTCTTTCCACATTTTCTTCAGTTCTTCCCTATTTTCTATCTCTTGTCCTCTTTTGTTCACCATTCTAACATTCTCCATAGGATCCTTCCGCCTCTTATTTTTTACCATCCCATACAGGACCTTTTTTGTACCTTCACTATCCTCCATCATCATTGTCCACTCTTCCATCCACTTTCTTCTCTCCTCAGCCACTACTCTCTTCGCCTCCTTTCTTTCCTGGTACTCTTCCCTTGTCTCTACCGTCCTATTCTGATACCACCTCCTAAAAGCTCTATTCTTTTCCCTTACTATATATTTTGTCTTCTCATTCCACCATGGTGTTTCCTTCCACCTCTTCTTACTACTTGTCCTCCCACATACTGCTTCTGCTGCACCTACTAGTGTCTTCTTAAATCTAGCCCATTCCTCTTCCACCCCTCTTTCTTCATTTGTTGGAATTCCTTCCTTTACCATTTTGAGGTACTCGACCCTTCTATCCCCTTCTTTCAGTTTCCATATCCTTATACGTCTTTCCTGGTTCTCAGTCCCTTTCTTCTCCTTACTCCCTCTCAGGTTCATTACCAGCAATCGATGGTCGCTATCCAGGTTCTCCGATGGTATAACCTTGATGTCCGTGATGTTCTTATTTAGTTCTTTCTCATACAGTATATAGTCGACCACCAACTTCCTGGTCAAGTCATCACTGTACCATGTGATAGTGTGGCTCTCTCTTTTCTTAAACCAGGAGTTCCCAACTAGCAGGCTGTTCCTCTGGCAGAAGTCCAACAGTCTCTTTCCTTCCTCATTTCTTCCGCCCCAACCCTCTGGTCCTAGAACACTCCCATAACCTTGTCTTTCTCTTCCTACATGGGCATTGAGATCCCCCATAACAATCATATTTCTTCCTACCAGCTGCTTCTGCAATTCCTCTTCAAACTCCTCCTTCTCTTCAGAGGCGCAGCCTACTTGTGGAGCATACACTTACACTATTTCTACGGTCTCTCCCCTCAGTGCTACTTTCACTTTCATCATCCTATCACTTATTCTCCTCACTTCTTCTTTTAAACCATCTCGTACTACTACTCCCACTCCATTCCTCTTTCCCTCTTCGTTCCCACTCCAGTACAGTCTATAGCCTTTTCTCAGTTCTCTCCTTCCTTCCCCTTTCCATTTTGTTCCTGCCAATTCCAATAAATCCAACTTCCTTCTTTCCATCATATCCACTATCTCCTCCACCTTCCCCGTCAGCGTGTTTAGGTTTAAAGTTCCAAATCTTAGTCCGTGTGTACAGCCGTGTCGTCGTCTATTAAATCCATCATGTCCGAGGCTCGTTCCATTTTTGAAAGCATTTGGTTTCATCCACTACTGGCTTGCTGGGCCTATCGTAGCTTCACCAGAGCCCCGCTAGCCGTCACTTTTCAGGGTTCCTGTAGGACCTTCACAGCTACCGTAACGGTCCCGGGGCACACGAAGTTCCCACTCTACTCCGCCCCTACAGGCGATCCCCTACTTTGTGCCATTGCCCGTCTCCCACGACGTGGACGAGGGGTGTTAATGAATCTAAATTGAAATGCCAAGTTACCCATTAATAATTGCTAAGTCTCGTTAGAAAGGCACTGTTGAGTTTTACTGTGTGTGAAATTTTTTGAGAATTGAGTTTTCACAGTTAGGGACTAAACACATTTTTATTAAGAAGAAAAAGAAGGAAATCGCAAAAGTCATAAACTAGTTATATTTTTAAGCATTTTTCTTAATAAGATTTGAAAAGAAAAAGACAAACTAAAGAGCACAAAAACCTTAGTAATTTTAAAAGCACTCACGTTAACAGGAGGTTTGTTACATCAAATAACAGAACTTGAAGCGATGCTTGTGTAGCAGAAATGAAAATCCACAGCCTGCTTCCAGTCTCCGACCGGGTCAGGAATGGAATGAATGAAGCCCCCATCTAGCGGCGAGGATATGAACTGTGCCGGCTGCCGAGGCCTGACGCACTCCTCTGGAGCAATGATTAATGAATGACAGATGAAATGAAATGATAGTGGAGAGTGTTGCTGGAATGAAATTTTGACAGGAAAAACCGGAGTACCCGGAGAAAAACCTGTCTGCCTCCGTTTTGTCCAGCACAGATCTCACATGGAGTGACCGGGATTTGAACCACGGACCCAGCGGTGAGAGGCCGGCGTGCTGCCGCCTAAGCCACGGAGGCTTCTCTTGTGTAGCAGAGAATCTTTAAAAATTATTCAACATACCGTAAGCTCCTGATTCGTTTATCATGGATAAAATCAGAGGAGGCAATTATTAGCAGCAAAACCTTCTTTCTTATTCAACATCAATAAAATATTAAGCAACAGAAAAACATCAATAAAATATTAAGAAACCGAAAAAAAAACAGCTCATTAACTTTATTCCCATATCAGCTTTTATAATTAATAATGACAAATCCCAACCTAAATCAATCGAAACCACAGCCTCTCTCTCATTTCTTGTTGTCTTAAACTAAGACACTTTCTTTGTCGCTTCATAAGATGCTTTTTAGTGTCTCAAAATCTTAAATCTTAAATTAAATATCTCAAAAGTAAGCCAGAATTTCAATATGTGTCTGAAATCATTTTTATCAAGACAATAAAAAGCATCTTGTCTGAAGCGACAAAGAAAGTGTCTTAATTTAGCCACCAAGAAATGAGAGTGCTTTGTAGAAAATAGATGTCTATTTGTCTTAGAGACGTCAAAGTTTTACATTTTCAGCAAAAATTAATTATTTCAACCATGTTTGAAAAAATAAATATTTAATTGCCTAGGTTATAAGGCAACCTGGCTTATTTTAACCTTCGAAACATCTAAGCTTCAGATAAAACTACCCTGCAAAATGGCATTGGATTAGCCTTATGAAGCGGGTTATGACACGTCATTCTGCGATGTGAAGACTTTTGAATAAGCTAAAAGTTTACATCATCTTGTCATATAGCCTAACCGAGGCTAAGTTATTTTCTGCAATTTTGAAAAATTATTGCTACTTTGCCAGAAACGTAAAATTTAGCCGTCTCTTAGACGTTTATTTTCATAGGAAATTTAGTAACAAAACTTAACTCTGGTCATACCAGGCAATCACAGAATAAACTTATGTCAGTCAACAACAAAAATTTCTTTTTAATGAGTAATTACTTCAACCAAAAATGGTCAGTCAGATTTTAACTTAAAACGTTTTTTCAATGAGTAAATAATTTCAACCGAAAATGTCAGTCAAATTTAATCTTAAAGTGTTTTTTCAATGAGTAAATAATTTCAACCGGAAATGTCAGGGAAATTTAAACTTAGAGCGTTTTTTTTCAATGAGTGAATTATTTCAACCAAAAATGTCGCCATTAACAGGTGAATCCACACTCTCCCTACCCTCTCCACCCTTACCTACAAGGACAGCTGCCCAATCACGGCTCCCAGCCTTCCCCTTCCGAGAAAACACCAAGTGATAGCAACCTGATGGCTTGAAAACTCAACTCCCGCACGGCAAGACGGCCCATTATTTTTGCAGGCGATAGTACATTAGAAGAAAGATATCCATCTAATCAATGGCTAGAAATATTTACAGATGGCTCACAAGACAAAGAAAATAGAACTGGAGCAGGAATACATTCATCTCTCTTCTCACTCTACTTCCCAGTAGGCCAAAACAAAACAAACTTTGATGCTGAGATAAGAGCAATTTCACATGCACTCCCATCAGTTATTAGGCAGAAACATTGATTATCAAAAATGTGTTATCATTACAGATTCAAAAGCAGCCATCCAAGCCGTCTCGTCAAATTATAAGCCTCAAAATAAAGAACTGAAAGATATTTTTTGTATGATAAAAACCCTTCAAAGACTCCACAAACAGATCTCATTTCAGTAGATCCCTTCTCATGTTGGAATAGCAGGTAATGAAGAGGCAGACAGATTAGCAAAAAAAGGTACCACACTACAACAACCTGTCAGACTGATTGTCAGCAAAAAGGATCTTGAAAAATACTACCAAAAACAGGTATGAAGAAATGGCAAAGAAAACAGCAGAAACCAAATTATGGAAGGACATTGATGCTAAATGGGATCAATATAAATTAACACCAAGAAGAGAAGCTGTAGCCTTCTTCAGACTTAACACTGGCCATGACTGCCTTGCAGCTCATCTGAAACCAACATCCTGAGATCTGAAGAATACACACTTTGTCACGAACCTGGAAGTAAAATGGACAAAGGGCACCTGCTACATTGCAACAAACTTGATGTGACTGCTAGAACTTCAGGAAACCTCAAACAACTCTATTGGAACGCAAGAAAGCTGAGGGATTGGAATCCGGGCTAGCCATAGGAAACAACAACAACAACAGGTTCAAAGGTGTCAAAATACTTGCTCAGTGCTTTTTAAAGTGTTCGCCCTGTATTTCGGGAATTTAAGATGCCACCTTCGTAAAATAGGGTTTGAGCAGCTTAATAACTCCCTATGGTATGACTTATTAATAAAAATTAAAAAAAGCACAATTTTCAAAAAGTATTAATTCGGGCGATTATTGGTTAAGACTGTTCATACTATTGAGCAACTCATTCATATTCTCTGGTGATGCAGATAAAAGGAAAATATAGTCTACAAATCTCAGGATTGTAATTACTTCACCTTCACTCCTGCCCTAAATTTCAATCCAATTTAATGGATATCTACATACATTGCGATTAGACTATGTTCGTATTGGAGCTCCCCCCCCATGGAGTTTTCAAGTACTGTGCCCGCCAGACAAGAAGGTCGGGGGACTGCTTGCCGCAACAGCCGTCTCGACTTCCCCATCTATCGAACCCATAACCCTGAGAGGATTGGATGTGCATTCTCAGACTAGTCCGCACGGGGCTAGTAACCTCAGGGTCTTAGCGGAGTTAGTGAGATGTTGGTCAGTTAAGAACTAGCCCAGGAAAGAACATCAAAAACATATGAACTCGCCAGGGAGACCTCCTTCATTGAGGACCTTCGTATGAAGAGAGGGCTACCATCCACAGACGCCTGGAAATAACTAATGCAGGAAAGAATACAGAAAAGGGACAAAATCTGGTTTGAGTATTACACCACGGAGGCCATGATGACTAGGACATGGATGAACACTAATCAAGACTTGCGACACTTTGTTAATTCGATGGCGGTACATGGGTATCACCATAAACTGTGCAATACCGAATACTTTCATGACCCTGATGAATCCTGCGTATGTAAATTATGCGGGGTGCAATGTAGTAGATACCATGCCTAATTTCTTCTGCAAATCGAGGATCATCCATTGTGAAGTTTTGTGAATGACAGTTTATCATCAATATGCACAATTTGTGCATATTGATGGTCAATTAATTGGTTTCATAACATGAGTGAAAAATGTCTCATGACCAGTGTCCGGATTCCGATTACATGTGATCGTTTAAATGGTTAACCACAGACATTGCTAACTTATATACAAAACCTGTTCATGGCCCTCACATTACCGAAATGCATATTTATTAAGTTTTTTTTTCGTCATTTTTCTACGTATTTTATTTTTAGGTAATTTTCTCGCTTTTCGCATCATTATGTCATTTTATATGTTTTGAGTCATTTTTTCACATTTTTAATGGTTTATGATGCATTTTTTGCATACGATACTGGATAGTAACGGAACTGAAAGCGAGGATGAATACAAGGACATGAGGAGACACTGTGCTTGCAACAGTTCCACGGTCTTTAATAGTTGTAGATCTTCCTGTATTCAATAACATGGCAACATCACAAATAAACATAGCACTGACCTCAGAAAGCACACAGGAACAAAGAAAAAACCAGTTTCGTCCAGTTAACACCCGGGTTAGTCGACCAAAACTGGTGCCAGAGTGAACACGAAACTACTCGAAGTTCCAGTCAGGAAGACCGGATAAGTATCAGCCTGTATTATTACAGTATAACCATAGTTGATTTTGTGTAACCATATAATCATCCCAAACAGACAAACTCCGGATTTTTATCACCATTTTAGTATTTCACCTAACATTAGATATACTACATTTAGCATACACCGACAGTTGCATTGCCAATACTGCAACTAAATAATTGTACATATTTTTCACCTGTACAAACAAACATAGATGTTATAGCCTAAGTGTAATGTATCTGATGATGATCGCTTTGTAACGTGTTTTTCGAGGGGTTTTTATGCCAATGGCATAAGTCAGTAGTAAGCCATTCTATATTTATTTACGCGGCAAATTGTTCGGCCAAGAGAATTTTTCATGTTAATTTATTATTATTATTAATTTATTATAATTATTGTTAAGGTATTTTCGGAGCATTTTATAAAAAATAATAAGCATACAGATAGGTTTTCTATGTCTTAGAAAACACTATCAAGCAAATTATTACGAACGACAATATCATAGAAAATTATGTGATTACGGAATTTTACGGAGTTTCGTCAGTTAGGATATTATGAGAGACATGACTCACTGGAAATTCAGATACAGGCTGATTCTTGTCAAGAAGTATTACGCAAGCTTGGGTCGCAGCGTCAAGAAAAGGCGGATAGTTGGAACGGAAATAGACTTCATCATCCGCGCGCCGTGTGTAATGAGCCAGAGAAGGGGAAGTAGCACGTGGGGAGCAGCCAATCAGTGGAGACCACGTAAGCTGGAAGTCGGTACCGAGGTGGGGAGCCGACGGGTGCATATATCGTTCGGCGCGCCGTGGATGGAGGACAATCTGTGAAAGACTTGACTAGTTCGGTTGCAAGTGGGTGTCGCTCCGATGTTCCGTGGAGTGGAGAACTATCTGTTTAAAACTTAACCAGTGTGGTTGTACGAGTGTATGGTTCCGATGTTAGGACCATAAAGTCACCAAATCTACAAGTATATCATCAAATATCGACGGAGATGACGACGTCCAGGAGACTGTGGGAAGCTCACAGCATCATCCAGTACGAGGGAAATGCTCCGGCAATTTCCAGTGGTAAGCGCGAATGACGCAGAAATACGCAATCTCTCATTTCTCTTTGTTTTATATTTCATATTTCAGTAACTTCATAGCTTGGGTATAAGAGTAAAATCAATAATTTATCAGACTCCGTTTTCACGTAATTTTCTATCGGTAATATTAAAATCGCAACGCTCCAATTTAAATTTTAAACTTATTATTATTATTAATTTTGCAATACTTGTTTTATATAATAAATTCATTTCTTTTACAATGCAATCTTTGCTTTCAGTAGGTAGCATTAGATATAGACCAATCCCTTCTCCTGATACAATTGTTTGTTGGGTTAATGATCAAATCATACCACGATCTGAGTGAATAGATTCTTGAAGGTGTTCTACCAGAGCTAGACGTTGTTAAATACAAATTTAGATTTCAACATTGCGTTGAGGTCTTGGCGCCCATTAAAACAACATAGCTTAGGCAAAGGTAAACAGTTAGGGGCAGTCAAACCGTTACACTTGTCGTTCAACGTGTGGGCTAGCGAAACCTTTACATTTGTCGCTACCAACATGGGGCATTAATAACTGCTACATTTGTCGCCAACAACTTGGGGCTGAAAACCTAATAACATTTGTGGAAGGAGAAGGATATATATTTCTGTGCCTGTATTTTGGGGGTTATTTGTCTGTATCAGTGTATATCATTATGGGGGATGAGAAAGAAAGACAGATGAGGTTACGCAGTGGTCATCAACTGGAGATTGATGATACGAGCAGTATGTCGAGTGATGGTAGTACCGGGGTAGCGGAGGTAAATCCCGATACTGAAACAGGGAGTGTAGGCGGCCAACCAGAATTAAAAACTTTACTTCTCGAGTTCATGTATCAGAACAAAGTTAGTAGTGATGCCTTAAATGCAAAATTAGAACAAAACAACGCTAAACTAGAACAAAACAACGCTAAACTAGAACAAAACAGTAGGGAAAATAGAGAGAGTACTGAAACTTTAAATGCTAAATTAGAACAAAACAGTAAGGAAATTAGTGTGAAAATGGAGCAGATTAGAGGAGAAATCAGAGGAGTAATGGAAGAGAGGGTTAAAGAGATCATTGCAGATGTAGACAAGAAATTAGGAAAAGTACAGGAGGAGTTGGAAAGTAGAATCAGCACACAGGCTGAAAATTTAAAGGAATTAGTTAAATTAGAAACACTGCAGGTTAAAAAGAAATTGGGGGGAGAAATTGACAAGATTCAAGTATCAACTAAAGAGGTTAAGGAACAGCTGGGGGGTAGAATTGAGAAAGTCCACTCGCAAATAGTTGCAGAAGTAAATGATTTAAGAGAGAGTAATAGAGAGAGCATTAGCAAGATTGAGGAGAAACAAGCAAAGCTATATGATAAAGTAGAAGAATCAGAAGGAAACATTAAATTAACAGTAAACAGTATTGAGAGGAAGGCTCAGGAGAAAATCGCAGAATTAGAATTAAAATTAAAAGCTAGGATCAGGCAAGAAAATAGTCAGAATAGGCCAGTTTTTGTGAATAGCACACACAGGGAGGTAGAACTGGGTAAGTTCAGCAATCGACAGGGGTGCCCAATGGAGTTCATGAATACTATAGAAAATAAATTCGGGGAGAGGTTGGAAAATGGTAGTATTGAGTGGTGCCAGGTAGTTGAAATTTTAGAACAAGTGTTTGTGGGGGAAACGAGGAATTGGTTTGCTGTCTACAGAGACAAGTTTACTGATATTAATGATTTTAAAATGAAATTCTGTGAAAAGTTCTGGAATGAGGTTATTCAGTCGCAGCATCGTGAGGGAGTAGTGTGTGGTAAATATAACCCTAAAGGAAGCCCCACCATGACCGAATACTTTTTAGGGCAGGTATTAGTGTGTAAATATCTGGATGGCTTGAAGGAGGAAAGTGATGTGGTTAGGTTGCTACTTAGGCACTTTCCCTATAGGATCAAGGAGGCTGCTTGTATCCAGAATGTAAAGACTATATCACAAGTAGAAAATTTGTTAAGCAGGTGATTATGAGGACAATTTCAATAGGAACCAGGGTAATAATAATAATAGGCCTAATGAAGCCAGGCATCAGGAAGTTCAAGGGAACGGTGGCGAAGGAGCCAACGCTCAAAATAGAAATAATAATAATCAGCTAAATCAGAACAGAGGAAATGGCTATGGTAATCAGTATCAAGGGAGGAACATTGATTTCAGGGGAAATCAAGGGAGGAACAATGATTACAGGGGAAATCAAGGGAGAAACAATGATTTCAGGGGAAATCAAGGGAGAAATTATAATGACAATAATTACAACCAGAATAGGGGTCAAGGAAGAGGTCAGCCTAGTGGTAGTAATATACAGCCAAACAATGACAACACAGCTCAGAACAACCAGACCAGTTCAGTAGTTAGTAGTACTACGGCCAGCTGTAGCGGTTCTTTAAACGCGAACCAGGCTGCGAAGTAAGGTCAGAATCTCAGTCTGTAACATGCCCTGTCCATAAAATTATACAGGAACCCTATGACCTAAATGTAAGAAATGAATTATTACATGAACTAAATGATGAAGGTATTATTCAGGAAGTGGTTAGTAAGAGCCCCATAGTTAAATTTAACGTGTCCGAGGCGTACACAGATGTTTTAATTGATAGTGGTTGTATGAAGAGTTGCATAAGTAGTGCATTTTATGATAAAATGAAAGGAACTGGAGTAAATTTTGAGGAGATGCAAATTAAAAGCACTTTTGTTATCACAGCTGTTGGGAAGAGGTCTAAAGTAATTTCTAAGCAAGTTTTAGTAGACATTAAAATTAATAATCATGTAGAGAAGCAGATTTGTCTTGTAATTCCAAATTTAGTATTCAGTGTTATCTTGGGTTCAGAGTGGCTAAGTAGAGTGTCTGGTAACTTATGTTATGATGTAGGGAGTTTGAAATTTAAATGGGGAGATTCTGAAGTAGAAGTAGCGTTCAATGACCATATTCAGAGGAGTAGTATTGTAGGTGTGATTTGTACTTTAAATGAGATATCGCCAGCTGTAGAGCGGGGTTCTCCATGTTTTGTGGGTAGTGTGATTACGAACGGAAGTCTAGAGGACTCGTTACGTGATGCTGCATTTCAGGGAAATATAGAGGTGGAACAATGTGTTCGGCTCTATGATGTGTTATTGTGTAATAGGAGAGTTTTTGAGGATCGCATTGGTATGGCCAATTGCTATACACATTCATTGAACGTTATTGATAGGTCAGTATTCACAGGACATAGATATCCTGTACCTTTCACTTATCAGAGTGCAGTTGAGGCACAAATTAACCAGATGCTTGAAGATGGGATTATTGAGCACTCTAACAGTCCGTATGTTAATTCTTTGATCACGGTGCCCAAGACCGACGGCACAGTTCGTATTTGTTTAGACGCTCGTTTGGTTAACAGTAGAATTAGTTCAGATCAGCTGAAATCTATGTCAATAGAGGAATTAATGCAAACATTTGAGGGGAAGAAGTATTTCACTTGTGTAGATTTGAGTTCCAGTTTTTGGCAAGTGCCACTTATGTATGAAGATAGACCATTTACAGCTTTTAGTCATAAATATAACCTTTATCAATTTTGTAGAACACCTTATGGGTTAAAGAGTAGTTCAGCAGCTTTAATTAGGGCTTTAAACATCGCATTAGGGGATGACACAGGAGAGTTTGTAACCATTTACATAGATGATATGGTAATTAGTTCACGCAGTTTTGAGGAGCATCTACGTCATTTAGATATAGTTTTTCAGAAGTTAGATCAGGCAGGGTTCACTTTGAAGCTGTCTAAGTCATCATTCTGTCAGTCAGAAGTGACATTTTTAGGTCATAGAGTGTCGAGTAGAGGTGTAACACCAGAAGAAAGTAGGGTTAATAAGATACTTAACGCAGAGGTGCCACAGAATGTTAAACAGTTAAAAACTTACCTGGGAATTTGCAACTTTTTCAGGAGGTTCGTTCTTAAATACTCAGGGTTGGTAGAACCATTCAGGGAATTGCTTACAAGTGGGACTCGGTGGAGATGGGACTCTGTGGAGATGGGACTCTGTGGAGATGGGAGTCCAAGCATGAACAGGCTTTTAGAGCGCTGAAGGAAGGTTTTGAGAAAGCTGTAGTGCTGAAATATCCGTTAAAAGATAAGGAATATGTGGTTATGACAGATGCTTCACATATAGGCATTGCTGGAGTATTATGTCAGAAAGATGATGAGGGTAATCCGTGCATTGTATCTTTAGCCTCGCGAGGACTGACAGCAGCAGAGAAAAGATACACGATTACTGAGTAAGAGCTTTTAGGTATTGTTTTCAGTTTAGGGAAATTTAGAATGTATTTAGTAGGGGGGAAATTTGAGATCCATACAGATCACCATGCATTACTGTATATGAGGACTTGTAAACTCAGTTCTAACAGAGTTAGTAGGTGGATTCTTGCTCTGCAGGAATACGAATTCACAGTAAAATATATTAAAGGTAAAGATAACATTCTTGCAGACATGCTATCGAGGGACACTAATTTATGTAGGGATTATCCTGTGGTTAAAGCAGAGGACGGTATTTTAATATGTGCATGTGTGGACAGTAGCAACAGGGCATCGTTACAGACACTGAGAAATATGCTAGTGGAGCAACGTGATGACGTTAAGTTAAAGGAGCCACTGGCTAGGTTGGAAGTAAGTGAAGAAGAATATGTGAAAGTAGGACGGTTCACGTACAAGATGCAGGATGGGCTTCTTGCACGGAAATGTAGGAATAATCGGTGGGCAATATGTGTTCCTGCCACTTTGCGGGAGGAGCTAATTTGGTTCATTCATAGGGAATTAGGACACTTTGGTGCTGCCAAGGTCTTCTATGAAATTGGTCGTGACTTCATTTGGAGTAAAATGGGAAGGGATGTTAGGAGGATTTTAGCTAAGTGTGACACCTGTCAAAGGAGTAAATATCCAGTTAAATATTTGGTGGGGGAGATCTGCAGTTCTCACCAGTAGACCCGGCGAACTACTGTGTGTGGATTTATTTGGCCCGATCATTAAAGGACAATACGGCTACGAGTACATTTTATAGTTATTGACGCTTTTAGTAAGTATGTCAAGCTATATCCGCTAAGGAAAGCCACGGGACTAGCGTGTAGCCGTCTGATCATTAATAAGTATGTACCCGAGTTTGGCCTTCCTCTCAGGATACTATCTGACAGTGGACCACAGTTTACTGCAAAGAAATGGAGAACCAGTATGCAGGAAGCTGGTATAACACACGTTCATTCCTCTGTAAGGTACCCTCAGGGTAATTCTGCAGAGCGCCCATTAAGGGAAGTGGCTCGTCTTTTTCGGACTCTAGTGCATGACGAGCATGCGGCCTGGGTTGGACATCTTCCCAAGGTCGAGACTTGGCTGAATTCTGTCCAGCATGAGAGCACGAAATTGACGCCATACGAAGTTCACTTCGGAAAAAGACCACAAAATGAACTAGCGAGGGTGTTGGGATTAAATGAGGGTAAGCAACCGGGGATGGATTACATTGTCCAGTTGGCGAAACAGAATTTATCTAAGTCAGCACAAAAGAGAATTCGCCAACAAAAAGAAACTAAATTTGACCTATTCGAGCCGGGAGACAGAGTCTTACTTAGAGTGCCGAAACAGTCAAATAAGCTAGAGAAAGTCATGTCCAAGTTCTTTTATCTCAACGAGGGCCCATTTATGGTTTCCAAACGTATTGGCAAAACAGCATATGTGCTGGAGAATAGTGAGGGAAACAGATTATACGGGTCGTATAATATACATAGTCTCCGAAAGTATGTGTCATAAAGTGAGGATGTTTAGCTGGCGAGCCAGCCTATCAAATGAGTAAGTGTGGCATTTGGTGCGTGGGAGGAGATGGTCTTCCAGGCAGGCGTATCAGAAGTCACACAGGGGGGTAGTATGTAAGTAAATGAGAGTTTTTAAGGTACAGGGAAATATGACGGGATTGTCGGATGCTCTTGAGCACTAAAATGTCTCGATACACCGAGGCCAGAATTTGGTAGTGCGGGTGAATTCCCATTTGTCCCCAAGAGATGGGTGAGCGCTTGTACAGGGTATTTTTGCTTAAGGCGTCCACGGGACAAAAGATGGGCCATCAGAATGCGAGACAGTCCTTCATGAAACTCATACATAACAGCACACGTGATTTCTGTTTACGGCCTCGCCATGTAAGATTTGTAAGTGTATAATTTAAGGTAATTTGTACAAAGGTATTATTTATGTGAAGAGAACTGGTCTGTGTTGAGAACTAGTATTAAGTAGAATATGGTCTACGGGAACTTAAGATTACGGCACAGAAATATTTGGTGTTATATGTAATGCGCACTTAGGCTACTGTTTTTTTTTTTCAGAAGTCAATATTAATTTAATCTACTTTAAAGAGAGATTAAGTATTATGGTCACGAGGCGCTGCCACAATAGTGTGATCGTGTGCTCAGTGATAAGTGAGATTAAATTTCACCATAAGGAAGGGACCTCCAGTGAAATTAGGAAGTTCTATGGTGATATAAATATGTCAGAACACCTTCAATGCGTATGATATGACATCATAAATACATACCTCTCACACATTAATTATGTCTATTTTTCCAACATAGTGAAATTTGAGAGGCGGAAATATCCGTGGAACACTATTCTATATGAAAAACATTGGACTGGTTGCAAAGTGCAATCCATAGTGACAACAAACTTTGACGCAAAGTGCGTGAAGAAAAATTATGAGTGTATATATCTGTAATTTAGGGTGATTTCATTTATGTAATATGTATTTTGGATGGGGATTATTAACGTGCCTGGGATAATCAGATAATGGACCGTCGTCACGGTAAATCATCCGATGATCCGAGGTGAATATGTAACCTGTTTTTCGAGGTTTTTTTATGCCAATGGCATAAGTCAGTAGGAAGCCATTCTATATTTATTTACGCGGCAAATTGTTCGGCCAAGAGAATTTTTCATGTTAATTTATTATTATTATTAATTTATTATAATTATTGTTAAGGTATTTTCGGAGCATTTTATAAAAAATAATAAGCATACAGATAGTGTTTTCTAAGACATAGAAAACCTATCAAGCAAATTATTACGAACGACAATATCATAGAAAATTATGTGATTACGGAATTTTACGGAGTTTCGTCAGTTAGGATATTATGAGAGACATGACTCACTGGAAATTCAGATACAGGCTGATTCTTGTCAAGAAGTATTACGCAAGCTTGGGTCGCAGCGTCAAGAAAAGGCGGATAGTTGGAACGGAAATCGACTTCATCATCCGCGCGCCGTGTGTAATGAGCCAGAGAAGGGGAAGTAGCGGGTGGGGAGCAGCCAATCAGTGGAGACCACGTAAGCTGGAAGTCGGTACCGAGGTGGGGAGCCGACGGGTGCATATATTGTTCGGCGCGCCGTGGATGGAGGACAATCTGTGAAAGACTTGACTAGTTCGGTTGCAAGTGGGTGTCGCTCCGATGTTCCGTGGAGTGGAGAACTATCTGTTTAAAACTTAACCAGTGTGGTTGTACGAGTGTATGGTTCCGATGTTAGGACCATAAAGTCACCAAATCTACAAGTATATCATCAAATATCGACGGAGATGACGACGTCCAGGAGACTGTGGGAAGCTCACAGCATCATCCAGTACGAGGGAAATGCTCCGGCAATTTCCAGTGGTAAGCGCGAATGACGCAGAAATATGCAATCTCTCGTTTCTCTTTGTTTTATATTTCATATTTCAGTAACTTCATAGCTTGGGAATAGGAGTAAAATCAATAATTTATCAGACTCCGTTTTCACGTAATTTTCTATCGGTAATATTAAAATCGCAACGCTCCAATTTAAATTTTAAACGTATTATTATTATTAATTTTGCAATACTTGTTTTATATAATAAATTCATTTCTTTTACAATGCAATCTTTGCTTTCAGTAGGTAGCATTAGATATAGACCAATTCCTTCTCCTGATACAATTGTTTGTTGGGTTAATGATAAAATCATACCACGATCTGAGTGAATAGATTCTTGAAGGTGTTCTACCAGAGCTAGACGTTGTTAAATACAAATTTAGATTTCAACATTGCGTTGAGGTCTTGGCGCCCATTTAAACAACATAGCTTAGGCAAAGGTAAACAGTTACATTTATCACCTAACAGTTAGGGGCAGTCAAACCGTTACACTTGTCGTTCAACGTGTGGGCTAGCGAAACCGTTACATTTGTCGCTACCAACATGGGGCATTAATTACTGCTACAGCTTGACGATCGAAACTGGTCATCCTAGTGTATTTATTAATCTCATGTAATTTATTTCAGGATTAGGACATAACCCAGCTCTTTTTGGGTACATTCGTGTTGACCGACTGAAAAGCACCAAACTTTTGTTTACTTAGGCAACACTGAAAAATGGCTTCAACCCTCACAATGCTTGCAACTAATCCGGAAGCGATGTTGAAATTGAGGAGGTAGGAAGACAACAGTTGGCCCAGTAATGCCAGTCTAGTTAAGTACCTCAGTGCAACCATACATGTAAGATGCCAAAGCCATTCAGATGGCTCAAGAATTGTTTTCGGACACACAAATGGAGGGAAAACTAGCATACATCAAAACAAATTTCAGTTCCTTGTCATCAATTATTACACAGCTTTAGGAGAGAGGCGTGGCTCTAGAAAAAATGATCAATTTATTCAGAACAGCCACTGACTAATTAAAATGCATTCGTGGCGATTCTGGTGTGGCAGTGTTGAAGAAGAACTAGCATCCAGTGATTTAGTGCTCCAATAGCTTCCGTAGACACTGAAAGGAGCTTTTCAAAGTACAAAACCTGCCGGTCGACAATCGTCGTTCTTTTCTTGTGAGAATCTACGAATTGTCACTGTCATCTACCGTAACGCCGAGTGAGGTAAGCCTGTCATGTACTTTAACTACACATTTTTCTTATTACCTCTAATCCGACAATGAATTCGAGTACCTAACTGTAAAATTCTCTCTTTTTTGTTCTTCAGATGTTGCAGCCTTAAAGTTTCAGATACCATGAAGTGTTATTTTCCTTGAGAAAAAAAAAAAAAAAAAGGACACAGAACTTGGAGTGCCAAACAATAAGACTGAAATAACAACCGGTATTTGTGTGCAAATAATTCGTATTTGTCAAATAATAATTAAATTATATTGATGATGATCAGGGAACGGATTTATATGTACTAATAATTCATTAAATATGTACATATATGTGGGAAGGAATTTCGGCAAGCGAATCAACCAAACACGTCTTGAAGTAATTTTAAGTATAAAAACTGCATTTAAACATAAGATTACATAAGATGAGTTTGAACAGAACTTGACATGACATGACTCGACACAAAACTGTAACTGATCGTCTTTCTTTCTCGCGACTTCCACTTGACTCCTGTACGCGGCGCCACCCGGCAGTGCTGAGGCTGGCGGGAAACCCAAAAACGTTCATTAGGTATCTTCCGATTCCCACATATATATTTAGTTATTTTTATTGAAATATAGAATTATATATGGACTTAAAATTACAAAAAACTATCATCTCTATTTGATATCAAAGTTCAAAGAAGCTATAGAAAGTAGATCTACATGAACCATAATGCTGTACTTCTCATTTTAATATGTATGATCTCTGAAGAGCATGCAATATTTTAATCTCTGTTAACCAAACAATGGATCACAAAATGTTCTTTTAAGTGCTGGAAAGTGAATCTTCTCCTAGTGTCTGTAAGTACCGATTTATATTGACTGCAACTTCGTTCAACATCAGAAGAGGTAATGTGGGCCATATTTAAACTTTACAACGTCTGCTGGGGTTAAATCCAGCGTTAACTTGACACTTAAATTTCCACACATAGTTGCAGCAACCTTTCCTATTCTCTCATATCCAGGGTTCTTTGAAAGTACAGTGTCCATCTTCATTTTTGCTACATCTGCAACTTTACCTGTACCATGATTTAGCTGTTCCACAGTTCTGTTCACAATTTCGAAACTTTCAGAAAGTGAGAGATGCGAGTTTTGGAGACTTGAGTGTTTTTGTGATGCATGAAAAATTATGCTGAATGTAAATCAAGTCATTCCTCACACTTCAATGGAGGTTGCATCTTCAGAGTCCATAGCATGCAGAACGTTCTTAATGGAGTCTATATATTCAGCATAGTATTCAACCGCTTGCAGCCACGTACCCCACCCAGTTAGAACTGGCTTAGGTGGCAATGGAATTTCTGGGTACACTTCTTTCAAAAAATGAACTCTTTTGTGGGCTTTGAAAAAAATATTTTTCACTGAGGAAATCAATAGATCCACTTTGGGGTAACTGCCTCTTACCACTTCTGCCACACGATGGAAGGCATGTGCTACACAAGTTAAACGAGTCATCTTAGGATATACGGTACAACACACAATGATTCTCCGGCTTGCATCATATAAGGTGCGACATCGCTAATAAAAAGTAACACTTTATCATACTGAACGCCCTGTGGCCAGAGGATACCCATAGCTTCATTGAACAGTTTTGCTATAGTTTTGTTATTGCACTTTTCTAGAACATCATAGTGTAAAAGAATCCGTTTACAATAATCTTCACTTAACAAACCAATGATTACGTTGCCAATTAGCCTACCTTCTTTGTCTGTCGTCTCGTCAATGGAAACCCAAATCGGACCGTCTTTAATTTCTTGTCTTATCTTATCTTCTGAACAGTTTCATCATATAAGGCTGAACGTTGACTCATCCAGGATAGTTCGGTTAGTGTATTTTTCGAGGAATTCCCTGAAGTACTGATTATTCAGTTTAAAGTTTATTCAGCAGAGATGAGAGAACGGCACAGATCGGTGTTGAATTCTGACGTTACACTCTAAGTTGATGATTGTGTCAGAAACAACTGTCTCAGCTTGGAATTTCGTAGTTGGCTAGTCCGATGTTCACTTGTTGAAATGTGTTGTTGCACCACGAACCTAAGAGTAGATGCCACTGAACATTGACACAAATTACAAAATAATACCTTACTGTCAGTTGATAAACCATCTTCTTTAAATTCTGTTACGTAACTTTTTAATTTTAAACTGGTTGACTGTGCTACTTTAGGCATCTTGTAACAATGTTAATGTCATCAATGAATGTCAATAGGCAACTGAAAACACTACGATCCATCTCACTGCTAATTCAAACTGTGAATCACTGGTAGGAACTACCATAGACTGAGGTATTGTGCCATCAAGGGGAATGCCCGAATTACGAAATAATCCAGAAACTACTGGCGTATTGTCGATGAATGGGATTTCCTGAGTAACGAAATTATGGGACAGACATAGTCGATGTTATGAGTGATTCTGATGCTCAGCTGATCTCACCTCTTCCGGGTTCACTCATCTCTCTTTCACCACGCCGTTTATTACCTTACCTTATCAACTCAGGCGTCGACAGGTGTGATGATGTGTTGCACCCCAGTTAAAATATTAAATGTTTCTCCATTATAGAAGCCTCCGTGGCTTAGGCGGCAGCACGCCGGCCTCTCACCGCTGGTTCCGTGGTTCAAATCCCGGTCACTCCATGTGAGATCTGTGCTGGACAAAACGGAGGCAGACAGGTTTTTCTCCAGGTACTCCGGTTTTCCCTGTCAAAATTTCACTCCAGCAACACACTCCACTATCATTTCATTTCATCTGTCATTCATTTAATCATTGCCCCAGAGGAGTGCGTCAGGCCTCGGCAGCCGGCACAGTTCATATCCTCGCCGCTAGATGGGGGCTCCATTCATTCCATTCCTGACCCGGTCGGAGACTGGAAGCAGGCTGTGGATTTTCATTTTTTTTTCTCCATTATAGACAGGACTGCTAATTTAATAGAATTTAATACTTTTTTGCCAAAATATGGACTGTATTGACCTTAAGGACTAAGAATTTGGAACATTATGTGCTAAACTCTAAAATATGGAAAAATATGGAAAATAAATACTCCATTTTTCAACTCCACACACCATGATTTGTAAAGATAATATAAAATATAATTAAGTTTAGCTTCACAAAGAGATACTGTATGCATTTACGTATAAATCCGTTCCCACAAAATGCAATTGAGAATCAGAATACTTGCAAAATGCCCACCACACAAAATGTAATTAAGATTTAAAATTCTTGCGAAATGAGATTTTGGTTGAAAATACCTACAAAATGTGATTGAAATTCAAAAAACTCACTAAAATGCCCTGCACCTACATTGAAAGACTTACTAAAAAGCAATTTAGATTGTCAATCTTTACAAAATGCAAATGAGGTTGAAAACAATCGCAAAATGCAATTTAGATCGAAAAAACTTACATAATGCAACGTAGATTAAAAATACCTACAAAATGTAGTGTAGATGCAAAAAAAAAAAAAACACTAAAGGGAATTTAGATAAACGGGGAACCAATTAACAAAAACAATGCAGGAATCTTAAAGAGAAAAGGAAATATAATGAAAAGAAGAGGTCTGACCCCTTGAAGAAGGAGGGATCAGGAAAGATGAGACAAGGGCCAATTAAGGCGGGAAAGTTAAAGACTCCCTATGCCTTGGATACCCTAATACAGTCGGGGTCGGAAAAGAACAAGAGTTGACCACGGGAGGTCAACAGGAAAGAAGACGGAGAGGAGCCCGGCACAAGTAAGTGGAAGCCATGCCGGACTCAGCTGGGGTCCCGTGGTCGCCAACCCACGTCCCACAAGATGTGAGTCCCTGGGGGATTCCTTACTTTCAGCAACCAAAGTGGTGTCATCTGCAAGTTGTTTAGGGCCTACTGTATATTCAATCCACCAATCATAAAACCATGAGGTGACTCATCCAATCCAGATTTCCTCATGATGTACCCAGCATACAGATTGAATAAGTAAGGCGAAGGTCTAGCCTTGTCGCAAACCTTTGCTAATAGGGAACCACTGTGTTTCACCATGCTCAGTTTTAACATTGGCATCTTGTCCGAAATATAGGTTACGCATCAGGACAATGAGATGTTCAGGTATGCCCATCCGTCTAAGTACATTCTACATCTTCACATGATTCACACTATCAAAGGCCTTCCTATTATCTATAAAACACATGTACAGCACCTTCTGGTATTCCTTTGCTGTTTCCATCATCCAACGTACATCACTAATGATGTCTCTGGTTCCTCTACCTTTCCTAAAACCAGCTTGACATTTCACGCTCATGTATGGTTCTAATCTTCGTTGTATGATTTTCAACATCACCTTGCTGGCATTTGATATTGGAGCAATTGTGCGATAGTTGGAGCAGTCCAACAGGTCTCCCTTTTTGGGTATTGGAATAAAAATGGATCGTTTCCAATCTGTGGCCCAAGTGAATGTTTTCCAAATCTGTGGACATATTACAGTTAAAACTTTAACATACGTTTCTTCTATGTATATTAAGGCTTTCACGGCCCGTATTATATAAATAATTCATGTTTTTTGGGCTAATGCCGTGTGTATTTAGATTAGAACCATACGTTTCGGAGAAACCTTGCCTCCTTCTCAGAGCTCCGACGTGAGGGGAACTGCTTACCTCCCTTATATTCACAACACCACTGACCGCGTTGCTAAGATTCTCCGCAAGCACAAGATAAAAACAGTTTTCGGCACTATGATGAAAATTGGTCAACGTTTAGCATTAAACAAAGATAAATTGTCCCCAATACTACAACCTGCGGTGTATGAAGTCCCTTGTACTTGCGGAAAAGTCTACATTGGACAAACAAAATGGTCCATTGCAACTCGCATCAAAGAGCATCAAAGAAACATCCGTCTAAACCAACCTGACAAATCAGCTATAGCTAAACATGCCCTGTCTTCAGGGCACGATGTATGATTCAAGGATGCTCATGCGCTTGCCCTTGTTAAGCACAACTCGTCTAGAATTATAAGGGAGGCAGTTGAAATTCGTAAAAATCCCAATAATTTTAACAGAGACACTGGATATCAGCTAAGTGACACTTGGCTGCCAGTTATTAAGGATCTAGGAAGATAGTTCCTCTCAGTCTCTCCGTTCTTCACCTATATCAAATTTTTTCCTCTATGGCTACAGAGCCTGGGTTTGATCTCCTTTGTTCGTCACTGGAGGAGTTTCCATCTGTTTTTCCGCCGTTGCCTGTATGACGTTAGGCATCGTTCAGATACACTTCCCTTTTGTTTATGTTTCCTTATATCCATCTAACCCTCCTCCCCCCCCCCCCCCCCCCCCCTTTCTTTTGGACATCCTCATTCTTCGAGGAGTCTCTATTTTCACCCCGCCCCCTTTACCTTCTCCTTGCTTACTACTCTGTCCGCCATTCTACCATGGTCCATACAGTAATCTCTGGCAGCTGCTCTCTGGTGACGATCAGAGGAATTTATCTATATTTTTTGTAATTTTTGTAATCTCATTGATATACTTTCTTTGGCCACATTGTTTGATTCCATTGAAAAAGGAGGCAAGGTTTCTCCGAAACGTATGGTTCTAATCTAAATACACACGGCATTAGCCCAAAAAACATGAATTATTTATATATGTTTCTTCTGTTGCTTGCTATATTTCAGCTGGAATTCCATCAGCTCCTGAGGCCTTGTTTTGTGCCAATGACTTTAAAGCTATTCTGACTTCATCTTCTAACACAGGAGTTTCTAGATTAAAATCCGCCTCTTGTAATGAGTCGTCACTTCTTATCTCTAGACTATACAAGTCCTCTGAATGATCTTTCCATCTCTGTTTAATCCCTTCACCATCATTAATCGTATTACCATTAACATCCTTGACCATTCCAATTCTTGGCTGAAACTTCTTTCTTAAGGTGGAAATATGTTGAAAGACCTTTCTCATGTTACCTATTTAATTTCTTCTTCCTAATCAATAATGGGAATACTAGTTGCCATTTCTGGTCCGTATTGACGTATATAAATAGTTTAATCAGTTGAAACTTTCCGTCAAATCAATACAAAATATTTTGCGCTATTATTGCGCTAAGTTAGGTACATGTTTCGAACCTTGTATGCCGGTCCTTCATCAGCCTTTCACACAAATGGCAACACATCAAAAAACACTGAACAAAATCCAAAAAATGCATGCACACTAATAATACATATTAAAAACATTACATTAAAATTTTTTGTACGAAACATATTAAAAACACATGTTAAAAGTTCTGAGAGTCCATTTCACTTCTTCATAAGCACATGTCTTTCTGATAGGAGATCTTATCCTATTCTGTTGTCTTCTTCCTGTCATGTGGGGAACGGAAATAGAATATTAATCCTATTTGAATGATCCAAATGCAAACGACTTTTAGGTACTCCCTTTTGATAGGAGACTTATCCTGTTCTGCTTCTTGTCATATGTGGAACGGAA
This sequence comes from Meconema thalassinum, assembly GCA_946902985.2. Classification (NCBI taxonomy): domain Eukaryota; kingdom Metazoa; phylum Arthropoda; class Insecta; order Orthoptera; family Tettigoniidae; genus Meconema; species Meconema thalassinum. The sequence goes on from OX336390.1 coordinate 936,314,210, forward strand.
ATAGAATAGTATTCCCATTTGAATGGTCCAAATGCAACAGACTTTTAGGTACTCCCAGACTAAACAAGTAGTCCTCTGTTGAAAGAAAAATTAAAATTGATTTAGTGAATGGACTGAAGTAATGAATCTAATATATGATCAACCAGAAAACGATTGCTATGAAATCCTTACCTCCCAGTGTGTGCAGTGAACCTGTGCGCTTGAAACAGCTGTTGCAACTCAAGTGCTGAGTCTAGGCGGGGCGAGGCGAGGCCACGTGAGACATGTAGGGGTGGAGAATACCATTGGTGGAAGCAAAGAGCGGAGGGGCGGGGAGGCAACTTGGAGCGGGAGGGGAAAAAAAAAGTTTGGGTGGTGCTACGAACCCAGATCTAATATTATGGAGGTTTTTTATGTTTGTTACTGGTGACAAAGTTTGTCAATGTTTCGTATAAAACATTGCTATCGAAATTGATTTCGTTCAGATTGTGTGACGGGTTGTTTCTCAAGGCCTGGTCTATCTCTAGCTGTTCCAAAATATTAAGCGTAATGCCTTTGCCGCAATAATGCAAAATTTCCAAGTCTTCCTCAATTTTCGAAAAGTTGTGGTTGCGTTCCTGCATATGACTATTAATGGCTGAGAATTTTTTGTGCCTAGCAGCGTTGAAGTGCTCATTATATCTTATTTTAAAACTACGCCCCGTTTGACCTATGTAATCCGCATCACAATCCTTGCACTTTATTCTGTAAATACCGGATTTCTGGAATTTGTCTTGTTTGTTGATCGATTTGGAGTTAAATAAGTGTTTCATAGTGGTGTTGTCTGTTCTGTATGCTATTCTAAGCTCTTGTTTCTTGAAAACGTTCGTGATGTTGTGCGTTAGTTGATTTGCGTATGTGAAAACTGCAACTGATTTCTTATTTTCAATTGGTTGCAAGCTTGTGACTGGTCTATTTTTAATTTTGCTTAAAATGGAATCTACGTACATTTTGCTAAAACCATTAGCTATGGCTATCTGATATATGGTGGAAAGCTCTTTGTTCCAATCTTGTTCTGAGAGGGGTACGTTAATAGCTCTGTTAATATATGCCCTGAAAGCAGCTTTTTTATGGCTGGCCGGGTGGTTTGAATCCTTCCTAATGGTGGTGTGCGTTTGGGTTGGCTTCCTGTATATTTTAAAACGTAGGCCCATGGTGTCCCTAATGACAGTAAGATCCAGGTAGTTTATAGACTGATTTATTTCTGATGTTGTGGTGAATTTGATGCTATTATCAATTTGGTTTAGCTCTGTTGTAATGTGATTGATGCCACTGATTTCATTATCAACTATCAGAAAAACGTCATCGACATATCTTGTCCAAAAGCTGATTCCTTTTATTTTACTGATGCTGATGTTTTCCAAATGGTCAATGTAAATATTGGCCATTATGCCTGACAATGGGGAGCCCATGGCCAAACCTTCTGTCTGCTTGTAGATTTTTTGGTTGAACGTGAAATAATTGTTTTGCACGGCAAATTTTAACAGATTAATGAACTCCTTGATTTCACCTTGTGACATCCTACTGTGCATTTTTAAATTTTCCTCTATTATATGTATGGTGGGGCCTACTGGGATGTTCGTGTACATGTCGCTGATATCAGCGGTGTGTAAGGTTTCTGAGCTTTTTATATTCAAAACCTTAGTGCGTTCACAGAAGTCAATGGAATTTCTAATTGCATTATTGGTCGTATAAATTTATAGTGTTTTTTCAAAAAATTTTGGAGGAATTGCGACAGCTTGTAAACAGGACTACCCCTGAAATTTACGATAGGTCTGATCGGTATGTTATCCTTATGGGTTTTAGGCAATGCTCTAAGGGTTGGTATGCTTGGGTTCATATTGATCAATTTACTAATTTGATGTTCATCTAGAATCATGTCGGTGTTCTTTAATATTTGCTTGAGCTTTCGTTGTGTGGGCCCTCCATAATATTAGATCTGGGTTCGCAGCACCACCCAAACTTTTTTTTCCCCTCCCGCTCCAAGTTGCCTCCCCGCCCCTCCGCTCTTTGCTTCCACCAATGGTATTCTCCACCCCTACATGTCTCACGTGGCCTCGCCTCGCCCCGCCTAGACTCAGCACTTGAGTTGCAACAGCTGTTTCAAGCGCACAGGTTCACTGCACACACTGGGAGGTAAGGATTTCATAGCAATCGTTTTCTGGTTGATCATATATTAGATTCATTACTTCAGTCCATTCACTAAATCAATTTTAATTTTTCTTTCAACAGAGGACTACTTGTTTAGTCTGGGAGTACCTAAAAGTCTGTTGCATTTGGACCATTCAAATGGGAATACTATTCTATTTCCGTTCCACATATGACAAGAAGCAGAACAGGATAAATCTCCTATCAAAAGGGAGTACCTAAAAGTCGTTTGCATTTGGATCATTCAAATAGGATTAATATTCTATTTCCGTTCCCCACATGACAGGAAGAAGACAACAGAATAGGATAAGATCTCCTATCAGAAAGACATGTGCTTATGAAGAAGTGAAATGGACTCTCAGAACTTTTAACATGTGTTTTTAATATGTTTCGTACAAAAAATTTTAATGTAATGTTTTTAATATGTATTATTAGTGTGCATGCATTTTTTGGATTTTGTTCAGTGTTTTTTGATGTGTTGCCATTTGTGTGAAAGGCTGATGAAGGACCGGCATACAAGGTTCGAAACATGTACCTAACTTAGCGCAATAATAGCGCAAAATATTTTGTATTGATTTGACGGAAAGTTTCAACTGATTAAACTATTCTTCCTAATCAGTACAGATCTCGTTATTGTACTGCTGCTTATCTTTGGGAACATTTCTCTGAAAATTATCTATTCAAAAGAGTCATGAATTACCTATCCTTCTGAATTTTGACTTCCTTCCTTCTCTTCAATATTTTAATAGTTTCTGATGTCATCCAATGTTAAGTTCTCTTCTTCTCAACCCTCAACAATTTGCTCTTACATTCATCCATAACTATGTCTAACTTCACACCAAATTTCCTCCGGTTCTCGATCAAGGATATTTGGAGATTTAGGATCTCAAAATGATTCTTAACTGATGTTTTAAATAGTGTGGAAATGTTTGCAAAATCATATCTCGGGTGTTGGACTACATTAATATTCCTTTTAAGTTTGACTAGTAATTTACATGTCAGTAGTTTATGATCTGATCCACAGTCTGCACCAGGCCAAGTTTTTACTGCTATAATGGAACTTCGCCACCTTCTAGACCCAATTATATGATCAATCTGATGCCTGTATTTCCCATGAGGTGATGTCCAAGTATATAGCCGACGCTTAGGTTGCTTGAAACGTGTTGGTAATGTTAAGATTATTAGATTCACAGAAACTGATAAGCCGCTCTCCAGCCTCATTTCGGTCACCTAAGCCTTAAAGACCCACAACAGTTCCCTCTTTGCCTTTCCCAACTTTAGCATTCCAATTGCCAATCAGAAGTAACATATCTTGCCTGCATGTCTTATGCACAGCTGCTTGAACTTGAGCATAGAACACATCATCAGCCTGAGTTGTTGGGCCTTATACCAGTATTATGGTGCCTTTTAACCTTATGGACATCACTCGATCACTTATGACGTCGTAGCCCAGAACAGTTCTAGCAGTTTGCAGGTTTATTACAAATTATATTAGGTAACTTACCTATTAAATTCATTTCAACGTACAATGACGTAGTCATCATCATCATCATCATCTTGTACAGTTTCCAGCCCCAGGCTGGGTCTGTTTGGAACATAAGCCTCGCCACTTAGTCCTTTCTTCCCACTACCTCTCCGCTGTCACTCTAGTCCAGTCCTCGCCTCTCTTCTTGACACATTCTTCCACTCCTTTCAGCCATCTATCTCTTGGTCTTCCCCTTGGTTGTTTCTTCTGCATCTGCATCTCAAGTATCCTCCTGGGAATCTTATTCTCTTCCATTCTCTTTAAGTGTCCATACCACCTCAGTCTTGATGTCTCAATCCCAGGGCCGGTCTTAGGGGTGTGCGACATGTGCGGTCGCACAGGGCGCCAACGGTCTGGGGGGCGCCGAAGGCAAATTTCGATTTATTTCCTATTGAACAAATGGCAAGACAGGTAAATGCAAGTTCGTCAAACAAATACGGGAATCAGTTTGGTTTTTTTTTTAGTTCAGCCGGTGTTATCTCTCGCGACTGAAAACCCTACGCGCACCTTAGACCGTGACGGACTGAAGTTAAACTCAGTGAAATAGTGATTAGCAAACACTATATCTTTCTCTTCCTTGCCTTGCCTTTTCACTGTCGCGGAAACGCAACCCGGGCCCGGGACCAACCAAATCGCCCTTCTGCAGCGCTCGGGCATTTTCGTGATATTTTGGTTAGGTTCGCTGTTGTAGTAGAGCTGTAGCAAGGCGAAGGAGAGAGAAAGAAAGGGAGGAAGGCAGGGAGAGAGGGGAGTGAGGAAGGAGAAAGGGGTGTGGGTGTGGCACAAGCTGGAGACAGAGGCAAGAAAAATAAATCATAACAAACGGCACGTTTTGACTTGGTGCCAGCCTGATTGTTGATCTCTCTTTTAGGTGCGATGACGGATGCGAGCACCTTAATAGGAATTGGCTCTGACTGTGGCACTGCTGGTGGTGGGGATGGTGTTGGATCTTGTGACAGGGGTGAAGGCTGGAAGGATTTGAGGAAACCTTTCGACTCTGGTGATTAACATACAGTCGAAAGTGGTGAACGTGGCAGTTGCACTGTTGATTTAACTTGTGACGGTGAAGCCGGTGAAGGTTCTGGTGTCGGTACTGGTGCTGGGAATGGATTATGCATTGTTCCCTTCATTAGTGATAGCAGCCAACTTCAAGACCCTGCCTATTGGCCTCCGGTCCTAAGCACAAAATGTACTGATAAAATTATCGTTCAAGGGCCAGTTAAAATAAAAGATCGGAACTTTAAAAAAGATGCTGGAGGTGGCCGTCATTTCACTATGTTTCATTGTTATCGCGAGTTGCGGAATGGCGAAAAAGTACTAGGACGTTGGCTCCAATATTCTGACTCTAAAAAAATATATATTTTGCTTCTGTTGTAAATTCCTCGACGGGAAGTCCACACCAGCTCTCGTTACTTCGGGATTCTGTGACTGGACACATCTTTTGCAAGCCTTAGAATCTCATTAAATATCCCCTTCTCATTTTAAATGTTCTGAATTATGGGCCGAAACAGAGTTGTGTTTATCCTCGAAAAAGGGTGTTGATGATGCTAATCAACGAATTGTGTGTGCTGAGGTAGAACATTGGTGGCCCGTACTCGAACGATTGTTATCGCTTCGGGTGAACGTAACTACAATGGGCCAAGAGAGACTGTCAAAACTTGCTTTAATTTCAATAGAGAACGATGTTGCGCGTTCACTCGATTTAGCCCAGTTAGTAAAACAGTTTGCTTCAGTCAAAGCACGGAAAGCTCCCTTCTCACAAGTCCAACCCCTCCTCCACGTGGTGGGAGACGGGCAACGGCATGAAGTAGGGGATTGCCTGTAGGGGTGAAGTACAGTGGGGACTTTGTGTGCCCCGGGACCGCTACGGTAGCTGTGAAGGCTCTATGGGAACCCTGAAAAGTGACGGCTGATGGGGCTCTGGTGAAGCTACGATAGGCCTAGCAAGCCAGTAGTGGATATCATATTTGCTTTCAAACCAGGAACAGGCCTCGGAAAGGACGGATGCAAACGACGACGACCCGGATATGCTAATGGACTACGAGTTGGGACAGTAAACATACAGACACTGACAGGAAAAGTGGAGGAGATTGTAGATGTGATGGAGAGAAGAAAACTGGATGTACAGGGCTTGGCAGAAACAAGATGGAAAGGAGAAGGTCGCAGAGAGCTGAGGAAAGGGTACCGGTTGTACTGGAGTGGGAACAGTGAAGGAAGGAGCAGCGGAGTAGGAGTAGTTGTGAGAGATGGAATGAAGGAAGCGTTAAAGGGAATAAGTGACAGGATCATGAAGATCAGAATAACTGTAAAGGGAAGAAGCCTGGAGATAGCCCAGGTATATGCCCCTCAAGTTGGATGTACAGCTCAAGAGAAGGAAGACTTTGAGGAGGAGCTACAACAGCAGTTGAATGGGCAGAGCATCATTGTCATGGGAGATTTGAATGCACATGTAGGAAGTGAAAGGCAAGGATATGAAAATGTGTTGGGAGCAGAAGGATGGGGTAGCAGGAATGAAGAAGGGAGAAAGTTGCTGGATTTTTGCAAGAGAAACGGTTTAGTGGTAGGCAACTCCTGGTTCCGGAAGAAAGAAAGCCACAAGGTAACGTGGTACAGCAGTGATTTAACAAAGAAATCTTTGGTAGATTACATGCTGTACGACTGGGAAATGAAGAGAAGTGTCAGAGATATAAAGGTAATACCATCAGAGGCCTTAGATAGCGACCACAGAATACTTGTAATGAACCTGGGAGTTGTTAAGGAGAGCAAGAGGACAGAGTACCAGGAAAGGAGAATCAAAGTATGGAAACTCAAGGAAAAGGAAGTCAAGGAAGAATTCCAGACGATAATAAGGGAAAGGATGCCAACAGACAATCCTAAAACAGGGGAAGAGGAATGGAAGCAATTCAAAAACACAATGGTGGAAGCTGCAGTGGCAGTATGTGGAAGAACAAGCAACAGAAAGCGGTGTAAAGAGACACCATGGTGGAATGAGAGAGTAAAAGAAGCTGTGGGAAGGAAGAACAAGGCTTTCAGAGTGTGGTTCCAGGAAAGAACTGATCTGACAAGGGAAGATTATAAGATAAAGAAGAAAGAAGCAAACAAGATTGTCGCAGAGGAGAGGAAGAAGTGGATGGTAAAGTGGACAGAGATGATGGAGGAAGACAGCAGAGGAAATAAGAAAGTACTTTATGGGATGGTCAAAAGTAAGAGAAGAGGTCTGCGAGAGGATGTGGTAATGATGGACAAAAACGGAAATGAGGTACACAACAAAGAGGCACTAAAGACAGTGTGGAAAGAGTACTTTGAGGATTTGCTGAATCCAAATGGTCATAGGGAGGAAGACAATGTATTGGAAGATGGAGAACATAACACAGGAATGGAAAAGGACCTGACTTGGAGAGAACTGGAAATGGCTATAGACAAGATGAAAGGAGGAAGGGCACCAGGTGTGGATGAAGTGAGTGTTGAAATGGTGAAGGCAGCAGGGGAGGTTGGGAAACAGTGGCTGTACCGGGTGATGAGGGTGATATGGAAGGAGAAAAAGACCCCAGAAGATTGGAAGAAAGGATTAATTGTCCCAATATTTAAGAAAGGAAGCAGAAAGGAGTGCAGAAATTACAGGGGAGTCACACTCATACCTCACTGTACCAAGATATATGAAAAGATATTAGAAAGTAGAATACGAACCAAAGTGGAGAGAAAATTGAGAGAGGAGCAGTATGGATTCAGACCTGGGAGATCAACAGTGGATCTCATATTTTCAGTGAGACAGCTCCAGGAACACCACTACGAATTTGGAGAGGATCTGCTGATGGCCTTCCTGGACATCGAAAAGGCCTATGATAGTGTGTGTAGGGAGAAGGTTTGGAAAGCAATGGAAAACATGGGAGTGGAAAAAGAGACTGTAGGCAGAGCGAAGGAGATGTATTGTGGAAGTGTGAGTTGTGTGAAAGTTGGAGGGGAAAGAACAGACTGGTTCAGACAAATGAGTGGCCTGAAACAAGGTAGTGCGCTGTCACCCCTTCTCTTTATTGTGGTTATGGACGAGGTAATGACACGGATAGCAGGAAAGATAGGAGAAGATAGGATGAAAGCAATGGTGTTTGCAGATGATCTCATGGTCTGGGGAAACACGGAGGAGGAAATTCAGGAGCAGCTGAAGGCTTGGGAAGAAACCGTGGGCGAGTACGGATGGAAGTTCAACATCAGTAAATGTGAGATCCTGTTAACGACCAGGAAAAAGGACAGACCAATGAGTGAGATAACACTTGGAGGTGGACAGCTGAAGAAGGTGGAAAGTCTCAAGTACTTGGGAAGTATAGCGGAGGAAAATGGGAGAAATGACAAAGAGATTACGGAACGTGGCAGACAGGCAGAAGCATTTCTGAGAAGCATTAGGAGCTTAGTGTGGAATAAAGATGTCCCGCAAAAAAGCAAGGAAGTGTTATACAGAAGCTACTATATCCCGATACTGACCTATGCTTCAGAAACGTGGACAATGAAGAAAAGAGACATAAGCAGAATACAGGCAGGTGAAATGAAGTTCCTGCGAAGTAGGATCGGAGTAACAAGAAGAGACAGGGTGAGGAATGAAAAGGTCAGGGAAATGGTGAAAGAGGAGCCCTTGCAAGGTAGGATTGAGACATCAAGACTGAGGTGGTATGGACACTTAAAGAGAATGGATGAGAAGAAGATTCCCAAGAGGATACACGAGATGCAGATGCAGAAGAAACGACCAAGGGGAAGACCAAGAGATAGATGGCTGAAAGGAGTGGAGGAATGTGTCAAGAAGAGAGGCGAGGACTGGACCAGAGTGACAGCGGATAGGTGGTGGGAAGAAAGAACTAAGTGGCGAGGCTTATGTTCCAAACAGACCCAGCCTGGGGCTGGAAACTGTACAAGATGATGATGATGAGTAAAACAGTTTGCTTCAGTCAAAGCACGGAAAGCTCCCTTCTCATAAGGTTTTGGGTTTTAGTGTGTTTTCTCCTGTGTGTCGTAGTCGTTTGAATTGGTAAAGCTTGATTCCTGTAAGTGTATTTTTCCAGTGATTCTATTATGTTGACACTTTGCATTACAACTGAAAAAATTGTTATTGTAATATGTTACGCCTCAGCTATTAGATAATCAAGTCCAGTATTTTTGCATCATGCGAACGTACAGCCGATATTTTGTATGTTACCTTGACTTTCCCCTTACTACAACGCAAGTAAAGCATGTTCAAGTAATATAGTAAATTGGTAAATGGACTATAGGTTCATTTTATTTAATTTCATCTGATAATTCGGTGCCTTGCCTTTATTTTCTACTTTATATTTTCATGATTCCTCTTTATGATGCCGCATGATTTTTGCCAGAGTTAGGCAACCCGCCTCGCACAGAGGGGCGCAAAATCGAAGTTCGCACAGGGCGCTGAAACCCCTAAGACCGGCCCTGCTCAATCCTAACCTGCAAGGGCTCCTCTTTCACTATTTCCCTGACCTTTTCATTCCTCACCCTGTCTCTTCTTGTTACTCCGATCCTACTTCGTAGGAACTTCATTTCACTTGCCTGTATTCTGCTTATGTCTCTTTTCTTCATTATCCAAGTTTCTGAAGCTTCTGTATAACACTTCCTTGCTTTTTTGTGGGACATCTTTATTCCACACTAAGCTCCTAATGCTTCTCAGAACTGCTTCTGCCTGTCTGCCACATTCCGTAATCTCTTTGTCATTTCTCCCATTTTTCTCCACTCTACTTCCCAAATACTTGAGACTTTCCACCTTCTTCAGCTGTCCACCTCCAAGTGTTACCCCACTCATTGGTCTGTTCTTTTTCCTGGTCGTTAACAGGATCTCACCTTTACTGATGTTGAACTTCCATCCGTACTCTCCCATTGTTTCTTCCCAAGCCTTCAGTTGCTCCTGAATTTCCTCCTTGTTTCCCCAGACCATGAGATCATCTGCAAACACCATTGCTTTCATCTTATCTTCTCCTATCTTTCCTGCTACCCGTGTGATTACCTCGTCCATAACCACAATAAAGCGAAGGGGTGACAGTGCACTACCCTGTTTCAGGCCACTCATTTGTCTGAACCAGTCTGTTCTTTCCCCTCCAACTTTCACACAACTCACACTTCCACAATACATCTCCTTCACTCTGCCTACAGTCCCTTTTTCCACTCCCATGTTCTCCATTGCTTTCCAAACCTTCTCCCTACACACACTATCATAGGCCTATTCGATGTCCAGGAAGGCCATCAAAAGATCCTCTCCAAATTTATAGTGGTGTTCCTGGAGCTGTCTCACTGAAAATATGAGATCCACTGTTGATCTCCCAGGACTAAATCCACACTGCTCCTCTCTCAATTCTCTCTCCACTTTGGCTCGTATTCTACTTTCTAATATCTTTTCCTATATCTTGGCACAGTGTGGTAGTCTGTTTGCATTTTTTGTGTGATGAAATTGTTAGTTCATTCACATTTTGAAGTCATCTCTTAAAGTTTAGGGTCATTTTATGAGATGTTTGCAGTTATTTCATAGGTCATTTTTTAAATATTTTTAGCTCATCAAAATCCAGGGCCTGCAAGTTATTAAAGCTGGAGGAGTGAAATTTTAAATATTTTTTAACACTACTCCTCATCTATGATTTTTCCACATTCATAGTTTATTTCTTGGGGTCTCACTGAAAAAAATTAATCAAGGTTTCACAGTTTCATATTTTCTGCATTTCCATTAGAGTTCAAACATGTCAAACAACAAATTTGCATCAGTGTCATTAAAATCAACTAGCAAAACTATGTACAAGATATAAATTACAATGTTTATATTAAATGCTCATAAAACAGATAAAACAGGAAAATGGTGATAAGCAGTTTTAACGATTCATTAAGTAAAACCACTGAATAGGGTATGACTTTCTGAAGATGTGATACCGAGTTGGACTCAAAATACTTACTCAGTCATGGCTGCCTTAGGAGTTTCAAACACATCAACCACTTTATTTATGGTTTGCGCATCATACACAGCTTGCAGAGGGCGGGTCATTATGTGCAGTCGCTGATCACAAGTTTCATCAAGTGGATTTGTTTCAAACAATACATCAACAAGTACGTGATCCTGACCCAACTGCTCGGAAGATACCAGTTCTGGGGTAAAATTTCCTTGCTTTAACCCTTGGATATGGAAGTGATCAACTGTAGTAATAGCCCTGGGAACAAAAACATTTTACTTCAATATCCAAACGTCACAATGGTTTGTTAATCAAGAAAACAACATTAGAAAATAAGAATACCTGAAAGAATTCAATAGAAGATAGTAGCAAGTTTGCGCTAATTAGCGGCCTTGCCATTACGTTGGATCAAAGAACACTCTTTCCCCACAGAATTTGAGCTATCTCTAGAACTATCATTACATTTTCACCAGAGTAACTGTTTCTACGCCTTGTTTTATATTAAGCACTGTCAGAGATTTAGAAATTGCCAATTCCCACTTTAAACAACAGAAATGTTACAATATCTTCCCAATAAAAGAGTTCAAATGTCACTAGAGCTAGCAAAAAAAAAAAAAAAAAAGCTAAAGCTTGAAGACATTCCATAATTTTCAGATCTTTCATTATTAGTAAATAAACACTGTTTTTGTATGTTTCAGTTCTAGAGTTTTATCATCACCTCAGCAGAGTACTCAGCCAATTCTGCATATTAGTTTTCAATTCTGGTAGTTTAGGGCTTATTGATTAAGTGTATGACAGCAATAGTACTGACACCTTTATAGATTATTTAGTGGGGGGAGACTGTTTGTTTATGGGATTGTCATTTCTAAGTTTTGGCTTAATACTTTATTATCAGTAATTGTTGCCTGAGTTTGTAAGTCTCTGACGGGATTTTATTTTTGGAGGGAAGAGACCATTGCGTGGGTGACCTTGATAAGTGGCGAACGTGGGTTGCGTAGAGGAAGAGCGGGGCAAGGTGACAGAAAGGCTGTCAGTATAGCCCGACCCAGCGGTTTCTGCCGCGACATGACCGGACAGGTGTGGCTTCAGAACAGTTGGAGGCTGACGGCTCGCGTCACGCGTCACCGAAACGAAATATCATGCGCACCAAGGGGTCAAGTTTGACCGGATACGGTTTCTACATAAAAGTAGGATGAAAGGCAGCATTTTACTGAGTATATAGAAACTTGAATCACAATTCTACGCCCAGTAGTTTACTTTTTATGTTATTTTAAAAATAAAGAGCAAACTGCTTCGATACTAGCCGCTGCTGATTTGGAGAGCCAATGTAATGTTGCCAAGTCGTTGCACAATGACGAGCGGGTGAGCGAAGCTCTCTTCTACATTGCGTAGCATTATGTTATCACGGCCAAGTCCAAGCAGAGAATGAACGATGTTGCTACATCGGGACTCGGGGAGTCAGGAAGTGTCACGTGTGCTAGAGGAGGTGTGAACGAATTGAAGTGGGTAACTGTGTCGCGGCAGACATTCCTGGGTCGGGCTTTACCGAATGCGCGGGGTTAGCAATAGCCTACTGTATTTGTCCCATAATTTACGCGTGTAATGGCGGACACACCTCCAATTTTACTATACAAGTCGTGATCTAAAGAGGAATAGTGAGTGGGTAACATCTATTACTACACGACCACAAAATTATTATTCATTATTACAAAGGGTATTTTGACAGTTTCCAGTAGTGTAGAAAATTGTATCGCCTTGTTCCGGGCTCCTATACTGTTACGGTACCATACAATTCAGGGGCAGATGACCTCGTAGTTCCACCCCTTAAAACAACAATAACTAACTAACCATACAATGCAGTCACTTCCCGTAATCATTTATTATGTGTCACTCCTATTCTCTACTCTCTCAACCCTCCTCAGTAAAACAGTCATTTATATCAGCTCTCCTAAGTAAACAGTATTTTATTTGTGTTCGTAACATCTCATCCCATCTGCGAGAGAGTTCACTCGCACGCACGTGCATTGCTCACGCTACGGATTAGGCCTAAATCTCGCCATCACCCGTGTAACTGAAATTTAGTAGGTTACAGAGCTTGCTATTGGTTCTTGGTTTTGTTTGTTTTTTGTTTTCGTTTGTAGCAATTATTTTTGTCTTGAGGTTACTGACCATGGCCACCTATTGGTGGAGCACCACATGGAGTCCCAGTGTTTAGTGACTATTGGATTCTTTTGTGGTGGTCTACCAGTAGGTGGCTTTGCTAATGGCAAGGTAACCATGGGGATGGATATTGATTTTAGGATGCAATGCGGAATGGAGGGCGTTTGGATAGACAGTTTATGATGATTAAATGAAGAAGTTATCTATGGAAAAATGAGATTAGAGATGATGTTATTTTCTGTGACGGCAATTTTGTTTTGGAGAAGAATGATGATAGAGGAATAATAAGTATTGTATTTTGGATTGTCCAAGTATATAGAGAAGTATTGATAGTTAACGACTGCCAGAGTACGACCAGAAAAGAAGAATTTGTGAGTAGTAAAGAATAAAAGTAGAGGTGGACACTCTGCAAGATATGCAGGTATTGGAAACCTGCTTATATATTTGACAAACAGGTATTGATAGTTTATGATTGCCAGAGAACGACCAGAAAAGATGATGATAATAATTGTTGTTTTAAGGGGCCTAACATCTAGATTATCGGCCCCTAATGATCTGGGTGATAGTGAAAATGAGAATGAAATGGAAACCAGAACGAAAATTATGTGAGACTGAAAATACGTACAAAGAGAAACTCAGATGGAAACAACTCACAATATGGTCTTACAAAAGGGAATTTAGAACGAAAAGATTCACAAAAAGAATAGATTGAAAAAGACCCACAAAACGAAGGCTAGATTCAAAATACGTACAAAATGCAATGTAGCGTCGAAATACTTACAAAATGCAACTGAAATTCAAAATACTTACAAAATGCAAATGAGATCGAAAATACGTACAAAATGCAATTGAGGTTCAAAATACTTACAAAATGCAATTGAAATTGAAAGTACACAATGCAATTCAGATTGAAATTTCCCAGTTCCAATCCAAATTATTCACAAAGTGCAATTGAAATTCAAAATACTTACAAAATGCAATTGAAATTGAAAATGCTTACAAAATGTATGGTAGATTCAAACCACTCATGTGGATTGACAATACTTACAAAATGCAATTTAGATTGAAAATACTTGACAAAATGTAATTTAGATTCAAAATACCCACAAAATGCAATTGAGAATCAAAATATGTGCAAAATGCCCACCAAACAAAATGCAATTTATATTCAAAATTCGTGCTAAATGAGGTTTTGGTTGAAAATACTTACAAAATGCAATTGAAATTCAAAATACTCACTAAAAGGCCCGGCCACCTGCATTGAAAGACTTGCTAAAAAGCAATTTAGATTGTCAATCTTTACAAAATGCAATTGAGGTTGAAAACAATCGCAAGATGTAATTTAGATCGAAAAAACTTACAAAATGCAACGTAGATTAAAAATGCCTTAAAAAAAAACGTTAAATGGGAATTTAGATACACGGTGAACCAAGTAACAAAAACAGTGCGGAAATCTTAAAGAGAAAAGGAAATATAAGGAAAAGAGGAGAGGAGAGGAGAGGAGAGGGTCCGCCCCAAAGGTAAGGGACAAAAGGGGAAAACGGACCTAGCTCAGGAATCCCTCGGGGCCGCCAACTCCCGAACTCATCAGCCGTGAGCCCCTGAGGGTGTAGCATTATCTAGGGTGCACCAGAAGTGGTGGGGCTACATACACCCTGCCTCCTTAAGGGCCTTGAGCACAAGGCAGGAGGTAAAAGGAAAAGAAAAAGAAGGCTGACCCCTCACAGAAGGAGGTCAGGAAAGATGAGACAAGGGCCAATTAAGGCGGGAAAGTGAAAGACTCCCTAGGCCTCGGATAACCTAATACCGTCGGGGTCGGAAGAGAACAAGAGGTGACCAAGGGAGGTCGACAGGAAAGAAGACGGAGAGGAGCCCGGCACAAGTAAGTGGAAGCAATGCCGGACTCAGCTGGGGTCCCGTGGTCGCCAACCCACGTCCCACTAGATGTGAGCCCCTGGGGGACGACCAGAAAAGAAGTACTTGTAAGTGGAGAAGAATCAGAGTTGTTGTGAATACTGGGTGAGAGATCCAGGTAATGGATGGAAGCTTGATTTTATTAATAAATGTGTATATTTTTGTGAAGTCTGTGTATTGTTCTTTGTGAGATTCGTTTTAGCGAGTATATCGCCCCACTACCCTGAGGTGGCTAGCTCGGATTTTATATTTATTACAATGATGCACCAACGTGTGACTAGATGAAGGACGTACCAATAAGAAAGAAGATAAGTTTATCGATTTAAATATCAATATATGAAAAGAACAGTTTTAATGGCGCCCAACGTGGGGCATGTTGTTGTTGCTTGACTCAGACCACCTGGATAAGAAAAGTTACAATGTCACTCAACATGAGACCAGTATTATTTTTATTACAATGACGCCCAACGTGAAAGCTCGAAGAATTCAATGAATCACACAAAGACAGGAGTAGGAATGGGGGGAAAATAGGAGAAATAAGGAAGTTTCAATGATGGCCATGTTGGAGACACTTCGGCTCAGCTATGAAAAGTATGAAGGGATGGAAGAAAGATTGTCAAGGAAGCTTGGTGAGGTGTTTGGTAAGGTCAGTGAGCAATGGTCGGAGAAGCTTGATGAGGTCTCGAGCATTCGTCAGAGATTATCCCAGACAGCCATGTTACGAGTCATGTCAATGAAGTCAGTGTAGAAGCCAGTAATCTGGAAACTAACCTAGGTGGTCAGATTGCTGTTCAGGAACGGAGCCACCCTGAAGTAGACAAGTTGGATGCTCAATAAGTTAAGCTGGAAGAGCAGACAGTGAAGATCATATGCATCGTAGAAGAGAAAGTTGAGATGCTAGAATCTGTGAGTGTGTCTGTAGAGGAAGAGGAGGAGAAATGTGAAGTATGTGATGCTAGGGGCCGTAAAGAAGAAAATGAAGTGGAAAAGATAAGGCGAGGTTGTAGAGGTATATATTGGAGAGACCATAGCAGCAAAGAAGAGAGAACAGTTGCGGAGGTAGAGACAGAGGTCGCTGCCGACGTAACAGAAGAGGACGTCAAATGGAGGAGGAGAATACAACTGGAGACAAGGAGGAAGATGAGATAGAAGATAACGTGAAGAAGCGTTGGAGGTGAAGGACAAAAAGGATAACCAGGAGAAAAAGTTGGAGGAAGAAATGGACCAGATGGAAGGCAAAGAGAAGGAGTAGGAAGAAGATGAGATGTCAGGCAGATGGAAATAAGAGAAGGAGGGATCAGAAGAAGGAAATTAAAAAGATAAGAACAATAAGAGCAATATAAGGCAGATGTGGAAGAGAAGGAAAGAGAAGCAGGAGGGGAAGGTGAAGAAAAACAAGAGAAAGGAGAAACAGAAGAAAAGACAAACGCTGTGCAGAAAGGTTGAAGAATGGGAAGAATGAGTCCTGCTGAGGATGAACATGAAGTTCTCAATCTTGATAACTTCAGTATTTTGGATTCTCATAATGATGATGAAGACGAAGATGATTATGATAATGGCACAGACAGGTCTGATGACGATTCTGCAGTTTCTTCCGATTATGATATTGTTGTCGGATTTTCCGATGGAGCAGGAGTGTCTTGATAGGCTCAACGAGACAGTTTCAGTTACTCTATCAGAAGAAAATATTTATGTTGGTGATTCTGGTGAACTTAGAATAATTGTTTCTGGCAATGATAGTGCCAATGGTCTTTCTGAAGATGATATCGCCATTGAAATGGAAGATGATGATGCCATTATTGGCAAAGATGATCCTGTTATCTTTTCTAAAGAAGATGATCAATATTTGTTTCACTTTGTATTTTGTTTTAGTCTGTGTATGTCGAGGGTTGAGACTGAATCTCTAACCTTCAATTAGAAGTTCACTCTTAAGGGGGCGTTTCTGTAACTGAACTTGAGTAGGTTACAGAGCTTGCTATTAGTTTTTGTTTTTTGTTTTTGTTGGTAGTAATTATTTTTGTTTTGAGGTTACTGACCATGGCCACCTATTGGTGGAGCACCACATGGAGTCCTAGTGTTTAGTGCCTATTGGATTATTTTGTGGTGGTCTACCAGTAGGTGGCTTTGCTAATGGCAAAGTAACCATGGGGATGGATATTGATTTTAGGATGCCATGCGGAATGGAGGGTTTTTGGATAGACAGTTTATGATGATGAAATGAAGGGGTTATCTATGGAAAAATGAGATTAGAGATGATGTTATGTTCGGTGACGGCAATTTTGTTTTGGTGAAGAATGATGATAGAGGAATAGTAAGTAATGTGATTTGGATTGTCCAAGTATATAGAGAAGTATTGATAGTTTATGATTGCCAGAGTACGACCAGAAAAGAAGTACTTGTAAGTGGAGAAGAATGAGAGTTATGAATACTGGGTGAGAGATCCAGGTAATGGAAGCTTGCTTTTATTAATAAATGTGTATATTTTTGTGAAGTCAATGAACTGTTCTTTGTGAGATTCATTTTAGCGAGTACATCGCCCCACTACCCTGAGGTGGCTAGCTCGGATTTTATATTTATTACAATCATGCACCAACGTGTGACTAGATGAAGACGTACCAATAAGAAAACGTACTACCGAAAATGCTATACTGTATTTACGTGTAAAAATAATTTTAAAAAATCGCGTCATAGATGTGCACGTGAAATTGCCGAACTTAAGAAGAATTAGTTAATGCGCTACTACAGTTGCAACATAAACAAAGGTTTGTCAGTAACTAACAACAATAACAACGTTAAAATGAATTACAGTACAGTATATGAACTTTAATCCTAATAATACATCTTACCTCACAATCGAACACAAATATTTACACTGGTTTGAAATACATGTGTATGGTTCATGAATACCATATTTGCTCGTATACATCTCGCCACCCCGTGTATCTCGCACCCCATTTTTAAGTTGGAAATTGCTGGAAAAAGTATTAACCTCGCATTAATTTCTGACGCCATCATAAAGACGATCATACGGTAGTAATTTTAAAAAACGTCTTGCCCGCGATGTTATTGTTCGTTTTTGCGGCGGTGCTATCCTTTCCTTCACGGTGTTTGTTGTCCATCTGTTGCAGTGTCGATAAGTAGGCCTAGCAGCATTGTCTTCACGTCCAATTTTGTTTCTCAGTTAAGTGTGATTATTTTCTTGTGGAAATCGATCCTTTAGTTATGTAAAAAACGCGGAAGTTATACGGCTGGATTTAAACTCAAAGTGATCATATACGCAGATGACGATGGTAATAGAACTGCCGGTCGAGAATTCATTGTGAATGAATCAGATATTCGCTACTGGCATCAACAGAAAGACGCGCTAGAAATCAATAACCTAACATGTAAGGCGTTTCGAATGTGTCGGCGCAGTAAAACAACAATACGGAGTGTGATAGTCAGCTGTTTTGTTGGCACTCCACACGCTAAATAAGTAATTGTTAGGTAAGAACACGTCGAGATCTGGTATTGTTAGTCACGGTAAGCTCACGACAGAAGACAAAATAATGAAGGACGTCTGTTGAACTACGGCATGATTGGATATAGGAGTATTGGTTATGTTGGAAGCACACTCGCTGCTAATCTGAGCTGAGCTCTCAACCGCTAAAGCGCAAGCTTATGCAATCACTTAACCTTGGCCGACAGGAAGCACACTCGCTGCCAAGCTCCTTGTAACCAAATTTATTCAGTTACATTAGCTCACCCACGGGTTTTTGCCTTGTGCAGTTCGATTGGGGTATATGACATTGGGTTAAAGTCGGGGATGAAGCGGTGATTTTTATTGTGCCGGAGTGTATTTCATGGACGGATTCATTTTCTGATGTTCCAAGCCGACTAGATTCGTTGTTTATTACTTATCGGTTTTTGGATATTTGATATTATAAAATACGGGGTTATTACGATTTATTACGTTTTGGGAACAGGGATGTATAAGACTGTATTATTTTTTAGTAGAAGCATTATTTCATTTTGGTTTGAGGTTAATGGCTTTATTTTGACTAGAAATGTTAAAATTTTCAATTACAGGCTGTACTACTAGGTACAAATGAATCTGTGTTTCATGGTCTGAAAAGTTGCACACCCGGAAAACTTAAACGATAATTCAACTTGTGGCAAATCCAGGTATTTCCGAGGCTAAAAATAGCATGAACTCCCATTAACCGGCGATAGGAAAACTACTGAGTGGCGTCCGAGTGAATTACGACTGTCAAATGTTCATGTGTTGCCACGGATATTCCGCTTGGAGCAGGATGCATAGCATATAGTTCCGGCAGAACGAAGCACAGCCGGTGATGTTATGTATTCGTTCACCAGTTTACAATGGCGTGTTTGGTGTTCAGAAATAGTCTTCTTGCTTTTACAGCGAAAGTCCATGTCTACTTGCAAATCAGCATCGTTGTTACAGGTCATGGTACCGTAAAACGAACGAGCAGAGACTTTCAACAAACCACTGAGCTCTTATGGGCCACTGGTAAGCTGCATTGTATTTCATGGTTCGGTCCAAATACCATAGGCTGTCGGTAATGCCTCACCATGCTCAAAAGGATGTTCATCATTCATAAACATTTCATCGTGAAGTCATGGGGAGAAGGGAGAAGTAAAACAAAAGTTCGAGGAGAAAGAAAGTGAAGTAAACAAGTCTGGCAAGTGTTGATTCGTGTACAAACTGCAAAGTGCAAAAGTATAGGCAGATGATAACTCGTGAAAGTCTGACGAGTGTAGATAAAAGTGTAAATTCACAGATATACAGGAGGCTGATGCTTAAGGTCTGTAATGACCATAAGTGTTTGTGTAAATTCACAGATATACAGGAGGCTGATGCTTAAGGTCTGTAATGACCATAAGTGTTTGTTGCTCGAGGAGCGTAAATTCAGTGAACAAAGGTACTGTATCATAACACTGAAGTTCATTGAATGGTATTTTCTCGTATTGTAAATTGTGTATATATGTGGAGTACAGCCAATAGATTGTTTCTTTTAAAATTCTTGTGTGTGTTTATTCCTGTCTTGCTTGATCCTGGTATGCCAGCAAACTCATGCTCAAATGCCCTCCGCCTGGGATAGGGAGTCAAAGTCGGGGAAACAGTTATTAATTTTATTCTATTTTATTCAGGAAGATCCACAAGTTCAACCTTGGTGCCCATTCAAAGTCGGGAAATTAATGTTAAATTCACTTGTGGCCTGTATTGGGTATTTAAAGATAAATCAACTCCAGCCTGGAGGTGTGAGTGTTTCAGCCTCGTAAGGCCAATGTACGAAGCTCGTCAAGAACGTCAAAATTTGAACGTACTAAGCAGGTGCGCTAAAACGTGCTAAAGCAATATTTTACATACAATTTAGTGCTTTGGGACTGGGACTTTTATAATTCGACATAATGTGCGGGAAAAGTGTTAGTGAGGAACGTACTAACGGGATTCTACTGTATATGCTTGCAATCCAATCATTTCATTACTTAAACTGAGGTAAGTAAAAAAATATAAAGAATCTTATCATTCTATTTAATACAATGAGTTACCGGTATACCTCATGAATGAAGATGCAAGTGAAATAAAAAGCAAAAAGAAAACCCAAATATTGGTGCCAGGATTGAACTAATTTCCTCCACACAACACTCACCTGATGGCATTGGCAGAAGGTCGCTGCTTCACGTCGACACAAACTCCACGGAGCTCAGAATATAGGACTCTAGGAACATCATAATGGTCATCCCGTACTTCAATAGCCAAGATCATCAACTGGAAATGGAGAACGTTCTCATCAAAAGACTTGGGATACTGTGTAGGAGTGCTACTTTCTTGGTAGTCAATAGCTCGGTAAA
The DNA here is from genome assembly GCA_946902985.2 of Meconema thalassinum. Classification (NCBI taxonomy): domain Eukaryota; kingdom Metazoa; phylum Arthropoda; class Insecta; order Orthoptera; family Tettigoniidae; genus Meconema; species Meconema thalassinum. The sequence continues at coordinate 936,334,763 of OX336390.1, forward strand.
GTCTTGCTTTCTCTTCTGCAGTCATTGCCTGTTCAAGCTTGTTCACTGCAACAATAGGAAAATATAAATTATTTTCAAACTAAAAGCATAATTAAACTTTCAAGGGGATTGCTGTTTAACATGCAACACAATTTTAGTGTGCAGAAGTGTCTGCAAGGAAATGCCTATAGGAGAGAACGGGAGATGTGTGTGTTTAGACAACATCATTATAGAACAATTCTAGAAATACATCAACTAGAACAGTGAAAATGAAAATCCACAGCCTGCTTCCAGTCTCCGACCGGGTCAGGAATGGAATGAATGAAGCCCCCATCTAGCGGCGAGGATATGAACAGTGCCGGCTGCCGAGGCCTGACGCACTCCTCTGGGGCAATGATTAAATGAATGACAGATGAAATGAAATGATAGTGGAGAGTGTTGCTGGAATGAAATGTTGACAGGGAAAACCGGAGTACCCGGAGAAAAACCCGTCTGCCTCCGTTTTGACTAGAACAGTAAATAACGCAAACATTAAAAAAAACTTCTATAACACATTTATAACAATATTTAAAAAAAGAATAATTAAGTAAGTTACCAGTATGAGTATATGATCTGTGGAAAGTAGGATAGAAATGTTCATCTGCAAGTCTTAATCACATCTGATTCCGATAACAAACAACTAAGGATTGGACATGGTATTATTACCTACAGACGTGGGCAATGTACTTCGTGGATTTCAAGCACAACAAATTAACCGTGTAGTTTGGAGGTAGGTTTTTCAAACTCGATACAAAACCTGGCTATCATCATGAAGTGTATGGCATACAATAACACATAAATAATGTACAAGAAAAATAGAGATATACACTCATTAGTTAGTGCATAGAATCAGGTGTCAAGTTGACTAAATCTTCAGGATTCCCCAATGTTAAACCCTCAAAGAACACTCTTACAAAATACTGTATTTCCTCGCATAATCGACACACCCTACTTTTCGAATACAAAAAATTGGTTTATAAAATTTCATCACATAATCATTGCATACCACATTCGTATTAGTGCGCTGGTCAGGTGCACATGCTGCAAAGACCTTATAACCTAGTGTGATCTTGTCAGAAGAAAAGAGTGTGCCTGCGGGCTGTGACGCACGCTATGCGAGCTGTAGGCATCGTCACAGCACATTCATAATTATGGGCCGATTGGTTGCACACACTGCCCGGAGCTTATAATCTGGCGTGGCCTTGTCAGAAGAAAGTAGTCTCGTCTCTGTGCCTAATGCGAGCAACCAGCATTGTCACTTACCACATTCGTATTTGTGCGCTGGCCGGTTGCACACACTGCCGAGAGCTTATAATCTGGCGTGGCCTTGTCAGAAGAAAGTAGTCTCGTCTCTGTGCCTAACGCGAGCAACCAGCATTGTCACTTACCACATTCGTATTTGTGCGCTGGCCGGTTGCACATGCTGTCGCGAGCTTGTAATCTGACGTAACCTTGACAGAAGAAAGGAGTCTGTCTCTCTGCTTGCAGGCTATGACTTACACTATGCAAGCAGCCGGCACACAGCACGCTAGACAGTGGTCGCGCTCAATGCCAGTCCAGGGAAGTGAAACTTGTGTGGACCTATCGCTTCCGCGAGTTGGCCTTGGAATGATGAGATTCCATAAACTGTCGTACGAAGCACTGCCCAACTACTATTGGTGGAACATTATGCAAGGGACACCCCGCGCTAGTCGTGGTCATCAGCTACTTCCGTGGAAACATCGCAACAAAGACCTGTTGCATGATGTTACGCACGTGGTATTCACAATGAGAAACTACAAGAAATAAACGGCGATCTCGTTGAAAGTGAAATGCACGTGATTACAAATTAAGCAAATAATAATTATAATATTAAGAAAGCGCACAAGCGTGCAGCAAACAACGATACAGTATATTAAAATGAATGTAGATTTTCTTCTTTGAACTAAAATGTAATGAATGCACACCTAATTACATCGGTCGGACAGGTAGGAATTTCCAAAAGATTTAGCGAACATTGTAAGGCCACAAAATATAGGAAATTTACTGTCATGGTTCTTCATAATATGGAGGAGTCTGGACACAAATTTACAAGCATCGATAACGACATTATCTCCCACAAGTCCAACCCCTCCTCCACGTGGTGGGAGACGGGCAACGGCATGAAGTAGGGGATTGCCTGTAGGGGTGAAGTACAGTGGGGACTTCGTGTGCCCCGGGACCGCTACGGTAGCTGTGAAGGCCCTATAGGAACCCTGAAAAGTGACGGCTGACGGGGCTCTGGTGAAGCTACGATAGGCCTAGCAAGCCAGTAGTGGATATCATATTTGCTTTCAAACCAGGAACAGGCCTCGGAAAGGACGGATGCAAAAGACGACGACCCGGATATGCAAATGGACTACGAGTTGGAACATTAAACATACAGACACTGACAGGAAAAGTGGAGGAGATTGTAGATGTGATGGAGAGAAGAAAACTGGATGTACTGGGCTTGGCAGAAACAAGATGGAAAGGAGAAGGTCGCAGAGAACTGAGGAAAGGGTACCGGTTGTACTGGAGTGGGAACAGTGAAGGAAGGAGCAGTGGAGTAGGAGTAGTTGTGAGAGATGGAATGAAGGAAGAGGTAAAGGGAATAAGTGACAGGATCATGAAGATCAGAGTAACTGTAAAGGGAAGAAGCCTGGAGATAGCCCAGGTATATGCCCCTCAAGTTGGATGTACAGCTCAAGAGAAGGAAGACTTTGAGGAGGAGCTACAACAGCAGTTGAATGGGCAGAGCATCATTGTCATGGGAGATTTGAATGCACATGTAGGAAGTGAAAGGCAAGGATATGAAAATGTATTGGGAGCAGAAGGATGGGGTAGCAGCAATGAAGAAGGGAGAAAGTTGCTGGATTTTTGCAAGAGAAACGGTTTAGTGGTAGGCAACTCCTGGTTCCGGAAGAAAGAAAGCCACAAGGTAACGTGGTACAGCAGTGATTTAACAAAGAAATCTTTGGTAGATTACATGCTGTACGACTGGGAAATGAAGAGAAGTGTCAGAGATATAAAGGTAATACCATCAGAGGCCTTAGATAGCGACCACAGAATACTTGTAATGAACCTGGGAGTTGTTAAGGATAGCAAGAGGACAGAGTACCAGGAAAGGAGAATCAAAGTATGGAAACTCAAGGAAAAGGAAGTTAAGGAAGAATTCCAGAAGATAATAAGGGAAAGGATGCCAAAAGACAATCCTAAAACAGGGGAAGAGGAATGGAAGCAATTCAAAAACACAATGGTGGAAGCTGCAGTGGCAGTATGTGGAAGAACAAGCAACAGAAAGCGGTGTAAAGAGACACCATGGTGGAATGAGAGAGTAAAAGAAGCTGTGGGAAGGAAGAACAAGGCTTTCAGAGTGTGGTTCCAGGAAAGAACTGATCTGACAAGGGAAGATTATAAGATAAAGAAGAAAGAAGCAAACAAGATTGTCGCAGAGGAGAGGAAGAAGTGGATGGTAAAGTGGACAGAGATGATGAAGGAAGACAGCAGAGGAAATAAGAAAGTACTTTATGGGATGGTCAAAAGTAAGAGAAGAGGTCTGCGAGAGGATGTGGTAATGATGGACAAAAAAGGAAATGAGGTACACAACAAAGAGGCACTCAAGACAGTGTGGAAAGAGTACTTTGAGGATTTGCTGAATCCAAATGGTCATAGGGAGGAAGACAATGTATTGGAAGATGGAGAAGATAACACAGGAATGGAAAAGGACCTGACTTGGAGAGAACTGGAAATGGCTATAGACAAGATGAAAGGAGGAAGGGCACCAGGTGTGGATGAAGTGAGTGTTGAAATGGTGAAGGCAGCAGGGGAGGTTGGGAAACAGTGGCTGTACCGTGTGATGAGGGTGATATGGAAGGAGAAAAAGACCCCAGAAGATTGGAAGAAAGGATTAATTGTCCCAATATTTAAGAAAGGAAGCAGAAAGGAGTGCAGAAATTACAGGGGAGTCACACTCATACCTCACTGTGCCAAGATATATGAAAAGATATTAGAAAGTAGAATACGAGCCAAAGTGGAGAGAAAATTGAGAGAGGAGCAGTATGGATTCAGACCTGGGAGATCAACAGTGGATCTCATATTTTCAGTGAGACAGCTCCAGGAACACCACTACGAATTTGGAGAGGTACTGCTGATGGCCTTCCTGGACATCGAAAAGGCCTATGATAGTGTGTGTAGGGAGAAGGTTTGGAAAGCAATGGAAAACATGGGAGTGGAAAAAGAGACTGTAGGCAGAGTGAAGGAGATGTATTGTGGAAGTGTGAGTTGTGTGAAAGTTGGAGGGGAAAGAACAGACTGGTTCAGACAAATGAGTGGCCTGAAACAGGGTAGTGCGCTGTCACCCCTTCTCTTTATTGTGGTTATGGACGAGGTAATGACACGGGTAGCAGGAAAGATAGGAGAAGATAAGATGAAAGCAATGGTGTTTGCAGATGATCTCATGGTCTGGGGAAACAAGGAGGAGGAAATTCAGGAGCAACTGAAGGCTTGGGAAGAAACAGTGGGTGAGTACGGATGGAAGTTCAACATCAGTAAATGTGAGATCCTGTTAACGACCAGGAAAAAGGACAGACCAATGAGTGGGATAACACTTGGAGGTGGACAGCTGAAGAAGGTGGAAAGTCTCAAGTACTTGGGAAGTATAGTGGAGGAAAATGGAAGAAATGACAAAGAGATTACGGAACGTGGCAGACAGGCAGAAGCATTTCTGAGAAGCATTAGGAGCTTAGTGTGGAATAAAGATGTCCCACAAAAAAGCAAGGAAGTGTTATACAGAAGCTACTATATCCCGATACTGACCTATGCTTCAGAAACGTGGACAATGAAGAAAAGAGACATAAGCAGAATACAGGCAGGTGAAATGAAGTTCCTGCGAAGTAGGATCGGAGTAACAAGAAGAGACAGGGTGAGGAATGAAAAGGTCAGGGAAATGGTGAAAGAGGAGCCCTTGCAAGGTAGGATTGAGACATCAAGACTGAGGTGGTATGGACACTTAAAGAGAATGGATGAGAAGAAGATTCCCAAGAGGATACATGAGATGCAGATGCAGAAGAAACGACCAAGGGGAAGACCAAGAGATAGATGGCTGAAAGGAGTGGAGGAATGTGTCAAGAAGAGAGGCGAGGACTGGACCAGAGTGACAGCGGAGAGGTGGTGGGAAGAAAGAACTAAGTGGCGAGGCTTATGTTCCAAACAGACCCAGCCTGGGGCTGGAAACTGTACATGATGATGATGATGATGATGATAACGACATTAATATATTACATCACACCTCCAAAGGAAGTTTTATGAAAGTTTTAGAAGCTATAGAAATACACACTGCATTAGAATTATATAATTCAGCAAACCTTAATGGAGATAAACTTCGACACTAATATTCTGTTTCATACTCTCACAGATTACACACAAGTAAAAAACAACACAAACCCCCTTAATTCTTTCATTCAACTTAATTTGTTTGTTGTCACCATGCCAACGTGTTCTTTCAACATCAACCCTTTCCACCCCCACCCCTTTTCCTCTTTTGTCTCACCTAAGCCATTTCCCTCCTCACCTCCCCATACACCCATCCGCACTCTTCATACTCGTCCCCTTTCCCAGCCCATTGCCCTCCCCTCTTCCTCTTACTTGCCTCCTTGTACCCCGCACATGTGTCAGAAGCCAAACGCCATCTTACGATCAACAGTACCTCAGGGCATGCACGCCGTATAGACACCATCAAACTTCTTTCTACAAGTAAGTCTTATCTTTTGACTCGTTCATTGATATTTCATCCAAATGTTTTCAAAATAGACATTTCGTCACGATCCAGTTCTCTTTCATGGCATTTTCTTTCCCCGTTTTATACAGATAGTTTTTGGACACCACTTTGTGCATGGTGTTTTCCCTACATGCTGTTTTAACGCAGGTCAATTTGAATGGATTACATTATTTAAATGACTCATGGTGGTTCCGTATTGATATGCTAGAATAGTTATTAACAAGAAAAGTACATCCGCCTGAATCAATACTATAAAGAAAAAATTAATTATTAAACTTTTTTTCAGTACATGTTTCAAGGATTAATTACATTTTATCCCCTTCATCAGCTATTGAAAAACACAAAACAAAGCGTAGCACAGTAATAAGATACGTATTTAAATCTAATATGGTGTACCATAAAATTTAGGTTATAAGAAGAGAATAAAATGAAATGAAATAGAAGGTGACGGTGATAAGCTTACAGGTGCTTGTGACAAATAATAGTTCCGTATTGAAGCTTGAAACGGTAGATATGGAACACCAATCCGTGTAGATCTATAATAAATGAAGAGCCTGAATCCAATTTTAGCATTTTCAAAACAAAGTGGCTCCAAGAAAATCGACATGATGGAATGTGATCTTTTGGCAAAGAGAGGTTACTTGGAAGCATAAGGTGTATGAGGTTAGGACAATGTTACATTCAACATCCAAGTTTTAATACAACAATAGTTGGTGAACGCATTAAAGCACAAAACCCTGACTGTCTAATGCAGGCCTGTCCAGCCAAGCCACTGGTAGCAATGGTGCCACGGCTTGCCACAAGACTCGCTCAGTGGCAGACTATGCCACGCTCTTCCCTGCTGTACCGCCACTCTCACTACCTTCTCATGCTAGAGAGGAGAAGACAGACTTGTCCCCCTCCTCCTCCACCTTCTGCCTCCACACTGCGCTGAAGTGGAATGGGTCATAAGCCAAGTATCAAGCAAGGAAAGGAGATTCTGATTTCCTCTTCTTAAATAGAACGGTTCATCAGTTGTAGTAAGGTTGCGAATGGCAGAAAGGTGTTCAACATCAGAGGTGGGTGGTGGAAGCAACCCTTCCTGGGAATTGAAGTATTTAGCAGTACCCACCAGCAAGTGGATGTGTTTGATATGTCACATGTTTTTAAAGAAGGAAAAATAAAAAGCTGGGAGTATGATTCAAAGGATTTGTTCAAGCTGCTGATTATTAGTTACCAATGTCCCATTCAACGCCATGCACAACGTTGCCGTTTTTCCACCGGCTCGCTACCGCAACATCTTCCTCGCCTCAACCCCCACCTTCCCCACACAACCCCCGATTCACTAAGGAAACGCCATGGCACTAGCGTGGCAAACGACCGCCACCATGGCATTTTCCTTGGACAGGCCTGGTTTAATGGATTATGATTTACCCCATATTCTATTAATATTTTAATATTAATTTGAGATAATTAATCCTTAGAGGATTTTATTGTATATTTTAGTATATGTTTCATCCATTTCACCCATTTTTATGCATGCACACCATAACTATTCTATCGTATTAAGTATTTTAAAGGTTTTTATGTTTATGTTAATTGTCGATATAGTTTTGGATGTTCACACTATTGAAAGGCTGATGAAAGGGACAATGGGAAGTGAGCCTCGAAACATGTGCCCGAGTTTTGTTGGAACACAGAAATTGAAAGTATTGACTAGGTGGAAATTTTCCTCAATTTTCTTGTATATTGATCGTCAATACGGATCCAAAATGATTAATAACCCAAATATTGAAGTTTAATATTCTTCGCATAATCGCTGCACCCTGCTTTTTTTTCCACAAATTTTTGGCAAAAACTGTGTGATGATTATGTGAGGAAATACGGTATGTCTGATAGTCTACCTCTCGACAGTACAATCACAAGCAAGAGATGGTAACTTGTTCCACATGTGGAGCACTTCAAGCGCATACACCACGGCCAGTCTGATCTCTCGAGTCTAGCCCTATCTTCCTCGGTACATCAAAACCAGGGTTCTTCAGGGTGATAGATGGCAGAGTGTAAAATTCTGCAGCAGTACTGAAATAAAATTCCAGTAGAATACCACTGGTTTCTGAGCTGTGGATAAGGTTCAGTTCCGATTTGAGCCTTCTAGTCTCTACCCCAGTGATGTCACTGTGAACTGGTAAATGTTGATTTCATCCTATCCTGTGGTATTCATTGATCAGAGCATTAAGTTGATGAAGGTGTGGAAGAAAAATGTGACTCGGAGCAGGAAGTAATAAAATTGGTGTGAATCTTACAGTGTCTGAAATAATCGTTGAGATGCTGAGTCTCTTTATGTACTGACTATTCAACCCAACACACATACACAGTACTCAGCTGCAAAAATGAAGAGAAAACAAAAACAAACTGTGAATCGTATTACAATCGCCTAAGACTAGCAGCTGTACAATTGTAGTACATTTACATTAGTGAAAATTTAAACCTCAACACAGTGATCACGGTCGGATGATGGCCAAAACGCGTAATCCTAAATCGCCCCATTTAAAATTGTTAATTAACTAATGCAGGTAATTTTTTCCATGAAGGAAGGAAGGAAGGAAGATTGTAGTTTTACGTGACCGTGAATCTTGTGATTATGAGCCACGGGACCTCCTTTTTACGTAGAATCCGAACCACAGGACATGGCATTTCACTTTCGAAAATCTCACATGCATTGACCGGGAATCGAACCCGGACCGCCTTGGTGAGGGGCATACAGCTAGACCGCTGAGCCACCACGCCCCTCTTTTTTCCATGAGTGTATTCACATATTTATATAGTGTACCTGCCCATTCATTGGGCATATTCGTGTTCACCGACTGAAGAGCTACAAATGACACTTTGTATTGGCAACACTGAAAGAATGGCTTCAAATCTTTACATTTTTAAAAATGCAGTTGCAATTTATGAAAGCAGGATATCCTGTTTTCTGGGCATTATACCCAAATTACTACTATTAATGATAATAAAAATTATTGTTATGATATTCCAATGATGTCCATCAATCACAACAAAATTAAAACATTACAAGACGGTGGTTCAACCAGAGGCGACATATAGAAGCGAAACTCTTTTTAAAGTTACTCAGAAAAACAGAATCAACAAAATTTAAAAAGTAAAAAAAAAAGAATAGCTAGAACATGCATAAATAAAAAATATCAGAAAGATGGACAATGGCGGATAGTACCAAATGAAGTGGTATACAGAGAACTGGAGCCCATCACTGATACTATTCGGAAGAAATGGATTTCTTTCTTGGGTCACATGAGGATACCGGAAACCAGATTATCTAGAAAAATTCTACAGAAACTTTGGAATATGAAACAACAAGTAGGATGGATTAAGGATATTAGAGAAGATATGAAAGAATTAGAAATAACCTTGGATGACTTGCAAAACAAAACAAAACAAAAAATTAAAAAAAAAAATGAAAGATATAAAAATAAGATTTCAAGCAAAAATAGACAAACAGCATACAGTAAAAAGGGTATTTACAGATGAGTAACGCCTGAGAAGATCGGAGCGAATGAAAAGCTACTGAGCAACTCGGAAAGAAAACTTGCTGAAAAAGAGGACGATATTCCAATGGCAATAAATATTGCTACATGCAGGGTTTGACAACCATCAACTGCTATCTTTTTAAAGTCACGTGATGTGCATCAAAATAAATATTAGCATATACGGTAGTTGTTGATTGGAGTACATTTTTTGACATTTTGAGAAGGATTGGAATAAAGTATAGGGATAGGAGGGTGATCTACAATCTGTACAAAAACCAGACAGCAGTTATTCGAGCCGAAGGACATGAGAGAGAAGCTGGTATTCATAAAGTTGTAAGGTAAGGCTGCAACTTATCACCCATACTTTTCAATCGGTACATTGAACAAGCAATGAAGGAATTTAGAGAAAAAATTGAAGTAGGAGTAAAAATTCACGGAGAAATAATTCCAACTCTTTTTTTTTTGCTGATGACATCGTCATCTTAGTCGATTCATCACAGGATTTGAATGAGTTTTTAAATGGAATAGAATCAGTCTTGAGGGGCTTCGGTGGCGTGGTTGGTAGCATGCTGAACTGCTATGCCCAAGATAGCGGGTTAAAACCCGGCCGAAGTCGTCGGACTTTTTAAGAGCGTTAAAAATCCTTCAGAATGCCTTCCTTCGGAGGGGAAGTAAAGCCGGCGGTCCCATGTCATAGATGTATGGCATGTAAAAGATCCTTTCACAGACAAAACTTGTGTAAAGCAAAATTTGTTAGGTTAGATTTCGTCAGAACGCTCTATCAAAGTTCCAACGTTCACCACTAGGTATCATTGATATCTGGTGGCGAAAGTTGGAACTACTTGAAATTGAACGGAACGTGTAGCTCACCCTTTAGGGTGTCCGCTGGAAGCAGCTACAGACTCAGGCGAGCCGAACATGTCCTCGGACACTCCCGGCACTAAAAGCCATACGATAGATAGAGGGAAGAATTCATGATGAAAATCAATAAATGTAAAAATGATGGAATGCAGCCAAAAGAAATCAGAAACCCCTATTGACATCAAATTGACAGGTGAAAAACTAAAGAAAGTAGGAGACTTATGTTACTTAGGAAGCAAAATAACCAGTGATGGACGAAGCAAAGAAGATATAAAAGTAGGTTGGCTCAGACAAGGAAAGAATTTCTACAGAAAAAGAATCTGTTGACATCGAATATAGATTTAGGTATTAGAAAGTCATTTTTGACAGCCTTTGTTAGGAGCATGGCGCACTATGGAAGGGAAACTTGGGACTGTTGGCGCAGCAGAAAAGAGGAGAATAGAAGTGTTTGAAATGTGGTGTTACAGGAGAATGATCAAGATCAGATGGATAAATAAAACAAATGAAGAGGTATTAAGATGAGTGGGAGAGGAGAGATGTTTCTGGCAACTGCTAATGAAGAGGAGAGATAGATTCGTAGGACATTGAAGAACGGTGTTGAGTGTGGACTATGTGAGAAATGGTTTCACTTCGGCTGTATTAAGGTCAAGAAGGAGGACTGTGACGTCAGGAATTGGTTTTGTAAAGTATGAGATACGCCGGATTGTTTGAGGATGCAAATCAAAGCAAGGGATCAAATAATACAGGAACTTAGAGCAAAGCTTCGTGAATCAGAAGAAACGGTGAAGGATGTGACTGAACAGCTTTCTACTGGGATTAGTGTGGAAGAGGGCGTGCAGGAGAAAACTGAGGATGACGTTATCATAATGGGTGATTCTATGATACGATGGAGTGCGAATATCTCGAGGAAATCAGGTACGAAAGTGCGGTGTTATCCGGGGATTAAAATTGACCAGACTGCCCAGCAAGTGGAAGAAGCAAATTTAGTGGACTGTGAAAAAGTAAAAGTGTTGTTGTTCCATGTTCGGACGAGCGATTTGAAGAAGAGGGCTACAGCTGATTACATCATGGGGGAGCTCTACGAACTAGGCAGAAAAGCTAAAAGCAAGTTTAGAAATGCAAAAATTATGAAGAGTGGCATTGTTCGGCGGGGGGATGTTCCGTTAAGGCGAGTTAAGACTGTAAAAAGGAAGCTTTTAGTTTAACGTGACCGTTAATCTTGAGATCATGAGCCACGGGACCTCCTTTTTACGTGGAATCCGAACCACAGGACATGGCATTTCACTTTGAAAATCTCACATGCATTGACCGGGAATCGAACCCGGACCGCCTTGGTGAGAGGCATACAGCTAGACCGCTGAGCCACCACGCCCCCCAAGTTAAGACTGTAAATGACCGCATGGACTGGGTATGTGCACAACTGGGATTAGTGTACGTAGATGCTGACTGCTGGATTGGTGGCCGTGACTTCGCCCGAGACGGGCTGCATCTAAATCGACGGGGCGCTTTCAACCTAGGGAGCCTACATGACAGGGTCATCGGTTTGAGCCGGCTTTTGTGAGGAGGAGCAGGTCCAGAGGTTGCCAGCCGACGGGAACAGAAGGAGCTATTTCGAGATATTTGCTGCGGAGGTAAGACTAAGATTACTGCAGGTTGATTGTCCGAGTTTAAGAAATAAATTAATTGAATTTTGGAATCTTGTAGACGTATTCTCCGGACATTGTCATTGCTAATGAATCTCGGTTATATGAGGATATAAATAGTATCGAAATAATTCAAGGGACCTACGAAATGTACAGAAGGGATCGGGGGAAGCGAGGTGGTGGGCTATTTATTTGTGTGCGCAAAAATATAGCTAGTTTCTTAAAGTGGGCTGATACGGATCATGAAATGTTGTGTACAAATTTCGGATAAAGGAAATAAATTCCCTCTTCAGGTGATAGGGGCGTATAGAGCACCGAAAGATAACTTTTCGCTCCTTGACACACTGTATGATAAAACTTGAACGGGTAATGCTATGAAAAAAGAGCATAATTGCTGGAGATTTAAACCTCCTCAAAGTAGACTGGTCTGGTGAGTCAACTAGCTGTGGTCAAGCTCAGAGTGCTGCAAACACATTTTTAAGGGAGGGGGGATTTTCCCAAGTAGTGGACTTCCCTACTAGAGGCATTAACACCTTAGATGTTTATCTCTTAAGGCCTGTAGAGCTGTACATTAACTGTCTGAAAGTACCAGGAATTAGTGACCATTCTGGGGTTGAATTATATATTAGATACGGTGACATTACAAAATTAGACTCTGATATAGCAAAAAAGATCATATTCCAGTATCGCAGGGCGGATCAGGGGGAAAATTTCAGGGGTATTTGAATGAGTTATTTGGAGGATGGGCATCGGAAGGAAATCACATTAATATCCTGTGGACTAACTTTTTGAAAAGTTTAAATAGTGCTATTGATAAATTTGTCCCATTTATTATTATTATTATTATTATCTAGATTGGTCACATTGGACCACTTGAGTCGTTCCACAATCACTTCTTCTTGGTTCTTGCGCTCTTTCCAGTACTTTTTCATTCTTTCAAATCAGGATTTTCTCAACTCATCTGAAATCTCCATAGGCTTTTTATGTGTCATTTCTGCAGAAAATTTGTGAGTTTTAAGAATGGTGTTAATTTTATTTTTCTCCTCGGCATCTGTTATCTTAAGTCCAACTGCTTTGAGATCTTGTTGGATTTCTTGGATCCATTTTCCTCCAGTTTTCTTCCCTAGATTTCTCATCACCAGTTGGCGTACAATTCTGTTTTCTGGAAGCCGTAAGATGTGAAAAAAATATGAAATTCTCTTCTTCATTGTGCTGGTGATTGGATCAATCTCACGATAGACAGTTTCATTTGGGAGAATCCTCCAGACTCCCTCAACCTGATACTTTTTATTTATGCACGTTCTAATGATTCTTCTTTCCGTTTTGAGGAGCTGATAAGTTCTTTGTTCATTTTTAATTTGGAACAGTGTTTCACAAGCATAAGTGGCTTCATGGAGAGTTACAGTTTTATAATGTTGGATCTTAGTAGCTATTGATAGGCATTTTTTATTATATGTTGACCAGGTTAGAGATTGTGCCTTTTTCATTTTATTTGTTCTATTTATCCAAGTTACTTTTTCGTTTAAGTTATGTGTTATAATTTCTCCAAGATACTTAAATTGAGGAACTAGGTTAATTTTATGATCATTTATATAGACTTCATTTATATCTAAGGGTTTCATAGGCATGATGTCAGTTTTTTCAAAGGATATCTGTAATCCTATCCCTTGAGCAATTTCTTGGAGACTAGTGATCTGAGTACAAACCTCTTCCTTGTCTAGTGCTAAAAGAGCCAAGTCATCTGCAAATCCTAAGCAGTTTATTTTTATTGATTGTTTTGTTCCAATTCTGATCTTAGGAGGGTTTTCCTTTTGCCAAACCTTCATGATATAATCAAGAGCCACATTGAAAAGAAGAGGGGATAATCCATCACCTTGTCTGAGACCAGTTTTTACTGTGAAAGCTGTTGATATTTCTCTCCTAAATTTAACTTTCAAATTTGTGTTTGTTAATGTTAATTGAATGATTTTTATCAATTTAGGATGGAGACCGTATGATCTGAGGATTTAAATTACGGAAACAAAACCCAGATCCTGAGTATTCATTATCATCATCATTTCCCCTTATCCAGCTCCTGCCGTGTCGGGGTATTTATGGCACTTCCCCACTTTCCTCTTCCATAATTCTTCTAAGATCTTGTCCCAGTCCAGATTTCTTTTTCTCACGCTGTTCTTCACTGAATCGATCCACCTTGTTCTAGGTCTTCCCCTTGCTCTCTTACCCTTGCACTTGGCCTCCAGCATCTGTCTCGGTATTCTATATTCCTCCATCCTCTTTACATGTCCAAACCACCTTAGTTTATTCTTCTCAATTCTCTCATTTAGTTTTCCCATCCCAACTTCCTTCTTAACATCTTCATTCCTCACTCTGTATTTCCTTGTCTTTCCTATCATACTTCTTAGGAATTTCATTTCACTGGCTTGGATTCTTCTCACTTGCCTGCTTGTCAGGGTCCAAGTCTCAGCTGCATGAGTTAATATGGGTACATAGTACACTTTATACATTACCTCCTTGCTCTTCCTTGTACTTCCTTATCCCAAAAAAGGTTTCTTACACTTTGATAGAATGCATTGCTCTGCTGTACCCTCCTGCCAATCTCCATGTCCAACCTACCAATTTGCATCAATTCACTTCCTAGGTATTTGAACGTGTCCACAATTTCCAAACTCTGACTTCCAATTTTCACAGTGTCCTTTCCTTGTCTTTCCCCTCTTGTCATCTTGCTTTTCTCTATACTGATTTTCAGGCCGTACTTCTGAATATTTTCGTTCAGTGCATCTAGTGGCTTTTGCACTTCTTCGGTGTTCCTTCCCCAGACCACAATATCATCTGCAAATAATAGTAACTTCATTTCTTTATGTCCATATGCTTCCTTTGTTTCCTTTACAATTTCATCCATTACCATTATGAACAAAAGAGTTGACAGCACACTCCCCTGTCTTAGTCCAGTCTTGTTCCTAAACCAATCTGTCTTTCCAACAGGGGTCAGAACCCTGCTAACACAGTTGTTGTACATTGCTTGCACTATTTCCAACATTTCTCTTCCCAGTCTCTTCTTAATCATGGTTTCCCATACCTTCTCTCTGGGGACACTATCATATGCCTTTTTCAGATCTATGAAAGTTATGACCAAATCCTCTCCGTATTTCCAGTTCTTTTCCATCACCTGCCTCAAGCTAAAGATTGGGTCCACTGTGGAACTTTCACTCCTGAAGCCATACTGTTCCTCTTGCAACTCTCCTTCCACCTTTCTTCTCATTCTTCTTTCTAATATCCTTTCCAGTATTTTTACTATCTGTGATATGAGGGTGATCCCTCTATAGTTATCACACACTTTCTTTCCTGAGTATTACACACGAGAAATCAGGAGTCTAAAACGGAAAATTAGGAAATTATACAATAAAAGACATGATAGTGACAAATATATGTTGAAATTTATGTCCTCATCAAGAGAGCTCGACTTAAAAAAAAGAGGGCTGCTCATGACAATTATATGCAAGGTTTACTTGGTTCAGGAGGCGATGGGTGGAAAAAAAAATACAGTTATGTCAGGAGAAGAAGGGAAATTCAAATAATTTATTGATAATGTCCGGTGACGGTAAATTAATTACTGAGAAACAGGCCATTGCTAATGAATTAAATGTCTTTTACGGTAGTGTGTTCAATAAATCCAATAGCTGTGTGTTGGGCCTTAACGGTGAATCAGGGGCTCCCCTTTTCCAAATAAACCAGTCAGCAATTATAAAGCTAATACAAAAACTACGTTACAATATATCGAAAGGGTCCTGATAATATTGTTAGTGAAGTACTTAAACTAGGAGGTAGGGCCGTGGCACGATATTTGGAGGTGATGTTTAATGTGTCCATAAGCAATGCGCAAATCCCAGATGACTGGAAAAGAGCTACGGTAGTCCCAATATTTAAGGGAGGGAGCAGACTTGAATTGGGCAACTACAGGCCGGTTAGCCTTACGTCCATCGTTTGCAAACAGATGGATCATATCATTTGCGACTACTTGAGGGAACAGTGGGAAACATTATCATGGTTTAATGATAGTTGTTGTTGTTGTTTGAGTCTTCAGTCTTTTGACTGGTTTGATGCAGCTCTCCATGCCTCCCTGTCCTGAGCTAATCGTTTCATCTCTACATAGCTACCACACCCTACATCCGAGGCAATCTGTTTAACATATTCTAACCTTGGTCTACCCCTACAGTTCTTGTCCTCGACCCTTCCTTCCATAACTAAGCTTGCTATTCCTGGGTGTCTTAGTAAGTGTCCTACCAACCTATCTCTTCTCTTCATTAGCAGTCGCCAGAAACATCTCTCCTCTCCCACTCGCCTTAATACCTCTTCGTTTGTAACCCTATCTACCCATCTGATCTTCATCATTCTCCTGTAACACCACATTTCAAAGGCCTCAATTCTCCTCTTTTCTGCTGCACCAATAGTCCAAGTTTCACTTCCATAGAGCGCCACGCTCCAGACAAAGGCTTTCAAAAATGACTTCCTAATGCCTAAATCTATATTCGATGTCAACAGATTCCTTTTTTGTAGAAAGGCTTTCCTTGCCTGAGCCAACCTACTTTTTATATCCTCTTTGCTTCGTCCATCACTGGTTATTCTGCTTCCTAAGTAACAGAAGTCTCCTACTTCCTTCAGCTTTTCACCTGCCAATTTGATCTCCATAGAGGTTTCTGATTTATTTCGGCTGCAATCCAGTATTTTTGTTTTACATTTATTAATTTTCATCATGAAGTCCTTCCGTAAGACGGAATCCATACCATTCAAAAACTCATTCAAATCCTCAGGCTTGTCGGCCAAGATGACGATGTCATCAGCAAATCTCAGAGTTGAAATTATTTCTCCTTGAATCTTCACTCCCACTTTAAATTTTTCTCCAATTTCCTTCATTGCTTGTTCAATGTAAAGATTGAAAAGGATGGGTGATAAGTTGCAGCCTTGCCTTACACCTTTCATAATACCAGCTTCTCTCTCATATCCTTCAGCTCGAATGACTGCTGTCTGGTTTCTGTATAGATTGTATATCACCCTCCTATCCCTGTACTTTATTCCAATAGATTTCAAAATGTCAAACAATTTAGTCCAATCAACGTTATCAAAAGCCTTTTCTAAGTCTACAAATGCCATGAACGTTCTCTTATCTTTCCTTATTCTACCTTCCAAAATCAGCCTAAGACTTAGTACAGCTTCCCTTGTTCCTACATTTCTCCTGAAACCAAACTGGTCTTCACCCAACTCAGTTTCTATCTGGCTTTCAATCCTCTTGTAAATTATTCTAGACAGGATCTTTGAAGCATGAGTAATCAAGCTGATTGTACGGTAATCTTCACATCTGTCAGCTCCTACTTTCTTTGGTATAGGGATGATAACATTCTTCTTGAAATCAGGGGGTACCTCACCTGTCTCATAAATCCTACACACCAAGTGAAATAACCTGATCAGACCTTCATCTCCTATGCAGCGTAGCAACTCAATCGGTATATCATCTAAGCCTGGTGCTTTGTTCCTGGCTAAGTCCTCTAATGCTCTGTCAAATTCTGATCTCAATATTAAATCTCCTTTTGCATCCTCATCAATTTCCTCCTCCCTTTCCATTACATGATTCTCAATCTCCTTTCCCTTATACAATGATAGGCAACATGGATTTCGGAAAGGTTACTCATGCAAGAGTCAGATGCTATCACTTTTTCAAGATATTAGCGAATCGTTAGACCATGGAGTTTCAGTCGACGCCGTAGTTATAGATTTTGCGAAGACATTTGATGTCATGCCGCATGTCATGCTACTCCATAAATTAACTTCGACGAAGAGTGATAGAAGAGTAATTTTATGGATCCAAGACTTTTTGACGGGTCGTTCCCAGAAAGTGAAAGTCGAAGGCAGATTCTCGGATGAAGTTACCGTAACGTCAGGTATCCCTCAGGGCAGTGTAATCGGAACTTTGTTATTTTTGGCGTTTCATAAATGACTTACCAAATGGGATTCACAGTAACTGTCGATTGTTTGCGGATGATTGTGTAATATATCGAAAGATACATGACTCGCAAGACAACGCAGTACTTCAAGATGACCTGAACCTGGCCTATACGTGGGCGATTGAAAATAAAATTAAAATAAACACAAGAAAATGTAGCCTCTTAAAAATAGGGAAAGTACGAAGGCAAGATTTTCAAAATAACATTGGCTCGGAAATAATAGTAGAAGGAGATTCTTGCAAATATTTGAGCGTACATGTAAGGAATGATATGAAATTGAGTAGTCATGTAGGATGTGTAGTTTCTAGAGCTTACAAATCCCTGCACTTTGTAATGAGGGTATTAAAAGGAAGTAGTAGGCCTACCTCTGCTCAAGTATTAGGATATTTGTCAGTTGTAAGACCTATCCTGGAATACGCATCGGCGGTTTGGGATCCATATCAAGTAGGGCTCATAAATGAGTTGGAAATGGTACAAAGAAAGGCCGCTAGATTTGTCTCAGTGACTTTAATCCTAGGAGCAGTGTGCGAGCCGTATGTTAAAAGAACTTGGGTGGGAATCACTTGAGGCTAGAAGGATGAAATCTAGACTGTGCGCTATGTACAACACGTATACAAATCAACCAGCCTGGGGTGAGCTTAGCAAACGTATGGGAAGGCCCACTTACATAGGTAGGAGCGATCATCCTTTCAAAGTTAAGGGCCGACCACAGCGAACAAATTATGGTAAATTTTCTTTTGTAAACCGTGCCATTGATAACTGGAACTCTCTACCTGCCACAGTCTTCGAGCCTTTTCCCAAACATATAGGGGTGTTTAAGAAAAGACTGACTATTTGTGTAAATACTCCAGTTTAATTGTTATTGAATTGTTATGTATAGTTATTTATTTGTTTGTTACGTATATACAATTTGCCACCAGGGGACACGCCCCCCCAACTGCAAATGAATGAATGAATTACTCATCATCATCGGCTTTAACTCGAATCCGAGTATAAATCTTCTTCCTTCAGTCCAGTTTGTGGATGTGTTTACGGTGACTAAAGAGTCCAATCCTGGCATGGAACAAGCGACCACACAAGTCACATAGTATTGCTGGAGGAGGACGTGGTTGGGCTGCTCGAAGTTTCTTAGCTTGACGCTTGGCCTCTTCATGTGTGCGTCGATCCCTTTCAAACGTCTTTACAGTATCAGAGATGGTACGGCGCCAAGTTGAGTGGTCTTCAGCCAGCATGTCCCAGGTTTGTGAATCAAGACCTGTCAATTTCAGGGTCTGCTTAAATTGGTCCTTGTAGTGCCACTTAGGACCACCATGAGGTCTGGTGCCATAGTATAACTCACCATATAGCATTTGACGAGGTAATCTCACATCATCCATCCGATGGAAATGACCAATCCATCTAAATTGGTGACCTATTATGGATGATTCTATGCTGTTGATTTGAGCCTTGAATACTAAGACACATAGGAATAGTAAACTTAGTTATGGAAGGAAGGGCTGAGGATAAGAACTGTAGGGGTCGACCAAGGTTAGGACAGATGGTTGTCAAGATGTGGTAGCTATGAAGAGATGCAACTATTAACTTAGAGCAAGGAGGGATGGACGGCTGCATCAAACCAGTCAAAAGACTCAAAACAACAACAACAGTAGTTGTAGGGACAATACAATAAAAATTAAAAGGGAATAAATCTTTCTGCCCTAATGAGCTATTGAACCCAGTCCCCAAAGCTAAGCAATAACACTCATAAGTTTTTCCAACAGGGTTTGGAGCTCACTGTTGATAAGACCGATATGTTTTCAACAACTTGATGCAAGATTCATGACAGCTGTGAATGAATAATATCAATCAATACCTAATATTACCCTCAAACAACTACACTCCATGGTGGATTCCTTACAAACTTGCACAAAATATACTAGCGTGTGATATACTTTGGTCATAAAAACAGGTGGTCAAGGGTAAACAGGAGTTTGTACTAGCTATCTTACAGCTTCCATGCCAGCCATGTTGTGCTATACAGACTTAAAATAAATCATAAGTGATCTAATAAAGTATCTGAAACTCAACCAAAAATAGACAAACGTCATACAGTAATAAGGGTATTTACGGATGAGGAACTCCTGAGAAAATCAGAACGAATGAAAAGTTACTGGGCAACTCGGAAAGAAAACTTACTGAAGAAGAGGACCAAGAAATGATTGACCGACGTGGCCCAATGAGGCCGTAAAAGCAGAAGAGGAAGAAGAAGAATGAATCTGAAAACTGAACAAAAAATGTGCTCCTTGGCATTCCCTTTCTGGTTGGTTGGTTCCTTAGTTTAGAGGCTGCGACAACGCAGTCATGTAGCCCCGTGTACTTTGGGTGTGTGTAGAACCTGTCTGATAACCGGTGTTAAATGTGATATCTGTATTAGTGTGTGTATCTGTTTTTTAATTCAAGTAAGTACTGCAACTTTGAATTTTTCAAATAGTTCCTAGTTTTGCCGCCAACGCCACTTCCTCTCTTTTTACATTTTTTTCTTGGAAGTGAGCACAGGTATTTATTTAATTTGTTTCCATTATTTATTATTATAAGTTATTTATTGTTAATAATCATCTTCCTCTCATGAAGTGACTACATTACACCTGGGCGAAGAGTACTCCTTTCTCTGCCTAAATTCTGGCCGTGTTTCGTTGTGTTTTAAGTTATTGTTTGATTTCATTTCATTAAATTTTAATTTCTCTTATCCAGTGTCTTATTTAGTAGTGTTTGATGATTGGTCTGCTCTCTGTCTCTCTCTTCACACCTAACTTATTCTAGCTTTCTAGCACCAGGAGGGTATTCCTACCACTCGTCATGGGACCACCTTCACGTAGTCTGGAGTCACTCGGCACATCTGGCCTGTAAATACGGGCCCAGCACATGTCAGAAATTAACATCAACTTCCACAGCGTACTCCTTTCTTTCTCAGTTGGTTCCAGTGATGCAGCTAGTAGGCACAGTTGGGTGCAGGGTAGAGTGTGAAATCACCTTTGACATCCTTGCTTTTATTGAGTTTGAATAATTAATATATTTAAGGAGAGCAAATATTGTCTAAAAGTGTGAGGTTCTCAGTGATAATTTGACAAAAGACTTATTATTCTCTCGTTGCAATCAAATTTTCTACTAACAATTCATTAATTTTAGGCTTTATGAAGTTTATGTCAACTTTTGCTACACTTTAAACATTAAAAAATCCCTGTCGGCACGCCGGAAGGCGGAGGTAGATTTCACCGGGCAAACTAGGGGATAGGCGAAAATAGGCAGAATATGCAGGTTTTCGTAGAAGGATTAAACCTCATTTATTGCGACAAAGTATTTTACAATTGGAGCTTAATTAACTTTGTTAGTGGTCCTTTTATGCATATTTTTAACATTTTATTGTCTTCTGGGGACGGTAACCTTCTCGTCAATTGGGGTCCATTTTATACTTGTGGTCACACTGTCCTTATGCAAGGTTTCGACACTGATGTGTAACTAACGGTCTGTTACTTCTTCACGCAAAATTTTATCTCCCGCAGAGATGTTGGTTCCTCAGTTTAGGGCTGCGACAATGCGGTCAGGTAGCCCCGTATACTTTGGGTGAGTGTAGAATCTGTCTGATAAACAGTGTTAATTGTGATGGCAGTATTAGTCTGTAATTCAGGTAAGAACTGCAGACGGTCAATTTCAAGCAATAGTTCCTAATTTTGCTACCAAATACTACCATCAACGATACCTAGCTGTGAACTTGGCTACTAGATGTCACCGCAACCAGCAACTCGCAACGAACGTTGGAACTTCCCCTCCGAAGGAAAGCATACTGAGGGAGTTTTAGCGCTCTTAGAATATCCGACAACTTCGGCCGGCTTTGAACCTGCGACCTTTGGCATAGAAGGTCAGCATGCTACCAGTTAAGTCACCGAAGCCGCTTCCCACAGAGTCAGATGGAAAACTGAATGTGATCTCGTGCAGTGGGGTTGTCATGGCAACCTCTGATGGCTCATCCCTCGTCAATTTAGTAGTGTTGTCATGGCAACCACTGATAGCACTTGGCATTTTCTTCTAATTCCAAAATTATTTTGCTCATCCCTTGGCGTAATGGTGGGTCATATCAAAAATTATTTCAGACAAAAGTTTTAGGTAATTATTAGGAGAATATTGTCCATTTTGTACGGTTTTGATATTGTGCCTATTAAGAGAGATATGATTAATGTTTACTGAAAAACCCACTTTTTCCCACCCCTTTGGTCAATGGTTGGTGCTACAAAAAAACCTTTTCAAACATAAATTTTTGGGCCTTATACGACACATAGTATGAACTTTGAACTAATTGGGGCTGTAGCCTGTTCGGATTTCAATTTGTTCGGATTAGCCGAAAGATATCCACAACATAATGACCAGCCCTCGTTACGGTATAGGACTGTAGCCTACATTGAGCGAGGCAGGCTGGTTTGGCGCAAACAGCAAACATGACATAGTGAGTCTGGTTCAAAGTCAACATGACGGTAATGTAGCTAATGACAGTGAGGAAGAAGAAACTTCGGCAGACAATGTGACATACTGAAGCTGCATCTGCTGTTGGCATCGCATTGCGCTTCATAGAACAACACAGCAGCCACGCCAAACGATTTCATCTTAGTGCGATGCTGGCGCGCAATTGCCTCCACGGGAAGGTTTTCGTCACTTCTACAATATTGAAGAAAACTGATTTCAAGTGAAAGATTAAGTGATATTTTGTGTGTTTCTATTGCTATTTCATTGTTTTAGCAAAGTGATTACCTACAGAATAATAATAACCAACGTTCCGTTTCTCAATCCTGGATGGGAGAAGTAGTCTATGTAGGCACGTTTACACTATGCTAACTGTAGGCTACTTCTTGTTAATTTTTCAACTAATTATATAAAATGCGGTCATAATGCAGAGTATATGATTGTTTTATGACTAAATAAGTTTTTTTTTTTTTTGCGTGTATTTTTTCAAACTTAAAATTGTCGAAAGATCCTCGTTCAAATTACCCGGGATTTCGGATTTCCGGGGTTCGGATATGAGGGGTTTCACTGTATATAAAAAATTCAAAGTGATTGGCGCAAAATTGCGGTAGTTATCGATCCACAAGAAAGTGATATACATACTGTATATACATAAATTATATGTAAATTTCTGAACTGACTGTGGTTTTAGGGTCTAAGGGATGTGAAACGCGAAGATATGTCAAAATTTTCCGGAAGTCTAATGATATCTATTTAAAACCTATTTAGAATCTTATTCTATTCCCACCATACCATAGTATGGATTGAAAATAAGCCAAAGTAAGACAGTAGTGATGACAACAGGACTGTCTAATGCAACCATTTACCTGAATAATCAGCCTCTACAAATTGTTGATCAATTTAAATATCTTGGTAGCACAGTGTGTAAGGATAACAACAACAACAGTGAAGTAACAAATAGAACTAGTAATGCAGCCTCCTTCTATGCACAAGTTAGAACACTACTGTGGGATAATAAAGTGCCCAGGAAGTGTAAACATATACTGTTTAAGACATACTACATCCCAATTCTAACTTACGGAGTAGAAACTTGCACCCTGTCCAGAAGAGAAGAAAGTAGGATTCAGGCATCCGAAATGAAGTTTATAAGAACAATGCTTCAAAGGACAAGGAGAGACAAAGTAAGGAACGAAACAAACAGAACAGAGGCTGGCATAGATATCAGTGCTACAAAATATTTGCAGAAGCAACGATTAGAATGGTATGGGCATCTTCAAAGAATGGGAGATGAGAGAACACCAAAAGCTTATTTCAACAAGATTATCCCAGGAAGAAGACCAGTAGGAAGACCAAAGAAGAAATGGTTGGACCAAATCAAGGATGATCTTGAAGACAAAGGGCTAGACTGGAGAAGGACCCATGAAGACCAACTATTCATGGACAGGAAAAGGTGGCGAGGGCTCGTTAACAGCACCCGGGCGACTGGAGCTGGAATTTGATGATGATTCTATCTATTACAAATCTTTAAAAAAAACTATTTTATGTTTTTGAAATCCTAAAATGACAATTTGAAAACATAAAAATCCATTCCCTAGTAATGATATAGTCTATTATTGACCTGGTTTCTCTACCTTCCCATTTGTATCTGTGATCCCCCTTATGCTTCGTGAATGAGTTTGCAACAGATAACCCCATGCTAGCACAGAAGTCCAGTAAACATTTCCCATTGGCCTTTACTTCCTTATCCTCACCCCACCTACCATTACCTTCTCATACCTCTGTCCTATTTCCTATCCTAGCTTTGAAATCTCCCATCAGTGCTACACTATCCTTATAGTTAACTCACTACCACACAACTCAGAGCCTCATAAAATCTGTCTACTTCCTCCTGAACCACCCCTTCACAGGGGTTCCTGAAATTCCCAAATCTATCCACTTTAATTGTTTATTAACGTGCCTCACAGAAAGTATCTGCTAGTTCATCTCATACCATTTTATTAGAAACTGAATTCATTTTACATCGTATCTACATTTCTAACATTTGAACACTGTTTTATAATAAATTGTCCAATGTTAGAATGAGACTTTGCCGGAGAGGCTCGACATGCACAGCGGATTGAATGTGTTCCCAATAATGCTGAGAATGAGCAGTCTGATACGATCCTTGCCATGCCCTCAAGACACTTAATTGGCACTGATCACCATTAGGTACTGTACGCAAGAAACCTTACGATGCTGAATGGAACAGGCAGCTAATTTAACCGCCCTTCATTTAGAATACGGAGGTTGCAAGACTGAGAAATGAGGTCCGGACATGGAGCTAGTTAGAACAATATTGTTTTTAACTCATTTTAGGGGCTTGAGACATATTGGTCATCAGCTCTGTGTACTTGGGTGTGTGTTGAATTCGTCTGATAATAATCTGTTTCTGTGGTGGTTGTAGTGTGGAAAAAAAATGTAGCCTGCTTCCAGTCGCCGACTGGGTCAGGAATGGAATGAATGAAGCCCCCATCTAGCGGCGACGATATGAACTGTGCCGGCTGCCGAGGCCTTGTAACCTGTTTTTCGAAGGGTATTTACGCCACTGACATAAGTCAGATGGAAGCTATTTAATGTTTGTTTACGTGGCAACATATTCAGCCAAGATAATTTTCATTTAACTTATTAATGTGTTGTTTTTTTTTTAGCTTTTTCTTTAAAGATTATAACTATACAGATAGGTTCTCGATTTTATAGAAAACACTATCAAGCGGATTATTCCGATCGACATTATCACAGTAAATTATTTGATCGCGGAGATTTTCGAATTTTATTCAGTTAAAGGCTTATGGAGAGAGAGAGATGAGTCATCGGGAATTCGGCTACAGGAATAATCTTGTCGTGAAGCGATGATGCAACCGAGGAACATTTACAACTGGCAGTTTCAAGAAAAGGCGAATTGGAGTGGAACGGAAAATTTACAGTGTGCAAAGAACTTAATGACGGGAGTCTTGCGTGGGGTCACAGCCAATCAGAGGAGACTGGACCACAGGGAGGTGGTACACTGGAGGGGAACGGCCGGCGAGTGCATATAGTGAGCACGAGCAGTGAAGAGGGGACCATTAACATTGTAAAACTTGTCCAAGGTGGACGCTCATTTCGTAGGTTCCGTTGTGTTCGGACCGTAACTTGAACATTGTATTTTTGCATAGTCTACGGACTTCGTACTCGTGTTCGATGGCGAACATTTCAGTACTGCTACTCTCAACTGACAAATTAGTCATGAGAAATACGCGAGCTCTTGTGAACAGGGAGTCAGCGTAGGTGGCTAACGGATTTTGGATCCACCACTATCAAGCATTTAACTTCATCATTTTAACACCGATCTCTGCAAGAAACGAAGAAGATGGCGACGTCCACGAGGCTGATGGAAGCTCTCTTGATTCATCACATACGAGGGAAATGCTACTGCTATTTCCAATGGTAAGCGCGACTGACGCAGAACTACGTAATCTCTCTCTTTTCATGGTCTCAGTATCAGAATTTCAGTAACTTCTTAGGTTGGAAATAATAGTAAATTCAATAATTCATCCGTCTCCAACGTCACGTAATTTTCCAGTGGTAAAATTAAAATCGTTATGCTCCATTTTAAATTATTATTATCATTATTAAAATTTGCCACTACTTGTTTTTTTTTATATATAATAAATTCATTTCTTATACTATGCAATCTTTGCTTTCAGTAGGTAGCATTAGATATAGACCTAATTCCTTCTCCGGATACAATTGTTAGTTGGGTTAATGATCCAATCATACCTCGGTCTGAGTGTCAAAATTCTTAAATGTGTTCTGCCCGAGCTAGGTGTTTATAAATATAAATTTAGATTTCAACGTAGTGTTGAGGTCTTGGCGCCCATTAATACAACTTATCTTAGTCAGAATAAACGTTAATTGGTCACCCAACAGTGGGGACTCTAGTGAAACAGTTACACTTGCCCGCAAAACGTGGGACTTCTCGTGGTTTAGCATCACTCACCCCAGTAGAAGCGTTACATTTGTGCGCTCAACGTGGAGCAAAAGCATTACAGCCTGATGCACTCCTCTGGGGCAATGATTAAATGAATGACAGATGAAATGGAATGATAGTGGAGAGTGTTGCTGGAATGTAAGTTTGACAGGGAAAACCGGAGTACCCGGAGAAAAACCCGTCTGCCTTCATTTTGTGGTTGTAAGTAGTGGGATGATGACAGAGCTGTTACACTTCTTTTTGAACCCTCCTCGTATCGGCCCCGAATCTGATATCTCGCTAACCAAACGTGGGATTAGAACATACAGGGTGTCCTAACACTCGTAGTGACGCCCCCTACTTTCCTATTGACGTCAGAAAAGTTGGATGGCGCAGCCACGCGGTAGAATGTTGAAGCTGTAACATTGTGACTGGTGAGGATTATTTTCATGGTGAAGCATTGATGTCGTGATGGAAACAGAAAGGAATTTGTCAAATTCGAGGAAGTACTGCTCTGTATACGGTTGTAAATCGTATAAAATGGGTAAGAAATCCCTTCACTACTTTCCTGTACAAAAAGTTCAGAGAGAAAGATGGGCTACGGCGCTGTCAATTGGAAAACGTGTTACACGTTACATGACAGTGTGCAGCCTGCATTTTTGTGAAGACGACTTCTTTCCACAGCGTAAGCACCGGTACTGTTGATTATTGATAGTTATTGTCTCTAATTTGTATTCACATCAAAAAATACTGATAAACTTGTAGCCTAATACTTCAGTGCCGTACATAGAACCGAATGTAATCCGCTCTTCGTAAACTTATTTTAGGGGTTCTTCCGATTGACAATAGTCGAATGGTTAGAAAACTTAAGAAAAATGCTGTTCCTAGCCTTAATTTGCCAGAGAATTTATATTCTTGCCTTTGAACAGCAAGTATGTAGCTCAATATTTGCAATATTGAAGTATGATTTGGCTTAAATTGTGTTTTTGTCTATGATCTCCTTACTGTTGAATTTAGTTAATTAATGTGTAAAATCTTAGTTTTAAGTACGGGTTTGGTGACCCATCATCCCAGGCAGGCCGGTAACACCTATACTACTCAGGCAGATAGGTCACTTAGCCGTAATTTAGAAGTTATAGTGATGTTAAGTATACATATGCGGTAATGTAGCAGGATCGGCCTAGGCTATTCTAACATTAATTAGTTCCCATTTCAGGGTTTTTCAGTTTTGAGTGCGAATAGTCGGTTTGAAAGTTGTACAACAGTAAGGAGAGTATGTTTTGTATAGGTTTTAATTGGTATTATGGTTTATGTCGAGCTGAGGAGTGAATTTGATTTGGCTTAAAGTGTAGTTTTTGATCTGTTCCGTTTGCTTATGGCAAGTTCAAATGGAGACTCCAGCTTTGTTAAATATCTGTATTTTAAATATTTAATTAAATATATTGATAAAGAGGATGCCTCCGTTTTAACTTGTCTGTGGCAAGAGATTAATAAATTAACATTCTTGCCTTTGAACAGCAAGTATGTAGGTCAATATTAGCATTATTGAAGTACTGAATGATTTGAGCATCCCAAGTAACGCTTCTTTGAACCCAAAACATTCATGCAAATTCAGGATTGCTGGATTCAATTTAATATCAGGGAGTCGTACTTTGTGTTATGTGAGATATATATATTGTGAAATTAATAAAAACATCGATGCCGCTAGGCTCCCAAGTACAGGCTTCATATATGTAACAGCAGACAGTAAATTAACTATCTACATGTGGGTAATATTTTTAACTGGTAGTAATTAAGCACTGCATTTAAATTGATTATAAAAATATTTCTATCAATGAAAGAAAATATGTAGTATTTTGCCATCATAAATTAGAAGCCATAACAAACGCACACCCTATCACTGTCTTGCTTACCTCTCGTCACAATCTCGCCGCCATATTGCAAACAGCTGACCGTAAGCTCCTCCCCCGTTTCGGACGTCAATAGCCTCTTTATTTAATTAAAAGACCAAAACTAAAAGATCATTCGCGAGTAGTGGGGTAGTGTTGGTTTCCTCAAGTCGCGCTCCTGCTTGAATATGTATGCCTATGTTGGGAAAGGGTTAGGTGGTGGGGGAGGAGTAGGGTCGAGTGAGGGGTCGTTTAGATGGTATTTTTTCCGCTCCAGGTGATGGTGAGGTTATTTTTTAAAATGGATGGAATTGGGAAAGGCCATTTGGGGTAAACATGTTGTTTTGACATTTTGGCGATGAAGTTTTTTTTTATACGCATGCACACTTGAGGAGTTTTGTAAGAGGGCGGGCTTTTTAAATGATGATTTATAAATGAGTGTTTTTTTTAATATGTATTGAAATAAACCCCAAAAAACTAATAGGTCATCGGCTTTTTAGTATCTCGCTAACCAATAATCGGATTTAAACCTATGAGGTGTCCTAGGACTCGTGGTGAACTCTTTTCCTATGGACGGGGTATATCCACTCTAAAATAAAAACTCCCCTTACCCGGGGGGTAAATAATATTTTTTGTATGTGCGCGCACGGACGGCTTTTGTCAAAAGGACCTAACTACACTTTTGTTCATATCACGCGAACCAATCATGCTAGGGACTTGTATGAGGGGTCCTAGCACTTGGGGCGACGTCCCCCTTTGCGGGGTGAAAACAACCCCCCAAATTGAAAAATCCATATCTAGGAAACGAAGAATCCTAAAATTAGGTGTGATAGCTTAAAAAATACGGGATGATTAGGGCTTTTACCTCGATTGGTCATTTCACACCTAAAACAGTAAATAGTCATGTTATGGGAAAAAAAGTGTTAAACACCTAAAAATGATAATTGAACCTAAGATCTTTTGTTTTTGATGAAAAATAGCAAGGGGGTGGAAACCACCCCCAAAATTGAAAAATCCATATCTCGGAAACGAAAAACCATAAAATTAGGTGTGATAACTTAAAAAATAGGGGATGATTAGGGCTTTTACCTCGATTGATCATTTCACCCCTAAAACAGTAAATAGTCATGCTATGGGGAAAAAACGCGTTAAACACCTAAAAATGATATATGAACCTAAGATCTTTTGTTTTTGATGAAAAATAGCAGGGAGGTGAAACCAACCCCCCCAAATTGAAAAATCCATATCTAGGAAACGAAGAAGCCTAAAATTAGGTGTGATAGCTTAAAAAATAGGGGATGATATGGGCTTTTACCTCGATTGGTCATTTCACCCCTAAAACAGAAAATAGTCATGTCATGGGGAAAAAACGTGTTAAACGGGAAAAAATTATAATTGAACCTAAGATCTTTTGTTTTTAATGAAAAATAGCAGTGGGGTGAAAACAACCCCCCAAATTGAAAATTCCATATCTAGGAAACGAAGAAGCCTAAAATTAGGTGTGAAAGCTTATAAAATAGGTCATGACATATGCTTTTACCTGGATAGGTCATTTCACTCTTAAAACAGGGAATAGTAATGTTACAGGAGAAAAAGGTATCAAACACCTAAAAGCATAAGCGTTATGTGAAACCATTCTTTAATGGACATGTGTATGGAGGATGATTGATATTATTATTATTAGGTAATTATGGATTAATGTGTGGATAGATAACTAACCAGTGGGGAGCGTGATGGCGCAGGTGCTTAGCTGCTCGTCTTTACCCTGACAGCTGGGGTTCAAATCCCGGTGACAGCGGGGGTTGGAATTTCACCTGAAAAATCACGTGGCGTCAGGAAGGGCATTCGGCGTTAAATCCCCGGCCAGAACCAAAATGAGCCTGGTTGGCTCCGGCGACTCAAAATAATTGGGAAAAGAAGAAGAAAATGGTAACTCACCAGTAATAGTAAACATTGGTTTGAGGTGTTGAAGAAGTCAGGATGGCCAACCCTTTGCCATGGTTCACGAATGGACCCCAAAAAGTTTTACCTGACAAGACTCAGTGTACCCTGTCGCAGCCTTTAGAAAAAAAAATCGAACCGGAGCCTCTGTGGTGACAGTGGAGTTATATTCATGATGCTTTTTAAACAAACATATGCTTGCATACTACCACTGGGTTGAATCTGCACAGAGACACTGGCTTTGGTTTGTGTAGTGTGCCTTGGTGATAACAGCACAGCGATCTTGTCAGCAAGTTTCATATTACTCGTCTGTTGATAGTGGACGTGCTCTGCACCGTGTTATCATACAGGACATGACTAGATCGTTGTTAGGTTTGACAAAGGCTTAGTGAAGCTTATTGCAACCTTGAAATGAATGTCTCGGTATAGTCGGGGTTGGAAGCCAAGACCTTAGGGTTGACAACCAAGTAGGTTAACCACTACACGGTGAGATGGTCAAATAATAATATAACAGAACATATAGAAACGTTTTCTATAGTTTAATGAATTGGCCAAGAGCCATACAATGAGAGGTGTAGGTAATGGAAATTGAATCCTTAGCTGATGATTATACTACTTGTAATCTATAGCCATGCCCACGTATAAGCTATCATGTTAGAAAAAGAATTGTATGGCTTGTTTTAAACAGAGAATAATTGTGTTTACTGTGAAACACAAATCTGAATTTAAAATTAGTTTATGTCCTACATGATGTTTGAATTCTTTTTTTATTTATACTCTAGACAAACGCTAACATAGTTGTCATTCAGAGGCCATGGCCGCCTCTTTTCCAATCCTACACCGTACGCTGAAGTTAAAATGAATAATGATCACGTTACAGACTGACAGTTTCAAAGCCATGAGAACTAAGTGAACAAAGAATAAAATTCATGAGCCAGTGAGGAATTCAACATGCTGTCCTTTGGACAAAAGAGAAGCGTTCTACAAACTTAACCACCAAACTGTCCTATCGACCCTCAATGGTTTGGGTCATCGTAAAAGATGAAAATTAAATCCAAGCTATAACTAAAACTAACTACACTCTTATATACTAGAAGAAGAAATGGAAAACAAAAGGGCAATAGGCCAAATAAAGGACAGAAGGAATAAAAAATGGCCCTCAACCCTCAAGCATGTGGATTGAGGGAGTTGGAAAGAAGGAGAGCCATGAAAGGCAGATTAAAAAGTATAATAGGAGAGGCTCTGCCCCAGAGGTAATGGATAAAGAGGAGGAAAACTGGACTCAGCTCAGAAATCCCTTGGGGTCGCCAACTTCCAAACTGATCAGTCTTAAGCCCCTTGAGGGTGTAGCCATATGCAGAGTGCACCGCAAGTGGTGGGGCTATATACACCCTACCTTCTTGAGGGGGCTTGAGCAAAAGACAGGAAATAACATGAAAATAAAAAGCAAGGCTGCCTCCTCACACTAGTAGGATATCAGAAAAAATAAATAAACAAGGGCCAGTGAAGTTGCAAAAGGGAGAGACTCCCTAGGCCTCGGATACCCTAATCATGTTGGGGTCGGTAGAGAACAAGAGTTGAGCAAGTGTGGTCGACAGGAAATAAGACAGAGAGGAGCCTAGCACAAGTTAGTGGAAGCAATGACTGTCACAGCTGGGACTCCGTGATCGTCAACCTACGTGACACTAGATATGACGCCCAGGGGTGGAATTAAAGACCTCTTTTGTTTTATATCACTGGCTTTTAAGAACGCTAACACATGGCATGCCTTATAATGCAATACTGGTCCTAGGGTATGCAAAATTGTATTAGAAACTCAGCTAATAATAGTGTGCTTGCCCATGATTATTTTCCCTAGTATAGTACATAGGACTGATAACCATGATTTCCAAGCCCCTAAGTAAGACAAAAACAAATGATTTTCATTTTCCAATGCGTTGGGGTGAGGTGAGGTGAGTTTTCTATACACCAAACTGATGTGGTTTCCCACTTCTACTCCAGGCAAATGCACATTTGATGTTAAGAATAGTGAAATGGTTTGCAACTGCCCAATGCTAGGACCTGATTAGTGGCTTTTAAAAATGGAATGGAGTACACTTCCCCCAAAACCAACAAGAGGAGTGTTCGATCCCCCACAACAGCCATTCTTAAAGTCAATATAAATGGCTATGCACTTCAGGTCATGACGGTCTCCTCTCTCCAATCCTACCCCTTGGTGGTGAAAGGCACACTCTAATACAACCATCATAGTGACAGGTTATCTGTTAAATACCTAACTATCCCCAGATTTACCTTAAATTTTCCTAAAATTCACTACATTTTCCGCAAATTGACCAAATGACACAACATTCCAGTAAAATTCAACAAATGACAACCAGATTTATTGAAATTCCATTGATTTACCTAAGCATGGTTTAAACTACCTCAAATTCATATAAAATTAGACGAATATAGATGAAAATTCACTAAAATTTACCAAACTTACCCAAAGTGGGCTACAAACCATGAAATTTATCCATTTTTTTTTTGTAAATTCACTAGATGTACTCGAAAATTCCATAATATTGCCTTTACATGCATGCTTTTATTGTTGCTGTTGTTGTTGTTGTTTCGTTTACCACACTCCCTGCAGACAAATACCTGAACATGACTTTCTGTTAGGCTAGGCCCTCTACATTGGACATGCTAGTTGAGTTTCATCTTTCATAAACTCGTCTCTGAGGTGCGTGTCAGGAAAAGGTATTCAGCTGTAAAAACCACACCCTCACATAGACTTTCATAACCTCTTACGTTGAAGTTGTTAACACTAACGACATTGAATGATTGAACGGTTTCCTTTTCACAATTCCTGTCTATACTTTCCTCTTGAAGGTTGCTAAAATGGAATTAAATGTAATAAATACCTTAAGATGGTTTCATTTGTTTAATGATATGGTGTTGATGATGGATATATACGTTAAGACTAATTTTTGTTAGGTCTTGACTGGCCTTGCAATAAGAAATTGACAAACCAAACATGGGTTATCTACCAGGGGAACACTTTGACCACTATGTTGGTTATTGACCAGTAAGTACAGTTCTAGTAGTGAGACAGAAATCCAACACAAACAATGAGCGCGCAATGCGGTGGAGATTGATACCACGATGTACTGTTGGTTATGTAGCTATGTGGAATGCACATCACATATGGTTTACTTGAAGGTTTGGAGGTTCCATTAAAGATATTTCTACAATAAACCATTTTCAAATGGTCATTCGTTGGTGTGAAAATATATAATATACGGTATTTTATGCAAACAATTATGATTTATAAAAATTTTATACGTTGACTGTATTCTTATTTAATGTAAGCACTGGAGGCACTATCGACCAAAATACAGCGCTATCTGGAATGTATATTGCATACTTGAAGGTTTGGTGATCCCATTAAAGGTATTCCTACAATAAATGATTTTTAAGTTCTCATTTTATGGCATGATTATTTAATATATGCTATTTGCTAATAGGATTTGACACTGGAATTATTTTACAAGTAGTTATTTTAATGACCAACAGAGTTAAATGTTAACAAGGCATAGCTCTATTTGAAATTTTGTATAACATGTTGCATGTTATACATCATATGCAACTACTGTAAGGCTTGTGATTTATTTAATGCCTTTAACCCTATATTGAACACTCAGTTTGCAATACTGATAACTGCAATGTTACTGAAAAAAATTGAAACAAAACAAAAATCGGCATTGAAAAACCAAAAAGTGGTTGAGCATATATATAGTGGGGAAAAGAAAAGTTTTGTAAACACTAATGTCCAAAAAGACTAATTAAATCAGTAACTGTCAGGGTGGCCGAGTGGTTAAGGCGTTTGACGTAAGTTCAAATTTCCAAATATATAAGGAAGCAAGGGTTTGAATCCCTTCCCTGACATAACTATTGCTTGAACATGCAAGAAAACAAGAAATATACACAAACTATGTTTATCAATTTAATCAATGTTTTTTTTATAATTTTTTACAAGAGATAGACACACAGAATACAGCTCTTTTTGTTTATCATTTCTTTTAAACATAACACTTGTTGAAAATTATTTTTTAGGGGATAGGGGTGTTGCTACGTTGACCCATCACACTATAATAGCAGTTCATTTTCTATATTTAATAGCTCTTTCTCATAACCAATATGACCAACCTGTTTACAGGCATGCAAGAGCTGTAGACGTTCGACTAATATATTAGGATCGTTCCATTTGCTATTTTTTATGAATGGTTTCAGAAACTCGGGAAGCAGTTCATCATTAACACCATCATTATGATTATCATCATCCTCATCATTATAATCATTTTCATTTTCATTTTCATAATGATGATCATTATCATCGTTATCATTACCATTATAATTTCCACCTGTGTCCACAGTCTGTTCAATGGTTTGAGTTGCCTTTGATAGTGTTGAAAGCTTCTTTTTAGATGTGCTAGAATGCTTTAACATTGTTATGTTATTATTACCACTATTACCTTTCCCCACTAACTTTTTGATGGGGTATATTGTCTCTGATAGGGTTGAGGGATTTTGAGATGTGGGTGCGTGTCTGAACATGGGTTTCACTGGAGGTGTTAAAGGTTTCTCATTAAACAACTCGCTAACAGCATGAGTGCGTTGTAGTGTATTAAACTTGAGGTTAATATTATCTTGAGCAGCACTATCTTTCTCTTGGACTTGGTTTCTTGCTTTGGTTTGGGTTTTCCTTACATTTACACTAGCGTGATTATTAAGTTTACATTCATGATTGTTTGAAGAAAGTACGTCCAATTCTTTTGTTTTAAGCATTCCTCGACACTGTTTCGATCGTTGCTTTGAACAGCGCCACCCTGACAGTTACTGATTTAATTAGTCTTGTTGGACATTAGTGTTTACAAAACTTTTCTTTTCTTTTCTTTTCCCCACTATATATATGCTCAACCACTTTTTGGTTTTTCAATGCAGATTTTTGTTTTGTTTCAATTTTTTTCAGTAACATTGCAGTTATCAGTATTGCAAACTGAGCGTTTAATATAGGGTTAAAGGCATTAAATAAATCACAAGCCTTACAGTAGTTGCATATGATGTATAACATGCAACATGTTATTCAAAATTTAGAATAGAGCTGTGCCTTGTTAACATTAAACTCTGTTGGTCATTAAAATAACTACTTGTAAAATAATTCCAGTGTCAAATCATATTAGCAAATAGCATATATTAAATAATCATGTCATAAAATGAGAACTTAAAAATCATTTATTGTAGGAATACCTTTAATGGGATCACCAAACCTTCAAGTATGCAATATACATTCCAGATAGTGCTGTATTTTGGTCGATAGTGCCTCCAGTGCTTACATTAAATAAGAATACAGTAAACGTATAAAATTTTTATAAATCATAATTGTTTGCATAAAATACCATATATTATATATTTTCACATCAACGAATGACCATTTGAAAATGGTTTATTGTAGAAATATCTTTAATGGAACCTCCAAACCTTCAAGTAAACCATATGTGATGTACATTACACATAGCTACATAACCAACAGTACATCGTGATACCAATCTCCACCGCATTGCGCGCTCATTGTTTGTGTTGGATTTCTGTCTCACTACTAGAACTGTACTTACTGGTCAATAACCAACATAGTGGTCAAAGTGTTCCCCTGGTAGATAACCCATGTTTGGTTTGTCAATTTCTTATTGCAAGGCCAGTCAAGACCTAACAAAAATTAGTCTTAACGTATATATCCATCATCAACACCATATCATTAAACAAATGAAACCATCTTAAGGTATTTATTACATTTAATTGCATTTTAGCAACCTTCAAGAGGAAAGTATAGACAGGAATTGTGAAAAGGAAACCGTTCAATCATTCAATGTCGTTAGTGTTAACAACTTCAACGTAAGAGGTTATGAAAGTCTATGTGAGGGTGTGGTTTTTACAGCTGAATACCTTTTCCTGACACGCACCTCAGAGACGAGTTTATGAAAGATGAAACTCAACTAGCATGTCCAATGTAGAGGGCCTAGCCTAACAAAGTCATGTTCAGGTATTTGTCTGCAGGGAGTGTGGTAAACGAAACAACAACAACAGTAACAATAAAAGCATGCATGTAAAGGCAATATTATGGAATTTTCGAGTACATCTAGTGAATTTACAAAAAAAAATGGATAAATTTCATGGTTTGTAGCCCACTTTGGGTAAGTTTGGTAAATTTTAGTGAATTTTCATCTATATTCGTCTAATTTTATATGAATTTGAGGTAGTTTAAACCATGCTTAGGTAAATCAATGGAATTTCAATAAATCTGGTTGTCATTTGTTGAATTTTACTGGAATGTTGTGTCATTTGGTCAATTTGCGGAAAATGTAGTGAATTTTAGGAAAATTTAAGGTAAATCTGGGGATAGTTAGGTATTTAACAGATAACCTGTCACTATGATGGTTGTATTAGAGTGTGCCTTTCACCACCAAGGGGTAGGATTGGAGAGAGGAGACCGTCATGACCTGAAGTGCATAGCCATTTATATTGACTTTAAGAATGGCTGTTGTGGGGGATCGAACACTCCTCTTGTTGGTTTTGGGGGAAGTGTACTCCATTCCATTCCATTTTTAAAAGCCACTAATCAGGTCCTAGCATTGGGCAGTTGCAAACCATTTCACTATTCTTAACATCAAATGTGCATTTGCCTGGAGTAGAAGTGGGAAACCACATCAGTTTGGTGTATAGAAAACTCACCTAACCTCACCCCAACTAATTGGAAAATGAAAATCATTTGTTTTTGTCTTACTTAGGGGCTTGGAAATCATGGTTATCAGTCCCATGTACTATACTTGGGAAAATAATCATGGGCAAGCACACTATTATTAGCTGAGTTTCTAATACAATTTTGCATACCCTAGGACCAGTATTGCATTATAAGGCATGCCATGTGTTAGCGTTCTTAAAAACCAGTGATATAAAACAAAAGAGGTCTTTAATTCCACTCCTGGGCGTCATATCTAGTGTCATGTAAGTTGACGATCACGGAGTCCCAGCTGAGACCGTCATTGCTTCCACTAACTTGTGCTAGGCTCCTCTCTGTCTTATTTCCTGTCGACCACACTTGCTCCACTCTTGTTCTCTACCGACCCCAACATGATTAGGGTATCCGAGGCCTAGGGAGTCTCTCCCTTTTGCAACTTCATTGGCCCTTGTTTTTTTTTAGCGTATGGCTTTTAGTGCCGGGAGTGTCCGAGGACATGTTCGGCTCGCCAGTTTTGTAGCTGCTTCGAGACGGACACCCAATGGCTGAGCTACAAGTACCGCTGGGGAGGGAAGGAGGAAAGTTTGGAATGTAAGGACGAGGAGTTGGAAGGTAGCGGCTGTGGCCTATAGTTAGGGACCAACCCCGGCATTTGCCTGGAAGGAAGATGGGAAACCACAGAAGACCATCTTCAAGGTTGCCGGCGGGGGGATTCGAACCTCCTCGCCTCCCGGATGTGAGCGACTGCCATCTGTCATGCCGTAACCACCACGGCTAACTCACCCGGTGGCCCTTGTTTATTTACTTTTTCTGATATCCTACTAGTGTGAAGAGGCAGCCTTGCTTTTTATTTTCATGTTATTTCCTGTCTTTTGCTCAAGCCCCCTCAAGAAGGTAGGGTGTATATAGCCCCACCACTTGCGGTGCACTCTGCATATGGCTACACCCTCAAGGGGCTTACGACTCATCAGTATGGAAGTTGGCGACCCCAAGGGATTTCTGAGCTGAGTCCAGTTTTCCTCCTCTTTATCCATTACCTCTGGGGCAGAGCCTCCCCTATTATACTTTTTTATCTGCCTTTCATGGCTCTCCTTCTTTCCAACTCCCTCAATCCACATGCTTGAGGGTCATTTTTTATTCCTTCTGTCCTTTATTTGGCCTATTGCCCTTTTGTTTTCCATTTCTTCTTCTAGTATATAAGAGTGTAGTTAGTTTTAGTTATAGCTTAGATTTAATTTTCATCTTTACGATGACCCAAACCATTGAGGGTCGATAGGACAGTTTGGTGGTTAAGTTTGTAGAACGCATCTCTTTTGTCCAAAGGACAGCATGTTGAATTCCTCACTGGCTCATGAATTTTATTCTTTGTTCACTTAGTTCTCATGGCTTTGAAACTGTCTGTCTGTAACGTGATCATTATTCATTTTAACTTCAGCGTACGGTGTAGGATTGGAAAAGAGGCGGCCATGGCTTCTGAATGACAACTATGTTAGCATTTGTCGAGAGTATAAATAAAAAAAGAATTCAAACATCATGTAGGACATAAACTAATTTTAAATTCAGATTTGTGTTTCACAGTAAACACAATTATTCTCCGTTTAAAACAAGCCATACAATTCTTTTTCTAACATGATAGCTTATACGTGGGCATGGCTATAGATTACAAGTAGTATAATCATCAGCTAAGGATTCAATTTCCATTACCTACACCTCTCATGGTATGGCTCTTAGCCAATTCATTAAACTATAGAAAACGTTTCTATATGTTCTGTTACATTATTATTTGTCCATCTCACCGTGTAGTGGTTAACCTACTTGGTTGTCAACCCTAAGGTCTTGGCTTCCAACCCCGACTATACCGAGACATTCATTTCAAGGTTGCAATAAGCTTCACTAAGCCTTTGTCAAACCTAACAACGATCTAGTTATGTCCTGTATGATAACACGGTGCAGAGCACGTCCACTATCAAGCAGACGAGTAATATGAAACTTGCTGACAAGATCGCTGTGCTGTTATCACCAAGGCACACTACACAAACCAAAGCCAGTGTCTCTGTGCAGATTCAACCCAGCGGTAGTATGCAAGCGTATGTTTGTTTAAAACGCATCATGAATATAATTCCACTGTCACCACAGAGGCTCCGGTTCGATTTTTTTTTTTTTCTAAAGGCTGCGACAGGGTACACTGAGTCTTGACAGGTAAAACTTTTTGGGGTCCATTCGTGAACCATGGCAAAGGGTTGGCCATCCTGACTTCTTCAACACCTCAAACCAATGTTTACTATTACTGGTGAGTTACCATTTTTTTCTTCTTTTCCCAATTATTTTGAGTCGCCGGAGCCAACCAGGCTCATTTTGGTTTTGGCCGGGGATTTAAGGCCGAATGCCCTTCCTGACGCCACGTGATTTTTCAGGTGAAATTCCAACCCCCGCTGTCACCAGGATTTGAACCCCAGCTGTCAGGGTAAAGACGAGCAGCTAAGCACCTGCGCCATCACGCTCCCCACTGGTTAGTTATCAATCCACACATTAATCCATAATTACCTAATAATAATAATAACAATCATCCTCCATACACATGTCCATTAAAGCATGGTTTCACAAAACGCTTATGCTTTTAGGTGTTTGATACCTTTTTCCCCTGTAACATTACTATTCCCTGTTTTAAGAGTGAAATGACCTATCCAGGTAAAATCATATGTCATGACCTATTTTATAAGCTTTTACACCTAATTTTAGGCTTCATCGTTTCCTAGATATGGATTTTTCAATTTGGGGGGTTGTTTTCACCCCCCTGCTATTTTTCATTAAAAACAAAAGATCTTAGGTTCAATTATCATTTTTTCCCGTTTAACACGTTTTTTTCCCATAACATGGCTATTTACTGTTTTAGGGGTGAAATGACCAATCGAGGTAAAAGCCCTAATCATCCCCTATTTTTTAAGCTATCACACCTAATTTTAGGATTCTTCGTTTCCTAGATATGGATTTTTCAATTTGGGGGGTTGTTTTCACCCCGCAAAGGGGGACGTCGCCCCAAGTGCTAGGACCCCTCATACAAGTCCCTAGCATGATTGGTTCGCGAGATATGAACAAAAGTGTAGTTAGGTCCTTTTGACAAAAGCCGTCCGTGCGCGCACATACAAAAAATATTATTTACCCCCCGGGTAAGGGGAGTTTTTATTTTAGAGTGGATATACCCCGTCCATACGAAAAGAGAGTTCTCCACGAGTCCTAGGACACCTCATAGGTTTAAATCAGATTATTGGTTAGCGAGATACTAAAAAGCTGATGACCTATTAGTTTTTTGGGGTTTATTTCAATACATATTAAAAAAAACACTCATTTATAAATCATCATTTAAAAAGCCCGCCCTCTTACAAAACTCCTCAAGTGGTCATGCGTATAAAAAAAAACATTCATCGCCAAAATGTCAGAACAACATGTTTACCCCAAATGGCCTTTCCCAATTCCATCCATTTTAAAAAATAACCTCACCATCACCTAGAGCGGAAAAAATACCATCTAAACGACCCCTCACTCGACCCTACTCCTCCCCCACCACCTAACCCTTTCCCAACATAGGAATACATATTCAAGCAGGAGCGCGACTTGAGGAAACCAACACTACCCCACTACTCGCGAATGATCTTTTAGTTTTGGTCTTTTAATTAAATAAAGAGGCTATAGGAAAGTAGGGGGCGTCACTACGAGTGTTAGGACACCCTGTATGTTCTAATCCCATGTTTGGTTAGCGAGATATCAGGTTCGGGGCCGATACGAGGAGGGTTCAAAAAGAAGTGTAACAGCTCTGTCATCAGCCCACTACTGTTGTAGTTGTGTAAGTAACTGTAATTATTAGGGTCTAGAATTGAGAACTTGAAGTCAAGTACATCAATTCATTTTCCCGGAGCAAATGTCTGGGAAAAATAAGTAACTAGGATAGCCACCATCTGCACCGGGATCTGATCTTCAATCTCCTACTACCATCTCCCTATTACAATCATGATACACCACTAACGGGCATGGTTATGCTGCTGGATCCAATTGGAATGCCCTGACTCAACCTGGAAAGACAAGGGGAAGGAAGACCTGAAGGATGCTGGGTGGACATCATAGAGTAGATAAAAGGATATGCAATTTCATATATCACTGAGAAAAAGATGTTCATGAACAATAGAGACTGGAGGAGGCTCATTTACAATACCCAACTGTTGACTAATGATTAAGAGCACAAAGATCAAAATTACTGACCTATAGCAGATGATATGTTGTCATCAGGTTTAGTAGATGTTGCAGTAAACCAGCCTAAAAACCAGCCAGTTTTTCCTTGCGCTAATTCTGACTGTCGCTTGCGATCTAATCTTTCCATCTGAAAAGAACAATCATAACAGCATTACATCTAGAATGAAAAATAAAATAACATTGGTAAACAAACTTTAAGGGTGGTTGTAAGCTGCTTTGGGTCAAAAAGTGGAATTTTTGACTTTATGTTATTTTGATAGCCTGAAGTCCAATTTATAATGTGCATATGCTTATTTGCTGAAAATGTTTGCTAAACTCCATTTATAGGGCATTTAGAGCCGAGCCCCCCTTGAAGATCTGTTCCTGAGAATTGGCAAATTTTCTCCTCTTTCTTCTCCTTGTCCTTCTCCTATTTCTCCTCCTCCTCCTCCTCCTTCTCCTATTCCTGCTCCTTCTCTTTATCCTTCTCATCCTCCTTCTCCTGCTCCTCCAAATCCTCTTTCCCCTGCTTGCTCTTCCCTTTCTCCTTCTACTCCTCCTTCGTCTCCATCTCTTTCTCCTTTTCTTCTTCTTCCTCTCTTTCTCCTGATCCTCCTTCTCCTGCTCCTCGTTCTCTAAAGAAGTTAGGAAGTTAAAAAGAAACCAGAAGACGGACAGAGAAGAGAGGGACAACCCAGATGATCCTGAATATGGGCCTGGTGCACATTAACCCGTAGACGGGGCTCGCGGCTCCATCCGCGATTGCAGCTTTGCGCTTGGGTGGGTGTCGCGTCGCCAGACGCAGGACGGGTTTTATTTTTTTTCTTGCCTTTATAATTACGCGCCAGGCTTGAGACTTTCCTCACAGGCTCTGGGAGGTGCTGCCATCTCTACGATATTTTTTGAACTACGTAGCTACTATGGTTATATGATAGGGAATCCCCTTGCTATTTGGTACGTATTTGCTCAATGCAATAACCGCTCAAATGCCGCGTCACACTCAACTCGAGCGCCGTGCGTCTTTAGTAGCCCGTATGGTTCGTACACGGTACTAAGTTCGCGAGATACAGAAGCTTTGATGTGTTCCTATTGTGGTTTTTAGAATGTTTTAGAGATTTATTTTGTTTTATATTGTACTACTGTATGTCT
Organism: Meconema thalassinum; assembly: GCA_946902985.2. Classification (NCBI taxonomy): domain Eukaryota; kingdom Metazoa; phylum Arthropoda; class Insecta; order Orthoptera; family Tettigoniidae; genus Meconema; species Meconema thalassinum. The sequence continues at coordinate 936,377,035 of OX336390.1, forward strand.
AAACGTTCGAGAGATATTCCAAGTGAATGTGTTATTCGTGATATGCTCGAACATAGCGATGATGATAGTTGTAGTGAGTCCAGTTCAGAAAGTGACGAAGAAACTCCGTTATTAGTAAATACTCCAGGGACTAGTTTTTTTAGTGGGGTTCCAAGACACAGTGTATCGGTACGGAGTTTGAGTTCTAGTGACAGTAGTGACACTGAAATCGCGAATAATGGTAATCCTGCTGTACACGGTGAATGGGACGTACGGGGTTGTAGGCGGGGAAGATTTCCAGCTAATTACAATGCTGGAATACAGGGTGAACTTTTAGATAAGAAGGACCCGGAAGAAATTTTCGATTTTTTATAGACGACGGATTTTGTGAGTTTATTGCACAGCAAACAAATCTGTATGCACAGCAAACAATCAGTTCGAATTCGTTGATGGCGAAAGTGAAAAGAAGGAGTCGCGAGAGAGACTGGGTACCCACTAACAAAAATGAAATAAAACTATTTTTAGGAATTTTATTACTGCAGGGCATTGTTCAGAAGCCGAAACTAGCCCATTACTTCTCTCGAAATAAACTGCTAGCTACTCCCGTATTTTATGAAATTATGTCTGAGAAGCGATTTTTCCTTTTGCTGAAATTTTTACATTTTGCAGACAATGAAGCTTATAACAGGCAGGTCCACCCCAAATTGTATAAAGTGAAGCCAGTTCTAGACATCCTTGTATCAAAATTCAGAACTGCATATATTCCAGACGATAGCTTATCTATAGATGAGAGCCTCTTATTGTGGAAAGGTAGACTGGGATGGAAAGTATACATACCAAAGAAAAGGTCGCGCTTTGGTATGGAGTCATATAAGTTATGTGAAGCTAAGACTGGGTATGTGTGGAACATCTTATGGTCTACTGGGAAGGAAACTATTATCGTAAACGAAGTTTGCGGAATTGATATTTCTGAGTACACTAAGCCTTCCAAAGTTGTCTTTACACTGGCCGAAGATCTCCTGAATAAGGGCTACCTAATAGCTGTGGATAATTACTACAGTAGTCCCGAGCTGTTTGACCTGCTCAATGATCTACAAACAGATGCTGTAGGCACCGTAAGATCTAACAGAAAAAATCTCCCAAAAGATGTTATGGCAAAAAAACTAAAAAAGGGTGAAATTGTGTTTGCTTATCGTAACAAACTCATTGCTCTCAAGTGGAGAGACAAGAGGGATGTGTGTATGCTAAGTAGCAAACATGATGCCGAAATGCACACTGTGAAAAACAGAAAAGGGGACACAATAGTAAAGCCTGTCATGTGTATAGATTACAATGATTCAATGGGTGGGGTCGACTTATCTGATCAGTGCATTGTTCCGTACAGTACAGCCAGAAAGCGAATAAAGAAGTTCTACCATAAGATTTTCAGGCACTTGTTGGACATAACAATGTTCAATTCCTTCGTTATTTATCAGAATCATGGAGGAAAATTCACTCACTTACAATTTCGTTTGCAAATTATTCAGAAGCTTTTTGACAAGTATGGTAAATCAACCCCCACTGAAGCCCAGCCAGTCAGATCAGTGGTGTCACTATCAAATAATTCTTCAGATCGATTCTCGGGAAGGCATTTTCCAGATTTCAATCCTCCCTCAAAGACGAAACCCATTGCAAGCAAGAGATGTATTGTCTGCAAAGCAAACAATAAAAGAAAGGAGACACAGCACTGCTGCAAAATGTGCGATGTAGCACTGTGCCCAGCTCCTTGCTTTGGAATGTATCACACCGCAAAAAATTGAACTGACAGGTGTCCATTCCTCGTGTATTGTAAATAGTGATTATCATTGTTGTGTAAATTCGTGTGTGTGTGTATATAATAAATAGAGAAAACCTCTGAATGGAATAATTAGTGGCTCGGCAGTTGCATAATCACAACACGAGAAGAAAGTACATATTAGGTGAGTCATTATCGGATTCTTCAATAGTGTAATTATAGTGTGAAATATATTTATAGCGCTTGTGGGACTACATCTATCTTTTATTATCGACAGCAGTGGCTGTGCTCGCTAAAGCGTAGCGTTAGGTCGTAGGGCCCAGCTATCTCCTGACTCGATATATGCGTGGGTTCGAGCCCCTCCATCGGCCGTCCTTGAAATGGTTTGCCGTGGTTTTCCCATTTTCAACACCAGGCAAATGCTGGGGCAGTACCTACTGACTGGCCACGGCCTCTTCCTACCACATCCTTGCTCATCCCGAAGCGTAGGTTGCCCACGGGCGTGGACTAGAAAGACCTGCACCAGGCCCCTCAGGAGGTCACTCCAAAAAATCCGATCTTATTGGATACGTAAATACTTATTGCTAACGTACAAGTTTCGGAAAGTAACGATTACAATGCTCATCAGTGAAAAAAATAGTAATATGAGACTTATGCCTTTGTTGCACTAAGATATGATTCGCTTAAAAATCATTCTATTTCGTAAATATTCGTTGCAGTATTGAAATTAATGTGTCTTATTGTCAAAATATACATGCAATACTAAACAGATACATGTCGAGCTGCGTAAATCCAATTATTTAAACATTTAAAAAATATGAAAACCTCTCCCCACCGTAGTGGTCATGTGGAAGAATTCGCTCCCCACTTAACGGGTTAAGGTAACACTTATCTTTAAAGTATTTTTCTTCACTTTTTTTTTTTTTTGAGACAAATGTTCCTTTTTCTCAGGAAGTATTAACAATAGTGCTCTGAATTTCTTTTCAGTAATTCAATATGATCAACTAAAGGGTTGTATGTTTTCCTGTGATTTTATCATAAATAGAAAAAATAATATTTGATGTTTTCGTAGAGAAAAAAATTGAAAAATTTAACCTTGTTAAATATATATATTAGTTACAAACACACACATTTCCAAAAACAACCGTTTAAAGATAAAATATAGATTTAAATATCTGTAAGGTTTTGTTTCAATAGGTTAAATACTCAATCAGAAAAAGGAGCATGAAGTTGACAAATGTAACATGGCGGAGATAGGGCTTACAACCTCCCCTTAACTGGACGTTACCATAAATGTTAGCAAATTGGATTTAAGCACTTTAAGGGGATTGGTAAAAAAGTCAAAGCATTATCAGAAAATGAAAATATATTGAGCCAGTTTGATTCGAGACATCACAGGGTTGGAGGCTGTGATCAACCACCATGAATCCCATTGCAAGCAGAAACTTATAAACTTGGCATGCATTTGAGCTAGTCCCATCACACGACTGTTTTATCTCAGGCCACATCGAGTTGGGCAAGGTGGAATTACGAAACTAGCCCAGAACACACATCTTGAAGGAAAGGAAAAATCACAATCTACAACAAATGATCCGAGTTTTAAGTAAAATCTGTCGCCTGACTTATTTGTAATCAAAGAACCCCAACCTACTCTCATATTGGGTAAAGAAAAAAATTGCTCAAAGTCCTAGCCAACAAAATCCTCCTGCAAAAAAAAAAAAAACATCCAACTTGTGAGTCCTAGAAAATTCCTCAGAGAAGTCCTATCCAATAAAATCACAAAAGATCAACTAGGATAATGGTACAAAAATAAATCTCCTAAGTACTACAAATGTAAGTTAAGAATAAACCTAATCATATTGACCCCAGATGAGCACTAATAAAAATTAAAACAAGTATTTCCGTGAAGAAAAAAAGGAAGGAAGCTTGTAGTTTAACGTGACCGTTAATCTTGAGATCATGAGCCACGGGATTTCCGTGAAGAACTATACAGCCTATTTTCATATATCCTACTTATGTTAATTGCCTCTATCAACATACAACATTTCAGTTTGATTGCTGTAATAGATTCGTAGATATTGAGATCCATTTAAATATTTTGGATGTTCGCCATGTTGGATTGTTATATGTATAGGCCATAGAGTCGTACACCATTAAAGGAAAATTATTGCGTAGGTTCATTATTCAAACTTTCACTTCGATCGCATGATTACGACACAAGAAATAAAAACTTTACATTAAAATTCGCACAGCCGCCATCTTGAGGTTATGTAAACAATTGAACTAAATTAGATACCAGTGCATTACAATATGTATAGACATTTCCTGTACCAAGTTTCATTGCGTTACGATGATTAAATCGCAAGAAATGTCTTATTTAAAATTTTCAACTTCGATTGGCCGCCATATTCGATTGTAGATGACAGGTTTTTGAAAGTCTTATAGATGAGCCTGCAGTAGTGCCCTTAATCTCCGTACAAAATTTCATGGTGATACCGCTAATAGTTTCTGTGCCAATCGCCACAGATCTCCAAGCCTAAGTCCCCTAGTCTGGCATCGATCCCTAGCCTGTGGGAGAGATGTGAGATGTGAAATTTATCAAAGGTTGCTGGTCGTCAGGTCTCCGGAAAACTCAAACCCCGGTATAGGGAGCCGTTCGAAATTTTGTCCTTCTTAACTCCGGTGACTGTATTGTTGAGTGACGGCATTAAGAAGCGAATTTTCCGCACTCATTTGTCCTACTGCAAGGCAGCTGGTGAGCATGCGACTGATGACTAAGAATCATGTTTAGTGTAATTTCATGACTCGTAAACTCCTTTTGCTTAAGGTGACTTCTGGGATGGCTAAGGTTAGGTTGTTAAGGGGAATTGTAAAGGTTTTTAAGCCAAAATGGGGGGGGGGGAGGGGGAGGAGTGTAACGAACTGTGGTTCCTGGAATTCGTTGTGAGAGTCATCCGTGGGTTGACTATTTGACTCTTGAGTGAGCCGTGACGTTCAGAAGCTCTTTAATTGAGGTGTGGACAATGCCCAATAAGGGGGTCGTTCCTTCGAAGGTGCATATGTGATGGTCGGTGGTGACCGTTTACTGGTTCGGTCTCTGGGTCTGGTTGAATGTTTCAGTGGAGTCTTGGATGCAGCGGAAGAACGGTGCCATACTATCAGTGTCCTGTGGCCACGGTCAGCTGGTAGGAGGGTGCCGTGGCAAATTAACGTCATGGGGGCCATCTCTCGGTGACTGCTAGCGGTAATCTCAGAGGATCCTCATCTGTCACCTGCCTGTTCCATGGTTCCCTTCTGGATCAGCGTTAAAAACATCAACACGCCTGGCTCATCAACACATCGGTCCCATGCTTCTCTTCTGGATCATCGTGGAAAAAAATCAACACGCCTGGGTCATCTCCACTCCGGTCCCTTGGTTCTCATCTGGGTCACCGAAAGAAATTTCAGCAAACCAGTCCCATGGTGTTCGTGTGGGTACAATGGTATGCAAATGGGGAGACGACTCTACGCCTCACCCCATGGAGACAGTTGTGGGGGGAGGTTGTGCCAATCGGCACAGATCTCCACGACTAAGTCCCCTAGTCTGGCATCGATCCCTAGCCTGTGGGAGAGATGTGAGCCTACCTTGGCATCGGACCTTGGTCCCTGAACTTAAAGACTCTGGGAAATAATCATTTGGGTCAGCGAGTGAACTATGCAATTGCCTAACTAATTCAAGCTCGCTAAATGCGAGCCAACCCTAGGAGACCACCCTATCAGTTCGTACTCCCAAGTCCATTCAAGCCGGTCCCCACCCAAGAAGACCACCCTATCAGTTTCTACTCCCACGTCCAGTCAAGCCGGTCCCCTTGAAGATGTTGACTTTTGAAGATGTTTGCCTCTGTGGATATTTACCCAATGCCCACCCAGTATCCAATTAAAATTCCAATCGGCGGGTGGCCAGAACTGGAGTGTTTCAAGATGTGACCTAAAGCGTCTCGCTTGGGTTACCGCCCATTTCCGTGCACTGACATTTCGCCTTTTTCCGAAATAAGCCAATCGGCACGCGTATCGGTGTTTGGCGTCATTTTCAACAAAGACTACCCTTGTTCTAACATCGCAGGAATCTTCCGCGTTTAGTTTGAACTCTGCCTAGCAACTGCGGGCTCGGAGGTACCAACATAGTGGCAAGAAGAGTAACTAAAAAGACACGCAAATTTAAGATTCTCGGCAGTGTTTCGTGTGGCGAGCCTGGATGATTTTCCAGCAAGTGTGAAGTGTGCGAGTGTCTTGGCAGGCTGACGCTTGTGATTCTGAATACCGACTTCGAAGCTTCCAGACGTGTGTAACGTGTGCGTCAGCGGCCGGGTGCGAAGATGTCACCTCTTCCACCCGGCCAGTTAACCAACCAACCTACAAATGTTTGAAGTAACCGTGTGCGATAATAAGAACTACCGTGCTGAGAAGTAACATTTAGTATTATTATTTTGGGTGATTAGGGAATACATCCGTTGGCTGCGCGCGTGATATTCATTTGCACACAAGGGCTTCTATTCCAGTTTTGTTCATGTTTCTGTTTCATGGCGTGTACGAACACGCAAGTAATATGGTTCTGTCACTCCGTGTGAATCCGGTGTCGATTAATTCGTGTAATTATCCGGGGGACCAGTCTTGTAAGATTTGTGTTTATGCAAAGCACTGTGTGGGGGATTAGGGAAGCTTTTTTGGCTTTTATTTGTGTCTAATCCGGACAGTTTAACTGTTTTTAATGTAGTGTATTTTTAAGGGCAGCATGGCCTAGTTCGATTTTTTGCTTTGCGTTATTCTTTTGTTTGTGGTAACTCAGTTGTCTATGGACCGAGTGTCTTTTGTTTTATGACAACATGGCGTCCTTGTGTTTACACTTAAGATGGTATCACGTGCGCGGCCGTGGAAAGCTTAGTTGTGTAATGTTATGTTTATTTATGTTTATTATTATTATTGCTGTTTCATATTCAAGCTCTCCTCCCATCAAAATTTCATATGGTTCTTTCACGTAAGTGAATGGGGGTGGGGGTTATTGCCTCGCGGGGCCTTACTGCCCCAGAGTAATCAGTATTCCTTGCAGTCAGTACTTGGGCTCTGCCGTATTAAGACGTAATTTGTCATTCGTCCGGTTCGATGCTTAGGCCTAGCGGTTTTCTCTTTAGTTTGTTCATTATTTTGTATCATTGTGGGGTTATGTTCCTGACTTAGTGATATTCCACTTCTTGGTTTTTACCCTTCATTTTCGTGTTGCCATTATTTTACCCTCGTTTGGCGATGTCACCCCTTTGTTCGGAAGGGAGCGTTAATATGAATTTCCATTCAAGGATTCATCCACTTCTGATTATACTGTTAGTAGTTCAGTGTTAGTTAGGGAGGTCACCTAACCTCATTCGGTTGGATATTTGTTTTACGCGGCGTTCTATTAAAGGGGCCGTCCCTACTTGAATTTTTAATTATTCATGTAATTCTGTATTTTATCCTGTGACCATTTCACCCGAGGTGAATGGGTAACCATTGTGTATAGGCTATAAGTTTGTACTTATGTACCATAGTGATTTAGTGTATTTTATTGCTTGGCGCTTGCTTAATCTATGTAATGAGGCGTGATTGCATTTGATTTACCTTGTCTGTATTGCTTGAAATTATATAGTTATTCCCTTAAATGCAACTTATTTCTCTTAGCATACGAAACCTTAGGTAACCTATTCCTAATTGCGGCCTCTGCATACGAGGTCCCCGTCCATCCCCGAGCTTGTCTCGAATAAGGCCCCGTGTAGTTGTAGTGGCGCAGGGGCGAACAGTTTCAGAGATATAGAATGCCGGTGAAATATTTCGCACAGCCACCATCTTGAGATTATGTAAACAATTGAACGAAGTTAGATGTCGGTGCATTACAATATGTATAAACATATACTGTACCAAGATTTATTGAGTTTGGTTGGTTGGTTAGTTAAATCGCGAGAAATGTCTATTTAAAAGTCGCAACTTCGCTTGGCAGCCATGTTGGTTTTGTAGTTACCAGTTTTTCAAAAGTCACATAGGTGAACTTCTAGTAGTTCCCTTTCATCATCATCATCATTTCCCCTTATCCAGCTCCTGCCGGGTCGGGGTATTTATGGCACTTCTCCACTTTCCTCTTTCCATCCACAATTCTTCTTCCACGATCTTGTCCCAGTCCATATTTCTTTTTCTCACGCTGTTCTTCACTGAATCGATCAACCTTGTTCTAGGTCTTCCCCTTGCTCTCTTACCCTTGCACTTGGCCTCCAGCATCTGTCTTGGTATTCTATTTTCCTCCATCCTCTTTACATGTCCAAACCACCTTAGTTTATTCTTCTCAATTCCCTCATTTAGTTTTCCCATCCCAACTTCCTTCCTAACATCTTCATTCCTCACTCTGTCTTTCCTTGTCTTTCCTATCATACTTCTTAGGAATTTCATTTCACAGGCTTGGATTCTACTCTCTTGCCTGCTTGTCAGGGTCCAAGTAACAGCTGCATAAGTTAATATGGGTACATAGTACACTTTATACATTACCTCCTTGCTTTTCCCTGGTACTTACTTATCCCATACAAGTTTTCTTACACTTTGATAGAATGCATTGCACTGCTGTACCCTCCTACCAATCTCCATGTCCAACCTACCAGTTTGCATCAATTCACTTCCTAGGTATTTGAACGTGTCCACAACTTCCAAACTCTGACTTCCAATTTTCACAGTGCCCATTCCTTGTCTTTCCCCTCTTGTCATCACCAGGGTCTTGCTTTTCTCTATACTGATTTTCAGGCCGTACTTCTGAATATTTTCGTTCAGTGCATCTAGTTGTTTTTGCACTTCTTCGGTGTTCCTTCCCCAGACCACAATATCGTCTACAAATAATAGTAACTTCATTTCTTTATGTCCATATGCTTCCTTTGTTTCCTTTACAATTTCATCCATTACCATTATGAACAAAAGAGGTGACAGCACACTCCCCTGTCTTAGTCCAGTCTTGTTCCTAAACCAATCTGTCTTTTCAACTGGGGTCAGTACCCTTTATCACCGTAAAATATTCCAGGGTGATATCGGTAATAGTTTCGGAGATATTGAATGCTGGTGAAATATTTCGCACAGCCGCCATGTTGGATTGGCGAGACGTAACAAAATTTGAAGGGCACGGTCGGAGTCGTCCGGAATAATGCTATTAACTTACCGAGTTTCACTGAAATCTCTCCAGCCATTTAGAAGTTATTAGGGGGGTCACACACCATTACACACAGACAAAAGGTGATCTCATCAGCCTATTTTTTTTTTCATAAATGAAAACAGGCTAAAAACTAAGTTACAATGGTATCATTTCCAACATTTACCATGAATTTTTCTATCTAGCTGAACCTATTCTAAATCCACAAATTTTTGCAAACCAAACTTGCAAGACGAAAGTGGTACAAACAAATAGAGGAAGACCTCATGGAATTATGATCACCTAGTCTATAGGATAGAAATGTAATCAGTAATTTTGTCCAGACAAGGGGGTTTGTTAAAGAGGAGAAGAAACCATAGTAAGCAGAAAGTTATGAACTTGACATGGTCGGAACAGAAATTACAACAGCCCATAAAAATTAAGAACTATAGGGCAAGGAGGAAAACTCAAAATATGTTGATTCTGCATGGTTCGAAGTAACCCCACTCAAGAAAGTAGAAGAAGACATGTATCTGTGTGGGGTCATTTACAAAATGTATGAATCACTTAATTAGTTCAAATTTCTCCCTGGCCACAGTTTTGCAATAGGTTGGTGCCTCGATAACCCTCCTTTTCTGACCAATAGTCTTGAATTCTTGCTTTTCACACTTGAGATAACTGAATTATTACTACATCATCAGATCCTGTTCATGTACGCTTAATTTAGGTTCGGTGAATATGTATGTAACACATACGTACAACAGTATTTACAATTAAGCTTTGTAAGGAGTCAAATTTTTTTAAACCAGTTATCTCTTTTTCCATAAGTCTATCACTTCTGCTAGAAGTGAGCCGTTCCTTCTTGACTGGTACATATTACATGCACAGTGATGTCCCCACGCACAGTGAGCCTCCATACCTTTGTGATCAATGCAAATAAAGTGTGCAATGTGTCCTCGGCACCGCATGTGCATATTCAGTGTCTCAGTGTTCTACTTGGGCTTTAAGAAGAATTTCCATATGCTTACGGCCGGCTCATCTATACTTCATCAACATCAGCTTCTAAAGGCTAAAAGCCTCGTTGTTGCAGCCATTTCTTACGGTCTTCAGCAGTCCTCTTCATATTGACATACGAGTCACATTTCATTTCCTTGACAATGTTCTTGAGATACGATTGTCTTGATCGTTCCCTTGGTTTCTTCCCCAGAATTTTTCCATCAAAAATTACCTGGAGGAGAGTGTCATGTCTGAGTAGGTGTCCCATAAATTTTGCTTTCCTTTTCTTGATGGTGTTCAACAGGCATCGATTCTCCTGAATTTGGTTCCATCCAGCTTGTTCTGGTCATTCATCTCCAAAACCAAATTTCAGCTGCCTCAAGTTTTAATTCTTCTCTTTTCCCAAGTGTCCATGTTTCACAACCATAGGTAAACACATTCCAAACAAAGGTCTTGAGAAATGACTGACTTCCTTATCTTCAAGTTGAGGTGCTCATTGAGCAGCAAATTCTTCTTATTTTGAAAAGCTTTCTTCGCCAACACTATTCTTTTCTTAATTTCTGAGATGCATCTGTTGTCATAATTAATCACACTTCGCCTACTAACACCGCACAAGACACGGCAAAAACCTAGAAAAATTGCTGAGTTTAATTCACTGGCCTTGAAAGCCAATATACCATCTTTTTGGAAGCCTTCATAAGGAGGTGCCCTCGAAGAACTGGAGAAAAAAAGAGCACAAAATCGTTAAGAGTTACAATGGGATCAAATTACAAGAATGGCATCCATTATTTAAAAAAAAAAACAATAAAGAAGTCTACAGTGAAATAGAGAAAATTTCAGAAATGATCCGTAAGAGGCGGGCACAGTATTACAGTCATCTCAAACGAATGGACGGAAACAGGCTGACTAAACAGATTTTTCAATTTTTTGACTCCAAACCCAAAACCACAATGCCTTGGTTTATAAATACCAGAGACGACCTCAAAATGTTGCATCTAAAACCCGACGACGCCTTCAATAGAGATCTCTTCCGCAAAAAGATACTGACTAATGGGCTAACCCGAGATGAGACACCAAAACCGAAAAGAAGACAAGGTACTACCTGGAGAGTGGAGCGCAAGATGGCCCACTCACAGACACACTTACACACTTAATTCCTGTCGCTCCTTCCGGAGCATAGGGCCTTGGCGAAATTTCTCCACGCAGTACGGTTCCTGGCCATTCTCTTCACTTGACTCCAGTTCTTGTCCACCTCTGCAATTTCATTTTCGATCGTCCTCTTCCAGGTCTTCTTAGGTCGACCTCACTTCCTGGCGCCTTGAGGATTCCAGTCTAGCGCCGCCCTCTCAATAGCTCCGTCCGGCTTCCTTAGTGTATGACCAATCCAGCGCCATTTCCTCTCCTTGATCAGGATGCTAATCGGTTGTTGATTGGTGATGGTCCAAAGATCTTCATTTGAGATTATGTCCGGCCATGATGTGACGCAGACATCTGTTAATGAACACCTGTAGCTGGTTGTTGATCGGTTTTGTGACTTTCCACGTTTCACAGCCATAGAGAAGAATCGACTTTACGTTGCTATTGAAAAGGCGGAGCTTGGTCTTCCTGGAAATGTTTCTATTTCTCCAGATGGGGTAGAGCTGGACAAAGGCACCATTTGCCTTCCTGATACGGCTTCGAACATCTTCCTCTACTCCCCCATCATTTGTGACTATACTTCCAAGGTAGAGGAAGGACTCAACTCGCTCAATGTCCTTTCCGTTGACTGTCAAACTAGTCATCATGTCAGAATTTATCCTCATCTCTTTGGTCTTGTTGGTGTTCATCATCAGTCCTGCACGTTCTGCTTCTCTCTGCAACCTCCCCAGCTTATCTTCTATGCCTCGGTACCGTTGTGCCTTAAGACAAATGTCGTCTGCGAAATCCAGATCTTCAAGCCTGTCATTTATACCCCATCGAATACCCCTCTTACGTCCTCCCATTACCTTCTTCATCACACTATCCAGGACCAACAGGAACAGAGTGGGGGAAAGGACACACCCCTGTCTCACTCCAGAACTGACCTTTATCTTTTCTGTTAATTTGCCTTCGTGAAGAACCTGGCACTCATACCCTTCGTACATCTCTTCCATGATTCTGATGATCTTTGTTGGAATTTTATATTCCTCGAGGGTCTTCCACAGGATTCTTTGATTTACCGGAGTCGAAGGGTTTCTCGAAGTCAACAAATGTGAGGTAAAGGGTATTCCGCCACTCCACACTCTGCTCCAGGATGATTCGGAGGGTGTTGATGAGATCCACACAGCTGCGATGTTGTCGAAATCCAGCCTGTTCCTTCCGAAACCTTTTTTCTACGCAGTCTTTTATACGATTCAGGATGACTCTCGCCAGCACTTTGCTTGGAATGCACAGCAAGGTGATACCCCTCCAGTTGTTACAGTTTGTGGTGTCCCCTTTCTTCGGCAACTTGACTATCAACCCCTTCTTCCAGTCGGTTGGTATTTTCTCCTCCTTCCAGATCTTCTCCAACAGCGGGTGCAGCAGATCGATCGTAATATCCAGGTCTGCTTTCAGTACTTCCGCTGGGATATTATCCAGACCTGGTGCCTTCCCGCATTTCATCTGCTTCAACGCTGTCCGTATTTCGCCCCGAGTTGGGGAGTCGAGGCTGATGCTTGGGTCACTTTCTGCTTCCTCTTCATCTTCTCCTCGCTGCTTACTTTCTGGTCCTCTATCTCTATTAAGAACCTCCGCAAAGTGTTCTCTCCATCTTGTCAGCTGCTGTTCACACGTCGTGAGGATCTCGCCCGTCTTGCTCTTCACAGGCCTAGTTTTATTAAAACCTTTCTTCGAAAGCATCTTTGTGATGCCATAGAGCTCCTTAACGCCCCCCCTTCTTGCCGCTTCTTCTGCTTTCTCCGCCTGCTCATCAATCCACCTCCTATGATCCTTCCGTACACTCCTCTTTACCTCCCTGTTTGCTGTTGAATACTTTGCTTGTGTGAGAGCCTTCTGCTGCCTAGTCTTGCAGGTGTTGAGCTTGGCCTTAATCTCCTTCCTATAATTTATCTTGTCCCAGGTCTGATCGGATATCCATTCTTTCCGCAGGTAGTTCTTGTACCCGAGCTGCATCTCACTGGTTTGCATGAAGATATTCTTTACCTCGCTCCACACAGTCTCCACGTCCTTCTCTGTCTCGGAGTCCAACACCTGGAATTTATTTCTGAGCTCCAGTTTAAATTGGTCCAATCTCTGCTGGTTCTTAAGCTTGCCCACATCAAACTTGTGCCGAGTGATAAACTTTCGGCGGACTGCGACGATTTTCATGCGGAAGTTGGCAACCACAAGATGATGGTCACTACCAACGTCCGCTCCTCTCTTGTTCCTAACATCTTCCAAGCTTCTTCTGAACCTCCTGCTCACCGCGATGTGATCAATTTGATTTTCTGTGACTTGATCAGGAGACACCCAGGTGACCTTGTGGCACCGCCTATGAGGAAATACCGTGCCACCCATCACCAAATCCTGACTGGCGCAATATTCCGTAAATTTCCCCCCCATTGTCATTCATCTCACCAAGGCCATGTTTACCCATGATCTGCTCCAACCCCTCATTGTTTGAGCCCACCTTCGCGTTGAAGTCTCCCATAACAATGAGAATATCCTTCTTACTTGTTTGTCTTGCGACGTCTCGCAGCATTTGGTAGAATTCTTCCTTCTTCTCTGGCTCCGATTGTTCTGTAGGCGCATAGCATTGGATGATGATCACATTCCTGATCTTTGTCTTGAACCTAGCAAACATGAGCCTACTAGAAATTGGCTTCCACTCCATAAGGCTTCTCTTTGCATTTCTGTTGAGCAGCAACCCCACTCCATCCCTGTGTTCTTCATCATCGCCCCCAGAATAGAGAAATGTAATTCCATCTGTTGTCTGTATTTCACCAAATCCTGGCCACCTCACTTCACTCAATCCTAGGATCTCCCGTGTCACTTGTTTCAGACTGGTTTTCTCCATCAAGGTCCTCACATTCCAGAAACCGATTTTCGTAGTCCTCTTCATGCCAAAAGTCGTCATCAGGTTATCCGTCCGGTTTTGTAATTTCGCTTCGGTTTCCGTAATCAGTTTATTTAAGAGGAGCGAGTGATTAACCCACTGCCTCCGAGTGCCTTGGAGGGGCTGCCACCTTAAGCCTGAGGCACCAGGCTGATTTTCTGTCAGGGTTTCTTCCCTTAGCCTTTGAAGAACCAACTCCAAACTACAAGGCAGCAGTTGTTTTACCAGAGCCCCGTTAGCCATAATTTCTTCAGGGTTCCTGTAGGGCCTTCACAGCTACCGTAGCGGTTTTGAGACACACAAAGTCCCCACTGTACTTCACCCCTACAGGCAATCCCCTACTTAATTACGTTGCCCATCTCCCACGACGAGGACGAGGGGTTGGATTTGTGGGAGACCCCACTCACAGAGAATGAGGGAATTCTGGGCTCAGAGGAAAGCAAAGCAAATTACCAAGTGTAGCAAGACTTAACTTGGTCCTAGATGGCCTCAATGAAATACATATACAGTATATAATAATAAAATGAAGCTGGTTATTCTGCAGAGTGCCACAAGGTATTTATTTTTGTTTCATCATTCTATTTGTAGCAGGATGTAAGATGAGACACATGCAATCTGTTCTTGATATACTACTGTAATCTGTACATCTAACAGTAGTATTTATATCAAGCTGTGAATCACCATCCAAGCCTTGGGCAGTACAAGGGAATGAAGCTTTTTCTTTCTCTTCGCAATATCATCAAATCATTGCAGACAGGGAGAGCAGGCTATAAGTGAGCCTATATAAATGATGCAAGACACTTCTTTCAATGATAAAACACACACCGGTTTAAAAACCTTCCAAAAATGAAAACAATGAAGGGATTTATACTAATTCGAGAGAGATTGTATAATGCAACCATGCCTTTGTCACATAAGACACGATGAGAATAGAGCTCGTCTCCGTGATGACATCGCTGAACATGACGGTAAAACGATTTTCCTCTGCGCATCAGATACGGGCACCCCCAGCTGGAGCAAGTTTGTGGAATATCAAGAAAGAACACGATATGAAATCAACCATATTTTTAAGTGTTCAGTATCGACTTCACAACTGATTTGATCTCCCTAAAAGAAAGGAATACTCACTTATAATTTCTCTTTTAGAGAGAGTAAATCAATATCAAGAGTGTGTTTAGGTCTGTCAGATAAGGTCTTGCAATGTTGAATATGTGTTTAACCTTGTTAATATGTGTTTAGTCGATATATTGGTCGACAGAACTTCCATTTTCATAAAATGTTTCTTCTTCTTTCTTCGTCATGCCCGACTAACTGTAAGGAGCGCGATTGAACTTATTTAGCTGATGGCATTGCCTTTCTCTTCGTTGTGGCTTCTCTTGCGATCTTCTGACCAGGTTTTGTTGGTGATAGTGCTTGGATGGTCTGCAAAGCGGTGATTATCGACTATTCTCTGAACTTAGTTCTGTCTAGTACAATGTCATCTGTGATGCCTATTTCCTGAGAATCTTTTCCAACTTCAACCAGCCAGGTGTTTTTAACTTTCATTTTTAACTTTAACTTTCATTGACAGGGCAAGGTTAATAATCCTTTTGGACAGTCTCTGATTGCCCATCCTGAGGATATACCCATAAAATTTCAATCGTGTTTTCCTAAATGTGTCTGAGGTTTTCTCCGAGTGTTGGTATAAGTCTTGGGATTTTCTTTTCATCCAGATTCCCCTTGTGCAGACTGGTCCAAATATTTTTTCTTATGATTTTCCTTTCTTGCTTTTCCACATCTATAATTAATGATCTGCCCCCAGTAATCAGCGTTTCAGAAGCATATAGTGCTTCAGACTTTCATAAAATGTTTATTATTAATATTGTTATTTCTGGATACGCAGTGCTATCAATGTTGTAACCAAGGCAATGCGGGAATCTTTCCCTCTCTCTGTACATATCGACCTGTTTAAGTTCCAGGCTGGCTGCGTGGCTCAGCGGTAACGTTCTCTCCTGCTGTTCCCAAGGTTACCGGATCTAATCCTGGCGGAGCCAGTTCTCATTTGAAGGTGCGCAAATGCGAGGGAGCCGTGTCAGTAGATTTACTGGCACGTTTAAAGATACCCAAATTTCGGCACCCCGGCGTCTCTAAAAGCCTCAGTTGTTAAAAGGGACGTAAAACCAATAACATTGTTATTATTATTATGTTTAAGTTACGCGAATAAGTGGATTAATAATTTAATTATTATTATACCCACAGGTATAATATTTGCAAATGGGGGTAATTCCCCGGTGGCAAATTGTACAAATACAGAAAATCACTAACAATTACATCAAGCACAGTATACACAATTCGCAATTTTGGAACTTAAGTAATTACATCGTAGTATTTGCATACAATTTCAATCTTCTCTTAAACACTTCAATATGTTTAGGGATGGCTCGAAGATTGAGGCAGGTAATGAGTTCCAATTATCAATACCACGGTAATGAAAGAATATTTCCCATAATTTGTACGCTGTGGTCGGACCTTGACTTTATGTGGATGATCTGCCCTGCTCAGGTAGGTGGGATTTCCCTGACGATTGCCTATTTCTCCCCATGCTGGCTGATTAGCGTATAGTCTGGATGTCATCCTTCTATCTTCCAGTTTTTCTATCATTCGAGTTACACTACTTCTAGGATTAAAATAGTTGAGCACAAACCTAGCAGCCTTCCATTGTACCATCTCCAGTTCATTGATGGGCCATTCATGATATGGGCCCCAAACCGCTCAGCCGTATTCCAAGATTGGCCTCACCAGGGTCAAATACCCTAATTCTTTTGCGGTGGAGCTCCTGCCTTTTAATACCCGCATTACAAAATGAAGTGATTTGTACGCTTTGGAGACGACACCACCCACATGAGTACTCTATTTCATATAATTCCTTACATGGATGTCCTAGTATTGGTTTTCTTCTACAAGTATTTCCGAGCCGATATTATATTGAAAATCATGCCTTCGCCTCTCCCTATTCTCCCTATTTACTCGTATTTATCTTCATTTTGTTGTCAATCGCCCATTTATGAACCAGGTTGAGGTCAGTTTGTAACTGAGCGTTGTCTTGTATTGTTTAAATTTTTCGGTATAGGCCTAGTACACAATCATCCACAAACAATCTGCAGTCACTTCGAATCCCATTTGGTAGGTCGTTAAAAAGTGCCAGAAATAATATTTAGTCTTTGAACATGCTGCGGACAGCTGACTTCCCACACATGTTATATTTCAAAGTTGTGTTTGTTTACGATAAGGCTTTAAAAAGAACCGTGTAGTATTCAAGTATTCCATTTTCAATTCATTTTAATTTTGAAGTATTTTATTGAAATTTTATATTGGCAACTAATACTTCTAATATATATTTAACTGCTAGAGGATATTTTGGATATTGTAGATATTTTAGAGTTGATTTTTATTTATTATAGAGTAGAGTCTAAATAGTTCGAGGTGAACAGGACCACGACAATCTAGAACTATTGAAAACTCGGTCTATCGAAATTTATGTGTGAAAAAGAAATACTGTGCTGTAAAACGATGTTGAAAGGAATACAGGCGTCAAAAATGAACTTTATTAAAACAAAGTGTTTACAGTAGACATTTACATTCGCAAAATGAAAGTTTTATCTTAAGTCTGGTAACAAGATACAATTCTTGAAAAATTGTGGATTGTCTTTTTTTTTTTTCGTAAAGCTGCGATGTCACGACACCGTCTGAAGAGCAGGATGTTGGTTGATGTTGCCTTAGGCTGTTGTTCCACGTAGTGCATGGTGGCCTCAAGTGCAGCGTAGCCAGCAGTACAGTCTCGGTCTCGTCATCCTCGTCACTCTCACACTGCGTTGGGGGTGTTGATCATGTCAATTACAGAAGAGTCTGTGCACTTCCAGGTGAGCGGAAGGGGGAAATGGATCGAAAACGGATTGTTGCTATTTCCAATCGCGTTTTGCGTTTTAGACATCAAGAAACAAATTTGTTTTACGAGGCTCGAATTTATGGAAAACTCGTAATTCCGAGAATCAAAATTTCGAGACTCTATTATAATTCGAATAAAATTAATAATAAAATAATAAAATTCGAATATAGATTTCGAACAATTAAATAATTAGTCTTCCAGTGACTTGGTAAAATATTATAGCTTGATATAATCAGCTGTTCGCTTTAAAACACTTTACAATAAAATAAACCTAATATATACATGAATCGTTGACAAACGTAGTTAAAAATTCTACTTCAAATAATAATAATAATATTTATAACATATTTACAAGGATTAAATACCTACGTCTAACGCAGTATAAAAAACCTGAACTAGTTTTGACATGATATGTCAAAACTATTAGCGCTTTCTCTTCCAAAAATGTTCCTTCCACATAACAAATACACAAACACTGGTTCATATTAACGATAAGTTCTCGCAATATTGGGTATTATGTCACAATCAAAGAACTAAAATTAACGAACAATAAAGTTAGTTATAGCTCTAAGAATTCAAATCCAGAAAATAATAATAATAATTACAATAATAAAGCTAAAACATGGATTTCTCCAAATCCAATACTAGGTGAATTTCAACTGGATCATGTAGCTATATCCAAAAGAAACATGAAAGAAATTATGAATGTCAAGGTTTTTTCACACCAAAGAACGACAATTCGAAGATGATTTATTGTAGGAATATCTTTAATGGGGCCTCCCAACCGTGAAGTAAACCGTATGCGATATACATTCCACATTAGCCACATGGCCGACAGTACGTCGTGCTACCAATCTACGCCACCACGTGCGCTCATTGTTTCCGTTGCATTCCCGTCCCATTTCCGTTTCATTTCTTCAAAATCACCCCCACAAAAAAGATACAGCAACCGAGTGGAAAGATGTTACACATCAAAAAGCAAAAAAAACAAACTACAAAATAAAAATAAAAAAATAAATCTACACCAAAACAAAATCAAATCCCAAAACAAAGAACACAACAAATAAGAGACATAAAACCTAAAACAAACCAAAATCATGAAAAGCTCTTCGTAGCATATTAGTTGAGATTTGACTCCGCCCATCCTCCTCCAAAAGCAAATCGTAGTTGCGCCATAGCAACTCTTCCGAGTGTTCTCCAGAAGTTGGCACGGGAGGTGTGACTCGAGGTAGTTTCCTGAAAGAGCTTGACTCAGCGGTGTTTGACTTGTCACTGTCAAGTGTGGACGCGTTAATTACCTACGCATTGGCAATTTATTCCAGCTGGGGGTTAGGTGAATCCCTCTGTGTTGACCTACGTAACTCTCTTCACTCGACACTTTGTTCTTTAGGGACTGATGACCTCGTAAATCCGCCCCTTAAAACAATAACTTAACTATAGTATGTTCCCAATAAAGATGCATTGTTTGCCCAAGAATGAAATACGTAAAAACTACTAAGTATTGTTGCAAATGTTTCAGGGAAATGTATTGGAAGCACTTGAAATAGTACATTAAGCAAGAAGCTTCGCTTCGCTCGTTTTATAAACATACTCGTGTCTTAATTACCATTATAGGAGAGTAGCATACGACTGTTATGTTCGACGATAATTATAACTATTTTATGTTCGAACATAAATATCTGTTAAGATATCGCCAGTTTTATGTACTGAACAGAGCGCATGAGACGCAGAGAATACCTTGTATTCGACCACGGCCTCCTCCTAATACCCCACTATGACACTCGCCACGCAGTGAAATTTAAAATAGGAGGCCGTGGATGTCAGCGCACGTGCGATGCTACCTTACCTAATTGGTCACACAGCTGTTTCTTGAGCTCCGATTGGAGGGAGAAACTGTATCATAATGAAAACTTGTACTATAATGAGCCTTATTATAGTACAGTTTCTGAGATAATATTTACATTTCGCCATGGTCGAACATGTTATAATATTGTTAGAAAGACAAGTGAATAAACGGGTGTTTTGGTGAACAATATTATGTAGCACTGGTACTGTGGGGAGATAATTGCTTATCTTTTTAAATATTGTAGTAGAAGGGGAAATGTATTTGTTCATTTACCAGAAAGGGATGGAGTCTGTCGATATCCCACATGGTAACTCGCGTTTATTTTTCGCACGTCGATGCTGATGGGGTTAATGGAGCCGTGAGAATTACAGCGTCTCTTCCGTACAGGCTACTCATGAGAGAAATCTCCAACAGTTACACACTGTACTGCAGTACAGTCATCATATAAACACAGGTTATGAGAAAAGTTGAACACGCATCCAACTACACGGGATAGATGACCTAGTTGTCCCAAGCCTCTGAAATGAATTAACAACTAATTTACTTACTGCTAACTATTTATACCTGCAAAAATTACATTTTGTAAGTATTTTCTAACTAAATTGCATTTTGTAAATATTGTCAATTCAAATAACAGTACAGTAAGTATGTAGTTAGTTTTAGTTGTAAGTAGGTAGTTAGTTTGTCTATTAGATATGTCATTGTTCTATTAGACTGTGGTGTGTGAGTGTGTCTGGTAGCAGTTGCATTGTTTATTAGTTATAGTTCATTGTTTCAGTAGACTGTGATGTGTGAGGGTGCATGTGAGTGTGCCTGGTGACAGACTGTTTTAGTGGTAGTATTTTTTGTTGGTGGAACTTAAGTATTTTTAATTAGTAGAAATTTGGTATTTAATTGTTAGTACGGTAGAAGGTTAGTATTTTTGTTAGTAGAATTGCTCTTCACTTATTCTGAAAGGGAGTAGCAGCCTTTCAGAATAAATCAATTCTTTACTAGTCTTATAGACGGTTAAGATATTGATAATATAAGCCAAATAATGGCTACACTGCGTCCTGCTGCACGGCTGAAAGCAACGGGAAACTACAGCCGTATGCTATTCCCGAGGATATGCACCTCTCTATGCATAATTACATGTGATGATGGCCTCCTCCCTAGTAAAATTTCAATCCGGAGGTAAACTAGTCCCCCGTTCGGATCTCCGGGTGGGGACTACTCGAGAGGGGGTTAACATCACAGAAGTGACAAAGAGAAAATCTGACATTCTACGGATCGGAGCGTGGAATGTTAGAAGTCTGCTAGGAAGTGGAAGGTTAGAAAACTTAGAAAGGGAAATGGATAGGTTGAGGTTGGATTTGGTTGGGATTAGTGAAATGCGCTGGCAGGAAGAACAGGACTTTTGGTCAGGAGACTATAGGGTCATTAGCACTAAATCAAACAATGGCCAAGCAGGGGTTGGCCTCATATTGAGTAGGAAACTTGGACAGCGGGTGGAATATTATGAGCAATATAGTGAACGGATTATTGTAGCAAAAATCAATACTAAACCTACCTGCACCACAGTGGTACAAGT
The DNA here is from genome assembly GCA_946902985.2 of Meconema thalassinum. Classification (NCBI taxonomy): domain Eukaryota; kingdom Metazoa; phylum Arthropoda; class Insecta; order Orthoptera; family Tettigoniidae; genus Meconema; species Meconema thalassinum. The sequence goes on from OX336390.1 coordinate 936,398,347, forward strand.
CTATATGCCTACCAGTCAAGCTGATGATGAGGATGTTGAAAAGGTCTACGAAGAAATAGACGAAATTCTGAGGTATATCAAGGGTGATGAAAATGTTATAGTAATGGGAGATTGGAATGCTGTGGTAGGAAAAGGGAGAGAAGGGAAGATAGTAGGAGATTTCGGATTAGGTGAAAGGAATGATCGAGGAAGCAGGCTGGTAGAATTCTGCACCGAGCATGAGTTGGTCATAGCTAACACCTTATTCAATAACCACAATAGAAGAATATACACATGGATGAGACCAGGAGATACAGGGCGTTACCAAATCGACTTCATTATGGTCAAGCAGAGGTTTCGAAACCAGATTTTGGATTGTAAAACATATCCTGGTGCTGACATAAACTCTGACCACAATCTGGTTGTAATGAAATGCAGATTAAAGTTGAAGAAACTGAAGAAAAGTCAAAAGCCAAAAAGGTGGGCAATAGTCAGACTGAAAGAGAAGGATGTAAACGAAAGATTCAAGAAGAGTATAAAGGAAGGACTAATGAAAAACACTAAACGAACTTCAATTGCAGACGAATGGGCACTTTTGAAGAATGAAATAACAAAATCCGCAGAAGAAAACATTGGTAGGAAAGAAAGAATAGGTAGAAAACCGTGGATCACTCAGGATATACTAGAATTGATGGATGAAAGGCGGAAACACAAGAATGTAAGAGATGAAAAGGGGAAAGCAGAATACAGACGTCTGAGAAATGAGGTTAACAAGAAGTGCAAGGAAGCGAAAGAAGAATGGTTGAAAGAGAAATGTGCAGGTATAGAAAATTGTCTGAAATTAGGAAAAGTAGACACAGCTTATCGAAGGATTAAGAATACTTTTGCGGAAAAGAAGACTAAGTGCTGTAATATTAAGGACACAAATGGAAAGCCTCTAACAGATAGGGAAGAAAAGGTTGAGAGATGGAAAGCTTACATAGAGAGTTTGTATAAGGGAAAGGAGATTGAGAATCATGTAATGGAAAGGGAGGAGGAAATTGATGAGGATGCGAAAGGAGATTTAATATTGAGATCAGAATTTGATAGAGCTTTGGAAGACTTAAGCAGGAACAAAGCACCAGGCATAGATGATATACCGATTGAGTTGCTACGCTGCATAGGAGATGAAGGTCTGATCAGGTTATTTCACTTGGTGTGTAGGATTTATGAGACAGGTGAGGTACCCCCTGATTTCAAGAAGAATGTAATCATCCCTATACCAAAGAAAGTGGGAGCTGACAGATGTGAAGATTACCGTACAATCAGCTTGATTACTCATGCTTCAAAGATCCTGTCTAGAATAATTTACAAGAGGATTGAAAGCCAGATAGAAACGGAGTTGGGTGAAGACCAGTTTGGTTTCAGGAGAAATGTAGGAACAAGGGAAGCTGTACTAAGTCTTAGGCTGATTTTGGAAGGTAGAATAAGGAAAGATAAGAGAACGTTCATGGCATTTGTAGACTTAGAAAAGGCTTTTGATAACGTTGATTGGACTAAATTGTTTGACATTTTGAAATCGATTGAAATAAACTACAGGGATAGGAGGGTGATATACAATCTATACAGAAACCAGACAGCAGTCATTCGAGCTGAAGGACATGAGAGAGAAGCTGGTATTCAGAAAGGTGTAAGGCAAGGCTGCAACTTATCACCCATACTTTTCAATCTTTACATTGAACAAGCAATGAAGGAAATTAGAGAAAAATGTAAAGTGGGAGTGAAGATTCAAGGAGAAATAATTTCAACTCTGAGATTTGCTGATGACATCGTCATCTTGGCCGACAAGCCTGAGGATTTGAATGAGTTTTTGAATGGTATGGACTCCGTCTTACGGAAAGAATTCATGATGAAAATTAATAAATGTAAAACAAAAATACTGGAATGCAGCCGAAATAAATCAGAAACCTCTATGGAGATCAAATTGGCAGGTAAAAAGCTGAAGGAAGTAGGAGACTTCTGTTACTTAGGAAGCAGAATAACCAGTGATGGACGAAGCAAAGAGGATATAAAAAGTAGGTTGGCTCAGGCAAAGAAAGCATTTCTACAAAAAAGGAATCTGCTGACATCGAATATAGATTTAGGTATTAGGAAGTCATTTTTGAAAGCCTTTGTCTGGAGCGTGGCGCTCTATGGAAGTGAAACTTGGACTATTGGTGTAGCAGAAAAGAGGAGAATTGAAGTATTTGAAATGTGGTGTTACAGGAGAATGCTTAAGATCAGATGGGTAGATAGGATTACAAACAAAGAGGTATTAAGACGAGTGGGAGAGGAGAGATGTTTCTGGCGACTGCTAATGAAGAGAAGAGATAGGTTGGTAGGACACATACTGAGACATCCAGGAATAGCAAGCTTAGTTATGGAAGGAAGGGTCGAGGACAAGAACTGTAGGGGTAGACCAAGGTTAGAATATGTTAAACAGATTGCCTCGGATGTAGGATGTGGTAGCTATGTAGAGATGAAACGATTAGCTCAGGACAGGGAGCCATGGAGCGCTGCATCAAACCAGTCAAATGACTGAAGACTCAAACAACAACATGTTGAGGACAGCTCCATACCGTATATACTCGAATACCACCCGCACATTTTTAAACAAATTCGGACGTGAAAAATTGGGGTGCGGGTCTTATTTGAGTCATCCAAATTTGAAAGATTTAAATTGCCCGCCGCGCGCGATGTCGGGTGTTGCGAGTATCCGCTAGATGGAGCTAGCCTTCTTCCGGCTATAACTTTGTATTACCGTAAGCACGCGGCGTAACACAGTCACACGCGCATTCTCCGAGTGTAAACATGAATGCTACGAAACGTTTGCAGTCATTTACTGTGAGTGAGAAATTGAAAGTTGCGAGGGAAGCTGAAGTTATTGGAAATCGTGCCCGGTAGGAAATATGATATTGACGAGTCATGTATTCGTGATTGAGCGGGATGACGTCTACGCTGCGTGAACCGCCCGTTCAAAGCAGCCTTGAAACAGCTGTATACGGAGCGTATGGCGGCCGATAAGCGCACACCGACTCCAACTGGTCGTATGCAGCGCCCGAAAGTTCGGCTGCTGTGTTCGTGGATTTTGACGGCATGGAATCGTATCTCTGGAGATCTCATACGGAAGAGCTTCAAGAAATGTATTTCGAATGCTATGGATGGCAGTGATGACGACATTTAGTGGGAAAGTGATGGTGATAAAAGTTCCGAAGTTGGTACTTCTGATGACGATGAATGAAGTGTTTGTGTACTTTTATTTTTATTTTTAATCGTTTGATGTGTGTTATTTTAGGACGACTTCAAAACTGTTGGAAACTATTTTGGATAAATGCTATTCTGTTTATTTAGTTAAGATAGTAAATAATTTTGAGTAAAAATTATTTTTTTTAAATGTTGTTCTTCAAAATCCGGGTGCGGGTCTTATTCGGGGGCGGGTCATATTCGAGTAAATACGGTATCTTTACAACCATCTCCTGCTAAATACATGACATATCAGTTATGTACTCACCTCCAATTCCACCGTCTGCCGCACAAGCACTATATTGAGCACATCTAGTTGCTTCTCACATTCTTGCAGAGTCTGCAACATATCTGGTGGAACTTTACGTGAAGTTAACTTGGACATATATGTGCTTGCATATCTTTTGCAAACAGCTCGATGCTGCTTCATATGGTTCCAATCCCAGTTGCGGTGATTCCGACGAACTTGGTCTTCCAGAACACATGTGTAGGCAAACATCCACCTATGAGTAAAGTAAAGTTTCAACTTCTAGTTATAGAGAAATGTATGTTCAAACATATTCAATATTAAATTCAAACACAGAAGTCATTGTTGCTTCATTTAGGGACTTGAGACAGCTTGAAATCAGGTCTGTATACTAGCACTGTATGTGTATAGAAGTTGTCTGGTCCCAGTAACATTGTGGTGACAGTAGTATAGTGTGTAACTAATTCCTTGCACTAAAGACCTGAAATAAGTAAGATACCATACTAGAATTTGCCTCGAGTAAAATAAAAAAAAATAAAAGAGGGGTTCGGGAGTGGGATAACAACCGTTAGTGCTAGAATCCTAACCTTAGATCCCCAATTGCTCAGCCACTTAGACCACTTATGGAGCATGCCATAGAGCAGTGTTTCCCGAACATTTTTGTGTGTGTACCACTTTAATGGATGAGAATCTCTCGCGTACCACCTAACTGTAGGGAGATATAATAACTATAACCCCCCACCACCACTAAGTAGCAGACCAAAAGATGGATTGTAGATTGTGTTTGTTAGAGTTAGACTGTTGGAGTTAAAGTTCAAATAATAAAAAGTGTGTCCAGTTGTTTTATTATTTATTACAATAAGTATTCAATTGAAACATTCAGAAATGACACTCTACAAATAATATTAATAAAAGAATTCTTAATAATTAAACATAAAAACTGAAGTTCAACTAACAACTTCAATGTGAAATGTGAGCTTGAAGATTAGAAGCAAACTTAGTAATGTCTGGTTTAAGAATGCTGAGTCTCAAACGAAGATAGTTTTCCACTCTAAGGAGCCTATTCCGGTACTTATTTTTGAGATAAACAAGTGAAGAAAATACAGTCTCACACAAGTATGAAGTAGTGAAAGGCAGTAAAAATCTAACTGCTTTGTCAAGTATGTCTGCATAGCTGCACGCCTCAACCCAAAAGTTTACAAGAGCCATTTTTGAAAAAGTTTGCCTACGTCTAAATCACAATTCAATTCATAAAACTGCTGCTTATCTTTGGCCTGAAAGTCCTCCAGCAACATATCAATGTTTTTATATTTTTATATTTTTCGTAACGTATGTACCATTTTTTAATATATTTCGTAACATCACTGCGTACCACTGCAGCAGTACGATCGTACCATCTGTGGTACGCGTACCACAGTTTGGGAAACGCTGCCATAGAGCACTTTACTACACCGATGACTTCAACAAGCACTAGTGTAGTGAATGAAAGAAACACGCCACCTTCATGGTGTAGTTGGTAAGACTCGTGTGCCCAAGGTTGTGGGATTGAATCCCAATGCAGTCAGCTAGAATTTGAGGGTGCTGTATCAGTAGATAAACTCCGCCATTGCCGGTCCCAAGCCCGGATGAGAAAGGAGGAGGGTCAAGACTGATTGACTTAAGACCAACGGTTGCAAAGACAGATGAGGATAAAACATATCCCAATGGTGGAGTAAGCAGAAGAGTCAGCAGTCGACAGCATCTGCTGCCTTGCCAAGGGTAGAGGGATCTACAAAGGCTAAGGGACTCACCCTGATATCTATGGGCAGCGATCCTGAGAGCTGGTGAGGGGCAGCCCTCCAGAAGGTTATGCGTGTGGTTAACAACCATACCATGTAAAAGAATACATGTTATGAAAGTTCCAAGACATTTAAACTGGACGCATATAAATAGACGACGAACTAGGCGAGGAAAAGGAAATGAGACATATATAGGAACATGGAATGTTCTAAGCCTATATAGGGCGGGAGCATTGGCAAATCTAATAAACGAGTTGACTAAATATAAGATGCAACTGGTAGCACTACAGGAGATACGATGGAAGGAATCAGGAACTTTGGAGAAAGGAAATTACACAATCTTTTATAGCGGAGGAGAAACGAACACCTTTGGCACAGGATTCGCAGTAGAGAAAGGATGGATGGGTGCAGTGATAAATTTTAATCCAAAGAATGAACGAATGTGCTCTTTATGTTTGAAAGGAAAATTCTTTAACGTGACATTTATATGTGTACATTCACCTACTGAAGAATCATGAGAAGTAGTTAAGGAAAATGTTTACGCACAACTAGAAGATTTGGTCGTAGAAGCACCAAAATATGATGTTAAATGCCAAAATCAGGAAAGAAGAAATTTTCTATGGAAAAATTGGAAAGGAATGTTTGCATCAAGAAACAAATGATAATGGATTATATGCAGTGGATTTTGCAGCTAGTAAGGAAATGGTAATTAGTAGTACGATGTTCCCCCATAAGGAAATACACAAAACGACGTGGTGCTCGGCGGATGGAATAACGAAGAACCAGATAGATCATGTTCTAATAGATGCAAGACATGCCTCCGACATACAAGATGTACGAACCTGTAGGGGAGCGGACGCAGACACAGACCATTACCTTGTGAGAGTTAAATACCGACAGAGAATTAGCCGGATGAAAAGTGAGAGGGGAGTGGCACAGAAGAGATATATGGAGAAGCTCAAAGACACATAAGGAAATGAGGTACCAAAACAAAATTGAGAAGGAGCTTCAAATACAAAAGGAGGAAATTGAGGAAAAGTGGCAAAGAATTAAAAGGGCAATGGTAACAGCGGCTGAGGAACTGGTGGGGTTTGAGGAACTAGCACGAAGAGCTGGCTGGTTTGATGAGGAATGTGGTAACATGTTGGTAATAAGGAACAAAGCTAGAAAGAAAATACTGCAGAAAGACACATGAGGGTTGCGACAACAGTATACAGACGCTAGACGAAAAGCAAAAAGAATCTGCAGAAGAAAGAAGAGGAGGTGGGAAAAGGAAAAGATAGAAATGATTCTAGAATGTGCAAGTAAGAGAGATGTTAGAGGGATGTATGCACAACCAAGAATGGAAAAGCTAGGGTTCCAAGCATGAGTGAATATGTGTGAGCAACGGGATGGTGGTTTGATAGTGGAGGCGGGGAGTGAGCTGGATAGATGGGCGGAACACTTCGAAGAAGTTCTAAACGACTCCAGTTAGAGCGGAGTGGTGGAACAAGAGAACAACTATCTACTATCTACAACTATATGTGGCAGAACCAAGTTTAGCAGAAGTCATAAGGGCAATAAAGAGAATGAACTATAAAGCACCAGGAGGGGATACGATAACGGCAGAGATGGTGAAGAAAGGTGGCAGCTTACTTCATGAATATCTGCATGCACTTATATGTAAAATATGGCAGGAAGAATGTGCCAATCCACAAGAAGGGTTCTAGACTCAAGTGTGACAACCATCGTGGTATAACAATGCTTAGTTTTGGATACAAACTACCGACACGGATGCTAGCTGCAAGATTAGAGTGTGTTGCGGAGCTAGTGTTGGGAGATTACCAGTGTGGGTTTAGGAGAAATCGATCGACCACGGACCAGATATTTACAATTAGATGTGTGCTCGAAAAGTGCTATGCATATAATATACCAGTGCATCAGCTATACATAGATTACAAGAAAGCATATGATAGTGTAAGAAGATCTTTCTTATATGAAAATTTGGTACAATTTGGAGTACCTAATAATAAGACTGGTTAAAATGACTTACAAATGCGATAAGTAAGGAGAAAGCACAAGGCAGGTTGTCGAAGGAGTTTAAGGTGAATCAAGGAGTGCGGCAAGGTGACCCATTGTCATGTATACTGTTCAACTTCACACTGGAGAGAGTGATACATAACATTACAATAAATCAAAAAGGAACTACGAGGGAATATGTCAGAAGAGATACAAATAAAGCAGGGACATTATATAATCAATCTGTACAATGTTTGGCCTATGCGGATGACATAGCAATAATGGGAAGATCTAATCACGATGTAGTAAGAGCATATAACCAAATGGAGAGGGTATCGAAAGAAGCAGGATTGTGTGTGAATGAATAAAGAACTAAGTATATGATAATGACGAGAGAAGAAGTATAGTGATTTAAGAGTGGGGAATAAGGTTTTTGAGAAGACCCAATCTTTTAAGTATTTGGGATCTATCATTACAGATGGGAATGATAATCTGGAAGAAATAAAGGAAAGAATAAGAGCTGGAAATAGAAGCTATTTTGGTACAATAAAGGTACTGAAGTCTAGAACAATCTCAAGAGCGTCTAAGAAGGTAATATATAGGATGGTGATTCCACCTGTGGGAACATATGGAGGGGAAACATGGGTGTTGACAAAGAGGAGTGAAGATATTTTGAATAGATCGGAAAGTTAAGCAAGTGCTCAGTAAGATTTATAGTCCAGTATGTGAGAACGGAGAGTGGAGAGTACGAACTAATAAGGAAGTGTACAATTTATATGGGGAACCAACGATTGTGGCAAAAATTAAAAGGAGTAGAATTAGGTGGATTGGACATGTAGAAAGAATGAATGAAGACAGGCAGACCCGACAAGTGTACCGGGAAATACCGAGTGGAATGCGGCTTCGTGGAAAACCAAGAAGGAGATGGCAGGACGATGTGGAGAAGAATCTTCGAGATCTTGGAATTAAATCGTGGAGGAGGAGAGCCCCGGATAGAGAAGATTGGCGGTGTGTGATGGAGCAGGCTGTTCGCATTTGCGAAAGGCTACAAAGCCTGTAATCAGTATGTTAATACTTCCAATTTTCACGAGAGAAAATTCGAGAATATCAGTTATTTGTTTTTCATAACCTAAAAAATTGCCACGTGGTGGTAACCTATTTCGTAATTTATTTATTCATCTATTCTAAATTAAATATTATGCTTGTTACTTACATATTTTTTGCTTATGCAAACTCGATTGTAAGACATTTTTTAGTACAGTTTTAGTGATTTACAACTTCCTCACGTCAAGCATGGTCTAACTACACTGACAGCCATTGCTTCAGCCTCATTGGTCGACCTCTCTGCCTCGGCTAATCACTGCATTTTCCGTCACAGAAGATTCTGGAACACCAGCTGGATTGCTATTTAAGCAGCCAACTACGGCTGCAACTCAGCTACGACCCCAGCACCTGGGCCATGTTTGTTTATTACAGGCCTGGCGAACCAGAGGGAGAAGAATGCTGGTACATAAGGGACTGCCTGCACAGAGGCCACGACGCCATGACTAGAGGAGCTGAACGTGCCCGCGAGGACATCGAAGCCCTTCTCCCCACCGAAGTCCTTGTCAGGGCACACCTGACTTGTCACTTCGGCCAGTACCTCCAACAGCTGACAAAGGTCTGGCAGGTGGCGACCATTCCAGGCACCACACAGGAGTACCGTCCACACGTCCTCCAGTCCAGCAGAGTGTGGACGGTGGACGCCACAACCCAAACTGACGTCGCGACGCCGTAGGTCGGGACCCAGAGGACCCAGGCTGGCCCCCTGACCTTCTCCAAGACAGCGCAGACGCAGCAGCCAGAACCAGGTCCTCAAGCGAGGCATGCAGCGGGGCAACTTGCGCCTGCCATCCAGGAGGAGCAACTACCAGAGCCCCAGGTGGGGCCTTAAACGGGGAAATCCGCGCCCACCTTCACCGCCATGGAGGGGACACCAGAGACGGCCCCACAGCAGCGGAAGAAGACGAAGCGCAGCAGCCCAGAGGACCGTCGCCAGCAGCGTTCCCAGGAAGGGGAGCCAGGACGCCACGAGGCCACCAGCCGCAGCCAGGAACAGCCGCTACAATCAGGTCGTATGAAGCTCGCTGAGGCCAGCTTTTACAGTGTTTTTGCTGTCTGAGATGGGGCCACCCTCAGAGATCTTGCGGCTCTCCAGTCCGCTGTAATCGGTGTTCAGGTGCCCATCACCACACCAGCTGCACGGTGCCGCGAGACGCGCCGGTGTGCGCCAACTGCATGGGTGACCATCCGTTATCCTATCGCAGTTGCCCAGTCTACAGGTCCATGGCAAGAGCAGAGAGGAAGGTGGCTCGTTCCCGTGGATCGCACGCTAGGCCCCTGCTCCGGCAGGCGAGCCCCCCCCCCTCCACTCTCCGGTGACGGAGGCTCGGTACCAGGGACCCCATGGAGACCAGGTGGTGGTGCAGGTTCTCCGGATACTTGTTCCACTGCTTGGTAGCTGGCAAGGCCCGCGCTGATCCCAGCAGTGCCGAGTTCTAACGGATTCCCCGGAGACGAACTGGCGAGAAGACTGACATGGATCTGGTGCATGATACCTTCTCCCACTAAAAACAACCTACTCATTTCCATACCCACATTCCTTGCATGTGGCAATAACCAAGCCGCCAGGTTTTACGTGTAGGCAATCTTTCCTTTCTGCCTATGCGGTTTTCCCTGGCCCTACTATCAAACACTTATATATATGTACATATTTATATGTGCACATATATAATATATACCAATGTTAATGAATACTCATTATGCCTGGTAAATTGCGACCGCGATCGGACAGGCACTATGTCCTAAATGACATTCCCTATCCAATCCCCTATGCTTTCTCTTCTACTATCGTAGTTTAACTGCATGTCGGAGGCACCAGTAGTAAGGTCGGGTGCCATGCGGGGGGTGCGGGTACTCTTTCGCCCCCCCCCCATCCCCGAAAAAAAAAAGCTGCATCTCTGTGACTTCTTCGAATCTTTCGAATACTTCGAGTGCTTGCTCAAGCACAAGTCGTCTATTCATCAATGGGAAAACCTTGCCGCATCTGCGATAGTTCATCTGGGACTTCTTCAAAATGACAACAAGTCATTCTTACTTAAACGACTCCTTGTCGAGAGTGAATCCTCGTGACTCCTTCGAATACTTCAAGTGCTTGCTCAAGCACAAGTCTTCTGTTCATCAAATGGCATAACCTTTCCGCACCTGCAACAGTTTGTCCGGGACTTCTTCAAAATGACAACAAGTCATACTTACTTACACGACTTCTTGTCGTAAGTGATTACTTCGAGTACAGACTCGTACACCAGTCACCTGCAACCGAGACTTCTCTCACTATGTGGAAATACGTCGAAGCACTTCATCATCTGGAAACTTCGCTTCATTTTCTCGTCATGTCTTAAAACCAAGAACTTTTCATAACCATACTTGGTTACTTCGTCGCCTGTTCAATGGCACATTTTGCCAAGCATAACCTTCATCATGTTTGTTATTCAAACATCAATTTCTTCAGTGTAACTTTTAACAAGTTATAATAGTACATTATGCAACGAGCCTATAATGGCTATAATTAAGACACGAGTATGTTTATAAAACGAGCGTATGCGAGTTTTATAATTTCCATACAAGTGTCTTAATTACCATTATAGGCGAGTTGCATACGACTGTTAATGTTCGATGATAATTATAACTTTATTATATGTTTTAACATAAATATTCCTAAATCCCTGTTCAGTCACTAGAATATTGTGATCGGGTGCTGCGCTGGGTAGTATATCTCTGTTTCCCAAGCTCTCTGGCCAACCGACGCATGCGCTCTGTGTGCTTCAATGCCATATGTTCAGATTGAGCACCAGTATTCAGTAAAACTGTCACCGAAGTCGTTTCAAAACAACGCGCTGTGTAGAAATTGGATTTGGGGATATTAAGGTACAGTGCTATTTCTTGTCTCATATTCACCAGTTAATTTACGCGAACATATGGACGGTGCACTTTCGGTACTTTATATAGACATGTTGGATTTTGAGCGCATGCGCGAAGGTATCCTTATATAATTGGTCACAACTGTTTCTTGAGCTCTGATTGGTGGGAGAAACTGTTTCATAATGAAAAATAGTGTTATAATAAGCCTCATTATAGTACAGTTTTCTGACACATAATAGTCAAGGTCGAACATAAAGTACATTATGCATTTTCTTCGAGTGAATAGGCTTGGTGCCATTATAAATATTTTCTAAGTTTTCATCAGTGGAACTTCTACAAATTTTAAGATGTGTACAACGGTTTTTTACCTTCCAGTGATTAAATCTACGAAAGTGCTTACGACTCGTTACAGTGCATTTCATGTCTAAATTTCTGCTCACATCAAGTATGTTACAACTTTAGCATTCATAGTGTCACCTGTCATGTGTGTGGCTGTTCTATCCAGGGTTGTTTAACTTACAAGTTGACTTCAGGAAGAGATAAGTAACATTTATTGCTATTCAAAAGTAAAACTGGTTTATGACATTTCTTTTCTCTGGGCTTCATTAGTAAGCCGAAAAAAATTGATTACGAGCATTTCCGTAAAAATATTTTTTCTTCAGGCATCTAACTTGCCTTTTTGTACCACTAATGGTACTTAACATACAACTGTTCATATGCATTTCTTCTTCAACATTGCTTTAATTGTTATATGAACCTCCAATTAGGGTTGACATAACGGCTTGCTTTTGCCATTTTCTAGTTGGCACTTAATGCCTTTTTCATGGTTTTCTTCTTGAGACAGGACTGGACCCCTGTTCGCCATAATCCCTTTAAGGTTATGTTTTCATTAAGATTGCGGCAGGATTTGGCCCCTGTCCGCCATAGCCCTTTTAAGGTTATGTTTCTGTGTCTGTACATTACTGATTATACTTCCAGTTCTAATGAACTTTTCTATTTCATCCTATCTTGATTAAATACTTCATCTTTCTTTAAGATTGACATCTGTTTTCTTTTCTTTCAAACAGCTTGGGTTGAGGCCCCAAGTGTTTGAAAGAAGTGAGTTCTTCTACCATAACTTTCTCTTTAGAGACTTTTCTGCTCTTCAAGTCAATGGGGCAATGTCCCACAGAATTTGTAGTTTCTTCAGTATCTTGGGTTAGGTCCCCAAATACTAACAGTGCTTGCATTTATGTTAACCTCAATCAAGTTCTCACTAATTCTTCACCAAACAGTGAAAACACTTTTATAATAATAATAATAATAACCTTGGAGGCTGGATTTAGACAGCTCCTTAACCCGGTCCATGAGTCAATCCTAATTGGCTACATGGATAATTCTTGCCAGGCGCGTCCACGTCGCGGGGGTGGGCAACGGTACTATAATATACCATGGAACTAAGTACCGGCTAAGTTCTGGTGAGGACCCAGTCCTATGGGGTATAACATAGGCCCCGTGCACAGGGTTACGTGCGAAGACCTCAACGGAATCTGCAGCGGAGAAGATGGACTTCAGAACGGTGGAGATTACGGAAGAGGCAACCCATTACTCGGGGAATAGTATGAGTACAGCATCAATCGGCAGCGTCTGTTTCCCATGTTAGGGGCGGCTGCAAGGGCGTCTGTTCTCCATGTTAAGGGCGGCCTGAATAATAGCTGGCAGTAGCTTCATAAAATGCCTTTGGGAGTGGCGACCCCATCGTAATAATAGCCTAAAATGGAAATGGCACTTCCAATGATTCGGAAAAGGTTAGGGCGTACCCTGCAGGCGACGCGCAGTTCCTTTGGTACTGGGGGAACTGTGAGAAATGGGCGACCAGTAACCGAAATGAAAGTGGGAATCATGAATGTCATGACCCTGACAGGCAAGGTGGAGGAGGTGGTAGACTTCATGGAGAGGGAGAAGGTTGGAATGATGGGGCTGAGTGAAGTGAAATGGAAAGGTAAAGGAAGGAAGAAATTGAGGAAAGGATATACATTATACTGGAGTGGTGGCCAAGAGGCAAAAAATGGCATGGGACTGATAACCTCAAAACAACTGGAGGAGTATGTTGAAGTGGTAGAGTGTGTGAGTGACAGAATAATGAAAATTAGAATGAAGATGAAGAATGACGTGATGGACTTCATAGAAGTGTATGCACCACAGACTGGAAACAGAGAAGAAGATATATAAGTATTCCTGGAGGATGTAGAAAGAGTAATCTCAGATGCAGAAGTGGTGATCATGGGAGATATGAATGCACAAGTCGGAAATGAGAGACAAGGAAAGGAAGAAGTCGTTGGACCATATGGATATGGGAAAAAGAACCGGGAAGGAGAGGAACTTGTAAACTTTTGTGAAAGGAATGGACTGATAGTGGGTAATTCATTGTTTCGGAAGAAAAACAGCAGGAAAATTACGAGATATGGGTGGGGTGATAGAAGAACAAAATCAGTAATTGACTACTTCCTGGTGGAAAGGACAAATCGCAGAAAGCTGATGGATGTGACAGCTTTACCAGGAGAAGCATTTGATGGGGACCATAGAGCTGTGGTGGCAAAATTTAGATGGGGAAAATTGGAAAACCTAAAGGAGATCAGAGAAAGTAAAATAAAGTATGGAAATTGAAAGACAAAGCTGTACAGGAAGATTTTCAGGAGAGATTGAAGCAACAAATCCCAGTTACTGAAGTGGAAAATGTAGAAGAGGAATGGTCCCACTTTAAAAAGGCATTTGCTGGTGCAGCAGAGAGTGCTTGTGGTAGGACGTCAACAAGAGTGAAAGAGAAGAAGACACCGTGGTGGAATGAGGAAGTGAGGAAAGCAGTGAAAGAAAAGAAGTCTGCATGGAAAGAATGGAACCGAGATAAAACAGAAGAAAGCAAAAGGAAGTATCACGACAGTAAACTGAGGTGTAAGAAAGTGGGAGAAGAAGAAAAGAAGAAAAGTTGGGAAGAATTTACACGAAGAATGGAAACAGATGTAAGTGGCAGTAAAAAGATGCTGTATGGGCTTCTAAGAAGTAAGAGGAAAGAAAGGGTTACTACAAAGCTGGTGAAAAAGGAAGATGGAGAGTTGTTAACACACCCGGAAGAGATAAAGGGACGATGGAAGGAGTATTTCGATAAGCTATTGAACGTGAGCAATTGTACTGGTGAGATCGAAGTGACACAGCCTGACGACTCTATAACAGAAGATGATATAACAATACTGGAGGTGGAATTAGCAGTACAGAAAATGAAGATTGGAAAAGCAACAGGGGTGGATGAAATCAGTGTAGCAATGATAAAGGCTGCTGGACCTGTTGGTATGCAATGGTTGTACAGACTGCTAAAGTGTGTGTGGAAACGGAAATGTGTACCAGAAGACTGGGTGAAAGGGCTAATAATACCAGTGTTTAAGAAAGGGGACAAGAAAGTGTGTGATAACTATAGAGGGATCACCCTCATATCACAGATAGTAAAAATACTGGAAAGGATATTAGAAAGAAGAATGAGAAGAAAGGTGGAAGGAGAGTTGCAAGAGGAACAGTATGGCTTCAGGAGTGGAAGATCCACAGTGGACCCAATCTTTAGCTTGAGGCAGGTGATGGAAAAGAACTGGAAATATGGAGAGGATTTGATCATGACTTTCATAGATCTAGAAAAGGCATATGATAGTGTCCCCAGAGAGAAGGTATGGGAAACCATGGTTAAGAAGAGACTGGGAAGAGAAATGTTGGAAATGGTGCAAGCAATGTACAACAACAGTGTTAGCAGGGTTCTGACCCCTGTTGGAAAGACAGATTGGTTTAGGAAGAAGACTGGACTAAGACAGGGGAGTGTGCTGTCACCTCTCTTGTTCATAATGGTGATGGATGAAATTGTAAAGGAAACAAAGGAAGCATATGGACTTAAAGAACTGAAGTTACTGTTATTTGCAGATGATATTGTGGTCTGGGGAAGGAACACCGAAGAAGTGCGAAAACAACTAGATGCACTGAGCGAAAATATTCAGAAGTACGGCCTGAAAATCAGTATAGAGAAAAGCAAGACCATGGTGATGACAAGAGGGGAAAGACAAGGAAAGGGCACTGTGAAAATTGGAAGTCAGAGTTTGGAAATTGTGGACACGTTCAAATACCTAGGAAGTGAATTGATGCAAACTGGTAGGTTGGACATGGAAATTGGCAGGAGGGTACAGCAGAGCAATGCATTCTATCAAAGTGTAAGAAAACTTGTTTGGGATAAGGAAGTACCAAGGAAAAGCAAGGAGGTAATGTATAAAATGTACTATGTACCCATATTAACGTATGCAGCTGAGACTTGGACCCTGACGAGCAGGCAAGAGAGTAGAATCCAAGCCAGTGAAATGAAATTCCTAAGAAGTATGATAGGTAAGACAAGGAAAGACAGAGTGAGGAATGGAGATGTTAGGAAGGAAGTTGGGATGGGAAAACTAAATGAGAGAATTGAGAAGAATAAACTAAGGTGGTTTGGACATGTAAAGAGGATGGAGGAAAATAGAATACCAAGACAGATGCTGGAGGCCAAGTGCAAGGGTAAAAGAGCAAGGGGAAGACCTAGAACAAGGTGGATTGATTCAGTGAAGAACAGCGTGAGAAAAAGAAATCTGGACTGGGACAAGATCGTGGAAGAAGAATGGTGGAAGGAAAGAGGAAAATGGAGAAGTGCCATAAATACCCCGACCCGGCAGGAGCTGGATAAGGGGAAATGATGATGATGATGATGATGAATAATAATAACCCCTGGCACTACAGCCTGTGAAGGGCCTAGGCCTACCAAGCGACCACTGCCCAGCCATTTGGCCTGCAGATATTGGGGTGACACGTGGTCAGCGCATCGGGTCCCCTCGGCCGTTAATCCTGGTTTTCGTGATTGGGAAAAACACTTTTACCATACTGTATGTTATTGTTAAAACAAATGATATTATATTTATACTCATGTTATTGCTTTCAAAATAAATATTTATCTGTTTAAACAAATTGTTCTCTCTTTCTTTGCTACTTGCTATAAATTCTATATCACCGAAACTATTACCGATATCACCCTGATATTTTGCACGGTGATAAAGGGCACTACTACAAGTTCACCTAGGTGTGATTTTCAAAAACCTGTTAAATATAATACGAACATGGCGGCCATTGAAACATATAAATGGACTTTTCTCGCGATTTAATCATCCGAGCGCAGTGAAACTAGGTACAGGAAATGTTTATACACATTGTAATGCACTGATATCTAATTCAGTTCAATTGTTTACACAACATTGTGAGGTTTGAAGCCATTTTTCAGTGTTGCCTAAGTAAACGAAAGTTTGGTGCTTTTCAGTCGGTCAACAGGAATGTACCCAAATAGAGCTGGGTTATGTACTAATCCTGAAATAAATTACATGAGATTAATAAATACACTAGGATGACCAGTTTCAATCGTCAAGCGATCATCATCAGATCCATTACACTTAGGCTATAACATCTATGTTTGAGAATACAGGTTAAAAATGTATACAATATGTACAATTATTTAGTTGCAGTGTTGGTAATGCAACTGTCTGTGTATAGCTAAATGTAGTATATCTAATGTTAGGTGAAATTCTAAAATGGTGATAAAAATCCGGAATTTGTCTGTTTGGGGTGATTATATGGTTATCCAAAATCAACTATGGTTATACTGTAATAATACAGGCTGATACTTATCCGGTTGTCTTCCTAACTGGATCTTCAAGCAGTTTCGTGTTCACTATGACACCAGTTATAGTCGACTAACCCGGGTGTTAACTGGGCGGAACTGGTTTTTCCCTTTCTCCCCCTTTTGTTACTATGTTCTTTCTGAGGTCAGTGCCATGTTTGTGTGACGTTGCCAAATCTAGATAAGAAAGTATGTTATTGAATACAGGAAGATCTACAACTATTAAAGACCGTGGAACTATCTTCGCCACGCGTGGACTAAAAAGCCATTCTAACTAAGCGGTACACGGTCTGTTGAAGATGTCCCGACACCTTTAATACTGCCGCGCATATCGGCCTAGGTTTATTGCAGAAAAAGTACATAGTACACCTGATCCAAATAACATTTACCTATAACAACCTCTATTTTACCCCCCTTTTTTATCTAGCTTGGCTGTATCACTAAGTTGTGTCTTGTTTTCGACAGGGTGTGTTTTTTAGTAGAGTGAATAGGGGTGAACTCTCCATAAAAGTGTGTTCATTTAGATTGTTGGGATTGTTTTGTTTGGCTAGGTGAATCTCTATTGCTTCCTTCATGTCAAGAGCTCTGCCTTTCGATTCGTCATGAATTATTTTTAGGTCAGTCTCGATTTTAGTAAAGCTGTGCCCCGTGTCACACATATGTTCGCATACGGCTGAATGTGTTCCGTATCTTATCGCATTCCTATGTTCATTATAACGTGTATCTACTCGTCTTCCGCTCTGCCCAATGTAATTAGCTTGACAACCAGTGTCTTGGCATGTAATAGAATATATCCCTGACTTTGAATACGGGTCTTGTTTATTTAGATTACTATTTCGCAGGTGCCTCCTGGTCGTATTATTCTTTGTGAATGCTATTTTTATGCCTTGCTTTTTGAATAGATTAGTGATTTTATATGTGTTCGCATTCACATAGTTGAAGCGCGAGAATTTTTTCTCATTAATGTCCGGTTTTGGAATCATTTTATCTTTATTTTTATGTTTGGCTACAATTTGGTCTATTTTGCTTGGCGGGAAATTGTTTTCCTTTGCTATTTGTCTAATGGTTCTTATTTCCTTATTATAATTCTATTTTGACATGGGTATGTTTAAAGTCCTGTGCACCATTGAATTGAACCCCGCTAATTTATGCGTACTGGGGTTATTAGACTGATTGTCGATTGCATGCGAGGTTTGTGTGGCTTTTCGGAATATGGAATATGAAAGCTCGTTGTCTTTACGTTCAATAGTTATGTCGAGATAATTTATTTTTCGATCTGTTTCGGATTCCTTAGTGAATTTGATTGAGTGGCGTAGGCTATGAATGGATTGGAGAATTGTTTCTTCGCTTGTTAATTCAGTATCGTAGATGCAAATTACATCTACGTATCTTTTCCATATTACTATTCCCTTTGTTGAAGTCTTTTCTAAGAACTCATTTTCTAGTGCATTAATGAAGGTGTCAGCGATTAGTCCACTTAGTGGCGATCCCATCGCTAAGCCTTCTGTTTGTGTGTACATTTTATTGTCGAATTGAAACACGTTTTGGCTGAGGACGACCCTCAGTAATCTCACAATCTCTTCAGTTTCTTTTGCCGAATTGTTGGATTTTAAGTTATTTTCGATTTACACAACCTCAAGATGGCGGTTGTGCGAAATGTTAAAATTAAGTTTTATTTCTTGTGTCCTAATCATGCTATCGAATTCAACGTTTGAATAATGAACGTACGCAATATTCGTCATCTAAATAGTACATAACTCTATGGCCTACTACATGTATACTGTAAAAATCCAACAAGGCGGCCATCCTAAATATCTAGACGGTTCTCAATATCTACGAATCTATTACAGCAATCCAACTGAAATTTCTTAAGTTGATAGAGGCAATTAACGTAGCCTAAGTAGGATTTAAGAAAATAGGCTATTTAGTTCTTCACGTAACTACTTGTTATTTATTAGTATAGACTTACTCTAGAACGCTGTAAGGGAATATTTTCACAATTATTTGTAACATGTTTACATTATGTTGAACTACACTGCAAAAATTTAAAAAAACAGCACCACCCTGACAGTCCATGTGCTAATGACACAGGCAAGTACCGTACTCTTTGTAACACTTGAACGTGTGATACTTTTCAAAACGTGACGCAATACACAGTGGTGGATTTCCTGGGCAATTGCCACAAAAGTAAGATGTTTGCTTATGCCAGCACACCCCTTTACCTTTCTATGTGCACTGATGGAACACAATGTACAATTGGGTTTGTGTTTCTTGTTCTCTGTTAGTCTGGCCGCCTGTTAAGGAAATGAGCGTTTTTTTCTCCTTTTGTGAGGCACCTGACGTGCATAAAATCTAGCAGGCTTTAAATAATATTCTTCCGAAATATTCAGTGAGATATGTAGGGCTATATTACTAGGAGATAATTAATCTTCAAAGCACCCCTGGCAGTATAAATCACGAGTTTAACTCAAATGTCACATAAAATACTATCGACAAATACGACAATGGTTTACATACGACACAACCTAACTGTAAGCAGGCTGCTCGACTCACTGCATTAAAGTCTGAAATTTCATGTATTACCACTAGGCGGCAGCACATCGCAGAGCAATACAAAGACAGTCCTTCACCTATTTGACGTCAGAAGAACGTTGTATCAAGCGGTAACAAAATTCTGAGGCCGTGGACCAAAGTCGAATACGGCAGCGGGAGGAGTGTGATTGCCATTTGACTACAGTCGAACATGGAAGCATAGGGCTTAAGTTTATGGGCAACTTGCCCTTATATGCCCTCTCATAAGGCATTGTAGGGCTCATTAAAAATTTGGATTTCCCCAGAAAAAAAAAGTATGTGTGACTGGGGAGTCTATGGAGACAGATGCTTGAATCACTCCAGTCTGGTTGCTGTCGAATATGAATTGCGTGAATTTCATGGGCGCAAAAGGTAGTTTCTGGTTCCTAGGTAGTTTCATACTTTCCTCGGATATGACAGTCTTCTTGAACAGCGATGGCCACCATGAATCGTAATTTACAACCTCATAAAATTCCACGATGTTAACTTCAACATTTTTTCTACTATTCGCTATTATCTCTGCATACTCTTTAGGTGTATACAGCCTATGAACAGTTTTTATTTTCTTCTTAAATACTCCAAAATTTCTGTCACAAGGTAAATATTAATGTCCACGTTCAGGAAACCTATGAGTGAGTGATTGAAATCTGCATGTGCCTGTCAAACCCATACACATTCTGACTACGGTGTGGTTTTTATTTTGGCCAGGACACCCATCCGAAAATAAGTGAAGGCGTTCCACGCTTTGAGGAATATAATGAGTTACGTAGTGGTTCAAAAAGCAATCATTTTTGCCTGTTTTCTTCTCATTGATGTTCTTCCCACTGTAGTTTATGTAAGGTAAAACTTTTCGGATAGCATCTTTTATGATGTTTTTCTTATGTAGACTGTCTTGTCTGTTTCTTTTAGGAGACATAACGCGCAAGTAGTGGCCAACCAGCAAATGCCGCGTAATAGCAGCGGGAATCCTGCAAAGTCAGTGACTTAATGCTTTCCTCCTCTGATCGCGCTACACATAGCAGTGGTTTCTGCCATAAACAGAAGGTTGACTTAATGCTTTCCTCCTCCGATCGCGCTACACATAGCAGTGGTTTCTGCCATAAACAGAAGGTAGACTTAATGCTTTCCTCCTCCGATCGTGCTACACATAGCAGTGGTTTCTGCCATAAACAGAAGGTTGACTTAATGCTTTCCTCCTCCGATCGCGCTACACATAGCAGTGGTTTCTGCCATAAACAGAAGGTTGACAATTCTTTCTTATGCCATTTGAAGGACCTTGGTGGAATACTTCAGAATATTGAATTTATTTTTTAAAGTACAATTTTGACTTAATGCCTTTCTGCTCCGACCGATTCAATTCTGTAACCTGTGTAATAGTGTTGTACACTGAACCTGAAATATTTACCCAGTGACGTGGGGTGAAGCTTCCTCAACATTCGGACCTCTTCGTCCAGGGCCCATTTCCTCTCCACGGGCTATATCCCAGTGAGTCTTCCTCTCTCCGTTAGGGTAGTTGTGAAATTGAGCAATTAGGGGGGGCAAGTGCAACACAGTATCCTGCATGGTGTGGTGTGGTGTAGTGTAGTGTAGTGCATATATAGTTTTCCTTTGTACGTGTTTTGTGGACTGTCATCATGTCTGTCATCATACAAGTTATGAATCTACACGTGGCAATAATTACACCTAAAATTAATTTAGGTATGTTTTTTGCAATTATCTCAAAATAAGATTTTTGGTGGTTAGATCCCAGTTACTCACAAGGTCAATGCTCCTGCATTGTTGTTGATTCATTTTAAGGGTTGGGGTCACCTTAGTCATCAGTCCCATGTATTTGGGTGAGTTAAATTTGTCAATCTGTGTTTCTGAGGTGACTATAGCTATGTGTATAACTGTAATTAATAGGGTCAATGATGGAGTAGGTACCCTGTGACTTGAAATAAAGTACCATCATAGCTTTTGCCTGGAGGATTTATGGAAAACCCAAGGACAGCCACTCATGTATCAGAAATGAAACCACTG
Organism: Meconema thalassinum; assembly: GCA_946902985.2. Taxonomy (NCBI): domain Eukaryota; kingdom Metazoa; phylum Arthropoda; class Insecta; order Orthoptera; family Tettigoniidae; genus Meconema; species Meconema thalassinum. The sequence goes on from OX336390.1 coordinate 936,419,864, forward strand.
ATCCCCAACCATGCTCCAACTCCTAAACCCAGTCGAAGCGCACGATTTAATTCTGCAGCTGAATTGGCTTACTGAAATAAACAAAAACAATGCCAAACTACCTATAAATCACCTTGTCTAGTATGCCTCATTACAGCACTGCCTTGAGTTTCAGGAGTCATATGGCAGTACTTCTTAAGGATCCAACCAACGAGGTACAGAATGAATCTGTATTTGTATATAAGCAATTCACATGGTAATAAAACAAATGATTAACTTACAAGATGTCTAGTAGTCCAAGTCACGAAAGACTAAAGTTAAATATGTTGAGTAATTCAGTATTGAGTCATATTTTACTTTTCTCTTCATTCTTTCTCCATTTAATTTTAAAATATGCAATGAATATTTGAGGGACATACATCTCTGTTCAATTCTACTCACATTTCATGGAAGTCCTTAAGAATTTCAAAATTACACTTTGCCATTTGAGGCTCTTATCTTCTACCATCTTTGCTTTCATGGGATTTTTGGGTTTCCTATGGTTGAAAATGGTTTTTTGGGAGTTTGTAAACAATATTCTTGAGTATGAGCTAAGACATTCCTACTCTTATAAGTGAAATAAATAAACATTTAAATACATGAGGTTGACAATCACCTTGTCCAAAACCACCAACTGAAACCACTACCAAATGTCTTTGGTGTAATAATAGATCATCATTGTTCTCCTCAATACTGTAGAATACAACATTATACATGCCCCTTCTTAATTGAATAAATACCTTATCTATTTCTCAATATTAATTTCATTAGAAAAGTACATTTTAAAAACAATAAGAGAAAAATGCTACTCACCATTCCTTGGCATGACCTTTCTTTGGTACATTAGGGCGATATTTACGGTATGGAGCACCACGAGTCATGAAACCAAAAGATTCTACCAGTTTCATCAGATTCCAGTACTGTTCCTTACTAATTCCTACAAAACATACAAACCGAATTTTCATTTTCACAAAATCACACAGCAATGCAATAACCCAGGCTATTAATAATGAAAACACAGTCCAGATTTCCCTGACAATTCCCTGATTTTTCCAGGATATATCAGAAAATTCCCTGAGTAACAGTAGCGGCCATAATAAATATATAAAACAGAGTTTGTACTTAAAGAGCATTCGAAAAAGTGCTTGAACAATGCGTTAAAAAGACAAACAAAAAAACATTTTGCCAATTTCTAAATTTTTCATCCAGAAAAACTATTGTAGTTGCGAGTATTGAAAGTAGTTCGTCAATAGTAATCGGCTCAGGAGTGGCGTCGGACGAACTAAGGACAACCTGTTCAAATGGGGCTTTTTGAAGGAATCTTCCACCTTGTGTGACTGTGGGGAGGAACAGACAACTAAACACTTAATTAACTGTCCTAGTTGTCCTACATCATGTTCCACACAAGAGCTTGTTGATGCTTCAGACAATGCAATTACTGTTGCACAATTTTGGGCTGATATCGTTTAGTTTGTCATTTAAGATTTGTGTTACATTGTATTTATATTCTATCAACCTTTAGTTTGTTTCCTATGTTTCTTTCTGCTGTGCTTATGACTCGAAGTAAATAAATAAATAAATAAAATAGTAATGCTCTTGGTTCGTCAATAGTAATGCTCTCAAATATCATAGTTAAACATTTATATACAAATACACATGTAATTTGTGCGATCTATCTCGCAAGAAATGAGAGCCTACTGATATAACATCTACAACAATCACCAGAATATACTCTTCCCCCATCAAAATTTAAATGCTTAATTTCCAATTATTTAAGGTTGGACCTTGTAAAACTAAAATTACCTGAGTGTAAATGTAATTGTAAAAATGGTGAGAGACAGCAATCTGGCAAAAGGAATAAAAACCATTGCTAAACACTGAATCAGCAGCAATAAATAACACCACGGCTAACTAGTCAACCGGCAAAGACAATCACACATCAATAAAAAGGAGCATAGTGATGCATAGCACACCTCTAATTAAAATTCATGTGCCCCTCCCTTAAAATCCTTCAATATTGGCCTACTTGGATTGTAGTTTGTATTGACACACCCTATGTCACAATGGCACTTATGTTGCGACCAAGCAGTTCTATGGACTTGGTGTGTAGTTTTCTACCAGCAGGAGCACATGACAGCAAAGCGCTGGATGCATTTCAAATCTGCCACAAGCTATTTAAGATCATCCCATGCTTTACAGCGTGGTGAGGTGACAAAGAGATGTTATGGGTAATTCCCGATCCACTGGTCACAACAAAGCTTTGCCAGTGATATGGTCGTGACCAATAATAGTGAAAGAGGCATGATAGGGGTAAAGGGCAGATAAGTTCAATGTTTCCACTCCCTAAATTTAGTCTTTAAGGTACTACACAGAACTTCCCACTCAATATAGCACCTTTTATGAATACACATGGTGGCCACTCAAATCGGTCAACAATTTTCCAGGAGTTTTCCAGGAATTTTCCAGGAGTAATTCTCATTTTTCCCAGGTTTAAAAATCAGCGTGAGTGCGGGGGGAGGGGGGGGAGGGCTTTATCGGTTGCCTACTTCAAGACCAAAATAAAGCAGTTGTGTTTGGTTTACCTATACAGATGTTGACAAAAATTAGTGGCGATTCCTTTACTGATACGCAAGCCTACACATAAATGATTTAATTGTTGTTTTAAAAAAAACTTTGTGACTCAAATATCTGCTTTAAAAAAAGAAAAGAATGCCTCCTGCAATTTTATTGCGGTGAAGTTGTCTATACTCAATATGTTTTACAAAAATACTATCACGTGCTCTCCCACACAGAAACAGGTAGCCTGAGGAAATTTCTTTCATTACAGATAGAGTGCTCACCCAAAACCGCAGCGGGAGTATGATTTAAGATGGAAAGATTTTTATAATTTGCCTTGCTTCGAAAGACTTGGCACCTGTGAGACCGAGTTCTGTTTGTACACCAGAGCAGTGACCTGTTCATTTACATTACACCCTACAGCCAGTACGTAAGTCATTATCAGAAACACATTTTAGGAGGTAAAAAGTAATTCATCTGTAACATGTGTTAATGCTTAGCATCATTAAAATATATACTGAAAGTATGTATCACATTGTTAGACCAGAGCTGAATGCTATTAGAGTATTTTAAGGAAATGGGGGAGGGGGAAGGGGGGGGGGGGGGGGGGGGAAATTTGCCTTATTATGTAACTATTAATCTCACAATCATAAACCACAGGTTGTTTTGTTTGTGTTTAATTTTATTACTATAATTATTTTTTTTCTACACGTGTGATCCAAACCGACAGAGGTGACATTTCACCTCCAAGATCCCATATGCACTTGAACCTGGTCCACCTTGGTGGGAGGCAAGCAACTTGACTGCAACGTCTTCATATCCCAGGAATACCAGAGAGAAATGATCATCAGGATGGCCAACATAATCAAACAAATTGAGTAATAAAGAATACCTAGTCCACTTATGGTACAGGTCAACAAGGATCATTATCGGTTTATTTTCTCTCAAAAATATGCTTTATTCCACCCTTTCTTTAGAGCACTAACTGCCACTGTTCTCACCATTAATATTTCATTTGATATCAATTCAACGCTAGCATATCAACTTAGCTTTCAATGCAGCGCTATAAATATCAGCAGTTGTTCTTCTGATATTAAGAGTGGTTTTTTCACAGATTTTCAATGAATGATGAACAGTTGAGCAAGATTCTGATCATGCTACCCTCATCACCTGGACCTGGGGATGTGCTGGTCCAATGTCAAGATACTTGACCCTAACCTAGGTGGACCAGGTTCGATTCATGGTTAATGCATGTGAGAATTTCAAAGCAAAATCACCCTCATCTCCTAGACCTGGGGGTGTGATGGTGCAACGTCAAGTTACTTGCCCCTAACCAAAGTGGACCGCGTTTGATTCCTGGTTCTTCTTCTCCTCCTCCATCTCCTTCCCAGTGTTGTCCCGCTTTTTTGGTCATTGACCTCCATACTGTCCGGTTTCGTGTGTCAGCTGGATTTAGGCCGGTAACCTTCAAGTCACCATTTATTGTGTCTTACCAACGCTGCTTCGGTCGTCCTCTGGGGCGCAGGCCTTCAACCTCAAGATGAAGGACAGTGTTAGTAACAGTATCAGGCACGCACGCAGGGCATGGCCATACCATCGGAAACGTCTCTCCCTCATCTTGTCCACAATTGGGGCGACACCCATTTGCTCCCAAATTGTGTTGTTTCTGACATGGTCAATAAGGGAGATGCCCATTGTCCAACGGAGCATTCTCATTTCCATGGCGTGCAGGCGACGTTCGGAAATTTTGTCGGATGGTCGACATTCAACTCCATACAGCGCAACTGGCCGTACCACTGTCCGATATATCTTCGATTTGAGATGAAGTGGCATTTTCTTGTCGCTAAGCACAGCCGTGACCTCCTTCCACCGCAACCAGGTTGCGTTTATCCTGGCTCTTACTTCATTATTGAAGTTCCCATCACTCTGAAGACGAGCTCCAAGGTACCTGAAGCATTCTGTCTTGACTAGATTTTGTCCAGCGACTTGGATGGTACCGTCGTTTGGGTTTAACTCCAGATACTCTGTCTTTTTCACATTCAGACATAGGCCATACTGGGAGAGGCGGTCATTCCAGTCCTGGTTAATGCATGCGAGATTTTCAAAGCAAAATGTCATGCCCTAGATTCAGATTCCACATTAAAAGATCGTGAAATTAAAGGTCATGGACCTGAAAACCTTCACCTGCACACCATTGGCAGCAGTTGTCTATACTCCAATTTCAGCATGTCTTAATTCCAATAGCAAACCACAAGTCTCCTTAGGGAACCTGATTTTCCTAAGTGTAACAAAGCATGTTGGGATACCGTACCTATAGAGATTGTGGTTTTTAAAATTTGTAATATATATATGAAATGTGTCCAAAACAATATAACTGATCTAATCCAGGTCTTGTGGCCTTTACATTCAAATTTTAGCAGTTTTGAATTTGATGTGAAATTGCCTCAAAATGTGAAACTGCAAAACTATTCTTTTAAATTAAAATTTAGAAGAGTTGTATGCAGAGGAGAGGAAGAAGTGGATGGTAAAGTGGACAGAGATGATGGAGGAAGACAGTAGAGGAAATAAGAAAGTACTTTATGGGATGGTCAAAAGTAAGAGAAGAGGTCTGCGAGAGGATGTGGTAATGATGGACAAAAACGGAAATGAGGTACACAACAAAGAGACACTCAAGACAGTGTGGAAAGAGTACTTTGAGGATTTGCTGAATCCAAATGGTCATAGGGAGGAAGACAATGCATTGGAAGACGGAGAAAACAACACAGGAATGGAAAAGGACCTGACTTGGAGAGAACTGGAGATGGCTATAGACAAGATGAAAGGAGGAAGGGCACCGGGTGTGGATGAAGTGAGTGTTGAAATGGTGAAGGCAGCAGGGGAGGTTGGGAAACAGTGGCTGTACCGTGTGATGAGGGTGATATGGAAGGAGAAAAAGACCCCAGAAGATTGGAAGAAAGGATTAATTGTCCCAATATTTAAGAAAGGAAGCAGAAAGGAGTGCAGAAATTACAGGGGTGTCACACTCATACCTCACTGTGCCAAGATATATGAAAAGATATTAGAAAGTAGAATACGAGCCAAAGTGGAGAGAAAATTGAGAGAGGAGCAGTATGGATTCAGACCTGGGAGATCAACAGTGGATCTCATATTTTCAGTGAGACAGCTCCAGGAACACCACTATGAATTTGGAGAGGATCAGTTGATGGCCTTCCTGGACATCGAAAAGGCCTATGATAGTGTGTGTAGGGAGAAGGTTTGGGAAGCAATGGAAAACATGGGAGTGGAAAAAGGGACTGTAGGCAGAGTGAAGGAAATGTATTGTGGAAGTGTGAGTTGTGTGAAAGTTGGAGGGGAAAGAACAGACTGGTTCAGACAAATGAGTGGCCTCAAACAGGGTAGTGCGCTGTCACCCCTTCTCTTTATTGTGGTTATGGACGAGGTAATGACACGGATTGCAGGAAAGATAGGAGAAGATAAGATGAAAGCAATGGTGTTTGCAGATGATCTCATGGTCTGGGGAAACAAGGAGGAGGAAATTCAGGAGCAACTGAAGGCTTGGGAAGAAACAGTGGGAGAGTACAGATGGAAGTTCAACATCAGTAAATGTGAGATCCTGTTAACGACCAGGAAAAAGGACAGACCAATGAGTGGGATAACACTTGGAGGTGGACAGCTGAAGAAGGTGGAAAGTCTCAAGTACTTGGGAAGTCTAGTGGAGGAAAATGGGAGAAATGACAAAGAGATTACGGAACGTGGCAGACAGGCAGAAGCATTTCTGAGAAGCATTAGGAGCTTAGTGTGGAATAAAGATGTCCCACCAAAAAGCAAGGAAGTGTTATACTGTGACTGTTCCGGTCACAATGTTCCCAAACCCTTATTTGGTTGACTGCAAGAGAAGTCAGGTTAGGGTAATTTGTTCATACCATTTCTTTTCTTGTTCATCATCATCATCATTTAGGTTGTAGGATTTCATTTTATTTAGTGTATATATATCTTGTGTATCTCGGGGACTCAGTCAGGAATATTTCATTTAATTTGTATGGGAGATGTCAGTATACAAGACAGCGGATTGTGTAGGCAAGCTACAAGATGTTGCAACAGCAGGAAACTCTAGGCCAAATTTAGATTGGGCCGAGAATAACTTCCCTTGTCTTGAAGAAAGCTTTGTATAAATTGTGTAAGGTTCTGACGTCAGAGAAGAGTTTCGCGCCATGAGTTGTAAGAAATATACATGGGTTCGAGATTATTGGTGTATTTTGTATGGGTTGGAGGGTATCATGACCCTGGCGGAGAAAGGCGAAAACATGTGTTTACAAGATGAGAGGTGGGTTTTTTCGTGTCAAGCGGGGCTTCACTTCTATTGTAGCGTCTGGTTGGAAAGGTCACGTTCTCGTAATTTGGCGTAGGCCTATTTGGAGAAACAGTTTTGTTGAAAGCATGGCTTTCGAAAGTACTCGAAACGGCTACAAATCACAACGATGTTATCTCTGTTAGCACAATTCAAGTTGGGTACGGAAGCACATTCATTTCTCTCGCAGAGATGTGGCTATCTAAACCAGTCAACATCTCTAACCTCAAACCACGTGTGGAAAATCTTAGAAATGCTGGGGAGAACTGATCTATCGAGCATGTCTCGTAGATTATCTGCAAGACCGTCGATGAGTGAGTAACAAACATCTTTATATTCCAACATTCATTTTGGGTCACATGTTTTCGTCATTGCCGAGGAGAATTGAAGATAGGAAACCATACTCTGTTCGACGAGAGTCCCCGCCATATGTTTAAAGTTGATATTAATACACATATTTTGAAGGTTATAATTAGTTTTCTTTATAGGGATTACCTAATAGTTGAACGCCCAAATGATACCAGTTAGGTTGACCAAATGTGTGTCCAACACTCCACGACCCTGCCATTTCAATTGTGTAGTATATGATGAAGTACTTCCGATCAAAAATAGGAGGATGATTTTGGGAAGTTTTAAATCAGTCGCCCAAGGAGGGCTAGTAAAGAGTAACAACATAGCACCTCAACGTGGGGCAAGAGTAGGGAAACCTAGCAGGTATCATTAGGGCACATATGCACACAGCCGATAGACACCTTAGGAGTATTAGAGTTCACAGTAATTTGTTTTCTCTTATGGGGTATGTCCACATTGGACAATATGGAATTAATGTCTAGGGTTGCGAATAAATTAAAATAGTAAAATGTCAGTTAATCAGGGAACGGGGGGAAATAGTAGTGAGGAAGGTAAGGAACAGACAATGGGAGAATCGGATACCATTGCCTCCAATGAGTCGCAGCTGATCACTGAAGGTAGCAACTTAAATTTAAATGGGGGGGTTATGAACGATAGTTTGATCCAAATGCTACTGAGTGAAATAAAAGAGATTAAGAAGCAAGGAGAATCTATGAGTAAGGAAATTAAGGAGCAGGTAGGCTCTGTAAATGAGAAGGTAGAGTCAGTGACCAAGGAGATAGAGTCTTGGAAGGAATCTGTAAGTAAGGAAGTAAACTATTTAGGAGTATTTGTCAGTAAGGAGTTAGAATCTCTGGTAGAGTCTGTGAGTGAGACGTGTAAGTCCAGTAGGGAAAAGTTGGACAAGCTGGGAGAGTCTGTGAGTGAGACGTTTGAGCCTAGTGTGGATAAGTGGAGCAAGCAGGTAGAGTCTAGTACAGAGAAGTTAGAGTCCGGTATAGAGGCAGTGAACAAGCAGGAAAGAGAAGTGAAAGATCCTGTAAGTAAGGAGGTAGGAGAAGTTAGGCAGGCAGGTAGAATCTGTGAAGTTGTGTGTGGACGAAGCAGCAGAGAAGCAGCAGTTGGAGGGGACGGTAGGTGATAGTAGCGTAGACGAGAGTGAACAGCAGTTGGAGGGGACGGTAGGTGATAGTAGCGTAGACGAGAGTGAACAGCAGTTGGAGGGGACGGTAGGTGATAGTAGCGTAGACGAGAGTGAACAGCAGTTGGAGGGGACGGTAGGTGATAGTAGCGTAGACGAGAGTGAACAGCAGTTGGAGGGGACGGTAGGTGATAGTAGCGTAGACGAGAGTGAACAGCAGTTGAAAGGGACGGTAGGTGATAGTAGCGTAGACGAGAGTGAACAGCAGTTGAAAGGGATGGTAGGTGATAGTAACTTAGAGGAGAGTGAACGGCAGTGGGAGGAGACGTTAAGTGAGAGTGAACAACATTTGGAGGTGATGTTAGGTGAAAGTCAGCAGGGAGATTCTAGTAGACAGAATAAACGGGAGGTGGAAATAAGGAATTATAGAAGTAGAAAGAAACAGGATAAGGATAATATCAGCACAGGAAAACTATCAGAGGGGTGGGGGGCGTCAGGAAAGTGGCAACGAAAGAGTACAGGTGAACCAGAGGAGAAAGAAATAGGCATTATGCTGAATCAGGATATCAGTCGACCTTCATCGAGTGTATCATTTTGGCAGGTAAGTTTGAGGGAGATGAGTAGGAAGTTGGCAGCTTACAGTTTTTGGAGGGTTAAATTCAGTTTTTTTTTGGGATAGGCGATCAGGTGTGTTTCAGGGTTCTTATCTATCTTCAGTTTAGGGATTGGTTTAGTTTTTTTCATCTATTTCAGGGGCCTTTTAAGGTGGTTAAACGTATTGGTGAGTGTGCCTATAGTTTAACGGACCAGGATGGTAAGTCTGTCAGTACACATAATATTAGGAATCTCCGTAGATATCACTCTGTAAAATAATATGGCATGGACTCTTAGAGAATTAGTCAACATAACGTGATGGCATGACAAAACTCAAGAGATGTGACGAAGAATGCTAGCCAGCAAAGTGGCATCGAGTGTTAGATGGATAGATGGTATGATAAGGCCTGTGCAGGCAAATACCATGGCTTGTGAAGCGATAGGGTCTCATGATGAGACAAAGAAAATGAAGTGATAGACCTAAGACACTTGAGAGAAATCAGTGAGGCTAGGAAATGGACACAATAAGACATTCGAGAGAGTGAGAATGTGTGAAAATTTGACAAGTGTGTGTGTGTGTATATATGTCTTCCAGGGTTTATTTATGTAATAGTGTGTTCTTTGTGGTTTCAGTGTGTTTGAGTGTTTGTGATCCACACTTGTTTCACCCGTGTGAATCACATGGGGGCGTATTGTGACTGTTCCGGTCACAATGTTCCCAAACCCTTATTTGGTTGACTGCAAGAGAAGTCAGGTTAGGGTAATTTGTTCATACCATTTCTTTTCTTGTTCATCATCATCATCATTTAGGTTGTAGGATTTCATTTTATTTAGTGTATATATATATCTTGTGTATCTCGGGGACTCAGTCAGGAATATTTCATTTAATTTGTATGGGAGATGTCAGTATACAAGACAGCGGATTGTGTAGGCAAGCTACAAGATGTTGCAACAGCAGGAAACTCTAGGCCAAATTTAGATTGGGCCGAGAATAACTTCCCTTGTCTTGAAGAAAGCTTTGTATAAATTGTGTAAGGTTCTGACGTCAGAGAAGAGTTTCGCGCCATGAGTTGTAAGAAATATACATGGGTTCGAGATTATTGGTGTATTTTGTATGGGTTGGAGGGTATCATGACCCTGGCGGAGAAAGGCGAAAACATGTGTTTACAAGATGAGAGGTGGGTTTTTTCGTGTCAAGCGAGGCTTCACTTCTATTGTAGCGTCTGGTTGGAAAGGTCACGTTCTCGTAATTTGGCGTAGGCCTATTTGGAGAAACAGTTTTGTTTTTTTTTTTTTTTGTTTTAGCGTATGGCTTTTGGTGCCGGGAGTGTCCGAGGACATGTTCGGCTCGCCAGTTTTGTAGCTGCTTCGAGACGGACACCCAATGGGTGAGCTACAAGTACCGTTGGGGAGGGAAGGAGGGAAGTTGGAATGTAAGGACGAGGAGTTGGAAGGTAGCGGCTGTGGCCTATAGTTAGGGACCAACCCCGGCATTTGCCTGGAAGGAAGATGAGAAACCACAGAAGACCATCTTCAAGGTTGCCGGCGGGGGGATTCGAACCTCCTCGCCTCCCGGATGTGAGCGACTGCCATCAGTCATGCCGTAACCACCACGGCTAACTCACCCGGTTAACAGTTTTGTTGAAAGCATGGCTTTCGAAAGTACTCGAAACGGCTACAAATCACAACGATGTTATCTCTGTTAGCACAATTCAAGTTGGGTACGGAAGCACATTCATTTCTCTCGCAGAGATGTGGCTATCTAAACCAGTCAACATCTCTAACCTCAAACCACGTGTGGAAAATCTTAGAAATGCTGGGGAGAACTGATCTATCGAGCATGTCTCGTAGATTATCTGCAAGACCGTCGATGAGTGAGTAACAAACATCTTTATATTCCAACATTCATTTTGGGTCACATGTTTTCGTCATTGCCGAGGAGAATTGAAGATAGGAAACCATAGTCTGTTCGACGAGAGTCCCCGCCATATGTTTAAAGTTGATATTAATACACATATTTTGAAGGTTATAATTAGTTTTCTTTATAGGGATTACCTAATAGTTGAACGCCCAAATGATACCAGTTAGGTTGACCAAATGTGTGTCCAACACTCCACGACCCTGCCATTTCAATTGTGTGGTATATGATGAAGTACTTCCGATCAAAAATAGGAGGATGATTTTGGGAAGTTTTAAATCAGTCGCCCAAGGAGGGCTAGTAAAGAGTAACAATACAGAAGCTACTATATCCCGATACTGACCTATTCTTCAGAAACGTGGACAATGAAGAAAAGAGACATAAGCAGAATACAGGCAGGTGAAATGAAGTTCCTGCGAAGTAGGATCGGAGTAACAAGAAGAGACAGGGTGAGGAATGAAAAGGTCAGGGAAATGGTGAAAGAGGAGCCCTTGCAAGGTAGGATTGAGACGTCAAGACTGAGGTGGTATGGACACTTAAAGAGAATGGATGAGAAGAGGATTCCCAAGAGGATACACGAGATGCAGATGCAGAAGAAACGACCAAGGGGAAGACCAAGAGATAGATGGCTGAAAGGAGTGGAGGAATGTGTCAAGAAGAGAGGCGAGAACTGGACCAGAGTGACAGCGGAGAGGTGGTGGGAAGAAAGGACTAAGTGGCGAGGCTTATGTTCCAAACAGACCCAGCCTGGGGCTGGAAACTGTACAAGATGATGATGATGATTGAATATTAATAATAATCATCATCAATTTCCGTTTTCCAGCTTGAGCCAAGTCGAAGCAAATATGGCACCCCTCCACTCTACTCTGTCTGTCCACCATCCTTCCTCAACCACTGAACACCACTCCAAGTTCCGTACTCTCACACTGTCCTTCACCAAATCCATCCACCGTACTCTAGGTCTTCCTCGTCCTCTCTTTCCAGTCGTCCATCTCTCCATCACTTGTTTCGGCATTCTTTCATCATTCATCCTTTTCACATGTCCAAACCATCTCAATCTGTTATGCTCCAGCTTATCATTCATTTTCTGTACATTCACTTCCTTTCGAATGTCTTCTATCTCTCCTAGTCTTCTGTACCATACACTCCAGGAACTTAATTTCGTCTGCCTGTATTTTACTTTCATCTTTCCTTGTCATCGGCCAAGTTTCTGCTCCATTCGTCATTATTGGTAAGCAATAGGTATTGTACATCACTTCTTTAGCCTTCAGTGGTATGTCTTTATCCCAAATTAGACTCCAGACCTGATGATAGAAAACACTCCCACATTGTACAGTATTCTCTTGTTGATCTTCATAACCAATCTTGCATTTTCTATCAATTCACTTCCTAAATATTTGAAGTGCTCTACTACTTTCTATTTTAACAATCTCTTTTCCTTCTTTCGTTACTCTGGTCATTACCATTGTCTTACTAATATTATTAATAATGTAACAAATTGCAAACAGAGAAGAAAAAAGGATTCTGAATAATCAACATGTAAGAATTACACGAAAAACTATGTAACAAAACAATATGTAATTGATGAAGAAAGGGCAGCCAGAATGAAGAGGTTTTGGAAGAGGAGGAAGATAATGACAGCTAAATTCTCTGTCAATTCTTGGATGACTTAAATGTATTTCACAGTGTTATTCACAATGGTCCGTGTTGACGAAATTAATCAAACGAAAGATTTATAGTCCACCTTTTCAATACAAGTTTATAACATGGTTATAACAGGTTCATGTTTCGGAGGTGCTCCTCCATCAGCCTTTCGATATTAAATATTAGAAACTTTACATACTGTACAAAATATAACAATTAATATGAAGAAAAACATTAATATAATGTATATCACCAAATAAGAAAAGAATAGAAAGATAGGATATGAATAATATTTAAAAAAATGATGCACATGATTTAAAAAAAGACCTGTCCTAGTTCTCATATTAAGGGGAGAATCCACTGAAAATTTTAACTTCTCTCCTATTGCATCGATTTCAAATTAATTTTGTGATCATATATATCACGTAAATATGTAGCAATTTCTATGATTTGAACGCCATAACTTGAATGGTTTTTGAACGATTAATTTTTAATGTGGTTTTTAATGGCATTTTTGAAAACCAACTTTTGGTAATCAGATATCAATTTTTACATTTCAATTTCTTCAGACACAGTAACAGGACATAGTGTAAGAGTTCTGTGCATTTATTTGATGACAATGTTTGTTTATTTACCCTTAGTTCATTTTTTAAATTTCAAATTTTTTTCCAAAAAATTTGTACATAAAAATCATAAAAAATCATTGAAACTGCACATCATTTAATATTAATGTACAGAAGTATGCAAATACCTCATGAATACTTCCTACAAAAATGTAATTGAGATTGGTTAATATTTAGGATAAAAAGTTGGGATTGAGTTAGAAAAACAAATTTTCAGGAAAATGGATTTTAACAAAATGCTAGCTAGTTCAAGACACATACCCATTAAAATTCTCCAGGACCATATGTTTTGCCAAGAGCCAACTTTGGAAAAAAAATATCCGATTGGTGAGAAGCTGACAGCTGTCAGTGGGCCAAGCCGCCCTCATGCAGTCCATACATCAATCATTATTTAGACATTTATAATTCGAATAGAACCAAATCTTTCTGGGATCTAAGAGAAAACACTCCAAGGGTCTGAAATAGGCAAAAAAAAATCTTTGAAAAAAATTGAAGTTTTGTGGTGGAGTCTCCCCTTAAGATTGCTTTTTTACTATTTCTGACTGTCAGAATAATATAAGCACATTAACAAACATAGTATGAACACTCATTGTCCACTTAAATTGAGATCGGTGCACTCTGAGGTGTATGGGTAAAAAACTATAGACACTTAAAAAAAAAAATCTACATAAGGACCATGTACCTGTAGTAACCATGTTATAAACTTGTATTGAAAAGGTGGACTATACATTTTTTCTTTGATTAAATGTATTTGGTTTGATTTTAAGTGCTCCAATGTGGGCGTAAACTATCGTAAACTATGTGAATAAAAATTAAGTAAAAAGCTTAGAAATTTTAACCTCGGATTTTAAAAATTATACACTGCTCAACAAATTATACGCTGATGCTGCCATACAGGAGTAGAACCTCTTACCCCAAGATAAACTTGATGGTCTCATTCAGAACATGCCGCCTCCGTGTGCGGACTAATAATGACTGATACTGATTATCATGAGATACAGATTTTCAATGTTTCTATTTTCAAAAGAGACACTTGGAAGAGAGTTTGCTTTGTTTTGGAACCGTTTCATTCTCATCTAACCACGATGGTTATTGTTTACAGATATTTAGTTTGTTAATAAGTTGTTGTATAAACCTCAATGGGTTTACTATAAGAAGTCATTGTAGTAAAATATATATATTCCAATCTTTTGTTGAGCCGTGTATTAGGGGTGTGACCACTATGGTGTGACAATTTCACAAGTATATAAGGTAATTAAACTATTATTTACTCTTCACTTACCTATATCTAATCTCTCCAATTCCAAATTCAACCAGACCTTAGGGATTTTGAAGTTTGAACCATCAGTTTCAGGCTTTGGATTCATCCGCAACTTGACCAATGAATTGATTGGGCCAAGCACTATAAAGTATACATGAAAACAATAATGAATTATTAGAACACCACAATTTAAAAAATAACCACATTTAAAAATACATCAAGGAGAAAGATGGTTCATAATGAAAAAATAAAATATTTTTTTTCCCAAAGATGCACAGGAGCCAACAATGAACCAAAGTGCACAATTTTACTCAACAAATGAACAATTCATAAGCTGCATATCCAGTGGCAGTTGGTGGGAAGAGGGAATAGGGTAAAAGACTGCCTTATGTCTTGAGATAATGGGATGCATGTATCATTCATCACACATGCTACAGTTTAGTCACTCCAGAGAACCTCACATTCACCTCGGTAGTAATTTTATTAATACAGCCAATGGCCATTAAATTATCTTTTCAGGACGGGTCAGGGAAGTGATTATGGAAGGAAATCGGCCATGGACCTATTGAAAGGAACCGTCCCAGCATTTTCCTAGTGGTGAAAATAGGAAACCACAAACCATTTTCAGGACGGCCGAGGTGGGATTCGAAACCACGCTCCCCTGATGCCAGTGAGGCACAAGGTAGCGCATTAGCGCTCTCAGCCACCACGGCCTATACCTCGGTATTAAATAAATAATAATAAACCATTTGAAAAACTTCATGAGAACAAAACAGAACAAGCCAAAGTGTATACGAGGGTGGGAAAAAATTGGAAGTGCCGTTCTCACAATGTTATCGGCAGTACATGGAGCATCTTGGATGTCTTCGTTCGACCCCCACTTCCCTTGTTGCAATCAGCGGGGAATGACCAGGCAAGTTAACCGTAGGGATAGGACTTATCCAGTCTTGAATCTCTGCTATACCCTCCACTATTGAAATCTGGTCAGTGCTTGAGCCTGGCAATGACCACACAGCGAGCGCTCTTGTATTGTTAGCACTCTTCACCTTCTTTAATACAGATCAATAACCTTTATACAGTAGTGCCACAGGGCCAATATATCGGCCGAGGGAGCTCCTGCTAAGAATGCCACCGGCTGATCTATCAGCCCCGTTTCTCTACATTTTTCGTGTTTTTTCCAGCCATGCAGCGCTAACATTGTTTTAACAAAGACAACGTAGGTATCATTCTCTCTCAGAATATATCCATGTGTTTAAGTTCTGTGAATAACTGGAAAGTATTCTTTGAAAAGGTTGCAGTCAGCTGGCTTCCCATGTGCGTTATCTTTTGAAGTATGTTCATGATCTTACCTGGAGCTAATAAAGATACGTGGTGATAAATATTTTGAACGAAGGGGAAATAAAATGAGGTTTTAACGCTGAGTCAAGTGTGTGAGAGTGAATTTTCGAGTGGCGACGACGACTTCGATTCTGCTGACGACAATCCACCTAATGACTCAGTACTCTATATACATACCTTTGAATAAATCGATTGTACTCTAACCCTATTTGATATAATTACTCTAAACTTGAGATAATTATACAAAATTCAATAAGTATTAACATATATACCACCAAATATACTAATATATATATTTGACTTTTAATCAATACGGAACCATGATTGATTGTACGAATACCAAATATACTATTCAGATTGTGTAGGCTGTCAAAATTATATTAACATTTTCATTTTTTTTTTCAAACAGAAATATATTTTGAAATAATTTTTATTAACACAAATGAAGCAAAAATATTGGTTGGTTTCTTAGTTTAGGGGAAGCGACAATGTGGTCATGTAGCCCCGTGTACTTTGTGCGTGTGTAGAATCTGTCTGATAACTGGTGTTTTGTGATGACTGTATTAGTGTGAGTTTAATTGCTATGACTGTATTAGAGTGAGTTATCTGTTTTTAATTCAAGTTAGATCTGCAGACGAAAATAATTAGTTCCTACTTTCGCTACCAAATGCTATCATCCACGACACCTAGCTGTGAACTTCGCTACTACTAGATGCCGTCGCAACCAGCGCCTGGTGACGAACGTCGGAACTTAAGAGCATTATAACCTACAATTTTTTCTTCACACAAGTTTAGTTAGTGGAAGGTTCTTTTACATGCCATAAATCTATGATATGGGCCCGCCGGCTTTACTTCCCCTCCGAAGGAAGGCATACTGAGGTATTTTTAATGCTCTTAAAAAATCCGAAGACTTCGGCCAGGTTTGAACCCGTGACCTAGGACATAGAGACTCAGCATGCTACCAACTACGCCACAGAAGCCGTCTCAAAAATATGAATTATTTATTATCTAGTACAGTAACAATATGTTTACTTGGTACAGAAAAAATAACATTCTAAGTTGAAAAATAGAAGGAGGAGGTCATTCTTATCAAACACTTGTATTTTCTCTAAACATGGCATGGCAATTTTAGCATAACCACTCATTAATTGACTGGCATCAAAAGGTTAAACAACTAGATTTCATGACTTATTAAATAACAGAACCATTACTTGTAGGAGGGAACAACATAAAACCCATAAATAACAGAACCATTACTTCCTATGCATGTAGGAGGGAACAGCCTTTTACTACTAAATTATCATCCATCACTGAAAAAACCAGTTCGTTGTAAAACACTCTTATGACAAGCCACCACTGTGCATGCCAGAAATGTAAGCCAAAAAGCAGTAAACTGAATCATTGAAATTATTACAGAAACCCCTACAAATGAGAGTTCAGAAGAGCATGATAATTTTTCCCGGTCAAAGGGAAGTGCAATGGATCCTCACACAATAACGGACTCTGCTCAGGACCCTGGCTCTCCTTCTGAACTAAAAAAAAAAAAAAATGTTCCTTTATCTAGGAACAGCTTTGTCATCAGTCATATGTGTACCATTGGTACGACCAGTCACGGCAAAATTAAAGATATTCTTCGCAAAATACCCTGGAAACCCTGAAAATAAATGTGAAACTCTCCCACACCCAAATATGAACAAATATCCAAAATTCATTGGAAAAAATAAATTTCATTATATGGTGAAATAATCTGATAATCAACTTGTGTGGCACCCCATAGGCCAAGTGTAGAAATCCTCGAGGCAAGTTCCCCAGTGTAACGTGTTTTTCGAGGGGTTTTATGCAACTGGCATAAGTCAGTAGGAAGCCATTCTATATTTATTTACGCGGCAAATTGTTCAGCCAAGAGAATTTTTCATGTTAATTTATTATTATTATTAATTTATTATAATTATTATTAAGATATTTTCGGAGCATTTTATAAAAATTATAAGCATACAGATAGGTTTTCTATGTCTTAGAAAACGCTATCAAGCAAATTATTACGAACGACGATATCATAGAAAATTATCTGATTACGGAATTTTACGGAGTTTTCGTCAGTTAGGGTATATCGAGAGACGTGACTCACTGGGATTTCAAATACACGCTGATTCCTGTCGAGAAGTATTACGCAAGGTCTAGAAAAGGCGAATTGTAGAAACGGAACTCTCGCGCGCCGAGTGTAATGAGGCAGAGGAGGGGAACTGGCGGCGTGCTCAGCCAATCAGCGGAGACAACGTAAGCTGGAAGTTGAGACTGGAGTGGGGGAACCGACAGGTGAATATATCGTTCGACGCGCCGTGAGACAAGGACTATCTGTGAAATACTTGTGGAGTATGGTTATACGCGGGGGACGCTCCGATGTTCCATGGAACGGACAATCTGTGAAATAATTGACGAGTATGGGTGCGCGTGCGAGTGGCTCCGATGTTCCGTGGAACGGACAATCTGTGTAGAACTTGCAGTGTACGGTCGCAAGTGCGTGACGCTCCGATGTTCAGTGGAGTTAGCGACGAACTTTTGTAAAACGTAACCAGTGCGGTTTTACGAGAGTTTGGGTCCGAGGTACGGACCATAGAATTATCTAATCTACCAGAATATCATCAAATTTCGACGGAGATGACGACGTCCAGGAGACTGTGGGAAGCACACAACATCAGCAAGTACGAGGGAAATGCCGTGGCAATTTCCAATGGTAAGCGCAAATGACGCAGAAATACGCAATCTCTCATTTTTCTTTGTTTTACATTTCATATTTCAGTAACTTCATAGCTTGGAAATAAGAGTAAAATCAATTTATCTGACTCCGTTTTCACGTAATTTTCTATCGGTAATATTAAAATCACAACGCTCCAATTTAAATTTTATAGTTATTATTAATTTTGCTATTCTTGTTTTATATAATAAATTCATTTCTTTTACAATGCAATCTTTGCTTTCAGTAGGTAGCATTAGATATAGACCAATTCCTTCTCCTGATACAATTGTTTGTTGGGTTAATGATCAAATCATACCACGATCTGAGTGAATAGAGTCTTGAATGTGTTCTGCCAGAGCTAGACGTTGTTAAATACAAATTTAGATTTCAACATTGCATTGAGGTCTTGGCGCCCATTAAAACAACATAGCTTAGGCAAAGGTAAACAATTACATTTTCTCCCAACAGTGTGGGCTAGCGAAACTGTTACATTTGTCGCTACCAACATGGGGCACTAATAACTGCTACACCAGTACCGTGGGAGAACGAGCCTAATATCGCTAACGTCGGCAAGAATTACAACGCTGGTGTTCATGCAGCATTTGTTTCCAAAACGAAGTACCAATGTAAGTACAAAAACATTGTAACTTTGCTTATGGCAAAATTTTCACTTTGTTTATGGCAAAATTTTCACTTTACAAGACTTTTACGATGGTGCGCCCAATTGGACTTGGACGGGCCTAGGCACCAGCGGCTGGTGAATGGGACTCGGGATGATTCGGAAAGAAACCATTAAACAGAGAAAATGTTTGGAAAGCGTAAAATAAAAATTTTGTGTGTGAATCAAATATGGGGAGGTTTGGATTCCTCCCCTTTTATTACAGTAAAGGAACTATGTGAGTTGAAACGACATTACTGGACTAATTTAAAATGAGTTAAATCATAAAATTTAAATTCCATCATTTCATTTATTAATGCTGTACTGTTGATCACGGGGTAGCAGCTCCGGTGGCGTAGTTGGTAGCATGCTGAACTGCTGTGCCCAAGATAGCGGGTTCAAACCTGACCTTAGTCGTCGGATTTTTTTTAAGAGCGTTAAAAATCCTTCAGTATGCCTTCCTTCAGAGGGGAAGTAAAGCCAGCGGTCCCATATCATAGATTTATGGCATGTAAAAGATCCTTCTACAGACTAAACTTGTGTGAAGCTAAATTGTTAGCTTAAATTTCGTCGGAACGCTCTATGAAAGTACCAACATTCACCACTAGGTATCATTGATATCTGGTAGCGAAAGTTGGAACTACTTGAAATTGAACGGAACTTGTAGCTCAACCTAAGGGTGTCCACTGGAAGCAGCTACAGACTCAGGCGAACCGAACATGTCCTCGGGCACTCCCGGCACTAAAAGCCATACGATAAATAAATCACGGGGTAATATAAATTGGTGTTCGAACGTAGTCGATAATATGGATGTTCTATTCTGAGGTTAAGTTTCATTTAAATGTTTGTATTTAACCCTCTTAGTGCCAAGCCATTTCCTGAAATACTTGCCAAGAATGCCAAGCCATTTTCAAAGGTCATGCAGACTATTCGAAAAAAAATCATAAATACCACATTTCCAACGATATAATTATTATTTTTGCTTTGCATTATAACCAATACCTCATTCTTTCATACATTATGTTCATAAAAGTAAATACTGCATTTAACCCTTTTTAATTGAGGTTATTCTCATAATTATTCAATTTTTTTGAAATAATCAGTTTTGAGCCTAAATTAAGGACACCTAAGGGTCATATTCGGAAAAAAAAACTACGTTTCCAGCTGTAGAAAGTTCTTAGATTCATCTGTAGACAGAAAAAGTCAACTAGAAGAAAACAACTGCGCCCAATTTTGGCGGGAACGCGCGTGATTGGGGGAGCGCAAACTGAGAGCGCGAATACAAACTCAAACCTATCGCGTAACGGACTTCGAAAGAAAAAAGTAAACACCGGACAGGCAAGCTTGAATCCTCACCTTTCCAACGGTATGAAATAATCACGGACATATGCCTACAGAAATCTATAAATATAAGATAAACAGCGCGCCGATTCAATCGGCTTTGGCACTTTTGGCGCGAGCAGCGAGAGCCGATCTGATCGGCGCGTGGAACTGAGAGGGTTAAGAGCTTTGGGAGTTGAAGTCGTTACTGGATGAATTTAAATTGAAATGTAGTTATCCGAAGTTTGAAATAGGCAGTCTTATGTGCTCCGACCACGAGCGCACTTATAGAAGAACACCAGTTTAATAGTTCTTCTTCGTCGCGAATGGGTCTCTTAGGACCATGCGGAATCAACAATGGTTAGCCTTTCTTGCGGCCCAGTACTCCTTCATAAGCAACGAATGGGTTTGCTTCCGTTGTGCAGACCAGATATGGTTGTATGGCCGTCTTTCTTCCTCCTCGAAACCCCGTGTGAGTGCAAGTGTTCTGATGACATTTTGGTCTAGGAGATTTGGCGATCCTAATTCTTGCAAGTCTTTTTCAGTCTGTTTGTACCAATTTGATCTAGTTGTTTTGTTTTTCAAGTATGTGTGAATTTTGTGAGTTAGTCTATTTGGGTCCATTCTTTCCAGGTGCCCCAAGAATTGGATTCGTCTCATACGCATTTTGTCTGTGATTTTGGAGATGGTTTTATATATTTCAGCATTTGGCTTTGGAAGATGAATACCATCTTTGATTCTCAGCCCTAAGATTTTCCTAATTATTTTACGTTCCTTCACTTCCAACTGATCTCGAAGTATTCTATGTTGAAGAGTGAGAGTTTCTGAAGCGTAGAGAGCTTCGGGCCCGATCACTGTTGTATAATGTTGAATTTTGTATTTCCAGGAAAGACTCTTTTTGTTGTAAGTATCTTTCGTTAACTGAAAAGCAGTTTCCATTTTTTGAATTCTTGTTGTAATGGACCTCTTTTCATTACAATTGTCGGTAATCCACCCAAATATTTAAATTCCTTCACACGAGATATATGGTCAGTACCAATTTCAATTTCAGATGGGGCATTCTTTATATCTGTCAAAAATTTTGTTTTATCAAATGAGATTTGCAATCCAATTTTCCTTGCTTGTTCTTGTAGAAGTTCAAGTTGGTACTGCGCTTCAGAGATGTTTTGGGCAATTAATGCCATGGATCTTCTGCGGTCCAAACAAATAGTTGGTTGCGATTGTTGAAATCTGGGCCGTTTAATTATCTTCGAGGGGGATTATGTGGTCGTTTGAGTGATAGGCCTTTGGTAATGTGTTTATTTGATTTTTTGTGATGTGTAGGTTTGTTTGACCATCACCAAGAAGCTTCGTGCTTTTCCATTCATTTGTGCTTGGCGAGGACAGAAACTTCCTAGTGTGTGTGTTAAGTGGTAGGTGTTAAGCGATGTATTTTAGATAGGCCTTTTAAAGTATTATGTGCAGGGTATTCTGTGGTGACAGTTTCGATTATTCTTGTACTTAGTCGCGTGGGATGTCTTCTTGTTGCTTTTGGTGTTCTGTTATTTCTTTGCATTTGGGAGGAGAGGTATGTTATTTCTACTTGTTGGGCTTTCCATTCCTTAGTTCTGTGTAATTAATTTTAGTCTAAGCGTACTGTGTGAGTGAATGTGCCGGCTGAATAATTGGGATCTTCTTTTCAGGTTAGGTTAAGTTTTGCGCCTTGCTCGAGTAATATTTTTGGTCGTCGAGTCTTCTTAGTAAATGATCCAGGCAACGCAAAGAAATGTGATTCAAGAGAAAATTAACAACCAAATTGAAGTAAATATAATTGGATGCGACGTAGTTTTAAGATCACTATATTTGTAATTTGTTCTATTAGAATATATTTTTATTATGTTAAAACTAATAATCATCTATAAAGGGAACAGAATTCCGCCTGATCAATACAACACTGTTGTATTGATCAGGCGGAATTCTGTTCCCTTTATATTTGACTTTTAATCAATACGGAACCATGAATGATTGTACGAATAATAATCATCTTTTAGTTAGCTGACAATCCCTAGGACACCTGTATTCTTCTTCCGGCCTCTAGGATTAGGGTCCCCGCCACTCATCCCAAGTGGGGGTGCAATATATATATATATGGAATGTCTGCTAATCTATTTTAATGTGGTGACTGAAGAAATGTGTTAGACTGTATTTTTCATATGACTAACTATGGACATATAAACAATTCACCTTGAGCTAAGGGTTAAGTCAGTTCTGGTCCTGGAGAGGACCAATGTTGTGGCATCTTGACAATGAATTATGGAGTGGAAGGATTAGCCAACACTACGTCATTGCCCAGGGAACATCCAAAAGTTGTATTACTAAGCTATCTTTGGGGAGGTTCCTCCTGCATTCCAAATGTAATTGCAATTCAAGTGACCTAATGTTGGTCTGTTGTAATTTAGACCAACGAAAGAAGAACAATTTGCCAGCAATGCACATCGAATGACACAGCAAACTGTATTACCAACAATAAATATGGCAGATTGAATGTACCAAATGTTGTGTGTGTAACTGATGATTTAGTGGTATGTACAGTGAAACCTCACTTAAGGCCCGTATCACACGACACTCGCTGTCAAGGAAGCTGTTGTGATCGCTGGTACAAAATCCTGTATGATTCTGTTCATCCTCGTCAGTACACCTGCTTTTATGACTGAAGTGTATCACACGCTAGCATTTTGTGCGCCAAGTTGTAAGAAATAAACATGGAGGACGGTTGTAATTTGGGGGTGAAATTTACAGTTTATTCGCATTATTAACGCAAAGCTCTCCTGAAACTTGCTTTAATACATTTGAAAACATGCCTGGTACTGAATGAATGCATTCCAATCAATATTTAAGATTCAACTGTAATAATTGGATATTTATCCATATGCGTCAATAAGAAGCGTAAAAAAAAGCTAGTGAGTCCGTTGGTAAAGTATGAGAGTGGTATCGTGCCCACTCGTTTTGAAGATCCCGGGTTCAAGGCTATCCAACGGCGAACATATTTACTTCTTTTTAATTATTTTATTATATCCTCCCTACATCGCACAACAACATTTCAACTTAGTTTTGTGTACATAACCTACGAGGACGACAGTAAAGTTGTTTCTCTCATTCAAAATTCAATTTTCCCTAAAAACTGTTCATAACCATGGACGGATAATATTCGTGATAACTATTAGAATTTTAAGAGTTAAATATTTACCCCAGAATAATAATATGACACGTTCTGTATTTACTGGATTTCACACAGACGCCGATTAAAGAAAATATAGTTTCATTCTAATGTATTTATTCATGGGCTACCCACATAATAAATCTATTTGTTAATGTACCCCTAGGATCTCTACCAGAACGAGAAAAGCAATCCGATTGGTTGTTGTACTCAAACTTCCATGAAAACTGCCAGCAAAAATGGCACCTGTTCAATTTCGTGAGGTATATGGAAGCTATCATGGAAGGCAGAACCTAGCATGGAAGGTACAAATCACACGGTGCTAGACGTGTCTATACCAGGGTGTATACTCGTACTGGTAGAAGCTTCCATGCTAACGAGTGTCGTGTGATACAGGCCTAACTGACACTCCTCTAAGGCGGACACCCCTTCATAATGGACAATTTTCTAGATCCGTGACCAAGCCCCTATTTAAGTATAATAGTAATTAATCTCTCTTATGCGGACAGTCGCTATTAAGAACACTGACATCCCGGCCGCATTTTAAAAAATCAACCAACCTCTCTTAGCGGACACTTGTTTTGAAAAGACATCGCATCTCTGTGGGTCTATTAGTCTTGTATGAACATCCTGTTGTGTGAATGTACAGTACTTTCGACACATCCTGTGCTTCCTGGAAGACAGTTAGCGCTGACCTTCCCTTCCCCTATTTTCTGCACTGCTCCAAAAATAAACTTAGGCTTAACGGTATCTCTTTCATTGTTCTCTCGAACCTAAAAAGGTCGGGCTAAGGGAATTCATACTTTCACTATCTGGTCAGTTTTACCGTGAAACTTCAGAAATATATTGTAAGACCTGTGCTTTACAGTAGCAAGTGAGTGCATTTGAAATGGCTCCTCGTAAAAGTTTAACTTTAAAAGAGAAAGTAGACATCGTAGATTATCACAAACATGAGAAATGTGGTGTACGGAAACCATGTGAAGTGTTTAAGATTGGAAAGACACAAGCAGCAGAAATTGTGAAAGAACAAGAAGAGATAATTAAGGTATGGCGTCTTAATGGTAATGAGCTGCAAATTAGACAATTTCAAATTGGTAATGGTGCTGTTATCGATAAGTCAGAACTTCCCTGTGTCCGGACCAATGATACCAGCCAAAGCATTGGATTTCGCAGCAGAATTAGGTATCGGATATTGCAAAGCCTCGAGCGGCTGGCTCGAGTATTTCAGAAAGCAATTTGCGGAGAATTCTCCACTGTTGATATGGATAATGTTTCAAGCTGGGAAGAAAAATTGCCTTCCATCACCGACAGCTATTCGCCGGAAAACATTTTAAATGCGGACAAAACTGAACTGTTTCACCGCGCGTAACCCTACGTTTTCTTGTAAGTACACATACTCCACAAGTGCATGTGTCAAAATGCAATCATTTTCTTTAACCTCTCTATAGTGGACACCACTCTTTAGCGGACAGTATTTACGGTCCCAAAGGTGTCCGTTATAGAGAGGTTTCACTGTATTACACTTTGCCCAGTGCGGCAGCCCATAACTGATTTTTACATTTTAAGAAAGCGTGAATCCCTGAGATGTAACTAGTCTTGAGAAAGGTAGATGGAGAGCACTCCCTATGTTTAGACCTGATTAAATGCTTTACAGAAAAAATCTCTGTAGATCTCTCTCCAAGAAGCAGAAGTTGGGCTGAAATGGAAATATGTAGTCAGGAGAGAGATTTACGAATGATCCTCAATAAGATGGACAAAATAACTGAAGAAGAATATAACATGAAAATAAAGACAAAACAAAAATTTTAGTATGCATTAGACATAAAAACCAACATACAGAAATAAAATTAGGGTATGAAACATTACAGGAAGTGTGTGAATTTGCTACGAGGTAAAAACATTAGCCATATTGGGTAATGCTTTAGTTCTACATATTAACTTCGTTATCTTATAAAATTGTTTTGACACCTGTAATATTTAATAACTTTTGAATTTACTTACTTAGGAAGTAAAATCACAAATGATGGAAGAAGTTGAAGAGAGATAACAAGTAGGATTGCTCAAGCTAGGAATGCTTTTAACAAGAAGAACCTGTTTACAGCAAAAACCATGTCTTAATGTGATATGGTTGAAATTAAACCGGATCAGGACGAATTCTGGTGTTTGTGCGAACTCTTTGTTCAAGTGGGACAGGTTACCCTCTCCAAAGTGTGACTGTGGAGCCGATATTAGGACTGTCCTCTAAGAGCCTATGGTGGTAACATAATGTATTTTAACCGGTAGTGGTGGCCGAGAGCGCTAACGCGCTACCTTGTGCCTCACTGGCATCGGGAGAGCGTGGGTTCGAATCCCACCTCAGCCGTCCTGAAAATGGTTTTCCTGGTTTCCCATTTTCACTACCAGACAAACGCCGAGGCGGTTCCTATCAATAGGTCCATGGCCGATTTCCTTCCAATATCCCTTCCCTGACCCGTCCTGAAAAGAAAAGTACACGGCAATTGGCTGCATTAATAAAATTATAATGGATTTTATGTTCGACCCTGACTATTATATGTCAGAAAACTGTACTATAATGAGGCTCATTATAACACAATTTTTCATTATGAAACAGTTTCTCCCACCAATCAGAGCTCAAGAAACAGTTGTTTGACCAATTAGATGCGCTGAGTTCCACGGCCTTCTAATTTAAATTTCACTGCCTGGCCTAGTGTCATAGTAGACAAAAGTACACAACGCAAATATAAGAAGATACGAGATGTGATTCCTACTACAATGAATGAAATGAATGAATAAAGTTTCAATGTTCTAGTGCATCCAGTTACAGAGACATTACTCATAAAAGTATTTATCATACTATTTTCTAAGAACTTCTTATACACAGTTTTGAACATTCTGAGCAAGAGTGATACCGAAAGTCCTGCATATTGCTGCAAAAAAGGTCTGGGAAAGAACAGTAGACAACCCTTGCCACCTTGATGGTAACTGATGGGATGTAATGGGAGTAGTTTCAGGAACTTACAACAAAGTGGTTATTTAGCCCCGCATAGCTTTGTGGGTATGTCTGATCACTGTGAAGCATACATGGCCTTAAGTTAGGTATTTGTCTGGAGAAGAAGTGGGGAAACTACTATTTCTAGGAAAGCTTAGGTGGGGATCTAAACCATCTCTTCTCAGTGCTGCACAACAAGTGTACCCCATTCCAGCCCTCAGACCAGAATTAAATTATTTGGCAGAGCTTGAATTAGAGCCCAGACCTCAGGGTGACAGCCACTACACCATAAGGTGGTCTGGAAATAATGGATCATTACAATTACAAAACTATAGGGCTGATTCCAGAGAATAGTCCACCCAATTAGGAAAAAGTAAAATGGAATGTAAAAACTCTGCAATAAGTTTTCATGATAGATAAAACATGAAATTTTATTAATTTTATGATATGTATTCATTTGCTGATGTATTTCAGTTCTTAATTGAGTGGTTAATTGAACCTTTATGTCAGTCTAAATTCATTTGAAATTTCTCCATGGTTTTAGGAATTAGTTTATTAAATGATGAAAAGGTATGAAAATAATTATGGTAAATGTTAATTCTAACGTTCTTTCTCTTCACAGTAAAGTACTTATTTAGGTATTATTCATAATGTTGAAATTTTGGGCTTATGCCGTGTTTTATTATATTGAAATTCGACGCGTTTCGAAAGAAACCATGTCTTTCATCGTCAGGAATAAACTGGAATACGACAATGTTGCTAAGAGAAAGCAACGAAGAACATATAGAAGGTGCCCAAAGATGGACGCCATTATAGCCCCATGTTAGGGACAACGGAAAGCAGCAGTGAATTACTTTCTCAGGGTTCTGATAATAGGTAGCCAGAACCCAACAGGCAGTTCTCGCTAAAGGTCTCAATTTTGCTGTAGCGCCTAGAAGAATTCCTATTGAAGAACTTATTACATCCGTAGAATCTTCGGTACATCACCTCACACCTGAAGAGGCCGAGGAAGCCAGGCAAGAATGTTCCCGAGTTCTCAAGACCGCTAAGCCACCTAACACCAACTTAAAACAAGGCGAAAGCCGGGCACTTAAAGATCTAAGGGACAATTCTGATATTATCGTTCTCCCCGCTGACAAGGGTAACGCGACAGTGGTATTGGATAAGGTTGATTATGATTCCAAGATCTCGTCTTTGTTATCAGATCCTGTATATAGGATTAATAGTCGTGATCCTACTACTCGCTACTCAAATGTCACCGTCAAATTGATCAAGCAATCATCTATTCCAGCGGATGCAGCGAAGACTCTCCTTCCAGGGGATGCTATTCCTCCGAGACTCTATGGTCTTCCTAAAATACATAAGGAAGATGTTCCTCTTAGACCTATTGTTAGTACGATTGGTTCTCCTACATATGCCCTTTCCAAATACTTAGGTAGACTACTTCAGCCGCTTCTGGGTAACACGCCTTCGTACATTAAGGATTCCACACACTTCGTGGAAAAGTTAAAAGCTATAACACTTCAGCCGGGTGATATTCTAGTGAGTCTCGACGTGGTGTCTCTGTTTACGAGAGTACCTATTGATGGTGTTATGTCTCTCATTAATGGCTTTTTTCCTGAAGACATCACAAGACTTTTTTATCACTGCATGACCTCCTCCTACTTTCTATGGAATGGGATTTTTTATGAGCAGACTGATGGTGTGGCCATGGGTAGTCCTCTCTCTCCTGTTGTGGCTAATTTCTTCATGGAGAACTTTGAAGAGAAAGCTTTGTCGTCGGCTCCTTTCAAACCGAAGATCTGGTGGCGTTATGTGGATGACACGTTCGTTGTTTGGACGGAAGGTGAGGAAAATCTTAGCCATTTCCTGGATCACCTTAATCTCCAGCACCCTTCTATTTGTTTCACCATGGAAAAGGAATCTGATGGCAAAATACCTTTTTTAGATGTTCTCGTCACCAAGAAAGAGGATGGATCTTTAGGACACAGCGTTTTTCGTAAGCCAACACACACCAATAGATATCTCCACGCAAGTTCTCACCATCACCCTGCCCAGAAACATGGTATCCTTACAACTCTAACTACCAGGGCTAGGAGGATTTGTGAAGTGTCTTCTTTACAAGAAGAAATTAACACCCTGCGAACCACCTTTGAGAGCAACGGCTATAGCAAGGCTTTGATTTCTACGGTTCTGAAACCAACAAATAATAATAGGACGTCAGTTGAGAAAAGAGATGTAAGAGGAACTGCTTACCTTCCGTACATACATAACACAACGGATCGTATTGCTAAAATCCTACGTCGATACAACATACGGACTGTATTTGGAACTTCTGTTAAGATTAGGCAACTCCTGCGACCAACTAAGGACAGTTTGCCTAAATTGCAACAACCGGGTATCTACAGAGTCCCCTGTACTTGTGGCAAGGTTTACATCGGGCAGACTTCGAGAACAATATGCACTCGCATTAAGGAACATAATAGATGTATCAGGCTCATTCAACCTGATAAATCAGCTGTTGCCGATCATGCTTTAACACCTGGCCATGATGTCATGTTCCAAGGAGTGGATGTTCTTGCCCGTATAAAGCAATATCGTCCCAGAATCATCAGGGAGGCGGTTGAAATACGTAAACACCCAGATAATTTCAACCGCGACACCGGCTACAATCTCAGTGAATCCTGGCTACCTATTATCAGAACCCTGAGAAAGTAATTCACTGCTGCTTTCCGTTGTCCCTAACATGGGGCTATAATGGCGTCCATCTTTGGGCACCTTCTATATGTTCTTCGTTGCTTTCTCTTAGCAACATTGTCGTATTCCAGTTTATTCCTGACGATGAAAGACATGGTTTCTTTCGAAACGCGTCGAATTTCAATATAATAAAACACGGCATAAGCCCAAAATTTCAACATTATGAATAATAACACGGGCCGTGAAAGTCTAAATGACAATACTTATTTAGGTTATTAACAGTTTATATAAGGTGTAATAAGGCGACGAATTTATAGCTGCAGACCATGTAAACACGCGACGTAAAAGGTATAAAAGTTTCTGTAGACGAAAAGTGCGTGGCTCAATTTGAATAAAATTTCGTATGCAAAGCCAATTTTGTACACCCTTTCAAACTGCTATATCACTCGTTTAAAATTTCAAAGGGATTCATACAAAGCTGGTAGTAAAATACGTCGCGTGTTTACGACGTTCTCGCGAGTAGGCGGCTGGGGAGTTTCCCGTCACTTGGAGCCGCGAGCTTTCAGACGTCAGTACAACATTAGGGATGTCCCATCACATCGGGACATTGTTAAATGGTACAACATGTTTTTGGAAAATGGATTGCAGATGCCTCCCTCACACAGGTGGAAGGCAGCGTGATAGCAACAAGGAGGAAGATATTCGACAAGTCATGACGCAGAGACCACGAAAGTCACTCAGCCGCTTATCAGTAGAGCAGAATACACCATGCACAGCATGTCACAGGATTGCTAGGCGTTATCTTCACATGCGTCCATACCGTATGCAGCACCTACAAGCATTAACACAGCTGAATTATGGAGCTCGACTCAGTTTTGTTACGACGATGTGTGAGCGGCAGGAAGGTGGTTAAAACGATGGATGTTCACGGACTAAACCACATTCCATGCGAGTGGCTGAGTCAACACGCATAACTGCATCATTTGGGGAACAGAAAATCCACATGTCTCATACGAACTCGGGACACTAAAACGTAATTTGACTGTTGCTCTACGTGCAAAGAGAGACCTTATAAACGTTCACGATGTTGTGGAAGTGGCGAAAAGAAATTCAGCAAGCACAAATGTTATATTTGTTCCTCTGAAGACGTTGAAAAGAGTAAACCCCTTCTGGAAATCCGCTTCGTCGATGTCTGTGCTCTACCAGGAACACACATGATATTCATTATGTGGAGCCGTTAAAAAAATACATAGTTCAGGCAAGAAAATATTATTATTCAGAAACAACTACCACACACTCTCTACATCCAGATTACAAGTTCGAAGCAGATGACAGAAATGCACCCCGTGACAGCTTTTGAAGTGGGCGACTTCGTACTTGGAAAATACAGTGGAAAGAAACAATCCAAATATTATGTTTGTACCATAACTGAAAGTGATGGTGATGTTTATTTCGTAACCAATTTTCGCAACTACAACGATGAAGCTGAACTGTTTTGTGAACCACCGATGAAAGACGAGTGCTTTATAAATGAAAGTGAAATTGCAAGAAAATTACCTGTGCCTAGTTTTACGCGACCGACAATCTCGCGATCATAAGCCACGGGACCTCACTTTTTACGCGAAATCCGAACCACAGCATGTGACTTTCATCTCGAAAATCGCACATGCATTAATCGGGACTCGAACCCAGTCCGTCTTGTATGTTGCAAGTGTCAGCTTGACTGCTGCGCCATCACGCCCCTTACTTATGTTTACTTACTACGATATTAAATCTACATTTTATCATTCAGTGATCGTATTTGATGACGAGTTGGCTCCTCGTGCCAAGTCGCGATAGTACTAATTCGTACGTGTAATCACGCGACGCTGTCAAGTAAACACGCGACGATCGCATTTAACTATATTACGCAGATATTACGCAACTTACACATTTGGTTTTTTCGTAGAAACGTATCTTTGTCTTTCTTGTAAACAATATCTTAACATTACCAATGAAAGTTATCACAATTTGCAGAAGTTTGAAAAAACGTAAAGATATGTGAAATTAAAAGTCCGTCCCATGTAAACACGAACGCTACGTTTAAAATTTTATAGAATTGCATACATCAAGCCTACAACAAAGAAATTTGTGGAGGTTATTAAGTATTATCCAGACGTTATTATGCATAAATCTCAATTTTTTTAGATGGTAAGTTTCATATATATGTTAAATAGAAATGTACAAATGTAAACACGCGACGCCTGGAGTTGGCCATATAGATCATTCATAAACTAACCATCAACTGCTACATGACCTATAAATCCCCATCAAAAGGTTTGTGCTTAAAATCCATCAGGCCAGAAAGAACAGAACTGAAATCTTCAAGTCCACTCACTATAATAGAACCCTTCTGGACGGCTATCTTTAGTGCAAATGGTATTCTGGAATTCTCGAAGGAGATCTGCTTGATCCGATGGGAATGACTTTCCACGAGCATTCCAATAAACTGCCAAACCTTCTAGATTCAGGACCTGTGGAAAAAAACAAATGTCTCACAGTAAGAATAATAAGGTAATATTTTTATTGTTAATACACAATGTGCACTTATTCTGGTTAAGTCATGCTCTTGTATTCATAGCTACAGTTGGCAATAGAGGTAGTGTTGAAGTTAGTCCACCAGTGCAGTTTATTCTGGCTACTTCACACTGCATAGCTACTGTCAATAACAGAGGTGTAGAGATAGTGAAGTTGGTCCAAAATACTCCTGAATGGTGATCTGTCAAAATTATAAACCATTCTACAGAGTTCCTGTGTTAACTAACGAACTGTACATAATGTACAGTATACGTTAATTAGTAATGGCTAGGTAGAAAAGGAGTAAGGCAAGACTACCCACTGTCACCTTATCTCTTTAACCTGTTCATAGAGAATGCAGTTAGAGAAATGAAAGGGAAAACAAAGGGTTTAATGGTATACAGGTGCACAGTATCAGTATTGCAAAAATTAATACAGAAGAAAATCTATAATGCCAAGGAACAACATCTTTCAAAGGAATGTAGTGAAATGGAAGAACTGCGTGGAAAGCATGAATCGTTCATGTATGAAAATGTCCAATGTGCAATAAAATATTTCTAACACTTTTGTGGCGATACAGTTCACGTAAACTAAAAGTTTCGGTACACCTCGTCATATTGTTACTATTGTCATGTTGTTATATATGAATGTGATAACCTCTTCTACAGACTTATGTATTTAAATTAGATATCACATGGACATTCAAGAATGTAATTTGAACTAAGATCACCCCACAACATAGTACAAATGACATCACATGAAGTATCAAGATAATTTTAATAGGGCAATACACATATGCAATTACTGGATTTAATACATGTACAACATTTTTAAAATTAATATTGTAAGGACATCCATTTTTTTAGTATTGTAGTTTTATACAGTTATTCCTAGAGCCTATTATTTTATATGATACTAGCAACCAGTCCCGGCCTTGCCCGGAAACTGAAGCATCATTTATATAATTTATGGATGAATCTAGCAGAATTCTCTTTATCGGACCCCAAACCTTGAACATTTCTCCCTGTGTCATAGAAGCTTTGAGGATAACTCCCTTTGACTTTGTGAATTCTTTCTTGCTCTCTCTTGTGACAATCGAGAAATTATTTGTTGCTCAGCTTCATTGTTATGTGATAAGCGCATATTTTTCGATTTCAATGAACTACGACCTATATCCTTTTTCTGTCTCGGAATCTTGGGTTAAAATCACTGACTGGACTATAAATTATATTATCATGGAGATAGCATGTGCAACGATTTCTTGTCAGACGTAATTTAAGAATGGCGAGGTGCATGAATCACAAATCCCCCTTCCGTCCAATCTTAACTTGACTGTGTATTCTACGGAACGAAAAGTTCACAGGCAAAGTAAAGAAAAGCAGAGTTGCACTTCCAGGGAAACTCCAAACACATCCACTCTTCTCTGAAGTCTTAACTCGACAAGACTCTAAAAGTGTTTGGGGTGATAGGCTTGCTTGCCACCTAGCTCGTAAACTGTCTCGAAGCTAATAATTGAATGGAGATTTTTGGAAGAAATGAAAACGTAAAATCACTTATAGTGGGCGATGTATTGAAGATAGAGATATGCTGTCGCGGACTCTTTTGTAGAACTTTTCATGCAGAACAATTCTTACACTCATAGTACAGGGTGTTTCAAAAAGAATATACGTATTTCGTATGCATATATTTATTAAACTTTAAGACTTACGAATATGAAACTTTACACATATTTAAGAATCTCTCAAGTTTAGATTACAGATGTCCAATATGTCCTCCATCAGAGACACGAACAATATCACTCCGATATTGAAATATCTATAAACCGCACTCGTATAAGGCTAGCCAGGCCAACAGATTAAAATATAAATACAAAGATCTGAAAGTTAAATTGGCTAACGTCATCAAGGACATCGATTTTCTTAAGAAATGCAAGAAACACAAATTAATACTGCAACATCTTAAGGGCTACCAAAGAAAAGGTCATTCCAACCCATACGAAAGACATACACAGTTCTTAGTCGACAACAGAATTCTCAGTCGTGAAATAAATTTTCTTTTCATGAAAAAGAACTACATCAGTAATGCCTTGTACCGTGCCCACTTAGAGGCAGCTAACTCTATAGAGAAGAAGGAATGGGATAACTACCAAATCATCGTGAGTCATATAACGCATTCTTGCGCTATCAAAAAGGTCAATAACTTAAACAATAAATTCTTTTATTTAGTCAACTCACAGAAAATACCCAGTAACCAAAACGCACCAGATGTGAACAATACCCATAATTTCCAAAGCCCAGTTAAAAACTTGACTAATGTTACTTTCCACCAGAGCGATCTAGATATTCTCCAAAAGGGTCCTAAACACAACTGGGAGCAAAATTTAAACAAGAACGATCTAACTATCCTAGTAGCTGAAACTGAAACAGCCATTAGAAAACTACCCATTGAAGAACAAAATACTGTTAGGTTTGAAACTAATAATAAAATTAAGAAGATAATTAATTCGAGCAAGAGAAAGGTCAATGTAAGTTGCAATTTAAACAACAAGTTCAAAAGTATCATTACCAAAGTTCAAGACAACATAATAATAACCAAAGCAGATAAAGGCAACACAACAGTGCTAATGAATGAAGACGATTACATTAATAAAACAATGGAGTTTCTTAATTCAGGCAGTTCAATGTCATTCAGAAACGGCTGAAACAACTTTTGAAGAACACCATTTTTGTCTTAGATGAGAAACAAGCAGATATGCTAGTAAGCATGAACCCCGGCATTCCCACTTTGAAATCTCTTCCGAAAATTCATAAACCTAACACCCCTATTAGGCCTATTGTGAATTTCAGGAATAGCCCAACGTACAAACTAGCGAAATTTGCCCAACAATTTCTTAATAAGCACTACAAACTCAAGGCCGACTGTTCTTTCGTCAACACCATGCATTTCTGTGAAAGAACCATAGACTTGAAATTAAACGAGAACAACACCATGCATTCGGTCGACATTAAAGACATGTATACTAACATCCCGGTCAAGAAAACAATCAAGATCATTCAGGATAGATTAATTAACAATAGCGATTTGTCTAAAGTGGAAATCGAGGAATTCATTTCAATTTTAACCTTTGTCACAGACAACAACATTTTTTTGTTCAACAAGAAAATGTTTAAACAATCTGAAGGCCTTGCAATGGGTTCTCCATTGTCAGGTGTTTTAGCCAACATTTACCTTGACCACATTGAACATCAGAAGATTATTAACCAAATTAATGGCATCATTTTCTGGGGAAGATATGTAGATGATATTTTCTTCATTACCAATAACCAAGTTCAAGCGATTGAACAAATATTAGATAATTAGAACAAAATAGACAGAAATATTAAATTCACTTTAGAATCAGAAGTAAACAACAAAATTAATTTCCTGGATGTAACTGTGATTAGAAAAGACAATCGTATGCATTATAAAGTATACAGAAAACCAACGCAAACGAGTACAGTTATACGGCAGGATTCTAACCATCCAGGCGGCCATAAGAATGCAACATTCATAAGCCTTATTAATAGAGCGTTACTTATCCCTTCTTCTGATCATGAACGGAAGCAAGAAATTGATATTATATATCAAATAGCTAAACTCAATGGTTATAACCACAATTATGTCAGCAGATTAATTTACAAGTTAAAAAATAGACCCTTAACTAAATTACTTAGAGAGGACACATCTAAGAAGACTTTTGCTACCTTCACCTACGTGGATCGAAGTGTGTACACAGTAACCAATATCCTCAAGAAACACAATATGAGCATCGCCTTTAAAACAAATAATTCAAACTTCAACAAATTTTTTAACACAAATAAAGTTAACAGTATTGATAAACATTTAAAATCGGGAATTTATGAGCTCAGATGTAATTTTTGCAAATCAAACTACGCGGGACAAACAGGTAGGAGCATACGCACTCGTTATGCTGAGCATGTTTCGGCCATAAAGCACAGGAAGTTCTCAGCCATGGCGGTACATATGGAAGAAACGGGACATAAGTTCACGGACATAAATAATGATGTCAAAATTTTGCATTACGCATCGAAAGGCAGCTATATGAATGTTTTGGAAAATATTCATATCAACACTTATCAGAGATCTAATGAATGCAATAATCTGAACGAGATTAACTTTGAGACTAACGTATTATTTGATACATTAGCAGATCATTTAAATAACAAAAAAAGAAAACTGCCTCCTCAACCCCCGCCATAATAGATTAATTCCTGCATATATCCTGACTTGATCAAAATTTCTTGACACCACACCCAATCATCCTTACAAGGAATAAATATTTAACGTTTCACGTAACTCATTCATCACTTCAAATAATAAGTGCTTATTCCATGGTTGACATTAATATGTCTAATGACACAGGCTCAACAAATGAAGAACAAGAGAAAAAGTACGAACTGTATTTTTATTTTTGGTTAGGATTTCGATGTCATATGATGTTTCACACCAACATATGGGCTGAAGAAGGAAACATATCAAGTTTCCGAAACATGTACCTATAGTATTTTTAGTAAAGTAAAGCATTGATTTGGCGAGTGTAAATTGTGTTACACATCTTGTATTGAAATATCTCCCATACTCGGGCAAGCATGTCCTTCGTCACTGAAGTTATGGCAGTACGGATCCGGTTCTTCAACTCTTCCAGGTTCTGTGAGAGTGTGGTATATAAATGTTGTCTTTAACGAAACCCCACAGGAGGAAGTTACAGGGTGTCACATCCGGTGACTGTGGAGCCCAGCTGAGACATTCAAAGTCGTCAGCTCCTTGACAACCAATCCAACGGTTCGGTAGAGTTTCATTCAGATATTCACGTACTTGGCGACTCCAGTGAGGGGGTGCCCTGTCTTGTTGAAAAATGAAGTCGTCTTCGTGCAGCCTCGGAAACAACCAGTTTTGTAACATAGCGAGATACTGCTGACCGTTAACCGTGTTTCCATCAAAGAAGAATGGGCCGTAAACAGCTGATGGGAATTCGCACAAAACACATTGACTTTGGGCGAATCTCGTACATGTTCAATGTCTGCATGTGGGTTCTGTAGGCCCCAAATTCGAACATTGTGTTTGTTTACCTGACCACTAGCATGGAAAGTCGTTTCATCACTCAACACTATGCGTTTTGCGAAAGTGTTGTCATTGTCAATAGCATTATGAATCTCGTTACAAAATGCCACACGTTTGCGTTTGTCATCAGGACGCAGAGCTTGTAACAGCTGTAACTTGCATGGCTTCATAACCAAGTCGTCTCAAAACACACCAAATTGTTGTTGTAGGCAGTTGTAACTCCCGACTGGCATGACGAGTTTATTTTCAAGGACTATGTTGGAAAGCAGTTTGAATTTGTGCAACATTTTCTTCAGAAACACGAGGGCGGCCAGGACTCTTCCCTTTACATGCACATGTACCTACCAACTGTCGATACCATCTGCGAATGTTCCACCCATTCGGAGATCAATTTGGTACCTCAACCTGAAACGTCTTTGCACTTCGCAAACTCAAGAACACAAAATGATTTCTGCTGCGGAGTAGCCATTTTAAACATACGACGGTTACCAAGAAAAAAAAACAGAAACAACTGACATCTGGCAGCTATTAATATAAACTAGACTATGTATTCGTTTCTCCAATAGACGAGCCGAGGCACAGCAATCGATAGTTTGGACAAAATAATACATTGTAATACGTATATTCTTTTTGAAACACCCTGTAAATAGATATTTTTAACGGTTTGCCCAGTATAAGCTTAAAAAGTGCAGGGATGCCAGGTTTTATTTTTCTGGCTTTCTCACTGAAATCGTTACTGCTTGTCTTCCTTTGATATATAAATTATATCTACAGAAACCTTCCTCGAGATATCCTTTACAGAATGGTGAAAACTGCATCAAAATCTATCCCGTGGTTCTCGAGATTACCCTTAACATCCAAGAATAGGGGACTTTGTTTTATACCAAGTAGAGGTGATATATATACAGCATATATACTATAAGATAAAACGAAAAAACTTTTAAGTCAAATTAGAGGAAACAACCCATGCTGTAATTTCATACCATATGTACATCAGATTAAACAAACTATGCTGAAGATGACCCCATTGTGGGTCGAAAACGTGTTTCATTAAATAACAAAATAGTATTAACAAGTGTACCCAGTAATTTCTTTACCCAAGTTAATACTTGTACGCAGCACATTATCCAATATGGTTAATGTTTTTGCTTTGTATATTGTAACTTACCGAAGTTCTCACTACTAGTTTTGCTACCACGTGGCAGCTTCATCAGGCGGACGGTTACGATTTCTCTCTGTGATGCGGTGACCTCTTCTCACAGCGGACATGACATCACGGTCACTCTCCTCATCGCTGTCTAGTGACAGTGACTCGATCCCAGTGACATCCTCTCTTGGTGTATTGCACCAGTGTGTACATTATGTTCCTTTGGTCTCAGTATAGGCGACATCCATGATCCCTGTTACTGTAATGTTTTCACTTTGCTCCACGTTGAGCGTACAAGTGTAATGTTAATTAATGCCCCATGTTGGTAGCGACAAGTGTAGCAGTTTGACTGGCCCTAACTGTTGGGTAATAAATGTAACTGTTTACCTTTGCCTAAGCTATGTTGTTTTAATGGGCGCCAAGACCTCAACGCAATGTTGAAATCTAAATTTGTATTTAACAACGTCTAGCTCGGGTAGAACACCTTCAAGAATCTAATTCACTCAGATTGTGGTATGATTTGATCATTAACCCAACAAACAATTGTATCAGGAGAAGGAATTGGTCTATATCTAATGCTACTTACTGAAAGCAAAGATTGCATTGTAAAAGAAATGAATTTATTATATAAAACAAGAATAGCAAAATTAATAATAATAATAAGTTTAAAATTTAAATTGGAGCGTTGCGATTTTAATATTACCGATAGAAAATTACGTGAAAACGGAGTCTGATAAATTATTGATTTTACTCTTATTCCCAAGCTATGAAGTTACTGAAATATGAAATATAAAACAAAGAGAAATGAGAGATTGCATATTTCTGCGTCATTCGCACTTACCACTGGAAATTGCCAAAGCATTTCCCTCGTGCTGGATGATGCTGTGTGCTTCCCACAGTCTCCTGGACGTCGTCATCTCGTCGATGTTTGATGATTTCTTGTAGATTTGAAGATTTATGGTCCGAACCTCGGAACCAACACGTATAACCACAACGGTTAAGTTTTAAACAGATAGTTCTCCACTCCACGGAACATCGGAGCGACACACACTTGCAACCGAACTAGTCAAGTCTTCCACAGATTATCCTTGCTCCACGGCGCGCTGAACGATATATGCACCCGCCGCATCCCCACTCCAGTCCCGACTTCTAGCTTACGTGGTCTCCACTGATTGGCTGAGCACGCCGCTATACTCCCCTCCTCTGGCTCATTACACTCGGCGGGAGGGTTCCGTTCCAACTATCCGCCTTTTCTTGACGCTGCAACCCCGCTTGCGTAATACTTGACAAGAATCAGCCCGTATCTCAATTTCCAGTGAGTCATGTCTCTCATAATATCCTAACTGACGAAACTCCGTAAAATTCCGTAATCACATAATTTTCTATGATATTGTCGTTCGTAATACTTTGCTTGATAGCGTTTTCTATGACATAGAAAACCTATCTGTATGCTTATAATTTTTATAAAATGCTCCGAAAATATCTTAATAATAATTATAATAAATTAATAATAATAATAAATTAACATGAAAAATTCTCTTGGCTGAACAATTTGCCGCGTAAATAAATATAGAATGGCTTCCTACTGACTTATGCCAGTGGCATAAAAACCCCTCGAAAAACACGTTACATTACTATTGGCTGGATGGCAGTGTAACACTACAGCTTCAGTCAGGGTGCGTGGCATAACTAGGTTTGATTTTATTTGAACTTTGCCAGTGTCGAAGTTGATGCGATGTCCCATAGAGATAGCATGCTCTGGTAATCCCAACTGTGGTTTGCATCCCTTATATACCCAGCATGCTCTTCCAGTCTGTCCAATGTAGGCCTGATCATTCAACTCATGGAACACTGTACACTCCAGGTTGCTCGGTGGCTGTAATCGGATCTTTCCCACTACACATCTTAACTGTCAAAATTTCTTTGGCAGATGGAACCTAATGGTAACTAGAAATAATTGACTCTATAATTGACTTAGTGTTTTCAATTATACCTAGTGGTAATGTTCTTTTTTGGGATGCAGGCAATATGCTTACTAACTGTACCTCGATCTTCATTCAACCATTTTTGAAAATTCAGTGCTATTGCTTTGTTGTTACCAATTCATTGAGGGGCTTGTGGCATCATGGCCATTTAGCTCAGTGTATTTGGGGGGGGTGTAACCTGTGCTATTGTGATGTCTGTAGTAGTATGTGTATTTGTAATCAATACTAGGATTGGGAAGGATATGGCCATGAGCTTAAGTTAGGTACCATCCCGGCATTTGCCTGAAGTTGAAGTGAGAAACCACACAAAACCACATCTAGGATGGCTGTGGTGGGAATCAAGCCCACCTCTTCTGTTTTTCCTCATGAGGCTGAGCAACCCTCAACCGGAATTAAATTTCTTGGCAGAGCCAGAAATCAAATCTAGACCTCAGACGTGATGGTCAAAAAAACTAGCTACTACACCACATACAAAGTGGTTGGTGGTAATATAATTTGCCATGTTACTTAACAGAAAACTAGGATGAAATGAATCCTTGATACTTCTAAAAACTCAGCATTTCTGATAGAGGTATGCTTTTAGTGAATAGCAAGTGTATCGATAAAATGAGCAATTCTAATTGTCGTTTTATGGGATGGATCACTGAGGTCATCAGCCATAATTACCTACTTTATCGCTTTACGATCTAGAGTAAATTTGAAATCAGGTTTTAAATGAGATTGATTTACTAGCAATGAATCTTCGACAGGACTTCTTTCTGAAATTTGGTCTTCATGAAACAAATTATTCACTAAAGGCTGCTTAAGACACTAGACTATTTTTTATGTAAATAGATTAACATAAAATTAATTCTTTGCATTGGGTTCACCATTCGTAGTGTCCAGCCATGTGTATCAAATCAACTTCTTTAGATTCTTTCTTATGCAGGATTTGTTTGAGATTCGAACAATTCTCTTGACCATAGTTAATAAACAGTTATTGCACTCCACTATCAAATTCTCTTCATTTTTATTTATTTATTTACATAGGTCCCAATGAGCCTGAGCTCGTGTTAGGGACAATCAAGTAACATAGTTACAGCATGGCATATATATAATTTTTGTAACATTATTGTTTAGTTTAATAGTAACTTAGATTGCTAGTGACTAACTTTACAGAGATAATACGATATGATACATTGCATTGCTTAAGGCTATTGTACATTGGCTATTCATTCCTTAATAGGAAGTCTTTTGTTTTCCTCTTAAATGTTTTTATAGAGAAACTTTACCTTATGCCTAATGGTAGCGAGTTGTATTCTTTTATTATAGAGGACATAATTCCTTTAGTTCCAAATTTAATGGATTGGGAATGGCTGGTGAATATTTGATTTACTCCTCTTGTTGCATAATGATGAATGTCATTTGCATGGGTAAAATGGATGTGTGTGTGTATCAATTTGTTTTCTAATTTGTATACAAATACTGTTGCTGACATAGCTATTTGTTTTTGCAGTGGCATAATTTTAGTTCTTGAGTACAATTCATTTGAGGGTGTGAGCCAAGGTAATCCAAAGATAGATTTTATAGCACGTTTCTGGAGTATCTCAAGTTCTTTTATCAGCTCCTTCTTACAATATCCCCATATGGAATTCATGTACATTAGATGTGAATGTATCAGAGCAAAGTATATATTTTTCAATTGTTGGCTAGTAAGACAGCTATATCTTAATCTGAAAATAATACCAATTAAAGGGCTGATTTTATGTTTTACATTTTCTACATGATTTTCCCAGGTTAGTGTACTATGTAGTGTGATACCTAAGTATGTTGCCGATTTAACCCTTTCTATTTCTTTGTCGGCTATGTTGACTATGTTTGTGGTCTCAATCTTGTATGATGGTTTATGGAAGAATAAATATTTTGTTTTAGTGATATTGATAACCATTTTGTGTGCTCTCAACCAATCCACCAGCTTATTGAGATCATAATTAATATTTAGCATAATTCCCTGTTCAGATGTTCCCAGATAGAGTATAAAAATATCATCTGCAAATAGTTTAAGCTTGCCTTTCAATTCTAATAATACTATATCATTAATATAGGCCAAGAAAAGAATTGGTCCTAAGACAGAACCTTGAGGTACTCCTGTGTCAATTCTCATTTGAGATCCTTTTACATTATCGATTGCAACATATTGTTTTCTGTTAGTGAGGTAGTTCTTGAACCAATCATGTGCAACTCCTCTGATGCCTGCAAATTCTAGTTTATTAAGGAGAATCTTATGGTTAACCAGATCGAAGGCTTTTTGAAGGTCAATTAGTACACCAGCAGCTAGTTTGTTTTCATCTAATGCCTTTTCTACATCATTTACTACTTCAAATATAGCACTATCAGCTCCTCTATTTGGAATAAACCCATATTGGCAGTTTGCAAAGTAATCATTTTTCATGAAGAAATTCATAAGTCTTCGTTTAACAACGCTTTCTAGAACCTTGCTGATGGCAGATATAATATTAATGGGTCTGTAATTTGATGGGTGGGTTTTGTCCCCTTTTTGTAGATCGGGACCACCCTAGAGACTTTACAGGTATCGGGGAATATACCAGTCATCAGTGAAAGATTTATTATTTTGACAAGATATGGTGTAAGGCCCTCAAGACACAATTGTAGCATGACATTAGTAGTGTTGTCCTCACTTATATTGTTTTTGTGTTTTAGGGAGTTTATAATTGATTGTATTTCATTAGCATCAGTAGGTAACATAAAGATTGTCTTAGTGCTAGTAGTATTTTTATAGCTTGTAATGTCCGAGATAGAACCGTTTCCTTGATTTTCCCATATACTGTTAGCAATACTGACATAATATTTATTAATTTCATCACATATATTTTCCTTTTTTTCGACATTTGTGCCGTCGACTATAAGTTTGACAATTTCATTTTTCCCCTTCTTTGGTCTATTTAACAT
Source organism: Meconema thalassinum (assembly GCA_946902985.2). Classification (NCBI taxonomy): domain Eukaryota; kingdom Metazoa; phylum Arthropoda; class Insecta; order Orthoptera; family Tettigoniidae; genus Meconema; species Meconema thalassinum. The sequence continues at coordinate 936,463,011 of OX336390.1, forward strand.
CTCATTAACAACACTCCACACTTCCCTCTGATTATTTGCATTTTGAATTTTTTGGTCAAAGTAGTTTCATTGTAGGTTTCTCTTAAGTTTTGTAACTTGGTTGCTAATAATTTTATATTCTTCTAAAATTTCTGCAGATGGATTTTTAACTTTGGTTTTTGTATATATCTTATCTTTCCTGTGTATTAGTGCTAAAAGATCTTGTGTGATCCAGGGTTTTATTGGTGGGGCACTTGGCTCCTTATTCGTATATTTCATAGTACAGGCTTCTATTCCTTTATTAATAAAATCACAGAATTTATTGTAGTAGTCATTGATGTTAGTTTCATTGCATACAAATTCTTGAGTTATTAAATATTTATTAAGTTTTTTGCAGTTTATTTTATCCTTTTCTATTGGCCTATCATCACATATTGAGTTCCTGTTTATCTTTTTGTTTCTCATTTCACAGATGAGTAAATGGTGATCACTCAAATCATTATCAATATTATAGACATTACATATTTTGTCACAGTCGTTCACCAATACATGATCAATTAGAGTAGAGCTAGTTTGTGTTACACGAGTTGGATATTTTGTATTACATAAGACTAGACCGTATGATTTGACTAGGTTAATATAACTACTAGTATATCTGTCCCCAAATAATAGATCGATATTCATATCACCTAGTATTATAACAGGATTCGTTGAGTAAGAACTAATAATTACTTCGAGATCAGTTAGAAAGTGTGGAATGTTGCTTTTATGAGGGTTATAAGCAGTGATTAAATTGTATTCTTGATGGCCTTTTCTCACAGTAATGTGCAGTATGCTGTGGGTGGAATTAATTTCCTTTACAAGGGTACTGCTACATTTGTTTGAAATATACAAAGATACTCCCCCTCCAGTTTGCTTTCTAACTATGTGATATGCAACATATTTCTTAATATTGAAAAACATTTTTGTTTGTTCTGTTAACCAATTTTCTGAGATTGCTAGGACATCTACACCTTTGATTCTGTCTAACATTATTTGGATATCATCGAACTTGTTTTTTATGCTATGTGCATTTATGTGTATGCCTTTTAGTGTACTGATATCGGTTATTATCTGTTTACTGTCCTTAATCTTATAATAATCGCTAAGTGTATTACAGTTACACTCGGTTAATTCTAGTGTATTATTATTTGCATTACCTAAAAAATTTAATTTCTGTAATTCTAGTTCCATATGGGATAATACTTAGTAGATATCTTACTATTACATAGATTTTAGTTTGAGAGGGCGAGTTCATCCAGTATTTCAGCACTTGATATAAGCTTTGAGGGTCCATTTTGATTTTTCCGAATGTATATTTTGCAGTCTCTGACCCAAGTTGCAAAGATTTTACCCTGTTGTCTCGATTCACGGCACTTTTTGGCGATGGTTTCATTTCTTGGGGTCAGGTGTTCATTGATATATATATTACCACCATCACTGTAACCAATTTCACTCGTCTTCAGGGTCTTCTTTTGTCTTCTGCTACTGAGAATCTCTTCCTTCTTCCACCTATTATTTAATTTCACAATTATCGGTCGAGGCCCAGGCTTTGTTGACGGGAGGCGGTGAGCTGCGTCTATGTTTGCCCTGGTGATTTCAACTCCTAACGTCTTGCCAATGTCCGAGATTTTGTGAAATACATCCTCCTCTCTTTCAGTGGGTATTCCATACACTATCAAGTTGTTCTTGCGCTGGTACTGTTTTAGTTCCTCCAATTCGTTGATAGCTCTAGATGCTGCCATTTCTGCGTCCTTGACGGTTTTTCTCTCTTTCTTCAGAGTTTCAATTTCCCGGTGGAGTTCATCATACTTTTCTGATAAGAAAGTTGCTAGTTTTCTTACCTCGTGGTTTTCTTCTCTCATCCCCGAAAGGGATTCCTCAAGTTTCTGGGAGAAAGATGCCATAACCTCTTTGAGGTTAGGTTGCGGGAGGCAGTCTTCACGATTGCATGACCATTTTAAAGTATCATCTTTCCGGAATTGTTGGTACGTGTCTTTACTCATTTTCATGCATGTTACATGAAACCAGCGTCCACACTCACCATCACATCCTACAGCCTGCTGATTGTTCTTGATCTTTTTGCCGCATGGAGCACAGTTGACCGTCATGATATTAAATGTTATACAACTTCTCTTTTAGCAAGTTATGTATTGTATTTCTCTTACGTATTTTACCTACACTGTTCACACAATATTTAACACTTTAGTCACTCGCGTAATCCTCGGTAAACCTGACTAATTTCTTAATTTTGCTTACGTTTAGAATATAAACCTTTTACATATCCGCCATTTTGTTATATATTAACCACTGAAAATTTGGATCTCCAGACTGACTGCAGCTCCCCAACACTGTCGTGGTGGACAGTTATACACCCCACTAAGCCGCGGGGTGAAACGCAACATAAAGAAGTTTTTCAAATCTGAAGTACTAGGGGTTTAAAGTTTATATACGGCATTGATAAAGGTTGAACACAATATTCACATGCAAACTTTTTCATGCATTACATAACAAAAGTTTGGTGCTTTTCAGCAAGGCAACACTGAAAAATGGATTCAAACCCCATAATGCATTACATAATTTTACTTATATCTAAGTGTTGATAATAAACACAGAATTTTATACAAGTTTGATTCACAATTTATTTTATTTTTATATATCGCTTAGGGGTTGATATGCATGCATCACTTTAAAGAAGGTTGAATACTATTATTCAAAATGATCTTATCATATTTTAGGTAATCAATGGGGGTTACACTGCCTCTTGACGATGGAAAGCTGGATATCATCTCTTGAGTTATGGTTACGGCTGATCAGTTTACCAAAGTGACTATAGTATTCTGGAAATATTTTGGAAACTCTTGATTTTAGGAGTTTTTTGGGGTCCCTTGGAACCTGTCTAATATTGTTTCTCACATGAATGGTAGTTAAATGAATTATGCCCGATCTTTGTTTCTCACATGGAGGGTACTTAAATGAATTATGCCCGATCTTTGTGCAATAACTTCATTATTTTTTTGCCTGTATTAGCCAATACTTGATTGGCTATGGGGGAAAATAAGAACAATGAAAAAGGCTGTCCAAAAATCAGTGTATTATCCTAGGTTCTAAAATGTATGTATGCAAAATTTTGTTGAGCTTAGTGGAATGGTGATCATTACAAAATTCTGTCTTCGCAGTCAAATAGGGAGAAATATCAAGATGTTACACAATCAGTGTCACTCTTAGTCGTTCCACAAGATTTCCATTGTCCTCGAGGTTGGAAACGGGAAAATAGCTTTATTACACAATCAGCACTGCTTGCTGTCCGTTTGACAAGAATCCAGTTGTCCTAGTCATTCAATGGGGAGAAATATCGCGATGTTACTCAATTACCGGCACTCTCGGCTGTTTTAAGAGATTCACATTGCTTTGCGGTTGGATACTGAGAACGCGATATTATGAAATCGGCGCCACTCCCGGCCATTCAACGATTATCTGTCCTAGCAGAATGGCGAAGGCAAGTTCGAGGTTGGGCAAGCTTAAAATTCACGAGCAGTTATGAACATGTTGTATGGTCAGCAGTGCTCGTAAGTGGGGCGCCGTGATTCCCGCTGTCCTTATGCTGCTGTGGTTGGGAGTTCACGGTGGATCACGAGGAGAAATTAGTATCACAATGCAATGTCGTCTTCAAGGGGGTTGTTGCACTTCTCGCTCCCCATACCCTTTTAAGTATACGGTCATGGGAAAAGTAGCGAGTAGGTTTCTGATGTTGCGTGATGGGCGACCGTTCACCTTTACCTGAGATTGCTTGAATCCATTTTAGGTCCGTATTGACAAATTAACAAACTGACAAAAATGCTGAAAAGACTTCCGTCCAATCATCACATTTATATTCTTGGACTTTGATTACATAATCAGAGATTATTTTGTCCGCTTATAGTTTCATAGTTAATTATTTTTAGTTTTCTCAGATCTAACATGTCTCCAATTTATAATTTTCTTTTTATTTTGTTGTTTATTCAGATCCAAACACGTAATGGTTATCTCATCACTGGATTCATCCCTTTTTCACTTGGTTTCCAGGGTATTATTCCGTTCCTATTGATGGGTCCGTTGGATGCAAAGGTTCTGCATTTGTAAAGTTTTCTTTTTACGATTAATTTTAGGAGTTTATCCTTTTTCTTTCCAAGGGATACTTTTTCATTAACTTTTTTTCTTTTTTCTTTTGTATAGCTACATCTCACATCCAGACATTCTATGATATTGTTTGAATCCTCGGTTTGTTTTGGATCCTCAATTAAGGAATAAAGAAGTCACCTCAGGACTTCAACTGCACTATATCTCAAGATATAGTCATATGTCATGATCATTTCTGTCCCGGCAATGAAGTCTTATGTTCTATAAAGACCTGATACTTAATTTAATAAAAAATTTGCCCCTTTCGACTCCATAATTCAACAAATAAAAATTTGTGTTTTCAGCACCACAAAAATAAAATAATGAAATGGTACAATTTTAATACTACATGAACCAATTAGTGTATTTTTTTAAGCACTTGAGAATATTGGTAATGCATCGGGCAAATTATCATTTAAAAGTTTGTTTAAGTTCAACTTGGTTTATCGATTGTCATGTATTATTGATTCGCTTTACCTTTTATCTACACAACAATCTCCTAAAGGCATAATAATGGCATGCCACTACAAATATTTTAATCTTCTTTTAGATTTTAACTAGAGTGTGTATACAACTTTAATGTGTATTTGCATGCCTGGATTCTCTTATGGAGTTGATGGAATGGTGTTTGTCTGCTGTATGATAGATAAGGCTGAGGAAGGGTCAATGAATGGCTTGAAACATGTACCTATCTAGTATTATGTAATCAAAGTCCAAGAATATAAATGTATTGATCGGACGGAAGTATTTTCGGCTTTTTATTGTAATTTTGTCAGTTTGTTCACTCACCTTTGAGAGGATTCCCGCAGTCCTCACGGTCACAAGCTCGAGATTGGGCAAGGATTTTACGCAACCAGAGTAGTTTATGGTCCGTTTGACGAGATTTCCACATACAACTCTTAAGGATGTGATTTTGACGGATGAAAGTTAGAAGTAGGTATCGAATATTACGAATTAGTTTATGAGGATTGTTAATAATTGTGGCAAAGTTCCGCCTAATCAATACCTTTATTTTGATGAATGATCACTTTGTGATCATTGGGTACATGTTTCGAGGCCTAATTGTTTTGGCCCCTCCATCAGCCATAGCATTCTTTGTAAGATGATATTTCGGCACTGCGTCTTCGTCGTTTTTAGAGCTCTACATCTCTGGTGAAGTATTATAATCTTTACAATACATTTCCATTGTCACTGGTGGATTCTATTTGACATAAAAACATCTCGAGAGCTGCCACGGAGCAAATTATATTTCGGTTAATGCCTGCAGACCGCAGTGAGGCAAAACTACTACAGAGCTGAACCATTACCATTTTGTTGGTGTCTGCAAACTAAAATACAGCGTGTTTGTCTTCAAATTTGTTATTGTCGCTGCATGTTTTGGGAAGAATTAGACCACATGACTGTTTCCCAAATCCACCTTACAGTGATATGCAGGAAAGGGTGACATTTTAGAGTTTGTTCATATTGTGTTTTGGTTTTCAAATTTCAACTTTTTTTTTTATTCAGTCACTTATTTTTAATGTATCTTTGGGGTAAGGATCTTCCACCTTTCCTTATGGTGCACCAAAATAAAAGTTATTGATGGGAATGTTTTGTGTTAAGCTTTCCAACCACCTGTTTTCCTTGATATTTTAATTTGTATCAGCTGATGACGGGGCCAAAACAATTAGGCCTCAAAACATGTCCCCAATGACCACAAAGTGATCATTTATCAAAATAAAGGTATTGATTAGGGGGAACTTTTACCACAATTATTAATAATTAGTTCATCAATACGGAACCAGCATGAACCTTTCAAATACTAAAATTAAGAGGATTGCACGAATAATACCACAAGAGTGCACATTTTCCTTCAAATTCGAACCACGAATTATACAAGTAATACAAGTTTTCGAGATGAGTTACTGTAGATTAACTTAGCCTATATATCCGATGGAACCAAAGATCGAAAGAAAAATAGTCACATAATGGAATTTCGAATTAACCATACTGGATGTCACAAACTTACGAGACATAGAAGTTTTAAAAATATGTGTATTTTTATGCTATTTCGCAATTTCTTTTTCGAAACAGTATTAATTCACAATTTTGTGACCTTAAATTATTTTGCGTTACTTCGGACTTCAATCCGAGATAGTTTCCAAATTTAGAGGTCGATGAAGGAAATGAGAGGTTTATATCGAGTTTCGTAAGATTTCGCGAATAAATGTCTCACAAAAAAAAAAAAAGGTCCCTAATAATACAGAAATAGTTTTCACACTTAACTAAAAATTCATCTTAATGCCGAAAATATACATTGAACCGGTGTAAAGCCTACCATTTAAGGTATCCTCAGTATGAGGGTAGCACGGGAAAATATAGCCATACTAGGCTAAGCAATCCGCGCCGCTTGCGTGAATCTCGCTCTATTGCAATCCGTGAGCCTAACGGCTCAAGTTTAAATGATTTAAACCAACCTCAGCGAATTTTCGGTACCTCTATTCAGACATAAAAATTAGCTACTTTCGTTACCGGTACACAAACTTTTTATACAAACCCCAGAAGGGCTGATTCTGGAGTTCCCAAGACATAAATGAATGTTTTCAATTCTTATAAAAAAAATCTAAATAGTATAGTTTTGTTTCATCGCATTTTCTGCGTCCGACATGACGCTTATTCACAGACTCTGTGAAGTAGGTTCGCGCACGATGTCATACAGAGTGAAGTGAAAAGAGAATGATATGGGTGGAGCTTGGCAGCCCAGCCGTTACAAGAGTTGGTTGAAACCAAGATCGCGCCTCCCTCCTGCGCTTATTATTCAGTGGCATCGCGCCTCATTGGCCAGTCAGCCGAGTCACTCCTGTGCGCAGACTACACGTTCTCACACTGGCACATCACAGATTGCTTGGACGGAGTTTAATTCACATTAGTTTCTTAAACTGCCTATTTTAAATAATAATCATTTTGTGCTTATAAATTGTTGATTGTTGTTTTAAGGGGTGGGTGGAACAGATCGGTCTTCCACCCCTTATAAGTTATGTTTATATTATCAGGCGATCCTTAATTCTTCTACAATAGCCATTTAAATCTACTAAGAACGATACCCTATTCTCTATTGTTCTTTGAAATAATAATAATACGACTAACCAAGATAACAACAATGGAGTTGAAAATGGCAAACCACGTGAAAAAACATCTGATGGGCAGCCGACAGTAGGGTCAGAACCCACTTTAATTTCTTTTTTCACGTGTGAATTCCTAAGGTATTTTAATGTTTCCTTACCTTTAGCAAAATATTTGTGCCATTTAATTGAATGTCTATATCTCCCACAAGTCCAACCCCTTATCCACGTCGTTGGAGACTGGCAACAGCATGAAGTAAGGGACTGCCTGTAGGGGCGAAGTACAGTGGGGGATTGCATGTACTCTGGGACCACTACGGTAGCTGTGAAGATCCTACAGGAACCTTGAAAAGTGACTAGTAATGGGAGCTCTGGTGAAGCTACAATAGACCCATCAAGCCAGTAGAGGATAACCCCTATCGCTTGGAACGGGCTGAGCCTCGGGGGGTGAGGCTTATGTTCCAAACAGACCCAGCCAGTTAGGCTGGAAACTATGCAAGATGATGAATAATTGTATGTATACAGGCTTTCCCATCAAGCATTCTGTTCGAAATATTCTTGAGACACATTGGCACGATAATGGAGGTATATTCTCGCACACGCAACATTGTAGGGGTCAATCTCTACGCACTCTCGATGTAACTACTAGTATAGCTGGCGATAGCGGCAACAATGAAACCAGTGGCAATTTTTTTAAATAAAAAGTGGATCCTGAACCAAGTCCTAAGATTATAAGCATCAAAAACAACACTCTGAATTGTAATTTATTTTCATATTTTAAATATATTTACATGACCAATGGTAGGAACTGACAAACATTAAGGATCACTACGGCTGAGGTCTCGGGAAGTTCCAGTTTAGCAGGAGAGGTATCACATGGTTCTCCAAAAGTTGACATATACACCAAATGCAGGAGATGGGTTGAACAGAGCACCAAAAAAGTTCAGGAATAAGGTATCATGCAAGCATCTGGAAAACTTAAAATGCTGAAAGTAAAAAAGAACAAGTTTACCATTTGCAATGATAATATTCAAGAATTTAAGAAACATTTTTCTATGTACAGGGAGGTTTTTAATTTCTTTTAGCATATTACTTTCTTACAATATAATTGCAAAGTAAATTAAATAGAACTGACAGTCCAATGATACTCACAATAAAATTTTACTAATATTACCTTATGAATAAGGGGGCATTCTTCCTTAACAACACATTCCTTCCAATTTTCATCAGTTGTATGAACTGAAAGGCGATGAAGAGTGAGTCCAACAGCAAATGGATTCAGAGGAACAGAGATTCGATCTTCATAGCGAATATGGACATCTTGTACCTTAACTTGCACATTCTTTATGATCTGAGTGGCAAGCTTCTCCACAAAAGTGTCTGGTGGTTTTGGCTGATCTAAAAATAAAATAAATGAAATATAAAATCTGGAAGTTATATCTTCCCTTTTTCAATTTCCTGTTGTATGATGGTAACAATTTCTACAGGCTGTGTATACAAGAAAAGTGCAATGGCACAATCCAGGAGAGCACAAAGCGAAGATAATAAATACCATTCACTCCCTGTTCTCTCCGAATGAAGAGTGCTCTTGGAAACAAACGAGTATCGGGAATCCCATATTGAGAATGCATAATAAATAATATACTCTGAGGAATATTCACAGCCCTCTTTCTTAACACATTGACAGCATTCCTGGGTGCTTTGAGACTTTCGTCGCTACAGGAACTTCTTTCTTACAGAATACTGAAGATCTCAACTGAGAACTCGCTGCATTAACTTTTCTACACCTTGATTCTATTTCCTTCCCCATACTCCTGAGAGAATTCACAGCCCAAGTACTTAAAATGTTCCACCGGCTCCAATTTAGTGCCTCCCACTTTCTTACGTTTCTTCCCTACCGACATAACATTAGTCTTTGAAATGTTGATTTTTACACCATACTCCCTACATTTCTGTTCATGTTGGCGTGCAAGCTTTTGACGGAGTCTGCCATTACAACCATGTCATCAGCATAGGCCAGACTGGTCAGTTATTGTTGTTTTAAGGGGCAGAACTATGAGGTCATCTGCCCCACAGGCAAGACTGCTTACCTAGTTTCCACCTAATTGAATTCCATCCAACCAGTTTAAATGCTCTTCAGCAAATGGTCCATATATAAAATAAACAGAAATAAATAGTAGTGGTAAGAGGTTACAACCTTGCCTCACTCAATAACTTTGAACCAAGGATGTATCCTACCATCAATATCATATGTACTTTTGATTGCCTGTAGCAGCCTTCCCTTGATACCATAATCCCTCAGGATGCGAAGCATCTTCTCTCTGGGTACCCTTATAGTACGCCTTTTCTAGATCTAGAAAATACAAACCAGTCTATTCCTCTCGTAGCATTTCTCAATAACTTGGCGCATACTAAAACTTTGCACACTCTACTTCCTAAACAGTGATCCTGTTCCCATCCTCATTCTCCCCCTGAATAATCTCAAAATCTGCTACTCAGCCAGATACATCTCCATTAACAAATAGCAAGTTTTCAAAGTAATCCTGCTCTCTTCCCAGTGCTTCCTTGGTATCTACAAGGAGTTTCCTTGAATTATCACGAACACTGCTTTTTTTTTTTTTTTTTAAGATTCTTTATACCACTCCAGAAAGGTTTCCCTGCCACTTGACTAACTTATCTAATTTATTTCCAAATTGCTCCCATGATTCCCCTTTGGACTGTCTAGTTCTGTTCCTTTCCACCACATACAGCTCTGACTGCTCGATTCCTTGTTTGGAGACATTTTTTGCAAGCCTTCCTTTACTTTTACAAGCACACTTCACTATGTCATTACACCAGGATGTACACTTTTTCCTGTCTTTGCACACTGTTGTCCCAAGACATGCCTTTACTACCCCTAGTACTGCATCTCTGTATCCTAACCACGCCGTTTCAATGTCCTGCAATTCTTTACCATCTACTCTTTGGAATTTCTCATCATCATTTCCATGTATTTCTGCCAAAGTCTGAGAAATGAGGTTAACAAGAAATGCAAGGAAGAGAAAGAAGAATGGTTGAAAGAGAAATGTGCAGGTATAGAATAGAAAATTGTCTGAAATTAGGAAAAGTAGACACAGCATATCGAAGGATTAAGAATACTTTTGGGGAAAAGAAAACTAAGTGATGTAATATTAAGGACACAAATGGAAAGCCTCTAACAGACAGGGAAGAAAAGGTTGAGAGATGGAAAGCCTACATAGAGTGTTTGTATAGGGGAAAGGTGATTGAGAATCATGTAATGGAAAGGGAGGAGGAAATTGATGAAGATGCATAAGGAGATTTAATATTGAGATTAGAATTTAACAGAGCATTGGAAGACTTAAGCAGGGACAAAGCACCAGGCATAGATGATATACCGATTGAGTTGCTACGCTGCATAGGAGATGAAGGTCTAATCAGGTTATTTCACTTGGTGTGTAGGATTTATGAGACAGGTGAGGTACCCTCTGATTTCAAGAGTGTTATCATCCCTATGCCGAAGAAAGTGCAAGCTGACAGATGTGAAGATTACCGTACAATCAGATTGATTACTCATGCTTCAAAGATCCTGTCTAGAATAATTTACAAGAGAATGGAAAGCCAGATAGAAACGGAGTTGGGTGAAGACCAGTTTGGTTTTAGGAGAAATGTGGGAACAAGGGAAGCTGTACTAAGTCATAGGCTGATTTTGGAAGGTAGAATAAGGAAAGATAAGAGAACATTCATGGCATTTGTAGACTTAGAAAAGGCTTTTGATAATGTTGACTGGACTAAATTGTTTGACATTTTGAAAACGAATGGAATAAAGTACAGGGATAGGAGGGTAATCTATAATCTATACAGAAACCAGACAGCAGTCATTCGAGCTGAAGGACATGACAGAGAAGCTGGTATTCAGAAAGGTGTAAGGCAAGGCTGCAACTTATCACCCATACTTTTCAAACTTTACATTGAACAAGCAATGAAGGAAATTAGAGAAAAATTTAAAGTGGGAGTGAAGATTCAAGGAGAAATAATTTCAACTGAGATTTGCTGATGACAGTCATCTTGGCCGACACACCTGAGGATTTGAACGAGTTTTTGAATGGTACGGACTCAGTCTTGAGGTAAGAATTCATGATGAAAATTAAGAAATGTTGAACAAAAATATTGGAATGCAGCCGAAATAAATCAGAATCCTCTATGGACATCAAATTGGCAGGTGAAAAACTAAAGGAAGTAGGAGACTTCTGTTACTTAGAAAGCTAAATAACCAGTGATGGACGAAGCAAAAATGATATAAAAAGTTGGTTAGATCAGGCAAGGAAAGCATTTCTACAAAAAAGAAATCTGTTGACATTGAATATAGATTTAGGTATTAGAAAGTCATTTTTGAAAGCCTTTGTCTGGAGCGTGGCGCTCTATGGAAGTGAAACTTGGACTATTGGTGCAGCAGAAAAGAGGAGAATTGAAGCGTTTGAAATGTGGGGGTTACAGGAGAATGATAAAGATCAGATGGGTAGATATGGTTACAAGCTAAGAGGTATTAAGACTAGAGTGGGAGAGGAGTGATGATTCTGGCGACTGCTAATGAAGAGAAGAGATAGGTTGGTAGGACACATACTGAGACACCCAGGAATAGCAAGCTTAGTTATGGAAAGGTCGAGGACAAGAACTGTAGGGGTAGACCAAGGTTAGAATATGTTAAACAGATTGCCTCGGACGTAGGGTGTGGTAGCTATGTAGAGATTAGGTGATTAGCTCAGGACAGGGAGGCATGGAGAGCTGCATCAAACCAGTCAAAAGACTGAAGACTCAAACAACAACAACAACAACAGTAGGAACTACTTGAAATTGATAGTCAGCAGTCCTTGCCTGAATTACAGATAACACACACTAATACAGCCATCACAATTAACACTGTTTATCAGACAGATTCTACACACAACCAAAGTATACGGGGTTAAATGACCGCATTGTTGCAGCCCCTAAACTGAAGTATAAATGTTTATTTTTGTTTTAAAATTAAATCTTGTTCAGTTTTTTTCCAATATTGTTTATTATTGTATAGATCCACAAAAACACTCCAGTAAATTTTAAAGCTTAAAATAGGATTTACTTTACAGAGTGTCAGTAATGATGAAGTGAATGCTCTGGTCTTTGCAGATGATGTGGTGATTTGGGGAAAGGGAGAAAAGGAAATACAAAAGAGACTGGACATTTGGAATGAAAATTTGAAGGAGTTTGGAATGGTAATTAGTAAAAGGAAAACTGTAGTCATGTAGGCTACTGTGGAAAAGAGAAAAAGAAAATTCAAGTGAACATAGATGGGGTACGGTTAGAGAATGTAGAACAGTTTACATATCTAGGTAGCACTATAAATGGAAGTAATGACATCAACATTGAAATTAATAACAGACTAAGTAAAGGTACAACATTTTATCACCAAGTCAGAGAACTTTTATGGGATGACCCAAGAGAACAAAATTAATATTATATAAACAGTATTTCATACCAATTGTGTAACGTTTTCGCTTTGCTCACACGTTGAGCGACAATTGTAACGTTAATTAATGCCCCATGTTGGTAGCGACAAGTGTAACAGTTTGACCCTCACGTTGAGCGACAAGTGTAACTGTTTACCTTTGTCTAAGCTATGTTGTTTTAATGGGCGCCAAGACCTCAACGCAATGTTGAAATCTAAATTTGTATTTAACAACGTCTAGCTCTGGCAGAACACCTTCAAAAGACTATTCACTCAGATCGTGGTATGATTTGATCATTAACCCAACAAACAATTGTATCAGGAGAAGGAATTGGTCTATATCTAATGCTACCTACTGAAAGCAAAGATTGCATTGTAAAAGAAATGAATTTATTATATAAAACAAGAATAGCAAAATTAATAATAATAATAAGTTTAAAATTTAAATTGGAGCGTTGCGATTTTAATATTACCGATAGAAAATTACGTAAAAATGGAGTCTGATAAATTATTGATTTTACTCTTATTCCCAAGCTATGAAGTTACTGAAATATGAAATATAAAACAAAGAGAAACGAAAGATTGCGTCATTCGCGCTTACCACTGGAAATGGCCGAAGCCTTTCCCTCGTACTGGATGATGCTGTGAGCTTCCCACAGTCTCCTGGACGTCGTCATCTCGGTCGGTATTTGATGATATTCTGGTAGATTAGATAATTCTATGGTCCGTACATCGGACCCAAACACTCGTACAACCACACTGGTTAAGTTTTAAAAAAGTTAGTCCTCCACTCCACGGAACATCGGAGCGACTCCCGTGTGAACCATACTCGGCAAGTTCTACACTGATTGTCCTCGTTCCACGGCGCGTCGAACGATATATCCACACGCCGGCTCCCCACTCTAGTCCCAACTTCCAGCTTACGTGGTCTCCACTGATTGGCTGAGCACCCCGCTACTTCCCCTCCTCTGGCTCATTACACACGGCGCGCGAGAGGGAGAAGTCGTTTTCCGTTCCATATATCCGCCTTTCCTTGATGCTGCGACCCAGGATTGCGTCATGCTTTCCGACAAGATTAAGCCTGTATATGAATTTCCAGTGAGTCACGTCTCTCGATATACCCTAACTGACAAAACTGCGTTAAATTCCGTAATCACATAACTTTCTATGATATTGTCGTTCGTAATAATTTGCTTGATAGCGTTTTCTAAGACATAGAAAACCTATCTGTATGCTTATAATTTTTATAAAATGCTCCGAAAATATCTTAATAATAATTATAATAAATTAATAATAATAATAAATTAACATGAAAAATTCTCTTGGCTGAACAATTTGCCGCGTAAATAAATATAGAATGGCTTCCTACTGACTTATGCCAGTTGCATAAAAACGCCTCGAAAAACACGTTACAATTGTAACATATGGACTGGAAACACTGGTAACGAATAAAAGGCAAAATAGTAAGATACAAGCAGTAGAAATGAAATTTTTAAGAACTTCAGCTAAAAAGACTAGAAGGGATAGAATTCAAAATATGAAAATCAGAGAAGAGTTAAATATGGAACAGTTTAATCAGAAGATACAGAAAGGAAGGTTACGTTGGTTCGGACATATAAAAAGAACGGGTAAAGAAAGAGTAGCAAGAAGGGAATTAGAAAGAGAAGTCAAGGGAAAGAGACCAGTTGGAAGACCGAGAAGAAGGTGGTTGGACCAAATTTTGAAGGACATTGGAGAAGCTGGATTGGATGTGGCTGAAGTGATGGAACAGGAAAAATGGAAGGACCGAAAGGAGTGGAGGAGGCTTGGAAACCACACCCGGGTGACTGGAGTGGGATTTTGATAATGATGACGATGATGATTTGCTGTATTATCAATTCATATGTTTCATGGAAAACAGCATCCATCACAATACTGATTGATTTTGAAAGTACTGAAAATGAAAAATGATGTCTTTCGTATTACACTTTCATATCCAGGTCTTACATTATCTGGCCTACTCCTGCACCACATTAGGCCAGATATGACAGGTTTTAGATTACTTATTATTATTATTATTGACAACCCAGAGGAGAGCTCCAGTTACCACCCCTCATCGGATGAGACATCGGACATCTCCTTTCCAATCTTCGACCAAAATAGAATTGGAGCAAAAGGATGCCATAGGCAAGGAAAGCATTTCTACAATCTATTGACATCGAATATAGATTTAGATATTAGGAAGTCATTTAACAAGCCTTTGTCTGGAGCGTGGCGCTATATGGAAGTGAAACTTGGGACTATTGGTGCAGCAGAAAAGAGGATATTTGAAGAGTTTGAAATGTGGTGTTACAGGAGAATGATGATGATCAGATGGGTAGATAGGGTTACAAACGAAGAGGTATTAAGACGAGTGGAAGAGGAGAGATGTTTCTGGAGACTGCTAATGAAGAGAAGAAATAGGTTGGTAGGACACATTAAGACACCCAGGAATAGCAAGCTTAGATGAAGAAAATGTCGAGGACAAGAACTGAAGGGGTAGACCAAGGTTGGAATATGTTAAACAGATTGCCTTGGATGTAGGGTGTGGTAGCTATGTAGAGATGAAATGATTAACTCAGAACAGGAAGTCATGGACAGCTGCATCAGTCCAGTCTAAAGACTGAAGACTCAAACAACAACAACAACAACAGACAGATCAGACTGATCAGACAGATCAGAAACTCAAGTACTTGGATCTGTAGACCACTATGTCTACAGGCCCTAAATGAGGAGAAAATAAAATCAAATAGCAAAATGCAATTATTAAAAGTATATGAGATCAGAACGTGGCTTTTACACTACCACTTTGGTAATAAAAAGAATTTCATACCTTGTATCAGTATCATATTCAGGGAGTCAATAAGATTTGAAATTAATGTCCATTAACAGTAGGCTACTGTACTTGGAAGCATCTTCTAAATTACGAAACATGGGTCTTTATTTCTTGCTCAATCAAAAACAGTAGCCATGTTTCTATTCACGTCACATTATGCAGTCATTGTTGCCAACATGTGGGATACAAAATGCACTCGGCTCGAGCATTAATTGTCAACAATTGGTCTGGATAAAGATTATCGGTGCATGAGAAAACGCATTGGTGCATATATGGCTAACGTACCTAGTAGTTATTGGTCAAGGTAAAACCCACCCTTTCACTTTGCAAAATGCGGCTACAGAACCTTATGTGTAGGGTTGGCAATACTCTGTCTATAATTCACCCGAATAATGGCGAACACAGCTCGAATTTTACTATATAATTTGTGATCTAAAATGTGATGGTAATGTAGGAGTTGGTAGTTAACAATTTAAGTTGGCAGCATTGATTTTATATTTTAGTATTCCTTGTCTTGTTTGTGCTTGTAGCGTGATGGACGTGTAAATATACGATCTACTATTTCGTTAACAAACTCTCGTTATTTCCACTGAAACTTTAAGATTAGTTAACAACAGGTTATGGGCCCAGAGCAGTGCGAAGTACGTAGATCAGAGCGTGAATTACGGATTGTTGAGATTGAGATGAAATCTGAATTTTAAAAACAGATTGTGAGTGTTTGTGACTGAACCGGCGAACGTTACAGCGACAGTACCAAGATGGCTGACGGAGATGACAAAGACCTCGTTTCCATTACAAAGCTAGCAAATGGAAACTTCTTCGCCTGGAAACAGAGTGAAGGCGCATATGATCGATAAGAACTGTTGGGTGGCGATTGAACCAGGGTTCGATGAGAATGAGTTGAATGTGGATCAGGCACTCTTAAATAGGAAAGCTTTGTCGGTATTATACAAATCCGTTGGGGATGATTTCTTGTTAGATGTGGAAGATTGTATTAGAGCGAAGCATGCTTGGGAAATTCAGGAAGAAATTCACGTCTCTTCTACCAAGTTTAATGCACTTCAGTCCTTAAAAGAAATGACAAATATTTCGAAGACCCCAAATATGTCGATGCAAGAGTATGCGGCCAGTATCCAGAGATTGAACAAAAAAATTGCCAGGGGTGGCATAATATTCGACGACGAGATGATGGCCAACTTCCTGCTAGTCGGGCTACCGATGGAGGAGTACGAGACCTTCGTCCAACATCTACTGAGGGAGCCGGATCTTACAACACGGAAGGTTAAAGGACGACTTTTAGACGAGGAGCGACGCCGGACCCAGTTAGAAGCCGCGCAGGAGACTTCCGCATCAAGTGCACTCATCTCCAAGAAAGGCAAGAATGACAAGTTAGTGTACAAAAACAGTAAGAAGAATAGTGTGCAGAGTGGAAAAAGTGGTGATAGTAATAGTGTTAAATGTTACAAATGTCAGAGGTTAGGGCATATTAGCAAGTTTTGTCCAGAAGTTAAATGTTTTAACTGTCACGAGTATGGTCATTGGGCATCAGATTGTACCAAAATGAAATCAAATAATGGAAAAAGGGACGACAATGGAAATTCCAATAAAACGGGGAAGACTATAGCCTGTATCAGTGTGTTCGCAATGGTGTCAATGAACAGTTCTGATGTTTGGTACCTTGACTCGGCAGCGTCAGAACATATGACGTCTAAAAGAGAGTTGTTTTCCTCCGATTCAGAGTGTAAGGGCAATGTTAAGATTGGACAAGGGCAACTCCCAGTTAGTGGAAAAGGTATTGTCAAACATGCATTATCTGATAAGTGTGGTGGTAATGTGCTTGAGATGAGAAATGTTTTGCACGTTCCAGATTTAGCATTCAATTTGATTTCAGTTGGGCGCTTAGCCAAGAATGATGTATTTGTTCACTTTAACAAAGAAGGTGCTAAAGGTATGTATAATGATGAGTGAGTGTTTACAAGTCTAGAATCAAATGGGTTGTATTTGTTGGAACCTAATCACAGTGTAGCTTGTATATCGAATGCTGATGTCAGTGAAGATGAGATGAGTGATGAAATTGAAGCTGTAGCCTTGCGAGCAGTGAGTTCAGATTTGTGGCATGTAAGGTTAGGGCATCCACATGAAGCTGCTATGCAGAAAATTCCATATTTGTCAGGTTTAAAGAGTGAGAATAAGAGTTGTGATGTGTGTGTTCTGGGGAAGAAAACTAGATGTAGTTTCCCGCAGAAGAGTGAACGCCAATACAGTAAACCACTGGAATTGGTACATAGTGATTTGTTAACATCTCCTGTTAAATCAAATGGTGGTCATAAATACATGATGAGTTTTGTGGATGATTATTCCAGATTTACAGTTGTTAAATTCTTGAAAAGTAAAGGTGAGGCTTTCTCAAAGTTTTTGGAGTATCAAGCTGAAGTAGAAAAAATGCATGACTTGAAACTTAAATGCTTTCAAACAGATGGAGGTGGCGAATATTGTGGTAATAAATTCGAGACCTATTTGAAAGCGAATGGGATAGGTCATAGAAAGACGGTAGCTTATACTCCAGAACAAAATGGTATAGCTGAGAGGTTTAATAGGATTGCAGAAGATAAGATAAGGTGTTTGTTAGTGCAGTCAGGTTTGTCAGATTCGTTTTGGGCTGAAGCAGCCAACACTGCTTGCCTTACTAGGAATCTATGTCCATCTAGGGCTATTGGGAATCAGATCCCATATGAAATGTGGAAGGGAGAGAGTGCTGAAAAAGAATATCCAAGGTTACGTGCATTTGGTTGTAAAGCTTCGTTATTTCAGAAAGTAGGTAAATTTCAGCCCCGAGCAGTGAGATGTGTATTCATAGGTTATGAAAACAATGTGAAAGGGTATAAATTGTTTAATCTTGAGACTAAATCATTTGTGAATGGATATCATGTAAAATTTGATGAAAGTATATTTCCCATGGTAGAACAGGTTAGGCCTACTATTAAGCATGTTCAAACTGATGTTATGATAAGAAATTATTGTAGTGATGAGTCAGAGATTGAGATTGAAAGCAATGTCCAAGAGAATGATAAAAATGTGATTGAGGATGAAAATAATGAAAACGTTTTGAGAAGGAGTGAAAGGTTAAGGAAGCGTAAAGAATGTTCTTGCTGTAATTTGTCGGTATATGTTGCTGATTATATCGAAGAACCATTGAGTGTGAGTGAAGCATTGAATGGGGTGTTCTCTGAATGGAGAGATGCAATGAAGAGCGAGTTAGACAGTATCCAAAGTAAAGGGACATTTATTTTGGTTGACAGGCCTTCTGGTAGAAATGTGTTGGGTTGTAAGTGGGTTTTGAAACTTAAGAGAAATCCAGATGGTACTGTTAATAGATTTAAGGCGAGATTGGTAGCACAAGGTTTTTCCCAAGTGCCAGGGGTAGACTTTAATGAAACTTATGCTCCAGTAATTAAAAGAAAAACGATTCGACTGATGATGGCCATAACTGTCATTAATGGGTGGGTTCAGGAACATATTGATGTGCTCACAGCATATTTGCACAGTGAGTTGAATGAGGAAGTTTTCATGGAACAACCTAAATATTTTGAGGTGGATAAAAATAAAGTGTGTAAATTGCTCAAAAGCTTGTATGGGCTTAAACAAAGTGCTGTGGAATGGCATTCGACCTTGTATATGCATTTGTCAGAATTAGGTTTGAAACCTCTGGTGAAGGATCCATGTGTTGGTTGGTTGGTTCCTTAGTTTAGGGGCTGCGACAACGCGGTCATGTAGCCCCGTGTACTTTGGGTGAGTGTAGAATCTGTCTGATAACCGGTGTTAATTGTGATGACTGTATTAGTGTGTGTATCTGTTTTTTTAATTCAAGTAGGGACTGCAACTTTGAATTTTCAAATAGTTCCTACTTTTGCCACCAAACGCCACCGTCAACGACTACTAGGCCTAGTTCAGAACTAGCTACTAGACGCCACCGCAGTCGGCTCTTGGCAACGAACGTAGCAACCAAAGAGCGTTGTTTACATTCTTAACCTATCCAATTTAGTTTCACACAGGTGTAATTAGTGGAAAGATCTTTAACATGCCATAAATCTATGACATGGGACCGCCGGCTTTACTTCCCCTCCGAAGGAAGGCATACTGAGGGATTTTAACGCTCTTAAAAAATCCGACGGCTTCGGCCGGGTTTGAACCCGCTATCTTGGGCATAGAAGCTCAGCATGCTACCGACTACGCCACCATGTGTGTTTGTTAACAAAGATAAGGATCTGTTCATTGGTGTTAATGTTGATGACTTGGCATGCTGGGGAAAAAGAGAACGGGTTGAATGGTTCAAAGAAGAGTTGGACATTAGATTGGAGATTAAGAAGTTAGGAAATATGACCAACTTTCTTTCTATGAATGTGGAGTACAGGGAAGGAGTAATGTCTGTTCATCAAACTGACTACATTAAAAGGATATTGAAAGAATTCAAACAAGAATGTTGCAGACTTGTTTACGAAGTCATTGAATGGGCTAAAGACCCAGAGTTTCATAAAGATCCTCAATTTGGTTCAGTTTATAACAGGAACTGAATTTTTTGGTATTTTTGTTGAATTAAAGGATTGTCATTGTTTGAGGTTAACTACCAGGGGAAGTGTTGGAGTTGGTAGTTAACAATTTAAGTTGGCAGCATTGATTTTATATTTTAGTATTCCTTGTGTTGTTTGTGCCTTGTAGCGTGATGGACGTGTAAATATACGATCTACTATTTCGTTAACAAACTCTCGTTATTTCCACTGAAACTTGAAGATTAGTTAACAACAGGTAAGGAGGAGTAAACATCCATTACTATATCATTTACAGAATAATTATTCATCATTATAATGTAAAGGTATGTTGTCTAATTTCAGAAGTGTAGAAAATTTCACAGTATGTTCCAGTCTCATATACGGTTGGTTAGTTCGTTATTGAGGTGTAAGGGACGGAACTACGAGGTCATCTGCCCCCATATACGGTTACTATCACATTTAGTTTACATAGGAGAACATTCTTGATAAAGAGGAAACGGTATTCTGATTAGAAATTCCTCACATAAAGCAACCAAGGACAAGAACAGGAAGAACATTCACTTTTCAATGCTCAACCGACAGGTTAGGGTCTATATATCCATTCATGCACGTTATTCTTTCATGTATTTCAAATATGTTTTTGTCCCAGTAAATCCAATATTAATGTATGCACATGCTTCGTACTCAGTAAGAACACAACACCCATGAATTTTACAACTAAACTGCAAAGCTAAGTGTGCATATTTACCTTTTTGTCTTTCAAGATTCTTAGCATTTTCCACCCTCTGTAATTCAGCCTGTTTAGCCTCTTGAGATAACTTATCCTCTTTCTCCGCATCGTACGGCACATCCTGGTTAGGAACTGCCAGCAAGAACAATCCTTCCACATACGCTTCCACAGGAGCACTGTATAGGTTCTTCCATGGAATCTTCAGAACAAGTTTTCCTGGAAAATTCAAACTATAATCAGCATACCAACAAACCACCCCAGGCATGCTCAAATGTTCGACAGCCATGGTACTGTACACGAATATGACTAAACACTTTCACATGGTCGAGCTGAGAGGATCAAGACATGAGAAATATGGGTTTACTAGGGTACCTGCACAAGAAATCTCGCATTTTAACATCATTTCCGTCGTGCATTAGCCTCGCACAATAGCAAGGCTTAACACGACACAGTTCTGGCAAGGACTGGCCGAGTATGGGTCCGGCTTCACTGGCAGGGGCTAGTCTTGTTTAAACATTTGGTTATAAACAAATTATATCTATCGTGAATGTGAATCAATAATAACTACAATGCGTAAAAGAAGAATTTCCTTTTCTGTCACATATCAAGACTGCCAGAAACCAGGATATTGAAACAACTATTTGATTACTTTTTGAAAAATAACATCAATAATAATTGGTTCAAAGAAGTTCAGGATGATTTGGAAAAATTGGGTATAACTCGGCAACAAATCAAAGACAAAGAAGAGAAGAGGACTTTGAAGAACAAAAGCATAAGTCTCAAACTAATAACAGTTGAACGGAAACAATATACTATATCGGACACACAAAGGGCTTCCAAGTCGGAGAGGATGAGAAGGTTCTGGGAGGAGAAAAAGAAGAAATTTACTCAAATGCATTGATTTAAATGCTCCAATGTGGGCGTAAAATATGTAAATAATAAATAATAAACAAATTATATGGAAGCGAAACTCTTTTTCAAGTTACCCAGAAAAACAGAATCGACAAAATTTTAAAAGTAGAAAGAAGAATAACTAGAACATACATAAATAATAAAAAATATCAGAAAGATGGACAGTGGCAGAGAGTAGCAAATGAAGTGGTAAACAGAGAACTGGAGCCCATCACTGATACTATTCGGAAGAAACGGATTTCTTTTTTTGATCATATCATGAGGACACCAGAAACCAGGTTATCTAGAAAAATTGTAGTGAAACTTTGGAATATGAAACAACAAGTAGGATGGAATAAGGAAATTAGAGAAGATATGAAAGAATTAGAAATAACCTTGGATGACTTGCAAAACAATATTAAAAAGACTGAAAGATATAAAAATAAGATTTCAGGCAAAAATAGACAAACTTAATACAATAAAAAGGGTATTTACAGATGAGGAACGCCTGAGAAGATTAGAGCGAATGAAGAGCTACTGCGCAACTCGGAAAGGAAACTTACTGAAGAAGAGGACCAAGAAATGATTGAAGTGATCCAATGAGGCCGTAAAAGCAGAAGATTAAGAAGAATAAGAAACAAATTACCAATATTTATGAAATTAGTGTGCTATTTGTCACTGCTCCGGGTAATTCTCTTACTTTTAAATGCTCAGTATCGCCAGCTTAGGATCAGAAGCTTAGGAAGCAAGAAAAACTTAACAAATTCACTATTAATCAGCATGCAACTGGTTATATGTTTTGATTTGTAAGTCGCTGATTAGTTTATATAGTACCAACATATTTCCAAAGATCATTTTGCACTTATTTAAATGCAGTATTCTAGAATCATGGCATGGAAATGTTTATGACCCTATTTTAGTTCTAATTATGACCACAAAGCATTATTTGATTAAAAAAATCCACAGCCTGCTTCCAGTCTCCGACCGGGTCAGGAATGGAATGAATGAAGCCCCCATCTAGCGGCGAGGATGTGAACTGTGCCGGCTGCCGAGGCCTGATGCACTCCTCTGGGGCAATGATTAAATGAATGACAGATGAAATGAAATGATAGTGGAGAGTGCTGCTGGAATGAAATTTTGAGAGGGAAAACCGGAGTACCCGGAGAAAAACCTGTCTGCCTCCGTTTTGTCCAGCACAGATCTCACATGGAGTGACCGGGATTTGAACCACGGACCCAGCGGTGAGAGGCCGGCGTGCTGCCGCCTAAGCCACGGAGGCTACTACCTGCATTATTTGATACTAGGCCTATTTCTTAAAAGTTCAAGTTTCTTAGCTATTAAGTTAACAATCATATTTCCCAGCTCCAGTTTCCCGGGTGTGGTATACAAGCGCTCGCCATTTCTTTCGGTCGGAGTAGAGATGCTGTTGTTCTACATCTTCCCATTTCACATTCCGTTTGTTGACCTCAGACTTCACTGTGTCTATCCAGCGATTTCTTGGTCTTCCTCCTCTCACTTCTCTGTCAGCTTGCCACGGTGGGTGAGTGGTTAACGTGTTGGACTACCAACCCCAAGCTTGCAGGTTCGCCCCTGGCAAGTGATTTTTGAAAGGCGACAAAAATCACGACATGGATGTCATACGATGTTGGCATGTTAAAGAACCCATTTGAATTCAGTAGGCCGTGTTCAATGGCAAAATTAATCTCGCCAACACAAAGTTCCTCCATTCTCTACTAGAAAACGCTGCAGTATCAAGGAGCTTAGATATCTAACTTCCTTGACTTTCATAGCGTTCAAAGCTACCGTCTGGGAGTCAATTAACAAAGCTTGCACCCGGCACCCGAGGCCATACGATATTATTATTACTTCTCTGTCGAAATAATTTCTTAGTGTTCTATTTCTGTCCATTCTCATGACGTGTCCTAACCACTGTAATCTGCGTCTCCCTAGGATTTCAGTGACAGGTTAATTTCATTCCTAATCTTATCATTCCTGGTCCCCTGGTTCATTGTTCTGATGAATTTCATTTCTGTTGCCTGGATTTTACTATTCGCCTTATTGAGTAGGGTACATGTTTCAAGTCCATAGGTGAGACTAGGAATGAAGTAGGTATGAAACATGCTTAATTTTGATTTCTGGGGTATTTGGTCATCCCATAGTAGATTTCTCCCTCGACAACAAAAAAGAGAGGCTCTTTGGGTCCTGTTAAGGATCTCTTGCTGTATAGAGTTGTCCTTTGAGACAACACTTCCAAGGTACTTTAGGTTAGAAACAGATTGCAGCCGAGTTCCCTTCTTCCCTTATTCTTTCATTCCATACTCTGTCCTTCCTTGTTTTCTGGACCATAGTTCGCAGGAACTTCATTTCTGCGGCTTGTAGTTTGCTAACTACTTGTTTAGTTGTTATGTAGGTTTCTAAACCATGAGTTATTATGGGGGTGAAGTATGATTGAAAGAGAATCTGTTTTGATCATATGGGAACTTGTTCGTTCCAGAGAAGATTCTGAACTTGATAGAACTGAGCGATTTTTGAGTTAGGCTATTAATCTAGTGTTGTATTCTGTTATCACTTGAAATAATGCACCCAAATTTGTACTGGTCCACTGTTTCCAGTGGTGTACCATTCAGCATTATTTTACCTTTCTTCCTCTGCCTCTTGATAGACATAGCAATAGTTTGTAATTTACTTATTGTTAATCCCTGTGCTTTTAAACGGTCATTCCAGGTGTTATTGTTTTAAGGGGCGAAACTACGAGGTCACCTGCCCTTCTTAACATAGATTAAAGTATACATTCCAGGAGTTTAACCTCTTTGGAACTTCTTCCTCTGCATACATAGTGTCTCCTTAACCCGGTCAGTGAAATCTGTATTTACATGGATAACTCTCACCAGGCGCCTCGTTGTCCCGGGGGTGGGCAATGATACTATAGTCAGAGCCAGGGCGAATAGAGTAATAAGTGAGGAACTCCAGTAGTTGAGGGTTTCTGCCACTAGATGGTACTAGTCTTCTTTGGCCTGACCTTGCAGTTGGACGGCCAGTCTGCCTCGTTAATTAAAATAAGTGAAGGGTCCAAGGGATGAAGGGGGAATGTCAAATAATGTAAAATGTGAAACTAGGCTGTCTTCTGAAGGCAAGATTACTGAATCTGGAACAGGATATACCATCTTCTGGAAAGGAAAGGAGGAGGGTGAATGTCGTATTCATGGTGTGGGCTTCGCTGTGAAGACCAA
This sequence comes from Meconema thalassinum, assembly GCA_946902985.2. Lineage (NCBI taxonomy): Eukaryota > Metazoa > Arthropoda > Insecta > Orthoptera > Tettigoniidae > Meconema > Meconema thalassinum. The sequence continues at coordinate 936,488,022 of OX336390.1, forward strand.
ACTGGTAAATTATCACAAACTTACGCCCATTGCAATCAGTGAAAGGCTCATGACTCTCCGCATACCACTCTCAGGAGGTTCCTTTATGACACTCATCTCTGCCTATGCTCCTACCTTAGATTCTGATGATGAAGTAAAGGCTCAATTCTATAATCAGCTAAGTGAAATCATCTCCAAGGTACCATCTGCAGATAAACTCTTGCTCCTCGGCGACTTCAATGCCAGAGTTGGGAAAGATCAAAGGCTATGGAATAATGTGATAGGGCAAACAGGGACTTGGAAAATGTAATCCCAAAGGACTGTTGCTTCTTGGTCTTTGTGCAGAACATGAACTTTTCATTACCAACACGCAGTTCCGGCTACCTGAACGCTTCAAAACCACGTGGATGCATCCTCGTTCCAAACATTGGCACATTCTTTATTATATCATTACCCGGCAATGTGATAAGAAGGACACTCTTATTACCAGAACAGCAAGGAATATAGATGGTTGGACAGATCATAAACTTCTTATATGTAAGCTCAGGATATCCATCAGACCTAAACCACCTAGGAACATCAAAAATTTGCCAAGAAAGAAGTTTAATACACCCAAACTTCAGGATGAATCCATGTACAAACATTTTGGAAACGGATCGTCACCCAGTTATCAGAAAACCCAGTAACAAATGATATTCAGCAAGAATGGGCCACATTACAGAAGATTATCACACAGTCAGCTGAGGAAACCATTGGTTTTATAGTGCGGAAAAGACAAGACTGGTTTGATGACAACAATGAGGAAATTCTGTCTCTCATCAATGCCAAAAGGAATGCCTATCTTGCCATCTTCAAGACCCAACTTCCAACACAAAGAGAGATAAACTACTGGAACTCAAGGGTAAATGCCAGACGCAGATAAGGCTGATTAAAAATACTTGGTGGCAACAGAAGGCTCAGGAACTGCAGAGACTATCGGATGCTCGAGACTTGAGGAACTTCTATGCCGTACTCAAGGAAATATATGGACCATCTCGCTCATCATCAGGTACACTGAAAAGCGCTGATAATTCTACTACCTTTACTGATAGTCAAGAAATCTCGGAACGCTGAAAGGAGCACTTCTCCAATCTCCTAAATCGTACATCAGAAGCTGCTGAAGACTTCCTCTGTGATGTGCCGCAACAACCTGAACAACTGTGGTTGGCAGTACCTCCTACTTATCATGAATTCAGTGCAGCTCTCACCCAATTGAAACCCAGAAAAACACCTGGCCCAGATAACATCCCTCTGGAACTAATTCAAGCCGGAGGTCATTCCCTCAAAACAAGAATTTTCATCCTTATCCTCAGAATATGGGAATCAAGAAAGGTACCTGGAGACCTAAAGAATGCCACTATCGTCACTATCTTTAAAAAGGGTGATCGCAGTGTTTGTGGCAACTACCGTGGTATATCACTGCTATCAATTGTGGGGAAGATTCTTGCAAGAATTCTACTTAACCGCCTCAAGGTTATCTGTGACAGGATTCTCCCAGTCACAATGCGGATTTAGAACTTCCAGAAGCACAATTGACTTGATTTTCTGTATGAGACAGCTACAAGAAAAATGTAGAGAACAACAGAATCCACTCTTCTTAGTCTTTTATGACTTGGAAAAGGCATTTGATTCGGTTCCAAGACCAGCCATGTGGGCAGTGCTGAAGCGGTTTGGTTGCCCTCAGCGTTTTGTAGATCTAATCAAGGCTCTCCATGATGGCATGACAGGTCAGGTTTGCCATCATAATAAGATGTCCGATGAATTTCCCATTACCCATGGACTGAAACAAGGATGTGTACTGGCTCCAACGCTTTTTGCGCTGTACTTGGCTGCAATGCTTTATGATTCACCCACAAACATCCCAGGTGTGGAGGTCAAGTATCGTTTTGATGGAGGGCTTTTCAACCTAACTCGTCTCCCCTCCTTGAGGAAAACTCAGGTTACTAAGGTTACTAACATGTTGTATGCAGATGATGCTGCGTCACCAACTCTCACACCAGAAGAGCTGCAAGAGTCAGTTAATTGTTACAAAAGTGCATGTGATCGCTTTGGTCTTACCATAAATGTCAATTGAATAAGACTAAAGTCTTGGCACAACCTTCACCAGGCACACCTCTTCCTCAGTTCAATATCTCCATCTCAAATTTGCCATTAGAACAGGTTAACCACTTCTCGTACCTGGGCAGTACCATTTCTGTGAGCTGTACCTGTGAGCAGGATGTGGATAAGAGAATTGGCGCAGCCCACGCAGCATATGGACGATTAGCGCACCGGGTCTTCATGAATAAAGATCTGTCCATGAGTACAAAGCTTATGGTGTACAAAGCAGTAGTCATTTCTACATTGTTGTATGGCTGTGAAACGTGGACCCTTTACCGACGTGATCTTAGGAAGCTTGAGCGTTTCCACCTACAGAAACTTCGATCAATCCTGAGGATTAAATGGGAAGACCGCATTACCAATATTGCTGTTCTGGAAAAGGCTCAAATCAACAGCATAGAATCATCCATAATAGGTCACCAATTTAGATGGATTGGTCATGTCCATCGGATGGATGATGTGAGATTACCTCGTCAAATGCTATATGGTGAGTTATACTATGGCACCAGACCTCATGGTGGTCCTAAGAGGCGCTACAAGGACCAATTTAAGCAGACCCTGAAATTGACAGGTCTTGATTCACAAACCTGGGACATGCTGGCTGAAGACCGCTCAACTTGGCGCCGTACCATCTCAGATACTGTAAAGACTTTTGAAAGGGATCGACGCACACACGAAGAGGCCAAGCGTCAAGCTAGGAAACTTCGAGCAGCCCAACCACGTCCTCCTCCAGCAATACTATGTGACTTGTGTGGTCGCTTGTTCCATGCCAGGATTGGACTCTTTAGTCACCGTAAACACATCCACAAACTGGACTGAAGGAAGAAGTGTTGGGATTCGTATAATGTATAAATCAGTGATCGTGAAACACGGACATCTTACTTAGCAGCCATCTTTTATTACACTAACTTATATCAAAGAGCTTCAAACATAAAGAATAAATACAAGAAATAAACCAAAGTAGAAATACATGAAATAAGCCAAAGATGTCCATCTTCTCAGTCCTCCACATCCTCCCCACCCTGGTCTATCTCGAGAGGGAAGACCAGCTGTACAGGCCGACTAATCTTGGTCCCGTTGGCCATCTGAAGGATGAGGGCTCGCACCTTGTTGTCCCTGCCTGGTCGCCTTTCAGTTATTCGCGCCTTCTGCCACATGTGTCTAGGTCGCATGTCGTCCTGTAGTAGTACTATATCTCCTACTCGGCACTCCTTTGTCTGTCCATTTGGGCGGCGTACTTCGTGGTAGCTTCTCAGATCAAGAAGATACTCATTCCTCCATCTCTTGAGGAAGTCCTCCTGCATTTTCTCTCTAAGTCTCCTCTCCTTCCTCAGGTCTATTCGGGTCGTGGGTTCGGAGACGTTGGGCAGGGTAGTCAGCCGTGCCCCAGTCAGGAAATGACTTGGAGTCAGTGTCTCCGAGCCATCTTGGATTATGGGTCGGGAGTTAATGGCGGCTTCTACTTCTACCAATAGAGTTCGGAGTGTGTCCTCACTAATCAGAGCCTTTCCCAATACCTTTCTAAGGCATCTTTTAGTCGTACCCACCATTCTTTCCCACCAGCCTCCCCACCAAGCCGCCCGTGGGGCTATAAATTTCCACTGGACTCCGTTGTGGGCGAAGTGCTGGCTCGTTCGTGGGTCAGTGAGGACTTGGCTGAGTTGTGTCATTTCTTTGTGTGCTGCCTGGAACGTTCTAGCGTTGTCTGAGTAAATGGTGTTTGGAAGTCCTCTTCGTCCCGCAAATCGTCTGAGAGCCATCAGAAACGTCTCCGTAGTCATGTCCAAAGCCAGCTCAAGGTGAAGGGCCCTTGTAGTCGCACATGTGAAGAGCACAATATATGATTTCTGTACGAGATTCCCCACCTTAACGAGTAGTGGCCCTGCAAAATCCACACCCGTAACTGCAAATGGCGTAGTAAGTCGCACACGTTCAGGAGGCAACGGGGCTTCGATCTCGTTACCTTGTTGGCTTCTGGCGATCTTACACGGTAAGCACGTGTGGATGACCTTCTTGACAGCCTGGCGTGCCTTGAGGATCCAAAATTCTTCGCGTAGTACAGAGAGAACGATTTGTACTCCAAGGTGGTGTAGCCGTATGTGAGTCTGGAAGATCAACAACTTAGTGAAGTGGTGTGCACCATCGAGTACTATAGGATGTTTCTGCTGCGTTGGCAGGTCTGCATGGTGGAGGCGCCCTCCCAGTCGAATAAGGCCGTCCTGTAAGAAGGGGTTGTAGCGGGCAATCCTGGACTTCCCTGACAAGTTTCTCTCTTTTGTTAGAGCGTCGTACTCTTCGGAAAAGCACTCACGTTGGACTGTACGTATCCAGCACAATCGGGAAGCCTCTAATTCACGTGCAGTGAGATTCCCAGAATTTTTCTCCGACTGTCTGATGTTGTTCAAGAAGCGTAAAATCCAACCCATGATGTGCAGTATTTTCCAATAACTGCTGAATCTGGAAGCAATGATGAGAGGTTCCGTTGTAATGACATTAAGTGTTTGCTGATGCGTCTTGCGAGTCTCTGGAAGTGAGGCGTTAGGCACACTGCTGTGGGGCCAAGAGCTTGGATGATCGGCTAGCCATACAGGCCCGTGCCACCAAAGTAAAGAAGACTGTAGTGCTTTTGAGGATATTCCTCGTGACAAGAGGTCGGCTGGATTATCCTGGCTCGGGCAGTACCGGCACTGAGCTGGACTCAGGATGCCTTGAATTTCCGTCACTCGGTTGGAGATGAATGTCTTCCAACGGTTTGCATTGCTTTTAATCCAACCTAGAGCGACCATGGAGTCACTCCACAGAGTAGATGTGGTGACATTAAAGTCTGTTGCTTGGCAGAAATACCTCAGAAGACGGCAACCCACTAAGATGGCCAGTAGTTCTAGTCGTGGGAGTGTAACCTTCTTGACTGGAGACAGTCTATTCTTAGTGCAGACCAGGTGTATGTAAGTGTTTACGTCGGCTGAAGTTCGAACATACAGTGCAGCACCGTAGGCCCGCTCTGAAGCGTCGCAGAACACGTGGACATGTGAAGTCTCCGATGTTGTCCTTGATAAACCAATCCATCTTGGAATGACCACACTTGCCAGATCCGTGAGGCTGGTTATCCACAGCTGCCATCGCAATGCAATGTCATGTGGAAGTATTTCGTCCCATGCTATGCCCCTACACCAGGTGTCTTGGAAGAGAACTTTTCCAACTATGGACACCGGTGAAAGTAATCCAAGAGGGTCGTAGAACTTTGCGGTCGTTTTCAATAGCTTTCGTTTGGTTCCTGGATCCTGCGAAAGGTTGTCGGTGATATCTGTATGGTCAAAGAATAGTGAATCTGATTCTGTGTCCCATCGTACACCTAGTACTCCGGTTTCCCTTTTCGTTTCACGTCCTTCGGCTCTCCATATACCTTCCAATGGTCCAGAATTTGTTGCCCATTTTGCCATCGGCATCCGTATCTGTCGTAGTAGACCTGTCACCTCGTAATATAAGGTGATAACTCTGTTGTCATCTTCAGCTCCTGCAACAAAGTCGTCCATGAAAGTGCTTTGATCCATAAGTGCTGCTGCTGACGGGAACTGATCCTTGAATCTCGTTGCTAGTTCACGGAGAGTTGCAGACAGAAGAAAGGGACTGCTAGCAAGGCCGAATGGTAGACGAGTGAATCTATAGACAGCTGTATCATCTCTTGCTTGCCATTTTCCAAGTTCGTCCTTCTCCACATTGAACCAGAAGAATCTTGTTAAATCTCGGTCTTCAGTATCCAGGCATAATTGAAGGAAAGCTTGAGTTCCATCTCCTACTATGGCTTTGCGGTAAGTTCGGAAGCGGATCAACGTGGACAGTATTTCTGGTAACAGATTAGGGCCTGCTTCCAGAACATCATTGAGGGACGGTGCATCTCTCTCGTGGGATGATGCGTCAAAGACGATCCTCCATTTCTCTGTGCCATTTCTCTCTTTCTTGATAGCGTGATGAGGCAGGTAGTATACATCATGTGTAGTTTCCTCTGTAGCGATCAGCTGAACATGTCCCATGTTTATGTAGTCCATCATCTGCGCATGGTACATTTCTTTGTACTGGGCATTAACGGCAAGTTTTCTCTGCAATGTGTGAAAACGATTTAGAGCGTTCTTACGGTTTGAGGGTAAGACCAGATCTTCTTTCTTCGGTAGGGATACTACCCTCCGCCCGTATTGTAAGTGAAACGAATCGTGGAATTCTTGAAGAATAGTGGCATCTTTCGTTGTGAGGGTCCTTTTCTGATCTTCCCTTATTCCTAGGGACTCTAGATCCCAAAATCGTCGCATATCATCGTCCTCGACAGATGGGTCATTAGCAGTATGAATGTGGTGCACGTTGACGCTGTGGACAGTAATTCCTGACCTATTTCCACTCAGAATCCATCCAAATCTAGAAGGAAGCAGTACTAACGTGTCTGAGAGGCGTATTGGCTTGTCGTCAAGTATCACCTTCCAATAATGGTCTCCACCTATTAGAAGTTCTATAGGAAGTTCATTGTTGTCATCCTTGGGATCAGCAAGTCTCAATTTTCGTAAGCGTGACAGGGACTGGACGTCGAGTGGAACAGTCGGATGTGGCGAGTAAACGTTGTCACTCTCAAATGCAGAAATACGCAGAGCAGCCTCCGTGCATAGTCCACTGATGTTGAGGTCAATGAGTCTGCGAGCTGAAGATGTGTGACGAGATGACTCGAATCCGGTAACTGTCAAATCCTTGTGTCCCACGATATTCAGTTGAAGCTGATCTACCAGACTTCGGCTTACGAAGGTTGATTGACTGCCAGCATCCAATATGCATCGTGTACGTTTTCTCAGTCCGGTGGGCCCTGTGATCCAAATATTCGCCATTTGAAGATAAGTGAACTGCGGCATAGTAACGTCAATCTTCCCCACGGATATTGATGCGGGCTGTTCTCCGGTGCAGATGGAAATGTGATGATTCTTTTTGCACTTTGCGCATGATACCTTACTCTTCTTCATGCAGGTCTTCACACTGTGACCTTTATTGAGGCACAAGGTGCGTGACGGGTGTTGGGACTGGAGATCCTGGCGTTGGTTGCATACTCATTCCGGCGACCGATGTTGTCAAACTGGAGAGTGACTTAGATTTATTCTCGGCGTGTGATGCTTTCAGAATCGCTCTCTTCGCGATGTCGATGTATTCCTCGCATTTTTCGACATCGGCCTCGTATTCTGCATCGGTCAAACATTCCTGTATACTATCGTCCAGAACTGTGAGATGATCTAAAGCTTCTTGGAGTCTAATGCGATTATATTCGTATTCTGAGATGTCGCCGACCGAAGCACTATTTATTATCGTACTGAATTTAGTTATAGTTGCTCGTTCCGTCTTCCGCTTTCTTTTCAAAAACGCTAGTTTACTCTTAACACTCTCGTCTTGCATCTTAAAGAATGGGTGACGAAATAAATAAATAGTACCGTGCTGCGACAAGTGAAGATGATTGTCTGATGTCAGCGCATGCGTGAGATCGTCTTGTAGTGTCCGTGATAGCTAAGAGGTATTTAGTTTAGTATCTACCGCAAGATGGCAGCACTTGCTCGCCTATCATTCGTGAATTCCGTTACGTGGTGTAAAGTAATTATATTACAATTCGTGCACTGTTTAGTCGTAGTAGTATCACTTTTGCAACAATATTAAAAATGAAATATCACGTTAGTATGTGGCGCGTGTAGAAGTTCCAGTATCTTCTTACCTCGTAATCCGGCGTGGCAAGGCGTGGCTGCTTGTACATAACGTGATTGCTGTTTGTAGTGATAGCATCACCAGTTTACTTTGTACACAAGTAAAACACAATTGCCCGTATTTTAATGCACATTTCTACGTAATCTAAAGTTTTCGGCACCAATGTTGGGATTCGTATAATGTATAAATCAGTGATCGTGAAACACGGACATCTTACTTAGCAGCCATCTTTTATTACACTAACTTATATCAAAGAGCTTCAAACAAAGAATAAATACAAGAAATAAACCAAAGTAGAAATACATGAAATAAGCCAAAGATGTCCATCTTCTCAGTCCTCCACAAGAAGATTTATACTCGGATTCGAGTTAAAGCCGATGACGATGAAAATGTTCAGGAAACTAGTTTTAAAGTTTCATTAATTATATGTATGCATCAACTTGAAACTTAATTTTCTCACGACCTTCATTGTTCTTAGCCAGACAATATTGTGCCTTCAATGAATCACAAAGAGGCCTACCAGATCGCGCTGATATCTCGATTTTATATATTTTGATTGACATTCCACCTTCTTCCCGTGGACCCTTCAAGTACTGCACTATTTAATACGAAGCAAGTTGTGAATAATAGAAACAAATCTTCAAGGAAATACGAATATATTAAAATATTATCCAGAACACACTAAAATACATTCCTACATACGAAGAGTAGAGCTTTCCTCTAAACAGAAGAGACCTTCATTATTTTTTCGCTGATTATGAAGACCATCTGGATCTCAGTTCCCTGGACATATCGTTCATCCGTAAAATGAACCAGCATTTAATGTACCGTAATGAAACACTGTCCTAGGGAAATATAACAACAGGTGATCCTCTGAGCAAAACACATTTCGGAACCCAGGAAGTTCACAGAGTATAACCACACAATCAGAAAATATATCGCCCCACAAAACGCCTTCTTGCTCCAACTTTGCCTCCACTACTGCATCTACACGTTTCATCACGTGAATAAAAGATAAGGACGGGTAGTTGAGAAATTTAGATTCACTTCCGCCAAAGTCTCTCAGCTTTGTGAGGATACATGCATCACTAGCAGCATTAAATGTTTCGGAATCTCTTTCCAATGACCTGATGCAAGAAGTACATTTCACAATCTTATTTGCTGCTGTGTGAATCAGGTAGCCACACTTACACTTTTAATAACAACATTATCGCCTGCTCTTTCAGAACTGTCATCACTAACTGACAGGTTAATGGAATCCAGTTCGGGTTCAAAATCTGTCAGTGTAATACACTGACCGGCAAAAAAAAGTGGAACACTTATCTTTTATGTAATTTCTTAATTTATTCCACTAAAATGTACAGTACTGGTTTTCCAATATTTGCATTACTCATGTCAATTTTAGACGATTGGCTACAGAAAATAACTAAACGTTTCACAACACTCTGTAACTCACAAATTTCGTTAAATTTTGCACATCGTACAATTTTCTACCGAGAGATGATGATGATCCAATGACCTCAGCAACATGGAACCTGCGGCCATCCTCCACCAATGCACTGCCTATACAGCACCTTTACGACTCAGAAGCATGTTTTAGTGGGAAGACTGCACATGGATAACTTACTAAAATGTATGACAATGGTTCACACGTGTTCAACAAACGCCAGTTGTTATCCCAAGAACAACAATAATTAGCGAGCGGCAACACTCATAAACGCTTACAGTGCGCTTCCCGCCATAAAACCATTAAGATAGGCTCATCAAAGATTGGGGGTAATTGGTGGTAATAAACCACCATAAGAAATGTCATATTATCAATTTCTATTCACGAATGTTTCAGATGTTTGTTCAAATGTGTGAAAAGCTTTTAAAATGTGATTACATCTCTTTCAAGGCTAATTTTAGACTACTTATATTTATTACTTTTTTAACTGTTCCACTATTTTTGCCGGTCTGCTGACAAATGTTATCCTTCACCTCTCTGCTCTTATGTAGGCCTATTTAATTTCTCGCCATTGACCGTATTCATTAAGGGAAGAAAGCTTATTGTCAATAACGTCCTCATAATTATGATAATTGTTGTTTTAAGGGGCCTAACATCCAGGTTATCGGCCCCTGATGAAATGAAATGGCGTGAAAAGAAAGGATGAAGATAAAAACAGCTCACTGCTACCTCATAATTAGCTTGAGAAGGAAGGACCTCTTTCACTGGTAAGTCTATGTACAGTATATAGACTGAAGCAAATGGAGGTAGAAGTAGGATGATCGCCACTGCTTAAACCGCGGTATAAGTCCAAAAAGACTCTCGGCCAGGTCTTGATTTCATTTTTCAGTTGAAACATACTTGTATTGTAAGTACAATTTACGCGCGGTAATGTATCACTGCTTGACTGCCGTCATCTGCTGAGACCACACGCTTTGCGCCGCAGGTGGTGTTGATATTTAGAACTATTTCATCTTATCCATTGAATCATATGGAAGTTCCACCACTTATTACTTTATTCACCCTGGTCGGAGCTATAGTAGCAGCTAAGTTCTGATGGGGACCCAGTCCTGTAGGGTATAACGCAGGCCCCTTGCACAGGGTGACGTGTGAAGACCTCTACGGCATCAATGGCGGAGTAGGTGACAGAAGAGGCAGCCCAGTACTCAGGGAATAGTATGAGTACAATGCCTTGCAGTGAGGCAGGGGACTGCCAAAGGTCAAGGGAGACCACCCCTGCAGAAAATCCCTATCAGTGTTAGGCTCAGCAAGTCAACTGAAGGGCAAATATTAATTGCTTTCAACGAAGATATGATTAAATAATGCATTTCTTAAAGTGATTCTAAGCGGTCATAGAAGAAGGTACGGTAAGCTATATTGCTTTTAAAATAAAGTACCGCTAGTCTCCCAGAGTAATGTTTATGAGCGCTGATAAGTCTTAAGAATGTTAGCCTAATGAAAGAACAGAATGCCTAACCAAAATAAACACCCCTCCTTAAAACAACACCACATTCTCTCAAAACCCAACTGCTACTTCACCGCTCTTCTTTCAACCTCTCTCCTCACCTAGTGAATCACTTCATACAGCAGCTCCATTCTAATTAGACAGCAAGATCATACATTAAGACAGCTGGATTTTAGTTGTAATAGGTCTTTATGTATGTATTGGGTCGGTGCACAAGTCCATTGGGAATGAAATGAAAATCCACAGCCTGCTTCCAGTCTCCGACCGGGTCAGGTAATGGAATGAATGAAGCCCCCATCTAGGGGCGAGGATATGAACTGTGCCGGCTGCCAAAGCCTATCGCACTCCTCTGGGCAATGATTAAATGAATGACAGATGAAATGAAATGATAGTGGAGAGTGTTGCTGGAATGAAATTTTGACAGGGAAAATCGGAGTGCCCGGAGAAAAACCTGTCTGTCTCCGTTTTGTCCAGCACAGATCTCACATGGAGTGACCAGGATTTGAACCACGGACCCAGCGGTGAGAGGCCGGCGTGCTGCCCCCTAAGCCACGGAAGCTCCCATTGGGAATATTAATGTTAATTATTAATTAATATTAACAAATTTAGATGATGATGATAATTGTTGTTTTAAGGGGCCTAACATCTAGGTTATCGGCCCCTTAACAAATTTAAATTGATTGGAAATAATATAATTGATTTCAATTTAATGTATAAATCCTTGCCGTTCTTCATTGGGTTGGCACCACTGCATTGCGAAACCTTTGTTTTCATTATTCAATTGTTTTGTTATTTTTACTTCTATTTAGAGTTTGATTGTTGCAAACTGGAACTTTTAACAGCCCATTTTTGGTCATTTTGAAGGCTAATCAGAATGGAGTGTCAAGTGGAGAAAAATGAACACTTCTGACACATTTTACTCTTCGAGTTTCATGAAGGACCCTAGTGCTGCAGAAGCCGCAGGAAGAATTTGTGGTGTGTTAGGGAGGGAAGCATTCGCTGAGAGGACAGCTCATAAATGGTTTTCGAGTTTCCGAGAATGAAAATTCAACTTGTATGACGAGTACGGACCGGATTTTTTGAAAATGCATATTTTGTGGGTTTATTGGATTTATTGCATATTCTGAGCATAACAGCATATTTTAGCATATACATTTGAAATTAAGTATAATTTACAACATCTTGAACAAAATTGGTTTTGCCTGAGTGTTGGACATCCCTTGTAAGAAACTTTCTGAGCAACAGTTAATGAGGTAACAGTATTTTAAGCATGGCCATTGGGGTGGGACATTCCTTTCACCATCTTGGCAGCCAGTAGCCCGGGATTAGTTTTGTGAGGAGTTTTTCCAATGTTACTTTATCCTTAGTCTGCATATGCTTTGCTCAAAATGCCTAAAGAGAAAAGCAGCAGAAAGTACAGTATTTATTAAACCGATTATTCAACTGATGGCGAGCGTAGTCATCTATTCAAATCAAATTTTTTTGTCGTTAAACAACTTTGTGTTGTAATAGACAACGTCAAAAATACAATACATATACACAAGCTATTCATAAAGGTATTAGTTAAGAATATACCAAGAAAAAGGAAAAATATTTCAATCGTACATCTGATTAAATACAAATTTATTACTAGATATGTTCCAGCCTATGTTTTCCCTAATCACCATTCATTCTGCTTGCCACGGTGGGTGTGTGGTTATAGTGTCGGACTACCAACCCCAAGCTTGCAGGTTTGCTCCTGGCCATGTTAAGTGATTTTTGAAAGGCGACAAAAATCACGATACTCATGTCATACGTTGTTGGCATGTTAAAGAACCCATTTGAATTCAGTAGACTGTGTTCATAATGGCAAAATTAATCTCGGGATTTTCTGCCAACACATCATCATCATCTTGTACAGTTTCCAGCCCCAGGCTGGGTCTGTTTGGAACATAGCCTCGCCACTTAGTTCTTTCTTCCCACCACCTCTCCGCTGTCACTCTGGTCCAGTCCTCGCCTCTCTTCTTGACACATTCCTCCACTCCTTTCAGCCATCTATCTCTTGGTCTTCCCCTTGGTCGTTTCTTCTGCATCTCATGTATCCTCTTGGGAATCTTCTTCTCATCCATACTCTTTAAGTGTCCATACCACCTCAGTCTTGATGTCTCAATCCTACCTTGCAAGGGCTCCTCTTTCACCATTTCCCTGACCTTTTCATTCCTCACTCTGTCTCTTCTTGTTACTCCGATCCTACTTCGCAGGAACTTCATTTCACCTGCCTGTATTCTGCTTATGTCTCTTTTCTTCAGTGTCCACGTTTCTGAAGCATAGGTCAGTATCGGGATATAGTAGCTTCTGTATAACACTTCCTTGCTTTTTTGTGGGACATCTTTATTCCACACTAAGCTCCTAATGCTTCTCAGAAATGCGTCTGCCTGTCTGCCACGTTCCGTAATCTCTTTGTCATTTCTCCCATTTTCCTCCACTAGACTTCCCAAGTACTTGAGACTTTCCACCTTCTTCAGCTGTCCACCTCCAAGTGTTATCCCACTCATTGGTCTGTCCTTTTTCCTGGTTGTTAACAGGATCTCACATTTACTGATGTTGAACTTCCATCCATACTCGCCCACTGTTTCTTCCCAAGCCTTCAATTGCTCCTGAATTTCCTCCTTGTTTCCCCAGACCATGAGATCATCTGCAAACACCATTGCTTTCATCTTATCTTCTCCTATATTTCCTGCTATCCGTGTCATTACCTCGTCCATAACCACAATAAAGAGAAGGGGTGACAGCGCACTACCCTGTTTCAGGCCACTCATTTGTCTGAACCAGTCTGTTCTTTCCCCTCCAACTTTCACACAACTCACACTACATCTCCTTCACTCTGCCTACAGTCTCTTTTTCCACTCCCATGTTTTCCATTGCTATCCAAACCTTCTCCCTACACACACTATCATAGGCCTTTTCGATGTCCAGGAAGGCCAACACAAAGTTTCTTATTTCTCTACTAGAAAGCGGTATAGCGTCTAGGAGCTTAGATATCTAACCTCCTTGACATTCATAGCGCTCCAAGGAGCATTAAATTCGACACGCAAGCTTCCCTCTGGGTGTCAATTAACAAAGCTTGCACCTGGCACCCGAGGCCATACGATATTATCATTCGTTCTGGAAGTGCCTCGAGTTTTCTTCGAATTCCAGAAGGTTGTAGGTTTTATTCATAGTCAGCCAACTTTTTAGTTTCTTCCTTAGCTGCTGTACTGGCATTTCTCTCATACATTGTTATAGGCAGTTTGTTGAATAGCTTGATGCCTGTATAATTATGGTAGTTTTGGGTTTTCTTTAGCCTTGCGTGGGGTGTGTTGATATATGTTTATTTCTTGTGTTATGTTGATGTACCTCCCCCCATACAGTGTAGTTACTCTGGTTTTCTTTAATATCTATTGGACAGTAGTATATGAATATTGCAGAGAGAGAGAGAGAGAGATTATTTTCAGCTCCCTTAATACAGGCCTGCATGATTCATTATCTGGAATTCCCTTTATACACCTAACTGCTTTCTTTTGCCATTTAAAAACTTCCTGGGCCCCTGAAGAATTCCCCCAAAGCATTATACCGTAAACTAGATGTGATTTAAAAAAAAGGCATACGGTAATATGCATCTAACATTTTATCTGGACAGTTTCTTACATAGTTGTTACGTATTATTGCTCCAGTTCAATCAATTTGGGATCTAAATAAATTCCTAGCAGCTTAATGGATGTGTTTTCCATCACTTCCTGTTTCGACTTCCTCAAGTAAAAATATATTGTTTCTGTTTTTTACTATTTAAGACCAATTTATTGCTGTGCAACTGTGTGGTGGAGTTTTCTACCATGTCTGTGTTTTTGTCCTGTAAAGTTTTAAGATTTTCACCTGATGTTATTAACCCTTAGATACACGCTAAGCGGCACTCAGTGCCGCTTTTTTGCAAAATTTTGTTTGACGTGGTAAACACTTACGAGTTCTGTGAGATCGCCCGCTATATCCTTTATCCTTTGTTCGACATGTGCTGCAGGGGAGTGCGTAGGTTCGGAGCCTGTCTGGTTACCAGTTAGTCTGAGACAGGTTGTCAAAGTGCGAGGTGCGCGAATGCGGCATTCCGTACCGCAAGCGTGTAACAACTGGCTGGAACTGGCGTTGTGAAATAATGTAAGTATTTAACTTATGTTACCTTTGTTGTTTTTTTCGATGCTTCTATCATTATTATCGATGTCAGCACATAGTCTGCACGCTTGCCTTCTGTTTATAGGTCTCGACATGGCTGTCAACAACAGGAGATTGAAAGGTTGCTCCAAGTACTTGATGAGCAGGAAGGGTCACTGGATGAAGACGATCTAATCGATTTTTAAGTCCACGTGCAGAGTTATTTTGTGTATTTAGGCACTGTATATTATTTCGTACTGTAAATTAGCAGAGAGTGTCCTTTTCCAAGCCAAGAATCTTAGTGTAAAGGCCTACATGATTCTGACAAGTGTATTTCTTCAGCTTGTTGAGCATCAGGTACAATGTCTTGTAATATGAGCCTGAAAAAAGGGCAATCTCAATCCAATAATTCTCAATATCTCTTTTGTGTGCTAAAATTATTATTTTTTCTTCGTTGTCCAATAAATGTTTATAAGAATGTTTAATTACATTAAGTATGAATAGTAAATATGTCCTTATCCCATCCCTCCCAATAATATATTTTATTAATAAGAATTTCATACATAATGATAAGATGTTTTCAATGTATTCTCATAGGTTCTGCATAATTCTCCATACAAATCAATTTTAGCAGTTTAGTAAGACATTAAATTACGAAAAAGAATGAAAAAATATATTGCGGCATAAAATGCCGCTAGCGTGTACGAATGTTAGTGAAAGAGATGCGTGTAGCTAAGGGTTAAGGTGATGTCGTCAGCCTATAGAATAGATTCGCTTGGCAAGTTATGCGAGAGGTCATTAATTACACTAAAAATAAAAACAGGCCGATTACTGATCCTTGAATAACTCCGGTTTCAATTTTGAGTATGTCGGATTCAATTACGACCATTTGTCTTCTATTATCAAGGTTTTATTAATGATAACTGCAGGCCATTAATTCCGTAGTATTTTAGCTTAGAAAATAAAATTTCATGGGAGATCGTGTCGAAGGCCTTCTGAGGTCGAAGAGTGTAATCATCATCATCATCATCAATGTCCCACTCCAGTCGCCCGGGTGTGGTTAACAAGCCTCTTCCACTCGTTTCTGTCCTTCCACTTTTCCTGCTCCATTACTTCCTCCACATCCAATCCAGCTTCTCCGATGTCCTTCCGAATCTGATCCATCCATCTTCTTCTTGGTCTTCCAACTGATCGCTTACCCTTAACTTCTCTTTCCAACTCCCTTCTTGCCGCTCGTTCCTTTCCCATTCTCTTCACATGTCCGAACCATCTCAGTCTTGCTTTCCGTATCTTCTGTACTAACGGTTCCACATTTAGCTCCTCTCTGATTTTAACATTTTGAATTCTATCTCTTCTTGTCTTTTTTACAGATGTTCTTAAAAATTTCATTTCTGCTGCTTGGATCTTACTATCTTGTCTCTTGTTAGTTACCAGCGTTTCCAGTCCGTATGTTACAATTGGTATGAAGTACTGTTTATATAGTGTTAATTTCGTTCTCCTGGGCACTTAGTCATCCCATAAAAGCTCTCTGACTTGATAGAATGTTGTGCTTTTACTTAGTCTGTTGTTAATTTCAGGGTTGATTTCATTACCTCCGTTAACAATGCTACCCAGATATGGGAACTGTTCCACATTCTCCAACCATTCTCCATCTATGTTCACTTGGCTTCTCTTTTCCTCTTTTCCACAGTGCAGGACTACAGTTTTCTTTTTACTAATTACCATTCCAAACTCCTTCAGCTTTTCATTCCAAATGTCCAATCTCCTTTGTACTTCCTTTTCTCCCTCTCCCCAAATCACCACATCATCTGCAAATACCAAGGCCTTCACTTCATCACTACTGATACTCTGTTTTACACGTTTTATGATTTCATCCATCAATATAACAAATAATAATGGTGACAGTGCACTTCCTTGCTTGAGGCCTTTTTTTGTATAGAATGTTTCAGAATCACCACTACCCACTTGTACACTGCTTTTACTCTCATTAATTAGTGATTTTGGTACATTCCTTTTCAGTAGGCATTCCCATACATATTTTCTTTTAACTGTATCATAGGCTTTTTCCACATCCAAAAATATAAAGATGATTTCCTTGTTCATTTCTAGATGCTTTTCCATTATCATTCGCACTGCAAATATCAAGTCTATTGTTGATCTATTCGGTCTAAAGCCATACTGTTCTTCCTCTAACTGAGGTTCTATTATATCCCTCAGTCTCTTGCCTATGACTTTCTCCATTATTTTTAGCCCATGTGATAATGTTATACCTCTATAATTTTCACATTTCTTCCTATTTCCTTTCTTGAACAGTGGTACAATGCTTCCTTGTTGCCAATCTTCAGGTATCCTTTCATCCATATGGCATTGAGGGTTCGGTATAGCCACTGTAATCCAATGCTTCCTGCTGCCTTAATCATATCAGCATTGAATTCGTCTTTTCCACTTGCTTTACCTTTGCTCATTGCTTTCACTGTCCTTTCAAGTTCCAACCATGTTATTGGGTTCTCTTCTTTTTCTCCATCTATTTCCATTTTCTTATCTCGTTCTTCCTCTGGGAAGTCATCCCCATTATAAAGCTTTTCAAAATACTTAGACATCACCTTCTGAAGACCTTTTTCATCATGTACTATGGAACCATCTTCTCTCTCTAATGCCTTGATTTTTTTCTTGGTCTGCTCTTTTCGATTTTATTACTCTATACAGTAGTTTCTGATTTCCTCTACTATCTTGCTCAATTTTGTTGGTGAACTCTCCCCAGCATTTCTCTTTTTCTTTCCTGATACTCCTTTTTACTTGTAGTTTTAATCTTTTGTATTCCACATGTAACCTTTCTATCCTATCCTCATCTTTCTGATACATTTTTTTCTTTTCCTTATCCATTTCTTTCTTCACCTTGTTCCTTTCTTTTATTTCTTGCTTTATTTTGTCTGTCCACCACCGGGTCTCCTTTTCCTTAACCTTTGCTTTTGTTTTCCCACATACCTCAACTGCTGCTTCAACAAATGTCTGTCTGAAATTGTTCCACTCTTCTTCTCCACTTTGTGTTTCTGTGTTAGGCAGCTTCATTTTTATCCTATCTTGGAATGCTATCCTTTTGTCCTCCTCCTCCAATTCCCAAATCCTGATCTTTGGTTTTTTCTTAAGTACAAAATTAGGGATTTTTACTCGTTTTAAATCCACTATTAATAACCTGTGATCACCTCCCATACTTTCACTGGGGATTATCTTCGCATCCATGGCGTATCTTCCCCATTCTCGGTCTGTTATCACAAAATCGATGAGAGTACCATACTGTCCATCCCAACTATACAGGCTGATCTTATGGCTATTCCTCTTCTTGAACCACGTGTTCTTTATTATCAGGTTATTTCTGACACAAAAATCCAACAGTTTCTCTCCATCTTCATTTCGATCGCCATACCCATGTGGACCCAAAACATTCTCATATCCCATTCTATCAGTTCCTACATGAGCATTTAGATCTCCCATTATCATGATCCCATCTCCAACAATATGTGATTCCAGTTCACTGAGGAAATCTTCTTTTTCTTCCAAGCTACATCCTGTCTGTGGAGCATACACCTGTATTATCTTCAGTAGTTCCTTATTTACGTGTATTTGCATTATTATAATTCTTTCATTTACATACTCAACTTCAGCTATTGGTCCAACATTTTGATTCACTATAAAGCCCACTCCATTTCTTTTCTCTTTACGGTTACCCATCCAGTACAAGGTGTACCCCTTACTTAGTTTCTTCATTCCTTTTCCCTTCCGTTTCACTTCACTTAATCCCAGGATGTAGAGTTTTCGTGTCTCCATTAGGTCAATCAATTCATTTTCCTTGTCATTCAGTGTTAAAATATTTATTGTTCCAAATCGGGTTTTGTTCTCTGATCTAACACTTGCACAAACATCAGCATTACCATCATACGCTGCAACTGTAGTCAGAGTCATGTCAATTCAGTTTTTCTTCGATCCGAGGCTTGTATTATAATTGAAAGCAACTACAAATTTACTCGTCTGCTGGCTTGCTAAGCAGGTGTAATGCAAGTAATTAAATGGGACTCTATATCGGCTATAATCTCGTTGATGACAGTGTCTACAGATTTGACGGTTGATTTTCCTGTCCTGAATCCGAACTGAGCATTGTTAAATAAATTGTTTCTTTCAAAGTACTTCAGTAGTTGTGTTTTCATGCAGTATTCAATGACTTTTGATAGAAACGGAACGATCGAGACTGGTCTGTAATTATTTGGACAGTCTCTACCTCCTTTCTTATGGATTGGAACAGTGATCGTCATTTTTAGACAGTCTGGAAAGATTCACTCCGTAAGAATGTAATTTATGAGATAAGTTAAAGTTATCAATAATTTGTCAGAAATTTGTTTCAGTAACTCGTTAGAGAGACCGTAATAATCCTCTGTTTTGGAGTTACTCAATTCTGCTATTATTTTGGACACTTCATTAGGGGTAACTTGTTCCCAACTAAAATGTAATTCCATAGTAATAAGTTAACTGAGATATGATTGCTCATTCTATCCCTATATGTTGAATGAAAATTGTCAGTTGGGGTAATGTTTTTTACACTATTTACAAAGAACTCATTAAGTATATTAGGTTCAATCGTCACCGATTCTTTTCTTCTTTCTCCTAATTCGTTGTTTTTAACTGTTTACACTTATTTTTGGAATTATTGATAAAATTTTCATTGGCTCTTATCTTTGCTGCTTCTATAGACTTGTTTTGCCCTGGTATACCTATACTGGACTAAAGCAAGGAAGTGTGTTGTCACCATTATTGTGCGTAATAGTGATGGATGACATCATGAAGGCAGCAATGAAAGAATATAGTAGGGCAAAGATGAAGGTAATATTTGCAGACTACATCGTGATCTGGGGCCGTTGTGATCTGGGGCGAGGATGAGATGGAGGTACAAGAACAGTTAGACGTAATAAATGAAAAGATTGAGGAATGGGGATTGAAGATAAATGTGGAGAAGAGAAACAGTGGTGATGAGGAGAGCTAAGAAAGAAGGAAAAGGAGTAATCCAAGTAGGAGATAAGGAATTGGAAGTGGTGAAACACTTCAAATACTTGGGAAGTGAACTGACTGAAGATGGAAGACTAGATTTGGAAATTAGCAGAAGAATACAACTCGGGAGTGCTTTCTACTAACAGGTAGGGGGACTAGTATGGAACAAGGATATACAATTAAGGCTAAAGAAGTTATGTACAAAGCCTATTATGTTCCTATAATGACATATGCAGCAGAAACTTGGACAATGACTAAGAAGGATGAGAGCAGAGTACAGGCAGCTGAGATGAGATTCCTGAGAAGTATGGTCCAGAAAACTAGGAGGGACAGAGTGAGAAATGAAGATATAAGGAAAGAACTGGGAGTACAGAAACTAAATGACAAACTGGAGCAAAACAGATTGAGATGGCTTGGACATGTCAAACGGATGAATGAAGTAAGGCTACCAAGACGAGCACAGGAACGACGGATGACAGGGAAGAGAGGACGAGGAAGACCAAGATTGCGTTGGATGGACTTGGTGGAGAATAGTATTAGAAAACGGAACCTGGATTGGAACACTGTGTCGGAAGATGAATGGTGGAACGACAGAACAAAGTGGAGAGGAACCATATTTGCCCCCACCCAGTGTCAACTGGAAAAGGGGAAATGATGATGATGATGAAACCTATCTTTATCTTCCTGGTTTCCCGGTTTGGCTTTGTTATGAAGGATAATGATGTCCTTCCTAAGAGCTGCAAGTTCAAGAGTGAACCATTTGATTATTTAATACCTTGGTTATCTTGGGACAGTATTTATTAAAATTAAAGCTAAGTATTGACAAAAAAATTGTAAAAGCTTCATTTACATTAATTTACATTAATACAATTTACCACCTTGTACTCCCAGTCCATTTCTCTTAAACTAAATCTCAGTTTTTCTATGTTCCTATCCCCCACATTCTGAAAATTTTATGTTCCCTCTTATGATGTTTGGTTCTTGCCATTGGAAGTTTATTCCAGATCCCCCTGTGGTCAGAGATAAGCGGATCTTCAACCCCATATAAAAATGAATTTCTATCCATATTGGTAAAAATATTATCTAGACAAGACTCCTTTCTTGTTGGTTCGTCATTAATAGGACCCGGATGTTGATGCCGTAAAAAAGTTTGAAAAATGCACTTAACATTTTCAAAAATGACTAATAAATGATCTAAAAATTCGAAAAATGCACTATAAAATGGAGAAAATAAACTGAGACAAGAATATACACCCCTTCCCCTTTCTACCCCGCCACAGCAGACCTTGGTCAACAGAGCAGGTAACATTATATTCTGCTAATAACTGGTTTGCAACAAAAACAAGAGCGTCTGTATACCTACGGTACCGTTCTTCAGCATCCAAGTTATATATTTTTCTACTAATAGCAATAGCGAAATATTTTATTTCAATATTTTTAATCATCTTGTATCAGCTACTAGCTGCTTCTTAACTCCCTCATATAAAGCTGTGACATGTCTAAATTGGGAAAAAAAATACCTTAAAAGGCCGATTTATCTAAAATATGACCAAAAAAATCTACCAAACTTAAAAAAATGCTCTTAAAATAGAAAAATAAATAATGCAAAGAGATGCAAAATAAAAATGACAAATTTGAAGACGGGGTGGCCCATCCGGAGTTTCTATGAACTTCAGCAATGTTTTAGACAGCTCAGTAAAAAGATGACCTGTCATCAACATCCAGGCCCTAGTCATTAATAAGACAGCAGTAAAAAGATGACCTGTCATCAACATCCAGGCCCTAGTCATTAATAAGACAGAAGTTGTGTGATCTTAAAATACAGGGTCTTTCATAAAGAATGAACCGATTTCGAAGGTTTAATGCGCGGTACTCAAGCAACGCAGCGGAACAAGTCGCATATCTTTAAAAAAAGCGTGGCCTCACAGTGAGTAGAGTGCTCAGCCGCGTGCCTTATACCCCTCCTCCACCAGACTCGTTTCAACCTTCAGCACACACACTTGCCGCGCGAGTCTCAGAATGGCAACACCTCATCAAAAACCATTCTGTGTCGTGATCGCACGGACCAAGTCTGTCGTCACAGTGCAACGTGAGTTCTGTACAAGATTTAACAACGTGCAGTACAGGCCCTCTTCCAAGAACATCCGACGGGGTTTCCAACAGTTCCAGGAAACTGGATGTGTGTTTAAAGGAAAAAGCCCTGGTCGACCGAGAACTGTAAGTTCAGAAGCAAATGTGAGGAGAATCCAGGAGGCGCTCACGTGGAGCACAAGGAAATCCATATCTCAAGGTCCTGTGAGCTTCAGGTGAGCAGTACCACTATCTAGCGAGTCCCGAAAAAACCTCTACACACGAAACCATACAGACAAGGGAAAACTGATGGAATTCTGTGCTGCGATGCTGAACATTGAAAATGATGTGGAAGACTCCTTTTCGTGCCTTTAGTGACGAAGCAACCTTCCATATCAATGGCTGACTATCATCACAATGTTCGGATTTGGGGAACCGAACACCCACATGCAACAATCGAGCACGAACGAGATTCTCCGAAGGTAAGTTAAATGATTTTTGTGTGGTGAGTTATGTCAATATTTATGGCCCTTTCTTCTTCCAGACCAACACTGTCACAGGACAAAGCTATCTCGAAATGTTACGAACCTGGCTCTGCCCTTTGCTACAAACACACTCACGCGACTTCATTTTCCAACAAGATGGAGCCCGACCCCATTGGAGCAAGCATTTTTGAACGAAGCAGTGCCTCAACGGTGGATTGGTAGACACCCTTCTATGGATCGTGCTCTATTTGCATGGTCTACCAGATTCCCAGACCTCACTCCTTGTGTCTTCCTCCTGTGGGGATACATCAAGGACAATGTTTATGTTCCCCCACTACCTACTACACTGAATAACCTTCAAAAGCGGATAACACTTGTGATAAACGCGTTTGGGAGGAATTGTCCTAGCGCCTTGATGCAGTCCCTGCTGCTGGTGGTGGTCATATTGAAGACTTGTAGGACTTAACATCAGTCAAACACGTGTGTCTTGGTTGTAATTTTGTACTACTAACTGTTCGGGATATATAGCTTGCTTAAATACTTATATACATTAAGAAGGAAGGAAGACAGTAGTTTAACATGACCGTTAATCTCGCGATTTTGAGCCACAGGACCTCCCTTTTACGTGGAATCCAAATCACAGGACATGGCATTTCACTTCGAAAATCTCTCTTGCATTCAGCGGGAATCGATCCCGGTCCGCATTGGTGAGAGGCAGACAGCTTGACTTATACACATTCCACACACCCAAGTATATGGGGGCTACATGACCATGTCACAAAGCCCCTAAATCAATCAAGAACAACAAGAAATTATAGGAGGCTAATTTTTGCTGGTAGAATCCTAAAAGTCATTTGTGACAGACAATAGTTTTAATTACTAGAGGAAAATGTTTGATGGTAGTGATGTTGACAAATTTTATATTTTTATTGAATGTCGCCGCCGGCGATGGCTGGCATAATGACGTCAATGAAGTGACACTTCGCAAAGAGCAATAACACCTTGTGAACCATTTAATTAAAGATATTCAGTCAAATTGACCGTCCTGTTTCAATGGTAGTTGGAAGACACGAAAATCACTTCCTATCTGGCCATTCACCCACTTTCCCCACCAATAATTTCCATGACTTAATTTTAAGATACAAATCTTCAGAGAAATATCTAAATCAGACAGATATCAAGCTATATTCCCAAGACCGTTGAACGCTCGACGATCTCAATTTCTTAGTGCGGTTACCTAAAGGAGTTAAGTCGCGATACCCAGTCACCACGACAGCCTAATAAATTTGAATTGCAGTCAAAGCAACATGCGTGAACCAATGAGTGAAAAACCAGCATGATATCAGTAACCACGCCCCCAAAATCAGTATGAATCAAAAGATACGCCGCGTAATTCGGATGACACTAAGAAGTGACAAATGCGACACACACTGCACTCACCTAAATGACCGTAAACTGTTTTAACAGGTAGATTGAGCTCATCCAGGGCACTCTGCTTCAAAATAAGATTTTGAAGAACAACATCCCCTGCAAATAGAGAGAAAACACTTTGAAACAGGCACAATTCTTGTAACCCATCCGGCACAATGCTACGATTTAGTCATGTTGACAGTGTATCAATTCAACAACCATTGATCCACAATTATGATTTGCCGCATTGCTGTTTTACTTACCTCCCCATATTCCAATCTTGAGTTGCGATCGATCTAAATTTTCAACATAATCACCTAGAAATCTGTTTAACAAGTCTGCGACAATTGACTCGAAAACCATATTGAACTGTTTTCAACTGACACATTCAGAATTTGAGTAAAAACCAAGTTTTACACAACAAAATTCATTACCACACCCATCTCTGTCGTAGAAGTGGGTGTTCGTCACACGAGTTGTGAAAGTTCGTCACGGGCAGCCACAGATCTAAACACAACGGTGATGTCACTCCAATGCGGAAAAGGTGAAGCGGTGAAGCAAAGCAACTATCATTTAAAAGAAAATCGAACACCAAAGCATAATTATATGTTCCCTAAAAACATGGAGATTTATTACACTATCGCAAATATTTTATGATCATACTTTCTCCTGCCGTTTATTTAATTAAAAAAGAGGCTGTTTTTATTTCATTATTATTATTATTATTATTTTGATTGGTCACATTGGACCACTTGAGTCGTTCCACAATCACTTCTTCTTTGAAGGTAGTACTGCTTGGTTCTTGCGCTCTTTCCAGTACTTTTTCATTCTTTCAGATCGGGATTTTCTCAACTCATCTGAAATCTCCATAGGCTTTCTATGTGTCATTTCTGCAGAAAATTTGTGAGTTTTAAGAATGGTGTTAATTTTATTTTTCTCCTCGGCATCTGTTATCTTAAGTCCAACTGCTTTGAGATCTTGTTGGATTTCTTGGATCCATTTTCCTCCAGTTTTCTTTCCTAGATTTCTCATTTATTTCATTAATTAATATGGGCGTCATTTTACACTGTTATAGCCTATATATATATTTTAAATACCTTCCAGCCTACGTTAAAACATTAAGATCAGCGTTTATATTCTACTTTTAAGGTAATGGTCGGTTTCATTAAATGTACAACTTTATTTACTTATATTTGTAGGAAAAACTACATTCGGAAGAGTTCTATTTCGAATGATTTGAAAAGAAACTAAGTTCAACGTCGAAGGCATAGATAATGGGATACCTAATCTTCGGTCACCTTTGAAGCCACATAATTTTCTAACTGACTGTTTCTACTGTGGCGAGAAGGTTTTAATCAGAAAAGAGACCTAAAGAGAAGTCAAATACCGAAAAATCATTCAAGAAGTCGAAACCAAAGAGACAAAACAAAAAATCATTGTTCAAGCGATAAGAAGGAAGGATTCTTAGGGAGAAGTAGTGATGGCAAGAGTTGAAAGTGCAGAGGACTTGGTAGCAGGTACTTTAGGTAATAATAAAACTGTAGAGTAATTCTACAAAATATATAACCAGTGACTTCAAATACCCAGACGATTCGTTTATAAACTTTGGGTTGTCCTTCTCCAGAAACTACTAGGCACACAAAAATATTTCCATTTTCATGCAGATTCGTTTACTTTTTCTTTAACGCGTCCTCTTGTTTGTCAAACGAAACGAATCCTGGCAAAGTATAGTAAATAGTAATCCAAATCACAATTTGGAATTCAAAATTTTAAAGAAACACATAACCGTATATAAGAAAATAACCGAATACATTCACAACGTAATAAAAAACAAATAAATAAATAAAATACAAACTGGAACCTGTAAAGCTGAAATTTTGTATGTTATTTACACAAAACTACGCCGTTTCTTCGAATTGAACCAAATGTTACGTAATTACCTTTTATTATTGAAAATACAGCGCGCAAATTGTGCATAGGGTTAATAAATTTGAATCAACATCAGTGTTTTCACCTTCCACCTTCACAAAATATCACAATGGAAGGTCCCCGGTTTTTACATGTGATTACGTTGTACCGACTACATTATTTACCACATAATTTACAAATACAGGATACGTCTATGTCATGAAAGTACTCGGTGACGTACAGTTTATGGTAGTACCCATGTACCGCCATCGAGTTAACGAAGTGTCGTAGGTCTTGATTGGTGTCAGTCCATACCCTATTCGTCATGGCTTCCGTTATGTAAAATTCGAGCCTAATTTCATCACTTTTCTTCACTCTCTCATGCATTAGTCTTTTCCAGGGGTCCGTAGATGGTAGTCCTCTCTTCGTCCGTAGGTCCTGAATGAAGAAGTTCTCCTTGGCAAGTTCGTACACAAATCTAGATTTTGCATATTTTGATAATCCCAGGGTTGCTTTTAGGAAGCGCGACTTCACTGCCTCGATCCTCAAGTCCGCCAGGGTCAGTTTCTCCCAGATGATTTCTATTCCGTATGTGGCGATGGGCGCTATTTTCGCGTCAAATAATCTCATAGCCGTTCCCAGTGAGTAACACTGCCTATTTGAAATATGGACAGCCCTTTTTGGAACCCTGCAGGTAACACTGTCTTCTTGAAATTCAGACAGCCTCTCCATTCCCTATATTTAGGCCGTTTGGCAAATAGACGAAATCACAAATTTGTCGTAGGATGACCAATCTAGGCTGCGTTTAAGTCTCGCTAAACAAGAAACAAAACTCGGGACGTGAAATTTGGTTAAATTTGATGAAACGGTGTAGTTTTGTATATAACAAACAAAGGGACCCGAAGAGCACGTTCTAAGACCCTAACACCAACCATGTCGAAAGTATCTCTGTGTTGTAGTCGGTGTCCAGAGATGCTGGGAATTGAGATGTAGCTGTAAGAATTTTTAAATGAGTCTATTGTTGGCTGGAAATGCGTGCTGCTTCACACCGCCTCTACCCGTGTACTGGTACGGAATTGCGAAAATATTCTTTGCCTTTGGCGGTTTCTTAACTTGTCCATTGTTTTGCGCAGCATTGCATGAAATTGGCCCCTTTCACACCGAAGATGCAAGACGCAAGATGCATTCATTCTGGGTGCCGGATGCATGTGCGTCTTGCATCTTGATGAAAGGGCTTTCACACCAAAGATGCACGTGCCACTTGCACCTTCTGTTAGTTTATGTCTGTTTAGTTTAGTACCGGTACGTGAGTTTGAAAAATGAATAATCAATCATTCGACTCCCCAGACGACGAAATTATAATTCTGGCTTGTGCAGTCAGAAGAAGAAGACAAAGAAGGAATCGTTTATGGCAGCACCCATACTGGGTTAATGCTGGAGAGCATAGCCCTGCTATTGTGTCTCAGCAATAAATTACTGAACCAACCAGTAAAGTTTCAGGCGTATTGTAAAATGGAGATTTCGACTTTTAACTTTTAACAAGTCAGATTTCCAAGGGAGTATGCAAGACAAGCACAAGAAATATGCACGCTAAAATTTCCTGCCGGCTGGTTCTCGAGGCAAGTGCGTCTTTCATCCAGGGTGCTAGACGCACTTGCATCTTCGGTGTGAAACCCCTCGTTCAATTACATAGTCTGGTGCATCCTGCATCCGGGATGCATGCATCTTACGTCTTGCATCTTCGGTGTGAAAGGTGCCTAAGGGAGATTATTGAAAATAAGAGGCTTTTCTTCTTTAGTTTTCCTGGGCACGGTAAGACTCAAATCTGGACACCATAAGCATTATAAAAAGAGGGATGGGACAAATCTTTTCTATATTGATTATTCGGATATAAAAAGGGGATACGTCCCTATATTTCAGCTGGCCAAATTATTTTCTGTGGGTTCACCGAGATCAATGTGCTTGATAACACGCCAGTTGTTTTTAGTGGAACCTATTGGGGTCATGCATTTCCTTGTTTATTTCATTTTCTTCCCCTTCATGTAAACTAAAAATAATTTATTTTATTCTTTTCCAGGATCTGAGCACGTTCAATGAGAATTCCCCAACCTAATCTAAAAGAGAAGGCAGAATAATAAATATAATGAATCTCCCGCATGAAATGAGCGTTTCCGATACCCTTATTTGTTGTCTGTCTCGATCAATTTTGGTTAGGATTGCGACTCTTTAGTTTAACCTGTGTTTTTATTGTTTTAAAAGATTGGAAATGTTTATTTTTTATAAAGCACGTGGGAGAAGCATTAGACATCATACTGATGATCGAATTAGTGGATTTTCTGACATTATGGTCAGATTAGGATGGCTAGTTTATTTGTTTGCTTTATAGATCATTGTCCTAATTTTAAATTAGGCAGGAAGGATCAATATTCGTTAGTAAGAAATGGGTTTTAGTCTGATTCTAAGGTTGTTAGTTAAATTTTTTCCTCTTGGGAATTTATTTATTTTGTCAAAACCAACCCTTCACTCTTGTTTTTTTATCTGTATCAGTTAATTATAAATAGACGATACCCTTAACTTACCTCTACTCTTATTTACTAGTTGTAGATGATACCATCTGGTTGGAACCTCACCAAATGAAGTCTTTCCACCTTTTAGATGGGTTCCCAACCTCCTTTCTCATTCCTTCCATCTCTCTTTTGTTATCTCCTCGGGGAAAAGTGAATGGGAGGTAAGAGATGGTCCAATAAAGTGATCAATTCCTCGGAATGCACGCTGAGGAATCTCGGAATCAAACCAACCATTGGAACCGGGACCCGAAAAATCGAGATCAGGAGCCTAGCTTTCGCTGATGACATCGCGATCTTAACCAACCACTTTAAGGAAGCTGTTATTGCTGTCCAAGTCCTACACAAGATAGCGGTGAAGTCATGATTACATATAACATAAGACAAGACCAAGTACTTCGAGAATTGGCACCCCGGAAAAGCCCCTTCGACGACCCTACATGCAACGATTGGAAGAGTCGATCGCTTCCGTTATTTCGGTAAATGGGTTCTCCTCAATGGTAGAGACGGCACCTCCATCTTTGAAAGACGTAACAGACTCAACGCAGCTAACCAACTATCTCGCAACCGTTATAATAAGAAGTGCATTTCGAAAAACGCCAAGATCTCTACTTACAAAACTGTTGTCAGGCCACAGATTTTACTCATCAGAGACCCACTTGATTAATAGGAATGGCAGCATGGATGACCCAGAGAAGGTCTAAAGACGTATCCTCAGGAAAATGCATGGGCCGAGATTGCTCCCAGTGGAACTTACCGACTGAAATCGAACTCTGAACTGTATCGACGGTAATAAACGCCCAATGCGTAGTAGGCGGCTGAAGTTCTACGGGCGCCTTCTACGAATGACCAACAACAGACTTGGTTAAAAGCTATAAGACTGGAAGCCTGTGGCTCAATGAAGTACAAAAATACTTGCATTCTGCTGGGATTTCTGACCTTGATGTCCAAGATCGTTCCAAATATTGTAATATGGTTAATTCTTGGTCCCCACCATCCAGAGTGCTTGTGTCGAAAACCCCTCTCAGAGGAGAGAAAGAAAAAATTATCAGCCGGGCTGAAGAGATACTGGGAACGATGGAGAGCATCGAAGAAGAACTAGTCGTAAGCGCTCCTCGGAGGGCTTAAATCAATAATAATAATAAATAAAATAATAATATTCAAGAAAATGGTTTAGAAAAATCTTCGGTAGAAGAAAGGGTACACAAGATGGAAAGAGCATATGGTATCACTAAGAATTTTTCTAACAAAAAGTGCTTATCTAAAAACCTTAAAATAAGGCACTTCACTACAGTGGTGAAACCGGAATGCCTATACGCAAGTGAATGTCTGGTACTAAACTATAGATTAGATAAACTTGAAGTACTAGAAAGGAGAATCATGAGGAAAATTTTAGGCCCAGTGAAAACAGCAGAAGTATGGAAATTAAGATCTAATTATGAAATATACAGGAACATAGAAAATATAACAGAAACGATAAGAAAAAGGAGATTGCAATTTTTTGGACATATTTACAGAATGGATGATTCCAGATTAACAAAAAGGATATTCAAGTACCTTTGGGAGAAAAGGGCAACAACTAGCTGGATTCAAGAAGTAAAGAAAGATTTAGAAAGAAATAATATAAGTGAAGAAGAAACGGTGAACAGAGAGATCTTTAGAAAAAGGGTATTAAGTATGAAAGGATTCCAAGGAAGATTGCCAATGAAACCTGGTGCGAAGTGGTCCGAGGACAGAAAGAAGCAGCATAGTGAACGGATGAAGGAGTACTGGAGGGAACGGAAGAGAAAACAACAAAGTGTGAAGAATTGAAATTGGCACGTGGTCCCTAGCAGGCCTCATCGGAAAGAAGAAGAAGAAGAAAGTTAGCAGAACCAAAGACGACAATGCCATGGTACGTTAACGTCCAGAAAGATCTTAAAGAAATGGGGATACGAGCAGATGATGCACAAGACCGAAATCTTTATAGAGCAGCCATCAAGACAGTTGGGACTTTCCGGGACGAAAAAACGGACAACTGGTGCGAAATGTACAGAAGAACGTCGTGCTAAACACAGTGAGCTCATGAAGACAACGTGGATCAAGCGAAAAATGAACAAATGTCAGAATGTAAAATGAGGCTTATCGTTGTCCCTAGTTGGCCGATTAGCGAAATTGAATGAATGAAAGTTAGCAACGTGCATATTGTACTGATGAACTTTTAATCCCTTTAGTGAAGTGTCCCTTATTTTCAGGCAAGTGTCCCATATTTCGTTGGTCAAAAGGTGTCAACAGTAGTTGTAGTTTATATGAATATTTCTCAGTAGTAGATAATAATAATAATTATAATTATTATAGTAGTATATTACAAATACAACAATAATTACATGCAATGGTCAAGCATACGGTTATTTCAAGTTTCAGTTAGCTAGTTCAAAATTAATATATTCAGTGGTATAAATGAATGAATATTTATAAATTGAGTCTCCCATAAGGCCAACCCCTCGTCCACGTCGTGGGAGATGGGCAACGGCACAAAGTAGGGGACTGCCTGTAGGGGTGAAGTACAGTTGGGACTTTGTGTGCTCCGTGACCGCTACGGTAGCTGTGAAGGCCTTACAGGAACCCTGAAATGTGACGGCTAACAGGGCTCTGGTGAAGCCGTGTTAGGCGTATCTGGCCAGCGGTGGATCAAATCGTGCTTTCAAAACCAAAACAAGCCTCGGATGTAAAAATGGAAACGCCAGACATGACAGTTCTTCAGGTACCCCACGAAGGTATGACGGTCAAAAACCTGAAGTTTATCGTAGATACCGGTACCTGAAAACACAGAAACCGAAGAAACAAAAAATGAGAATTGGGACTATCAATATCCTCACGCTCAATGATAAATGTGAAGAACTTGTTGATCTAATGGATAGGAGGAAACTAAGGATACTAGGTTTAAGTGAGACCAAGTGGAAAGGTTCTGGCAAGAAAACCCTCAGGAATGAATAAGTATTACATTGGTATGGTTATCATGCAGAGGCCAGAAATGGAGTTGCACTCCAGCTACATAATATAATAATAATATCGTATGGCCTCGGGTGCCTGGTGCAAGCTTTGCTATTTGACACCCAGGAGGTAGCTTGCATGTCGAATTTCATTGTTCCTTAACTATGAAAGTCAAGGAGTTTAGATGTTAGATATCTAAGCTCCTTGAACACTATAGCGCTTTCTAGTAGAGAAATGAGGAACTTTGTGTTGGCGGAAACTCCCGAGATTAATTTTGCCATTATGAACTCGGCCTACTGAATTCAAATGGGTTCTTTGACATGCCAACATCGTATGACATGCGTATCGTATTTTTGCCGCCTTTCAAAAATCACTTGCCACGGCCAGGAGCGAACCTGCAATCTTGGGGTTAGTAGACAGACACGATATCCACTCACCCACCGTGGCAAGTTTCCAGCTACATAGAGATATGGACATACATTCAGATATTAGGTATGTGAGTGATATATAATCATCCAGATGAAACTACGTGTTGACAATACATACTATTGGATACTCCAAGTTTATGAACCACAAACAGGGTGTATTTCAGAGGAGAAAGAACAGTTCCTAGACGACCTAGAGGATTTAATAGCAGAGGGCAATGTCATCATTATGGGTGATTTAAATGACCAAATGGTAAAGGAGAGGCAGGGGTGTGAGAACATTATTGGACCTCGTGGATATGGAAATCGGAACTCTGAGGGAGAATGCCTGATAGATTTGTGTGTGCGAAACAATTTAGTTATCCAGAATACTTGCTAGCAGAATAGAGAGAGTCAAAAAATTACTCGATACAGTTGGAAAGGACAGCTTAAGACTGTGATTGATTATATAATAACAAACAAACAAGCTAACCAGTCTGTATCAAATGTTCAAGTTATTCCAAGCGAATGTATTGACAGTGATCATAGACTGCTAATTGCAAAGCTGAAGAATGTGTGTGTACCGACAGTCAAACACACGAAAAGATTAAGGCTTGGCTGTTGAGAGACTCAGAAAATAAACAGGAGTACCAAGAAAGCATCATGAGTAGGATACCTAAACAGAAAAACTTGGGGTGGAGGGAGAATGGAAGCTCTTCAAAGACACGTTTGTTACACAGGTTATTGAAACCTGTATTAAAACAAGTGCTCCACAGAGAGAAAAGGAAACACCATGGTGGAATGATAGGGTCAAGGCAGCAATATAAGAAAGAAATATGATAAAGAAGAAATTAGACCGGGAAAAACAACAAACCGGACATGTACGTAATGACACTGGAATTGAACATCTGGCTCAGGAATATCGGAATAAGAAGCTGGCTGTTAAAAGACTGATCCAGGAAGAGAAGGATAAATGTTGGGTTGACATTACCACCAGGAAAGGAGGATGGCCAAGGCAATAAAAAACTACTGTATAGAGTGGTTAAGAATAAAAGGTGTGAGCATACTAATATTGTTGCTCTGGAAACTGATAATGGAAGATTGTTAAAAACAAACCCCGAAGTTAGAAAGGAAATGAGGAAGCATCTCAACAAGCTGCTGAATGGTGATGTTGACAACAGTAATGTTAGTGATGGCACAGTTGAAAACAATCAAGAGGACCAACAACCTTTAACATGACTGGAAGTAGAGATGGCACTGAAGAACATGCGAAATGGAAAGTCTCCAGGGTTTGACGAATTAACCTCAGATATGGTGGAGGCTGCTGCAACACTTGGCCTACAATGGATTTTCAGAGTACTGTCAGTCATCTGGGAGGAGAATAGTATTCCAGATGACTGGAATCATCATCCCACTGTTCAAAAAGGGAAACCGTAAGATATGTGGAAACTACAGGGACATTACTCTGCTATCGCATACGCAGAAGTTGTTGGAAAATATCTTAGAAAATGGATTGAGGAAGATAGTTGAACCCTTATTAGAAGAACAGCATGGTTTCAGGAAAGGTCGAAGCACTGTTCATCTCATTTTTGCTGTAAGGATTTTGGCTGAGATATATTGGGAACGTGGGTGTTGTGTATTTACTTGAGTTAACATGAACATTCTAGAAAATGTGTATTTACTTGAGATAACATGAACATTCTAGTTGCTATGCCCAGAACATTCTACATTATTTAACCACATACACCATATGCTTTAAACTAACATATGATCACTTTCCATCACGTCGGGTTTCTTAAAGCAGCTTTGTTTTGAAAAGGCTATATTTGGATCTTTAAGCATACCGGCTCTTCATTGGCTACAGAGCTACACTGATTGGTGAAGTATTGGTGTTACATATCTACCATTTCAAGCAACTACTATTTGTCATGAGCAGCTGATCACCGTCACCATCTGTTTCTCTTCATTTTATTCCATTCTTATACCCTAAATTTTATGGTGCACCATATTAGGTTTTAAATAAGTATCTTATTACTGTGCTACGCTTTGTTTTTTTCGTTTTTTCAACAGCTGATGAAGGGGATAAAATATAATTAATCCCCGAAACATGTACTGTAAACAAGTTAAATAATTAATTTTATCTGTATAGTATTGATTCAGGCAGATGTTCATTTCTTGTTAATAACTATTCAGAACATTCTAATCTGGAACATTCCAATCTGGAACCTTCCATACACTATGTATATATGCACCCGCAGACTGTCGACGTCAGTTCCGCGCAGTTCCGCCCTAGTTCCGATCTGGACCGCTCAAGTTAAGCCACTTTGTGTATCGTTGTGTATCAACTAGTGTTAAATAAACCGTATTTTATATTATCAAGTGTGTGTTATTTATCTTGTATCTTCCACGATATAACAGTGGGAAAGGATCTTGCGATAGTATTTTTGGACACTGAAAAGGCATACGATAGTGTTCCCCGTAATAAGATCTGGAAATGTCTTGAAGACTTTAAAGTGCCCTACTACCTGGTTGACAAAATAAGGATGTTATATCGGAGTTGTTATAGTTGTATCCAAATAGGAAATAGTCGTTCTGAATGGTATGAGACAAAAAGGGGAGTCCAGCAAGGAAGTGCCTTGTCACCACTATTGTTTGTCACTGTTATGGACAGAATTCTAAAATCTATTAAGGAAACTGCAAATGAATCACGAGCTTTGTTATTTGCAGATGACGTGGTCTTATGGGGAGAAACGGAAGTGGAAGTACAGGAGAGACTGACTGCTTGGAATAACAAATTTAAAGAATTTAGCCTGAAGATCAGCAAGGCCAAGACTGTTGAAATGATCATTAGCAGAGAGAGGAAAAGTTCAAACATATATTTGGAGGGAGCAAAACTAGAATCCGTTTCTCACTTCCAGTATCTTGGAAGTATGGTCTCCAAGGATAACACCCTCAAACAAGAAATTCTAAATAGAACACAGAAAGCATGACATTTCTTATAACTAAGTTCGGCACTTACTTTGGGACAAAAATATACCCTTGACAGCAAATGCAACGTTGTATCACACCTACTTTGTTCCAATCCTTACTTATGGTATGGAAACATGTACATTGCTAAGTAAGGATTACAGTAGAATTCAAGCCGAAGAAATTAGATTTATTAGGACTATGAACCAAAGTACCAGGAGAGACAAGATGAGAAATGAGGTACACAGAGCATAAGCAGGCATCAGGATCCCTGTTATCAGCTTTCTGGGGAAACGCAGACTTCAGTGGTATGACCATATAATGAGGAAGGATAGCTCTAGAACGACTGAGAAGTACTTCAACGTGGATGTCAGAGGGAAGAGACCAACAGGAAGACCAAGGAGACGGTGGATAGAGACAGTTCGATCAGAGGTGGAGGAGAATGGGTTTAACTGGGACGATGTCCAAAAACAAATGATGTACCTAGATCGGGCAAGATGGAGAGCGCTTGTTTGCCACATCCGGGAAACTGGAGATGGAAAATAATGATGATGATGATGATAAATGAATGAAAATAAATGCTCTGGCTGTATAAATTGTTCAAAACACATCTTCTCACGCGTCATGAATACCTGTTTGGTGCAATTTGGTGAAACATACTTATTGATAATGAGCAGACAAAATAATGGAAGCTCATTAAATCACTCTGACCTGAAATCGTCATGTCGAATCATAGTCCAGACGTTTCTGTTACAGTCACCGAAGACTGGCAAAGCTGGCGGGATACTGTGCGAATGAGTGGGTGCGTGGGAGCAAAGCCCTAAGTGTGTCTTGGGGTTTGCCTGAAACAAAAAACGACGTTAATTAAGATGCTTTATCTGATAGGCCGTGGTTGGAGTGTCGATAAAAGGTCTAGCTAAATCTTCAAATCCTTCTGAAATATTTAGCGCATCTAGTGATCATTACTGCAAGTTCCTAACCAAACATTTTATCCCACCTATTATGCTCCAAACTTGACCATTGTACATACACGATTATATTTTTGGCATCATCTTGTCGATAACACTACAATAAAGAAAGGAAGTTTTTAGTTTTACGTGACCATTAATCATGCGATCATGAGCCACGGGACCTCCCTTTTACGTGGAATCCTATCCAAAGGACTAGGCATTTCACATAGAAAATCTCACATTTATTGAGCGGGAATCGAACCCGGTTGAACTTGGTGAGACGCCGACAGCTTGACCGCTTCACTACCACGCCCCCTTATAATGATTATATTTATGCATGGTTTATTTCGTATCTCATTCCAAAGTTATACAAAGCCCATGAGAAAAAGCATCTTAAGCAAGGTTTAGCTGATGTTTCAAACAACTCTCCAGCTGCATACAATGATATACCCGAACTCAGAGCGATGATGGATATAAAGCAGCCTCGCCTTTTCCTGCAAAGACGAACTCCGCGGTTTGGTATATGCCCGCGCTCATGGCTTGCATGTCTTATTATAGGGAGACACTTCCACTGACTGGTGTTCCTTATCAGAGAACTTATAATTTTATTCGCCGTCGGCAACTTATACGAAATCTCGTGTGCCATTCGTTACCACGTATTCGTCATATCCTTTCCTAGGCTCCAAAACACACGGGCTCAACCACGGCTCGTGCTGTTGGAGTTGGGGAAGGCTGAAAATTAGCAAAAATCTGAAGGTAGTTTGGAGCTTCAGGGAGGAGTAATTACTGTATTTATAGCTAGGTAGTAACTGACCAGCTTAAATCAACGCGTAATGGCAAATGCTGGATTAATGCTTTGCTTATACGATACGCACACGCTTTTACAGAATTTTTATTGCGTAAAATATGTCAGTGGGAGGGGGCGGCAGTCCGGAATATACTTACATACATTTTAATTTCAGATTGTTTTGCCTCTCTGCGTCCTGTCTTGTCTGCAAGCCTCATTTGCGAACAAGTCGCCTCCATGATCCGCTATTAGCAGTTAGCACTGCGGCCTTCACTGCTTCTACACCTCTCACTTTGAAATCGTTCAACACTGAATCTAACCACCGCCTCCTAGGTCTACCTCTACGTCTCTTATCCTCTACAGCTGAACTCATTAACCTCTTAGGTAATCTCTCCTTCACGCGGGTTCGGTGGCGTAGTTGGTAGTATGCTGAGCTTCTATGCCCAAGATTGCGGGTTCAAATCCGGCTGAAGTCGTCAGATGATTTAAGAGCGTTAAAATTCCTCAGTATGTCTTCCTTCGGAGGGGAAGCAAAGCCGGCGGACCCATGTCATAGATTTATGGCATGTAAAAGAACCTTCCCCTAACTACAATTTTGAGAAGCTAAATTTGTAGGTTAGTTTTGATTAGCTGTATTAGTTCCTACGTTCACCCCAGGTGGCGATTGCGGTGGCATCTAGTAGCCAAGTTCACAGCTAGGTGTCGTTGACGGTGGCTTTTGGTAGCGAAATTGATCGTCTGCAGTCCTTTCCTGAATTACAGATAACACACACTAATACAGCCATCACAATTAACACCGGTTATCAGACAGCTTCTACACACACCCAAAGTACACGAGGCTACATGACCACGTTGTCGCAGCCCCTAAACTAAGGAACCAACCAAATTTCTACTTCCCAATGACCCCACCATCTGAGTTGGCTCATACGAATAGCTTCATCTAGCGTGTTCGTTTCTAACTTAGCCTTTATCTCTTCATTACGAGCACCTTCCTGCCATTGCTCCCATCTATTCGTTCTACTCTCACATCAGTTACCTCTAGCTTATGCATCAGATATCCTGAATCAACCCAGCTCTCACTTCCATACATCAAGGCCGGTCTAAATACTGAGCGATGTAGGGAGAGCTTCGTGGCTACACTAACTTCTTTCTTGCAGAATACTGTACATCGCAGCTGACAACTCACTGCATTGGAGTTTCTACACCTCAACTCTATTTCCTTCCCCATATTACCATCCTGAGAGAATACACAGCCCAAGTAGCTAAAATGTTCCACCTGCTGCAATTTAGTTCGTCCTAACTTCTTGCGTTTCCTCCCTATCGACATAACATTCTTGAAATGCTAATGTTCATACCGTAATCCCTACATTTCTGTTCAAGTTCTAACAATATGTTGGCTTGCAATTTTTCGACGGAGTCCACCATTTCAACCAGGTCATCAGCATAGGCCAGACTGCTTACCTGGTTTCTACCTAATTGAATCCCACCCTGCCCTTCAGCAAATTGTTCATATATAAAATAAACAGTAGTGGTGAGAGACTACAACCTTGCCTCACTCTTCTAATAACCTTCAACCAAGAACTCATCCTACCATCAACTCTCACTGCAGCCTGATTATCAACATAAATACATTTGATTGCAGCCTTCCCTCGATACAATAATCCCTCAGGATGCTATGCATCTTCTCCCTGTGTACTTCATCGTACGCTTTCTCTAGATCTAGAAAACATTAACACAACAGTGTATTACTCTCGCAGCATTTTTCAATAACTTGGTGCATACTAAAAATGTGATCCCGATATCCTCGTTGTGGTCTGAAGCCACACTTCTTTTCATCCATCTTTCTCTCGGCCAATATTCGAACTATCCTTTCTACATTACCTTAATACACTTGCCCGGTACACTGATCAAAACGTGCCTCTATAATAATTGCAATATTTCCTGTTAACTTGCTTATAAACTGGGGCGAGTGCTGCTTTGGTCTAGTCAGAGGGTATCTTTCCTAAATCCCATGCCAATTCGATTATCCCATGCAACCATTTCAGCTCGGCTTTCCCACTATACAGAGGTATGCAAATTACTAGACTCGACGCCAGTGTTCCAAAATTCAATTTATGCTTTTCACAGAATAATTCACTAAATTATGTTTGCAAGGTGGTGAAATTACTTCTAATGTTTAACCAAGAGTTTTATTTATATTTTATTTTAAGAAACTCATAGTAAAATGATATTTTAGAGTTCCAACTAACAGAGGAACTTTGCTACTGCAAAATGCCACACGTTTTGTTTTGATTACTTCGCTCTACTTTTCATGTGAATGTAGAGCTGAGGGTTTTGGAGACGTTTTACTGATGAACCGCTCATGAGCTACCGGTATTCAATGATTCATGAACCATGGATTTAAATCACCTCAGGGGCAGTTGACCTCGTAGTTCCGCTCCTTGAAACAACAATAACTAACTAACCGAAATCGCCTGATGTAGAGGGTACATTCCAAAATCAATGAGAAAAAGAAAACGTACCCAGCTCAGGTATCCCT
Source organism: Meconema thalassinum (assembly GCA_946902985.2). Lineage (NCBI taxonomy): Eukaryota > Metazoa > Arthropoda > Insecta > Orthoptera > Tettigoniidae > Meconema > Meconema thalassinum. The sequence goes on from OX336390.1 coordinate 936,527,067, forward strand.
TGGAATCCCCAATTCTAAAAGTTTCCAGACACAATTCCTTATGGGAAAAGGTGTAGGTTGATAAGGGAGAAACCATCGCTAAGTAAGGTAACAAAATATGCCAGCAGATGGTCAATAAAATGACTGTGAATAAAAACTTGTGACTGATTTAAATTCTTTATTTGATTCTAATAATTTGCACACCACTGTACTTTACCATTTCTGGCCGAATTTCATCTACCCCTGCCGCTTTGTGGCATTGTAGTTAATTTACCACCCTCTCTACTTCCTCAACCGCGATCCTGTTCCCATCCTCATTCTCCTTCTGCATAATCTCAAAATCTGCTACATTACCAGATAAGTCTCCATAAACATTAATCAAGTTTTCGAAGAATCCCTGCCATCTTCCCAGTGCCTCCTTGGTATTTACAATGAGTACACTTCTTGTAGATACATATATTGGCCCTATTAAGCTATTTTATGAACAGATGAATTTTTAATTTTCTATTTAAACTAATCCACTTACCTAGGGTCGGGTTTACCAACGCAGCGTTACCAGGCTGTCAGTAAATGCGTCGTTAATTTTAACATCTGAATTAAACTCCTTGGCATTTCACCAGCACATTCGCCGATTGGCATTAGCAAACGAATCGTTATGTCTAAGGGCTGTACAAAACTCATGGAAACACGATGATTATAGCTGTATTTGTAAATGTTTGGTTTAAACCAGTAGCAGGCGTTGAACTGAAAAATGCTTAACGTTTATATTCTCCTTGGTTAAAATAAACATGGCTGATGAAGGAAAGAGGGGCCGACTGAATTTTTCTTCAGACGAAAGAAACGGATTTCAAACTGAATACTTCCCTTGGTGGATAAATATCGTGATATTGTTGAAAATAAGAGGACTGATTGTGGCCGACTCGAATCCCACGATATAAAGACCATATACAGGCCTACGAGAAAAATTAAGGACATGTTTAGGTCCACTAAAGATAAGAGACATCCTCATACAGCGGCAGGGGTTTATAAAATCCCGTGTAATTGTGGCCAAGTATATATTGGAACAACGAAAAGAAGTATTGCCACTCGCCTCAAGGAACACGACCGACACAGCCGGCTGGGACAAACAGATAAATCCACTGTTGCAGCACACTCCCTATTCGCAGGTCACGACATAAGATATGGAGACACCGAAGTTCTGTCCACCACGGTGTCTTATCATGCCAAGCTACAAATGGAGGCCATTGAAATCCTGAAGCATACTAACAGCTTCAATCTTAAGGAGGAAGCAGAACGTGTGAACAGAGCTTGGCTTCCAGTCCTTAATCCCCTCAAGCCTGCCCTCATTGACCGTCGTAGACTTGAAGATGCAACAGAAGAGCAGCCCTGTCCTTGATGCATTACTTTTATGTGGTTGCTATGGTAGCCTCTATATGTGGGTTGTTGACTGTTTGTATATCTTCCGTTTACTTGTTTTACCTCGGTTAATGTAACCTGTGAACATGCTGAACGCAGTTTTCAGCGAAAAGTCAGGACAACAAAATGTCCTTAGAGCACGACCTATAAGCCCGCGAAACAGACATTCCTATTGCTTCTAGGGATGTTTGAGCGAAAACGCATTTGGCTAGGTTGTGTTCCCGAAACCGTTCCAGAGTGGTGCTGAGGGCCTGCGTCAGATTTTAAAAACTATCAGCAAAAACTATACTGTCATCGAAAAAACTTACGACGTTTGGGAGACCTTGCAGGACTGTGTCCATTCGCCGCTGCCAGATAGCGGGGATGTTAGCTGCTCCATATACTGCTCGCGTTGGGCGGATCAGACCGTGAGTTGGGGTGTTAAGCGTGAGAGCACGGCTAAACTCATCGTCGACCTCGAGTTGAGTGTACGCGTCGGTGATATCCAGGTGGCAGAAGAGAGTGGCGCCACGCATTCGGTTAAACAGGTTTTCCACCTTGGGAATCGGATGTTCATCGATGATAATCCGCGGGTTGAGAGTAGGCTTGTAGTTGCCTGTGATCCTCAGTTTGCCGTTCTTCTTGGCGACGACGTGCGTTGTCGATACCCACTCAGAGTAGTCCACTCTTTTGTAGAAGTCAGATGCAATTTACTTGTCGATTTCCTTGGCGTAGGCATCGTGGAGGGTAATTGGTACGTCTCGAGCTCGGGCGAAGACAGGTGTGCCTTCATGTGCATCTTCATTGGGGGACCTGAGACCTTCCCGGGGGTGTCGCTGAACACATCCTTGTAGCGAGATAGAATGTTGTCGAGCTGCTTCTGTTGTTCTAAGGTCAGAGCCTGATTGTCTGAGAGCTTGTGGATTAGGTGGGATTTTGCGATGAGGTGACCAAAGTCAATCTCCCGTACAAACTCCGAAATCCACTTTCGGCCAAAGAGCGATTCGACTTCATCGTCAACCACGTAGAGATTCAAGTTCCTGGTTGTGGTTCCGATGGTGGTGCACACTGACGTTTTGCTAATGCATTTGATCGGATCGCCGGAGTAACTGACGAAGTTACGATCATTTTTCTGCCATTCAACACCTGGTTTGATCATACTTAACTTTGATTTGCTCATGGTCGAGCCGGGGGCGCCGGTGTCGAGTCCAATTTCGACGGTGGTTCCCTCTATGCTGACATCAACTAGTGGCTTAGGTGCTGCGTTGACCGATCCGATGATCTCGATTTTGCTGAGGTACTCCACGACGTCGAGGTTCTCTGCTGGAAGCTCTTCTTCGGTCACGTGATTTGTTGTTCGATGTTTCCTCGATTTTGATCGGCAAACTTTTCCGATGTGACCTTTCTTGCCATACTTCAGGCACTCGGTGTTCAGGAACCTACACTGACTGCGAGGGTGTTCTTCGCCGCACCCTGCACATGTTGATTGGTTGTCCTGGGATGCACTCTGGTTTGCCTGGTGTGGCCCTTGGTGCTGTCTGGTTAGGTTGTAAGACACCTGATTTTGATGAGCTGACTTGCTGCGTGGCGGCTGCTGGTTGCTGTTCTCCCTGGACAGAGGCTTCTCGTATCCAATCCGATTGGTTGATTCAGACTTAGCGGCAGCTGTTTTCACCTCGTCGGCAGAGGAGCTACGAGTACGTGCGCGATTTCATATGCTGCGGTGAAATTCTCTGTTGTTGTTTTTTTTCAATAATCTCGTCGCACATTTCTCGTGATTCCGACCCTGCGAGCATTTGTTCAATTAACATGCGATCAAGGAATGTGCCATACTCACAAAACGTTGCAGCCTGCCGCAGTCTTAAGGTGAAGCTAGCGATGGTTTCTCCTTGCTTCTGCATTACGCTCCGAAATGTGATGCTCTCTGCAAACTTGTTGCGTGTGGCGTCGAAGTGGCCTTTCAGCTTAGATTGAATCTCATTGTATGGCAGGGTTTCCGGATCATTAGGACACACCAGGATCTTCAGGGCATCATTGAGTTCAGAACCCATGTAAACCCGTGCAAAGTGTGCATGTTGATCCGCGGGTACCACAGTCGTCCCATCGGTTGCACGATACGGTTGTATTGTGAACTGCGGCGGTCAAGGCTGTGATGATGACGTTGTTGACCTTGTTGTCTGTCGGATAGCGTCGGCAATGATTGCTGAAAATTGTTGGAGTTGCTCAGAGGTTAAGCCCGGCATGGTGAAAATGAGTGGAGAACAGTCTTTCTAACACGCACTGCGATTAACTTAGTTCGGTGCACACACTTGCGTTGAAGTTAGAAATTTCACTCGGTTTATTATTTCTTATAACACGCACTGCGATGAACGAAGTTCGGTGCAACACTTGCGTTGAGGTTAGAAAGTTCACTCGGTTTCACAACGTAATTTATCTCATCCCACTTCTGACACCACTGTTATATCGTGGGAGATACAGGATAAATAACACACCTTGTTAATATTAGTAAACGGTTTATTTAACGCTAGTTGATACTCAAGGTGGACGTAACTTGAGTGGTCCAGAACGGAACTGGCATCTATTGTCTGTGTCGCGCGGGTGCATATATACAGAGCAGTCCAAGTTTGGAGTGAGGGTATGAAAGGTTCCAGATTGGAATGTTCTGGGTATAGAAAATAGAATGTTCGCGTTATCTCAGAGTTAATACACAACAGTCAATAATGAATATCACTTCTTAACAAAGCTTGCACCAGGCACCCGAGGCCATACGATATTATTATTATCACTTCTTTGTCTTCTAAGTGTTTCTTTCAGGCGCAGCTGGTTATTAAAGGCTCTTAGGTGGAGCCTCTCTTGAAATTATTCTATAAATATACCTATTTAATTGAGGAATTAATAATTTATATTAATTAGAAAATTTAAAAATTTCACTAATCCATTCAGTCACGAGTCAATATATTTGGAACTGTTGATAAAGCCTGTTCTTAAGATGGGTAGTAGCGCCGATAGGCTGCGCCTTGACTGTGCCATTCCTTCCCATGTAACAGGGTTAGGGGGCGGGGTTAGGAAAGCTTCATTCATTTACATTGTATCGCTAAAGGCTCAAGCGGCCACAGCCTAACCCAGGCTTGCCAACGCCGACAGGATATTTCTATTTAGTGGAATGCATTGAAAGTTGTTCTAGAAGACTCATACCATTCTGGAGAAAGTTTATCCTTTCCCTCTTTTATTTTCCGAAGTATTATTAATTGACAAGATACCAGAAACAGTTAGACGACTAATAAGTGATAGTCATTATTGAAAACTCAAATGGCATTCCTTGAAGTACAATAACTAAAATACTTCCGCCAGATAGCACCATGAGGTGGCAAGGGGTATCAGAATCATCTACCGAGACTCAAGGGAAGTATTCTGTTTAAAATCTGCCGCCGTTCATGCTGTGTATTTGTAAACAAGAGTTCGCACGTGAAAATCGTTGGTGTAACTTACCAGTTATATTAATTTTGTTGATTGTCAGTGTCAAGTCTTAATTTGCGTGTTACGGGCTACAGTAGTGGTAAGTGTATGTCTACAAGACAATGAATTCAGTTAGTAGCGTATCGGGAAAAATTCTTGACCACAAAACTAGGCTGATGTGAAGGGTCTTGGCGCATCTAAACCAGATCTTACAATCTCTCAAACTCAGAAACAATGTAAATCCAGGGGGTTTATGTTAGAAATTTTAATAGAGCATTGCATGATGCAGCAGAATGGTTGTGTGGTTGTGAAGTAAAAATGCCTTTTTTGTTTCACCTGCCTTGTTACCAATTCAAATGATAGTTCATGGACTGAGACAGGTATTACGGACTTGAAGAATTTTCATGCCAAAGTTAAAAAACATAACTCCAGTGAAAATCACCTAAATGGCTTTATTGAGTTTGCCATGTTCGGGAACGTGGACATAAGGTGCCAGTTAGACAGTGCTTACCGCTTGAATGTAAAGAAATATAATGACAATGTATCGAAGAAACGGTATATATTACGCAAGCTCATAGATTGCATCAAGTTTTGCGGTACGTTCGCGCTCGCATGACGAAACAGACAATTCCAAAAATCCAGGATTTTTTTGGGTTAGTCAGTCTAATGTCCGAACACGACAGTGTTTTAATGCAGCACATAGAAAAGACCGATAATCGAGTTTTCCTAGGTCTCTCAAAAACTATTCAAAATGAATTGTTGGACTCGATTTACGAATTTTGCCTTCGTTTGATTAGAACTGAACTGTCACAGACAAATTATGTAGCAATCGAAGTTGATGAAACCACAGACTGAGGCTCTCTATCACAGCTGATCTTGATAATGCGATACGAGTTAATGGGAAAAATAAACGAAAGATTAATCGGTTTCGTTCAGCCAAAAGACCATAGCGCAGAAGGTGTCACTGAAGCTATATTTAGTGAGCTGGTGAAAATGAAAGTGAGACCCATGAAAAACTCATTGCTCAAAGTTATGATGGTGCTCCAGTCATGAGTGGTCAAAGGAGTGGGGTTCAAGTTAGGGTTAAAGAGAAATATCAGAACCCACTTCATTCATTGTTACGCACACCAGTTAAATTTAATTGTTGAACGTTGTGTAACTGGGAATAGGCAAGCATTTTTCAGTAACTTGGAATGGATTTCCACCTTCTTTTCGCAGTCTCCCAAACGAACAGCTGTTCTTGATGAGATTGTGAAAAAGCGAATTCCTAGCTGTCCTTAGTCCATCAGATGGAATTTCAAATCCCGTTGCGTGACCACTGTGCACAAATACGAGGATGCAATTGTGCAGTGCCTAGTCAAAATTATTGACGATGTTACAAATGACTATAAGACAGTTAATAAGGCTTTGGGAATAAAGGGCTTCCTACAAGAAGACGATTTCCTTTTTTGGTTGGAGTCTTTTAACAAAGTCATGCCTCTTGTGACATTTTATTCAATCAACTTCAACAACAGACTGTTGATGCAGTGAAAACAATGACGTATGTGTCTGACTTTGTTTCAAGCATTCAGCGGGGTAGTCTTCGCTTGATACTGATCAACTCTGTGAGGGGGAGGGTCCGTCCGTAAAACGTGCGCGTTTCACTGATTCGCGGAGTGCGTGTGCCAGAGAAGTCTGTGATATCATCATGACGCAGATCAGTGATCGCTTTCTGTTTAGTGACCACCTGACAATTGCCAAGTTGTCTGAGCCGTCATTGTTCCCTAAACACCGCATTGTTTTCCCTGAAAAAGAACTGAAAATAGCAGTCGACTTATTTAGGTTAAACTTTACTGAGCTTATTAAGTAAGGTAATACGACTAGCAAAGAAAATGCATAATGATAATTTTATATCCCAATGGGCCGTGATAAGGAAAGAAACTGGAAATTCTGCTAAAATAAAAAGGAATATTACACTGACCTGCAATAATAAACTGATTAATAAACCAGAGAAATAGCAAACACTTTTAATGACTATTTTATGGAAATTCCACAAAAATTATTAAATAAATCACAGGTAAGTACACTAAATTTTAATAATATAATAAATATATGCAGTGATTCTTTATTTATAAATCATGTCACAAGTGAAGAGGTAAGAATAATTATAAAAGAGCTAAACAATAAATTATGTGCTGGTATTGATGGTATCCCTGATGCAATTTTAAGGAAATGTGCAGAAAATATAATAAATCCACTTACGCACTTAAACAGTTCAATTCTCTCAGGAACTTACCCGGATATTTTAAAGTTATCAAAAGTAATTCCAGTGCATAAAAACGGTTCTAAAGATGAATTAGATAACTCGTCCTAATACCTTACCAACTGGTATTGCAAAAATTGTGGAAGAAATCATGTATAAGAGACTGATAAGTTTTATAGTAAAAAATAAAATACTATCAAACTCACAACATGGATTCAGAACGGAAAAAACTACACATACAGCAATTTATGAATGCATTAATAGTATACTGAAATTAATTGACAATAAGGAACATGTAACTGGCCTATTCTTGGATTTATCGAAAACATTTGATGTTGTTGACCATAAAATTCTCCTTATAAAATTAAGCAATATGGTATTAGAGGTCTAGCTAATAAATGGACAGAGTCTTACTTAACAAGGCGTAAACAAATAGTAAGCTTGAGGCACAAGGATGATGGAACCAGATTCCTTAATGAAACATTGTCCAATGAGGGTATTATTAAATTTGGAATACCCCAGGGATCGGTTTTGGGCCCAATACTCTTTCTTCTATATATCAATGATATAACACAGAACGTTGATTCTCATAAGTAAATTTGTTTGCAGACGATACAACACTCGTAATAAAAGGTGAAACTAAACAGATCTTACAGCAGTCTGCTGACTCTGTTACAGAAGAGTTAACCAAATGGTCACAAGATAATCGCCTCAAAATAAACTATAAAAAAAGGTATGTCTAAATGTCCACACTATACAGAATAGGAATCCTGCGACACCCAATATAACGTTAAATGGTCATCAAATAGAAAATAAAACAGAAACAAAATTTTTAGGACAACGGATACAACATGACTTGAAATGGAATAAACATATACAATAGTTAAGCAAAGTGGACTCTGGAGCATGCCCTTATATGGTTATCTCAAGGCCATCCACTTTCCCCGACCCGCACCTGCGGTGCGCCGGAGGACCCAGCCTGTGGCCCAGGGAGGGGAATGGGGAGGGTAGGGGAGTGGGTGGGGGAGGGGAGTGGCGGAATGAGCTCGGGAGAGTTCCGAGCTGGTCCAGCCATGGAACTAGACTGGACGCTGTCACTGGCCGTGCGCTTGCCTATATGGAGTGCCTGATGCCCGCGGGGGCCTACTCTAGCGCCAGCGAATGCAGCCGAGTCCCGCCGAGACGAGCGAAGATGTTTAGAGCTGCCGGCTATGTACCAACCAGAGCGGCAGCGAATGTAGCTGAGGCCGGCCTAGGCTAGCGATGCTTGTTGGAGCCGCAGGCTATGTAACGTGAGCGGCTGCGGTTGGAGTGAGGCCAGCCTAGCTCAAAGAACAAAATAAAAAAGTAAATAAAAATCTAATATAAAAATAATGATTTACTTCGATAGGTCATTTCACCCCTAAAACAGTAAATATAGAATTTATAGGGAAAATATGTTTAAAACACCTTAAACAATTAAATTAACCTAAGATCTTTTGTTTCTAACAAAAAATAGTTGAGGCGAAAACTACCTCAAAATTTAAAATAAAAAAAGTTTACCTTGGAAACTAAGATTTCTAAAATTATGTGTTATAGCCCCAAAAATATCTAATCAAATATTCCCTCACCTTGATAGGTCATTTCCCCCCCCCCCCCCCCTAAAAAATTAAATATGGATTTAACGGGGAACATATATTTTTAACACCTAAAAATTATAAATTTACCTAAAATCTTTTGTTTATAACAAAAATTATTTTAAGGGTAAAACTACCCTAAAATTGAAAAATTGATACCTAGGAAACTAAGAACCCCAAAATTATGTGTTATAGCTTAAAAAATACGAAATCAAATACTCATTAACCTAGATAGGTCATTTCACCCCTGAAGCAGTAAATATGGATTTTACAGGAAAAATTGGTTTTAGACACCTAAAAATTATCATTTAACCTAAGGTCTTTTGTTTCTAACGAAAATAGATGAGGGGTGAAAACTACCCCCCCCCCAAAATTGAAAAATTGATACCTTGGAAACTAAGATCCTTAAAATTATATTTTATAGGTCAAAAAATAGCTAACTAAATACTCCTTCACCTTGATAGGTCATTTTACCCCTGAAGCAGTAATTATGGAATTTACAGGGAAAATAGGTTTTAGACACCTAAAAATAAATCAATTAACCTATGATCTTTTGTTTCTTACAAAAACTAGTTGAGGGGTGAAAACTACCCCCAAAATTGAAATATTCATACCTTGGAAACTAAGATCCCTAAAATTATGTGTTATAGGTCAAAAAGTAGCTAATTAAATACTCCTTCACCTTGATAGGTCATTTTACCCCTGAAGCAGTAAATATGGATTTTACAGGGAAAATAGGTTTTAGACACATAAAAATTACCAATTAACCTTCGATCTATTGTTTCTAACAAAATATAGTTGAGGGGTGAAAACTACCCCAAAATTGAAAAATTGATACCATGGAAACTAAGAACCCCAAAATTATGTCTTATAGCTCAAAAAATAGGAAATCAAATACTCCTTTACCTTGATAGGTCATTTCACCCCTGAAGCAGTAAATATGGATTTTACAGGGAAAATAGGTTTTAGACACCTAAAAATTATCAATTAACCTAAGATCTTTTGTTTCTAACAAAAAATAGTTGATTGGTGAAAACTACCCCAAAATTGAAAAATCGATACCTTGGAAACTAAGATCCCTAAAATTATGTGTTATAGCTCAAAAAATAGGAAATCAAACACTCCTTCACTTTGATAGGTCATTTTACCCCTAAAACGGTGAATATAAATTTTACAGGAAAAATTGGTTTTAGACACCTAAAAATTATAAATTAACCTACGGTCTTTTGTTTTTGTTCAAAAATAGTTGAGGGGTGATAACTACCCCCAAAAGTGAAAAAAACGATATCTGGGAAACTATGATCCCTAAAATTATGTGTTATTTTTCAAAAAATAGGTAATCAAATTCTCCTTTACCATGATAGGTCATTTCACACCTGAAGCAGTAAATATGGATTTTACAAGGAAAATAGGTTTTAGACACCTAAAAATTATCAATTAACCTAAGATCTTTTGTTTCTAACAAAAATAGTTGAGGAATGAAAACCACCCCCAAAAGTGAAAAAACGATATCTGGGAAACTAAGATCCCTAAAATTATGTGTTATAGCTCAAAAAATAGGTAATGAAATATTCTTTAATTTTATAGGTCATTTGACCCCTTAAACAGTGAATATAGATTTGTAAGGGGAAAAGGTGCTAAACACCTAAAAATAATATATCCTTAGCATTAACCTGCTGTTGAAATAGGGGCCCCCCAATTTACTATGAGAAGCGGTTCCATCCCAGTGAGGTACTGCAACCACTAGCAAATAGGTAAGTAAATATTATTTTATAATACTTAAATGGATGTGAATTATCAAATAACCATGCTTTAGCAAAAGAGGTTTAAATTAAGGATATTTAGGAGATAAGGGAAACAAAAACAACATCTAAATTAAATTAACAACTATATTATTTATTTTATTATATATTGGATTTACATATAAATATGAAAATATCTGATATAAAGAAAAATATATATTATATAAGGTGACGAACAGTAATAATAAAGGTAGACATACATACACTCATTATTTACAGTTTATTGTTCAACAGATTTTACAGTTTTAAGAGCTTTACAAACTTTGCTCTTGTATAAAAGAAATAATTAAATTATGTAACATTGTTAAGCAATTTATACATCAAGTGCATAATGTCCCCATGGCAGGCTTGAGAGTTTATCATTTACCCATGAGCGTTCTATCGTCGAACGCAAGCAAGGAACGTCTCATCAGTTCAACAAGAAACACATCATGAGAATGGGAAGTTATTCGTGCCTGTTTCGTATACTGTTCATTGGGACTATGTAAAGCCTCACGATACCGAGCCATACATAACGTTCTGATAACACTGGAGCGAACGCCTTTTGCTCGGCTGACTTTCCTTGAACTATCACAAGTAGAACAATACATTTTTGGAGCAAGCCCTAAAAATTCTATCATAAGGTCAACACCACATTCGTCTTTCATTAGCCCCATAACTTTGTTGTTTTGAGGTAACAAACCAAATGTGTTGTCAGCAGGAAAGGAGGAAGTGTCAAATTGTTCAGGATGGTCACGCATTACTTGATAAACATCAGTAGACATAACCCGATAAACAAAACTATCTGTGTCCATGTAAACAAGCTGAACATCTCCAAAATAGCGGCGAGCAAACCCCTAATGAAAGTTATACATTGTTAACTTTGAAAACTCTAATATAGACATTCCTAAGTATATTGGCTTATTATACAGAATTTCAACCTTACCTAATTCAATAGAAGCTAACTCATCAGTAATAATTTTCATATATTTAAAATTTGACATAGCAACATATTTTCGAGCGCCGTACCTACCCTCCCATGAATTAACTAAATGGATCAACCGGTGTTTGCGTACATATTCAAACGTTTTACCATACGCTGCATTATTCATTAACTTGAAAAAATTAACCTTGAAAGGCTGCGTAGCACGTTGCCGATGATAGGTGTTAAGATCCATGTAAGGCTTCAACCAAGGACTTTGAGCAAATGATATAATACGATGGATTTTGTTCAATACGAGACCATATGTTAGACATTGCAAAAGCACTTGAATGTGAATGATATATCTTGTTTTATGAAAAAGTGTTCCCAATAGTTTAGCATGTTTTGAGCTAGAGTTATGAGGAATCATGCGCTCTACACAAAACGGTAAATATGCATGATCATCGTGTATATGTGTGGGGTATTGTAAGTCAACCTCCAAAACATAACCGCAATTTTCCTGATGAGCAGCCGTGTGCACGTCAAAGCGTGCAATTTCCTCTTCACTGAGCCATGCAAAATCTTTATATGGAAGTGGTTGACTCATAGCATATTCATATAAATTATGCACATCATAGTGTGTTAAATAGGAGACCGGCTGTTGTGAATTATATGTTAACATATAAGGATTGTTTGCACGTACATGTCTATTTACAAGAGAAACACATCCGCCTCGAATACCCTTTTCAAAAAATAAGAGTTTGTCAATGTCTGTAAGCAAATCCAACTTGATACCTGTATATAGCAACATGGCGTCCCAAGATAAGCCTGGTGCTGTGTAATAGTGACACGGGTTCAGCTTGTAAATATTCAGACACATGCGACGGAATTTTTCAAGAATATCTGTTAACAACAATGTGTCTACTGTGAGATATAGATCGGCATATTGACCAATAGATGTAAATCCAAACGTATTCCACACATTGCTGGCATGTATGTAATCGGTATCGTTAATACAAGTATTATGCAACGTGCTAAAAAACACAGCCTTTGGCGGTAACTGTGTCTCATCCAAGGAAGACCAATTATTGACATAGTCATATGGAAAGACTCCCTTTCGGATGCATAGTTTAAATTTGGCATCGTCGGCAAAATGTTTGCGTGTATAATGCAATTCATCAGGTGAAATTCCCTTTACTAATGCGTCTAACGAATAGGACATAAATCGAAATGAATCGAGAAACCGAATTGTAATACCATGGTTATGCATAGAGAAAGAAATAAACCGTTCTTGATTTTGAGGAATAATAGAAAAATGTTCCTTGTCTAAATTAGCAAACACACGAATAATAAAGTGTGAATCATAGTTTTATAATCCATGAGTAAATACAAGTATATACTTTGCTGCACAAAAGGTCATATTACAAGAGTTATGTGCTGGTTCTCTATAGATGCCTGTGTAGTGACAGTGGTCACGTACCTTAAGATTATCAGGCAAAATAGGCTTTTGACAAATATGACAAGTATGTGTATTATCATGACGTATTATATCGTCTAGACTCATTTGTTTAGGTTTAGGAGCCTGAAGAAGCCGTTGAACATGTTCGGCTAGAAGATTCAATCCTCTAAACAGCCATTGAATTCAGTGAGGTCCTCGAAACAATTTAAAATAGGATTGATTTGAATCATATGCACACACTACCTGAAATGCAGCTGAAAATGGAGTATGCCTCTGAATACTATCTGCATAGGATGAAGATGGATTTGGTTGGCAGCGCTGAATGGGAACAGTCAATGTTTCAATGTCCGCATACACAGTATATGCAACCGGATCCATGCGATGAAAGTTTGTAAACAACATTTTGGCATCGTCTGGTTTTGGAAATGTAATTTTTACAGCCGGATGAGTAGCACAATTTAACAAATGACTATCTAGCTTAGACTGAGTTGAAACGTACTGCAAACACCGCTCACAAACAAATTTTGATGAACGATGAGTTGAAAATTGGCTCCCAACTAGTCTGGAGAGGTTTTTAATTGAACAATAGTGGTTAGTTTGCTGGTTGGAAATATATAATAAATTAATATGGCTTACCTTATGCTGTTGCGTGCAATAAAGTGGTCCAATAATGGTAGTCTTATCAAGACCATAGATAATAAAAGAAAAGTCTGGGTTAAGCAGTTCAAATCTAGCAATAGAGGTTAGTTCCATAGGAAATGTAATGTTTGAAAAGTTAAGAGTGGAAAGCAACTTGTTAAACATCATCTTGTACGAGGATGTTCGAACAACACTATGTTTGGCAGGAGCTAAAAAAGCAGCAATGCACCATAGAAAACAATAGTTATCTTCATTTTGGATATTGAGAACAGCCTTTTTACGTTTAACAGAAAGAGGAAGTGAAAAGTATAAAGAACCTGAATTTATAGGGTCAAAGCAGCAAACATTTACCTGTAAAAATGGAATGATTTCGAGTGATTTGCCGCTCTCGCCCTCAAGAAAAGCAGCCAAATATATCGTTTCACGTCTTTCTTCACCACCCTTCTTTAGAAAAACAAAGGTGCAGGCTAATTCAGTGTTTACTTTTAAAAAGGGTAGAGAAGGATTTGTTTCTCTTGTAAATAGACATGTACGTGCAAACAATCCTTATATGTTAACATATAATTCACAACAGCCGGTCTCCTATTTAACACACTGATGTGCATAATTTATATGGATATGCTATGAGTCAACCACTTCCATATAAAGATTTTGCATGGCTCAGTGAAGAGGAAATTGCACGCTTTGACGTGCACACGGCTGCTCATCAGGAAAATTGCGGTTATGTTTTGGAGGTTGATTTACAATACCCCACACATATACACGATGAGCATGCAGATTTACCGTTTTGTGTAGAGCGCATGATTCCTCATAACTCTAGCTCAAAACATGCTAAACTATTGGGAACACTTTTTCATAAAACAAGATATATCATTCACATTCAAGTGCTTTTGCAAAGTCTAACATATGGTCTCGTATTGAGGAAAATCCATCGTATTATATCATTTGCTCAAAGACCTTGGTTGAAGCCTTACATGGATCTTAACACCTATCATCGGCAACGTGCTACGCAGCCTTTCAAGGTTATTTTTTTCAAGTTAATGAATAATGCAGCGTATGGTAAAACGTTTGAAAATGTACGCAAACGCCGGTTGATCCATTTAGTTAATTCATGGGAGGGTAGGTACGGCGCTCGAAAATATGTTGCTATGTCAAATTTTAAATATATGAAAATTATTACAGATGAGTTAGCTTCTATTGAATTAGGTAAGGTTGAAATTCTGTATAATAAGCCAATATACTTAGGAATGTCTATATCAGAGTTTTCAAAGTTAACAATGTATAACTTTCATTATAGGTTTGCTCGCCGCTATTTTGGAGATGTTCAGCTTGTTTACATGGACACAGATAGTTTTGTTTATCGGGTTATGTCTACTGATGTTTATCAAGTAATGCGTGACCATCCTGAACAATTTGACACTTCCTCCTTTCCTGCTGACAACACATTTGGTTTGTTACCTCAAAACAACAAAGTTATGGGGCTAATGAAAGACGAATGTGGTGTTGACCTTATGATAGAATTTTTAGGGCTTGCTCCAAAAATGTATTGTTCTACTTGTGATAGTTCAAGGAAAATCAGCCGAGCAAAAGGCGTTCGCTCCAGTGTTATAAGAACGTTATGTATGGCTCGGTATCTTGAGGCTTTACATAGTCCCAATGAACAGTATACGAAACAGGCACGAATAACTTCCCATTCTCATGATGTGTTTCTTGTTGAACAGATGAGACGTTCCTTGCTTGCGTTCGACGATAAACGCTCATGGGTAAATGATAAACTCTCAAGCCTGCCATGGGGACATTATGCACTTGATGTATAAATTGTTTAACAATGTTACATAATTTAATTATTTCTTTTATACAAGAGCAAAGTTTGTAAAGCTCTTAAAACTGTAATATCTGTTGAACAATAAACTGTAAATAATGAGTGTATGTATGTCTACCTTTATTATTACTGTTCGTCACCTTATATAATATATATTTTTCTTTATATCAGATATTTTCATATTTATATGTAAATCCAATATATAATAAAATAAATAATATAGTTGTTAATTTAATTTAGATGTTGTTTTTGTTTCCCTTATCTCCTAAATATCCTTAATTTAAACCTCTTTTGCTAAAGCATGGTTATTTGATAATTCACATCCATTTAAGTATTATAAAATAATATTTACTTACCTATTTGCTAGTGGTTGCAGTACCTCACTGGGATGGAACCGCATCTCATAGTAAATTGGGGGGCCCCTATTTCAACTGCAGGTTAATGCTAAGGATATATTATTTTTAGGTGTTTAGCACCTTTTCCCCTCACAAATCAATATTCACTGTTTAAGGGGTCAAATGACCTATAAAATTAAAGAATATTTGATTACCTATTTTTTGAGCTATAACACATAATTTTAGGGATCTTAGTTTCCCAGATATCGTTTTTTCACTTTTGGGGGTGGTTTTCATTCCTCAACTATTTTTGTTAGAAACAAAAGATCTTAGGTTAATTGATAATTTTTAGGTGTCTAAAACCTATTTTCCTTGTAAAATCCATATTTACTGCTTCAGGTGTGAAATGACCTATCATGGTAAAGGAGAATTTGATTTCCTATTTTTGAGCTATAAGACATAATTATGGGGTTCTTAGTTTCCAAGGTATCAATTTTTCAATTTTGGGGTAGTTTTCACCCCTCAACTATTTTTTTTGTTAGAAACAATAGATCTTAGGTTAATTGATAATTTTTAGGTGTCTAAAACCTATTTTCCCTGTAAAATCCATATTTACTGCTTCAGGGGTAAAATGACCTATCAAGGTGAAGGAGTATTTAATTAGCTATTTTTTGACCTATAACACATAATTTTAGGGATCTTAGTTTCCAAGGTATCAATTTTTCAATTTTGGGGGTAGTTTTCACCCCTCAACTATTTTTTGTTAGAAACAAAAGATCATAGGTTAATTGATAATTTTTAGGTGTCTAAAACCTATTTTCCCTGTAAAATCAATATTTTCTGCTTCAGGGGTAAAATGACCTATCAAGGTGAAGGAGTACCGTATTCAATTAGCTATTTTTTGACCTTAACACATAATTTTAGGGATCTTCGTTTCCAAGGTATCAATTTTTCAATTTTGGGGGGTAGTTTTCACCTCTCATCTATTTTTTTGTTAGAAACAAAAGTCCTTAGGTTAAATGATAATTTTTAGGTGTCTAAAACCAATTTCTCCTGTAAAATCCATATTTACTGCTTCAGGGGTGAAATGACCTATCTAGGTTAATGAGTACTTGATTTCCTATTTTTTAAGCTATAACACACAATTTTGGGGTTCTTAGTTTCCCAGGTATCAATTTTTAAATTATAGGGTAGTTTTTCCCTTAAAATATTTTTTGTTAGAAACAAAAGATTTTAGGTAAATTTATAATTTTTAGGTGTTAAAAATATATTTTCCCCGTTAAATCCATATTTAATGTTTAAGGGGGAGGGAAATGACCTATCAAGGTGAAGGAGTATTTGATTAGCTATTTTTGGGGCTATAACACATAATTTTAGAAATCTTAGTTTCCAAGGTATACTTTTTTTATTTTAAATTTTGAGGTAGTTTTCGCCTCTCAACTATTTTTGTTAGAAACAAAAGATCTTAGGTTAATTTAATTGTTTAAGGTGTTTTAAACATATTTTCCCTATAAATTCTATATTTACTGCTTTAGGCGTGAAATGACCTATCGAAGTAAATCATTATTTTTATATTAGATTTTTATTTACTTTTTTATTTTGTTCTTTGAGCTAGGCTGGCCTCACTCCAAACGCAGCCGCTCACGTTACATAGCCTGCGGCTCCAACAAGCGTCGCTAGCCTTGGCCGGCCTCAGCTACATTCACTGCCTCTCTGGTTGGTACATAGCCGGCAGCTCTAAACAGCTTCGCTCGTCTCGGTGGGACTCGGCTGCATGCGCTGGCGCTCGAGTAGGCCCCCGCGGGCATCAGGCACTCCATATAGGGTGTGTTTCTATCTCCCAAAATTTTAATAATGGCACCCCGTGGCGTTAACGAACAGCTGATTCCTCACCTCAAGTTAAAACGCAATGAGAGTGAAACGCGAATTATGATCCGAATCATCCTGGCTTGTTATTGGCTGGCAATTATTACCAGCCATTTCTTTGGCCATTGGCTGCATTAAATGTTTATTATTATTACCAGCCATTGGCTGCCCGCGGGTTTGTTTACAATTATCACCAACATGGTGGCGAGAGGAATAGATTTCTACATCAATTAAATTGCTAGAAATCTATTCCAGTTCATGACAGTATGAAGTGCAAATCATTTATTGATGAGGAATTGTATGTGCGTTTATATTTAAATTGAAGCGTGACACTGTTCATCAAAATTTGTGAAAATAAAAGTACAAATCAACACTCTTGCCAATCAACTGAAAGTTTCTACTACTTTGGATGTAATGGATGTAAATCAATTGGCTGTCGTTTCCACCAGTTTTATTCATCAGTTCGAAATACATTCAGTACAATAACCTTTTGTGCACTATAAAACTACATTACAGACCATTGCATATAGATGTTGCTGTCTGCTTATATTTACCAATCTCATAACATGTAATTTGTAGGTTATGCCTAATAAGGCATATAATTTAAGTGGCCGTTTGTAATGTGAAGTCCTTACTGTATTTATGTACAAATATTATGGTTTAGCTAATGAAGCAAGGATTAAAAGTGCAGTTTGCACTGCCACCCTTTTTTTGTTTAAATATTGATAAGTAGTTTCTCAGTCTGGTAACTTCTTGGATTTGCTTGAGATAGATTTATAGTAATATACTACCTTATTAACCTGCAGGCTGAGTTTTTTTTTAAACATGCCCAGGTGCATACGGTAGCACAAGACCTACTGCAGGCTATGTCGATCCTAAATGTAGGCCTATTATAGTGCTCATGTCAAAGGTCGTCCTAAAGTTTTAACTATTGAGACTTGATTTGCATCGAAGATAATTTCAGCCGAGTCTGGCAAGGCTTCATAAACTTGGGCGTGACTTCACATTTTCATTTTTCCAATAGCTTCTGATACCAACCACTTAAATCACAGTATTTCAAGATTTGCTCTCATTAAACATCATCAACACTTCCCCCCCCCCCCCCCCCCTGGTGGTGGGCTGTATTGGAGTCTACAGAAAATAAAGTTGAGAAATAAAAATACATCTTAGGTTTCCATGACACAGTTGCATTTTATCCTACTATATCTCCACTCAATATACCAATCCTACCAATGTTTCCTAATTCCTCATGCTGCATAAATAAACATGACAGATTACAGCATTAGCAATGATGACAGTAATTTATGAATTGTTAAAATGTTTTTAAAAGATGCATAGAAAGAGGCTTGATAAATCCTGTATCATCAAACCATTTAAACATTCCCACAGAGCTCTAATCAGAAGCTCATTTTATGTGCAACAGGTATGTAAAATAAACCTCCCTCTCAATAACTTGTAGGCCTAACCTGAACATAATCCATGTTAAGAGCTGTTTTTGGTTCACAGGAAAACCTACCATTTAAAATCTTGCACATACCGGTAGGCTACTAATCATATTAAGGTGCAATTAACTAGGGCAATTTTAAAAATCATGGCTATCAACTACTGATTTAAATATTCCAGATATCTTTCTTAACTCCACTTTTATTGACAGCATGTAAGTCCTTACTACTGTCTTTCAAGCCATTGACCAGTTTTTTTTTCATGAGGAACCATTTTAGTCATTCTTCTCTATGTGAAATACAGTTGATGACAACTGCCTGGAAGACTCAGGTGTTTTTTCTTGTGTCGCTTCTCTGGTTGCCTACGACACTTCCTAATTATTAACAGAACGTTTCATTGAATTGTTGTATCCAATTGACCAACTGGTAATATATTATGGGTTGCTTTAATATTCCTATGATACACTTTTAGATCTCATATATTAATGAAATATACAACAACATAGGCTGAAATGTTGAACCAATCTCCCATTCCCTAACACTCCCAACTAATGGGACATAAGCTACCTAGTGGTTGGTCTCACAATGCTTCCATCTACATGTACCGTACTAGGTCTAGTAGTACCATAGGTATTATGACTGTTTCTCCAACTCCGTCAAGGAAACTAATTCTGAACTAAGATCTGGAATGGGGTACACTGTCCCTCGAGGGCAATCAAGGACAACTTGAATCATTCAAGTGATTTTTCTATTTCATTTTACCAACTAACCAGGTGCCTGGAAATGCTAGTGAAGGAGGCAGCTAAGTAGGCTAGCCTACTGGTATTCACCATTCAGAGAACATTCTCAGCGACTTGTCTATGCATAGGCCTATGACACAATTTTCAGAAATTGATACAGTAGTAACAGAACACTAATATTGCCCAGTACTCGCAGCTTAGCATAGGACGGAGTGGATTCCAGCCACAGATTAACTTATGATCTGTCAACGGGTTTTCAAACAAATTGAGCACACACCCAAGTACAGGGGTCTTGACTATGATGTTCCAAGCCTCTAAATGAAACAATCCTCTTTAAGACTTTCTGGTCTTGCATCCATGGTCGATCAACATTCTCCTGATCTGTGTTCTCAAGTTTCTGATGGTTATGGACATTATTTTTATCCTGATAACTTCATATTTTAAGGGGTTGGGGTACATGCCCTATTCTTAATTAGTTCAGCATAAGATCATTGAATCCCCTTAAGAAAAATAGGGAACATCCATGTGTTATTTGACCATAGGAAAGGGAGAATTTAAAAAACTGAACCTCTAGGGACATTGATGCAGATGACTCCGAGTAAGTAGGCTAGATCAAAATGAAAATTTTTCAGTGTTGCCTTAATAAAGGTTGATAACTTTCTACCGTTCAACATGAATAGGCCTATATTGGATGGGAAATATTTTTATTATTTGCAGAGATTACAAGGATGACTTGTTGATGTATCGTTATTTTGTTAAGCGAACATAAGTTCCAAGTCCATATCGTGTTGGAACCCATATTTCAGTGCTACCTTAGTAAACGAAATATTCAATGCCTTTCAGTCGGTCAACAGGGTTGCACTTAATTGTAATGAGAATGAGCATTATTCCAAAAACCAGAAAAAAAACTGTAGGCTACATGCAGACCTAACATGTAAAATCAATCATGCCTACAAGACAACAAAAATGCTCTATGAAAAACTATTAAAACCCCATAATGGTAGTCAAAAATAATCTCAAACCACCGCCACTATTTCGCGAAGGTGCAGAAAAATCTTACTATAGTACAGCTATTCGTAATAGTTGCTACTGTTGTGATAAACCGCTACTGAGTGATAGGCCCCCGAAATATAACTATTTATCTTAATGTCTACAAGATAACGAGATTGCCAAAAAACCACAAATCTATAGAAGGCAACACTAAAAATGGCTTATCTAATCCACAAGTCACCCACCCTTCACCAACATTATTAATATTTGTAATTTAGGTAACTTAGGGTAGGTTATGTTAAATTGAGGTTAATGGCGGATTTGATTGCGGCTGTGTGGCGGGAAGGACCCAATAAATCCTCAGCCAATCAGGGACGTTTTGATTGGAGACCATGCTCGGAAAAATTTTAGATCGTTTTGATTCTCAGGGCTTCGTTAAGCCCCCACCCTAGGCCGTCATCGTGTCCAAAATGGCGGCTTAACGAACACGACGGGGTGCCATTATTAACATTTTGGGAGATAGAAACACAGCCTACACAGGCTGGCCTCATTCCAAACGCAGCCGCTCACGTTACATAGCCTGCGGCTCCAACAAGCGTCGCTAGCCTTGGCCGGCCTCAGCTACATTCACTGCCTCTCTGGTTGGTACATAGCCGGCAGCTCTAAACAGCTTCGCTCGTCTCGGTGGGACTCGGCTGCATGCGCTGGCGCTCGAGTAGGCCCCCGCGGGCATCAGGCACTCCATATAGGCAAGCGCATGGCCAGTGACAGCGGGCTGACTTGAACATGAACGAGAGAGGTCACGCTGCTACAGGAGAGAGCCGACTGAGAACTTCGAGACTTCACCGCGGGGAGCGCTTCGGCGAGCCCCGCCAGACCAGTCATAGCCCAGCCGGCACGAGCTCACCAGCCAAGGACGCCAGGAGTCTGAAGCTACTGCTGCCAGCCAGGACCGCCAAGGCCCGCCAGCCCGCATCTCATCTCATCACCGCACCTCATCTCATTCCCAAATCAGTTCTGGGATAGCCAGACTTAGGGTTAGGTTAGGGCACGCTGTGAGTCAGGGACCCGTTCACGTCGGATCATCCCGCGCTCACTAGTTCGCACTTAGAATATTTCCCCTCATCTCATATATAGGCTAGCACCAGGCCAACTTCAAAAGAGCTATTTGTCTGCTTCAAAAAGAGCAATTTGTCGGACAACCTCTCTTGGCCCTGGTGCGAACCCTATTAGTATCTAAGCTGTCTACTTCTAGTATCCCTCATGTTCATATTCACACCGCGCCGCGCACTCCCCAGCACTCCTTGCGCCCCCATCATCCCCTCATTTGCCTCCCCCCAAACCCATCAGGACCTAATGAACCTGATCAAATGGTATGAAGATAATGCCACGGCAACCCTGAGCGTGACCCCGGTGACTAGCTCCGCTACACCCGGCAGCCCGCTCGGGAATCAAAGGCAGCTTTATAGGCTCACACCCAAGCACACCACATCCCCCGTGCTTGGCACCCGACATGGACAGCTGCGCAAGATAGGCAGCGCTGTAAGCGTGACCCAGGTGCCGCGGCTAGCCGCGCCCTGCAGCCCGCTACAGGAAGCACCTATCCAGCTTGCTCCCGCAGCAGCCCAGCACACAGACGGCACCCCAGCGAGGCTGTTGAGTTGCGGAGACTTCCCGGACGGCTGCCTGGACTTGCCCGGCAGTCAGCCAATGGGTGAGCCCACTGACTCCAGCCTCGTCGCGCCAGCGACACCACTAGGCGCGGCATTGGTGCCAACAGTGACAGAAGGCAAGGAGACGCCTATCTTGGAGACCACAAGACCGGCAGCGAAAGCCCCGTCAGTGGTCCAGGAGAAAGCTATCCCAGCTCTAATGTCACTGGTCATCGATGTGGAAAGCCACGCGATTGACCCCAACCCCACGGGAGACGAGTTAGTAATGGACGTGTCGCCTGACCAGCCACGTCTCATGAACGCTGGCAGCACCAGGGGGAAGGGCAAATCAAAGGCCCCCAATTCGACAGCCCAGCAGTCCCAGTCTCCGACTAGCACGGCGACTCCAACCACAAGCCTAGGCCCGGAAGGAGCTCCGCCAGCGAAATCGTCGAGCGGGAAGGCTGGCAAAGGCACCCTAGCAAAGGTTACGAAGCCAGCACCCGCGCGGACTTCCAAACCTGTGCAGGGAAAGACCAATAAAAAGTATTCCGCACACCCTGGAGCCCCTGAACTCAGGAAACAGACTCCTGAGCTTGGGGAACAGGAGGAAGACTTCACACCGGTACTGTCGAGGAGAGAAAAAGCCGATGCCAAGAGGCAAGCCCATGCGGCCAATGCTAAAGACGGGCAATGGCGGAGTGGTTCGCGGGACTCGTCCGGCTCGACCACTTCCACTTTCCCCGACAGACCAAGCAGGCCAAAACCTAAGAAGCCGCCGCCACTAACACTATACACCACTGGCATCCACAGCATCGATCTGGGACTTGCAACGGCACTCCCACATGAGTACCGTAACAAGTACCATTTCAAAGCCCCCAAGCGAGACCCCGGCACGTCTGTCTGGCTTCTATGCGATAGCTGGAAAGCCTACCACCACTGCATAGAGCACCTGGAAGCCGTCAAAGCGCCGTACTCTCAGATCGTTTCAGCTAAGCCTGTAAAGCGATATGTACTGCGCACACCGGCAAACCAAAAGACGTGTGCAGACCTCGCAGCCGCATTCAAAGCGATGAATTTCCCAGTGGAAATCGTCGAAACGATGCGCACTAAGTCCTCCCGAACACACTCACCACTGTACTTGGTAACAGTCACGGCAGGGCCGGAAGCGGACAGCATACTACAGGTAAAAATGCTGGCCCGCATGGAGGTGAGCATCACACCATACCGGACTCCCACATCAGCGCCGCAATGCAGCAATTGTCAGAGGCTGGGTCACACCTCCAAGGGGTGCCACGATAGGCCTTGCTGTAGGCGCTGTGCGGAAGGACACCACTCTGCCAAATGCCCATTTGGACCCCAGGAGGCAAATTCCAAGTGCAGAAACTGCAAGGGACCACATGCGGCTAATTTTAAGAACTGCCCCACCCGCAGGGCATACGAAGCCAACAGGCGAAACACGATGCTAACTAGTACGCATCAAGGTGGCATGCACCAGGCACGTGGAGGCCCTTCAGGCAACAACGCATCTTCAATGCCTAAAGGCCCATCAGGCAGGACCGAACGTAGCTTTGAAGGGGGGACACAGCCATCCCGCAACAGAGACACGTCACACCCTAACACTGAGATCAATCCTCAGCCCAGCACTTCCACCTGCCCAGACCCGATCTCAGTGCCCCCTCCCAAGGAACAAAGGAAGAAGAAGGTCCGTTCCAAACGCCCCAAAAATACCGAAGCAAAGACCACCACGGCTGCGGAGCAAACTAGAGAAGCCCAACAAGCTTCTAGCTCCATCCCTTGCCAGCCAAACCAAGTCGCATCGCCCCCAGCTACTTTCCTTCCTATTGCCCCCACCCCTCCCTCAAACACAGCCACTCAGGCCAGCCCACCACTGGAACAGGCTCCCAGCACCATCTGGGACAAAATCAATGACTTTCTAAATCAACTCTTTCCAGGGTTGACGATGGGAACATTGTGCCAGGCCGTGATGGCGCTAATGATGCAGCTATTCACGGCCCCTATGAACCAGTGGATGAGCATTTTCACCACATTTATAAACACCACCTTCACATCCCGTCATGGATAATAAACCTGACCTACCTGAAGGGAACGAGGGGAACCCAACTAATACCCCCAACTATACTCACACGGACGGAATCCGCGTTTTAAATTGGAACGCCGATGGAGTCCGCAAAAAGAAAACAGAACTCGCGTTGTTCCTCCAAACCCATGACATACACGTGGCGCTCATAACAGAAACCCACTTACAGCCCGGGCAGAAATTCACCGTAAGAGGTTTTAATACCGTAAGACGAGATCGCCGCGAACACACCGATATGTCGAAAGGAGGAGTGGCAGTACTGGTCCGCAAAGAAATAGCTCACATGGAACTAGACAAACCAGAACTGCAATCACTCGAGGCCTGCGGCATCCGCTTGCCTGTGCAAGGTACTTACCTGAATATTTATTCAGTATACAATCTCACCAACCGGATAAATACACAGGACATAGAAACCCTATTCAAAACTGGCACTCATACCATACTTGGAGGGGATTTCAATTCCAAAAGAGCTCACTGGGGATGTCTCCGCCCCAATCACTCGGGGAGGAGGCTTTATGCGCACATGATAGCCAATGACTACATAGTCGCTGCCCCCAACGAGCCAACCTTCGTACCGCAACGTAATTCGACGGACATCGCTGACATTCTGGACATATGCCTGATGAACCAGGTAACGCTCAGTCACAGCATCAGGGTGATAAATGACCTTTCGTCAAATCACAAGCCAACGATTATTACACTTGCGCCCCCCCCCCCCCCCTTGCAGTCATCGAGACAGGAACCAGGCCCATACGCAACTATAAAGCTGCTAACTGGAACCAGTTCAAGGCCATACTAGACCAAGAACTAGATGGCAAAGATGACATGCCACTAACCACCAATCAGGAGCTAGACACTGCCGTGGAAACCCTGGTTTTAGCCATCCAAGTCGCCTTGGACACAAGTGTTCCCCTTGTAAACACCCGCGAGAGGAAACTGGAAATTCCAGCACACATCCGGGCTCTAATAAGGGAAAGGAGTAACATAAGGCGGGACTGGACTAAATACCACAAGGACCACGACAGAGTCAGGAAAAATCAACTTAATGTTGAAATCCAGAACGCTCTACATGAACACCGGTGCAGTTCTTGGGGTAATCTCATATCAAAATTTGGTACCAACCCCACAGAAAATACACCATCAGTGTGGCCCCTCGCGAGACACTTCACCCGCGAAACCCATCAGGTGCCGACCCTTGCAACACCGACAGGACCGGCCTATTCGACACGGGACAAACTGGAGGCCCTAGCGAACTCCCTAGAGGAAGCATTTACTCCAAACGATACACCCTCTAACCCGGAGTTCACGCTCAGGATGGACGCAAAGGTAAATGATTACATAACCAATGCGCCCAAGCCGGAAGTCCGCAAAACCAATATTCACGAAATAAAGTGGATCATCCGGCACCTCCCCAATCGTAAAGCCCCGGACCCAGACAACCTACAGAATATAGTACTGAAGTGGTTGTCTGACAAGGCCCTGCTAATACTAACCTCCATATTCAATGCAATGCTCACGCTACAGTACTACCCTGTGTGCTGGAAGCAAGCAAAAATACTAGTATTCGGCAAACCGGGCAAAAACAAGTCTAATCCCGACAACTACCGCCCAATAAGCCTACTAGACTCATTAAGCAAAGTATTCGAGAAAATACTGCTAAAGAGAATAGTAGAGCACGTTAAGGAAAATGGACTGCTCAGGAACGAGCAGTTCGGGTTTCGGAACCACCACTCCTCAACGCAGCAGCTTATGAGGCTGGTCGAACACGCCACGGTAGGGTTCAACCAAAAACGCGACACCGGAGCTGTCTTCTTAGACATACAGAAAGCTTTCGACAAGGTGTGGCACACAGGCCTATTAGCCAAACTAATAGACTGTAATTTTCACCCGGCCTACATACGACTCATTCAATCATATCTAGAAGGCCGCACATTCCAGGTTGATATTCTGAACGTGCTGTCCACTAAGCGACAGATCAGAGCAGGCGTCCCGCAGGGTAGTATAATAGCTCCCGTGCTGTTCAGCCTGTACATCAATGACATGCCAACACCAGCAGGAGCATTAACTACGTTATACCTCTATGCTGATGACTCGGCAATGACAGCCCAACACTTCCGCATAGCCAGTATCCGTAAGCGGCTGCAGGAAGCACTATGGGCCCTGGAACCCTATTTCCGAGACTGGCGGATAAAAGTCAACGTTGACAAAAGCCAGGCGGTACTCTTCACCAAGAAGAACCGTATCTCACGCCGACCTGATTCCATCCGGCCACTCACACTATTTGCGCGCGACATTCCGTGGACGAGCACAGTTAAGTATCTAGGAGTAACCCTAGATGCTAAACTAACCATGCTGCACCATGTAAAAACACTACAGCGCAAAGCCAACATGCGATTACTGCAGCTTTACCCATTCCTAAATAGGAAGAGTCGCCTCGACAAGACGCTGGGCGTAAACATGTATAAAGCCCTCATAAGGCCCATTATTATGTACGCCAGCCCTGTATGGGGCTACACAGCTAAGTCGAACCTCAAAAAGCTGCAGGTGATCCAAAACAAATGCTTGCGGTTAGCACAAAAGCTCCCGCGGGATACACCCACGCGGGAGCTAGAACGCATAACAAATACGCCAAGCATCAAAGCCTTTGTGCGACAACTTGCACTAAGGTCACAACGCTCCAGGCGCTATTCGGCAAACCCACTCGTAAGAGCCCTCGGCCGACACGATATGGGCCGAAATAGCAAATACCCTACCCCTCGACACATTCTCTTCAGGTAAAGTCAGGAAAGGTAGGTGCTATGAGTAGCGCAAAGCGGCACTAACCCCAGGGACATACAACACAAATGTCACCCCCCAAATACACATCCCATGGAATTCTCCCATGGATAACCCCAACTCCACATTCCCATGGAAGTCCTTGGTAACGGCTCAGGCCAACCAAGGCGGCCGCACGCGCTCCCCTTGCTGCATACATGAAGTGTATATATTTATGTGTAGCAATTAATTGTCTATGTCCATGTGCACGTCTGTCTGTTTCAGTTTGTTTCTTTGTTACAGGTTAAGTTTAGTTAAGGCCCAATAAAAAAATAGTTTTAAAAACCCTTCCCCTGGCTTGCCGAAAGGATAGCCAAGGGAGGGACTATTAATAATCATTAGCTTATAGTTTCAGGACGATTGTATGCAGCGGAGAAGTGACCGATAACAACCATCAGCAATGTCCAGGACACGAGAGAAGAAGCCCCTGTTCGCAGGCGTGGCTCCCCTCTCCGAATCACGGAGACTTGGTACTAGGACGCTCTAGGCGGGTGGACTGTGCTCCAAACCTAACCCCGGACGTGCAGTTCGTCCGCCATTGCGGACGCGCTAGTCCCAGCAGTGCCAAGCCAACTGATTCCCATATATACTAATCTCGGCGAGGAAACTGATTTTGCAACTGTTGCATGATACACCTCCCGTACTAACAAAACCTACTCATTTCCATACCCACATTATCCTTCCATGTGGCAATAACCAAGCCGCCAGGTTTTACGTGTAGGCAATCTTTCCTTTCTGCCTATGCGGTTTTCCCTGGCCCTACAATCTTACCCTTATATATGAGTACATATTTATATGTGCTCATATATAAACATATACCTATGTTAATATCTACTAATTATGCCTGGTAGATCGTGACCGCGATGGGACAGGCACTAAGTCCTAAAAGACATTCCTTTTATCCAATCCCCTATGCTTTCTCTTCTACTATCGTAAACTAACTGCATGTCGGAGGCACCAGTAGTATGGTCGGGTGTCACGCGGGGGGTGCGGGTACCTTTTCGCCCCCCCCCCCCCCGAAAAAAAAGTGACAGCGTCCAGTCTAGTTCCATGGCTGGACCAGCTCGGAACTCTCCCGAGCTCCTTCCGCCACTCCCCTCCCCCACCCACTCACCTCCCCTCCCCATTCCCCTCCCTGGGCCACAGGCTGGACTTGACGTTACAGACAGTTAGGAACAGGGCTCCGAGTGAAAGCTGAAGTTAAACGATTTAATTTCTCGTCACCACATGTTAGCTTTACGATTGGTTACGAAGTGAGAAGCTTATTATCCTCTCTGTTTCAAAATAAATATTTACCACACTTTACTAAATGTAAAATACTGTAGTATAATATTCAACATATCATATTCTCAGAATACATTACATTGAAGTACCTCCATTTTCTGCAGATTTCACGTTGCCCTGTTGGTCTAGGGGTATGATTCCTGCTTTAGTTGCTAGAGGTCACGGGTTGAATATTACACTACAGTATTTTACATTTAGTAAAGTGTCGTAAATATAGATAAACTCTGGCACAATCACATGATTTATTTTGAAACAGAGAGGATAATAAGCTTCTCACTTTGTAACCAATCATAAAGCTACCATGTGGTGACGCGAAGTCAATCGTTTAACTTCGGCTTTCACTCGAAGCCCTGTTCCGAACTGTCTGTAACGTCAAGTACAGGCTGGGGCCTCCGGCGCACCGCAGGTGCGGGTCGGGGAAAGTGGATGGCCTTGAGATAACCATATAAGGGCACGCTCCAGAGTCCACTTTGCTTAACTACTATATACAATATCTGAATACTAAACTGAACTCGATGTGCTTTGCGTTACGTATTTTGAAAACTTGCACTGGCATGCACACATTAGGAAATTATTATTTTGCTCATTTCCATTCATACTTAAGATATGGGATCATATTTTGGGGTATGTCACCAGATGTACTAAGCACGTTTAGGATACAAAAGAGGGCGATTAGAATTATGGCATATGTAAACACTAGAGAATCATGTAGACCTCTGTTTAAAGATTTAAACGTTCTCCCACTGCCCTGCATTCATATCTTAGAAAGTATTATGTTTTTTAAAAAGAATTTAATGAATAAAGACATTTTTCTTAAAACAAACTATGATGTTCATAGACATAACACAGAACAAAATCAAAATATTCATATTTCACACACACACACACACACACACATAAGCGTATATCAAAAAGGAACTTTTCACACAGGAGTTAAATTATACAATAAATTACCCCAGTATATAAAATTTGCCACAAAAATACAAACCTTTGAAAGAATGTTGAAAGCTTATCAGCAGTACCATAGTTTTTACTCTGTAGTTTAATACCTTAGCATATAGGAGCGATAATTATAATTATATTTTAATTGTAATACCTAGCTGTAAGTTGTTGTACCGGTATATATAGAATTAAGTTTTCATATTGTGATAATAGAGTAAGATGTAAATAGTTGTCCAATAAGATTGTATGTCTCAAGATCTGTTATTATAATCTGATATATATATGAATGTTCGTTTGTTCGTCTTTAATGCGTTCATAAACCATTCATCCGATTGCGATCAAATTTTGGTGAGTTGTAAACACTTCCGGGATGGTCATAGGCTTAGTTAATCCATTTCACAATAGATAGCGCGAGTAGTTTAAGCAAATGCGCAATGGCGATACGTTCATATACAATTCGTCCGATTGCGATCAAATTTTGGTGAGTTGTTGGGCACAGTCCCGGTAAAGTTATAGGCGTAGTATATCCATTTTCCAATGGATGGCGCACGAGTAGCTTCGACAAAATTGCGTGCGTTTGTTGCTAGAAAGTCCCACATTAGTTCATATACCATTCATCCCAATCCGATGAAACTTGGGTGAGAAGTTCTGTACCCTTCAGGTAAGGTTTCTGGCTTAGTGAATCCACTCAACAATAGATAACGCACGAGTAGATTCAACAAATGAGCGACGACGGGCGAAGCGTTTCAACAAAGTCCTGTATGCGTTCACTTACCATTCGTCCGATAGCGATGAAACTTGGGTGAGAGGTTGTGTACTCTACAGGCAAGGTTTCTCGCTTAGTAAATATATGTTATAATAGGTAGCGCACGAGTAGATTCAACAAATGAGCGACGACGTGCGAAACGTTTCAACAAAGTCCCGTATGCGTTCATATAAAATTCGTCTGATAGCTATGAAACTTGGGTGAGATATTGTGTACACTACAGGGTAGGTTTCTGGCTTAGTAAATCCACTTTACAATAGATATCGCAAGTAGGGGAGCAGTGCCGATTCAGCCTCCCCCACCACTACTCCCAATGCGAGCCGATAACTCCCTAACCCGTGGTTGGTGATTAACGAATGAGGTGGCGTTAAACTCGAGCTGACGGGGGCTTTGCTATGGACTACTTGTTATATTTTTATGTTTTTTTTTGAAAATTGTTGTTTTTGAAAATAGACGATGGTTAAAAAACCAAACATGATAGAACGTTGTGCAATAGCTTAAATGAACGATCTTTATGTCCTTTATTTTTTATAATAAAACTTTAAATTTTTTATGTTTTTGAAAAAAGTGTAATTTTGAAATTCTTATATTTTGGAACAAAAAGAATTGTTTGACATAAATGAATGGCCCTGGCCCTCTCTACCCGCAAAATAAATTTCAAGCCTCTAGGACTAAAACTGTGCAGTAGTGTGATGTGGAGAGTTCTACTTCACCCCCTACTTTCATATAAACTTTGCCGATATCTCCCGAACGCGTGGTCGGATTTTAACGAAAGAGGTATTGTTGGCGTTAGGATGACGTTCTCTTGGCTAAGAATGTGTGTTGGTATTTTTTTTTAATTGAACATGTTTGTTTTTTGGATTGGATCTATTTTGGAAACGGTGAATTGGAAAAAAGTTTGTTTGACGTTAATGAAAGGTGGGTATGCCCTCTAGGCGGACAGCAAGTTTCAAGGGTGTAGGAGGAAAGAAAATGATATCCTACTTTCTCGCGAACATTGGTGATCATTGGCGAACGGATGGTCGGATTTTAACAAATGAGGTGTCGTTGGACTCGAGCTGACGTCCTCTTTCCTATAGACCACTCGTTTTTTTAATTGTTGTTTTTAAAAGTAGGCGATAGTTTGAAAACCAAACATGATAGAACGTTGTTCAATAGTTCAAACCAATGGTCTCTAAGACCTTTATTTTTTTATAATAATACTTTTTATTTTAGAGATTTTTGAAAACACTGAAATTTTGAATTTTTACTATTTTGGAAACTAACACGTTGACAAATAAGTTTGTTTGACATAAATGAAAGATCCCTACCCCCTCTACCTTGAAAATAAATGTCAAGTCTCTAGGACAAGAACTATGCATTTTTAACTTCATTTATTTTTTTAAAATAAAAGAGTGTTTGTAGACAGAGAGCCGGTAGCGCTTGACACATGTTCCAACGAGGCTATGACTGAGCATGGTGAATACGGGAAATGGCTATTTCGACGGGACAGCAGGGCGAGGGAGCGCTTTCTGATATTTTGTTATGACGAACGAATGAAGGCGAATATTTTGAAATGTGACAAGCATGCTAAGATTTTTTACCCCTGAAGGGGATTTTTAACGTTTTAGTTAACGGTGATGAGCGAGATCGCTCTCTGACACAACAGACGGTTGTAGGATATGACCAAGTGATTCTTAGACGTTGGCGATCTCGGTGACCGTGCCCGGAAGAAATGAATTGCTATTTGGGTGGGATGGCGGGGGCAGCTTATGACGGTTGGTTTTGTGACATTTCCTATGACGGATGGAGGAGAATATTTGAAAATGTGTTAAGTGTGCTAGGAATTTTTTACCCCTGAAGGGGATCTTTAACATGCTAGTAAATGGTAATAAGTGAGACTGCTGTCTGGCACAGTAAATTGTTTAAGAATATGGAAACCTATAACATTTGCTCGACCAAGTCATGTGCATGTACGCAAAGAGCCAAGACGGTAAGGTCATTGGCCTGAAATGTTGTAAACTAAATATTGAACTGGGTCAAGTCATGTGTTTTAGGGTGAAAGTATGTGGTTAACGTGATCATGTATTGAGGATGGCCGCTTGGTAGTAATTATTATTATTACAGTAAAATGTTTAATAATAATTGACACAGGGATGGCCAGAGTGGATGGGGCCAACTTACCTTATTTCAGAGGTCCGCATCGCTTCTACAGCAAAATCACCTCCAGATGACATGCCCCAACAGAAGAACACCTAACGGTGGAAGGAAGGTGGTGAAAAGGGGAAGGCACAGGCTCGTCTACAGACACCCCCCAATAACTAATAGAATTGCTGCCGACGAAATAATGCCACAACAGTTGCTTAAAATTTAAAAGAAAATTTAATCACTAAAAGGGGTGAAGAAAAATGAAAAATTTAACAAAGTTTAAAAAAAAACTCTAGGGCCAGGACAAAATCTATCTGGTGATGCATATGGCTTAAGGCCAACATAAGTTATTTACATAAGAAGGCAAGAGACGGTTTAACATGCTTGCTGAGCTAAATGAAAACATTTAATTTAAAATTTAAATAATAATGCCCAAAAGATTAAAAAAAACAGGAATACAGGTATTACCAAATGAGAAAGGGTTAATGTAATTGTCCAATCACAGCTTGACACATCAAGCAACAATGTGCATATTATGTAATTAGTTTGGCGGTATCATGTATATACAGTCTTTTGTTCAATGACGTAGAATACAATATCCTTCAAATATGTCTCGATTAGGATGATACCAGAAAGCACCCCAAACACACTCTAGCGGTTGAAGAAGCAACTCCGACTAGGGGAGCCGCAGTCCGATAGAAGCTGCCATCTCGTGTTCATAATCGGAACTAAGCCATCAGGCGGTCGTTTCGAAGGTCGGGAAGTCACATATAGGGGAGATACATATTTAAAAACGTTGGTACGGGCATTGCACGTAACAATAATAATAATAATAATAATAAGACACACATGTTTTCAATGCTAACACACACACAGTCCTGCTCACTGGAGACTGAATATTGTACCTAGCCAGAGGACTCGTGAGAGAGACTGCTGATAAGACAAAAAAATGTCTACGTCAGCAGGAAGTGTGATATCAGCTTACTTGCCTCGTGGTGGCTAGCAGGTGTGCTGTTTAAGCAGAGACCGCCATTTTGGTTCTGAGACAGTAGGACTACCGATGTATAAGAGGCAGCCATTTAGGTTCCTTATTAAAAACATGAAACTAGTATAAGGTACACGAATCTTATTCAGATTGAGGAATGTGAAGAGGCGTGGGAACACGTGTGAGAGAGACAACATTTCAAGGTCAAAACGCTGAGAAAATGCAAATCTCTCTGTTGCTAGGCTAACTGATAACGATTGCGTTAGTCATGCACTTGCCATTTTAGCACACGGACGTATACAGTAGCGCTCTGAACTGAACTTTGGAAGAAAAATCTTTTTTTTTGTAAGTACCTATGAATGATTAATTTAATAATGTCATGCTAATGAACCTTAAATTTGTAGTTATTGATTGGGTAATTAATGATTTTTATTTATTTAATATGTTTGCATATAACCGGTATACCTTATATATCAGAGATACAAGAAACCATTGCGCTTTTGGGCCCACTAGAAGGAAACAGTAACAAGCCACTGCAAGTGAAGGTGAGATTATTTTTTTCAACTAACTTGTTTCTTTTTTTGTTTGCTATTTTATTTTATTTTATGAAATGCATGTATTAACCTGAATTTAGGTATTTATAGCGGTTTATTTTATTTATTTTTAGAAACTTGGAAAGAAAAGCCTTGCCACCGTAGCAGTTGCTGAAAACCTAAGACGCAGTAGAGTGCATGCAACCATTGTTTCCAGGCAGTGAACTATTAAAAACTCAGGTAAGTCTAACTTAAAAATGCTATTCCATTTTACCACTAATGAAAAACCATAGACAAAAAAATATTCATTACCTATACATGACTGGTACAATGATTGCTTTCTTGAATAATGGCCATGTATTGACAAACGGTACAAGACTATATTGGTTGTTGACTGGAAAAAGTACAAGGCCATGTTGGATTTTTCAAAAAACAAAAAAAAAACAAAAAAAAATAATTTATGGGCGGTTCCCTTTAGACTCAACAAATATCCACAGGTTTGAACAAGATAATCTGAACAAACTGACATGACATTCATTTTTGTTTATATATTGGTTAAAGGGGGATGTAAATGACTAAACCTTTATAAAAAGAAAATAAGTGCATGGGTTACTGTTAGTGCCAACATACAGTTTATTTTAATGGTGTTTTGATATATTAATGTCAATTAACGTTAAAGTTTAATTACAAGTATTGATTGATTGATTGATTGACTGATGGGTTATTTTGTTTGTTTTTAGGTGTGGTCATGCGCCATTAACGTAGTGAACAGACACTGAACAAGCCTACATTATGCTTTAGAGTACTCTGTGCTCTTGTGCAACGTTAATAACTTGCAATAAAAAAGTGTTATTATAACACATGGCGTTAGTACCAAATACAACAAGTGAGCAAGTTGGTTTACCACGTGGGTTAAATTTAAAATCAGAACCTGATCGTTGGTTAACATTTGAATCCTGGCCTGTAGGCTCTTTGTCGACATATAAACTTGCAAAAGCTGTTTTTTTACTTGCACCGAGAAGATGTGGTGCGCTGTGTGTTTTGTCGTATTGAACTTTCACACTGGGAAGAAGGGGATGATCCCTTTAGAGACCATTTGCGATGGTCTCCTTGTTGTCCTTACATGCTTGGAAAACCAGTGGGTAACATACCCGTGTATCCATTTTTCCGAACCACAAGACCATTGGCCGCTACGTACGTTGCTGAATCACAAATAAATAATAATAATAATAATAATAATGTATTACCAGCCAACAACGGTAGTGTCGATATATGTGGTCCATATGCCATAGACAGTGTTGAATTGGCATGTGCTTTTGAAAAATTGGGAGTTTGCAAGACTAAAGCACTAGCACACCCAGAGTACAGCTCTGTTGAAAAACGTTTAGAATCTTATAAAAATGTTTGGCCATTAATATTAAAACACCTTACCAAACAGCTAAGTGAAGCTGGATTTTTTTATACTGTTGAAGGGGATAAAACAATATGTTTTTATTGTGGATTTGCTTTAAAGGATTGGCAAATGACTGATGACCCTTTTGTGCAACACGCTCATTGGTTACCTAACTGTAAATACATGGTGTTGCTTAAAGGTCAGGAATTTGTGAACACTATTCGTAAAGAAAACGTGATTGCAGCAAAAGACATAAAAGTGCCTTTAGAGTTAGAACACGCGAAGGAAATACATGAGACTGAAAAAAAGACGTCTCACCAACAAATACGAAAGTGTGACCAACAATTATGTAAAATTTGTTATCAAGGTGAACTAGGTGTTGTATTTTTGCCTTGTGGACACATGATAGCCTGTGTCAAGTGTGCATTAGAACTCAACACTTGTGCTATATGCAGAATAGCAGTACCTGCTACAGTTAGGGCATTTCTTGCATAAATAGTATAATTTATTAGCAATGCATAGTTCAAAATCCCTAATTGCACAATATTATTAAAGCTGTTTTAGAGTGTAATAGATATGCTTTTCTTTTGTTTATAGACTACTACAATGAATGTTTTGAATGCTGTGTGTCAAGCATGTGGCTTAGAGACAAAGAAGCTCAGCGAATTGCCAACGCATATTCCATTCCGCATTATCAAGATTCGGAAATTGAAAACAGTGATCCTGTACTTTGTGTATGTGAAAATTTTGAGACATTTCTGCCTACACGGTTTAATGATATGTCGGAGATTGTTTTTGATGAAGTCAATAATGCTGTGCAACCTGTACACTTAATTTATGAAGGTTTTAAAAGCAATAGGTGCATGTTCCGTTTTAATTAATGAAAAAAGTGTAATAATAATGGAAAATATAAGTGATGACAATGGACTGAAAGAAAAAAAATATGTGTATAGAATAATAATGTTTTAGTTTTTAGTATTGTCTTAAAAATATTATCATAAAACCAAAAAAATGTATATAAAGTTTGTAAATAAATGCAAAATGATGTTACAAAGTTTGTATTTTATTTTATACAAAGTTAGAATATTTAACATTGCAGAGTATACATGATTATGACAATAGATGCACACTTAATACAACTCTTTCTCTCTTTACAATAGTCTGTTATATTTTTTAAACACAAGGCTTGTTTTAGATCTTTTATAGCAATGTCCATTCACTGTTGTTTTCAAAAACTGGGGAAGCCGCAATGGTTTTATAGGCATAAAAATCTTATTGTTATTACTATTTAGTCATTCTCTTGCAATACTACGGTACCTTTTTGCATATCAAGAGCAGATGACCTAGTTGTTCCACTCCTTAAAACGACGACGACGACAACAACAACACTGCCTCTTGCATAGTTTGTGATGTTGATGGCCCTTGCGATGTGGAAGACGGATTAAACATAACTTTTAGAACAGGGGCTAAACGTCGCTCATTAAACAATCCACTATTTTGAGTAGTAATATGGTTTTCTTGATTTTTTGTCGACGGCAACTGTGTTTCATGCAGTACACTACAGTGATGATCACTGACAATTAAAACCTCACTATTTTTACTTTTTAGGTCACCACGACAATGCTTGGAAAGTTGTTTTGAACAGCGCCAAATAACAGTTCCGTTTTATTGGTTCGTTTCACAATATATGAATATCCTTTATAGTATGCATAAGGCTTACCATACATAGTCACTGATATTTCCATGTCAAATGTCAAGCATAGACTAAGCTCTAGTAAAGTCAACTTGGTAATAAGAATAATAGTTTAATGTGAGAGCAAATATGGATCCAAAGAGCTCAGGTAAAAGTGGAAGCAAAGAAGCAAATATAAGAACCAAGAGTGGGGGTAAAAGTGGTCGCAAAGTGGTAGAGCCATTACACAATAATTTTAGCACGACGTAGCTCTTGTTCAATTTCTTTGATTTCCCAATCGTGATCGGTATGCCCAGTTTGTTGTAAAGCATGCAAGTGTCGAAGCCGTTGAATTAGCTTACTGGGTTTGTTCCAGTATACAAATTTAACAAATGAATTTGTAGGTGTAAACAAAGCATTACCAATATCATCATCGTCATCATCATCATTATCATCATCATGATCATCATTATCATCATGGCCATCATCACTATTACTATATAGTCCTTTTTGATCCTCTTGCAATACCACTTCATTTATAGTCTGCGTTGATTTTGATAGTGTTGAAGGTTTCTTGGACGTTGACAACTGTCTTAACATGACTTTTTGAGGACATGATAAGTCCTTTTGAACAAACACTGCACTATTTTTAGCCGCAATATCGTTTTCTTGAACTTGCTTTTTAGCATTTTGATAATTGTTTGTAAACAGCAACCATGGTTCGTTTGGAGCACTACATTGATGAACACTCACACTTAAAACCTTTCCATTTTTAGCCTAATTTCGATTTTTGCAAAAAATGAAAGTAGACTTATGAGATCAACACAGGGCGAAAAATTGTGTGTCTGTCTGTGTGTGTATGTGTGTGTGAGTCTGTGTGTGTGTGTGTGTGTGTGTGAGTGTGTGTACTCTGAATGTCTGTCCCACCCCCTAATAATTCGAACATGGAGAAACCGAATTGAACGAAATTTGGTACAGAGGTAGCACTAGCAAAGGGCACCTCAGTGTCATATTTTATATCGCCGCCATCTTTACCAAAACTGAATGGCGGCCACTCAAACGTTCAAAACGTAAACTCAAATTACGGCTAAACTAATCATCCGATCTCTACCAAATGTGGTGACAACATACCTTTATATAGGACGCGTCTTTCACACAAACTTCAAGGTCATCGGCCTTGCCATTTCAGGATGGCGGCCGTGTGAATCATGCAACCATTATAAACAATAGCTTAAGACCTACCAATTCCGATGATCGAGCCTAGGGTGGTTTAAGCTATCCTGAAGGTCGTGATCCGTTATTTATTATAATTTAATATTATAATATTGTACTGTATGAGTGGCTTAAAAGAGCTGAGCCGTCTCTGCCACACGACAAGATGGCAGCTGTCCTCATGGGCCTGTCTTATATTACAGTAGTTTTAGTATGTTATATGTGATATACCCTACTGATGCAATAATATAAACTTTGTATGAAATGATCTATAATGAAGTTGTACTGCAGTGAAGAAATCGTTTATTTCAAGTCATTATTTGCCAACAGGTTGCATCTAATATATCAGTTAAGAACACCATGATGTCAAGGATATAGTTAGCTCCGGGCTAGCGTGTTAGTCTGTCACGCAGTTGACTGGGGATCGAATACTGCTACAGTTGACCTTTTTTTTCTTGAATTCTTTTACAAATGATGTGCACAAGTTCTTACCACAGATACTGAATAAAATGTCATTTAGCTCAAAGGGGAGGCTAATGTATTCACTCGTTTATTAATAATATCACAGTCCCAGCATTGCACATAAACAGAAGACATTAGGGAAAGGAGAATAGAAGAACTAGATACACGTTGTCATCAACCACAGCCTTCTCAATGTCTCTGTATGGTGCTGTCCTCTTGTGGGTTATGTGGGTAATATTGATCCAAACATACGGCTGTGTAAATACCTGGCCTTCTGAAGTATGGCAATTTTGTAATACTGGTAGTTCAACTATTAGCCACGATCGCGCTCCGATTACCTTTAAACACTGCCAGCAGGATCACCTCCCTCCTGGCTACTTTAAACTGCCTGCTCATTGAACACCCAGAGGCGTACAAGATTAGTATATTATGCAACGAGCCTATAATGGCCATAATTAAGACACGAGTAGTTTTATAATTTCCTTTTTTTTTTAGTCGTTTACCCTCCAGGTTGGTGGAACCCACAGACTCAGCGACGGAACTCACCACTACCGCCTCTACGGGCAGTGTCCTAGAGCTGGGAACATCGAATCGGAAGGGATACAACTGGTGAGGTGGGATCGGCACCTCGCCCAGGCGGCCTCACCTGCAAAGCGAACAGGGGCCTCATGAGGGAAGGTAAGGGATGGTGAGGATGGATAGGCAAGGAAGAGGGAAGGAGGCGGCCGTAGCCTTGAAGAAGGTACCATCCCGGCATTTGCCCGAAGACGAAGTGGGAAACCACGGAAAACCACTTCGAGGATGGCTGAGGGGGAATCGAACCCCCTCTACTCATTTGGGCCACCCGAGGCTGAGTAGACCCCGTTCCAGTCCTCGTACCACTTTTTGAAATTTCGTGGCAGAGCCGGGAATCGAACCCAGGACCTCCGGGGCGGCAGCTATAATTTCCATACGATTGTTTTAATTACCATTATAGGGGAGTTGCATACGACTGTTTATGTTCGACGATAATTATAACTTTATTATATGTTTTAACATAAATATTCATAAATATCTGTTCAGTCACTAGACTGTTGTGATCGGGTGCTGCGGTGGGTAGTATATCTCTGTTTCCTAAGCTCTCTGGACAATCGACGCATGCGTTCTGTGTGCTTCAATGCCATATGTTCAGATTGTGCTCCAGTATTCAGTAAAACTGTCACCGAAGTCGTTTCAAAACCACGCGCTGTGTAGAAATTGATTTTGGGGATATTAAGGTACAGTGCCATTTCTTGTCTCAGTTTATTTACGGGAACATATGGACGGTGCAATTTCGGTAATTTATATAGACATGTTGGATTTTGAACGCATGCGCGAAGGTATCCTTATCTAATTGGTCACACAACTGTTTCTTGAGCTCTGATTGGTGGGAGAAACTGTTTCATAATTAAAAATAGTGTTATAATGAGCCTAATTATGATACAGTTTTCTGACACATAATAGTTAGGGTCGAACATAAAAATATTAATTCACTGCTAGGTCACTGCACCAACCTACTGTGATCGGCGCGGATTTTTAAAGGGGAAAGTACCCAAAACGAAAGATTCTTAAGTTTGCAGGCTGACTTAATATAGAGATTAACGGACGTGAATGCATTACAATAAGTTAGTAGTTTTGTTATTCAATCATCATAAAGTATATAATATTGATTTTGACACTTACTGGCTAATTATCAATATAAAAGAAAACAAAGACTACATGGTGGTAGAGGATTTAGGGATGAGGACAAAGAGTTATAAATATACCCATACATTTAGGAGAAAGTAGGCTATATGTTCTTTGCTGAACATCTTGTTACTGTTCAGATTGCCTCGACATTTTGTTGACCTCTCTTTTCAGCATCGCCAGAATATTATTCCTTTCGCATTCTGACGATTATAGTTATAAGAGTAGTCTTGATAGAGTGCACGTTGCCTACCTTTGTTGGTTGTAGTAAGTTCCATAGTAGTAACTGACCTGTCAGTACGATGTTCACACTATTCTATATTCTTCTATACGCTATGGTATTAGTAATATATATACCTGTAAGTTCTTTCATTTTATATGTAATTTCTGACGTGTCGTATATCAAAAATGTATTGTATACATGTAATTGATCAAATGGATAAATAAAAATCTGATCTAATCTAATCTAATCATGAGCTGAGAAGCTCCCGCCAAGTTGTTTTCGTAGTGAAAGTTCAACAAAGTCAACGCACCTGAGGCCTTTGCAAAGTCAGGTCGGCTGTATAGCACATTCAGCTCATGGGGCAGTTCTAGAGAGTTTAACCTAAATAAGTCGACGGCTATTTTCAGTCCTCTTTCATTGAAAACAATGCGGTGTTTAGGAAACAATGACGGCTCAAACAACTTGGCAATTGTCAGATGGTCACTAAACAGTAAGCTATCACTGATATGATCACCTTCTCTCGCACACGCACTCCGCGACTCAGCGAAACGTGCACGTTTTATGGACGGTCCCTCGCACTTACAGAGTTGATCACTATCAAGCAAAGACCTATCCCGCTGAATGCTTGAAACAAAGTCACATATAAACGTCATTGCTTTCACTGCATCAACATCATTTTGTTGAAGTTGATTGGATACAATATCAAAGAGGCATGACTATTAAAATTTTCAACCAAAAAAAGGAAATCGTCTTCTCGTAGGAATCCCTTTATTCCGATAGACTTATTAACTGCCCTATAGTCATTTGAAACATCGTCTATAATTTTTACCAGGCACTGCACAATTTCATGCTTGTATTTGTGCACGGTGGTCACGCAACGTGATTTGAAATTCCATCTGATGGACTGAGGAAAGCTAGGAATTTGCTTTTTTACAATCTCATCAAGAGCACCTGCTCGTTTAGGAGACAGCGAAAAGAAGGTGGAAATCCTTTCCAAGTTGCTGGAAAATAGTCGCACTTGCTTATTCCCAGTTACAAAACGTTCAAAACTTATTCCCAGTTACAAAACGTTCAAAAATTAAATCTAACTGGTGTGCATAACAATGGATGAAGTGGGCGTTCTGGTATTTCTCTTTAACCCTAACTTGAAGCCCACTCCTTTGACCACTCATGATTGGAGCACCATTATAACTGTGAACAATGAGCTTTTCAGGGGTTTCACCTACATTCTTTTTAACCAGCTCACTAAATATAGCTTCAGTGACATCGTCTGCACTATGGTCGTTTGGCTGAACGAAACTGATGAATCTTTCGTTTATTTTACCCACTAAATCGTATCGCATTACCAAAACGAGCTGTGATAGAGAGGCACAGTCTGTGGTTTCATCAACTTCGATTGCTACATAGTTAATCTGTGACAGTTCAGTTCT
Organism: Meconema thalassinum; assembly: GCA_946902985.2. Lineage (NCBI taxonomy): Eukaryota > Metazoa > Arthropoda > Insecta > Orthoptera > Tettigoniidae > Meconema > Meconema thalassinum. The sequence continues at coordinate 936,569,051 of OX336390.1, forward strand.
AATCAAACGAAGGCAAACTTCGTAAATCGAGTCCAACAATTCATTTTGAATTGTTTTTGAGAGATGGTTGGTTGGTTCCTTAGTTTATAAGCTGTAGCAACGCGGCCATGTAGCCCCATGTACTTTGGGAGTGTGGAGAATTTGTCTGATAACCGGTGTTAATTGTGATGACTGTATTAGTGTGTGTTATCTGTGATTCAGGTAAAGACTGCAGACGATCAATTTTCAAGTAGTTCCTACTTTTGCTACCAAATGCTACTGTCCACAACTCCCAGTTGCGCCTAATTGCGAACTTGCCTACTAGATGCCATCGCATGCAGCACCTGACAGCGAACGTAGGAACTAATACAGCGTTATCAATCTAATCTACAAATTTTAGCTTCACACAGTTTAGTAAGTGGAAGGATCTTTTACATGCCATAAGTCTATGATATGGGCCCACTAGCTTTATTTTCCCTCCGAAGGAAGGCATACTGAGGGATTTTTGACGATCTTAAAAAATCCGACGACTTCGGCTGGGTTTGACCCCGCGATCTTGGGCATAGAAGCTCAGCATGCTACCAACTACGCCACCGAAGCCGCTGTTTTAGAGACCTAGAAAAGCTCCATTATCGGTCTTTTCTATGTGTTGCTTTAAAACACTATCGAGTTCGGATATTAGGCTAATTAACCCACAAAAAAAATCCTGAAATTTTAGAATTGTCTGTTTTGTCATGCCCCTCAAGGCGAGCTCGAACTTACCACAAAACTTGATACAATCTATGAGCTTGCCTGATATATACGGTACCGGTTCTTCGATACATTACCATTACATTTAAGAGGCAAGCACTGTCTAACAGGCACCTTATGTCCACTTTCCCTAACATGGCAAACTCAATAATGCCATTTAGGTGATTTTCAATGGAGTTATGCATTTTAACTTTGGCATGAAAATTCATCAAGTCTGCAATACCTGTATCAGTCCTTGAACTATCATTTGAATTGGTTACACAAGGCAGCTGAAGCAAAAGAAGGCATTTTTTTTACCTCACAACCACACAACCATTCTGCTGCATCATAAAATGCTCTTTTAAAATTTCTAACATAAGCTCCCCTGGATGTGCATTGTTTCTGAGTTTGAGAGATTGTAAGATATGGTCTAGGTGCGCCAAGATACTTCACAATCCGACTAGTTTCGAGGTCGAGATTTTTGTCTGATACGCTACTAACTGAATTCATTGTCTTGTAGACATACACTTACCACTACTGTAGCTCGTAACACGCAAATTAAGACTTGCCACTGACAATCATCAAAATTAATGAACTTGTACGGTACACCAACGATCTCCTTCTTCTTCTTCTTCTTCTTCTTCTTCTTCTTCTTTACGTTGCTTTCTTTGGCTTAGCGTAGAGCGTTACCCAGTTACTAATTTTTATACTGTTTTACACCAACGATTTTATATTTTTTCAATTATACGAAATATGCAGTCAGAAGATTATTTCAATATTTGAAAAGAATACTACCATAAGTAATCTTCTTCTTCTTCGTTTCGGCCAGCTATGGACCACGCTACTTAAACTGTTTCCGTCTTTGAGCTTTAATTTTTTCCCAGTAGTCCTTCATCCGTTTCCTGTGCGCCTCCTTTCTGTCAGCCGTCCACTTCTTGCCTATTCTCAGTTTTGTCTTTTTTGGAATCACTGGTGTGCTCTAAGTTTTTTCTGGAGAGGAAGACGTTCTTGAATGTCCTCAAGCGAAATCCCTACTTCTATAAGATCTGTTTCGCTCTCAGAGAACCATGGCCACTTGGTTTTCTTGTCTACAAAGTAGGAAAATATGCGGTAGGTCAGTCTCTGCGAGCTCATGCGTGTTATGTGGCCATAGAAACGAATTCTCCTTTTTCGCATCAAGTTCGTTATCCTTTCCACACGTATGTAAAGTTAGTTGTTATGTCGCCTCCTGTACTCTCCATTTTCTCTGACTGGTCCTAAGATCTTTCTCATGATTTTTCGTTCTTTGGCCTCTAACTTTTCAACTAACCCTTTCTTATCCATTGCTAGGCATTCTGTTGCGTACAGTGCTTCTGGACGAATAACTCAACAATAATGCCTAATCTTGGCATTGATGGGCACTGATCGTTTATTGTAAACATCTCTGGTTAGCTGGTACGCAGTTTCCATCTTGTTGATCCTTGATGTAAATGCTTCTTTCTCAGAGTTGTTTGGTTTTATCCAATCGCCTAAATACATTTTTCTGCCCGCTTGATTGTTCGTTGTTCCACTTATAACTCTCTGGGGACCTGCTTGATGTTAGTTATAAATTCCGTTTCCTCAAAGGAGATCTGAAGGCCTGCCTTTGCCGCTTGGGTTTTAAGTTTGATGATTTGTTTTGTAGCAGTATCTCTGAAATGAGAAAAAATAGCTAGATCATCTGCAAAAGTTAGGCAGTCATTTGTCAGATCCATTTTCTTATAACCTATTGTGAGTCCGTTGTCGACCTCTTCATTACACATCTCCTTGCGCCACCGCCGAACGACGTTTTCTAATGCGCAATTGAAAAGTAAAGGCGTTAATCCATCTCCTTGTCTAACACCTGAATTTCACTCTGGAGGTCGTATTGGTTATGGTCTGTTGGATAATTGTTCTTGTTTTGTTGTATAGGCCCATTTCCTTTAGGTTTTGAAGGAGTGTACGTCGATCAATAGAATCGTCGGCCTTCTTGAAGTCTATGAAGGTCACCAAAAACTTCCTGTTCTAAGAGTCAGATATGTAAGAACAAATTTAAGTGTCAACACATGAGCGCCCTTTTCTAAACCCTCCTTGATACTCTCCCGATTGCGAATCAAGTTGTTTCTCTGCCCGGGTCTGAAGGGCTTTCGAGAAAATTGTATATGTTATCGAGAGGAGTGAGATGCCTCGTTAGTTGTTTACATCTGCTTTGTCACTTTTCTTGTGAGGGGATATATCAGGGCTGATGTCCAGTCACTGGAGAGTTTCTCTGTTAGTTTGTCAATCGCTTTGTCACTGGCATTCCAGAGTTCGGCTATTATTGTATCTTCACCAGGTGCTTTGTTGTTCTTCAGAGACTGGATTATCTGTCTGATTTCCTCTTTCGTGGGTGGAGAGGAGTCTGGTTTGGAGAGTGTAGGTTCTTCAAACGTGAATTGTGATTGTGGTTCTTCTCAATTAAGAAGAGATTCAGAGTATTTGGCTAAAATCTGTCAGTTGTCCTTGCCGTTGTATGCAAGCTTACCTTGGTCATCTCTGAAGTGTAGACTTGGGGGCGGGGGGTTGGGTGTATTTAGTAAGGTTGCGTCTCAAGGTTTTGTAAAAATCTCGGGTTTTGTTCTTGTTGAAATCCTGTTCTATCTGTGTCAATTGGCTTTTGTCAAACGCACGCTTTACTCCACGTACGACTTTTGCCGCATGTTTTCTCACAGTCACGAAGTCCTCGTACCTATCTTGATTTTTCATCGAATTCCATCTTTTCCAGGCATGTTGTCTTTGAGCTACTACAGCATCACATTCAGTAGTCCACCACGGGTGTTTCCTAACTTTTGTTAATGAGACTGCCTCCTCGGCCGTTTTGACGATGGCGATTGTTAGTTGATACCAATTCTCTGGATCCAAGGAATCGAGTTTCTGAACGAACTCATTGTTGGTTTTGAGCATTTCTGTGTTTTTCGTTGACCGGAGTCTCCTGGTGTTTCTTGGGATAAGCTTGAGTTTGATTTTGGAAAGATAGTGATCCGAGTCAAAGTTAGCACCTCTCAGGACTTTTACGTTTTGAATCTCTCGAGTTGCTTTCCGTGTAATGGCAACATGGTCAATTTGAAACTCACCCAGAATAGGATTTGGAGATGTCCATGTCCATATCTGTTGATTTTATAACAAGGTTGAATGCCTTACAAAGCTCCAAAATTCTTTCTCCATTCCGGTTAGTTCGTCGATGGGCTGGATAGTCTCCAAAGATATTCTGGCATTATACCATACGTATTATTATTATTATTATTATTATTATTATTATTACTATATTTACGCCCTAACTGAATATAAAAATAAATATAACAAAGAATAAGTAACTTAAAAGATCAGGACACTCTCGGATACTTACTCAAAACAAAATTCAAAATCCATTCTGGTACGTTACCTTCCGTTTAGTTTCTTCAATCTCGGTTCAGGCGTTTTTTAAACATCTTGAAGGATTCTAAACAAGAATTTATGCAAAATTTAATTAATTAAAAGTTTCCAAACATTTCAGGCGGCTGATAATCAACACACACATATTATATAATCTTAAGTCTATAATAACCAATAATAACTGTTCTAATTGATGTATATTAGTATTACTTACCTTGCACAAATGCACTAGACGTAATATTTCAATGAGATACGAAAATATATTCAATTAAATGGAGAGTACGCGAGTTGGGGGGAGCACAATCAAAACAGTCAATCACATTTATCTGGGACATTTCACGCACTAACTCCTTCCGGAATTCGGCAACTGTATGGCAAGAAATCTTAGTGGTATTGTCGTATTTGGAGGAGGCATTTTAAGCAGGATTGGCGACATTGTGTTGTCACAAAAAAAACTTAACTTCAAGAAATTTGACCATAAACCAACATGCGCGTAGGCATAGGGGATGGATGTTAAAGTTAGCTAAATGTTTATAGTATAGTAACTTATTTTTAGTGGCGTGGACTATCAGCGTGTTTACAAACACACAGCAAGGGCTATGGTAGATTTTAAAAAGAATACTTCCCTTAATAGTGGGGTGACTATGCTGAAAATTATGCCAAAATATTTCACATCTGGCAACCAATGTGCCCATTTGGATTCAGATAGTACATGGGTAGACGAGTTTGAAAAGCCCGGGACACAAATGTTTCTGGCCCTCTAGCGGTGTTGGTGACGTAATCAATATGGCTGCCAAAAGTTTGAGACACGCTTCTACATTCCCCGTTATAGTTCAGTTTTCCTTTTTGATATTAACATAATAGTCAGTGATTATGAATCAGGAGACAACGCGCTTTCCAACGGTATATTTGATTTCATTGTTTAGGTTCACAATATTTTAAAAAACATATTTGAAATTTTATAATTTATTTTGATTTTGATTTTTCAACGCATTCTGCTAAATAACTTGAAATCCATTACATGTAGCTGAAACGTGTCTTATACTTTTTTGTTCATCAAGGAATTCCCTCTCCAAAGGTATATATTACCTCTGTTTTATCGTAAACAGTTGCTAAAAATATGCCAAAACAATGTAGCTTTGCACGAGTCGTTATCGTAACTATGCAATTTATATAGGCCCCGAAAAGTATATGTATATTGTACCCATGGTACTTGTGCTGACTGGCGTTGAACCTGATGATCCAGAGAAGAAAAATCACGCATAGGATTTTTCGGGGTATCGAACCAAACGTCTTTTGATGGGGAAAACCTAGTAGTAACCAGAACTACATGATATAAGTGTAACGATTCTATCGTCACACATGATGGAAAAGTTCACGATTTGTATGGTCTCAACTTCTCTGCGTTCACGTCGGCTCAGTTAGTTCTGGAAGTCGCCACTAGATGGTAGCAGCTCTTGGTTCTGCTATAATGTTGTTCTTTGACGGACAAGGAGATGATGGAGCGGAAGATGTCGAAAATCAAATGAATGTCTTTTGTCTTGACTTGGGGAATAGAGACTGTTGTTGCGAAAGGAGATTATTAGCAAGATGGTCTGAAAAGAAGTCGGACGTGTTCTCTTGTAGTAATCAGAGCTGGATTAATTCTACTGAAATTATATTTATTATTTACCAGATATTGTTGTGACTTGAGAGTTATCAAAATGGCCTACGGAGAGACTTATTTTAAAAAGCTTATGGAATTGTCAGTTTAAAATTAATTATTTCAGAATATGCCAACTTGTAGACAGGGCCATGGTCATGTGAGTTGTATGAAGATTTAGAAACTACGAATTGGAATGGAAACCTCCTGTGGAAATACTTACAAGTGTGTTTCGTATCGATATTTAAACGTTACTGGTTAACGTCATATGACCTTCAAGATATATGATCGTGATTATTATTTAAGGGTCAGGTATGATATGAGAAGAAGTATTGTAAGTATTTATGAAGGAATAAGGTGCGATAATTTCTAATATAAGTAAGTAAATCTTTATATGTTAGCATGGCATGATTTGGTAATGGCTTTTAATCATGTTGTCAGATGACTTCTCATACTAGACGACCTTCAAGTTTATGGTGTGGATAAATGTTTTAATGTTTGGGTCGGTTATTTTATTTTCATTTATTCACTGTAGGATATTCGTAAGAATCTGTTTAAAGATATTTGTTTATTATTTAATCGTGGGAATTGCTTGTTATCCGTTCTTAATATATTCGGCTGTTCGCCCGTGTTTTGTTTTAATTGTAATTGCCTTTGACAATCAGCTGGAAAGAAAAAAAGTGAAAGGGGGTGTGGCCATATTAGTTTGGAGTAAGATTGGAAGTAACGTCAAACCTGAGAGCTGATATTTGGACTTAATTACTTTTAAATGGGTTATTTGTCTTTTAGACATTATGTTTATGATTTAAGCATATCAAACTTTCATGACGATAATAAGGGTCCTCTTACTGTTTTTGAGTACGTCGAATTATTTCCTTAATTGAAACTGATGCTATCTACTCTATTAACCTAACCGGGGAATATGACGATGCCACGACAGTAGAAAATTTATTTAAACCCTCATGATATGATGTTTTTGGAAGCCACATCTGTAAATGTGATACTTTATTAATGCATGTTATCCTGTTGGAATATTGGCTTGTATTTTGATTTTACTTGTTAATAGACGTTAGATGTGTAAAAAGGTAATTCGTGTTTCATTTCCTAGTCATAGATATAGTTATCGGCTCCACGTAGACAGTCCTTGGGGGTTTAATCATGGGTCCAGCCGCTGCGCCACAAGGTCTTAACTGTAGTTGTTTAATTAATGTTACAATAAGATTATTCATGAAATTTCAGCTTAATTCCAGATTGTGTACAGGAATTATAAGCAATTTTGTAAAGTAAAAGATCTCCATACCACTGTAAGATACAGTATTGGAACTAGAAAGCACAGTTTCGAAGCAAGGCTGACATTTGACAAATTAGTAAAGTCAAAGAAGGCGTGTCAGATGGCGCCTACGGACTATTTATGTCTGCAAGGGGAAGCCAGGACAGAGACTAATTGCTCTGGGATTCACCAAGACATAAGGAAGAAAGAATGGATGGGGAAAGAAGCCGCATGATATTAATTGATTACATCAAAACCAGGCATCCCAGAGAGGTGAGATGAACACCAATATGAATATAATCCGGAGAGAATAATTATAATTCCAAGAAATATGCTTATTGGAGCAGATTAAACATTTCACAGACGGAGAACCTATGAATGCGGATGCTTGACCATTGGAGTAATACGCCGCAGGGGAATCCCCAGGGGAGCGTGCCCACGCCGTCACCAAGATCAATGAATATTTATTAATTGTACGATCAAATCACAGGCACGAGACTGGAAATGGAATCTACGTGAGAAATTGGACCAGATGGAGGCAGTTATAGCTCTCCAAGCTGCAGTTTTAAAGGAAGGGTCGGTCCGTGAAGTTGAGTGAACTATGTTGCGAGAAGAAAGCCTTAAATAGAGCATGAAGCAATGAAGAGGTCAGTTGACTCGGAGCACTCATATGGGGGTGATGCTATCCGTCTGCTCAGAAATATAAACAAAAACCGCGCAACTACAAGTGTAGAATGTTATACAAAGTTAACGTGAAGGAATTAGACCGCGCAGTTATGAGTGATGTACAAGTGCGTACAGAAACATTTTATGTGTAAGGTTTATAGAACTATTTCAGTTAGAAATATGTTCGTCAGTACTGGACTGATTGGACGAGATTACGAGTGTGTAGACGCCGTAATAATAAACGCCAAGTAAACCTGAAACTTATCAAGCCGCGCAGTATAGAATAAAGTGGTATTGAACAGTAAATTAAACCGTCAAGTTGGTAGTATGATAAAGCGCGCAAGTAATGATCTAGTAATCAACAATGGTCACACTATATTCATTAAAATAGGTCATGGGAATGGAACCAGGTCACAGTTATTGTGATATTATGCCACTACAGACAAAGACACTGAGTAGAAGGGGGAATGCACACTAGCAGCCTTTGGAACGAGGATTAGTCAGGATGTTTGATGTCAGAAATTGCGTCACCTGCAGCTCTGTTATTGCGAAATTGTGAAGTGTATGAAACATGTCGCGTGAAAAGTGTTTGTAATATAAATAAGTGTATGTCAGTGTTAAAAATAATGTATTGTATGATGAAATTGTAGCAGGAAGATGTGTAAACACGGTAAATTGAAAATGTGTCTTACCGGAGTGAAAAGTGTATTGTGTTAACTAATGGAATACGTCATATCCATCATGATGCGTCTGTAAGCAACACTATGGTGGGCATAAGATGGTATCATTAGAGTCGACCACCAGAGCAATGTAAGTATAAGTTCCCATAATATCATGTAGAAGCTAGCGATACGATACGTCTAAGTCAAAAGTCAAGTAAAAATAGGTATTGTGAAGTAATATTTATACGAGCTAGCATTCCTCGTATTTGATGTAGAAGTATTTGCCATTTGAGAATGAGTTGGCTTACAGCTGTTGCGCGTAAGACCAAAGTAAGTCTAATATTAAAGGTAAACAATAACTTTAGAAGCAAGAAAGTCGAAAGTAATAAATATCCAACATGTTTGCATGAAGTGATAAAAGTTGCATCAGATCCCAGGTAATTACAAAAGTAAAGATTATATGTAAGAATGATATCATAGTGTGTCAGCAATTAAAGTTATACATGATAGAGGTAATAAGTGAAACTATTGTAATGTAATGCCAGTAAAACCAAATACCAGTAAGGATAAGTAATGAGAGAAAATCAGTAATCACGCCATATAAAAGGGAAACTAAAAACGTCATATGATCTGCGGTATGCCAACAGGACTAGCATTTGTACTGCGGATATGCGAGCAGTTTAAGAGTAAAATCAAGATGATTAAGTTAATTAATGCAAGGAACGTTTCTAGGAGAATTGTCAGGACCATACAGGCTATTCTACGAAGGTTTGTATTGTTGTATCGCCATAGGGCATACCATTGTATTATGATAGCGGGTGGAGACAGACAGGTGTCTGGGCTACCATACCAGCTTCATGGGGGGCAATTGAGGATTAACGTGTGCCAACTCAATTAGCTACTCCATTGTATTGATCCGCACTGGGATGCGAGAATCTATTTGTACGGAAGGGTCGAAGACGCCTTACCGAGACTTCATGTGTGACAGTGGTGAGCAGTAAGTCCACTAAACCACGCCATAAAAAGCCGTATGCAGTTCCCCAAGACTTTTGTGCCTTGTATAACCATTCCTTTGCTACTCTAAGTTATTGAGCTATTGAAGCCAATTAATGTTACCCTATCGATAGGAAGTAAATATTTGGACATCCAGTTCATATGATGAATAATTTCGCCCTAATCTAAACAGAATCAGAGTGAGAATTGTGAAGTATGGTTGGTGTGTATGAATAGTAATGAGACAGCTGGTAAAGGGACTGGACGGCGAGGGCCGAGCCACAGCAGGGGGTCTCTGGCAACCCGAGCTATTGAGCTATTGTATTCACTGAAGGGTGGTAGATTTATGGCCAACCCTATAATAAAAGTATACTGGAGACTGCGATATCGTGGTCTGGCATATTAATTAGTAAGAAATTGTTTATTTTTGCTACAGAAATGAATTCGTAGCATTATAAGGATGTCATATCCGTTTTTTAATTGTTGAAATCAAGTGATATTTATCAAAGTTAGCTGTTCTGGACACTAACTGCGCTAAGAGTGACTGACACATTATCTGAAGTTAAAACACAGTTTTGAGATGCATTTTGCACACGGGTACCGTGAATGTGGATTTGATGCAAACTAACTATAAATCGACTTATATCTTAAACGACTTAGAGACGTATTGTATCGTTACAGCGAACTAGCATTGTTTTTGTAGACTTGGAATGTACTGTTGTTAGCGTTTATGGGGAAAGCGGACGAAGGACACAATACACAGAAATGAAAGTGCATTGTTGTACAAACAACTTATCGCAACAATGGCTAACGCATTGTTGACACATGAAATAAAGTAAATATTCCATATTTACTACGGATAGTCAAGCAAATAATTACTGTAACGTAACTAATATGGAAGTTGTATGTGTGTAAAATATTGATGTCGTGTTTATTTGATTCATTTTGATTGTTATTTTATTGTTTAAGAGTGTGCATAAAATATGAACATCTGTCAGATGGCAAGAAAGTGCATTCCCAGAAAGGAATAAATTTAGTGAAGTGCAGTGTAGGGTGTATTTAGACACCAGTGATAGACTCATAGACTCACAAGAAGAGATGTGGCAGTATGCCTGGTGATATCTGTTCATGATCTGAGCTGCGGACCACAGATGATGTAGAATACTTTCATTGTCCCTTTTGCCAGTATCATCTGTGCGATCCAAAGTGTATTTTGTTGTTTGCGGGGTAATTTAAATGTAATTGGATGTTGTAATTGTTGTATGATAAGCCATGATTTAAAATTAAATAGTACTTTTAGAAAGTTGTTTACCCTTTCTTGTAGAGTAGTACCTGGTAGCTTCGGATCCTGAATATGTGTTTTCACTGGGGGGAGACGCACCACACCCTGAAAGGACAGAGCCAGTCGGGATGTGAACACATGTTCTCCACATGACGTCATATGGGTACATGGGTCGACGTTATGTATTGGGATCTGAACTGCTCGGACTACTAAGACGGCCGATATAATCATGGATAGAAGTAATCATTATATAAGCTTATAGGGGAAATATAGGGATAGACCACATCCCATAGCCGATATAATTCTCATGCTCATAAATAAATTTTGATAAGTCCCATCGTTTAAAAGTGTTAGGGCTCAAGCAACGTGGGTGGTATTAATTCATTATGGAATCGCCTGCGTGAGTGCAATATAAGCTACTTTGGCATTGCATACCCTAGCCATCATCCTTTTTATTTATCATGGCATGGCCCAGCGTGGGGCATTCGGCAATAAAAACCACTCCCTGGACGGTTTTACTAATAAGTCAGAACTTGGCCGATGTCTTGCTATGGGGCATTCTTCATTTAAATTAGCATGGCGCCAAAGGGCGTGGGGATTTGGAATTCATTAAACCCCATAAGATAGCATGGTTTTCATGGGGAAACCCATAGAAATTAATTTTGTCGAATTTTGAGGAACGAAATTGTGAGTCTATTTTAATGCATTGTCAGACGATAGAAGTAATACGGGTACCAGCCTGTATACCCAATACTTATTCATGTTCATATGTGCACTATATTAATAATAATACATTCTGTGTAACAAACCGGAATCCGCTTTCCAAAATAACGCAGCCTTATGATGCCATAAAAGCCCACCAGTATTCTCAAGATAAATTGACAAAATGTCGAGTACGGAGGAAATACTTGAGTGTATCAGGGGACTAAGGAAGCATTTTGATGCTTCAAACGCAGAGAACAAAGAGAATGCCAAGGCATTCCAGGCCGAAATAAGCCAAAAGTTGGCTGACAATCAAGCTGAAGTTAAGACATAGGGTTAAAGTTGGCTGATGTAAACTTACAGTTAGAAGCTAATCAAATTGAGATAAAAGCTAATCAAGCTGAGGTTAAGCTGCAATTAGAAAATGTTAAAACTTCCATTAAGGAAGAGGTTACTGATAATGTCACTAGCGTAATCGCAGAGATGCAGATGGCGAACGATAAGCGTTTCGAATCTATCGAACTAAAACTCGAGAGTAATTTGCAGGCGTGCAAACAGTCTCAACACGAAATTAACGAGAGATTAGATTTAATGGCATCCGAGCTTAAAGACATACAGAACCGAAACACTGCGAACACTGAACGTCAACAGGAACAGTTTAATACATTCACTAATACTGTAGACCAGAGAATCAAGGAAAGCGAAGCTAAATGGAGCGAAAGATTAGCAGGCTACGCAAGGACCGTGGATGGAGAATTGCGAAAACAGGATAAGAATATCCTAGAACAATGCCACGAAATCGCAGAGGCAAAGAATATCGTGGTAGAGAATAAAGAAATAGTAGGAAATATTAAGGTACTAGTCAGTAAAGTCAATAAAGAAGTGGACCAGACTAGAAGCGACTTGGCCGTCATTCATAAGAAACAAGAAGAAAATCGGGACGACATTAAGAAAATGCAGACAGAAATCTCGAAGGTACAAGGGAAGGTGCAGAAAGAAATAATAGGATTAAAAGGAGAATTAGAGATCAGAGAAGGATTAAAGAATGAAGCTAATGAAAATACGCTAACCGTGTTGAAAGAAGATTTATCTGGGGAAATCGCTCATATAAAGGAAAGCCTCAGGGACGATAAAGAGAAAATCTTCAATATAGCGAATGAAAATAAAGGCCGTTTGATGAAAATAGAACAGGAAGTGTTAGCACGGTTGGAAAGAGCCAAAAATAAGAATAACCAAATGGAAACGAGGATGATTGCGCAAGAAGAAAATGCATTAGGGAATCCTAGATCAAATGAAGGAAGCATAGGCGAGACACAGAGGAACAGATGGGCGGAGTTCGAAACCCAGTTCGCAATAAGAAATCCTGTACAGCCAAATGAGAGTCCGTACATGACGCCAGGTGTACCTATGGCCATGTCAACTCCTAATGAAAATAATGCTCAAAATCAAATAATCACGGTTATAAGAGCTAACGAGGAAAGACCACGAAAATTTTCGGGAAATCAATCCACGATGACACCGAAGTACTGGTTAAAGGAGGTTACTGAATACCTGAATGATACGAAAGTTCCGCCAGAACGTAGGCTAAGAGCAATAGAAAAACTCACTGAAGGAGAATGCGCACTCTGGTTTAGGAGTTTCCGCTATACATTTGATACGGTAGAGGAATTTCGCCAGGCGTTTCTCAGGCGTTACTGGGATTCATCGGTGCAACAGAATTTGAGGTTGGATTTATACTCAAGACGTTATAGTACAAATAATCCAACTAAGTACGCGGAGTTCTTCGTACAACAGATTTGTCGTTTCCGTGAGCTTGATCAAGCCCCGTCAGATCATGATCTCTGTATAGCCATCGCAAAGCAGTTGCCATGCGAAGTGCAAAGGTTGCTAATATCAGCGAATGCGAAAACAGCTATTGAAATGGAAGCAGTTTTAAGACAGTTGGACTTAACAACATCACATAACATGAGGCAGGGCAGAAGCACAGAACAAGTTCACGTGGCAGACACACAAATTGAACCAGAAAAAGCCCTTAATAAAAGTAACAAGTCTACAAGCACGGAAACAATAAATTCGAACTGGCACCCAGCGGAGAACGAAGAAAGAAGGAGACAGCAGGTATACCGAGGGAATTACAACCGGGGTACACAAGGACGAAGGCCCTGGGAGCAGTACGGGTCGAGAGGACGACCGTACAATAACAGAAGAGGGTATGGCCGTCAAAGAAACGATAAACAATGGAGAGGCCAAGAACAAAGCCGAAGCTTTGATGACGAGGTAGAAGAAAGATACCACGCCTCATTAAGATACATGGAGGAAAGAGATAACGAAAGCAGACCATCTGAAGTGAAGTGGGATGAGGCAATAAGGAACATGAAATCGCCGGATGTTTATAACAATAACGACGGAGCGAAAAGCCTGGAATTGCAGCAGCATGAAGAAGAAAGAAGGCGCGCTGAAAAAGGCGGTGCCAAAGAAAAAAATCTTCGAAATTAAAAGGCCAACATGTAAGCCGAACCACAAGATGGAATGCAGGCGATATTGTCAACTGGATCGCCAAGCCTGAAGAACTTATTGAAGAGACAGGAGAAGGACAAACTATTGTAAGGAGGGAATTACCCATTATCCTTGTGGAAATTGCAGGCATGAAAATACGTAGTCTGGTGGACACGGGTTCGACGGTATGCTTAATAACTCAAGCACTGTTAAACGAAATTGAGAGCAAGGATCATGTCTTGAAAATACCTATTTCAAGCGTAAAAATAAAAGGCATTATACCTGATAAAATGATGATTTGTAAATACCAGGTTTTCTTGGATTTAAAATAGGAAATTCTATGTTCTCTCAGAGTTTCTTGTTAGTAAACAGACTCCCATATAGTATGATTATTGGCTCGGATTTCATTAGAGAGTATAAAGTTGTGATCGACTTATCGCAGGACATTGTAATGTACCGTGCGGAAAATGAAGCCACAGATATGCAGATATCATTGATACAGAATGACATGAGGCCAGAAGAAAACGTATGGCATGCATACGAAGAAAACACCGGAGAAGAAATGTTAGGCACTGAATTCATTGAAGAACAGTTGGTAACGCTAGCTGCGGATCTGGAAAAGGAATTGGAACCTGAATTTGGCACATGTTTAGAAGAGGAAATTCTAGCGGTGGAAATTGAGGACCGTGATAAAAGAACCCTGGACCAGCTGAGGAACATCACCGAGATTCAACGTCAAGACCCCTGGATACGGGTAATGATCGACTACTTCGAGGGAAAGCTTGTAAGGGACACACCGAGATATTTGGAGGCCGAATCTTTGTCAACGGATTACCTGTGGTATAATCAGATGTTGCACAAATGGAGTGATGCAGAACAGACTTGTCCAAGAATAGTCATTCCACCGGCACTGCAGAGAAAACTTGTATGGTTAGCGCACAGAGCGTTTGGTCACCCTGGAGTAGATAAAAACCTTGCTCTACTAAAAGAAGCATTTATATGGCCAAAAATGAGGGAGACTGTGAGGAACACCATAAGGACCTGTGATATATGCCAACGAGTGAAACCCAACTCGTATTTAATGAAGCAAAGACCTAAACCACTATTGCCAGAAAAACATTGCCAATTGATGAGTATAGATAACTTCGGACCTCTTCCGAGGGCTAGAAGGGGTAACAAGCATATATTTGTAGCAACGGATGCTTTTTCAAAGATGGTAGTACTGTGTCCTATACAGAAAACCAGTACAAAGCAAGTACTCAAGAGATTGAAGGAACGAGTTATTCCAATCTTGGGGAAACCGCAAAATCTACTATCAGACCATGGAAGCTGTTTTACCAGTGTAGATTTTCGCAGGGAGATGCAAAATTTAGGAACCAAGCATATCTTGTCCACCATAAGACATCCAGAGTCGAACTTAGTTGAGAGGGTCTTGAGAGAATTACAGAAGTACATGAAGATATACTGCTCGGAAGAAAACTGGAGATGGATTGATGTGTTAGAAATTATTGAGTATTGTATTAACAATACAGTCCATGAAGCTACAGGACAGATACCCGTAAAACTACATCTGGACCAAGAACCAGAGAGACCTTGGAACGGAGTGATACAAACACCTGTAGACGCGTAACCTTCGCGTGAATTGAGGATCCAGCGAACCTTCGAGTACCTCAAAGCGCAAGCAGAGAGACGACAGCGATGGAATCGCGGCAAGAGATACCATAGGCCACTACTCGTTGGAGAGTGGGTACTTTTGAATAAACCAGCCAGTTCTGATCCAGAAAGCAGGATATACAAAAAGTTCATTCCAAATTACATGGGGCCCTATATCATCATTAAAGACCTGCAGAACAATGCCTATCGAGTGAAGCACAAGGAAAATGGAAGCGAAGTAATTATGAACGCCGCAAACTTAAAATTATATTACCCTCCGGAAGAATTTGAAGAACGAGAAGAAACCGCACACACTCAAGTGAACGGGGCAGTCATGTACGCACAGACAGCGAGGCAAGAGAGTCCTACCCACTGTTATGGAGGCAACTCTAAAGAGGAGCGTGCCCAGCGAGGAGAAAGTGAGAAGCAATGCGACTGTGGCCTGCCTGAATTTTATGACCAGCTCGTTGAGGCAGCAGAAGAGCTCAACAGTATGAATAGAATCCTCAAACAGGAGAACGCATTCATGAGAGACAGCCTTGAGACACAGCAGAGGGGAAAGAACGGCAGACTGCCAGACGGAGTCGCCGACCGCTTGTTGTAAACACTGAGAGAGAGGTCGAGCGCAGTCAGCAATTGGTTAAAAGAAATTCACTTGTCTATTGATTTTTTAATTTTGCTGGGGAAATAATGTACCCATGGTACTTGTGCTGACTGGCGTCGAACCTGATGATGCAGAGAAGAAAAATCACGCATAGGATTTTTCGGGGTATAGAACCAAACGTCTTTTGAGGGGGAAAACCTAGTGGTAACCAGAACCACATGATATAAGATTATTCATGAAATTTCAGCTTAATTCCAGATTGTGTACAGGAATTATAAGCAATTTTGTAAAGTAAAAGATCTCCATACCATTTTAAGATACAGTATTGGAACTAGAAAGCACAGTTTTGAAGCAAGGCTGACATTTGACAAATTAGTAAAGTCAAAGAAGGCGTGTCAGATGGCGCCTACGGACTATTTATGTCTGCAAGGGGGAGCCAGGACAGAGACTAATTGCTCTGGGATTCATCAAGACATAAGGAAGAAAGAATGGAAGGGGAAAGAAGCCGCATGATATTAATTGATTACATCAAAACCAGGCATCCCAGAGAGGTGAGATGAACACCAACATGAATATAATCCCGAGAGAATAATTATAAGCCCAAGAAATATGCTTATTGGAGCAGATTAAGCATTTCACAGACGGAGAACCTATGAATGCGGATGCTTGACCATTGGAGTAATACGCCGCAGGGGAATCCCCAGGGGAGCGTGCCCACGCCGTTACCAAATCAATGAATATTTATTAATTGTACGATCAAATCACAGGCACGAGACTGGAAATGGAATCTACGTGAGAAATTGGACCAGATGGAGGCATTTATAGCTCTCCAAGCTGCAGTTTTAAAGGAAGGGTCGGTCCGTGAAGTTGAGTGAACTATGTTGCGAGAAGAAAGCCTTAAATAGAGCTTGAAGCCATGAAGAAGTCAGTTGACTCGGAGCACTTATATGGGGGAGATGCTATCCGTCTGCTCAGAAATATAAACAAAGACCGCGCAACTACAAGTGTAGAATGTTATACAAAGTTAACGTGAAGGAATTAGACCGCGCTGTTATGAGTGATGTACAAGTGCGTACAGAAACATTTTATGTGTAAGGTTTATAGAACTATTTCAGTTAGAAATATGTTCTGTCAGTACTGGACTGATTGGACGAGATTACGAGTGTGTAGACGCCGTAACAATAAACGCCAAGTAAACCTGAAACTTATCAAGCCGCGCAGTATAGAATAAAGTGGTATTGAACAGTAAATTAAACCGTCAAGTTGGTAGTATGATAAAGCGCGCAAGTAATGATCTAGTAATCAACAATGGTCACACTATATTCATTAAAATAGGTCATGGGAATGGAACCAGGTCACAGTTATTGTGATATTATGCCACTACAGACAAAGACGCTGAGTAGAAGGGGGAATGCACACTAGCAGCCTTTGGAACGAGGATTAGCCAGGATCGCGGTTGTTAGAGACTTCCATTGGTGTTTGATGTCAGAAATCGCGTCACCAGCAGCTCTGTTATAGCGAAATTGTGAAGTGTATGAAACATGTCGTGTGAAAAGTGTTTGTAATATAAATAAGTGTATGTCAGTGTTAAAAATAATGTATTGTGTGATGAAATTGTAGCAGGAAGATGTGTAAACACGGTAAATTGAAAATTTGTCTTACCGGAGTGAAAAGTGTATTGTGTCAACTATAGGAATACGTCATATCCATCATGATGCGTCTGTAGGCAACACGATGGTGGACATAAGATGGTATCATAAGAGTCGACCACCAGAACAATGTAAGTACAAGTTCCCATAATATCATGTAGAAGCTAGCGATACGATACGTCTAAGTCAAAAGTCAAGTAAAAATAGGTATTGTGAAGTAATATTTATACGAGCTAGCATTCCTCGTATTTGATGTAGAAGTATTTGCCATTTGAGAATGAGTTGGCTTACAGCTGTTGCGCGTAAGACCAAAGTAAGTCTAATATTAAAGGTAAACAATAACTTTAGAAGCAAGAAAGTCGAAAGTAATAAATATCCAACATGTTTCCATGAAGTGATAAAAGTTGCATCAGATCCGAGGTAATTACAAAAGTAAAGATTATATGTAAGAATGATATCATAGTGTGTCAGCAATTAAAGTTATACATGATAGAGGTAATAAGTGAAACTATTGTAATGTAATGCCAGTAAAACCAAATACCAGTAAGGATAAGTAATGAGAGAAAATCAGTAAACACGCCATATAAAAGGGAAACTAAAAACGTCATATGATCTGCGGTATGCCAACAGGACTAGCATTTGTACTGCGGATATGCGAGCAGTTTAAGAGTAAAATCAAGATGTTTAAGTAAATTAATGCAAGGAATGTTTCTAGGACAATTGTCAGGACCATACAGGCTATAGGGATGTAGCCTGAGAAAGTTCGCGCCAGATAGCGCTCGTGTAGTACTGGGTAAGCGCAAGGCGATCGTCCTATGTTTCCCCCAGTCAGCTACGAGGAATGTATAGATTGTGACCGAGTTTTCTAAGCTAAAGTAAATTATATCTTCTCTAATTTTACTCCAAGACTATATTAATTAATTCTATAGGTATATCCTCTAATATATTATGAACGATTTTCAGCGTTTAAGCGTTAAACAGCTGTAAAATGAGCTACGGACTAGAGGCGCTAAAACTAGTGGGAGGAGGGAAGAATTAGTAGGCTACAGCGGTAATAACAAAATTCTAACACGCTTTATTATTCAAATTATGAATAGGAGTCAGCATGCTTGAGTATTGTAGGCCTATATTGATAAATAGCCTATATCTCCATAAGACTTAAATCATAAATAGAGAATTCCCGGTCAATTCATGTGAGATTTTCAAAGTGAAATGCCTTGTCCTGTTCGGATTCCACGTAAAGAGGAAGTCCTCTTTGCCTTATGATCTCTAGATTAACGGTCACGTAAAACTATAATCTTCCTTTTATAAATAGAGATTTAAATATTCACTGGCTCCCCTTGCTTATAGACTTCGATTCGTGTATTTTTTTGGTTGATAGCGTACATGAAACGGTCTTGTTTTAAGGTAAACATAATCAAATAAAGTTGATACCGGTATTGTTTACCTCAAAATGCATCGCAACGTTTGGTTCTTTTGTAATTTGTCAATTTCTTAATACTATTGTTTCCGTACCCCTTGGAAACGACTTAGGGTACAGTATTTAAAAAGTTTGAGAATCCCTGTTTTAAGGCCATGAACTGTTTCCATTCATCTGGCTAACTTAGGCCTATGACTCAAGAATGTAGAAGTCAGTCACTACCGGTACCACATTCTCCGTCGGGCAGATGTAAGTTGACGATTAATTCTGATTTCAAGAAACCAACCATAATACGTTTTTGACTGTTAATGTTGTGACATTTATTCTTGAAGTATTTGTCCGAGTATTGATGCCTTTGAAAATGGGAGTCACAAATGTTATATTCACTTCTTCCTGTATATTGACGATTTATTCCCGTACCGTACTTCAATGGAGATAATTTATGCAGATTCCGATATTGTACGCTTATCGTGGTAAACTGGCAATTGTCTTGTGTATGGCCTCTTCCTTATTTTTGTTGTGTTCGTGGTCCACGGAAAAAGCGATGGAACAGTGCCCGGTTTTAATCATGCTCTCTCACCTTCAAATACAAACACATAAATTCAGTGGTTGTTATCGATACGTCTATTCAGTTTATAGGTAGGAATTATTTCCCTTTGTAAATCACACTTGCCCAACACAGTTTTCGTGAAGTCATCGAGTTGAAAACGATGGGAACACACTTTAATATTTTCGGTCAGATTTTCTTCACCGAAACGTTTCCTTCTAATAGCATGTAACCATTTCTTCCTCATTTCTTTATTTTGTGAAAATTGGTGACACGAAATCGCATTTCCCTGATTTTTGCAAAGAGGAACACTGCAATAGCTCGGCATAGTCACGAAAATAGCAATTTAAACAACTTAAATTCGTGGATATTAGCGGCATGAGAACACAGGAGACAAATGAAGAGCACCTTGCGCTTACCCAGTACAACAGCAGTGCGCTCTATCGGTGCTAGTTCTATACATCCCTATTCTACGAAGGTTTGTATTGTTGTATCGACATAGGGCATTACACTTTTACACTTAATTCCTGCCGCTCCTTCCGGAGCATAGGGCTTTGGCGACAATTCTCCACGCAGTACGGTTCCTGGCCATTCTCTTCACTTGACTCCAGTTCTTGTCCACCTCTGCAATTTCATTTTCGATTGTCCTCTTCCAGGTCTTCTTAGGTCAACCTCGCTTTCTGGCGCCTTGAGGATTCCAGTCTAGCGCCGCCCTCTCAATAGCTCCGTCCGGCTTCCTTAGTGTGTGACCAATCCAGTGCCATTTCCTCTCCTTGATCTGGATGCTAATCGGTTGTTGATTGGTGATGGTCCAAAGATCTTCATTTGAGATTATGTCCGGCCACCTCACATTCATGATGCGACGCAGACATCTGTTAATGAACACCTGTAGCTGGTTGTTGATCGGTTTTGTGACTTTCCATGTTTCACAGCCGTAGAGAAGAATCGACTTTACATTGCTATTGAAAAGGCGGAGCTTGGTCTTCCTGGAAATGTTTCTATTTCCCCAGATGGGGTAGAGCTGGACAAAGGCACCATTTGCCTTCCTGATACGGCTGCGAGCATACCATTGTATTATGATAGCGGGTGGAGACAGACAGGTGTCTGGGCTACCATACCAGCTTCATGGGGGCAATTGAGGATTAACGTGTGCCAACTCAATTAGCTACTCCATTGTATTGATCCGCACTGGGATGCGAGAATCTATTTGTACGGAAGGGTCGAGGACGCCTTACCGAGACTTCATGCGTGACAGTGGTAAGCAGTAAGTCCACTAAACCACGCCATAAAAAGCCGTATGCACTTCCCCAGGACTTTTGTGCCTAGTATAACAATTCCTTTGCTACACTAAGTTATTGAGCTATTGAAGCCAATTATTGTTACCCTATCGATAGGAAGTAAATATTTGGACTTCCAGTTCATATGATGAATAGTTTCGCCTTAATCTAAACAGAATCAGAGTGAGAATTGTTAAGTATGGTTGGTGTGTATGAATAGTAATGAGGCAGCTGGTAAAGGGACTGGACGGCGGGGGCCGAGCCACAGCAGGGGGTCTCTGGCAACCCAAGCTATTGAGCTATTGTATTCACTGAAGGGTGGTAGATTTATGGCCGACCCTATAATAAAAGTATACTGGAGACTGCGATATCATGGTCTGGCATATTAATTAGTAAGAAATTGTTTACTTTGGCTACAGAAATGAATTCGTAGCATTATAAGGATGTCATATCCGTTTTTTAATTGTTGAAATCAAGTGATATTTATCAAAGTTAGCTGTTCTGGACACTAACTGCGCTAAGAGTGACTGACACATTATCTGAAGTTAAAACCCAGTTTTGAGATGCATTTTGCACACGGGTACCGTGAATGTGGATTTGATGCAAACTAACTATAAATCGACTTATATCTTAAACGACTTACAGACGTATTGTATCGTTAGAGCGAACTAGCATTGTTTTTGTAGGCTAGGAATGTACTGTTGTTAGTGTTTATGGGGAAAATGGACGAAGGACACAATACACAGAAATGAAAGTATATTGTTGTACAAACAACTTATCGCAACAATGGCTAACGCATTGTTGACACATGAAATAAAGTAAATATTCCATATTTACTACGGATAGTCAAGCAAATAATTACTGTAACGTAACTAATATGGAAGTGCTATGTGTGTAAAATATTGATGTCATGTTTATTTGATTCATTTTGATTGTTATTTTATTGTTTAAGAGTGTGCATAAAATATGAACATCTGTCAGATGGCAAGAAAGTGCATTCCCAGAAAGGAATAAGTTTAGTGAAGTGCAGAGTAGGGTGTATTTAGACACCAGTGATAGACTCATAGACTCACAAGAAGAGATGTGGCAGTATGCCTGGTGATATCTGTTCATGATCTCAGCTGCGGACCACAGATGATGTAGAATACTTTCATTGTCCCTTTTGCCATTATCATCTGTGCGATCCAAAGTGTATTTTGTTGTTTGTGGGGTAATTTAAATGTAATTGGATGTTGTAATTGTTGTATGATAAGCCATGATTGAAAATTAAATAGTATTTTTAGGAAGTTGTTTACCCTTTCTTGTAGAGTAGTACCTGGTAACTTCAGATCCTGAATATGTGTTTGCACTGTGGAGAGACGCACCACACCCTGAAAGGACAGAGCCAGTGGGGATGTGAACACATGTTCTCCACATGACGTCATATGAGTACAATATGTACAATAAAATAATTTAAAAAAACTTCTAAAAACGTGAAAAATGTAATAATACATAAGATTTCATTCAGTAATACTAATTGTGTATTTCTTTTTCATGCAGACGTTGTGTGAGGAAATTCAACATGTAAAGAAGTTATTGCTTTCGTGTATGTAATAAAATTACTCAATCATGTCAAGGAAGAGGAAACATGAATTGGTTGATGCTACAACTAACCCAGTGGTGGCTCCGTTTGTATGGGACCCCACTCGTCAAGGGTGGAAAGGATCCCGTAGCGCTATGTGGTGTCTTAGGCTTTCTTGATGTCAAAGAAAACCGTGACTAGATGCTGTTTTCGGAGAAATGCCTCCTGTATGGCGCTCGCAAGTCGCACCAGATTGTCGGTGGTGGACTTATGAGAGCGATATCCACACTGGTACTCAGACAGGAGGCCTCTCTCTTCCAAGAACCACACCAGTCGTCGGTTTACCATGTTCTCCAGCAGCTTACATAGGCCATTTGTCAGACTAATGGGCCTAAAGCTGCTGACAAACTTGGGATACTTTCCAGCCTTGGGAATCGGTATCACGATCTCACCCTCTCCATTGAGATGGAAACTCCCCTTCAATCCATACACGATTAAAGAGGACCAACAATTGTGTTAAACTTGATTCGCACAGATGTGTTAACATTTGATTATGTATGTTATCCGGTCTGGGAGCCGTATCCCTAGACAGGGATTGCGCAGTTCCCATTCAGAGAATTGTACATTGTAGGACTCAGAAGCATCAGTGGCGAAGGACAAGGGGCGAGCCTCTGCCTCCCGCTTCAGAGTCAGAAATATAGGATCATAACTCCCAGAGCAGCATACATCACTGAAGTGCGATCCAATACTGTTGGCAATGGCGAGGTGGTCCGTGGTGATGTCTCCAATGATGGAGACTCCAGATATCGTCAATGATGTCGGGAGTCCGAAGATCCGACGAAGCTTAGTCCACACTTGAGATGAAGGATTATGCGCCCTCATAGACGACACATACTTTTCCCACGTCGTTTTCTTACCCTCCCGAATCGAATATCGGGCTCTAGAACGCATCCTTTTGAAGGTGATAAGGTTGGCCATGGTGTTTTGCCTCCGATAGCATTTGAAAACACGTCGACGATCTTTAATGGCTGCTGCAATCTCGACTATCCTCCAAGGGACAAGCTTGCGGCGGACGTTGCTGGATGAGGAAGGTATTGTTTCCTCTACCGCAGCCAAAATACCATTCGTTATGTGAGTGGTATGATTATCGACACTCGCAAAGGTTTCTTCGGCAAATAGCCTACCGCACGTGCTGTGAAAATTATCCAATCAGCCCAAGGGAGGAGTCATCGACTTGGTAACTCGATGGCTCTTTGGTTCGGAAGAGTAACGATAATCGGAAATTGGTCACTATTACAAAGGTCGTCGTGTACACCCCACTGTAGCAGGGGAACCAGCGCACGACTGCACAAGGTGATATCGACACTTGAATAAGTGACGTGCGCAATAGAGAAGTGCGTAGGTTCCCCTGTGTTCATCAAACACAGGTCTAGCCACTTGATCAGTCAAAATCTTTCCCGCTATCGCTAGTGGTAGCAGAGCCCCAGATGGTGTTGTGGGCATTAACATCTCCCAGAGGGAGAAAAGGAGGGTGAAGCTGAGTGACTAGATCCACCAGCTGGTTGTAATTCAGTAGAGAATCAGGCTGGATCTACTCGTTACATACTGTTGCCATTACCGGCAACGAAGTTCGAACTGCAACTGCTTCTAGCTGAATACGCAGTGGCACCTCTCCACTAAAGAGGCTAGAGTGAACGAGAGGGCAGACGCCACCAGCGGCCACAGCTCCGTCCACACGATCCTTAGAGAATAGGTTAAAGTGACGCATTGTTGTCTCATGCCCAGGACGAAACCTGGATTCCTGAAGACTGACAATGGTTGCCGAAAACAAATATTTGAGTTGACGTAACTCAGCGAGATGACCAGAATTGCTATTACAGTTCCATTGTAACAGCACCATAGTGTGGACGTCAGTAGAGGATAGTCGCCTACTTATGCTTGACCGTTTTCCAACCATCCCTATCCTTAAGAGGAGGTGATAGGGAAGGAGAGCACACCTCAATCTCCACACCTCCGTCGGAGGACGAAGAAAATGTAGGGGGCGCTGTGTTGGCGCGCGGTTCTCGTCGGACTTAACTATTCTCGCTCTTGGGATAGAGCGAGAGAAGTGACGAGGGACCTTCTCTCGGTCCGAAGACTGGGAGTCCATCCCCGGCACGCCCCGACTATTTTCATTTTGGACCGGCGTTGACATCTGTTTGGGGAAGTAAGTGGTACCTTCCCCCCTGACGTCTTCCCCTTACAAAACAATGCAGCACTTGCTGGCACCGTTCCGCTTATGGCATTGGCAGCGGGAAGGTGGTAGGTTGAGCCTGATCTCAGACACTACCTGAGGGAAGATGATTTGAAAAGAAAAGGAAAAATATTTAGGAGTGGAAACGATCTTAGGCAGAGAGGAAGAGAATACAAGCCAAAATAATAAGTGATAAGGTAGTGAGAAAAATAATTATGTGGCGCGAAGCTTGTGGAAGTAAGGTGAACAAGTGGGAGCTTGAGCGAGAGTAACGGAGAGAGCAGCGTGAGTTGAGGTTACCGACAAGCTATCGCTAAGTGGTGTTTCCCTCCCGAGCGTGAATTTTAGTACTATGGGGAAGGGTGGTACGCTGGCGAGCAAAGGTATGCCAGATGAAAATGATTTATGTACCTTCCCTTCAAAAGGGTGAGATTTTCTAAAGCATTCTGAAATGCTAGAAAGATTTGAATTAGCCGGGATATTTTTATTACCCGCCACTGTCGAATCCCCAACAGAAAGACCGAATGCCCCCCGAGTGGGCAGAGATAAAGCACCTTCTGGGATTTTAGTGAGAATTTTTTTAATAGTAGTAGAAATCGTTGGAGAGAACCAATGGTTGCGTTTAAAGAATGCTAAACTCTTACCCAGCAGGGTACCGACTAAAAGTTTAGAAAGGATGAAACACTCAAACCTAACTTGATCAAAACCAAAATTCTAAACAGTAAATCATAAGACAGAGCGAAAATTTCTTCAAGTAGGAAGCTGGCTGAGCGAGCCATACTTGCCTTAATAATTTACTAGAATTAGCTATGATAGCTAAAAGAAACTTTTTAAGTGATGTTAGCAGAAGGTTTGCTGTAAACGCAACAAGTGATTGAGTTTGTAGTAAACTTATCATTCGGTGATTTTGTTTATTTCTTTGAATATAGAATCAATTCAGGAGAAAAATTAGGGAAGAAATGATCCTGCCTAACAGTTCTTCTAGCAATAGAAGTAGAAAAAACAAAGAATAGAGATTGTATTTAACAAATTGACGAAGTTAAAGAATAGCAACAATTCAGATCTCAGATCTATTTTGAGCTAAAGAACAATTTTTTTGTTTTAGAAAAATTTAAAGGTCTCAGACCTATAATAATGAAGAGTTTTACAATTAACAAATAATGTTGAACAATTTGGAGATCTCAGACCTATTGCAAGCACTAAAAACCTTACAAGGGTTTTCGAACTGTGCATACAATTAAAAGGTTTAAAGCCTATAATGATAATATTTAAGGACTTACAATTTGGTATATATTTCGTTAGATTGGTTAGTTGGAATACCAATACTTTGAGAATGCCTTTTAGTAAGCGAAATTGCTATAAATAATCAATCTTAAATTCCTGGACACAGCAGGAGAAGAAAAAGGAGATTAATAGGTGGATTTATAACCACTAAGATATTGAAACCGACTTTAAGAAATGCTAAATTCATATGGGTCAGGTCGTATTAACGAAACCTGGATTACACAAATAAATTATAAATGTTTAACAATTAGAAAATGCTAACTTCCTGGTCGCAGCGGGAAGAAATGCTTGTTAAAATATGGCAGTAGCAGCTTTCCGGGTGTATCAGGTACAACCCGGCTGCACTAACATTTCTCAAAACAATTGTCTATCATTTTCTGAATCTCTATATTTTCTCTTTAAAACCTACCGTATTCGTTAAAAAGAACGATGAGTGCGCTTAATATGTTGTGATTATACAACCGGCGTAGCGCTCATACTTATTAGTAATTAAGCAAGCCCCGCAGTCCGTTTCCATCACGATTGCACCTTGCGTTCTGAGTGAAGCCCTGCTAATGCTCACAGCAGTACGGGCTGACTTGTGACGTATAACTGAACGGTTGCCATGACAACGCGCCAAACCGCCTGCAGTATGTATACGGAAGTATTCCGCTTCGTGCAGCCCTTCGAGCAACCGGGATAATTGGCTGCCTCGCACGAGCTGTAACGATATTATCCGAACGCACCGGAATATAACCCGGGTTCCCCGCTGGTAGACCATTGCTGCCAATGTTAGTATCTCAATCACGCTAAAACACTATCACGCCAAGACATATTTTGTCACGAGAGTTGTTGCTACTGTTCCAACAGTTGCAACAAGAAGCTTGTTATAAATTTCAACGTGTATTGTCCGAAGTATTCTTTTATAATAAGAATTGTGGTGTTAAATTGTGACTCGTGGCCGTGTGGCGCATTAATTGTGAGTAAAGTGTAAATAGAATGAGCACTTTTGAAGAGCATACAGTAGCAGTGGCGTTTTTATAGTTACTGTGCTAAGCTTAACATAATGATAGGCATATGTTTGGAGAGGAAGTGCGTTTGAAATTCAGTTATGTTATAAATATAAGTACGAGTATGTAAAGTGATAGGTCGTTCTTTAGGTATATAGTATTTAAATCTTTTCTTATAGTGTGAAATAATAGTGTTCCCTCCAAGGCATGTTTTAACATGGAACCGTCCGTAGATTTCGTTTGTATATTAAGAGAAACTCCGTTTTCTAAATGGAAGGAGGAGGATAAAAAAAAGAAATTTTACTAAGCAATCAACCCCAACCACTTTTGACATATCAGAAAAAAACTGGTTCTGCCTCCGGAGGGGTGCACACGCGAAATTTCCAGGTTCCTTGGTATAGTAGTTATCCGTGGTTATGCGGTAGTCAGTATTTGCAGAAACTCTGTTGTTGGCCTTGTCTTATTGTAGGAGTGAAACAGGGAGTCTGGAATCACACAGGATTTGAGAATATGTCCTGTGCTACTAGGTCTTTCCAAAAGCATGAAGGTTCCTCGGAGCATATAAAAAGTGCCGTGGGATTTAAAGAACTTGAAAAGAATCAGAATCAAATTGCTGACGCTTAAAGAGAAAATGCTCGTCTTTACATCACAAAGTTTAATGAGAATGTGAGGCTTAACAGACTTTTCATGCGATTACCAATCGATGCAGTTTTATTTCTGTCTAAACAGGAAATGGCATTTAGAGGTCATGATGAGAGCGACTAGTCCTTCAATAGAGGGAATTTCAAAGAACTGTTTAAACTTCTAGTCTGCAGCAGCTCATTGGAAATGCAACAGCATTATGCTTCGATAAAGAAAGTTTTTAGCGGATAATCGAAAACCATACAGTGTGATCTAATAGATGAAGATGATGATAATTGTTGTTTTAAGGGGCCTAACATCTAGGTTATCGGCCCCTAAGTGAGCTAATAGACTGCAACTATACCTTCATTAGGGATGCTGTGAAAGAAGAAATTTTAGAAACCCCTTTCTTTTCAGTTCAGGTCGACGATACAACTGACATCACAAAGAAATCGCATTGTTCGGTGATACTTCGGTATATTAGGTACTTACAAAGGTGCGCTAGTTGAACGGTTTCTTAGCTTTTATGATGTTAGTTCGGACCGCACAGCGATTACCTTGTTCCACTTGCTTCAGACTGTTTTGAATGAATTTTCTTACAAAACTAAATCGATTGCCCAGTATTATGATGGAGCTAGTGTCATGGCAGGTCATCTAAACGGTCTTCAAACCAAGATCAAGGAAGATGCCCCTCAAGCATTATTTGTACATTGTTTGGCACACCGATTAAATCTAGTGGTAAAGCAAAGTATTAGCAACATATCAGAGTGCCGTTTTTTTTTTTGCGAGTCTGGGTGGTATTCCCTAATTTTTTCATTCATTAGCCAAAATAACTTTCGTCGCTGATTAAGTAATTGCGAAACGAATACCATCTGGTGTGGATACACGTTGGTCGTCACATGGAAAACTTTTAAACGTGGTTGTCGAGGAGTGGGAGGGATTGAAATACATTTTTGAAAGACTTATGCACGACCCTCAGTCAGACGAAAAGACCATTCGTCAATTGGAAGGGTTGTTTAATAACTTTTAATAGCTTCCAATTCACATTTTTATCAATGGTATTCAATGACATTTTTGAGCTTGCTAATATATTATTTAACGTGCTCCAAAAGAAGTTTCTGGACATGTACTTCGGCCTCTCAAAGATTAACACTACACGGCAACTGATACTAGGTAAAAGGAATGAAGAAACGTTTAAAACCTATTTTCAAATGGCTGAGAAGAAAACTAAAATTGAACTTAAAAGACATTCTGGTTTAAAAACAGAAAACTGTTGGAGTTGGTAGTTAACAATTTAAGTTGGCAGCATTGATTTTATATTTTAGTATTCCTTGTGTTGTTTGTGCCTTGTAGCGTGATGGACGTGTAAATATACGATCTACTATTTCGTTAACAAACTCTCGTTATTTCCACTGGAACTTGAAGATTCGTTAACAACAGGTTATGGGCCCAGAGCAGTGCGAAGTACGTAGATCAGAGCGTGAATTACGGATTGTTGAGATTGAGATGAAATCTGAATTTTAAAAATAGATTGTGAGTGTTTGTGACTGAACCAGCGAACGTTACAGCGACAGTACCAAGATGGCTGATGGAGATGACAAAGACCTCGTTTCCATTCCAAAGCTAGCAAATGGAAACTACTTCGCCTGGAAACTGAGAGTGAAGGCGGCTTCGATGAGAACGAGTTGAATGTGGATCAGGCACGCTTAAATAGGAAAGCTTTGTCGGTATTATACAAATCCGTTGGGGATTTCTTGTTAGATGTGGAAGATTGTATTAGAGCGAAGCATGCTTGGGAAATTCTGGAAGAAATTCACGTCTCTTCTACCAAGTTTAATGCACTTAAGTCCTTGAAAGAAATGACAAATATTTCGAAGACCCCAAATATGTCGATGCAAGAGTATGCGGCCAGTATCCAGAGATTGAACAAAAAATTACCAGGGGTGGCATAATATTCGACGACGAGATGATGGCCAACTTCCTGCTAGTCGGGCTACCGATGGAGGAGTACGAGACCTTCATCCAAAATCTACTGAGTGAGCTGGATCTTAAAACACGGAAGGTTAAAGGACGACTTCTAGACGAGGAGCGACGCCGGACCCAGTTAGAAGCCGCGCAGGAGACTTCCGCATCAAGTGCACTCATCTCCAAGAAAGGCAAGAATGACAAGTTAGTGTACAAAAACAGTAAGAAGAATAGTGTGCAGAGTGGAAAAAGTGGTGATAGTAATAGTGTTAAATGTTACAAATGTCAGAGGTTGGGGCATATTAGCAAGTTTTGTCCAGAAGTTAAATGTTTTAACTGTCACGAGTATGGTCATTGGGCATCAGATTGTACCAAAATGAAATCAAATAATGGAAAAAGGGACGACAATGGAAATTCCAATAAAATGGGGAAGACTCTAGCCTGTATCAGTGTGTTCGCAATGATGTCAATGAACAGTTCTGATGTTTGGTACCTTGACTCGGCAGCGTCAGAACATATGACGTCTAAAAGAGAGTTGTTTTCCTCCTATTCAGAGTGTAAGGGCAATGTTAAGATTGGACAAGGGCAACTCCCAGTTAGTGGAAAAGGTATTGTCAAACTTGCATTATATGATAAGTGTGGTGGTAATGTGCTTGAGATGAGAAATGTTTTGCACGTTCCAGATTTAGCATTCAATTTGATTTCAGTTGGGCGCTTAGCCAAGAATGATGTATTTGTTCACTTTAACAAAGAAGGTGCTAAAGGTATGTATAATGATGAGTGCGTGTTTACAAGTCTAGAATCAAATGGGTTGTATTTGTTTGGAACCTAATCACAGTGTAGCTTGTATATCGAATGCTGATGTCAGTGAAGGTGAGATGAGTGATGAAATTGAAGCTGTAGCCTTGCGAGCAGTGAGTTCAGATTTGTGGCATGTAAGGTTAGGGCATCCACATGAAGCTGCTATGCAGAAAATTCCATATTTGTCAGGTTTAAAGAGTGAGAATAAGAGTTGTGATGTGTGTGTTCTGGGGAAGATGACTAGACGTAGTTTCCCGCAGAAGAGTGAACGCCAATGCAGTAAACCACTGGAATTGGTACATAGTGATTTGTTAACATCTCCTGTTAAATCAAATGGTGGTCAAAAATACATGATGAGTTTTGTGGATGAATATTCCAGATTTACAGTTGTTAAATTCTTGAAAAGTAAAGGTGAGGCTTTCTCAAAGTTTTTGGAGTATCAAGCTGAAGTAGAAAAAATGCATGACTTGAAACTTAAATGCTTTCAAACAGATAGAGGTGGCGAATATTGTGGTAATAAATTCGAGACCTATTTGAAAGCGAATGGGATAGGTCATAGAAAGACGGTAGCTTATACTCCAGAACAAAATGGTATAGCTGAGAGGTTTAATAGGATTGCAGAAGATAAGATAAGGTGTTTGTTAGTGCAGTCAGGTTTGTCAGATTCGGTTTGGGCTGAAGCAGCCAACACTGCTTGCCTTACTAGGAATCTATGTCCATCTAGGGCTATTGGGAATCAGATCCCATATGAAATGTGGAAGGGAGAGAGTGCTGAAAAAGAATATCCAATGTTACGTGCATTTGGTTGTAAAGCTTGGTTATTTCAGAAAGTAGGTAAATTTCAGCCCCGAGCAGTGAGATGTGTATTCATAGGTTATGAAAACAATGTGAAAGGGTATAAATTGTTTAATCTTGAGACTAAATCATTTGTGATTGGATATCATGTAAAATTTGATGAAAGTATATTTCCCATGTTAGAACAGGTTAGGCCTACTATTAAGCATGTTCAAACTGATGTTATGACAAGAAATTATTGTAGTGATGAGTCAGAGATTGAGATTGAAAGCAATGTCCAAGAGAATGATAAAAATGTGATTGAGGCTGAAAATAATGAGAACGTTTTGAGAAGGAGTGAAAGGTTTAGGAAGCGTAAAGAATGTTCTTGGTGTAATGTCTCGGTATATGTTGCTGATTATATCGAAGAACCATTGAGTGTGAGTGAGGCATTGAATGGGGAGTTCTCTGATGAATGGAGAGATGCAATGAAAAGCGAGTTAGACAGTATCCAACGTAAAGGGACATTTATTTTGGTTGACAGGCCTTCTGGTAGAAATGTGTTGGGTTGTAAGTGGGTTTTGAAACTTAAGAGAAATCCAGATGGTACTGTTAATAGATTTAAGGCGAGATTGGTAGCACAAGGTTTTTCCCAAGTGCCAGGGGTAGACTTTAATGAAACTTATGCTCCAGTAATTAAAAGAAAAATGATTCGACTGATGATGGCCATAACTGTCATTAATGGGTGGGTTCAGGAACATATTGATGTGCTCACAGCATATTTGCACAGTGAGTTGAATGAGGAAGTTTTCATGGAACAACCTAAATATTTTGAGGTGGATAAAAATAAAGTGTGTAAATTGCTCAAAAGCTTGTATGGGCTTAAACAAAGTGCTATGGAATGGCATTCAACCTTGTATATGAATTTGTCAGAATTAGGTTTGAAACCTCTGGTGAAGGATCCATGTGTGTTTGTTAACAAAGATAAGGATCTGTTCATTGGTGTTTATGTTGATGACTTGGCATGCTGGGGAAAAAGAGAACGGGTTGAATGGTTCAAAGATGAGTTGGACATTAGATTGGAGATTAAGAAGTCAGGAAATATGACCAACTTTCTTTCTATGAATGTGGAGTACAGGGAAGGAGTAATGTCTGTTCATCAAACTGACTACATTAAAAGGGTATTGAAAGAATTCAAACAAGAATGTTGCAGACTTGTTTACGAAGTCATTGAATGGGCCAATGACCCAAAGTTTCATAAAGATCCTCAATTTGGTTTAGTTTATAACAGGAACTGAATTTTTTGGTATTTTTGTTGAATTAAAGGATTGTAATTGTTTGAGGTTAACTACCAGGGGAAGTGTTGGAGTTGGTAGTTAACAATTTAAGTTGGCAGCATTGATTTTATATTTTAATATTCCTTGTGTTGTTTGTGCCTTGTAGCGTGATGGACGTGTAAATATACGATCTACTATTTCGTTAACAAACTCTCGTTATTTCCACGGAAACTTGAAGATTAATTAACAACAAAAACGAGGTTTTTCTTAAGTATCGAGTGATGTATTTTGAGATATTGGATATAGTCTCCGTAGAAATTGATACAAGATTTCAAGATATGCATAAGCTCCAGTTTCTTTTGCTTAGGAGATAGCTCTAAGTTTGATGAATATTCTAAAATCCTCCCTCTTGATGCTCTAGAGAACTTAGAAATCTCTTATCCCTGCCTTTGGCAAGATGGCGTCACAGTGAAAGTGTAGTGAAAAAGCAGCTAGTGTAAATATTTGATAAAAGTGGTAAAATATTATAACAGAGGTATAAAATCTATAAAGTTACTTTCCTTTGGTCAAGTGAAATATAGAATATTGATAGTATTTAGAAATTCTTATTGATAATTTAATAAACTTAAGTTGTGGGAACGTGCATCCAATGATTCGGTGACTTCTTAAATCACTGTTTGAACCAAGTAGAGCAGTGGTGCTTTTACGAGTTTTCACCCGTTTGGAAGATATACGTATTTCACATTCTTCTTTATTGGTAGGTAATTAGATTAATTCATTTAGGTACTAATAATTAACATAAATTTAGTGTAATTTGGTGTTAATATCAAGGCTAACTTAGATTTCTAGTATGTCGGCAGTAAACAGTGTTAGTGTCTCGTCAGGTAATGTAACTGTTACGGATTTATACTCGTCATGCAAAAGAAAAGTAAAAAATGCAAATAAAATCATCACAAGATCTCAGGTAAAATTGAGTGAGGAGAAAAGTGAAACCTACTGTCGTAATATAGGCCTACCGGTACCATCATGCGAATGTCATAACCTGAGAAACGAACTGTCCTCAAAAGATGAAATTATAAAGCTGCTAAAGGAAGATTTTACTAAGTTAATACAAGCGTTGAATAAATTAGAAGGAAACAGAGAGGAAAGCAAGGAAACTTGGTCCAAAGTGGTTGCTGGTAAGGTAAGATTGAATATGCCTAAACCTATAAATGGAGTACCGGTACATGTATCTGAAATTCCCGACCAAATTCATTTGGAGCGGTCGTCGAAGAAAATGATGACTTTCTTCAAGAAGAAAAGAAGAAAGTGATAAAGAGAAAATCCAGGAAGATGCGGATATTTGCGGACAGTCACGGGCGAGATATAGCAGCAAGCGTATTAGAGAGAAGCGGAGAAATGGAGATCACTTCGACAGTAAAGCCAGGAGCACCCATTGCAGCGGTCACGAACGAGATGATAGGAGAGTGTGAAACCCTCACTTCAAATGACTATGCAGTAGTCATCGCTGGAGCAAACGACATCTATAGAAATGAGAGTAAAAAGGTAATCAAAGATTTAAAGGGTACATTGCCATCCATGCTTAACACAAATATCATAGATAGATAGATAGATAGATTTTTATTAATTCCATTTGATCAAATACATGCAATCAATACATTTTTGATATAGGACACGTCAGAATTTACATGCATAAAATAAAAGAACTAACAGGTATATATTACTAAGATTATAACTATTTATAACTTATTATAATAGCAAATCTTAATAGATACATTCTTATTGCACAACTATTTACACCTCACTCTATTATCATAATATGAAAACTTAATTCTATAAATACAACAACATACAGCTAGGTATTAAAATTAAATTAAAAAAGTAAAATATAGTTATAGATTCCATCACTCCTATACGCTAAAATATTCAACCACTGAGTAAAAACAATGACACTGCAGATAAGCTTTCAACATTTTATCAAAGGTTTTTATTTTTGGGGCCAGTTTTATATACTGGGGTAGTTTATTGTATAATTTAACTCCAGTGTGAAAAGTTCCTTTTTGATATATGCTTGTGTGTGTGTGTGTGTGAAATATGAATGTTTTGATTTTGTCTTGTGTTATGCCTATGAACATCATTGTTTGTTTTAAGAAAAACATCTTTATTCATTAAATTCTTTTTAAAAAACATAATACTTTCAAAGATATATATGCAGGGCAGTGGGAGAATGTTTAAATCTTTAAACAGAGGTCTACATGATTCTCTAGAGTTTACATTTGCCATTATTCTAATCGCCCTCTTTTGTATCCTAAACGTGCTTAGTACATCTGGCGACATACCCCAAAATATGATCCCATATCTTAAGTATGAATGGAAATAAGCAAAATAAGTATTTCTTAATGTGTGCATGCTAGTGCAGGTTTTCAAAATACGTAACGCAAAGCACATAGAGTTCAGTTTAGTATTCAGATATTGTATATGTTTATTCCATTTCAAGTCTTGTTGTATCCATATTCCTAAAAACTTTGTTTCTGATTTATTTTCTATTTGATGACCATTTAATGTTATATTGGGCATCGCAGGATTCCTATTCTGTATAATGTGGAAATTTAGACATACCGGTACTGTTTTTTATAGTTTATTATGAGGCGATTATCTTGTGACCATTTGGTTAACTCTCCTGTAACGGAGTCAGCAGACTGCTGTATGACCTGTTTAGTTTCACCTTTTATTACGAGTGTTGTATCGTCCGCAAACAAAATTTCCTTATGTGAATGAACGTTCTGTGTTATATCATTGATATATAGAAGAAAGAGTAGTGGGCCCAAAACCGATCCCTGGGGTACTCCAAATTCAATAATTCCCTCATTGGACAATGTTTCATTAAGTAATTAGGTTCCATCATCCTTGTGTCTCAAGCTTACTATTTGTTTACGCCTTGTTAAGTAAGACTCTATCCATTTATTAGCTAGACCTCTAACACCATATTGATTTAGTTTGGTAAGGAGGATTTTATGGTCAACAACATCAAATGCTTTCGATAAATCCAAGAATAGGCCAGTTACATGTTCCTTATTGTCAATTAATTTCAGTATACTATTACTACATTCGTAAATTGCTGTCTGTGTAGATTTTTCCGTTCTAAATCCATGTTGTGAGTTTGATAATATTTTTTTTTCTATGAAACTTATCAGTCTCTTATTCATAATTTTTTCCACAATTTTTGCAATACCAGTTGGTAAGGTAATAGGACGATAGTTATCTAATTCATCTTTTGAACCGTTTTTGTGCACTGGAATTACTTTTGATAACTTCAAAATATCCGGGTAAGTTCCTGAGAGAATTGAACTGTTTATTAAGTGCGTAAGTGGATTTATTATATTTTCTGCACATTTCTTTAAAATTGCATCAAGGAAGCCATCAATGCCAGCACATAATTTATTTTTAGCTCTTTTATAACTATTCTTACCTCTTCACTTGTGACATGATTTATAAATAAAGAATCACTGCATATATTTATTTTATTATTAGAATTTAGTGTATTTACCTGTGATTTATTTATTAATTTTTGTGGAATTTCCAGAAAATAGTCATTAAAAGTGTTTGCTATTTCCTCTGGATTATTAATCACTTTATTATTTCTGGTCAGTGTAATGTTCCTTTGTATTTTAGCAGATTTTCCAGTTTCTTTCTTTATCACGGACCGCATAGCCCTGTTTTTATTAGATGATTGGGAAATAAAATTATCATTATGCATTTTCTTTGCTAGTCTTATTACCTTATTTAATATGCTAGTGTATTTTTTGTAGTATAAATTGAATTGAGGTGTTGTGTGGTATTGTTTATATAATTTGTGTAGAAATTTCTTTCTTTGACATGAATTTATAATCCCTGTTGTTATCCAATTGCTAGTTTTGTTATTTTGAACAGTTCTTCGTTTAAAGGGGAATGCTATTTCAAAATAGTGTTTTAGGGTACTGTTAAATGCATTAAATTTATCATTTACATTTTCTAGTTCATAAATTTCTGACCATGTTTCCTTATTTAATAAGTCATTGAAATATGTAACATTTGATTCAGTGAATGACCTGCACTTTGATTTTACTCCATTATCATTATTATTGATTACTTCGGATACTTCAAAACTCAGTATTTGTCCATGGTGGTCACTAAAACCCGGACAATAGACTTCTATTGAATGGTGA
Organism: Meconema thalassinum; assembly: GCA_946902985.2. NCBI lineage: Eukaryota > Metazoa > Arthropoda > Insecta > Orthoptera > Tettigoniidae > Meconema > Meconema thalassinum. Next base: position 936,605,740 of record OX336390.1, read on the forward strand.
TATTTATCTGTATTTATAAAAATTTGATCAGGAGTGGTTTTACTAAATTTTGTTATTCTTGTTGGTGTATTTACTGTAGGTTTCAGTCCATAGGAAATTAGTAACTGTGTTAATAATTCACAATTTCTATCAAGTTTTAAGAAATCCACATTTACATCCCCACAAATTATTATATCGAAATTTACTTTGCTCATGTTATTGAGTAACAGTTCTAATTTATCTATAAATAGAGGAAACTTTCCTGACGGAGAACGGTATACGCATACAATTATTAACATAAACTGCTGAATTTTTACGGCAGAGAATTCAAAATCCTGTTCCATAATTAGATAATCATAAGCTGTTATCTGTTCTTGATCTAAATTATTTCTTAAGAAGATGCAAGTACCACCATGGCTAATATTAGATCTAGAGTATTTACTAGCTTGTATAAACCCTGGGAATTGAATTAATTCAAGTTGTTCCTCTTTCAGCCAATGTTCTGAAATACATAGTGCTGAGATTTCTTTAAGTTCATTTTTAAGCATTAGATTTATGTAATCAATTTTATTATGAAGAGACTGGACATTCTGGTGGTAAATTTTAAATTTGTTACTTTTGCAAGCTTGTGTTGGTGATTTATTTACATTATTATCATAATTGTTATTATTATTGTTGCTAGACAAATCCGAAATACCATTGTTGCACTCCGTTAAATTTGACTTCAAATGATGTGAATGCCAAACCTCACGTTTGGCTTCTTCTACCAGTTTCCCTGCTTCCACTCTAATGATATTACTGTTGAATTATTCTTACCATTTGAATTTACAATTTTGCAGATTTCATCACTAAGATAATCTTTTTCTAATCTATTTAAGTGTAGGTCATGCCGAGTGTGGAACTTCCTGTCTAATTTACTTACATCTACAATTTGGACATTTGGAAAACTCTTACAAATTTTATCATTATTATAAACATACCGCGGAGATACGATTTAATTCCCAAATCAAATGTAAATGTAGAAATAGAGGCTCTTCTTCTTAAGTATTCAATCCATGGATTGGTCTGCGGCAGTTCTCCAGTCGGCTCTATTTATAGCTTTCCTCTTCATCTGTTCATAGTTTCTGCATCCTTCATCAGACATGATTTGCTGTACATATTGTAGGCGTGGTCTTCCTCGACATCTTTTGCCTTCAACCATTCCCTCCAATACCGTTTTCAGCAGGCTATCGTGGCTCAAAATATGTCCTATCAGTCTAGTCCTCCTCCTCTTTATGCTTTTCCATAAGGTATAATTTCCCTCCACCTTTTTAAATACTTCAGCATTCGTTATTTTTTCTGTCCAGCTAATTTTTAGCATTCTTCTATAACACCATTGTTCAAAAGATTTTTCCTTCTTTTTTCTTCTTTTCCAATTGTCCACGTTTCGCAACCATAAAGGGCAATACTCCAAACATACGCTTTTAATAATCGTTTTCTGGTTTTAAGATTAATAGAATTTGTTGTGAATAAACGTTTCTTATTGTGAAATGCTAATTTGGCTTGTAAAATTCTACATTTGATTTATTTCTTACTTCTTCCATCTTTGGTAATTTTGCTTCCGAGATATTTAAATTCTTGAACATTTTCTAGTGTTTTGTTGCCCACCACTAATTTCATACTTGAGTCTGCCTTTTTATCGCAGACCATAACTTTCGTCTTTGACTTATTTATTTTCATCTTGTATTCATTAGCCATGATTTCCTCCATTTTTACTATTATTTGTTTGAGATGTTGTTCACTATCTGCAACTATGGCAATGTCATCTGCAAATCTAATCATATTTATTTGTTCACCTTGTATCCTTATTCCTAAATTCAAATCCTCTCGAACCTTATTCAATGCATCCTGGATGTAGGCATTAAAAAGCATGGGAGACAAAGCACAGCCTTGTCTAACTCCTTTCCCTATTTTTGCTTCCTCTTGTTCATTTCCTATTTTAATTACTACAATTTCATTTTTGTACAAATTCCAGATTATACTTCTATCTCTATATGGGACTCCTATGTTTTTGAGAATTTCAAACATTTTTATCCATTGTACATTATCAAAAGCCTTTTCAATATCCACAAAGCATAAATAAGTTCTTTGGTCTTTTTCCAATCTTTCTTCAAGTAAAAGTCTCAATGCCAATATAGCTGCTCTAGTACCCTTACTTTTAACAAACCCAAATTGGTCTTCAGTCAGAAATTCTTCAATTTGCTTTTCAATTCGTCTTAATATTATGTTGGTGATAATGATTGATGCATGTACGACTAAACTGATAGTGCGATATTGTTCACAATGTTTTGCTGCCATTTTCTTTGGTATAGGGATCATTATACTTTTTTCAAAATCAGCCGGTATTTTTCCGTCCATGTAGATGTTTTGTACAAGTTGGAGCAATCTCTCCTTCATACGAGGTCCGCTACAAATGGTAAAATTCGTAAAATTTTTAAGAGTTTTCCAAATGTCCAAAATTAATTATAGATGTAAGTAACTTAGACAGGACGTTCCACACTCGACATGGCCTACACTTAAATAGGTTAGGAAAAGAGTATTTTAGTGATGAAATCTGCAAAATTGTAAATTCAAATGGTAAGAATAGTTCAACAGTAATATCTTTGGAGTGGAAGCAGCGAAACTTCTAAAAGAAGCCAAACGTGAGATTTGGCATTCAGATCTTTCGATATCAAATTTAACTGAGTGGGACAATGGTATTTCGGATTTGTCTAGCAACAATAATAATAACAATCATGATAATAATAATAATAATAATAATAATATAAATAAATCACCAATACAAGCTTGCAAAAGTAACAAATTTAATATTTACCACCAGAATGTTCAGTCTCTCTATAATAAAATTGATTACATAAAAATAATGCTTAAAAATGAACTTAAAGACATCTCAGCACTATGTATTTCAGAACATTGGCTGAAAGAGGAACAACTCGAATTAATTCAATTTCCAGGGTTTATACAAGCTAGTAAATACTCTAGAACTAATATTAGCCATGTTGGTACTTGTATCTACCTAAGAAATAATTTAGATCAAGAAACGTTAACAGCTTATGATTATCTAATTATGGAACAGGATTTTGAATTCTCTGCCGTAAAAATACAGCAGTTTAAGTTAATAATTTTATGCGTATACCGTTCTCCGTCAGGAAAGATTCCCTTTATTTATAGATAATAATAATATCGTATGGCCTCGGGTGCCTGGTGCAAGCTTTGTTAATTGACACCCAGAGGGTAGCTTGCATGTCGAATTTCGTCGTTCTTTTAAACGCTATGAAAGTCAAGGAGGTTAGATATCTAAACTCCTTGACACTACAGCGCTTTCAAGTAGAGAATGGAGGAACTTTGTGTTGGCGGAAAATCCCGAGATTAATTTTGCCATTGAACACGGCCTACTGAATTCAAATGGGTTCTTTAACATGCCAACAACGTATGACATGAGTATCGTGATTTTTGTCGCCATCAAAAATCACTTACCATGGCCAGGGGCGAACCTGCAATCTTGGGGTTGGTAGTCCGACACTATAACCACTCACCCACCGTGGCAAGCTATTTATAGATAAATTAGTATTGATACTCAATAACATGAGCAAAGTAAATTTCGATATAATAATTTGTGGGGATGTAAATGTGGATTTCTTAAAATTTGATAGAAATTGTGAATTATTAACACAGTTACTAATTTCCTATGGACTGAAACCTACAGTAAATACACCAACAAGAATAACAAAATTTAGTAAAACCACTCCTGATCAAATATTTTATATTTAAAAATACAGATAAATATCACCATTCAATAGAAGTCTATTGTCCGGGCTTAAGTGACCACCATGGACAAATAATGAGTTTTGAAGTACCCGAAACAATCAATAATAATGATAATGGAGTAAAATCAAAGTGCAGGTCATTCACTGAAACAATTGTTACATTTTCAATGACTTATTAAATAAGGAAACATGGTCAGAAATTTATAAACTAGAAAATGTAAATGATAAATTTAACAGTACCCTAAAACACTATTTTGAAACAGCATTCCCCTTTAGACGAAGAACTGTTCAAAATAACAAAACTAACAATTGGATAACAACAGGGATTATAAATTCATGTCAAAGGAAGAAATTTCTACACAAATTATATAAACAATACCACACAACACCTGAATTCAATGTATACTACAAAAAATACACTAGCGTATTAAATAAGGTAATAAGACTAGCAAAGAAAATGCATAATGATAATTTTATTTCCCAATCATCTAATAAATATAGGGCTATGTGGTCCGTGATAAAGAAAGAAACTGGAAAATCTGCTAAAATACAAAGGAACATTACACTGACCAGAAATAATAAAGTGATTAATAATCCAGAGGAAATAGCAAACCCTTTCAATGACTATTTTCTGGAAATTCCACAAAAATTATTAAATAAATCACAGGTAAATACACTAAACTCTAATAATAAAATAAGTATATGTAGTGATTCTTTATTTATAAATCATGTCACAAGTGAAGAGGTAAGAATAGTTATAAAAGTGCTAAAAATAAATTTTGTGCTGGCATTGATGGCATCCCAGATGCAATTTTAAAGAAATGTGCAGAAAATGTGATAAATCCACTTACACACTTAATAAACAGTTCAATTCTCTCAGGAACTTACCCGGATATTTTGAAGTTATCAAAAGTAATTTCAGTGCACAAAAACGGTTCAAAAGATGAATTAGGTAACTATCGTCCTATTACCTAACCAACTGGTATCGCAAAAATTGTGGGAAAAATCATGTATAGGAGACTGATAAGTTTTATAAAAAAAAAAGATATTATCAAACTCACATGGATTCAGAACGGAAAAATCTACACAGTCAGCAATTTATGAATGTATTGATAGTATACTGAAATTAATTGACAATAAGGAACATGTAACTGGCCTTTTCTTGGATTTATCGAAAGCATTTGATGTTGTTGACCATAAAATCCATCTTACAAAACTAAATCAATATGGTATTAGAGGTCTAGCTAATAAATGGATAGGGTCTTACTTAACAAGGCGTAAACAAATAGTAAGCTTGAGACACAAGGATGATGGAACCAAATTACTTAATGAAACATTGTTCAATGAGGGAATTACTAAATTTGGATTACCCCAGGGTTCGGTTTTGGGCCCATTACTCTTCCTTCTATATATCAATGATATAACACAGAACGTTCATTCACATAAGGAAATTTTGTTTGCGGACGATACAACACTCTTAATAAAAGGTGAAACTAAACAGGTCACACAGCAGGCTGCTGACTCCGTTACAGGAGAGTTACCCAAATGGTCACAAGATAATCGCCTCATAATCAACTATAAAAAACAGTACCGGTATGTCTAAATTTCCACTTTATAAAGAATAGGAATCCTGCGAAGCCCAATATAACATTAAATGGTCATCAAATGGAAAATAAATCAGAAACAAAGTTTTTAGGACTATGGATACAACATGACTTGAAATGGAATAAACATATACAATATCTGAATACAAAACTGAATTCGATGTGCTTTGCGTTACGTATTTTGAAAACCTGCACTAGCATGCACACATTAAGAAATACTTATTTTGCTTATTTCCATTCATACTTAAGATAAGGGGTCATATTTTGGGGTATGTCGCCAGATGTACGGAGTCAGCAGCCTGCTGTGTGACCTGTTTAGTTTCACCTTTTATTAAGAGTGTTGTATCGTCCGCAAACAAAATTTCCTTATGTGAATTATGGCAAATGTAAACACTAGAGAATCATGTAGACCCCTGTTTAAAGATTTAAACATTCTCCCTCTGCCCTGTATATATATCTTTGAAAGTATTATGGTTTGTAAAAAGAATTTAATGAATAAGGATGTTTTTCTTAAAACAAACAATGATGTTCATAGGCATAACACAAGGCAAAATCTAAACATTCTTATTTCACATACACACACAAGCATATATCAAAAGGGAGCTTATCACACAGGAGTTAAATTATACAATAAACTACCCCAGTATATAAAACTTGCCCCAAAAATAGAAACCTTTGAGAGAATGTTCAAAGCTTATCTGCAGTGCCAATGTTTTTACTCTGTAGTTGAATATCTTAGTGTATAGAAATGATGAAATCTATAATTATATTTTACTTTTCTATTTTAATTGTAGTACCTAGCTGTAAGTTGTTGTATTTATAGAATTAAATTTTCATATTATGATAATAGAATAAGGTGTATAGTTGTCCAATAAGATTGTATCTCTTAAGATCTGTTATTGTAATAAGTTATAATAGTTATAGTATTAATATTACTGTATATACCTATTAGTACTTGTTGAAATTTAATTATGTTTACAACTGACTATAACCTCTACTGTAAATCTGAGTTGGCAACAATGTGATCAAAAATGTATTTTACTTTTATAAGTTGGCAATTGTTTTAAACCAGAAGAAGATGTACAGCTAATGGCGGAATGTATGTGTAAGATATTGTCTGTGTAATCTGAAGCCATCAGCCATCAAAATTGTATCTGTATTGAATGTAGGGAAGTTTTTGATAACTCATAAACATGTGTTATGCTGTAGAGTCAAAAGGTATGATATTGTCGACTTATCTAATATGTGTTTTTCAACTTGTATTTGAATGAGGTTATATGTTGTATGGAAGCACACCTTAACTTTACAAAATGTTCATAATAATAGAAGAAGTTTGTGACTGAGAGTGTAAACCATTATTGTATTATTTCTTTGTTTGCCAGGCACCTTTTGATGATACTTGCTGTATAATTTGATAAATAAAAGGACGTCATACATATTGAAAACGACTTGATCATTCATCCCTGCTCGGAGCATAAGATTTACAACAGGTTATGGGCCCAGATACCGCTCATACGTCAGACACGCCGAGCATTACGGGATACAATTTGGACGTCGAGAAAAAGTCAGCCGAGTCAGTCGTCGTCGTCCAAGGTAAAAGTCGTCAGTCTGGTGTATTCTTTGAATACACGGTATGATAAAGTATATTTTTAATACTCTTTGCTTGTTCATTTCATCCATTTTCTCAAACACCAACAGTGATCTCCTAGTTTCTCTTTGGTGGTCATGTCTCTTATGTCATTGTGAGTCTGTTCTAGATATATATCTTCCATGACCCACCTAGCGTCATCTAGCAGCGAATCTCTGAAGCTCCTCAATTCTTCCCGGTGCTAGAGGACTTCCTTATCCATCTGGCCACCAGATCTCGTTGCCATCGCCAGCTATTATTTCCGTGATCAAGAGAACTTCGTCTACTTTTTCACTCACCAGGCTGTGCTAGTATCGCCTGCTATCAACTCTTTGAAGACCATTCATCAAGAAAAACTTTTAATTTTCTTATGTTGGTTATGCTTATATGTATTCCTTTTGTCTCCTACCCCCACTCTTTTCCCTACCCTGGTTCCTCTGCGCTTCGCCGAGTGGGTCTCACTTGTTCGTCGGCAGTTGACTTGGTCGGTCAAGGCTCAACTAGAGCCAGTCTCCTCAAACCAAGAGGCACTCTCCACATTCTACGCCATGTTGGCACATTAAGTATACGTCAAAGGGAACTTCACCTTCGGCATGCAACAAAGATAAGTACAAACTTCTGGTTTTAACCTCATCTTCATCAGTTTTATTATATACATACTTTTATCGATCATTTATAGGCAGTGTGAGATTAATCATTTGTGGCAATAATCATCCTTCGCGGGATTCTCCATGTTGGGCTTTTGTCTAATTAAGCCACTCTTTGTGAAAAGCAGCATTTCTTATGCTTATTAAATGAGAGATCTTCTCACAACGTGGGATATTATCAAATACCCACTGTCTATAAATATTAAGCTTGTTCCACCGCTGGAGTAACTTTGGCCCTATTCTTCCATTAGGATCGTTCTGGAACTTTCCAGAATCTGCACCTTATCTACAAGTCACGCCGTCATGTATCTTTCACTCACTTGTGGGAATGCCATTTCAAACTAAGGAATCTACCTTATAAATTAATGTTCAATAGCTAAATTTTCTTCCACCGTTGGGATTTTTTCTGGCGCATTTAATGATAATCTACAACCTTCTCAAGTAATAGAATTTCGACTATCTAGTGCAACCAGTCATTTTCCACGATTGCAATAACTTTCTTTGCCATAAACTTTTGCGCTACTACAGTGAACTTTTCATCCATTTCAACAAACTATAGTGATAAACAGTGTTCTCTCAGTATTTCTTCCGCGTCGCGCTCGTCCGATTATTATAAACAAGGCCATGAACATTTACCTTTCATCCCAATTTCTCTTTCCTAAACCTCTTACTAACAACCAATAATAAATTGTTAAATTTAGGTCTGTTTCAACGAGGTGTCAATCTAAAGATGTGCCCTCCCATTTTTTCTTATGTGTAATGAATTAACTTCTGCATAACTACGTGTCTTGTACACGGTTCAAATTATCTTGTTTCTCCCTTCTAATTTAGGGGATACAATTCCTTCAACTTATAAGTGAGTTATTTCTAGGTTTCACGAAAGGGAAACTTGCCCCATTTGTCTCGTGATTCCTATCTAACCATAGGAAGTCTAGAACCTTCCTTTTGACTTTCTCTTCAGGTTTCACAGTAAGTGACCTGTCCTATTTTGTAACTATTATAAACGTAATTCAGCGTAAATATAAGACGTTATAGGAACTTCTCTTCCATTCTACCTGTTTTCTTTTTTTTTTTGTTATTTTCGAAATTGTAACTTTTTCTAAGATAGGTACTTGGGAATTATATAAATAATTCATGCTTTTGGGCTATTACCGTGTGTATTTTTAATTTAAAACCATACGTTTCGGAGAAACCTTGCCTCCTTTTTCAATGGAAATAAACAATCTCATTGATATACTTTCTTTGGCCACATTGTTTATTTCCATTGAAAAAGGAGGCAAGGTTTCTCCGAAACGTATGGTTTTAAATTAAAAATACACACGGCATTAGCCCAAAAGCATGAATTATTTATATAATAATCCGGGCCGTGAAAGCCTTAATATGCAAAATACTTGGGAATTTCTGAAAGTACACACATTGTACTCGATTTAATGTTTAAACTTTAATCACTTCATTTGTCTTTTTTAAATCTTACAAAGATTTTAGTACATATATAAGGTTTGAAACCTAAAGAATTGTTAATTGCCTGGAGCAAACTTTAAATGTTAGGAGGTCTGCGACCCCAAATTGTTACCAAAAATTGAAACTATACACTTGTCAAATTTATTAGACTTTTTTGCATTGTTAAATAAATTCAATCTTTCCTTTTCGACTCATCATTTCTCTAATACAACGGTTAGGCAAGATCCTGTCTTCCTTGGCTCTTCCTACTCAATGCCATTAAATCTATTGATAGGGCTTTCACCACTCGTTGCATTTGAGCAAGAAATCTTAGTGGTAATCTCGTTAAAGTTTCTCTTAGCTTTAATAGCTAATTCTAACTGGCCAGTAAGGCAAGTACAGCTCGCTACGCCAGCTACCTGCTTGTGGAGATCCTCTCCGAAAACTTATGGTTGGTTCTCCAAAAGATAAGTGTTTCTCTTTGCCTAAACTTTTAGTCGGCTCCTTGCTGAGTAAAAGCTTAGCCATTTCCAAATGCAACTATTGGTTCACTTACCAAAATTACTCCCCAACGTATAATTTTTTTCACTATCCTTCTTGGAAGCACTTGGTCGCTTTTTCAGGAACTCTATAACTTCGAAAACTGGAAATACTAAACCTGATTCAAATTATTGGCATTCTTCGAATTACTTTGCAAAAACGAATTTCTTTGAACAGACATACAATAAATCTGTTCCTCTCTGTCTTGCCAGACCATCACCCTTCCACATAGTAGGCTTATGCATGCTTGAGAAGGAATACACTAAAGCCACTCTCTTGCAAACCGCCCAAGTCCTAGCTGCGTTTCCCGTCAGCTTCAACCAGGTCCTTACCCACTTTAGGTATCTGAGAGCGGATTTGCGGTGGCAACCGTCTCTGAGTGCATTTAAAGTTAAATTTATAACTTTTGTGAGACTCTCCTCCTATTTCTCCATCCTTTTTCTCCCGTCCGAAACCCACCTCCTTTTCTTTATCATCTTCCCTTGGTGGTTAGGTTATTCTTCAGCCAATAATCTACCCAATATTTGGTCCCGGAAACCCGGGAGAGTCCGTTTGTCATTTTTTATTCTGTTTAAAGGGTTATTTGACAATAACTTACAAATTATTAATATCTGCATTGAATCTTTCAGCTATAACTACATTGTGCAAAGCCTGTGAAGGGGAAAGAGGCCGCTCCTGTCTCCCGTGGTGTGTCCCTTTCTTTCAACTTATTTGCTGCTGCCAGCTTGACAGCATTTCCAAGGTTCCACAGTTTCGTGAGTTACATTTTCATCTACCTTTTTTAATATGGCTCCCACTGATAAGGATAAGGATGAAAAACTTACTTCTAAACGAGCATCCTATAAAGGGCAAATTACCCGATTCAGAAGGTACATAAAAGAATTAGATCCCTCGGAAGCGCAATTAGATTTGTTGAAACATCGTGTAAAGGATTTTGAACGTTCTTATGAAAACTACTGTAACATTCAAACTGAAATAGAAACTTGCATGCTCAATCAAACAGAAGATCGTGTCGAAGTAGAAAACCTATATTACGAAGGCATAGGTTCTGCTTTCAAAATAATACGCCAACTCGAAGAGGAGCAGAAAAAGGACGCTTCTGTTCTTGGTTCCCTTCACGAACCACAAACTACTTTCCGTGATGGTACTCACAAGCCCAAACCAATTTTACTTAAAATTGATTTACCCCATTTCTCTGGAGATGAATCTACTTGGGATCCTTTCTATGAATTATTTTGCTCTCTTGTTCATGACAATGAAGAAATTCAAGTCATATACAAGTTTCATTACTTGAGATCTATCCTCCGAGGTCAAGCTTTGCAGTTAGTTGAAGCACTTCCTCTAAGTGCCGAAAATTACCCCATTGCCTTTAACTTATTAAAAGAAAGTTACGGAAATTTACGGTTACGAATTCAACGCCATATGAAGGCTCTATTCAACCTACCTGCGTCACAGCACAATGACGTCACTAGTTTGCGTACTTTCATTGATACTACTCAGCTTCATGTTAAAGCTTTATCCCAACTAGATCAACCCACTGAACACTGGGACACTTTCCTAATACATTTAGTGGTTTCTAAAGTTGATACTGCTACCCTCAAAGCTTGGGAAATCGAACTTTCTAGAGAAGACGATTACTCTTACGAGCATTTAGTCACTTTCATAAACGCTAGATGCCAACTCTTAACCGCTCTAGCTAATCAAAGTGAACCCTCTTCCCCGAGTTCCAAATTTGAATTAATGTCTATCAAACCTAAAAGCGAACACTTAGCGTCTAATACCCAAAACCCCGGGTCCAGCTCATCCAAATTTAAATCAAACACTACTGGTTACCCAACTAGGTCTAGTGAACGTCGTGTTGCTAGCTCTATTGTTTTAAACACTCAAAGTGAACCCCGCAAGAGTTTAAACGAACCTTTAAAGTGCATACTTTGTAAAGATCCCCATGCCCTATACCTCTGTAAATCCTTTAAAGAAATGTCAGTCGACGACAGAAGAAAATTAGTTTCCCAGAACAAACATTGCTTCAATTGCCTGGCGCCTACTCATTCTGCTTCAAATTGCAAGTCCACAAGACTTTGTTTCCATTGTGAAAAGGCTCATCACACTTTGCTACATCGTCATGATCAGGCAAGGTCATCGACAGCATCTACTTCTCAAAAAAGTGATAATGCTAACAATTCCAATGCTTCATCGTACATTCAAAATGCCAAGTCCATTCGTAGTGCCCAAGTATTGTTGTCTACCGTCCAAATCGAAGTTCAGGATAAGTTTGGCAACTGGGTCCGTGCTCGCGGTCTTCTAGATTCAGCGGCAACTCATGATTTTGTGTCTAATTCTTTGATTGGTAAACTTGGCCTACCTGTAAACCCCACTTCTATTAATGTATCGGGCATTAACAGCTCAAAATCACAAGCTTTACAATTCTCAAAGTTAACCATAAGAGACATTTGTCACAGAAACAACCTTCTTATACTTAATTGTCTAATTCTCAATAGCTTTGGAGAAGACACTCCAAGTCACTCTGTGGATATTTCAGGGTTAAACATTCCCTCGCATTTAAGGCTAGCCGATCCTTTGTTCAACATGCAAAACCCTATTGACATACTCTTTAGTGCCAATGTTTTCTGGAATTGCCTTCGTAAACAGGTTCGCAAGTTATCCTCAAACGTGGTCGCCAGAGACACTAATTTTGGATGGATCGTCACAGGTCAACTCCCCCATTATTCTCCCCAACCTGCATCGCAATGCTACTTTGCCAATACTGACCTGGAACAGTTCTGGATGCTTGAAAGCGTTGATCCTCCTAACGTAACCTCTTCAGAAAATGAATTCTGTGAGCAATTTTTTTTGAACACCACCACTCGTTCTTCTGATGGCCGGTTCATTGTTCAAATGCCAAGATTACATAATCCTCCTAAACTTATTAACTCTCAACCCAAAGCTCGAAAAGCTCTCTTTGCCATTGAGAGCAAATTCAAGAAAGAACCTCTCGTTAAACAGCAGTACACTGATTTCATAGATGAGTATCAAAGCTTAGATCATATGGAAGTTGTTAACATATCTGATGATGAATCCCCCCCCCCCCAATTGAAACTGTTTATTTAAATCATCATCCCGTATGGAAAAACCCTCTTGTAAAATATAAAATCCGAGTTGTTTTCAATGGTTCATCACCCGACGTTAATGGCAACAGCCTTAACGACACTCTTTACTCTGGTCCTGCTATTCAATCAGATCTATCTGCTAAACTTTCGATTATTTCCCATAGCTGTTATCGCTGATATAAAACAGATGTACCGTCAAGTCTTAATTCAGCCTGAACAACGAGATCTCCAAAGAATCTTGTGGCGCGATGAAATCAGTAAGCCCATTAAGGTATTTCGTTTAAAAACAGTTACTTATGGCTTAAAACCTTCCGCTTTCCTTGCTATCCGATCCTTACACTTGTTAGCCTCTCAAGATGGTCATTTATTTGATCCTAAAGCTTCTAAAGCATTAACTACGTCCTTCTATGTTGACGATTATTTGCAGTCCTTTCCCACTCTGGAGGAAGCTTCTTTCGTGTCCTTATAACTTCAAGCATTGCTAAGGAATGGAGGTTTCCCACTTTATAAGTGGAATTCCAACTCCCCTGAGTTTCTCGCCCAGTTTCCTATTGAAGACGTTGATCCCTCCTCTGTCGAAATTTGTGGAAACTCCGAATCCATACAAACTCTAGGAGTTCATTGGTGCACTAGCACTGACACTCTCGTCTATAAAGTTTCGCTCGCCGAAGAGCTCCCTTACACAAAAAGACAAATTCTCTCAGAAATTGCAAAAATTTTTGATCCGCTTCAATTCCTTGCCCCAGTTATCGTTATGGCCAAACTCTTCATGCAAGAGCTGTGGTCGCTCAAATGTGAATGGGATGACACTGTTCCCCTTTCTTTTCTTAATCGTTGGCTCTCGTTTCGCAGCAATTTGCTGGATCTTTCCCTTATTGAAATTCCTAGGAATTTAATTAGCTCTCATTCTAATGCATCTTTTTTCCTTCATGTGTTCGCGGACAGTTCCGAAAAAGCTTACGGTTGCTGCGCATATTTAGTTTATCGCGGTCCATTAAATGGATCTTCAGTCTCCAACCTTGTTTGTGCCAAATCGAAGGTAGCTCCTCTTAAAACTATCACTTTGCCTAGGCTTGAATTGTGTGCTGCACTCATGGCCGCAGAACTTGTCAAAAAATTACGGGAAGTGTTAAAAGTCGAATTCTCGCAAATCTTTCTCTGGAGCGATTCCATGATCACCCTTTCTTGGATCGCCAAGAACCCCGCTCACTGGCAAACTTTTGTTGCAAACAGGGTTTCCAAAATTCAAACCCTTTCTTTGGGATGTCAATGGAGGCATGTGCCCAGTGCTGATAACCCAGCCGATATTATCTCTCGTGGTTGTTTACCCTCTCAATTGGCAGCTTCCCAGTTGTACTGGCATGGGCCCTCGTGGTTAATCGAAGACTCTTCTTCATGGCCTTCTAAACCTCCAGCTACAAACTCCAACTTGCCTGACGCTAAAGTATCTCTATCTACCGCTTCGTGTCTTGTTTCCAACGCTTCTCATCCCTTGTTTTCCCGCTATTCTTCCTTTCATAAATTAATTCGAATTGTCGCCTATCTCCTTAGATGGAAATATCTTGTGGTTGACCAACCTCTTCTCCCAAAACCACACCTTACCAATCATGAATTGATTCTCGCTACCATTAAGGTCTTACAACTGACACAGCAAGAAGCCCTTTCTTCTGAAGTATCTTTACTTTCTTCTAAAAGGGATCTTCCCAAATCCAGTCGTCTTCGTGCTTTAGCCCCGATCCTTGATGACAATGGGTTACTTAGGGTAGGTGGTAGGCTCTCTCAATCTTTGCTCTCTGCAGACAAAAAGCATCCCGTTATTTTGCCTTCTAAACACCACGTAACTTCCTTAATTATACGTGACTTTCATTATCGCAATCTGCATGTTGGTACACGCACTCTGCTTTGCCTCCTAAGGGAAAAGTACTGGATTATAAATGGAATTCATGAAGTTTCGTCTGTAATTCACAAGTGCATTCTTTGCTTCAAAGCGAAACCTAAAGTCAATACTCAATTCATGAGCGATCTGCCCTCTTTTCGCTCTTCTCCTATACGTCCATTTGCTCTAACTGGTGTAGACTATATGGGTCCGTTCCAATATCAACGAAATTCCCCTGAAGCTAAACGCAAATTGTTTGGTAAGCTTTATGTTTCTCTCTCTGTTTGCATGGTTACCGGCGCAATCCATTTGGAACTAGTAACGAATGCTTCTACTTCTTACTTTTTATCAGCTGTCTCTCCCTTCGCTGCCAGGCGTGGTGCTCCTTCAGACGCTTCCACTTTTCAAGGCGCAGCTTCCTTGTGGAAAAAAGCTCTCACATCTTCTCCTGCCATGGAACAGATCTCTAATTTTTCCTATTCAAAGGGTTTCAAATGGCGTTTTATACCTCCCTACGCTCCTCATCACGGTGGTAGGTGGGAATCCTGCGTAAAGCTCACTAAACGTCATTTAAGAAAGGTTTTAGGTAATCGCATTCTGACTTATGAAGAATTTAATTCACTCTCTGTTCTGATTGAAGGTGTTGTTAATACTCGCCCTTTAACTCCTCTTTCCAATGACCCTGATGACCTGCTTCCACTCACACCTGGTCACTTCCTTATCGGCACTTCTCTTTCTGCCCCTCCTCCTCTTCCCAATTCTTACAGGGATTCTAATTTACCTATCGTTTGGCGTAAACATGAAGCCCTTCGCAATTCTTTTTGGAAGAGGTGGACCTTGGAATATTTAACTTCCTTGCAACGGAGACAGAAGTGGTTTCTTTCCAGTCCCGACATTAAAGTGGGGGACTTGGTCTTGGTTAGGGATGTCTCTCCTCCCCTGGTCTGGATTTCTGGTAGAGTGATCGAGTGTTATCCTGGAAGGGATGGGAGAGTCAGGGTGGCCAAAGTCTTGACCACTAATGGTCATATCACAAGACCACTGTCTTCAATTGCTTCATTACCTTTAAATGTTTAATTGTTTTTCCTGCTCTCTGTTGGTTTTTTCCCCTCCCAGTATGGTGTATTCTTTGAATACACGGTATGATAAAGTATATTTTTAATACTCTTTGCTTGTTCATTTCATCCTTTTTCTCAAACACCAACAGTGATCTCCTAGTTTCTCTTTGGTGGTCATGTCTCTTATGTCATTGTGAGTCTGTTCTAGATATATATCTTCCATGACCCACCTAGCGTCATCTAGCAGTGAATCTCTGAAGCTCCTCAATTCTTCCCGGTGCTAGAGGACTTCCTTATCCATCTGGCCACCAGATCTCGTTGCCATCGCCAGCTATTATTTCCGTGATCAAGAGAACTTCGTCTACTTTTTCACTCACCAGGCTGTGCTAGTATCGCCTGCTATCAACTCTTTGAAGACCATTCATCAAGAAAAACTTTTAATTTTCTTATGTTGGTTATGCTTATTTCCCTACCCTGGTTCCTCTGCGCTTCGCTGAGTGGGTCTCACTTGTTCGTCGGCAGTTGACTTGGTCGGTCAAGGCTCAACTAGAGCCAGTCTCCTCAAACCAAGAGGCACTCTCCACATTCTACGCCATGTTTGCACATTAAGTATCCGTCAAAGGGAACTTCACCTTCGGCATGCAACAAAGATAAGTACAAACTTCTGGTTTTAACCTCACCTTCATCAGTTTTATTATCTACATGATTTTATCGATCATTTATAGGCAGTGTGAGATTAATCATTTGTGGCAATAATCGTCCTTCGTGGGATTCTCCATGTTGGGCTTTTGTCTAATTAAGCCACTCTTTGTGAAAAGCAGCATTTCTTATGCTTATTAAATGAGAGATCTTCTCACAACGTGGGATATTATCAAATACCCACTGTCTATAAATATTAAGCTTGTTCCACCGCTGGAGTAACTTTGGCCCCATTCTTCCATTAGGATCGTTCTGGAACTTTCCAGAATCTGCACCTTATCTACAAGTCACGCCGTCATGTATCTTTCACTCACTTGTGGGAATGCCATTTCAAACTAAGGAATCTACCTTATAAATTAATGCTCAATAGCTAAATTTTCTTCCACCGTTGGGATTTTTTCTGGCGCATTTAATGATAATCTACAACCTTCTCAAGTAATAGAATTTCGCCTATCTAGCGCAACCAGTCATTTTCCACGATTGCAATAACTTTCTTTGCCATAAACATTTGCGCTACTACAGTGAACTTTTCATCCATTTCAACGAACTATAGTGATAAACAGTGTTCTCTCAGTATTTCTTCCGCGTCGCGCTCGTCCGATTATTATAAACAAGGCCATGAACATTTACCTTTCATCCCAATTTCTCTTTCCTAAACCTCTTACTAACAACCCATAATAAATTGTTAAATTTAGGTTTGTTTCAACGAGGTGTCAATCTAAAGATGTGCCCTCCCATTTTTTCTTATGTGTAATGAAATAATTTCTGCATAACTACGTGTCTTGTACACGGTTCAAATTATCTTGTTTCTCCCTTCTAATTTAGGGGATACAATTCTTTCAACTTATAAGTGAGTTATTTCTAGGTTTCAAGAAAGGGAAACTTGCCCCATTTGTCTCGTGATTCCTATCTAACCATAGGAAGTCTAGAACCTTCCTTTTGACTTTCTCTTCAGGTTTCACAGTAAGTGACCTGTCCTATTTTGTAACTATTATAAACGTAATTCAGCGTAAAAATAAGACGTTATAGGAACTTCTCTTCCATTCTACCTGTTTTCTTTTTTTTTTTTGTTATTTTCGAAATTGTAACTTTTTCTAAGATAGGTACTTGGGAATTTCTGAAAGTACACACATTGTACTCGATTTAATGTTTAAATTTTAATCACTTCATTTGTCTTTTTTAAATCTTACAAAGATTTTAGTATATATATAAGGTTTGAAACCTAAAGAATTGTTAATTGCCTGGAGCAAACTTTAAATGTTAGGAGGTCTGCGACCCCAAATTGTTACCAAAAATTGAAACTATACACTTGTCAAATTTATTAGACTTTTTTGCATTGTTAAATAAATTCAAACTTTCCTTTTCGACTCATCATTTCTCTAATACAACGGTTAGGCAAGATCCTGTCTTCCTTGGCTCTTCCTACTCAATGCCATTAAATATATTGATAGGGCTTTCACCACTCGTTGCATTGAGCAAGAACTCTTAGTAGTAATCTCGTTAAAGTTTCTCTTAGCTTTAATAGCTAATTCTAACTGGCCAGTAAGGCAAGTACAGCTCACTACGCCAGCTACCTGCTTGTGGAGATCCTCTCCGAAAACTTATGGTGGTTTTCCAAAAGATAAGTGTTTCTCTTTGCCTAAACTTTTAGTCGGCTCCTTGCTGAGTAAAAGCTTAGCCATTTCCAAATGCAACTATTGGTTCACTTACCAAAATTACTCCCCAAGGTATAATTTTTTTCACTATCCTTCTTGGAAGCACTTGGTCGCTTTTTCAGGAACTCTATAACTTCGAAAACTGGAAATACTAAACCTGATTCAAATTATTGGCATTCTTCGAATTACTTTGCAAAAACGAATTTCTTTGAACAGACATACAATAAATCTGTTCCTCTCTGTCTTGCCAGACCATCACCCTTCCACATAGTAGGCTTATGCATGCTTGAGAGGGAATACACTAAAGCCACTCTCTTGCAAACCGCCCAAGTCCTAGCTGCGTTTCCCGTCAGCTTCGACCAGGTCCTTACCCACCTTAGGTATCAGAGAGCGGATTTGCGGTGGCAACCGTCTCTGAGTGCATTTAAAGTTAAATTTATAACATTTGTGAGACTCTCCTCCTATTTCTCCATCCTTTTTCTCCCGTCCGAAACCCACCTCCTTTTCTTTATCATCTTCCCTTGGTGGTTAGGTTATTCCTCAGCCAATAATCTACCCACAGGCCAGTCCAGTCAGCAGAGAAAGTTCACGTCAGTCATCGCAGACGAAGTCAGCCCCGTCGAAGAGAACGTCAACCACATCGTCAGCCCAAGAAAGTCAGCTAAGTCAATCTAACCTCAAAATGTCAGTCAAGTAGCCTATACATGAGTCAGAGTAAATTGATAAAACTATTTGAAAACAGATTGTAAAATCTTGTGAAATCAAACGTTTGTAAATTTGTCATAATTTTGAAACTTAATAAAGTAGAAAATTGAAGACTTCTGCTGGAAAGTCAAAGCCAGTGGGTACCGGTATTGTGGTCTTACCGTGTGCGTCTCGATCTCGTCGGTGCGGTGTTTGAGCCGCCGTCGCTTCTGTCCCAGGGCTTTTTAAGTTAAATCATGGATACAGTAAAGGTTCATTTAGAAACTTTGACAGAAGATTTACATGGAAATGTCAATTATGATTCTTGGCGTTTCAAAATTAATTTAGCTATGAGAACAAAAGAATGTTTTGATATTGCAACTGGTTTGACTGTCAAACCATCAGGTACAAACTCCGATCCTGTACGTAATTGGATAAAGAAAGATGTAGAAGCTCAAGCGCTTATAGGTTTAAATGTCAGTAGTAATATAGCGAAAAAGCTAGTCAAATGCCAAACTGCAAAACAAATGATAGATAAGCTAGAAAATGTTTATGGTAAAAAGTCTGATATTACTGTTGAGGGTTTGCAAAGGAAATTTTTTGGTTATGTTTTTGACAGCCAAAAATCAGCTGTTGAGAATTGCTTGGAGATTCAACAGATAGCCGAAGACCTGTCATCAGATGACGACAGGGTGAAAGACAGTTGGATCATGACACGAATGCTGAGTATGCTACCACCTAAGCTGCACCATTTCAGAACAGCCTGGGACAATGTGACAGGAGCCGGCAAAACTATTGAAACACTCATCGAAAGATTGAGGCTGGAAGAGGATCGACTCAATGAAGGTAAAAAGGGAAGTGGAGCAACTGCAGTCAACGCACTCATCGCAAAGGAGAAGAAAACTGGAAATCAGTCTACTCACAACAATAGCAAGAGACAAGGTGGAAGCGCGCCAGTCAGCTGCTTTAAGTGTGACAGAAAGGACATGTGAAGAAACACTGCAGAAACAAACCCTGTGCCAAATATCTTGCCTTTTGTAAAGAAAACTACCCTTGCCATGTGTGTGGACAGAAAGGTCACTTCGCAAGAGACTCTACTAAGAAGGATGACAACAAAAATGGAAATGAAAGGTCGGAACGAAGTGAACAGAAGAGCACGAATCGCCCATACCGCGCACTAGCGTCAGTGGGACTGTCAACTGCAGAGCTGAACAGTCTAAATTCGAAATGTAACACACGAAATCACTGGTACCAGGACTGTGGAGCTACACAACATATGACATCACACAGGAACTGGTTCGTAAAATTGATTGAATTGGAAACTCCATCTCCTATTGTCATCGGAGATGCGACTGTACTAGAGGGTGTTGGCATCGGCAACGTTCAACTTGAGGCGTTCAACGGAACAGAATGGTACAAGGTCATCCTGGAGGATGTGCTTTATGTGCCTAAGCTCTACTACAATTTGATATCTGTCAGTCAGATACTCGACAGAGGTTATGTCCAAACTGCAAACAAAGATAAGTCAATATTTGAAACGTCTGATCAGCGTGAAATTGTGGCCATGGCAGTCAGAGAAGGTGACCTGTACAGTATGATGCTACGCCAGGAGAAGTCGGAAGCCTGTATGATAGCCACCTCGATCGTAACCTGGCACGAGAGGTTCGCACACCAAAACCTGAAGTATGTGAAGGATGCTTTGGTCAGGAATGACATTCCATATGTTGATGATTGGAACGAGAGAGTCTGCGAAGGATGCACCTACGGTAAACAACATCGGGTATCTCACCCACTGAACGAGAAGGTTGCTACCCAACCATTGGATCTGGTCCATGTAGATATTGGAGAGATGGCGACACCATCGCTAGGAGGAGCAAAATATTTCTTGCTTTTCAAGGATGATTTTTCACATCTCCGAACAGTATACTTCTTGAAGACGAAGGACGAAGCCGCAGTCAAACTGGATGTTTTCATGAAGCTGATGGAAAGCCAATTCGGAAGAAAGGTGAAAATTCTAAGATCAGATAATGGAACCGAGATCAAGAATGCCAACACACGTAAGCTGCTGGAGGAGCTAGGTGTCTTTCACACTTTTTCAACAGCTTACACCCCAGAACAGAACGGAAGAGTGGAACGTGAAATGAGAACTATTGTAGAGTCAGCAAGGACAGCAATTCACGCACGAAACCTGAAGGACAATTTGTGGGCAGAAGCAGTGAACTATTCTGTGTTCACGATCAACCAGACTGGCACAAGTTCAGTGAAAGGAAAGAGTCCAGCCAACCTATGGTTTGGACGACAGGTCAACATGAACAAACTGAAAACCTTCGGATGCGACTGCTACGATTTGAC
Source organism: Meconema thalassinum (assembly GCA_946902985.2). NCBI lineage: Eukaryota > Metazoa > Arthropoda > Insecta > Orthoptera > Tettigoniidae > Meconema > Meconema thalassinum. The sequence goes on from OX336390.1 coordinate 936,626,814, forward strand.
TCCCAACCACAAGAGAATCAAGCTTGACAAGAAGTCTAGGAAAGGTATATTTGTTGGATACGACATTGACTCTCCATCCTACAGATTCTATCTGCCTGAGGAACGTGATGTTGTAAGTTCAGACAACGTCGTGTTTAATGAAGGAGAAAACGATGAGCGAAACCTGACAGATGTTGAAATGGTCATGAACGAGAACGAGTTGATTGAAGAAGATGAGTATGAAGACAGCATAGACCTGAGACAAGACAGAAACGAAGAAAGAGATGAAGCCAGAGAAGAAGAACAACCAAGAAGACCAGGACTACGCAATCGTCAAAATATTCAGCTACCTGCCAAACTATCAGACTATGTCATGGGCTACCTCCGGGGAGGAAAGAGTGCGAACTTAGCCATGATTGGAGAAATCCAGGATATCTCTATTTCCAAAGCGTTGAAAGATGCCAAGTGGCTGAAAGCCATGACAGAAGAATTTGAATCCCTACAGAAGATGGAAACTTGGAAATTAGTGAAATGTCCGGAAGCAGTTCGACCCCTGACCTGCCGCTGGGTGTTACGAGAGAAGCCTGATGGGAGAATGAAAGCACGACTGGTAGCACGTGGCTTTGAGCAGGAAGAAGGAGTTGACTATTCAGAAACATTTAGTCCAGTAGCAAACCATGCTTCAATTAGACTGATTCTCAGTCATGCCGCTACTGAGAAGATGAAACTTGTTCCCTTTGATGTGAAGACAGCCTTCTTGCACGGAGACTTGGAGGAGAACTTGTACATGTATCAACCTGAAGGATTTGAAGATGGTACTGGCAGAGTCTGCAAACTAATGAAAAGCATATATGGACTAAAGCAAGCACCAAGAAAGTGGAATGAGAAAATGTCAGATTTTCTTGAGAAGAAACTTGGACTAGTGAACACCGACGATGACCCCTGCATTTACTATAACGAGAAGAGAACTTTGATGATGGCTCTTTTCGTCGACGACAGGCTCATCGTTGGATATAATGAAAAAGAAATCTTTGAAGTCTTGGATGTCATAAATCGGGAATTTGAAATCACTTACCAACGATCAGTTCAGAAGCAATTCACGTACCTAGGCATGGAAGTCAGAATAGAGAATGAAGGAATTTTTGTGAACCAGCCTGGATACACCAGAAAGATCATCAATCGTTTTCGGTTCGACACTTGCAACCCAAGTTCAACACCCATGGAGAAAGGAATGGTGGCAAACGTAGAAGTTCGAATCAACGACAGACCAGCGCCACCTACAACTCCATATCGAGAAGCAGTGGGAAGTCTACTCTACCTGGCTACAATATCCCGACCGGATATCTGCTACGCAGTGAACTACTTGAGCCGCTTCAACGGCAAAGCCATGCAGAGCAACTGGAAAATGGTGAAGAAGGTATTTCAGTATTTGAAGGGAACTCCAGACTATGGAATTTTCTTCAATGGAGACGACAAACTTGTGGCATATACAGATTCAGACTACGGTGGGGACACCGTAACAGGGCGCTCAACAAGTGGTGTTCTACTGTTGAGAGGAGGACCAATCATTTGGTACACACAGAAGCAGCGACTCGTTGCTACGTCAAAAGCCGAAGCAGAATACCGAGCAGCTGTCTCATCGATAGATGACATCAGCTGGATCAAGAGAATTGGACTGGAACTCGAAATTTTGAAGTCAGACAAACCAGTCACGCTGTTTGTTGACAACCAGTCAGCAATCCACATGCTGCACAATGCACACGAGGGGAAGACTACAAAAGGAAAGAAACATATAGAGATTCCACGCAAATTCATCCAGGAACACGTGGGCAAAACTGTTGCTCTCAAACATGTCGAGAGCTCCAAGCAACTTGCTGATATCCTGACCAAGCCCCTCAATAGAAAATTGTTTGAATCGCTTCGTTGCAAAATAATTAAGGAGGAGTGTTGAAATTTAATTATGTTTACAACTGACTATAACCTCTACTGTAAATCTAAGTTGGCAACAATGTGATCAAAAATGTATTTTACATTTATAACTTGGCAATTGTTTTAAACCAGAAGAAGGTGTACAGCTAATGGCGGAATGTATGTGTAAGATATTGTCTGTGAATTCTGAAGCCATCAGCCATCAAAATTGTATCTATATTGAATGTAGGGAAGTTTTTGATAATTCATAAACATGTGTTATGCTGTAGAGTCAAAAGGTATGATTTTGTCGACTTATCTAATATGTGTTTTTCAACTTGTATTTGAATGAGGTTATATGTTGTATGGAAGCACACCTTAAGTTTACAAAATGTTCATAATAACAGAAGAAGTTTGTAACTGAGAGTGTAAACCATTATTGTATTATTTCTTTATATGCCAGGCACCTTTTAATGATACTTGCTGTTTAATTTGATAAAAAAAGGACGTCATACATATTGAAACCGACTTGATCATTCATCCCTGCTCGGAGCATAAGAATTACAACAGTACTTTTATTTTTTAGATGTAAATTCTGACGTGTCCTATATCAAAAATGTATTGTATACATGTATTTGATCAAATGGAAGTAATAAAACTATCTATCTATCTATCTATCTACCTATCTATCTATCTATCTATCTATCTATCTATCTACCTATCTATCTATCTATCTATCTATTAGACACACACAGGTTAAAAATGAACTTCTGTACATCTCTTCTGATTCTACATACAGAAATACCAGTTTGGAGGAAATAATTTTGTCGCTCAATAAGAATGAACTTAACAATGTGTTAAAAAAAGCGTAATGTTTAATACTTACTATACCGTCTACCAGTTCCTCAGTAGAAAGAAGTTTTTCGTGCCTTAAGCGGATTAAAACATACTTAAGGAATTCAACATCCCAGGAGAGGCTGACTGCGCTGGCAACCATATCCCTAGAGAATTCACTGCTCAACGAATTGATGAATACAATGCCCTTTTGCGATGACATCATAGACAAGTTCGCTGCTTCAAAGGACCGAAGAATAGATTTAATATACAAGTAATTGACGTGACCTAATGTAAATAATATTTGCTCTTTTAGTTAATTTTATACTTATGTTGTGCTATTTAAAGTAAGTGTATGAAAAGAAACACAGCGGTTGATTTGTATGCCATTGTCTTCCCAAAGCATCACCTCGATACCAGATTTCCTACCAGCTAGATGACCCAACACACCTATTCAAAATGTATTAGTTAACTGTACACGAGCGTGTGTTGGGTTGCACCGAACTTTCACACCACGAGCCGCTGCTGAAATGTGGGATTATAACCATATTGATATTTGTACAGAAATTACGAGATTGGATATAGCAAAGATGGAAGGGAGTCTAATTTTAGACTAAGCCTCGTTGAATTACAACAACAACAACAACAACAACAACAACAAAACTAGTTTAAACATACCCCAAATTGTTAGTAAAGGAAATTGGGAGTATAGGCCAATCAAATAAGATCCAAAAAAGGTGTTTTGAGGAATTAATTTCCAGAAAGCCAGAAATCGTTTTAATACCTTCGTTTAGTCCTAAATGCGTGTAATCCGAGTTTGCACCATCCCAAGAGGTATGCATAACTTTTGGGACCCAAATAACCTCGAAATTTGTCTTCTTTTTTCAGTTTATGCTTGTAGCTAGAGAAAGGTACGTCGTACGGAAAATATCAATCAGTACAATATTAAAGAAGGTTAAATTCTGCGTCGAATGAACATCTAAAACTTGAAATGTGGTTTATTGGTACAGCCGAAATCAAAAGTTCAAAACTGGGAAAGTTTCTCATTTAGGTGCAAACTTAAATTTTGCCACTTCCCAAGACCACATATCTTCGGAATAGGTTCTCCTATTGAACCCTGATATCGTGAAAATAAAATCAGCTGTTTCATACTGTGACCATTTAGATGAGGACCACAGATTGTTTTTCTTAGAGAAACCACCTGTTTGAAGAACGCGCGGAGCTGAGGGATTTTGTTTCATCAAGTTAACGCTAGATGGAGAGAGCGTCGATATGAGAGGACTCATATGGTATTTTTACGAATTTCTATGTGAAGAGGTTGAACCACCAAAACATCGGGGGAACATGCAGTACTCATTACTGGGAAGATTATCGAAGAGATCAAGAGAATCCGTCGTTTGGATCAGAAGATATTGGAGTTGAAGAAGCCAGGCGCAAGGATTATTTTTCGCATCGGAGTGGCTGAAGGAAGTAGGCCGCACGCCACAGGTGAAGCAGCGAGGCGAGACGAGATAGCGACTAACACCGCGTGCTCAAGGTCTACGTGCTTGGCAGATATTTTGTGTTGAAAGATACCAGTCTTATAAGAGTTGGGAGGCAATCAGCGTATATGATGTGGGCCTTAAAACCCTGATATCATAAATAAGCTAGAGGGGCAAGCCATTGCTTTGGTGTGTGCAAAGTATTGGGGAATTCCTTACTCATCTAAGGAATATAGCCTATAAACTAGAAATGGTGCTAGCATGCTACGTAAACCACTCTTACGATTGTCAGTGTATCGTTCAAACAGCAAGGCCACAAGCAGATACCGTACGCGAGGATCGAAAGGTAAACAGTATTGGTTGAAACACGATTTCATACCCGGAGTTGATATTTTAGAACGGGAAGTGAACCAGTCGAGTTAGGAAGTTTTCTGTGGCACAAAGCTGCAAGTGTTAGCTTGGGACTCGAATACTTATAACATTATGTTGCCAGACATGCATCATAGTAGTTCGAAAATGGTAGATCGGACCGTCTCCATGAAGTGTTAAAAGAGCTGGAGGTAAGATGTCATGGGATTGTTGGGAACATCTTCCGGAATAATGGAGTATAGGCGAGTAGGTACTCGGAACATCTGTCCACTGGAAAGAACGTGTGCCAGCCGGCCTACATGGATTCTACAGCAGAAGGACTATTCCTACAAGATCTTCACGATGTAAGCCAACTTTATTATTAAGTAGCTAGTGTATTGCATTCTCAATTTCGACTATACTGTCTGCTAAGTAGGTTTACGCTTATGGATTTTTATTTCAAGACGTTATTGCACTTTTGAAGATTTATTAGCCGAGTTATTTCGAATGGATCTCTTTGATGGAAATCTAGTGCGTTTGGGATGTCAACCTGATACGCTTCGATATAGCAGTAGGCTAATGTGTGGAAGATATTTTACACCATTCCACGCCTAAACCTTATGTTAGGGGACTTTGAAATAATTTTTGGATTTGTTCATAATTAAATGGTTTATAATTAAATTTATTTTGTTTAAAATATTTTCTCGATTTTGTTAATAATTTCTTCTTTTGAATATGTTGATAGATGAGGAATGTGGATAGCCACATTACGTTTAAATATTATTCCTTGGGAATAATAGTTCGAAATTTTCTGTGAATTTATAAATTTTTATATTTGAATTTAAAATAAATGTAAAATATTTCCTCGTTGTAAATGAAGTTGAGATATGACATCGGAAGGCTGTATGACTGATAGTCAAGCCATAATGATAATAATTATATGTAAATGATTATATTGTTTGGAACATTTTCCAATAATAATAATAATAATAATAATAATAATAATAATAATAATTCTTGGTAACTCCGCCAGTGCCGGTCCCAAGCCCGGGACCTCATCACGCAAGTGTTGAGGAAGGAGGAGGGGAGGAGTAACACCTCGTTAAAAAACCTGGGCCCATCTGGCTCCGGATGGTAGCACCCTGTGAGGGCCCCTGCCTAGGGTTACTAGGTGAAAATTTTAAATCCAGACACGTCTGTGTGGTAACCACCGGTACTCTGGTCGGCGTCTGTTAGCTCTGTGAGCTCGGCTGTGATCCAATCTTCTGGAATTCAAAACTCCAGTCGTAATTCTGTGAGATCCCTTGGGGTTTCACCACCACAACTTGAACATAAATCAATTATCATGACAGAACGACGTGAACGAACACACTACCCTGGGCCCCAGTCAATAAAACTGGGTATTGTACCTGATCATCGGATTCCAAGGGATCAGGTATGTCATGAAGAGGAGAATTGCTTCTCAAAACCCTCAAAGCTAAGAGAATATTTTACGTGGGAACACTCAACGTAAACACACTCCTGAAACTAGGTAATGTGAAACAACTAACAAATATCATGGACACATTCTATATCAGAATACTAGCTATACAGGAAACGAGATTATCAGATGAGAATCACTTCGATTCGGGAAGTTACAGAATATACAAGGGGAAACCAGCCATAACTATTCCAGGAAGAAATCTCAAACTCTTCGGAACAGGTTTTGTAGTCCACAACTCAATATTGGACTCTGTATTTGATTTCACCTCAAAATCTGAAAAAAAATCCACACTTACGATACGTTCTGGTAACAAAGCGTATACAGTAATCAATGCTCATGCCCCCACAAATAACTACAATAACAAAAATCCACAAATGATAGAAGAATTCTGGGAAGACTTAGAAGAAATCACCAACAAAATCCCCACTAAGCATGTAAAATTATTGCTTGGTGATTTTAATGCACAATTAGGCCGCGAAAGAAAATTCAGAGGCACAACAGGAAAACACACAGCGCACCAGAGGACAAACAAGAATGGAGAGTATATGATAAACTTCTGTAGGAATTTTGACCTCAAAATCATGTCAACACAATTCCAGAAACCCTACAAGAAACTATGGACTTGGAAATCTCCAAACAGCGCCCTCGGAGAATTTCAGATAGACCACGTTGCGATATCTACAAAAAACACCAGAGAAGTTATGAATATACGAACGAGAAAGGTTTTTTCGAATCTGATCATCATCTACTACAAATCAAGGCTAAGTTTATACCAAACAGACAAACTAAGAGAACAACCAGAATTTTCAGAACAGACCCAGAGTATTTACAATTAAACAAGAAAAAAATAACACAAGGACTTAAGAAAATTGAGAGTAACAACTGGACGGACATGTCCGAAAACATGAAAGAACTGATAAAAATGGGGCAGCCCCCGAGGAAAAGGAAGCACAGATGGTGGAACGTGACATGTGACAGAGCCATAGAGGATAGAATACAAGCCTGGAAAAAATTTTACAGCCATAGAACACCCGAAAAATGGGAAGAATTCAACAAGATACAAAAAGACTCCTCGAGAATAATCCGCAGAGAAAAAAGAAACTACGATAACAACAGACTCAAGGAGATAGAAGAGGATTTTACCAAAAATAACACACGAAACTTCTATAGAACATTCAGAGAGAATATGACAGGATATCGACCACCGAGCTTATGCTTCAAAAGACAAGACGGAACACTGGAGACAAACCCGAAAAAGAACTGTACGATACTGGCACAATATTTTGACTCACTGCTTAACTGTGATAAACCAACACACAGATTACAGTTCGAAAAGCCAGAACCTAACATTGATTCCAAACCTCCAACACTTGAAGAAATCGTGGAAATAATAAAATCACTAAAGAACAATAGAGCGCCTGGAGAAGACGGATTGATTTCGGAAATCTGGAAATTAGACCACGAAAATGTTACACCAAAAATACACAAAATCATCGAAAACATCTGGGAAACAGGGAAGGTACCAGAAGAATGGAGGTCAGCTCTAATACACCCCCTCCACAAGAAGGGAGACAAAACGAACCCTAATAATTATAGAGGGATTTCACTATTACCCGTCGCATAAAAAATTTTCTCCAAAGCCCTGTTAAAACGGATAGAGCCTCAGATATACCCACAGATAGGAGAATACCAAGGTGTGTTCAGGAAGGGAAGATCGTGCAGTGAGCAGATTTGGTGCCTGAGAACAATACTAGCAACGAGAAAAACCAGGAACACAACAATCATATTCGTCGACTACAAAAAAGCGTACGACTCCATAGATAGAGAAACACTTTTTAACACATTAGAAGAAATGAAGGTCGACAATAAGTCCAGAAAACTAATCCAAGAAACATTAATAAATACAATATCCAAAGTTAAATTCATGGGAGAGATCTCGGAACCCTTCAAAATTAATACAGGAGTGCGATAAGGTGATGGTTTATCACCCATTCTATTCAACTCAGTTTTGGATAAAATAATCAAGACATGGGAAAAAGGAGTCAAAGGCATAAAAATGGCAAAACACCAGAAAAGGACAGTCAACATTAAGTGTCTGGCCTTTGCCGACGATGTAGCGATTATAACAAATAACAGAAAAGAAGCCAAAGAAGCTCTAGAGACGCTACATGAAATCTCTGCCAAAACAGGGTTACAAATCTCATACGAAAAAACACAGTTCATGGACTCAAAATCTACAGACAAGCACCCACTGGAAACCAAGTATGGAAAAATAACACAAGTGGAAAGTTTCAAATATCTAGGAGAGATTATACAGAAAACAGGACTGAACTTGGCATCCAATGAAGACAGGATCGCTAAATTGCAGAAAGCATACCGACTTACATGAAACCACTACAATAAAAAAAAAGTATTTCCGTCAACGCCAAATTACGACACTACCGTACAGTAGTCTTACCAGAGGCCTTATACGCTTCAGAAACGACAGCAATCAAGGGGCGAACGAAAATCAAGGAATTAGAAAAACAAGAGAGAAAAATTCTGAGAAAGATCTACGGGCCAGTTCAGAAAGAGGGAATATGGATGAAGAGACCGACAATAGAACTGTACAAACAGACAGAGACGATTACAAACAACATAAGGAAAAGAAGGGCAAAATTTTATGGACATATACATAGGATGACCGAAGACAGACTGACCAAGAAATTTTTAATATAGTTAGGAATAGCACACTAAAAACCAATTGGGTAAAGGAAACCATGGAAGACCTTAAGAAACTAAACATCTCTACAGAAGACATCGCAGACAGGAGCAAATACAGAGAAAAACTTAGACTACAGAAGTTTGAGCAAACTCCCAAAGAGAGACAACCAGCAAAGAGGTGGACAGAAGAGAGAAAGAGGAAACATAGTGTGTATATGAGAGGTTTTTGGGAAAAAAGAAGAAAGGTCCAGAATGAAACATGAAAATTGATTGTGTTGTAACGCTCTCCTTATGGGGAATTAACGAATAAATAAATAACTAAATAAATAAGTCTTGGTAATAATAACGGTTAATCATTGGAGGAAAAATGGATCGTAGTTGATATTATGGGAGTTGATTTTGAATGGATGGACATGCCGAAAGCGTGATCTTTGATATTGGGAACGGAAGGTCATTCATGTACGAATTTTTGTATAAAATGAGGAACTATGTATTGGAATTATGCGATAGTTTAACCGAGGTGTGTTGGGGCAGATTTTAAAAGTTTATTACACCTATGCGAAAGGCCGAGATATTTGAATTTTGTGAAGGAGCGCATGATCCCATGTGTTGGTTGATTAGAAGCCATTGAACACAGCCTGCGTAGCTGAGGGGTCGTTATAAAAATAAGATTATAATGGTCAAATGTGAAAATAAAATATGAATTAATAATGGATGTTTATAAAGTTGAGTTGAGGGTCAAATAATTGCTCCATGCTCAAATATGATTAGAATGAGGACAATGTAGTCGCTCATATGGGAAATTAGTGGCCGATCGTTGGCGAATTTCTACATTCCTAGACTGTTGAATAGTCACCCGCACGGTGTAGTCGTTTATATTTGAATAAGTTGATGTCTCGTCCTAGATTTGCTGAAGGCCTTACCGTGTCCTATTTAACGAATTGATAGCATGAGAGGCATTTTGTCTAGAGATTGGTTGGTGTATTGAAAATGTTTAAGCTGATAGCTGATTGAATTTATGGATCCATTAATTTTCGTCAAGTGCCAATGTGGATTATTCTAAATAATATTTTTTTTGCATGGAATTAAATTGAAAGGATTGACATAAATAATTGAATTACATGCAGTTTATCAAAGAAGTTAAATCGAAGCGATTAAATCAGAGGATTTATATTAAGTGAATTGGTGAATAAAATTTATTTTGGTGACATAGTGGAAATGTCAGAAGTTCAGTCGATGTTTAAATTTTGATAAATGCTGTCTTGGGGTTTTTGTTTTTTTGATTTCACACCGTTTTGGGAGTGTGATTTCCCTGAATTAAGTGGAAGATGTGTGAATTTTCCCGCAGAGGTTGAAACATTTCAGGGAAAATTTGATTCAAGTGATACTCTTGTAAATATAAAAATCATGGTGTCAGGATGGACTGATATTTTCCTGCACATAAGTGATAATTGTACAGTTTAAATAATTCAGTGAAGCAGATGCTGAGATGGACTAATGATTTTCTCAGACATCAGTAATTAATTTTGAGAATAGTGAATTTACTTTTGATAGAGGCTAAAATTACTTTATTTTGTGCGTTATAAATTTGTATGTAGACAAGGGACCAAGGGGGTGCGTAGGATGTCTTTATTTTCAGGTCTGGAATTTTAGATTTCTCCCTTGGGGATTATTGTATTCAAATAGGACCAGCAGACAGTTAAATTAAACTGAGGTATTTTAAGAAATTGGTGTTATTCACAAATTATTTGCACTACCTTCCATCCTTTATGGAGTGTGAATTTCGATATCCGTCCGGCTGATTTTTGATTAGAAGCTTTTGCTTTGCTATACTCAGTTTGACCCCAAGATTGTTTTTTTGAGTCTTATGCTCGGCGGATGTTGAAATTCATACTCGTGTGCACGTGGGACTTCGGTCAAACGGTAACAATACAAAGTTGTGATACCTACTCGACCAAAATGTACGAAACAGCTGATTTTTCATCAGAAGTTCTGACAAGTTTTGGTCTGGTGTATTCACTGATCAGACGATTGAGCAGATGGTAATGAGGTCTCTGAAAGCTCAAGGTGGGATGTCTCATGGACGAGGCATAACGGACAGTACTCTGGTGACTTTGGTTGCCACAATTCATACCATCATCATGGAAATTGCGGTACAAGTGGAAGACTTTTGTCGCGTGACGTATGGTACTTCAGAGCAGCACGTGGACGGTAGGTTTTCAAGGGTACAGAGGGACGATGCAGGCGTTGTGATCCTTCTTGACTGGTTTTCTACTCACAATCCCATCCCAACTTGATAATTTGTGATGTCCATTAGCACAGGAGTAACTGGCGGTATGAAAATTGACTGCCATGAAGCGTTTGAAAAAGGGATTCATTGTATTGCTAAGATTATTGGCAACGACTTCAGTAATCTCAAATTTCAACGAAAAACAGAGTGGTTCCTCTTAAAGCATTCAACACGAAAGTCAGGATTCACGGCGATGATATACAGTACTAGTAAATCCAGTTACACTTTTCCGACGCATAACACTTCTAAAAAATTCTGAGGAACAGATCAAACATTATTATTTGTCGCGGCGGGGAAGATCGTTATCCGGGCACTGTTTTGTAGCACTAAAGTTTGTAGAATGATTATAATTTGTCACTATTGCAATATGTATAGGTACATTGAGTTACACTTTGACGGGTTTTTAGCGTAATGGAGTCTTGATGTTGCAGTTAATAATTCAATTTGAATTGGAGTTGTGCAATAATTTGACGTTATTGAGTACAGTTTTTCACAGTTTAGAGTCTATTTCGAATGGAAATTTCCAGAGATGTAATTACAGTTGAATGAGGCAGTAGAAATCCTACGGAGGAAAAAGACAGCTATAAGTTTTAGCAGAATCCCACGTTGCAGGGAAGGTATTCCCTTATTTAGTACAAGAAATGCTAGATTTCATGACTTTAGTAGCGAGCCTAGTTGGCTAAGAATGACAATTCGCGCGTGGGGCAGTTATTGCACAAGATTGTGAAAATCAAAATACTGCCTATAAAATCCATTAAAGCTTTTCTGTTTGGATTAAAACCCTATTAAATCATGGTTAAAATCACTTGAAGGTAGGTACTTAGCATGATGTTTCCTGCAGCCGTTAGATCCAACTTTAGAACATGGCGTCGATTTGAAATTACCGCATTTGGAGAGGAGGCAAGCCTCTGAGAGAGGACTGAACTTTTCACGTAGCCGACTAGACAAGAAGTGAGCGAGAAATTTTGAACCCACAGGGAGCATGAGAAAGCGGGCTGGGAGGGGGAAACAAAGAGAATAAAAACAGAGTGGGTAACTTGATAAAATAAAACACTCTACATAATGCAATTTGATTCATAGAATAGTCTTTTAGGAGATTGCAGTTAATGACAATGACGACATCCGCTTGAGTGGTTTGGAACCATTCTTGAAATTGCTGAATCCAAAACTTTGACAGGTTGCCGCGTGGAGCGCTGTTAAAATTAGCAGGGAAACACAACTGAACCAGACTTACATACAAATAAGTACATATTCAAAGAAAAGGGAATACATAAAGGTTCACTGTTGGTGTCTGCGAGATAGGAAATAAAATAACTAATGAAAAGAGAAAAGCAAAGAGCAGCGTCTACTAACTCTAACTAAACGTGTATTCCAAGAAATATACCAGAAGGCCAGCATGTGACTGTGCCACCTTGTTTTCTGGTGGTTAGGAGAGACGGCGTTTAACCTTGTCTCTCTTCTCCGCCGGCTTTTCTATCGTTTTAGACGGGCTGGTAGATGCTCCAGCCCTGTTCTGCGAAGGTTTCTTATCCAAGTGAGTCGGAGAAGGTTTCTTCGCTGACTTTTACAGAGACGTAGCCTTCTCCGATAGCGCCTGTTTAGATGGTATTTTAGGTACTTGGATTAGGTATTATAATATAATAATAAATTATATTTGATGCTGGCGACTAGGAAAACTTTTATTTTCTCTTGCAATCTTTTAATGCCAACAGAAAGCAAAGCACACAAAACTAGCACAGAGTATAGAAACACTCAAAGAACTCTAAGTTCTCCAAAGAGCTCTTCGCTCATGGCCTCCACACACTCCCTCCCCAGTGGTAACGCTAAGGAAGCGACGAGGGAATGTCACTCGTCTGCCAACTCTTGTGGTGACACTGGGACGAGGCTCAGGATGTTTAAGAGGAGTAGCTGGATCCGGAGGTGGAGATGTTGCGGCAGTGTCCGTTGTCAACATTGATTGGGGTTCCTTAAGAAGGAATGCTGGCTTAAGTCGATCTATGGACACTGTTTGTGAGCCTGAAGGAGTCTCGATATTGAAATGTTTGTTATTCCTTGACTGCACACGATATGGTCCATTGTATACTGGTTGCAGGGGGCGTCGGTATCCATCCTGCCGAATAAACACGTATTCACACTTCATTAGTTCTGGGTGAACAAATATCTTGTTGCCAGAGTGGTGCTCTGATTGCACAGGTTGAAGTGTCCTGATTTTGTCTTTCAGCTTGTATAAGAAAGTTGGAATATCTTCGGTATTCGAAGGTCCATTGAAGAAGTCTGAAGGTAGTTTAATTGGAGTTCCATAGGTCATCTCTGCTGGAGTTGTGTTGTGATTGGGGATGATGTAGGATCTCAGTCCTAGCAGAACTAATGGAAGTTTGGGGACCCAGCCGCTTGTTAGGTGAGCTTTCGGAGATGAAAGCAATTGCCGATGCCAGCGTTCGATCATCCCGTTTGCTTCCGGGTGGTATGCTGTAGTTTTGATATGTTGGATGCCAAGTGATTGCGTGAGGCATCAGAAGAGTTCACAGTCAAATTGTCGTCCACGATCAGTAGTGATTGTATTGGGAACTCCGAAGCTGGCAATCCAGTTTAAGAGTACGGTGGATGCAATTGTTTCTGCGGTAATGTCTTTTATTGGAACTGCTTCAGGCCGCCGTGAGAACCGGTCGATCATGGTGAGTACATATGAGTAACCTTGGGATGATGGAAGAGGTCCAACAATGTCAATGTTGACATGGCTGAATCGTTCTGTGACTTGCTCATATAGGCCGATTGCGCTGTGTGTATGACGCCAGACTTTTGCTCGCTGGCAAGGGACGCATGATGATGCCCATAACTTGATATCCTTTTTCATCGACGGCCATACGTATCGTTGTTGGATGAGTTTGATCGATCCTTTTACCCCAGGATGTGACAGGTTGTGGATGGACTCAAATATGCGATGACGAAATGCAGTAGGGATGATTGGTCTGAGCTTGCCGATGGAATTGTCACAGATAAGTTCATGGTTATTGGGTAAAGGAAACACCTGGAATTTCAGAGAACATGCGCTTGATTGCTGCGATGTTTCATTTCCTCATCTGTAGCTTGAGCTTTGGCAATCTCCTCCGTAGTAAAGCGTAAAGGAATACTGATGGAAGAAATTCGAGAACAAGCGTCAGCAGCCGAGTTATTTGTTCCTTCCACATACCTAATGTCAGTAGTGAACTGCCCTATAAAGCTCATGTGGCGTAGTTGCCGAGGGGTAGCTTTGTCGTGTCGTTGATTAAACATAAATGTCAAAGGTTTATGATCCGTGTAGATTGGGAATTCTCTACCTTCTAGCAATGTTTGAAATGTTTAACAGCTGAATACACAGCAAGAAGTTCTCTGCCATAAGTCGAGTAGTTCTTCTGTGTGTCGCTGAGTTTCTTTGAAAAGAACTATAAGGGTTGGAGAATATCTCCTCTAACTTGGTGAAGTGAAGCACCCGTAGCAAATTCTGAAGCGTCGACCATCAAAACCAAGGGTAGTTCATAGGAAGGATGTGCGAGAAGAACTGCATTAACAAGACTGGTCTTCAAATCTGAGTATATCGTGCGAAGTTCATTTGTCCAAGTAATTTTTCTTTTGTCGTTCTTCTTTGCTCCGTGAGTGATGTCAAAGAGTTTAGCCTGCATATTGGCTGCATGAGGAAGTGCTCGACGATAGATGTTGATTAGTCCTAAGAAACGACCCAAGTCTTGGATTGTTTCCGGGAGAGAATAGTCTTTGATTGTTTGTACGCGACCTGACAATGGAAGGATACCATTGGCAGAGATCAGGTAACCAAAAATTGGCACTTCTGTCACTCCAAAGATGCATTTGCTAATATTGATGTTAATATTGAACTGACTGAGGCGCTCAAATAATAAATACAGGTGCCGTTTATGTTCATCTTCACTGGAGGAAGCTATGAGTATATCATCGATGTAGCAGTAGGTGAAATCAAAATCTCGTAGAATGTTATCCATATATCTCTGAAAGGTCTGTGCTGCATTGCGTAATCCAAACGGTAGGGAAACAATTTCAAACAGTCTGAAGGGGGTTATTACTGCAGTCTTCGGAATATCGTCAGGATGAACTGGTATATGATGGTAAGCGCGTAGATCGATCTTGGAAAATACTTTTCTTCCATCCAGCTGACTGTTGAAGTCTTGTATATTGGGTATTGGGTAGCGATCAGGTTGAATGATGTTGTTCAATGCCCGATAATCACTACAAGGACGCCAAGATCCATCTCATTTGAGTACAAGGTGGAGAGGACTTGCCCAACAGCTGTTCCAAGGTCGACAGATTCCCATATCGATCATCTGCTGAAATTCTGCCTTGGCGGCTGCAAGTTTCTTTGGTGGTAATCGCCGTGCCTTAGCTGAAACTGGATGTCCAGTTGTTATGATGGGGTGCATCACACTGGAATGAGGACTTGAAAAATTGATTCGTTCTTTCAGGAGATCAGGGAACTCTTTGATAATTTCGTCATACTTTTGATCTGGAGGGATGGTATGGAGTGATTCGATCACTTCTGTTTTGATCAAGGTAGCTGGTGAGGAGAGGTTAGTCGTACTGTCTATGACACATCTGTTTTTCAGGTCGATTAGCAGGTTGAAATTGTGGATAAAATTAGCACCAATTATAGGTGTTTGTACTTCTGCTATCAGAAAATTCCAACAGAAATGTCTGCGTAAACCTAAATCTAGTTTGAGAAGTCGCTCGCCATATGTTTTGATTGGACTGCCATTGGCGGCATACAGTTGCCTTTTTGACACTTGCCCTTGTTCCTTGAATGAAGTAGGGAGTACGGAGATATCAACTCCTGAATCTATGAGGAATTTGTAGCCAGTTGCTCTATCTCCAAACTTAAAATGATACCAGCAAAATGACTTGTTTGGGTTATATATTCTTGTTGGTGTTTGGGAACGTGACCTTGAGTCTCGCGATCTAGAATGAGATCTAGTACTCAGTTCGTTCACACTTAAAGTTAACTGAGAAATCTGCGCTTCAAGGCATGAAAGTCAGTCTGTTTCTAAGTTGAGGTTAGGTTGGTCTCTAAAACTCTGCTGCGTGGCTTGGGTACTGTATATGTTGTGTGTGGGAGCTGAAAATTCCATTATTCTGTCGGCCATTATTGCCAAATTGTCCAACATATCACTACTTGACGCTAATATAGAACGCACATTGACGGGTAGCCGCTGGATGAATATCGTGCGTAAGAAATCGTCCTTAACTTGCGTTCCAGTCAAATTTCTTATTTCCCTGAGCAATTTGGACGGTTTCTTGTCTCCTAAGTCTAATTTCGTCAGAAGCTTGTTAACCTTACGTCCCCGAACGTCTTCGAACTCTTGAACAAGCCGTTTTTTCAAGTCGGAGAAAGGCGTATTGGACAAGGGCTTGCACAGAAAATCAGATATTAATTCAGCTACATCGGTATCTAACGCACCTAGCACATGCTTAAACTTGGTAAGTTCGGCCGTTATCCCTGCTATAGCAAACTGCGCTTCTATTTGCATGGCCCAAACCTTGACGTTTTTGCTCCAGATAGGAGGAATTTTTACTGCGACACGGGCTATCTCCGCGTCGTTTTGAGACACTGGTCGTATCTGTAATGACTGACCTGGTATTTCTTCTCCGTTGCACGACATCACGTCGGAGTTACCAATTTAGGTACTTGGATTAGGTATTCTAATATAATAATAAATTATATTTGATGCTGGCGACTAGGAAAACTTTTATTTTCTCTTGCAATCTTTTAATGCCAACAGAAAGTAAAGCACAGAGTAAAGAAGCAATCATAGAACTCTAAGTTCTCCAAAGAGCTCTTCGCTCATGGCCTCCAAAGTATAACAGTCGCATTAGAATTGGGGCCGAAGGAGGTCCCGGCTCCTTCTTCGGGCTCGGTTTTCTTGCGGTTGGTTTATTTGGTGCTATCGAACTGACATTTAGTGTTACTGTGAAGGGTATCACTTGAGGTGCGTTGACTGCAGGTTTTATCGCTGGAATGGAGACAGGTGCATACGTGGCAGATATTTGAGGAGCATTCTT
Source organism: Meconema thalassinum (assembly GCA_946902985.2). Lineage (NCBI taxonomy): Eukaryota > Metazoa > Arthropoda > Insecta > Orthoptera > Tettigoniidae > Meconema > Meconema thalassinum. The sequence continues at coordinate 936,643,900 of OX336390.1, forward strand.
TTCACGAAACTTCTTTCTAGCATCGTGATATGAAAGTCCTTCCAATGTCTTCAGCTCCTGAATCTTGGATTCCTCGGTGGATTCTGGACAATCCTTCGATTCAGGAGCGTGGAAGCTCGAGCAGTTGGTGCACACAGGTGGAGGTGTGCACTTTTCATCTTCGTGAACAGCCTTCCCGCAATCTTTGCACACAGGTTTTGATGTGCAGCGGGAAGACACGTGCCCGAACTTCTGACACTGGTAGCATCGCATCGGTGGTGGAATGCAATCTCTGACATCGCAGAGATAGGATGTCACTTTAACCTGCTTAGGTACAACGGACCCCTCGAAATGGAGTAAAAAGGCGCCCGTGTCAAGGTTGTCTTCACCGATCTTCCTCGTGATACGTCGGATTTTAGTGACCCCACGTTTCTTCAAATTACTTAACAGTTCATCATCTAAATTCGGAATGAGATCGCGATGGTTGATAACTCCAAGGATCTCGTTCAGCGTCGAGTGCTTTTCGATCTTCACTGGGATTGAACCAAAATGGTCGCATTTCAGGAACTTTGAGGCTTGATCACCACCAGTGGTCTTCAATAAAAGCTGACCGTTGCTTAGCTTTTGGATCCCGTCAAGGTCACCGAATTTATCTTCGATTTCCTCAGAAAACACGATAGATTTCACCTGGTGAAATATACCCCCGTCAGTTCTGGTAGCTACCGGATAACGAGGAGCATTATCAACCGCAAACCTTTTCAAAAATGCTTCATCCCATGGTGTATATACCTTGGAATGATTTCCAACTTCAAGAGACGGCTTTTTAAGGGTGCCACCCTTTAGAGTATTCCGTGAGTGCTTCAGCATCCCGGTAAAAATCCTTCCCGAATACTGGCCACTCCGAACGGGGGGCATCACTGTGGGCGTCACACATCCAAGGCAATACCTACGTGGCATAGCAGATATTGCACGGGGTCCCAGTACCTCGAACAGGCACTTACCCCTTGGCTTGCCATGGTGAGTGAGTGGATAGTGTGTCTGTCTACTAACCCCAAGATTGCAGGTTCGCTCCTGGCCGTGGTAAGTGAATTCTGAAAGAAGGCAAAAATACGACACGCATATCATACGATGTAGGCATGTCAAAGAACCCATTTGAATTCAGTAGGCCGTGTTCATAATGGCAAAATTAATCTCGGGAGTTTCCGCCAACACAAAGTTCCTCATTTCTCTACTAGAAAGCGCTGTAGTGTTCAAGGAGCTTAGATATCTAACCTCCTTGACTTTCATAGTGATTCAAGGAACAACGAAATTTGGCATGCAAGCTACCCTCTGGGTTGCAAATAATAAAGCTTGCACCCGGCACCTAGGCCATACGGTATTATTATTATTATTATTATTATTATTATTATTATTATTATTATTATTATTATTATACACAGTGATTTGTACAGTTCTTCAGTATTCCGCCATGCAGCGACCTTCGTTGTAAGGCGGATACTACTGAAAGAGTACATGGCGCACCCACCTGACGGGATGGGGCATACCGTCTAGGCTTTCTGGTCAGATGGACAAGTTGGTGGCCCTCCCTTAACAACATGCATGTTTATTTCTATGGGTCAATCCAGAACTGGGACCGGAAATTCGAAATAGACCTATAAAATGCCCCCTCTTAGGCACCTTTTATGACAGGCAGGGAATACCGTGGAATGAATTCTGCCCTCCCCATCGAAAGGGGTCTTCACAAATCAAAAACTGGCAAGTAATTCGGCCATGTCGACCCTATTAGTCACCTCCTACGACAGGCAGGGCATATCGTGGGGGTATTTTAACCCGCACCCACACGGGGAGGGAAACGATAAACTTTCATGAGAGTGGGTTGAGTCTTCTTGAATAGAAACATCCTGTCGGTGTTGGCAATCCTTCCTTAGGCTGTGGTCGCCTGAGTCTTCAGCGATACAATGGGATTGAATGAAGCTTTCATAACCACGCCCCCCAACCCTGTTTGATAGGAAGGAATGGGTCTGTTAAGGCCAAGGCGCAGCCTAACGGCTCTACTACCCATCTGAAGAACATATTTTTATCAACCGCTCCAAATATATTGACTCGTGACTGAATAGTTTGAGTGAAATTTATAAATGTGCCTAATTAATATATTGTATCCAAACTCCAACTTAAGTTTGGGTGGCCCAGCTCATCACCGCAATCCGTAGCGTAGGTTCGGTAAAACACGAAATAAAAATCTCGAACGATCAAAACAAGTTCAGGTAAAATAATCCGGGAGAACGAGATCTAAATGATTCCAGGGCGTGAATTGAAACTGAGTTCATGGGTTAAAAATCCCGAAATTATTTTTGATAATCGTGCAAGTTACGTTGCGAAGATTGCACAAAATAAGATAAAAACATTCTGCATTTTATTGTGGATGCGCTGGTTACACATAATAAAAAATAAAGACAACTCCTATTCCTACACTCGGAGATCATCTAAGTTATGACTTACAGCGCAAAAGCAAAATGAATTATTAATTGTAGAAAATTATATAATGGGGACCAAATCTCCTCGCGTCCTGTCTTTCGAGATAATAAAACTTACGGAGATCCATCCTATCATGACTTCATTTCATTTAAATTTTAATGCACACTTGTATTCTAAACTCATCTCTTATTATAGAGTTCGTGTTTGAGATGGAACCACAAAATACTCAAAATTAAAAATAAAATAAAAACACTAGATCCCTTCTAGCTAATCAGTTGGTTTGATATAATGGATGTTCATGCTTATTTCCTAAATTATTTACATGTTGTTCACACTTCATTCGCTTTGAATGTCTTTCATTTGAGTGGTTGTGGGCAAGAACATGGTAACCCACATATCACAACTTTTGGAGATAAAATAGCGTCCGTACAGCTCCATATTTCTCCCATCTAATTTCCAAGTAGTTGCTCTCTATCCTCAACAGATGGCATGCTACACCAGCTTAGTTAACCCACATTGGTCTACATTTGAAAACAAAAGTTGGTAATCAACAAACCAAGATGGAGGCAATGAGTGAAACATGTGCTTATTCTGGCATGAAAAGAAGCAATAAGCCGAGGTTCCAATTTAATCCAGAAGATTTAAATATTAGTGACGTGTTGATTGAGGACTCTGGAAGTGAATATAATCCTTGTAGTGAAGAAGATGATTCAGAAAATAGTGATGTAGAAGAGGTAAATACTGCCTAGCTTCACTGGCATAAGTGATGAGGGTTACCATTTTTTGTTTCTCAAAATGTAATATATATTCTGTGAAGTATATATTTTAGAACAAGTGTATATTAATTAGTGCCAAATGATGGACGCTCAGTGTAGAATTAATACAAATTATAATATCTTACTTGATAATAAGGAGCACGATTGTTGTGTGGGATACCAAGTTATGCATCCTAGAAAGTGGTACTTCAGTGGGTTAGTAGTGTACCCGTTCCACTAAGGTATGCGATGACCCAGCTGACATAGCATCGCATATCAAGTGTCCCGGAACAGAGGAGTATAGAAAACAAAAATCAAACAAGGAATGTGTTGGAGATCCAGTTGAAATTAAAACAAAAACAGCTGTGGGTAGCACGAGACAAAGTGTCCCTGGGTCGCTTACGGGCTTAAATTAATAATAATGCAAAGAAAAGGGTGCCATCAACCTGGATTCCTAACAAACCACATCCATCCTGGTGAAGCCTTAATATGGCACAGGAAAAGGACTGGGAAAAACACATCATCACGAGATGATTTAAAATCAAACAAAGGAAAGTTTATTAAACTTTGGCGAGACAAGACATGAAATAGAAAAATCTTGCCTAGGATAATGGTAGATAAATAGTTATGCTGCAAGAGTTCATGTTCAAGTCTAACCATTTCCATCCTGACTAACACATATTTTTGTTCACATGCTCAAAGGAAACAACTAAAAGTTTATCTTGGTTTCTCAGGGTCATCGAAGCACTTTATCACACGTCACTGATTCATATTTGAACCCTGAGACCTATCATAATTAATATATTAACATCATGCATGTGAACTTTGAAGATTTATAATAGCATCGCACATATTTATATTTAAATCGTATTAACCATTCATTAAATGATAGAATATCTTGGTTTTCCAACATCATTGGAATCAATAAAGTTTGTAATTATTTATCATGAATTCAAAATTATCTACAAAACACTTCTAAATTATCTGATCCACATATTCAGATTTATTCATAATCAATTCAAATTAACATGTAATTATCTGTCACTTTAATCACAAATCATCCTAATCACTTAATTATTTTAATCATTAATCATAATTAATTTATTCATCATATTAATTGTTTAATCATTTTTAATCAATCATGACTCTAATCAGTCATTATTTCAAATATTTAACCATCAATAATTATTTATATTCATCTTAATCATTCTGATAAAAATCATCAATAATCATCCTATAAAAATATTTACAATTATCTTAATCATTTATTCTAATCATCTGGTGTTTCAAACGCATTGAAAATTATTAACAAAATGTCATATCAACTATTACTCAATCAGCTGTTCACTCGAATTCAGAAAATTATCATCATGTCAGATCAGCTGTTCCAATATCATTCAGAGTAATATTTAACCATTTATTATCAAAGCAACTTGGATTATTTTAAATATCCAGAATAACAACTGGGATCAAGTAGAAGTGTCGTCGGCTTCTATAATACTGATTAGAATGTATTGCCAGACTTTATTATACTCGTATACTTTGATGGTTGAGCCTATACTTCACTCAATTGCCATAGAAAAGAATTATTATTGCCATAAATTCTTCACATTGGATACTATTATCCACTAGTGACTACTTGAATTAATACTTCATAAACCACTTCATCAATTCACAATTGAACATCACCATTTTTCCATAAATTCGCCATAAATTATTCAGCGCATAGCATGAAATAAGAACAAGACTGGGTTTGCACTAACCTTCAGTCAACAACATATACATCAAAGTGGTAACCTCACAAACTGTGGCAATTTCTACACAAAATACTTGCCAAATACCTCAAGACAATGTATTTAATAATCACCATCAAACTGTAAAACTGGCTTCAGACCTCAATAAAGTCGACCCATAAAAAACTATGGTCACAACGATTGCGTTTGACAATCTCTTAAATAACGTGTAAATCACTGAAATAATTATTTATAAAATCCAAGTATTAATTAAATTCAAAGGTAGTATAACTCTGTACAAATTGCTGAAATCTGTGTTAATAAACACCATCTGTGGTTATACCAAAATGTACTGATTATTGCTGTTTTATTTCTACCTGTGATCATCATCATCATGAACCGGCTCCAGTTTCCCGGGTGCGGTGAACGAGCGCTCTCCATTTCGTTCTCTCCGAGAATGTCTCCCCCTCCACGACCTGCTGCAAATCCAGACCTCTCCCTGCAAGATCATTTCTAACCTGGTCGATCCATCTCTTCCTCGGTCGACCTCTTGGTCTCTTGCCTTTCAGTTCTTTCTCTAACCACATTCTAGCTGTTTTTGTGTGTCCATTCTTTTGAGATGACCGAACCATTTCAGCCTGGCTTCAACACAGATCTCATTAAGAGATTATTCTACTTGAAAAAGATGGCGTATCTCACCATTTTTTATTTTGTCCCTCCTTGTCTTTTGAATCATAGTTCTTAAAAACTTCATCTCCACCGCCTGTAGTTTGCTGGTATTTCTCTTGGATTGGGTACAGGTTTCTAAGCTATATGTAGTAACAGGTTCAAAGAAGCTCTTGTAGAGTATTAGTTTTGATCTAAAAGGAACTTGCTAATCCCAAAGAAGCCCTCTCACGAGATGATAAAATTGCGCTCCATGTTGAACTCTACTAGTGATTTCTGCAGATGGTTGGTTATCTGTCGACACTACACTGCCAAGGTAACAGAACTGATGTACCTGTTCTAACTTTGTTCCATTCAGAGCGATGTCAGTACAGATGTTTTGTCGACTAACGGGCATCACTACAGTTTTGGACTTGCTTATATTCAGACCAAATTGCTTGAATAAAGCATTCCAATCATTCAGCTTCTGTTGTATTTCAGCCTCATCTTCACCCCATATTAAAACATCAACTGCAAATGCTAAAGCTTTAAACTCAGAGGCCTGATTGAGTCTCTTAACTCTCTTCATTATTTCATCCATTACAGTAATGAATAAAAGGGGTGATAGAGCGCTGCATTGCCGTACATCCTGCTTAGTCTCGAACCACACTGAATAGCCATCACCTATTTGGACACAACTCTGGCAGTGTTCATATAGCATCTTAACTTTATTTATTAAAGCACATGGTATTGATCTAGTTTGAAGGCATTCCCAGATTGTATTTCTCCGTACCGGTACACTGTCGTAAGCTTTCTCAATATCTAGAAAAATGAAGCTTATGTCTTTTCCTTTTTCCCAGTGCTTCTCCATAATCATTTTGACAGAAAATATCAGATCTGTTATTGCCCTGTTCGGTCTGAAACCGTACTGCTCTTCTTCAAGCTGTGATTCAATTATAATTCTTAATCTGTGTTCTATGATTCGTTCCATTATTTTCAGGCCATGAGATAGAACTTGATAGAAGAGTAATTCCCCTGTAGTTGCTAGGTTTCCGTCTGTCTCCTTTCTTAAATAGAGGGACGATAACACTTTTGGTCCAGTCTGTTGGTATTTTTTCTTCTTTCCAAATAGTGTTTAGGACTCTAAACAACCACTGTAATTCTTGTACTCCAGCTGCCTTGATCATGTCAGTACTTACATCATTAATGTCTGTTGCCCTAGCTTTTTTCATGTTCGTTAGGGTATTTTCCACTTCCATCCATGTTAGAGGGTACTCCATATCTGGGATGGTTTCTTCTATTTTAGTCTCCTCTTATTTGGTATTTGAATTTTGATCATTATATAATTTTTCGAAATACTGTCCCATCTCATCTCGAATCTCCTTCTCATTCCATGTGATGCTTCCATCTTCCTTCTCCACAACCTTTATTGGTTCTTAGCTGTTTTTCTTACTCCTCACCACTTGATATAATAGCTTCATGTTGTTCCTGCAGTCTTCTTCTAGTTTCTGTGTGAATTCTGTCCAGTATTTCTCTTTTTCTGCAGAAATGATTCTTTTCACCTTAAGTTTCAGGTCCCTGTACAGCTGACTGAGTTCTTGAAATTTCCCTTCTTTCTGACTTTCTCTGTCCCTTAGTTTCCTCACTTCATTTCTCTCTTTTAGTGCTCTTCGGACAGTTTCATTTCACCATGGGGTTTCTCTCTCTCTTACGCTGCTGCTTGTTTGCCAACAATAGTTAGTGCAGTATCTACCAGGATTTTCTTAAATCCAAGCCATTCTTCTTCAGCTGATCCAGTCTCATATTTAGGCAGTTGGTATCTAATCTTCATCTGGTATTCAGACCTCTTATCTGGAATACCAAATCCCAAACTTTTATCCTGGGTTTACGTTTGGTATTCGCCTTTCTTATCAGGATGTATCCTAGGATGGCTACTAGTAACCTGTGGTCACTATCCAAACTTTCTCCTGGCAGTATTTTCACAACTCTAATAAATGCTCCAGCTTCTTTATCTGCAATAATATAGTCAATAACAGATTTCTGTTCTCCATTCCAGCTGTGTCGTGTGATCTTATGGCTCAGCTGTTTTGATACCAGGTGTTCTTAATAACCAGATTATTTCTTAAGCAGAAGTCAAGAAGGCATTCCCCCTCTTGGTTTCGATTTACATATCCATGGGGACCCATCACTCTCTCATATCCTGTCCTATCATTTCCCACATGATCATTTAAATCACCCATAACAAGAATGTTATGTTGTTCTACGTGGTCTTCTAATTCTTGAAGGAAGTCATCTTTCTCTTCCTGACTACACCCAACCTGTGGAGTATAAACCTGGACAAAGGTCAGTGTGTTCTTGTCGATTTTTTGATGTAGCTTGATAACTCGTTCATTTACAAATTCTACATCAAATACAGCGTCGATGTTCTTGCTGATAACAAACGCCACTCCATTCCTTGAGGCCGTCTTATTTCCTTTCCTCAGCAATTTAGTTCCTTTCCCCTTCCACTTTGTTTCGCTCAGTCCAAAGACCTCAATCTTCCTTCTTTCCATGAGATCTACGGGCTCCTCACATTTGGCGGTCAGGGTAATGGTATTTAATGTTGCTATTTTGAATTTATTGTTCCTCCGTCCAGTAATTTTCTTCTTTGAATATTTCTGATATAGTCATATTCATGTTAGAAGAAATAACCACTTCAAAATCCTTGGTCAAGGTAAAATTTAATCATTAGAAAAAGTAAACTGACTGTTCTCAAAGATGGAACATCACCACAAAATCAATTTGATCTATCACAAGAATCACGAAGTGTGACTCTGATTACATTTATTTTTACCATATTTAATAAAGATCAACCAATATGTGACTTGTTAATTGTTGTTTAATTCACTAACAATCCATATAGCATCCCAATGATAAAATGAGTGTTCTAGTACAGGTTAGACGTTTACCGCCACGCAATTGCTCTAGGCAAAAGGCCCTGTAACGATGGCTACATGATATTTCCCTAGTACAGGTGAGACGTTTAACGCCACACGATTGCTCTAGGCAAAAGGCCCTGTAACGATGGCTAAGTGATATTTCCCTAGTACAGGTGAGACGTTTAACGCCACACGATTGCTCTAGGCAAAATGCTCTGTAACGATGGCTAGGTGATAGAATGCATAGGATTGGAATCAACAACAACTATACTGACAAATATTAATGACACTGTCCGCTAAGCGACTTAAATTCAATAGTTCAAATGATTCAATCAAAAAATGACTTATCCCTAATATCAAACTCCACACATCCACTAGAATGTGGAAAAAAATCAAATACCAGATTGCAGGCATCGATTCCCGCAAATACTCGATCAAGGAAAAAATATTATCAAAAAACATACAACAGTACAACTCGACGTAAAAATTTTCAAAATCTAAACTCAATAAACTAGGTGCATTGCACAGATCAGTGAAATGCCCCCTTAAATTATCATGACATCCATCATGTATCTGCGAATTCATATTGATAATTTTCAAAATATTATTAACGATGCTTGAAAAAATCATAAAGATATACCAGTGTGCTCATGACCATGTAAATTCATATCATATTATTCAAGTAAACGCTCACGTCATATTCCAGATGACCTGAATATTCATTCTAGAGATCGACGATAATCTTCATATTCGTGATTATTTCTCGCAAGATCGACGATTTCTTCATCCTGGATCCTGGATCAGTATTCTTCTCTCCCCAATGTAGATCTCGGGATCGTCACTCTCCTGGGTAGAACTCGGAACCGTCACTCTGCTCCGCCATCCTGTCTCTTCTGTGCTAGGCAACCCATATTACTGCAGAAAGCGTTCATCTCGAATGTAGTCTCCACTAAGTTCCAAAAATCCACTGGGTTTAGAAACGTAAATGGTAACCCCGTTATATCTTCGGTGGATGATACGATGAGAGTAGAATTTTGTCGTCTAAGGAAAGAATATAGGGAACTGCTCAGCAAAATGAAAGATGAATGGCAGGGTAAGGAAGCTACAGCACTAAATAAGGATTCTAAAGCTAACGACTGTAGCAAAGTGTGGAGCAGGATAAATTGTTACTGTAGGGGGAGCAGAAGTGGTGGGGGGAGCTCTATTAGTGATGAAGTATGGATTGCATATTATGAGAATCTGTTAAATGCTGAAGATAATTGGAGGAAGAGGGATGAGTTTGGCGTCCCGAGGGGGCTGGAGGCCGCTCTGCCTATGCTGGACCAAGTCATATCGATAGAGGAAATTAAGAAAGTAATAGCAAAAAGTAAGGGAGGGAAGTCAGGTGCTATTTCGGGGATAACAAATGAATTTTGGCAAGAATTGAGTAACAATAGGTTCATGATGGACAGCTTGGTAAAAATCTTTAACAAAATCTTTGAAGGAGGTAGATTTCCGAGGGCGTGGCAGAAGGGGATAATTTGTCCAATATATAAGAAGCGTGGGGACAAACTAGACCCAGGCAACTATAGAGGCATAACTTTGCTTGATAATTTGAGCAAAATGTACACCGGGGTCTTATCCAAGCGTTTAATAGCATGGGCAGAGGGCTGTTCGGTGTTCTCGAGACTCCAGACAGGGTTCAGAAAAGGGATGAGAACCAGTGACAATATAATGGTGGTTAAAACGGTGATGGACAAGTACATAAGAAGGAAAAGAGGTAAGCTGTATATCACAGCTATTGATTTGGAGAAGGCGTTTGATTCAGTGAGCAGGGGAGCTGTCATGGCTAAGCTGGGAAAATCGGGGTGTCACATAAAATGATACGAGCAATTGAGAATGTGTATTCCGAAGTGAAATGTGCAATTAAAACTAAAGATGATGTAATTGTAGGAGAGATAACGTCTAATATAGGATTAAAACAGGGATGCAAATTATCCCCGGTGCCTTTTTTTTTGCTATTTATCAACGATATTTTCGATTCAAAGGGCTTTGAGCAACGATCCAACCCTTGCTTGGACAATTATGATATCCCGGGCCTAGCTTTTGCTGATGACATCCTTCTGCTTGCTCTAACACCCTATAATATGCAATATAGTATTGACGATATTGTGAGATATTGTGAGGACTGGAACTTAAAAATTAACCCGAGTAAGACCAAAGTTATGGTCTGCAAAAAGGGAGTTAAACTGGCTAAGAACGAAAAGTGGGTCATGTATGGGTCGCAGTTAGAGACGGTGAAAAAACTTGAGTATCTAGGGACGATATTGGCGAGCCATGGTAAATGGACCGAACAAATTAAAAGGGCAAAATCGAAAAGGCTAGCGGCATTGGCGAATGTTAAAGTGTTAGAGCGTAGGTTACCGAATCTTGACTACAAAGTGTATAAGAATGTGTTCAACGCACTCATCGTTTCAAGAGCACTCTATGGAGTGGAAGTATGGGGTTTAGAGGAAGGAACGAAAACCCTGGACAGTATTGTAAGTAGGTTTGCCAAGATAATTTTGGGGCTACCTAGTTGCACGGCGAATTGTGGAGCGAGAATGTTGTGTGAGGATGTAAGCATTAGACAACATATCATAAAAAAGGTCATAAAGTCTTGGATTCGTTTAAAAGCAGGTGGAGGGGGGGGGAAATGCTTAAGGTAGCCTACCTGCACCAAATGAAGCATCAGCAAGAGGGTTACTGGGTGGACGGGGTAAGAAGTGTACTGGAAAGATTAGGAATGGGTTATCTATGGGATAGGGACTTACAAAGAGAGGAAGGTAGGGTGTGCAAAGAAGTGTGTAGAAGGGTTAATGACGTAGAGTTGCAGGTGCTAAGAGAAGAGTGCACCAGTAGGAGAACCTTAACGGAGTTCTGCGAAATAAGGAACTTTATGAGCATAAAGCCTCAATGCCTAATGAAAAGAGAAATGAGAGGGATAATTTGGTGGTTAATGGGGGTGTATAAGAACAAAGCGTTGAGAGAAGTAGGAAAAGAGGACATTTGCCTGTTTTGTGGGAAGGTTATGGGTGCAGCGCACCTGATCAGGGAATGCAAGGAAATTAAAATGATAAGAGCAAAGTTTGTAGACAAAGCAGATCTAAACAGAATAGAAAATGAAAATGAGTATCACACTTTAATTAAATTACTAAAAAGGGAATTGGGGAAAGCAGGTCAATTAGCAAAATATTTTAATACCATCAGGGCAATGCGGAATAAGAAAGCGTCGGATGAGATTCAGAACAAAGATGCATGTAAATTAAGCATTCAAGTACAGGAGACGGCTTCCTAAGCTATAAATCTTGTTAAAGCCTAGGAGAGCCTATCTGTATTAACTAGGTAGCCTATACGATTACTACAGTACAGCCACATATTGCTGTCTGTAGATTTTTCCTGTGAGTTTGATGTTTTTTTTTTCCTTACTACAAAACTTATCAGACTCTTACAGTCAGTAAGGCTCGATAGGGAAATAAAAGTAATTCTTTCTGTGATGTATCTCCCATGGAGAACTGTCTAAAAATGAAGAACACTGTGTCCACATTTATGATTAAGAAAGAACTTTGTGCAGTCTCCATCAGAAAAGTTGCCCAGTGATATTGTGAATGAAGATAACTACTGCAAAGCATTATTAAGTTTTGAAATAACGTGGAAGCTATGAAATGCCGAATGAACATTTGGTTTAATTATTTAACGCCATACTGTAAATTGATGTTATATATGTGTTTATTGTCTGTATGTCACGATATGACTCTCTGAGTTAAAGTGACAATTAACAAGTAGATTTGGTTTAAATAAATAAATATCTTCGGTGGTAGCACGTCACTGTTCCATAAAATGTCGCTCAGAATTCAATAATAATGTTTCCAAGTATAATCGTTGCGTAGCGTGAATACAAAATTTTACATTGCATGTGTTAGGTTCACTTCTCAATAAATCACATAGACTCCTCTAGAATGCATATTTTTATTATTTGTTGTGGAAAGGTTCACAATTCACACGATACACACCATATTGTTTTTGACACTGCTTCACTGATATCAAAGACTATGACAAAGATACTGCACTACACTCTTGTGCTTACTGCCAACACAACATTCTCCCACCTTGAGTTGTGGAAACAACTCAACAAAACAATAACATAACACATATATTTTCACAAAATAAATGAACACAGAAATAAATAAGTCACTCAAAATATCTCTTTGGTTTAACCACCACTCTCCCACTACTGGGTTTGATGAGATCAGAAGTATTAGTAGATGGTTTAACCGTCTTTGGATTTTTCTCCTTCTTCTCATTTTCATTCCGCTCAACTTGCAGTCTTAAAGCATGATCTTCTCCAGATGTCACTTCAAGTGGATACACCCTCTGTACTGACCTCAGTAGCTCTCCTTTTGTAGTCGCCAAGCGAACAACTCTCACGACACCACCTTTGCCAGGGATGACCTCCGTCTCTCTTGCCAGCGGCCAGTCTAGTCTCTTCGTGTTGTCACTGGCTACCAGTACTACTTCACCTACGCAGGGTTTGTGATGACTTTTCCTAATGTGGTTCTTCTGTATTAGCTGTCCCAGATATTCATTCCTGAATCTTACCCTTAATGTTTCCTTTACTTTCTGTCTGTACCTGAATCTTCTGTCAAGTTTTATATCATGTCGATATCGGGCATTCCAATCTCCTTGACTTCCTGTAGGATCATTGCAGGGGTGATAGCCATCAAGTCTTCTCCATCATTGGACAGGTAAGTAAGTGGTCGTGAATTCATGACAGCTTCAATGTCACACAGAACAGTCATCATTTCTTGGTACGACAGACATGACTTTCCCAGAACTTTCCTGAGTATTTGTTTGAGGACACCAATCAGCCTCTCCCACCATCCTCCCCACCATGCTGCAGTGGGAGGATTGAATTTCCATTTTATTTGGTGTACAGAACTATATTCAGCAATTTTATCCCACTGAATTGTCTCCAACATATTGCAGGTGCCTTGAAAGTTTGTCCCATTGTCACTATAGACAATCATTGGCCTTCCACGTCTGGACACGAAGCGCCGAAATGCTTCGAGGAATGTTGCAGTAGCCAAAGATGTTACTAGCTCCAGGTGTACTGCACGAAAAACCGCACACGTGAACAGACAGACCCAGGCTTTCTCTCCACCTTTCAAAATCAGAGGCCCGGCAAAGTCGACCCCTGTTATTTCAAAAATTGAGGCTTCTCTTACTCTGTCTATGGGGAGATGAGTTTGTTCTGCTTCAAGATGTTTTCCATGGTACCTCCTGCAGACAACACATGTTTTAATTGCACCCTTCACCGTTCTCCTTCCTCCAAGGATCCAATATTTCTGTCTGAGCCCACTGAGCAGAATCTGGGTTCCAGCATGACATAAGTCTTTGTGCTTCTCCCTAATGAGAGCGTGAACTGCTGTATGCTTAGCAGGAAGGATAGCAGGACAACGGAAAGCATAATCATCTTTGCGCGATATAATTTTCGTTTTCAGTCTCATCACTCCCTCATCATCCATGAAAACACATAGTGAGTTGAATCTTTCATCCTTTTCACCAACAAAACATTCCTTTTGTATGAACTTCATCACGACCTTTTCTGCTTCTGTGGTTTCTTCAATGGATAGTTCGGTAGTTCTTCTATTATTTTTCTGTCGACAATTATACAGAAACCTCAAGATCCATCCTATCATACGAACTGTTCTACGGAAACTTGAGAAATAGTCAAGGTGCCATTCTTGGGTATTGGACTTGTCTTCTAACACCGTCATAGTGTTGACTTTCTTTTTTCTTTCTTGGAAGACTTCATCATCGTTTGTTGAAATTTCGGGGCTAGGCCATTGTGTAGTGGATTGTTTTAGCCATTTTGGCCCTTCCCACCATCTCTGTTGAAGTAACTGTTTTGTGCTACATCCCCTTGATGCCAGGTCAGCCGGATTCATGGTTCCTGGAACATGACGCCACTGTTCTATTCTGGACAGTCTTCGAATTTCTTGCACTCTGTTCCACACGAAGGTCCCCCAAGGTTCGTCTAACTTGATCCAGGACAACACAGTTGACGAGTCACTCCAATAATAAGTAACGATTTCTTTTGCAGTTAATGTTGGCAGTACTGACGTCACTAGTCGAACCCCTATTGTAGCTGCTAATAATTCCAGGCGTGGTATGGTGATACTCTTCTTGGGTGCCACTCTTGTCTTGGCTTGTACAAATCGTAGCTCAATTTTGTCAACCCTCTGTATTCGCAAGAATATAACTGCAGCATACGCAGTTTGACTGGCATCGCAGAACACGTGAAGAGATATATCTTCAACCGACTGGACACTACCGATCAAACATCTAGGAATCTTAATCTCAGACAGCTGAGGTAGTTCTGCCAACCACTTCATGAATCTTCTCTTTGTTGTTTCGTCTACTCTGGTGTCCCAACCCAAGTCAGTGGCCCATAGTTCTTGCAAGATTAATTTTGGACAGAGAAATACCGGACATGAGAAGCCAATAGGGTCAAACACCTTATGTGCAGCACCTAGTATAGCTCTTTTAGTGATTACATCATATTTGAAATCGTTAACATGAGTTAGATTCAGTTCAATGGTATCTTCTCCTTTATTCCAAATGAGCCCTAGCACATGAGTAAGATTTTCAGCTGTACCATCCTGAGAATACTCCCACCCTCGGAGATTGAAAGATGCCTTATCCATTATTATGCTTGCCTCTCGCATGAATGAATGAAGGTCATTTCTGTTGTTAACACTAATAGCACAGTTATCCACATAAAAACATTCTTCCAATCTTTCTATTGTTGAAGTTGAGTAGGAACTATTATCGACTGTTTGTCTCTTCAACTCGTTCAAGTGGAGTTTGATGGTTGCCGACAATAGGAACGGAGAACATGCAAGTCCAAAGACAACTCTATTGTGACGGAACACTTCTACCTTCCCTGTACTTTCCTCCTCCCACCAAAGGAATCTCAGAAAATCACGGTCTCTAGGATTGACACTTATTTGAAGAAATGCTTTTTCTACATCGGCCGTCACACCGATCTCATTTTCTCTGAACTTCAGTAGCGAACTAGGGATCAACTCTATGAAGTTAGGCCCTTTTTCAATACATTCGTTCAGAGATGGAGCGTTTCTCTGCTTCGTCGAGGCATCAAAAACAGGCCTGATCTTGGTGGTGCTGTTTTCTTTGAAGACAGGTCGGTGAGGTAGATAGTGTCCACTATTCTTCAGTTCTTCTTCAGGTACCCTCTCGATGATTCCTTGCTCCGACCAAATTCGTAAGACATTATCGTACTCCTGATAATATTGTTCAGCTTGTAGTTTCTTTGTAGTGATTTCTAATCTGTGCTGAGCAATTTCTTTGTTGTCAGGGAGAGGTGGATGTTGTTCACTCCAAGGCAGACACACTTCATATCTGTTATCTTCATTCAGTCGTGCAGTCTCAAGGAAGTTATTTCTAACACGCTCATTCCTCTCGACGATAGATTCTTTCACAACAGGGTCAGTAATTCCAAGAATTTCTAAGTCCCAGAAATCAGAAATACTTGTATGTTGGGAAAACAATGATGACACTAATAATGATGCCGAATCCCTTTGGGTCTTGTTACCTATAACTTTTCCCATTAGTGTCCACCCTAGGGAAGTCTCCACCAAAACTAGGCCACATTTTAGTTGATGTTTCCTCCCAGTGAGCAGTTCACCCGCCTTATCGGCCCCAATCAGAATCTGCACAGGCCCCCGCTCTCGTACATCAGTTAAACATAATGTCAGATCCCTTATCTCCTCACTCCAAGAACCATTCTTAATATATGGGACATCTTCACAAATTATCTCTTGGCTTAAAACTTCCAGCTCCTTGGAATAGTTTCCCTCCAATCGCTTTAAACTTATTCTGTAACAGTCGTGGTTTGCTTCTCGAGAACGTACTCCACCAAACAAGGAATGTATTAACGTTTCCTTCCTGATTGCCTGATACCCCATTTCTTCGGCTAGGTCACGTGCAATGTAGGATTTAGTAGACCCAGTATAGTAGTGGTTTTGTGGGGGTTCAGATACCTCCTCCTCCTCCCCTCCTCACAAGATGGCGGCAGCCCGATAACTCCCGAACCCGTGGTCGGATTTTGACGAATGAGGTGTCATTGAACTCGGGCTGACACTCCCTTTCCAATGGACAATATATTTCAACCCCAAAAATAAAACCTACCCCTACTAGGGGTGAAATTGAATTTTTTAGAGAATCTCTCTTTCCAATTGCAACATGTGAGAGTTTGAATTCTAATATGGAATGAAAAGTTGTTCTACACAAGAGACATGTGTGCGGTGGAAAGCCACTATGAATTAGCATGCCCACTCATGGCTTTTGTAAGAGGGCGGGCTTTTTAAAAGATGGCGGCTGTAGTGTAACCTAACCTGATCCAACCCACGAGTGGTGATCAAAAAGTATTTTAAGTGACGCTTGTCGATTGGCAAACCAATAATCAAAGAGGGATATGTCAGGCCATGAGGTGATAGCCCCTTTTGATTGATCCCTGATGATTGATCTCTGTTGATTTGTCCCTTTGGACTGGTCTCTGTTGACTAGCCCCTTTTGGACGGACCCTTTTTGACAGGGGGTCATTTTTGATGGATCCTTTTCGACAGGTCCTTTTTGACGGGTCCCTGTTGACGAGTCATTGCTGACGGGTCCTTGTTGATGAGTCCCTGTGGACGGGTCCCTATTGACAGGTCATTGTTGACTGGTCATTGATGACAGGTCATTGTTGACGGGTCATTGTTGATGGGTCCTTGTTGACAAGTCCCTGTTGATGGGTCCCTGTGGAAGGGTCCCTTTAGACCGGCCCCTTTGGACTGGTCCCTATGGACCGGCCCATGAAATTTATCCAAATTATATCAAAGGGCCTAACTACATTTGTGCGTAAAGCAGTGTGTTGAACTGACGTTGTTCACCAGTCCTTACTACTACAATTGGATAACAATATGAAAGGAATTGATTAACCAGACATGAGTTAACTACCAACGAAACACTTTGGCGACTCTGCTTGTTATTGACCAATGAGTAGGGTTTTAGAAAAACTGTTTGCTATTTTGGGTTATATACAAAAAATGCTTAGACCTTTTGAGTGACTATGTTTGCTAAACAAGACATTATACCAGACACGAATAGGATTCTTATGTAGCTCAGACAAGGAAAGCATTTCTACAGAATCTGTTGACATTGAATATAGATTTAGGTATTAGGAAGTCATTTTGAAGGCCTTTGTCTGGAGCGTGGCACTCTATGAAAGTACAACTTAGACAATTGATGTAGCAGAAAAGTGGAGAATTGAAGTGTTTGAAATGTGGTGTTACAGGAGAATGATGAAGATTAGATGGGTAAATAGGGTTACTAACAAAGAGGTATTAAGACGAGTGGGGTAGAAGAGATGCATCTGGCGACTGTTAATGAAGTAAAGAGATAGGTTGGTAGGACACGTACTAAGACACCCAAGAATAGCAAACGTAGTTATGGAAGAAAGGTTCGAGGACGAGAATTGTAGGGGTAGACCAAGTTTAGAATATGTTAAACAGATAGCCTTGAATGTAGGGTGTGGTAGCTATATAGAGATGAAACGATTAGCTCGGGACAGATAGGCGCTGAGATCTGCATCAAACCAGTCAAAGGACTAAAGACTCAAACAACAACATGTAAGTTCACTGAAATAATGTTGTGTAACGGTAAATGTTAGTCAACGAACAGTAATGCATTACTAAAACCCATGACACGATACCTAAGAGCTTTTCTAAAATGATTTTAAAATGCCTTTAACCCTATATTGAACACCCAATTCACAAGACTCATAACTGCAATGTTATGGTAAAACAAAACAAAATCTATATTTCAAAACAAGCAAGTGGTTTAGTCAATGTATACTGGAAAAGTTTTGTAAACACTGAAGTCCTCAAGACTAATTAAATTAGTAACTGTCAGGTTGACCGAGTGGTTAAGGTGTTTGACTAAGATCAAATTTTCTGTATATGGAAGCAAGGGTTCGAATCCCTTACCTGACATAACTATTGCCTTAACATGGCTTGGCCACACTGCATTATTATGATACTCGGTACACAAACCATAGATATAGTGTATTGTTTAAGGCCACTCTCTTTCTGAACATAGTCAGAGACTGTTGATGGTTAACAATTGTATTAATAGTGGGACATGGGGATAGTAATTAAGAAAAACAGACAATACCCATACAATATTTTTATTAAATTCATTTTATAATAGTTACACACACTGAATTCAACTCTATCTCTTTACCATTGTTCGATATAGATTTTTAAACACAACGCTTGTTGTAGATCCTTTTACAACTTTCTCCAGGTACACTTGCTCTTAAAAACTGGGGAAGCCGCAATGGTTTTATAAACATAAAACCCTCATCCTCTTCTTTTTCATAATTATCATCATCATCATTATGAATATTATCATCAAAATTATTATAGTCATTGTCACCATCATTATCATCATCATCATCATCATTCTCAACATCACTAGAACTATCCAATTCCTCTTGTTTGTTTTCCACAGGGACCTCTTGTAGAGTCTGCGTTGCTTTTGATAGTGTTAAGGGTATTTTGAACGATGGTATTTGTCCTAACATGTCTTTTTGAGGTGATGATGAATGCTTTTTAACAAACAATGCACTATCTTGAGCAGCAATATATTTTTCTTGGACTTGCTTTTTTACCTGGGATAGAGTATTTTGCGTATTTAAATGTGTATTAATTTGAGATTCACAATGATGTTCTTTTGAAGTAAGTACGTTGGAGTCTTTTGTTTTAATCATTCCTCGACACTTTTTGGATCGTTGTTTTGAACATCGCCAAATAACAGTTCCATCTTTATTGGTTGTTTTTACAATATATGTATATCCTTTATAGAAGACACATGGCTTGCCATGACTGGTTGTTGAGACTTCCATATCAACTAATACATATGAATTAAATTTTAGTAAAGACACATGAACAATCTTTGGATTACAAGTGATTTACACGCACACTTTCCTAAATGTCAAGATTTATGGATGTTGTTTTCCGCCAACAGCTGCTTACTGCGTATGACAAGGCTGGAGACTGGTAGGTGAGACGGTCTTTCACGATGTGAACACTGTAACAGGCAGTAGTCAACTGACAATATTCTTATACCCTAGTCAAGGTTAACAGGTACTTACTGCGTATGACAAGACCATACACTCGTAAGTTAGACCGTATTTTTTTGTTTGTTGCTAAGGGTCCCATATATACCCTAGACATGTTAGTTCTGAACACATAGTGGTTAATTGTATATATTGAATTTAAATACACAGCTTATACAAGCACGTTTTGCAGATGGGAGGGGTGAGAGGCTGGCAAAAAAGGAAATGTTTTAGTTTAATGAAACGTCATGTCCTAGTAGGCGTGATTTATAGTAGACGCAATTGATAGTAGACGTAATTGATAGTAGGTGTAATCGATACTAGACGTGATTAATAGTAGACGCAATTGATACTAGGCGTGATTGATAGTAGGCGTGATTTGTAGTAAGCGCAATTCATAGTAGGCTCAATTGAGAGTAGATGCAATTGATAGTAGGCGTGATTGATAGTAGGCGCGATTGATAGTAGACGTAATTTGACATGGGCGCAACTTAGATCATTTTTGATATCATAAAGTTAAAGTGTCAATGTTTATACAAAGTACAAGGTAGAGAGGGGGTATTTTAAGACTTTACCTCAGCTCACTTAACATAACCAAACTTTACCTAACCTAACTTTGTCACGTGACATGTTCTACAAGTTTAGACTTGCCTTAAGACTGATTATGTCGTCATAGATTGATGGGAGGGGTGAGAGGCTGGCCAAAAAGGTAATGTATTAGTTTAATGAAACGTCATGTCCTAGTAGGCGTGATTTATAGTAGACGCAATTGATAGTAGACGTGATTGATAGTAGGTGTATTTGATACTAGACGTGATTAATAGTAGACGCAATTGATACTAGGCGTGATTGATAGTAGGCGTGATTTGTAGTAAGCGCAATTCATAGTAGGCTCAATTGATAGTAGATGCAATTGATAGTAGGCGTGATTGATAGTAGGCGCGATTGATAGTAGACGTAATTTGACATGGACGCGACTTAGATCATTTTTGATATTATAAAGTTACAATGTCAATGTTTATATAAAGTACAAGGTAGAGAGGGAGTATTTTAAGACTTAACCTCAGCTCACTTAACATAACCAAACTTTACCTAACCTAACTTTATCACGTGACATGTTCTACAAGTTTAGACTTGTTTTAAGACTGATTATTTCGTCATAGATTGATGGGAGGGGTGAGAGGCTGGCAAAAAGGAAATGTTTTAGTTTAATGAAACGTCATGTCCTAGTAGGCGTGATTTATAGTAGACGCAATTGATAGTAGGCACGATTAATAGTAGACGCAATTGATAGTAGGCGTGATTGATAGTAGGCGTGATTTGACATGAGCGCGATTTATAGTAGACGCAAATGATAGTAGGCGCGATTGATAGTAGGCGTGATTGATAGTAGACGCGATTGATAGTAGGCGAAATTTGACATGGGCGCGACTCAGATCATTTTTGATATTATAAAGTCACAGTGTCAATGTTTATACAAAGTACAAGGTAGAGAGGGGGTATTTTAAGACATAATCTCAGCTCACTTAACATAACCTAACTTTACCTAACCTAACTTTGTCACGTGACACGTTCTACAAGTTTAGACTTGCTTTAAGACTGATTATGACGTCATAGATTGATGGGAGGGGTGAGAGGCTGACAAAAAAGGAAATGTTTTAGTTTAATGAAACGCCATGTGTTCGATTCCCGGTCAATGCATGTGAGATTTTCGAAGTGAAATGCCATGTCCTGTGGTTCGGATTCCAAGTAAAAAGGAGGTCCCGTGGCTCATGATCTCGCGATTAACGGTCACGTTAAAACTACAAGCTTTAGCTTGAAACGCCATGTCCTAGTAGGCGCGATTTATAGTAGACGCAATTGATAGTAGGTGCGATTAATAGTGGACGCAATTGATAGTAGGCGTGATTGATAGTAGGCGTGTTTGACATGAGCGCGATTTATAGTAGACGTGAAAGATAGTAGGCGCGATTGATAGTAGGCGTAATTAGACATGGGCGCGATTTATAGTAGACGCAATTGATAGTAGGCGCGATTGATAGTAGGTGTAATTGATAGTAGGCGCGATTTGACATGAGCGCGATTTATAGTAGACGCAAATGATAGTAGGCTTGATTGATAGTAGACGCAATTGATACTAGGCGTGATTGATAGTAGGCGTGATTTGTAGTAAGCGCATTTCATAGTAGGCTCAATTTATAGTAGTTGCAATTGATAGTAGACGTGATTGATAGTAGGCGCGATTGATAGTAGACGTGATTGATATGGGCGCGACTTAGATCATTTTTGATATTACAAAGTTACAGTGTCAATGTTTATACAAAGTACAAGGCAGAGAGAGGGTATTTTAAGACTTAACATCAGCTCACCTAACATAACCTAACTTTACCTAACCTAACTTTGTCACGTGACATGTTCTACAAGTTTAGACTTGCTGTAAGGCTGACTATGACTATGACGTCATAGATTGATGAGAGGGTTGGGAGGCTGACAAAAAAGGAAATGTTTTGGTTTAATGAAAAGTCATGTCCTAGTAGGCGTGATTGGTAGTAGACGCGATTGATAGTAGACGCGATTAATGGTAGGTGCAATTGATAGTAGGTGTGATCAGGTACTTACTGCATATCAAAAGGCTGTACACTCGTGTGTTAGACACTCTATCTTGTTAAGGACCCCTATATTCCCTATACTAGGCTATACATGTTAGTTCTAAACACTTAGTGGTTATTTGTATATTAAATTTATATACACAGGTTATACAAGCACGTTTTTTCACACAGTAAAACTTTGTCAAATAGCCACATGCGACACGCAAAGTATGTTTCCGCTATCTAGAGGTGACTATGGAAACTACCTGAACATATCCTAATCTAATCCTAGCTAACCTCACCTGCCGTGACCATACCGGTTTGTAAGCAACAACAACAACACACACTAAGATTCCATGAATTCCAGAGTACTTTTAGATTAATTATCGACTCTCAACTCTTATAACTATGTCTATCCCACTCTGTCAAAAACACGATATATTTTTAAAAAATTTTTGCTTGATGTCAATACTAAAGTGATAATGGGTTTTCCGATCCTATCACTATAAATTCATGACCCCCCCACTCTTATCTCGGTCTCGACAACAACCATGTCTATTTTTATTATGTCAGATGATGTAATGTTCGAGTGCAAAGTGGGTGTAAAAGTGAGTGCAAAGTGAGTGCAAAAGTGAGTGCAAAGTAAGTGTAAAAGTAGTTGTAAAAGTGAGTGCAAAAGTGAGTGCAAAAGTGGGGTGTAAAAGTGGTACCCTATTTGTAATGGCTTATTTGACAAGTTTTTTTGTGGTACCCTATTCGTAATGGCTTATTTCACAAGTTGTTTTTGTCAATGTATTTAGAGGATATTTCTCTTGTTCATGGAAAGTATCTCAGCCCTTTTTATGATAGCATAATGCTTACCGTCATGTTTGTAAGCAACAACAACACACTAAAATTCCAAGAATCCAAACTACTCTAAGGTTAATGATGGTCTCTCAACTCCATTCCACGCCTAGTCAAAAACATTATACATTTCAATTTTTTCAAAAAAGGTAAATTGAGAAAGTAGGCTATATATTTAAACTAAAAATCATGCTAACTCCATCCCCTACGTCTATCCCATTCTCAGTCAAAAAATATATATATATTCTTTACATTTTTCCAAAAAATATTTGGAAAGTAGGCTATAATTTGAAAACTAATCATCCTAAAAAGTCATATGTAGACTCAAACCAATGGCTTTTATGTCCTTAATCGTTAGAACAAAACATGGAATTTGACCTTTTTCCAAATATTGATCATTTTAAAAAAATGGGTTATATTTTGTAAACTATAAATTACACAAAAAATGTGTTTGACATAAATGACAGGTATTTACCCATTCTACGCACAAACCAAGTCCCAGGACTCTGGGACAAAATCCAAAAAGGTTCAATTTTGAAAGTAGACGATATTTTTAAAAATAATCATTCCAAAAAGTCATATATAGACTCAAACAAATGTCCTTTAAGTCCTTTAACGTTAGAACAAAACTTAACATTTTTTCATTTTTTTTTTCAAAAAAAAAGTCCAATTTTCAAAATGTCTATATTTTGGAAACTACGAATTAGTTCCAAAATGGCGGTCGTAGCTTAACTCAACCTAACCTAACCCTACGAGGTGTGATCAAAATGTTCCAAAATGGCTGCCGTAGCATAACTGATTGATCCCTGTTGATTGACCCCTTTTGATTGATCTCTGTTGATGTAACCCTTTGGACTGGTCCTTGTTGACCAGCCCCTTTGGACGGGTCCTTTTTTGCATTTTTTTACGGGTCCCGGAGGACGGGTCCTTGTTGACGGGTCCCTGTGGGCGGGTCCCTTTGACATAATTTGGATAAAATGCATGGGCCAGTCCATAGGGATCAGTCCAAAGGACCCGCCCACAGGGACCCGTCAACAAGGACCCGTCCTCCGGGACCCGTAAAAAAATGCAAAACGGACCCGTCCAAAGGGGCTGGTCAACAAGGACCAGTCCAAAGGGATACATCAACAGAGATCATTCAAAAGGGGTCAATCAACAGGGATCAATCAGTTATGCTACGGCAGCCATTTTGTAACTTTTTGATCGCACCTCGTAGGGTTAGGTTAGGTTGAGTTAAGCTACGACCGCCATTTTGGAACTAATTCGTAGTTTCCAAAATATAGACAATTTTGAAAATTGGACTTTTTTTTGAAAAAAAAATGAAAAAATGTTAAGTTTTGTTCTAACGTTAAAGGACTTAAAGGACATTTGTTTGAGTCTATATATGACTTTTTGGAATGATTAGTTTTAAAAATATCGTCTACTTTCAAAATTGAACCTTTTTGGATTTTGTCCCAGAGACCTGGGACTTGGTTTGTGCGTAGAATGGGTAAATACCTGTCATTTATGTCAAACACATTTTTTTGTGTAATTTATAGTTAACAAAATATAGCCCATTTTTTAAAAATGATCAATATTTGGAAAAAGGTCATATTCCATGTTTTTTTCTAACGATTAAGGACATAAAAGCCATTGGTTTGAGTCTACATATGACTTTTTAGGATGATTAGTTTTCAAATTATAGCCTACTTTCCAAATATTTTTTGGAAAAATGTAAAGAATATATATATATTTTTTGACTGAGAATGGGATAGACGTAGGGGATGGAGTTAGCATGATTTTTAGTTTAAATATATAGCCTACTTTCTCAATTTACCTTTTTTGAAAAAATTGAAATGTATAATGTTTTTGACTAGGCGTGGAATGGAGTTGAGAGACCATCATTAACCTTAGAGTAGTTTGGATTCTTGGAATTTTAGTGTGTTGTTGTTGCTTACAAACATGACGGTAAGCATTATGCTATCATAAAAAGGGCTGAGATACTTTCCATGAACAAGAGAAATATCCTCTAAATACATTGACAAAAACAACTTGTGAAATAAGCCATTACGAATAGGGTACCACAAAAAAACTTGTCAAATAAGCCATTACAAATAGGGTACCACTTTTACACCCCACTTTTGCACTCACTTTTGCACTCACTTTTACAACTACTTTTACACTTACTTTGCACTCACTTTTGCACTCACTTTGCACTCACTTTTACACCCACTTTGCACTCGAACATTACATCATCTGACATAATAAAAATAGACATGGTTGTTGTCGAGACCGAGATAAGAGTGGGGGGTCATGAATTTATAGTGATAGGATCGGAAAACCCATTATCACTTTAGTATTGACATCAAGCAAAAATTTTTTAAAAATATATCGTGTTTTTGACAGAGTGGGATAGACATAGTTATAAGAGTTGAGAGTCGATAATTAATCTAAAAGTACTCTGGAATTCATGGAATCTTAGTGTGTGTTGTTGTTGTTGCTTACAAACCGGTATGGTCACGGCAGGTGAGGTTAGCTAGGATTAGATTAGGATATGTTCAGGTAGTTTCCATAGTCACCTCTAGATAGCGGAAACATACTTTGCGTGTCGCATGTGGCTATTTGACAAAGTTTTACTGTGTGAAAAAACGTGCTTGTATAACCTGTGTATATAAATTTAATATACAAATAACCACTATGTGTTTAGAACTAACATGTATAGCCTAGTATAGGGAATATAGGGGTCCTTAACAAGATAGAGTGTCTAACACACGAGTGTACAGCCTTTTGATATGCAGTAAGTACCTGATCACACCTACTATCAATTGCACCTACCATTAATCGCGTCTACTATCAATTGCGTCTACTACCAATCACGCCTACTAGGACATGACTTTTCATTATACCAAAACATTTCCTTTTTTGTCAGCCTCCCACCCCTCTCATCAATCTATGACGTCATAGTCATATAGTCAGCCTTACAGCAAGTCTAAACTTGTAGAACATGTCACGTGACAAAGTTAGGTTAGGTAAAGTTAGGTTATGTTAGGTGAGCTGAGGTTAAGTCTTAAAATACCCTCTCTCTGCCTTGTACGTGGTATAAACATTGACACTGTAACTTTGTAATATCAAAAATGATCTAAGTCGCGCCCATATCAATCACGTCTACTATCAATCGCGCCTACTATCAATCACGTCTACTATCAATTGCAACTACTATCAATTGAGCCTACTATGAAATGCGCTTACTACAAATCACGCCTACTATCAATCACGCCTAGTATCAATTGCGTCTACTATCAATCAAGCCTACTATCATTTGCGTCTACTATAAATCGCGCTCATGTCAAATCGCGCCTACTATCAATTACACCTACTATCAATCGCGCCTACTATCAATTGCGTCTGCTATAAATCGCGCCCATGTCTAATTACGTCTACTATCAATTGCGCCTACTATCTTTCGCGTCTACTATAAATCGCGCTCATGTCAAATCACGCCTACTATCAATCACGCCTACTATCAATTGCGTCCACTATTAATCGCACCTACTATCAATTGCGTCTACTATAAATCGCGCCTACTAGGACATGGCGTTTCATTAAACTAAAACATTTCCTTTTTTGTCAGCCTCTCACCCCTCCCATCAATCTATGACGTCATAATCAGTCTTAAAGCAAGTCTAAACTTGTAGAACGTGTCACGTGAAAAAGTTAGGTTAGGTAAAGTTAGGTTATGTTAAGTGAGCTGAGATTATGTCTTAAAATACCCCCTCTCTACCTTGTACTTTGTATAAACATTGACACTGTGACTTTATAATATCAAAAATGATCTGAGTCGCGCCCATATCAAATTGCGCCTACTGTCAATCGCGTCTACTATCAATCACGCCTACTATCAATCGCGCCTACTATCATTTGCGTCTACTATAAATCGCGCTCATGTCAAATCGCGCCTACTATCAATTACACCTACTATCAATCGCGCCTACTATCAATTGCGTCTACTATAAATCGCGCCCATGTCTAATTACGCCTACTATCAATCGCGCCTACTATCTTTCACGTCTACTATAAATCGCGCTCATGTCAAATCACGCCTACTATCAATCACGCCTACTATCAATTGCGTCCACTATTAATCGCACCTACTATCAATTGCGTCTACTATAAATCACGCCTACTAGGACATGACGTTTCATTAAACTAAAACATTTCCTTTTTTGCCAGCCTCTCACCCCTCCCATCAATCTATGACGAAATAATCAGTCTTAAAGCAAGTCTAAACTTGTAGAACATGTCACGTGATAAAGTTAGGTTAGGTAAAGTTTGGTTATGTTAAGTGAGCTGAGGTTAAGTCTTAAAATACTCCCTCTCTACCTTGTACTTTGTATAAACATTGACATTGTAACTTTATAATATCAAAAATGATCTAAGTCGCGCCCATGTCAAATTACGTCTACTATCAATCGCGCCTACTATCAATCACGCCTACTATCAATTGCATCTACTATCAATTGAGCCTACTATGAATTGCGCTTACTACAAATCACGCCTACTATCAATCACGCCTAGTATCAATTGCGTCTACTATTAATCACGTCTAGTATCAAATACACCTACTATCAATCACGTCTACTATCAATTGCGTCTACTATAAATCACGCCTACTAGGACATGACGTTTCATTAAACTAATACATTACCTTTTGGCCAGCCTCTCACCCCTCCCATCAATCTATGACGACATAATCAGTCTTAAGGCAAGTCTAAACTTGTAGAACATGTCACGTGACAAAGTTAGGTTAGGTAAAGTTTGGTTATGTTAAGTGAGCTGAGGTAAAGTCTTAAAATACCCCCTCTCTACCTTGTTCTTTGTATAAACATTGACACTGTAACTTTATGATATCAAAATTGATCTAAGTTGCGCCCATATCAAATTACGTCTACTATCAATCGCGCCTACTATCAATCACGCCTACTATCAATTGCATCTACTATCAATTGAGCCTACTATGAATTGCGCTTACTATAAATCACGCCTACTATCAATCACGCCTAGTATCAATTGCGTCTACTATTAATCACGTCTAGTATCGATTACACCTACTATCAATTACGTCTACTATCAATTGCGTCTACTATAAATCACGCCTACTAGGACATGACGTTTCATTAAACTAAAACATTTCCTTTTTTGCCAGCCTCTCACCCCTCCCATCTGCAAAACGTGCTTGTATAAGCTGTGTATTTAAATTCAATATATACAATTAACCACTATGTGTTCAGAACTAACATGTCTAGGGTATATATGGGACCCTTAGCAACAAACAAAAAAAATACGGTCTAACTTACGAGTGTATGGTCTTGTCATACGCAGTAAGTACCTGTTAACCTTGACTAGGGTATAAGAATATTGTCAGTTGACTACTGCCTGTTACAGTGTTCACATCGTGAAAGACCGTCTCACCTACCAGTCTCCAGCCTTGTCATACGCAGTAAGCAGCTGTTGGCGGAAAACAACATCCATAAATCTTGACATTTAGGAAAGTGTGTGTGTGTAAATCACTTGTAATCTAAAGATTGTTCATGTGTCTTTACTAAAATTTAATTCATATGTATTAGTTGATATGGAAGTCTCAACAACCAGTCATGGCAAGCCATGTGTCTTCTATAACGGATATACATATATTGTAAAAACAACCAATAAAGATGGAACTGTTATTTGGCGATGTTCAAAACAACGATCCAAAAAGTGTCGAGGAATGATTAAAACAAAAGACTCCAACGTACTTACTTCAAAAGAACATCATTGTGAATCTCAAATTAATACACATTTAAATACGCAAAATACTCTAACCCAGGTAAAAAGCAAGTCCAAGAAAAATATATTGCTGCTCAAGATAGTGCATTGTTTGTTAAAAAGCATTCATCATCACCTCAAAAAGACATGTTAGGACAAATACCATCGTTCAAAATACCCTTAACACTATCAAAAGCAACGCAGACTCTACAAGAGGTCCCTGTGGAAAACAAACAAGAGGAATTGGATAGTTCTAGTGATGTTGAGAATGATGATGATGATGATGATGATAATGATGGTGACAATGACTATAATAATTTTGATGATAATATTCATAATAATGATGATGATAATTATGAAAAAGAAGATGATGAGGGTTTTATGTTTATAAAACCATTGCGGCTTCCCCAGTTTTTAAGAGCAAGAGTACCTGGAGAAAGTTGTAAAAGGATCTACAACAAGCGTTGTGTTTAAAAATCTATATCGAACAATGGTAAAGAGATAGAGTTGAATTCAGTGTGTGTAACTATTATAAAATGAATTTAATAAAAATATTGTATGGGTATTGTCTGTTTTTCTTAATTACTATCCCCATGTCCCACTATTAATACAATTGTTAACCATCAACAGTCTCTGACTATGTTCAGAAAGAGAGTGGCCTTAAACAATACACTATATCTATGGTTTGTGTACCGAGTATCATAATAATGCAGTGTGGCCAAGCCATGTTAAGGCAATAGTTATGTCAGGTAAGGGATTCGAACCCTTGCTTCCATATACAGAAAATTTGATCTTAGTCAAACACCTTAACCACTCGGTCAACCTGACAGTTACTAATTTAATTAGTCTTGAGGACTTCAGTGTTTACAAAACTTTTCCAGTATACATTGACTAAACCACTTGCTTGTTTTGAAATATAGATTTTGTTTTGTTTTACCATAACATTGCAGTTATGAGTCTTGTGAACTGGGTGTTCAATATAGGGTTAAAGGCATTTTAAAATCATTTTAGAAAAGCTCTTAGGTATCGTGTCATGGGTTTTAGTAATGCATTACTGTTCGTTGACTAACATTTACCGTTACACAACATTATTTCAGTGAACTTACATGTTGTTGTTTGAGTCTTTAGTCCTTTGACTGGTTTGATGCAGATCTCAGCGCCTATCTGTCCCGAGCTAATCGTTTCATCTCTATATAGCTACCACACCCTACATTCAAGGCTATCTGTTTAACATATTCTAAACTTGGTCTACCCCTACAGTTCTCGTCCTCGAACCTTTCTTCCATAACTACGTTTGCTATTCTTGGGTGTCTTAGTACGTGTCCTACCAACCTATCTCTTTACTTCATTAACAGTCGCCAGATGCATCTCTTCTCCCCCACTCGTCTTAATACCTCTTTGTTAGTAACCCTATTTACCCATCTAATCTTCATCATTCTCCTGTAACACCACATTTCAAACACTTCAATGCTCCACTTTTCTGCTACATCAATTGTCTAAGTTGTACTTTCATAGAGTGCCACGCTCCAGACAAAGGCCTTCAAAATGACTTCCTAATACCTAAATCTATATTCAATGTCAACAGATTCTGTAGAAATGCTTTCCTTGTCTGAGCTACATAAGAATCCTATTCGTGTCTGGTATAATGTCTTGTTTAGCAAACATAGTCACTCAAAAGGTCTAAGCATTTTTTGTATATAACCCAAAATAGCAAACAGTTTTTCTAAAACCCTACTCATTGGTCAATAACAAGCAGAGTCGCCAAAGTGTTTCGTTGGTAGTTAACTCATGTCTGGTTAATCAATTCCTTTCATATTGTTATCCAATTGTAGTAGTAAGGACTGGTGAACAACGTCAGTTCAACACACTGCTTTACGCACAAATGTAGTTAGGCCCTTTGATATAATTTGGATAAATTTCATGGGCCGGTCCATAGGGACCAGTCCAAAGGGGCCGGTCTAAAGGGACCCTTCCACAGGGACCCATCAACAGGGACTTGTCAACAAGGACCCATCAACAATGACCTGTCATCAATGACCAGTCAACAATGACCTGTCAATAGGGACCCGTCAACAATGACCCGTCCACAGGGACTCATCAACAAGGACCCGTCAGCAATGACTCGTCAACAGGGACCCGTCAAAAAGGACCTGTCGAAAAGGATCCATCAAAAATGACCCCCTGTCAAAAAGGGTCCGTCCAAAAGGGGCTAGTCAACAGAGACCAGTCCAAAGGGACAAATCAACAGAGATCAATCATCAGGGATCAATCAAAAGGGGCTATCACCTCAAGGCCTGACATATCCCTCTTTGATTATTGGTTTGCCAATCGACAAGCGTCACTTAAAATACTTTTTGATCACCACTCGTGGGTTGGATCAGGTTAGGTTACACTACAGCCGCCATCTTTTAAAAAGCCCGCCCTCTTACAAAAGCCATGAGTGGGCATGCTAATTCATAGTGGCTTTCCACCGCACACATGTCTCTTGTGTAGAACAACTTTTCATTCCATATTAGAATTCAAACTCTCACATGTTGCAATTGGAAAGAGAGATTCTCTAAAAAATTCAATTTCACCCCTAGTATGGGTAGGTTTTATTTTTGGGGTTGAAATATATTGTCCATTGGAAAGGGAGTGTCAGCCCGAGTTCAATGACACCTCATTCGTCAAAATCCGACCACGGGTTCGGGAATTATCGGGCTGCCGCCATCTTGTGAGGAGGGGAGGAGGAGGAGGTATCTGAACCCCCACAAACCACTACTCAGTATCAATGTCAGCTCGTACAGTTTTTTGTTTACCCTTTCCTTTAACGACAACTGCCAGGGTTTGCAAGTACACCTCAGGAGAACAAGACACATTAGCTAAAGCCTTATCCACATTATTGACATCCTGGAGAACCAAATTCCTGTCTCCCTCGTAATTCTGTTTGGACACACTTTCATTTTCTTTGTCACGGAGCTTATAACACATTAATACCACATGTTTACCACCACAAACAATGCACCTGACAATCGATTTACAAGCTCTACTTGCATGGCCCTTCTTTAAACAATTGAAGCAACAGTGTTTATCAGTTAAGATTTTCCTTTTCTCCCCTACAGTCATTTTTTGAGCTTTAATGCACTCAGGGCTCGAATGAGGTTTAAGACAAAAAACACACTCCTGTCTCTTAGAAACATCAGCAAACAAAGCAGAAGCAGTAGGTATATTTGGTTCAATGACATCCCTTGGTTTCTTGTCTCCTTTAATCTTAGATCCTTGGGATGTGCTAATACTAAACCCTTTCATAGCCAATGAAATTCTTTCTTCACTTACTACTTCATTTTGAAGAAAAGCCATGAGCTGCTGCAAACGATCTTTGGATATGGAATCACACCTGAAGGAAGTATTCCTCTGCCATGCTCTTAATAGGTCTTCTGGCAAAGATGATTCAATTAGGGGATACAGCATTGCAGTACATTTTTCTGTAGTAACGCCTAAACTTTCCAGCGATCTGAGATGTGACTCTAATTTATCATACAAGCTACTCAGTGTTGGCCTTTCTTTGGAATTGACTGCATTCGTCAATACTAGTTTGAGCAATTCACGAACATAAACTTCCACCTGCAAGTCCTCTCTACCAAATCGAGCTTGAAGACTCTCTATAGCTTTGTCATAATTCTCGGCAGTGGGTGGAAAACTAGTAACTAATTCATATGCTCTGGAACCTTCTGTCATAGCCTGAATTAAATATTGGAATTTATCTTCCTTCCCAATGTCCTCATCATCGTGAATTTTACGGAACTGGCTCCAAAAATATAACCAATCAATTATTTCACCAGAAAATTTCTTAAATTCTATTCTTGGAAGTCTATATTTCTTTTTATCACAAACATTGTCATTCACTACACTTTGTGGAGGGGTAATGGAAACAACGGGATTCATAAAACGTGTTGCTTTTGTTCTACAGCTAAGGAATTTGTGTTTGTAATCATCAGCTGATTCACATTCCGTTTCTATTTCGTCATCCTCACACTCGTCGTCTATCATCTGTTGAAATATTAATCCATCTAAATTAGAGATATCATCATACTTTTCTTGAAGGATTTCAAGTTGCACTTGCACTTTTTCCGTTTGAGTTTGATCATCTTCTAACAACGCCATTAGTTGATTGTGTGAGCGCGTAAATCACCGCCGCTTTACGGTTCTTTCTTTAGCGAGTCTTTCCATCTTCTTTCTTCACGGGAGCCTTTTACTATGAATGAATCCTGTCACGGTCGCCATAAAATGTTAGGTTCACTTCTCAATAAATCACATAGACTCCTCTAGAATGCATATTTTTATTATTTGTTGTGGAAAGGTTCACAATTCACACGATACACACCATATTGTTTTTGACACTGCTTCACTGATATCAAAGACTATGACAAAGATACTGCACTACACTCTTGTGCTTACTGCCAACACAACAGCATGCTCAAAGTTTTTACACACCTTGTAGTCTGAATAACAGGTGATGTACATGACTATGGATTTGTGCATATTCGCAAATGTTTAATAATAATTTCTGCTGATAATCACTTCGTCACTGAGAAATAAATGTCAAATAATTTCCATTTGACTGGTTGAATGTTCCTTCATGAATTAGGAACCCCGTGGTAGCCACTGTAATGCCGGTTGCTCACGGTAAAATGTTTCTTAAAATGTATTTTACAACTAATTTTATAAAAATTTGACGAAAGCAAGCTGTGTTGTTCACGGTAAAATTATTTTATAAAATCCGTAGATGTATCAGGATCGCCATCAACCGATAAACTTCTGAACCAAGAAGCAGCTGTTCAACACACATTGGTTTGAGAGTATGGCTCCAATAAACAAAGCAAAAATTGCAAAAATTGCTGCTTTAGCTACAATTATACACACATCAAAAAAAGTTTTGCATCACCTCAGTTCCAAGAGTTCCGGAACCGTTAAATACAAAGGGAATAGAGATCAACACAAACAACATTTCAGCTCGTTTTATTGCTCATGAGACCCACACATTGCATGTTGTACCATCATACAGCTAGACTTTCAGCATTTGTGGTCCAGATTGCAGTACACACCACTACCTCTAATACCCAGTAGCACGTCCTCTTGCATTGATGCATGCCTGTATTCGCCGTGGCATACTATCCACAAGTTCATCAAGACACTGTTGGTCCAAATTGTCCCACTCCTCAACGACAATTCGGCGTAAATCTCTCAGAGTGGTTGGTGGGTCAAGACGTCCATAAACAGCCCTTTTCAACATATCCCAGGCATGTTCGATAGGGTTCATGTCTGGCGAACATGCTGGCCACTGTAGTCGAGCGATGTCGTTATCTTGAAGGAACGCATTCACAAGATGTGCACGATGAGGTCGAGAATTGTCGTCCATGAAGACAAATGCCTCTCCAATATTCTGCCGATATGGTTGCACTATGGGTCGGAGGATGTCATTCAGGTATCGTAAAGCCGTTTCGGAGCCTTCCATGACCACCAGTGGCGTACGTCGGCCCCACATAATGCCACCCCAAAACATCAGGGAACCACCACCTTGCTGCACTCGCTGGACAGTGTGTCTAAGACGTTCAGCCTGACCAGGGTGCCTCCAAACACGTCTCCGACGATTGTCTGGTTGAAGGCATATGCGACACTCATCGGTGAAGAGAACGTGATGCCAATTCCGTGGGGTCCATTCAGCATGTTGTTGGGCCCATCTGTACCGCGCTGCATGGTGTCGGGGTTGCAAAGCTGGACCTCGCCATGGACGTCGGGAGTGAAGTTGCGCATCATGCAGCCTATTGTGCACAGTTTGAGTTGAAACACGACGTCCTGTGGCTGAACGAAACGCATTATTCAACATGGTGGCATTGCTGTCAGGGTTCCTCCGAGCGGCAATCCGTAAGTAGCGGTCATCCACTACAGTAGTAGCCCTTGGGTGGCCTGAGCGAGGCCTGTCATCGACAGTTCCTGTATCTCTGTACCTCCTCCATGTCCGAACAACATCGCTTTGGTTCACTCTGAGACGCCTGGAAACTTCCCTTGTTGAGAGCCCTTCTTGACACAAAGTAACAATGCGGACGCGATCGAACTGCGGTATTGACCTTCTAGGCATGGTAGAACTACAGACAACATGAGCAGCGTACCTTCGTCCTGGTGGAATGACTGGAACTGATCGGCTGTCGTACCCCCTCCGTCTAATAGGCCCTGCTCATGCATGGTTGTTTACATCTTTGAGCAGTTTTAGTGACATCTATGAACAGTCAAAGGGACTGTATCTTGGATACAATATACACAGTCAACGTCTATATGCCGGAGATCTGGGAACCGAGGTGATGCAAAACTTTTTTTGATGTGTGTATGTCGTACAGTGGTAAAAAGGAAGAAAAGAAATGCTAGGAAGTCCTGGACTCGGGAATGGATAAAAAGAAGAGAAGCGTAGAGGAATTCTGTCCTTGTTCGAAAATGAGTTGAGGTTAGAAGATCAGAATTCATATTGGAATTTTCTAAGAAGGGGGGAAAGCAGTTTTAAAAAACTCCTAGTCCTTGTTGGTCCCAAAATTATTCGACAAGACACTAACCTGAGGCAAGCCATTTCTCCTGAAATGAGACTGCAAGTTAGTTCGAAGCCCGTTTATCTTCGCCATCACATCAGCCTGGCTTGTGTTCGGTCGAATTTGTGAAACATATTCGGCGAATGAGATTTCTGCCCCGCTTCTTGCATTTCTATTCTGGTATGTGGGCATTTTAAACTCATACAAACACGGATATTTCTGGTACTCGTCCAGTAAAACACTAACAGCTTCCTTAGTCCAGCCGGAGCCTGCCATTTTCGAAGTGTTTGTTTACAAGAGAGCTTCACAATCTTCTCACCACGTGGCGCCAGCATCATCTTCATGTCAGCTTCCCTGATTGGTTCGTTTTGTAAAATTAATTTTACGGAATAGAACATGTCCTATTTTATGGAAAGTGTTATCAAAGGTTCTATAAAACTTGAATTTGACCGTGAGCAACAGAAATTTTATAAAATTAAATTATTGTACAATAAATTTGAAGGAAAATTTTACCGTGAGCAACGGGCACAATAATTCTATCAGCTGTGCCTCCAAATGTATTGTTCATAACGTGTGAAAGATTATTTGGCTTATAGGCACACTTATTCGGTGCATAAAAGTTCGAAATAATTGAAGTGTTCAAACTAGCATATCGCATAATATCAGTAGAAAATATTTCACAATGACACTGACAACTTGCATTAGAATGCATCTCCCTAGCTTGTTAAAGTGTCTGCTATGTTATCTGCAATATATTGTCGGCTAACAGCATGGTTGTAATACAACGCAGTAACTGGTCGCACTAGATATTCAATATGTGTTAACATATCCTGCAATAGCCTACTAGATAGATAGATAGATAGATAGTTTTATTATTTCAATTTGAGCAAATACATGTATACAATATATTTTTGATATAGGACACGTCAGAATTTACATCTATCAAATAAAAGTACTAATAGGTATATACAGTAATACTAATACTATAACTATGTATAACTTATTATAATAACAGATCTTAAGAGATACAATCTTATTGGACAACTATTTACACCTTATTCTATTATCATAATATGAAAACTTAATTCTATAATTACAAAAACTTACAGCAAGGTATTACAATTAAAATAGAAAAGTAAAATATAATTATAGATTTCATCGTTTCTAATCACTAAGATATTCAACTACAGAGTAAAAAGAAATGGCACTGCAGATAAGCTTGCAACATTCTATCAAAAGTTTTTATTTTTGGGGCAAGTTTTATATACTGGGGTAGTTTATTGTATAATATAACTCCTGTGTGATAAGTTCCTTTTTGATATATGCGTGTGTGTGTGTGTGTGAAATATGAATGTTTGGGTTTTATCTTGTGTTATGCCTATAAACATCATTGTTTGTTTAAAGAAAAACATCCTTATTCATTAAATTCTTTTTACAAAACATAATATTTCAAAGATATATATATGCAGGGCAGAGGGAGAAGGTTTAAATCTTTAAACAGAGGTCTACATGATTCTCTAGTGTTTACATTTGCCATAATATTAATCGCCCTCTTTTGTATCCTAAACGTGCTTAGTACATCTGGCGACATACCCCAAAATATGACCCCATATCTTAGGTATGAATGGAAATAAGCAAAATAAGTACAGGGTCATTCACTCAAAGTGCGGCCGGCCCAGCTATAAAGGTCAGACGAGCATATCGCAGTGCGCTGCTGTCACAGCATTTGTCATAATTAAGATAAAGAAGGAAGTGCTGTTGGATTGATGCTTCGGACTCTCGACCCTAAGCTCAGCGAGCTGCATCTACGCGCCGCGCTGCTGGCCGCACTTTGAGTGAAAGACCCTGTATTTCTTAATGTGTGCATGCTAGTGCAGGTTTTCAAAATACGTAACGCAAAGCACATCGAGTTCAGTTTAATATTCAGATCTTGTATATGTTTATTCCATTTCAAGTCATGTTGTATCCATAGTCCTAAAAACTTTGTTTCTGATTTATTTTCTATATGAAGACCATTTAATGTTATATTGGGCTTCGCAGGATTCCTAGATAGATAGACAGATAGATAGACAGATAAATAGATAGTTTTATTAATTCCATTTGATCAAATACATGTATACAATACATTTTTGATATAGGACACGTCAGAATTTACATCTATCAAATAAAAGTACTAATAGGTATATACAGTAATACTAATACTATAACTATTTATAACTTATTATAATAACAGATCTTAAGAGACACGATATTATTAGACAACTATTTACACCTTATACTATTATCATAATATGTAAATTTAATTCTATAAATACAACAACTCACAGCTAGGTATTACAATTGAAATAGAAAAGTAAAATGTAATTATAGATTTCGTCGTTTCTATACACTAAGATATTCATCTACAGAGTAAAAACAATGGCACTGCAGATAAGCTTTCAACATTCTATCAAAGGTTTTTATTTTTGGGGCAAGTTTTATATACTGGGGTAGTTTATTGTATAATTTAACTCCTGTGTGATATGTTCCTTTTTGATATATGCTTGTGGGTGTGTGTGTGAAATATGAATGTTTTGATTTTGTCTTGTGTTATGCCTATGAACATCATTGTTTGTTTTAAAGAAAGGATCCTTATTCATTAAATTCTTTTTACAAAACATAATACTTTCAAAGATATATATACAGGGCAGAGGGAGAATGTTTAAATCTTTAAACAGAGGTCTACATGATTCTCTAGTGTTTACATTTGCCATAATTCTAATCGCCTTCTTTTGTATCCTAAACGTGCCTAGTACATCTGGCGACATACCCCAAAATATGACCCCATATCTTAAGTATGAATGGAAATAAGCAAAATAAGTATTTCTTTACGTGTGCATGCGAGTGCAGGTTTTCAAAATACGTAACGCAAAGCACATCGAGTTCAGTTTAGTATTCAGATATTGGATATGTTTCTTCCATTTCAAGTCATGTTGTATCCATAGTCCAAAAACTTTGTTACTGATTTATTTTCTATTTGATGACCATTTAATGTTATATTGGGCTTCGCCGGATTCCTATTCTGTATAGTGTGGAAATTTAGACATGCTGTTTTTATAGTTGATTATGAGGCGATTATCTTGTGACCATTTGGTTAACTCTCCTGTAACGGAGTCAGCAGACTGCTGTATGACCTGCTTAGTTTCACCTTTTATTACGAGTGCTGTATTGTCCGCAAACAAAATTTCCTTATGTGAATGAACGTTCTGTGTTATATCATTGATATATAGAAGGAAGAGTAGTGGGCCCAAAACCGATCCCTGGGATTCTCCAAATTTAATAACTCCCCCATTGGACAATGTTTCATTAAGTAATTTGGTTCCATCATCCTTGTGTCTCAAGCTTACTATTTGCTTACGCCTTGTCAATAAGACTCTATCCATTTATTAGCTAGACCTCCAATACCATATTGATTTAGTTTTGTAAGGAGGATTTCATGGTCAACAACATCAAATTCTTTCAATAAATCCAAGAATAGGCCAGTTACATGTTCCTTATTGTCAATTAATTTCAGTATACTATTAATACATTCATAAATTGCTGTCTGTGTAGATTTTTCCGTTCTGAATCCATGTTGTGATTTTGATAATATTTTATTTTTTCTATAAAACTTATCAGTCTCTTATACATTATTTTCTCCACAATTTTTGCAATACCAGTTGGTAAGGTAATAGGACGATAGTTATCTAATTCATCTTTTGAACCGTTTTTGTGCACTGGAATTACTTTTGATAACTTCAAAATATCCGGGTAAGTTCCTGAGAGAATTGAACTGTATATTAAGTGTGTTAGTGGATTTATTATATTTTCTGCACATTTCTTTAAAATTGCATCTGGGATGCCATCAATGCCAGCACGAAATTTATTTTTCCCTCATTGGACAATGTTTCATTAAGTAATTTGTTTCCATCATCCTTGGGTCTCAAGCTTACTATTTGCTTACGCCTTGTCAAGTAAGACTCGATCCATTTATTAGCTAGACCTCTAATACCATATTTTTTTCTTACCTCTCCACTTGTGACATGATTTATAAATAAAGAATCACTACATATATTTATTTTATTATTAGAATTTAGTGTATTTACCTGTGATTTATTTAATAATTTTTGTGGAATTTCCAGAAAATAGTAATTGAAAGTGTTTGCTATTTCCTCTGGATTATTTGTCACTTTATTATTACTGGTCAGTGTAATGTTCCTTTGTATTTTAGCAGATTTTCCAGTTTCTTTCTTTATCACGGACCACATAGCCCTGTTTTATTAGATGATTGGGAAATAAAATTATCATTACGCATTTTCTTTGCTAGTCTTATTACCTTATTTAATATGCTAGTGTATTTTTTGTAGTATAAATTGAATTCAGGTGTTGTGTGGTATTGTTTATATAATTTGTGTAGAAATTTCTTTCTTTGACATGAATTTATAATCCCTGTTGTTATCCAATCGTTAGTTTTGTTATTTTGAACAGTTCTTTGTCTAAAGGAGAATGCTGTTTCAAAATAGTGTTTTAGGGTACTGTTAAATGCATTAAATTTATCATTTACATTTTCTAGTTTATATATTTCCGACCATGTTTCCTTTTTTAATAAGTCATTGAAATATGTAACATTTGTTTCAGTGAATGACCTTCACTTTGATTTTACTCCATTATCAATATTATTGATTGTTTCGGGTACTTCAAAACTCAGTATTTGTCCATGGTGGTCACTAAAACCTGGACAATAGACTTCTATTGAATGGTGATATTTGTCTGTATTTTATAAATATTGATCAGGAGTGGTTTTCCTAAATTTTGTTATTCTTGTTGGGTTATTTACTGTAGATTTCAGTCCATAGGAAATTAGTAACTGTGTTAATAATTCACAATTTCTATCAAATTTTAAGAAATCCACGTTAACATCCCCACTAATTATTATATCGAAATTTACTTTGATCATGTTATTGAGTAACAATTCTAATTTATCTATAAATAAAGGAAACTTTCCTGCTGGAGAACGGTATACGCATACCATTATTATTAACTTAAACTGCTGTATTTTTACGGCAGAGAATTCAAAATCCTGTTCCATAATTAGATAATCATAAGCTGTTAACTGTTCATGATCTAAATTATTTCTTATGTAGATACAAGTACCACCATGGCTACTCTGTATAGTGTGGTAATTTAGGCATACTGTTTTTTATAGTTGATTATGGGGCGATTATCTTGTGACCATTTGGTTAACTCTCCTGTAACGGAGTCAGCAGACTGCTGTATGACCTTTTTAGTTTCACCTTTTATTACGAGTATTGTATCGTCCGCAAACAAAATTTCCTTATGTGAATGAACGTTCTGTGTTATATCATTGATATATAGAAGAAAAAGTAGTGGGCCCAAAACCGACCCCTGGGGTACTCCAAATTTAATAATTCCCACATTGGACAATGTTTCATTAATTAATTTGGTTCCATCATCCTTGTGTCTCAAGCTTACTATTTGTTTACGCCTTGTTAAGTAAGACTATCCATTTATTAGCTAGACCTCTAACACCATATTGATTTAGTTTTGTAAGGAGGATTTTATGGTCAACAACATCAAATGCTTTCGATAAATCCAAGAATAGGCCAGTTACATGTTCCTTATTGTCAATTAATTTCAGTATACTATGAATACATTCATAAATTGCTGTCTGTGTAGATTTTTCCGTTCTGAATCCATATTGTGAGTTTGATAATATTTTATTTTTTTCTATTAAACTTCTCAGTCTCTTATACATGATTTTTTCCACAATTTTTGCAATACCAGTTGGTAAGGTAATAGGACGATAGTTATCTAATTCATCTTTTGAACCGTTTTTGTGCACTGAAATTACTTTTGATAACTTCAAAATATCCGGGTAAGTTCCCGAGAGAATTGAACTGTTTATTAAGTGTGTAAGTGGATTTATTATATTTTCTGCGCATTTCTTTAAAATTGCATCAGGGATGCCATCAATGCCAGAACAAAATTTATTTTTTAGCTCTTTTATAACTATTCTTACCTCTTCAATTGTGACATGATTTATAAATAAAGAATCACTACTTATATTTATTTTATTATTAGAATTTTGTGTATTTACCTGTGATTTATTTAATAATTTTTGTGGAATTTCCAGAAAATAGTCATTGAAAGTGTTTGCTATTTCCTCTGGATTATTAATCACTTTATTATTTCTGGTCAGTGTAATGTTCCTTTGTATTTTAGCAGATTTTCCAGTTTCTTTCTTTATCACGGACCACATAGCCCTGTTTTTATTAGATGATTGGGAAATAAAATTATCATTACGCATTTTCTTTGCTAGTCTTATTACCTTATTTAATATGCTAGTGTATTTTTTGTAGTATAAATCGAATTCAGGTGTTGTGTGGTATTGTTTATATAATTTGTGTAGAAATTTCTTTCTTTGACATGAATTTATAATCCCTGTTGTTATCCAATTGCTAGTTTTGTTATTTTGAACAGTTATTTGTCTAAAGAGGAATGCTGTTTCAAAATAGTGTTTCAGGGTACTGTTAAATGCATTAAATTTATCATTTACATTTTCTAGTTTATAAATTTCTGACCCTGTTTCCTTATTTAATAAGTCATTGAAATATGTAACATTTGTTTCAGTGAATGACATGCACTTTGATTTTACTCCATTATCATTATTATTGATTGTTTCGGGTACTTCAAAACTCAGTATTTGTCCATGGTGCTCACTAAAACCCGGACAATAGACTTCTATTGAATGTTGATATTTATCTGTATTTTAAAAAGAATGATCAGGAGTGGTTTTCCTAAATTTTGTTATTCTTGTTGGGTTATTTACTGTAGGTTTCAGTCCATAGGAAATTAGTAACTGTGTTAATAATTCACAATTTCTATCAAATTTTAAGAAATCCACATTTACATCCCCACAAATTATTATATCGTAATTTACTTTGATCATGTTATTGAGTAACAATTCTAATTTATCTATAAATAAAGAAAACTTTCCTGACGGAGAACGGTATACACATACAATTATTAACTTAAACTGCTGTATTTTTACGGCAGAGAATTCAAAATCCTGTTCCATAATTAGATAATCATAAGCTGTTAACTGTGCATGATCTAAATTAGACTATGTCTTAAGAAGATACATGTACCACCATGGCTAATATTAGTTCTAGA
This sequence comes from Meconema thalassinum, assembly GCA_946902985.2. Taxonomy (NCBI): domain Eukaryota; kingdom Metazoa; phylum Arthropoda; class Insecta; order Orthoptera; family Tettigoniidae; genus Meconema; species Meconema thalassinum. The sequence continues at coordinate 936,686,586 of OX336390.1, forward strand.
GTATTTACTAGCTTGTATAAACCCTGGGAATTTAATTAATTCGAGTTGTTCCTCTTTCAGCCAATGTTCTGAAATACATAGTGCTGAGATGTCATTAAGTTTATTTTTAAGCATTTGATTTATGTAATCAATTTTATTATAGAGAGACTGAACATTCTGGTGGTAAATTTTAAATTTGTTACTTTTGCAAGCTTGTGTTGGTGATTTATTTACATTATTATTATTATCATCATAATTTTTATTATTATTGTTGCTAGACAAATCCGAAATACCATTGTTCCACTCAGTTAAATTTGACATCGAAAGATCTGATTGCCAAACCTCACGTTTGGCTTCTTTTACAAGTTTCCCTGCTTCCACTCTAAAGATATTACTGTTGAACTATTCTTACCATTTGAATTTACAATTTTGCAGTTTTCATCACTAAGAAACTCTTTTCCTAACCTATTTAAGTTTAGGCCATGTCGAGTGTGAAACTTCCTGTCACGGTTGAATTGTGCTGCGTAAAATGTTCCATTCGAATTAGCATGAATGTCTAAGTATTTCTGTAGTTCAGGCTAAAACTGCTCGCTATTCCTCATCGCATGAGAACGCACTTTCTAGACCGAACCATGGACCTTGCCCTGTCGTCTCCGAACTAACAAGTCCTCACGTTTGACCGTACTCTTACAATATAGCGTTCCGACCGCACTTTACAGTATTTTAAAGAGTATTTCAGCTTGTAGTTGAACATAATACTATCTTCCTCTCGCAACACAGCCCTGCTGCTTGCCTGTTCGCTAGTCACATGACCTAGTTCCTCCCCTACTTAGAGTGGGGTAGTCGTTTCGCCTCCATTCTCACATCATACACCCTGTTTAAGAACAATATCCATCCATTAAAATTATCCAATCCTTCTTTAAGGGGTGATCCCCCATCACAAATGGTAGTAAAATATATTTCCATAATAATTTCTTCTTCCTGGACATGTGATGAAGTCGTAATTACCAAATTAACAAATACTCTCGTACATTCCACCCAGCATTCACTTCGTTCAAGGGGTAGCCATTACTCCTTCCTGTCACCCATACGTCACTCTCCCATAAAGCCACAGTTGCGATGTTAGCGCTTTTTTACCCTTCCAATTAATATTTTCCAAACTTAACCAGCGTAGCCGATCGTCTCAACTACATATCAGGTACAGTAGTGTTTATATATTATGAAGTTACTAGGCTGTCAATTTTTTTTATTATTTAGTAACTCTCTTCTGCGGGGTTTCTGAGGTACCCTTAGGGCCGGTTGTTCCATCTCCTTTTATACGTCATGCAAACTCCGGTTGTGTAACAGCCTGTTGGTTACTAACCGTCTGTTGGTATTTTGTATGTTGCACCAGCTATTTAAAACTAGTTTTGTCTAACAAACCACCGCACCTTATAGTAGGCCATGATCGAGAATGTTTTCAGCTGTTGGCAAGAGAAACTCTATCATCTGATCAGTAAAAGTAAGGTAAAACAAAGGAGTAAGAAATACTATAATGATCGCTTATTTATTCTATGACAAAAATATACCGATAAAGAAGATACACGAAACAATATTTTAGATAATTTTGGGATCAATTTGACGAACTTCGAACGGGAATTGCAAAAAGGACAAATCTGTATAGTCTATACGTGATTCAAATGACGATACTGAACACCTTGGCCACTACACTACAGCCAATGTTCGCACCTAATTGAAATCCGAGAGTATGAGGCTAAATACACCCAGTTCCAACTATCATACGATTAAAACTTATCGTGAAAAAATCGAACCCAGGCCGAGAAGAACACTACCATACTTACTGCTAGACCATGACAGTAATCTTTTTAGCCACGAATACAAATGCTCAAAAACAATTAGGTTATAAAATATGTATGTACACGAAAATGCGTTTTGGAAGCATTCATTTGGAGTATGGCACTCCCTGAAATAAACTCAGTCTTGGTGCAGACCTTTGAAAGCAATACCCATAAGCGACCTGAGTTGTAAAAACATTGATGCGGTTTCGGTGGCGTAGTTGTTAGCATGCTGAACTTCTATGCCCGAGTTCGCGGGTTCAATCCCGGCCGAAGTCGTCGATTTTTTAAGAGCGTAAAAATCCCTCAGTGTGCCTTCCTTCGGAGGGGAAGTAAAGCCAACAGGCACATTTCATAGGTTTTTGGCATGTAAAAGAACCCTCCACTTACTACATTTGTGTTAAGTTCAATTTCTAGGTGAAATTCGATTAGCGCTTAATTAGATTCCAACGTTCGTCGCCAGGTGCTGGTTGTGGCGCATCTGGTAGCCACATTTGCAGCTAGGTGTCGTTGACGGTAGCAAAAACAAAAACTACTTGAAATGCATCCTCTGCAGTCCTTACCTGAATTACAGATAACACACACTAATACAGTCATCACAATTAACACCGGTTATCACACAGATTCTACACACACCCTAAGAACACGGGGCTACATGACCGCGTTGTCGCAGCCCCTAAACTGAGCAACTAACCAACCAAAACCGTTGAGCCCACCGGCTTGGTTCAAGTCTTAAAATTTAACATAACTTGGGAGACTTCCATCTTTACAATAGGCTACTGTTCCAGTACCACACCAGAATGAGAGTAGAATGAATTTCTATTAATTTTTTTAAAAATAAAGTAACTTGCTAATTTGAGTCCTTATCAACTTCAAAATATTTAGTGTCCATTCTTTAATTTTCTTGTGGAGTCACCGTTTGTTACCGTGTGGAATGTTGATGCCTCTGGCAATATTTTTTGAAAACCCCTGCTGTCTTGACAGGTATGAAAATATTTCTCAACCCTGCAATAACACAGGGCACTGATTTAAAATGCCAGTGGCTTCAGTACTAAGGATATGGTATCTATCTAGCTTATATGGAAGTTGTTATTGCAGACACGACACAATAACAGTAAGCACACTACCAACACTCTTTAGATTATTTCCATCACCATTAAAATATGGAATGAACTTGATGGGTATTGATGACTTAAATACAAAACTCTTTTCACTATTTAAGTTCTAAACGTTTTTGACCCACCCTACTGTACATAGAGAAATATCCACAAAACCAAACGTGATTAACAACTCCATTAAAAGTACAGTAGTATGACTTACCTCATCATTACTCAGATTCTTGTATTTGTTCTATGAGAGGACATAAATTTTAAAAGCTCACAAGGAAATATAAATGTCAGAAGGCCGGCATCAATAATACCTCATTTTTGCATATGGAGATCAGGAAGAAATAAAGGAATACCCGAGTGGATTTTTTTTACCCCTTTTAAAGGAAGCTTGTAGTTTAACGTGACCGTTAATCTGTAGATCATAAGCCACGGGACCTCCTTTTTACGTGGAATCCGAACCACAGAACATGGCATTTCACTTCGAAAATCTCACATGCATTGACCGGGATTCGAACCTTACCCTTTTTAGCAAGCACTCATAACAACAAGCAAAAACAATTTTTCTGGGAAACAATAATTTTATTCATTTCTATAGTAAATTTACAACACTCATCATAAGATGTTCAGTTGCACATTTGCATTCAATAGGAAAGTGCATAGGGAAGATGCCCTCTCATTTAACGAAGTGTATAACTTTGCTGTTCAACGAAGAAACATTTGAAAAATGTTCAATCTCCTATCAGCCAATGTTGATATGGCTGTTGACCTTATTATCAGATTTATAGGGGAAAGTGGAGCAGGTTAATTACTGGCAAGTGATTATTTGTGTTTAAAAACAAAATATGTTACAATTTGAAAGCAAATTAGTGTATAACTTAATAGTTTGGTTTATTTTTATGTTTAACTTATATTTGGTTCCTATCCACTAGGTATAACTCTGTGTTAAAGGAATGTATGTCCTTGACGTCCACCCCTCAAAAACATCAAACACCAGTGAGTGATGCGCTTAATATTCGAATCTAGATCACAAAGCAAAATAAATGTATTTCTTCAGCTTTCTCTAGGTCTTGTGAAAGAAACGCGAGATGTCAAGCTTGAACAGGAGATATTTGGGTTTACCACCAGATAGCAATAATTCAATGGTGGTTCTGAAACAAAACACAAATTATTAGGCAGGAGAAAGGGAAGCTAGGAGCAGCTAACACTTACTTATAGTTAAGCGGTTCACTCTAGTAAACAATAAGGTAATAAAATCTGATGGCATGCATAAGGAAAATTAGCTTCAAATGATTTCTGAAGCAGTAGTGTACAAAGTGATACAGAATTCACTTAGTGGCTGCAGCAGTCAGAGTGGTTGTGGTAGTAACAGGGTTAGACAAACAGCCGGGCAAGATATCTTGACAAGGAGACATTCTCAATAGATTAGACGTGGTGTAACTTTTAACTAAGGTTCGGCTTAAAGAAACCGTATCTCACATCAGCACTATCAATTGCCTGATGTTGCCACTCTAGGCCTATTCCCCCACTGTGTAACTACAACATATTTGCAATGGAATAACTGTTTCTATGTGCAAATAGATGGAGAAGCTATGGGCAGTCCTGTAAGTCCGCTCTACAGAACGCTTCAAAAGAGAGGCCACAACTTGGTTCCGTTTCGTAGACAATAAATCCCTGATACAGAAACTCGGAAAAGTAGCTCTGGCAGAATTCCTCGGTCTTCTAAGCATAATCCACGACAATAGGGATAACCTGATAACCTGAACTAGCACCAACAGATAGCGCACACGTACTATATGGGATCATTTTGCTCTTTAGTTCAAATGACATTTGCAATTAACACACAATAGGCTGTTACACACGTATAGGAATGAACATTTATTGTATTATCAACTTTTTATTCTTCAAATACGATGCGTATAGAATGCCAAGGGAAGGCAAATAAATGAAGTCCCACATGGAACAGCCATGACATCTGTCGAAAGAGTTTCACATTAGATATCCCTATTCACCATTGTGCCCATTTCAACAATGACATATGCAAATCACAGTTTGCCAGCAATGCTCAATCGGGAGTATCGGGGTTCATGGTTTGTTCTCCCAGTCTGTGACTTACACACTTTGGATTAAGCATAGGATACACTTCCAAAAATAAACAAAATCCAATCCTACTATCAAAACATTTAATTATCCAAAATATGGGGCTACAAAAATTAAACAAATAAAAATACTGACACTACACTTCACACTTGTCCAAAAATTGAACAAGGAATTCAAATTAAACAATTACAAAATAATGATAACTGGTTTTGCAAAAACCAACAAAACTCGAACTAAGTTTCACTCCCATATGGTGTCAATTCAAATTCTTCAAAATAACGAGCTCCAAATGGCTCGGTAAAGTTTACATACACTGTGTTAACCATTAAATACACGTCTATTAATATTTACCTGAGTATATCTGGTTTTAATCATAATATCAAAGTATGGCTCATCATTAATTAATTTTGGGCTCTCACAATGTTCATCTGTTACCATCACTCTCTCTCTCAAGCCACCAACTCACTACCGTGATTGGAAAAATTTGCGTATTCCCGAGCTATAGAAAACTACTGAGTAAGTCAAGTTAAGATTACTCCCGGATACCTAATGTTCTCATAAAAACTCGTGAATCACTGAATCATTAAATAATAAAGTTTGGGATTTATCATCTTGTCTTCCAAGACAATTATATCTTAAGAAAGCAACGATCTGAACTCTGCAAGCGATAATAATGGATGTAAAGGGACCTCGGTTCAAATACCGGGTCGTTAAAACAATCTTAAACATTTCGGTATGTTGTGACTCAGACAGCCCGTTCCTAACCTACCGCACTACAAGAGGGTAAGGGTCTGTCTTAACTACTTGGCTTGATTTATTGCATGGAGTGAGGGAGAACCTGCAGTCTTGCCTTCACAAGGGACTGGTTATCCAGCTTCAAACACAGCTGTTTCAAATGCATATTCTCTGAATGGCAAGGCTCACGATACAAATATCCACATGACAACTATTAGGTTTCTACAGACCTATTCTTGTAGCTTCGCTAAAGTATAATTATGAAGTGTCCTCATTAGCGGGTAAGAAAAATCAATAAATCATCCAATATTAAGGGGCTTCAACACGGACGACTCTGAGTTCGATCCTTTAAAATGCCTTGGGAGCAATATCCCAACTTTTGAGTACTTACAACATTAGCGACTTAAGGAAGGCCTAGCCCAATAACCAGCGCTCATAATACAACATAAATTGCACCCTTTTCAACATACAACATACAATGCCTCGTGATCCATATCACAGCTTTGAGGACTTACAACAGCTCATTACCGCGACTAACTGTCCCTCATAATTACTTTCACCGAGTATTTCAACGCATTCCTAGCGTGACAAATTACTTCAATGCGCGACATGGCGCTCATACATAAATTAGCCAAGTTGCCTTTCAAAGAACCAAATAAATTCAAATCAACGTTTGATCTACGTCTCAAAATATATATAACTCATCATCCATTAACAATAATCATTCATGCCATAAAGAACATGTATTCACAACATTTATTAATTCATCTAAAGAGCTCTTGAAGCTACCACTTTCAATATAAAATTCATTACATAATTCATTTATATAATTATTATTATTATTATTATTATTATTACGCTTGCTTTACCATAGTTATATCTTTTACTATTAAACTGATATTCCACTGAATATCTTCCACAAGGGATTTATTAATACTTCACACATTTATTATATTTCCACCAAATTAATCTTTCAGATCGCGCAATCTTTATTTCACCTGTTATCAAACATCCCTACTTCCACTCATGAGGATTATACGCAAATCTTCCCAAAACACATAATAATGAAATTGTTACTCACATGATTGTACGGTCAGGGACCGAATTCTCCAACGATGGAACATTTTCACCCACCAATTTCTTCTTAAGCCATTTTCATGGTTATATTCACACTCAATAACACTTTCTTAACAGCACATAAAATATATACCCTAATCACTTTGAATATAAGGAATACCATTTTGTATTCGTTTTCACTTAAACACAGTACAATTTCACTAAAATATATTACACTAAAAAATTTCACTATATTTAAATTACATAAAATTTTTATCACTCTGGCGTTAATTATTCGCCTTACACACATGATTTCTTTCTTTTTCCCGTTTCCAAGGGTTGCACTATATGCACGTCGGCTTCCTACTCTGATGAGATGATTGAAAGTCTCGATCAAACTAACCTCACTGGAACGGCTGATCTTCTAATTCTGGGTTTGACTATCGGCTTCTTTAACTTTACTGCACGATGTCGTATCTTGCTAGACGCTAACTTGTTCGTCTAATAAAAGTCTGTCCCTGATGTATTACTATTATGATCACTCAAACTTGTATATCGGTGACCTAGTAATTTCCTTGTATTACTTTCTGTTACTTTGATTCGTGGCTTATTGGAGTACTCCCCAATGTTTGACTGTTCATTTGTCCACCTAGACAAAGCCTGGAACCTCGATACCTAAATTTTATCGTACTTCGCTCTAGCCCCCTCAATTCAGGAACACTAGGCGTTACTATTTCGTTCTACCCTGATCTGGTTACTTAACGTAGATAGAACTGTATATTTCACTGTCCTTGTGTACTTCGAAATCTTATGATGCGTCGGTTCTATAACTGAACTATTATATTCGAGTACATATCGCCGGCAATTTCTTAAGTCCACAGCCTAAACTTTGACTGTACTGGTGAACTTTATAAAGTCTGAAGCTTGATGATATTATTCCTATAACAGGATTCTGATGTGTCTTCACACGGCGATACTAATGACGATACTGGACGGCCACTCTCATATGGGTTGCTCGTCTGCGATACAGCGTAACACGACCTCTCACGGTCTGGTAAAGACTGCATTTAACGAATGATTGTTCCTGCGTACAGCGTCTCAGCACTCACTAAAAATGCCTTTTTGTACTTTGCGAAACGGTATCACGCTCTCCGGCGTCTTTTATAAACTGAATGTACTTTGATGCAGCACTCCTGCACTAGGAGTTCACTTGTAGATTGCCTTGTTGTTGGTTGAAACAGCGTGAAGCGCTCCTACGCTCACTGAGACTGAATTGTTGTGAAACAGCGTGTCCTCCTCAGAGAAACACCAAGACTGAATAATTGTTGATGCTCCAACGTCACGCCCCTCTGGGCTGACTGATACTTTGCGAAACAGTACCGTGCCCCTCAGGCACCTATGGTAGACTGAATAATTGATGGTGATCCAGCGTGTAGCAACCCTGCGCACACATCGAAGACTGAATTGTTGGTTGAAACAGAACCATGCGCTCCCGCGCCCTTGGTAAACTGAATGCTATTCCTGGCACGTCCAGGGTTTATATCCAAATCTGCGGCAAAAATATAAAATCCACTTCTTCTCCAGCACTAACTTCTGAAGTAATTGTCGTATAATTTTGAAAAATATATCTCTTGAAAGCTCTTGTTTTAAACGTAAAATGGTTTCTTTGATCATGAAAATCGATCACACAATTCCAAGATATTAAATAATTTGGCTCCTCAGATATGTGGGGGGTGAGGTTTATTTTTCCCTCTCTCCCATCTCTGGGCTCGGGGAATAACTTAACGACGTAATGCCACGTCTGCAGTTCTTTCCTGTGCAAATATTATAAACTTTTTCCCCACACAAAAATCTCTATTCCAGAATGATCAACAATGATGTGTTCATTTTATTAATTACATGCTTGCAAATGGCTTAATTTTAATTATTTCTCTTCTTGCGTCATTGCAAGGTTGCCATTTTATAGCTGAGTAAGGTCTATTTCCGAAACTCCTTCTCCCTCACTCGTCGTGGAAAGTTTTTCTAGTTCTATTAATAATCATGCGCCAGCTTCTTATCGATGCATCAAGCGTGATCTCATGCCCGCGTGACTAGTGGTCACCCGTTCTTGCACCACATTATAACAGCCCACTTCTTAAAATCTCTCCAATTCATTCTAAAGACAGCATTATTTCCTCTCTCCTTTTGCATATAAAATATGGATTCGACGCTTGAACCAATTGCAGATGGGTTCACCATGAAACTAGAATCGAACCGTTGCATTCCATGTCATAACGTGTTGGTAATCAGGAACCAAGGCCGCAGTCTGTCACATGAGGTATATTGGAAGCCTACCCTCATAGACATATTTACACAACGATCCAACCACCATCCCAGTCAAAACGGAGGAGTTATCAAAACGCTCAGATACAAAGCTAAACGCCTATCGCAAGAATACAACCTATGACTGGCTATGTGGCCTAGCAGTACCGTTCTTGCCTGCTGTGCTCAAGGTTGCGTGATTGAATCCAGACGCAGGTGTGGTAGTTTGCATTTGAGGGTACGGAAATGCAAGGCAGATTTGTCAGTAGATATACTGGCACATTAAAGATCCCCTTCAGGGCAAAATTCCAGCACCCCGGCATCTCTAAAAGATGCAGTGGCTAAAAGGAACGTAAATCCAAAATCATTTTTATTAAAATAACCTACAGGGGGGAAATAGAAGTAGTTTATTTTAGGGGCTGCGACATCGCGGTCACATAGCTCCGTGTATTTGTGTGTGTGGAATTTGTATGATAACCTGTGCTATTGTGAATGCTGCATTACTGTGTGTATTTGTAAATTGGGGATAAGAATGGTACGGAGGTGGCCGTAGCCATAAGTCAGGAACCATACCAGCATTTGCCTGGAGTAGAAGTGGGGAATCCACCGAAAACCACTTCCAGGATGGCTGAGTGTTCACCGTTGCAGCCCTCACACAAACACAAACCTAACCTGGTGCTTACGCCCCACACCCCATTGCATGTAGCACAAGCAGTAATTTCATCCAGGGAGTGATGTGACCTAGCAGCGGGCAATGTGTTATAGACATTGGAGGAGTAAACTATATCATTTCCGGATCTATTTTGAATCATTACAGAAAGTAATTATGGCTAATGTCAGTACTTAAGAAAATGTTATCGCGGGTTCTTGTCTCCTTCACTGTTACTTATAAATCAGTCATTTACTGCAAGAATAATACCCTCCTTCACACAGAAATGCACTGTATTTTTTAAACAATTACTAAGTTACAGTATGCATATCTCAACATTATAACATTTGGTTCCCTGTAAATCAACATATCCTTTCATAAACTGAATGCTGCCTGGGAATTTGTTAATCATGAAGCAGACTATGCATACATAATAGGAACAGATGTCTTCGTAGTTCCGCCCCTTAAAACAACAATAACCACTACTACTACTACTACTACTACTACTACTACTACTACTACTACTACTACTACTACTACCTCCTACATAACCTCTCAACGATATAATTGTCTTTCCATAACACTCAATGGTTTGTTAATTGTTTTCATGCCCTGCATATATGTATATATATATGTGTAATTTATTTCTGAGGAGGGCATGTGTTAATATTCCATTGGTAAAATTAAATTAAACATTAATTATTTACGAGAGGGTTTCCTTTCACCACACGACATGAAATAAAAGGCAAAACTATTGGCCTGGATAAAGATTATTGATGCGTGACATCCCCACTGTGCGTGACAAAAACCAGGGGTGTTATCTATTAGCTACGCTATCAATCCACCATTGGTCTGGATGAAAATATTGGTCTAGGCAAAACCATTGTGAAACCCTCTTGTGAAGTTTTACCAATTATACTCGTGTAGCCCATTGAACTGGTGCTAGTCTTTGAAACTGACATCAATTGGGTGACTTCAGATTCAGTAGAACTACTGAAACGACAACATTCACCTCCCTTTCAATACCGTAACGGGGAAACACGTGACTGAATAATGAAAGTTATTTTCAACAACATCAGGGCAAGACCAACTACAATACTCATACCTTAATGCAGGTATCAAAAGTGTGAAAATGGCGTATGCGGAAGCCCGAGATAATGTATGTTTACATTCATTGCTGGGATACAATATTAGCTTTGATTAGCTTCGTTTGATGAAAGTTGGGATACTACTATGGATCATCTGTAATTTTTAGTGTCTTCAGTATGTCTGTTAAGTTCAGTTCGCGTTAATGTACTGCAATCGTGTGTAAATATGTGATAATACGCTTATTATGGACTGGTTCGATTGTGTGATGATTGTTCAGTCGGCCGATGGCATTGTGTCATTTACTGCAGATGTTGAAGTACCTAAGCCTAAAGCATTAATAGAAGTGTCTCGAGAATATACACCGCAATGATTTGCTAGTTAGTGACAATATAATTATAGCTTAGTACACTTCAGTACCGGTAGTGTCGAACTTAAGTACGTAAAGGGAAAACGCAATGAGCACCTACGGCAAGACCAAACCGTTGACGTTATCTTGAACGCTCAGCTTCATGTGCCTCCGTAAATCCTTACCAGTCTAGCAGATGTTCTACACTGCCTTGTATACACGCCAAATATTACAGTGAACTTCTGTTTTATTGGTTAAGGAATATGTTTCCCCTGTGCCAAACAGTGAACTCATTGTGTTTCGTCATTATTCATACTTTTGTGATTCTCACAGCTTGCAAGTTATTTATTATTATGATGTGTGTAATAAAGTGTTGTGAGTAACTTGCCAATTATGTACTTATATTGCGAGATGGTGTGCCGCGATAATTCCGTAAGAGGGAGATGGTGCTTTCCTACCTACATTAATTTACTACATCTACTATTTCCAGCGTACAACTATTCCAAACGGTAACAGCGAATGTTTAATAGGTTAGATGGTAACATATTATCGTGTCCTTTGTGTGTGGTAATCTCCATAATTATGTTCAGATATCCACACGACGACTTCTTTGCATATTTCAATCAACTAATTCGGTGTGATGTTTTAGCAAAAATTTAGGCAATTCTACGAGAGGTCTTAATTGAATTGTATCTCTATAGCGTTGTTTTGATTATTTCAGGCAACTATTCTCATTCCGATTGTGTACACAAATACTATGCATGTGCTGGGACAGCACTTCACTAACAGGTACTCTCTTCTCTCCTACTTCAGAATTTGTTTGATTTTATGTTGATAATATTAATCTATAATTACTGAACTTAAATACAAATCGTGATAACTCGCCAAAAAACTTCTTATTCAACCACAGAAACAGTGAGACTCTTGTAGCTGCCCCTTGGGTGAAGACGAAGAAACCTATAATTCGAGGCCAGCACTATATAGATAAATTAATTCAGGTAAGTCTAAATTATTGATGCATATTTCTTCGGAACCTAGTCTCGTCTTGTGATATATTTTATGCTCTTAGGTGAGTCAAAATAATAATTTACACGAACTGTAACAACCCCGATGACATGATCTTAGCTATTGGTAGGGCAACCATCGCCGCCATGTTTTTTCTACATTAAGGTCTGAGGATTGTAGTTGGTCTTGATCAGGGCATGTTTCTAGTCAACTTTCAAAGCACATGTGATCCTATGATACAACATAGCCTACATTACCAACACAACTTTGGGCTTAGGCCAACATCATTATAAGCATTAACTTCCTGATTAATTTCACATACTCATTACACAAGTTTTCATGCAGTACAGACAAGACAAACTTACCTAGGCCTAATAGCACAGAATTATCCCCTTCATCCGAGGCACAGTACCGTATCATCACAATCACGAAACTGGAAATAAAGTGGGTTGGACAACATCAATCGTACTGTATTACTTACGGTGTTAACACCAGTAGTCAAGCCTAACATTTACTGTATCAGGATTAAAATGAAGCTTACCTCTTATATAAGAATACAGTATAGTAGCATTGGAATTAGAGCTGATTTATTATCCAGGCCCTTCTACAGACATCAATCCTTCGCTCGTACTTGAACCAAAACAAACAAGGCGGCACGGGACGAATCATTCTAACCTCAATTTATCATTCAATTAATATCAGCACATTCAGTCGAAATACATTCCACTGACATGTTGTTACCATTATGCTTTACCAGAAAACAATAGTTTCCATGTACTACTCTCGTCAATTCTTTTAAAAGGCGGGTAATTGTAAGGGAGTAGTCCGAGGCTTCTGTTCGCGTGACATGTTGGATTATGAAAATCTCCTGTTATCGGCTAACAGAAGTCGCTCGGGGTGTTATTTTACCAGACGGTTAGGAGCATAACAACAAGAGTTTGCCAGGCCATGACAACAACAAAAGATGGTGCAACGGTTTTTAAGGGATAACAGGAGATTTGCCCAACCGGAGTTTGCATGACCTATAAAAGGAGATGGAACAACCGGCCCTTAGTAAAATGTGCAGGTACTGAAGGAAATACTGGGACTCGACCAAATCAACAAGCCAAAGGTACCCATTCAACGGAAAATGGCAGCTCAAATGGTATTCCAACCGAGAGGATAACTCTTAGGGCCGGTTGTTCCATCTCCTTTTATACGTCATGCAAACTCCGGTTGGGCATATCTCCTGTTATGCCCTAAAAACCGTTGCACCATCTCTTGTTGTTGTCATGGCCTGGCAAACCCTTGTTGTTATGCTCCTAACCTTCTGGTAAAATAACACTCCGAGCGACTTCTGTTAGCCGATAACAGGAGATTTTCATAATCCAACATGTCGTCACGCGAACAGAGGCCTCGGACTACTCCCTTACAATTACCCGCCCTTTAAAAGAATTGACGAGAGTAGTACATGGAAACTACTGTTTTCTGGTAAAGCATAATGGTAACAACATGTGAGTGGAATGTATGTCGACTGAATGTGCTGATATTAATTGAATGATAAATCGAGGTTAGAATGATTCGTCCCGTGCCGCCTTGTTCGTTTTGGTTCACGTACGAGTGAAGGATTGATGTCTGTAGAAGGGCCTGGATAATAAATCAGCTCTAATTCCAATGATAGATACTGTATTCGTATATAAGAGGTAAACTTCATTTTAATCCTGATACAGTAAATGTTAGGCTTGACTACTGGTGTTAACACCGTAAGTAATACAGTACGATTGATGTTGTCCAACCCATTTTATTTCCAGTTTCGTGATTGTGATGATACGGTACTGTGCCTCGGATGAAGGAGATAATTCTGTGCTATTAGGCCTAGGTAAGTTTGTCTTGTCTGTAGGCCTACTGCGTGAAACAGTGTGTAATGAGTAGGGATCGGATTCGAGCATATTTGCATTTTTTTCCTGGATAGTACACATTGAAAGAAGCCTTTTGGTGGTATTTTCACCTCTCTAGGACCAACAGAATTGGAATTTATCGAGCATATAAATGCATAAAACCGCGGTTTTCAGAATAGAAGCATATAAATGCATATTCGTGTGGTTGTCGTCTAAATAGTTTGTTTTTCTTCGAATCCCCCCGAATTCGGGCCCTGTCCATCCTTAAGGTTCAAAAACAGAAATAATCATTGAAAAACATATCTGGTGCGAATAACAGAACCACAGTTTTTTTTATCTTTAGTGAGGTCGTTCTCGTCATTGAAACTTTTATTGACTGATTTAAGAAAATCATTCAAAACTGAAAACATAGAAAAAATTCTTGTTGTACTGACCAATGCAGATCTACTTCAATGACTCACCTAATTCTGAACATTTTGTAAATGAACTTATAAACTGTAACTTTTATAAGAAAACTTATCTTATATATACTTGAAAAACTTGAATGCGAGTATATTGCAGAGTAACATACATACAATTAGAAAATAAGGCTCGTATATAAAGGTATGTTATTGGTTTTTCATTTCACTTTCCTTTCTATAGTTATTAACGGTGTTTTTCGAGCATATTTTGCATATTTAGCCACATATAATGGTTTTTCGAGCATATCTATCGAGCATATAATGGGTTTTTCGAGCATATCTATCGAGCATAAAACACATGGTTTTCGAGATATCTGGAGATTTTATCGAGCATATCGATCCGAGCCCTAGTAATGAGTATGAGTTTTTTTTACGAGCAAACATTTTTATTCACTGACAGAAAACATGTACATATACAGATGTTGTATCAAAATACAGGGTGAATCCCACATAAGATAAACTTGTGTGTGGGCTTCATGAACACAATTACTTAATTTATTTGCAACATGGTATTTGACTGAGAATAGTAAGAAATTTTATAGTAAAGGCATTAATTAAAAGGATACTACAATAAAAGAAGACGATACATTACTTATTTGTGACTGAGTTGGCTTAAATATGTTGGTGAAAATTTATAAGTTCATTTACATTATCAAAGTTATTAAGCAGCCATGTAAAAAGCCTCTTCTTCAATATATTCAGGGTGTTATTTATCACATTTACTGGCAATATACTGTACATCCTAGTGCTAAGACAACTTAAATTCTTTTGGCCAAGTAGTGTGTTTCGACGAGGGATATTTATTCCAGTTCTGGCTTGAAGTATAGTGCACATTTTAAGTTGTTGTCCATTGGAGAAGAGTTTCATATTTTTATGTATAAATATGATTGATGACTGAACAAATAACTGTCGTATATTAAGCACCATGCTTTGTTTATACAGTTCACATGTTGGAAACGTTGGTGGCTTTTAGTACATAACTTTTAGAATGAAATTCTGGCAGGTATTTCTCTGAGCCAAATGTGAATCAAGTATTCCACCCCAAACATTTATTCCATATTGTAGTTAATCAGTAAGTTAATGCTTATAATGATGTTGGCCTAAGCCCAAAGTTTTGTTGGTAATGTATGCTATGTTGTATCCTAGGATCACATGTGCTTTGAAAGTTTACTAGAAACATGCCCTGATGTTGTTGAAAATAACTTTCATTATTCAGACAAGTGTTTCCCCGTTACGGTATTGAAAGGGAGGTGAATGTTGTCGTTTCAGTAGCTCTACTGAATCTGAAGTCACTCAATTGATGTCAGTTTCAAAGACTAGCACCAGTTCAATGGGCTAAACGAGTATAATTTAATTTTACCAATGGAATACTTAACACATGCCCTCCTCAGAAATAAATTACACATATATATACATATATGCAGGGCATGAAAACAATTAACAAACCATTGAGTGTTATGGAAAGACAATTATATCGTTGAGTGGTTATGTAGGAGGTAGTAGTAGTAGTAGTAGTCGTTATTGTTGTTTTAAGGGGCGGAACTACGAAGACATCTGCCCCTATTATGTAGGAATAGTCTGCTTCATGATTAACAAATTCCCAGGCAGCATTCAGTTTATGAAAGGATATGTTGATTTACAGGGAACAAAATATTGTGATGTTGAGATATGTAGGCCTATACTGTAACATAGTAATTGTTTAAAAAATACAGTGCATTTCTGTATGAAGGAGGGTATTATTCTTGCAGTAAGTGACTGATTTATAAGTAACAGTGAAGGAGACAAGAACCCACGATAACATTTTCTTAAGTACTGACATTAGCCATAAATACCTTCTGTAATGATTCAAAATAGATCTGGAAATGATACAGTTTACTCCTCCAATGTCTATAACACATTGTCCGCTGCTAGGTCACATCACTCCCTGGATGAAATTACTGCTTGTGCTACATGCAAGGGGGTGTGGGGCATAAACCCCAGGTAAGGTTTGTGTTTGTGTGAGGGCTGCAACAGTGTACACTCAGCCATCCTGGAAGTGGTTTTCGGTGGATTCCCCACTTCTACTCCAGGCAAATGCTGGTATGGTTCCTGACTTATGGCTATGGCTACCTCCGTACCATTCTTATCCCCAATTTACAAATACACAGAGTAATGCAGCATTCACAATAGCACAGGTTATCATACAAATTCCACACACACACATACACGGGGATATATGACCGCGATGTCGCAGCCCCTAAAATAAACTACTTCTATTTCCCCCCTGTAGATTATTTTAATAAAAATGATTTTGGTTTTACGTTCCTTTTAGCCACTGCATCTTTTAGAGATGCCGGGGTGCTGGAATTTTGCCCTGAAGGGGATCTTTAATGTGCCAGTATATCTACTGACAAGTCTCCCTCCCATTTCCGTACCCTCAAATGCAAACTACCACACCTGCGTCTGGATTCAATCACGCAACCTTGAGCACAGCAGGCAAGAACGGTACTGCTAGGCCACATAGCCAGTCATAGGTTGTATTCTTGCGATAGGTGTTTAGCTTTGTATCTGAGCGTTTTGATAACTCCTCTGTTGTGACTGGGATGGTGGTTGGATCGTTGTGTTAATATGTCTATGAGGGTAGGCTTCCAATATACCTTGTGTGACAGGCTGCGGTCTTGGTTCCTGATTACCAACACGTTATGACATGGAATGCAACGGTTCGATTCTAGTTTCATGGTGAATAGGGATATCTAATGTGAAACTTTTTCGACAGATGTCATGGCTGTTTCATGTGGGAATTCATTTATTTGCCTTCCCTTGGCATTCTATACGCATCGTATTTGAAAAATAAAAAGTTGATAATACAATAAATGTTCATTCCTAAACGTGTGCAACAGCCTATTGTGTGTTATTTTCAAATGTTATTTGAACTAAAGAGCAAAATGATCCCACATAGTACCTGTGCGCTAGCTGTTGGTGCTAGTTCATGTTATCAGGTTATCCCTATTCTCGTGGTTTATGCTTAGAAGACCGAGGAATTCTGCCAGAGCTACTTTTCCGAGTTTCTGTATCAGGGATTTATCGTCTACGAAACGGAACCAAGTTGTGGCCTCTATTTTGTAGCGTTCTGTAGAGCGGACTTATAGGACTACCCATAGCTTCTCCATCTATTTGCACATAGAAACAGTTATTCCATTGGAAATATGTTGTAGTTACACAGTGGGGGAATAGGCCTAGAGTAGCAATATCAGGCAATTGATAGTGCTGATGTGAGATTTGGTATCTTTAAGCTGAACCTTAGTTAAAAGTTACACCACGTCTAATCTATTGAGAATGTCTCCTTGCCAAGATATTTTGCCAGGCTGTTTGGCTCACCCTGTTACTACTACAACCACTCTGACTGCTGCAGCCACTAAGTGAATTCTGTATCACTATCTACACTACTGCTTCAGAAGTCATTTGTAGCTAATTTTCCTTATGCATGCCATCAGATTGTATTACCTTTTTGTTACTCGGGTGAACCGCTTAACTGTAAGTAAGTGTTAGCTGCTCCGAGCTTCCCTTTCTCCTGCCTAATAATTTGTGTTTTGTTTCAGAACCACCATTGAATTATTGCTATCTGGTGGTAAACCCAAATATCTCCTGTTCAAGCTTGACATCTCGTGTTTCTTTCACAAGACCTAGAGAAAGCTGAAGAAATACATTTATTTTGCTTTGTGATCTAGATTCGAATATTAAGTGCATCACTCACTGGTGTTTGCTGTTTTGAGGGGTGGACGTCAAGGACATACATTCCTTTAACACAGAGTTATACCTAGTGGATAGGAACCAAATATAAGTTAAACATAAAAATAAACCAAACTATTAATTTATACACTAATTTGCTTTCAAACTGTAAAATATTTTGTTTTTAAACTCAAATAATCACTTGCCAGTAATTCACCTGCTCCACATTCCCCTATAAATTTGATAATAAGGTCAACAGCCATATCAACATTGGCTAATAGAAGATTGAACATTCTTCTAATGTTTCTTCGTTGAACAGGAAATTTATACACTTCGTTAAAATGTAGGGGGCATCTTCCCTATGCACTTTCCTATTGAATGCAAATGTGCAACTGAACATCTTATGATGAGTGTTGTAAATTTATTATAGAAATGAATAAAATTATTGTTTCCCAGAAAAATTGTTTTTGCTTGTTGTTATGAGTGCTTGCTAAAAAGGGTAAAAAATCCACTCGGGTATTCCTTTATTTCTTCCTGATCTCCATATGCAAAAATAAGGTATTATTGATGTCGGCCTTCTGACATTTATATTTCCTTGTGAGCTTTTAAAATGTATGTCCTCTCATAGAACAAATACAAGAATCTGAGTAATGATGAGGTAGGTCATACTACTGCACTTTTAATGGAGTTGT
Organism: Meconema thalassinum; assembly: GCA_946902985.2. Taxonomy (NCBI): domain Eukaryota; kingdom Metazoa; phylum Arthropoda; class Insecta; order Orthoptera; family Tettigoniidae; genus Meconema; species Meconema thalassinum. Next base: position 936,705,525 of record OX336390.1, read on the forward strand.
TAATCACGTTTGGTTTTGTGGATATTTCTCTATGTACAGTAGGGTGGGTCAAAAACGTTTAGAACTTAAATAGTGAAATGAGTTTTGTATTTAAATCATCAATACCCATCAAGTTCATTCCATATTTGTATGTTGATGCAAATGATCTAAAGAGTGTTGGTAGTGGGCTTACTGTTATTGTGTCGTGTCTGTAATAACAACTTCCATATAAGCCAGATAGATACCATATCCTTAGTACTGAAGCCACTGGTATTTTAAATCAGTGCTCTGTGTTATTGCAGGGTTGACAAATATTTTCATACCTGTCAAGATAGCAGGGGTTTTCAAAAAATATAGCCAGAGGCATCCAAATTCCACACGGTAACAAACGGTGACTCCACAAGAAAATTATAGAATGGACACTACATATTTTGAAGTTGATAAGGACTCAAATTAGCAAGTTACTTTGTTTATTAAATTTTTAATAGAAATTCATTCCACTCTCATTCTGGTGTGGTACTGGAACAGTAGCCTATTGTAAAGATGGAAGTCTCCCAAGTTATGTTAAATTTGAAGACTTGAACCAAGCCGGTGGGCTCAACTGTTTTGGTTGGTTAGTTGCTCAGTTTAGGGGCTGTGACAATTCGGTCATGTAGCCCCGTGTTCTTAGGGTGTGTGTAGAATCTGTGTGATAACCGGTGTTAATTGTGATGACTGTATTAGTGTGTGTTATCTGTAATTCAGGTAAGGACTGCGGAGGATGCATTTTAAGTAGTATTTGTTTTTGCTACCGTCAACGACACCTAGCTGCAAATGTGGCTACTAGATGCCCCACAACCAGCTCCTGGCGACGAACGTTGGAATCTAATTGAGAGCTAATCGAATTTCACCTAGAAATTGAACTTCACACAAATGTAGTTAGTGGAGGGTTCTTTTACATGCCAAAAACATATGAAATTGGCCCGCCGGCTTTACTTCCCCTCCGAAGGAAGGTACCCTGAGGGATTTTTAACGCTATTAAAAAATCTGACGACTTTGGTCGGGGTTGAACCCGCGAACTCGGGCATAGAAGCTCAGCTTGCTACCAACTACGCCACCGAAGCCACATCAATGATTTTACAACTCAGGTCGCTTATGGGTATTGCTTTCAAAGGTCTGCACCAAGACTGAGTTTATTTCAGGGAGTGCCATACTCCAAATGAATGCTTCCAAAACGCATTTTCGTGTACATACATATTTTATAACCTAATTGTTTTTGAGCATTTGTATTCGAGGCTAAAAAATTACTGTCATGGTCTAGCAGTAAGTATGGTAGTGTTCTTCTCAGCCTGGGTTCGATTTTTTCACGATAAGTTTTAATCTTGTTATGATAGTTGGAACTGGGTATATTTAGCCTCATTCTCTCGGATTTCAATTAGGTGCGAACATTGGCTGTAGTGTAGTGGCCAAGGTGATCAGTATTATGTATCTAGTTTATGTCCTCTATGGAACTTGGTCGGAGTGTATATTTGATTTTACTCTGTGACGATGTTAGTTGTAATTTGTTCATTGTGTTCAGATGTAGATTGAGATGTGTGTGCATCCGCATGTCACCGGAGAAAGTTCAAGCTGTGTCACAAATGCCACGCCCTAAAAACAATGAAGAAGTGAGACTCTTCCTTGGTATGGTGACTTATTATGCAAAGTTCATTCCTAATTTTTCAACGAAGTCCCACCCATTACGGCAGTTATTGCGGAAAGGTGAACGGTTTTTCTGGTCTGCAGCCTGTGAAGCAGCTTTCTTGAATCTCAAGTCCGAGTTAAGTAGTGAACGTGTCCTTACCCCCATTCAACCCATCACTGCCTATCATCTTGTCAACCGATGCCAGTCCTACTGGTGTTGGAGCAGTATTAAGTCATGAGATGGATGGCCAAGAATGACCCATCGCCTATGCGTCTCGTGCCCTAACACCAGCAGAATGTAATTACAGTCAGCTTGACCGGGAAGCGCTGGCAATAATTTTCGCCACAACACACTTCTACAACTATATTTTTGCAAGAAATTTCATTCTTGAGACAGACAATGAACCTCTGTCTCGTATTTTTCATCAGAACAAGGGGCTGTCACAAATGACATCCACAAGGCTCCTAAGATATGCATCGTTTCTCTCCGGGTTTGACTACACGGTAAGAGTGAAAAAAGGGAAAGATAACGAAAATGTTGATTGCCTATCCCGAGCCCCTGTTGCATCTACCTCGCCAAACATTGAAACATCAATAAATGCAGAAGTCTTACAACTCTGTGCTGAAACGATTCTTCAAGTGTAAAGTGAAGCCATTACGTACGAAACTATCCGTGATGAGACTATGTTAGACCCAGAACTTAGTGCCACCCTGCAACGTCTTCAAACTCAATCCTTGGATGAACCATATACAGTTGAAAATGGTGTTCTATTCCGTCAAGACCGAATTGTTATACCAAAGAAACTACAAAGAAATTTTTTGGAAGAATTACATTTAACACACCTCGGCATTGTGAAAACAAAACAGTTAGCAAGACGATATGTCTACTGGCCGCAATTAGAGAAAGACATTGAGAAGCTTATCAAATCTTGTGAAGAGTGCGCACAGACTCGTTCAAATCCTCCAAATCTCCAATACACCCCTGGGATGAACCAGAAGAAAATTGGGAACGCATACACATTGACTATGCGGGGCCAATTGATAACCACCATTTCTTGATGTGGGTTGACGCGAAATCCAAGTGGACCGAAGTACGAATGGTGAAAGACGCTCCATCCACTGCAACTACTATCAGTCTGCTTGACAATATCTTTACCGTACATGGGTACCCGAATGTCCTTGTGTCAGATAATGCCACTATCTTCACGAGTGATGTATTCAGATCCTATTGCAAGGAGAGAGGGATTTTTCAGAAATATATTGCACCAGGGTACCCAGCAACCAATGGGCTAGCCGAGAGAAACATCCAAACTTTGAAGAGGCGACTTCGTGCTGCTCTAAATGACCCGGCACCATTATCGACTAAGTTACAGAACATATTGTTTCTATACAGAGCAACGCCATTGGCGTCTCCAGCTGAACTATATTTGAAACGTCGGCTACGTATCTGATTGGATGCTCTACTTCCAAACCAAATGAGCTTGACTACATCCAGTTTCTCACCCCCTGTTCGCTCTTTCAAAGTGGGAGAGAGAGTGCAAGTTCGGATTCACCAGAAAAACCGTGATATTTGGCAGTTTGGTGTTATACAAACTAAACTCGGCCAGCGTCACTATGATGTGAAATTGGATTCGGGACGAATTTTAAAGAGGCATGTTGACCAGTTATTATCGACTCTCGTGCCAAAGAAAGATAAGCATGTCACTTTTGCTCCAAAAAATCCTCCAGTGCGTGGTGTTCCAAATATACCAACACCAACCCAGTCAAGACTAGAAAATGATGATATTCCTCCTGCAACCCACACTTCAGATTGCAATGTTTATTAAAGCCCCTTGTTGGTAGCGAAAAATGTAATGTGTTTTACCTCGGTGGACTATTCGCCAGAAAATACTACTGCTAAGTTTGATCTATGTTGGGCGCCAAGCTGGATACACTGTGTTCCAAGCTAAATTTATTCATTTAATATCGACCCCTAGCGTGAGTAGAACATATGAGAGACTCTTAATGACTAGGCCGTGGGATGATTGAATCATCAACCCAGACAACATTTGATTGTGGAGAAGGATGAGGTATTATAACTATTGCTACCTACTGGAATTAAAGAATCTACTTGGTGATAATTGAATTTAATACACTTAGAAAATCTGATGGCAACATGAAGAAAATTAACACTGTTAACGGAGCACACTACTTTAAACATTGCCACGAACAAAATTACTTAATACGCCGGTCGGGAGAATAACGTGAATTTAACTTATTTCCAAATTAATGCTTAAAGAATTTATATAGCCCTATTGAAAAACAGAGAGTGTGTGTCGTAGATTACTTGTGCTTACCAACGGAAACATTGTATCCACGTGGTTGAAGTCTCTCACCGTCGGATGCTCTGCATTGGTGTTGACGGCGTCAGATTCTTCCTCGTTGATCAAAAGTAATCGTTACAGCTTGTGGTGGAGTCTATTCCATGAACCACAACACGTCGTCTGGCTAAACACTCCAAGACGCGTGGAACTCATGATCTGATGTGATCAGCGGAGTAAGCGTGAATAAATTGTCCCACTTGGGACTAACGAACAAAGTACCTCCTTACTGCTCCAAGCGTAATGTCTTAATGAATGTCTTCACTCACACCGCGCGTCCACTATATCTTCCATCTTCTCCCACCAGGGTCCAGCTTAATACCGCGGCCTCGCTGCTTCGACCAATCCGCGTGCGTCACGTATCTCCCCATGCCCGTGCTTCGTTGCTTCTTCTTCCTTGATTGGCTGGTCACCACACGTGGCTATTCCCGCCATGAGGCTGCCTCCCCGTATTTATATTTCTGTATCTGGGCAAGACGTAGTTCATACGCGTTTTCTTGCTTTGAAGTGTTCCCTCGGATTTCGTAATTTTATTGTACTCCAATCTATTCTTGTATTGAAATACCCAGTGAGTCACACACCACTCTCTCTTACCCCTAATGAATAAAATCCTGATTTTACGTTTGAAATGATTTGCCGTGCAACATTTTATTGGAATCATCCAATATAGATACGGATTCCTACTAGTAGAAATCCTCTGTAATCTTCCAAATTTAAAAGCTCAAAAAATGACGTTATAAATATTAATAATAATTGTTACGTGCAAGAGCCCGTCCCAACGTTTTCAAACATGTATCTACCCTTGGATGTGACTTCATGACATTTTGAAACGACCGCCTGGTCGCTTGGTTCCGTTTGTGAACACGAGATGGCAGCTGCTGTCGGACTTCGGGGTTTCTTCACATGGTTCCTTCTTCTCCACTAGAGTGTGCAGGTTTTGCCTTATAAAACTAATCCTATTCGTGTCATATTTGAAGGCATTTATTATATTCTACGTCATGAAACAAAGGACTGTGTATGCTTGATGCCGCTAAATTAATTGCTTAATAATGACATTGTTGCTTAATGTGTCAAGCTGTGATTGGACAATTAAATTAACATGTATGCAATGCTGTTTTTGACGCGCGATTCTCCGCCATCTTGTGGAGTTCATTGTCTGTCGTCTAAGAAGCAACTGGCCAGATGGTGTGACAGAGTATCTCTTCGTGGGCTGGGGGGTGCCTTGGCCCCCAGCTTATACAAAATATGAATACCAATTCTACTAAGAAATTGCCTGTGCTCTTCAGGCTATTATTTCATCGTTTCGCAGTGAAGAAGTACGAAATGAATAACGCATCTCGATACAGACCAGTGCTTGTGATACCAAAACGAAGCATGTGCTCGGTGGGCCATTTTCAGGCAATATAGTGCCGTATTACGTTATTTGGTTTGTGTGTGAATTATTTTATTTTTATTGTGTCTCCACTGTGAAGTTTTAAGGTACGTTTTTTATTTATTTTATTTTGGGAGCTCCAATATGGGCCTTGTATGAATGTTTGATCTTGTGTTTGTTTCGCCTGATAGGCCTAAAATTTTGTTATGTTTTAATAATGTTTCCATATATATATTAATTTTGTTATTTTTTTTCTTCGTACCTTCTGGAGACACATTTCTAAGTTTATTTTACGTTTTAAATTATTATTTATTTTCTTTTGGCAATCTTGGGATTGGCATATTATTAATCTGTTTTACGATCCGATGCTCCACACTCATGTTAATAGTATTTAGATGTAATTGTTTTCCTCATTTCATTTCTTTCCGGTGATTTTAAAATTAATGTAATGCTAATTCTTTGCCGTAATTTCGATTTGACATGCGGTCTCTTGTTTTTGTGGCCATGTTTGTTTTTGTTTTCCGAAATGCATGCTGGTCTCGAGTGCAGTCTCTTGGCGCCGTCCGCGAAACTCAAACGTGTTGTGGTGTTAACTTAATATGTTTTTTATTTAATCTTGTTGGTTTAACCTTATATTTTTGGTGAATGTTCTTGTGTTTTTCTTAGTCACGAATATCGGGAATTTCTTAATTGATCATATTTTATTTTATTAATTTAATTTTAAGTTTTTTGTTTTATGACGTGGCATGGATCCCTGCATGTCCGGTCGGTATTGCGTCTTACTAAATTATCAAGCCCGTTCTCATTTAATTATGCCTGTAATTTTATTTTTATCTTTGGGCTTTAACATTTTAATTTTAATTTAATTCTTTTCTTTTTTTGCTTTGCAAGCAAGCATGTTAAGCCGTCTCTTGCCTATTTTTGTAATTTAATGCTGGCTGATGCATGTGCTGTTTCTGGTGGAGGTGCTCTTTTAACTTTTAACATTAAATTTTTATTTTAAATTCTTAAACAACTGTTGTGGCATTTTTTTCGTCGGCAGCAGTTCTGTTGGTTATTGGGGGGTGTCTGTAGAATAGCCTGTGCGTTGTCCCCTTCTCCACCTTCCTTCTACCCCTTTGGAGCTCTTCTGTTGGGGCATGTCATCTGGAGGTGATATTGCTGTGGAAGCGATGCGGACCACTGAATAAACGGTAAGTTGGCCCATCCACCCTGGCCGTCCACGGGTCATTTTGGTAGCAGACCGAGTTCGAGTTCGCTTCCGTAACTATCCCCTCCTCAATACCCGCAGGCTCGTTTACGGACCCTTCTGATGCTGATGGAGCGGTTGTTGATGGGATCTGTCATAGCAGTGCACTTGATGTTATGTAAAGCTAATCCTTGTCGTTTGTTTAATTTCATGTTTGCCTCTGAATATCCATGTGATGAGATGTAAATGTCCTGTTCAAAGCGAGGTGTTTGCTGCTGTATGTTATCCTATTTGTATACAACATCCTCACTGAAGAAGAAGCTCGATAAGTGGCTGGCATGTGTTCTTGGCATGGGAAATGTGGATTTGTTAATATTCTGATAGCCTACATGCTACAAGTGAAAGCATCCTGGAGCCCTGTCTGAAGCTGTTCGCCATGTGTTTTGTGCAAATTTTTGTAATTTAGCTTCCTGTTCTCGAGCCAAGCAGGCGGTGACGTATGCAGTTCTGGGCAGCATTGTGCATGATCTTGTATAATATGGTGTTGGTAATTGGTAGTTATGGTAGTGTTGTGAAAGTGTAAACTGTCCTCGTAATTCCAAAAATCTGTTTTCTTCTGTATTGTCTTGTCTGCATTCTGTGTTTTTTCAAAATGGCCGACAAGAATAGTGTTTTCGATTTAAGTAACTTAAGAGATAACCTTGAGAATTTGGAGAGTTCTTCTTGGGTTGAACGTGATTCACCTCTGTTTATTAGGTCTGAGGTTTTGGGATCGATTACTAGTAGTAGTTTGCCTGCCCCTCTATTGTCTGGTTCCGGCTCGCCCAGACCTCTTAACCCTGCATACGGTTATTCTTCTCATGTTAGGTCACCTAATGATTTCCTGGGTCCTGCCGACCCATTGCATCCCAGTTCTTTCTCTAGCAATGTAAATGTTTTGTCTGCTGTAGAGGGTGTGCGAGTGAGCTACCCTGGTAACAATGTCTCTTTTCCAAATGCTACATTCTCGCCTACCGTTAATTATGGGTCGATTCCTCATCCTATTTCTGGTTTCTTAACTAAGTTAAAGAGTTTCAACCTAGATGACGTTACCCAAGTGGTCCTATTTTTAAAACAAGTGGTCGAATTGGGTAACCATGCCTCGATTTTTGGGATGTCGGAAATTCAGATTTTTCAACTTTTGTATCCTGTTGCATCCGGTATGCTGCGCGATAAGCTAATTGAAGCTATCCACCTCCGCATGTCCTTAGCCATGTTTATTAGGGAAGTGTTGTGGTTTTTTGTCCCTGCGAGTGCCCTTAGTGCTCTCGAGCAAAGGTTTTTATATCGTGTCCAAAGGTTGGACGAGTCCCTTAGTGACTATGTCAGTGACATTAAGGTGTATGCCCAGGTATTTGCATCCCCGTTAACTGAACGACAGTTGGTGTCATCGATTGTAAATGGGTTTTCGTCTCAATATAGGTCATACGTGACTATGTGTACCAGGCCATCGTCATTTGTCGAGCTGAAACAGGTCGTTATAGAGGCTATGGCTGTGAAACATGCAGATTCCCTTCGTGTAGCTAATGTTCCTCCTCCTTCCTTGATGTCTCGTCCCCCTCCTTCCTTGATGGCTCGTCCCCCGCCTAAGGTTATGTTCCACCCAAGACCCAATATTAAGTGCCACACGTGCGGTGGCGTGGGACATGTTAAGAAGGTGTGTCCGAGTAACCAGGTTGTGTATCGCCAATGACGAAATGTTGTGGAGACCAATTCGGATGTTACTTCTAAGGATATTTCTGTGCATGTGAATTTGGGAAAACCCTGTGAAGTTTCTGATGAAAGTCTTGATAACTCGTTGAAAACTAAATCTTCACGTGCTAATTCTGCTTATGTCGCTGACCTACCTAACCTGTCGGTGAGCAATGTCGTGGCAAGTCAGGCTAATTCTAATCATAATGTGAAACCTGTGGTGCGGGTGTCCTCGTCATCTAATTAAAATCGTTTTAGAGTGAGTAATGATTTTGGAATTTCTCCTGTGGCTAAAGGAATATCCCCGTTTATTGAAATTTGTGTTAATGACGAGCCCGTTTCTGCATTGCTTGATTCTGGTAGTGTCGCATCCTTTATAAGCGAGGACTGGTTTTTATCTATGAAGAGTGTTTGCAAATTACCTGAGTTAGAGCCTAACAATGAATCTTTTATTTCGGCAAATTGTTCAAACTTAAATATTTTGGGTAGTATGACAGTCAAAATTCATATTCTAAATTTTTCTTGGAAGTTTAAATTTTTTGTTGCCAGAAATCTTTCTTGTTCTGTGGTCATTGGAGCTAATTTCATGTCACACGTTGGTATGCTTCTTGATTTTGGTGCTCGCAACTTATGGTTTAAGTTTAATCCGCAGAGTAAATTATCATTTAACCCGGTTTTATCTTCTCCTGCTGTCAATTCTGTTAGTGAACCTGTGACTATTGAGGATCTCGATCTGGAAAATTTAACGAGTCTTCAAAAGGATGCCATTAAGAGGTTATGTCAGGAGTATAGTGATGTATTTACGGACAAGTTGGGTGTAACCCATTTGATGGAATACAAGATTGAGCTAACCGATTCTGTGCCGGTGCGTTCCAGCCCGTATCGACTTGCCCCGCCCAAGATGGCTGAACTTCGTAAGATTATCGATAAGATGTTGGAAGAAGGTGTAATCCAACCCTCTATCTCTGCCTACTCATCCCCTGTATTTCTTGTGCCAAAACCTAACGGTGGTTTTCGGCCGGTGGTCGACTATAGGGCTCTTAATCAAAAGGTGGTTTTACAATCAATTCCTTTGCCGGACCTTCATACTTGCTTTAGTTGGTTTCGCAACGCGAAGGTGTTCACGATCCTCGAATTAAATTCTTCTTACTTCCAAATTCCCCTCTCCCCGGAATCCAGGCATGTTACTGCTTTTTCCACTGACTGGAACCTGTTTGAGTATGCCCGTGTCCCGTTTGGCCTATCCACCGGAGCCGCTGTGTTGAGCAGACTTCTGGACAAGGTATTTTCAGAAATTAAATTCAAGTTTGTGTACCACTACCTTGACGATGTGGTGATCTATTCTGAGTCCTTCGAGGAACACGTTGATCATCTGAAAGTTGTACTTGATCGGTTGCGTGACGCTGGCCTTACCGTCAAATTGTCCAAAGTTTCCTTTGCCAAGCCCAAAATTTCCTTTTTGGGACATATTGTTTCCGAATCTGGTATCTCCGTGGACCAGTCTCGTACGCAGGCCATCAGAGATTTTAAACCACCCAAGAACGCCAAGGGTGTTGCTCGTTACATTGGTATGGTGAACTTCTAAAAGCTGTAAATGGCCGATCTTCATACATAAGTGGCACTTGCCAGAAACTGGAACTTAAATCTACACATGTGAAATACCTTTTACCCTCAAATGTCTGCATCAACTCTTCAATGGACATGGACTTCAGCTGATCTGAACTGATTCTACTGTTAACTAAACGAGCGTCTAAACAAATACGGACTGTGCCGTCGGCCTTCGGTACTGTAATTAAAGGATTAACGTATTGACTGTTTGAGTACTCTATAATGCCATCTTCAAGCATCTGGTTAATTTGTGCCTCTACTGCACCCTGATAAGCGAAAGGTATAGGATATCTATGTCCTGTGAATACTGAACTATCAATAACGTTCAATGAATGTGTATAGCAATTGGCCATGCCAATGCGATCCTCAAAAACTCTCCTATTATACAATAACACATCATAGAGCAGAACACATTGGCCTCCCTCTATATGCCCCTGAAATGCAGCATCACGTAACGAGTCCTCCAGACTACCGTTCGTAATCAAACTGCCCACAAAAATTTGAGTATCCCGCTCTTCGGCTGGTGATATCTCACTTAAAGAACAAATCACTCCTACAACAATACTCCCCTGAACATTGTCGTTGAACGCTACCTCTACTTCAGAATTATTCCATTTAAATTTCAAACTACCTACTTCATAACATAAGTTACCAGACACTCTACTTAGCCAATCTGAACCCAAAATAACACTGAAAACTAAGTTTGGAATTACAAGACAAATCTGCTTTTCGATATGATTATTAATTTTAATGTCCACTAAAACTTGCTTAGAAATTACTTTAGACCTCTTCCCTACAGCTGTGATAACAAAAGTGCTTTTAATTGGTATCTCCTCAAAATTTACACCAGTTCCTTTCATTTTATCGTAACATGTACTACTTATGCAGCTCTTCATGCAACCACTATCAATTAAAATATCGGTGTGCGCCTCGAACACGTTAAGTTTAATAATGGGGCTTTTACAAGCCACCTCCTGAATAATACGTTCATAATTTAATTCATGCAACAATTCATTTCTTACATTTAGGTCATAGTGTTCCTGTATAATTTTATGGACAGGGCTTGCTACAGACTGAGATTCTGACCTTACTTCGTAGCCTGGTTCGCGTTTAAAGAACCGCTACAGCTGGCTGTAGTACTACTAACTACGGCACTGGTCTGGTTGTTCTGGGCTGTGTTGTCATTGTTTGGCTGTATATTACTACCACTAGGCTGTCCTCTTCCTTGACCCCTATTCTGGTTGTAATTATTGTCATTATAATTTCTCCCTTGATTTCCCCTGAAATCATTATTTCTCCCTTGATTTCCCCTGAAATCATTGTTTCTCCCTTGATTCCCCTGAAATCATTGTTCCTCCCCAGATACTGATTACCATAGCCATTTCCTCTATTCTGATTTAGCTGATTATTATTATTATTTCTATTTTGAGCGTTGGTCCCTTCCCTTGAACTTCCTGATGCCTGGCTTCATTAGGCCTATTATTATTATTACCCTGGTTCCTATTGAAATTGTCCTCATAACCCCTTCTCCCTAGTGCATCAAATGTGCTTAACAAATTTTCTACTTGTGATATTGTCTTTACATTCTGGATACAAGCAGCCTCCTTGATCCTATAGGGAAAGTGCCTAAGTAGCAACCTCACCACATCACTTTCCTCCTTCAAGCCATCCAGATATTTACAGACTAATACCTGCCCTAAAAAGTATTCGGTCATGGTGGAGCTTCCTTTAGGGTTATACTTACCACACACTACTCCTTCACGATGCTGCGACTGAATAACCTCATTCCAGAACTTTTCACAGAATTTCATTTTAAAATAATTAATATCAGTAAACTTGTCTCTATAGACAGCAAACCAATTCCTCGTTTCCCCCACAAACACTTGTTCTAAAATTTCAACTACCTGGCACTACTCAATACTACCATCTTCCAACCTCTCACCAAATTTATTTTCTATAGAATTCATGAACTCCATTGGGCACCCTTGTCGATTGCTGAACTTCCCCAGTTCTACCTCCCTGTGTGTGCTATTCACAAAAACTGGCCTATTCTGACTATTTTCTTGCCTGATCCTAGCTTTTAATTTTAATTCTAATTCTGCGATTTTCTCCTCAGCCTTTCTCTCAATACTGTTTACTGTTAATTTAATGTTTCCTTCTGATTCTTCTACTTTATCATATAGCTTTTTGCTTGTTTCTCCTCAATCTTGCTAATGCTCTCTTTATTACTCTCTCTTAAATCATTTACTTCTGCTACTATTTGTGAGTGGACTTTCTCAATTCTACCCCCCATCTGTTCCTTAACCTCTCTAGTTGATACCTGAATCTTGTCAATTTCCCCTCCCCCCAATTTCTTTTTAACCTGCAGTGTTCCTAATTTAACTAATTCCTTTAAATTTTCAGCCTGTGTGCTGATTCTACTTTCCAACTCCTCCTGTACTTTTCCTAATTTCCTGTCTACATCTGCAATGATTTCTTTAACCTTCTCTTCCATTACTCCTCTGATTTCTCCTCTAATCTGCTCCATTTTCACACTAATTTCCTTGTTGTTCTTATCTAATTTTGCATTATTCTGTTCTAATTTTTTATTTAAAGCTTCTGTACTTTCTTTATTTTCCCTACTGTTTTGTTCTAATTTTGCATTATTCTGTTCTAATTTTTTATTTAAAGCTTCTGTACTTTCTTTATTTTCCCTACTGATTTGTTCTAATTTTGCATTTAAGGCATCTGTACTTTCTTTATTTTCCCTGCTGTTTTGTTCTAATTTTGTATTATTCTGTTCTAATTTTGCATTTAAGGCATCACTACTAACTTTGTTCTGATACATGAACTCGAGAAGTAAAGTTTTTAATCCTGGTTGGCCGCCTACACTCCCTGTTTCAGTATCGGGATTTACCTCCGCTACCCCTGTACTACCATCACTCGACATACTGCTCGTATCATCACTCTCACTTTATAAACATAGCACACAAATTAGCCATAAGCATCCCCCCAGGGAAGAAAGTTAATGAAATTAATGTCAACACAGATTCCATATTTATGACCCCGACTAATGAGATGGAAATTCGCAATATTATATTAAGCCTTAAAATGAAAAGTAGCCAAGACAACGATGGTATGTCAGTGAAGTTGTTAAAAAACTCCATTGACATGCTAAGTACCCCTTTAACTACTTTAATAAATTTATCGTTAGAGACTGGTCTGGTGCCTGATGATCTAAAAATAGCACGAGTCATTCCAGTCTATAAAGGAGGGGACAAAAGCAATCCGAACAATTACAGGCCCATTTCCATCCTCCCACCCATATCCAAGGTACTCGAAACAGTAGTAAAAAACAGAATTGTTAATTTCTTAAATAAAAATGATTACTTCTGCAAAGGGCAATATGGATTCCGAGAAAACTCAAGCACAGAAATAGCCACAATTGATATTATCTTTAACTTGAAGGATGTCTTAGACAATAAGATGACAGCGAGTGGCCTTTTCATAGACCTGAGAAAGGCATTTGATACTGTTGACCATGAAATTCTTTTAGGGAAACTTGATAACATTGTGGTGTTTGAAGCCATATTTTCAGTGTTGCCTTAGTAAACAAGAGTTTAGTGCTTTTCAGTCGGTCAACACGAATGTACCCAAAAGAGATGGGTTATGCCCTAATCCTGAAATAAATTACATGAGATTAATAAAACACTAGGATGACCAGTTTCGATCGTCAAGCGATCATCATCAGATCCATTACACTTAGGCTACAAAATCTATGTTTGAAATACAGGTGAAAATATTTACAATATGTACAATTATTTAGTTGCAGTATTGGTACTGCAACTGTCAGTGTATGCTAAATGCAGTATATATGTTAGGTGAAATGCTAAATGGTGATAGCTATCCGTAGATTGTACTTTAGAGAGATTATATGGTTGTAAACTATGGTTAAACTATAAAATTTTAGGCTAACTACTTATCTGATTGTCTTCCGTATAACAGCTACTCGCAGTTTTCGTGCTCACTGGAACTCACTATGCGGTAGACTGCGGTGGTTATCTTAACGACTGGTTTTTCCCTGCTTTCTCCCCCTGCTCCTACGTGCTGTGGGGAGTGATAGCGATGTGTTTATGTGAGGTGTTGCCAACCTAGATAAGATGTATGTTATTGAATGAGGTGGGTCTACAATTATTAAAGACCGTGGATTAGCCCTCGCCACGCGTGGAGCATAACCCATTCGAACTAAGCGTTGACGGTCTTATGAGGACGTCCCGGCACCGTTAATACTGCCGCGAATATGGGCCTTGGTTTATTGTAGAAGAAAAGTACATCGTACACCTGATCCAGATAACATTTACCTATTAATAACCCCCTAATTTCTCCCCCTTTTTTATCTAGCTTGGCTGTGTCGCTAAATTGTGTTTTGTTTCCGACAGGGTGTGTTTTTAGTAGCGTGAAGAGGGGTGAGCTCTCCATGAACGAGTGTTCATTTAGATTGTTGGGATTGTTTCGTTTGGCTAGGTGTATCTCGATTGCTTCCTTTATTTCAAGAGCTCTGCCTTTCGATTCGTGATGGATTATTTTAAGGTCCGACTCTATGTTGGTAAAGCTGTGCCCTGCGTCACACATATGTTCGCACACGGCTGAATGTGTTCCGTATCTTATCGCATTCCTATGTTCATTATAACGTGTGTCTACTCGCCTTCCACTCTGCCCGATGTAATTAGCTTGACAATCGGTGTCTTGGCACGTTATAGAATATACCCCTGACCTTGAATATGGGTCACGTTTATTTAGATTACTATTTAGGAGGTGCCTAGCGGTTGTGTTTTTCGTCGTGAAAGCTATCTTTATGCCTTGCTTTTTGAATAGGTTAGTGATTTTATATGTATTCGCATTCACATAGTTGAAACGCGCAAATTTTTTCTCATTATTGTCCGGTTTGGGAATCGTTTTATCTTTATTTTTATGTTTGGCTATAATTTGATTTATTTTGCTTGGCGAGAAGTTGTTTTCCTTTGCTATTTGCATAATAGTTCTTATTTCCTTATTATAGTTGTCTTTTGACATGGGTATGTTTAAAGCTCTGTGCACCATTGAATTGAAACCCGCTAGTTTGTGCGTACTGGGGTGATTAGACTGATTGCATGCGAGGTTTGTGTTGCTTTCCGGAATATGGAATATGAAAGGTCGTTGTCTTTACGTTCAATAGTTATATCGAGATAATTTATTTTCCGGTCTATTTCGGATTCCTTAGTGAATTTGATAGAGTGGTGAAGGCTATTAATGGATTGGAGAATTGTTTCTTCGCTTGTTAGTTCAGTATCGTAGATGCAAATTACATTCGTGTTGACCGACTGAAAAGCACTAAACTCTTGTTTACTAAGGCAACACTGAAAATATGGCTTCAAACACCACAATGTTCACGGCTAGTCAGGCAAATCGTGAAGCCAAGAAATTCAAACCACTCAGGCTTAAACTCATGAATTTAGACAAGTCAATTTGGTTCAACAAAAAATGTATAGAACTAAACCTCACCCCTAAATACGTACCAATTAAAACCGTACCGAACACACCAGCCTCGATCATTTCAACCAAACAAGCCAAAGCGCTTTGGATAAAAAACGAATTAAGATTTGCATACATAAGAAAGCAAAAAATTAACCAACAATTGTACGACATTCAATTGCAACTAAGTAATTTCTGGCATGCAGCCCAATGGGACAGCTTCACCGAGCACCTACATGACACCATCAAAATCAGAGCAACGAGGAAGCATGAAACGCTAGAAAATAAATTAAGAAAACTAGGAGAAACACAGAACCATCAATCTAACGAACAACACACGAATAACAATGAATTCAATTTCCACAGCAGAGTAAACAACAGAACGAACGTAACCTTTTCTCAAGGTGAAATGAATATGTTAGACAAAGGTTTGAAATACAACTGCACAGACGCACACACGAACCACAATATAAAACAGTTAATCACAGATATTGAGATAGCCAGTCACAAGCTCCCAGCAGAAGACAGGGAATTAACCAAAAATCTCGCCACCAACGAAGCCAAAAAAATCCTCAAACGAGAGGGCGATAGCAATAACATTCAAAACAACAAACAACTCAAGGAAATAAAGTCGTTGAAACAAAAAATAAAAGAACATGACTTAATCATCACAAAAGCAGATAAGGGAAACACTACAGTAATTTTGAACAAAACAGAATACATTGAAAAAACAGTCGAATTCCTAAACAACAACGAAATCAAGGAATTAACAAAAGACCCCACCAACAAATTCCAAAAACAAATAAAAAGTGCGCTAAAAGAAACAGAATACATACTGACCAAAGCCGAAAAATCAAAACTAATAAACATGAACCCGAAAATACCGTCATTGAGGGGACAACCAAAAATACACAAAAAGGAATGCCCAATGAGACCAATAGTCTATTGTAGGAATGCCCCTAATTACAAAATCAGCAAAGAGTTACTAAAAAACTTAAAATGCCGTCTTTCCAACGACAAAAACAACTCTGTAAAGAACACAACAGAACTAGTAACAGCATTGAACACCCTACAAATGAAACCTAGATTCAGGCTAGTATCCTTCGACGTAACTAACATGTACACCAATATTCCGATTAATGAAGCAATCAACACTATCGAAAACAACTTAAAATCCAACAATTCGGTAAAAGAAATTGAAGAGATTGTGAGATTACTGAGGGTCGTTCTCACCCAAAACGTGTTTCAATTCGACAATAAAATATACACACAGAGAGAAGGCCTAGCAATGGGATCGCCACTAAGTGGGTTAATCGCTGACATCTTCATCAATGCACTAGAAAATGCGTTCTTAGAAAAGACTTCAACAAAGGGAATAGTAATATGGAAAAGATGCGTATATGATGTAATTTGCATCTACGATACTGAACTAACAAGCGAAGAAACAATTCTCCAATCCATTAATAGCCTTCACCACTCTATAAAATTCACTAAGGAATCCGAAATAGACCGGAAAATAAATTATCTCGATATAACTATTGAACGTAAAGACAACGACCTTTCATATTCCATATTCCGGAAAGCAACACAAACCTCGCATGCAATCGACAATCAGTCTAATCACCCCAGTACGCACAAACTAGCGGGTTTCAATTCAATGGTGCACAGAGCTTTAAACATACCCATGTCAAAAGACAACTATAATAAGGAAATAAGAACTATTATGCAAATAGCAAAGGAAAACAACTTCTCGCCAAGCAAAATAAATCAAATTATAGCCAAACATAAAAATAAAGATAAAACGATTCCCAAACCGGACAATAATGAGAAAAAATTTGCGCGTTTCAACTATGTGAATGCGAATACATATAAAATCACTAACCTATTCAAAAAGCAAGGCATAAAGATAGCTTTCACGACGAAAAACACAACCGCTAGGCACCTCCTAAATAGTAATCTAAATAAACGTGACCCATATTCAAGGTCAGGGGTATATTCTATAACGTGCCAAGACACCGATTGTCAAGCTAATTACATCGGGCAGAGTGGAAGGCGAGTAGACACACGTTATAATGAACATAGGAATGCGATAAGATACGGAACACATTCAGCCGTGTGCGAACATATGTGTGACGCAGGGCACAGCTTTACCAACATAGAGTCGGACCTTAAAATAATCCATCACGAATCGAAAGGCAGAGCTCTTGAAATAAAGGAAGCAATCGAGATACACCTAGCCAAACGAAACAATCCCAACAATCTAAATGAACACACGTTCATGGAGAGCTCACCCCTCTTCACGCTACTAAAAAACACACCCTGTCGGAAACAAAACACAATTTAGCGACACAGCCAAGCTAGATAAAAAAAGGGGGAGAAATTAGGGGGTTATTAATAGGTAAATGTTATCTGGATCAGGTGTACGATGTACTTTTCTTCTACAATAAACCAAGGCCCATATTCGCGGCAGTATTAACGGTGCCGGGACGTCCTCATAAGACCGTCAACGCTTAGTTCGAATGGGTTATGCTCCACGCGTGGCGAGGGCTAATCCACGGTCTTTAATAATTGTAGACCCACCTCATTCAATAACATACATCTTATCTAGGTTGGCAACACCTCACATAAACACATCGCTATCACTCCCCACATCACGTAGGAGCAGGGGGGAGAAAGCAGGGGAAAACCAGTCGTTAAGATAACCACCGCAGTCTACCGCATAGTGAGTTCCAGTGAGCACGAAAACTGCGAGTAGCTGTTATACGGAAGACAATCAGATAAGTAGTTAGCCTAAAATTTTATAGTTTAACCATAGTTTACAACCATATAATCTCTCTAAAGTACAATCTACGGATAGCTATCACCATTTAGCATTTCACCTAACATATATACTGCATTTAGCATACACTGACAGTTGCAGTACCAATACTGCAACTAAATAATTGTACATATTGTAAATATTTTCACCTGTATTTCAAACATAGATTTTGTAGCCTAAGTGTAATGGATCTGATGATGATCGCTTGACGATCGAAACTGGTCATCCTAGTGTTTTATTAATCTCATGTAATTTATTTCAGGATTAGGGCATAACCCATCTCTTTTGGGTACATTCGTGTTGACCGACTGAAAAGCACTAAACTCTTGAAACTTGATAAAGCAGGTATCCGAGGAGTAGCTTGGACATGGTTTAAAAATTACCTATCTAATCGTAAGCAGTATATTGAAATAAATGGCTACAGAAGTGAGGAAGTTAATATTACCCACGGTGTGCCCCAAGGATCAATACTGGGTCCTTCCCGCTTCTTAGTATATATTAATGACATAGCAACACGCCATTTTCATGGTAATATAACGTTGTTTGCAGATGACTTAAGTATATTTTGCAATGCGTACACCACCAACACGCTGATTACACACATGCAGGAGGACATGAATACCATACTTGGCTGGACCCAGTAAAATGAATTAACAATAAATGAAGATAAAACAAATTATTTAATAATATCTAAGCGTAGAACAAAGTTAGACATCACTCAGAATATAATGCTGAATGGAAAAGCAGTAAAAAGGTCTCATCTGTCAAATACCTAGGCTTAATAATAGATGAAAATCTCTCCTGGAAAAAGCACATTGATGCATTAGTTAAAAAAATATCGCCTGTCGCTGGGATGATTAAAAAATTGAGCTACTATATCCCAAAATATCTACTCAGGAAAATGTATTTTTCCTTAATCCATAGCCACTTGCATTATTTGAATACAATTTGGATAAAATGCTCAAATTACCTAAAAAAAAGGAAATTGAGGTAATTCAGAATAGAACCATAAGAAATATTTATAACTACCCTTTTTTAACACCAACCAAACACCTTTATATTACGAGTAAAATTCAACCAGTAGCCCTAAATGCAGAAATCAAATCAAATGTCCTAATGTACCAAATCCTACACAACAGAATCCACACAAATTTAAACTTCACTAAACAATCTGATTTACACGCTTACAAAACTACTGTCGACCAAAGTATTATGTGTACTCGAGTTTGAAGGTTGTTTGTTAAGTAACCAATAGACCTACATAAAATCCAAGGCCATCAACATTTTCGTCGTTCTATTTTACGTTAGTTCATGTAGGTTTGGATTTTTAAATTTATATTTTAATATTTGTTATCGCAGTTGGAACACAAAAAGTGCCCGTTTTTAAGCGTGTTTCAACCATGCGTCACATTTAAGAATTATTATCTCAAAAGCCCGTCATCAGATCGAATCCAAATTTTAACACAATATACATTGGAATGTTGTATAACTGGTTTATTAATTTCACAATTTTGTGTGTCCAAGAAACAAAGTTGTTATCATTGTTGTAAGGTAACTTTTTCTCGGCTCAGGGTGGTTGGAAAATGTAGTTCTTGGTTGCGTTGTAATCATTATACATCAAAAAGTTATGCTGTATGACTGTGAAATACGTAAATTAAGTCACGTATTTTATATCGGTTTGTATTTGTACGAGGAAATAACAGATGGTTCTCCAGCCAGCCGCTCCGGCGAAAGCTGTACAGCGTTGCTGAGATGGAGCCCATCACTTCCGAGCGAGACGTGCCATGATGCGTGTGGGCACCATTTCGGCAACGCTGTACAGCTGTTCCCAGAGCGACTAGCTGGTGAAACATGTGTTATTTCCCTGTAGAAATACAAACCGATATAAAATAAGTGAATTAATTTACGTATTTCACAGTCATACAGCATAACGTTTCGATGTATAAGGATTACAATGCAACCAAGAACTACATTTTCCAACCACCCCGAGCCGAGAAAAAGTTACCTTACTTAAATGATAACAACTTTATTTCTTGGACACACACAATTTTGAAATTAATAAACCAGGCATAAAACATTCCAATGTATATTGTGTTAAAATTTGGATTCGATCTGACGACGGGTTTTTGAGATAATAATTCTTAAATGTGACGCATGGTTGAAACACTCTGAAAAACGTGCACTTTTTGTGTTCCAACTGCGATAAAAAAAATATTAAAATATATATTAAAATTCCAAACCTACATGTCCTTACGTAAAATAGAACGACGAAAATGTTGATGTTATTGGATGTTATGTAGGTCTATTTGTTACTTCACAAACAACCTTCAAACTCGAGTGCACATAATACTTTGGTCGACAGTAGACATGCAGATGACAGAACACTTTTCCATATCAATTCCAACCAATATGGCAGTAATAGCATTAAGTATAGTGCCTTTGTAAAATTCAATAGACTACCAGAAAATATAAAAATTGCACCTAGCCTACCAATCTTTAAAAGGAGGCTAAAACAGTTTTTGTGGAATGATTATAAAATGTCAGTTTGAAGAAATGTCATAATCTGAGAAGACAAAAGAAGAACACATTGTGTACAAAAACTTATGAAAGCTACAAAATGTTGTACATATTTTCATACTGAAAACTTCGTAAACTAAACATTGTATTGTAATTTGTCGCCAACAAGATAAAACAGTACAATTCCTTTGTATATGAGTCCTTGACTCGTCAAGGGATTAATAAAATGAATTATTATATAACATGGTAACCCACATCATTAGCGTTAATTTTATATTTTGTCCAACATACGATTTGAACAATCCCCAATAAGCATTATCCTCAATTATTATTATTATTATTATTAATCTTGATTGGTCACATTGGACCACTTGAGTCGTTCCACAATCACTTCTTCTTTGAAGGTAGTACTGCTTGGTTCTTGCGCTCTTTCCAGTACTTTTTCATTCTTTCAGATCGGGATTTTCTCAACTCATCTGAAATCTCCATAGGCTTTCTGTGTGTCATTTCTGCAGAAAATTTGTGAGTTTTAAGAATGGTGTTAATTTTATTTTTCTCCTCGGCATCTGTTATCTTGAGTCCAACTGCTTTGAGATCTTGTTGGATTTCTTGGATCCATTTTCCTCCAGTTTTCTTTCCTAGATTTCTCATCACCTCAATAACATACGTTAAGCTCATATTTCTAGGTGGATTACATATTTAACACTCGGGTTTCTAATTTTTCTCAGATATACTATCTTGTGGCTTACCGTTCTTGCCTAAATTATGTACATGTTATTTCATTTCACTCACAATAAATTTCTAATCGTCAATAACTTCCAAGGGCTTGTCATAATTCGTTAATGTTACCTCGATTTAAGTTTCACTTCCATTAGGTTAAATTACTTTATTAATAGCATTTGCTAGGATAATACTCACTTATATTGCATGATTTCACTTCAAGAAAATGTAAATGGAATTGTTAACTACAGATTGACACATTGAATTTCCACTAAAGGTTACACCATATTAAAGCAATTCCATGTCAACTACGTGTGCTGTGGTTCTTGGTCGGTTATTATAATGAAATAATCATTTCGTCTGGCTATAATAACTTCAAATGGCAAAAAATCGAGACAACTCTTAACATACATTTTACTTGGAAATTATCATGTGTTGGCTAAGTGCCATGCACTCGCACCATCAATTAGTCAACCGTACAACTGAATTGAATTTCACTCCACAAATATTTTTCCCTTTCCATTTTTGTACATAATTAGCATTCCTTACACTCACTGATATAACATCTCCTTTTTCTTAATCCCATTTCACTTAGATGTTATGCTTAAAATTGGATAATGCATTCCATAAATTCAAATAACCATTCGCATAGAATGTCATACTGACTGATGTTTCATTAGACTACTTCGCATTACTGTTAATTTTCCAAATTTATTACAGCACAGAATGTTCTTTGTAAACCTTCCCATATATGGATTTATTACCTTTCAATATCACCATTAATTACAACTTTCCATTCAACATTTTAATTATATTCCATTATTCCATTATATTCCATTATATTTAATTATATTCCACCTTTATATCGCTGAATGACCGCATAGATCGAACCTCAATTATGCATAATTCATGAATGAATTGTTAACTGATTCCAAATTACAGTGCATTAGTATTATTACCTTTGAATTATTCATTCCACTTCCAACATTTAATTCTCTTACATGTGCTGAAATCATGATACTTTTCATCGGGCAACACGATTCTACCCCAAGGAGATAGGTTATTCCCTAGTCCTGAAGAGAAAATACATACGATTAATAAATACACTTAGATGACCAGTTTCGATCGTCAAGCGTTCATCATCAGATCAATTACTCTTAGGTTACACAATTTTTATGTCTAAAAGTACGGGTGAAAATATTTACAATGTAGATAGTGACGAAGACAACTGCTCTCACCAGGACACGCAAGACTCAATCAGATAATTAGCCTGTACAATACAACCTGAATTGACCAATTAACTACTATCACATATTCACTCTAAGCAAGCAAGTTTGGTGGTCAATCACCACTTTCAGTATTTCAACAAAACATCACATAGACTATAACTAACACATATCGACGAGTTGAACTATCTCAATTAATATCGCAACTAAAGAAGTTTACATATTGTAAATACTTTCGCCCATACTTTCCGACACAATCATTTTGTAGCCTAAGTGTAATGGATCTGATGATGATCTCTTGAAGATCGAAACTGGTCATCCAAGTGTATTTATTGATCTCATGTAATTTTTTTTTCAGGATTAGGGAATAACCCATCTAATTTGGGTAATATCGTTTTGGCCGAGTGAAAAGTATCAAACTTTCGTTTACTAAGGCAACACTGAAAATGGCTTCAAACACCATAATGCTTAAATTCTGTTGGTTGGTTCTTAAGTCTAGGGGCTGCGACAACGCAGTCAGATTAAATTCTCTTATAACCTTTAATCATATGCTCATAATACCAGTCTAATGTGTTGGCCTGTCGTGTTTATGTAGCATTCTCACCATGAAATTTCACCCTAATAAAATATTCCTATCAGTGTCGTATAGTTCTACCTTGACGTTGTTCAAATATATATGCCCACGATGTCATTTCCGACTCGCCATAAATCTCTCCAAATCCTTATTATTTCCGGCAGTGCATAATCCAAGTTTCAAGATCCATAATTAAATAAACCAATTATTTCGTCGTAATGAATTCCTAAAAAAACCAACTTCGTCGCAATAAAAATTTGATTCAGATTTCCAATATCGTCGCAATAGAATTTGGATATAAATTTCTAACTACTAAATCGTTTTTTTTTTGGTGTATTCTGCCCGAAGACAGGTCCATGCCTCCGAAGAGGCTATCCTGAGCCGGAGTTTACAAGCGGTAGGGTGGCCAAGTCCTTTTCGCTCCTTCTTACCCTCCCCCACCAACAGCGCGTGGTCGCCCAGAACCGGCATTCCATCCAAGTTCTGACCACGCCCAATGCTGCTTAACTGCGGAGTTCTCATGGGATCCGGTGTTTCAACATGGCCGTTGGTCTACTACATCTACTCTACTAAAAATTATTAAGTTCTACACGAGGTGATGTTGTCTGTACCTTGGTCTTCATCGTGAGGATACCTGTGATATTCTCCTTCCGATAATGGATCGTCCTATTCTCCTGCTCCATTTTCTTCTGGTCTACATCCATCTCCAGGTCTCTCGGTATACTAAATTCTTCTCGTAGGCCTCCATACTCTTCTTCATAATGTCAGGTGTTCGGGCAACTCCCCATATCATCTGTATCTTGCCTTCCATCGTGTTACTCATTGCCTTCATCATATTACGTAAGTACTGGACGTCGATGATGACCATGATGACAATTTCCGACATTTTATTCTGTGTACAGTTTTGTAGTCCGTGGTCCTAACACTTTGCTCGTTAAAACAGCCCTTCGATATTCCAAATAGCTTGCTGACAGCAGCCGATTTACGTAAAGAAATAAGACTTAAAGTTGCTCGTATGAACACGCGTCCTGCCACGCCATATGTTATTTGGTCTTGACCGAGTGTCTTAGTTCACTCACCCTCGTCCCTCTATTGTCAGTCTCGAAACAACTGCATGTGCTCCGCCTCTCGAAACAAAAGACATTCGCTTTCTTCGCGTATGTTCACGTTAGTTCTCACTAAAACTGTTGCGTTCACCGTATTATGTCCTTTAAATACACGTTGTAATTCGTGCCAGTATAATCCAACCTAGTTAGCATTCAAGTATACAACTGAACTGAATGTTCTCCTGTTATTACGGTGTAGGCCTACGGTTTTGCTAAGTCCAAACTGCGTAATTCTTTTTCGTAACACAATCAAGTTGTTGCAATGGTTCCTGGAATATTTTGAGATAGGTTCATAACGAGAAACCACAGAAGTTCCACTACCCACTGCATTCTTAACTGCCTAGCTCCATAGCAAAAACATTATGGTAACATAGACTTCTTACCTGGTCATAGCCTGGATCATTTCTCAGGACAGTTATTGCCATATTCCTCTGCCATTTCAAGAAGCAGCAATTTACTATTTTTTTTTCTTCCAGTGATAGAACACTGTTCACAGAATTTGGTACTGTACCCGAAATTCGCATAGCCACCACCTATAATCCTAAGGATGGAAGGGTTCGCAAAGGACGATGATACCCAGCCAGATAAACCAACTATTCCCTGCTAGGCGGATAGCTAGGAATCTCTCGAAACACAGGTTACTAAGAATACGATAGCACTACTACCTAGTTACATACAAATCCTACAATAAAGTATGGTAGGACGAGATTCTCGGAATCTCAGGGATGAACGGTTTAAAAGACAGGCGCCAGTATCTAACTAGTAGCACTACCGTAACGTATTATTAAATGAGGAGATCATCTCTCTACATATATATATATAAGTTATATATTTTTATATTCATTTATATATATAATATATATATATAAGTGAAAGTTTGTCTGTTTTTTTTCTGAATTTCCAGGGAAATTTGCGATGTTTGCGCTTTTCAGACTGTTTTATGACGGATGCGCGCAAAAATATTTTTGTCTGTCCGTTTGTTTGTCTGTATATGGACAACTTTGTGTCCTTATAACTCGAGAACGTCTGGGTGGATCAACGTAAAATTTGACACAGATATCCATCAGGGGCACGGCACTAATCATTGATGTAACTCTTATCCATACCTCTCATAAAAGGGGTCCTACCCCTTTAAAATACATACTGAAATAGGCGTAGAAGGGTGAGACAAAGCTCATTTTCAGCCCCACAATATGAAAAATGAAACTACATTTGAAGGCCCTAAAACCAAGTTTTTGAGATATTCCCAGAAAAATAATTTCATTTAATAAACTAATGAAAGAATGCAAGCCGGTAACCATGGCAACAGCATCTCCGAGGTCCATATATTTATGTAAGACGCAATGCAATTCCATTTATTACATTACTGTGAAGGTTTGCAATCTGCTATAAGGTTATAACGGATCCAAATTAAGCTGTAAAATTCATCAATACATATAATGCGCTTAAGGGGATCAAGGGGTACTCTAGAATTTTTTCACGTTATTTACACGTGTGGGTATGGTACGGAAGGTCTATTATATCCCTATCCCTAAATTGTTATATAATAATAATAATAATTATTATTATTATTATTATTATTAATATATCATGGCGTACAACGACGAGACAAAGCTCATTTTCAACCCCTTGGTGTCAGAAATAAAACTCGGAGCCCCTAAAGAGAAAAAAAGGGTCCCCGAAAAGTACATTTTAAGGCTCTAATATCAACAGTATCTTAGATATTACCAGAAAACTAATTTAATAAACTAATGAAGGAATGCAAGCCAGTAACCATGACAACAGTATCTCAAGAGGTGGCATCCAACTTTCCATCTATTTCTGCAAGAAGTAATGCCACTCCATTTGTTACATACAGTGTCTGTGAAAGTTTTCAAATGGCTATAAGGTTATCACGGAACCAACTAAACCTGTAAAATTCATCAATGCGCTTAAGGGGTTCAAGGAGTACCCGAGATTTTCTTCACACGACTTACACGTGCGATATGTCGTACAGAAGATCTATTATAACTCCAAACAGCAACATTAATTTCAACAATTCCTGATTTGAAATAGTATTTTTTGCTGCTTTTAGGAATTTGGTCCATTGGAGGCTAAAAAAAACCTGAATTGTCATGCACCACAAGCCTTTATCATTTATAAAAGGGGTCTTCCTACGGTTGGGGACTTGACACAACGGTGAGGATCAGTTTGTATGTGACGTGTATTGCGATTCGTCTAAGAGGTTTTCAATTTCATTTTCACGTCAGGTAGAACACGTTAGTTAAATTTAGTTTGAGAGAATATTTTAACTAATCATTTTTCGTTGTCTACAAAAAGGTTCTAAGCCCCTAACCATTGCAACAGTAGCGCAATTGATAACGTCTGGTTATTAATACCGAAGACCGTTCGAAGAATGGGTACTTCTGCTAGTAATTTCTATAAAAATGGTCAGGCAAACTAACAAGTGCCTGCGATGTTTATTTATGAAAGGACAAACAAAATAAACCTTTTCCAACAAGCATTTAAATTCACTCATAATAAAAAATACTGAAATTCAATGCCCAAATTAAAATTAAGATAAAATAGCTTCGCCTAGAAGCGTCTTATTTCGTGAATTTCGGAATATAATTTCCTAGTTCCTCTTTTAAAGGTAAAAATAATTATACAATATAGACTACTCAGATCACTAGTCTCCAAGAAATTGCTCAAGGGATAGGATTACAGATATCCTTTGAAAAAACTGAGATCATGCCTATGAAACCCTTAGATATAAATGAAGTCTATATAAATGATCATAAAATTAACCTAGTTCCTCAATTTAAGTATCTTGGAGAAATTATAACACATAACTTAAACGAAAAAGTAACTTGGATAAATAGAACAAATAAAATGAAAAAGGCACAATCTCTAACCTGGTCAACATATAATAAAAAATGCCTATCAATAGCTACTAAGATCCAACATTATAAAACTGTAACTCTCCCTGAAGCCACTTATGCTTGTGAAACACTGTTCCAAATTAAAAATGAACAAAGAACTGATCAGCTCCTCAAAACGGAAAGAAGAATCATTAGAACGTGCATAAATAAAGCGTATCAGGTTGAGGGAGTCTGGAGGATTCTCCCAAATGAAACTGTCTATCGCGAGATTGATCCAATCACCAGCACAATGAAGAAGAAAAGAATTTCATAATTTTTTTTCACATCTTACGGCTTCCAGAAAACAGAATTGTACGCCAACTGGTGATGAGAAATCTAGGAAAGAAAACTGGAGGAAAATGGATCCAAGAAATCCAACAAGATCTCAAAGCAGTTGGACTCAAGATAACAGATGCCGAGGAGAAAAATAAAATTAACACCATTCTTAAAACTCACAAATTTTCTGCAGAAATGACACACATAAAGCCTATGGAGATTTCAGATGAGTTGAGAAAATCCCGATCTGAAAGAATGAAAAAGTACTGGAAAGAGCGCAAGAACCAAGCAGTACTACCTTCAAAGAAGAAGTGATTGTGGAACGACTCAAGTGGTCCAATGTGACCAATCAAGATTAATAATAATAATAGACTACTCGTCTGTGAAATTCTTGAAACATATTAAATTCTTATTTATCACAATGTACTTCTGCATTACGCGAATTCCGTAGAATAACGCTTCCTATTTACATTATCACTCCCTATATGATACATATGCCTTATTTAAGTAATATTCTACACGTTTTACTTCTTAATAAAATATTAAACATTGAAATTATAGTGATTGTTATTATTATTTACACTGTTGAGCAATTTGTCAATATCAACACGATATTCTTTCACTTCACTGATCATTTTAGATCCTACTACAACGTCTTCTTCTCATTCTTAATCTTTAAAAGATCTACATTATCTTTTACTTACAAGATCCACGTTGTCTTTATCATGGCTGAAGTTTGTCAATAATCATGTGAACATGGGTAACGAGCAGTGAAGCTAATTACTGTTCCATTAGATTCAAATCAATTAATAAATACCAATAATAAATGAAATATATTACAGACTACCTTCGTGGTTTCTCTAAATACCTGAATATCTTGGTATTCGTTACTCAGCATAATACTTATACACATCGCTATTCATTACATCGCTATGACTGACAACACTTGTCATAGTTCCAATACAGATCGCTTTTACACATCGCAAATTTACTGACATATTCAGACTTCCAATCCAACAAGTTTCCACTGTTGCGTTTCATAATACGCATAAATACACTTTACAAACTTTTCTCCATTTCTCCTTATAATTGCACGGAAATCCATTAATAAAAACCATTTCTCTCCACCCTAGGTGCAGGAAATTCAGTAAATCTACACTACTGTGGTACAACTTTCAGTTTACAACTCCTCTATTAATTATACAACTTACATTTCCTCGTGCTCGCAAATATTCATAAACTTGTTCTATTTCGTTGCTTCTATTATCTGTATACATTTCCACTTAACACATTCTCTTCATTGCGACTCATCAAAATTTCTAGCGATATTACCCTTTCATTATTTTCTACACATATTAAACCACGTTCCGATGAATATTAATATTTTAAGGTATTTGTCTGTATATATTCATTAAATTAATAAAAATATTATCCATATCCACTCCAAATCTTGTTACAATAAATGAATATTTATTCATTTTAAATATTTTAAATACCTGTTGTACTATAAGTCATTCCATTTCATTACATTATTTCTTTATTAACATTCCTTCCAAGTTTAGCGTAGTCAATATTTCCATCCTACAAACGAGCTAACATTATTCTTTAAAATGTTGCTGACTTTCAACAATACGTTGCTTACATTTCTATAATAAATACTCGAAGTATTTCAAGGCATTCAGATGTATACAAACATTCTGGAGTATTATATCAACATTTTAAAACAATTTAAACAATTCTGAAGCATATTAAAACATTTTTGAAGCATTCCGAACTCAATAAATAAAGTTTACGAAGTATTCTCAAGTATTCTGAAATTATCCTGAAGTATAACTTATTAGTTATAATATCAAATTCGCATAAGATCGAACAAACTACTCGTTATCAAAACGCGGCGAAAATATCAATGAAATAACGTCAAAATCGACAAACGACGACGTATAAAATACTAACATGAATTTTACGTAGATAAAATCTAAAACAGACGGTCAAACACTATAAACATGAAAATAAAATTGGTCACTAGCTAGTTCAAATACTAGTCAAATCAAGATATCCATTATATTGCAACAAACTACTAAATGTAATACAATCGCTCATCTACCTTATTCCAGTAACGTCGTTCATGACCTGTGTTATTGGTGATGGTCGAGAAACAGCATTCCTGCTCGCATTCCAAATGACAGGTTCCGAGTGTAACGGACTTGCTTGCCTGCTGGGCGCTTCCACACAGCCGAGCTGGATTTCCAACGGGACTTCCGATCAGCTGGACCGCTCTGCTCACGGAAAAGGTAGACTGCCGCTCGAGACAGCTCAATTGAACTGGAACACTCTCGAGCCGATTTGGCTTCTGACGACAACTTCAAACGGCTCCCCTCTCGATGGTCTACGGCTAATTGGTAGTTTATAGCAATCATTGTATGATGTTTCTTCGATAGCATTAGAACCTCACGTAGTTTTCGTTGCACTAGTGACTGTAGTGGACTGCGGCTGGAGTTGCAGTACCGCGCTTTCATGTGCGTCTTCATCGTCGTCACTTCTGACATCCACATATCGATGCAAGTTACTGTATTTCCCCTCCGTTAATTTAGCAAATCATGACTATAGCTGTCACAAAATTCATGATAAAGCTTCCTCGTCGACTCAGCTTCATTAACATGTCGTAAAATTTTAGGATAATTTTTATAATAATTTTGTTGTAGATTGCAATAATATTCACGTAGTTTTATATTTCGTTGTACTTTTTCTTAATTGCAGATGTATGTAGCCTTTCAATATTATGCTTATTCTGTCGAATTCACGTCGTTAATAAATGTAGTAATCATTTGTAGCTTTCAAAATATAATATTCTTTCTGGCGCAGTGTATAATTTTGCGAAGACCTCCCTAGACTTGACCGGTGGAGACCACTCTCCTTCCGTCAACCTGATTTGCTATGTAGCCTCCTAATTTCAGCAGCTCGAAAAAGTATGTCTGTACACGACCAGACCTCGGTTTGGAATAATCTTCAAGAGGGCACTCCTCTCCTCTTCTGGTATTATAAAATGGCGTCTTTGGGCGCGAATGATAAAATATTACATCATATCTTGTTAATTTCGTATTCAGCTTTCAACTTAAAAATCAAATTATTCCTCAATGTTTTATTTCCAATTCTATTAAAATTTCTGTAGACTAATTATATATAATTGCATTCCAGAGTAATTAATAATTAGCATCACGTCAACATCGTATAATATTGTGATTGGTTGATCCATGGTCATGTGACCTCCTTTGTCCGCGCTTCATAAAAGCGTGTCGCGTGCAAGCTCCCACTTCTCCTCGAGTTAGCCACGAGTCAAATGAAGGTCACATGTGCGCGCCTCGCGCCAGTCACGTGACTCCAAACTGGTTCTTTACTTGCGAAGTCTCCATTAAAATTTGCTTGAGTGTCACTTTTCAGATCGAATATAAACTCATTTATCCAATGCTAAAAGTACAGAGCTAATACATTTCCTTTCTTCACGTACAAAACAGGTAACTATAATCTCCCAATGCTTCTGTTAAGCTTGTCTGCGTCGTATATTGCAGCTCGTTTTGTGGGAAATAACCCTGTTCCTTTAAATTGAAACTTGTAAAAACATCGCGCGTGGGCCGGTTTGAGTCTCTTCTCATGAAATAACTGGACTCTAATAAATAAGGGTTCAGTACCTATGGAATACATAATAGTGAACGTCACATGATATGTCAAGTAGAATGTCACCTCTACGATAGATTACACCTACACCTGCGACTAATATCAATTCAAAACTGTATTTTCCTCACGCACTATAGTAATACGTATTAACTTAAATTCTTAAAATAAGCGTACTTGCTTGCCGTAGCAAACAAAAGTTTGGTGCTTTTCAGTCGGTCAACACGAATGTACCCAAATAGAGCTGGGTTATGCCCTGATCCTGACATAAATTACATAAGATTAATAAATACACTAGGATGACCAGTTTCGATCGTCAAGCGATCATCATCAGATCCATTACACTTAGGCTATAACATCTATGTTTGAGAATACAGGTGAAAAATATATACAATATGTACAATTATTTAGTTGCAGTGTTGGTAATGCAACAGTCGGTGTATGTTAAATGTGGTATATCTAATGTTAGGTAAACTTCTAAAATAGTGATGAAAATCCGGAATTTGTCTGTTAGGGGTGATTATATGGTTTTACAAAATCAACTATGGTTATACTGAAATATTGCAAGCTTATACTTATCGAGTTGTCTCTTTAACTGGAACTTGAAGCAGTTGCGTGTTTCCATAGACACCAGTTGTAGTCGACTAACCCCGAGTGTTCGCTGGGTGGAACTGGTTTTCCCCTTCCTCCCCCTTTAGTTGCTATGTTCTTCCAGAGGTCAGTGCCATGTATATTTGTGTGACTTTGCCAAATCTAGATAAAAGTGTATGCTATTAAATGCAGGAGTCTGCAACTACTAAAGACCGTGGAACTATCTTCGCCACGCATGGGCTGAAAAGCCATTTATACTAAGCGGTACACGGTCTATTGAAGACGTCACGGCACCTTTAATACTGCCACGCATATCGGCCTAGGTTTATTGCAGAAAAATGTACATAGTACACCTGATCCAAATAACATTTACCTATAAACACCGCTATTTTCCCCCCTTTTTTTTATCTAGCTTGGCTGTATCGCTAAGCTGTGTCTTGTTTTCGACAGGGTGTGTTTTTTAGTAAAGCGAAAAGGGGTGAACTCTCCATAAAAGTGTGTTCATTTAGATTGTTGGGATTGTTATGTTTGGCTAGGTGAATCTCGATTGCTTCTTTTATGTCGAGAGGTCTGCCTTTCGATTCGTGATGAATTATTTTTAGATCAGTCTCGATTTTAGTGAAGCTGTGCCCCGTGTCACACATATGTTCGCATACGGCTGAATGTGTTCCGTATCTTATCGCATTCCTATGTTCATTATAACGTGTATCTACTCGTCTTCCGCTCTGTCCAATGTAATTAGCTTGACAACCAATGCCTTGGCATGTAATAGAATATACCCCTGACTTTGAATACGGGTCTTGTTTATTTAGATTGCTATTTTGCAGGTGCCTCCCGGTCGTATTATTCGTTGTGAATGCTATTTTCATGCCTTGCTTTTTGAATAGATTAGTGATTTTATGTGTGTTCTCATTCACTTAGTTGAAGCGCGCGAATTTTTTTTTTCATTAATGTCCGGTTTTGGAATCATTTTATCTTTATTTTTGTGTTTGGCTACAATTTGGTCTATATTGCTTGGCGAGAAATTGTTTTCCTTTGCTATTTGTTTAATGGTTCTTATTTCCTTATTATAATTGTCTGTTGGCATGGGTATGTTAAAAGCTCTGTGCACCATTGAACTGAACCCCGATAATTTATGCGTACTGGGGTGGTTAGACTGATTGTCGATTGCATGCGAGGTTTGTGTGGCTTTTCGGAATATGGAGTATGAAAGCTCGTTGTCCTTACGTTCAATAGTTATGTCGAGATAATTTATTTTTCGATCTGTTTTGGATTCCTTGGTGAATTTGATTGAGTGGTGTAGGCTATTAATGGATTGGAGATCGAAACTGGTCATCCTAGTGTATTTATTAATCTTATGTAATTTATTTCAGGATCAGGGCATAACCCAGCTCTATTTGGGTACATTCGTGTTGACCGACTGAAAAGCACCAAACTTTTGTTTACTTAGGCAACACTGAAAAATGGCTTCAAACCTCACAATCTTGCCGTAGCAGAAGAAGAACCGTTCACGTCTCATTACCACGAAGAAGATGTGATGTAAAAGAGATAAGAGAAAAGGCGACATTAGCTTCTTTACGGCCAATATTGTTTTACAGCATGCAATCATGCATTCAACACATACACAGAGCGGCCATTTGCCAATGCCGCCAATCCAGTAGAAATAATGCCTATGAACTGTTCTAAGTATATTTTTCGTCAATGTTCAAGATAACTGCAAGGAAATGTCGGTTATGACTTCAGAGTACTGTATATTCAGTAAATTTATGAACTGAATATTGGGATATTTTATTTTTAATTACAACGTTGTATCATGCATATGTTTCAATCTCAGACATCCCATGGACAACTTTACTATACGAATTTGAAGCTTGGGCTTCAAAAACAAACACCATCAAAACTGGAAGTCCTGGAAATGTGATTTCATAGAGGAATTTTTCGAGTCTCTTGAATAGAGCATGCAACTAACGAATGGGTAGTAATGCAGACAACAAATCAGAACTGCTGTCAACTGTCAAATGCAGAAGAGTTGCATATCTTGGAATGTTTTACGTGGTGAATGATAGTGATAGCTTGTTTCATCATATTTTAACAGGCAAACTTGTTGCACTACGGAGAGTAAGTAGACGACAAACATTCAAGAACATTTAAGAACCATCGATCAACTTTATCATGCATGATCTTATTTATTTATTTATTTTAATTTTTTAGCCAACATAGGACTACATTAGTCAGGTTTATGGAGGTTTTTCTTCTTTTTGTCAGCCCAATATTTCTTCATCCTTTCTGAACGTAATTTTCTTTCTGCTTCAGGAATGACTCTTCCTATTCTCTGCTTGTTGATTTTTGTCTGTAGTCTAGTGCGTTTGTCTTTCAGAATCTTGAGTGTGTCTGTCTTGTATTTTAAATCTTCTATTGTAATATGTAACTCTCTCATGTCTTCTTTAAGTTCTGTGATCCATCTAATATCTCTTACTCGTCCATAATTTTTCTATTATTTTTCTACTGATTCTATTTTCTGGTGACCGTATTAGATGCCCTAAGAATGATATTCGTTTCTTTTTCATTGTGCTTGTCACTGGTTCTATTTCTTTATAAACTGCTTCGTTGGAAGCTAGTCTCCAGACTCCATTTACTTGATAACTTTTATTTAAACAGGTTCTCACTATTCTCCTTTCTAACTTGAGTATTCTATCTATTGCAACTGTGTTTGTTGTCTTGAATAATGTTTCTCATGCACATGTAATTTGTGGCTGGGTGACTGTTTTGTAGTGCTTCAATTTGGTTGCTATCGAGAGACATTTTTTATTATATATACGGTATTCGTGGTAACATGCTGTGCTCTAACCAGTTTATCTATTCTATTTTGCCATGCTGGTTTCTCGTTCAGGTTGTATGTGATTACTTCACATAAGTATTTAAATTTTTCTACAATTTTTATTTCTTGGTCTCCCAGCTTAATTTTGTTTGCAAGCGGAGGTTGAGTTAGCATAACTTCTGTTTTTCCAAATGAAATTTTCAAACCAATATTTTGAGCTATTTCCTGTGTAGATTTTATTTGCAGTTTTGTTACCTGAATATCATTGGCCAGAAGAGCTAGATCATCAGCAAATCCTAGACAGTTCAGATGTATGTTGTCTTTCTGGGTTCCAATTTTTATATTTTTCGAGTTTTTCTTGTACCGTTCCCTCATATCGTACTCCAGCGCACAATTAAAGAGAAGAGGTGATAATCCGTCACCCTGTCTCAAACCAGTTGTTACCAAAATTGGTTCAGAAAGTTCTCCTCTGAACTTAATTTTAGAAATTGTATTCGTTCGAGCAAGTTCTATCAATTTGATCAGCTTGTAACGTGTTTTTCGAGGGGATTTTACGCCACTGGCATAAGTCAGTAGGAAGCCATCCTATATTTATTTACGCGGCAAATTGTTCAGCCAAGAGAAGTTTTCATGTAACTTATTATTATTATTAACTTATTATTATTATTAAGGTATTTCTTTGGAGCATTTTTTTTATAAAATTATAAGTAGTCAGATAGGTTTTCTATGTTATAGAAAACACTATCAAGCAAATGATTACGAACAACATTATCGTAAGAAAATTATATGATTACGGAATTTTACGGAGTTTTGTCTGTTAGGGTATTTTGAGAGAGATGAGTCACGGGGAATTCGGCTACAGGCTTAATCTTGTCGAGTAGCATGACGCAAGCTGGGTTGCAGCTTCAAGAGAAGACGAGGTGGCCGAGTGTAATGACCCGGAGGTGGGGAAGTAGCGCGTGGTGGCACAGCCAATCAGTGGAGAGCGGGCGAGGAGAAGACGGGGTCCGGAGAGGGGATGCGACAAGTGCATATATGGTTTGCGCGCCGTGGAGGCAAGGCGACTATCTTTGTAAAACTTTGTACGTGTGGTTGGTTCCGATGTTCGGACCATAAGTTATCATATCTACAAGTATTTCATCAACTAACGAAGAAGATAACGACGACCAGGAGGCTGTGGGAAGCTCTCTACAACATCCAGTACGAGGGAAATGCTACGGCAATTTCCAGTGGTAAGCGCGAATGACTCAGAACTACGCAATCTCTCGTCTCTTTGTTTAATATTCAGTATTTCAGTAACTTCATAGCTTGGGAATAAGAGTAAAATCAGAAATTTATCCGACTCCGTTTTCACGTAATTTTCTAGTGGTATTATTCAAATCGCAACGCTCCAATTTAAATTCAAACTTATTATTATTATTAATTTTGCAATACTCGTTTTATATAATAAATTCATTTCTTTTAACCATGCAATCTTTGCTTTCAGTAGGTAGCATTAGATATAGACCAATTCCTTCTCCTGATACAATTGTTTGTTGGGTTAATAATCAAATCATACCACGATCTGAGTGAAAAGATTCTTGAAGGTGTTCTACCAGAGCTAGGTGTTGTTAAATATAAATTTAGATTTCAACATAGCGTTGAGGTCTTGGCGCCCATTAAAACAACATATCTTAGTCAGAGTAAATATTTCAAAGTGCAAGACAGAGCTAGTAAGGAACCATTACATTTGTCACGCAAAAGTGAGGGCAATAGAAACCGTTTCACTTGTACGCTCAACGTGGAGCAAAGTAAATACGTTACAAGCTTTGGGTGAAGTCCGAAATGTCTTAAAATTTTTAATAATGATGGTCTGTGGATGGAGTCATAAGCTTTCTTGAAATCTATAAATGTTATTGAAAGGGGCTTGTTTCGCTTTCTGTAATATGCCATGATTAGCTTCAAAGTAATTATTTGTTCAGCGCAGCTTCTCCATGGTCTAAAGCCTCCCTGGTATTCATCTAACTCTTGATCTAGTTGATCTTTAATCCGATTATATAGTATTGCCCCCGTAATTGAATTATATAGAGACCACGGTGGCTATTTTGGAAATTATAGCGAAAGTTATGGCTGTCATAGTTATGACGTGGGTAGTCGTGACGTAAGCACGGATGACGCAGACGATATGCCAGCAGGCTACTTGAGCTGAGATTCTCAGTGACGTCAGCATTTATTCGAGAAGGATCCGAGATGTACGACGCAGTCGCAGGAAACGTGGAATTCTGCTGAGGAAGAAATTATGCTATTGGAGGGGAGACTTAAACCAATGAACGATAGTCTAAAGGAAGACGGAGATTGCTGAAACTATGGTATTTTTATTACTTTTTGGAATGCAGAATTGTGGAAGTCCATTTGCAGTAGAGGCATTGATCTGGAATTTTAGTGAAATTTATTTTCAGTTTTTGAATTATGAAAATCCGTCATGTATTGACGAAGTTGGAACTTCTAGCGATGACGCAGTAACACGCGATGGAAGGGATAGATACGCCCCTCATGAAGTTCATAAAAGGCCTTGCGCAGAAGAGAGGAGCCTCATTCGCTCATTCTCAATTGTGAGATCTCAAATAGTCATTTCAGTGAAACGTCGAGTGAGATTATTAGTGAAAAGTCGTCTTTGTAACGCGTGGCGAAGCCACTGCATTCAACGAGAGTCGAACTTACAAGCAGTGCAGGTTTACTGTGAAGTAAATCTAGGTGAAGTTGAAACGACACTTATAACGCTTCTACGAGATTAGCTGTGAACAGTTAGCGGTCGCCTATAAGCTAATTCTCTTGTGCATTGCTACAGTAAGGACTGTAGAAAAGCTGAACAATTTCGAGGAAGTATTTTGGAAGTTATTGACAATATTAGACGACTGACAAAAGTGATTTTCTCGCCACAGGAGAAACACTTTGTATAGCCAGACTCTACGCTACGGCTGACAGGGCTAGTGAAATAGGGATACGTCAGATTGCTTTTGTGACACAACACTGCAGTATAATGGAGCAATTTAATATGGCAGTTTGTTCTTCTAATACTATTACCGAAGAGAAAATGGAAGGCTAAAGGACTTTATGCAATTGGGACATATTTCAACGGAGTAAGATAGCGACATGGAACTTCGCTAATTGCTATTCCACACAAGCGAACATGTGGTGAACAAACCATCTACACCCATGTTTCGTGAGTAAAGGCTGAATACTATCAAACAGCAATAGAAATGATTTCATACTTTCTGAATATGAATATTTCTTCGGAAATTTATACAAAAACTTCATGGCGATTGTCAACTGGAACTTCAGGGATTTTTCAAGAGAGGTCAGGGTTGTCCCGACTCACAAAGAAGATTATTGCCGGAAGGATGTCGTTCGTCTTCGTGAAGCAGTTCGATTTTCCGATGGTGCTGTTTCTGGTTTCGAGGATGGAGCTCAGCTTTAACTTGGTGAAATGGATCCATCAACAGTCTTCTTTGGGGAATTTTCCTCTGGAACGTCAATCGGCAGATAAGGTAGTCGTGAAAGTTTATTGTATTTGAGTTTCTTAGCAATGTTTGAGCAACCATTTTTCCCATATTTTTGTCCTCATGTATTTTGCCCGATATTCTTGTTTGAGATTCCTATTCTCAGTACACCTTGATGAGTAATGCCTTTTT
Organism: Meconema thalassinum; assembly: GCA_946902985.2. Taxonomy (NCBI): domain Eukaryota; kingdom Metazoa; phylum Arthropoda; class Insecta; order Orthoptera; family Tettigoniidae; genus Meconema; species Meconema thalassinum. The sequence continues at coordinate 936,743,802 of OX336390.1, forward strand.
CGACGTTTTATTAAGACATTGTTATGTCATGGGCATAGTTAAATGATTTTGAATCAGTTGAGACTGATATTTAGATTTTTCAGTAATTTGCTTATTTTTGTAGTCACGATTTGACTGTAAGTTAATGATTTTTATGGCAGATTTAAATTCAGACAGCGTGTCACTTTATTAAAGTAATTCTACCCCAGTTTAATTACTTTGAACAATTTTCTGTCATCATCAAGAAGGAAGAACATTTAAATGATTTTAGAGCGTTAAAATCCAGTACGTTGTCGACGATCTTGGAAATACTAGTCGTTATTTGAATTGATTGCAACACAGACATTTATCGTCAGTTATGAACGACCATTGCATCTTAGGAAATTTTGTGAAAGATGAACATTAATTATGAATTATTGAATGCATTAAATTCGTGAAACTTGTGTTAGGTTTTTTCTCATATAGAGATTTATATAATGATGTTTGCATTCCCCAGTCTAATTGGATTCTATTCGACTATTTTGCAGTTAGTCGCACTTTGTTTGATGATAGTATTTTTATACTACAATTCTTTGAAGTTGTTAATCTTAAATTTTGATAGACCAGACAGGCGTATATAAGCGTATTCACTATTAAATTTGTTTGTGATTGGCAAATTTTTATTTCATTTCGATTCATGAATGAAATCCACGAAGTTTAAATGACAACAGTTTTGAAACAATTATTGATATAAGAATTTTTAAGTGGAACTATGAATGTATAATCGATAGTGCAGCGGACATGGTGAAAGTCGCTGATGTATAATGCCTTAAATAAATGAAGGAGATTCCCACTGTAATTAATAATGATAAAGAATTATTTGTGGAAGTTTTGTAAGTTCGGTGGAAGTTTTAATGCCATATATTTTAATATATGATGAATTTTGGGCTATTTGAATGCAGTTTGTGCATTATTTTGTAAGCGAAGTATTTTCCGCTAGAGTGTATGGTCATAGTTCGTTGAAAATTAATCAAGTGAATTTACTGTTATAATTAACTAGAGTTTTGAAAGAATTTGAGATAAGATTTTGAATGAAGATTACCGTCACAAATAATTAAAATTATTACAACCTTTATTAAACCAGATTGTGACATTTACATGTATAACTAACCTTCATTGGTCGATTATATTAAACACGATTATGAATTTACCAACCGGATAAAACATGTGGTTCAATGTATTTCTTAAATTATTAATTTAAATAATTTAAATGTTGATAGTGTAAATAATAAATGTAAATATCTTTGACAATAATGTGGAACGAAAGTGATGTTAAAGGCGTGTTTAAAAATTTTTGTAATTATTTTCGACAATATTATAAACAATTTCTAATTGTTATAAATAATTTATGTGATTTTGTTATAAACATTTAAGAGTGTGTTTGATACTCTAAACTATGCTTTTTAAACATTTGGATGATAACTTAACAAGTTTAAGGATAATTAAAATAATCCAGTGGGATGAAAGTTAAGCATTTGAAAGATTTGCGTCAATATGTATGAGTTGTCTTGTAGACATTTAAAGCTTTAAAAGGAGCTGAATTCTTACGCAAGTGAGGGGAGACGAGTGCGCCCCATTGGACAGGTGTGAGCCAGGTTAAAGAGTAGACCAGCCGGCCAGACATCTGGTTACAAGCGGGTGAGATCGATACTCCGGCCTTGTGCCTATTAATAAAAGTGTTATGTTTATTAAAAGGAAACCAAATGCTCTATATATGTCGTACCCTGACTTCCTCATCCAATCCAAATGTGTTTGAAAATGTTACGTTATTTTGAGCTCATAGGAGCTAACATATTGTTTGATAAATTTGCAAGTCCTTTAGGAGGACGTAGTCAGATTGACATAGGCTACTGATAGCCACGTTTACTTTGTTGAGTTGTGAAAATCATACTCTTTATTTTGAAAATAAAGCTCTTGTACAGTTCAAAGTTCTCGTCTTCGGTCTGGTTCATTTTTAAATGTCATGGTGAAGGTTATTGTGAGAGCATACTTTAAGGATCCTGTTGTCAACCCAATCCCCGAGATATTTATAAGAGGTAAGTAAATGTAAGTATGAAACCCCGTCTATTTTGGTGTGTTCCACAATAATTTTTCTTGGTAACTTCTGTGTTCAAACCTCGGTAGTATCTGTCAGTGCCATTTTCATTGATGTAGCTGAGCTGGTGCGATTGATTGTTGGCAATCCGATTGAGGGGGCGGATATCTGACAGCCTACTATGGAGGTAAACGGGGACAGTATCTTAGAAAAAAATATAAGTGATATCCAGAATGGAAATACCTCTATAGTTGTCTGGATTACTTCTGTCACCTTTCTTATGAATTGGGTTAATTATAGCTGTGGTCCATTGTTCTGGGAATTTTTCTGATATCCAAATCTTTTGTAATACCATATGGGGGGATCTTATATAGGAGAACACTGTCCATATTTATCGCCAAAGTACGGGAGAGTTGGCAGGGCACATAGATGAACTTTTCTCATGGTATATTCTGAGAACAATTCTTAGGGAAGTCCTTTATCCTTAGGTCAGTCCGCTCTGAGAGAGTTGTCCTTCAAACAAGTGCTTTGTAAAGAAAAATATTGTCTTCTATAACGAAATGGTATTCAATTCTTGAAAGATCCTTCTTTCTTCTTCTTCCTCTTCTTCTTCAATTTTACACAGTCAGTATTCAGCAAATGATTGTCAGTAGCAAAATTCAAGTCACATAAAGTCAATAACATATCGCTGCCCGGATGCCCCGCTAGGTGAATCGGACTCCGGGGCACCAGCCCCGCCTGTCATACCCCTCCTCTATATTATTAAATCCCGCCACTACAGTGGATCAGGAGGGGGCCTGATGGAGCAGTTATCGAGTTGCTTGCCTCTCACCAATGCATGTGAGATTTCCGAAGTGAAATACCACGTTCTGTGGTTGGGATTCTACGTAAAAATAGAGGTCCCGTGGCTCATGCTCACGAGATCAACGGTCACGTAAAACTAAAAGCGTCCTTCCTTTTCAGTGCATTAGGGCAGAGATGTCATTCATTTTCCATCTTTCAAGACCATTTACTTCTTTTTCCGACAGCATAATTTTTATTATATAAAATACAATATTAATGACAAGGATGCTACTGGTCTTCTATACGGAGCTCATAGTGACGTGACAAAAATTGCCGAGGATGCCGTCAAACGCGTTGGAAACAGTTGGTTGCATGAAATTTGAATAGAATTTAGAAAAGCTTCTATTAGCATTGTCACGATCATCTGTAGTGCTTACAATAAAATATGCACTCTCCCATGACGACGACTGTTGTCCTTCCGAATATCTTCATGGGTTCAGATATTTCTATTTTCTTTTTCATGTCTTATTTTGAATGTACTTTCCTTTCCGTTGCTTGTGCTCTCTCAATATCACAAAATCCTCTTTGATGATAATAATACTATACCGTTGTATAAGAATGACTACATTACCTTCGAATTTTCCAAATGTGTCATTTACTTATTAATGCTAGGTCCCTGAAACCTATATAACATGGGTGCAACTTCTTTATTGCAATGTAACTAGTGTAATACGCTGCCCAGCCGGAATCTCCCCACCTGTCAATATCACTGTCGGTGTTCATCAAGGCTCTGCACTATCGCCACTGTTGTTTATCCTTTGCATGGATACGGTTATGGCTGACATACAAACACCACACTCTTGGACCCTTCCTTTTTCTGACGATATTGCACTTGTACAAGAAACACGCCTTGAACTCCAGAATAGAACGCAAATATTAATGGAAAGTTTGGCTGCCTATGGACTGTGCCTTAACATCCAGAAGAGAGAATATCTTGAATATGGCCCGCACAGCGATGGCACTGTCCAAATTAGCGATCAAGATCTGCCCTAGACAAATAACTTTAAATATCTAGAGTCGGTTATCACGTCAAATGGTGATGCCACTTTAGATATTCGGGCGAGGGTAAATGCGGCCTGGATCAAAACGAAACAGGTCACTGGTGTCCTCTGCGACAAAAAGATGCCTAAATACCTAAAGGCAAACGTTTATAAGACAGGTGTACGCCCGACAGCAATTTATGGGGCAGAATCCCGCCCAATGACAAGAAAACATGAACAGGCTCTGCACACGATGGAGATGAAGATGTTCCGTTGGACACTTGTACTGACTAGATATGATCATGCCAGAAATGCAGACGTTCGACAACAATTAGGTGTCATACCAATTACGGAGAAAGTGAGGGGAGCTCGTCTCCGTTGGTATGATCATGTTATGAGAATGCCGGACGACTCTGTCCCCAAAACAGCTTTCAAACTGGACCCAGGTGGAGTGCGACCACGCGAACGACCTGCGAAGCGTTGGATCGACAACATTAAAACAGACATGCACGATGTTGGCTTACAACCTGCAGAAGTCAACGACAGGAAGAAGTGGAGAAGATGTAGTAGAGCAGCGGACCCAGTACTGGGATAAACCATAGGAAAGAAGCTAGGTGAGCGCACCAGGATTAAGTACGGAACAAGCAGTCAATTTGTAGGAACAATATTGTTAATTCATTTTAGGGGCTTGATCATCAGCCCCATGTAGTTGGGTGTTTATTGAACTTGTCTGATAATCTGTATTTCTGTGATGACTACAGTAATGTGTGTAACTGTATTAGGGTCAGGGGGGGTAGGTGCCCCGGGACCTGAAATAAGGTACTATCCTGGCATTTTTCTGGGAGAAGCGTGAAAAACCCCGGGGGAAAAGGCATACTCAGGATAGCCGCTGTCAGCGCCGGAATTCGAACCTGCGATGTCCGGACTTGCTGCAGCTGCTTTCGCGGCCATAGCGTACCATTTAACGGGCACTGCTACGCCACGGGAAGTACGAACAACTCATTGATACGCAAAATTAATTTGAGCTGAGAAGTTTATTACATTCTTGTCTTAGGGTAGGCGTTGTTGGCGCATGGCACCTATCTAATCTGTATTACGTCTGGGGTGATGCTCACATTTTGGGATTTCGAATACCTGGAATATTGATAGTATATGGCATTCAGGAGGCAATTACCTTATAAATTAAATGAGGTTCATCCTGGGTGGGAACTTCTTTCCACGCAGCATCAGTTGTTAGAAGTGAAAGTTCATGGAGAGTGAATCCCAAGGCAAATGGCTGTTTGGGAATAGCGATTCTGTCTTCATAACGCACATGAATGTCTTTTATAGAAATTTGAACATTCTTTATCAAATTGGTAATCATCTTCTCTGCAAATGTATCGGGTGGGTGTGGCATATCTATAAACAAGAAAAGTAAAAGTACCATTAAACCTGTTAACATTTCCTATGCCTAAAATTATTATTTAGCGTATGGCTTTTAGTGCCGGGAGTTTCCGAGGACATATTCGGCTCGCCAAGAGTTTGTAGCTGCTTCTCCCGTATGCGGACACCCATGGGGTGAGCAACAAGCGGCTACAAGTACAGTTGAATTTCAGGTAGTTCCAACGTTGGCTACCAGATGTCACTGACACCTAGAGCCTACTGTCTTGATTAGAAACAAAAAAGTTGTTTTATGGGATTAATCAAGTGTTTGTCATATTATTTTAACCAACTCGAAACGTTGCTACTTACTGTTCTTTGAAATATGTATTGATCCTAAAAACCACAAATCATTCTCTGGTATTATTTAATCTCAACAATAATTGTTACTGTTACATTTTTCCATAAATTTCCTACGTTGCATAATTATTTTCAGGGCTCTCATAAAATGTACTGTGGCATGAGTAATCCTCAAATTAGACCTCAGCAACTATAATCCTGGTTCACATACCTCTATTATCAACTTGAGGGACTTAAATAGACTCCGTTGCTCTGCTGGCCCAACAATATTCCTCTATTTCATGTATTATGGCAATTTCAAAATAATCATGCCACTATATTTCCAAGTTCCAACAACATTCAAAATATCACCCTGCTGTTTCATTATAGCAATAAATTAGGCTCTTCTCTGTGTAAGATTACAATTAATGATGCGCCATCCTATAATTCCACATGAGCTCTATTTCAATTACTGTGATAACTTGCACGCATGGCACCATATATCCAAATTTTAACAACAGTCAAAATACAGACTACAGTAATTCATTATGTCAAGATATTAGTTTCCTTTCTGTGTAAGATTGCATCCCTCATGCACCTTCCTACATTCTCAAATTTACTCCCTCATATTATCAATATAATTAAATCTATAACTTGAAGTAAATAATTCTCAAATTTAATTTTCACTTCCACAATGCTGTAAACCTTTCAAAATATTATGGGATGAAAAAAGAGATATTTATAATAATGGAGCGCCGAAATCTACCAGAATGTAGAAAAAATCTCTGCGGCCATGAGGAAAGGGAGGCTGATATTTCTTGGACACATGTACAGATTGGACAAATCCAGATTAACCAAGCAGTTATTTGACTACTTCTGGAACAAAAACAACTACATCATGGATTAAAGAAACTCGGAAAGACCTTGAAAGATCTAACATCCCGGAGGCCCAAATGTTGGGAAGGGATACACAGTATACACAATTTGGAAGGGTTTCATGACGAGAGACGAGCTACAAAGACCGTAAGAGCTCGGACGGCCGAACAACGGTAGCAGCACAGCGATTGTATGAAGGAGTACTGGAGGCAGAGGAAATTACAACTAAAACAGTGATCCTAAGTGGTCAATTCGCAAGTTTAAAAAAATGGACTAAAACCATCAATAAAAATAAACGTCTTAGGATTTGCAGATGACTTGGCTCTTTTAGCACTAGACAACGAAGAGGTTTGTACTCAGATCACTAGTCTCCAAGAAATTGCTCAAGGGATAAGATTACAGATATCCTTTGAAAAAACTAAGATCATGCCTATGAAACCCTTAGATATAAATAAAGTCTATATAACTGATCATAAAATTAACCTAGTTCAACAATTTAAGTACCTTGGAGAAATTATCATACATAACTTAAACAAAAAAGTAAATTGGATAAATAGAACAAATAAAATGAAAAGGCACAATCTCTAACCTGGTCAACATATAATAAAAGATGCCTATCAATAGCTACTAAGATCCAACATTATAAAGCTGTAACTCTCCATGAAGCCACTTATGCTTGTGAAACACTGTTCCAAATTAAAAATGAACAAAGAAATGATCAGATCCTCAAAACGGAAAGAAGAATCATTAGAACGTGCATAAATAAAGCGTATCAGATTGAGGGAGTCTGAAGGATTCTCCCAAATGAAACTGTCTATAGTGAGAATGATCCAATCACCAACACAATGAAGAAGAAAAGAATTTCATTTTTTTTTCACACTTACGGCTTCCAAAAAACAGAATTGTACGCCAACTAGTGATGAGAAATCTAGGAAAGAAAACGGGAGGAAAATGGATCCAAGAAATCCAACAAGATCTCAAAGCAGTTGGACTCAAGATAACAGATGCCGAGGAGAAAAATAAAATTAACATCATTCTTAAAAATCACAAATTTTCTGCAGGAATGACACAGGAAAGCCTATGGAGATTTCAGATGAGTTGAGAAAATCCCGATCCGAAAGAATGAAAAAGTACTGGAAAGAGAGCAAGAACCAAGCAGAAGAAGAAGAGATTGTGGAACGACTCAAGTGGTCCAATGTGACCGATCAAGATTAATAATAATAATAATGAAACGATCGACCACAACCTACTCAGACATAAAGTGGCTAGATTTCACATCACCTTACTCAATGTTAATTGCACATTCATGCATACGCCCTTCCCGGTACCACGGTGGTACTGCTTGCTTTCCTCTGGTAGTTACTATTTTTTCAATAGCTGCCCACAACTCCATATAATGCAAATCCCATATCAGTGCTTAGCAATTCATGCTATTAGCAGCAGATGATCTCGTATCTGTAAGATCGCCTCTCCCACTTCACGATTTCACATGATGGTTTAATTAACATTCACACATTTCTGATGAGCGAACAAGGTTTATGAAACACCGTGTCCCAACTCCGTATTTAAAGAGGCTCTACATGTCTAGTGAATGTCATGCGTTATACAGGCTACCGAACTTAACAGGCTTGAAATTCTCTCACATTTTCTATCACTATTGAACCTGTCTTAGCATAATATGCCTTGTTATACTCAGTCCTATTAGATTATTTCGTACAATGATCACTTTTATTTGACACTAGCAGTACCCGGCATGCGTTGCAATGCCAATCTATAAAAGAAAGTGTTTGTGTTGTAATTGTGTTTATTGAAGTGCTTTCGGATGCACATTATTTATTTTGTTTTACCGTAAACTGCCGCTAAACACTCATTTGTTGAAACAACTGAAGAGCCACCAATTGTAAAATCGTTGTACTAATTTAGACCAAAGTTCATTTGTTGAAACAACTCGCGCGCCATCTATTGTACATTTTCCTAATTCAGAAACCTACGTGGGCGTGCACACAACAACTCACCAAAGTTCATTTGTTGAAACGATTAGCGCGCATACACCCATTTCTTGAAATGACCCACGCACCACCCATTGTGAAATGAATTTAGTAATTCAGAAACCTTCGCGGGAGGCACGCAACTCACCAACGGTCATCTGTTGATACGAATCACGCACCATCACTCATTTATAGAAACTATTCGTGTGCATTCTTGTGTAAAATAGATTTACTAATACAGAAACCATCGCGGGAATGTGTGAAACAACTCACCCAAATTTCATCGCAATCGGATGAATGGTATATGAACACATACTGGACAAACAGACAGAGAAAATATCACGTAACATTCATTTTGATATACAGTATTGTGCCCATCAAACAAGGTCACCGGGGTACTGCCGCAGATAACCTTCCCGACGCGACGTCCCAATCCTTCGACCCACACGCCGAAAGGATCGGATGTGTCCTCAGACCAGCTCAGGCAAGAGACTGATAACTCAGGGAGTATCAGGTTAAGTGAGAGGAAAAAGGTCATAGACATGCCTGAGGAAACACACACCCAAAAGATAAATCTAGCAATAAATGGTCCAGGCTTAGATAAAAGTCGTTCAGAATTTACTCATGAATCACAAACCCCTATCCTACTACGGAAGGTGAAAATTTCCAATAGTCCGCAAACCTAAAAAATATTAAAAATAAATAATATTTCTCTAAACTGAATTTACGTTAAGCCCTCTCGGAAGTCCTTCATACAATAAAAGAAATAGTCGAAAATCAAACTAAGAATGTGACACGTAATTCAATTCCCTAAGCAAATAGAAATGCTCATTATAAATACGAATAGTCACATCTAGCGAATTTACGGCAAAGCAAAATATTAATCGCCCATATGCAACAAGAAAAAATTACATTTAACAGCATCAATAAGAAATACAGTTAAGATACTATGGTGTCACTTCCAAAATCTATTATAGTAACCAAGTTCTATAATAAAAAGATAGCTAACTGATTATATACAAGGGTACAATGGATAGAATACAAACATAATCATAACACTCCTACCTACGCCGATTAAATGCTGTTTGTATTGAACAGTCATCTAAGTGCATGCAATTTAGGTTGGTGACGGCACAGTCCTCACTGTGTCTTAAGTCACATTGTCACTGAACGCCCACGTCTACAGGTTTCCGTGGCGATAGCAACTTGTCGTCTCAAAATCAGTGTCAGCTCGTCCTACAGTTGGTTTCATAATAAACAGCTATTCCATGCGTCGCACAGTGGAGTATTTGTACCGAAAAGCTGGTCAAACGTGATAAATCGAAATAGCGTTGGAAGGCGCAGAGCGCGTGATTATCCGAGAGTTAGATTATCATGACATCATCTCGTGGACAGTTGGGGGCTTCCCGATATCAGAGCCGTGACTCATCACTTTGTCCCGAGTGGCTTCCAGAGTAGTCAGTCAGCCGGCGGGTGATATAATATGCGTGGGAGCTCTTGGCGTTCTCGTGTACATTGATCTTCGTTTGTGTTATAAAACATTACGGAGGTGGAAAGAAAAGGTATGCGTTTGAATACTGAACATGATACATGTGATTTGTCCCTAAAGTTGCTGAACTTGATAGCCACGTTTGGTGACCATAAAAGTAAGGGATTTTGACCGAAGTCTCGAAGTAATTTACACCTCCAGTTGACCCCAGTGTCGTCGAAGGGTGTTTGCAATTTGTCCCAGGCCTCTTTAGCTGTATTTGCCTCTCTAATATAGGGATAGCAAATTGGGTTCACCATAAGGCCTATTTTGTTCAGAGCTTTTGCGTCCTTCTTACCCTGTTGAGGTCCAACGTGGAATCTCCACTCGGATAACCGTCAATTCTCTCCTAGACACCCAAATCTGTCAAAAAAATGTAATTCCAGTTTTCCAGTCCAAATAATTAGATCGCCCTAAAAGCCGAGTGATCGGCGACAGTAACGCCATACCACTGTTTCCGCTGTCGGTCATTAGTCCAGTCAACGAGTTCTCAAGGTATAGAGTGAAATGTTTGAAACACAATTTTTGACTTCGTAACTGTGTTTGGACTAGTTAGGAGGTGAACATATCAAAAGTCCTCGCCCGTAGCCTTTGAGCCGGGTGGGGGGGGGGGGGAGGGAGGGATGGGAGGGAGGGAGGGATGGGAGGGAGGGGGAGGGTGACGGGATGTTGAAGGTACCATTTTTCGGTTTTTCGCTTAAATCTCGGATAGTATGCGTCCTAGCAAAATAGCTCCTCTATACAAAATGAACGCTGATTAAATTTTCTACAAGTATTACTCAGTCAAGTCTTTCCATATCTTGTATAGTTTACGCGTTATCCGCTCTTGAAAGTCTGTAATTTTGGGGGGGAAATATTTTTGCCTCAAATTGTTTGCTCTTTTTGAACGGATAACTCTTCAACTAAGCACCCAAAAATAAATGCTGGCCAGAGGGTTGTAGAACATTAAATTCCCTTCAATAATATATATAACTTTACGGTTTTATCTATTTTCCTTCAAATGTTAAAACCCATTCACAGACTTACGCGCTGGCTACGTATCGGCGGCCCGGGACAAGCCCGCAAAAACAAGGATATAGCTGACATTGCCTAGCTCACCGATTGGTTTGAGAAATGTCCTCCCTTCCCAGAGACCAGTGGCATCATATCGATCGCGACAGGAGTTGTTGGAGAAACAACGATCACCTGCTACAATGCTGTTGCAGTTGGAAAGCAAGCAATGGCTAAAATGGTTAATTCGGCATTTTCTAACATCAAATTGTCTCGAAAAGATCGAGCTCTTCCCCTGTCGACTGTGAGCTCAACGATCAAAATCAACGACGAAAAGATTCCTTGGACCCATTCTGGCTATTCCGACGTATATCCATCAGCAAAGAAACAGACGAACATTTGAAGCTGGACATGGGATATGAATAAGCCCCGTTCCCATTAGCCATATTCAGTGAGTAGTGGGATGAGGAAATCGACCTAAGTCAGCGTTGTACAAATTATTCAACACTACGACCAAGGATTTACGTATCGCATAGTTATACATCGTATTTGACTTGGGGCTTCTCCTCCATAAAGTAATTTGGCAAAGAGGTGCCAAGGTATTGACAATCTGCGAGAGCTACATCCACTTTATCACGAAGAACTACCACGGAAGGAGATGTACTGTAGTCTTTGACGGCTATTCTTCATCAACTTCAAGCACGAAAGTAGCAGAGCAGCAAAGGCGCTATCGACTCAGGAAGTCGGCTGACATCCATTTCACCGAAGACACCGATGGTTGGTTGGTTGGTTCCTCAGTTTAGGGTCTGCGACAACGCGGTCATGTAGCCCCGTGTACTTTGGGTGTGTGTAGAATTTGTCCGATAACCGGTGTCAATTGTGATGACTGTATTAGTGTGTGTTATTTGTCTTTTAATTCAAGTAAGGACTGAAGACTTTGAATTTTAAATAGTTCCTACTTTTGCCGCCAAACGCCACCGTCAACAACTACTAGTTCAGATCTTAGCTACTAGACGCCACCGCAGTCGGCACTTGGCAACGAACGTAGGAACCTAAGAGCGTTGTTTACATTCATAACCTATATACACAGGTGTAATTAGTGGAAGGTTCTTTAATATGCCATATATCTATGACATGGGACCGTCAGGTTACTTCCCCTCCGAAGGAAGGCATACTGAGGGATTTTAACGCTCTTAAAAAATCCGACGACTTCGGCCGGGTTTGAACCCGCGAAGACACTTAGATAAACGTCAAAGAAGAAGATTTTATGTCGAACAAGTTAAAAAAAAAAGCAGGCTCATCAACATGCTTAAGGTGAAGCTTGAGGACAATGCGATCAGGACCCTCCATGCAGAAAGTGATGCCGACGTTCTGATCGTGGATACGGCTGTGGAAATGTCCGAAACAACAGCTGTTGGCATTTTGGGTGAAGATGTCGACCTCACAGTCCTCTTGATGGCTAAAGCTGATGCGCCTAAGGACATTGTTTTCATCAAGCCCGAACGTGGAAAGATAAGGAATTCCTTCTTCTCGTCCAAAGAGCTTCAGCAACAAGGTTTCAAGAACGTGTTGTTTTTGCACGCCTTTACAAAATGCGTCGCTACATCTTCCGCATTTCGAAAAAGCAAAGTCGCATTTGCGAAGTTGTATCTGAAGTTGCCAGAGGTCCAGAAAGCAGCAACGGTTCAGACCCTTCCTCCACCACCGCCCAAGTACAAAAGGCAGGTGAAACTTGCATCTTGAGGTTGTATGGGGCTCCAGCGAAAGAGGTCTCCCTCAGTGCCTACATATACAAGTCATTCTTGAAATCGGTGGCCACCGTGAAGTCTGATATATCTTGTCTTCCTCCCACTGAGGGAACTGTAAAACAGCATACCCTCCGAACATTCCACCAAGTTCAGCTGTGGCTGGGAAATGACCTGCCATCTCAGATGTATGGGTGGAAGATTGAGAACAACTGCTTGGTTCCAGTGCACAGTGAGTTAGCAGCTGCACCGGAGGATATCCTGAAAATTATTTTCTGCCGATGCACCGAAGACTATGCTAGCGCGAAGTGTGCCTGCAAAAAGCAAGCCTCAAATGTTCATAAGCATGCCAAAATTGCCAGGGGAACTGCCTGAATGGGGTCCCTCAAGTTGACTCCGAATATGAAGAAGAACAGGAGGATCCTCTGCCCTTTTCTCTAAAGTGGTCCGATGGAGAAGATATTGGGGAAAAAGGAGATGAAAACGAAGACGAGGATGAAGGTCCTTCCAACCCCAAGAGAGCAAGAAATTGACTCATAGGTACTGAACCCATAATTTAAAGGACCTAGGAGAAGGTATGGGTCGGGAGTCGAACCGACAGCTCTCGAGAACAAAAGCGCCAATGCTACATGTCTGGTAAGAAACCGGTAGCATGGGAATGTGTATCAGGACTGTAACTATTGCCAGAGTGAATTTGAAAAATTTCCGTATACTTTTAGCACGGAAATAAGCAGACATATAAAACGCTTTTTTTTACATGGAGAAGAATGAGATTTTATAGACACTGGAAACTGGCAAGATTGACGAGTTCAGTGGAGGCGGAACTTTGGAAATTCCGAATTTAGTCAGGCACGTGTCAAGGTGACATTGAAGCGTGGCAGGAGGGAGATTCAACCGCGTAAATGAAGGAGTTTCATCACGTGACCACACATTAACCAATAGAAAATATATATATTGGCGGTTCTTAATATTTTATATATTATTGAAAAGAACTTTCAGAAGAAAATATTTGGCAAAAATAGAGAGAAGACGAGAAATGAAAGCCAATGGTGTAAATTATATATTAAGATTTAATAAGATGAGACCGATATTTATTGATATAGAAATTTACAAGGTCGAATGCCTGAAACGCCATTTTTCAGTTGCTATCAGAGAGGGGACGTGACTTGGAGAAGTTATTCTCTACTTGTCTTCGAAATTGTATAGACGTATATTTTGAGAGTGGAAAAAGTTGACCGAGCTACATGAACAATATTCTACGGGAAGGACAGCATTGCCACCCAGTATAGATGGAGACGAGCATCGATGAAAGTCAATTCAATAAAAGATAAAGTAATATTTCTCCAAAAAGCAAACGATAATACGGACAGAGTTATGAAGAAAAGTCTGTGAATTAGTAAAGAGAAAATCAACCTACAGTGTGGAGACATTGTTTCCGAGCAGAAGCAACGTTTATTGGAAACTACAAGAGTTGTTCGAAAACTAAGGAAAATTAATAAAACCTTTCTCAACGAATTAGTTCAAACTACGATTGAAATTAAGAAGATGTTATTTGAACTGGGGTCGACGAGGATATTTGACATGAAGCATTACTCGATCGTCATGGAAAGTCACTAAATCATGAAGGAGAACTAACTATTCGCAATATGAGGATTCCGGCAGTGACTTAGCCCGCATATTAAGGCTTTGTCGAGGAGGGAAGAAGATTACCATCATGCTTCTTCAAATGAACACTATTGCATCTACAATTGCGAGGTATTACCATAACATCGGGAGAAATACCTATGAACTACAACAGGGTGGTCCAACCCGAGGGCCAATCAAACTTAAGTATGGGAATGTGAGGGCCAGAGACATTCCAGAAAGAAAACGTGTTACATATCTTACTCAAAACCATTTATTAACATTTATACTATAAGAAGTTTAATATTACTAATTTAATATACCACTTCATTCTACAGTCGAGAAATCAATGTGATGATTGGCACTACTTTTCTGATACAAGTGTATCTATGTCCACTGTAAGTTCAGTAGGGCAAAGCCTCAGGCTCGATTCCAGTGAAGCACTTTCAATTCGATTTCTCGTTTTTTATTTAATTTGTTTGAGAGCAGGAAAAGCACTTTCGCACGCACACGTACTGTACTGCCAAATAGCGATTACACTTGCAGAGAGAATTTAAGCAGTTTAGGAAAACGTTCTTTAGAAATCAGTTTCCAGAAATTTTCAGGGACATCACTGGTAGAATGGGTCTGCCTGAAGATCACAAATTTCCATTTGAAGGTCGCAGGGCACCTCACTCATTTCAATATCCATCGGGTTGTTGAACAGTGCAAGTTTTGGTTTTAGGGAGTCAAAATCCTGGAATCTGTTCTGGAACTCTTTCTTGATATCTATTATTATTTCATGAATTTACCAAAATTTGTCACTTTTTTCTTCTTTCGACTGCTGACAAGATGGGAAGTGAGCCATATTATTTGCCTTCAATGCAATTTCCATTACATCAATTTATTTTTTTCGGAAGCCAGGGGGCCGATAACCTCGATGTTAGGCCCCTTAAAACAACAATTATCATCATCATCAAATTGTCCAGGAATGCAATAAATGCTCTGTGTCTACAGACTTTATTGCCTCCCCTTGTTAAATTTACAGTATTTATAACAGTTTTCATTTTCTCACTGAGCCTTATCATTTTTCCACAGATGGCCTCTTAATGGATAATGCAGTGGAGAAACAAAAATAAAAAACAATCCTTCTTCTTTACACAGTCCTACTAAACCAATGTTAGGACCACCCATTGCTTTAGCTCCATCTGTTGCAATGCCAGAGCACTTCACAAAACCTCCATATTTAGAAACGACATCATCCAGTGCGTTGAATATGTCAATACCTTTTTTGCTGGTTTCTAATGATCTTAAATCCAACAGTTCTTCATGAATTTCTAATTCTTCGTTTATTGTTCTGATAAAGATAAGGAGCTGGCCGATGTCAGCTATATCTGTGCCAGGGGCGTATATAAGGGGGCTGCCCCCCCCCCCCGAAATTTTTGTCACATATATTATTTGTTTATGAATACACAGACATTAAAAACTATACTCCTACTTATCATGACCTATTGTTACTAAGCGAGGTATGGCAACGTTTCAAAGCAAAGCGAAAGTAGAGCGATGTAAGCAGTGTGACAATCAGTTTGCTCTGATCTTATGAGTAACAACATAACCTCTTATTCCTCTCCAGTGCCTGCGCTCTTATGAACGTATCAAGAACAGAAACAAGTGCCCTTTAAGCGTGTGACAAAAGTTTTCTCCCTAACTTTTATACCCTTATCAAACGTTTGGCAAATTTGCCTCCCTCTGTAGCTGCTGGTACTGCCGAACGGAGTTTGAGTTGGTTGAAAACATACTTAAGAAATTCTACTTCTGAAAACAGACTCGACGGTCTAGTATTGTTATCTATTCACCGAGACATACATCTCACTGCCGATGAAGTTATAAACCGATTTGGTAATGCTTCAAGAAACCTTGACTTAATAATTATAATAGTGTAAGTAGTAAATAAAAACAGTAACATTAAATCTTTCCCTGTAAACACTATCAAGCGATCAAGATGATTGAATTAATAAAAAGTAACATAAAATAGTCTTAGTTGTGTTTGACATTAACCAAACATAAAACATCACAACAAATTCGTAGAAAAAGTGATGCCAGATAGCCTTAAAATTAATCATTTTGCACCAAATTATACAAGTTCCCCGGGGAGAACCCCGGCCCCCCTATACTTTGGGGCCTCTACCATGCCCCCTAACCCCCGTTTGGGCACCCCCAGAAATAAAACTATATACGCCCCTGATCTGTGCTCTCATCTAGAGCTAGAGAGTAAAATTCACATTTTTCCAAAATGCTCTTGAGAGAACCTGAAACTTCACCAGCCATATCATTAATTCTTCTACTAACTGTCTGATGAGACAAGGAAACTTGTTTCAAAATTCTTAGCCATCCCATTATCTCCAAATGAAGATGCCATTTTTACAGCACGTTTCTTAATGAGCTTACCATCCCTAAAATACTTTTTTTTCTTTTAGCGAGCTCTAAACATACCGGTACCTCATAAGATGCCTTTAAACCGGCAGTGTTTGATGGTTTCTAAAATATATTCTTCTGTCTTATTAGTTTCAGCTTCAAATCATTAAACACACAACTTCTGGCACTTCCCTGGTATTGATCGTATTTTGATTTATGCAAGCTGGTATAGTGTCTATTCACGTTATACTCCTTCAAAACACCTAAGACTTGAGAACAGATAACACTCTGTGGTTTTACATTATGTTCAACAAAAAAGTAACTTTCCTGCCACTTTGACTGAAATTGTCGTTTCTCATCTTCAACACGACGTTTATCAAGTCCCGCTCTCGCAATAACGATGACAACAAACTCTCGTCATATATCTCTCGAACAACCTCTCTCGTCAAAAACAACAGCCCTGCACTCCCTTTTATAGGGAAATCCGCCGCAGCACACGAATGATCGCGAACTTATCGGCAGCCAATCACTGGCACTCAACCAGTTGTCGCCTGGAGGTGGGGCCGCTTCTCATGCCGTACGTATTCGTGGAAAGACAATTCTGATTACTGGCGTATTTTTCGGGATCTTTCCTTTCCCCCTTGGCTCCTTCGTAACATTACTGAATGAAAGTGAAAATTAAAGGAGGCGCGCCACGGATTATAACTGTCGAAGAGTGAAGGACAGTAAGAAGGTCAAGGGCCAACAAAGTAACAGGCGGGCCGCGGGTTGGACCAAACTGAACTACAACAACAACAACCATTCGACGGAGAACTTCAAGAATGCTATTCGCTAGAATAAATCGCAAAAGACGCCCGAATACAGAAGAACGCAGCCAGATTCCAACCCCAATGCAGAGAGAGGAGACAGGAAGGCAGGCCGTCCCGACTGATGGATGAACGAGTGAGGGAGCACATAGGTGGGAGACCACGACCGATCCCGTTAAGTCAGCTGTGTGGCTCTCTTCAGTAGGAGGATACTGCTGCGTGGGAGTTTCAAGTCCAATTTGGACTCGGACAAAATATTCTGGCAGAAGGTAAAAGAGACCCAACGAATATTATTGTAGTTAGAATGCAGTAACCTGGATATCCTTGACCTGACCTAGTTTTTGTGTGGCAAATTTCATAGACTTATGTGAACTATTTTAATTGTTTTAATTGAGTGTAGAGCATCGTCATTGACGTTAAATATTTTTAGTAATTGGTTTGAGAACGTCGTCATTAGGATTTTGACGTATTAAGATTTGTAGTCGCCATTGTTAGTCATCTGTCTGTCTGTTAGGTAGTCAGCCCGAAGGCTGGTTGGATCCTCAAAAAGTACCGCCGTTACGTTATGTGAGTAGATACCCACAAAAACCCAAGGCAGCGCTATTCTGAGGCGTTCTAGGCAAGAAGAGGAGTGAGGTAGTTTGCCATTGCTTTCCTCACTGAGTCAGAACAGTAGTCCTAACCCTATGAGTAGAACCTTTCACAGCATTCACAGGCACTGACTGTGCCCCGAATGCCATTACTAAGCACCACCCATACCTCAGTAGCTTCCATATAATCACAGCCATGAGTGAGACTGAGACATCGGTGAAAAGCCACCTTTTACTCTAGCCTGTGCCAACTGACAAATGCAAATGTACTGTATTCATCAAGAGATGGCAAACAGGCCATTTTGCGAGTTTAATTTGATTTTATTAGTATTTGCTAGATAAATTGGAATATTTTTAAAATTGCGTTAGTTCTGACATCTAACTTAGCAGAATGTCATTATCGACATATTTCTGAGAGGGATTTTTCGTAGAAGAGATTTGTTTGAAATCTGATTTGGATAAACAAGTTATTTTTTTGTGTTCTGTTGAGAACAAGAATGGACTTGTATTCTTAAACCAGACTTTTAGTGAAGGGAGCATTTTATTGAACAATCTGATGTTTTAACACAGATGAAAAACGCTATATTACGGTACGGAAAAATACGAAATGTAATACATGTGTAAAGGAATTGTAAAATATGGAAGAAACATACAAGATAAAATGTATCAAGACAGGAATACTAGAATGAAGTTGAAATGTAACGTATTTTTATTAGGTAAAGACGAGAATATACAGACCGTTCTCTAATCTTAGAAAGTTCTATGAACTTTGGTTCCATAAAATAAAAGAAGGATAATGAAGTCGCATATTAAAAGGTTTTTTAAATTTATGTTATAACAGAATTTGCATAAGAAAGGAACAGGATTGGAAATACAAGAGGTATTTAATTAAAAGTGAAAGGATTGGAATGTATAAGCGTTAGAAGACTTCTAATTTGAACTCTATAAGTAAAATTACTGAATTTCGTGGATACCTACATTATACACAGAAATGGGATTAGTTATTATTATTGCGTGTACAAGATATGAATACGAACGCGTAGGTATTGACGCTACCTAGTGTTTTGTGGTAAAATATTATGATGTTCCTAAAGAAGTATGAAGTATAATGCGAATGTAAAAAGAAGTTCCGACCAAGTTGTCGAGGTATAATGTATGGAAAGATGCGACCAAGATATTGTATAACAATTAGAGAAACGTGTTGTGTTACGTAGATGTTGGGAACCGTAGAGGCGTCTGTTATATATCCGTCTTTTTTATTAAACTTATTTAATGGATTTGTCTATTATCGAGCGGTTTTTAGCTTTATTGTTTGAAACAATAGCTCACTAGAAACGAAAGTTAACCCATGAAATGACAGAGGATTATAAATTTTATTATCACAAATGACAGGAAGATACTGTAATGAGAAGGATCAATGGGATCGAACTATTATCGAGTAGCTAACGATAATGATGTAAATATTGTATAAATTAATAATAGATTTGTTTTTAAGGGTTATTAGATGTGAAGTATACGTTTATTATCGTATCAGTATGTTATGTATCATGTAGGGGATGAATGTTAGACGTGTGATAGAAAGAATTTACGAGTATAACAAATACAGTATGAGCCACAAGTGTGACTACATTTTAAAATATCAAATGTTTTATTTTAAACGTTAGGGGAATATTTTCCTCGATGATACAGTCATGAGGACTGGGAAATAGTGACAAGAAGCTCACTACGTTTTTTATTATGATTTAAATATACTAAATACTTTTATTCTGAATGTAAGATCTTTGTAACGAATGTATGTAGGTGTGTGAGGACTGGGAGTGTCCTATTTTTATTTGAATAAATTAGCAGGCACAGGTTAGTTTGCCTGTCCGATTTTTTTATAGAACAGCTCGACTTTCTGTCTTTAATAATTGGAAACGATAGTGCTGCTAGTTAGGTACTGGAGCTCATTGCAAATTTTAGTAACCGTTCACCCTCGAGATTCCAAGAATCTCGTCCTACCATATTTTGATTGTAGGATGTTTTAAATTTGTAGCTAAGTAAAAGTACTATCGTATTTTGATAAATATACCTGTATTCAGAGGTTAGTAGCTATCCACCTAGCAAGGATACGTTGATCTTTCTAGCTAGGTATCAACGCTGGTGTATTTCTCGAAATACACGGTAAGGCAGAGTTGGCATTTGCCGCTCTTCATTCTCTTATATTAATTCACTTATTTGGATTTCCTTCCCGCAAACACCAACAGCGAACTTGTATATTCTGTTTGCCCCGTGCCCTTGTACATGGATGTTTTAAGTTTGTTCCAGAAGCGCATATTCTGTGGAACCAGCCTGGCAACGCCTTGCAGCTGCCTTCTGAAGTCCTTCCATTGCCTCAAGTTCAGAAGACTTCTTCATCAACACATCAGGTTTCGCCATTATCGCCAACCAACTACTGCGTGAAGAAACATTACTTACATGAGAAATTTTGTATTTATAATGGCTGTTTGCCAAATAGCCAAAGTGTACACTCTTGCACACTCTCACTCGGAAGTGACGTCAGCGAGTGGTATTCCAAATACGATCGAGTGCAAGTGTACGAGCCGAGTGCGAGTGTACATAGCGACAATTTTGAAGGTGCAGGCTCGGTTCGTTCACTCGGTGCAGGCTCTGTGATGTCGCCATTTTGACAGAACATCTGTATTCTCACTTGACATGATCAATTGTGAATTTCAGACGATACAAGGAGGGATACTTATATTTAATTGTAAGTAATTATCTTTTACAATAGCGGTGATTGTTTTTTTTTACATACTTGCAATGTTGAATGAAATTTGTATGTTAGTGGTGTTCCATAACCTGCGAGGTTAACCAAACTTTCTATGGCCCTTCAATCATTTACTCATAATGTTTTCCTTTTTATTTTCCAGGGTCGATGACGGAGTATTACGTGAAAAGAAAAACTGAAACTTCTTTTTCAAAACGGACTTTGTTTCTCACGGGTGTGATGTGATTTGGCAAATTTGAACAGTCAGCACCCATATAAAATTGCAAGATAGGTAAGAAGAATATGTGATTTCTGAATAATAATAATAATATTAATAAATAAACTGGGTTAGGCAATAAGTTTGTTTTTATAGCAAGGACCAATTAATTACTGTATTTATGCTAGCTGCATTTAACGTCTGGCAATTGGATGCAACATGTTGTGGCCCTCATCTTGCCACCCCTGCAGATATTTAAGTTATTGTAGTTTAAGGGGGCGGAACTACGAGGTCATCTGCCCCTATTCCTGCAGATAAGTTCGATATTCCTCCCCATAAAATAACAGTTGGTTACTCCAGCGAGTGAGTGAGACTTGTTATAAGTGTTTGTATCTAGTTGAATGAGGAATTCCATGTAGGCCTACTTCAATCTCTACAAACTGCCTACACATTCGACTTGTGATGGAGAAACATATTTTTCACCTCCATCAGTTTTCCTTGCTGTAAGATCTTTTCAGTAGCTTAATATTATGGTAGCGCTGAATGATGATAGAACAAGCAATAACATTCTCTATAATACATGAATTAGCCAAACTACCATATGAAGCGATGAGAAATAAATCAGGGAACGATGTTTCCTCCTCCACCGTCTGTGATCCACCCAACCATCCCAAATAGGATCACGACTTATATAACCAAAATTACAGCTGTGGCCGCCATTAGTCCAAATCAATCATCGGTTGCGGTTATGAGTATTCGGGTCTCTTCGTTAACCCCACTGATCCGCTGGTCTGTCATCAAAACAGTACTGCCAACCTCGCCCGTACGGTACTATGTAACACAAAGAAGCGACCAGTTCAGTCTCTAGTGCGCATCATTCGTGCCCAGCACTCAGTTCACCGCTCTAATAAGGCTAGTGTGTGCAATATTTCGCTTCTCTGTAATGATTATTTTTTTCCACGGTTGAAATGAGTGTTTTTTGTTATCTGCTCTGTGATTACTATGCAGTAGGCCTTTATCGCTCCGCTGTAATAATTATGTGGTTTTTTTTTCACACAACTGTGGTTTTGACAATGGTTACAGCCTAACGCGCCCAGTTCAATGGTTTTGTGTCAACCGTGCCCCGCTAGCTAGGCGCGGCCAAGGCCACACCTACACCTGACCTTCTAACCATCATTTTGCCCAATCCAATGGTTTTTGACAATGGTTACGGCCTAACGCGCACATACGAATGGTTTTGTGTCAACCGTGTCCCGCTAGCTGCGCGCGGTCAAGGGCACACCTACAACTGACCTTCTAACTTTCGTTATGTCCAATCCAATGGTTAGGCTACAGCCTAACGAGCACAGACCAATGGTCTTGTGTCGACCGTGCCCCACTAGCTGTGCGCGGCCAAGGCTACACCTGTCCTTCTAACCTTTGTTTTGTCCAATACAATGGTTTTTGACAATGGTTACAGCCTAACACGCACAGACCAATGGTTTTGTGTCAATCGTGCCCCGCTAGCTGCGCGTGGCCAAGACCACACCTACACCTGACTTTCGTTTTGTCCAATCCATTGGTTTATGACAATGGTGACAGCCTAACGCGCACAGACCAATTGCTTTGTGTCAACCGTGCCCCGCTAGCTGCGCGCAGCCAGGCCGCACCTGTACATGACCATTCTAACCTTCGATTTGTCCAATCCAATGGTTCTTGAAAATGGTTACGGCCTAACGCGGCCAGATCAATGAGTTTTGACAATGCTTTCAGCCTAACGCGTCCCGATGATTTTTTTTATCAACAGTGATTTTGTATCCCACATGTGGGCAACAATGTGTCCGTCTCGGTGCATGCCGCTAGAGTGAGTCTTGATGACAGTTGAACGAGATGCAAGCGCTGTCGAAACATGGCAGCCGTCTTTAAAATAGCAATAAATAACATCACATATTTACGAACTTTAGCACATACATGAGGTTCAGTAGTGACCAGGTTTCCTAATTTAAATACGTGATGATGAAACGAGGACACATGGTATGAAAAAGTCACATTCACATTACGAGGGTGAACATGTCCACAGAGCATTAAGTGCCGGAAGCAGAGTTGCTTATCAAAGTTATCTCACTCACTTCAAGAATAATAGCATTAAGCAGTCTTCCAAATCACACTGCGTTTGAACATCAAAAATATGTTCTGGCGGTGTTTTAAACCTCTCTGTCCTGAAGTCGTCATATCGAGCTACAGTCCAGTGGCTGCCTTCAGTAACTCTTTCCTCGTGTCGGGAACAAGAATTGGGGTCCTTGTGACGTTAGAAATTGTACATACGGTTACGCCCCTGCAGTTTGGCTTTGGTCACCACAATTATTGTAGTTTGATAAGAATAGAATACCCTCTGTTCCAAATTTAATGTTTATACTCGTAATTTTTGTCCATAGCTGCCAACTACCCATTTTTTGAACTCGGTGACTGAACATTCGCATGCTTGTAAGGTGCAGTGTAACTGTCCATGGCAAATATTGTGCGCTTATTTGCAATATAGATGTAAAACTCTTACATGCAAACCACAACTATTTTGCAATTGCGATCGCAACTTGTGCTAACTCCCTCGTTAGAAGAGATGGGTTCGATTCCCTCCTTATACATCCTGGAAGTGGTTTTCTGTGGTTTCCCAATTCGACTCCATGCAAATGCTGGGATGGTTCCTAACTTAAGGCCATGGCCGCCTCCTTCCCAATCCTCACCTCAATTACAAATACACACACTACTACAGCCTTCAGACTTTTCTTATACATAGGCCTACACACAAAATTACACGGGCCTAAATGACCACAATGTCCAAGCTCCCCCAATGAAGCAACAATATGGTATGACTACTCTCTATACCAGAGTTACAAACTTTTGTTGAGGTGCATGTATAACAATTTTTCCTTATGTTATGACTGCATAATTTTAAAATGTTTTTAAGCACCTAAGTAGGGGGGTAGTGATGGTTCTGCCCCACTTGACACTCCTGTGCCCAACAAACCAACATGGCCGCCACGCGAAATTGAAATAATTAATATCTCTCAAACGCATGGTCCGATGTTGACAAATGAGGTGTCGTTGGACTTGGGCTGACGCCCTCTTTCCAATGGACCATTCATTTCAACCCCTAAATAAAACCTACCCCTACTAGGGGGTGATATTGTAATTTTTTTTAGTGAAAGTTTCTTTTCAAATGCGACATGTATAAGGTGCTCTGCTAAAATGAACTTAAACGTGGTTGCTCATATCGCGCATGCGTTTTACGAGATGCCGCTATGGATTAACATTTTTGTTTTTGTTTTATACGCATGCGCACTTGGGATTTTTGAAAGAGGGCAAGCTCTTTGAAAAAAATGATTGATAAGAAGAGGTTTTGGTGGTGAGGAGAGAACTAGATAGTCGCCTACTTTCCTATGAAGTTTGCCGATATATCTCGAACGCAAGGTCGGATATGGACGTGTGACGTGTCAAATCGCTTGTCTCGAAGCTCTATATATGCTATTAATAGGTTAAAGTTTTGAGAATGAGGGAAACAGGCTTTTTGGGGGTAAAACCATGATTTTAGACTTTTTCCTACATCTCACGAATGCATGGTCGGATTTGGTCCTATGACGTGTCAAATGGCTTGTCTCGAAACCCTTTTTATTTTGGTAAGAGGTTAAAGTTTTTGAGAATGAGGGAAACAGAATTTTTTGTTGTAAAACCGTGATTTTAGACTTTCTGTTATATTTCACAAACCAATAACGCCAGAGACGTATACGAGGGGTCGTAGGACTCGGGGTGACGCCCCTCCCCTCCCCCCCTTTCGAATATAGTATTTATGTTTTAAAAAATGCGAAAGGGCCTAACGACACTTATGTTGAAAACATTACAGTTTTTAAAACTTTTCTTAAATTTGTCTAAAATGTTCATGACGAGTGGTTGTAGATAGAAAGAGACGATACCACTGGGCACGTGTTTCAACGAAGCTATTACTGGCCACGGTGGTGATATACCAATACAGTATTCGCTATGTCGATGAGACGGCGGGTCGAGGGTTCGTTTTCTGACTTTTCCTATGATGGAATTCCTAATTCCTAAACCCCCTGAAGGGGGTCTTTAACGTGTAAACGATTATGAGTGACATGACAAATGATAATTCCTTGATCCGATGAAGTTGGCTTTAGATAGAACAAACAGAACTTGGTTATATGTTGCTTGAAGTGAGTATAGAAAACAAACTTGCTGGGGCAGACTGACAGGATGTGAATGTTATTTGAGCTTATTGGATGCATTGACTTGACTTGACAACAGGGCAATGAGAAAAAGCACAGAGATGCTGAGGACACTTGAAGGTCAAACGATATGGCAACCATAGTGGGAGGGGGAAGCTAGGATGATGTCACCGATCATGTTCAATGTTCAATGGATGAATTTATATTTTGCGAAGCATTGTTCGGAGAGGGTCATGTGACGACTTGTTTTAAGGGTATTTATTTTTTCGATGTTTCCTATGGTGGACTCTTTGATTGAAATAATCCAAAACTGCTAGGGCATGGCCTTGAGATTTTATAAACCGATAATGGGATTTTGACATACAAGATCCACTCAGAACTTGACATGATATCATTCTTTTTATGGCTTATGAATTTCCCCAAAAAAGACCCAAAACAACAAGATCATGGACTTTTGCTTTTCTTAATATATTGCAAACCCATAATGTAAGATGTTTACTGTGGATGACGAAATCTAGCTAGGTAAAGAAAAAATTATTGTATGGTGACTGACACGTCTTTGACCATTGGAACTTGTTTTCAGATCTGACTGTAGTACATAGGGAGTATAGGTTGTAGGCATGGATTGACAAACGGTGCACACAAAATTCAATTTATCGATTCAAGAATTAAGAGTAGACTATCATTAATTAATTGGTTAAAGAGTGTAGCTAAAAATAAAAAAATGGTGACTACATTAAACTAAACTGAACCAAGTCGAATCAAACCCAACTGAACCAAACCAAGCCTAAAGCAAACCAAACCTAATCAAGAACAAGCCAAGGGCTTAAGTGTAAAACTTGTGGGGGAATGCAGTCATTGGCAATGTCCAAAGGAAGGGATAACGCTCTACCTCTAGAGGGCAAGGTAAAGCTATCGCATGGTGCTAATGCATATTCCCAAGTACATGAACCACACACACACAACTATCCTATGCTGTTTTTATGAGTTAACTGTTAAAACTTACTCAGTGGTTACTGAGCAAGATGGTCGCTACACACAACAAGCTTCAAATACTTGAGGCTAATAATCTATACACACACACACACACACACACACACACGCGCGCATGTTCTAAACTAAACTGTCTTGCTGGTAGTGCTCACACAGTAGGCAAATGACAGAAATGCTTGACTAACAGAAATACAATCATTTTCGTTTGTCTAATGTTACCAGCTAACCATTACATGCTATAGTGGTGGGCACATGTGCCTCTTGCACTGGAGATCGTAACTTGATTTCTAGCTCTAAGGCCTAGAATGAATCAAACTAAGAAAGAAGGGTATGGTGACGCAGTGGTTAAACTGTTAGCCTTTCACTAAGGTAGACTAGGGTTTGATTTTAGGTTAATATACATGTCATAAACAAACAAACAAAGAAACAAACAAAAAAGCAGAGATAATGTTTAAAACTGATTACACTTGTCTCTTTTCAAATTATTACTTAGATTGCAAATACAAAGGTGGACTGGGTTTGATATACAGTTAATGCTGCCTATCGCATACTAGCCTCTAAGAAAGCCAAACAAGCAAAAGGCGTAGGTAGAGCAGTGGTAAAATCGCTATGTGTAGAGAACTACCTAACGGTTTTATGAACTGGCAATGGTATGTCGCATAAACAGTGCAGGATACAATCCAGCAACCATAATTTTTATCTTGTGGAGCAGAGAAAACATATATATATAGAGAGAGAGATATATAGAAAGCTTGTGTATGTATGGGTAGCATTGATTGTTTGACCAGAGAAAATACGAAGAGGTAGGGTGGGGAGAGGGAGAATTAACACTTATATATGAATGAATGGTAAATAGTATTTTTGTTTTTTTCAATAGTTTTGTTTTTCAAATGCAGTGGTAGATAGCCGTACACGGGGCTACATGACCGCGTTGTCGCAGCCCCTAAACTTAAGAACCAACCAACCAGATAGCCGTTATTTTGTAAAACATTCTTACTTGCAGTAGTAATAAGACTCTATGGTTCCGCTAACACATAGATAGACTGTATTACTGCCATGGTCAAGCACTCACATTAAGATCATTTACAAAATCATAAAATGAAAAATAAAAAATCTTGTTTTGGAAATATCGTTTTTCAACTTACACAAAATAAATATATAAAAAATTTGTAAACAGCAAAATGGAAAATCCATGGTCAAGCACTCACATTAAGATCATTTACAAAATCATAAAATGAAAAATAAAAAATCTTGTTTTGGAAATATCGATTTTTTTCAACATACACAAAATAAATATTTAAAAAATTTGTAAACAGCGAAATGGAAAATCCATGTTTCCATATAGACAAAATTTATAAACCTTAAACGGACATTTAAGAAAATATATGCAAATGGGAAATTGACAAATGTGTAAATATGAAAATGGAAAAATCCATGTTTCCATATCATGAAATAGAAAAACATCAAACTGTCATTTAAAAAAAATGCAAATGAAAAATTGACAAATTGCAATGTGTGAAATGTGAAATTGAACAAATGGCTATCATTTTTTTTTTTAAGAACATGGTGCTCCATGGTTGAGGTGTGAATCAAACCCTCTCTACTTATTTGGACCACCCGAGACTGAGTAGACTAGTTTTAGTTGTCATACCGCTTTTAAAAGTTTGTGTTAAATCTAGGAATTGAACCCAAGAGCTTGTAGGGGAGATCCAAGTTTATAATATGTTAAACAGATAGCCTTGAATGTAGGGTGTGATAGCTATATAGAGATGAGACGTTTCGCTCGGGGGAGGGAGGCATGGAGATCTGCATCAAACCAGTCAAAAGACTGACGACTCAAACAACAACATGTAGAGCTCACCAAAATAATGTTGTGTAACGGTAAATGTTAGTCAACGAACAGTAATGCATTACTAAAACCCATGACACGATACCTAAGAGCTTTTCTAAAATTATTTTAAAAATGTCTTTAACCCTATATTAAACACCCAGTTCACAAGACTCATAACTGCAATGTTATGGTCAAACAAAACAAAATCTATATTTCAAAACAAACGAGTGGATTAGTCAATGTATACTGGAAAAAGTTTTATAAACACTCAAGTCCACAAAAATAATTAAATTAGTAACTGTCAGGTTGACCGAGTGGTTATGGTGTTTGACTTAAGTTCAAATTTTCTGTACAAGAAAGCAAGGGTTCGAATCCCTTACCTGATATAACTATTGCCTCAACATGGCTTGACCACACTGTATTATTGTGTACTTGGTTCACAAACCATAGATAGAGTGTATTGTTTAAGGTCACTCTCTTTGCGAACATAGTCAGAGACTGTTGATGGTTAACAATTGCATTAATAGTGGGACATAGGGATAGCAATTAAGAAAAACAGACAATACACATACACTATTTTTATTTATTTAATGTAAGTACTTGTACAATAGTTATATACAAACTACAACTCTCTTTTGTCTATAACTATCTAGTCCTTTTCGATCCACTTGCATATCAAGGACAGATGACTTTGTAGTTCAGCCCCTTAAAACAACAACAACACTACTTCTTGCTCAGATTGCAGAAGTCACGAACGGGATGATAGGAGAGTGTGCGTCCCTTACTGCAAAGGACTACGCAGTGATCATCGCTGGAGCAAACGACGTTTATAGAAATGAGAGTAAAAAGGTAATCAAAGATTTAAAGGGTACATTGCCATCCATGCAAAAAACAAATGTCATTATTGTAAATATTCCGCAGAGACACGATTTAATTCCCAAGTCATGTGTAAATGTAGAAATAGAGGCTACAAATGGAAAAATTCATAAAATTTGTAAGAGTTTTCCAAATGTCCAAATTGTAGATGTAAGTAAATTAGACAGGAAGTTCCACACTCGGCATGGCCTACACTTAAATAGATTAGGAAAAGAGTATCTTAGTGATGAAATCTGCAAAATTGTAAATTCAAATGGTAAGAATAATTCAACAGTAATATCATTAGAGTGGAAGCAGGGAAACTGGTAGAAGAAGCCAAACGTGAGGTTTGGCATTCACATCTTTTGAAGTCAAATTTAACGGAGTGCAACAATGGTATTTCGGATTTGTCTAGCAACAATAATAATAACAATTATGATAATAATAATGTAAATAAATCACCAACACAAGCTTGCAAAAGTAACAAATTTAAAATTTACCACCAGAATGTCCAGTCTCTTTATAATAAAATTGATTACATAAATCTAATGCTTAAAAATGAACTTAAAGACATCTCAGCACTATGTATTTCAGAACATTGGCTGAAAGAGGAACAACTCGAATTAATTCAATTCCCAGGGTTTATACAAGCTAGTAAATACTCTAGATCTAATATTAGCCATGGTGGTACTTGCATCTTCTTAAGAAATAATTTAGATCATGAACAGATAACAGCTTATGATTATCTAATTATGGAACAGGATTTTGAATTCTCTGCCGTAAAAATTCAGCAGTTTAAGTTAATAATTGTATGCGTATACCGTTCTCCGTCAGGAAAGTTTCCTCTATTTATAGATAAACTAGAATTGTTACTCAATAACATGAGCAAAGTAAATTTCGATATAATAATTTGTGGGGATGTAAATGTGGATTTCTTAAAACTTGATAGAAATTGTGAATTATTAAACCAGTTACTAATTTCCTATGGACTGAAACCTACAGTAAATACACCAACAAGAATAACAAAATTTAGTAAAACCACTCCTGATCAAATTTTTATAAATACAGATAAATATCACCATTCAATAGAAGTCTATTTTCCGGGTTTTAGTGACCACCATGGACAAATACTGAGTTTTGAAGTATCCGAAGTAATCAATAATAATGATAATGGAGTAAAATCAAAGTGCAGGTCATTCACTGAATCAAATGTTACATATTTCAATGACTTATTAAATAAGGAAACATGGTCAGAAATTTATGAACTAGAAAATGTAAATGATAAATTTAATGCATTTAACAGTACCCTAAAACACTATTTTGAAATAGCATTCCCCTTTAAACGAAGAACTGTTCAAAATAACAAAACTAGCAATTGGATAACAACAGGGATTATAAATTCATGTCAAAGAAAGAAATTTCTACACAAATTATATAAACAATACCACACAACACCTGAATTCAATTTATACTACAAAAAATACACTGGCATATTAAATAAGGTAATAAGACTAGCAAAGAAAATGCATAATGATAATTTTATTTCCCAATCATCTAATAAAAACAGGGCTATGTGGTCTGTAATAAAGAAAGAAACTGGAAAATCTGCTAAAATACAAAGGAACATTACACTGACCAGAAATAATAAAGTGATTAATAATCCAGAGGAAATAGCAAACACTTTTAATGACTATTTTTTGGAAATTCCGCAAAAATTATTAAATAAATCACAGGTAAATACACTAAATTCTAATAATAAAATAAATATATGCAGTGATTCTTTATTTATAAATCATGTCACAAGTGAAGAGGTAAGAATAGTTATAAAAGAGCTAAAAAATAAATTCTGTGCTGGCATTGATGGCATCCCTGATGCAATTTTAAAGAAATGTGCAGAAAATATAATAAATCCACTTACGCACTTAATAAACAGTTCAATTCTCTCAGGAACTTACCCGGATATTTTGAAGTTATCAAAAGTAATTCCAGTGCACAAAAATGGTTCAAAAGATGAATTAGATAACTATCGTCCTATTACCTTACCAACTGGTATTGCAAAAATTGTGGAAAAAATTATGTATAAGAGACTGATAAGTTTCATAGAAAAAAATAAAATATTATCAAACTCACAACATGGATTTAGAACGGAAAAATCTACACAGACAGCAATTTACGAATGTAGTAATAGTATACTGAAATTAATTGACAATAAGGAACATGTAACTGGCCTATTCTTGGATTTATCGAAAGCATTTGATGTAGTTGACCATAAAATCCTCCTTACCAAACTAAATCAATATGGTGTTAGAGGTCTAGCTAATAAATGGATAGAGTATTACTTAACAAGGCGTAAACAAATAGTAAGCTTGAGACACAAGGATGATGGAACCAAATTACTTAATGAAACATTGTCCAATGAGGGAATTATTGAATTTGGAGTACCCCAGGGATCGGTTTTGGGCCCACTACTCTTTCTTCTATATATCAATGATATAACACAGAACGTTCATTCACATAAGGAAATTTTGTTTGCGGACGATACAACACTCGTAATAAAAGGTGAAACTAAACAGGTCATACAGCAGTCTGCTGACTCCGTTACAGGAGAGTTAACCAAATGGTCACAAGATAATCGCCTCATAATAAACTATAAAAAGACAGTATGTCTAAATTTCCACACTATACAGAATAGGAATCCTGCGATGCCCAATATAACATTAAATGGTCATCAAATAGAAAATAAATCAGAAACAAAGTTTTTAGGACTATGGATACAACAAGACTTGAAATGGAATAAACATATACAATATCTGAATACTAAACTGAACTCGATGTGCTTTGCGTTACGTATTTTGAAAACCTGCACTAGCATGCACACATTAAGAAATACTTATTTTGCTTATTTCCATTCATACTTAAGATATGGGATCATATTTTGGGGTATGTCGCCAGATGTACTAAGCACGTTTAGGATACAAAAGAGAGCGATTAGAATTATGGCAAATGTACACTCTAGAGAATCATGTAGACCTCTGTTTAAAGATTTAAACATTCTCCCACTGCCCTGCATATATATCTTTGAAAGTATTATGTTTTTTAAAAAGAATTTAATGAATAAAGATGTTTTTCTTAAAACAAACAATGATGTTCATAGGCATAACACAAGACAAAATCAAAACATTCATATTTCACACACACACACAAGCATATATCAAAAAGGAACTTTTCACACTGGAGTTAAATTATACAATAAACTACCCCAGTATATAAAACTGGCCCCAAAAATAAAAACCTTTGATAGAATGTTGAAAGCTTATCTGCAGTGCCATTGTTTTTACTCAGTAGTTGAATATTTTAGCGTATAGGAGTGATGGAATCTATAACTATATTTTACTTTTTTAATTTAATTTTAATACCTAGCTGTATGTTGTTGTATTTATAGAATTAAGTTTTCATATTATGATAATAGAGTGAGGTGTAAATAGTTGTGCAATAAGATTGTATCTATTAAGATTTGCTATTATAATAAGTTATAAATAGTTTTAATCTTAGTAATATATACCTGTTAGTTCTTTTATTTTATGCATGTAAATTCTGACGTGTCCTATATCAAAAATGTATTGAATGCATGTATTTGATCAAATGGAATTAATAAAAATCTATCTATCTATCTACCATAGTCTGTGATGTTGATGACTCTTGAGGAGTGGAAGATGGATACAACATAACTTTTACAACAGGGGATAAACGTTGCTCAACAAACAATGCACTATTTTGAGTAGCAACATTTTTCTCTTGTACTAACTTTTTAGCATACTGATGATTTTTTTGTCAACACCATTAGTGTTTTGTCTGGAGCACTACATTGATGATCACTCACACTTAAAACCACACTATTTCTACTTTTCATATTGCCTCGACATTTTGTTGACCTCTGTTTTGAGCATTGCCAGAATATTATTCCTTTTACATTTTGTCGTCTATAGTTATAAGAGTAGCCTTTATAGAGTACACGTTGTTTACCTCGGTTAGTTGTAGTAAATTCCAAAGTAGTAACTAACCTGTTAGTATGATTTGCAAACTACAAAGGTTATCTCTGTTCTGGTAATAGAATTATTTAGCGTTGGCTTTTATATTTAATATGTACAGTTTAAAGTGATAGAAAAGTGGTAGAAACGTGGTAGCAAAGTGGTAGACAATTGGTAACATAGTGGTAGAAAAGTGGTAGCAAAGTGGTAGAAAAGTGGTAGAAAAGTGGCAGAAAAGTAGTAGAAAAGTGGTAGCAAAGTGGTAGAAAAGTGGTAGCAAACTAGAAAAGTGGTAGAAAAGTGGCAGAAAAGTAGTAGAAAAGTGGTAGCAAAGTGGTAGAAAAGTGGTAGCAAACTAGAAAAGTGGTAGCAAAGTGGTAGAAAATATTACATGTATTGTTAAGAAATAGTTTAAGCTGTTACATGGATTCATTACACTATAATTTTAGCATTACGAAGCTCATTTTCTATATCCAAAAGTTCTTCCTCATATTTAGTATGACCAGCCTGTTTACAGGTATGCAAGTACTGAAGCCGCTGGATTAGCTTACTGGGATTGTTCCAGTAAACAAATTTAACAAATGATTTTTTTGGGTGTAAACCATTATCATCATCATCATCATCATCATCATCATTATCATCATCATCATCATCATCATCATGGTTATCATCATCAATATAATTATCATCAATATAATCATCATCACTATTACTATCTAATCCGTTTTGTTCATCTTGCAATGAAACAACCTTTGGCATAGTTTGTGTTGTCTTTGATAGTGTTAGAGGTTTCTTAGACGTTAACGACTGTCCTAACATGTCTTTTTCAGGAGATAATAAATGCTCTTTAACAAACAAAGCACTATCTTGAGCCACACTATTTTTTTCTTGGTCTTGCTTTTTTTACCTTGGTTAGAGTATTTTGTCCATTTAAATAAGTATTATTTTGAGATTTACAATGATGATCGATTGAAATAAGTATGTTGGAGCTATTTGTCTTAATCATTCCTCGACACTTTTTAGATCGTTGTTTCGAACAGCACCAAATAACAGTTCCATTTTTATTAGTTCTTTTTACAATATATGCATATCCTTTATAGTAAGCACATGGCTTACCATAGCTAGTCGTTGATACTTCCATGTCAACTGTTAAGCATAAACTAATCTCTAGTAAAGTTAACTCGATAATAAGAATGATTGTTTGTAGTATGTGCAGTTTAAAGTAAGAGCAAAAGTGAGAGTCAAATGGTAGAAAAGTGTTAGCAAAGTGGTGGAAGAGTGGTAGCAGTTTATAGTAGTCATGATCTTTTTTTTTTTACCAGAATGTGATTTGAGTAAATATAATTTCTAATCCTTAGCAGTGAGTAGTCAGTTAGTCTTGGTTCAGACAAGCGTAAACAGATCTCCAATGAATCAGAGATCAAGATTTTCATTATGAAACAGTTGTGTAACCAATTAGGTATCGGTACTTGATAGCTTTACACATGAACAAAAATTCCAACATATCTGACATGAATTACATGATTTGAAAGTTGACAAAGAATATCCAATCAACCATTGTAGTTACAATGTCAAACACACAAAGACAAAATCAGCATGAACTTTTAAGTTACAGGAAAATTCTATGAAATAGACTATGCAGGAAATTTGGAAATACACATCAGAAGTTTGCAACACCATCCTTCTAGCCTATATAAATTATCGACATGGAAAGTGTGCACTGCCCCTAACATTAAACCAATTTATCAATAACACAAGTCAACAATCAAAACATTTTGTGTTGAGTCTATCATTTAATGCATATATTCTGTCTACATTGAACAGTAACAAAAAAACGCCATTCATAATTAATTAAGTTTGCTTCAATTCTTTATGTAATGATTTATACATATTTAAAGTTTTGGCTGACTGTTCAGGGTGAATCGACTTTGAACACATAAGAGAGGGAATATTTTAAGACTTAACCTCAGCTCACTTAACATAACCTAAATTTACCTAACTTAACCTTGTCATATAGGTAAGAAACGGGTCAAGCTATGCTTTCGACTGCCGAGTTTCAGCTACTTTTCAAGGTTACTCTCCCGAACATTGTCGGAGATTGTTGATAAACACCTATGTTCCCACGGCGGCGGCGCGCAACGACTTACATGACGCGCTTCCCCCTTTTCATTGATCCCTGTTGATTTGTCCCTTTGGACTGGTCCATGTTGACTAGCCCCTTTTGGACGGGCCCTTTTTGAATGGAGTCATTTTTGACTGGTCCCTGTGGACTGGTCCAAAGGAATCAGCCAAAAGGACCTGTCCACAGGGACAGAACTAATAAAAATGGAACTGTTATTTGGTGCTGTTCGAAACAACGATCTAAAAAGTGTCGAGGAATGATTAAGACAAATAGCTCCAACATACTTATTTCAATCGATCATCATTGTAAATCTCAAAATAATACTTATTTAAATGGACAAAATACTCTAACCAAGGTAAAAAAGCAAGACCAAGAAAAAAATAGTGTGGCTCAAGATAGTGCTTTGTTTGTTAAAGAGCATTTATTATCTCCTGAAAAAGACATGTTAGGACAGTCGTTAACGTCTAAGAAACCTCTAACACTATCAAAGACAACACAAACTATGCCAAAGGTTGTTTCATTGCAAGATGAACAAAACGGATTAGATAGTAATAGTGATGATGATTATATTGATGAT
The DNA here is from genome assembly GCA_946902985.2 of Meconema thalassinum. NCBI lineage: Eukaryota > Metazoa > Arthropoda > Insecta > Orthoptera > Tettigoniidae > Meconema > Meconema thalassinum. Next base: position 936,779,502 of record OX336390.1, read on the forward strand.
AATTATATTGATGATGATAACCATGATGATGATGATGATGATGATGATGATGATGATGATGATGATAATGGTTTACACCCAAAAAAATCATTTGTTAAATTTGTTTACTGGAACAATCCCAGTAAGCTAATCCAGCGGCTTCAGTACTTGCATACCTGTAAACAGGCTGGTCATACTAAATATGAGGAAGAACTTTTGGATATAGAAAATGAGCTTCGTAATGCTAAAATTATAGTGTAATGAATCCATGTAACAGCTTAAACTATTTCTTAACAATACATGTAATATTTTCTACCACTTTGCTACCACTTTTCTAGTTTGCTACCACTTTTCTACCACTTTGCTACCACTTTTCTACTACTTTTCTGCCACTTTTCTACCACTTTTCTAGTTTGCTACCACTTTTCTACCACTTTGCTACCACTTTTCTACTACTTTTCTGCCACTTTTCTACCACTTTTCTACCACTTTGCTACCACTTTTCTACCACTATGTTACCAATTGTCTACCACTTTGCTACCACGTTTCTACCACTTTTCTATCACTTTAAACTGTACATATTAAATATAAAAGCCAACGCTAAATAATTCTATTACCAGAACAGAGATAACCTTTGTAGTTTGCAAATCATACTAACAGGTTAGTTACTACTTTGGAATTTACTACAACTAACCGAGGTAAACAACGTGTACTCTATAAAGGCTACTCTTATAACTATAGACGACAAAATGTAAAAGGAATAATATTCTGGCAATGCTCAAAACAGAGGTCAACAAAATGTCGAGGCAATATGAAAAGTAGAAATAGTGTGGTTTTAAGTGTGAGTGATCATCAATGTAGTGCTCCAGACAAAACACTAATGGTGTTGACAAAAAAATCATCAGTATGCTAAAAAGTTAGTACAAGAGAAAAATGTTGCTACTCAAAATAGTGCATTGTTTGTTGAGCAACGTTTATCCCCTGTTGTAAAAGTTATGTTGTATCCATCTTCCACTCCTCAAGAGTCATCAACATCACAGACTATGCAAGAAGTAGTGTTGTTGTTGTTTTAAGGGGCTGAACTACAAAGTCATCTGTCCTTGATATGCAAGTGGATCGAAAAGGACTAGATAGTTATAGACAAAAGAGAGTTGTAGTTTGTATATAACTATTGTACAAGTACTTACATTAAATAAATAAAAATAGTGTATGTGTATTGTCTGTTTTTCTTAATTGCTATCCCTATGTCCCACTATTAATGCAATTGTTAACCATCAACAGTCTCTGACTATGTTCGCAAAGAGAGTGACCTTAAACAATACACTCTATCTATGGTTTGTGAACCAAGTACACAATAATACAGTGTGGTCAAGCCATGTTGAGGCAATAGTTATATCAGGTAAGGGATTCGAACCCTTGCTTTCTTGTACAGAAAATTTGAACTTAAGTCAAACACCATAACCACTCGGTCAACCTGACAGTTACTAATTTAATTATTTTTGTGGACTTGAGTGTTTATAAAACTTTTTCCAGTATACATTGACTAATCCACTCGTTTGTTTTGAAATATAGATTTTGTTTTGTTTGACCATAACATTGCAGTTATGAGTCTTGTGAACTGGGTGTTTAATATAGGGTTAAAGACATTTTTAAAATAATTTTAGAAAAGCTCTTAGGTATCGTGTCATGGGTTTTAGTAATGCATTACTGTTCGTTGACTAACATTTACCGTTACACAACATTATTTTGGTGAGCTCTACATGTTGTTGTTTGAGTCGTCAGTCTTTTGACTGGTTTGATGCAGATCTCCATGCCTCCCTCCCCCGAGCGAAACGTCTCATCTCTATATAGCTATCACACCCTACATTCAAGGCTATCTGTTTAACATATTATAAACTTGGATCTCCCCTACAAGCTCTTGGGTTCAATTCCTAGATTTAACACAAACTTTTAAAAGCGGTATGACAACTAAAACTAGTCTACTCAGTCTCGGGTGGTCCAAATAAGTAGAGAGGGTTTGATTCACACCTCAACCATGGAGCACCATGTTCTTAAAAAAAAAAAATGATAGCCATTTGTTCAATTTCACATTTCACACATTGCAATTTGTCAATTTTTCATTTGCATTTTTTTTTAATGACAGTTTGATGTTTTTCTATTTCATGATATGGAAACATGGATTTTTCCATTTTCATATTTACACATTTGTCAATTTCCCATTTGCATATATTTTCTTAAATGTCCGTTTAAGGTTTATAAATTTTGTCTATATGGAAACATGGATTTTCCATTTCGCTGTTTACAAATTTTTTAAATATTTATTTTGTGTATGTTGAAAAAAATCGATATTTCCAAAACAAGATTTTTTATTTTTCATTTTATGATTTTGTAAATGATCTTAATGTGAGTGCTTGACCATGGATTTTCCATTTTGCTGTTTACAAATTTTTTATATATTTATTTTGTGTAAGTTGAAAAACGATATTTCCAAAACAAGATTTTTTATTTTTCATTTTATGATTTTGTAAATGATCTTAATGTGAGTGCTTGACCATGGCAGTAATACAGTCTATCTATGTGTTAGCGGAACCATAGAGTCTTATTACTACTGCAAGTAAGAATGTTTTACAAAATAACGGCTATCTGGTTGGTTGGTTCTTAAGTTTAGGGGCTGCGACAACGCGGTCATGTAGCCCCGTGTACGGCTATCTACCACTGCATTTGAAAAACAAAACTATTGAAAAAAACAAAAATACTATTTACCATTCATTCATATATAAGTGTTAATTCTCCCTCTCCCCACCCTACCTCTTCGTATTTTCTCTGGTCAAACAATCAATGCTACCCATACATACACAAGCTTTCTATATATCTCTCTCTCTATATATATATGTTTTCTCTGCTCCACAAGATAAAAATTATGGTTGCTGGATTGTATCCTGCACTGTTTATGCGACATACCATTGCCAGTTCATAAAACCGTTAGGTAGTTCTCTACACATAGCGATTTTACCACTGCTCTACCTACGCCTTTTGCTTGTTTGGCTTTCTTAGAGGCTAGTATGCGATAGGCAGCATTAACTGTATATCAAACCCAGTCCACCTTTGTATTTGCAATCTAAGTAATAATTTGAAAAGAGACAAGTGTAATCAGTTTTAAACATTATCTCTGCTTTTTTGTTTGTTTCTTTGTTTGTTTGTTTATGACATGTATATTAACCTAAAATCAAACCCTAGTCTACCTTAGTGAAAGGCTAACAGTTTAACCACTGCGTCACCATACCCTTCTTTCTTAGTTTGATTCATTCTAGGCCTTAGAGCTAGAAATCAAGTTACGATCTCCAGTGCAAGAGGCACATGTGCCCACCACTATAGCATGTAATGGTTAGCTGGTAACATTAGACAAACGAAAATGATTGTATTTCTGTTAGTCAAGCATTTCTGTCATTTGCCTACTGTGTGAGCACTACCAGCAAGACAGTTTAGTTTAGAACATGCGCGCGCGTGTGTGTGTGTGTGTGTGTGTGTGTGTGTATAGACTATTAGCCTCAAGTATTTGAAGCTTGTTGTGTTTAGCGACCATCTTGCTCAGTAACCACTGAGTAAGTTTTAACAGTTAACTCATAAAAACAGCATAGGATAGTTGTGTGTGTGTGGTTCATGTACTTGGGAATATGCATTAGCACCATGCGCTAGCTTTACCTTACCCTCTAGAGGTAGAGCGTTATCCCTTCCTTTGGACATTGCCAATGACTGCATTCCCCCACAAGTTTTACACTTAAGCCCTTGGCTTGTTCTTGATTAGGTTTGGTTTGCTTTAGGCTTGGTTTGGTTCAGTTGGGTTTGATTCGACTTGGTTCAGTTTAGTTTAATGTAGTCACCATTTTTTTATTTTTAGCTACACTCTTTAACCAATTAATTAATGATAGTCTACTCTTAATTCTTGAATCGATAAATTGAATTTTGTGTGCACCGTTTGTCAATCCATGCCTACAACCTATACTCCCTATGTACTACAGTCAGATCTGAAAACAAGTTCCAATGGTCAAAGACGTGTCAGTCACCATACAATAATTTTTTCTTTACCTAGCTAGATTTCGTCATCCACAGTAAACATCTTACATTATGGGTTTGCAATATATTAAGAAAAGCAAAAGTCCATGATCTTGTTGTTTTGGGTCTTTTTTGGGGAAATTCATAAGCCATAAAAAGAATGATATCATGTCAAGTTCTGAGTGGATCTTGTATGTCAAAATCCCATTATCGGTTTATAAAATCTCAAGGCCATGCCCTAGCAGTTTTGGATTATTTCAATCAATGAGTCCACCATAGGAGACATCGAAAAAATAAATACCCTTAAAACAAGTCGTCACATGACCCTCTCCGAACAATGCTTCGCAAAATATAAATTCATCCATTGAACATTGAACATGATCGGTGACATCATCCTAGCTTCCCCCTCCCACTATGGTTGCCATATCGTTTGACCATCAAGTGTCCTCAGCATCTCTGTGCTTTTTTTCATTGCCCTGTTGCCAAGTCAAGTCAATGCATTCCAATAAGCTCAAATAACATTCACATCCTGTCAGTCTGCCCCAGCAAGTTTGTTTTCTATACTCACTTCAAGCAACATATAACCAAGTTCTGTTTGTTCTATCTAAAGCCAACTTCATCGGATCAAGGAATTATCATTTGTCATGTCACTCATAATCGTTTACACGTTAAAGACCCCCTTCAGGGGGTTTAGGAATTAGGAATTCCATCATAGGAAAAGTCAGAAAACGAACCCTCGACCCGCCGTCTCATCGAAATAGCGAATACTGTATTGGTATATCACCACCGTGGCCAGTAATAGCTTCGTTGAAACACGTGCCCAGTGGTATCGTCTCTTTCTATCTACAACCACTCGTCATGAACATTTTAGACAAATTTAAGAAAAGTTTTAAAAACTGTAATGTTTTCAACATAAGTGTCGTTAGGCCCTTTCGCATTTTTTAAAACATAAATACTATATTCGAAAGGGGGGAGGGGAGGGGCGTCACCCCGAGTCCTACGACCCCTCGTATACGTCTCTGGCGTTATTGGTTTGTGAAATATAACAGAAAGTCTAAAATCACGGTTTTACAACAAAAATTCTGTTTCCCTCATTCTCAAAAACTTTAACCTATTACCAAAATAAAAGGGGTTTCGAGACAAGCCATTTGACACGTCATAGGACCAAATCCGACCATGCATTCGTGAGATATCGGAAAAAGTCTAAAATCATGGTTTTACCCCCAAAAAGCCTGTTTCCCTCATTCTCAAAACTTTAACCTATTAATAGCATATATATAGAGCTTCGAGACAAGCGATTTGACACGTCACACGTCCATATCCGACCTTGCGTTCGAGATATATCGGCAAACTTCATAGGAAAGTAGGCGACTATCTAGTTCTCTCCTCACCACCAAAACCTCTTCTTATCAATCATTTTTTCAAAGAGCTTGCCCTCTTTCAAAAATCCCAAGTGCGCATGCGTATAAAACAAAAACAAAAATGTTAATCCATAGCGGCATCTCGTAAAACGCATGCGCGATATGAGCAACCACGTTTAAGTTCATTTTAGCAGCGCACCTTATACATGTCGCATTTGAAAAGAAACTTTCACTAAAAAAAATTACAATATCACCCCCTAGTAGGGGTAGGTTTTATTTAGGGGTTGAAATGAATGGTCCATTGGAAAGAGGGCGTCAGCCCGAGTCCAACGACACCTCATTTGTCAACATCGGACCATGCGTTTGAGAGATATTAATTATTTCAATTTCGCGTGGCGGCCATGTTGGTTTGTTGGGCACAGGAGTGTCAAGTGGGGCAGAACCATTACTACCCCCCTACTCACCTAATTTGGCTAATCTCTGTCTTTACATTGGCAGGTGAGGAATTTGTCAAGGAAGCTTATAATAAGCCCCATTATATTGACAACATTTTCATTCTCTCCCCCCCATCCAGCAACCCTGTCGATGTCATCTGCCTCCAGGACAGGATCTACACCAAGACTGAAGAAATGGGAGACCTCCCTTGTGGAATTGCTGCAATATACATAAGAAGAAAACAAAAATGTGTAATATGAAGGGTCAATAAAATAGAGAAATGAAATTTAATTTCAAAATCATATCTGTACAGTTGACATTAATTTAAATGTGTTCCAACCTTTTATTCCTGAAAGTATTTATAAACAGTAAAACTTGCAACATTATAGACTTAACTCCATGTGGTATATCACAATTTTGCATAATAGGCCTGTTTTCATCCAACAGGATATGCTGCCTGATTTAGGCGCATGGCGCAGAGGTAATGTTTTTGCCTGCTGTTCCTCAGGTTGCAGGATTGAATCCTGGCTCAGTCAGTTGGTGCATAAATGAGAGGGAGTCGTATCACAGATTTTCTGGCATGTTAAAAATACCCTTTTGGGTAGAAATTCTGGCACCCTGGCATCTCTAAAATCTGCAGTAGTTAAAGGAGCGTAAAACCAATAACATTATTATTTGATTAAGGATGTTCCAAGAATGAAGCATGACTGTTCCGCTATACTACTGTAGAGCTCTTCTTTTTTTTGTTGAACAAAACGCTAAGAATATTTTTCAGTGCTGAGGAGTGGAAGTATTATATTGTTAGAAGCTACCTAATGATTGATGTAAGTTGCTCTATGCCTTTTGAAAAAATACTTTTTTTAACCTGTTTGGATTTCATTGATCTTCTAGGACAATGGCAATTACAGAAATGCACTCCTGTGTGTATGCGAGTCAGTGTCTCAATGCATCTCTCATCCTAAGTGCTGCATGTCATATGCACTGATTTGTCAACTAGTCAGAATGCAGTTAATCTGAAATGAGCAAAAAAGCAATATACCATGCTAGAATGTGAATGCATGCAGCTCGATTTGAAATCGACTCTAAAACCTGCTTTTTCTAGGATGAATTGAAAGCTAGCATGGCACTTGGACAACACACCAGAGTGACTTAGCTGCCTTTGTTTGTGTATGTTTGTCATGTCTAATAATTAAGTTGTTCACTAGAAAATACTCTCTATATAAAGCAGGCTTAACGTGGGCACAGTATTCACTGGTTCAGTGAAACTCTTAGAAAAGTAGCAGAAAGAAGGCAAAAATACAATAAAAGTACTAATTTTAAAATGTTATTTATGACTAGCTTGTCCTTCCATTTCTTGCCATTACTTGTGTGCTCAACGGAATTCATGGCTTCTGTAGTATAGTACCACACTTAACGCAGTCAATACGATGCAGGCGTTATACCACACGTCCTATTTACCTTCTTTCGATGAGCTGGGAAACATTTATCGCAGGTAATAATACAGACTCTTAAATCTATGAAGTGTGTGGAAATGTCTACAAGTTGTTATTGCAGGTTTCTTAAACAGATTATTTAACTAAGAGGAACACATACCATAGCCTATGCTCTTGTTTTTGGAAGCTGTACCATAACATGGTGGTAGGTAATTATTTCCAAGCTAGTAGTTTTAACGTGGCCTGAAAAGTTATGATTGGTCATATATGTGTTGCAGCCTATAAGGCCCCATGTCTAGCCTACTACATGCAAGAGGCCTGTGTCTGTTTATATACTGATATTTTGCAGAACCCCACCAGGGGATAATTCTGGCACCCTGGGATCTCAAACCGTTGTAATTATAGAAAACGTTAAACCAATACTCTCAAATTTCACAATTTTGAGCCGTAGCATCTCCTTCTTATTTCGACCATGCATTAATAGGGAATTTAACCTGGTTCTCCAAGATTATGTACCAGGATCGTTATTGTGTCCTTACCAATACCGTACCTTCTGATAGGGATTACAGTACACCTCTACTACACAAGGAAATGAGAGTGGGGTGAGATTCAGGATTCATGGAATGCTCCCCAATGGAAGAGATTGAAAGCTTAACTCCCAGTTTATTCAGTAGGTAGCCTAGGCCTAAGTGAGTAATAGATTTTACGCCACTAACAAGTGATTGAGCACTATCTCATTGGACTAAATGGCAGTAAAATGCTAAAGAAATAAATGTAGGATTTATTCTTAAGCAATACACTGCAGTAGCAGGTAGGCCTATCAGGGTAGAAATGCTACAAATTATACACACATCAAAAAAAGTTTTGCATCACCTCGGTTCCCAGATCTCCGGCATATAGACGTTGACTGTGTATATTGTATCCAAGATACAGTCCCTTTGACTGTTCATAGATGTCACTAAAACTGCTCAAAGATGTAAACAACCATGCATGAGCAGGGCCTATTAGACGGAGGGGGTACGACAGCCGATCAGTTCCAGTCATTCCACCAGGACGAAGGTACGCTGCTCATGTTGTCTGTAGTTCTACCATGCCTAGAAGGTCAATACCGCAGTTCGATCGCGTCCGCATTGTTACTTTGTGTCAAGAAGGGCTCTCAACAAGGGAAGTTTCCAGGCGTCTCAGAGTGAACCAAAGCGATGTTGTTCGGACATGGAGGAGGTACAGAGATACAGGAACTGTCGATGACAGGCCTCGCTCAGGCCGCCCAAGGGCTACTACTGTAGTGGATGACCGCTACTTACGGATTGCCGCTCGGAGGAACCCTGACAGCAATGCCACCATGTTGAATAATGCGTTTCGTTCAGCCACAGGACGTCGTGTTTCAACTCAAACTGTGCGCAATAGGCTGCATGATGCGCAACTTCACTCCCGACGTCCATGGCGAGGTCCAGCTTTGCAACCCCGACACCATGCAGCGCGGTACAGATGGGCCCAACAACATGCTGAATGGACCCCACGGAATTGGCATCACGTTCTCTTCACCGATGAGTGTCGCATATGCCTTCAACCAGACAATCGTCGGAGACGTGTTTGGAGGCACCCTGGTCAGGCTGAACGTCTTAGACACACTGTCCAGCGAGTGCAGCAAGGTGGTGGTTCCCTGATGTTTTGGGGTGGCATTATGTGGGGCCGACGTACGCCACTGGTGGTCATGGAAGGCTCCGAAACGGCTTTACGATACCTGAATGACATCCTCCGACCCATAGTGCAACCATATCGGCAGAATATTGGAGAGGCATTTGTCTTCATGGACGACAATTCTCGACCTCATCGTGCACATCTTGTGAATGCGTTCCTTCAAGATAACGACATCGCTCGACTACAGTGGCCAGCATGTTCGCCAGACATGAACCCTATCGAACATGCCTGGGATATGTTGAAAAGGGCTGTTTATGGACGTCTTGACCCACCAACCACTCTGAGAGATTTACGCCGAATTGTCGTTGAGGAGTGGGACAATTTGGACCAACAGTGTCTTGATGAACTTGTGGATAGTATGCCACGGCGAATACAGGCATGCATCAATGCAAGAGGACGTGCTACTGGGTATTAGAGGTAGTGGTGTGTACTGCAATCTGGACCACAAATGCTGAAAGTCTAGCTGTATGATGGTACAACATGCAATGTGTGGGTCTCATGAGCAATAAAACGAGCTGAAATGTTGTTTGTGTTGATCTCTATTCCCTTTGTATTTAACGGTTCCGGAACTCTTGGAACCGAGGTGATGCAAAACTTTTCTTGATGTGTGTATTATCCTTCATCAGACATGGAAGCCTTTACATCCCACGGCTACTCATTAGCTTACTTTTCTCACATACTTAAGTTGACAGAGCCAAATACACGATGTACCCCTTCTTATTCGCGATAATCAGATCGCAACGAATGTAAACATGAGACGGTCAGCTGTTCGTGCCGCCAGCCATCATACTTCGCGTGCCGCGCCCAACGAGAGCGAGTGCAGATACGTTCCAAATTACCGAGTGTTTACACTTCGAGTGTGGACAGAGTGATCGAGTGCAAGTGTACATGAGAGTGTGGAGTGCGAGTGCAGAGTGTGCATCATTTGGCAAACAGCCAATGTTTCCCATGTTTGTATAACCTTTTTTGTTTGCTTCACCTACCCGCTCGCTCTCCCTTCCCCTCGCTCGCCTACCTCTGACGAGTCCGGTGCCGCTCGCCCCTTCGCGCGCAGCGTCGCTCGTTCACTCATCGACTTGTGGTCAAGCCGGCAAGGCTTCAGGAGGTCTCGTCCTCTTCATCGCACTCACTTGTGTGTCAGACGTCAACACTTACAGTTGGAGCCTACCTAAGGCTTGTCTCCTGTCTACTCGAGACATTTTTTAAATATTTACGCCATGTTGTGGATTTAAGCTAACGGTCGCCATGGATCATCTACTCTACAAACAATGAGCTAAGTACCACACTCTAATGGTTTTCACCACATTTTAATGGTTTTTAAATAGCTAAATGCTTCTTAATACAATTTTATAGACAGAGTGAGAAATTTCAAATTGTTGTACTATAACCATCTTCGAGGGATGTTTCTAGTCATGCCATGGCTTCTAAGCTGACTTTAAAACCTGAAAATTTAGTACTTCTTGTACGATTTAACTGAGAATGCTTCTCACACCGTGGAATTCTTGTTAAAACACCCACTGTCTATATAAACCTTAGCTTTGTTCCTCCGTGGGACCTTTTTGCCCAATTCAACAATCATCAAAATTCTGGAACTTTCTGGGTCAAACGACATTTCTACTAGTAAAGCAAGCTAGTAGTTTCCACTCTAACATGGAATTACTCCTCCTCAATGAGGAATTTGCATCACAGTTACTGTTGTTAAAAATCTTATCTGTTTTCCTCCGTGGGAACTTCTCTTCAGCATTCAACTACAACCCATACAAATTTCTAACGAAATAAACTCTCTCAAGCTAAAATTCAACTAGTGATTTACATAATTGAAATAACTTTTCTCCTTGTGAACTTTCTGTGCTGCAATAGTGAACTTTTCAAATACATCAATATACTATAGTGAAATCAGTGCCCGTTAAACCACCAACCATGTCGCGTTCGAATGAGAGCAATATAAATCTGGTCAGGACATTTTCCTAAAACTCCCATTTCTTCCTTCCCAAATACCTTACTAACATAATACAATTAAACTATAAATTTATGTCTCTTTCAACGAGGTGTCACTCTATAACAAGTGCCCTCCCAATTTTGTTTCGCATTTCACGAATTAACTTCTGTATAATCGGTGGCAAGTCCACATTCTAATTCTTTTCCCTTTTTAAAGGGAGGAATTCTATTTTTTTCTACTCATAATTTAGTAAACTAATTTTTTTCTTCAGGCTTCACAAATAGTGACCTGTACTATTTGATATATCACGGTCGTAATTACTGTATAAATACATGAAGTTATAGAAACTTCTTCTTTATTTTTCTCTCTTTTCTTTGTTGTAATTTTTCATAGCCTTTAAGATTTCCAATAGGAATTCAAAAGGTCTCACCTTGTACCTGATATAATTACTAAAGCTTTAATTATTTGTAATCTTTGTTAGAAAAGTTAAAGTTTTCAATTTTAGCACAACTTTTAAAATCTTATTCAGATTTGGTGCTCGAAGCAAGTTTTAAACTTGCGTCCTATTCACATTGCCAAAAAATTTCCAATTTGTTAGCATTAAGTCTTAGACCGTTGTATGTTAAAACTACTTATTGTTATTAATTTAAATCTAAATCAACTTTATATGGTTTGTTACGTCAACTCCTTTTTATTGTAAAATAAAACCATATTTCTTTTTCGCTTTATCCTTTTCTATAGAATAACGATTAGGCAGAACACTATTTTCCCTGACTCTTCCCATCGGCTTATGCCCTCTTTAAGAAAATCAAACATACAATCAATAAGATTCTCACTATTCGTTGCATTGGAACAAAAACTCTCCGTAAAAACATTTTCAAAGTTGTTTTTAGCTTTCATAGCTAATTCTAATGTGCCAGTAAGGCAAGTAAAGCTAGCTCCGCAAGCTTCCTGCTTGTTGAGATTTTCTCTATAACTTATGGTTCCTTTTCAAGTCAAAGTTTTTCATCTTGTCAAAACTTTTAGTCGGCATTTTGCTGGGTAAAAGCTTAGCTTTTTTTAAATGCAACAATTGGTGTTTTTACCAAAATTTTCAAAGAAAACAACAAAATTGTTCCCAAAATCACTATAACTGCTTCATCACTACCCTTCCTGGGAGTACTCGATCAGTCGTCGGAAATCCTACAGTTCCTAGAACTAAAATCATCACGGCAAATTCAAATTATTTGCGTCTTTCAAAACATTATTTTAAACTTAACTCCTTTGAAAAGATATACAGTAAATCTGTCATTCTTTGTCTCGCCAGACTACCACCCTTCCCCATAGTATCCAAATTTAGGCTGGGAAGGGAAAGTACGATCGCCGCTTGCTTGCAAATAGCCCAAGCTCCAGCCGCATTTCCCGTTAGCTGTGTCCAGGTCCATACCCACTTTAGGTATCCCGCAGGCTCGCGCAGTGAAAATGGTGATTAAACGTTCACTTTAGGTTAAGGTTATGCTTAGTATTGGACTCTCGTCCTATTTACCCACACTTGTTCTTCACTCCGAAACCCACTTCCCTTTCCTTTTCTCTTCATCTTCCCTGGGATAGCGTTAATCCCTAGCTATAACCTACCCAAACGCCCTTTGCGATCCCTTCCATCCCTTTAGGATAATAGGTGGGGGCTACGTCAACTTCGGGTGCAGTACCTACCGTTGCAATGTTTTATTTTAATTCACTTCGTTTTAATTTAATGGTTGTGATTTATAAAACTATTCCAATGCCTTACAGACACTCATATATGTACACACGTGGTCATAGCAACATATTTCTCCATTAAAATGGTCTAGATCATCTTTAAGTGTGAGGAACCTGGTCAGCGGGCCCACAAGTATATATATTCTAAAATGAGTAGCTGTGCTATTTAGACGTCCAGTACTCACTATGTGTACATAATGATGCATATTTCAGCCAATACGTTGACTGGGAATGGTGAGAACATCAGATTTCACGCTCAATACTGAAATTGTTTTAATATTTGAGGGAAAATAGTAAGGGAATGTAATTTTCTACAATCCTCTGGCCGGCATGTATTTTTGGGTGCATAGTTGAAGAGTTATCCGGTCAAAAAGAGCAAACAATTTGAGCCAATAAAAATTCTCCCAAAATTACCGACTTTCAAGAGCGGATAACGCGCAAACTATACAACATATAAAAAAACATGACTGAGTAACACTTGTAGCAAATTTAATCAGCTTTCATTTTGTATAGGGTAGTCATTTCGCTAGGACGCATAGATTCCGAGATTCAAGAGATTCATCGACCTCCCCCCCTTCCCCGGCTCAAAGGCTACGGGCGGGGACTTTTGATATGTTCACCTCCTAACTAGTCCAAACAAAGTTACGAAGTCAAAAATTGTGTTCCAAACATTTCCCTCTATACCTTTTCGTTGCCTGGACTACATTATTGGCAAAATAAATGCTCAAAATACTTACAACTTAATGTCACTTTGTTCCTAATAATTATTAAACATCACGGAACGGCCTGCACCCATAACCTGTTAGCATCGTTATGGAAATTGACGGTGATCAGAACACAGAACTTGTCACTGCAGGAATGCCATACTTGTTTATTGGTTGTAAGAAGAAATAGAAAGCAAAACATAATCAACCGGCCATAGCTTTCTACAAAGAATTTAGTGCTTGCACACTAGTGCCAACCTTAAAATTACAATCTCCAACAATAACTTCGAACCTAAGTCCGTCCGCTGTGTCGGGTCCAACATAATTATGGGTATTTTGGGCAAGCGAGACGACAATAACAAACTACACGGGGACACACAAAGTTTAACATTCAAATAAAATAAACACAACTGAAGTCGAACCTGTATTAACGCCAATATGACAGTCCGCACACAGTGGCAAGCACATATCACAAAATCACGTGTCAGCATTGACTAACAAAACACTCCCCACTGCACTTAAATAATTTGTCTCGTGTCGACAACCATGTAGTCCAGTAAAATTAGGGGAAAAAAAGGGTAAGTGTACATCAATTTCCGGCAAGCTGGAAATGGTGTTAATACCTTCATTCCATGTAGAAATCATGTACTCTGAGTTTGCACCATCGCAGGAAGTGAGCATAACTTTTGCCGGCCAAAAAACCGCGAAATTTTCAGATTTATTAAGTTTTTCACGTATAACATAAAAACTATGGGCCGTACGGAAAATTTTATTCTTACCTTTTTTAAAAAGCATAAAAGTTTGCGTCGAATGACCCCCCCCCCCAACTTTAAATGTTGATGAGAATTTGAGGGAGTAATCTCCGTTCCAAGTTGGAGTTTTTTTCCATCTTGGCGAAAATAAAAACGAATTCCTGGACTTTCAATCGTCTCTAGTCCCCAAACGGCTGTTCCTATGTTTAGTGTGTGTGCGTGTGTGTGTTTGTGGTACCCTAGGCCGACCACTCGTAAACCTGGGCCTCAACCCCTCAACAAAGGGACCGCACCTAAAGCATTAGCTCCTCTCCCCTCTCTGCCCTCTACATTCTTCGAACAGCCCGTTTCTCTCACGTTTCAGTTCAGTTTCCGAGTTGTTCTCACCTTGTGTACACGTAATGTTCTGTGCTGGAATTTATATGTTCCTGAACTGTTTTTTCGTGAGAGTGATATGATTCGTGGTTATGCTTCAATCTACTCATACTCAAGATGGATATTAACAATTGTTTTATATGAGACAGAGGCCTGTTTGTTGAGGAAACAACAACAGTGCTTGAACGAGGAATACAGTCGTTAATCACTCACAGCAAAGCAAAGAAAGACAATAAACACCTTCTACTTAGGGGTCGTTCCTCAATCACTGTTCATGAAAGATGCAGGAAACTGTATTTGAAACGCAGGAGTGGGGAAGATGAAGCCACAGCAAGTCGCGGCTCCAAGCGCAATGTGCAGGGATTTTATTAAAAAAATAAGTGTATAATCTGTAAGGGAGATGCGTCAGCCGATTTTGTGGCAAAAGAAAAAAAGAAGCCAGCAAGCAGACGAGAATCTGTGCAGCATGTTATGACGCTGGAATTCAAGGATTCTCTCATTGCAGCTGCTACGAGCAGAGAAGATGAACAGGTCTTCGGTAGACTCACGAGTGTTTCTGATTTGGTTGCTGAGGAGGCCAGGTACCACAGATCGTGTGGTAAAAAGTTCCTGGGTCGTGTTGGAAAGGGCCACAAAGTAGGACGTACTGAAGATGACCATGTGAGTGAGGCCTTCAATTACATTTGTAAATACATTGAGGATAATGATGATGAATGCCAATTTACATTTCCGGAGATTCTCAAAGACTTCAAGGGAAGTGTTCCAAATAGACAAACCCTGAGAACCAACTAAGGAAGAAGTATGGTGAGGACATCATATATACGAATGTGCCCGGCAAGCCCTCAGTGATATGCTTTCGAAACACAGGGCATAAGATCTTAACGGACACCTGGTATAATTCCAAGAAGAAGGACGTCAGAGAAGAACGCCTTCGCATTGTGGAAGCAGCTGCGGCTATCATTCGAGAGGATATCAGACCAATAGCTTATGAAATAGATTCTTACCCCAGAGTGGATAATTTCTTGGGAGATGTTGAGAAAGATATACCAGAAACGTTACAGGTGCTCCTCAAAGGAATCGTCAAATCAAAAAATCAAAAGAAGGCCAAGCCACCTCATTTGAAAACCAAAGTAGCTTCCATTGCTCATGCCATAATCAGCGCCATAAGACCTCGATATTTCATCTCTCCAATTCTCACAGGACTTGGTGCAATCATCTACAAGAAGTATGGCTCCAAAGCCCTCGTGGAGCTGCTGTCAAGTCTGGGGTTCTGTTGCTCATACAATGATGCAAAAGTTCTAGAAGTTTCGTGCATTGAGGAACCACCCAAGGTGTTGCTGGAAGGATCTTTCAGCCAATTTGCTTGGGAAAACGCTGATGCCAACATGGACACACTCGATGGCAATAAAACATTCCATGCCATGGGAGGTCTTCAGTGCATAACTCCTCGTACTTCAGTGCACTCAGAGACAAGGATACCCAAGTTGAAGAAGTTACCGTCAGTCCAAGAAATGAGTTCATCCACCAGTATCCCACTGGTACCTTTCCACCGGGACACGATGCAGCAGGGCCTTAAGTCAATACTTATCGACGATGTCAACCAGAAAAATCCAGTCAATGAGGAAAACCTTTCCTCCTCTGACATCCTGTGGATTTACGGCAAGTGGAAACAGCGCCTTGACGTGACTGGATGGAATGGCTTTATGGAGAAGGTGACAGCAGGGCAGCCATATTCTGTATCTCGTGCAGTGTGCCTACCCTTACTGAACACTCCTCCAGGACACGTTGACACAATTTACTCTGTCCTGTTGGAATCTGTTCGAAGAAAAGGCAAAAACCAGAATTGCTGTTTTGTCACATTTGATCAGCCCCTGTTCCAGAAAGTGGGTGAAATCGTGGCCTCGTGTGACCCCAGTTCCCCAGTATCCTCAGTCATCGTGCATCTTGGAGGTTTCCACCTTCTCATGTCTTTCATGGGAGCCATAGGTTACATTATGGATGGGAGTGGACTACAAGATCTTCTGAGAACATATATGCACGAACATCAACAGAGAAAATGTTGACAGGTCATGCTTATTCGAGGGCAGTCAGGGGGCACATTTTAGTTCACCTGGCTTTGGCAAACATTGTGTTGTCAAGTATGGATATATGTCAACAAGACAGCGATGCGATTTTGGAAACACTCAACAATGTTGGTTCCCCACTGTTTCAAGAAAAATTGCAGCAACCGCCCTTCCCAGACATTTTGAAACAGTTCAATGTAAAGTTGTTAGAAATTGCAGACCGTGGAGCAACCGCTAAATTATGGGTGCAATATTTCAACATGGTTACACTTGTGAAGAGATATATTCAGGCCGAACGAAGTGCCGACTTTCAACAGAATTTGGATTGTGTGCAGCAAATGTTGCCCTACTTCCACGCTAGTGGACACTTTCTTTACGCTAAATCTGCCCAGTTGTACATCCAGGACATGTTGAACCTGCAGTCAGTGATGACAGCTGATGAGTATCACCAGTTTGTGAATAAAGGCTTCTTCACAATCAGAAGAACCGACAAGTTTTGGTCTGGTATTTGGACAGATATGACCATTGAGCAGGTGGTTATGAGGACCATGAAGACGAGAGGTGGAGGGTTGACTCACGGTCGAGGCATAACTGACAGCACCATCATGAAATGGGTTGCATCCATGCCTCCCATTATGGAAATTTCAATGCAATTTGAAGATTTTTGTGGCTTTACATA
The DNA here is from genome assembly GCA_946902985.2 of Meconema thalassinum. Lineage (NCBI taxonomy): Eukaryota > Metazoa > Arthropoda > Insecta > Orthoptera > Tettigoniidae > Meconema > Meconema thalassinum. Next base: position 936,796,713 of record OX336390.1, read on the forward strand.
TGTATCATCAGAACAACACGTTGATGCCAGGCTGACGAGGGTTACGAGAGACAACAACGATTCGGCACTGCTGCTTGACTGGTTTGGATCAAATGATCCGTTTCCATTTTCAGATTTTTTGATGAGTATTAGCACAGGAGTGACAGGGGATGAAACCATCAATTGCCATGAGGCACTGGAAAAGGGAAAAGAGAGCATTCAGAGGATCGTTGGACAAAATTTCAGTGATGTTAAGTTCCGCAGAAAAGATCGGGTAATTCCTCTGAAAGCGGTTAAGTCCAAAGACAGAATCCATCAAGGACATCCCAGTGTATTCAGATACCCTCTTTCGACGAATTACATTCTTTAAACAGTCAAATGAGCAGCTGAAATCTTACTTTGAATACGAGTTGGCTCCATTCCCGCTTTCAATGTTCGACGACACGGGGCTACGGAAAACCAAAAAGTCTGCGTTCTATGAGTTATTTGAACCTCTGACTGAAGCACCTGATCTCTCTCAAAGTGCCTTTGTAATTGACGGTGGTTTTCTTATACTCAAAGTGCATTGGCAGTCCAATGAAAAGTTCTTTAGTATACCGGTAATAAATAAGTACACCAATTACTTGAAATGTCACTACAAGCCGGAAACAACGACAATCGTTTTCGATGGCTATCCAGAAGATGCCGAGGCCAAAAGCACGAAGTGCGCCGAGAGGCTTCGACGCCAGACCAAGCTTTCTGCAGCGACTGTGGTCTTCACAGAAGCAATGACGTCAACGATGCCAAGGGAGAATTTTTTGTCTAATGACAAGAATAAAGCACGGCTCATTGACATGTTGACTACAAAGCTAACGTCTGAAGGCTTCACGGTAATCCAGGCTGTTGAATATGCTGACTCCCTCATTGTCAGACAAGCCATGGAAAAGTCAAAGAGGTTTCCCAAAGTGGTTATTGTTGGAGAAGACACAGACCTCCTCATACTTCTCACAGCACTGGCGCCGTCGTCTTCAAATGTCCTCATTATGAAGCCAGGAAAGGGCACCACGGACAACATATTCTTTTCCCCAGATCAGCTGAAATGCTCAAATGTTGTCAAAGAACACATACTCTTTCTGCATGCCAAGAGTGGCTGTGATACTACCTCAGCGTGTTATCGGCAGGGGAAGATGAAATTTGTAAATACCTTGTAAAATCTGAGAAGTTGCAGGAAGCTGCCAAGTGTTTCAAGACGCACCATTCCACACACGAAGAAGTCGCAGCAGCTGGTGAACAGTTCCTGGCAGCAGTATATTCACCAAAAAACGATGGCAAGTCACTCGATGATCTTCGATTTTCAACCTTCACGAAGACATTGTCAAAGGCTGCCTTCGACCTGGCTGCTCTGCCCCCTACAAGTACAGCTGCAAAACAACATTCGTTCCGAGTGTACCACCAGGTACAGGCTTGGTATGGGCGAGAGCTCGACTCTATCACTTGGGGTTGGCGAAGATCCGCGCAAGGACTCCTCCCAGTCACCAACACGAAGGACCCTGCTCCCAGCGAGGTGCTACATGCCATAGCATGCAAGTGCTCCTGCAGAAAGGCTGGGTTGAAATGCTCAACAATCTGCCTTAACTGTCGGGGCCAGGCTTGCTCGAACACCCCTTTGGAAGAAGAGGAAGAAGTCATCACTAGCCCCATAAATTTGGATGAGGAATTCGAGACAAGAGACGTACATCATGATGATGAAGAGGACGGATCTAACGACGAGGAAGAAGAAGCCTGGGAACCTGCGTCCATGGAACCAGAAGCGGGGCCATCTTCTTAAAAAAAGTGTAAATAGTCTTTCACCACTTACTTTTTATTAATTTCATAATTTCATAAATTACCTATTTCACTCAATACACAATTCGCACGTTACTTGAAAAAAAAATTACATGTTTATTGTTTTTCTTCTTCACTCCTGATTTCCTAACATCAGCCATCACATCTCGAAACTTGAATTAAGTTTTTTTAAAAATAGTATCCATTAAAGTGAAATGCTCTAAGTTTTTCTTCTGAATTCTCAGAAAATTCAATTACATATCATTCACAACTTTTATTTCATGAGTTTTTGAATTGGAACAGCCGTTTGGGTGCTAGAGACGACTGAAAGTCGAGAAATTCGGTTTTTTCGCCAAGATTTAAAAAAAACTCCAACATTGATTACTCCCTCAAATTCTCATCAAAATTTAATGTTGGGGAGGTCATTCGACACAGAATTTTATGCTCTTTAAAAAGGTAAGTATAAAATTTTCTATAAGGCCCTTAGTTTTAATGTTATGGGCGAAAAACTGAAAAAAGTCTGAAAATTTCGTGGTTTTTTGGCCGCCAAACGTTATGCTCACTTCCTGCGATGGTGCAAACTCAGAGTACATGTTTTCTACATGGAATCAATGTATTAACACCATTTCCAGCTTGCTGGAAATTGATGTACACTCGATCCCTTATTTTACTGGACTAATGAGCATAATTGCACCATGACAAAAGTGAGACAACTTCCCGCTGAGCTTCTGCACAAGCACAGCTGGTGATGTGGGCTCTCTCAAATACGCCAGAGAGTCATTTCGGTGACATTTCATCTCAATGACAAATAAAATATGATTGTTTGCATCGGCCAGGGTGAATCAGTGACATCTCCCACGTCGACCTGTGGATAACGTAAACCCCATCTCATCTCGAGGAATAGAACAAAAAATATACCATCATATGCTTACACAAACTCGTAACACCTCGGATAAACCAAATTCGGAATCAAAATAACGGCACTCACCGGCCTAATCGCACATGGCACAAAATCTCTTCAGCCTTGCCTACCTGGCATAACAACACACATATCATAGCATCGCAACACACGCATGCGGAACATGGCAGACATCTTACCAAAATACCTCCATCTTGTAGTCGCTCACTGATTCCGTTTCCATGCCGGCATGACGGAAATAATGGGACTGGGTCACTAACTAAACTGCCTACTTCCCTAGTGGCGACCAACTAGCCTCACTTGGCTTAATCAAAATGTCACAGAAATAGAATTTATTATGTCTCCTAATGGTCAAATTTATGTATCTATATATCCAGGCTAATCATACCTAACATGCCACAAACCAAATCCAACATAGACTCGTGATTTTAATTTAATATGTTTGCGCGAAAATTTCGAAAACTTACTGAAAAGACACACTCGTCCTCAAGCCCAACTACAACGTGCATTACTTTTATTTGATTGACGAGTAACTTACTTACAAACCCTGTAAAAATATGCTGACTATTTCATCTAATTGCCTCTCGTGTCTAACGAATTAACGCGACAACACTGTCGCCCAAATCTAATTGCATCTATTTTAAACCTAGCTTCCTTCCCATAGTTACGCCCTCATTATTGAAAGTTCAATACTCATCACTTATCCAGCCCTTGGGGTGACGTCTGCATGGCTGGCTCGAGGTCACCTAATCCCCCACAGATTCGCCTAGCCCATAGCTACATCACGGTGCCTTCGTTCCATCACCCCTCAAAATCGAGGCACTGGCATTCCACAAAAATATCTCGTTCGTCTATCGGACCGCCTACACAGGTATTATCATTTTAAATAATACAACAATTACACACATTTATACACGCATCCCTGCAAGTCATTACTTAAAATATTTCTTTCAAATATATTCACAGCGTGGTAGTAATCTGTTCGATCATACTGTATAACAGTTTATCTTGAGCCAACGAATCCGTTTGGTTTTCTCCTTCTATTACTGGAAACTTGCCCATACCGTAGTGTCAGTATAATCAGGTTGAGTCTATAGGGTCGATATTCTGCCTGGACCGTTTAATTATTACCAAGCTAGTATCTAGCAACTTCTCGTACTCAAGTATCCAGCATGATACTGGCTAGCGTCAACGTGCACTATGTTTATTTGTGCCCTGAAAAACACACGTGGGCAATTGTGTGTAAGCGAAACGTGTTAAGTCTTTCACCGTATTCACTCTCCTATATTGTGTCACTTGTAAACTTTTCACAATTTCGGATCCCAGAGTGACGTGGAGGAAGTCGAAACTCTGGACTCAAACTGAAGTACCGCTTTAAGTGCTGAAGCGCATTTACAGTGTACTGTAGTACTCCTAGAACTATAGGCAATTCACGGCTATCACCTGCGCTTCCGTAGGGCCGTTTAAACGAGTGTCATGGCCGCCGCGCGAGTCCAAGCCGATATCTCCCGAACCCATGGTCGGAGATTCATGAATGAGGAGTCGTTGACTCGAACCGACGGGCGCTTTGCTATGGCACTGCCTTCGTAATGTACAGGCCGTATTGTAGCTCCGGTGACGTCACCCAAAGAGGCGATGAGCTTGCACCGTTAGACCCGCGCAATGCAAGCAAACATCGTAGTTATGCGATACAATTTGTACTTTAGTTAAGAAATATTGACGAATGTTGCATTAATATAACAAATGAAAACCTTAACACTGTGATCTTTCGAAATATAGTAAATAAGGCCGACATAATTTCAGGATAAGTAGGTTTAAAACGTGATAAAAACAGTCAAAGCATGACGATTGTCTTACTTGTGCGAACACCTAACAAATCTTATTATGAATTAATAAAAGCATGGAAACAACGAACGTACAAAAACTTGTATAATAATATATGACATTATCTCCATACATTTAGTTGTCCATAAATACGTCAGCTTTCCTGGTTTTCTTCTTGGAACTTCCGGCATTATCCTTCCAAGATCGTTTTGAGCCACTTTCTTCCACACAAACATTTGTTTGATTTTTACTATAGTTATTTAGGAATACGTTCGCCCAAATGGTAACACACCGGCCAGCAAGATATGCTAATGTTTTTCCACATTCACATACAATTGCAGAGGAACTGAGTTGCATTGCTTCTAGTACCAGATGATTAAACACAGATTTTGGGTCATCAGAATATAAAAATAACATTTTGTAACTATCAGAAACAAGAACTTCAAAAATTGTATATGCCTGAATTCCAATTTCAAGTGAGAAACTAGATGGATACTTCAACCCTCCACGATTTAAATGGTTTAAATAACTCACTTCAGGGGGTAATTCACACACTAAGTCTGAAGCTGTAATTAAAGTTGACTTACACAACAAACATTCACATCTGAGAGAGACTTTAAAGCTAACGTAGCCAGCTAGAAATATTATTATTTCTAAAGTAGAGGATTCCATTTCAATTTCCTCACTTTCATTTATAACATTGTCATATTCAGCAGACAAAATGAATTCATTGGATATGTCCTGGTCTGAAGCTGCATTAATGACTTTGATCATCTCAGAAACATTCAAAATTGCTCGCCTGGACTTTAACTTTAGTAAATTTGTAACTTTTATTTTCCCCTCAGATTCTATTATCTGCTGAACTGAAACGTTGTAGTTGCAGCCACTCATCTGCCTATACTTTCCAAATCTTTGTTCCAAGTCATCAGTTTGAAAAGTTCCTAACAAGACATAATGCAACTTTAGATCATTCAGAAGGTATTTACATAATTCGAGCAAGGTCTCAGTGGTATGTAACAAAGCTGAAAATGTTTCCCTACTGAGCTTTCCACAATTGGGAGCGTCAATGATAACAATATCATTCCAGCTTTTGAGCCAAAGGAATACAAATATCGAACACTTTCCTGATCCATGTTTCTAATAGGCTCAGCATATTTCTCTCTTAAACGAATCCCCTTCTCAGAATGTTTCACATTAACAATCATCCACCACTTCCTGATCATTTGCAACCAGTCTTTTGTACCCTCGGCACCCTGGATAGTGAACATTGCAGCAATAGTTTTATCATCGAAAAGCGCTACAGCATAATTAACATTTTGTCGTTCAAAACTGTTTGGATAGCACACTCGAAAGGAAAGTCCCGGAGCGTGCTTTACAAGATGAAGCTTCTGGTCCTGATAAATTCTTCTGACATCCTGAAATTTACACAACTGAATTGTGTTAACATCGTTCATTGATGGGTAGATGAAAGTACTATCCCTCTCGTTTAACCAATTGTTTCTTAAATTCTTCAACTGATGTACTGTATCAAAGAGTAAGAAGCACTTCTTCTGACTGTCACAAGGGTTAGTGATAAAAGGATGGATCACACTATCACTACTTAACAGTTTGTAACACTTAACATTAACCTTAGCATTATCTGCAATAACAGCAACAACCTCATAGCCTACTTCATGAAGTGTGTGTAAAACATTCATTACTGACTGATAGAGAAAATCAGCATCCACATTTTTTACTGGCAGTAAAGCTACTACATCTTCTCTTTTAACAAAATAGATTTAATAATGAATGTCTGAACAGTGATTGCTTATGTCAGGTCCAATGAATTCCTTGCCATGCAAACAATTTTGTTGCCTTTGTATGAAATTTTTGGTTTAACATATATTTCATCTAATAACAGACATACCAGTTTTTCATGGGCTTCCAGGGCATCACATTTTACTTTCAGATATTTCTTAAGTGAACCATTAACATCAGAACTAATGCTATATAAAGTGAACGATTTGAGATAAGAGGGATGTGGCAACACAAGAATTTCCAAATTCCTCAGAAATCTGTAAGCAGCAGGAAATGAATAAAAGAAAGCTGCAGGCAAAAACTAAAGTATCAACAGAATATCTCCTCTGATTGGAAATTTGAAGTGTAAGAAGCACTTCTTCTGACTGTCACAAGGGTTAGTGATAAAAGGATGGATCACACTATCACTACTTAACAGTTTGTAACACTTAACATTTACCTTAGCATTGTCTGCAATAACAGCAACAACCTTATTCTCAATATTCCCTACCCAAGGAACACTACAAATTCAGGCTCAGTTACTATCCTTTTAATTACTTGTAAGCTTGTTCTGTATCATATAAGACTCACTACTATAAATCTGAACAACAACAACAACAAGAAAGACAATCTTTAAACTTTACCCTGTTCACTAATGAAATTCAGTGCAGCTTTCATTCTGCTTTCTTCACAAACATCAACACACTCTTTAAGAACAGCCTGGATATGTATAATTTTATCCTTAATTGTAACATCTTTACCTTCATGAGTGTTTACTGCTGTTAACAAATTAACCAGTTTAGAGTAAGAGTTACATAAATGCTCTGGGCCTAAAATATATGAAAACTGCCCTACCTCAATATTTATACCATCAACGATAATGCTAACTTTTAACTCTTAAAAATGGTCACAGTTCTTTTAAGGGACGCACATTCACTGAAATCTACATTCATAAAATACAATTTCTCATTTTTACCTTTGACTATCCAATCTAAATGATTATACTTTGATTCATTATTTAAAATCTGATCTAAATTTGAAATTTCATCTTCTGATATCCACTGAGTATATTTCCTATTTTCGTTCTCAATATAAGATTTCCTTCTTTCCTCTGGATCTTCAGGATGAACACGATTGTCTGCAGTAAGGTACTTTGGTAAATTTGGAAATATTTATGGTACGGCAACACTTGTCAGATACAATTTCTTGCGTGGTACCACCAGTTCAGAACCTAAGCAAAAAAGTTTACCCTTTTGTTGTTGTCTACAAGATGATCATCATTCTTAATAGCAATAGATTAATTTTTCAGAGTTAAAATAATGCCAAAATCATTTAACGGAGGTTAGGATTTATAAACTATATTTAGTTCTACATTTTAAGCTGTTTTTTAATCTTTCTTAGCTTTAGGTTCTTAGCTTTAGGGGGAAAAAGGCTGCTTATTCTCAATATTCCCTACCCAAGGAACACTACAAATTCAGGCTCAGTTACTATCCTTTTAATTACTTGTAAGCTTGTTCTGTATCATATAAGACTCATCACTACTATAAATCTGAACAACAACAACAACAACAAGAAGAAAGACCAAAAGCAGGACTCACCATCAGCACGGGTTGCTCTGATTTCTCTCAGAATTTGATCTTCAGGAAAATTAATGATGCATACTCCCGTATCACTAGTAACTGATAAATTTTCCCTTGGTATTTTCCTCTTCCATAGGTTAACTCTTTCCTCGTCGGATGGAAATGAAAATATTGGTGTAAGTAGGGGAGAGCGAGGGGTTCTAAGCCACTCGGCGTTGCTCGGGCGGCGTTCATATTAAATAATTAATATCTGGTCAACCCATGGTCGGATTTTAACATATGAGGTGTCGTTCGACTCTAGCTGACGTCCTCTTTGCTATGGACTCTGTTACATATTTTTTGTTTTTTAAATTGAAAAATTTTGTTTTCGAAAGTAGGTGATAGTTTGAAAACCAAACATGATAGAATGTTGTGCCATGGCTCAAACGAAAGGTCTTTATGTCCTTTATTTTTATAAGATTTTTTTTTATGTTTTTTTGAAAACAGTCCAATTTTGAAATTCCTATATTTTGGAAACTAGAAACTTTACAAAAAAATGTTTGACATAAATGAATGGCCCTGACCCCCTCTACCAGCAAAATAAATTTCAAGCCTCTCGGACTAAAACTGTGTAGTAGTGCTAGAATGGGGGTTCTACCTATAATCGCGTGTGTGCTTGAGTACGTATGGCTATGTTGGAAAAAGTTGGTGGTGGGGGAGGACTAGGGTCGAGTGAGGGGTCGTTTAGATGGTATTTTTTTCGCTCTATTTGATGGTGAGGTTATTTTTTATAATAGGTGGAATTTGGAAACGCAATTTGAGGTAATCGTGCGTTTTTGACATTTTGGTGATATTTAATGAGCTTGTAAGGCTAGAACGATGTGTTGTTTAGGAACGGGGTGATGTTCTCTAGGCTAAGCATGTGTGTTGGTATTTTTTAAAAAAATTGAAACTTTTTGTTTTTTGGATTGGCGCTATTTTGGAAACGGTGAATTTTGGGAAAAAGTTTGTTTGACGTTAATGAAAGGTGGGTATGCCCTCTAGGTGGACAGCAAGTTTCAAGGGTGTAGGAGGAAAAAAAATTATAGCCTTCTTTCTCGGGAACATTGATCATTGGCGAACGGATGGTCGGATTTTAATAAATGAGGTGTCGTTGGACTCGAGCTAACGTCGTCTTTCCTATAGACCACTCGTTATAGTTTTTAATTTTTTTTTTGAAAATTGTTGTTTTTAAAAGTAGGCGATAGTTTGAAAACCAAACATGATAGAATGATGTGCCATAGTTCAAACCAATGGTCTCTATGACCTTTATTTTCTTTATAATAAAACTTTTTTTTTATATTTTGTGATTTTTTGAAAACCCTTAAATTTTGAATTTTTACTATTTTGGAAACTAAACCGTTGACAAATAAGTTTGTTTGACATAAATGAAAGGTCACTACCCCCTCTACCATAAAAATAAATGTCAAGTCTCTAGAACAAAAAAACTAGGCATTTTTTAAAATAAAAGTCTGTTTGTAGACAGAGAGCAGGTAGCGCTTGACGTATGTTACAACGAGGCTATGATTGGCCATGGTGGATACGGGAAATGGCTATTTCGACGGGGGCGATGTATGGCAAAACGAGGGGTTGCTTTTTGATATTTTTTCCTATGACGAATGAATGAAGGCGAATATTTTGAAATGTGACAAGCATGCTAAGATTTTTACCCCTGAAGGGGATCTTTAACGTTTTAGTTAACGGTGATAAGCGAGATCGCTCTCTGGCACAACAGACGGTTGTAGGATCTGACCAAGTGATTCTTAGACGTTGGCGATCTCGGTGACCGTGCCCGGAAGAAATGAATAGCTATTTTGGTGGGATGGCGGGGGCAGCTTATGACGGTTGGTTTTGTGACATTTCCTATGACGCATAGAGGCGAATATTTGAAAATGTGTTAAGTGTGCTAGGATATTTTTTTTACCCCTGAAGGGGGATCTTTAACATGCTAGTAAATGGTGATAAGCGAGACTGCTGTCAGGCACAGTAAATGGTTTTAGAATATGGAAACCTATAACATTTGCTCGACCAAGTCATGTGCATGTACGCAAAGAGCCAAAACGGTAAGGTCATTGGCCTGAAATGTTATAAACTAAATATTGAACTGGGTAAAGTCATGTGTTTTAGGATGAAAGTATGTGGTTAACATGATCATGTATTGAGGATGGCCGCTTGCTAGTAATTATTATTACAGTAAAATGTGTAATAATAATAAGAAGAAGAAGACAAAGACACACACATGTTTTGAATGCTAACACGCACACAGTCCAGCTCACTGGTGACTGAATATTGTACCTAGCCAGAGGACTCGTGAGAGCTGTTGCTGGTGCTGACGAGGCAGGAATGTCTACGTCAGCAGGAAGTGTGATATCAGCTTACTTGCCTCGTGGTGGCTAGCAGGTGTGCTGTTTAAGCAGAGACCGCCATTTTGGTTCTGAGACAGTAGGACTACCGATGTATAAGAGGTAGCCATTTTGGTTCCTTATTAAAAACATGAAACTAGTATAAGGTACACGAATCTTATTCAGATTGAGGAATGTGAAGAAGCGTGGGAACACGTGCGAGAGAGAGACAGAGAACCATTCAAGGTCAGAACGCTGAGAAAATACAACTTTTTCTGTTGCTAGGCTAACTGATAACGATTGCGTTAGTCATGCACTTGCCATTTTAGCACACGGACGTATACAGTTGAGCTGTGGAAGAAAAATCCTTTTATTTTTTGGTAAGTACCTATGAATGATTATTTTAATAATGTCATGTGGTTCCAGGAAAGAACTGATCTGGCAAGGGAAGATTATAAGATAAAGAAGAAAGAAGCAAACAAGATTGTCGCAGAGGAGAGGAAGAAGTGGATGGTAAAGTGGACAGAGATGATGGAGGAAGACAGCAGAGGAAATAAGAAAGTACATTATGGGATGGTCAAAAGTAAGAGAAGAGGTCTGCGAGAGGATGTGGTAATGAATACCAAAAACGGAAATGAGGTACACAACAAAGAAACACTCAAGACAGTGTGGAAAGAGTACTTTGAGGATTTGCTGAATCCAAATGGTCATAGGGAGGAAGACAATGTATTGGAAGATGGAGAAGACAACACAGGAATGGAAAAGGACCTGACTTGGAGAGAACTGGAAATGGCTATAGACAAGATGAAAGGAGGAAGGTGTGGATGAAGTGAGTGTTGAAATGGTGAAGGCAGCAGGGGAGGTTGGGAAACAGTGGCTGTACCGTGTGATGAGGGTGATATGGAAGGAGAAAAAGACCCCAGAAGATTGGAAGAAAGGATTAATTGTCCCAATATTTAAGAAAGGAAGCAGAAAGGAGTGTAGAAATTACAGGGGAGTCACACTCATACCTCACTGTGCCAAGATATATGAAAAGATATTAGAAAGTAGAATACGAGCCAAAGTGGAGAGAAAATTGAGAGAGGTACAGTATGGATTCAGACCTGGGAGATCAACAGTGGATCTCATATTTTCAGTGAGACAGCTCCAGGAACACCACTACGAATTTGGAGAGGATCTGTTGATGGCCTTCCTGGACATCGAAAAGGCCTATGATAGTGTGTGTAGGGAGAAGGTTTGGAAAGCAATGGAAAACATGGGAGTGGAAAAGGGACTGTAGGCAGAGTGAAGGAGATGTATTGTGGAAGTGTGAGTTGTGTGAAAGTTGGAGGGGAAAGAACAGACTGGTTCAGACAAATGAGTGGCTGAAACAGGGTAGTGTGCTGTCACCCCTTCTCTTTATTGTGGTTATGGACGAGGATAGCAGGAAAGATAGGAGAAGATAAGATGAAAGCAATGGTGTTTGCAGATGATCTCATGGTCTGGGGAAACAAGGAGGAGGAAATTCAGGAGCAACTGAAGGCTTAGGAAGAAACAGTGGGAGAGTACGGATGGAAGTTCAACATCAGTAAATGTGAGATCCTGTTAACAACCAGGAAAAAGGACGGACCAATGAGTGGGATAACACTTGGAGGTGGACAGCTGAAGAAGGTGGAAAGTCTCAAGTACTTGGGAAGTATAGTGGAGGAAAATGGGAGAAATGACAAAGAGATTACGGAACGTGGCAGACAGGCAGAAGCATTTCTGAGAAGCTTTAGGAGCTTAGTGTGGAATAAAGATGTCCCACAAAAAAGCAAGGAAGTGTTATACAGAAGCTACTATATCCCGATACTGACCTATGCTTCAGAAACGTGGACAATGAAGAAAAGAGACATAAGCAGAATACAGGCAGGTGAAATGAAGTTCCTGCGAAGTAGGATCGGAGTAACAAGAAGAGACAGGGTGAGGAATGAAAAGGTCAGGGAAATGGTGAAAGAGGAGCCCTTGCAAGGTAGGATTGAGACATCAAGACTGAGGTGGTATGGACACTTAAAGAGAATGGATGAGAAGAAGATTCCCAAGAGGATACATGAGATGCAGATGCAGAAGAAACGACCAAGGGGAAGACCAAGAGATAGATGGCTGAAAGGAGTGGAGGAATGTGTCAAGAAGAGAGGCGAGGACTGGACCAGAGTGACAGCGGAGAGGTGGTGGAAAGAAAGGACTAAGTGGCGAGGCTTATGTTCCAAACAGACCCAGCCTGGGGCTGGAAACTGTACAAGATGATGATGATGATGATGATGCTAATGAACCTTAAATTTGTAGTTATTGATTAGGTAATTATTGATTTTTCAATTTATTTGTTTGCAGATAACCGGTATACCTTACATGTCTGAGATATAAGAAACCAGTTTACTTTTGAGCCCACTAGAAGGAAACAGCAACAAGCCACTTCAAGTGATGGTGGGATTATTTTTTTAAACTAATTTGTTTCATTTTTTGTTTCATATTTTATTTTATGAAATGCATGTATTAACCTGAATTTAGGTATTTATAACGGTTTATTTTATTTATTTTTAGAAACTTGGAAAGAAAAGCCTTACCGCCGTAGCAGCCGCTGAAAACACGAGACGCAGTAAAGTGCAACCATTGTTTCCAGGCAGTGAACTATTTAAAACTCAGGTAAGCCTAACATAAAATGCTATTCCATTTTACCACTACTGAAAACTCGTAGACAAAAAATTCATTACCTGTACATGACTAGGACGATGATTGCTTTCTTGATTAATGACTATGTATTGGCAACCGGTACAAGACCATATTGGTTGTTTACCGGGAAAGTACAAGGCCATATTGGATTTTTTAAAAACAAAAAATTTAATTTAACTGACATGTCGTTCCCTATAATAATAATAATAATAATAATTATTATTATTATTATTATTATTATATAATATTAATAATAATATTAATATCGTATGGCCTCGGGTGCCGGGTGCAAGCTTTGTTATTTGACACACAGAGGGTAGCTTGCATGTCGAATTTAGTTGTTCCTTGACTATGAAAGTCAAGGAGGTTATATGTTAGATATCTAATCTCCTTAAACTCTATAGCGCTTTCTAGTAGTAAAATGAGGAACTTTGTACCCTATGAACTCAACGAATATTCACAGGTTTGAACATGATAATCTGAACAAAATGACATGACATTATTATTTTTTGTTTATGTATTGGTTAAAGGGGAATGTAAATGACTGCAGCTTTATAAAAAGAAAATAGGTACATGGGTTACTGTTAGTGCCGACATACAGTTTATTATAATTTTTATGGTGTTTTGATATATTAATGCCAATTAACGTTAAAGTTTAATTTACAAGTATTGATTGATTGATTGATTGATTGAGTGAGTGATTGGTTATTTTGTTTGCTTTTAGGTGTCATCATGCGCCATTAACGTAATGAACAGACAGTGAACAAGCATACATTGTGCTTTAAAGTACTCTGTGCAACGTTAATAACTTACAATAAGAAAAAGTTTTATTATAACACATGGCGTTAGTACCAAATACAACAAGTGAGCAAGTTGATTTACCACGTGGGTTAAATTTAAAATCAGAACATGATCGTTGGTGAACATTTGAATCCTGGCATGTAGGCTTTTTGTCGACACATAAACTTGCAAAAGCCGGGTTTTTTACTTGAACCGAGAAGATGTGGTGCGCTGTGTGTTTTGTCGTATTGAACTTTGACACTGGGAAGAAGGGGATGATCCCTTTAGAGACCATTTGCGATGGTCTCCTTGATGTCCTTACATGCTTGGAAAACAAGTGGGTAACATATCCGTGTATTCATTTTACCGAACCACAAGACCATTGGCCGCTACTTACGTTGCTGAATCACAAATAAATAATAATAATATCAATAATAATGATGTATTACCAGCCAACAACGGTAGTGTTGATATATGTGGTCCATATGCCATAGACAGTGTTGAATTGGCATATGCTTTTGAAAAATTGAGTGTTTGCAAGACTAAAGCACTAGCACACGCAGAGTACAGCTCTGTTGAAAAACGTTTAGAATCTTATAAAAATGTTTGGCCATTAATATTAAAACACCTTACAAAACAGCTAAGTGAAGCTAGATTTTTTAATACTGGTGAAGGGGATAAAACAATATGTTTTTATTGTGGATTCGTCTTATTGGATTGGCAAATGACTGATGACCCTTTTGTGCAACACGCTCGTTGGTTACCTAACTGTAAATACATGGTGTTGCTTAAAGGTCAGGAATTTGTGAACACTATTCGTAAAAAAAAAAGTGATTGCAGCACAAGACATAAAAGTGCCTTTAGAGTTAGAACATGCGAAGCAAATACATGAGGCTGAAAAAAAAGACTTGTCTCACGAACAGATACAAAAGTGTGACCAACAATTATGTAAAATTTGTTATCAAGATGAACTAGGTGTTGTATTTTTGCCTTGTGTACACATGATAGCCTGTGTCAAGTGTGCATTAGAATTCAACACTTGTGCTATATGCAGAAAAGTAGTAGCTGCTACAGTTTGGGCATTTCTTGCATAAATAGTAAAATTGATTAGCCATGCATAGTGCAAAATCCCTAATTGCACAATATTATTAAAGCTGTTTTAGAGTGTAATAGATATTCTTTTCTTTTGTTTATAGACTACTAGAATGCATGTTTTGAATGCTGTGGGTCAAGCATGTGGCTTAGAGACAAAGAAGCTCAGCGAATTGCCAACGCATATTCCATTCCGCATTATCAATATTCGGAAATTGAAAACAGCATATGGTGATCGTGTACTTTGTGTATGTGAAAACTTTGAGACATTTCTGCCTACACGGTTTAATGATATGTCGGAGAGTGTTTTTGATGAAGTTAATAATGCTGTACAACCTGTACACTTAATTTATGAAGGTTTAAAAAACAATAGGTGCATGGTTCGTTTTAATTAAATAAATAAAAAATGTCAAATAATAATGGAAGATATAAGTCATGACAATGGATTGAAAGAAAAATATGTGTATAGAATAATAATGTTTTAGTGTTTAGTATTGTCTTAAAAATATTATCATGAAACCAAAAAATGTATATATAGTTTGTAAATAAATGAAAATAATGGTAGAATGTTGTTTTATTTTCTATAGAAGTCAGAATATTTAACATTGCAGAGTATACATGATTATGACAATAAAAAGCACACTTAATACAAGTCTTTGCCTTTACGATAGTGTGTTATTGTTTTAAAAACAAAGCTTGTTGTAGATCTTTTTTCTTCCACGGTGAACAAGAGGCATGAAAACGTTTTTGTCTTGATTTGGATCATTAACACTATCATAATCATAAGCAGCATGAACTATATCACTATTATTATAATCACTATAATTATCCTCAACATTATCCTCAACATTACTAAAACCAGTTAAATATTCCTGTTCCTCTTCCTGTTCCTCTTCCTCTTCCTCTTCCTCTTCCTCATGTAGAGTCTGCGTGGCTTTTGATAATGTTAAGGGTTTTTTGAACATTGAATTATTTTCAATAGTAGTATTGTTTTGTAGCACTTGCTTTTTAACATTTTCATGATTTTCTGTTGACAGCAACAGTGTTTCATGCAGTACACTACAATGATGATCACTGACACTTAAAACCTCACTATTTTTACTTTTTTTAGCTCACTGCGACATTGTTTTGAACGTTGTTTTGAACAATGCCAAATAACAGTTCCATTTGTATTGGTTCGTTTCACAATATATGAATATCCTTTATAGAATGCATGAGGCT
Organism: Meconema thalassinum; assembly: GCA_946902985.2. Lineage (NCBI taxonomy): Eukaryota > Metazoa > Arthropoda > Insecta > Orthoptera > Tettigoniidae > Meconema > Meconema thalassinum. Next base: position 936,812,735 of record OX336390.1, read on the forward strand.
TACCAAACCTAGTCACAGATACTTCCATATCAACTGTCAAGCATAGACTAAGCTCTAGTAAAGAAAACTTGGTAATAAGAACAATAGTTTAATGTGCGAGCATATATGGGTGCAAATGTGGGAGCAAAAAAGTGGGAGCAAAAAGAGGGAGCTAAAATTGGGAGCAAAAGGTGGGAGCAAAAATTGAGAGCAAAAAGTGGGAGCAAAAACGTAGGAGCAAGTATGGGAGCAAATGGGAAAGCAAAAGTGGGAGCAAGTATGGGAGCATATGAGGTGCCTAGAATCTAAACACTCCAGATCCATTCCTTCACTTTTTTGTCAAAGTGGCAAAAACTGCCACAAACGAACCAGTACCCAAAAGGAAATACTTCTTTCACTAAAAAATTAATTAATCCTTTTTAAAAACAGTGACGAAGTATGAAACTGATCCCCGAGACAGTTATGCATTTATTTAGAAAAATATAAAGCAATAATTCGGATTTGTCGGGTTTTGTTACTAAGATTTGGATTTGGCAGGTTTTGATACCAAAGACCCCTAATAAATTTGAAGTTGCGAAGAGATTGTAGAAACTGCTTAAGCTTTACTAAGAAATTAATATTTTGAATGGAAGTTAACTAAATTTGGGTTATCAAATACCAAATCGTGAGTATCATTTTTGTGTTTTATTAGCGCAAAGATTATTGGCTAGTAAGAATAAACAGAAAAAGAATAAAACTAATATTACCCATTCAAGATTCGATTGTCACTGAGTGTGGCTGTGCCAGCGTTTATGTTTATTGTAGCACGTGCCCTGAGGTGCGAAGCGGAGGACACAGCAATGACAGAGTGCAGTCTGCACATAGGTCAAGCTGCATTGCATCAGATAAGAGTCATTGGAGCTCATATCACCATGGACAGTTAAACGATGACTGAAGGTATGGGAGCTGAGTCATATCCGACTTGCGTAACAGTACACAAAAATAGTTCCCATCTCCACCGCCGGCAATCAATTCGTGAAAGGGTAATAATACTGTACAGTACTGAATAATAATTATAAGGGGAAACGTCAAATAAAATTCATGTTCAATTCATATGGTTCAGGTTCTTAGAGAAAAAACTATCGTCATTCAACTATTAAATCACATTCTTTATTGTAAGTTCTAGCTACACAATATCTGTTTCTACCTCATCCTCAATAGTAGTTTCACAATCTTCATCATTCCCTTCGTGTTCGCCACGACTTTCCAGATTGCAATAAAACTGCAGCTCTTCATTTTCCCTCCATCTTTCACTTCTTGTGCCTGAAGGACAACCCCTCTGTTATGTATTCTGGCTGTACGTGAGTCATATCAAAATCAGGTCTCGTGACACGTTTATGTTCGCAAATGTCAGTTCTGTGGAAAACTTCACCCCGGACAAAAATGTTATTGTTCTTCTAGGTTCTTTGCCAAAACTATCCAAAGCAAATTATTATTATCGGAAAGTATAACAATATAAACCATTCTAATCACGTCAGGTGGAAGTACGTTCTCTGACTAATGCTGGTAGGTCAAGAGTAAACACTTCGCAAAGCATCATGGAAGATAAGATGGCGGAACTGGGTGCTCCTATTGGCTGATGTGGATGTGGCGGGTTTTGTAACCAAAAATGGCGAAACTGTCTTTGGACTTGGCGGATATTGCAACTAAGCCTCAACTTTGACTTCGTTTTACAGTAGGATGTAGCGGGGTTTGTGACAAAATAATAGTTTTAATAAATTCAGCGCATCAAAAGCTATAAGAAACAATGCTTATCTCAATTTCCATAAAATATGGATTTGGCGGGTTTTGATTCTAGGCGCCTCATATGTGAAAGCAAAAGTGGGAGCAAAAAGTGAGAGAAAAAAGTGTGAGCAAAAAGTGTAAGCAAAAGTGTGAGCAAATATGAGAGCAAAAAAGTAGGAGCAAGTATGGGAGCAAATGTGAAAGCAAAAGTGGGAGCAAAAAGTGAGAGAAAAAAAGTGGGAGCAAAAAGTGTAATCAAAAGTGGGAGCAAATATGAGAGCAAAAAAAAGTGCGAGCAAATATGGGAGCAAAAAGTGGGAGCAAAAAAAGTAGGAACAAGTATGAGAGCAAATGTGAAAGCAAAACTGGGAGCAAGTATGGGAGCATATGTGAAAGCAAAAGTGGGAGCAAAAAGTGAGAGAAAAGAAAGTGAGAGCAAAAAGTGTAAGCAAAAGTGTGAGCAAATATGAGAGCAAAAAAGTAGGAGCAAGTATGGGATCAAATGTGAAGGCAAAAGTGGGAACAAAAAGCGAGAGAAAAAAAAGTGGGAGCAAAAAGTGTAAGCAAAAGTGCGAGCAAATATGAGAGCAAAAAAAATGTGAGAGCAAATATGGGAGCAAAAAGTGGGAGCAAATATGGGGGCAAAAGTGGGAGAAACAATTGGTAGCACATGGTGGAAGCCAATGTGGGAGCAAATATGAGTGTAAAAGTGAGGGGAGATATGGAAGCAAAAGTGAGAACTAACAGTAGGAGCAAATTGTGGGAGCAAAAATAGGAGCAAAAAGTGGGAGCACAGAGTGGAGCAAATGTGGGAGCAAATATAAATGCAAAAGTGGGGGCAAATATGGAAGGAAAAGTGATAGCAAATATGTGAGCGAAAGTGGGAGCACAAAGTGGGAGCAATAAGTGGGAGCAAAAGTGGGAGCAAAAAGTGGGAGCAAAAAGTGGGAGGAAAAGGTGAACAAAAAAGTGGGAGCAAAAAGTGGGAGTAAATATGGGAACAAAAGTGTGAGCAAATATGCGAGCAAAAGAGGGAGCAAAAAGTGGGAGCAAAAGTGGGAGCAAAAGTGGTAGCAAATATGGGAGCAAAAATGGGAGCAAAAGTGGGACAAAAAGTGGGAGCAAGAAGTGGGAGCCAAAATTGGGAGCAAATGTCGGAGCAAAAAGTGGGAGCATGACATATGACATGTTCTACAAGTTTAGACTTGCTTTGAGACTGGCTATGACTTCACGGAGCAATGGCGGGGGGACATAACGGTTTACTTAACAAAAACATTTACCTTTTTCGACCACCATTCATCTGTGACATCATAGCCAATATCAAAGAAAGTCTAAACTTGTAGAACATGTCATGTGTCATGCTCCCACAATTTTCTCCCACATTTGCCCCCAATTTTTGATCCCACTTCTTGCTCCCACTTTTGCTCCCATATTTGCCACCACTTCTGCTCCCTCATTTTCTCCCCCTTTTGCTCCTATATATGCTCCCATATTTGCTCCCACTTCTTGCTCCTTCTTTTTTGCACACACTTTTCCTCCCACTTTTTGCTCCCACTTTTACTTTCATATTTACTACCATTTTTGCTCCTACTTTTGCTCCCACTTTTTTCTTCCACTTTTCCCCCCCACTTTTGGTCCCATATTTGCTCCCACTTTTTGCTACCACTTTTTGATCCCACTTTTGCTCACAAATTTGCTCTCAATTTTGCTTCCTTATTTGCCCCCTACTTTTACACTATTATTTGCTCCCACATTTGCTCCCACTTTTTGCTCCCATATTTGCTCGCACGATTAACTCTCTCTTTTGCTTCCATATTAACACCCCCCCCCCTCACATTTGCACTCATATTTGCTCCCACATTTGCTCCCACTTTGTGCTCCCAATTTTTGCTTCCACTTTTGGCCCCATATTTGCACCCACTTTTTGCTCCCACTTTTGCTCTCATTTTTGCTCCCACTTTTTGCCCCCTCTTTTTGCTCCCAATTTTCTCCCATATTTGCTCCGCACTGTTTGCCTCCTCTTTTGCACCCACTTTTTGCTCTCATTTTTGCTCCCTCTTGTTGCTCCCACTTTTTCCTCCCATATTTGCTCCCCACTGATTGCTTCCACATTTGCTCCCTCTTTTTTGCTCCAACTTCTGCTCCCTACTTTTGCCCGCGCTTTTTGCTCCCATATTTGCTCCCATATTTGCTCCCACTTTTTGCTCCCTCTCTTTGCCTCCACTTTTGCTCCCATATTTGCTCCCACTTTTTGCTCTCATATTTGCTCCCACTTTTTTCTCACACTTTTTGTTCCCACTTTTTGTTCTCATTATGATATGTTAAAGAACCTCATCATAGCCAGTCTCAAAGAAAGTCTAAACTTGTAGAACATGTCATGTGTCATGCTCCCACATTTTGCTCCCTCATTTGCTCCCAATTTTTGATCCCACTTCTTGCTCCCACTTTTGGCTCCCACTTTTGCTCCCATATTTGCCACCACTTCTGCTCCCTCATTTGCTCCCCCTTTTTCCTCCCTCTTTTGCTCCCATATATGCTTCCATATTTGCTCCCACTTCTTGCTCCCTCTTTTTTGCACACACCTTTCCTCTCACTTTTTGCTCCCACTTTTGCTTTCATATTTACTACCATTTTTGCTCCTACTTTTGCTCTCACTTTTGCTCCCACTTTTTGCTTCCACTTTTTGCCCCCACTTTTGGTCCCATATTTGCTCCCACTTTTTGCTACCACTTTTTGATCCCACTTTTGCTCACAAATTTGCTCTCACTTTTGCTTCCTTATTTTCCCCCCACTTTTGCACTCATATTTGCTCCCACGTTTAACTCTCTCTTTTGCTTCCATATTAACACCCCCCCCCCTCACATTTGCACTCATATTTTCACCCACATTTGCTCCCACTTTGTGCTCCCAATTTTTGCTCCCACTTTTGGCCCCATATTTGCTCTCACTTTTTGCTCCCACTTTTGCTCTCATTTTTGCTCCCACTTTTTGCCCCCTCTTTTTGCTCCCACTTTTTCCTCCCATTTTCTCCCATATTTGCTCCCCACTGTTTGCCTCCACATTTGCTCCCGCTTCTTGCTCTCATTTTTGCTCCCACTTGTTGCCCCCACTTTTTGCTTCCACTTTTTCCTCCCATTTTCTCCCATATTTGCTCCCCACTATTTGCTTCCACTTTTGCTCCACTTTTTGCTCCCAATTTTGCTTCCACTTTTTGCTCCCTCTTTTTTGCTCCAACTTTTGCTCCCACTTTTTGCCCCCCGCTTTTTGCTCTCATATTTGCTCCCTCTTTTTGCCTCCACTTTTGCTCCCATATTTGCTCCCACTTTTTGCTCTCTCATTTGCTCCCACTTTTTTCTCCCACTTTTTGTTCTCATTATGACATGTTAAAGAACCTTCCACTATTTACACCTGTGTAAAGCTAAGTTGTATAGGTTAGGAAATGTAAACAACGCTCTTAGGTTCCTACGTTCGTTGCCAGGAGCCGACTGCAGTGGCGTCTGGTAGCTAAGTTCTGGACTAGTAGTCGTTGACAGTGGCGTTCGATGTCAAAAGTAGGAACTATTTCAAAATTCAAAGTCTGCAGTCCTTAAATTAAAAAAACATAAACAAATAACACATACTATTACAGTCATCACAATTAACATCGGTTATCAGACAGATTCTGCACACACTTAAAGTACACTGGGCTACATGACCGCGTTGTCACAGCCCCTAAACTTAGGAAACAACCACCCAACCATCTCCCTTTTTGCTCCCACTTTTTACTCGCACTTTTGCTCCCACATTTTTACTCGCACTTTTTGCTCCCACTTTTTGCTGCCACTGTTGCTCCCACTTTTGCACCCATATTTGCCTCCTATTTTGCTCCCACTTTTTGCTCACAATTTCTGCTCCCACTTTTCGCGTCCATATTTGCTCAAACTTTTGCTCCCACTTTTTGCTCCCACTTCATTCTCCCTCTTTTTGCTCACACTTTTTGCCTCCATATTTACTCCCTCTTTTGCTCCCACTTTTTCTCTCACTTTTTTGCTCCCAATTATTGATCCCACTTTTTGCTCACATTTTTTGCTCTCACTTCTTGCTCCCATATTTGCTGCCACTTTGGTACCTGTTTTTGCTCCCACTTTTTTCTCCCACATTTTGCTCCTACTTTTTGCTGCCACTGTTGCTCCCACTTTTTGCTCCCACTTTTCGCTTCCACATTTGCACCCATATATGCTCCCACATGAAACTATTGTTCTTATTAGCAAGTTGTCTTTCCTAGAACTTATTCTATGCATGACAGTTGATATGGAGGTATCAGTGGCTAGGTATGGTAAGCCTTATGCATACTATAAAGGATATTCATATATTGTGAAACGAACCAATAAAAATGGAACTGTTTCTTGGCGTTCTTCAAAACAACGTTCAAAACAATGTCGCAGTGAGCTAAAAAGTAAAAACAGTGAGGTTTTAAGTGTCAGTGATCATCAATGTTATGTACTGCATGAAATACTGTTGCTGTCAACAGAAAATCATGAAAATGCTAAAAAGCGAGTGCAAAAAACAAATTTGCTGATAAAGATAGTTCAACGATCAAAAAACCCTTAACATTAAAAAGCCACGCACTCTACATGAGGACCCTGTGGAAGAGGAACAAGAGGAATTGGATAGTTTTAGTGATGTTGATGATGATAATGGTGATTATAATGATAGTGATAAAGATCCTGATAATGCTGCTTATGATTATGATGGTGATAATGACGTTTTTATACCTATTGTTCGCCGTGGAAAAGAGATCTACAACAAGCGTTGTGTGACTTCTTTTTTAAATTAAAACGGACCATAACCCTATTGCTTTTAACACTTTCATAAATTAAGTGTACAGGTTTATAGCATTATTCACTTCATCAGAAACACTCTCCGACATGACATTAAACCGTGTAGGCAGAAATGTCTCAAAGTTCTCTCATACACAAAGTACACGATCACCATATGTTGTTTTCAATTTCCAAATCTTCATAACGCGAAATGGAATATGCGTTTACAATTCGATGAGCTTCATTGTCTCTAAGCCACATGCTTACCCCAAAGAGTTCAAAACATTCATTTTAGTAGTCTATAAAAAGAAGAGCATATCTATTACACTTTACAACAGCTTGTAATAATAATGTGAATATAGGTATTTTGCACCATGCATTGTTAATAAATTATACTATTTAAGCAAGAATGCCCTAACTGTAGCAGATACTACTTTTCTGCATATAGCACAAGTGTTAAGAGCTAATGCACACTTGACACATGCAATCAAGTGTCCACAAGGCAAAAATACAACACCTAATTCTTCTTGATAACAAATGTTACATAATTGTTGGTCACACTTTCGTATCTGTTGGTAAGACACATCTTTTTTTTCAGCCTCATGTATTTGTAGCGCGTGTTCTAGCTCTAAAGCGTGGCCTACGTTATACTCAAGGCCTGGAAATAGAGCGGAGACTCGGTGCGCCAAACTGGAAGTTCTACTTTACGCCACTAGGATCGCGGCTTGGCGCCCTAGTTGTCTACCTTTGACTATGCGTTACATGCAACTCAAGTACATTTAATACATGTTTTTTAGCACTTCTTACCTGTCTTCCTCCAGTTTCCCCCAAATGATGAATACGGCTCACTCTTGACTGTATTTCACTTCACTTTAAGAATTTTTTCTGTCAAGTGGTTTACTCCTTAAAGTCAGAAACGTTGCACTACTGCCCGTGTGGTTCACACCAATATTCTTTAAAAGCGGCCTTAAGAATTTTTGCAGCAGAACTACGGAGAGAAAATTGTCAATACACACTTCGCATTTTGTGTGCTCGGAAAACGTGCCAATTTAAATATTTGTGAAATTGGACACTAAATATTTTCGAGACATGAAATTTACGGCTGTTGTGACAAAGTGAGAAATTGTTTCCAACAGATAAATAAAAGAAGCTTTGGGATATCTTAATCCCCCTCTGTCTTGAAAATGTATTAAACTAAATGGCAGGCTTGAATTTGCTGGAGCTGATATTTTCTCTAAGCAACCTTCACAGTCTGTTCTCTCTTCTGCCACTCTTACAAGAAATTCCGCTAGAATTGCAATTGAAATGGAAGATAGAGACGCTGGCTTTTCTGAAAACAAAAATAGAGATTTTAATGCTAAAATGTCAACCATAATGTTTTATTTCAATGAATTTAATACAGGCTATATGCCCCATATTCTTACCTTGAACAGGGCTTTCAAGAATCTCCAAGACATGTGCCGGAAGCTGGGGTGTTTCTTTAGCATTGGCTGGGTTTTGCACCTTCCGCGATTTTTTAGGCTTCAGAAACTTGGTCAAGGCGCCTGTTACGACTGCATCATCCCTCAGCTCCACATTCCCACTTCTAGAAGATGTGATAATTCCTGTGCTATGCGTTGACTCGATGGCATGCAGGCATGATCTCACGTCCATCATGTCATTGTTACCTCCCTTATTTCTCAGGTGACTGAAGAGCAGTTCTACATCGTCACTTGAGAAAATGCACGTAAGCACGTAATGGAAGCCGATACTGATTAGAAATCGTATGCAGGACACGGTTGATGAAGTTGTTAGCACCAAAGCTTGATAAGTTTCCTTTGTAAGTCTCATCTTTATATCGGGATAACGTTGAATCTGTGACAGCTAGGGCAGAAATTCATTGGTCAGCCATGAAAGTCTCTCATCATTAACTTCACTGAAAATAAGCTTGTCCGTGATTCTGGAATGAAGTCCGTGTGTGGTATTGCAGATATCATGTATATCAAACCATTTTCTAAAAATTTCCAAGAATTTTGTTGTTTCGTGTAGGCTGTCCTTATCTTCAACTTTCTCTGGGCACACGACTTCCATGCTCTTAAGCCCAGCTATTGTCTCTGGAGTAAACACCAATTTGGCTCTTGCCACATTAATTTTTTCTAAATTGCTTGGATATACAACCTTCCTGCTTAATTTTCTAACTGGCTTTACTACTAGCTTTTTCTGTAAGTGGTACAGATTCTTGAGGTGATCACTAGTTATTAAATTGTCATCTACATAGAAGTCCCTACTCAGATATTGTGATCGTACATTCTTAATGATGTGACTCGGATCGAAACTAAGAAAAAGTGGCCTCTGCTCGTCTTTCGGGTGACGAATTTCATGAGTGACACATCCACCACACAGCGCCTCAAACATTGACACATTCACCTGACAGTTGTCCGTCACTATTCTGATGACCTTGAAGCCGCATTCCTCAACCGCAGTCATTGCGTCCAGTGTTATCCTAGATAAATGTTGTCCTGAGTCCACATGTAAAGTAGAACGAAACAGGTATCCTGTAGAAGGATGACAGGCCCTTGAACAGTATGCATAATAATTTATTAGCTAATTTATGTTCGATTCCAATTGCATCTTTCTCAATATCACTAATGCCGAGAAAAATGTCTAAATTCTTGTCATGCAATAGTCTAGACTTTATGGCCATTTCATCAATGATTAATGAACCTACCTTCTCATTATCGTGAGTCAGTGACTTTTCTTCAGCTGTCAACCTAGCTTTTGCAAGTGACGTGACACCTGTCTCTCCGTTCGTATACCCAATGTACGTTTTCAGTGTTCATGGATGAGGAAGTTGTAAAATATTTATATCTCTCAGTAAGCGGTAAGCCGACGGTGATTTATTAGAGAGCAATACACATAGTTTTATTGTTGTTTCATTGTATTTAAACTTTCGTTTCGTGAAATCTCGAATTTGTTCAAGTAAGAAATTAGCCTTCAAGTCCCCACGATCCGCTTCACTCTTGAGCTTCGATATTTGAACATTGAGTTTGTCCTGACGCTGCACTGAATGTAATTTTTGTTTCAATGAAAGTATCTTATGATTCAATGACTTAATTGTAGTTCTGTATACTGTATTTTTTCTTAGTGCCCTCCTTAATTTCAATTTTGTTGACTTGCAATAAGCTTGCTTGATTGTAGAACATTGCGTTCCTTCACTAACACGTGGTTGATCATGGTTTTCTTCAATTCGTTCATCACAATAGTCTTCCATAAAATTTAAATTACCTCAACATTTCCTTTTATTGTTGATATGTATGTCTCTATCGACACGTGCTCTTTTGCGCGTATTTGTATTTATTTGTGCTTGTTTATGTTCGGGGTAGTCCTCAAAAACCGTTGGAAATGCATTCGGTAAAAGCGTTCTCTTTGTAATACTTATACTAAAATCAGAATCCTTGAAATGCTTGCTAAAAATTGTAGAAGACCGTTTTGGTGTCCACAAAGACCCTGACTTTAACCCCTCACGTGAAACAGCTAGAACCCATCGTTTCTGTATGTCATTGTTCAATGGAAATTTATGAAACGAAAGTCCATTGCCTTTAACTTGACGAGATTTACAATACGGCACGCTACAGTAGACCATTTTTGACGAACACAATAATAACACTAATATTTACACATAAGTTACTCTATTAAAATCATTCAGTGATTTATATCAAAAGTATTTATCACAGATACATGTCACATTTACGCTAGTACACTGGATTAAAACTTTCTTTTCACTACGTCTTGTTCATAAAGACCACTTAGCACCCTTCTCAATATCAGTCAAACAGCAGTCTACTGCTCGTAACGAAAGCACAACTATAATACGACACGCTTCGCCAGTCAATTTTAAACTCACCTTATCTTTCTCATTCATTAGGACACCTTATTTACCGCCAAATACAGACACACTATTCACATTGTACGTAATACATACGGTACGATTAAGGGCGCCAGACAGCGAACCTAGTGGCAAAATGCGGAACAAGTTCGAACCATCGCTCGTAATGTTGTCTGGCGCCTCATTTCCAGGCCTTGTATATAACGTAGGCCACGCTCTAAAGGCACTTTTATGTCTTGTGCTGCAATTACGTTTTCTTCACGAATAGTGTTCACAAATTCCTGACCTATAAGAAACACCATGTATCTACAGTTAGGAAACCAACGAGCGTGTTCCACAAATGGGTCATCAATCATCTGCCATTCCTTTAAAGCAAATCCACAATGAAAACATATTGTTTTGCCCCCCTCACCAGTATAAAACAATCCAGCTTCACTTAGCTCTTTTGTAAGGTGTTATGGCCAAGCATGTTTATAAGATTCTAAACGTTTTTCAACAGACCAGTATTCTGTGTGTGCTAGTACTTTAGTCTTGCAAACTCTCAATTTTTCAAAAGGACATGCCAATTCAACACTGTCTATTGCATATGGACCACATATATCAACACTACCGTTGGCTGATAATACTTCATTATTATTTATTTGTGATTCAGCAAAGTAAGTAGTAGCGAATGGACTTGTGGTTCGGTAAAATGGATACACTGGTATGTTGCCCACTTCTTTTCTAAGCATGTAAGGACAACGAGGAGACCATCGCAAATGGTCTCGAAAGGGATCATCTCCTTCTTCCCAGTGTGAAAGTCCAACAATACAAAACACACATCGCACATATTCTCGGTACAAGTAATAAAACCCGCCGCAGCAAGTATATGTGCTGACAAAAAGCGTACAGGCCAAGATTCAAATGTTAACCAACGATCGTTTTCTGATTTTAAAGTTAACCCACGTGGTAAACCGATTTGCTCACATCTTGTTTCTGGTCCTAACGCCATGTGTTAAATAGAACTTTTTTATTGTAAGTTATTAACGTTGCACAAGAGCACAGAGTATTTTAAAGCATAATGTATGCTTGTTCACTGTCTGTTCACTACGTTAGTAGCGCATTACCACACCTAAAACAAACAAAATCACTCAATCAATCAATCGATCCATCAATACTTGTAAATAAAACTTTAACATTAATTGGCATTAAAAGATCAAAACACCATAACAAATATTTAAAAATAAACTGTATGTCGCCACTAACAGTAACCAATGTACTTATTTTTTTTATAAAGCTGCAGTCATTCACATCCCCCTTTAACCAATATATAAACAAAATATGAATGTCATGTCGTTTTGTCCAGATTATCTTGTGCAAACCTGTGAATAATAGTTGAGTCCATAGGGAACGACACGTCAGTTAAATTTAAATTTTTAGTTTTAAAAATCAGACATGGCCTTGTACTTTCCCAGTCAACAACCATTATGGCCTTGTATCGGTTGCCAATACACAGCCATTTAACCAAGAAAACAGTCATCGTCCCAGTCATGTACAGGTAATGCATTTCGTCTAGGGGTTTCAATAGTGGTAAAATCGCATAGCATTTTAAGTTAGGCTTACCTGAGTTATGAATAGTTCACTGCCTGGGAACAATGGTTGCACTCTGGCACGTTCTGGGTTCTCACCGACTGCTACAGCGGTAAAGATTTTCTTCCCAACTTTCTAAAAATAAATAAAATAAACCACCTTAAATACCTAAATTCAGGTTAATACATGTATTTCGTTAAAAAAATGAACAAGTTAGTTTAAAAATCTCACCTAGACTTGTCCTGGCTTGTTGCTGTTTTCTTCTAGTAGGCTCAAAAGTACAATGGTCTCTCTCTGAGATATGACAGCTATACCTGTTATCTGCAAACAAATAAATTAGAAAATCATTAATTACCTTATCAATAACTGCAAATATAAGGTTCATTAGCATTACATCATAAAAATAATCATTAATATGTACTTACCGAAAACAAAATGATTTTTCTTCCAAAGTTCAGTTCAGTTCACATTAAAGAGCTCTACAGTATACGTCTGTTTGCTAAAACAGTAAGTGCATTACTAACACAATCTTTATCAGGCAGCTTAGCATCAGAGAGAGTCTTCATTTTCTTAGCGTTTTGACCTTGAACTTTTCTATGCTTCCAGCATGTTCACACGCCTCCCCACATTCCTTAAGCTTCATAAGATTCGTGTTCCTTATACTAGTTCATTTTTTAATAAAGGACCAAACTGTTGGCCCCTTATACACCTGTAGTACTACTGTCTCAGAACCAAAATGGCGGTCACTGCTTAAACACCAGACCTGCTAGCAGTTAGAACAGTAATCTAATAGTATCAACCCTCACACATTCCTGTCTTATCAGCAGCTCTCACCAACCCGGCAAGCCACTGCGTTCAGTGTTAGTAAGCAGGACTGTGCGGTAGCATTGAAAACGTGTGTGCCTTATAACATCCAACATGTATTATTATTATTAAACATTTTCTATAATAATACTAAGCAATAGCAGGTGGTCATCCTCAATAAATGTCCACATTAACCACATACTTTCACCCTACAACACTTGACTTGACCCTGTCCAATGATCAGTTTATAAACTCTCAGGGCAATGACCTTACCGTTTTGGCTCTTTGCTTCAATGGACATCACTTGGTCGACCGAATGTTATAGGTTTTCATATCCTACAACCGTCTGCTTTGCCACAGAGCGGTCTCGCTCATCACCATTTACTAACACGTTGAAGACCCCCTTCAGGGGTTAAAAAATCTTGGCACGCTTCACGCGTTTTGGAATATTAGCCTCCATCCGTCATATGAAATATCGCAAAACCAACCGTAATAAGCCACCCCACCGTCCCGCCAAAATAGCGATTCACATCTTCCGGGCATGGTCACCGTGGACGGCAACAGGCTCGTTAAAACACATGACAGCGGTACCGTTTCTCCCAACGATCACTCTTAATTAAAATTTAAACAGGAAACAAAAATTTTCAACAAGTAGTATGGCGTTATACCCTTTGTCTTTTTTTTTTCAAAAGTAAAAAAAAAAACATTCAAAAGGGAAATGTCGCTCCAAGTCCAACGACCCCTCATACAAATCCGTAGCCTTATTGGTTCTCAAAATATTAACAAAAGATATTAAAAAGCACATGACTTATTAGTTTTCGATCTTTTGGTTAAATTGAAAGAAAATAACTCATCCCTAAATAATTATTTGAAAAGTCCGCCCTCTTACATAATCTCCAGGTGCGCAGGCGTATAAACAAAAACAAAACAGAAATGTTAATTCATACCGGCCTCGACCCCTTCGCATGTCGTTCACGTGGAAAAACTTTTAATTTCATATTAGCATTGACTCGCATACATGTCGCACACGGAAAGCGAATTTTACTAAGATAATACCATTTCATCCCTAGTAGGGGTAGGTTTTATTTTAGTGTTGAAGAGTGGTCCATAGCAAAGCCCCCGTCAGTTTGAGTACAACGACACCTCATTCGTGAATCTCCGACCACGCGTTCGGGAGATATCGGCTTGGACTCGCAAGGCGGCCATGACACTCGTTTAAACTGTCCTTACCCCACTACTCGTAGTAATTGTCTCCCAACAAAAAAATTAAACTCATATTGTAGCTTTATTTTCGGACGGCTCGAATTTCTAATCCAATTTAAAAATCGATCAGTCAAATCGTCTTTAACGTGGTAACGCCTTCAAATAGTGCCCTCAGTACCGTCCACGCTTCTAAATGGCGTGGTCTGCCATCAACCATTGATTTCAAACTGCGTAGGGATTCTAATTCATCTGAAGAAATGTCCCATAATTTGTGCAATTTCCATAAGTTACAGGAGGATATATGTTTATAATTATCTCCACGGCATGGGCTTTGATTCACTTTTTCTCCAATATTTTTAGCCTATTTTCATTTTATGAATAAATAGGCTTAAGTGATCACCGTTCGCCCGTGCTTGCGAATGTGTGTGGGTATATGTATGTGTGTTTGTGTGCCTCCTCTAAAAACTTCTAAACGGCTGGAGCGATTTCAATGAAACTTGGTAAGGTAATAGCACATTTTTGGCCGACCCCAACCGTGCCCTTCAAATCTTTTATTGAGTCTCAACAATCCAACATGGCGGCTGTGCGAAATATTTCACCAGCATTCAATATCTCCGAAACGGTTACCGATATCATCCTGAAATTTTGTACGCTGATAAAGGGCACTACTAGAAGTTCACCTATGAGACTTTCAAAATCCAAAAACTACAAAACCAACATGGCGGCCAAGCGAATTTGAGACTTTTAAATTGACGTTTCTCGCGATTTAACCATCCAAACGCAATGAAGCTTGGTACAGCAAATGTTAATACACATCGTAATGCACTAAGATCTACTTTAGTTAAATTGTTTACATAACCTCAAGATAGCGGCTGTGCGAAATATTTCACCGGCATTCAATATCTCCGAAACTATTGCTAATATCACCCTGAAATTTTGTAAGATGAAATGGGGAACTAGTACAAGTTTATCTATGTAACTTTCAAAACCCTGTAAAGTACAAAACGAACATGGTAGCCAAGCGAATTTGAAATATTTTAATAGACTTTTCTCGCTATTTAACCATCTGAGCGCAGTGAAATATGGTAGAGTAAATGTTTATACATATTGTAATGCACTGGCATCTAATTTAGTTCAATTGTTTACATGACCTCAAGATGCGGCTGTGCGAAATTTTAAAATGAAGTGTCCACATCTTGTGTCGTAATCATGTGATCGAAATGAAAGTTTGAACAATGAACCTACGCAACAATTTTCATTTAATGGTACATAACTCTGTGGCCTATACTTATAACAATCCAAAATGGCGACCATCCGACAGATTTAGACGTTTTTCAATAACTACGAATCTTTTACAGCAATCAAACTGAGTTTTTTAAATATTCATAGAGGTATATTCCATTACGCCATTGAGATGAATTCTGCCCTCCCCATCCACGGGGGCCTTCCAAATCGAAGTATGTCGTGTCCGTCAGTCATGTCGGCCCTATTAGTCGGCTCCTGTGACAGGCAGAGCATACCGTGGGTGTATTCTAACCCACACCCACACGGGGTTTGATGGGAAAAAGTTGGGAGTATAACAAAAAGGTGGTAATGGTATTCATAGACATAGAAAAGGCCTATGACTCAGTAAACTGTGTACCGTAATGCTTAAGTTTCTTCAAAATATTATTACCGTTAATGTGCTCTTATATGGATATGAGCTTGGAAATATTCATCTCTTCAAAAGTTTTCTAAACTGTCCCATGATAAAATATAGCGACTCTGGAAACTGACCACAGGACCGGTTTGTACACCGACGAGTTAGCCAGTTAACCGAGCCGGTCAATGAGAACATTAGCAGTCACATTGGAGACTGGCGACAAGACTGCGTAGTTTGAGAACAAAGACGGAATTATGATCCGCGGAGATAATCGAGGACTCCCGAAGCGAGCCGAACCCCCGCACGCGCCGTAAGTGTGTCTCGAGTATGGTAGGGGTAGACTCGAGGGATACGCGTGTCGCACAGCCAAAGAGAAGCGATCTTACTCAGATAATAGCAAGCAATGTAATGAGCATAGCTAATTACCAGCATGATTTTTACACATCGTAATATCATGGAAGATATTAAATAATAAATAAGAACTACGGTATTTAATAACATTGCGGCTAATTATTTTTTAATTAAGGATTATTACTATCATCGATATTAAGCAACCAATCAGATCCATATTCTGAAAAGGACGCTTACTTGAGCATTGACGAGGGGGATGAGAGAAGAGAATCGAGGCTCTTAATACTTACGACTTCATGGGAGAAGGACGTCTCAACGAAATACTCAACAATATCACAAGCTGATAGAGACTACGATATTTCTGAAGAAGAATATTAGCAAACGAAGGCACTTAGTTTGTGCAAACATATATCAAGTCGACATACAACGATATTTAAAAGTGTATTGAAATTAATCTACATTTTTAACCATGTCGAAATTACTGAAGTTGAGGGAGGAATATTCGGCTGAATCTACAGGAGTTATGATGACCGACTAAGATATTATGGGAACAGAACTATGACGACAACGAGAGTATTCGAAATAACATAACATCAATCTCGTGGGGGAGATTAACATCTCATCTCTCCCATGTAAATTATTCTACATTTCATTTCACCTACTAAAATGACGAATAGATACATGTATATCAGAACTTTGGCGAAAGAAGACAGAAGAATTCACGAACGAGGGTGGCTAGGGTTATCCCAGCGCCATCAAGCGAGAAAGGGTATCCAATCTCACACAAGAAGATTCACCAGCAGAAAGGACGGCCACACGAAGATGATGGAATTTGAATCCCGTACCTGACCGCATGGGGACTTCTGTAGGAGACCGTAGGAGCCCACACGACATCATGCAGTCTCGCGCTATTAGAAACAATCCGTTTCTGAAGGATAGCGAAAAAAGCCCACTTCTAGTCATCTATAACCCAACACAAGTTAGTCTAAGGACCAACGATATATCCCATCTTGTAGAGTATTGTAGAAACTGTTAAGAATATCCGACAACTGTTTATTAATGCCATTTTACTACGGTACGTTTAAATAATATTGTTATAGTTTTCGATGTTATATTTTCATAACTACGTCATGCGGATGTTTATTCACGATTTTCGTCGATTTTTGACTTTTTAGAATTTGATTTAAATTTTTGGAATTTTGCGACTTTCGAAATTTAAATGAGGATATTTTACAGTTTAGTTCAGAATATTTGTATGGTCAAGTTTAAATGTGTTTAGATCACATTTTATCAGTTTTTGTATTGTTGGATATCGTTTCTTTTTTACAACGATGATAATAATAATGGAAATTTGTTCCAAGAATGTTATACAGAAGTATATTTTAGAGAATGCGATTCTTAAAGATCTTATGTAGAGATTCATGTAAAGTCACGATCTGATAACTTATTAGACAGATTTGGTTATAAATATTTGGTGACTAACAAACATAAAGTATATAAGTTTATGAGAAATATTAAAGAAAGAATTTGTAAAAGAATGTAATGTGAAGTTAGTAAATACGAATTATAGCGTATTTTTGAAGTAATAAGCATTTGAAGAAAGAATTTAAAGGAAATATCACAGCTAATTGGAAGCTTTAAGGAAATGTGAGTGATAAAAAAAAAATGTTATTAGAAGACTAGTATTTTATTGTATTACCTGTTAAATTAATTCATCGTTAGAACCAGTATTTTTATTAAATATTTTTATTAAGGATGTTGAAACTACGAAAGGAATTTGTTGACGTGAAGTTAGTTCCGAATAATATGTTTTTGAAAGAAACTGCGAAGCATCTCTAAGAGAGAGATTTATTTATTCCCGTAGCAGACGGAGGTATTTGTTGTGTGACAATGAGCATTGTGAAGCCATTGGTCAATTGTTGAAGGAATGTCTGTAGTGACAGACTTGCGCATATTTTGATGTTGAAATAGGATATTATATGAAGAAGCAGTATTGTTGATGTTTATTAATATTTGAAGTTATTGCAATAGTTTCATAGAGTTGAAACTCCTTGAAAGCATTAGGACAGCGGATCCTAGATGAAGTTGAATCTGAAAGGAATTTTAGGATCAATGAATCTTTGTTGAAACTGGGGGTAAACTGAGCTCTATTTAAATGGTTCTTAATCAGATATTGAATTTACGGTAATTATTCTACGAAATGGAAGATCATATTTTTATTAAGTATTTTTATTTTGATGACAGACCAGTTGTAGGAGGTCTATACACTATATCTTTACTTAATTGTATGGATTATAGAATCCCGAATTGTAACAGTTTCACAAATAAGACATAGTATGGTGAATGATAATTTTCTAAATTCCGTTGAAATGTAGTGAAGAAATAGGAAGAGAATTTATGTCTAGATTGTCTGAGAAGAAGGCAGTTGGCCCGTTGTATATATTCTATTTTTTAAATTGAGTAGCTGCTGAATTACAGCGTTAATATTTGTGTTGTATATAAATAATATTTAGAATTTAAAGAAAGGTTCATAGTTACATTTACGAATATTAATATGTTTAATTTGTAGTTTAAATGTGAGTAGAGAATTTTTATCGCTTCTATGAGAAGGATTTATGTGATAGGAGACGGGAGATAAATTGTATAGAGTAACGAATATTTTCTGTAATGATGGAGATCTACGTCAGGGGTAGATTCATTTCATTTGGGGATATTTCTTTTAAACTTTATAACATTTTATCTTGTTATAACACTCCCGTTACCTAGGACACAGCAGTTGTGTGCTGCGATTTATTTCATTATTTTATTTGAGCTTATAAAAGCGTTTAGAAATAATTTAATAGTTTCTAGAAGAAACAAACATGTATTGGATGTAACGGTAGTAATGACATTTCGTCACATAATTTAATTGAACGTTATTAACGCTTATAATCAATGCTAGTGTTAGGAAACGTGTATTTGTTAATGTCAATAAATATGACAGGCACGTTTTTACGATTCCCTGATCTTTTATAGAAATTTGGCATTGTCTTTGTAGTTAAATGGTAGTGGAATGTGCTGTAGGGTGGAAGTTCCCGAGGGGCCTGATCCGCATCCTTACGCCCGAGATTTTCATAGATTCTCGCCTTTCCTGAGTAGATAGAGAATCCTACTCTTCTGTAGTTAGTTACTATAGCACATTCAGTTTGATAAAATCCTGTTCCTTATTCTGAGTGTTTTCGCCAAGTAGCACTGTGTTTCTTTTAGCCGGGGCTTCAAGATGCTACAGTCCATTTTTTCATCCTTGGATTTTGGTGGATCATCCAGATATAAGGGTACAGTACCAATAGATTTGTTCCAAAGATTACTGTAGCCTAATTACGTTTGACGTTTCAAAGTAATAGGTTTATTGCTTTCAAAATTTGCCTGGTGATGCTTAATTCACACAGTATGAAAATGACAAATTATTCAACTATCTATGAAAAGCTCCCATACCTAATATATATATATATATATATATATATATACATACAGGGTGTATCTTAATTACACCGACAAAAAAACAGGGACGCTCTGCGTGTTATGTAAAAGACGATGCCGCAATCGGATTGGCGCAGAAACTTTTCCCTCCGAGAAAATGAGGTTACTTTGTTACTTCCGGCCGCGCGATTCAAATCTACGAACTCGCCGTATTTGCTGAGCCAGGCAGCAAGCCGCTGGCCACTGCTGTGCTTCAGGCAAGGGAAGGGAGTATGATAGAAGGAGACAGAGATATGCTGGCGGGCATGCGGCAAGCCGAGGCGATCGAGGAGACTTGCGCATGCCCGCCAGCATATCTCTGTCACCTTCTATCACACTCCCTTTCCTTGCTTGAAGCACAGCGGTGGCCAGCGGCTTGCTCTCTAGCTCAGCAAATACGGCAAGTTCGTAGATTTGAATCGCGCGCCCGGAAGTAACAAAGTAACCTCATTTTCTCGGAGGGAAAAAGTTTCTCCGCCAATCCGATTGCGGCATCGTCTTTTACATAACACGCAGAGCGTCCCTGATTTTTTTGTCGGTATAATTAAGATACACCCTGTATATATATATTACTATTTACCTTTCTCTTTTTCATGTCTTTTAGCCTCTTCGATTCTTTGCAATTCTTTTTGTTTAGCACCTTGTAAGTCTCTTTCTTCTCTCACTGCATCGTATTTTATATCCTGATTAGGTACTACCAGCAAGAACAATCTTTCCACTGAGACCAATACTCGAGCACTGAACAGGCTATCCCAAGGAATCTTCAGAACAAGTTTCCCTGTAGGATGGAACGCAAAGTTTTCAAACCTATACAATGATTGATTTCACCTTAAATTTATGAATAATCTATGATAGTATTTTTCAAATAAGATATCCGTCTAATTAATGGCTAAACATATTTACAGATGGCTCACAAGACAATGAAAATAGAACTGGAGCAGGAATACATTCATCTCTCTTCTCACTCTACTTCTCAGTAGGCCAAAACAAAATAAACTTTGATGCTGAGATAAGAGCAATTTCACATGCACTTCATCAGTTATTAGGCAGAAACATTGATTGTTAAAAATGTGTTATCATTACAGATTCAAGCGCAGCTATCCAAGCCGTCTCGTCAAATTACAAGCCTCAAAATAAAGAACTGAATTTTTTTTTGTATGATAAAAACCCTTCAAACACTCCACAAACAGATCTCATTTCAGTAGATCCCTTCCCATGTTGGAATAGCAGGTAATGAAGAGGCAGACAGACTAGCAAAAAAAGGTACCTCACTACAACAACCTGTCAGTCAGACTGATTTTATGTCAGCAAAAAGCATCTTGAAAAATACTATCAAAAACAGGTATGAAGAAATGGCAAAGAAAACAGCAGAAACCAAATTATGGAAGGACATTGATCAGTGGCGGCGCGTGGATAAAACATCTGGGGGTTCACTACTTTGAAAAATAACGTGGCCAAATTTAATGTTACTTGATGTTTACATAGACGTAAAATAGTGACATTGCATGACTAGAAAGGTGACTTTCCTTTGAAGACACACGATTGCAGCTCGAAGAAGTTACCAAAACTATGAGAAATGAAAGACAGAGAATATAATGTGTAATTACCTTAACCTGATCCAGTTTCGTCTAATGTTGAAGACGTTGCTGGCGTTGGTATAACAGCTGTCGTGTGTGTGTACAGGAAATCCATCCTCCTTTCCTTCCTGGCGGCGAATAAGTCAATTACCTTCTCATTAAAATCGACTAATTTACGAGTCATCTCCTTCTCGATGGACAACATAGCGAGAGCAGACAGTCTATCTCCATGCATTGTACTCCTCAGGAATGTCTTAATCCGCTTTAAAGTGGAAAAACATCTTTCTGCTTTAGAAGTAGTCATGGGGACAGTAATAATTAATTTCAAAAGTTTCATCACTTCTCCGAAAGGTTCCTTGAGATTGTTCTCTATCAAAAAAGCAAGGAAGTCAGTTGCATCTTTCATTTCTTTAAAATCACTTCTTGAATAAATCACATGCAGTTCTGTTTTCAGTTTATTTTTATCAAGAAAAGGATAGGATTCTATAACATACGTAAGATTCTCCTCTGGAAAATTATTTGGGAAGGATGGGAAGAATTGGTGGTCAAAGAAGGTGGAGGCCAGTAAGTGGTTGGAGAAGTTGAATCACTCTTTGCTGTGATTTATAATCACGTCACACACCTCCTTCGCCGCAATGTTTCTCGAGTAATAACTATTTTCGCATCTTCTTTTCCCTCTGTTGTCTTCTACATTTTCCACCACAACGATGCTGTCAACATTGTCCCTAACTTTCAAAATTGCAGTTTCGAAGGAGCTTACTGCACTTCGCACTGATACAGGGTTAGCAGAACGCTTTTTTAATTGGTTGTATAGAATGCCCACGTGAGGCATAACACTGTAAAAGAACTCTAACCAAAAAGTAAACGTTGGCTGTTGTATTTTCAGACGCAGTCCATGTGCTTGGTTCATATTAGCTGTTTGTCTGCTCGTGTCTTCGATTTTCTCCAAGCATTCCAGAATTGCATCCTTATGCTCATGCAATGTAAGAACGCATCTTGATTTAAAGTTCCATCTCGTAGCTGAGCCCTGCGGAACTCTTCTGCCCACAACCTCATCAAGAATGCCCACTCTCTGAGGCGAATGAGAAAAAAATGCTGGAATCTCTCCAATGGTGTCAAAGAACAATCGCACTTCTTTGCTGTGGCTAGCAGCCTGAGCCAGAATTAAATTCAATTGATGGGCGTTACAATGCACAAAGTAAGCAAATGGGTAGTCTTGTCTTACAATAATTGTTTGTACTCCAGAGTGTCGGCCACTCATAACATTGGCACCATCGTAACTTTGAGAGACTACTTTTTCTTTGTGCTCTCCAACTACGTGAGTGAGGACTCCTTTTATACAATCGGCTAATGAGCAGGCGTCGTTTCCTGCTGGGTTTAAGAAAGTCCAGAACCTTTCAACAGGCTTCCCATTAGCTAATACATATCGAAGTACAATGACTAACTGACACTTTGAAGACACATCAGATGTTTCATCTGCTATCAGAGAGATACTTACCGTGCTCCCTCCTTACGTCCCACCACCGCGCACCTGCGATCCAGAAATTGAACCTTTTCGCTGGTTCCGGAGAGCAACCGAGTGTTGATGTCAAAATTACCCCTCCGAGCGCAAATTTACATATGTAATTAAAGAAATACGCACTTGATTAACCATTTTACTAAGAGTTATATATTTCTATGGGGTTCACTGAACCACTGAACTTAAAGAACGCGTCGCCACTGACATTGATGCTAAATGGGATCTATAATAATTAACACCAAGAAGAGAAGCTGTAGCCTTCTTCACACTTAACACTGGCCATGACTGCCTTGCAGCTCATCTGAAACGAATCAACATCCTGAGGTCTGAAGAATGCACACTTTGTCACGAACCTGGAAGTAAAATGGATAAGGGGCACCTGCTACATTGCAACAAACTTGATGTGACTGCTAGAACTTCAGGAAACCTCACACAACTCTATCGGAACGCAATAAAGCTGATGGATTGGAATCCGGGCTAGCCATAGGAAACAACAACAACAACAATTATATTTTTCAAATCCCTTGTGGTTAATTCCAAGATCAGGAAAGAACTGCATAAGAATGAATACGACAACAGATGATGATCATGATGATGCTCATGATTCTTGTGTTATTTTAAGGGGAGAAACAGTGAGGTCATTTGCCCCATCGTAACAAAGTTAAAATTCAAATTTTGATATAAATTGTTTTGGTAGATGCTAAATAAAAACAACTTAGTATAAAAGTGTTGCTGTTGATTCAATTGGGTGACATCTTAACGTCATATAGCCCCGTGTTCATGTGAGTTTGGAATCTGTCTGACAACCTGAGTCGTTGTGGTGGCTGTAGTAGTGTGTTCATTTGTAATTGAGGCTAGGATAGGAAGGAGGAAGCCGTGGACGTAAGTTTGGAACCATCCCGGCATTTGCGTGGAGTAGGAGTGAGAAACCACTGACGGTACCGGGCACTAAAGCGAGCTTGATATCCCGGAATTTGCAGCAATTTAGACACAAAGAATGAGGTGGAACGCCCGATTCGGCGAGTAGGCTGGACATCAGGCTGGTCTGGAAAGCACTGGTTGCCATTTTAACACCACTGTAATTTTGAAGGTTGCCGGCTAGTCAAGCTCGGACAGGACGAAAGCTTGGAAGATCCGTAGCAGCACCGCAGGTGTCACTGTGAAACTTAAGCATGTTCAGTTTTCTGTGACAAATTGTTTTAAATTTTCGTATATGGTGCATCCACGTTAATTTGCTGCCAAATTGGAGCAAGTTGAAGCGAGCAATGTCAACCGCCGGCAATGCAGCATTCCGTAGATGCAATTCAGGATATGGAGCTTTCGGAGTCGTAATAAATTGACAAGGGTGGTGTTCGCTGCTGAAAAACGAAAGTCACAATCAAGCTGCAATAGCCGTTCTGCGATTCCAGAGTTGTAACATAGAGTTAACTAATCTACATACAGCAGCGGCAACTATCCCGTTTATGACAATCGCAGACAGGGTGACACATAACACCGAACCGTGTGGAGCTTACTTGAATGTATGAGAACATTGCATTGGTTAACAATAATTAGAGCCTATAATATAAACGAAGGGTGGGAAGACCAAGAACTCGTTGGATGGACATGGTCAAGTCAGACATTGCAACCAAGGGAAGGACACTTGATGAGGTCATGAAGAACAAGACGCACATGGACAGAGGAGAGTGTAAGAGGCTTGTCAACAATACCCGGGAAACTCGAACTGTAAATGGATGATGAAGATTATGAATATAGGGATTCATTCAAATAACAGCACATAGTGATTGGAGCCCATATGATGTATTTAAGCATTTTGTGAACGACTACAGTGAGAATAGGCCGGCAATTGTGACTTTGAATATGGTAGATGCTAAGAGTGGAAGTCTCAATTCCATCTGTCAGTTTCAACTTCACAACCATCCATCACGGCTCCAAAGACCAGTTTGAAAATGCATCTTCAGAGTGTGTTTTGAAAATTAAATTTAAATATTTGGAACCTTTATTTAACCAAATTATTTGTAAGGATATCCATTTTATGTTCGACCCTATTATATGTCAGAAAACTGTATCATAATGATGGTCATTATAACACTATTTTTCATTATGAAACAGTTTCTTCCACCAATCACAGCTCAAGAAACAGTTGTTTGACCAATTAGATAAGGATAACATCTCACTTGCACTGAGTTCCATGCCTTCTAATTTAAATTTCACTGCGTTGCCTAGTGTCATAGTGGAGTAATCGAAGAGGCCATGGTCAAATACAAGGCATTCCCTGCGTCCCATGCGCTCTGTTCAGTACATAAAACTGGCGAAATCTCGACAGATATTTATGAATAATTATGTTCGAACATAAACTAGTTATAATAATTATGGTCGAACATAAACAGTCGTATGCAACTCGCCTATAATGGCAATTAAGACACTCGTATGGAAATTATAAAACTCGCATACGCTCGTTTTATAAACATACCCGTGTCTTAATTATTGCCAGGCTCGTTGCATAATGTACTATTATTTTATTTCAAATTAATTTATTATTTAAGTGTAGGTACTCTAAATTAGTTTATAATTAAAATTGTCCTTAAAATCCTTACATGATCTGAGTTCAAACCGGTGTAAGCCAGGTTGGTTTCTATCCTCATTAGATAAAAATATTTTAGTACGAAAGGACCAAATATTTAAAATAATTTTGTGAAGTTACATTTTACACGAATACTTATCCATTAGATTTTATATTTTCAGCGTTCTTATTGTATTTTCAGTTTCTTTATTTCATCTTGTATATATTTTTCTTAATTTCATTTCTCAACAGTTTTATTAAATTAGTTTCTCAAGGTTTAACTCTAATTTACTGGAGAAGGTCCCATTGTAGGATCGAAACATGCACTAATTTCAATATAATTTATATTGATTGGTGGAGCATTTTAATTAATTACTTAAATGTAACCGAGTTGACACTGTGGTTTGCAGACTTTGCGGTTGTACCTGTACAGGCATTCTCTTCACTTCAATTCACATCCCACTATGCATTTGTGTAGTGTCTGGAGGCAAACTTCTGAATAGGCATATACATGTAGATCATAAGGCGCCTGGACCATCTACAATAAGCCTAATACATAAGACTGATACTCTTGACGTTTCTAGCTCGTATGCGCATTAAGCAAACGTTGCAATACTTCTATGAGACCACTAGATATTTGCCAATCTAGATGAATGATCTGTTAAAACATGGAGTTTTCACTTACACTTGAATAATACCGGTATATGATTTTCATACTTTATTTCATATTCTGGAAGTCATTACCAATTGAAATTACTGTCCATTATCTCTGGTTGGATGGTTAGTTCCTCAGTTTAGGGGCTGCGACAACACGGTCATGTAGCTCCGTGTACTTCGGGTGTGTGTGGAATCTGTCTGATAACCGGTGTTAATTGTAATGACTGTATTAGTGTGTGTTATCTGTTTTTAATTCACGAAAGGACTGCAGACATTCGATTTTTCAAGTAGTTCCAACTTTTGCTACCAAACGTCACAATCAATGGCCAACTAGTTCTGAACTTGGTTACTATATGCCCCCAGGGGCTCACATCCAGTGGGACGTGGGTTGGCGACCACGGGGCCCCAGCTGAGTCCGGCCTTACTTCCACTTACTTGTGCCGGGCTCTTCTCTGTCTTCTTTCCTGTCGACATCACTGGGTCAACTCTTGTTCTCTTCCGACCCCGATGGTATTAGGGTATCCGAGGCCTAGGGAGTCTCTTCCTTTCCCGCCTTAATTGGCCCTTGTCTCATCTTTTCTGATGCCCTCCTTCTCCGAGGGGTCAGCCTTCTTTTTCTTTTCATGTTGTCTCCTGCCTTCTGCTCAAGGCCCTCAAGGAGGCAGGGTGTATGTAGCCCCAACACTTCTGATGCACCCTGGATAATGCTACGCCCTCAGGGGCTCACGGCTGGTAAGTTCTGGAGTTGGCGACCCCGAGGGATTCCTGAGCTGGGTCCGGTTTTCCCTTTTTGTTCATTACCTGTGGGGAGGACCCACTCCTCTTTCACTTTCCTATCTGCCTTTCATGGCTCTCCTTACTTCCAAGTCCCTCAATCCGCATTCTTCGAGGGTTGAGGGAATTTATTTTCCTCCTGTCCTTTATTTGCCTTATTCTCCTTTTGTTTTCCATTTCTTCTTCTAGTATACAAGTTAGTAGTTAGTTTTAGTTATAGTTTACATTTCATTATCATCTTCACGATCACCCAAATCATTAGGGGCCGATAACCTAGATGTTAGGTCCCTTAAAACAACAATTATCATCATCATGGTTACTAGATGACACCGCAGTCGGCTCCTGGCGACGAACATTGGAAACTAAGAGCGTTGGTCCTCGGCCGTGGTTGGTCAAATCTTAACCTATAATTGGAGGGTCCAATAAATAAAATCCCTAAGTCTGTTTTTTGACAAATGGAGATAATGCATGTATCTGGACCAAAATTTCCCGCTCTTTTCAAATCTCCAATCAGTTTCAATGATAAATAACTCTAAGTCTATGTAACTTGCGTATGTATAATTCGTACTTTCTAGTAATTAAATTTAAGAAATCCCTAAGTCCAAAGAAATCACTAAGTCCACTCAATGCAGAAAAATAAATCACTAAGTCCACTCAATGCAGAAAAATAAAATCCCTAAGTCCGCTCAAGGCACCAAAAGAAATCCCTAAGTCCACCAAATCCATTGAAATAAATCCAATATTTCCCTCTTCCCATCCTAGATATTGTTTGAGTTATTAACGCGTTTCAGACTGGTTTATGACGGTTGCGCGCAAAAACAAAATGTTTGTCTGTCTGTCTGTTTGTCTGTCTGTGTACAACTTTGCTCGCGCATCACTCGAGAACGGCTGAGTGTATCAACGTAAAATTTGGTACAGATGTCCATCAGAGGCACGAAAGTAATCATTGATGTAACGCTTCTCCATACCTCTCATAAAATAGGGCCTAACCTCTTAAAATGCATGCTGAAATGGGCGTAGAAAACAAAGCTCATTTTCAACGTCTCAATGTGAGAAACAAAACTCGGGAGCCCTACGGGCCCCGAAAACCACATTTTAAGACTCCAGTCTGATGAAATGGGTGATGTGGATGAGTACGACTGACATTTGAAGCCCAAAAATTAACAGGAAAACATTATACAAACCAAAAAATCACTATGTCCAAGAGTGTATTTTGCATTTTATAAACTACATTTCACTACTAATAAGAGCTTTTAGTTATTTTAAATAATAGTTGATATGTATATTTCCATGTAACAGAAAATTGGATTACAGAAGTGAAAAATATAGATTTTGTGTAAGTTTGAAACTTTGTATTTCATTTCCTGAAAAGTTGAAAAAACGGACTTAGGGATTTTATTTATTGGACCCTCCAATTTAGCTTCACACAGGTGTAATTAGTGGAAGGTTCTTGATCATGCCATAAATCTATGGCATCTATCTTTACTTCCCCTCCGAAGGAAGGTGTACTGAGAGATTTTTAACGCTCTTAAAAATTCCGACGGCTTCGGCCGTGTTTGAACCCACGATCTTGGGCATAGACGCTCAGCATGCTACCGACTACGCCACCGAAGCCGCTGTCCATTATCTCTACTGCACTGCAAATATTTGCGCACACAGATGCATACATCGACGTCGCATTATTGTTGCCAACATGTGAGATACAAACGATTGGCAAAACGGTTGGTCTGGATAAATATTATTGATGCGTGAGTGCTCCCACTGTGCGTGACAAAACCCAGGGGTGCATATATGGTTCGGGCATACTTAGTAATTATTGGTCCAAGCAAAGTTGTAGGAAAGAATGCCCTGTGTAGAAATTGGAGTACGGGATATTAAGGTACAGTGCTATTCCTTTTCAATAATATTTGTTGCAAGATGCGGGCTACACTACCGTATACGTGGGGTTGACAATATTCTTTTTGTCACATAATTCACCCGGATAAAGGCGGACACAACTGCAATTATACTACCGTATATAAGTTGGGATCTATAAAGGGGATGATGAGTGGGTTAAAGACAGCGGAGGAGAAAACATATACAACTACAGTACCGGTACATCGTTTCTAAAATTAGTATTCATCTTTACAAAAGGTACCGGGTGAGTTAGCCTTGGTCGTTACGGCATGGTTGCTGGCAGTCGCTCACATCCAGGAGGCGAGGAGGTTCGAATCCCCCCGCCGGCAACCTTGAAGATGGTCTTCTGTGGTTTCCCATCTTCCTTCCAGGCAAATGCCGGGGTTGGTCCCTAACTATAGGCCACAGCCGCTACCTTCCCACTCCTCGTCCCTACATTCATACTTTCCTCCCCAGACAACACTCCACACGCGACGGTACTTGTAGGTCACCCCATGGGTATCCGCCTAGAAGCAGCTACAAACTGGCAAGCCGAACATGTCCTCGGACACTCCCGGCACTAAAAGACATACGCTAAAAAAAAAGAAGAATACAAAAGGTAGCCTATTTCGGATAGTTTCAGTAGTGTAGAAAAGGTTACAGGGTGTTTGGATCTCCTATAGTATTCCCAATGAGTTCACCCTACTTCAAAAGTTAGGAACCATTCCTGACGTGCGATATTTATAAATCACCGCTTCTTAGGATGAAACCCCAACCTAATATCCAACGATAACTCATTGCCCCTTTTATCGCCTGGAAATGCTCGTTGTGTTAGTAGGTTCCTGGATCTTGTGGTGAGCAATAGCCAATCTTTATTTCAGTACAGGTCAATGCACGCAATTTTAACTTTATTATTAATGTATTTAGATATTAAGTTAGGATTTATGTTCTTTGGTCATTGGCTGCAATAAATGTTTATTATTATTTTAGTAAAATCCATCTATCTCAAGAGAGCTTTGTGCCTTTCAAAGTACACGCCATCCCGTTTGGTTTACCTGCTAGCTAGAGAGCCATATTTTGTTGAAGACCTGAGACTGAACCTACTGCTGCCCGTTACACCTGGATATGAGACCCTACTGACAGAATTGAAAAGGAAGAGAGAAGACATATGGGACGACTTTTACGGCACTGACGCGATGCTTTCAACTGAATGGACAAATGCATTGTACGATTTGCGTCATATAGTCACGAGATTTTCGGTGCATGGTTTTCACTTTAAAGTATGCACCAAGAAGAGATTTCATCAGCCGGACCAGCAGTGCATCTGTTTGCTATGTGGAGAGCAGTGTGATAGGTATCACGTGATGTTGTGCAAACAAAGACGGGTCACACTTACAATGTTTTGTAGTGAAGACTAAGGCAATCTTTTTTGTTTTTTAATGTTAATTTATTAATTTGGCCATTGGCTGCAATAAAGTTCTTATTTATTATTTTAGTACAGGGGTATGGTTTACAATAACTACTACCGTACAGAATTTGGGATATCTTATTAGAGTGTTTCAAAGCATTATAACCATTATTGCTCAAGGTTGCGCGTATTAATCACTTTAATAACAGCATGTTACTACTGTACTTCAAAACCAGGTATCTAGAATCTAATTTCAAAACTCAAGACTCACCCAAATGTCCGTAAACTGTCTTAACTGGTAAATCGAACTCATCCAAAGCATTCCGTTTCATTTTCAGGTTTTTGAGAACTACGTCGCCTGAAAGGGGAAAAACAGTACGCATTAAAAACGCATTCCCTACCGTATATCTTGTATAATAGTTCGTACATAGACATTGTTTATGTATGCTGAAGTATCACAATAAAACCAATGACCATCGTTGTTTTATCGAAAATATGGGCTATTATCCAACACTAGGAGTTACGGCATTATTGATTATTTACCTCCAAATATTCCTATCTTTAGCTGAGATGGGTCTAAATTTTCAACATAATCACCTAAATATTTGTTGAGTATAAAGACAAGTAAATCCCCTAAAACCATCTTGCGGCACTGTGTATTCGATTTTCACATTCAAGTATTGCATTAAATGTCCATTTGCTGCAAGATTATTCCCATCCAACCTATTTCCCTAAAATGTAGGAGAAAGGACAATGGGATCCCACTGACACACATTTTTCTACTCCACCATGACATCACTGCCTACGAGATATACACAAGCACAGATCAGGAATTGGAAGTTTTCTCATTCAAAAAGCGACTACAAGCGCTTCAAGTGTTTACCGTCAGATGGCAGGTATTCTAGAGCTTGCTGGTAATCAGCTGATTGGCATGGAAGTCTCATCAACAGCAGTATATATTCAATGAACTGCGCACAAATGTGCATAAAGCACATTCGGTAATCAAATATTGTTTACATTGACATTTAGGTTTGCGTATTCGGTTAAAGTTATTTTCCTCTTCTTACACCATTTTATTATTATTATAACGGAATATCGCACAATGTGCATACATAAAAATCCTAGTGTTGAGTACACAGGTCCAAAAGAGTTATTGTTCTTTTGACGCATATCTCCGCGTGATAGCGTTCACACTTTTTCCCGCACAGTACACATATACAGTTTGCGTCTGGTTCATGGAACGCCCTCCTGTAGCACAGCTTGTGGTGGAATCCATGAACTGCGAAGCGTGTCATGGTATGGCGCAGTTCATAGCTTGAATCCATCCATTCTTGGTTGATCATGGCGTCAGTACGATAGAAGTCTGGCCATATATTTGCTTTCTTCTCGTACAGCTCGTGAAGCAAGGCTTGATATTGAGGTGTAGAAGGCACTGCCACTCTCAGGCGTAGTTCCTCTATGTAGAACGGCTGTCGTGTGAGTTCGTATGTTAACCGCGATGGAGTGTTTTTGGCTACACATAGAATCTTTTTGAGGTATGTCGCTTTCACACTTTCCACCAAAGCTAGATCACTCTTTGAGAGATGCTCCCAAATAATGTATATTGCGTACGTCATGATGGGAGAGATTTTGATGTGGAAAAGGGCTATGGCCGTCTCTAAGGACAGCTCACGAATACTTTTAATTTGGTTCATCGCCATGATCGCTGCAGATGCTCTTTCTCTAATGTGGTTTGTGAAAATTTTCCCATTCGTTTGCAGGGTCACGCCAAGATATTTGTAGGAGTTGACCCTAACAAGCTCCTTGTCCTGGTATTTGATGAGTGCTGCCGCAGGAGGCTTCCCTCCTCTGCGAAATGTCATCTGGACTGTTTTCTGTGCATTCAAACACAGGCTGTTCCTGTCCGCCCAGCTGATCAGTTTGTCAAACGCTTCTTGGAGCTGTTGGTACGATTGTGAAGCTAATGTCATGTCATCAGCATACATGTAAATGAAGACTTCCTTATTTGCTATGGTTTCGACAACGTCCCTTGTAGCGATATTGAAAAGCATTGGACTTAAGGGATCTCCTTGTAACACCCCAGTCGTCTGATGTATTGCCTTTTTATATGATCGAGTTCACATTTAAGTCCACAGAGTTCACACAAACAAGTATCTGTGGGGGTAAGGTCATTGAACTATAAATACTATTGGAACAACTCCTCCCATGGTAACCCTCGCTGAAAACTGCTTCCGGGTCATCGCCTCCTTGACGTGCACTACCAGGCGTAATTAGTCGCATCAAAAACCGTTATACCATTGAACTCTAGCAGGACCTTCTATACTACCGGACCCGACACTGTAATCCAAGATGGCCGCCGTAGTTGGTGGTCGGACATCAAACGCATGACGTGTGTCAGAATCCAACACAACACAAAATAACATCATGACGCGATTTTGTCTGCTGTTAATTCATTTTATGGGCTTGGGACATCTTGGTCATCAGCCCCGTGCAGTTGTGTGTGGGTTCAATTCCTCCGATTACGTGATGACTGTAGTAGTGTGTGTAGCTGTGTAAGGGACAGGCATGGGGAGGTGCTCCGGCAGTTAAAATAAGGTACCGTACTACCGAAGTTCCATCAGGAAAGGAATAAAATAAAATAATGTTGAGGCCCACAGGGGAGATCTGCCGAATATCTTGGCTGAGTGAACAGGGCAAGTTGTAAATGTTCCTGTAGGAATTTCAATCTCTTTTTAGTAAGTTACATATTATTCGGGGCCTGTTTGCCATCTCTTGATGAATGCAGACATTTGCATTTTTCTGTTGGCACAGGCTAGAGTAAAATGAGGCTTTTCACCGATGTCTCAGTCTCACTCATGGCTGTGATTATATGGAAGCTACTGAGGTATGGATGGTGCTTAGTAATGACATTCAGGGCACAGTAAGTGCCTGTGAATGTTGTGAAAGGTTCTACTCATAGGGTTAGTACTGCTGTACTGACTCAGTGAGGAAAGCAATGATAATCTGCCTCACTCCTCTTCTTGCTTAGCACGCCTCAATATAGCGCTGCCTTGGGTTTTTGTGGGTATCTACCCACATAACCTAACGGCAGTGCCTTTTGAGGATCCAACCAGCCTTCGGGCTGACTACCTAACAGACAAACTTATTATTCTTAAAAATAAATGTGACCAACCAGGTAGTGTAGTTCTTGGTTGTCACTTCTGGGGTCCAAATTTGATTCCTGACAGTCAGGAAATCTTAATTCTAGTCTGAGGGTAAGAACGGGGTACACACAGCCTAGTGAGGTAAACCGGGAAATGTTGGGTTCGATTCTCCGCTTAGCCACCCAGCAAGTGTTTTACCATGAGTTCCCACACATACTGAATATAAATGCGTAGGTAATTCCTATCATAAGGTCACGACTGCCTCCTGTAAATCCGTCAACAAGTAGGCTAGTCGTATTCATTCATTCCTATTCATGAGATTAAATGGCACTCTGTCAAACGCATGACGTGTGTCAGAATCCAACACAACACAAAATTACATCATGACGCGATTTTGTCTGCTGTTAATTCATTTTATGGGCTTGGGACATCTTGGTCATCAGCCCCGTGCAGTTGTGTGTGGGTTCAATTCCTCCGATTACGTGATGACTGTAGTAGTGTGTGTAGCTGTGTAAGGGACAGGCATGGGGAGGTGCTCCGGCAGTTAAAATAAGGTACCGTACTACCGAAGTTCCATCAGGAAAGGAATAAAATAAAATAATGTTGAGGCCCACAGGGGAGATCTGCCGAATATCTTGGCTGAGTGAACAGGGCAAGTTGTAAATGTTCCTGTAGGAATTTCAATCTCTTTTTAGTAAGTTACATATTATTCGGGGCCTGTTTGCCATCTCTTGATGAATGCAGACATTTGCATTTTTCTGTTGGCACAGGCTAGAGTAAAATGAGGCTTTTCACCGATGTCTCAGTCTCACTCATGGCTGTGATTATATGGAAGCTACTGAGGTATGGATGGTGCTTAGTAATGACATTCAGGGCACAGTAAATGCCTGTGAATGTTGTGAAAGGTTCTACTCATAGGGTTAGTACTGCTGTACTGACTCAGTGAGGAAAGCAATGATAATCTGCCTCACTCCTCTTCTTGCTTAGCACGCCTCAATATAGCGCTGCCTTGGGTTTTTGTGGGTATCTACCCACATAACCTAACGGCAGTGCCTTTTGAGGATCCAACCAGCCTTCGGGCTGACTACCTAACAGACAAACTTATTATTCTTAAAAATAAATGTGACCAACCAGGTAGTGTAGTTCTTGGTTGTCACTTCTGGGGTCCAAATTTGATTCCTGACAGTCAGGAAATCTTAATTCTAGTCTGAGGGTAAGAACGGGGTACACACAGCCTAGTGAGGTAAACCGGGAAATGTTGGGTTCGATTCTCCGCTTAGCCACCCAGCAAGTGTTTTACCATGAGTTCCCACACATACTGAATATAAATGCGTAGGTAATTCCTATCATAAGGTCACGACTGCCTCCTGTAAATCCGTCAACAAGTAGGCTAGTCGTATTCATTCATTCCTATTCATGAGATTAAATGGCACTCTGTCAAACGCATGACGTGTGTCAGAATCCAACCCAACACAAAATAACAGCATGACGTGATTTTGTCTGCTGTTAATTCATTTTATGGGCTTGGAACTTCTTGGTCATCAGCCCCGTGAAGTTGGGTGTGGATTGAATTCCCCTGACGGGAAATTAGAAAATAGGCACCAATGGCTTGTCTTTATAATAATTGGATTTGCATCCAGCCACACAACAGTTTCAAGGCATATCACCACAATTTTAGCGTAGTCTACCGCATCATTGATAATGGAACGGAAAGCCCTACCACCTCTAGAGAAAGAGCCATCTACAGGTTCACAAAGCTCCCATTTGGTCTGACGTGCAGTCCGTTTCTACTATCGGCTACAATCAGAGAACTAGCAGCTATTCACCAAGCCCAGTTTCCTATCGCCGCATCGCTCAAAGATCAAAACACCTTCATGGATGATTTCGCTTTAGGTGCAGATGACGACAACGACGTAATTGCACTGTACTACAAGCTCGTATCCCTCATGAGGCATATCCAGCTTCCACTTGCTAAATGGGCAACAAATTCATTTCAGCTAACGGGCATATGGAAGGCAGAAGGACGAAAGATCTCACACAATGCTCATGTATTGGGAATTTCCTGGCACACAGATACTGACACGTTTTCTCTCGCCCAACAGGAAGTTACAAGAAAATTGGAAACAGCGGTAGCAACTAAACGGGCTCTGTTACAGGCCACTGCTAGTATCTACGACCCCTTAGGTTTGATATCACCGGTATCTGTTGTGGGAAAAATTATCTTCCAAGATACCTGGACACGCGGAGTTGCATGGGATTACATCTTGCCTCACGACCTGGCAACTCGCTGGCGAGACTGGTTGTCCACACTACCTGACTTGCAACGCATCACCATACCAAGGAACATCAAATAAAGTTAAATCACAAATACATGTGTTCTGTGACGCGCCGGAGAGATCGTACGACGCCGTTCTGTACATATGAAACACCCATCACAAGCACGCTCAAGTCCATCTGATCTGCAGTAAGAGCCGACTTGCGCCAGTGAAGAAGGTCACACTCCTTCGACTTGAGCTCCTGGGTGCGTTAATGGGGGCAAGACTTATCCGTTACTACTGCAAGGCAACAAATTTCAATATCAGGGAGGCTATTTTTTGGAGCGACTCATCAGTTACACTAGGATGGATAAGGAATGACCCAAATCGTTGGAAAACGTTTGTCTGCAACCAGGTGACTGAGAATCAGGCATCCACAACTCCATCACAGTGGAGACACTGCCCTGGCAAGGATAAACCAGCCGACCATTTGACAAGAGGAGTAAGAGCAGATAACATGAACAAACTGACTGAATGGTGTAGCTAAACTTACTGCGAACCAACTCCTACAGGTAGTTTATTAAAACGGGATCCACACCAAGTACGTGATAAGATTGATATCCTTGAACTAACAGGCGTATAATTGGAAGAGAGAACACTGCAGACAATTTAAAAATTAGGTTATGTTCCTACGTACGGTAATCAATTTTCAGATCTTCATAGACCTTAAATTGGAATACGTTAATTATTACTATGCTTGCTCATAATAAATTACCATTACTAATAATTTATAAACCGTTAAAAAGAATAATAAACAGACCAAACTTACCCACTGATTGGCAATAGTATTGATGGCATCACAAGCGTAACAGAAGTCACCGGTATCTCTTATTTATGAAGCACTAATGCAGACATTTACTTACACGAACGTGTAATAACATTAAGCAATAATCAATAAGCACAGATAATCAAGGGAGACGATTGCTAACTGAAATTCACACCACTATCACGGTATCACATCGTAAACAAAACGACTCAACTTATAAACAAAGCATGTAGTCACCAACAGCGACAGACATCTTTCCTCTGTCCCGCCGCCAGTGTCAGGTCCGGTATTATAGAAGGTCCTGACTCTAGGTTGCAAGTCAGCTGATATGTCGTGTTTTTCATGAAAGGAGTTGGGCTTGCAAACTCTATGATAGCCATGCATGGCCATGGAGTTGACGAAGTACCTCTTTTACTTGTATCTCGCCGTACGTATACGTCACACTCGCCTCCTTGAAGTGCACTACCGGGCGTAACTAGTCGCACCAAGAACCACACTTTTCTCCCATACAGTCGGCATTCCAGTAGTATCTATAGTTCAAGGGCTAAGGGCTAAGGTACGTCTTGTTGGTGCAAAGATGGTGGTGGAAGCCATGTACTGACAGTCTCGTCAATACCATGGTCAATACATGCTTCAGTTCAAAGTTTGCCGACATCGATGTTCTATCGATCGTGGCCCCTGTGCCTGTGCCATAGAATTCCGGGCAGATTTCAGATCGCTTAATTTTTGTAGATTTTGTAATTCTTATTCCACGGCTGAGGTTGATGGAATGACGAACGAGAATCTCAGATCTTTTAAAAGGAAAGACTCTCTAGCTAGCACATAAACAAGACGAGATCTGGTTGTTTTAGATACACCCAATACTCTTTTTAAAAAATATGCTTTAACTTTCTCCAGTAGATTTTTTCTGGTAAGGTCCGGCCAGATAATTTCT
This sequence comes from Meconema thalassinum, assembly GCA_946902985.2. NCBI lineage: Eukaryota > Metazoa > Arthropoda > Insecta > Orthoptera > Tettigoniidae > Meconema > Meconema thalassinum. Next base: position 936,849,740 of record OX336390.1, read on the forward strand.
ATGCCGCAAGTTAGTACTGGTAGTATTTTCACTTTCAATAGTTTCATAGCCGTTTCAAGGCGTAATGTATGTAAGTTTCTTATATCTTTAATTGCAATTATTGCTTTGGCAGCTCTTTCTGTTTATGTTTGGTGAAGCACTTGCCACTCAGTTGCAATGTGACATCTAAATATTTAAAGTCCTTTACTATTTTAAGTGTAGAGTTATGGATAGTGATTTGTGCTCCGGAGGGTATCTTGCCCCCATTTCTAAAGACCATCATTTCTGTTTTTGTCTGATTTATGTAGAAACTGTTTTCTTGACACCATTTAGCCATAACATCAATCGCATCTTGCAATTTGTGCGGGTTACTAGAGCTAACTGCTATGTCGTCAGCGTAAGCATAAATGTGAATATCCTTTCTGTCTTGATTGATTCTTATTAATTCCTCAGTTGTAAGAATGAATAATAATGGGCTCATAGGGTCCCCCTGGAGTACACGATTAGTCTGTAGAATTGTATCTGATGTGGAAAGGTCATCCGATATTCGTATGGTGTTGTAGGCGAGTATAGATCTAATAATTTCAATCCAGATATTATCAATTCCTAAGATATTCTCCAGCTTCGATATTATTAGTCCTCTGTCCAGTAGGTCGACAGCCTTCGTGAAGTCTAGGAATACAGTATAGATTTTTTTTCTTTTCAAGTGCATCTTTGATGTTATGTAATAGTAATTTTACAGCCATTAGCGAATTCTGTTGTTTCTAAATCCGAATTGAGCATCGGGGAGTGATCTATCGATAGTGATGGGCTGCGAGTGGGCTCGCGAAGAATCGAGTCTGGAACCGTAATACTCGAGCAAGACCAACTACAATACTCAGACAAGACCAACTACAATCCTCAGACCTTAATGTAGAAAAAACATGGCGGCGATGGTTGCCCTACCAATAGCTAAGATCATGTCATCGGGCTTGTCACAGTTCGTGTAAATTATTGTTTTTACTCACCCAAGAGAATAAAAGATATCACAAGACGAGACTAGGTTCCAAAGAAATATGCATCAATAATTTAGACTTACCTGAATTAATTTATCTATATAGTGCTGGCCTCGAATTATAGGTTTCTTCGTCTTCACTCAAGGGGCAGCTACAATAGTCTCACTGTTTCTGTGGTTGAATAAGAAGCTTCTTGGCGAGTTATCACGATTTGCATTTAAGTTCAGTAATATTATAGATTAGTATTATTAGCATAAAATCAAACAGATTCTGAGGTAGGAGAGAACAAAGTACCCGGTTACTGAAGTGCTGTCCCAGCACATGCAGAGTATTTGTGTACACAATCGGAATGAGAATAGTTGCCTGAAATAACGAACCAACGCTATCGAGATACAATTCAATTAAGACCTCTCGTAGAATTGCCTAAAATCTCGGCTAAAACATCACACCGAATTAGTTGAATGAAATATGCAAAGAAGTCGTCGTGTGGATATCTGAACATAATTATGGAGATTACCACACACAAAGGACACGATAATATGTTACCATCTAACCTATTAAACATTCGCTGTTACCGTTTGGAATAGTTGTACGCTGGAAATAGTAGATTTAGTAAAGTAATGTAGGTAGGAAAGCACCATCTCCCTCTTACGGAATTATCGCGGCACACCATTTCGCAATATAAGTACATAATTGGCAAGTTACTCACAACACTTTATTACACACATCATAATAAAAAATAACTTGCAAGCTGTAAGAATCACAAAAGTATGAATAATGACGGAACACAATGAGTTCACTGTTAGGCACAGGGGAAACATCTTCCTTAACCAATAAAACAGAAGTTCACTGTAATATTTGGCGTGTATACAAGGCAGTGTAGAACATCTGCTAGACTGGTAAGGATTTATGGAGGCACATGAAGCTGAGCGTTCAAGATAACGTCAACGGTTTGGTCTTGCCGTAGATGCTCATTGCGCTTTCCCTTTACGTACGGTACTTTAGTTCGACACTACCGATACTGAAGTGTACTAAGCTATTATTATATTGTCACTAACTAGCAAATCATTGCGGTGTATATTCTTGAGACACTTCTATTAATGCTTTAGTCTTGGGTACTTCAACATCTGCAGTAAATGACACAATGCTATCGGTCGACTGAACAATCATCACACAATCGACCCAGTCTATAATAAGCGTATTATCACATATTTACACACGATTGCAGTACGTTAACGCGAACTGGATTTAACAGACATTCTGAAGACACTAAAAATTACAGATGAGGAATAGTTTATCCCAACTTTCATCAAACGAAGCTAATCATAATCAAAGCTAATATTGTATCCCAGCAACGAATGTAAACAAACAATATCTCGGGCTTCCGCATACGCCATTTTCACCTTTTCGAGACCTTAATGCAGATATCGAAAGGGTCCGACATATTGTTTGTTTACATTCGTTGCTGGGATACAATATTAGCTTTGATTAGCTTCGTTTGATGAAGTTTGGGATAAACTATCGCTCATCTGTAATTTTTAGTGTCTTCAGTATGTCTGTTAAATCCAGTTCGCGTTAACGTACTGCAATCGTGTGTAAATATGTGATAATACGCTTATTATGGACTAGTTCGTTTGTGTGATGATTGTTCAGTCGACCGATGGTATTGAGTCACTTACTGCAGATACTGAAGTACCTAAGACTATAGCATTAATAGAAGTGTCTCAAGAATATACACCGCAATGATTTGCTAGTTAGTGACAATAAAATAATAGCTTATTACAGTTCAGTAGTGTCGAACTTAAGTACGTAAAGGGAAAACGCAATGAGCATCTACGCCTAGACCAACCCGTTGACGTTGAACGTTGAACGCTTAGCAACATGTGCCTGCGTAAATCTTTACCAGTCTGGCAGATGATCTACACTGCCTTGTATACACGCCAAATAATACAGTGAACTTTTTATTGGTTAAGGAAGATGTTTCCCCTGTGTTCCGTCATTATACATACTTTTGTGATTCTTTCAGCTTGCAAGTTTTTTTTATTATGATGTGTGTAATAAAGTGAGTAACTTGCCAATTATGTACTTATATTGCGAGATGGTGTGCCGCGATATTTCCGTAAGAAGGATATGGTGCTTTCCTACCTACATTACTTTACTAAATCAACTATTTCCAGCGTACAACTATTCCAAACGGTAACAGCGAATGTTTAATAAGTTAGATGGTAACATATTGTCGTGTCCTTTGTGTGTGGTAATCTCCATAATTATGTTCAGATATCCACGCGACGACTTCTTTGCATATTTAAATCAACTAATTCGGTGTGATGTTACCCAAGATTTTAGACAATTCCACGAGATGTCTTAATTGAATTGTATTTCTATAGCGTTGGTTCGATTATTTCAGGCAACTATTCTCATTCCGATTGTGTACACAAATACTCTGCATTTCAGTTACCAGGTACTTTCTTCTCTGCTACTTCGGAATCTGTTTAATTTCTTGCTAATAATTGTATCTATAATTATTGAACTTAAATACAAATCGTGATAACTCGCCAAAAAGCTCCTTATTAAACCACAAAAAGAGCGAGACTATTGTAGCTGCCCCTTGGGTGAAGACGAAGAAACCTATAATTCGAGGCCAGCTCTATATAGATAAATTAATTCAGGTAAGTCTAAATTATTGATGCATATTTCTTCGTAACCTAGTCTCGTCTTGTGATATCTTGTATGCTCATAGGTGAGTTAAAATAATAATTTACTGGAACTGGGACAAGCCCGATGACATGATCTTAGCTTTTGGTAGGGGAACCATCGCCGCCATGTTTTTTCTACATTAAGGTCTGAGGATTGTAGTTGGCCTTGTCTTGACTCAGACCTTAATGCAGGTATCGAAAGTGTGAAAATGGCGTATGCGGAAGCCCGAGATATTGTTTGTTTACATTCGTTGCTGGGATACAATATTAGCTTTGATTATGATTAGCTTCGTTTGATGAATGTTGGGATAAACTATTGCTCATCTGTAATTTTTAGTGTCTTCAATATGTCTGTTAAATCCAGTTCGCGTTAATGTACTGCAATCGTGTGTAAATATGAGATAATACTCTTATTATGGACTGGTTCGATTGTGTGATGATTGTTCAGTCGGCCGATGGCATTGTGTCATTTACTGCAGATGTTGAAGTACCTAAGACATTAATAAGTGACTCAATAATATACACCGCAATGAGTTGCTAGTTAGTGACAATATAATAATAGCTTAGTACACTTCAGTACCGGTAGTTTCGAACTTAAGTACGTAAAGGGAAAACGCAATGAGCATCTACGACAAGACCAAACCGTTGACGTTGTCTTGAACGCTCAACTTCATGTGCCTCCGTAAATCCCTGCCAGTCTAGCAGATGTTCTACACTGCCTTGTATACACGCCAAATATTACAGTGAACTTCTGTTTTATTGGTTAAGTAAGATGTTTCCCCTGTGCCAAATAGTGAACGTATTGTGTTCCGTCATTACTCATACTTTTGTGATTCTTACAGCTTGCAAGTTATTTTTTATTACGATGTGTGTAATAAAGTGTTGTAAGTAACTTGCCAATTATGTACTTATATTGCGAGATGGTGTGCCGCGATAATTCCGTAAGAGGGAGATGGGGCTTTCCTATCTATATTACTTTACTAAATATACGCTGCCCTCTGTTCTCGTTCCCTGGGAACCCTGCTGAACTCTTTCATGTCACTACAAATGTCATAACTTGGTTGCAGAATGTGGATAATGTTGTATAATGTAAATTTTGTATATAATTCACCATACGATTAAATAAATAACTAAATCTACTAGTTTCAGCGTGCAACTATTCCAAACGGTAACAGCGAATGCTTAATAGGTTAGATGGTAACATATTATCGTGTCCTTTGTGTGTGGTTATCTCCATAATTATGTTCAGATCCACACGACGACTTCTTTGCATATTTCAATCAACTAATTCGGTGTGATGTTTTAGCCGAGATTTTAGGCAATTCTACGAGAGGTCTTAATTGAATTGTATCTCGATAGCGTTGGTTCGATTATTTCAGGCAACTATTCTCATTCCGATTGTGAACACCAATACTCTGCATGTGCTGGTACAGCACTTCAGTAACCGGATACTTTCTTCTCTTCTACTTCAGAATCTGTTTGATTTTATGCCAATAATATTAATCTATAAATCTTAAATAAAAATCGTGATAACTCGCTAAAAAGCTTCTTATTCAACCACAGAAACAGTGAGACTATTGTAGCTGCCCCTTGGATGAAGACGAAGAAACCTACAATTCGAGGCCAGCACTATATAGATAAATTAATAAGATTAAAAAATGGCGGCTCTATGCAATCAGTGACGTATAAGCAGTCGATTTTCGTGGAATACCAGACGACATCGTGTGATTATAAACCAGTGAATGATATTAAGATAGACGTAAGTAAGTAAGGCTCTAATATCGTTTTGGGAAGTCCTGTAGAATCGTAAAATAGGAGACTAATTTAATTCTTTATTGGATATCGGATACAAGTTTGGCATTGTGTCACCGCCCTCTTGGATTCCCCATATTAATTATGCCTGACGTAAGCATTCAACATGTATCAACATCCAATGAGTTAACAGATGTATGTCCATCTGTGAGAGAAAATGTGAAGATGAGTTGGCCGTCGCATGTGATGGTATATGCCAGAGATGGCACCACTTAAGCTGCACAGAACTACAGCAGGGGCAGTTCAATGCACTTAAATCATCCAACAAGAGGAAGTCAAAACTTCTATGGTTGTGCTACAAATGTGATCAGGACTTCCAACTATTCAAAGTAAGTAAGGGATTACGGGATGAATTAGAATCGATTAAAACTGACGTCAATGCAAAATTAAATAGTCTGTCTAATGAAATTCATAAGCTAAATCAGGCTACCGTAGAAGGTAGTTCTAGTGAACCAGTTCACAAAATTCAACAAAGTAAAATAAATATCCAGTGCCAATTAGGATCACAGGCACATGGGGATACTCAGGGACATCATGTAGAATCTGAAATTAATGCAAACAACAACTCCTTCATTGAGATGTTGCCGTACCGTCAGAATGAAACTGGTGATGATATGATTACTAAATTCCAAACATTAATAAGGGAAGACATACGTAAAGTTGTCAGTGAGGAATTCAAGAAAACCAAAGGATCCACCGGGAAAAATAATGAAATCACTACAACTGAAATCAAGAATGCCATAGGCTCTAACGACGGAGAGCTGGAGGACACATTATCGGAAATATGTAATGCTGAGAAATCTCACCGCACACCCGTAAAGAAGAATTATCAAAACACTAGGGAAGAGTTGGTTCAGAAAAGTAATATGTTGACCAGGAAAGGCACCAGAGCTGAAGTCAATGCTAATCGTATGACAGAAAAAATAGATTTGCCAGCAGAATCATATGCTCACTTTAGTCGAAAAGTTACGGATTCCATTGCTCCCTTTAGTCGAGAATTAACGGATGCCCATCCCTCACGAGATGAAGGATTCCCTTACAGTCCAGAACAACCATCTGACGAAACAAAATGGTCTGAGGCCGTAGGTCGACGTAGGGGCAACCTTCAGTTAATTCATACCCCAACAATCATAGGGACTAAACATAATCCTGTAGAAAAAGAAAAGGAAAGACAATATGATGAACTCCAAGCAGTATCACATCGAGCATGGCTGTACATTGGACGACTACTTCCGAGTGCGACCACTGACAAAATAGTGAGCCATCTAAAGAAGCTGCAAGTAGACGAGATATATGATTGTGAAGAACTTCAATCCAAAGGTACACTCAAATCCTTCAAAGTTGGAATCCCCATTACAGATCTCAACAAAGTTGTCATCCCTGAACTCTGGCCAACAGGATCTCTTATTAGAAGATATCGTCTTTTTCGCTCCAAATGGCAAGGAGCAAGATTTACGGATTAATCTACTAATCTGGAATGTGGAAGGATTAAAGAGCATCATCGACCTATCCCCGAGAAATATATTTGATAAACAAGACATTCTCATCTTAACTGAAACTTTTGCGACCAAGGCAATACATATTACCGGATTTTACTCAGAGCATGTCCTCGCTACCCAAGGACCAAGAGGAAGACCTATGAGAGGTATTTCCTGTTACTTCAAACCCACAATTGGAAAGTTACTAGCTGCCTACAGTGACGAGGAGACCATAATAATCAAATTAGAGAACTTAACACTCATAGGCCTTTATATAGAACCTTCAACGTCCTTAGAGGATGTCATAACAACGGTCCTGACTGCACTGACGAAAGCAAACCCTAAAACCAATGTAATCATTGCTGGTGACTTCAACTGCAGATTAGATACTGACAATATCAGGAGCAAAGAATTACTATTGTTAATGGAAGAAGAAGGATTTACCCTCGTCAATAAAAAAGATGACAAAACGTATTTCGCATACAACGGGAGTAGTAAAATAGATTTAATTTTCTTCAGAGGAGTCGGGATGAAATTATTGGACTACAAAGTTCGTTCCTCAGGAGCAGAAGCACCACTTAAGAAACATTGTCCTGTTGTGGCACGCTTCGTAATTACTGGTAATGCTAAAGTTCAGAATGAGAAATGTATCACAAAGAATATCTCCAGAAAGTTGAATGAAAGTGTGCTCCTGCAATGCACAGACAAACTCACCCACTTTAATGATAGAATAAAAGCGAACGATCTCGATTCTGCTGCTATTATGCTAGAGAATATAATTCAATCCTCAACCGCCACAAAAACAGAACGAAAATCACAAAAATGGTTTAATAAAACCTGCTACTTAGAAAGGAAAAGAGTATTGCATGCCCTTCACAAAGCAAAGGTTAGCAATAAGCAAGAATACCCAACATATAGTCACCTGAGAAAGGAATATAAGAATTTACTCAAGAAAATTCGGAATGACTTCATCGAACTCGAAACATACAGGATGGTGGAGGAAGCAAAGAAAACCCCTTACTTAGCTCTCAGACCCCGGAAAACACAAGCTGCAGGAAAAATCGATATGTCAGCCTGGGAGGAACATTTTACACTTATTCTGAACCAGAATGGATCCACAACAGCTTATCATAAGAAAGAAATCGGCCCTGACGGCTCCAATATCTGCTCGTTCACGACAGAGGAGGTCCGAAATGCTGTGTCTGTTTTGAAAAACGGAAAAGCACCCGGACCGGACGGTATCTTTAATGAGCATATTAAGACAGCAGTTACGGTATTACTCCCAGCTATTACAGACCTAATGAACCTATGCTTACAATCAGGAGACATCCCATTGTCATGGAAAACTACAATAAAGGTACTACACAAAGGAAAAGGAGATGTGTTGAACCACTTTTCAGAATTTATTGTAATTATTATTATTATCATCATGATTATTATTATTATTATTGTCATGTGTTGTGACATCTCTATATTACGCCTCGAGAGTTTAAAAGTGCGCAGTTTGTCTGTATGTATCTCTCTGTCTAACGTTGTGCAACCCCTGGCTACATACTGCCTTGTTCTCTCGTATTGGCTAGTGTTGTTGCTACCTTGCATTTTGTTGTGCAATTCGTTCTGCCATTGGCTCTGACAATATTTGACGCGAGTTTGGGGCCACTCCCAAACTACGCATTTGATTTTTCTGAGAGGCTTCTCTCCCCTCTGGGGGACAGAAGCTTAGTCAGTCTTAGACGCGCCGAGATGTAAGGCGAACGTGTGTATTCGGGCAGAGGCCCACCCTCATGGCGCAGCGGAATGTGAGTACGGCTCAATGTATTTCTATCTAACGCAATGTAATTGTTTTTGTTAAACGTTCCTTCTTTTGCTTAATTCTCTTTCCTTTTCAAGATGTTATTGTTAGTATTTTAATCCTTGAACCAGATCTCCGGGACCTTGCGTAATGTCATACGGCGGAGTTCTTTTTGTTGCTTTTGTTATGTGCCCTTCTCACAGTTTTATTATTTTGGTTAATACCTGTAAGATTCGAAAGTATTGCGTTTCTGCGTCTTGGCTTATATATATTTCCTGTCGGGCCTTAGTGCTCGTCTTTTGCGTCGGTGTCTCTTTGTACCACAAATGTTTCATTTGATTGGTAGCAATTGGACCTTTGTTTGTGGACAGTATGTGTGAGGTAACGGGACTGATGTCCAACGTCCCACTAATACGTGTCCCTTTTGTTTATAGAATATATGTGACGGTGGTTAACTGGGATTTTCTCCAGCTCCGATGTCATATTATTCTTTTTTTTATATGTCGCGTTGGTGCGGCATTATGTTGGAATATAAGCCTATTTTATTATAGCGTGCTTTCGATTTTTACCGGTCTCTTTCGTCCCAAGTCAATTGTAATGTAATGTATCTCCGTATATCTCATTTTCCTTTTGTTTTGTTTTTCTCTTTCGATTTTCGCCGTATTACATAACTTAATTATAATTCCCCTTGTCTTCTCCTTCCTCCTATCTCCGTGAGATCTCTCTCCCCTTTGTTTTACTCCCCTCACTCCTCCCCCTTCCCTCCGGTATGTTTACATAACATCATGAAAAGCTTCGCGTCTTAGCAGTTCGAAGTTTGACTTTTTGCAAGTTTGTCGTTTCTCTCTAACTTTTGTAAGTTTCGTTTTATTTTCTTTCAAGTTTGTATCTTTTCGTTAGATTCATGTTGTTGAGCGGTACTCAGGTTCTGTCGTGCTTTTCAGTTTTTTTTTTAGTTTTTAAGTCTTTATTCTTGGTTTTGGGTTTCTTTTGTATTATTGAGCTTGTATTAGCTTGCCTTTTTTCTTTGTTTTAAATAATTTGTTTATTTCGTGTACACGCTCTTTCTTTTATCCTCAATACATTTTTATATTTTAAGTAATATAGCTCCCTTGTCTTGTCATTTCTTATATTTAAGTTCCCCTTCCTTATCCTTATCCTTATCTCGATTTCGTCAATCTTGTCTTTGTGACGTAACAAAGGCACGATTAACACGGCTCTGGGATTTCTTTAATTAATTTTATGGGAATCTCGTTTTTGCACTTTTGATTATTCCATTAAGCAATTATTTGTTTGCATTTGGTTTTTTGGAAATCATCTTTTGCTCGCTCCGAAAACCTTGGGCCCAGCACCGGGTCGAGCAAGACGTCTTTTCCCCTGTCCATTTTGCGACCTTGTTGATTTTATTCTTCCACTGCTACTCTGACGCGCATTATTATTATTATTAATAGACCTTTATCGGCGCAATGGTAGCAGATCGCGTGGTTGCGTGCGAAATCGTTCCCTCCTCACCTCTCTCAAGTTATTAACCTTTTATTATTTTTCTCTTCATTTACATTGTATTAAAATTTGTTTTTCTTTGAGTTTAAGGAATTCAGTGAATTGTTTTTCCCCACCCCTGAAGAAAGGGTGAAGTTACTTTCTGTGTGAACTACGGGCATCCAGGAAACCCATCTCCAAGGAAAGGTGGTTTAGTCCCTCAAGTAAACAAGACATCCAAAAGACCCAGCTTCGAGGTGAACAGTGGCAACATATCAGTGAGTACATCGCATCGCTGGAACACGACACGTCACGGTATTGTAACCTACTTTTATGTATTTGCTTCCTCTAGTAGACATTTGTTTAGTTAACGGTGATTTTAAGGCGACAGGAAATTTTGTTTGCTTTCTCTTCCTTTTCATTTCGTCAGTGTTGTGGACGTTTTTATTTTACTTTCTGTGAAGTAGAAAATGCATTTCTCTCAAGGGTTTGAGTCCTTACCTTTGTTGTAAATAGTCGCTTTGTTAACTGTGATATTTCTCAGAACTCGCCTCACCCCTTCATACGTCTCAGTCTGGAACAGCTGCTGACAGGTTCCTTGTCATTACCGTACAGCCTAAAACCCCCCGCCCCTCTTTCTCCGAAGTTTTCCCCAATGAAGGTGGGCCCACTTATGGGAACCGTCTCTTTAAATCCTACGGTCGCCCCGACCCACCTTGAGCCTCGCGTAATTATACTAACGTTTGATGTTAGTATAGTGTTTGTTGTTTCAGTTATGAATGAATGGTCTGTTGAGCTATTATGTGTGTTATGATTGGGAGTTAAGTTTGTTTCATAATTAGGGAGGGTGATTGTTTTATTTTTGTCAGGGGATTTCAATGTAGGTTTTCATTTAAAATTGTTTATATACGGTAAGCTTGATGTTACTATATGTTCAGTATGGCAGTGTGTATTTCGTTGGGAAACCTGCTAGGTGAGGTCTTCGTCGGGATTAGGGTATGGGACCTGTCCCACGGCTTCGACGCCCACTTAGGATGTACATAGATTCTACACGATTCGTCAATCTTTAGTATGGGATGAAGTTTGTCACGATGACCTGTAGTCCGTTATTTGAGTTTCCATGGTGTTCCAACGACTCATATTAGCATTCTGATGTAATGGGGAAATTTTGATTTGTTTATGGGAAGGAGTATGTATGTAGTGTTGTTGTTGTTGGTTGTATTTTGAGATGAATGTGTGTGTCAATGAGTTTAATGAATTTTTATCAACAGTTATTTGTGGGTGGTTTCAAATTTAGTTCAATTTTGATTTTATACCCTATTTAATTTAAACTATATATATATATATTACGTACGAACTATTTATTCGTTTTTATTGGCAAACCAAATATACGATAAGTATTACTCAGAGATACCAACCATTTTAGGTCTACGGCTTCCGTGTTATGGGACATTGATGTTCGTGTGAACTACTCTGGCGTGCATTACCCAATTTTCTTATATTTGTATGGGATAGGCCATACCCTCTGTGTCTTTTTTTTTTTTAATGCGGTACCTCTGAGGTCTACGGCCCGTATATTGACGCTGTAACCATTTTATTTTTGTGGGTTGGTAATATTTATTATTGTGTTTCGAGTTTGATTGATTGTATGTCTGGTCTTGATTGGTTTTATGCGAGGTTCCAGTCTGTTCCTTTTATTTGGAAGGTATTTTGTAACGTAATTATTTGGATTTTCGTTCTCTGTCCGGGATGGCATTTTTTATTTTGACAGCTTCTTTGAGTTATTATTCCTTTTTATTTGTTAGTACCTAATGTCATTTGACGAAGGTTATTAGTACATTTTTCCCCTTTACTCCTGCTATGTATCTAGTTAGGCAGGAGACACCCGTGGCCGCCTGAGTTACACGGAGGATTTCGAAAGATGTGTTGAACTATACTTCTACCTAAGGCAATTTCCAGTACCTGCCTGCTTTTGTTGTAAGGAACCGGCCCGACCCATTGTCCGAGCTGCAGACACGACTTGCTATTGTTCGGCAGTGCCTGAGATGGTCTGTTGACTTACATTCTTTTCTTGTAGTGACAGTGATTTGTCTATTGATATAGTTGTTTACTATTTATCGTAACTTCTGTTTTACGTTTTTGTGAAATCATGTTTTTATAAATCATTTCAATCTAATATGTTTTCTCTAAGATAATGTGTATTATTTTCCTGTATCTGTCATATATTTGGAGAGTGTTTCCGGTAGCGATAGCTAGTCTCCAAGTACCTGAGAAGTGGCCGGTGTATCCTTTAGACCCTGTTCACGGCTCGTTTTCTCTTCTTTCATTTGGTCTGACGACCCTGCCTATTCATACTTTTACTTTCCAGCTGGCAGAATGAATCCACTTTCCCCCTTACGCAGCTTATGTAACCCCAAATATTTCCCCGACGCAAGCCTTATTTTGTATACAGGGTGCTCCCCTTTATATTTTTTTGTGATCATGATTTAACCTTTCTCTTTCTTTTATTATTAGAAAATTGGCTGATTTCCAGAAGGTCGCCATTAAGAAGACTTCGCTTTCTCCACGTCATCTGGCAGAGTCTAGCTCAAGATTGACCGTTTTATTATCATTATTTTCTTTTTGGTACATCCATTTTTTATATGTGTGACGTATTGACGTGCAGTAGAGGTAGGATCCGCCTTTATTTCACGCCTGTACTGATCCTTTATATGATTTGAATTTTTGTTGTTTTAATTTCATCTTAAAGTTTTTTTTTCTTTCGTACCAAAAAAAAATTTTCCTCACCAGTGAACATCTTCGTGAATACGTGTGTATGAAAATATATGTGTGTTTGAGAAAAGAGACTTGCGTTTCGTCAAGCCTTTTATGGAAGTTATGACGTTCAAAGAACTTTTAATTAAGCTGCGTCTTATGAATAAGAGAAATGTGAGAACATTTTATTATGTCTTAATTTTTCATGTGTGTATCTGGTGTACATGATGTAATCTTCTTTCCTTCACCCTGTTCAAATGTATCTAATCGAAGAATGTTATTTTATATAATTTTGTTATGAAAATGAAAAAATTCTTTTATGCCTTTGTTATGTAAAAGAATTTTTTTTGGAGAAAGCGGTGGAATTTGAACCACTTTTCAGAATTTATTGTAATTATTATTATTATCATCATGATTATTATTATTATTATTGTCATGTGTTGTGACATCTCTATATTACGCCTCGAGAGTTTAAAAGTGCGCAGTTTGTCTGTATGTATCTCTCTGTCTAACGTTGTGCAACCCCTGGCTACATACTGCCTTGTTCTCTCGTATTGGCTAGTGTTGTTGCTACCTTGCATTTTGTTGTGCAATTCGTTCTGCCATTGGCTCTGACAATATTTGACGCGAGTTTGGGGCCACTCCCAAACTACGCATTTGATTTTTCTGAGAGGCTTCTCTCCCCTCTGGGGGACAGAAGCTTAGTCAGTCTTAGACGCGCCGAGATGTAAGGCGAACGTGTGTATTCGGGCAGAGGCCCACCCTCATGGCGCAGCGGAATGTGAGTACGGCTCAATGTATTTCTATCTAACGCAATGTAATTGTTTTTGTTAAACGTTCCTTCTTTTGCTTAATTCTCTTTCCTTTTCAAGATGTTATTGTTAGTATTTTAATCCTTGAACCAGATCTCCGGGACCTTGCGTAATGTCATACGGCGGAGTTCTTTTTGTTGCTTTTGTTATGTGCCCTTCTCACAGTTTTATTATTTTGGTTAATACCTGTAAGATTCGAAAGTATTGCGTTTCTGCGTCTTGGCTTATATATATTTCCTGTCGGGCCTTAGTGCTCGTCTTTTGCGTCGGTGTCTCTTTGTACCACAAATGTTTCATTTGATTGGTAGCAATTGGACCTTTGTTTGTGGACAGTATGTGTGAGGTAACGGGACTGATGTCCAACGTCCCACTAATACGTGTCCCTTTTGTTTATAGAATATATGTGACGGTGGTTAACTGGGATTTTCTCCAGCTCCGATGTCATATTATTCTTTTTTTTATATGTCGCGTTGGTGCGGCATTATGTTGGAATATAAGCCTATTTTATTATAGCGTGCTTTCGATTTTTACCGGTCTCTTTCGTCCCAAGTCAATTGTAATGTAATGTATCTCCGTATATCTCATTTTCCTTTTGTTTTGTTTTTCTCTTTCGATTTTCGCCGTATTACATAACTTAATTATAATTCCCCTTGTCTTCTCCTTCCTCCTATCTCCGTGAGATCTCTCTCCCCTTTGTTTTACTCCCCTCACTCCTCCCCCTTCCCTCCGGTATGTTTACATAACATCATGAAAAGCTTCGCGTCTTAGCAGTTCGAAGTTTGACTTTTTGCAAGTTTGTCGTTTCTCTCTAACTTTTGTAAGTTTCGTTTTATTTTATTTCAAGTTTGTATCTTTTCGTTAGATTCATGTTGTTGAGCGGTACTCAGGTTCTGTCGTGCTTTTCAGTTTTTTTTAGTTTTTAAGTCTTTATTCTTGGTTTTGGGTTTCTTTTGTATTATTGAGCTTGTATTAGCTTGCCTTTTTTCTTTGTTTTAAATAATTTGTTTATTTCGTGTACACGCTCTTTCTTTTATCCTCAATACATTTTTATATTTTAAGTAATATAGCTCCCTTGTCTTGTCATTTCTTATATTTAAGTTCCCCTTCCTTATCCTTATCCTTATCTCGATTTCGTCAATCTTGTCTTTGTGACGTAACAAAGGCACGATTAACACGGCTCTGGGATTTCTTTAATTAATTTTATGGGAATCTCGTTTTTGCACTTTTGATTATTCCATTAAGCAATTATTTGTTTGCATTTGGTTTTTTGGAAATCATCTTTTGCTCGCTCCGAAAACCTTGGGCCCAGCACCGGGTCGAGCAAGACGTCTTTTCCCCTGTCCATTTTGCGACCTTGTTGATTTTATTCTTCCACTGCTACTCTGACGCGCATTATTATTATTATTAATAGACCTTTATCCTACAGAGGGATTGCCCTAGAAAGCAATTTATTAAAGATACTTACAAAGCTCATGATGAACAGACTCACTGAAGAAATCGACGTTAAAATACCAGAAGAGCAATTTGGTTTTAGACGAGGGAGAAACACGCTTCAGGCAATTAGAAATCTCAAAGATGACATAGAGAATACCCTTAGAACACCTCAAGGAAAATTCCATGCAGTATTTATTGATTTCTCGAAAGCCTTTGACAATCTAAGCAGGACCATCATCTCCACGAAACTAAATTCGATAGCGACAGAAAATAAAGCACTCACAATTCTGGTTCATAACATGCTAAGGAGCAATAATATAAAAATCTCCGACAACGTAACCATTTCCAGACAGATCATACAAACGAACGGCATACTTCAGGGAGATCCCCTCAGTGCCCTGCTGTTCAATGTCGCCACGCACGATATTGTTCATGCAGTCAGAGAAGTTTCAAAGGAAACGAAGATATACCTTTACGCCGACGACATGGTTTCGGGATCGCAGAACATCAGGGACCTCCAAATTGCAACCCATGCTCTGGAGAAATGGGCAGATAAGAATGAATTGCAAGTTAATACAGAGAAGACCGAGCATATGATTTTCAGGACGGGTGTACGTGTTTCCCAAGAACAGGGAATATTTTTCAAAAGTAAACCACTGAAGACTGTCAATAGCTTTAAATATCTGGGTGTAACGTTACAAACGACAATGAACTCGTTCAAAATCCACGTAAAACAAAGAGCGGCAGCAGCTACCAAGGCTATATTTGACGTCAGAGCCATTACAAGATTATCCTTGAGATCCGCCATTGCACTCTTCGATGCAAAAATTGTTCCAATCCACACGTATGGCATAGAAATAATTTGGGACAAGTTAAGCATAGGAGACCTCCGAACATTGGAACAGGTAAAGGCTAGATACTTGAAGGCTGTCCTTGGAGTATCCAAATACACGCGATCAAGATTAGTGTATGTGCTCACTCGGGAACCCTTCTTGATGGAGGATTTCAGATTCAAGTTCGCTTTGCCTACTACGACCTGCTGGAAGAGGGTTCTAGCAGAAAGAACGTTGAAAAGAAGTGAAATCTGGGAAGAATTCTACTCGAGCGAGGCTATGATCAACAGAGCATGGATGGAACCGAACCAGGACTTGCGGCACTTAGTGACCTCTATGGCTGTGCACGGTTTCCACCATAGAATGTGCAAGACAAGGACATTCCATGATCCGGACCCGGCCTGTGTCTGTGAGCTGTGTGACGGAATCTGTGAACGTTATCACGTTCTTCATTCTAGGAATAGAGGGAAACCCATCATAGATCACTGCATAGGCTGAAATTCATCTTTCCTTGCATGTTATTTGTAATTTTGCACAACTTGTGCGCAATAAAACGTTATTAAATTAATTCAGGTAAGTCTAAATTATTGATGCATATTTCTTCGGAACCTAGTCCCGTCTTGTGATATCTATTATGCTCTTAGGTGAGTAAAAATAATAATTTACACGAACTGTGACAAGCCCGATGACATGATCTTAACTATTGGTAGGGCAACCATCGCCGCCATGTTTTTTCTACATTAAGGTCTGAGGATTGTAGTTGGTCTTGACCAAGGCTTATAAACTACAGAGGTTGCCTCAATTTTCACTCACCAATCAGCGCCCACAAGGCGGATGACGTCACAAGATACCAAACGTGCCATGTGGGGAACGTAACGAAACTGTCAACATCAGCTGTTGAGTACGCAAAGAACAGTTTATTCTCATGAAATTATTGGTAAATGGGTGATAAAATAACTGAATGCAGCCTACGTACATTTTTTGTTGTGATCTTCTTGAATTTCTTGGAAATTCGCCTAGACTCGGTAGCAGTATCGTGGGTGTTAGTGACTTCCAATAACCACTTCTTATGCAAGATAGAATTGGAATGTTTCATTCTGATGAAGAAAATTGTTATCACAGCTGCCTCAACCCCACCAGACGGTACGTCAGGAACTTCTCTCTACACAAAATCTTTCTTTCTTCTTAGAACGTTCTTGCCTCATTGAAATCCGTATTTTCCGTGAAATGTGACGAATTTTGCAGAAATGTGCCGGAACTGGTTTAGCCAAGTTTATGAGGGATCGGTCATACCACCGTATGACAAGTGTTTAATCCAGGTTGATAATGCATAATCGTGTTGAGTTTGCATTCCATAGGTTAAGTTCCCAAGTTGTGGAAATTTATCTTGGAACTTGTGGGCTACATAACCTGCAACATAAGCCTTGCCATCTTCCTCACTTTGTTCCATGATATTGACAATGAAGGACTCGGGTTGCACATTGCTCCCTAAGGTTCGTTCTGGAAGCATGTTACTTGATTCAGACACTATGCCAGCTTTGTTTAGTGCTTTAGCAACTGCATATTCATCTGAATCTGGATCAGCAGCGTTTGCTTGCTTTTGAATTACTTCTGGATTTTTTTCCTAAAATAATCATCCTCAGTCTGTAAATGCAGTTAAGGGAAGAAGGATGATCGTGTAAGCCACCACGGGTTCGCAATTGTGAAAAGAGGGTTTCCAGTACATCTTGATTTAGCCTATGTGTGATAATGTACTTTGTATTATGCCTACGGGCCATATCTTGGTACAGAAGTTGAAGGGATTTTATTGAAATGATGACAGCTTTCTGGAATATTTGCAAAGAATTTTTACCAATGCAAAGAGAATTACTCATGAAATTTTCCATCTAGTCTAGGCGTATATAAGGGGGAGGGGGGGGGGGGGCTGAGGGCGCTCCAGATCCCCCCTCCCAGAAAAGCCAACTTGGTACAACATACAATGTATTTCACAGTAGTCTACTTTTAAGAAATAATTATCAATTTGTAAAAGAAATGAGTGTTTACGTTTCTGCTTTATAAATTGACAAGTAGCCCATTTAGATATTTTCCATTCATACTACATAGGCTATAATAGAAAATTCATTAAGTACTCACAATTTTCCACGATAGTCAGCCCCCCCCCCCCCTCGAAAAAAATTGTATATACGCCCCTGATAACATGTACGAAATATGACAAAAATATTAACAGCTTTAAAATCATCCTAGCAGGTCATCGAAACTTAAAGAGTAGGCCAGCTAGGCTCACTTACCATTTGGTTTTAGATTCCTTGGGAATCTTAGCTTTATATTAAGCAATTCGACCCTGTAGTCTAATTCGAAGTCTTCACTCTTAAAGTGGAGGGAACATAATTATCCTACTTGTTTGAGGGTTGCAATGATATTTTCCCTTACATGCAGCAATCCACTGATTGCGAATGCATGCGTCTTTAGGCATCGTGAAAAACGACAACTTTATAATAACTGTGACAAACTGCCACAGCATATCTTTGACCTGGCATGATTATAAACAAAAGGGCTTAAAACACGTGTTTAAACCACTGCAATCCATAGAATATAATGTGTGGGAAAGCTGACTTTCCTTGCATATCTCGCGCCTCGCGCGCTACGAGGAAACGTGTGACGTCACGTCCTTTCCCTTCCCTCCGCGATCCCCTCGCCTAAGAGCTCCATATTGAGGCAACCTCTGTAGTTTAGTTACTAGCCTTGGGTCTTGACTCGAGTCCGGAATCGAGGCTGAGGACGATGTCAGCGATATCTGTGAGCCATTTATGGAAACAACACGACGTAATAATGTCGGTACGCCCAAGGAGTAATAAGGAGAGACCCTAACGGCAAGGAAGTGAGGCCAGAAGTTACTCCTTCACATACTCTGTAGTTGAATATCTTAGGGTGGAATTCAGAGACATTTCTTGAGGACACCTTGAGGAGACCTTGGGCTTCAAGGTAACTAGAATACTATCGCTTGGGCTTGAGGAAGCCTTAAGGAAGCCATTTGCATTCAGAGAGCTTCCTTGAGGAAGCCATTTGAAGGCTCCCTTGAGCCTTCCTTAAGGAGACCTCAAGCCTTTCTTAAGGAGACCTCAAGGCTTCCTTGAGCAGAAATACTATTCAGAGACATTTCTTGAGGAAGCCTCGGGCTCAAGGACTCCTTCGCGACTGCGCACGACTTGCCGTGTGCTAAGGTAGGGGACAAGCTACCTTAAGGAATCCTTATCACAAGAAAAATGGCGTATTCTTGGCGGACGACGACTATCTAGATTATATTAAAGCATTATTTGAAGACGAATACGTACGAAGACGATATATAAGAGATTTCTAGAATCCATAGAAAATATTTTCTGAGCTGCAGTTTTTCAAAACATGTTGTGACAAACGTGATTTTGCCTTTAGTTCAGTTTGAAAGCAGAAGATGACTTCCACTTTCTCCAATATTACAGATTTTAGTTATTAGTCGACGGTTCTATGCCACGATAAACTTTCAGGTATCGGTAATAGGAACATTCGAAATAAAACCAAATAGCGGTACGACAAGTACGGTACCTAATTAAGGCACGGTAAAAGTCCCCATACTTTTGTTGGTTAGGTACGGTACTACAGTGTAGGTTAGTTTTTTTAAAGTGTAGCCTATTATTTTTTTATTTAAAGATATTCTGACTGTATTGCATTAATATTTATCACCCACAATAATTTGGCTCCCGTCCGTTGGTATTTTCCGCAGGAAAAGAGCCGTAATTTATATCATAGGCCTACCGGTACCGTATCGTATCAGACTGATATGTAGGCCTACGTGTTTATTATTAATTAGGTTATACATAAGTTACATGATTAGCCTGTTAGCTTATTTTGATGCAAGCCGTTCATACCTCCAGTACTGATACACGGCCCTAAATAACCTACAATGCCGGTAATGTAAAGTAGCCTATTAGCCCTTAGGAATACGTACGCAAGAAGCACGCATTAGATGACATCTCGTAATAATCCGGTTTCCTGGCCTCATTATTGGGTTAAAAGTGATTAGATACATACATGCACACTACTGATAGGTCTATAATACGCAATCTACTGCACAAGGCTGATTACCAAGACCCTACAATGAATTAACAACAACAATATAACACGCAAAATAGTGATCTCTGTAGGGAAAACCATTTTGCTTCTGACTGCATTAATTGGAGACACATCCCAGACAATAAATGGAGAGTACCGGTCTTTGAATTTCCTGTGAAAAATGAGTGTCTTAATAGCCTAGGTGAAAGTCATGAAACAGGCAGTTGCTATTTCATTCAGGGCTTTGAACATCATGGTCATCAACCCCAAGTACTTACCGGTAGGCTATGTGGATAATCTGTTTGATATCGAATGGGTTATTGTGTGTCTGTGTATTTGTAATTGATGATAAGAGTTAAGGAGAAGGTGGCTATTGTCTTATAGGAACCATGCCAGTATTTCCCTGGAATTGAATTGGAGAATCGCAGAAAACCACTTCTAAGATGGCTTACATGGGGATCGAACCCATCTCTTCTGTTCTTCCTCATAAGGCGCGAGTACCGTGTTTCAACCCACAGTCGAGAATTAGAAAGCCTTAGAAACTAGGTTCTGACCAAGTACATACCCCAAGATGTTCAAATTCATCTATACATTAAAATAGTATAACAGATGTTTTAGGCTAAACCGAAGGCCATGTTTCATATACCATAGGTCAATGGATCAATAAACTGCTCGGGTCCAAGCTCTGTGAACTTGTGGGGTGAGGGGAAAGAGCAGGGAAGGGTCAGGCGAGAAGAGAAGGGTCTGTCAACAGCCCGCCGTGATATCTGGTATTCCTTTCTATTCCAATACTGCTGACATAGGGCCGTAGCTCAAACCACTGTGGTATTACGAATGAGTGAGTGAGTCACCGACCAATGTATTTGGTACTGTACTATGTACAGACCGAGAAACCTCATCACTCGTCAACACCACATCTCATAGTCCGCGATGCACATTCCTCTCAGGTTCACGCAGCTTAGACCCGAGCAGTAGTTCAATGGGATATTTTTCTGGGGAAGATGACTTCAGTGCTCCACCAAAAAAGCTACCCTATTTTACAGACTAGTTACATCAAACTTCCAGTTGATAATATACATTATCTGAGAAAATGAATGGGGACTCATCTTCCTTACCACAAAAATATAACTTGCTGATTGATGACACAATAAAATTTTATTGACCATGTGTAGGCTATGCATACCAAAATGAAACCGTGTCATTAAACTCTGAATCGTACAAAAACAATACTGTAACTAGGCTCTCATCCTCTTTCTTTTTTGACTGTATGTGGTGACCTTCGGGGAGTAAGCCTATCTAGCGCATGAAAGGCTGTCTTATATTCGAGCATTTGGCAAAGCAACTTCGAACGTACAGTATGTAAGAATCCTGAACTCTCAGGAAAAATATGATAGGAGGCAGAGGAAATTCTAACAAATGGGGGCATTCAACAAATCAGAAGGTGCAACGACTGTACCCACATACCTATCAAGAGCCATGGTGGACCAATGGCAGAAGTCTATAGAAACAATAAAGGTTCCTTTTCTCTAAACATTGAGCTCATGATTCGAGAATATTCAAAACAGCTTCATCAAGTTAAGATTCAATGAATGTGCACGTAGGTCTTTGGATTCTGGGGAGCATTCACCAATTAGATGCTTAGGGGAAATGAACCTTTTAGAAATTCTATGTCTAAACGTACAAAACTCAGGACGAAGCAAAAATAATACTTTGGGATACTAAACTTTAACTCACTACTCAAGTTTGGTGAGCACAAAGAACTGACGACGATGATGCATGAACATAACATATCAATACTGGCATTGCAAGAAACACAATATCAGGACAACGATGTAATGGACACAAAAAAATATAGAATCTTTAATGGAGTTAGGTAAAAATATGCCGGTGTTTAGCATGGCGTTTGCTGTAAATAAGAATGTTATCAGCTCAGTGGTTAACTTCTGTAGTGCTTCAGAGATTACCTCTTCTAACCGCAGCAGAAACAAAGGGTATACTCTTATCAACGCACATGCACCCAGCAATAAGGACAACAGGCTCAATCCCGAGTAAGTGTCGTTGTGTTGGCAGAATTGCCAGAATGCAACATAACCTGAGGTGGCCCCGTCTCTAGGAACGTTTTTATACAAGAGTGACCGACTGAACTAATAATTTCTTGATCCTTGGTCAGGACAGTCGCTGCCAGAGCCAGGATCCGATCCTGGATTTAACACTTATGGATACGCCTTAATGTTACTACAGTGAAACCTCTCTAAAAGACCACCCCTCTTAAAGACCGATTTTTCTTGGAACCGATTTAAAACCACATAAGGTCTATGTATTTGTTACCTCTATTTAAGGACCACCCCTCTCCCCGACCAAAGACCAGGCATTTTCTCAGTCTGACCTCTTTCAAAAGACCACTTCTCGTCTGCGTTCCCATTGGAGATGGTGATGATGTAAACAATAGTTCTGTTGGCACAGAACTGCATCAGCATAGAATGTCAATAGAGGAAGTGTTATGTTGTTTGAGTCTTCAGTCTTTTGACTGGTTTGATGCAGATCTCCATGCCTTCCTGTCCTGAGCTAATCGTTTCATCTCTCCATAGCTACCACACCCTACATCCGAGGCAATCTGTTTAACATATTCTAACCTTGGTCTACTCCTACAGTTCTTGTCCTCAACCCTTCCTTCCATAACTAAGCTTGCTATTCCTGGGTGTCTTAGTATGTGTCCTACTAACCTATCGCCAGAAACATCTCTCCCCTCCCACTCATCTTAATACCTCTTCGTTTGTAACCCTATCTACCCATCTGATCTTCATCATTCTACTGTAACACCACATTTCAAATGCTTCAATTCTCCTCTTTTCTGCTGCACCAATAGTCCAAGTTTCACTTCCATAAAGTGTTATGTAACGTATAAAAAATACAAAACACGGCTCTCCTAGAAGATTTTTCAAACCCAGAACAAATTAATGGACTTTCAAACTCACTCAGAGATATTCTAGAAAGTGAAATTGTTAAAAAAAAAGTGCTAATCTGAAACAGAGATCAATTGGTGACTTTTTTAAATGACAGAGCTCAGAAAATAACTAATTGTAATTAATTTGTACTAAATGTGAACCAATGCAGATAAATTGTAATCAAGTAAGTGTTCCAACTGTACTTTATTAATATGCAGTATAATATTATTTTTATGCCTACCCCTGTTAAGAGACCACCCCTCTAAAAGACCAGTTTTCCATGAAACCGTCACTGGTCTCTTAATAGAGGTTTCACTGTATTATCTTATTGTTAGTTTCATTTATAGTAAGTTGTTTTCTTAATTAGGCATCTGTCTCAACATTTTTAAATAATCAATATTTAAATTTAACTTGTTTCAAGGAGAAGTTTTTCTCAATGTTCTGCCTCCTAACCAATAACCATCTGTAAGTTACATGAATAAAAATACTCTGTATCTCAATCTCGTTTTTCTATCAACATGCTACAAAAAAGGCTAGGGCCTTAATCAGTCACAGTGCAACAATGGCAAATCATCTTGGGATAAAAAATTAACTATTTGTGAGTAATCATCTTCCTATTCTGATTACTATTATTGTTTAAAGAGGTGGGACAGCAACGGGGTGTGCCCCTATCTTTTTATTCTACCGTCTAAGTTACATCGACAACAATAGCCTACAAGTTCAGCAGCTGTTTGCAATGTTCCATAGTTTACTTTTTATTTTAAATACATGATGCAAGGGTTCATTTTCATAGGTATTTATTCACATATTGTACTGTACAATTAATAAATACATTTCATTTGGGACAGGAAGTCTGCTGTTTCAGAATTAATTCCTGCTCCTTTAACTTGATATTATTTCCCTGACTTGCTTAACATGTAATTCTTTTTCTTGCGCAAACAGGGTTTGTATCCGAAGACACCTTTCTTGTATGCTAGTTTTATCTTTAGAGCCACTGCATGAGGCTCTCAACTTTTCTTCATTGGAAATGGCTCTGAAACACATAAAACCTACATGTAACTCATTATGAACAAGGTCTGGAATTCCTTTGATAGTTCATGTAAACTATAGATTATATTAAATGGGCATTGTTATAAAGAAAACATTTTACTGTGATATAATTATAATTAATTTCATGGATATGTGGTGAAATCTTTATAGGAATGTGGTGTGATGAGTCTCCTTACTGTTGAAAGAGTTTGACCTCTTCACCGCCCTTACAAAAGTAATTTAAAGGTTGCACTCTATTTAAGTTTCTGGCAAGTACAATTTATGAGAATACTCTCAAGAGGTTCATTGAATAGATTTTTTTTGAAAATTCTCATTTCTCTAAAATACAAATCAGATAATATAATGCACAACACAGACTGCTTTGTGTGGAATTAAGCCATGAAAGGTAAAATTGTAATTACTTAATTTACAGGTAGAACTCAAATCGATTTCACTGGACAGGGAGTGGCCGTGGCCGTGGCTTATCAGGAAAAAAGGAAGCTTGTTGTTTTAAGAGTCCACTAATTTTGTGATCATAAGCCATGTGACGTCCTTGTTATGTGGAATCCAAGCCACCACATTTCACCTCATCAGCCCCTAATTTTGAGGATGGTTACATTCCTTACCACTACCAACTACAGCATGATACATGTAAAACGATTTTATTTGCATAGGAATACACCGAAATGTTTCATTTACGTACTTATTTATTTTTATTTATCTTATGGCTTTTAGTGTCGGGAGTGTCCGAGGACATGTTTGGCTCGCCTGAGTCTGTAGCTGCTTCCAAGGGACACCCTTATTAGGGTGAGCTACAAGTTCCGTTCAAATTCAAGTAGTTCCAACTTTCGCTACCAGATATCAACCAGATATCAATGATACCTAGTACCGGCCGCGGTGGCCGAGAGCGCTAACGCGCTATCTCGTGTCTCGCTGGCATCGGGAGAGCATGGGTTCGAGTCCCACCTCGGCCGTCCTGAAAATGGTTTACGTGGTTTCCCATTTTCACCACCAGGCAAATGCCGGGACGGTTCCTTTCAATAGGTCCACGGCCGATTTCCTTCCAATATCCCTTCCCTGACCCGTCCTGAAAAGAAAAGTACATGGCCATTGGCTGCATTAATAAAAAAAATGATACCTAACTTAGTGGCGAGCGTTGGAACTTTGATAGAGCATTCCGATGAAATCTAACCTAACATTTTAGCTTTACACAAGTTTAGTCTGTCAAAGGATCTTTTACATGTCATAAATCTATGACATGGGACCGCCGGCTTTACTTCCCCTCCGAAGGTAGGCATACTGAAGGATTTTTAACGCTTTTAAAAAATCCGACGACTTCGGCCGGGTTTGAACCCGCTATCTTGGGCACAGCAGTTCAGCATGCTACCAACTACGCCACTGAAGCCGCTATTTACGTACTGACAACCTTCAACGGCACAGTCATCTGCCAGATATTCTGGACATTTAGGAGGCTATAGCATGTTACTAGCATCCTCCATGTCAAAATAAACATGATCCCTCAGTATGCCTTCCTTCGGAGGGTAAGTAAAGCCTGCGGTCTCATATCATAGATTTATGGCATGAAAAGAACCTTCCACTAACTACACTTGAAGGGGTGCGTGGCGCAGTCGGTCGAGTCGCTGAGCTTCTAACTGAAAGGGAGTGGGTTCGATCCCCACCCAGGTAGTGGATTTTAGAAACAAAACTACCACTACCGGAAACGCAAATAGCCCTGGGGTTCACTCAGCCTACACCAGAAATGAGTACCTGGGTAATTCCTGGGAGCAAAGACAGCCGGGCATGGAGCTGATACACTCTCCCTCTGAGCCTTGACTGCAGGTGAAAGTTACCATACACATGAAAAGTAGCATTTTGACAGCCACGGCTAGTAGCGATGGTTGGTCCAAACTTCACCTGCATTCACATGTAAGTGTTCAGATACTTCTGTTCACATAATGTATAACCTACTGATATCTCGACAGGAGATGGCAGTTGGGTTTGAACAACAGTTGTCTTCCCTCTCACTGCGTATCGCGCATTCCAAAAACATTAAGTTGGTCACTGTTTCTATTACTGTACCTGATACTGCTACATTATTAAAAGTAAACACAAAGACTTATAAGAATAGCCTACTGAAAGTAAGAAGGTAACAAATTATCATGCAGGAAGTAGCAGCAACTGACTGCCAACCGATATATTTAGGTTTGGAATAGTTGGGCTGCGCATGCGTACTGCAAGACCCCCTTACCCCGTCGCAGCGTGTTGAACTGCCATCTCCTGGCGTGATGACATAAGGCTACATGGCTCTCTGTTTTACATATCCCAGACTCCATAGAAATGAGAATAATATCGGGTAGGAGAACATTGTTCTGCAAACTGTCTTAAAACTATCTCTCTGACAAACCTGTTGGACTTTCATCATTCGATGTACTGGTGCCAGCCTTATCTGGTTCTATGACCAGCTCGATGATAGGCTCTTCTTATATTGATGCTGCCTCTTCAACCTGCATATCTTATGTGAACGTATCACTGTCCAGGGCAAACGGTATTTCGATATACACCTGCCCCAAGAGAGCATGCACCGCTGGGTCATGTTCTGTTTTTTCGTCACACAAATGCTTTTCTCGCTGTCCCAATTTTTTGTTTATTTGCTCAACCATTTTCTGAAAAGAAAATTCATTATGTTAAGGTAACATTCAAGAAAAAAACACCAATTAAAAATATCAGAAAGAAAGGATAAATATTATAACCATTTACATTAACTAGTAAAAGTAGAGTCAAGTTTATGGCACTGCTTTCATAAAGCAGTAATTTCATTACAAGAAACTGGCATGGTTCTATTTTTAATCAGAATTAGAAGTCCATTACAACTTTATTTACAATAGTTCCCTCTCCTTTAATGTTCATTATAATAAATAACTATGGTATCGTTATTATTCTTTGAATGTTATAGTTATGTTTTTTTTTTGTGCAGTTCATGAGCTGAGAAGCTATAGTCTGCTACAATTTGTACAGTCTCATCACAATATTATGTGCATCTAGCAAATATTGTGAGTAGGCCAAGTACCCTTGGTTTTCCGATGTGTGGCAGTGTGCCTACCATCGTATGTACACTTATGCAGTACAATCTGCAATCTATCCGAGTAGGAAACATTTTAATTCAGAATCCCCCTTGCAAAATGGGTCTATTTTGTCCTAACCATGCTCATGCTCCACAAGTGGATAGGCCTATGTAGTGGTTTTCTCTCCACAGTGATCCCCAATACTTTCCTCTGTACTGTACTCCTGTGTTGGCTAGACCATAGTGGCAATTAAGTTGCTCATTACTGCCACTGTCCTTTGATGGCATAAATAGTCCACAGAATACCATGTTATACAATTGGGAGGCTCTCGATATGCCAGCATTCCTATCTCGGTACACTTATTACACACCTAATAAGTTTTCAGTGGATCTTTAGTCCTCACCTCACCTGTCACTTATCAGTAATTTTTGGACAATAGTTGTTTCGGCACCAATTTCAAATGTGTGTGTGTGTGGGGGGGGGGGGGGGGGTAATAGTAAGATTAACTATCATGTTATGGTTTTAGTATCCACCAGACCTAACCAATCAACATTATTTAAACATTCTAAAACAATATTTATTCCATAGGCCTGAACATGTAAAACACCTGATCTACTGTACATGACGACATCAGACCCATATAAACAAAATGAGTGGCAAATTGCCTGGCATGTCTTTGAACTATGCAGCTATCAAGCTGAGAAGGTACCACGTTCTTGAATGGAGATAATCATACAATAAAACAAGATTTTCATAAAAAGTAACATACTTTCATAGTCTGTGTGCATTTCATTATATGATTTAAAACTTTGTGCATACCTCCGGATTTTGGTTGCTTATTGCGCGTAAGCCCTAATAGGTTATGGTACGGTAACCTTAAAAGTAGGCTACTACTTTACGTTTTTGCTACTCTTTAATTTATGTTCCTTTTAGTCAGTAGGCCCATTGGACGTATTGGTGCTTTAAAATAATCAACAGATGCGTCTTACTACAGAAATAATACGAAAATTGAGGAAATCTTACCTTGTGCTCAGGCACGCAATTGAACGCCTCCGTTGTATTTTGACATGTTATCTTCTTTTTTCCACGGCAACTTCGTCCGTCTTCTTATTTTCAAGTATATTTTTATACTGGAGGACGATTTGCACAACAAAATGTATATCCTCTACACACCACAATTTCTGTATTACTCCACTCTACACTCCATGAGGTTTGAAATACCGGGCCGCGAAGATTGCTTCATAGCTTATCTGGAAACAAAAGCTACACTGACCGTTGCCAAAAGTCTCAAAAGGTTACATTGAAATAAGTACGCTCTAATCACACATGTATCATATGTAACTAGCTGACAATCAATTATAATGTTTAACATATCAACGTTAATATCATGGAACATCAGATTATATTGTAAGGCACGTCAGCTTAAATTCTTATTCGAATAACACTAGTGAAACTTTTCGTATGTGATTGGTACCAGTGAATCTTACTTTCGAGGAAGCCTTGAGGAAGCCTTGAGCATCCCTTGAGTAAGGAGACCTTAAGGAAATGACTCTGACGGCAAAATCAATCTCAAGGAGACCTTCAGATTGGAGGAAGCCTCAAGGCCTCCTTAGTCAAGGTCTCCTCAAGGTGTCCTCAAGAAATGTCTCTGAATTCCACCCTTAGTGTATAGAAACGATGAAATCTATATATTTTACATTTCTATTTTAATTGTAATACCTAGCTGTAAGTTGTTGTATTTATAGAATTAAGATTTCATATTATGATATTAGAATAAGGTGTAAATAGTTGTCCAATAAGATTGTATCTCTTAAGGTCTGTTATTATAATAAGTTATAAATAGTTATAGTATTAGTATTACTGTATATACCTATTAGTACTTTTATTTTATAGATGTAAATTCTGACGTGCCCTATATAAAAATGTATTGTATACATGTATTTGATCAAATGGAAATAATAAAACTATCTATCTATCTATCTATCTATGCTCAAAACATTGCGGTAGTTCCATAAGAAAAGCATGTAATGGTGTGACGTACTAAAAAGTGGTGATATTTCGCGTGTGGGTCGAAATGTCGACGTGTGGGGCATGTGTTTGCACAAACAGAACTCCCACCTGCCAAAGTAATGGAATTTCACAAGTAAATGCACTTTATTTGCAATGTATTATGTTAAGTTTTCATCCTTAAAGTAGCCACCCCACGGTATTGTTCTTAGTATCATTCGTTAATTGTTCAAATAGTGGCATATGTGTCCACCAATATAAGTATTTTGATTGCTAGGAATTAATTACGGATATATTTCTTCGTTTCTTACTGGAAATAGTTTCTGCTTGTCAATTAATGAACGGTATTACTGTAATCTAATTACCCCCAATCTATTTTTTACGTGGCTTGAGCTGTAGAATTATTGCTCCTGGGTGTTAGAAGATTGATATGCCATTATTTGCATATTTTAGCGTGCTAATCTCAAACCTCAGCCTAGACCTTGTTTAGTTTGTTTCCAGCACTGAACTTGCCTATTTTTTAAAAAACATCGTGTGATAAAAACAATAACGCCAGCACCCATTTAGTTCACATGCCTTAACATTTTAAATTTATTTAATTTATCCAATACACATTCGTGAATATAATGGCACGCTTACTGGTATCTCGGTAATTATTTGCCTATTATTTGGTATGAGTTAAGAATAGTGGTGCATGGTTGCCTGAAATCCCGCAATAATTACAAGTTATAAAAACTGCATACCGGTATAATACATTCATTTCCCAAGTGCTATACTACGGTACATTTAACGCTGTGGATGTTCAACTTGGGCATTCGTTGTACTACTATACAACAAGATATAGAGCTGAAAATGTATTTTATTCCATATTTACATGAAAAACAACAATCCTTAACGTAAAGTAACTGAAATGAACTTACAAATTGATAAATTGAACTAACAAAATATCACCAGTGGTGTGAACTACTTGTCTTTCCAATTTGAATTTAAAAAGACAATCATGTTCACTATGTCCCCATGCACACGACTCCTCCTGTGTGTTACGATTGTTCCAGTCTTGGAGAAAAGTCGTTCACAGGGAACGGACGTTGCTTGAGTCCATAAATATTTCCTCGCAAGTTTAGCTAGTGTTGGAAATTTGGATGCATTGTGTCGCCAATAATCCAGTGGATTTACCGAGCGGGGATCGTAGGGCTCTTTCAGATATCTTTGTACCGCGACCGTAGCATCTGCTCTGACGTTGTGGCGTAGGTTTTCGTCTGCGACACGAGCCACAAATGATCCACAAAAGGAGGTGTCGTGTCCAGTTGTGTTTGATGGTGTAATGGCCTGCACTGAAGTAGATGGGGTCGTAGGCCATAATCTACACGCTTCGTTAATCAGTATATTCACAACCTGATCGCGTTGAGCACCACTCATTAAAGGCAAAATCTTAAATCTCGGATCGAGGATTGTGGGCAGCGCAATCGGTAGGACATTTTCAACATTGCTGAACTTCCTTTTTACGGCTGGCAAAACATCAGTTAACATCTGTTTCGCTGCGGCATCTTGCTCCTCTTGCATACGTTTTCCCACCATTTCCTGCATTTGTCTGTTGAAACCAATGATCATCGAGATGGAGACTTGGCGTTGGACAGTAAGTGTTCAATTGTGGTCCACTGTGAGACTGTAAAAGTCTCAGGTGCAGAAGGTATTGTTGCAAGCGTGGCAGCGACGCACTCCTTTTGTTCTGTCAAACGCAACAACATCCCATACGTGCTGTTCCATCTCATCTCCACTTCTTGCTGTATTATTCGGCGTGTATACAAGGCAATGTAGATCATGCCAGATTGGTAAGGATTTACGGAGGCACATGTAGCTCAGCGTTCAAGATAACGTCTACGGTTTGGTCTAGCCGTAGATGCTTATTACGTTTTCCCTTTACGTACTTAATATTGACACTACTGAAGTCTACTAAGCTATTATTATATTGCCACTAACGTGCAAATCATTGCGATGTATATTCGTGAGACACTTTTATTAATTCTTTAATCTTAGGTACGGTACTTCAACATCTGCAGTAAATGACACAATGCCATCGGTCTACGGAACAATTATCACCAAAACGAACCAGTCAATAATAAGCGTATTATCACATATTTACATACGATTGCAGTATATTAACGCGAACTGGACTTTACAGACATACTGAAGACACTAAAAATTACAGACGAGCGATAGTTCATCCCAACTATCATCAAACGAAGCTAATCAAAGCTAATATTGTATCGCAGCAACGAATGTAAACAAAAAATGTCGTGCTTCGGCATAAGCCATTTTCACACTTTCGATATCTGCATTAAGGTCTGAGCAAGACCAACTACAATACTCAGACCTTAATGCAGGTCTCGAAAGTGTGTAAATGGCGTATGCTGAAGCCCCGGCATGTTGTTTGTTTACATGCGTTGCTCGGATACACTATGTAGCTTTGATTAGCTTCGTTTGATGAAAGTTGGAGTAAACTGTCACTCATCTGTAATTTTTAGTGCCTTCTGTATGTCTGTCAAGACCCGTTCGCGTTAATGTACTGCAATCTTATGTAAATATGTGATAATACGCTTAATATGGACTGGTTCGTTTGTGTGATGATTGTCCAGTCAACCGATGGCATTATGTCATTTACTTCGGATGTTGAAGTACCTAAGACCAAAGCATAATAGAAGTGTCTCAAGAATATACACCGCAATGATTTGCTAGTTAGTGACAATATAATAATAGCTTAGTACACTTAAGTAGTGTCGAACTTAAGTACGTAAAGGGAAAACGCAATGCGCATCTACGGCTAGACCAAATCGTTGATGTTATCTTGAACGCTCAGCAATATGTGCCTCCGTAAATCCTTACCAGTCTGGCAGATGTTCTACACTGCCTTGTATACTCGCCAAATAATACAGTGAACTTCTGTTTTATTGGTTAAGGAAGATGTTACCCCTGTGCCAAACAGCGAACTCATTGTGTTCCGTCATTATTCATACTTTTGTGATTCTCACAGCTTGCAAGTTAATTTTTTATTATGATGTGTGTAATAAAGTGTTGTGAGTACCTTGCCAATTATGTACTTATATTGCGAGATGGTGTGCCGCGATAATTCCGTAAGAGGGAGATAGTGCTTTCCAACCTACATTACTTTACTAAATCAACTATTTCCAGCGTACAGCTATTCCAAACGGTAACAGCGAATGCTTAATAGGTTATATGGTAACATATCATTATCGTGTCCCTTGTATGTAGTATCCTCCATAATTATGTTCTGATATCCACACGACGACTTCTTTGCATATTTCATTCAACTAATTCGGTGTGATGTTTTACCCGAGATTTTAGACAATTCCACGAGAGGTCGTAATTGAATTGTAGTCTATATCTATGGCGTTGGTTCGATTTTTTTCAGGCAACTATTCTCATTCCGATTGTGTACACAAATACTGGGACAGCACTTCAGTAACCGGGTACTTTCTTCTCTCCTACTTCAGAATCTGTTTGATTTTTTGCTAATAATATTAATCTATAATTACTGAACTTAAATACAGATCGTGATAACTCGCCAAAAAGCTTCTTATTCAACCACAAAAACAGCGAGACTATTGTAGCTGACCCATGGGTGAAGACGAAGAAACCTATAATTCGAGGCCAGCACTATATAGATAAATTAATTCAGGTAAGTCTAAATTATTGATGCATATTTCTTCGGACCCTAGTCTCGTCTTGTGATATCTTTTATGCTCTTAGGTGAGTAAAAATAATAATTTACACGAACTGTGACAACCCCGATTACATGATCTTAGCTATTGGTAGGGCAACCATCGCCGCCATGTTTTTTCTACATTAAGGTCTGAGGATTGTAGTTGGTCTTGGTCTGAGAATTGTAGTTGGTCGGACGTGACGTCACCGTGTAGAATCGAGTCCTTCGCACGAGTTACTCGTTCAGACTCGGAACCGCTAGACTCGATTCTCGCGAGTCCAAGCGTCACTCGCGCACATCACTACATATGCACAAAAGAGGAAAGAATACAAGAAGCTAAATATGCTCAAAAAAGCAAACTACATGGAAGCAGATGCTCAAAGACAAGCGGAAGAAGCCCTAAGTGACCCCTTTATTGCAATCAAGAGGAGATCCAGAGCAGGAGTGACAGGAATCCCAATGGATGTTTGGGAGCAACACTTCACCCAGATTTACAACAAGAACAATTTAGAACAAGATAACGAAAAAGAAGAGACATCAAACTTAGAATTTGAACGAATAACCGAGGACGACGTAAGATGCACAATCCTTGAAACTAAAAAAGGAAAAGCTACAGGACCAGACGAGGTGTTCAACGAAAACCTCCAAGACACTCTTAAAATTCTCGCCCGGTGTGGACGAAGATGTTTAACAAATGCCTTACGTCCGGAAAAATACTAGACGATTGGAGAAAGTCGAACATCATCTTGTTATACAAAGGAAAGGAAGACATAGAGGACCTCAACGCATACAGAGGAATCGCACTCGAGAACAACATCTTTAAGATATTCTCCAAACTCCTGACGAAAAGACTCTACTCACTCACAGACGCCTTCGTACCGGAAACACAGTTTGGTTTCAGGAAGGGAAGAGGAACCCTTCATGCGGTTGGCAACCTCCTGGAAGATATTCAAAACGCGCTAAGACACCCTTCTAGAA
Source organism: Meconema thalassinum (assembly GCA_946902985.2). Classification (NCBI taxonomy): domain Eukaryota; kingdom Metazoa; phylum Arthropoda; class Insecta; order Orthoptera; family Tettigoniidae; genus Meconema; species Meconema thalassinum. The sequence goes on from OX336390.1 coordinate 936,883,632, forward strand.
AATTCTACGCAGTTTTCGTAGATTTTACAAAAGTCTTTGATCTACTGAGCAGACATATACTCATGAAGAAACTTGAAAATATGACAGGAAAGGATAATCCATCAACAGCTGCTATCAAAAACCTGCTAACTTACAATGAAATTATAATCAAAGATGGTGTATTGACCTAAGGAAACATTATACAGACTAACGGTGTTTTACAAGGAGACCCGATTAATCCTACCTTATTCAACATCATCATGTCTGACGTCACTGACATATTACAAAAGGATTCAGTGAAAATGTACCTCTATGCAAATGGCATCGCACTAGTTATAATCTTAGTAATATATACCTGTTAGTTCTTTTATTTTATGCATGTAAATTCTGACGTGTCCTATATCAAAAATGTATTGAATGCATGTATTTGATCAAATGGAATTAATAAAAATCTATCTATCTATCTATCTATGAAAGAAAGGCCCTGCAAGACACTCTAGATAGGTTTCAGGAATGGGTCGAGAATAACCAACTCCAGCTGAATACCGACAAGACAGTGCAAATGATTTTCAGAAAGGGAGGAAGATCATCTGTAAAAGACAAATTATACTACAGAGCGAAAGAGATAGATAGATAGATAGATAGATAGATAGATTTTATTAATTCCATTTGATCAAATACATGTATACAATACATTTTTGATATAGGACACGTCAGAATTTACATCTATAAAATAAAAGTAGTAATAGGTATATAATACTAATACTATAACTATTTATAACTTATTATAATAACAGATCTTAAGAGATACAATCTTATTGGACAACTATTTACACCTAACTCTATTATCATAATATGAAAACTTAATTCTATAAATACAACAACTTACAGCTAGGTATTACAATTAAAATAGAAAAGTAAAATATAATTATAGATTTCATCACTCCTATACACTAAGATATTCAACTACAGAGTAAAAACAATGGCACTGCAGATAAGCTTTCAACATTCTATCAAAGGTTTTTATTTTTGGGGCAAGTTTTATATACTGGTGTAGTTTATTGTATAATTTAACTCCTGTGTGAAAAGTTCCTTTTTGATATTATGCTTGTGTGTGTGTGTGTGTGTGTGTGTGTGTGTGTGTGTGTGTGTGTGTGTGTGTGAAATATGAATGTTTTGATTTTGTCTTGTGTTATGCCTATGAACATCATTGTTTGTTTTAAGAAAAACATCCTTATTCATTAAATTCTTTTTAAAAAACATAATACTTTCAAAGATATATATGCAGGGCAGTGGGAGAATGTCTAAATCTTTAAACAGAGGTCTACATGATTCTCTAGTGTTTACATTTGCCATAATTCTAATCGGCCTCTTTTGTATCCTAAACGTGCTTAGTACATCTGGTGACATACCCCAAAATATGACCCCATATCTTACGTATGAATGGAAATAAGCATAATAAGTATTTCTTAATGTGTGCATGCTAGTGCCGGTTTTCAAAATACGTAATGCAAAGCACATCGAGTTCAGTTTAGTATTCAGATATTGTATATGTAATGATTGTAAATTCCTTCAGGTATCTGGGAATCACTCTACAACCATCTGGTTCATCGTACAGAATTCACATACCAGAGAGGGCAACAGCTGCCATCAAAGCCATCTACGACATTAATAATAAATATTTATTACAGCCAATGGCCAAAGAAAATTAAATTACAATACTACTGTACATTTTGGCCGTGCATACCATAAAGTTTGCAAGTCCAAGTCCTATCACGAGCCTTCTGCTGATTGTGTTTGACAGCTGTGTGATCAGTATTGCGAACGGTACCATGTTCAAAAATGCACGCAACGACCATGCTCAATTATTAATTATTGCACAATGTGAATATTATTGTTTGTAAAAGTGCACAATTTGTGTTTAATAAAGTTATTAATACTACCGTACATTTCAGACTAACATGGAGGATCATTGTCACTCCTGTACACAGTTCCTTGAGTGACAGCTTCCGTTCGCATTCCAGGGCGTGGTACCTTTCACGTTTCCCACAAAATTTGCAAATACACTCTTCAGCAGGCGAATGGTAAACTTCCGTCTTACAGACTCGAAAATGAAAACCATACACTGCAAATCTTGTCCATGTGTGACGCAGCTCATAGTCTGGTCTTTTCCAATCTGTAGGGTTCAACATAGCTTCTGTGGAGTAGAAATCTAGCCAAATCGCCTCACGCTTGGCTTGAATCTCTTCCAGTAGTTCCTGGTAGGCACCTGTAGCTGGCAAGAGCAGCTTTACACATTAATAAGAATCCGACAAGACTAGCACTAGACACTGCAATAACACTTTTCTACGCAAAGATAATGCCTGTCTTGACCCATGGTATTGAACTAATATGGAACAACCTGACAAACAGAGACCTACTGACCCTCGAATGTGTTAAAGCAAGATACCTGAAGAGAATTTTAGGCATATCAAAAAACACTCTTTCAAGACTGGCTTATGAGCTTGCAAAAACGTGCTTCTTCATAGAAGACTTGAGGTTCCGAAAACAGCTACCAGCGACCAAACAAGAGTCAGACCTACTTCGGGACATACAAAGCAAGAGATCGGACATCTGGCTCGCTTTCTATACAACAGATGCGATGCTGGATAGGAACTGGACGGGAGCAAACAAGGACCTACAAAGCGCCATAACTAGGCTCTCAGTGCACGGTTTCCATCACAAACTATGCACGAGAAACAGTTTTCACGATCCCTCACCAGTGTGTGTATGCATCCTCTGCGGGAAGGCCTGTGAGCGCTACCATTTCACTGTGTGCCAAAAGCGCACAAAATCACTGAAGGAATACAGCAAAGAATAATGCTATTTACATGCACATGTACCATAACGAATAGAATAAGAAGTGATATCACTGGCCTAGTACGCCTGGTCCGCCGCAGCGCAGCGCTGGCTCCGATCTGTGATGTAAGTTAGCATTGGCGCTTACGAAACTTTTAAAACCTTGCGACCTGTTTTACATGTTTAAACACCGCAAGATATCCTCATAGGCGCTAATAAGTTCGACATCTCCACTTACTTTACAGTGCCCAATTATAATTTAATAAGTCGTCTCCTGTAATAGTCCAGTTTCGACAATAAGCGAAGACAGAGAGCAAGTTCAAAATGCAATTAGTTTTGCCAGCTATCGGTAAATTAAAAAAAAAAAAAACGGAAAAATTAACCTCGCTATCAGAATGGATTTCTTCACATTGTTACACATTTCACATGCCCTTAACAGTCTTGCAACACAGAAAAAAAAGCCGTACGAACGCAACTTTCAACTTTACCGTAGATTACTATAAAATTCAATAATAACCATAACTTTCACTCCACAAACACCAAAATCAGTAAACTACCATCATTTCAGAAGAATTAACATTAAACAGACATAGAAGGCATAGTCATGACCCCTTCATAGAGTAGGCTATTGCCTAAACCCGATCACGGCTTCTTCAACTTTACCTTACAATATTACAAAAATGAATTACCGTATACCCATAAATTTCACTCCACAAACACCAAACTCAATAAACTACCATAATTTCAGAAGCACTTAACATTTAACAGACATAGAAGGCACAGTCATGACCCCTTCTTGGAGTAGGCTATTGCCTAAAACTGATCACGCCTCCTTCAGCATTACGGTAGATATATGTTTTTAAACTAATTGTCTTTTTATTCTCATCCCTTTCCTCACAGAAGTTGACTTTAATGGCATCAAGAGCATTTTTATTTACACCATACTGGACAAATACTTAGGCAAATTAGGAAATATATGTGGAACAGAATAGTTTTTCAATCGCCAGTTGGTTCTTGGGAGATGTACTACTTCCTTCCCTTCTATCACAAATTTGTCAAATTTAACAATTAAATCTTCTGAAAAGTGAGCATCACAGATGTAGGACTTTTCAGTAAGTTCCCTATCCTTCCCTGGTATGGCCCCTTTGCACTTGATAAAACGTTGCTTATCTTTAGGAGGTTTGAAAAACCGTCTGACCTCTTATTATTAAATAAATCACAGGTAAATACACTAAATTCTAATAATAAAATAAATATATGCAGTGATTCTTTATTTATAAATCATGTCACAAGTGAAGAGGTAAGAATAGTTATAAAAGAGCAAAAAAATAAATTCTGTGCTGGCATTGATGGCATCCCTGATGCAATTTTAAAGAAATGTGCAGAAAATATAATAAATCCACTTACGCACTTAATAAACAGTTCAATTCTCTCAGGAACTTACCCGGATATTTTGAAGTTATCAAAAGTAATTCCAGTGCACAAAAACGGTTCAAAAGATGAATTAGATAACTATCGTCCTATTACCTTACCAACTGGTATTGCAAAAATTGTGGAAAAAATTATGTATAAGAGACTGATAAGTTTCATAGAAAAAAATAAAATATTATCAAACTCACAACATGGATTTAGAACGGAAAAATCTACACAGACAGCAATTTACGAATGTAGTAATAGTATACTGAAATTAATTGACAATAAGGAACATGTAACTGGCCTATTCTTGGATTTATCGAAAGCATTTGATGTAGTTGACCATAAAATCCTCCTTACCAAACTAAATCAATATGGTGTTAGAGGTCTAGCTAATAAATGGATAGAGTCTTACTTAACAGGGCGTAAACAAATAGTAAGCTTGAGACACAAGGATGATGGAACCAAATTACTTAATGAAACATTGTCCAATGAGGGAATTATTGAATTTGGAGTACCCCAGGGATCGGTTTTGGGCCCACTACTCTTTCTTCTATATATCAATGATATAACACAGAACGTTCATTCACATAAGGAAATTTTGTTTGCGGACGATACAACACTCGTAATAAAAGGTGAAACTAAACAGGTCATACAGCAGTCTGCTGACTCCGTTACAGGAGAGTTAACCAAATGGTCACAAGATAATCGCCTCATAATAAACTATAAAAAGTCAGTATGTCTAAATTTCCACACTATACAGAATAGGAATCCTGCGATGCCCAATATAACATTAAATGGTCATCAAATAGAAAATAAATCAGAAACAAAGTTTTTAGGACTATGGATACAACAAGACTTGAAATGGAATAAACATATACAATATCTGAATACTAAACTGAACTCGATGTGCTTTGCGTTACGTATTTTGAAAACCTGCACTAGCATGCACACATTAAGAAATACTTATTTTGCTTATTTCCATTCATACTTAAGATATGGGATCATATTTTGGGGTATGTCGCCAGATGTACTAAGCACGTTTAGGATACAAAAGAGAGCGATTAGAATTATGGCAAATGTAAACTCTAGAGAATCATGTAGACCTCTGTTTAAAGATTTAAACATTCTCCCACTGCCCTGCATATATATCTTTGAAAGTATTATGTTTTTTAAAAAGAATTTAATGAATAAAGATGTTTTTCTTAAAACAAACAATGATGTTCATAGGCATAACACAAGACAAAATCAAAACATTCATATTTCACACACACACACAAGCATATATCAAAAAGGAACTTTTCACACTGGAGTTAAATTATACAATAAACTACCCCAGTATATAAAACTGGCCCCAAAAATAAAAACCTTTGATAGAATGTTGAAAGCTTATCTGCAGTGCCATTGTTTTTACTCAGTAGTTGAATATTTTAGCGTATAGGAGTGATGGAATCTATAACTATATTTTACTTTTTTAATTTAATTTTAATACCTAGCTGTATGTTGTTGTATTTATAGAATTAAGTTTTCATATTATGATAATAGAGTGAGGTGTAAATAGTTGTGCAATAAGATTGTATCTATTAAGATTTGCTATTATAATAAGTTATAAATAGTTATAATCTTAGTAATATATACCTGTTAGTTCTTTTATTTTATGCATGTAAATTCTGACGTGTCCTATATCAAAAATGTATTGAATGCATGTATTTGATCAAATGGAATTAATAAAAATCTATCTATAAAATCTATCTATCTATCAGTCCCCATAGCTAGATCTGCATCCTGGTACTAAACAGCAAGGGATCTTCACTACTCACATTAAGCACTCATGAAAATGTAAGGGCTAAACTGCTGTTTACTTAAATTAAATAACAATAAAATTAACACACGAAGATAACGTCAACACACGACAAGAAATTAAATTCCATTTCAGTTAATGCTTCCCACAATAGCATTTCAGGTATTAATACTATGAAGTAATAGTGTAAGCACTTGTATATCAATAAACGTTTGCACAGAACACCACCAAAACACTCCGACCGATTAAATACTTAATATATCGCACATAAACATATGTGGAAATCAACAATCTCAAATCGACTGTAGCGCTGCGTAGCGGCGAGTGCCAACCCGATCCGTATTCATTACATGCTATTGAGGGAGAAGAGATCACACTTTTTATTCTATTCGTTATGCATGTACTTTAAACTTTTATACTCTATGATGGTCATTCGACTGCAATAATGTTTTATTATAACATGAATTCTTCATTGGTTGGCAGAACATCTGGTACAGAGCTTTGCCGGTATTACATTCTCTTTGGCTTTACCACGATGCACGCGCTCCCTTTGATCCTGTCGGTCTGCTGTCGGTCTTGGTTAGGCTCGATTCGGGCGCGATTACTTATTTGTTTATATGTCAGTTTGAAAGAGAAGATTCGTTGAAATAAATCGTCTAACATGGAGAAGGGACAAGGAAAGGAGGATTCAAGCAATCAACTTCCACCTTTGTCTATTGTGGAAGGGGATGGGGTCGTCCTGACTTCGTTTTCTATGATGGAGACTCTGATAATAGTCCAGGTTAATAAAGTTCACTTCTGGAAATCAAAGCAAGGAAGGTGGATTCATACCGGTGATCTAGAACGAAAGAAGTTTGCAAACAGTATTGAACTGGGTAACAATGCAGGTGGAATTAAAGAACATCTACAGCTGGGCGTATTGTATGTAGAACTGTCAAAGAGTTCGGATGCCAATGGTTATACCCTGATAGCGACCTGTTACTATTGTGCGGCTAAAGATAAAATATTGAAGCACAGTGTTGTTCATCTGGATAGTTCACTGCCAGACCTTAAAAATGTTGCATTCTGTATTCTTGATGATTTATCTCTCTTTGTGTCTTATTCAACATCCGAATCTGATCCTACAAGCCGAGGAATCGTAAAGAAATATTCTCTGAACTCTGAACTAAATAACACAGTGAATACTAAAGACTTCATGTTTACCACGTGCCCAGTGTCTTACCTCAACTGTATTGGTGAAAGCAAGTCATACGTTCTTGGACGGAGTGGATTATTTCTGTTCCTGTGGAATCATATGGATGGTGATGATTGGAAAGCACTTCGTCTGAGTCACCCAGGATCTGGTAATCGTTTAAAATCATCTCGCCTACACTGGGCAACAATTAAAGATGAGGTCTTATATGCGGTGTTCGAGGTAGACAAGTGTCTGGAATTCATGATGGTGCATATCAAGACATGTGACAGGAAATTGATTTGTCAATTCATTATTCCTGGGAGCTACCAGAGGTTGGTGGGAACAATGATGATTGAGGATAAACTGGTAGCAGCATTTAGTAATGGGACTGTCTGCTGGAGCTTGAATTCTTATAACATGCTAGCCGAGTCCGAAATTAAAGAAGCTAAAGATGTTTTTCTCGGAATAGAGCATGTCATCATCGTTGGTAGGCCTACTTCCAACCAAGTGCAGGCTATACCAATTGAAGATTGTACTAAACCATTTACTCTATAACCAACTTAAGTTGTGGACATAGCCTACAAGTCTCTTTTTAATGCCACCCAGGGTTGACTCGGTATAAATGAAAAATATATGTAAACTCTATGTTAGATATTTATAGTGGATATCTAGATGCTAGAAGTAGGTAAATAAAGATTCAATCCTTACAGCAGCATGACTATTTTATTAACCTTCCGGTTATATATGGTAACTAATATAAGGCAGAAACTATATTGCCAACACTTCCACTTAGTGTTCTGCCTTTAAAAACAATACTTGGCCACAAAAAAAATTATGTTGCTACACTTATTGCCACCCTCATCTTCTCAAACTTATTCTTTGGCAACGGCTTGGCAAAGATATCTGCTTCTCGGTTCTGTGAGCATATATATTTCACGTCCAGTTCCTTGCTGTTGTAATTTTCATTTATTGTTCACTTTAGACCATCCTCCTTTTTCATCACTTTTAACAACTTTCAACACCTTAGCTTATTGAAAATATATCATTTATGATATGCATACCTTTCGGGGAGTTGTTGGGAGTCGTTTCACAATCTCTTCATACTCAATAGCCACTGCTGCACCACAATAATTGTTATTTCATGGAAAGAATGCAATTTTTCTTCACTTACGGACGCCATCTTTGACAGTCATGTGACACCTGAAAGTCGATCATGTGACTAAGTTACCAACTTGAATAAAGAAATTCACCACACGCCTTCGCTACTAAGTTAGGCACTGTCTTGTGGAAAATTACTGCTAGTACTACAAGCAAGGGGGTCTGGGGCGTAAGCCCCAGGTTAGGTCTGTTTTTGTATGTAAAACGTCCGCTACTAGGTTAGGTACTGCCTGGTCGAAAATTAATCCTAGTACCACAAGCAAGGGGGTCTGGGGCATAAGCCCCAGGTTAGGTCTGTTTTTGTATGTAAAACATTATAAATACATAAATAAACACTGTAATCGAGTTCACTTAGTGATTTCATACATCACGTGCGAAATAGTACCAAACGCGTGGGGTTGGCAATACTGACTCAGTGAGAAAGATGGGGGTGAGAACTTCGATTTCAACTATATAAGTCGTGTCGCTATTTGTGCGGGATGGTGGGTCTATGACAGCGGAGCAGTGAACATCTAATACTCAATCCTCCCGACTATTAAATCAGGTAATTTCAGTTTTTTAAAATATTTATACAAAGGATGGTCTAAAGTGAACCGCTACCGTTTGGTGTAGCGTGGCAAGCCGCCACAAACTCTGCTTCTGCTGTGGACAGAGCTGCGGCCTTTTGTTTCTTGCACCAAGGAGGTCCGGGTTCGATTCCCGGTCAATGCATGTGAGATTTTCGAAGTGAAATGCCATGTCCTGTGGTTCGGATTCCACATAAAAAGGAGGTCCCCTGACTCATAATCTACAGACTAACGGTCACGTTTAACTCAAAGCTTCCTTCCTTTTTTTTTTTTGTTTTTTTTTTTTTTTTGTTTCTTGGCTCCCCACATCACTGGTGAATCTCTGATCTTTAGCAGATAGCCTGATCTTGACTTCCTAGTCTTCGTGTCTCCTGCAAAATCAGCGTCCGAGAAACCCTTAGTTTCAATCCCTGTTTTCCATTCATGGAACTTAATTCTGTATGCAACTGTACCCTTGGGATACTTAAATATCCTCTTGACTGCTTTCCAGTGCATTAATTGTGGATTTGAGCAGTGTTGAGTTTGTTCACTGCCAGTGCTATGTCAGGGCGCGTGATCAACGATAAGAACAGTAAACTTCGAATCGCCTCTCTGTAGGGCACTTTTGGTGACAGTTTTCGGCTTTCACTGTTCGTTGCTTGACTATTCAAGTCTTGGTGATTGTCCGCTGGTATGTGTACCGAGTATGCTTCTAACATGTTGAATATATCCAATAGTTTCATAGTGTACAGCTTTTGATCAGCTGTTATTGATCCATCAGATAGCCTAGTAAGGTTGTTTCCTAAGAACATACCCAATGATGACACTATCATCTCAACTTCCTTCCTCAGGTTATCAAGGAGTCTCTTGATCACGTCCTTTTTCATGCAAACAACTAGTCCATCATCCACGTGGACTGATAAGTAAAGATAATGCATTCATTTATGATGCCTGGTGATTTGAACACGCATGGATCAGCTTCAATTACTTTAAGGTTAAACCTCTTAAGACAATGGTGAACTTTTTATTCCAGCATCTCGGTCCTTGCTTTAAGCCATACAGACTTTTAATCAGTTTACATACTTTGTCGCTGCCATCATCAAAACCTTCTGGTTGTTCCATGTACACTTCTTCTTCCAGGTCTCCATGTAAAAATGCTGTCTTTACATCAAACTGCTTGACGTGCAACCCCATGTGCTGATGCTAGCAACAGTATAGCTCTCACTGAGTCATACTTTACAACTGGGCTGAATGTTTTATCATAGTCAACTCCAGCTCTTTGTTGGCATCCTTTGACCACCAATCTTGCCTTGTATCTAGATATTTTTTCATCTGATTTCTGCTTTAGCTTGTAAACCCATCTGTTACTTAGAACATTGGCTTTCTTTGGTCGTTCAACTAAAGTCCAAGTGTTGTCCATTTTCAGGGCTTCCATCTCCTCTTCCATGGCTTTTCTCCAGTTTTCATGGTCCCTGGTATGTTTTGCTTCTTGAACGCTTGTCGGTTCCTGGCTAAGTAGGAGATTTTGTTCTGCTCCCGTGCATTTATTGCAGATATAGTCGTCATCCTGATTGTTGTGATCCTCGTCAATACTGACACATTTGTTGTAATACCATTTTTCACAACTATCACATTGAATCCAGTCAATCAGTCTATCTTGTATAGTTGGTATTATACAGTTGGGTGCACTACATTCATTGCCATCGTCTTGTCATGATGCTGACGTCTACTGCTGTATCTGGTACAACAAATGCTCCTTCTTCTGATACATCGACCTCGTTTCCATCTTCCTTTTCTTCAAGGTTTACTGGGTCTTCCTCAATGATTTCATACGTCGATGGTTTAGTGTACATCTCTTTCTGTTTAAAAATTACATCACGGTGTACTTCAACTTTATTTCTTTTTGGTAACCAGATTCTATATCCATTGACAGTGTCGCTGTATCCGACCATAATTCCTTCTTTGGCTTTCATGTCCCATTTTTTCCTCTTTTGTTTGGGAATATGTACCATCACTTTAGAGCCAAACACTTTGAATTTATTCAAATCTGTGTTTCTCTTCGATTTCAGACTCCATACGGAGTTTCATTTTCGTTTGAGCTTGCTCCCGTATGATTTAACACTTAGACAGCCGTGTTGTAGACCTGCACTGAGGATCAACGTTCTTGCTGCTTCTACTACAGTTCTGTTTTCCCTTTCAGCTCTTCCATTTTGTTCTGGTGTATATGGCACAGTCTTTTCGTGTTTGACACCTTCCTTGAACAGAATTTCTTTCAGTTGACTGTTAACAAAACTCCAATCCATTAACTTATCTGTTCTTAGAGTGTTAACCTTTTTCTTGGTTTCTTTTTCGATTCTGACCAGAAAGTTCTTTACACAGTCTGGCACCTCACTCTTGGCTTTTAGAAGTAAACCTGGCGGCAATGAGAAAAGTCGTCTTTAATTAATAGAAAATACCTGGCACCTCCCAGTGATTTTGTTTCCATATATCCACACACATCAGCATGAATAACTCCTGCAATGTCAGTCGCTCTGTTGTTGCTTTTACGATATGGTTGACAGTGCATTTTCCCTAGTATACACGCTTCACACGGTTCTTTCTCTCCTGCTGCACGAATATTTTTCATTTTTAGTACTTTGTTGACATGATCATAGTTCTGATGTGCTAGTCTTTCATGCCATTGCTGTATGCTCACTTCCTTGCTTGCTCCCACTGAGGTGAACGCTCTTTGCTTCCCTTGGGTTATCTGTCTAAATTCCATTATAAAGAGCTTGCCTGTTCTTTCTCCCACTGCACATGTACTGCTGCCTCGTATGATCCTGCAAATGGTTTTGTCTGTTTCCACTTTATAACCTTTATCTAAAATTGCACTCGTGGATACTAAATTAAATTTTTAATCTGGAATATACAGTACCTCATCTAAGTGTTTATCTACCTACTTTGAGCCGTTGTATGCTTGGATGCTGGTAAATCCCTTTCCAACAGCATAAATTGTTGTACCATTTCCAATTTGGATAGGTATTTGGGGATTTAAACTCACCAGTTCTGTGAACCACTCCTTTCACCCACTCTCATGGCTCCAGAGTCAAGACACCGCCTCTCCATCATGTTGGAATCTAAATCTGACGACAACATTACGTCGATAAAGGCTCTACCTCCTTTTTTATCCGTTGATGATCTCGAGTTCTCGTTCTGGGCAGATTCTCTTTGCTTTGTTCGGCATTCTTGTTCCCAATGTCCAGGCTTTCCACAGTAGTTACAGTTTCCATTGGGTTTCGGTGTTTTTCGTCCCTTGTATTTTTCTCTAGCTGCCAGAGCTTCCCCGGCGACGGCTTCCTCATGGATACCCAATCTTGTTTCCTCCATGCCCAACCGTGCTATTAGATTTGGCAAAGTTCGGTCAGCCTGATCTGCCGACTCCCATGCTGACACAAAATGACTGAAAGAAGACTGTAAAGTTAAGAGAATTTTGGTGATTATTAAGTTATCTGAAACGTTCTCACCCAGAGCTCTCAATCTGTGCAAGGTCCTGCACTTTTGATATGTGCATTGCGATGCTGTCTTCGTTGCTCTTCTTCATCATGTACCACTGCTGGTGTAGCATGTAGATCCCTGTCTCTGTCCTACTGTCGTAGATCTCGTATAGTCGGTCGCACATCTCCTTGGCAGTCTCGCAGTTCACGATGTGTAGCATGGCTTCTTCTGGTAAGCCTGACGTTATCAGGAACTGAGCTTTTGATTCTGCCTGCGTCCACTGTTTTAGTTCGGTCTTGTATATTCTCACTTCAGCTGCACTTGGCTGGTTCGTTCCATTACCGGTTGGCTCTTGTGGTTTTGGGTTGTCACTTGATGCAACCCCCCAGACATCCTTGTCCATCAATGCGATTCTGGTCTGGAATTCCACAAATCCCAATTTTCCAATCCATGCACTTTCCATTTTTTTTTTTGTGATAATTGCACTTTCGCACGCGGGCTGGCTAACCGCAAAAAAAAATGTAGATTCACTAGCCACTGTTTGGAAATACCGTGTTAAATATATTTATGATTCAACATCTAGATCCGATAACCTGTTGGATATTTATGGTGGTTATTTAGATGCTAGAAGTAAATCAAGATTCAATCCTTATAAATAATAAATAATATTTTATGGCCTCGGGTGCTGGGTGCAAGCTTTGTAATTTGACACACAGAGGGTAGCTTGCATGTCGAATTTCGTTGTTCCTTGAATCACTATGAAAGTCATGGAGGTTAGATATCTAAGCTCCTTGAACACTATAGCGCTTTCTAGTAGAGAAATGAGGAACTTGGTGTTGGCAGAAACTCCCGAGATTAATTTTGCCATTATGAACACGGCCTACTGAATTCATGATGATTTGTTGTTTTAAGGGGCCTAACATCTAGGTTATTGACATGCCAACATCGTATGACATGCGTGTCGTATTTTTGCCGCCTTTCAAAAATCACTTACCACGGCCAGGAGCGAACCTGCAACACTCTATCCACTCACCCACCATGGCAAGCTCAATCCTTATAGCAGTGTGACTATTTTATTAAGAGTAACAGTGTCAAAGAATAAATGGCAAAGAAGAAGTAGCAGTATTTCAACAATATATTGTTATGTATGGTAACTAGGATAAGGCAGAAACTATATTGCCAACACTCTAGATCATGGTGGCCACTACTGGAAAATCTGGAAAACTCCTGGATTTTTATTAGGTTTGGGAAACTCCTGGAAAATGATGAAAAATTTGAAAACTCCTGGAAAACAGCCACTGTTAATTAATTATAAAATTCTTTCCATCCTAAATCATACTCCCGCTGCGGTTTTGGGTGAGCACTCTTATCGTTAACGAAAGAAATTTCCTCAGGCTACCTGTTTCCGTGTGAGAGAACATGCAATAGTCTTTTTGTAAAACATATTGAGTATAGACAACTTCACCGCAGTAAAATTGCAGGCGGCATTCTTTTCTCTTTTTTTTAATGTGGATATTTCAGTCACAAAGGCTTTTTTTTAAACAACAATTAAATCATTTGTGTGTAGGCTTGTGTATCAATAACGGAATCACCACTAATTTTTGTCAACATCTGTATAAGTAAACCAAACAAAACTTCTTTATTTTGGTCTTGAAGTAGGCACCGATAAGGCCCCCGGGACTAGCGCTTATTTTTAAGTCTGGAAAAATGAGAATTACTCCTGGAAAATCGTTGACCGATTTGAGTGGCCACCATGTAGATGCAAGAAAATGAACGAATGAAAATACCAAAATATTTTTATTGTACATTATATCGAAATGAAATAATAATCCCTGGCACTACCAAGTGACCGCTGCCCAGACATTTGGCCTGCAGATATTGGGGTGACGTGTGGTCAGCGCATCGGGTCCCCTCGGCCATTAATCTTGGTTTTCGTGACCGGACTACTACTCGATTGTCCTCACAAGGCTGAGTGCACCCCGTTCCAGCCCTTAGGTCAGTTCCTAAAATCCCTGATGGAGCCGGAAACCGGGGCCTCCGGGTGAGAGGCAGGCGTACTACTACAATACCACAGGTACCGCATATCGAAATGAAATCTGACTGGATATTAAAAAATGAAGCTTTGAAAATATAACAGGTAGTTCCGTGAACAACTATAGAGCCTATTTTCATACATCCTACTTATGTTAATTGCCTCTATCAACATACAAAATTTCAGTTTGATTGCTGTAATACACTCGTAGATACAGGGTGTCTCAAAAAAATGTACTAACTCTTTGAATGACTATAAAATGATTATTTATGAACATAGAGACAAGTTTAAGGTCTTCAATTATAGAAGAGACATGTAATTAAAGACTCATGTTCGCAAATGTTCAAATTGATCACCGAAAGTGTCCAGGAGTTTGACAAACTGCCACCAACGCACTGGAGCATTGCTCGCATCAGAGGTAAATTTGAAGCAGATGGAACCGTTCACAACATCAACAAGAAACGTTCTGAACGGCCACGGACATCCACCAGTCCTAGAAAAGAAGAACAGGTGCAGGAAGCCCTCACTCGATCCCCACCAAAATCACTACGACAAACGGCACGAGAGACACACTTCTCAAAAGGTAGCGTCCATCGCATCATGAAGCGTCTGCGCTGGAAATCCTACATTCTAACACGAAATTGGAAATTGACAGACAATGTCACGAAATTCCAAATGATCTTTGTCGTAACGTTTGCAAATCCATTGCTTCGCGTTATCAGCTTTATCTGGACACTGACGGTCATCAATTTGAACATTTGCGAACATGAGTCTTTAATTACATGTCTCTTCTATAATTGAAGCCCTTAAACTTGTCTCTATATTCATAAATAATCATTTTATAGTCATTCAAAGTGATAGTACATTTTTCTGAAACACCCTGTATTGAGAACCCTCTAAATATTTTGGATGGTCGCCATGTTGGATTTTTATATATGTAGGTCGTAGAGTTATGTACTGTTACATGAAGATTATTGTGTAGGTATAGTATTCAAACATCAATCGCATGATTAGGACACAAGAAACGAAAATCAGACTTTAAAATTTTGCAAAGCTGCCATCTTGCGCTCAGATGATTAAATCACGAGAAAAGTCTATTAAAACGTTTCACCTTCACTTTGCCACCATGTTTGTTTTGTATTTTACAGGTTTTTGAAAGTTTTATAGCTGAACTTCTAATAGTACCCTTTATCACCGTACAAAATTTCAGGGTGATATCAGTAATAGTTTTGGAGATAGAATGACAGAGAAATATTTCGCACAGCCGCCATCTTGAGGTTATGTAGATAATTTAACTAAATTAGATGCCAATGCATTGCAAAGTGTTTAAACATTCGCTGTACCAAGTTTTATTGCGTTTGGGTGGTTAAATCGCGAGAAAAGTTTATTTAAAAGTTTCAACTTTGCTTGGCCGGCATGTTCGTTTTGCAGTTAACAGGTTTTTGAAAGTCCCATAGGTGAACTTCTAGTAGTGCATTTTATCACCGTACAAAATTTCAGGGTGATATCAGTAATAGTTTCGGAGATGTGGAATGCCGGTGAAATATTTTGTACAGCCGCCATGTTGGATTGGTGAGACCTAATAAAATGTGAAGGGCACCTTACCCAGTTTTATTGAAATCGCTCCAGCCATTTAGAATTTATTAGGTGGACACACACAAAAAATGATGTCACAAGCCTTTTTTTCTTTTTCTTTTCATAAAATGAAAATAGGCTAAAAACTGTCTTGAGCATTATTCAAATATTACACATAAGAGTTTTTAATGGTTTACTTCATTCACCACACATTAGACAAACAGATTTTTGTTTTTATGCTTTTTCGCATGTTTGCAAATGAAATGAGAACTCATAACAGCCTTCACTGGCTGTACTTCAGTCCCATCATTTGCCAGATCTCTTCCATGTCAGTGAGGTTACCTTTTCCTGGACTTATCAAATAGCCTACAGAAGACCCAATAAAGCCAACAGTTCAGTTTGATTGGTGTGGAAATATTCCAACTCTCCTTGAAACCTTTCTGAAATTCTAATAACATACAAGCTTGCATATTTTTTTATGATATCATCATATTAATTCCATAATTTTCAAATACGCTTCAACTTCATTTCTTACACCTTGAGGTTTTAGTTTTGGTCCGGGGGGCTTTCACAATGTCTTTCTAGGTGTTATTGACATACCTTTCAGTTCCATTTTGAACCAAATTGTTTGCAAATCTTTCTTGGTAATGAACTCTTCCTCACTAGATACAACATCAAAACCTTCACACTCGCTGTCATCTGATTGTTCACTATGTTGAATGTGTTCGTCAATTAGATCGCCGTCACTTTCCACAAAGTCAATATTTTCAAAGTTTACATCGTCATCTGAAGGCGGCTTCGGTGGCGTAGTTCGTAGCATGCTGACCTTCTATGCCCAAGATCGCGGGTTCAAATCCGGCCGAAGTCGTCGGATTTTTTAAGAGCGTTAAAAATCCCTCAGTATGCCTTCCTTCGGAGGGGAAGTAAAGCCGGCGGTCCCATGTCATAGATTTATGGCATGTTAAAGGACCTTCCAATAAGTACACTTGTGTGGCTAAATTGTATAGGTTAAGAATGTAAACAATGCTCTTAGGTTCCTACGTTTGTTGCCAAGAGCCAACTGCGGTGGCGTCTGGTAGCTAAGTTCTGAACTAGTAGTCGTTGACGGTGGCATTTGGCGGCAAAAGTAGGAACTATTAAAAAAATCCAAAGTCTGCAGTCCTTACTTGAATTAAAAAACAGATAACACACACTAATACAGTCATCACAATTAACACCGGTTATCAGACAGATTGTACACACACCCAAAGTACACGGGGATACATGACCGCGTCGTTGCAGCCCCTAAACTTAGGAACCAACCATCGTCATCTGAAAGCTCTTGAAAAATTTCGTAGAATATCACTTGACGTTATTATTGTCGCCATAAACTAAAGCACTAACATATAACAAAAATTGACATGGGTGATAATTGTTACATGGGCAGAGGCACGTTGTAAAATGTACAACAGAATTAACAGGTTTCTTTACGGCAACCTTGTGCACTAAGTGGTGGTGGTGGTGAGTGGATAAAAACCTTGTTAAGGTGGTGGGGAAAGAAATGAGGAAGGAATACGTGCATCAACCGACTTTCTGAACTGAAAGAATTTCCATGTCAACGTAAAAAAAATGATACTTGTAAAAATTACAACGGTGCGCCTGCCAGAATGTTAAAGCATGAATACCAACACGAATGGGCGGATCGTAATCCTCGCTCTGTAGTTCAGGCTCACCATCAGCACCAGTTTAGGATTAATGTGTGGGCTGGCATTGTAGGTGACTGTCTGGTAGGTCCATACGTTCTATCAGCACGTCTTACAGGTAGGGACCCTCTTCGGAGGTAGCCCTACCCAGGGGGTGGCGCCCCTGCCTATGTGAGTCCCAGAGCGCACTGGCCCGGTGTGTATCATCTGGTAAGGGTCCCAGCTCAGGGTTACGAGTGAAGACCTCAACGGCAGTGAAGGTGGAGAAGATGAACTTCGGTACGGCGGAGCTGGCGGATGGGGCACATGTGTTTAGGCCCAACGGCAAAGCGGGCGGAAGAAGAATCCATTACTTTTATGGTTCCCAACGGTCGTGAAGGCGGAAGAGGCCATGCCAGACGAATTGGCTGTGAAGGCGCACCTCAGTAATATTTTGAGTCTGCGGCAGTTCGTTGCAGTCTCTGTGTCTGGTCTTGCATGTCTCATTTCATATGTGCCGCAGGACATGACTCCGAGATCATAGTGAGTGGGTCACTTCCTGGCAAGTTGTGATCCACCCTAAACAAATACACGCCAGTGGCAATTCTTCCATCAGTCACTTATTTTCTAAAGTCCAACGGCGATGGGATATGGATGGTGGGGGCAGGTTATGGGTGTAACTGGAAGCCCCTAGTTCGGACCTGCACGTTGGCAGCAGATGTGTGATGGTCGTCTTCCTGGGACTCTGTGGCTACTCAGGAGTTCGGTCCTGCATCTGTGTTTGAGCAGGCCTGTTTAGGATTACCGCTGCTCACCCCACATGGGGAAGGCCCTAGAAAAGGTGGGCTAAACATCGGAAGTCACATCTACTGTCCGGCTGGGCGGCCGCACCCAGCAGGTCACTCCTCATGCGGTCGAAAAACAAAAACTACCAAGTCAATAAGGACACATCATTTTATCATTGGAACATGGAACGTCAGAACTTTGCTTGACTTAAAAGATAACGACAGGCCTGAAAGAAGAACGGCTCTTATTACTCATGAATTATCCAGACTCAACATTGACATCGCTGCTCTCAGTGAAACCAGGTTGTCCACTGAAGGAAAAATTACTGAGTTTGGATCAGGTTATACCATCTTCTGGAAGGGAAAGGAGGAGGGAGAACATCGTATTCATGGTGTAGGATTCGCTGTAAAGACCAAGCTAGTTATCATCATCATCATCTTGAGCAGTTTCCAACCGCTGGTCGGGTCTGCTTGGAACATAAGCCTCTCCATCGTTCCCTGTCCATCCACCATCTCTCATCATTTACTGTGTCCCAGCACACTCCTCTTTCCTCCACACTCTTCTTAACTCCTTTTGTCCATCTGTCCCTTGGTCTTCCCCTTGGCCTCCTTCCCGTCATTTCCATTCCAAACATCTTCTTCGGTATCCTCTCCTCTTGCATCCTCCTCACATGTCCATACCATTGTAGCCTAGATCGCTCTATTCTATTTTGCAATGGTTCCTCTCTTACCATCTCCCTGACTCTCTCATTCCTTACTCTATCCATTCTTGTCACTCCTACCCTACTCCTCTGGAACTTCATCTCCACTGCTCGTATTTTATTCTTGTCCCTTTCCTTCATCACCCATGTTTCTGAACCATATATCAAAATTGGCACAAAGTAGGTCTTGTAGATGATTCCTTTACATTTTTGTGGTACATCTTTATTCCATATCATCCCCCTAACACTCTTGAAAAATCCATCTGCGCACCTTCCCCGCTCATTTATTTCCATCCTATTGCCTCCCTTTTCTTCAATTATGCTTCCCAAGTACTTGAAGCATTCTACTTTCTGCAACTGCTGTCCTCCAAGTGTTATGCCCCTATCCAGTCTGTTCTTCTTCCTCGTTGTGATGACCACTTCACTCTTTTGTGCTGAGTGATTTCCAAATTACTCCCACTGCAATCAGCGAAAGACTTATGACTCTCCGCATTCCACTCTCTGGAGGTTCATTCATGACTCTCATATCTGCCTATGCTCCAACTTTGAAGGCCGATGATGAAGTTAAGGGCCAGTTCTATGACCAGCTTGGCACAATCATCTCCAAGGTACTATCTACAGATAAGCTCTTACTCCTTGGTGATTTCAATGCAAGAGTTGGGAAAGATAACCGGCTATGGCAAAATGTGATGGGTAAACAATGTCTTGGAACCTGTAATCCCAATAGACTTCTTCTTCTTGGTCTTTGTGCAGAACATGAACTCTTCATCACCAACACTCAATTCCGATTACGGTACCTGACCGCTGCAAGACCACGTGGATGCATCCACGTTCTAAGCATTGGCACATCCTTGATTACGTCATTACCTGACAATGTGATAAGAAGGACATACTTATTACCAAAACAGCAAGGAATATTGACGATTGTTGGACGGATCACAAACTTCTCATCTGTAAACTCAGGATATCCATCAGCCCAAAACCACCAAGGCGTTTCCAAACCCCATCCAGAGGAAAGTTTAACACCTCCAAACTTCAGGATGAATCTATTTCCACAAACTTTGAGAATATGATCAATGCCCAGCTATCAGTTCATCCAGTTAAAACAAGTGACATTCGAGAAGAATGGACCAATCTGAGGGAGATAATCACTAAGTCAGCTGAAGAAACCATTGGTTTGGTAAAGCAGAAAAGTCAAGACTGGTTTGATGACAACAACGAAGAAATTTTGCGTCTCATCAACATCAAAAGGGAAGCCTATCTGTCTCATCTTCAAGACCCATCCTCAAATACGAAGAAAGCTCTGTATTTAGAACTCAAGAGTAAGTGTCAGACACAAATAAGAGAGATAAAGAATTCTTGGTGGCAGCGGAAAGCTGAGGAACTTCAGAGGCTATCTGATACTCGTGATCTGAGGAACTTCTATGCAGGGATTAAAGAGATATATGGCCCACTTCGTTCTTCATCAGGTACACTAAAAAGTGCTGACAACTCTGCCACTCTTACTGACAGCCATGATATCTTAGAGCTTTGGAAGGAACATTTCTCCATCCTTCTAAATCGTCCCTCAACAGCTGCTGAAGACTTCCTTCGTGATGTGCCGAAATATCCTGAACAACCATGGATGGCTGTACCTCCTTCTTACACGGAATTCAGTGTAGCTCTCAATCAAATGAAACCAAGAAAGGCACCTGGCCCAGATAACATCCCACTGGAATTAATTCAAGCTGGAGGTCAGTCCCTCAAAACGCGGATTTTCACTCTTATTCTCAAAATTTGGGAATTAGGAGAAGTACCTGGTGACCTAAAGAACGCCACTATCATCACAATCTTCAAGAAAGGTGATCGTAGTGTTTGTGGCAACTATCGCGGTATATCGCTACTATCTACTGTTGGTAAAATTCTCGCCAGAATTTTACTTAACCGCCTTCAGGTTATCTCAGAAAAGATCCTCCCCGAGTCCCAGTGTGGATTTCGATCTTCCAGATGCACAACTGACTTGATTTTCTGCATAAGACAACTACAAGAAAAATGTAGTGAGCAACAGAATCCACTCTTCTTAGTCTTTTATGATCTGGAAAAGGCCTTTGACTCAGTTCCAAGATCTGCTATGTGGGCGGTGCTACAACGCTTTGGCTGTCCTCGACGCTTTGTTGATCTAATCCAAGCTCTCCATGATGGCATGACCGGTCAGGTTTGTCAGCAAAATAAGATCTCTGACGAATTTCCTATCACTCATGGACTGAAACAAGGCTGCGTACTTGCTCCAACACTGTTTGCATTGTATTTGGCTGCAATGCTCTATAAATCGCCCACAAACATCCCAGGTGTAGATGTCAGGTACCGATTTGATGGAGGGCTCTTCAACCTAGCTCGATTTCGCTCCAAGAAGCTAACTCAGGTTACGAAGATAACCAATATGTTGTATGCAGATGATGCAGCATCGCCTACACTCACACCAGTGGAGTTGCAACAGACTGTTAATTGCTACAAGAATGCATGTGAACGTTTTGGTCTCACCATTAATGTTCAGAAGACCAAGGTTCTGGCACAACCCTCACCAGGCACTTCCCTTCCGCACTTCAACATTTCTATCTCAGATACTCCATTGGAGCAGGTAGACCACTTCTCGTATCTGGGCAGTCTGTTATCTGTACACGGCAATTGTGGGCAGGATGTTGAGAAGAGAATCGGTGCTGCCCATGCGGCATTTGGGCGACTATCGCACCGGGTCTTCTTGAATAAAGATCTGACCGTGAAGACGAAGCTCATGGTGTACCAAGCTGTTGTCATCTCAACATTGTTGTGTGGCTGTGAAACCTGGACCCTCTATCGACATGACTTCCGAAAGCTTGAGCGCTTCCATCAACAGAAACTTCGATCCATCCTTAAGATAAAGTGGGAAGACCACATCACCAATCTTGATGTTCTTGAGAAAGCGCTTGCTAATAGTATAGAATCATCCATCATTGGTCATCAACTTAGATGGATTGGACATGTCCAACGGATGGATGATACGAGACTACCACGCCAGGTTCTGTATGGTGAACTTACCTCCGGCACCAGACCTCATGGAGGCCCTAAGAGACGTTACAAGGACCAATTTAAGCAGAATATGAAGTTGACAGGTCTCAATCCACAAACCTGGGACCAGCTTGCTAAAGACCGTTCAACTTGGCGCCAGACCATCCCGGCTGCTGTCAAAATGTTTGAAGAAGAACGTCGTAGAATTGTTAAGGCCAAGCGACAAGCACGAAAGCTCCGTGCAGCACAGCCACGCCCTCCACCAACAGTTCTGTGTGATCTGTGTGGACGTTTGTTTCATGCACGCATTGGGCTGTTCAGTCACCGCAAACATGCCCACAGACCTCAACCTTAGATTATTTTAGACTGTTTTGGAAGAAGATGTATACTCGGAAACGAGTTAAAGCCAACGACGACGACGACAGGTGCTGTATACAGAGACTTTATCCAGAACACCCTTTCAGACTTACTGCATGACGATGTGCCCCGGCAAATACGACAACGTATGTGATGGATGCATGATGGGGCTCCTGCACACTTTAGTCACCTTGTTCGCGCTGCACTGATGGAGATCTTCCAGGACAGATGGTTGGGCAGAGGAGGACCTGTTCCATGGCCTGCATGGTCGCCAGACCTCAATCCGGTAGACTTTTATCTGTGGGGGCAGCTGAAACAATTGGTGTATGCCGTAGACATCCCGGATGTGGAACCTCTTCATCGACATATCCTGGACGCCTGCGACACCATTTGACACCAGCCCGGAGTCTTTGAACGGTTCTGGCAGTCCATGATGCGACGTGTTCATGCATGTCTCGACGCGAGAGGAAGACGTTTAGAGCACTTGTGAGCTGTGTATGGTGAAGTGTTATCAGTGTACCAGTGTCTCTATCGGGAAGACAAAGGATTCTGGGACACCTGTGCATATGACAGTTTTCCCTTCTGTCGGTGTCAGGAACCTTTTTTTGATATGAGTTCATGTGTTAAACACTTCCAAACAGGCTTCAATTAATGTGTCACATTACAATGTTCTTTCATTAATAAATCGAAAACGAAGGATTTTGGGACATATGTGTATATGAACTTTTTTTTCTTGTTTTGGTGTAAGGAACCAATCCCAAAGTTTGTAAAAGTATTTTTCAAACACCCTGTAAATGGCTAACGTGGCCCGTAGGCCAAACCCATTCGATTGGACAAAATGAAGGTTAGAATGGTCGGGTTGAGGTGTAGCCTTGACCGCGGGAAGCTTGCGGGGCACTGTTGACGACACGTCAATCTGTACACATTGTCAAAAACCATTGATCTGCTGGATGAGTTAGGCTGTAATCATTGTCAAAAAAACATTGGATTGGACATGTTAAGCTGTAACCATTGTCAAAACCACTGTTCCTTTCATTTGAACCCCTCACAGAACTTTACTATAAGACCGCCTATACAACTAGTACCGTATGGGTGGGGTTTCGTTGCGGTTGGCAATACTGTACTTGTGCATAATTTACACGGATAATGGCCGACACAGCTGGAATTTTACTATATAGGCTAAGTCTTGATCAAAAAGGGGGATGGCAGGTGGGTTATAGACCGCAGAGGAGTCAACATCTACTACATCATTTCCTGATTTATTTTTCATCATTTGAAAAGGTGTTTTGGCTAATTTCAGTACTTAGACCCCCCCAGGGGCTCACATCTAGTGGGACATGGGTTGGCGACCACGGGGCTCCAGCTGAGTTCGGCATTGCTTCCACTTACTTGTGCCGGGCTCCTCTCCGATTTCTTTCCTGTCGACCTCACTTGTTCTACTCTTGTTCTCCTCCGACCCTGACGGTATTAGTGTATCCGAGGCCTAAGGAGTCTCTTCCTTTCCCGCCTTAATTGGCCCTTGTCTCATCTTTTCTGATACCCTCCTTCTGCGAGGGGTCAGCCTTCTTTTTCTTTTCATGTTATCTCCTGCCTTCTGCTCAAGGCCCTCAAGGAGGCAGGGTGTATGTAGCCCCACCACTTCTGGTGCACCCTGGATATTGCTACACCCTCAGGGGCTTACGGCTGGTGAGTTCGGGAGTTGGCGACCCCGAGGGATTCCTGAGCTGGGTCCGGTTTCCCCCCTTTTATCCATTACCTCTGGGGCGGACCCTCTCCTCTTTCACTTTCCTATCTGCCTTTCATGGCTCTCCTTCAAAGTCCTTCAATCCGCATTCTTCGAGGGTTGAGGGCATTCCTTTTCCTCCTGTCCTTTACTTGCTTTATTCTCCTTTTGTTTTACATTTCTTCTTCTAGTATATAAGTTAGTAGTTTTAGTTATAGTTTTCAGTTTCATTATCATCTTCACTATCACCCAAACCATCAGGGGCTGATAACCTAGATGTTAGGCACCTTAACACAACAATTATCATCATCGTCAGTACTTACGAAAATGTTATCGTATGTTCGTGTCTCTTTCAGTATTACTTCACATTCTTATTTCGCCCATCATTACTAATAGTCCCTGTGTAATCATATTATATTCTGTGTAAGCAGGCCAAAGGTGGGTCTCTCTTTGGTATTTCCAAATTCTAGCAGCCCTGTATAATGTTTCCTGACGTCGATACGCCATCTTTGATTATAATTTCATTGTTACTTAGCGGGGTTTGATAGCAGCTGTTGTTGGGTTATCCTTTCCTGTCATATTTTCAAGTATCTTTATGAGTATCTGTCGGCTCAGTAGATCAAAGGCTTTTGTAAAATCTACGAAAACTGCGTCGAATTTCCTAGAAGGGTGTCTTAGAGCATTTTGAATATCTTCCAGGAGGTTGCCAACCCCATGAAAGGTTCCTCTCTCCTTCCTGAAACCAAACTGTGTCTCCGGCATGAAGGCGTCTGTGAGTGAGTAGAGTCTTTTTGTCAGGAGTTTGGAGCATAACTTCAAGATGTTGTTCTCGAGTGCGATTCCTCTGTATGCGTTGAGGTCCTCTATGTCTCCCTTTCCTTTGTATAACAAGATGATGTTCGACTTTCTCCAGTCCTCTGGTATTTTTCCGGACGTAAGACAATTGTTAAACATCTTCGTCCACAGCTGGGCGAGTTTTTCAAGAGTGTCTTGGAGGTTTTCATTGAACACCTCGTCTGGTCCTGTAGCTTTCCCTTTTTTAGTTTCAAGGATTGTGCATCTTACTTCGTCCTCAGTTATTGGTTCAAATTCTATGTCTGATGTCTCTTCTTTTTCGTAAGCTTGTTCTAAATTGTTCTTGTTGTAAATCTGGGTGGAGTGTTGCTCCCAAACATCCATTGGGATTCCTGTCACTCCTGCTCTGGACTGCAATAAAGTTTATATAAATTCTAGTAGCCCAGATGGCACTACACATTTACAAACAAATTATTTATAAAATAAAACAAAATTTGATGCAATCAACTAGGCACTATGGGAGATCATGGTGAGTTAGTTATTAAGGTTTCAAGGGGCGGAACTACGAGGTCATCTGCCCCAAATCATGGTGAAGTGGCTAGCATTCTTGGCTGTTACCGTGGAGGCCTGGGTTCAATTCCTGGCTGTCAAGAAATTTAATTCTGATCTGAGTGTCCCCCCAGGGGCTCACATCTAGTGGGACGTGGATTGGCGACCACGGGACCCCAGCTGAGTCCGGCATTGCTTCCACTTACTTTTGCCGGGCTCCTCTCTGTCTTCTTTCCTGTCGACCTCTCTTGGTCAACTCTTGTTCTCTTCCGACCCCGACGGTATTAGGGTATCCGAGGCCTAGGGAGTCTCTTCCTTTCCTGCCTTAATTGGACCTTGTCTTATCTTTTCTGATACCCTCCTTCTGTGAGGGGCCAGCCTTCTTTTTCTTTTCATGTTATCTCCTGCCTTCTGCTCAAGGCCCTCAAGGAGGCCTTTCTAGTGCGCCCTGGGTAGTGCTACACCCTCAGGGGCTCACGGCTGGTGAGTTCGAGAGTTGGTGACCCCGAGGGATTCCTGAGCTGGGTCCAGTTTTCTCCCTTTTTTCCATTTCCTCTGCGGCGGACCCTCTCCTGTTTCACTTTCCTATCTGCCTTTCATGGCTCTCCTTCCTTCCAAGTCCCTCAATCCGCATTCTTCGAGGGTTGAGGGCATTTCTTTTCCTCCTGTCCTTTATTTGCCTTATTCTCCTTTCGTTTTCCATTTCTTCTTCTAGTTTAGTAGTTAGTTTTAGTTATAGTTTACTTTTCATTTTCATCTTCACGATCACCCAAACCATTAGGGGCCGATAACCTAGATGTTAGGCCCCTTAAAACAACAATTATCATCATCATCATGATCTGAGAGTTGGAACAGGGTACACTCAGCCTCTTGAGGCAGAACTGAAAAGAGGTGGGTACGATTCTCATCTTGGCCATCTGGGAAGTGGATTTCCATGGTTTTCCCACTTCTACTCCAAGTACAGTACCTAAATTAAGGCTATGGCTGACTCGTACCCCAAAAAATTCTTAGCCCCAATCAGAAACACACTAGTATAGCCATCACAATGGCATAGGTTATCAGATCAGACAGATTGAACACACACCCAAGTACATGGGGCTACACGACTATGTTGTCACAAAGCCCCTAAATGAATCAACAACAACAGTTCATGAATAGGTCGAGATTGTTCAGCCACTTTATAGCCTTGTCTCATGCTCATACGAAGTTCTCCAAATTCCCAGAGAATGCCCTCTTTACACATTCACTAATTCCCCTAATTCAGGCAGGAATCACATAATTCAACATTTTGTTATAATACGAGGATCGAGTCATAAGTCATGGCAACTATTTTTTTTCTCGCGAACAGGAGACAACACGGAAAATCTACGATATGCATTTGGAAATATAGGGCATGCACGTATGCTTAGTGCCTGAAGATAAATTCTGATGTCAGGAGATGCTCGTAGGTAAGTGACAGAACACAGCCCATTGGTAAACATTGTTTTATTATGGTATTGACAGCAAATACACAAGAGTACGTACAAAGGACAGGTCTCCACTGGTTACAGACCTTCGAAATAATCACCCAAGGTGTCTACTGTGCGTTGCCAGTGGTGGGACAGGCGCTGAATACCATTTGCTGCATGTGTATCGCTAACGTTTGAATGTCTCCACCCACCTCGCCACTGTTCTATAGGGTATGGCATGCACACCTAATGCTTCCTGCAGCTCTGCATGGCATTGGCGTACATTTCTTCCGCGGAGAACTGCGATTTTAATATACGATCGTTGCTCCTGCTTGTTGACTTCCATTGTGTGACGCTCTCACTCACACACTGAACTTGGGGGCATGCTCAGACCCACACTGTTGTTTACATACACCATCTAGTGGCATCCTACGCAAGTACATACCGTACGTTTCCAAATGCATATCGTAGATTTTCCGTGTTGTCTCCTGTTCACGAGAAAAAAAATTGGTGCCATGACTCATGACTCGACCTCCGTATAATTCAACAATTGTTAGAAAAAATGACATGTTTTAAAAATTACAATTGAAAATGTCAGTAGATAATAAGATTTGTTTTATGGTTTAAGTTAAATTGTCATTTATTTATGTGCTGAAGATGAGTTATGATAACTGTACACATGGTGGCCACTACTCCTGGAAAACCTGGAAAACTCCTGGATTTTTATTAGGTCTGGAAAACTCCTGGAAAACGATGAAAAATTTGAAAACTCCTGAAAAATAGCCACTGTTAATTAATTATAAACATCTTTCCATCTTAAATCATACTACCGCTGCAGTTTTGGATGAGCACTCTATCGCTAACGAAAGAAATTTTTCAGGCTACCTGATTCTGTGTGTGAGAAAACGCGATAGTATTTTTGTAAAATATATTGAGTATAGACAACTTCACCGCAATAAAATTTCAGGCGGCATTCATTTCTCTTTTTTTTTTAAAGCGGATATTTGAGTCACAAGGGATTTTTTAAAACAACAATTAATTAATTTGTGTGTAGGCTTGCATATCAATAATGCAATCACCACTAACTTTTGTCAACATCTGTATAAGTAAACCAAACACAACTGCTTTATTTCGGTCTTGAAGTAGGCAACCGATAAAGCCACCCCCTCCCCTGCACTTGCTCTTATTTTTAAATCTGGAAAAATGCGAATTACTCCTGGAAAATCGTTGACCGATTTGAGTGGCCACCATGTGTACAATAACTTGGAACGTGTCCAAGTTTTGATATGATAATAAAGTAGTGACTAATCCTATTTGCTGATGATGATCTGATTTGGGGAGAGAATGAGAATGTGGTCCAAGAACAGCTCGATGTGAAAAAATGAAAATCCACAGCCTGCTTCCAGTCTCCGAACGGGTCAGGAATGGAATGAATGAAGCCCCCATCTAGCGGTGAGGATATGGACTGTGCCGGCTGCCGAGGCCTGACGCACTCCTCTGGGGCAATGTTTAAATGGATGACAGGTGAAATGAAATGATAGTGGAGAGTGTTGCTGGAATGAAATTTTGACAGGGAAAACCAGAGTACCTGGAGAAAAACCTGTCTGCCTCTGTTTTGTCCAGCACAGATCTCACATGGAGTGACCGGGATTTGAACCACGGACCCAGTGGTGAGAGGCCGGCGTGCTGCCGCCTAAGCCACGGAGGCTTAACAGCTCGATGTAGTGAAGGAAAATATTGAGAAATGGGAAATAAAAATCAGTGTAGAGAAAAGTAAGACAACGGTAATGTCAAGAGGAAAGAGAGAAGGAAAAGGGATTGTTAAAATTGGAGATGTAGATTGGAAGTAGTCATCATCATCATCATCTTGCACAGTTTCCAGCCAGTGGCCGGGTCTGTTTGGAACACAAGCCTCTCCAACGTCTTCTGTCTTCCCACCATCTCTCAGCCTCCACCCTTGTCCAGTCTTCTCCTCTCTTCTTCACGCTTTCTTCCACCCCCTTCAGCCACCTGTCTCTCGGTCTCTTTCCTTCCCACTTTGTCACGTGTATACTCTTCTCCTCCATTCGTTTTACATGTCCATACCATCTAAGTCTAGATTTCTCTATACCATCCTGTAATGGTTCCTCCTTCATTATTTCTCTGGTCCTCTCATTTCTTATTCTGTCCATCTTTGTAGCTCCAATACTGCTTCTCAAGAACCTCATCTCACTGGCCTGTATTTTGCTCTTCTCCCTTCCTTTCATAACCCAGGTCTCCGAGGCATACGTCAGGATAGGGACATAGTACGTCCGATATATGATCTTTTTGCTGTTCTGAGGGACATCCTTGCTCCATAACATGCTTCTCACACTCCTCCGGAATGCTTCTGCCTGTCTCCCCCGCTCATTTATTTCTCTATCGTTTCTTCCATTATCTTGTATCAGGCTTCCCAGCTACTTGAAACTCTCCACTTTCTTCAGCTGTTCCCCACCAATTGTTATTCCCGTTGTGGTTCTTGGAAGTAGTAGAGTGCTTTATTTATTTTATTTCTTATGTTTCCTCGACCTACAAGGCTGCTAATATACAAAGGTTAACTATCATAATAAGGTGAAAAAAGAAATAAGAGAAGGTTAACAAACTATGAGTTTTGAACTATGAAATGTATCTTATAGATATAAATTAGAATAAATGACCTGAAGAGTGGAGAGTTTCAAGTAGCTGGGAAGCCTGATACAAGATAATGGAAGAAACGATAGAGAAATAAATGAGCGGGGGAGGCAGGCAGAAGCATTTCGGAGGAGTGTGAGAAGCATGTTATGGAGCAAGGATGCCCCTCAGAACAGCAAATAGATCATATATCGGACGTACTATGTCCCTATCCTGACGTATGCCTCGGAGACCTGGGTTATGAAAGGAAGGGAGAAGAGCAAAATACAGGCCAGTGAGATGAGGTTCTTGAGAAGCAGTATTGGAGCAACAAAGATGGACAGAATAAGAAATGAGAGGACCAGAGAATTAATGAAGGAGGAACCATTACAGGATGGTATAGAGAAATCTAGACTTAGATGGTATGGACATGTAAAACGAATGGAGGAGAAGAGGATACCCAGGAGAGTACACGAGACGAAGTGGGAAGGAAAGAGACCGAGAGACAGGTGGCTGAAAGGGGTGGAAGAAAGCGTGAAGAAGAGAGGAGAAGACTGGACAAGGGTGGAGGCTGAGAGATGGTGGGAAGACAGAAGGCGTTGGAGAGGCTTGTGTTCCAAACAGACCCGGCCAGTGGTTGGAAACTGTGCAAGATGATGATGACCTGAAGAGTGGGCAAACCGCAACTAAAAATAAATAATTAAAATAGCTATTCAGCCTTGAAATTCACAAAATTTATGAATATAAGTGGTTTCTCAAAATACTAATGGATCCTTTAAGGGCTGTTACTGCTATGGTGTTAATGGTGGCATTTGAGATCTGAAATTTTTTACTCATAGCAGCAAAAAGAGAAGGTATTGTTCCCCGTGCCCCCGCTAATAACCCATTAACTTCTATTTCTTGAAGGTGGTATTTTTCCTTGTAGAAAGGGACTGTAGGCTCGTAAATATCCTTCTTTTCTTTGTTCACTTCATCTGGCTGCTCGGCATGGGTCTCAAAAGGCACGGTTGGATCCAATATATAACCCTTCTATTTATCTTCCTTGTAGGCTATGATGTCAATGCGCCTGGTACTGCCTTGCGTGGCTAGCCCTGAAACTTCTTCATGCACCACGAAGCCAACATCTCTCAGACTCTCCGCAAGGATGGATCTTACTGAGTGATGTATTTAGTTGGTGGAGAATGCAAGATTGGATATGGAAATCAACAAGAGAATACAATGTGGGAGTGTTTTCTTTCATCAGGTTCGGAGTTTAATTAAGGATAAAGATGTACCACTGAAGGCTAAGGAAGTGATGTACAAGACCTATTATAAGGTGAGTTCAAAAAGTAACGAGCCGGAGGCTGGAATGCGCAAACCGGTGACGACATCGGCTAATCATGGCGTGTGTAAAGAGGTGTGGTTCCGACCAGAGCGTGGAAAGTCACAGCCCGTCGCTAGAGGCCATGCGTGCACGTCACGTGACGATACAATGCGAGCAGCAGCATGCATCAATCGTCCAACGCTGCCAGTCACATTGCAAACAGTGACATGGAGGCGTCAAACGAAGAGCAAAGAGGGGTTGTTCGGTTTCTGACAGCGGAAGGAGTAGGGGGAACAGACATTCATCGAAGAATGTCACAAGTGTATGGCGAACACTGCATGTCCCTTGCAAGTGTCAAGGTGTGGCACAAGCGCTTCAGGGAAGGACGAGTATCGTTAGCCGATGATGCCCGGTCTGGGGCACCCCCCTGCATTACCGATGACAACGTCCAGCTGGTTGATGCACTCATTACCCAGGACCGCCGAGTGACAGTGAATGCCATAGCCGCCGTGGTCGGATTGAGCATCGGAAGTGTGCACACCATCATGAAGGAACGACTGCACTTGCGCAAAGTGTGTGCCCAATGGGTGCCCCACAGTCTTCAACCACACCAGCAAGCATGTCTTGGTCATCTGCAGCGCTATGCGAGGGAAGGGAATGTGTTCCTGGTACGAGTGGTAGCTGGAGATGAGTCATGGTGTCATCACTTGGAACCAGAATCCAAACGACAAAGCCTCCAGTGGAAGCATCCAGGGTCACCACCACCCAAAAAAAGGCAAGGCCATCCACACGAGTGCAGGAAAGGTATCCTCCGGCTCGTTACTTTTTGAACGCACCTTATACTTACCATACTGACGTATAGAGCAGAATCTTGGCCGATGACCAGGAGAGATGAAAGTAGAATACAGGCAGCCGAAATGAAATTCCTGAGGAGTTTGGTACAGAAGACTAGGAGAGAGAGAGTGAGGAATGAAGACATTCGCAAGGAAGTGAATGTACAGAAGCTGACTGATACGCTGGAGCAGAACAGATTGAGATGGTATGGACATGTGATAAGGATGAATGATAAAAGAATGCCGAAACAAGTGAAGGAGAGACGGATGACTGGAAAGAGAGGACGAGGAAGACCTAGAGTACGGTGGATGGATTTGGTGAAGGACAGTGTGAACGAAACCTGGAGTGCAGTTCAGTGGTTGAGGAAGGATGGTGGACAGACAGAGCAAAGTGGAGTGCTGTCATATTTGTTCCGACCCGGCCCAAGCTGAAAAACGGTAATTAATGATAAACTAGGCACAAATTCCATATAGGTAGAGTTTGTTGTGATTTTTAGAATTTGCAACACCAAAATGTTTTATTTTAAATTCCAAATTTAGCATTTTGGAGCATCGATAAATTTCGGATTTAGCATTTTAGCCCGTCTTCGGCCAATACTCGTATCCGAGTGTATTTTTCTTTCCTGCATTACTAATTTGTATTCAGTCGATGGTGATATCGCTGGTGACTCAACAGACCAATTCTGGCATAGAACATACGGCCGCACACGATGCAGATGATGGAAGGTAGAGGACGTAGCAATATCTGGCGCAGCTTTCTCCTCTGACGAGTTTTCATTTCCTGCCTTCGGCGTTCTTCTTCAAAATGTGAAATCGCAGCTGAGGTGGCTGCACGCCAACGTGCGTGATCTTTCGCAAATGTATGCCAATTATCAGGATCACTGGTTACACTCCTCAAGGTTTGTTTAAGCTGGTCTTTGTAACGCTTCCGAGGTGCTCCTAGAGGTCTCTTGCCCGTGCTGAGCTCGCTGTACAGGATTTTCCGTGGGAGTCTGTCGTCTTTCATGCGTTGGAATCCATCTAAGCCGGTGACTAATGATGATGGCCTCTATGCTCTTCATCTCTGCTGTCTCGAGAACCGCAGCATCCGTTATATAGTCATCCCATTTGATGTGCATAATGGAACGGAGTTTCTGCAGGTGAAAGCGTTCCAGTTTTTTGATGGTCTGGCGGTATAGGGTCCAGGTCTCACATCCATAGAGCAACATAGAAATGACAACAGCTTGGTAACAAATAAAGGTTGAGTGTAATACAATATGTAGAAATTAGGACGAAAATAATATAAAATTGCTTTTCATATTACAGTAAACTCTCACTAATTCGGACTAATGGGGGCGAGGTCTTGTCCAAATTATAGAAAGTCGGATTTATAGAAATGTTCTCTAAAATATTGTACTGTACAGTACTGTACATGAATAGTTATCTGAAGCTAGCCTATAATTAGGAATATAATATACAATTTGTGCAATTGTTAGAGAAAGATTAGATCAGAGATGGGCCCAATTCAGCTCATTGAGCAGCACTCCCGCTTCGGCAGGAGAAAGAGCAGAGCATGCGCTCTCACCGAAGTTAACCTTGTAGTTGCTTGCACAGCTTGCTGTTACAAGCGGCGTATCACAACAGCTTTATACTTGTGCATTAGATGATTAGATTATGGTGCTACGAACATATACTTAATTATATTCCTTTTATTAGGTTCTGTGTAGGAAACAGCTGATAAGTACACACTCCTTTGCCCACTACCAATAGTCCTGAAACTACAATAAGCCAACCTTACAAATTGTTTACAACACACGGAACGAAAACTTGCTGTAGGAGTACAGAAATAAATACATGAATAAATATCATTCACTATAAACAAAACATAGGCCTATGTGTTTTTATATATCTGAACTGTCATTCTGCAGATGATGAGAAGGTGTGCGTGTCATTTCGCTGAAGTAGACGGGTTACATTAAGCAATCGATCTTGCACTTGCAATTCGAAGAACAGCAGTGAGATGTGCGTCAGTTAGAGTGGCTCTTCGTGGAGATTTATTTATCTTCATTAGAGAGAACAGTTTCTCACACAAATATGTTGAACCAAACATTGATAGAAGTTGGCAGTCATTTTGTGCATGTTTGGGAAATCTGTTTGCGAAAACTGTTCTTAAAAATTTGCTAAGTTTGTTCGTGATTCATATTTAGCATACAGCTGTACACATAATATAGGCCTACTCAGCCCGGTACAATGCTGTACCTATGCTTGCGCCTTGCCTGTGCATATTGCCACCTAGTCGCTCCAGCACAAACTATTTGCGAGCAGTCAGCTGGTCCCGGCTCCTTGGCTCCGCTCGTGCTCATGCAGTTGGCTCCAGGAGCTGCGCTCTCTCATTACCCACCTATGGACTAGATGAACATAATAACATGTACGTACTGTATTAAATTAAAGTTACAATACATATTCAAAGGCTTTACATGTATCCCTTTATACATTTTGTCTTCTAATCTCAGCGATGTACGAGGGCTGTTTTTTAAGTAAGGGCCGTTCTTTTTTTAACCCGTAGTTAGTGCGCACGCCGCAAGAAGCGTGTTATGCCACAATTTGAGGAAAAACTCCATCAATCAATACCTTTTATTTTCAAAACAGTTAGATAGGGGACATGTTTCGAGCTATTTTTCTTAGCCCTTCTTCAGCCCTGACTTAAGTGGTGATTAGACAATCAATCTTTGTACAGATCGGCCATGGGATTGCTATGCACTCCCACTTGCTGAAGAGAGAAGATCCCCCTGTTTGTCCTTGCGGCGCCCACCTAACCGTGGCACACCTTCTCTTGGAGTGTGTGGATCTGGCCGATCTGCGCAGGACTCTTAAACTGCCTAATACCCACTCCCTTATTCTCCGTGATGACGGGCCGTCAGCTGACCTCGTCATCCGGTTCATGAGGGAGAGTGGTTACTTTTTTAAGTTTTAATGTGTAGTTACGACTTTTAATTCAGGTTAAATTTGTTTTATGTTTTTTATTGTGTTCATCTATTTTATAGTGCACTATGCCTTATTTGTTTTATCCTTTTTTACCATCCGCCTTTTATTCTTTTTATTCAAATAAGGCATAATTTTTGGGGCTCACTATCTGTTTTATAAACACCATTTTCGTTTCATCCATGGCAGTGAGTTGTTTTTATCTACATCCTTTCATTTCACGCCATTTTATTTCATTAGGGGCCGATAACCTCGATGTTAGGCCCCTTAAAACAACAATTATCATCATCATCATCAATTTTTGTACATCTCCTTTCATCAAATAAAAAAACATGAAAAAATACACTGCAAACAAACATGTTAAAACACTATTAAAACACACTAAAAACACCATGAAATAACTCGGTATAAATGCTGTGTCAAGTTTGATGAAGCCTGATTCAAACATGACTTGTTGTTACAATGTAAGCAAATTGTATGCTGTCAGGCTTCATCAAACTTGACACAACATTTATATAGAGTTATTTCGCGGTGTTTTTTGGTGTGTTTTAATGTGTTTTTAACATGTTTGTTTGCAGTGTATTTTTACATGTTTTTTTTTATTTGATGAAAGGAGATGTACAAAGATTGATTGTTTAATTACTACTTAAGTCAGGGCTGAAGAAGGGCTAAGAAAAATAGCTCGAAACATGTCCCCTATCTAACTGTTTTGAAAATAAAAGGTATTGATTGACGGAGTTTTTCCTCAAATTGTGGCATAACATTTCTTGTCAATACGGACCTAATGGATTCCATTATGGAGTCGAATAAAGCTGAGATGGCAAGAAGCAGGCGCGCTACGTCCCGGCATCCTTTGCGAACAAGCAGGCGTCAGTTGCAGCTGTGTAGCTATCCTGTACATTGAAGTGTGCATCTTTACAATGTTCAAGATTATTAATTCGCCTGCCGCGTGTGAGGTACGATCTGTGATACGTTTTTTGAGTGCAAGAAACATGTTGGCTGCAGACATTCATCGTCAGCTTTGTGAGGTGTATGGTGATGATGCAATGACGGAAGGTAAAGTGCGAAAATGGGTACGCGAGTTCAAAAGTGGCCGTGAAATTGTTCATGACGATGAACGCTCAGGTCTGTGATCACAGATGACTTGGTGACTGCAATTGACACGAAAATTCACGAGGACCGAAGATTCATGATAACCACTCTATCAATGGATTTTCCTCAAGTGTGAATTCTTGGTTGTCAGAGCAGACGGCAAACGTTTATGCAGCTGGATATCAGAACTTAGTTTTAAGGTATGACAAGTGCCTAAATAAACAAGGCAACTATGTAGAAAAATAGAGAAAGATATGGAAAACCCGCCGGCCCCTTGGTGTTGGGGTAGCGCGCCTGCCACTCACCCGGAGTCCCTGGGTTCGATTCCCGGCTCCGTCAGGGATTTTAAAACTGACGTGAGGGTTGGGACGGGGTGCACTCAGCCTCGTGAGGGCAATTGAGTAGCTGTCAGACAGTGAGGCAGCGCCCCGATCACGAAAACCAAGATTAACGACCGAGGGGACCCGATGCGCTGATCACGCGTCACCCCAATATCTGCAGGCCAAATGGCTGGGCAGCGGTCGCTTGGTCAGCCTAAGCCCTTCATGGGCTGTATAATGCCAGGAGTTGACTTTTTTTGTTGATGTAAAACCTAAAAATAAATGTGGTTTCAAAATAAAATGTTCGGTTAATTAAAAGAAAAAAGCGGCCTATACTTAAAAAACAGCCCTTGTATATTTACCCCTAACCTCATCTTAGTTACTGTATTCTAGCGAGGACAACAGTACGACACTTCTAAACACTTTTAAGCAATCATGGAGATAGAATTTAACACAATGTAACAGTAACTCGACATGTGGGCTTCAAAAAGCGAACCGAGCAGGCACTGCCTTCGTTGCATGCTAGTGACCAATAATGATACATACGCTACATGTAGAAAATGTAAAACATAAAATCAGCCCTTTAATTGGTATTATTTTCAGATTAAGATATAGCTGTCTTACTAGCCAACAATTGAAAAATATATACTTTGCTCTGATACATTCACATCTAATGTACATGAATTTCATATGGGGATATTGTAAGAAGGAGCTGATAAAAGAACTTGAGATACTCTGTAACATTTTTAATGAGTTAACTAAACGTGGTGATGACTATTGTGGTTCAATAAAACAAACATGATATGAATAAATAATATACACTGTGGTGTGACCTTACCTGTGATAGTGTAATATAATAAGTTGTTGAGCGCCAGATTCCTATTTAAGATAGTGAATCGAAATTTATTGATTTAACCTCGGCTATCAGCAGTAGAGTCGAGAACCACTTACCCGGGCCGTAGTGAGACAAAGTCATCTAACCAATCCGTATTTAATCAAGGAGTATGATTGCCTTAAAGTACCAACTACAATGAAAGAAATAGGCATTACGTTAAAGGAAATGAATTTATTTACTCAAGAACAAAATATTAATAAAACAGAATAGTGATAGTCACACAATTGAATTTAAAATTACTCAATGCGGCAATTAATTATTTAAAAGAAAATGAATATTAAAATGAATTGAAAGTTAAATGAAGTTAAATTATAATAGAGACGATAGTTTTATTGAATTGTTGGCTCACCCAGTCGAAGACTCGTCATATTTAAGAAATGATCGGTGATCTCGATGTTACGTCGCTTATGTTTAAAAAAATGATGTGATATCTCATTTACTATGAAATATCCTCATTAAGTACGTTGCCATCTGTAGAAAGACTCTTGATCAGGGATATAACCCATTATGTATTGATATAGATGTCGGCAAGACATCGTTCAGTGTCGACTCTCGGTGCTCAGTCCATTAGGACCCAGAAAGCAAGGTTACAACTTCCTTCCTTCATTAAGAGCTGTAGATCAATGCCATTCTTGTCCGATGTTGCAGGTACAAATACTAATGACTTCCTTGTCACGTGGTGTCACAGCTTCCCTCTCTATTAGCCTTCTCCATTCTTGACTCATAACTTGCAATATATATTGACGCGTATTTACCGTAGAAAATGGCGTGTTGGTTACACCATAGTGTGTTTCTTAACATCTCAGGAAAATGACGCAGTTTGCCGTGGTGAAATTCTTACTACGTCGTTCAGTTTGTGACGCACAGGGTTAGTCCATATCGCCAGTCTTGTTGCAATATATAATACTTCGTCTCTTTACAAGTAATTGTTAATAAAAATCTAATTGAATATAATAATCAAAACCGCTTACAATTATCTGATATAAAAATCATCTCATGGATGTACTAGTTAATAATAATAATAATAACATGATAATAAATGAATAACCCTTTAAATATAACAGCTATGGGATCGAATCGTTACAATCGCCCCTGATATAAATAATTTAAAATAAAATGTAACATTATTTATATCACTACACATCCTACACAAATGAATACAAATTTAAATATTAATACCCCCATAATGACAACATACAAATAATACCCTTCAACAATACATAAAGATATACAAGAACATACTCTTTTCACTTTACATATTTGTACTATCATTTCTCATTCTTCCAAATGTTCATAATGTTCATTCTTCTTTATGTATTAAACGAGCTGTAAAAAATATACATATAAAATGCCCTTCACTTTTATTTTTGACATATATGTCAACGCTGCACTCGTTTATATTTCGGTGATCGTATGCATGACATACAATTTTGGCTTCATCTCTTTTGAACGTAGTTTTTGTATATCAGTCTGGCGTAGAAGTACATTGTTGTAATACCAGCTGATTAACCCATAATAACTATTACAGCACACGATAATAGGATGCAAACAATACAATATTCCTTTCGTCTTTATAAAGGGATTACTCAAATGCAGTAAAATTTCAATAATTGAAGAAAAAAAATAACTTAGCAAGATATTCAAGGCAATTCCAATTTCAGTGCATATGTCATACATGTAAATATTTCCCCAAATACATAATGACATCGAAATACCTCAAAGCAGTTATTAAACAGTTCATTTAAATATCCAAGTTACTACTCACCTGCCTTCGTGGCTTAATTCTTTCTTAGGCCACGGCCGCCTCCTTCCAAATTAATACTTCCTAAGTCTCCACGACTTCTTAACTTCTCATAAAACCATAATTCCTCTTTACTACTTCTCGAAAACAATAACTTGAATTTTCAAAATCACCAATAAACATAAAATCTGACTTCTTGTTCACTTTATAAAATTTAACTTAGCGTCAAGATATAACTTTACCGTAACGTCATTCCTTACTTACCATAACAAAATGATTAAGACTTGGACAAAATACTACTCAATACCTGAATTACGTATATCACTAAACTATTTCACAAAAACACATGACAAACTCCTCGGAATAAATATTTCGTTCCACAAAATATTAATGCTCTTATACTTTGAACTTAGTCTATTCATGATTTGACTTTTTGCTGAATGCCTAAAAACCCCCCTTAGTTTTCTCTCAAAACTCTTAATTAAGTACCGTGTCCTCCAAACACCACTTCCTACTTGTTCTGACCGCCTGGACTATAGCTCACTCTTGCTATACCAGAATCTCTCAAAACTCATCGTGACATCACACGTCACATACAAAAAAAACTCCCCTATTCGTGGTATAATCCCACTTCTTCTTACTGTTACAGGTCACCTCTTACTGACCAATAACACATTAAATTTCAGCTAAAAAAAAATCTTACATGCTTCGACTAACTCCTTGGAATAATAACATCACACTTAGCTTTCCTAATTATTGTCTTCCTAAAATAATGACAGTGTTCCTGTTGATAGTCAATAACACCGACACTCTTAATTAGCAAATATTCTCCCATAATCACTTCATAAAGCAAGTTCTGAGTTCTAACACAGTTCAGATACTTTCTGCTCTACCAAATTAACTGCGTAAATTACACCTGCCTTTAATTGAAACTTCATTATTACCCCTTAGGTATACTCACCTTACATTACTAACTTATTCTTGTCTTCAAAATATTAAACTTATCTTTACTAACTCCGTATGACATAAATAAAACTTTAATTTCCTGTCTACTAAAAAAAATGATTTATTTTTAAATCCTAAAACGTCGAATTATAACAAATTCCTTTCACTTCTAGAAAATATTATGCCAACCGTATAATTATTACTATTATCTTTACTTTAACCTGTGTGTAGGACAACAATCTACCACATCATTAATTCGTTATTAATCATCAGTAACTTTTTACTACAAAGTGGTTTAGCTCAATAACAAGCCTTGTAATATCTTTAAAACGTGCGTAACTGTAACAAAAACTTGGACAATCTTACCTTTGTAATCTCTTATTACCTTGTGTGCATACATCCATATATACTTAAAAAAAACTCCCTTATTAACTTCACGTAGTCCCGTAGATACCATAAAAAATCTCATTGCTCAACGGAATATACCTTGCTGACCTACTTCATCCTCCAAAACCTTCTTAAAACTTCATTTGGCATCTTACCAAAACTTCCTCCATTATAACTCCATTTGGCATCTTACCAAAAACTTCCTCAAAAAACAACTTCATTTGGTATCTTACCAAAACTTCCTCCTTAAAAAAACTTCATTTGGCATCTTACCAAAACTTTAAAACCACCTTGCTCAACGGCATTACCTTCGTTGGCCTACTTCTTCAAACTCACGTCCATTTACGTGAAAATACACACATACACACACACATATCTGTCAACAAGTACCAGATGTCCTAATTAGTTACTACTTCCTCATTTCAACCCGATGTTGGTTAATTCATACAACGCATTACCATTAACAATTCTAAACCACTTATAAATTTCTCAACATATATCCGCTGATAACCTCGCTGTCCTCAACTGAAACTTCTTTATTAAATCAATACTTAATTCTTCAACTCACTAGTTTTATTACCACTGTATCATCTTATCTTCACTCACTTTTGAATTATATCTTTATTACCATTATATTCTTAATTATGGTTGCCATAATAATTATTACTTTCTTTCGATTACTTACCTATGTAATAACCTTCCTATTTTTTAAAATTTAATTCTCACTTCATCCAACTTACCTGCAGTTTAAGGACCTACATTCAACTTACCTGCATTGCTCAATAGCACGACAACCTTTGTCTTCCAAATTAAATGATTTTAGTCAATCTAAATCAATAAGCGTAGGCACTACGCGCCCCTTACCATCCTAACTTCACGACTGAATTAAAATTACACACAGCAGGTTTCTTATCTACCTCTTTTAAGTCATATTAAACTTCATTACTTAATATTTAAGTCATACGGAAGAGTAACTATCGGTAATATAAATTTACATCACTACTTTCTCTGGCATTTCACCGTTCTTACCATCTTCATCTTCAATTCTATCTCTTTCTAGGGTTCCATTTTCCTCTTTTCTTATAACATTACTTTCTACCTCTTTCGGACTACACTCATCAACAGTAACATTATACTTCGGCTTTCCTCCTATCATTTCCCCAAGTCTGGCTAATTCATTACGCCACTGCACATCATATGCTTTCTTTCTCTCTTTCATTCTGATTTCTTTTTCCACTAACAACTTAATTCTCTTCTCTTTCATTTTACTTCTAAAATATCTACCTACATGTCTTCCCTTCACTTCTCCACTACTAATATTTAATTTTCTCTTTAGCCGTTGCCCATTGCTTCTCCTCTTATCTATCTCTCTCCTCCTCTTAACCTGTTTACTAATTATGTTCTTCTGACTATGACTTAACGCACGCTTCTCTGCCACTAATAATTTCATATTAACTTCCTCTATCACAGGACTAAATTCTTCCCTAGTTTGCCTATCTAACTTATCTATGATTGTCTGCATCTTAATCTCTTGGGTGCTTAGTACTTTCTTTATCTTACCTACTTCTATCCCTATCTTTTCTCTCATCTTCTTCACTTCTTTTTCGCTACATTCTATAGTCTCTTCTACAGCTATCCTGCGTTCATCTAAAATCTCCTTCAACTCTACTATGCTTTCTCCTACTATCTCCTCTGACGCTAATCTATTTTCACCTAAAATCTCGTCTGACTCTAATCTGATTTCACCTAAAATCTCCGCTATTTGCCGTTCCTCACCTAAGATCTCCTCCGATTCCAATCTGCTTTCACCTACAATCTCCAATGACTCTAATCTACTTTCAATTACAGTCTCCACTAATTCCAATTTGCTTTCACCTAAAATCTCGTCTGACTCTAATCTGATTTCACCTAAAATCTCCGCTAATTCCAATTTGCTTTCACCTAAAATCTCGTCTGACTCCATTCTACTTTCAATTATAGTCTCCTTACAGGCTGTCTTTACTGATTCTACTGCAGTTTCCCCTAAAGTCTCTACCACCTGCCTAGTTTCCACTTCTACCAATTTGCTAAAACTTTCACCTTGAGTTGCTATTTTCTCTTCAATCACAGTTACTATTCTTTCCTGAATCCTACTTTCTGCTGCTTCTAATTTCTTATCTACTGTCTTAATAATATCTTTAGCCTTCATCTCTACCTCCTCCTTAATTTCACCTCTGATTTCCTGTTTCACCCCCTGAATACTCTCCTGTAGCATATCATACTTCATACTTAATTCTCTATTCATCGTTTCCACAATATCTAGTTTTACATTATTCTCTTCCAATTTCTGATTTATTTTACTCAT
This sequence comes from Meconema thalassinum, assembly GCA_946902985.2. Lineage (NCBI taxonomy): Eukaryota > Metazoa > Arthropoda > Insecta > Orthoptera > Tettigoniidae > Meconema > Meconema thalassinum. The sequence goes on from OX336390.1 coordinate 936,926,113, forward strand.
ATCCTCTCTCATCTTTTGATTACTCTTATCTAATTTCTCACCTAAATCTCTACTCAATTCCTTCCTACTTTCCAAATTATCTTTCTTACTCTCTTCCATATTTTTATTCATATCTTTATCTAATTTCTCAAATTTATCATTGAATTCCTTCCTACTTTCTAAATTATCTTTCTTACTCTCTTCCATATTTTTATTCATATCTTTATCTAATTTCTTAAATTTACCATTGAATTCCAAATAATTTCTTTTATTCTCTTCACTATTTTTATTCATACTTTCATCAAATTTCGCACTTAAATCTCTACTCATCTGCCTTATGAGCGCAGTTAATGGATCTTCAGGAATCTCTATAGACTTTTCTTTCTCTAGACTACCACTAGTCTCAGGATGTACCTCTGTATCCGTCTCAAGATTTATCTCTGTATTCATGTCAGGGCTAACCTCAGGATTATTTTCAGGATTACTCTCAGGATTATTCTCAAGATTTACCTCCGACATCTTGGTATTATTCTCTACGCTCTCAACATCGCTACCGCTATCAACCTCCTTATAATTAACTTTCTTGACTGCATCCCTACTTCTCAACTGCCTCTGTTCCTCCTCCGACATCTCGAAGTACACCGTATAACAATTGCCCTTCCAAAATTTCACTTCACTTCACTGTCCCCCAAAAGCACTGACAATTTGCACTGAAATTATACACTCCTCTGACTAAATACCGAATGGTTTTCGTGTCCTACTTTGTGGCGCCAAATGTAACATTTTTAATGAGTTAACTAAACGTGGTGATGACTATTGTGGTTCAATAAAACAAACATGATATGAATAAATAATATACACTGTGGTGTGACCTTACCTGTGATAGTGTAATATAATAAGTTGTTGAGCGCCAGATTCCTATTTAAGATAGTGAATCGAAATTTATTGATTTAACCTCGGCTATCAGCAGTAGAGTCGAGAACCACTTACCCGGGCCGTAGTGAGACAAAGTCATCTAACCAATCCGTATTTAATCAAGGAGTATGATTGCCTTAAAGTACCAACTACAATGAAAGAAATAGGCATTACGTTAAAGGAAATGAATTTATTTACTCAAGAACAAAATATTAATAAAACAGAATAGTGATAGTCACACAATTGAATTTAAAATTACTCAATGCGGCAATTAATTATTTAAAAGAAAATGAATATTAAAATGAATTGAAAGTTAAATGAAGTTAAATTATAATAGAGACGATAGTTTTATTGAATTGTTGGCTCACCCAGTCGAAGACTCGTCATATTTAAGAAATGATCGGTGATCTCGATGTTACGTCGCTTATGTTTAAAAAAATGATGTGATATCTCATTTACTATGAAATATCCTCATTAAGTACGTTGCCATCTGTAGAAAGACTCTTGATCAGGGATATAACCCATTATGTATTGATATAGATGTCGGCAAGACATCGTTCAGTGTCGACTCTCGGTGCTCAGTCCATTAGGACCCAGAAAGCAAGGTTACAACTTCCTTCCTTCATTAAGAGCTGTAGATCAATGCCATTCTTGTCCGATGTTGCAGGTACAAATACTAATGACTTCCTTGTCACGTGGTGTCACAGCTTCCCTCTCTATTAGCCTTCTCCATTCTTGACTCATAACTTGCAATATATATTGACGCGTATTTACCGTAGAAAATGGCGTGTTGGTTACACCCTAGTGTGTTTCTTAACATCTCAGGAAAATGACGCAGTTTGCCGTGGTGAAATTCTTACTACGTCGTTCAGTTTGTGACGCACAGGGTTAGTCCATATCGCCAGTCTTGTTGCAATATATAATACTTCGTCTCTTTACAAGTAATTGTTAATAAAAATCTAATTGAATATAATAATCAAAACCGCTTACAATTATCTGATATAAAAATCATCTCATGGATGTACTAGTTAATAATAATAATAATAACATGATAATAAATGAATAACCCTTTAAATATAACAGCTATGGGATCGAATCGTTACAACTCCAGAAACGTGCTATAAAATCTATCTTTGGACTTCCTTGGCTCACACCCTCAAATGAATTATACTCAAGAACTAAAATTATGCCACTGCAAAAACAAATAGCTATGTCAGCAACAGTATTTGTATACAAATTAGAAAACAAATTGATACACACACACATCCATTTTACCCATGCAAATGACATTCATCATTATGCAACAAGAGGAGTAAATCAAATATTCACCAGCCATTCCCAATCCATTAAATTTGGAACTAAAGGAATTATGTCCTCTATAATAAAAGAATACAACTCGCTACCATTAGGCATAAGGTAAAGTTTCTCTATAAAAACATTTAAGAGGAAAACAAAAGACTTCCTATTAAGGAATGAATAGCCCATGTACAATAGCCTTAAGCAATGCAATGTATCATACCGAATTATCTCTGTAAAGTTAGTCACTAGCAATCTAATATAAGTTACTTTTAAATTAAACAATAATGTTACAAAAATTATATATATATGCCATGCTGTAACTATGTTACTTGATTGTCCCTAACACGAGCTCAGGCTCATTGGGACCTATGTAAATAAATAAATAAATAAATAAAATATTGGGTCGAGTGGAGTGACCGGGGAGGGAGGGGGATGCGATCGACATTTTACAATAGATGGCCTTGTTGCGAATGATGTCTGGCGCAGAACTGCGGCGATGAAAACCTGTCCGAATTATCCAAATTAGTGAAGCCCGAAATAGTGAGGGTTCACTGTTGGTCTATTTATAAAATATTATATCATAATTGTGTATATACAGTGCAAACAGGTTTAGGGCAGAAAAAAAAAATGAACTTAGGTCCTCGATTATGAAAGAAATCCATTCTTTTGAAAAATTCCAAACGTGGTCCTCTCGAAAGAAAGTTAAGTTTTGTTAACTAATAAAAATATCTCAAATTATAAGTGCCTCAAATCTATTTGGCCTTTGAGAAAGAAAACAAGGCTTGCCAGCATGCCAATCTCAAATTCATTAACAGCTAGAATCCTTGTGAAATGTGGGTGCTTATTGTGATAGAATGGCGAGATAGGTATAGTCACTAACTTAAAACAAATCGGTTCGTTGCCATAGCAGATCCTTACCCTTCGTACACATAGTGAATGATGCCGCCTGTTTATTCTAAACTAAAGTTGACTACAAAAGGAGAATAATAATGCAAGAGCTTGTTCTCAATATTAATTTGTCCTTCTCAAGCAGTGGCTAGCATTCTTGGCTGTCACCGTGGAGGCCCAGGTTTGATTCCCGGCTTTGCCAAGAAATTTAATTCTAGTCTGACGGCTGGAACGGGGTACACTCAGCCTGGTGAGGCAAAACTGAGAAGAGGGGGGTTCGATTCACATCTCAGCCATTCTGGAAGTGGTTTTCTGTGGTTTCCCCACTTCTACTCCAGGCAAATGCCGGGATGCTTGGAGGTGCAAGCAAGATGGCGTCACAGTGAAAGTGTAGTGAAATAGCAGCTAGTGTAAATATTTGATAAAAGTGGTAAAATATTATAACAGAGGCTTAAAATCTATAAAGTTACTTTCCTTAGATCAAGTGTAATACGGAATATTGATAGTATTTAGAAATTCTTGTTGATAATTTAATAAACTTAAACTAAGTTGTGGGAACGTGTATCCAAAGATTCGGTGACTTCTTCAATCACTGTTTGAACCAAGTAGAGCAGTGGTGCTTTTACGAGACTTCACCCGATTGGAAGATATACGTATTTCACATTCTTCTTTATTGGTAGGTTATTAGATTAATTCTATTAGGTAGTAATAATTAAATTAAATTTAGTGTAATTTGGTGTAAACATCTAGGCTCACTTAGATCTCTAGTATGACGACAGTCAACAGTGTTAGTATCTCGTCAGGTTGTGTAACCGTAACGGATTTATGCTCGTCGTGCAAAATAAAAGTAAAAAATGCAAATAAAATCATCACAAGATCTCAGGTAAAATTGAATGAGGAGAAAAGTGAAACCGATTGTCGTAATGTAGGCCTACCGCTACCGTCATGCGAATGTCATAACCTGAGAAACGAACTGTCCTCAAAAGACGAAATTATAAAGCTGCTAAAGGAAGATATTGCTAAGTTAATGGAAGAGTTGAATAAATTAAAAGGAAACAGAGGGGAAAGCAAGGAAACTTGGTCGACAGTGATTGCTGGTAAGGTAAGATTGAATAAGCCTAGGCCTATAAATGGAGTACATGTAACTGAAATTCCCGTCTCAAATTCATTTGGAGTGCTTGTCGAAGAAAATGATGACTTTCCTCAAGAAGAAAAGAAGAAAGTGATAAAGAGAAAATCCAGGAAGATGCGGATATTTGCGGATAGCCACGGGCGAGATGTAGCAGCAAGCGTTTTGGAGAGAAGCCGAGAAATGGAGGTCACTTCGACAGTGAAGCCAGGAGCTCAGATTGCAGAAGTCACGAACGGGATGATAGGAGAGTGTGCGTCCCTTACTGCAAAGGACTACGCAGTGATCATCGCTGGAGCAAACGACGTCTATAGAAATGAGAGTAAAAAGGTAATCAAAGATTTAAAGGGTACATTGCCATCCATGCAAAAAACAAATGTCATTATTGTAAACATTCCGCAGAGACACGATTTAATTCCCAAGTCATGTGTAAATATAGAAATAGAGGCTACAAATGGAAAAATTCATAAAATTTGTAAGAGTTTTCCAAATGTCCAAATTGTAGATGTAAGTAAATTAGACAGGAAGTTCCACACTCGGCATGGCCTACACTTAAATAGATTAGGAAAAGAGTATCTTAGTGATGAAATCTGCAAAATTGTAAATTCAAATGGTAAGAATAATTCGACAGTAATATCATTAGAGTGGAAGCAGGGAAACTGGTAGAAGAAGCCAAACGTGAGGTTTGGCATTCACATCTTTTGAAGTCAAATTTAACGGAGTGCAACAATGGTATTTCGGATTTGTCTAGCAACAATAATAATAACAATTATGATAATAATAATGTAAATAAATCACCAACACAAGCTTGCAAAAGTAACAAATTTAAAATTTACCACCAGAATGTCCAGTCTCTTTATAATAAAATTGATTACATAAATCTAATGCTTAAAAATGAACTTAAAGACATCTCAGCACTATGTATTTCAGAACATTGGCTGAAAGAGGAACAACTTGAATTAATTCAATTCCCAGGGTTTATACAAGCTAGTAAATACTCTAGATCTAATATTAGCCATGGTGGTACTTGCATCTTCTTAAGAAATAATTTAGATCATGAACAGATAACAGCTTATGATTATCTAATTATGGAACAGGATTTTGAATTCTCTGCCGTAAAAATTCAGCAGTTTAAGTTAATAATTGTATGCGTATACCGTTCTCCGTCAGGAAAGTTTCCTCTATTTATAGATAAACTAGAATTGTTACTCAATAACATGAGCAAAGTAAATTTCGATATAATAATTTGTGGGGATGTAAATGTGGATTTCTTAAAACTTGATAGAAATTGTGAATTATTAAACCAGTTACTAATTTCCTATAGACTGAAACCTACAGTAAATACACCAACAAGAATAACAAAATTTAGTAAAACCACTCCTGATCAAATTTTTATAAATACAGATAAATATCACCATTCAATAGAAGTCTATTGTCCGGGTTTTAGTGACCACCATGGACAAATACTGAGTTTTGAAGTATCCGAAGTAATCAATAATAATGATAATGGAGTAAAATCAAAGTGCAGGTCATTCACTGAAGCAAATGTTACATATTTCAATGACTTATTAAATAAGGAAACATGGTCAGAAATTTATGAACTAGAAAATGTAAATGATAAATTTAATGCATTTAACAGTACCCTAAAACACTATTTTGAAATAGCATTCCCCTTTAAACGAAGAACTGTTCAAAATAACAAAACTAGCAATTGGATAACAACAGGGATTATAAATTCATGTCAAAGAAAGAAATTTCTACACAAATTATATAAACAATACCACACAACACCTGAATTCAATTTATACTACAAAAAATACACTAGCATATTAAATAAGGTAATAAGACTAGCAAAGAAAATGCATAATGATGATTTTATTTCCCAATCATCTAATAAAAACAGGGCTATGTGGTCCGTAATAAAGAAAGAAACTGGAAAATATGCTAAAATACAAAGGAACATTACACTGACCAGAAATAATAAAGTGATTAATAATCCAGAGGAAATAGCAAACACTTTTAATGACTATTTTCTGGAAATTCCGCAAAAATTATTAAATAAATCACAGGTAAATACACTAAATTCTAATAATAAAATAAATATATGCAGTGATTCTTTATTTATAAATCATGTCACAAGTGAAGAGGTAAGAATAGTTATAAAAGAGCTAAAAAATAAATTCTGTGCTGGCATTGATGGCATCCCTGATGCAATTTTAAAGAAATGTGCCGAAAATATAATAAATCCACTTACGCACTTAATAAACAGTTCAATTCTCTCAGGAACTTACCCGGATATTTTGAAGTTATCAAAAGTAATTCCAGTGCACAAAAACGGTTCAAAAGATGAATTAGATAACTATCGTCCTATTACCTTACCAACTGGTATTGCAAAAATTGTGGAAAAAATTATGTATAAGAGACTGATAAGTTTCATAGAAAAAAATAAAATATTATCAAACTCACAACATGGATTTAGAACGGAAAAATCTACACAGACAGCAATTTACGAATGTAGTAATAGTATACTGAAATTAATTGACAATAAGGAACATGTAACTGGCCTATTCTTGGATTTATCGAAAGCATTTGATGTAGTTGACCATAAAATCCTCCTTACCAAACTAAATCAATATGGTGTTAGAGGTCTAGCTAATAAATGGATAGAGTCTTACTTAACAAGGCGTAAACAAATAGTAAGCTTGAGACACAAGGATGATGGAACCAAATTACTTAATGAAACATTGTCCAATGAGGGAATTATTGAATTTGGAGTACCCCAGGGATCGGTTTTGGGCCCACTACTCTTTCTTCTATATATCAATGATATAACACAGAACGTTCATTCACATAAGGAAATTTTGTTTGCGGACGATACAACACTCGTAATAAAAGGTGAAACTAAACAGGTCATACAGCAGTCTGCTGACTCCGTTACAGGAGAGTTAACCAAATGGTCACAAGATAATCGCCTCATAATAAACTATAAAAAGACAGTATGTCTAAATTTCCACACTATACAGAATAGGAATCCTGCGATGCCCAATATAACATTAAATGGTCATCAAATAGAAAATAAATCAGAAACAAAGTTTTTAGGACTATGGATACAACAAGACTTGAAATGGAATAAACATATACAATATCTGAATACTAAACTGAACTCGATGTGCTTTGCGTTACGTATTTTGAAAACCTGCACTAGCATGCACACATTAAGAAATACTTATTTTGCTTATTTCCATTCATACTTAAGATATGGGATCATATTTTGGGGTATGTCGCCAGATGTACTAAGCACGTTTAGGATACAAAAGAGAGCGATTAGAATTATGGCAAATGTAAACTCGAGAGAATCATGTAGACCTCTGTTTAAAGATTTAAACATTCTCCCACTGCCCTGCATATATATCTTTGAAAGTATTATGTTTTTTAAAAAGAATTTAATGAATAAAGATGTTTTTCTTAAAACAAACAATGATGTTCATAGGCATAACACAAGACAAAATCAAAACATTCATATTTCACACACACACACAAGCATATATCAAAAAGGAACTTTTCACACTGGAGTTAAATTATACAATAAACTACCCCAGTATATAAAACTGGCCCCAAAAATAAAAACCTTTGATAGAATGTTGAAAGCTTATCTGCAGTGCCATTGTTTTTATTCAGTAGTTGAATATTTTAGCGTATAGGAGTGATGGAATCTATAACTATATTTTACTTTTTTAATTTAATTTTAATACCTAGCTGTATGTTGTTGTATTTATAGAATTAAGTTTTCATATTATGATAATAGAGTGAGGTGTAAATAGTTGTGCAATAAGATTGTATCTATTAAGATTTGCTATTATAATAAGTTATAGATAGTTATAATCTTAGTAATATATACCTGTTAGTTCTTTTATTTTATGCATGTAAATTCTGACGTGTCCTATATCAAAAATGTATTGAATGCATGTATTTGATCAAATGGAATTAATAAAAATCTATCTATCTATTAATAAAAATCTAACTTATGGTAATGGCTGCCTGCTTCCTACCCCTCACCTGAATTACAAAAACATACTCTGCTAAAGACATCACAATAACACAGGTTATCAGACAAATTTTATATATATATATATATATACAGGGCTAGATTTGTGACAGTACGCACTGGTACGCCATACCGAAACATCTGATCGGGGGTAAAGTCAAATGAAAATGAAAATCCACCGCCTGCTTCCAGTCTCCGACCGGGTCAGGAATGGAATGAATGAAGCCCCCATCTAGCGACGAGGATATGAACTGTGCCGGCTGCCGAGGCCTGACGCACTCCTCTGGGGCAATGATTAAATGAATGACAGTTGAAATGAAATGATAGTGGAGAGTGTTGCTGGAATGAAATTTTGACAGGGAAAACCGGAGTACCCGGAGAAAAACCTGTCTGCCTCCGTTTTGTCCAGCACAGATCTCACATGGAGTGACCGGGATTTGAACCACGGACCCAGTGGTGAGAGGCCGGCGTGCTGCCGCCTAAGCCACGGAGGCTTGGTAAAGTCAAATATATAACATAATTTTTAGAACTGTGGAATGTTAGTTGTAAGTCAAGGTCAACTTGGTCTTAGACTGGACTGTACTTCTAGCCGTACACAAAGTGCTAGCTGGCTCATCCTTCCCCTCCATTTCCGCACAACAGTTCAGCTTGCACTTAGTCGTCAATGTCAGTGCAGTCAGAACATTCGACGGCCTGTCACTGTTTTACGGTTTTGTTTTGTTTAATCTTGTAGTGTTTTGGAATCAAAATTGAGTAAATTTTGCTAATTGTGTGTTGTTGTAGCCTACATGTACGTGCCTTTACAATGCATAAAATCTTATTATATAATACGTTAAGATGTGTGTGTTCACAAAACTCAAGCTCCTAAACCAGAGGGAGTTAGAAGGTTCTTCCAAATCGTCTCAATAGTAGGGGAGAGTCTTGTACCTTGAACCGGCTTGTACCATGAACCTTAGAATGTTTCTCCTAGAGATGCAGAGTATACTCTTTGGACTTGTCAAGGAATGTTGGCCAGCAAGCTCTCTTCTCCTTGGTCATCATTTGTTTTGTTCGGGAAACCGCATTGTGTTGGTCTGAAGCAAGGAGAGTTTGTTGCCGCGTAGAGTAAGTAATTATCATTTTATTGTTGTGTAATTTGTGTACATTATTGGTGGTTATTAATTGCAATATAATGCATATATCATCTATGTAATATAACAATTCTTTTAAGATGGTCGTATTCCTAACCTCACTTCACATAATGAATCCTTGCACAGTTTTGATTTGCAACTACGTGTCATGTACCTTGGACCACGAACCGGTCCATGGTACAAGCCGGTCCAAGGTACAAGATCTTTTCCAATATATCACTTACAAACTAAAATTAAGAGATTTTGTTGTTAGGCTGAAGTATGAATTTTGAATTTCAGATGCCAAGAAGTAAATCTGGGGTGAAGAGGCCCAAATTCAGCGAAGAGAAACTCCATAGAATAAAAGATGCAGTGGGACAGGTAACGAAAGGAATGCATTTAAGAACCGCAAGTACAACATACCAGATAGCGCGTTCAACACTACGAAGAGCTGTAAATAATGCAAATATCTACAAATCGTTTGATAATTGTGCAGTAAAGAAAGTGTTCAGTGAGGATGAAGAATCTGAGCTTGTTGAATACATTCAGATCGCATCTAAAATGAATTATGGACTGTCACGACGGGAATTAATGAAGCTTGCCTATTAGTTTGCAGTTTCAAACAGGAAAAAAAATCCAGAAATCTGGGAACAAACCAAGAAGGCTGGCAAACAATGGTACTATGGGTTCATGAGGCGCCACAGTAATTTGAGTTTGCGTATACCTGAAGCAACAAGTCTAGCACGTGCAACAAGCTTCAACAAACACAATGTTTCTCTGATTTTTGATAGGCTGTATGCAGTCATGGACAAATTTAAATTCAGTGCTGATAAAATTTACAAATGTGCAAATAACACTGTCCATATGCCTGACAAGCTCATTGCATGCAAGGGAATGAAACAAGTGGGCAGTATCACTTCCGGGGAGAGAGGTGCTAACATAACCATCATTGCGTGTATCAGTGCATTAGGAAATAGTATTCCACCTATGTTTATCTTTCCCAGAGTAAACTTTAAACCTCATATGCTAAAGGGTTGTCCAACTAACTCTGTTGGCACTGCACATCCTAGTGGTTGGTCAAACTCATCAATTTTTTAAAAATATTTGAAGCATTTCATTGAATACACCAAACCCTCTACAACCAACCCAGTCTTGGTCATTCTAGACAACCACGAGAGTCATTGCTCTATCGAAGCTGTGAGGCTAGCCAAGGAAAATGGAATTGTATTACTAACTTTACCACCTCACACAAGCCACAAGTTACAGCCACTGGACCGCAGTTGTTTTGGTCCATACAAAACATTTTACAACACAGCCTGTAGAGAGTGGATGCTGGCACATCCCGGAGTTCCAATTTCAATTTATGACGTGGCCGAAATATCTGGCAAAGCTTACCCTAGGGCGTTCAACCCAGTGAACATTCAGTCAGGCTTCAAAGCTACAGGTATCTGGCCATTAAATAAAAACATCTTCACCGATGATGAATTCATACCATCTGCAGTGACAGACAGACCAGCCCCATCTGTGCCACCGAGTTCAGAAGAGGTTACCTCTACTCTTGAAAGCTGCCCGACTACGCCATCGAAATCTATAGGCACCTCCCATATTTCTCCAGACATGATCCGTCCTCATCCTCGTGCTGCACCAAGATCCACTTCAAACAGAGGGCGCAGGCGAGGTAGGTGTCGCATTCTGACTGACACTCCTGAAAAGGCTGAACTAGAGCAGCAAGCAGCTATGAGGCACGGAACACAAAAGCAAGACCTAGCAAGAGAAGACTCGTTTCCAGAGATTCTTCTTCATCATCTTCATCATCATCATCATCAGACTTTTCAATCCCAGAATCAGATGATGAGCTATCTAATGTTTCCAACGAAACTGTCTCCGATTTTGAAGCAGAAGTAGGAACAAATGTTGGTGTTTTTTGCTAACGTCAATGATGGGAAAGAAAAGCAAGCACTATTATATCGCAGAAGTGACAGGAATTGAAGGAGATGTTGTTGAAGTGAAATATTTGAAAAGAGTGAATAAGACGAACAACTTTCTGAAAAACAAGGATGACGTTTATGAAATCGAGCAAGAAAATATAATCACGAAGCTGCCAAAACCTGTAACCGTTGGGGGATCTGAAAGAAGGCGCCAGTTGTTCTCATTTGGAGTGGACTGGTTTCAAGGTTTCAACGTAGAATAATTAAAAAAGAACAATGCAAAGCCTAATAAAGAGTGATTTCTGTTTTAGTTTTATGGTTTAATTTAGTAAATTGTTTGTTTATGATCTGTATTTGCCTATTTAAGAATGTAATTTAATGTGTTCCTCCTAATCAATCAATACAATAAAAGAATTTAAACATTATCCTACTCATTCATGGCATACACACTGTTGGACCATGGTACATTACCACCCGGTCCAATGTACGAGACATAAATTCCGTCTTGTACCATGAACCGTGAAAGTAATTATAAATATTATAGGTTAAGTTGCAGATGCTGAGTTTTCAAATTCTTTCACAAGGTAGGCAATAGGTAAGCTTGCGTTATGATGAAATAATACTTACAAATAGCTACCACAACCAGAAAATATGGCTACCTGAAAAAATACTGTCCAAGGTACAAGCCTTTCCCCTACAGAACAAGATCTTGCATTTCTTAAAGAAGAAAAAAAAAAGAACAGAAATATATTTATTAATAAAGTGCTTTTAAACAAATAAACAAGACGATAGCTCCTGGCAGAACTGTGCCGCGTCCAGCCCGCAGAACACTAGAGCCGGGTGGGTAGTCTGTGCACATGGGGTGCACACAACCCATTATGCGAGAGTTCTCGCACGGGTCCGCTAGTAACTAATTATTTTAGTAAACCGAAGAAACTGAAAAATGCACAACATTTCCAATAGAATTAGATCAACCGGAGTCAACACAGCCTGCATCCTCCAGCATTACTTCATCTTCTAATGACGACATAAAAGGAGGTGATAAACAGTAGCCAGACTGTTGGACTTTAGAACAAAAGAACGAGTTTTGTAAAAAATGTAGTTGGCTTATTGTTCACAACAAAAAGCTGGGGTGTGAGGTTTTCTGGAATGTTGGATATCTAGGTAAAGAAAAAAAATCTGATATGAAAATGTCTAAACAATGGTCTGGATGTGATATTAATAGGTTTGGGGAAACTCGAGCCCAGCAGCAAACAGCTTTGAGGAAGGAAATATATGATCACAAAGACAGTGCTGCACATTTAGCAGCTCTAAAAATTGTCGCAGGGTCCCAAAAAGAAACTATAGAAAACATGTGTTTCAAAACAGTATCAAAAGAGAAAGATGTTACAGCGAGAATTTTCCGAACTGCCTATAAGGTTGCAAAACAGAATCAGTCTTTTAATGACTTTGAGTAAGAAATCAATGTACAAGAGCTCAATGGGTTATATACGGGTCGCATCCTACATTCAAATAAGGCTTGTGTGAATAGCATAAACCACATAAGTGCCGAAATGTGAAAGCACATTGTACAGGAAATAATCAAATCAACCGATAAGTTTGTGATCATCATCGATAAATCAACAACTTTGAGCAAAACATAAACTCTGATATTGTACATTAGAGTTTGCCTAAAAGATTTAAGTATGGAATCCCCTGGATCTGGTTGAGCTTAACAGTGTGATGTCTCTTGGAATTTTTCAAGCTATAATTAAATGCCTTGAAGGTTACAAATTAGATGATAATGTTTTGCAAAATAGATTAATTACTGTGGCATGTGATGGAGCAGCAGTGATGCTTGGCAGGAAGTCTGGAGTGTTAACCCTCTCAGTGCCACGCGCCGATCAGATCGGCTCTCGCTGCTTGCGCTAAAAGTGCCAAAGCCGATTCAATCGGCGCGCCGTTTATCTTATATTTGTAGATTTCTGTAGGCATATGTCCGTGATTATTTCATACTGTTGGAAAGGTGAGGTTTCATGCTTGCCTGTGCGGTGTTTACTTTTTGAAGTATGTTACACGATAGGTTTGAGTTTGTATTCACACCCTCCCTTTGCGCTTCCCCAATCACGCGCGTTCCCGCCAAAATTGAGGTGCAGTTGTTTTCTTCTTGTTGAAGTTTTCGGCCTACAGATGTATCTAAGAACTTTCTACAGCTGATGGACTGGAATCTGGGCTAGCCATAGGAAACAACAACTTTCTACAGCTGAAAACGTAGTGCTTCTTCGAATATGACTCATAGGTGCCCTTAATTTAGGCGCAAAACTGATTATTTACAGTAGAACAAAAAATGAAAAATTGTACAATTATCAGAATAACCTCAATTAAAAAGGTTTAGATGCCGTATTTACTTTTATGAACGTAATGTATGAAAGAATGAAGTATTGGTTATAATGCAAAGCAAAAATAATGATTCTATCGTTGGAAATGTGGTATTTATGATTATTTTTCGAATAGTCTGCATGACCATTGAAAATAGCTTGGTATTCTTGGCAAGTATTTCAGGAAATGGCTTGGCACTAAGAGGATTAAAAGACAAGTTTCCCTCAATCATTATTTGGCGTTGCTCTAATCACAGGCTTGAACTTTGTGTGAGTGATGTGAATAAAATGGCCAGTATCAATCAATTTAAACTGTTCATTGATAAACTGTATGTTCCGTACGTTTGGTTGCAAATGAGCTTGGAGTTCAACTGTTGAAAATTGGAAGGGTGTTGGACACTCGTTGGGTAGCCTCTAGCTTCCGAACAGTTACAGCAATTTGGGAAAACTACAAAATTCTAGCAAACCATTTTATGTCGGCTAAAGAAGACCAAACCCGTGATAGTTTGACCAGATGCAAGTATGAAAGTCTGCTTAGGAAACTTACATCCACTGCTTTTGTTCTAGATTTGGCTCTAATGTGTGATGCACTTCAAGAACTATCAGAAGTTAGTGAAGAACTGTAGAACCGAGATTTAGATTTGTTCCGAGCCAACTAAATTTTACAGGTCCTGGCAAACACATTTAGTGCTCGATAAGATAGCCCGGGAAAATTTTACGAGCAAGCTGTGACGTCTGTCAACAACAAATGATTTGTGGGAATTGAACTTTTTGAAAAAGATAATCAACTGTTGTCTTTTATGAGAAACTATCAGAAGCAATTAAATATAAAATGTTGAGTGACAAACAATGGCCCATTGAGAAAATTAGAACTTAAGGATCGGAAAATTCTAAGGAAAATATTAGGACCTGTTAATGATAATGGTACTTACAGAAGAAGACATAACAATGAATTATTTGAACATTTAGAAGATTTGGTGAGTGTGATGAGAAAAAAGGAGAATGTCTTTCTTTGGACATTTGGAACGGATGGAGCATCATCGACTTTCATATCGAATACACTCATCAATCTCTAAAAAAAATTCCTATTGTAAATGGTCGATGCAAGTTAAAAAGGACCTAACAGAAGCTCGAATCAATCAAGCTCTGGTTTGGGATAGGAACCTGTTCAGAAAGGCGGTTAAATCAACCAGTAATCTACACCCTTTAACATCTGTGATGCCTCGCCCTCACTGCAAGTGGACGGAAGAAAGGAGAGCTGAACATTCGTCAAGAATGAAGATCTACTGGCAGACAAGAAAACAAGCACTACAGTGATCATATGAGTGAAGAACATCGTGGTCCATTGATGGCCGAAACAACTAAAAAAAAAAATGTTGAGTGGTGAAGACCCAGCTTTGGCTAATGCGGCCCTTATAGTTGACCCAAGCACTTGGCCCAATGACATTAAAGACAATACTTTTGGGGAAAAAAATATTGAATCACTAGCCGTTCGCTTTCAATTGATCAAACGAGAGACACTTAAAGCATTTCGTAAATAAGTTTTTGACAATTGTGGGCACTTAAGTGGAAATTGTAAAAATAAAATGAAGTATCCCAATCCCAAGAATTTGCTTCTGTTGACATCTGCAATCAAGACAGTTCCAGTATGTTCAAGCGAATGTGAGAGAGGCTTTTCTCAAATGAACCTCATCATAACTGATTCCAGCGCGTCTTTGTTGACATGAACTGTCTCCTCACTACTTTTCCTGAAGCTGAATGGCCCACCACTCACTCGTTTTGACCCTTCAAAGTGTGTGGAATCTTGACTGCTTCGGGGACGGCACTCCGCTCTGGATACTAACAGCAAGGTGAGAGAGAGAGAGGAGGAACATACAATGAAAACTTTTCTAAACTTTGGACAATTTTATAAACTGTGAGGTAAAACATGTTTAAGTACAGTACCTTTTATAATAAATAATTATTTCAGAAAACTGTAAAGACGAAATTATAAAACAAGAAATAAATGATTGTTGGTGAACATGCGTGCATTTTCGTGCCGAATGTATTTATTTTTTTAGATTACGTAAAAAAAAATTGAAATAATCTACATAGTTTGAATGGTAGCCTAGTTGGCCTACATTAAAATTTAATATAGGCCAATGGCTATCGTAAGAAAAATGTTGCTACAACAGTCTCAATTTAATTTAAAATTGCAATCAAAATTAGATTGCTATTTTGACCACTGATTAATTTTTAAAGATGTTCAGAAAAGCGTAAAAATATCTTTTTTAGAACTCTATATTTCAATATTCCATAAAGCCCCACAACCATCCGGTAGCCCACAGTACCGGAATGTCTTTTTTTTACAAATCATGCACTATATATATATACACACACCCAAGTACATGGGGATGAATGACCATGATGTCGCAAAGCCACTAAATGAATTAACAACATCAATATTAATTATCTTGCGAAGAATGAAGCAGAAGAATATAAGAACATAACACATGAGAAATGTTGAAAGTTGCTTGACGGTGGCATCCAGCAAGCTGATTAGCAATGGATGCAAGGCAGGGAGACTCAATCTTTGGCTTCTTATGGGACCAGCTCAAGTCCCAAATTGTTCTGAGGCAGTAATACCGTAAGTAGGAGCCGACCCCGTGGTGTTGGGTTAGCGCACCTGCCTCTCACCCGGAGGCCTTGGGTTCAATTCCCGCCTCCGTCAGGGATTTTAGAAACCAACGTGAGGGCTGGAACGGGGTGCACTCAGCCTCGTGAGGACAATTGAGTAGCTGTCTTACAGTGAGGCAGCGCCCCGATCACGAAAACCAAGATTAACGGCTGAGGGGACCCGATGCGCTGATCACGCGTCACCCCAATATCTCTGCAGGCCAATTGGCTGGGCAGCGGTCGCTTGGTAGGCCTTCATGGGCGGTAGTGCCAGGGGTTTAGTAATAAGTAGGAAACGGAATTTTAGGTTTTTAAAATTGTCATTTTTGGTTTTCAAAAACATAAAACAGTTTTTGTTTTGTTTTTGTTTTTAATAGGTAGAGTAGGTTTTTATGTTTAAAGTGTAGCAAAAGTTGACATGAATTGAGCAAAGTTTAACATTAATGCCTAATTGTTAGTAGAAAATCTGATTGCATCGAGAGTGTAAAAATTTTGCATAATGATGTGTCATCAAATTATCACCGAGAACTTCATACTTTTAGGCAATATTTGCTCTCCTTAACTATTTATTCAGAATATAGGATTCTTGGAAATAAGACATTTATTCCCACTTTCCTAAACAATAAGATATTAGTTAGAAAGTGCTGAAAATATTTGAATTTTCTGGCAGGTAGGATATCTCTCAATTAACTAGAGCAGAGGTCTCCTAACTAAGGCCCGCAAACACCACCAATGCGGCCTGTGGTAGCTGGCTGGACATGCCCAGTATCTGCCCGCCATAGCTCATTCTGATTACATTGCAAGAAGCGATTGATGTTATGGTTAAATGGTGTCAAGAAAACAGTTTCTACATTGCAACCTAGTGGCAAGTGCTTCACCAAACATACACACATCAAAAAAAGTTTTGCATCACCTCGGTTCCCAGATCTCCGGCATATAGACGTTGACTGTGTATATTGTATCCAAGATACAGTCCCTTTGACTGTTCATAGATGTCACTAAAACTGCTCAAAGATGTAAACAACCATGCATGAGCAGGGCCTATTAGACGGAGGGGGTACGACAGCCGATCAGTTCCAGTCATTCCACCAGGACGAAGGTACGCTGCTCATGTTGTCTGTAGTTCTACCATGCCTAGAAGGTCAATACCGCAGTTCGATCGCGTCCGCATTGTTACTTTGTGTCAAGAAGGGCTCTCAACAAGGGAAGTTTCCAGGCGTCTCAGAGTGAACCAAAGCGATGTTGTTCGGACATGGAGGAGGTACAGAGATACAGGAACTGTCGATGACAGGCCTCGCTCAGGCCGCCCAAGGGCTTCTACTGTAGTGGATGACCGCTACTTACGGATTGCCGCTCGGAGGAACCCTGACAGCAATGCCACCATGTTGAATAATGCGTTTCGTTCAGCCACAGGACGTCGTGTTTCAACTCAAACTGTGCGCAATAGGCTGCATGATGCGCAACTTCACTCCCGACGTCCATGGCGAGGTCCAGCTTTGCAACCCCGACACCATGCAGCGCGGTACAGATGGGCCCAACAACATGCTGAATGGACCCCACGGAATTGGCATCACGTTCTCTTCACCGATGAGTGTCGCATATGCCTTCAACCAGACAATCGTCGGAGACGTGTTTGGAGGCACCCTGGTCAGGCTGAACGTCTTAGACACACTGTCCAGCGAGTGCAGCAAGGTGGTGGTTCCCTGATGTTTTGGGGTGGCATTATGTGGGGCCGACGTACGCCACTGGTGGTCATGGAAGGCTCCGAAACGGCTTTACGATACCTGAATGACATCCCCCGACCCATAGTGCAACCATATCGGCAGAATATTGGAGAGGCATTTGTCTTCATGGACGACAATTCTCGACCTCATCGTGCACATCTTGTGAATGCGTTCCTTCAAGATAACGACATCGCTCGACTACAGTGGCCAGCATGTTCGCCAGACATGAACCCTATCGAACATGCCTGGGATATGTTGAAAAGGGCTGTTTATGGACGTCTTGACCCACCAACCACTCTGAGAGATTTACGCCGAATTGTCGTTGAGGAGTGGGACAATTTGGACCAACAGTGTCTTGATGAACTTGTGGATAGTATGCCACGGCGAATACAGGCATGCATCAATGCAAGAGGACGTGCTACTGGGTATTAGAGGTAGTGGTGTGTACTGCAATCTGGACCACAAATGCTGAAAGTCTAGCTGTATGATGGTACAACATGCAATGTGTGGGTCTCATGAGCAATAAAACGAGCTGAAATGTTGTTTGTGTTGATCTCTATTCCCTTTGTATTTAACGGTTCCGGAACTCTTGGAACCGAGGTGATGCAAAACTTTTTTTGATGTGTGTATAACAGAAAGAGCTGCCAAAGCAATAATTGCAATATAAGAAACGTACACACATTAAGCCTTGAAACGGCTATGAAACTGTTGTTGTTTCTTATGGCTAGCCCGGATTCCAATCCATCAGCTTTCGTGCGTTCCAATAGAGTTGTGCGAGGTTTCCTGAAGTTCTAGCAGTCACATCAAGTTTGTTGCAATGTAGCGGGTACCCTTTATCCATTTTACTTCCAGATTCGTGACAAAGTGTGCATTTTTCAGATCTCAGGATGTTGATTCTTTTCAGATGAGCTGCAAGGCAGTCATAGACAGTGTTAAGTCTGAAGAAGGCTACAGCTTCTCTTCTTGGTGTTAATTTATATTGATCCCATTTACCATCAATGTCCTTCCATAATTTGGTTTCTGCTGTTTTCTTTGCCATACCTGTTTTTGATAATATTTCTCAAAATCCTTTTTGCTGACATAAAATCAGTCTGACTGACAGGTTGTTGTAGTGTGATACCTTTTTTTTTGCTAATCTGTCTGCCTCTTCATTACCTACTATTCCAACATGAGAAGGGATCCACTGAAATCAGATCTGTTTGTGGAGTCTTTGAAGGGTTTTTATCATACAAAAAAAATGTCTTTCAGTTCTTTATTTTGAGGCTTATAATTTGACGAGATGGCTTGGATGGCTGCTTTTGAATCTGTAATGATAACACATTTTTGATAATCAATGTTTCTGCCTAATAACTGTTGTAGTGCATGTGAAATTGCTTTTATCTCAGCATCAAAGTTTGTTTTGTTTTGGCCTACTGGGAAGTAGAGTGAGAAGAGAGATGAATGTATTCCTGCTCCAGTTCTATTTTCATTGTCTTGTGAGCCATCTGTAATAATAATAATAATAATAATCATAATGCATTTTATTAATCCTTAACGAGTCAAGGACTCATATACAAAGGAATCGTACAGTTTTATCTTGTTGGCGACAAATTACAATTCAATGTTTAGTTTACAAGTTTTCAGTATGAAAATATATTCAACATTTTGTCGCTTTCATAAGTTTTTGTACACAATGTAGTCTTCTTTTATCTTCTCAGATTTTGGAATTTCTTAACCTGACATTTTATAATCATTCCACATAAACTGTTTTAGCCTACTTTTAAAGATTGGTAGGCTAGGTGCAATTTTTATATTTTCTGGTAGTCTATTGAACTTTACAAAGGCACTATACTTAATGCTATTACTGCAATATTGTTTGGAATTCATATGAAAAAGTGATATGTCATCTGCATGTCTAGTTTTGTAAGCGTGTAAATCAGATTGTTTAGTGAAGTTTAAATTAGTGTGGATACATTTGTGTAGGATTTGGTACATCAGGACATTTGATTTGATTTCTGCATTTAGGACTACTAGTTGAATTTTACTCGTAATATAAAGGTGTTTGGTAGGTGTTAAAAAAGGGTAGTTATACATATTTCTAATGGCTCTATTCTGAATTACCTCAATTTCCTTTTTTAGGTAATTTGAGCATTTTATCCAAATTGTATTCAAATATTGTAAGTGGCTATGGATTAAGGAAAAATACACTTTCTTGAGTAGATATTTTGGGATATATTAGCTCAATTTTTTTTATCATCCCAGCAGCAGGTGATATTTTTTTAACTAATGCATCAATGTGCTTTTACCAGGAGAGATTTTCATCTATTATCAGGCCTAGGTATTTGACAGATGAGACCCTTTTAACTGCCTTTCCATTCAGCATTATATTCTGAGTGGTGTCTAACTTTGTTCTACGCTTAGATATTATTAAATAATTTGTTTTACCTTCATTTATTGTTAATTTATTTGACTGGGTCCAGCCAAGTATTGTATTCATGTCCTCCTGCATGTGTGTAATCAGCGTGTTGGTGGTGTACGCATTGTAAAAGATGCTTAAGTCATCTGCAAACAATGTTATATTACCATGAAAACTGAGTGTTGCTATATCATTAATATATACTAAAAAGAGGGAAGGACCCAGTATTGATCCTTGGGGCACACCATGGGTAATATTTACCTCCTCACTTCTGTAGCCATTTATTTCAACATACTGCTTACGATTAGACAGGTAATTTTTAAACCATGTCCAAGCTACTCCTCGGATACCTGCTTTATCAAGTTTCCCTAAAAGAATTTCATGGTCAACAGTATCAAACGCCTTTTTCAGGTCTATGAAAAGGCCACTCACTGTCATCTTATTGTCTATGACATCCTGCAAGTTAGAGATTATATCAATTGTGGCTATTTCTGTGCTTGAGTTTTCTCGGAATCCATACTGCCCTTTGTAGAAGTAATCATTTTTATTTAAAAAATTAACAATTCTGTTTTTTACTACTGTTTCGAGTACCTTGGATATGGGTGGGAGGATGGAAATGGGTCTGTAATTGTCTGGATTGCTTTTGTCACCTCCTTTATAGACTGGTATGACTCGTGCTATTTTTAGATCATCAGGTACCAGGCCAGTCTCTAACGATAAATTAATTAAAGTAGTTAGTGGGCTACTTAGCATGTCAATGGAGTTTTTTAAAACAATTTTACTGACATACCATCTTTGTCTTGGCTACTTTTCATTTTAAGGCTTAATATAATATTGCGAATTTCCATCTCATTAGTCGGGGTCATAAATATGGAATCTGTGTTGACATTAATTTCATTAACTTTCTTCCCTGGGAGGATGTTTTTGGCTAACTTGTGTGCTATGTTTATAAAGTGAGTATTTAGAGCATTGCAAATATTTTCTTTTCCTGTGAAAGATTTACCGTCAGTTATTATCTCACTGGGACCATCTTTGTTTTCAGTTGTGCAGTTGTAGATCATTCCACTGATTACTTTCCAAGTATCTTTTATGCTATTGGCGTTCAATGTTAATTTATGTTCATAGTATGAGGATTTCAGTTTCCGTTTTAAAGCTGTCACTTTGTTCCTACATATTATGTGCTCTTCCTTTAAGAGGTTGTTGTTTCTGTGAATGTTAGTTTTAAGTTTAGCATGTAGTAGGTCCCTTCGTTTTATTAGCTGAATTAATTCTGTTGTTATCAAGGGTTATTGTGGTTCTGGTGTATTTCCTTCAAAGGTGTGTCAGTGTTCTCTTTGTTGGGTGTCTGTGTCAAGATTTTGTGTTTCATGGCGATGTAAGTTTCATTTACATCATCTAAACCAGGGGTTCTCAAACTTCCTGTACTCGAGGACCCCTTCAATTATTTATGTAGTCATTGCGGACCCCTCAAAACTGCCTTTAATTTTTGTTGTAAGTTTTTTAATGGTTGTCATTTTAAAAGATAAACAATTTATACCAAAAAAATGTGGGTTGTAAAAACAATTAATCTGTTTGTTTTAGTATATATATAGTTTATTTAAATTGGAATAAATACTGAAAAAAACATGACTTACATAAGTATACACAAATGTTCTTAATTGCAGTAGGAGTAGACTTTAAATGCAATCTTAGAATAAAAAGTCAACAGGGTTTTTACCGTTACTTTAGTGAGAACAATGGTAATGTTTTTTGCTTTTGACTATCTCTAAAATGTTGGGATTTCTTTTAGAAAGCTTTAGCCTTAAATCGGTTTCAATGTTCTTCAGTCTGTTTCTTTTTGCTGGCTTCAGGTTGCACAGTTCAGAAAAGGCGCGTCCACACAAATATGTCGTACAAAAGGGCACAATATGTTCGAGGACTTTTTTGGCAAGTTCGGGTACCTCAGCTTGTACAAGTAGCCAAAACCTTGCCAAGTTATTTTCTTGATAAACAATCTCCCAGGCTCTGCTGCATGAGAGTTCCACCAATTGGTCTTGCTCAATATCAGATAGGACGATGAGGTTACCAATACTTCTCTTCTTGAATGGATACTTCATCCAATCATTATTAGGATTAGGTTCAGGAAAGTAACTTCTCAGACTCTGTTAAATGCTCAGCAAACAGTTCTTTTGTATCTGTAGGCATCTCTTCTTCAGATGTTATTAAGAATTCCTGCAACGTTGTAAAATTTTTGTATGAATTCTTAAGCATACGGTCAGACCAAAGCTGCAGTTTTCCTATCATAGCTTCTACTTGCTCTTCTACACGGAATATGTCAGTGTCAGACCCTTGAAGTTTCGTATTTAGGACATTCAAATGCTGGAAGATATCTGCCAAATATGCAACCTTGATCAACCACGCAAACTCACACAACTTGTCTTTGAGAAGAAAGTTTTCATATTTTTCTTCCAAAAGAAATATTCTAATTTCATCACGCAATTCAAAACAACGTGTGAGGACATTACCTCGGGAGAGCCAGCGAGCTTCAGTGTGAAGCAAGAGCTGTACGTGCTCACTTCCAATTTCTTCACAAAGCTGAGTAAAAATACGAGAGTTCAAAGGTCGGGCTTTAATATAATTTACAACTTCTTTTAATGATGTTTCTAGATCTTCTGGCATTTGTTTTACAGCCAATGCCTCCCTATGAATAGAGCAGTGTGTCCACTTAACTTTGGGAGCGACAGACTTGACACGAGCAATTAGGCCTGTCTTTTTGCCAGCCATGGCCCCTGCGCCATCGGTACTCACACCAACACAACGTTGCCAGTCCAAGTCATTTGATAAAATAAAATCATTTAATGCTTCAAAAACATCATGGGCATTTTTATGAAGAATCTCTTTGCAAAACAAAAGCTCTTCTAAAAGCCAATTTTCATTTTCATACCTAACAAAGGCTAACAAGTGAGATTAGTTTGATAGGTCTGTACTTTCGTCAAGCTGTAAAGCGTACATTTTTGTAGATTTTAACCTAAAAAGTAACTGCTCTTCAATATTTTGAGACATGTCATCAATTCGACGTTTTATAGAATCGTTTGAAAGTGGAACTGTACTTTATTCCTTAGCAGCTGCCTCTCCTATCATTATATTACACATTTTTTTGGCCGCTAGTAAGATTAGTTCTTCTGCAATCGTATATGGCTTTCCAGATTTAGCTATGAGTAATGCTATTTCGTATGACGCCACAGTAGCTTTTTCAGAGCGCTACCAGACGCCATTTTCTCCATTGATGTTTTCATCTTTTCCATTTCTTGACTTTTTATTAAAAAAAAACTCAAATGACTTATCAGCAAAGTCTGGATGTTTTGTTTCTAAGTGCCTCCTTAATTTCGCAGGTTTCAAAGCTTCATTGGAAAGAATCTCGTAGTATAACACGCACTGTGGTTTTTGTTCGTCATTAGATTGCACAAAACCTAATTTTAAATACTCTTCAGAATATTTGCTGCGCTTAACAGTCTTACGTAAATCAGTGTTGCAGCTAGAACTAGCTACTGAAGTTGAGCAGCTAACCTCACTTTCACGATCATTGTCTCTTTCTAATTTATCAACTGAACGTTTTACAGTCCCTGTCTTTAACCAACGATCCATGATACTGGCCCAAAATTAACACTTCCTTGCGTAAAATGTTTCCACCATTAAAAGTTAAACATCACAACAAAGCAAAACAAACCATCACGACAAGCATCAAAATAGCGACAAAAGCCAACTGAATAACAGATGCCGATACGTTTGCTCCGCTGACAGAACAGATGACAGACTAGGTGGGTTAGTGGCTAGCCGCAGGATAGCCACCCGTCGAAAACAATATTGATCTGATCATAGGATTGGCTATGCTTGCCACGCACATATTTTGTAATACAAACTGAAACTTGTATTTGCAGAAACAGGAGTTCTTGGTATGAGTAATTAACAAAATTAGATTCCAATATTTTTTGCGGACCCCTGAAAATATGCTTGTGGACCCCCGGGGTCCGCGGACCACACTTTGAGAAACTCTGATCTAAACAATCTATTTGATTGAGATCATTGGAGAATATGTTTTTGTTCACGTACCGGTAATTTTTATTTACGTTTTTTGAACTAGACCTTTGCTTGTTGTGGGGGTATTTAAATGTCATGTTCGAGATTGGGCTTTTGCCTGGATAGTAATTTGACCAGAAAATCTCAGTTACAAGAATATTATGATCACTAATATCACTATTTATATTGCTTATCCTATAGGTATATTTACAGTTATTAGTGGCTACCTGATCAAGGAGTGTACTTGTTGATTCACATATTCTTGTTGGATACCGAGTATTGCATTGTGTGAAACCACAGCTTGATAGTAGATTGAGGTATTATTTGGTTACATTATTTTTGTTTAGTAAGTTAATATTTGTATCACCAATGCATAAGCAAAGATTGGCATTATTTTTCGAAAGAATGTGCTCTAGAGATTGCATGAAATTTGTTGCGTTATTTATGTTAGGATTATATACTGCAATTATATTAATAGTATGCAGGTTATTGAAACGAACAGTATCACTTCTTATAAGCTCTAACTGGATCAAGCTATGGTTACTCTCAACTAGGTTAAGAACTTTTATATTCCATTTTTTGTGGACATAAACTCCCACACCTCCACCGTCCTGATTGTCTCTGTGTACAAAAGCAACAGAATAGTTGTTTAGGTTGAAGTATTTAGCTTCATTACTTTTTACCCAAGTCTCGGTTACCACTATGACATCTAGATTTTCAACAATATGAATTAGTATCTCGATATCTTCTAGTTTATTTTTGATGCTTCTGCTATTTAGGTAAAGACACTTGATTTGGCTAACCTCATTTTTAGTGTCTGTAAATATTTTTAGCCATTGATTAGATGGATACCTTTCTTCTATTATACAGAGGGCCAGTTGTTTTAGATCATGTGGTGAAGAGTCTTTCTTGCAGACCTCTTCTAGCAAAGTAAGATCCGTAGTCACTTGTATATATTCAATGTGCTTGACTGGCATACAGAGTTAGCCCAGGCATATTAAGTTTTAACCTAAAAAAAACAATGTAAAGCTGAAATTTGGCATAGATGTTCCCTAGTACCCTAGTAACAAATCCTGAAAAGTCCCCATCTCTGCGGCGTCCACATCATAGCTTTTAGTTAAAAGGGCTTAAATGGGGCCTAAGTGCCAAAAACAGCATTTTTGCTTCCTGCGTTCAAAATATTGATCCAAAATCAGTTCTAATGAGCTTTGACAGTAATAAGAGAAGAACTGCGTTATATATAACGCTCTTATTGGTCGTAATTATTGCCATACATTTAAACAGATGACTAATCAAACAATTTTAGCTCAACTTTTCTCACGAAAATTTGTCATTAGCCGGGACTTATCGTGTAAACAGCTGCTGACAGCGACTAAAGGCACGAAGTAAAAGTTGTAAAGCACACTTGTAGCTTTAAAACGATACATTGTCCATGTTCATCCGACAAACAGCAGAGATACAGTTACAAATATAAAAAAGTCCTCTCGGCACGCCGGAAGGCGGAGGTAGATTTCACCGGACAAACTTGGGGATAGGCGAAAATAGGCAGAATATGCAGGTTTTCATAGAAGGATCAGACCTCATTTATTGCGAGAAGGTATTTTATAATTGGAGCTTAATTAACTTTGTTTTTCATCATTTTATGCTTATTTTAAACATTTTATTGTCTTATGGGAACGATAAACTTCTTGTCATTTGGGGTTCATTTTTATACTTGTGGTCATACTGTCCTTATGCAAGGTTTCGACACTGATGTGTAACTATGTAACGGTCTGTTACTTCTTCACGCAAAATTATATCTCCCGCAGAGATTTTGGTTGGTTCCTCAGTTTAGGGGCTGCGACAACGCGGTCATGTAACCCCGTGTACTTTGGGATGGCTGTATTAGTCTGTAATTCAGGTAAGGACTGCAGACGGTCAATTTAAAGCAGTAGTTCCTAATGTTGCTACCAGGTACTACCATCAACGACACCTAGCTGTGAACTTGGCTACTAGATTCCACCGCAACCAGCAACTCGCAACGAACGTTGGAACTTCCCCTCCAAAGGAAAGCATACTGAGGGATTTTTAGCGCTCTTAGAAAATCCGACGACTTCGGCCGGCTTTGAACTCGCGACCTTGGGCATAGACATTCAGCATGCTACCAGTTACGTCACCGAAGCCGCTTCACACTTAGTCAGATGGAAATCTGAATCTGATCTCGTGCAAGTGCGTTATCTTGGCAACGTCTGATGGCTCATCCCTCATCAATTTAGTAGTGTTGCCATGGCAACCACTGATAGCTCTTGGCATTTTCTTATAATTCCGAAATCATTTTTCTCATCTCTTGGCATAATGGTGGGTCATATCAAAAAATCTTTCAGACAAAAGTTTTAGGTAATTATTAGGGGAATATTGTCCATTTTGTACGGTATTGATATTGTGCCTATTAAGAGAGATATGATTAATGTTTCCCGAAAACCCACTTTTTCCCACCCCTTTGGTCAATGGTTGGTGCTATAAAAAAACTCTTCAAACTTAAATTTTTGGGCTTTATCCGACACATAGTATGAACGTTGAACGGATTCGATATTCCACATATTAAGAGAGTTATAGCAATATTTCACTTTTTCGAAAAAAAAAAGCCCCCCATTTTTACCCCCTTCGACCGATTTAGCCCAGTAACGAACTCGACCGAGATTTTATAGGTATACATATTCGGTAAAAAATTCAAAGTGATTGGTGCAGGTGGTTTTGGGGTCTGGGGGATGTGAAACGCGAAGATATGTCGAAATTTTCCGGAAGTCGAAACATGGTACCCATTGCAATAGTTAGCTTTCTAATGAAATCTACCTCTGGTTGGTTCCTCAGTTTAGGGGCTGCGACAACGCGGTCATCTAACCCCGTGTACTATGGGTGAGTGTAGAATCTGTCTGATAAACGGTGTGAATTGTAATGGCTGTATTAGTCTTAATTCAGGTAAGGACAGCAGACGGTCAATTTCAAGCAGTAGTTCCTAATGTTGCTACCAGGTACTACCGTCAACGACACCTAGCTGTGAACTTGGCTACTAGATGCCACCTCAACCAGCAACTCGCAACGAACGTTGGAACTTCCCCTCCAAAGGAAAGCATACTGAGGGATTTTAGAGCTGTTAGAAAATCCGATGACTTCGGACGGCTTTGAAACCGCGACCTTGGGCATAGA
Organism: Meconema thalassinum; assembly: GCA_946902985.2. Lineage (NCBI taxonomy): Eukaryota > Metazoa > Arthropoda > Insecta > Orthoptera > Tettigoniidae > Meconema > Meconema thalassinum. The sequence continues at coordinate 936,953,778 of OX336390.1, forward strand.
CATTCAGCATGCTACCAGTTACGTCACCGAAGCCGCTTCCCACTTAGTCAGATGGAAATACTGAATCTGATCTCGTGCAAGTGCGTTGTCATGGCAACGTCTGGGGCTCATCCCTCATCAATTTAGTAGTGTTGCCATGGCAACCTCTGATAGCTCTTGGCATTTTCTTTTAATTCCGAAATCATTTTTCTCATCCCTTGGCGTAATGGTGGGTCATATCAAAAATTATTTCAGACAAAAGTTTTAGGTAATTATTAGGGGAATATTGTCCATTTTGTACGGTTTTGATATTGTGCCTACTAAGAGAGATATGATTAATGTTTCTTGAAAAACCCACTTTTTCCCACCCCTTTGGTCAATGGTTGGTGCTATAAAAAAAACTCTTCAAACATAATTTTTTGGGCTTTATCCGACACATAGTATGAACGTTGAACGGATTCGATATTTCACATATTAAGAGAGTTATAGCAATATTTCACTTTTTCGAGAAAAAAAGCCCCCCATTTTCACCTCCTTCGACCGATTTAGCCCAGTAACGAACTCGACCGAGATTTTATAGGTATACATATTCGGTAAAAATTCAAAGTGATTGGTGCAAAATTACGGCAGTTATCGTGTCCACAAGAAACTGATATATATATACATATATATATATACATATATATATACAAGCTGTACCCGGCATGCGTTGCAATGCCAATCAAAGAAAGTGTTGGCGTTGAAATTCTGTTTCTTGAAGTGCTTTTGGATACACAACATGTTAACTGCCTCTTAGCTATCATAAAATGGATTTTCTAATTTAGAACCATTCGAGGGAGCGTGCACAACAACTTTCAAAAAGTTTCATCGCTGTCACTCATTTGTTGAATCTAATCGTACGCTACCTATTGTGAAATGGTTTTACTAAGTCGAAACCCTTCCCTGGCGTGTACGCAATGACTCATCAATGATTCATCGCAATCGGATGAATGGTATATGCACGTGTAGGGGTTTTTGTTTAAACGATTCGTGCGCTGTCACTCATTTGTTGAATCTACTCGTGCGCTACCTATTGAGAAATGTATTACTAAGTCGAAGCCCTTCCCTGGCGTGTACACAATAACTCATCAAGGTTTCATCGCAATCGAAGAATGTTATATGAACGCAATAGGGAATTTTGTTGAAACGCTTCGCGCGTCGTCACCCATTTGTTGCATCTACTCTTGCGCTACTTATTGTGAAATGGATTTACTAAGTCCCCTTCCCTGGCGGGTACAAAATAACTGATCAATGTTTCATCGCAATCGGATGAATAGTATATGAACGCATACCTGATTTTGTTTAAACGATTCGCACTCCGTCACTCATTTGTTGAATCTACTCGTGCGCTACCTACTGTAAAATGTGTTTACTAAGTTAGAAACCGTCACGTAAGTGTCCACAACATCTCACCCAAGTTTCATCGCTATCGTCGTTCATTTGTCGAATCTACTCGTGTGCTACCTACTGTGAAATGTATTTACTAAGCCAGAAACCTTCCTTGGAGTGTCAACCATATTTCACCCAAGTTTCACCGCTAACGGCAGAATGGTATATGACCTTATACGGGACTTTGTTGAAACGCTTCGCGCGTCGTCCCTCATTTGTTGAATCAACTTGTGCGCTGCATATTGTATAGGGGATTTACTAAGCCAGAAATTTTCCATGACGTGTACACAACATCTCACCCAAGTTTCATAGGTACGGACGAATGGTACATGTATGCATACGGGACTTGGTTGAAACGCTTCGCGTGTCGTCGCTCATTTGTTGATTCTACTCTTGCGCTACATATTGTAATATGGATGTACTCAGCCAGAAACCTTCCCTGGAGTGTACACAACATCTCACCCAAGTTTCATCGCAATCGGATGAATGGTATGTGAACGTATACGGGACGTTGTCGAAACGCTTCGCGCGTAGTCACTCATTTGTTGAACATAAACGTGCGCTTCGTATTGTAAAATGGATTTACTTAGCCAGAAACCTTTCCTGGAGTGTACACAACAATTCACCAAACATTTATCACTATCAGACGAATGGTATATGACTTTATACGGGACTTTGTTGAAACGCTTCGCGTGTCATCGCTCATTTGTTGAATCTACTGGTGCGCTACCTATTGTAAAATGTATGTACTAAGCCAGAAACCTTCCCTGGAGTGTACACAGCATCTCACCCAAGTTTCATCGCTATCGGATGAATGGTATATGAAATTAAATGGGACTTTGTTGAAACGCTTCGCGCGCCGTTGCTCATTTGTTGATTCTACTCGTGCTCTACCTATTTTTAAAGGGATTTACTAAGCTAGAAACCTTCCCTGGAGTGCACACAAAATCTCAGCCTAGTTTCATCGCTATCGGACGAATGGTATATGAACGCAAACGTGACTTTGTTGAAATGCTTCGCGTGTCGTAGCTCATTTGTTGGATCTAATCGTGCGCTGCCTATTGTAAAGTGGATGTACTAAGCCAGAAAATTTCCCTGCAGTGTACACAACATTTTACGCAAGTTTCATAGCTATCGGACGAATGGTATATGAATGCATTCGGGACTTTCTTGAAATGCTTCGCGCATCGTCGCTCATTTGTTGAATCTACGCGTGCGCTACCTATTGTAAAATGGATTTACTAAGTCAGAAACCTTCCTTGGAGTGTACTCAACATCTCATCCAAGTTTCATCGCAATCGGACGAATGGTATATGAACACATACGGGACTTTGTTGAAATGCTTCGCGCATCGTCGCTCATTTGTTGAATCTACGCGTGCGCTACCTATTGTAAAATGGATTTACTAAGTCAGAAACCTTCCTTGGAGTGTACTCAACATCTCACCCAAGTTTCATCGCTATCGGACGAATGGTATATGAACACATACGGGACTTTGTTGAAATGCTTCGCGCATCGTCGCTCATTTGTTGAATCTACGCGTGCGCTACCTATTGTAAAATGGATTTACTAAGTCAGAAACCATCCTTGGAGTGTACTCAATATCTCACCCAAGTTTCATCGCAATCGGACGAATGGTATATGAACACATACGGGACTTTGTTGAAATGCTTCGCGCCTCGTCGCTCATTTGTTGAATCTACGCGTGCGCTACCTATTGTAAAATGGATTTACTAAGTCAGAAACCTTCCTTGGAGTGTACTCAACATCTCACCCAAGTTTCATCGCTATCGGACGAATGGTATATGAACACATACGGGACTTTGTTGAAATGCTTCGCGCATCGTCGCTCATTTGTTGAATCTACGCGTGCGCTACCTATTGTAAAATGGATTTACTAAGTCAGAAACCATCCTTGGAGTGTATTCAACATCTCACCCAAGTTTCATCGCAATCGGACGAATGGTATATGAACACATACGGGACTTTGTTGAAATGCTTCGCGCATTGTCGCTCATTTGTTGAATCTACGCGTGCGCTACCTATTGTAAAATGGATTTACTAAGTCAGAAACCTTCCTTGGAGTGTACTCAACATCTCACCCAAGTTTCATCGCTATCGGACGAATGGTATATGAATGCATACGGGACTTTGTTGAAATGCTTCGCGCCTCGTCGCTCATTTGTTGATTCTACGCGTGCGCTACCTATTGTAAAATGGATTTACTAAGTCAGAAACCTTCCTTGGAGTGTACTCAACATCTCACCCAAGTTTCATCGCAATCGGACGAATGGTATATGAACACATACGGGACTTTGTTGAAATGCTTCGCGCATCGTTCGTCATTTGTTGAATCTACGCGTGCGCTACCTATTGTAAAATGGATTTACTAAGTCAGAAACCTTCCTTGGAGTGTACTCAACATCTCACCCAAGTTTCATCGCTATCGGACGAATGGTATATGAACACATACGGGACTTTGTTGAAATGCTTCGCGCATCGTCGCTCATTTGTTGAATCTACGCGTGCGCTACCTATTGTAAAATGGATTTACTAAGCCAGAAACCATCCTTGGAGTGTACTCAACATCTCACCCAAGTTTCATCGCAATCGGACGAATGGTATATGAACACATACGGGACTTTGTTGAAATGCTTCGCGCATCGTCGCTCATTTGTTGAATCTACGCGTGCGCTACCTATTGTAAAATGGATTTACTAAGTCAGAAACCTTCCTTGGAGTGTACTCAACATCTCGCCCAAGTTTCATCGCTATCGGATGAATGGTATATGAACACATACGGGACTTTGTTGAAATGTTTCGCGCATCGTCGCTCATTTGTTGAATCTACGCGTGCGCTACCTATTGTAAAATGGATGTACTAAGTCAGAAACCATCCTTGGAGTGTACTCAACATCTCACCCAAGTTTCATCGCAATCGGACGAATGGTATATGAACACATACGGGACTTTGTTGAAATGCTTCGCGCATCGTCGCTCATTTGTTGAATCTACGCGTGAGCTACCTATTGTAAAATGGATTTACTAAGTCAGAAACCTTCCTTGGAGTGTACTCAACATCTCACTCAAGTTTCATCGCAATCGGACGAATGGTATATGAACGCATAGGAGACATACACACACACCCACAGACAAACTATCACGTTACATTGATTTTTATATATATAGATATATATACATACATAAATTATATATAAACTTTTGAACTGACGGTGGTTTTGGGGTCTGGGGGGTGTGAAACGCGAAGATATGTCGAAATTTTTCGGAAGTCGAAACATGGGACCCATTGCAATAGTTAGCTTTCTAATGAAATCTACCTAAAAGTGGAAGTGTGGCAGTCGCTTTCCGAACGAACGCCCATTTACGCTGGTGGGCTCCATCTATTCACCTTTGCTGGCACCATTTTGTATCTGTGCTCAAGAACTTTTAGGATGGTATTCCTTTGAATCCAGGTAAACTAGCAGAAACAGTTTGCATAGAACAAAACGAGTTTAATGCAGTTATCAGTTAAACGTACATTCATAATATGCATAATGCAATTAATAACAAAACAAAGCTTAAAAAGATTTCTTTAGACAAAGAACACTTGCAAAACAAAGCTTACATCGGACTCAATCGTCCTCCTCATCGTCTGAGCCATCAAATGTGGCGTTGCCACATGCTTTTCCACTGCAGTGCCCACACATTAAGGAGCATGGGCAATGTATCGTTTTAAAGCTACAAGAGTACCTACTTTACAACTTTTATTTCGGGTCTTTAGTCGCTATCAGCAGAACTCACACCGGCTGCCAAAAGAGCTCTTGCAGTTGCAGGACACCAAATTGAGGAGATGATCTGGAGCAGCTGGAAGATGAGTTGTCACTGGTACTAAAGCTGAGTGTTGGATTTTCCTTCCCCATTGGGTCGGGTCCAAAGAAAATCCTAACCATTCCTGAACTTGCAAATATACCCGCAGTGAATGTTGTTTGCATACCGCCGAAGTCGGCGGGAGTGAAGCCAGTTGAAATGATAGATAGATAGATAGATAGATTTTTATTAATTCCATTTGATCAAATACATGCATTCAATACATTTTTGATATAGGACACGTCAGAATTTACATCTATAAAATAAAAGAACTAACAGGTATATATTACTAATATTATAACTATTTAACTTATCATAATAGCAAATCTTAATAGATACAATCTTGTCATTTAGACTTTCACGGCCCGTGTTACTATTCATAATGTTGAATTTTGGGCTTATGCCGTGTTTATTATATTAAAACTCGACGCGTTTCGAAAGAAACCATGCCTTTCTTCGTCAGGAATAATCTGGAATACGACAATGATTGCTAAGAGAAAGCAACAAAGAACATATAGAAGGTGCCCAAAGATGGACGCCATTATAGCCCCATGTTAGGGACAACGGAAAGCAGCAGTGAATTACTTTCTCAGGGTTCTGATGTTCCTCTTAGACCTATTGTTAGTACGATTAGTTCTCCTACATATGCCCTTTCCAAATACTTAGGTAGACTACTTCAGCCGCTTCTGGGTAACACGCCTTCGTACATTAAGGATTCCACACACTTCGTGGAAAAGTTGAAAGCTATAACACTTCAGCCGGGTGATATCCTAGTGAGTCTCGACGTGGTGTCTCTGTTTACGAGAGTACCTATTGATGGTGTTATGTCTCTCATTAATGGCTTTTTTCCTGAAGACATCACAAGGCTTTTTTTTTATCACTGCATGACCTCCTCCTACTTTCTATGGAATGGGAATTTTTATGAGCAGACTGATGGTGTGGCCATGGGTAGTCCTCTCTCTCCTGTTGTGGCTAATTTCTTCATGGAGAACTTTGAAGAGAAAGCTTTGTCGTCGGCTCCTTTCAAACCGAAGATCTGGTGGCGTTATGTGGATGACACGTTCGTTGTTTGGACGGAAGGTGAGGAAAATCTTAGCCATTTCCTGGATCACCTTAATCTCCTGCACCCTTCTATTTGTTTCACCATGGAAAAGGAATCTGACGGCAAAATACCGTTTTTAGATGTTCTCGTCACCAAGAAAGAGGATGGATCTTTAGGACACAGCGTTTTTCGTAAGCCAACACACACCAATAGATATCTCCACGCAAGTTCTCACCATCACCCTGCCCAGAATCATGGTATCCTTACAACTCTAACTACCCGGGCTAGGAGGATTTGTGAAGTGTCTTCTTTACAAGAAGAAATTAATACCTTGCGAACCACCTTTGAGAGCAACGGTTATAGCAAGGCTTTGATATCTACGGTTCTGAAACCAACAAATAATAATAGGACGTCAGTTGAGAAAAGAGATGTAAGAGGAACTGCTTACCTACTTTACATACATAACACGACGGATCGTATTGCTAAAATCCTACGTCGGTACAACATACGGACTGTATTTGGAACTTCTGTTAAGATTAGGCAACTCCTGCGACCAACTAAGGACAGTTTGCCTAAATTGCAACAACCGGGTATCTACAGAGTTCCCTGTACTTGTGGCAAGGTTTACATCGGGCAGACTTCGAGAACAATATGCACTCGCATTAAGGAACATAATAGATGTATCCGGCTCATTCAACCTGATAAATCAGCTGTTGCCGATCATGCATTAACACCTGGCCATGATGTCATGTTCCAAGGAGTGGATGTTCTTGCCCGTATAAAGCAATATCGTCCCAGAATCGTCAGGGAGGCGGTTGAAATACGTAAACACCCAGATAATTTCAACCGCGACACCGGCTACAATCTCAGTGAATCCTGGCTACCTATTATCAGAACCCTGAGAAAGTAATTCACTGCTGCTTTCCGTTGTCCCTAACATGGGGCTATAATGGCGTCCATCTTTGGGCACCTTCTATATGTTCTTTGTTGCTTTCTCGTAGCAATCATTGTCGTATTCCAGATTATTCCTGACGAAGAAAGGCATGGTTTCTTTCGAAACGCGTCGAGTTTTAATATAATAAACACGGCATAAGCCCAAAATTCAACATTATGAATAGATACAATCTTATTGCACAACTATTTACACCTCACTCTATTATCATAATATGAAAACTTAAATCTATAAATACAACAACATACAGCTAGTTATTACAATTAAATTAAAAAAGTAAAATATAATTATAGATTTCATCGCTCCTATACGCTAAGATATTCAACTACTGAGTAAAAACAATGGCACTGCAGATAAGCTTTCAACATTCTATCAAAGGTTTTTATTTTTGGGGCCAGTTTTATATACTGGGGTAGTTTATTGTATAATTTAACTCCAGTGTGAAAAGTTCCTTTTTGATATATGCTTGTGTGTGTGTGTGAAATATGAATGTTTTGATTTTGTCTTGTGTTATGCCTATGAACAACATTGTTTGTTTTAAGAAAAACATCTTTATTCATTAAATTCTTTTTAAAAAACATAATACTTTCAAAGATATATATGCAGGGCAGTGGAAGAATGTTTAAATCTTTAAACAGAGATCTACATGATTCTCTAGAGTTTACATTTGCCATAATTCTAATCGCCCTCTTTTGTATCCTAAACGTGCTTAGTACATCTGGCGACATACCCCAAAATATGATCCCATATCTTAAGTATGAATGGAAATAAGCAAAATAAGTATTTCTTAATGTGTGCATGCTAGTGCAGGGTTTCAAAATACGTAACGCAAAGCACATCGAGTTCAGTTTAGTTTTCAGATATTGTATATGTTTATTCCATTTCAAGTCTTGTTGTATCCATAGTCCTAAAAGCTTTGTTTCTGATTTATTTTCTATTTGATGACCATTTAATGTTATATTGGGTTTCGCAGGATTCCTATTCTGTATAGTGTGGAAATTTAGACATACTGTTTTTTATAGTTTATTATGAGGCGATTATCTTGTGACCATTTGGTTAACTCTCCTGTAACGGAGTCAGCAGACTTCTGTATGACCTGTTTAGTTTCACCTTTCATTACGAGTGTTGTATCGTCCGCAAACAAAATTTCCTTATGTAAATGAACGTTCTGTGTTATATCATTGATATATAGAAGAAAGAGTAGTGGGCCCAAAACTGATCCCTGGGGTACTCCAAATTCAATAATTCCCTCATTGGACAATGTTTCATTAAGTAATTTGGTTCCATCATCCTTGTGTCTCAAGCTTACTATTTGTTTACGCCTTGTTATGAAAGCCGGATCTAAAGATCCTATAGGCTTTCATATAGCCGTGGTAGGATTTTTCGAGATCTCGGAAACTAAGCGTCGCCCACGGTTCAAACCTATACCAATCGAATCAGAGTCGAAAAAAAAAATTTCAAAAAAAGTCTGTCTGTATGTATGTATGTATGTATGTATGTATGTATGTATGTACGTATGTGCGTGACGTTTTTGCGTTTAGCAAAGTACAGGTCGCAATTTTCAAGATATCGAGCTGAAATTTGGTACGGTGAAAGAGTTTGGGCCTGTGACGAACCCTATTGTTGGGCGTTAAAATCGGTCCAGGGCCGGACCTTTTTTGGGGGCCCTGAATTTCATCCTATTTTTTTTGAATCGATATATCTCGGAAACGGCTGGTCGTATCGAAAAAAGTTAAATCTACGGGTGTAAGATCTCGGCGGTATGCAACTTTTTTATTCCTAGCGATTTTGTGATATCTCTCACCGTTTTCTTTTTTTGGGGCCCTGAAAATGTCCATTGTGCGTGACATATTTGGGTTTAGCGAAGTACAGGTCGCAATTTTCAAGATATCGAGCTGAAATTTGGTACGGTGAAAGAGTTAGTGACAGTGACGAACTCTTTTGTTGGGCGTTAAATCCGGTGCAGGGACGGATCTTTTTTGGGGGCCCTGAATTTCTAACTGTTTTTTGGAATCGATATATCTCGGAAACGGTTGGTCGTATCGAAAAATGTTAAATGTACAGGTGTAAGATCTCCGCGGTTTGCAACTTTTTTACTCAAAACGATTTTTAGATATCTCTTACCGTTTTCTTTTTTTGGGGCCCTGAAAATGTCCATTGTGCGTGACATTTTTGCGTTTAGCTATGTACTGGTCGCAATTTTCAAGATATTAAGCTGAAATTTGGTACGGTGAAAGAGTTAGTGACTGTGACGAATCCTCTTATTGGGCGTTAAGATCGGTGCAGGGCCGGATCTTCTTTGGGGGCCCTGAATTTCAAACTTTTTTTTGGAATCGATATATCTCGGAAACGGTTTATCGTATCGAAAATATTAAAGGTATAGGTGTAAGATCTTCGCAGTATGCAACTTTTTTACTCAACACTATTTTTTGATATCTCTCACCGTTTTCTTTTTTTGGGGCCCAGAATATGTCCATTGGGTGTGACATTTTTGCGTTTAGCTAAGTACTGATCGCAATTTTCAAGATATCGAGCTGAAATTTGGTACGGTGAAAGAGTTAGTGACAGTGACGAACTCTTTTGTTGGGCGTTAAAACCGGTGCAGGGACGGATCTTTTTTGGGGGCCCTGAATTTCTAACTGTTTTTAGGAATCGATATATCTCGGAAACGGTTGGTCGTATCGAAAAATGTTAAAGGTATAGGTGTAAGATCTTCGCGGTATGAAACTTATTTACTCAAAACGATTTTTTGATATCTCTCAACGTTTTCTTTTTATGGGGCCCTGAAAATGTCCATTGTGCGTGACATTATTGCGTTTAGCTAAGTACTGGTCGCAATTTTCAAGATATTAAGCTGAAATTTGGTGCGGTGAAAGAGTTAGTGACTGTAACGAATCCTATTGTTGGGCGTTAAAATCGGTGCAGGGCCGGATCTTTTTTTGGGGCCCTAAATTTCAAACTTTTTTTTGGAATCGATATATCTCGGAAACGAATGATCGTATCGAAAAATGTTTACGGTATAAGTGTAAGATCTCCGCAGTATGCAACTTTTTTACTCAAGATGATTTTTTGATATCTCTCACCGTTTTAAATAATGTATTTATAGCTGTAAGATATATTCCATTTCCGAGGACGTCCGGCTTTCATAACCATGTGATGGTGTCAGCATTGCCTCGAATAAAATTTTATAATTTTCCTACATTTCCACGCAATCGGGTGGAAGGTCCGAAATGCAATTCCGCAGGCCTTGCCGCAAACGAATTTGTTGTTTGAGATTATTACCCCCCTTGCTTGCCGTTATGTAGCCGCACCGTCTCATCCTAAGCAGGTCGTGCTGCGTGTTGGTTCCATCATCCTTGTGTCTCAAGCTTACTATTTGTTTACGCCTTGTTAAGTAAGACTCTATCCATTGATTAGCTAGACCTCTAATACCTTATTGATTTAGTTTGGTAAGGAGGATTTCATGGTCAACAACATCAAATGCTTTCGATAAATCCAAGAATAGGCCAGTTACATGTTCCTTATTGTCAATTAATTTCAGTATACAATTACTACATTCGTAAATTGCTATCTGTGTAGATTTTTCCGTTCTGAATCCATGTTTCGAGTTTGATAATATTTTATTTTTTTCTATGAAACTTATCAGTCTCTTATACATAAATTTTTCCACAATTTTTGCAATACCAGTTGGTAAGGTAATAGGACGATAGTTATCTAAGTCATCTTTTGAACCGTTTTTGTGCACTGGAATTACTTTTGATAACTTCAAAATATCCGGGTAAGTTCCTGAGAGAATTGAACTGTTTATTAAGTGCGTATGTGGATTTATTATATTTTCTGCACATTTCTTTAAAATTGCATCAGGGATGCTATCAATGCCAGCACAGAATTTATTTTTAGCTCTTTTATAACTATTCTTACCTCTTCACTTGTGACATGATTTATAAATAAAGAATCACTGCATATATTTATTTTATTATTAGAATTTTGTGTATTTGCCTGTGATTTATTTAATAATTTTTGTGGAATTTCCAGAAAATAGTCATTAAAAGTGTTTGCTATTTCCTCTGGATTATTAATCACTTTATTATTTCTGGTCAGTGTAATGTTCCTTTGTATTTTAGCAGATTTTCCAGTTTCTTTCTTTATCACGGACCGGTTGTTTGGCCATTTTTTTGGGGCTGTATTTCACTACCCGAAGTTCGTCGAGGCTTTTGCACTCCGATTTGGCACTATCGTAAAGACAAATGGCGAACTTCTCTCCAGCTGATATTATGGCCTTTTCATCTGGATCCGTAGAGACGAATACCTTCATTTCCTCGCGTGAAGATGCGGAATCCTTCAATACTTTCCAGGCTTGCTGTTTGATGTAGCCTACTCTACCCACAGCTTTCCTGTGCGAGATTTCTGGCTCATTGAAGAAAATGTGTCATGAAGTGACTCTTTGAGACGTTGAAGGCAAGGATATGATAGCAAGTCGTTGGCGGTGCCTTCTTGGAATGCGGTAAAACGCGCCTGTATTTCGTCCTTGTCATCCTTCAGCCCGTCGTTCATGTTGAGTAACATTGTCCCGACAGCCTGTTTTGTCTGAAAATGCGCTCTGAGGGCCCTAGAACATGCACAGTTTCGCGTTATTGATACATTTGAAATTGAAGGCATAACGTAATCATTTTTAAGAGCGAGCTAATTGCAAGCCTAACTAGAATATGCGTGTCCAGACATCATGTGAGTCACTGACGATTTAGATTTCCGCCCAGAGCTCCTCCAAACCGCTTCTATTTATCACGTAGCCGATTGCCCCAAGAAATGACATTAGAATGTGAAATCCGCCTAGACGAACAACCACGTTTTTGAGTTCCTCTGACGTGTCCGATGCGACTATCTCCGCAGCTTTCGCGTATAGGGGCTGGTCAAAGGTTTCGAAACAAGTGCTTTGTTTCAGTTTCACGCACTCTCTTGTGGCAAACTTCAACGCGGAATATATAGTTGATGGATTTCTCGGTTCCAAGTTAATGAACGGCAGGGTATCAACTGACGTCGTCTGGGGAGCTGGTTGAGCATGAGCAGACAGTGACGTCTTCTTATAGCCGTTCCACGAGGTGGGTAAATTAATACCCGACCACCGTCCAGATAACCACAAGGAGTCCATCATCGACGCAATAGCCACAGAGTTTGGGGCTTCCACAGTTAACTCCTTAATCTTGACGTCCTTTGAACCAGGTGAAGAGGGCTTCCGATACCACGAAATGTTGAACTTTCCCATCGCCGCAATCACACCAGCATTAGGAACTTCAAGTGTACGTGGGAGTGGAGATATTTCACTGTCAAGCGCTGCACCTGTGCACTTGATGCCACCCATGCAGTGAAATGTGTTTCGCCCGTCCAATGTCCTTATGTTCAAGTCAGCGTTGTCAAAGAAAATCTACGTGAACGCTCCAGCATTCGGGATTGGACGTTCTTCACGAAGCGTCGAAACTTCGTACCTGTGGACTTCCGCCAAATTTACTGAAAATCCAAGACTGTTTAGAAGCTGAATTAATTGTTTGGAGTATTGTTGGCCTGCTCCAACAGGCCGAGCGCTGTCACCTAGAAACGCGATCGGGTGCCTTTTCAACAGCGGTTATGCTTTGGGACCGTAACTCGGTAACCGTTTTAGGGGCAGATGACCTCGTAGTTCCGCCCCTTAAAACAACAATAACTAACTAACTTCGGTAACCGTTTCTTGCATAGACATGGGTAATGTGCCAATGTAAAGCTAAAAGTATGCTTTATAACTTTCATTCTGGGTCTTTAGTCAACATCAGCAGTTATTTAAAAATAATGAACTGCTAATTACAAATTATCCAAATTTCCGTGTAAAAATTGTGCTAAAAATTTTAAACTAGTTGTTTTTTTCCCTTCATCAATGGCAATAATTAGGCCTGATAAGTCCGTTATCCTACTGGTTCATTTTTATTAATTGCTAAAGCTCGCGAGAACTAAATTTCGATAAATATTTTAAACGCAGGAAGCAAAAATGCTGTTTCTGGCACTTAAGCCCTATTTAAGCCCTTTTGAATACTCCAAAAACTATGACGCGGACACCGCAGAGATGGGGACTTTTCAGGATTTGTTTCTAGGGTACTAGGGAAAATCGATGGCAAATTTCAGCTTTACATTTTATTTTTTTGAGGTTGGCCGTGTTTTTTTCATATAATGCCTGGGGTAAGTGGTTCAAGTTCTATTTGCAGATTGCTCTTTTTGATATATTCTTTGGCGAGACTTAAGGAATCTTTTTGTGTTTTAAGATTGGGGATAGAAACTGGTTTTTTGATCCATGTCATTTGAGGTAGTCTTTGTATACTGAGATATGCATTGGCTGTTTGATGTTTCATCTCTTCTATTGGTAAGTTGTGGGTATATAACTGCAGGTGTGGTTTTTATTGCGCCTGTTATGATTCGTAGGGCATTTATTCTGACACCTCTCGAGGCGATCAATGTTTGACTGGGGCACTGCCATATTTTATGATTGGTTTGATGTAAGTATTGTAGGTTTTGTTGAGTGTGTATTGAGTGCTCCCACAAGTAGCTCCTGCTATGAAACTATTTGAAGTGAAAATACTACCAGTAGGCTACTAGCTTACGGTATCAAAATTTTCTAGCCTGATTTTCCAGAAATAATCTAAATACACTGGAGCAAATTAAAGCATATTTTTAAAAAGAGTATTGGGCGTATCTAAAACAACCAGATCTCGTCTTGTTTATGTGCTAGCTAGAGAGTCTTTCCTTTTAGAAAACTTGAGATTCTCTTTCGTCATCCCATCAACTTCAGCCGTGGAACAAGAATTACAAAATCTAAAAGTTAAGCGATCTGAAATCTGCCCGGAATTCTATGGTACAGGGGCCATGATCGATAGAACATGGACGTCGGCAAACTTTGAACAAGGCATGTATTGACGAGACTGTCAGTACATGGCTTCCACCACCATCTTTGCACCAACAAGACGCACCGTACACACACAGATACTTGTTTGTTCGAACTCTGTGGACATAAATGTGAACTCAATCGTATAGAATGGTGTAAGAAGAGGAAAAGAACTTTAACTGAATACGCAAACCTGTTAGTTTTAATGTAAATCTTTATTTATCAAGTGAGAAATACAATACAAAATACAAATCATATTTTGAGATGCTTGTCACATGTCACGCGAACACGCACAGACTTTGCACTGACTCGTCTTTTGTTCTCTTCTTTATTGTACATGTCTATTTCACCAGGTGGCGCTACTGTGCTATTTTTCTTTCAAATATTAACACTTCTTCCAAAGAAAAATCAAATACAAATAAAAAATAAACAAGATGAACTATTGAACACTTTTCAGCCTCTAAGATGTCATCTTCTGCACGCCAATCCTCTCACGCAGCATCTCGAATCTGACCCTCTCCAGAGGTTTAGTTAGAAGATCAGCTAATTGATTGGTCCCGTCGATGTGCTCCAGCTCAAGGTCTCCGTCCAAAAATCTTTCCCTCACATAGAAATGACGTACCCCAATATGCTTGGATTTTCGATGGTACTCCGGATTTTTAGCCAATTTAACTGCACCAGCATTGTCGATGTAAAGCGTAGAAGGTTTGTCAGCAGTTCCCAGTAATTCAGAAAACAGTCTTTTCAGCCAAATCAACTCCTTTGCTCTTTCACTTGCAGACACAATTTCAGCTTCAGTTGTCGATGTTGACACAGACTTCTGTAACTGACTTCTCCACGATACAGCTCCATGATTGTAGGTCGAAATAACACCCGTCGTTGAACGTCTCGTCCTCTTGTCACCGGCGTAGTCAGCATCACTGTAGACCTTCAAAACGTCCTCTTTCCTATAGACGATTCCATGGTTCACTGTGCTCTTTAAATATCGAAATATCCATTTCACTTGACTCCAGTCTTGAACTATAGGATTCTCCATGGCTCGAGCAGCTTTGTTGACCGCGAATGCGATATCTGGACGTGTAGCTGTAGTCAGGTATATCAAGGATCCCACCGCCTCACGATAAGGAACCCTGGCTGAAACCTTTTCTCCGTCTTCACTTTCTTCGCGTCCAACTGGGGTAGACACTCCATTTGACTCGGCCATCCCAAATTTTTCTAGGATTTTCCTCGTATAATCCTCTTGACTGATTGCAATTGATCCATCATGGTTTTGTTGTATCTTCATGCCCAGGAAATTGTTGAGAGATCCTCTGGTCGTGTGAAATTCCTGCTGAAGTTTTTCCATGAACTGCTCGAAGTCTTCTTCGTTGACAATTACCAGACCATCATCCACAAAGATTACAACAGCCAACCACTTTCCATTTTTGTTGCTGTAAAAGAGACAAGGATCAGCTTTGCTGTTTTTGAATCCAGATTTCTCCATGAATTTCTTGAAACGCTAGATCCAGCAGCGTGGAGCCTGTTTTAAACCATATAAGCTTCTTTTTAGATGACACACTCGGCCAGTACCGTCCTGATGACCTTCTGGCTGTTCCATGAACACATCTTCTTCAAGCTCGCCGTTCAAGATGGACGTCTTGACATCAAATTGTCAAAGTTTCATCTCCTTTTCAACAGCTACTGCCAACAGAGCTCGAATGGTATCATACCGTGCAACAGGGCTGAATGTTTCTTCATAATCGATTCCTTGCTGTTGCACATAGCCTTTGGCTACCAATCGTGCCTTGAAGCGAACTTCTCCACTGTCCGTTGTCTTCTGTCGAAGAACCCACCGATTTTTCAGGACCCGTGCACCATTTGGACGCTCAACCAATTTCCAGGTATCATTTTCTTTAAGGACTCCAATTCTTCATTAATTGCCTTCAGCCACTGATTTTTATCACTAGACTGCAGCGCTTTAGAGTATGAGTCAGGATTCTTTTCAACGATAGATGGTCCAGCCATGTACATGTAATTTCCACTGATCATCCACGATGGCTTCTTACTTTCACGTTTGCTTTTCCTTCTTTCTTCAGTCTCTCCTTCTTCCTCATCTTCGCTTCCTCCGGAACTGGATGCCGAAGCAAAATCTTCAATTTCGCTTAAGTTCTCATCTGACTCTGACCTCCTCTGTAGGCCTATATCAGACGATGAATTAGACTGATTCCTATCCACACGTTCTTCAAGCGTGACTTCAACCTTTCCGGTGTTGGCGCGCAGATTGCAGACAACTTCAGGTTTGAATTTCACATCATGGCTTAGAACAACCTTTCCCTGAGTTGGAATCCAGACTCTAAATCCATCCCTGTCGTTCACGTACCCAACCAGATGTCCAAAAACAGCTTTGTCGTCGAACTTTGAGCGAAAATTCTTGTCGATATGCACGTAGCATTCTGTTCCGAAGATCTTCAGATGACTGAGACTTCCCACTGGTCGTCCATACCACAATTCATAGGGAGATTTGTTTTCAATGGATGACTTCCCAGTGCGATTCAGGAGGTACACCGCAGTGTTGCAGGCTTCAGCCCAAAGTTGTTTCGTTAACTTGCTGGGATTCAGCATAGATTTTGCGCACTCCACAATCGTCCGATTTTCACGTTCCGCAACTCCGTTTTGTTGTGGTGTGTACGGCGTAGTAATGCTGTGTTCTATGCCTCTGCTTGCGAGTAGTTCAGAAACCTTCTTGTTATCAAATTCTTTTCCTCCATCACACCTGAACAGCTTCACGACGTGTCCATTTGTTTTGGCTTCATTCAGGAACTGTTCCAGAACGGTGTACACTTCTCTTTTGTGCTTTAAAAAGAAAACTCGTCGAAACTTGCTGAAATCATCCTTGAAACATACGTAGTAGCGTGCCTTTCCAAGAGATTCAGTAGACATTGGTCCATTCACATCGGCGTGGATTTGTTCACCGGTGGCTCTTGGTCGATTCATTCGTGTCTTGAATGACAGTCGATGCGTTTTTCCCAGTGCACATCCATCGCAGAAATCCTCTTTACACATGTCTACATTGATGTTCATCTGCTTCAGTACATTCTTGACATGCGCTTTGTGTTGATGACCAAATCGTTCATGGTAGATCTGCAGTTTGTCCGACGATGTAGCTAAATTCACTTGAATTGGTTGCGCCGGTTTCACGACGCGCATGTCAAGTACATACAGACCATGACTCACACGTCCAGCCATCATCGCCTTTCCAGTAACCTTGTCTTCAATTTTAACAGTTAGGTCGTCAAGTCTTGCACAAAAACCTTTCCTTGCAGCAGCTTTCACAGAAAACAGATGAGCCATTGCATCGGGAACATACAAAACTTCAGTCATCTCAGCACTCAACCAAGCGTTGTTCAGCTGCACTTGAATGTTTACAGTTCCTTTGCCGTGAGCTAGCATGCTCACACCTCGTTTTCCTAGCAAAATCTTCTCTGGAGCAGCAAACTTGACGTATGTTGTAAAATACTGTTTTTTCGCGGTGATGTGATTTGTGGCGCCACTGTCGCAGTACCACTCGTCGGCTTGAACAAAGTCGCCGTCTAACGCACTCATCGCATGTGTCAGATACCAGGACCGTGGAGAGCGACGACGGGCCCTGGGGCTGGAATCTCCCGGGCCCCCCTCTGAAACGAAATTCTGTAAAATCCTCGCAAATTTGCACAAACTGATTTTGCACATTTTTTATTTGCACTAAATGTTCATTACGAAATCAATTACAAGAACATAAAGAGCCAGCAAACAAGCAATAATAATATATATATTTTTTTTACGAGGGACTGTGGAAAATCTTCAAAAGACACTTGTGAAGGGTCTGCACTCCACAGTAGTGTGGGATTTTTACCCACTAAAAACCACATCCCTTTTCCCACGATGCGTTCATCACCCCGGTACCGCTCTCGCATTACTTCAGGGTGATGTCGTGCTTACTTAGCCTTTCAGACTTCTTCTTTCTTCATTTGTTCTTAAGGGCGTTCGTACACTTCCAGATCTCGCTTTTTCTGGCGGAGGACATCCTCCACATACACTGCTACATGATCCTATGATTTCTGGTTCCGTAACATCACAGAAATAATATTATCTGGTGTCAGTTCTCCCAATTCAGTTTCCACATATTCCCTCTTTATCATCCAATGGCCGCACACGAAGAAGGTATGAAGTACATCATCGATGTCGTCACAATATATGCATGTTGCACCACTCGCTCCGCCTACTCTATGCAGGAATTTACGGAAATATCCGTGTCCTGTTAGAAGTTGTGTGAGGTAATAATTGACTTCACCATGGGGTCTGAAACCCAGGTATCCAGGCGTGGTATCAGTCGATTGGTCCATTTACCACGAGGGTCACTTTCCCATCTGAGTTGCCATCACCTCATCCGTTGGTTAAAGGCATGCTTCTTTGCGCATTTCTTTCCCAGCTCTCCTTGGGTAAGCCAGATTTCTTGTCGCTCCAATGCAAGTAGATCTATTGGGGCTATTGCTGCCACCGTGAGGATTGCAGGTTCAGAAACCGTGCGGTATGCACATGCAATACGTAAAGCTGCTCTCCGTTGTACGGCAGCTATCTTCCTACGATACCATGCAAATCTCAAGGATTCGGCCCAAACTTCGGAGCCATACAGGAGCACTGACTGAACCGTCGTCATGAGGAGGCGTCTTTTACTTGATTTTGGGCCATTAATATTGCCCATCAGCCTACTAAGTGCTGTCATGTATTTTACTGCCTTATCTGTCACTCTCTGAATATGGTTCCAGAATGTGAGCTTGGAGTCAAGTGTCACTCCTAAATATTTTGTACTCGTAGATGTTTCAATCACTGTAGCCTATCTCCAACAGTCATTGGTACAAGAGTTTCAATCCTTTTCCTCGTCAGAAGAACTATCTCCGTTTTATGTTCTGCTAATGTTAGTCTGTGACTCGTCATCCAGTTTTTTATGCGCCGCATCACCTGGTTCAATTTGATTTGAGCCATAATAATAATAATAATAATAATAATAATACTAATAATAATAATAATTTGTATCATGCTGAATTGCAATGCCCAAGATCGCGGGTATAAACCCGGCCAAAGTCGTCCGATTTTTAAGAGCGTTAAAATCCTTCAGTATCCCTGTATTCGGAGGGGAAGTAAAAGCGGCGGGCCCATGTCATAGATTTATGGCATGTAGAGAACCTACCACTAAAATTGGTAGTGTGTAGCCAAAATTTGTAGGTTATTTGGTTAGAAACGCTCTATCAAGTTCCAACGTTCCCTGCTGGGTGTCAGTGACAGTGGCGTCTGGTAGCCAAAGTTGGAACTACTTGAAATTAAACTTGTTGGGGAGCCTACGGGCGTTCAATTGAAATGACCATTGGCTGCAATTCATACATAATAATAATATTTCAATGATATATTCCAGTAAATCCAGGCTATATTTATTATCATAAGCAGAGCGTGAATTACTATCAATATAAATAAGTTAATGCTGGTATGTAAAATTTACATCATCTGAAAGTGGAGGAATGGATCCAAAATTATTTGCAAATTCAATGTTTATACCTGACAAGCGCGTATTAATGCATTATTTTCAATTAACAAAAATTAATATCAGATTAAAGCCATCAAAAACGACAAATCTAAATTTGTCTCGATGAGGTAACACTGTAAGCATGCACAGTGTTCAGATTTAAAGTTCTGCAGATCCTCTTTGATATCAATAATTTTAGAACTTCAGAGATACTCATAAAATCAATATGCTCGTTTGTCGTACACAAATTTGAAAAAAGTTGCATTTATCGGACCAGTAATTGCATCGCTTTTACAGTATTTAACTTTGGGAAAATACTCACAATGAAAAAAGCTGTTGTCCATGAACTCGGAAACAGGTGGGTTGGAATTCCACCGTCAGTGATTCTATGCTTATTTTCCATGATTCATCGTTTTAACCTGTACATTCATTTTCTCCTCAATTCTGTCCCTACGTCATAATACCCAAAAATTAATCAACAGGAAGTTCAACTAACTGAACTGCATGCTAAAAGAGGTGGAAAGGGTATACTGTAGACAGTGCAGTACTACGGCCTCTGTGACATATGACGTAATCTCTTTTCATAATGAAAACACAATGTTTACACAAAGTCAAGACGTATTTTAAAATAGTTTTACATATAGTGTTTTTATGTTGACATTCTTCAAATTTGCTGACCTTAAAGAGTCACGCCCTTGGGTCTAAGCCTAAAGACTGATAAGTGTTTTGGTTGAACGGCGATCACACATCTTTGTACATTAAACAAAGCAAAATATATTTTCATAATTAACCACAGGTATACAGTGCTCATACTTAACTCAAGTTATTATGTGCTATCAATAGATTGCAGCTGATCAGTGATTGTTTTCACAAAAGAAGAAAATGTGAATTTGAACTATATTTTGTAATTGGCAGTCAGTGGATTTCTTATAATTTAATATTGCTTTGCAGTAAGCAAAACTAGAGCCAGATTTTCCTAAACGTCCTCAATCCTATCTATGACTGGTGACCATCATGGGCGGATTTAAGCCAAGGTTATGGGGGAGTGGACACACCGGGGATCTTGGGGTATGGAATATCACCAAGCTCAGAGTGGGGTCCGTTGGCCCTCCTCCGGAAAAGTTTGCAAAAATTAGGTCCAAATTATTGAGTTATAGGATAGGTCATTTGGGTGATTATTTTTGGGATATTTTGGAGTAAAAATTTGGTGACCATTGACATTTAATAATAAACTTTATTGCGCACAATGTGCATAGAGGATACAGAAAAATATAACATACCGGTATAACAACGTGACGACCAATGAGCTCTCAATTAGTGTTTGTTAATCCTTGATAAACTCACTAATCGAACCTGACCTCGAGGAACACTTCTGGAGGTGATATCTTTCACATATCTGGTAACATAACCTGCACACACAGTTTGTGTTTGGTTCATGGAAAACCTTGTTTTTACACGTCTTGAAGTGGAACCCGTGGACAGCCAGTATCGTGACTATATGCCTCAGTTGGTAGCCCGTATCCATACATTTCCGACCCGTCATGGCCTCCGTTGAATAGAAGTCCTCCCAAATGTCCCTCCTTTTTTCCCTTAGCTTATGAAACAGCTTATCATATGCTGCTCCTCCTGGTAGAATAAGGTTGCATCTCAGGTCCTCGATGAGGAAAGTCTCCCTCGCGAGCTCATATACGACATTTAGTGGCAATAGAAATGACTCTCCGATATTGAAGTAAAAGCTCTCACATCTTCAAGTAAGACCCCGCGGTGTAGCTCACCAATGACCGTCATGGGGGCCTACAGCAAGTCTACAGATCGGAGGTTTGAATCCGGGCGCTGACAGCGACTATCCTGAGTGTGGTTTTTCACACTCCCTCCAGACCAATGCCGGGGCAGTACCTTATTTCAAGTGCACGGACACCTACCCTACTCTTAACACTAATAATTACAGTAATAGTCGCGACGGCCAACGCATTCCCAGTCGACAACTAAGAATACGACATGCGATTTATCATGTCACAGAGGCCTTAGCACAGCACACACAGTGTATACCCCGCTTTTCGTCCAGCAGTTAATGGTTTTAAGAGGGTCTAAGTTTCGACTCTCCAAGACAAATAGTTACAACAATGTTGCCAATACACCTCACTTATTATACAACAGCTACTAGCCTCCCCTTCAGTCTAGACAATTCACACATTTTTTTGGTTTTCTATTTTGTTCACTTCATTAATATTTGTGAAAAATACTGCTTTACAGTCAACTTCATTCAATAACGCGGAGGCCTTCAGAAACAAACCGTAAAACTAACGCGTCAGCAAATACTGAATTATATCTACAGTACTATTTGATGCAAACCATCCCCAACCGAGCGCCAATGGTTCATTATCCACCAGTGATACTAGACCTACTAGCTACTAAGTACACGGGTTGAATGTTGCAAGCCCCTAAATGAATTAACATCTGTAACGACAAACAGGCCTTTTATTTACGGTTGAGTAAGACTACGAATAACACCGCAGTCGGGAAGCCAAATCCTACATTCCTGCCGCGGCTTCGTCAGGAACCAGAGTCATTTCTAAGTCGTAAATAAAGAAGGGAAATTTATTTTATGTTTAACGGTACTGAGACGTTAAAGAGTATCACGAAAGGGAAAATATCTCTTCGCGTCCTGAAAAATAAGTGCTTTGCACATCCTCCTAGGATGCCGGACCCCCCTGGAAGGGTCGGGCCCCGGGGCACCAGCCCTGCCTGCCCCCCCCCCTCTCGTCGGGCCTGTCAGAAACGAAGCATTGTTCTCCTTATTTTTGTTTCTAGTGTCACCCTCTTTCTTCTTCACTGGACATTCACTTGCCCAATGGCCCAATTCCTTACATTTGAAACATGGAAACTTCTGCTTTACTCGTTGAACATTTTTCTTCGACTTGACATCAGCGCTGCCTTTGCCACTGCCATACTGGGAATGCTTCTTGGGAGCACTACGTACCATAAACGCAGTCGATTCCACGTTTCCTTGGTCACGCAGTACAATCCTGCACAATTTTTCAATCAACAAGTTCACAGTTTGATTTTCCGTCGGAATCGTGTCCCACACATCCTTGAAATTATCATATTCTTTTCCCAGCGTGGATAAAATCCGACCGTTCAAAATCCTTTCAGATAACGTGTTTTCGTTGTGCTTTTGGAGTTCGTCGTTCAGATCCTGATAAAGCTTCTGTAACTTCGCGACATGGGTGCTGATGTCCTCCTTGTCGTCACGTGTCACTCGGAAGAATGACTCGATCAACATGTTCAGTCGCTGCGTACTGCTTCGTTCGAACCGTGCGCTCAATTTTGTCCAAATTTCACTGGCATTTGGTGCACGTCAACACGAGCTCGGCAACAGATTTTCCTAGCGCACCTGCTAGCAAACTGGCCGCTTTCGCGTCTTCTTTCAACCACTGCTTATATGCCGCTTTTTGTTGCGCAGTTGCATCTGCCGGCAACACAGGACACTTTTTCGAACCATCAACAATATTTTCCAGTTCATACGACCGCAAAACCATCAACACATGCCATTTCCACTTTGCCCAGTCTTCAGGTCCTTCAAGTTTATCCACTTGAACTTTGTAGTCACTGCCGGTTGCCATTTTGAGGTTATCCTTACTCACAAAAAAAAAAATACAGCACGTGTTCCACAGGCGCTCAGCTTCGGATCCACTCACGAGATAATACCATTTACACGTGGCCTGGGCCCATAACCTGTTAGTTTTAATGTAAATCTTTATTTATCAAGTGAGAAATACAATACAAAATACAAATCATATTTTGAGATGCTTGTCACATGTCACGCGAACACGCACAGACTTTGCACTGACTCGTCTTTTGTTCTCTTCTTTATTGTACATGTCTATTTCACCAGGTTGCGCTACTGTGCTATTTTTCTTTCAAATATTAACAAAACCTAAATGTCAATGTAAACAATATTTGATTTTTGCTTTATGCACATTTGTGCGCAGTTCATTAAATAAAATTTACAAAGTACGTCATATGTACCTATTTTTATATAACGACCAATTATGATACACAATTAGCTGACTTACATATAACATTTTAACTGTAATTAATGACATGAGATCTAACCCAAAAACTTATCAGACAAATTCCACACACACAACCAAGTACACGGGGATAAATGACCATGATGTCGCAAAGCCCCTAAATAAATTAATATCTTCATCGGCCGATCCTTAGCCACTGCATGGCCACCAAAATCTCCAGATTTGAACCCGTGTGATTTCTGACTAAGGGGCTACCTTAAGGACAGGGTGTATCAATGGGACATGACACATTTTGGCGTTTGAAGGTAAGCATCGCAAGAGAGGTAACCAACATCCCACCTGAGATGTTGCGGACAGGTGCGGTTCAAGGCTTTCGTGGATGTAGATGGTCGTCACATTGGGCATCGTTTGTAACCTGGATTGTCAACATGGTACGCCATTAACACCAGTTACTCGCTCATGTGACGGAGAGTCGTGACCGTGATTAGCATTGTGGGTTTTAGTTATGTTTTGTAGAGCAATTTTTGTCTTGTATACTTGTCAGATTTGCAATCTGGATCTGATGATCCTTGCTTGATGAGCAAAATATGGCATCCTCCCCCATCCCCCTTGTAATATCAGTGGTTAATAATCATATGTAGATTCTTTTCTGGTGGATTTACACATTTATCACCTAATTTAATTGGGCCTATATTCGTATTGACGAGTGAAAGTTACCATTCAATTAACATGTATTAACAGTGACATGGAATTGAAAAGCAACAATGGGAGGGGGGGGGGGGGGGGCGGGGAGAAAATGGTAGTTGACAGGACCAAAAGAATTAATAGAAGGCGGCTTCGGTGGCGTAGTTGGTAGCATGCTGAGCTTCTATGCCCAAGATCGCGGGTTCATACCCGGCCGAAGTCGTCGGATTTTTTAAGAGCGTTAAAATTCCTCAGTATGCCTTCCTTTGGAGGGGAAGTAAAGCCGGTGGTCCCATGTCATAGATTTATGGCATGTTAAGGAGCCTTCCACTAATTACACCTGTGCGAAGCTAAATTATATGTTAAACATTTTTTTACAAACGCTGTTAGGGTCCGACGTTCGTCGCCGGGAGCCGACTGCGATGGCATCTGGTAATCAAGTTCTGAACTAGTAGTTGTTGACGGTGGCGTCTGGCGGCAAAAGTAGGAACTACTTGAAAAAAATCAATGTCTGCCGTCCTTACTTGAATTGAAAACAGATAACAAACACTAGTTGGCCAACGGCATAAGATGAAGAAGGCAAAGGGAAACCACTTCATTAAAGATCTATTAGGATATCCCAAGTATCAGCAGCTCAAGATGATGTTAGCTTCTACAGTAAATTTTTCCGGAGGTAAAATAATCCCCCACTCGGATCTCCGGGGGGGGGGGGGACAGATAAAGAAGCCAATTTAAGAAATAAGCAGAGAAGAATTGGTACCTGGAATGTACAGACCTTACTCCAGACTGGAAATTTAAAGAACTTGATCATGGAGATGGACTTACATGTATTGGGTATAGCAGAACTGAGATGGCCACATGCAGGAGACTTTTGGAGTGGAAATTATAGGATAATTCATTCTGGTACAGCAAATAATAAACCAGGGTGGAGTAGGCATTATATTGCATAAAGAACTAGGAAACAGAGTAAAAGGATTCGTGCAATATAATGAACGATTAATTTTAGTACGGATCGAAACTAAACCAAAGGATAGACTACTGTGATAGTCCAAGTTTATATGTCGACAACACAAGAGGTTGATGAAGAGGTAGAGAAATGTTATGAAGATCTAAGTGAACTTATAGCTAAAATAAAGGGGGAAGAAAACCTTATTTTACTTGGTGACTGGAATGCAATTGTCGGAGAAGGAACTGAAGGAAATGTTGTTGGTAAATACGGATTGGGAGAAGAAATGAGCGAGGCAAGAGACTTGTAGAGTTTTGTATACAGCATAAATTAGTTGTAACGAATACTATATTCCAACACCATCCAAGGAGGAGATACACTTGGAAAGCTCCGGGAGACCTAAGAAGGGCCCAAATAGACTACATATTAGTAAAGGAAAGATTTAAGAACCAGGTGAAAGATAGTAGAAGTTACCCTGGAGCTGATGTTGACAGCGACCATAACCCAGTCGTCATACGCTGTGAATTAAAGTTCAAAAGATTAAAGAAGAAAGAAAATAAACATTGGGATATTTCTAAGCTTAAAGATGAGTCCACTCAATTACTCTATATGGATGAAACAAACAATAACATAAGAGAAATTGAAGAACACTTGGCAGTAGAAGAGAAGTGGATCAAAATAAAGAAGAGCATTTTAGACTCAACAGAAACTGTTTTAGGAAAAAAGAAAAAGAAAATAGGAAAGAGTGGATAAGTCAAGAAGTTGTGGATATGATAAAGGAAAGAAGACAGTATAAAAACTCAAATGATGATGATGAAAAGCAAAAATACAAGACCTTAAGAAACAAGATAAATAAGAGGGCAAAACAAGACAAGGAACAGCATTTAATGGGAATCTGTGCAGGCATAAATAACAACATGAAATATGGACAAATAGATATGGCCTATAAAGATATTAAGAGTTCTTTGAAACAAGGAAGCCAAAACAATGAACATTGAGGACAAAGATGGGAAGTTAATATATGATGACGAAATTATAGTGAAAATATGGAAAGAATATTTGGAACAACTATACATTGGAAACTGTGTTAACTTGCCCATTGAGAAAGAAGATGAAATAACAGAGGAAGACTTGGGGGCACCTATTATGGAAGAAGCGTTTGAGAAGGCGTTGCAGGACCTCAAAGGAAAGAAAGCTCCTGGAGTTGATAACATACCAGGAGAACTATTGAAACAATCAGGTGACAAGTTAAAAGAGGAACTGTACGACTTAATATGTACTAATAACAAGACTGGAGAATTGCCTGAAGACTTTCTGAAATGCATAATAGTACATATACCTAAAAAATCAAATGCAAGGTCATGTTAACAATACAGAACATTGAGTCTGGTGTGTCATGCATCAAAAATAGTCACTAGAATTATTATGAAGAGAATAGAAAAACAAATCGATGAAAACCTATCTGATGATCAATTTGGTTTTAGGAAAGGAGTAGGAACAAGAGAAGCAATCTTAGCATTGAGGCAAGTGATAGAGAAGCAGATGAAGAAAGGCAAACCTACCTTCTTAGCGTTCGTCGACCTTGGAAAAGCGTTTGACAATGTGAACTGGAATCTTCTATTCAGCATTCTTCATCAAACAGGTATCAACTTTAGAGACAGAAGACTCATCTACAATATCTATAAGCAAGAAATTGGAATAGTTTGTGGTGGTAGCAAGGAAGAAACAGCGCACATCAGAAAGGGTGTACGGCAGGGTTGTTCCCTATCCCCATACCTATTCAATATATATGTACAAAAGGCCATCGACCAAGTAAGAGAAGAATTTGCCACAGGAGTGAATATTCATGGAGATAAAGTTGACATGATAAGGTTTGCTGATGACATAGCGCTAATTGCAGAAAGTGAAGAAGACTTACAAAAGATCCTGAGCAAGATGGACAAAATAATGGAGGAAGAATTTAATATGAAAATAAAACAAAAATTTTGGTCTGCAGTAGAAATGGCGAAAACCAGACATCAATAGAGTTAAGAAATGAAAAGATACAAGAAGTGTATGAGTTTAAATATCTGGGAAGTAAAATAACGAATGATGGAAGAAGCAGCAGAGATATATTAAGTAGGATTGCCCAAGCCAAGAACGCTTTCTATAAAAAGAAGAACCTATTTACTGCAAGGAACATTTAGTCTTGATGTGAGGAAACAAATGTTGAAGACCTATGTATGGAGCGTCGCGCTATATGGCAGCGAATCTTGGACAATAGGAGAGAGAGAGAGGAAAAGACTACTAGCATTTGAAACCTGGTGCTATAGCAGGATTATGAAAATCAGTTGGAAAGAAATGGTCACAAATGAGGAAGTCTTTAGAAGAGTGGGAGAAAGAAGATGCTTCCTTAAATATTAAAAAAAAAGAAGGAATCACCTTGTGGGCCACATACTGCGACACAATGGACTGATTAAGCTTATAATCGAGGGAATAGTAGACGGCAAGAATTGTAGAGGAAGACCCAGACTGGAGTACATGAGTCAAATACTGCAAGATATGGGTTGTGGCTCATACTGTGAACTGAAGAGGTAGACTGAGAGACGGGAAGAATGGCGAACTGCTGCCAACCAGCCTCACGGCTGTTAACCACAGAGAGAGAGAATACAGTCATCACAATTAACACCGGTTATCAGACAGATTCTACACACACCCAAAGTACACGGGGCTACATGACCGCATTGTCACAGCCCATAAACTGAGAAACCAACCAAGGACTAATAGAAACACCCACTTTATATCGTGGAACAGTCGTACTAACAAATGGTCTACCAAACACGTGGGAACATCTCGAGATCAGAGACCTCCGACAGTTTGAGAAGGTGAAAGCCGCATAACTGAAGAAAGAGTTGAGTCTTATCGAAGTACACACCGTCCAGACTTGTATACAAAATTAGTGGCGAGCTATTCCTGATAGAGGCACTGCATCTACAGATGCTCCTCCCAACTACTCCAGTATACAAACAGCTACTTAGGGAGTTGCAGGAGAAGAAGCATTCTATACAACTGACGTCAAGAGACTGGAGTAGGGCAAACTATGAGTTCACCAGGCTAGCGGTTCATGGTTTTCATTACAGGCTATGTCGATAGAAGACTTACCACAACCCTGCTGAGGACTGCATGTGTGAAAGGTGAAAAGAAAAATGTGAAAGATATCACGTCATGAAGTGTCGTAAATGAGCAGAATCCCTAACTGTGTTTTACACAGCAGACTGAGAACATAGTATTTAAAAACAGTAGTGGTGAAGATTTTGTACTAACTGATATATTTTTGCCATTGGCTGCTTTCATTACATTATAAAAGAGTCATGATACAGCAGTAGCATCTATGAAAAGATTATTCTCTCTCACGTTAAAATCCAGACTTGTTCGGACATTAGTGTTTTCCATCTATTTCTGCAGTGCTCAGATGAGGACTTTTCATTGTCCTAATAATAATATAATATCGTATGACCTCGGGTGTCAGGTGTAAGCTTTGTTATTTGACACCCAGAAGATAAGGAATATCGATGCCTTTATGACGAGGTGCTGCAGAATGAAGCTCCACATTCCTTGGACCGCTCTTCGAACCATCATCATCATCTTGCACAGTTTCCAGCCACTGACCGGGTCTGTTTGGAACACAAGCCTCTCCACCGTCTTCTATCTTCCCACCATCTCTCAGCCTCCACCCTTGTCCAGTCTTCTCCTCTCTTCTTCACACTTTCTTCCACCCCCTTCAGCCACCTGTCTCTCGGTCTTCCTCTTGGTCTCTTTCCTTCCCACTTTGTCTCGTGTATCCCCTTCTCCTCCATTCGTTTCACATGCCCATACCATCT
This sequence comes from Meconema thalassinum, assembly GCA_946902985.2. Lineage (NCBI taxonomy): Eukaryota > Metazoa > Arthropoda > Insecta > Orthoptera > Tettigoniidae > Meconema > Meconema thalassinum. The sequence continues at coordinate 936,983,010 of OX336390.1, forward strand.
GTGACAGACAGTTGGCAACAGTTATTTTTGTTTTTTGTGAGAAAAGAAGGACAAGGAACAGTGCATCCAAGATGGAGTCTTGAGTGTTATTTGTAATGTGTGTGTATTTTCTTGTAAATAAATATCTTTCATTTTCCCAAATAAGTACGAAGTGACGTTTCTGTTCGTAACATCTGGCGACCGTGACAGGACATAAAAAGGAAAATGAGCGATATTCGAAGTTCCATCAGAAAACGTGGTGTATACCGTGCATCGTTCACGAAAATTGTAGCTTCACTTCAAGTTTTGTTGGAGAAAGAAATAAAGGACATAGTCGCTATCCGAGGAGATTACGCCTTAGTGGAAGAGAAGGCTAACCTCATAAGTAATCTGGACCAGGAGATCTTCCAACACCTCATGGAAGACGCGGTGTCAGAAGAAGACCTGATCACAGAAGTAGACGAGTAGTGTATTTGCAGTGGTTCAAGGCCCATCGCCACCGCTCCACCGCTGGATTACTAAAATGGCAATATCTCGCGAACCAATCAGGCTAGAGACTTGTACGAGGTGTCATTGAACTCGGGCACACACCCCCTTTCCAATGGACAACATATTTCCACCCCAAAAATAAAACCTACCCTACTAGGGGTGAAAATTGTAATTTTTTAGAGAATCTCTCTTTCCAACTGCAACATGTGAGAGTTTGAATGTCAATATGGAATGAAACGTTGTTCCACATAAAGTTCATGTGTACGGTGGATAGCCACTATGAATTAACATGCTTGTTTTTTGTTTTTTTACGCATGCCCACTCATAGCTTTTGTAAGAGGGTGGGGGAGTGGATCCCTGTGGATGGGTTATTGTTGACAGGTCATTGTGGACAGGTCCTTGTGGACGAGTTTGTGTGGACAAGTCCTTGTGGACAGGTCCTTGTGGACAAGTCCTTGTGGACGAGTCTTTGTTGATAAGTCCCTTTGGACTGATCCCTTTGGACGGGTCCCTTTGGCCTGGTTCCTATGGACTAGTCCATGAATTTATCCAAATTATGTCAAAGGGCTTAACTAACGGACTAATAAGGCTAGGAACTTGTATGAGGTATTGTAGGACTTGGGATGAAGCCCCCTTTTAGAATGTACTTTTGACATTTTGGCAAAAGGCCTAACCACACTTTTGTTAATATCTCGCGAACCTATCATGCTAGTTACTTGTATGAGGGGTCCTAGCAATTGGGGCGATGTTTCCCTTTGGGGGTGAAACTATCCCCCCACTCCCAAATTTAAAAATCGTTATCTTGGAAATTAAGAGCCTTAAAATTAAGTGTGATAGCTTTAAAAATAGGTCATGACATACGCTTATACCACGATAGGTCATTTCACCCCTAAAACAGTGAATAGTGATTTTACAGGGAAAAAGGTGTTAAACGCCTAAAAATGATAAATGAACCTAAGATCTTTTGTTTTTGATGAAAAATAGTAAGGGGGTGAAAAACTACCCCAAAATTGAAAAATCGATATCTTGGAAACTAAGAAACCTAAAATTAGGTGTGATAGCTCAAAAAATTGGTCATTTAATACTCTTTTACCATGATTGGTCAGTTTATCCCCCCCCCCAAAAAAATGCATGTAGATTTTACAGGGGAAAAAACGGAACCAATAATCAGATTTGGACACATGAGGTGTTATAAGACTCAGGGCGACAATCTCTTCTTGAATTTATTATTTATTTTTTAAAATTTTGACAAAGGGCCTAACAACACATTTTGAAAATTTAGATTTTTAAAATTTTTGAATTAATTTTAATATATATATAGTTGGTTTTTTTTTTTGTAGAGAGAGACAGTACCGGTTGTGTTTAAACGAGCATGTCGCCGATCACTGTGGCCATGTTCAATGGATTAATCGATATTTTGTGAAGCATTGATTGAAGACGACTTGTTTTAAGAATATTTTTATGATTTTTCCTATGATGCATGCATTTATTTAAATATCCCAAAACGGCAAGGTTACTGATTTGAGTTTTATAAACTAATAATGGGATTTGGACTCATAAGGTGTCCTATAACTTAACATGACGCTTTCTTTATATGGCTTATGAATTTTCCCAAAAAGATTGAAAACAACAAGGTCATGGACTTTTGTTTCTCTTAATATATTGCAAACCCATAATGTTAGATGTTTATGGTGAATGATGAAACATAGCTATGTAGAGAAAGAATTATTTTAGGCTTTACGTATGGTGACTGACAAGTCTTTGACCATTGAAACTTGTTTTTAAACTTGACCGCAGTACATAGGGAGTATAGGTTTCAGGCATGACATGACAAACGAAGAGTACAAAATCCAATTTATCGATTCAAGAATTAAGAGTAGACTATCTTTAATTGATTAGTTAAAGAGGGTAGCTAAGAAAACAAGATGGTGATTACACTGAACCAAACCGAACCAATACAATCCTTTTTGAATGTATAATGTTACTTGCTAACCATTTTGTGCTGCAGTGGCAAGCACTTTTGGCTCTTGCACTAAAGGTCTTAACTCGATTTAACTTTAAGGCTTAGAACGAACCAAACTAAGAAAGATGGTTATAGTGGTGCAGTGGTTAAGCTGTTATCCTTTGACTAAGGTAGACCAGGGTTTGATTTTAGATTAATACGCATGTCAAAAACATATAAAAAAGTAGGGATAATGTTTTAACACTGATTACACTTGTATATTTTTCAAATTATTACTTGGATTACAAATACAAAGGAGGACTGGGTTCAATATACAGTTAATGCAAGTAAGATTTTGTATTTGTTTTTTATTTTAGACTTTAGATTTTATAATTTACATTTTACATTGTACGAAAAGATCAAACCATAATGTCATGACTTTAAATTTTCGGTAACTAATTATTAAAGAAAAACATATAAGGATTTGTATTACTTGGAATTATGTTTTCTATACTATATTTTATTTTGGTTTTAGATTTTAGAAATTTGATATTGGATTTTAGATTTTAGGTAAAGACCAAACTAATATTGACTATTCATTAGACACTGGTATGTAGATAGAAAGATGATTAGACTATATGTTAAGATGAATTTTTTAGGTGTTGACTGGCCTTGCAATAAGAATTGACTAAACAGACATGAGTTAACTACCAATGAAACACTTTGGCGACTATGCTTGTTATTGACCAGTGAGTAGGGTTTTAGAAAAACTGTTTGCTATTTTGGGTTATATACAACAAATGCATAGACCTACTGAGCGACTATGTTTGCTAAACAAGACATTATACCAGAGATGATTAGGATTCTTATGTAGCTCAGGCAAGGAAAGCATTTCTACAGAATTTGTTGACATTGAATATAGATTTAGGTATTAGGATGTCATTTTTGAAGACCTTTGTCTGGAGTGTGACGCTCTATGAAAGGGAAACTTGGACTATTGGTGTAGCAGAAAAGTGGAGAGTTGAAGTGTTTGAAATGTGATGTTACAGGAGAATGATGAAGATTAGATGGGTAAATAGGGTTACAAACAAAGAGGTATTAAGACAAGTGGGAGAGGAGAGATGTTTTTAGCGACAGCTAATGAAGTAAATCGATAGGTTGGTAGGACACATGCACCCAGGAATAGCAAGCTTAGTTATGGAAGAACGGGTTGAGGACAAGAACTGTAGGGGTAGACCAAGGAAAGAATATGTTAAACAGATAGCCTTGTATGTAGAGTGTGGTAGCTATATAGATATGAAACGATCAGCTCAGGACAGGGAGTCATGGAGAGCTGTATTAAACCAGTCAAAAGGCTGAAGACTCAAACAACATGTAGAGCTTACCAAAATAATGTTGTGTACTGGTAAATACCAGTCAACAAACATTAATGCATTACTAAAACCCATGACACGATACCTGAGAGCTTTTCTAAAATTATTTTAAGATGCCTTTATCCCTATATTAAACACCTAGTTCTCTAGACTCATAACTACAATGTAATGAAAAAACAACAACAACAACAACAAAAACATTTAAAAACGAGCAAGTGGTTGAGTCAATGTACACTGGAAAATTTTGTAAACACTCAAGTGCACAAAACAAATTACATTATTAACTGTCAGGTTGATCGAGTGGTTAAGGCGTTTGACTTATGTTCACATTTTCAATACAAGAAAGCAAGGATTTGAACCCCTTACCTGACATAACTATTGCTTTAACATAGCTTAGCGATACTGTATTATTATGATACTCGATACACAAACCATAGATAGAGTGTATTGTTTAAGTCCACTCTCTCTTTCTAAACATAGCTAGAGACTGTCAATGGTTAACAATTGCATTAATAGTGGGAGGATGTAGTGATAGTAATTAAGAAAAAGCAGACAATAACCATAAAATATTTTTATTAAATTCATTTTATAATAGATACACACTGAATACAACTCTCTCTACTTACCATTGTTTGATATAGATTTTTTAAACACAACGCTTGTTGTAGATCCTTTTATAACTTTCTCCAGGTACTCTTGTTCTTAAAAACTGGGGAAGTCGCAGTGGTTTTATAGACATAAAACCCTCATCCGTTTCTTTTACATCATCCTCATCCTCATCATCATCATCATCATCATCATCATCATCTTCATTATGAATATTATCATCAAAATTATGATAGTCATTGTCACAATCATTATCATCATCATCATCATCATCATCATCATCATCATCATCATCATCATCATCATCATCATCATCATCATCACCATCAACATCACTAGAACAATCCAATTCCTCTTGTTCCTTTTCCACAGGGACCTCTTTTAAAGTCTGAGTTGCTTTTGATAGTGTTAAGGGTTTCTTAGACGTTGACAACTGTCCTAACATGACTTTTTGAGGACATGATAAGTGATATTGAACAAACACTGCACGATCTTTAGCGGCAATATTTTTTTCTTGGACTTGCTTTTTTTTTAACCTTGATTAGAGTATTTTGTCCATTTAAATGTGTATTAATTTGAGATTCAAAATGATGCTCGTTTGAAGTAAGTACGTCGGAGTCTTTTGTTTTAATCATTCCTCGACACTTTTTAGATCGTTGTTTTGAACATCGCCAAATAACAGTTCCATTTTTATTGGTTGTTTCTACAATATATGTATATCCTTTATAGTAGGCACATGGCTTACCATGGCTGGTTGTTGAGACTTCCATATTAACTAATACACATTAATTTAATTTTAGTAAAGTCACTTTAGTGATAATAATAACAGTAAAATAAATGAAGAGTATTGATATTTTTTAAAGGTGGAATTTTCAAAGTACTGTCAAGAATAATAATAATCACATGAACAAATTTTAGACTACATGTGATTTACACACACATTGCTCAATGTCAAGATTTATACTGAACACAATTTATAGTGATTATGATTTTTATTGACTGTAATTGATAGTAGCCATGTATACTGGGTGCGTTTTATAGCACGCTCAATTTATAGTAGGTACGATTAGTAGACGCGTTTGATACTGGGCGCGTTTTATACTGATTATGATTTATACTGAACGCGATTTTTACTAGAAGCGATTTTTACCAGTTGTAATTGATAGCAGTTCATACTCAACGCAATTGATAGTAGGCGTAATTGATAGTAGGCGCGATTGGTAGTAGGCGCGATTGGTAGTAGACGCAATTGATAGTAGGCGCAATTCACAGTAGGCGCGATTGGTAGTGGGTGTAATTGCTATTAGGCGCTATTGATAGTAGGTGCAATTGACAGTAGGCGCAATTAGTAGTAGGCGTGATTGGTAGTAGGTGCAATTGATAGTAGGTGCAATTAATAGGCGCAATTGATAGTAGGTGCAATTAATAGGCGCAATTGATAGTAGGCGCGATTGATAGTAAGTGCAATTGATAGCAGGCGCTATTAGTAGACGCGATTGATAGTAGGCGCGATTGGTAGTGGACGTAATTGATAGTAGGCGCTATTGATAGTAGTCGCGATTAATAGTAGGCACGATTGATAGTAGGCGCGATTGGTAGCAGGCACTATTAGTAGACGCGATTGATAGTAGGCGCGATTGGTAGTGGACGTAATTGATAGTAGGCGCTATTGATAGTAGGTGCGATTGATAGTAAGCGCAATTGATAGCAGGCGCTATTAGTAGACGCGATTGATAGTAGGCGCGATTGGTAGTGGACGTAATTGATAGTAGGCGCTATTGATAGTAGGCGCGATTGATAGTAGGCGCGATTGGTAGTAGGCGCGATTGGTAGTGGGCGCGATTGGTAGTAGGCGCAATTGATAGTAGGCGAAATTCACAGTAGGCGCGATTGGTAGTGGGCGTAATTGCTATTAGGCGCTATTGATAGTAAGTGCAATTGACAGTAGGCGCAATTAGTAGTAGGCGTGATTGGTAGTAAGTGCAATTGATAGTAGGTGCAATTAATAGTCGCAATTGATAGTAGGCGCGATTGATAGTAGGCGCAATTGATAGTAGGCGCGACTGATAGTAGACGCGATTGATAGTAGGCGCGATTGGTAGCAGGCGCTATTAGTAGGCGCGATTGGTAGTAGGCGCGATTGATAGTAGGCGCTATTGATAGTAGGCGCGATTGATAGTAGGCGCTATTAGTAGACGCGATTGATAGTAGGCGCGATTGGTAGTAGGCGCGATTGATAATAGGCGCGATTGGTAGTAGGCGCGATTGATAGTAGACGCGATTGATAGTAGGCGCGATTGGTAGCAGGCGCTATTAGTAGGCGCGATTGGTAGTAGGCGCGATTGATAGTAGGCGCTATTGATAGTAGGCGCGATTGATAGTAGGCGCGATTGATAGTAGGCGCTATTAGTAGACGCGATTGATAGTAGGCGCGATTGGTAGTAGGCGCGATTGATAATAGGCGCGATTGGTAGTAGGCGCGATTGATAGTAGACGCGATTGATAGTAGGCGCGATTGGTAGTAGGCGCTATTAATAGACGCGATTGATAGTAGGCGCGATTGGTAGTGGACGTAATTGATAGTAGGCGCGATTGATAGCATGCGCGATTGGTAGCAGGCGCTATTAGTAGACGCGATTGATAGTAGGCGCGATTGGTAGTAGGCGCGATTGATAGTAGGCGCTATTGATAGTAGGCGCTTTTGATAGCAGGCGCTATTAGTAGACGCGATTGATAGTAGGCGCGATTGATAGTAGACGCGATTGATAGTAGGCGCTATTGGTAGTAGGCGCGATTGATAGTAGGCGCTATTAGTAGACGCGATTGATAGTAGGCACGATTGGTAGTGGACGTAATTGATAGTAGGCGCTATTGATAGTAGGTGCGATTGATAGTAGGCGCGATTGATAGTAGGCGCGATTGGTAGTAGGCGCGATTGATATTAGGCGCAATAAATAGTATTCGCGATTAGTAAGCGCGATTGATAGTAGGCGCGATTGATAGTAGGCGTACTTGATAGTAGACGCGATTGATAGTAGGCGTGATTGGTAGACCTTGAGGTGATAACCCGTTTTGATTGATCCCTGTTGATTTGTCCCTTTAGACTGGTCCCTGTTGACTAGCCCCTGTTGACCAGCCCCTTTGGACGGGTCCTTTATGAAGGGAGTCATTTTTGACAGGTCCTTGTGGACGGGCCCATGCATTTATCCAAATTATGTCAAAGTCACTTAACCTAACCTTGTCACATGACCTGTTCTACAAGTTTAGACTTGCTTTGAGACTGGCTATGACGTCACAGATGAATGGCGGTGGGAGGCTGGACATTACTTTTTATTACACAAAAACATTCTCCTTAAAGTGAGAGGAAAAGTGGGTGCAAAAGTGGGTGCAAGAGTTGATGCAAGAATGGGTGCAAATAGGCAAACCAATAATCAAAGAGGGGTATGACAGACCTTGAGGCGATAACCCCTTTTGATTGATCCCTGTTGATTTGCCCCTTGGGACTGGTCCCTGTTGACTAGCCCCTTTGGACGGGTCCTTTTTGAAGGGAGTCATTTTTGACGGGCCCCTGCTGACGGGTTACTGTGGACGGATCCCTGTGGAGGGGTCCCTGTTGACAGGTCCTTTTGACTAATCCCTTTCGACCGGTCCCTTTGGACTGATCCCTATGGGTTGGCCATGCATTTATCCAAATTATGCGGTCCCTTTGGACTGATCCCTATGGGTTGGCCATGCATTTATCCATATTATGTCAACTACTACCAATCGCGCCTACTACCAATCGCGCCTACTATCAATAGCGCCTACTATCAATCGCGCCTACTACCAATCACGCCTACTAATAGCGCCTGCTACCAATCGCGCCTACTATCAATCGCGCCTACTATCAATAGCGCCTACTGTCAATTACGTCCACTACCAATCGCACCTACTATTAATAGCGCCTACTATCAATCGCGCCTACTACCAATCGCGCCTACTAATAGCGCCTGCTACCAATCGCGCCTACTATCAATCGCGTCTACTATCAATCGCGTCTACTATCAATCACGCCTACTATCAATTGCGCCTACTATCAATCGCGCCTACTATCAATTGCGACTATTAATTGCACCTAATATCAATTGCACTTACTACCAATCACGCCTACTACTAATTGCGCCTACTGTCAATTGCACTTACTATCAATAGCGCCTACTAGCAATTAGGCCCACTACCAATCGCGCCTACTGTGAATTGCGCCTACTATCAATTGCGCCTACTACCAATCGCGCCTACTAGTAATTGCGTCTACTACCAATTGCGCCTACTACCAATCGCGCCTACTATCAATTACGCCTACTATCAATTGCGTTGAGTATGAACTGCTATCAATTACAACTGGTAAAAATCGCTTCTAGTAAAAATCGCGTTCAGTATAAATCATAATCAGTATAAAACGCGCCCAGTATCAAACGCGTCTACTAATCGTACCTACTATAAATTGAGCGTGCTATAAAACGCACCCAGTATACATGGCTACTATCAATTACAGTCAATAAAAATCATAATCACTATAAATTGTGTTCAGTATAAATCTTGACATTGAGCAATGTGTGTGTAAATCACATGTAGTCTAAAATTTGTTCATGTGATTATTATTATTCTTGACAGTACTTTGAAAATTCCACCTTTAAAAAATATCAATCCTCTTCATTTATTTTACTGTTATTATTATTACTAAAGTGACTTTACTAAAATTAAATTAATGTGTATTAGTTAATATGGAAGTCTCAACAACCAGCCATGGTAAGCCATGTGCCTACATATATTGTAAAAACAACCAATAAAAATGGAACTGTTATTTGGCGATGTTCAAAACAACGCTCTAAAAAGTGTCGAGGAATGATTAAAACAAAAGACTCCAACGTACTTACTTCAAATGAGCATCATTGCGAATCTCAAATTAATACACATTTAAATGGACAAAATACTCTAATCAAGGTAAAAAAAAGCAAGTCCAAGAAAAAAATATTGCCGCTCAAGATCGTGCAGTGTTTGTTCAAAATCACTTATCATGTCCTCAAAAAGTCATGTTAGGACAGTTGTCAACGTCTAAGAAACCCTTAACACTATCAGAAGCAACGCAGACTTTAAAAGAGGTCCCTGTGGAAAAGGAACAAGAGGAATTGGATTGTTCTATTGATGTTGATGATGATGATGATGATGATGATGATGATGATGATGATGATGATGATGATGATGATGATGATGTAAAAGAAACGGATGAGGGTTTTATGTCTATAAAACCACTGCGACTTCCTCAGTTTTAAAGAACAAGAGTACCTGGAGAAAGTTGTAAAAGGATCTACAACAAGCATTGTGTTTAAAAAATCTATATCAAACAATGGTAAGTAGAGAGAGAGAGTTGTATTCAGTGTGTATCTATTATAAAATGAATTTAATAAAAATATTTTATGGTTATTGTCTGCTTTTTCTTAATTACTATCACTACATCCTCCCACTATTAATGCAATTGTTAACCATTGACAGTCTCTAGCTATGTTTAGAAAGAGAGAGTGGACTTAAACAATACACTCTATCTATGGTTTGTGTATCGAGTATCATAATAATACAGTATCGCTAAGCTATGTTAAAGCAATAGTTATGTCAGGTAAGGGGTTCAAATCCTTGCTTTCTTGTATTGAAAATGTGAACATAAGTCAAACGCCTTAACCACTCGATCAACCTGACAGTTAATAATGTAATTTGTTTTGTGCACTTGAGTGTTTACAAAATTTTCCAGTGTACATTGACTCAACCACTTGCTCGTTTTTAAATGTTTTTGTTGTTGTTGTTGTTTTTTCATTACATTGTAGTTATGAGTCTAGAGAACTAGGTGTTTAATATAGGGATAAAGGCATCTTAAAATAATTTTAGAAAAGCTCTCAGGTATCGTGTCATGGGTTTTAGTAATGCATTAATGTTTGTTGACTGGTATTTACCAGTACACAACATTATTTTGGTAAGCTCTACATGTTGTTTGAGTCTTCAGCCTTTTGACTGGTTTAATACAGCTCTCCATGACTCCCTGTCCTGAGCTGATCGTTTCATATCTATATAGCTACCACACTCTACATACAAGGCTATCTGTTTAACATATTCTATCCTTGGTCTACCCCTACAGTTCTTGTCCTCAACCCGTTCTTCCATAACTAAGCTTGCTATTCCTGGGTGCATGTGTCCTACCAACCTATCGATTTACTTCATTAGCTGTCGCTAAAAACATCTCTCCTCTCCCACTTGTCTTAATACCTCTTTGTTTGTAACCCTATTTACCCATCTAATCTTCATCATTCTCCTGTAACATCACATTTCAAACACTTCAACTCTCCACTTTTCTGCTACACCAATAGTCCAAGTTTCCCTTTCATAGAGCGTCACACTCCAGACAAAGGTCTTCAAAAATGACATCCTAATACCTAAATCTATATTCAATGTCAACAAATTCTGTAGAAATGCTTTCCTTGCCTGAGCTACATAAGAATCCTAATCATCTCTGGTATAATGTCTTGTTTAGCAAACATAGTCGCTCAGTAGGTCTATGCATTTGTTGTATATAACCCAAAATAGCAAACAGTTTTTCTAAAACCCTACTCACTGGTCAATAACAAGCATAGTCGCCAAAGTGTTTCATTGGTAGTTAACTCATGTCTGTTTAGTCAATTCTTATTGCAAGGCCAGTCAACACCTAAAAAATTCATCTTAACATATAGTCTAATCATCTTTCTATCTACATACCAGTGTCTAATGAATAGTCAATATTAGTTTGGTCTTTACCTAAAATCTAAAATCCAATATCAAATTTCTAAAATCTAAAACCAAAATAAAATATAGTATAGAAAACATAATTCCAAGTAATACAAATCCTTATATGTTTTTCTTTAATAATTAGTTACCGAAAATTTAAAGTCATGACATTATGGTTTGATCTTTTCGTACAATGTAAAATGTAAATTATAAAATCTAAAGTCTAAAATAAAAAACAAATACAAAATCTTACTTGCATTAACTGTATATTGAACCCAGTCCTCCTTTGTATTTGTAATCCAAGTGAAAATCCACAGCCGGCTTCCAGTCTCCGACCGGGTCAGGAATGGAATGAATGAAGCCCCCATCTAGCGGCGAGGATATGAACTGTGCCGGCTGCCGAGGCCTGACGCACTCCTCCGGGGCAATGATTAAATGAATGACAGATGGAATGAAATGATAGTGGAGAGTGTTGCTGGAATGAAATTTTGACAGGGAAAACCGGAGTACCCGGAGAATAACCTGTCTGCCTCCGTTTTGTCCAGCATAGATCCCACATGGAGTGACCGGGATTTGAACCACGGACTCAGCGGTGAGAGGCCGGCGTGCTGCCGCCTAAGCCACGTAGGCTTCGTATTTGTAATCCAAGTAATAATTTGAAAAAATATACAAGTGTAATCAGTCTTAAAACATTATCCCTACTTTTTTATATGTTTTTGACATGCGTATTAATCTAAAATCAAACCCTGGTCTACCTTAGTCAAAGGATAACAGCTTAACCACTGCACCACTATAACCATCTTTCTTAGTTTGGTTCGTTCTAAGCCTTAAAGTTAAATCGAGTTAAGACCTCTTGTGCAAGAGCCAAAAGTGCTTGCCACTGCAGCACAAAATGGTTAGCAAGTAACATTATACATTCAAAAAGGATTGTATTGGTTCGGTTTGGTTCAGTGTAATCACCATCTTGTTTTCTTAGCTACCCTCTTTAACTAATCAATTAAAGATAGTCTACTCTTAATTCTTGAATCGATAAATTGGATTTTGTACACACCGTTTGTCATGTCATGCCTGAAACCTATACTCCCTATGTACTGCGGTCAGGTTTAAAAACAAGTTTCAATGGTCAAAGACTTGTCAGTCACCATACGTAAAGCCTAAAATAATTCTTTCTCTACATAGCTATGTTTCATCACTCACCATAAACATCTAACATTATGGGTTTGCAATATATTAAGAGAAACAAAAGTCCATGACCTTGTTGTTTTCAATCTTTTTGGGAAAATTCATAAGCCATATAAAGAAAGCGTCATGTCAAGTTATAGGACACCTTATGACTCCAAATCCCATTATTAGTTTATAAAACTCAAATCAATAACCTTGCCGTTTTGGGATATTTAAATAAATGCATGCATCAAAGGAAAAATCATAAAAATATTCTTAAAACAAGTCGTCGCATGACCCTCTTCAATCAATGCTTCACAAAATATCGATTCATCCATTGAACATGGCCACAGTGATCGGCGACATGCTCGTTTAAACACAACCGGTACTGTCTCTCTCTACAAAAAAAAACCAACTATATATATATTAAAATTAATTCAAAAATTTTAAAAATCTAATATTTCAAAATGTGTGGTTAGGCCCTTTGTCAAAATTTTAAAAAATAAATAATAAATTCAAGAAGAGATTGTCGCCCTGAGTCTTATAACACCTCATGTGTCCAAATCTGATTATTGGTTCCGCTTTTTCCCCTGTAAAATCTACATGCATTTTTTTGGGGGGGGGGGGGATAAACTGACCAATCATGGTAAAAGAGTATTAAATGACCAATTTTTTGAGCTATCACACCTAATTTTAGGTTCCTTAGTTTCCAAGATATCGATTTTTCAATTTTGGGATAGTTTTTCACCCCCTTACTATTTTTCATCAAAAACAAAAGATCTTAGGTTCATTTATTATTTTTAGGCGTTTAACACCTTTTTCCCTGTAAAATCACTATTCACTGTTTTAGGGGTGAAATGACCTATCGTGGTATAAGGTATGTCATGATCTATTTTTAAAGCTATCACACTTAATTTTAAGGCTCTTAATTTCCAAGATAACGATTTTCAAATTTTGGGGGTAGTTTTAACCCTCTTACTATTTTTTCATAAAAAACAAATGATCTTAGGTTCATTTATCATTTTTAAGTGTTTAACCGCTTTTTTCCCTGTAACATTACTATTTACTATTTTAGGGGTTAAATGACCTATCGTGGTATAAGCGTATGTCATGACCTATTTTTAAAGCTATCACACTTAATTTTAAGGCTCTTAATTTCCAAGATAATGATTTTTAAATTTGGGAGTGGGGGGATAGTTTCACCCCCAAAGGCAAACATCGCCCCAATTGCTAGGACCCCTCATACAAGTAACTAGCATGATAGGTTCGCGAGATATTAACAAAAGTGTGATTAGGCCCTTTGCCAAAATGTCAAAAGTACATTCTAAAAGGGGGCTTCATCCCAAGTCCTACAATACCTCATACAAGTTCCTAGCCTTATTAGTCCGTTAGTTAAGCCCTTTGACATAATTTGGATAAATTCATGGGCTAGTCCATAGGAACCAGGCCAAAGGGACCCGTCCAAAGGGATCAGTCCAAAGGGACTCATCAACAAGGACTCGTCCACAAGGACTTGTCCACAAGGACCTGTCCACAAGGACTTGTCCACACAAACTCGTCCACAAGGATCTGTCCACAATGACCTGTCAACAATAACCCATCCACAGGGATCCACTCCCCCACCCTCTTACAAAAGCTATGATTGGGCATGCGTAAAAAACAAAAAACAAGCATGTTAATTCGTAGTGGCTATCCACCGTACACATGAACTTTATGTGGAACAACGTTTCATTCCATATTGACATTCAAACTCTCACATGTTGCAGTTGGAAAGAGAGATTCTCTAAAAAATTAAAATTTTCACCCCTAGTAGGGTAGGTTTTATTTTTGGGGTGGAAATATGTTGTCCATTGGAAAGGGGGTGTCTGCCCGAGTTCAATGACACCTCGTACAAGTCTCTAGCCAGATTGGTTCGCGAGATATTACCATTTTAGTATTCCAGCGGTGGAGTGGTGGCGGTGGGCCTTGAACCCCTGCAAATACACTACTTAGACGGAGTAGATGACTATAAACGCAAGTTTCATATGTTAGCAGCGGCTGTTTCTGATGCTCTTGCAATGGAGAGAAAACGTGAAGACGAAGTCCAGTGAACAGTAAGCACCAGTAACACTCATAACCTAAAAAGTAAATATCGCCTTCCAAAGATCGAATTCGGAAAATTTGGTGGAAATCTACGAGATTGGTTAGGTTTCTGGAATCAATTTCAAAAGATTGATGAATATGAAGAGTTAGATAATGCCGACAAATACGAATATCTTATCCAAGCAACATTGCCAAACTCCAAAGCTCGCGACATCGTTGACAGTTTTCCAGCCACAAGTGGAAATTACCCTAAAGCAATACAGAAACTTAAATCACGTTTTGGCAAATATTCTTTGTTGATGGAAATCTACACTAGAGAACTATTGACAATGATGAATTCTTGTAGTAGTCTTGACATCTCATCATTATATGACAGACTCGAAACTCAACTTGGTGCTTTGGAGAGCCTAGGTGTAACTTCCGAGAAATATGCAGCAATGTTATTTCCTATGATTGAATCATGCTTGTCTATAGATGTGTTACGTGCCTGGCAGAGGAGTGGCGGTGGGAAGGAATCTGAACCTAGTGAACGTCTTAAAGGTTTGATGAAATTCCTGGAAAATGAAGTAGAGAGTGAGGAAAGGATCAAACTGGCCATCCCAAGTAAAGGTAACATCAATGTGAATCCTGACAAGTCAAAAGGTACGAAGAAAATTGACATTTACAGTGAATCGCCACCTACCGCAGCTGCACTTGTGGTTTGTAATCTTAAACTAAACTGTATATTTTGTGATAGGTCCCATGCTAGTTCAAACTGCTCCGTGGCAAAGCAGATGGCTTTAAAAGAGGGAGTCTCAATTGTGAAGAATAAGAGAGCATGCTTTCTCTGTCTGAAGAAAGGACATGTTTCAAAGATGTGCAGAATTCAGTTAAAATGTGATTCCTGTAGCAAAAAACATAACAGCCTAATATGTCTAGGCCCAACACATTCCTCTGAAGCTACCAATGAGAAACTTCAGTCTCATTATTTGATTTCAAATGAAGATCGTAGTGGTGTGCAAGGTGTTATTTTGCAAACATTAAAGGTGAAGGTCATTGGAGAATCCTCTGCAATGGAGGTAAGGGCTCTACTGGATACTGGCAGTCAGAGATCGTATATGCTTGAATCAGTGGCGCAGAAGTTAGGTTACACTAGTCATCGCACAGAAATCCTACGCCATTCACTATTTGGTGGGGTAGTCACAGAAGAGAGCCAGCATGTGTGCTATAGGATCTACATAGAGAGTTTAGGAAAGCCTTATGCCTGCAATTTTGAAGTCTTAGGGCAAGAAGTAATTACAGGGTACAATACTATGTTAAAGGGCCCATGGTTGCAAGAACTAAGAGCAAAAGGGATACAGATTTATGATACTGAAGGTCGCATTGAACTATTAATAGGCGCTGATGTAGCTGGAAAGTTAATGACTGGACAAACATGTACACTAAGCAATGGTCTTGTATGTATTGAGACACTGCTGGGGTGGACTGTGATGGGTAAAGTAGTTTCTGGAGATCAATCAAGCATGACCAACCTTGTCACTTCTCTCTTTATCAGAGATACTTCAGTTGAAAATCTGTGGGAACTGGACGTGCTAGGTATCAGCGATCCTGCCGTAAGGAAAACTAAAACTGAAGAAAACTTTGCAACAATGGAGCACTTTCAGAAAACCGTGTCTATTAATGGAGAATTTAGGTATGAAGTCCATTTACCCTGGAAAGAAAACAAATCATTTCTTGTATCTAATAGGGTCATGGCTGAGAAGAGGTTAGTCAACACAAGGAAGAAAGTGGAAAATTTTGGACTAGGCGAGACGTATGAAAATATTTTCACCGATTGGGAAAGGAGTGGTGTTATTGAACCGGTTCAGGAGGATGAAAACTTCAGACACTATCTACCGCATCGAGCTGTTGTGAAGGAAAGTAGTTCAACGACACCTGTTCGTCCTGTATTGGACGCCTCAGCGAAGGAAGTGGGAACCCCTGCTTTGAACGATTGTTTGTATGATGGCCCCAACCTGATTGAGCTAATCCCTGCTATTCTTCTTAGATTCCGAGAGAGGAAAGTAGGAATTATTGCAGACATTGAGAAGGCCTTCCTTCAGATAAGCATACGGAAAGAAGATCGAAACTATATCTGCTTCCTGATGTGGCAGGACGTTGGGAATAATTACAAGATCTTCAAGCATGCCAGGCTGGTTTTCGGCTTAACTTGTAGTCCGTTTCTCCTGGTGGCTGTCTTGGAGTATCACCTGAAGAAGTACTTGGAAAACCCGCAATTCAATCCCCTATTCATCAAGAGACTTCTACAGAGCTTCTACGTGGACAACGGTGTCACTAGCCTTGACAGGGAATCGGAGGTGGGCGAGTTTATCAATCAAGCTAGTAGCGTATTATCAGAAGGCAGTTTTAATTTGAGGGGATGGCAGTTCTCTCAGGATGCTGACCAGTCTGCTACCCTTTCATCTGTTTTGGGACTGTTATGGGATCGACAGGAGGATACACTTACTTTAAATTTGCATTGGTTGAATAGCCTTCAGGTGGGAGAAGTGACGAAAAGGACAATTATGTCACTCGCACATCGAATTTTTGATCCAGCTGGTGTGACATGTCCTGTCACCCTTTGTGTTAAACTGTTGATTCAAAGGACCTGGAAGGCTCATATAAGATGGGATAGTGCAGTTGATGAGAAGTCCAGAGACGAGTTTCTGGCCTGGGTAAAGGATCTACCTCACCTGGTAGAAATCAAGATTCCTCGATGGTTTGGAAGATGTGACCATGTGCAAATTCATGTCTTCTGTGATGCCAGCCAACTTGCATTCGAAGCAGTAGTCTTCATAAGATGCGATTCCAACAATCAAGTGAGTGTACAGTTATGTGATGCAAGATCTCGCGTGGCCCCCCTTAAGGAAGTGACAATCCCCAGATTGGAATTGCTGGCTGCTACAATTGGTGCACGGTTGCTTAAATGTGTGTTGGAATCTATTTCACTGGAAGTTCATGATTTTTTTCTCTGGTCTGACTCGTCCACAGTTCTAGCATGGATCTGCAGGACTGAGAACTGGTCGGTGTTTGTCCGCAATCGTGTGAATGAGATCAGGAATTTGACCAATTTAAACTGCTGGCGACATGTTCCAGGTTCATTGAATCCAGCTGATTTACCGTCACGTGGCTGTTCTGCTTCGCAATTAGTAGCCTCTCGATGGTGGGAGGGACCTGCCTGGTTGTACGAATCTCCAGATTGTTGGCCTCAAACAAAAGTGGTGTATGACGAAGAGAGTATCGCAAAGGAAATGAAGAAAAACCCTGTGAATTCTATGACTGTAACCAATGAAGGTCCCCTCTGCTATGCCAGGTATTTTTCCAGCTATCACAGAATAGTTCATCTAATCGCATGGATTCTTCGTTTCTGTAATAATTATCTTAGACGTGAGAGGATCTCGCAAGAAAATCTGCAAGTTGAAGAGTTAGAATGGGCTGAAATTAGACTCATTTCTATAATTCAACGAGAAAGCTTCCACGGTTTAGTTGATCAACGTCTATCTTCACTACATCCATTCCTGGAAGATGGTGTTCTCAGGGTTAAAACGAGACGACTACTACTGCGAGAAGATTTGAAGCAATTCAGGTTCCCAATGATTCTCCCGGCGAACCATGTCATCACCTCTCGCTTGATTATGAATGAGCACATGAAAGAAAATCACATTGGAGTACAAATTCTTCTTAATCATCTGAGACAACGCTTCTGGATCATCGGTGGAAGGAGGACAGTTAGAAAAATTATACGAAAATGTGTCAAGTGCCGGAGGCATGATGGACAACATACCGAAATCGCTCAGGCCCCTCTGCCCCTGGACCGCATATGGGAAGCCTGTGTATTTGAAGTGATAGGAGTGGACTTGGCAGGTCCGGTGTTCCTGTGGGATGAAAGTAAAGCTTGGATTGTAGTTTTCACATGTGCGGTGTATCGCGCTGTTCATCTCGAAATGGTTCCTTCTCTCTCCACAGAGGCGCTTGTGCAAGCGTTCCGGCGGTTTGTAGCAAGAAGAGGACGCCCCTCTGTGATTTACTCAGACAATGGTACAAATTTCACGGGTACAGATAACGCGTTTCAAAGTGTTGACTGGAAGAATATTTCCAAACACTATTCGGTTGAACGTATTACTTGGAGATTTAATCCCTCTAGTGCTCCTTGGTGGGGAGGCTTCTGGGAAAGGTTAATACGTCTAATTAAACAGCTTCTGAAACGAGTTTTGGGAAAAGCCTGTCTAACTTACCAAGAAATGCTTACCCTTCTCTGCAGTATAGAAGCCACCATAAATGCAAGACCGCTAACATATCTGACCGATTGATATGAAGATATTGTTACGGCTGTGAGTTTGTTTTGTCGCCTCGCCGCGTTGAGTCACAGCTGCCCCCAGGCTGTGTGTGCTCTGCCTCAGTATATTACGTGCGCGTTACGCAACGGGCTGCGAAGTGAAAGGGATGGTCCAGAATATTCGTGACCCAGCCAGTGGAGGAAATCTCTAGAAGCCGTGTGTCCTGGACGATTCTAGAATGCATTGAGTCACCAGCCTGCTATATAAGTGGCCTCAAAGTGAGGGGACTGGGCTTCTCTGTGGGTGTGTGTTTCTGAGCTAGTGCGTGTTTTCCTGAGCGACAGAAGTGTGGTGACGAAGTGCCGTGCGAGTTACGAAATCCAGTGACATTGTTTCTCTCAGCTTGTGAACAGCCTGCAGCAAGTGATCGTAAGTAACTGTAGTCGGTGTACATAAGTGAGAGGAGCAGGTAGTTTCTGTCAAGGCCACCGTACTCATTAGGACGGATTAACTTCCGTGGTCTGTTGACCAGTGAAAGGGCCAAGAGTGCTCAAGGAAGAGACTTGAGGAAACTGGAGTAAGGTTCCAATTGCTTGTATTTGCTGATGAGTAGTGTAATTTTCTGGCCTCAATAAAGTTAATTATTTCTTTAAAGAAACAATCTGTGTTGTGCTTCAACCCACCGTAATCCAGTTAACAAAAGTGCCACTAGGGGGGTGGCACGTAACAACTGGTGTCAGAAGCCAGATTACGAACTCAAGCACAACACCTGACGGTCCTGGTTTCAAAACCCGAGCAGGTCATTTTCTCTAATTTTCCTGTGAGTGCATGCCCTTTACAAGACAACAACTAAAATGGAGGCGCAAGTGGCAGCATTGCTAGAAAAGTTAAATGGCATGGAAACCAAGATGGAGGACGGCCAGAAGAATTTAACCAAGGACCTAACTGCCAAATTAGAAGACGGCCAGAAGAAGATGGAAGACGGTCGAAATAAGTTAGCGGAGGACCTGAAGAAGATGGAGGACGGCCAGAAGAAGATGGAGGACGGCCAGAAGAAGTTGGCCGAGGACCTAACTGCTAAATTAGAAGATGACCAGAAGAATTTAACGAAGAAGATAGAGGACGGCCAGAAGAAGATGGAAGACGGGCAGAATAAGTTAGCACAGGACCTGAAGAAATTAGAACTGGGTCTGAGTGAGGAAGTCACGGCAGTGGAAAAGAAGTTCGACGCCTTAAAAGAAGAAGTTGCCGAGCTACGCCGATGCCCGCTGACGGGGGAGGAAGAGAGATTCAACGCTCTACAAAAGGAATTTGCTGAGCTGCACCGTCACCCGCCGACAGGGATGGAAGATAGATTCAAAGCCCTACAAGAGGAAGTCGCCAAGCTGCGCCGACGCCCGCCGACCGGGGTGGATGAGAGAGTCAAAGCCCTGCAAGAGGAAGTTGCCGAACTGTGCCAACGCCCAATCACGGGGGTGGAAGAGAAATTCAACGCTCTTCAAGAGGAAGTTGCCGAGCTGCGCCGACGCCCGCCCACAGGTACACCGGGGACATCAGGAACGGGATAGAGCAGAGTGACGCCCCCAACCTTCGACGGAAAGGTCCCGTGGAGCACCTACTTACGTCAGTTCGAGGCGGCCTGTTCCATAAATAACTGGAGCAACACAGAAAAGGCTACAGCTCTCATTGTAGCGCTGATAGGTGACGCCCTTAACGTCCTTCAGGCCATCCCGACTGGATCCCAGGACTACGCTTCACTGATCGCCCATATGGAGTCCCGATATGGAGATAGCCATCTTCAGCAGGCCTACCAGATGCAGCTCCGGACCCGGGTACAGAAGAACGCGGAAACCCTGCAGGAGTTCGAGATGGACATCGCACGCCTCGTAAGGCTGGCCTATCCAACAGCGCCGGCCGACTTTCTGGAACAGATTGCGACGCAGACCCTCACCGACGGGCTACGGGACTCGGACACTCAACAGGCGCTGCGACTCGCGCGCAATAAGACCCTGGCAGATGCGCTGAGCAACGCACTTGAGTTCGAGACGGCAAAACAGGCATCTAGAATGCACGCGCGGGTGCGTCAAGTGGACGTCGACGAACCAGCAAAAACCAACGAGACCAAGCCCCTGGCCGACGAATTGATGGAGGCGCTAAGCCGTTTCTACGATAGTCGCGGTACCACCAGCAACGACACAGCTGGAAGACAAACGGAGAGGCGGCCCGGAAGAGGACTACCGACCTGCTGGGCCTGCGGTAAGAAAGGCCATCTGAGCAAGGACTGCGGTGATCGCCGCCGCCAAGGGTTTCCGTCGGGACAGTCAGTCGTAGGGAAACCGCGCTGCCCAGGAAAAGTATCAGCCAGCCTTGGGGGGCAAAGGTTGGCTTGTGACAGTCGTCAAGCCCCGGCAGTCCAAGTTCGTGTGACGAAGTTACGGGGGGACAATAGCAGCCTGATGGTCGACGGAGTCGTCAACGGAGAGAGCTGGCCCATGCTAATCGACACGGGAGCATCGAGGACCATCGTCAGTCCCACCGTGATTCCGAAGTGGAGAGCGCGACCCACACAAAGGAACCTCCAGCTAATAACCGCGACCGGAGGGACCGCACCGGT
Source organism: Meconema thalassinum (assembly GCA_946902985.2). Classification (NCBI taxonomy): domain Eukaryota; kingdom Metazoa; phylum Arthropoda; class Insecta; order Orthoptera; family Tettigoniidae; genus Meconema; species Meconema thalassinum. The sequence continues at coordinate 937,004,340 of OX336390.1, forward strand.
ACATGGCGAAGCATCACTGGAGTTCGTCATTGGTCGACGGGCGATAAAGCATCCAGTGCTTGTGGCTGACGTATCAAATGAAGTGATCATCGGACTGGACTCCCTGGACCAGAACAACATCATCTTGGATCTGAGTACCAACACTCTGCACTTCGGAGGTGAGGAACTTGCTTTGCAACCTGAGCACGAGTCCATCACCGCACGACGAGTAAGGCTGAGAGAAGACGTCACCGTTCCCGCCAGGACGGAAGTCAGCGCTGCCGTAATTGTCGACGGAACAGCTGAGGGAGTGGTGGCTGTCATCGAGCCAAAATATGAGAACATCCAGACAAAAGGATTGCTAGTTGCCAAGACTATCATCAACACGACGTCACGGTCGTACGTCCGCCTGTCCAACCTGAACGACTGCGATATTACGGTTCACCGGGACACCAACCTAGGAGTCTGCGAGCCCGTTACCTGGATTGCCCGCATCACAGACACGACGGACGGACACCTGCAGACGGACAACCGAAGAAGACGCACACTGCCAGATGAAATACAGAAGCTGTACCAAGGATCCCAGGACCATTTAGACGAGATACAATCACGCCAACTTCAGGACCTGCTACGCGAATTCCAGGACGTCTTCTCCGTGGGGAGCAAAGACTTCGGCAGGACAACCTTGGTCCAGCACAGAATCGACGTTGGGGACAGCGCACCGATTAGGGCCCCATTCCGACGTGTCCCGCTCGCCAAGCAAGCCGAAGTCGACCGGATGGTAGAAGAGATGAAGGAGCAAGGGGTGATCGAGCCATCACATAGTCCTTGGAGTTCTCCGGTCGTGCTAGTGAAGAAGAAGAAGGATGGTTCCACCAGGTTCTGCGTGGATTACAGGCGGTTGAATGACGTCACGAAGAAGGACAGCTACCCTCTACCCCGGATCGACGACACCCTGGACACCATATCAGGGTCGAGATGGTTCTCCACCTTGGGTTTGAAGAGTGGCTACTGGCAGGTGGAGGTCCACCCTAAGGACCGCGAGAAAACTGCGTTCTCTGTGGGCAGCGGGCTCTGGCAGTTCACCGTCATGTCATTCGGTCTGTGCAACGCCCCTGCGACCTTCGAAAGGCTAATGGAGTCCATTCTGAGGGGGACTACACTGGAAGACCTGCCTGGTCTACCTAGACGACGTCATCGTTCTGGGGAGAAGCTCCGAGGAGCACTACAGCAACCTGAGGGAGATCTTGATGAAGCTACGGGCTGCCCAGCTGAAGTTGAGCCCCAAGAAGTGTCAGTTCTTCCAGAAGCAGGTCCAGTACCTTGGGCATATTGTCTCCGAGGAGGGGGTGCGCACCGACCCAGATAAGACCGCAGTTGTGAGGGAGTGGCCAGTTCCGAAGGACAAGTCCCAACTACGAAGCTTCCTGGGACTCTGCACTTATTACCGTCGCTTCGTGAAAGGATTCGCCGACATCGCCAAACCTTTACATCGACTGACTGAGAAGGACCAACTCTTCACGTGGACAGCAGAATGCCACAGTGCCTTCGAACAACTCAAGCAGGCTCTGTGCACCGTGCCTATTCTGGCCTACCCCAGACCTGGAACAAGGTTCATCGTCGATACCGATAACAGCGACTTTGGCATAGGGGGAATCCTGTCGCAAGTAGTGGACGGCGAGGAGAGAGTAGTGGCCTACTTTAGCAAGGCCTTGTCAAAGCCAGAAAGGAACTACTGTGACACCAGGAAGGAGCTGCTCGCCATCGTGAAGACCATTGAACACTTCCACAAGTCCCTATACGTGCAAGAATTTCTCATCAGGACCGACCATGCATCCCTGCGGTGGCTCCTGAACTTCAAGCTGCCCGAGGGTCAACTCGCGCGGTGGTTAGAGAGGCTTCAACAGTACAACTTTGAGATTCAGCACAGGAAAGGCCAACTGCATTCTAACGCCGACGCCCTGTCACGAAGACCGTGCCCCGAAGACTGCACCTTCTGTGCCCGAAGGGAGGAGAACACCGGGATACAGTGCCGAAGGACTACCGTGGAACTTCATGGGAGCTGGAGCCGCGAATCTTTCATGCGGGCATAAGCAGAAAATAATGACCTGGGACTGATAACCGAATGGAAGAGGGCCTGTGTCCCCAGACCCGGGTGGAACATTGTGAGTGACTGCAGCCCCAAGTTTAAGTCCTACTGGGCACAGTGGGACTCGCTGGTTGTGAGGGATGGCCTCATATGCCGTACCTGGGAGAGCACCGACGGGAAGACATCTCGGGAACAAGTCATCGTTCCAAAGGCTATGACGGAGGAAGTCCTGAAGGAAGTCCATGGAGGATCATCTGGTGGACACCTAGGGATAAAGAAGACCCTGGAGAAGCTGAGAGAGCGGTTCTACTGGATCGGATGCCGAACAGACGTGGAGAACCACTGCGCGAGGTGCCATGATTGCGCAGCCAGCAAGGGCCCAGGACGAAGACGACGGGGTCCACTGAAGACCTACAACGTAGGCGGCCCCATGGAGAGAGTGGCCATCGATGTTGCTGGGCCATTCCCGTTAAGCGAGGCAGGGAACCGCTACATATTAGTCGTCAGCGACTACTTTACCAAATGGCCGGAGGCGTATGCGCTCCCTAACCAAGAAGCCGCGACGATTGCAGAGACCCTGGTGAAAGAATTCGTCAGCCGGTACGGAGTACCCCTGGAGCTGCACTCCGACCAAGGGAGGAACTTCGAGTCGCAGGTGTTCCAGAATCTATGCCAGCTGCTGGGAATCCGGAAGACAAGGACAACGCCGCTACACCCTCAGTCCGACGGGATGGTAGAGCGATTCAATCGCACCATCGAGAACCATCTCCGAATAGTCGTCAGCGAGCACCAGAGGGATTGGGACAAACATCTTCCATTATTTCTCCTGGCCTACCGCGCCGCCGTGCATGAAGCCACCGGGTGGACACCAGCCCGGGCCATGTTTGAGTGAATGATCAGGTTGTTGACAACATGTTCTTTGATTGCGTTGAACGAAGAGAGGGGTGCCTAGGTAAACTCATCACAGGAAATGAACCTGGAAAGAGAGATAGTGGACGAGATTCCCCATGCATGCTACTGGGACTTCCCATTTTCAAGCAATCTGACTGGCTCATTATCAACAATAATAAAGAAGATTTTACTTTTTCTTTAACCAAATATCACCCATGATATCATAATGCTGATGTGTCTCCTTTAGTATTCTTTTGCTGGTAGAAATATCTTCAACATGCAGGATTGTTTGCAAATACAAGTGCGATGCACAGGTGTATTGGAGTGGTATTTTGTTGGTTAGTTCCTCAGTTTAGGGGCTGCGACAACGCGGTCATGTAGCCCAGGGCCGTCGCAAGGGTGCGCGGGGCCTGGCGCGAGAATTTGCGCGGGGCCTAGTAGGCATGAGTTCGCGCGGGGGGGGGTTAGACTGTAAGAGGCTGTGTTGTACGGAAAGTGATGTTTTAAAAGAAATTACATTTTTAGGCTATATAAAACTCATTTTATTACATATCTAGTTTCTAAACAAACCTCAACAAATAGGATAGGCATAATATTGGACACAGGAAGCACCTGATCAAATAAAAGCAACAAGCAATATCAATGGAAAACTGATATAATGAGCTAACACAGGTGATTATTTTGGCATAAATAATATAATATGGAAAACGAAGCATGTGCTTGATGTACTTTCTTACCCAAAGGCACATAATTAATAATAATACGCAAGCACGTTTACATATTTCAACATTTCTACGGCTGTACAATTTTTCATAAACTAAACTATTAAAAGTGCTATAAGTCCACTTTCACCGATAAATATGAGCTGAACAGCCCCTTTGTTTGAGAAATAATATTGTTTACAAGGCAGGCTTTTTCTTTTTCTTCAAAAAAATCTGATTTTTTGTTTAAAATTTAGAGCTTTTTTTTTATGTAAAAGGCGCTTTGCAGGCCTTTGCTAGGGCAAAAGTGCTGATTAAATCGTTCATTTCTAATTTTTGGCCGTTTCACATTCGATTGACAGAGTAGCCAAACGGTTCAGACATTCCTGCGCCATCGTTGATCACAAATAGTTTTTGATTAGTTTCAAAATGGAAAAAACTCCTTTCCCCCGACGCAACCGTTATAGGAATTGTAAGCATAATTCGATAAGCCGTCGTTAAATTAGGATAGGACTCCTTTATCGGGGCTAAGTACTGTAGTGCACCTAAAGCACTTTTTACAGAGGACGGAACAGCGTACCTAAATAACTGTAGCTCCAGAAAAAGATCTTCTGCATCCAAATCTTCAAGCTCCCCGTCTTTTAGAAAATTAGAGAGTGTTTGACAATGGTCTTTCAATTGCTTTTCCTCCAAATTGGAAAGCTTGGAAGGATCGAAAAGAAATCCAAAGTATTCCGAAAAAGAATTAGCTTCGTTAAATCTATGAAATGAAATATGAATATTTTTCGACATAATTTTGGATTTTAAAAATCGCACCATTTAAAAAAATTCATATTGGCAAAAGTAATTCGTTTTTGTCAATAATCCTTCTTATTATTGCAGATAATGATCCAAACAGTAATCCCTGAAAATTTCAATTGGCTAACCCCAACAGATTTTGAGTAAAGTGTACCAAAATTTGAATATTTAACATGGGCGAGATAGACAGGTCTTCCTTACCTTAATACTCCGTGATGCTAAATTATTATTTTTTAATCATGTGAATTTTTTCGTAGTAAAACAAAATAGGTCTACTTACTTCGTGGAGTTTTTGATGCCCCTTTTCCGCCTTTTCCTTTTGAACTCTGTGTCATATTTGTCTGCGCTGTCGCTACTCCTTTTTCTGATTTTGTGTGGCCGTTCGGCCGCTACAAGCCCTTTATTATCAAAGGCAAACCATTGGAGAAGTTAACAAGAAGTTCCGTGATGAAATAAAGAGCCTACTTTTCTTAAAATTTAAGATTCATGCCAATGATTATTCTATTCAGATCTATCTAGAATAATGACGAAATTAAGTTGGTAATATCGAAATTTCTAATTAGTTCCAAATGCTGTATACACCTGGCATAATGCATCCTAATAGAGCACTAAAGTTGGCAGCCCTGGTGACTGAATATATTCTTAGTTCCATCTCTTAAGGAACAGAATACAAAATTTCGTTGAAGTCCAATGGATAGCATGGACGTTACATGTAGTGAGACATTGGATCTAACAGCGCGCGTAAAATCATGTTTGGCAACAATGTCATGCATGTATTGGTCAGAAATAATCTGAAATAATATGATCTATTGTTGTGCCAATTTTGAATGAAATTCATTACTTAGTATAGAAGTTACATTCATTTTAAAATTGGACCTATCAGAAGGCTTAGAATCAGGTTGGCAGCAATGAAATATATTAGTTAATACAAATTAATCTTGAATGCCAGGTACTATAAGTGTGCAAAGTTTAGAGCTATTGGCTTGCATACTTTCTGATATATTGATATTAGGGTAACAAAAATAGAGACAGCATTCATTAACAGTTGGCAGCCCCGGTGGCTCTTTAGAATACGCTCAGTCATATGTGTTTATGTACGCATAGTAGGTCTACATACGAAATTTGGTTGTATTCCAATTGATAGTGTAGAAGTTATATGCATTTAAAATTGGACCTATCAGCAGGCTTAGAATTATCTGTATGGCCACCTGGATATTAAACTGAAATATTATTATCTATACGTGTGGCAATTTTGAAATAGCTCCCATCCATACCTTCCAAGATATCCAACATGGAGCTCAAATTTCAATTGCGATTTTTCAGCAGTTGGTAGCACTGACATCATATTCATATACGGCATTGAGATATTCATGTACAGATCTTTACTCATACCAAATTTTGTTTCGATTGCTGCAGCCGTTTAGGAGTGGATATGGACACACACACACACACACACACACACACACAGACAGACAGAAGGACAGACACACATTTGTCCGGATCGATATCATAAGTCTACTTTTTCCTCTTTTTTGCAAAATGTGAAAAGTAGGCTAATATTTTGGGCTGGACTGAATCAAACACACTATCTTTATTTTTTTCATGTATGAAAAAATAAAATGGCGTGAAGCGCGGGGCCTTTCTGAGCGCGGGGCCTGGCGCGACCGCACCTCCCGCGACTGCCCTGATGTAGCCCCATGTACTTTGGGTGTGTGTAGAATCTGTCTGATAACCAGTGTTAATTGTGATGGTTGTAGTGTGTGTTATCTGTAATTCAAGTAAGGACTGCAGATGATCAATTTCAAGTGCTTTTGCTACCAAATGCTACCGTCAACGACACCTAGCTTCTAACTTGGCAACTAACTCCACCGCAACCGGCACCTGGCAGAAAACGTTGGAACTTAATAGAGCGTTAATCAAATCTAACTTACAAATTTAGCTTTACACGACTGTAGTTAGTGGAAGGTTCTTTTAGGTGCCATACATCAATGACATGGTTCCGCCGGCTTAATTTCCCTTCTGAAGGAAGGAATACTGAGGGATTTTTCATGTTCTTAAAAAATTCTGACATTATCGGCCGGGTTTGAACCCGTGATCTTGGGCATAGAAGTTCAGCATGCTACCAACTACGCAACCGAAGCTGCTAGTGGTATTTCTACCCCAATGACTACAAATATAAACCTCTGGCACTACAGCCCAAGAAGGGCCTAGGCCTACCAAGCGACCGCTGCCCAGCCATTTGGCCTGCAGGTATTGGGGTGACGCGTGATCAGCGCATCGTGTCCTCTCGGCCGTTGATCTTGGTTTTCGTGATCGGGTTGCTGCCTCACTGTCAGACAGCTACTCAATTGTCCTCACGAGGCTGAGTGCACCCCGTTCCAACCCTCACGTCAGTTTCTAAAATCCCTGACTGAGCCGGGAATCGAACCCGGGGCCTCCGGGTGGAGGCAGGCAATGACTATAAATATGCTTGCATTTATTTGATAAGTTATGATAAGGCCTTCACATTGTGTTGGAAGGTTATTTTCTAGGAGGGACCAACATTTTTCAGGTGGGAAATTGACACTTGGAGACAGACATTCATCTTAATACACTACGGCATTAGATAATATTGATAATATATTGTAGTTGGTCTTGCACGGCCAACGAGAAAGACAGGCCATGGCGCGTAAACCTAATCCTTTTGTGACGTAGGCAACGTAGTGCTTGATGGTGCTTGTACGTTTATGTCGAGAGCAATTCATAAGCAGCAGAAATGCGGTATTTTATATCAATCTTCTTGAAATGGACCCAGTTTAGATGTTCCGTGTGTTTTCAATCACGGTAAATACTGTATAGGTTTGCAAAACTACGTCAGCTATAGATAACCTATTTACAAGTTGAAGTAACTCATAACAAATATCCACTTAAACAAGGATTCGAGGGTTTGTTGTGTCTTTAATAGCTGCAATTGTAATGTGTCGTAATAAGTGAAATAATAGCCCTTACGATGTGGTGACAAATGTAATGGTTCAATAAACAAACAAGATAATAATAAATAAATACACTGTGGTGTGCCCTTACCTTTGTAGTGTAATAGGATATAATAAGTTGGACGCCAGATCCTATTTATGATAGTGAATCGAAATTTAATAAATATATCCTCGGCAGTCAGCAGCAGAGTCGAGACCACTTACCCGGGCCGTAGTGTAACAGAGTTGACTAACCATTCAGTATTTATTTAACGAGTAGTTGAATTTGCCTATAGTATGTGCTAACTACAAGAACAGTTATAGACATGAAGTTAAAGAAATCATTTATTGACTCAAGAACAAAATACTATTAGTTAACACAATGAATTTAAATGCACTTAATGCGGCTTGATCATTTAAAAGAAAATAAACATTTAAATGAATTGAATTAAAAAAGCTTGACTCTAAATTGCAAATGGAGACGGAAGTAATAATTGTTGATGCTCACCAACTTGCAGCTTTGTCATATTGAATGTTATGACAGATAACCAAATAACCTTTATGTTCCTTCTCATATTTCTAAAAAATGTTGTAGTATGTCATTTGATACGGTTTACCATAGTTACGTACGTTGCCATCTGTAGAAATACCTTTAGTGCCATGCTATAACCCCTTATTGGCTTATATATATATCTGGTATACATTGTGGTTATTTGGTCTAGACATGATGTATACTACAGCCATGAATGAGCTTTCAGATAGTAGTCGGCGAACCCTAGTTGCTGCTTCCTCTCAATAATCTGTCACTAATGACTTGTCGTTCGCGAATGACTCTGTAGTGGCGGGTGTGGGTTTATATCCTCCTAGTCACGTGGTAGCAAGCAGCTACCCTTTCCACGAGCTCTTGGCTGCAGTAGTGACGTATATTCTTGCACCATGATTTGAAATAATTTGTTCTATTCCTTCTCGTATGTCCTCGATGGTCGAACTCGTGATGGTTACTCATTGTGGGTTTTCAAGATCCCGTGGATGACTCTTAGCCGTGGTGACACATTGGGTTGGTCCTTATTGCCACACTCGTTGCAATATATATAACCCTATAAATTTAACAGCTATGGGATCGAATCGTTACACAACGAGTACAGTAAGTTGAGTTGAAGAGACTGTGACCTTCGTTGTAAGTTAAATTATGTGCACATGAGTATAATTGGTCCAAGGAATCTTGCAGTGAATGGATTACTTAGTTACTGTTGTTTGAAGAGGCGGAACAGAAATGAATAAGTTTATAGAAGAGATCTGAGGAATACACTCGCCACCGACTAACAACTCATATCGATACCTTATATGAAGACAAGTGGTAAATGAATACCGGCATTTATACAGGTTCAATGATGCAGACAAGATGACTACCACACCGGCAGTAAAACAAAGACCATAGCATATTATGTTCGTGAATATATTTCTATTACAAAAACGTTTGATACATTTATGTATATCGTTCAACTATAAAGAGTTATATATGCATACATTATCCGGCACTATTCACAGCTTTTCATAACTTTCCTGAACGATTTGTACCCGTCATGTAATTCCACATAATTAACAAGCAACCGCCAGGGAAAGATAACATACTCCTGAAAAGTATTACCTTGTGATCAACTACAACGATTAAAGATAAGTGATCTACTGGCTCTACTTAGAGTAATGAATAAATAAGTAAATTATGGCTAAGTATTGGACTTCATAAGATTGATCATTGTAAGACTTTAGTTGCAATTACCATGTATGTTTTGCCGGAAGCCATGGTTGTGTTGGGTCAATGCTTTTTACAGCGTGTTTTCTGATATGATATGGGCTAAGTAAATAATATAAATAAATAAATAAATATAGCCTATATAATCCCATAAGGGCAAAGGCCTCCTGCGAACAGGGACGTGCTCTGGTTTAAACTCGTTAGGCGAGCAAGTCCTAAGGAGTTGTGTACAAGTTTTTTACTCCATTTGCTACACTTCACTGTAGTTCACTTCACTAACACTACATTTCACTTCGCTTTACGTGCGTTGTTTGGCTTGTAACAGGTTGCAGAAGTGTATCTTTCATGTCATAGGTGTGCTGTCTACCAGCATCTTTCGCTGTTGAAGCTCTCCTTCTCTTCCCTTCTTATAGTTCCATACGTCTCCATTCTTGTCTCTCCTTTGCTATCCTCGTCCAGGGTTTGCCTGTCTTCCTTACGATTGAGTCATCCCAGCGGGTCCTCTGTCTACCCACGTTCCTTCTTCCTGTCCTGGGGTCCCATACCGTTAGCTTGTGTGTCCATCGATCGTCTTTCATTCTGGCCACGTGGCCTCCGCACTTCCATTTTAGCCTGTCAGCTGTTGTCATAGCATCTTTCATGGCAGTTCTTCTTCTTATCTCCTCGTTTCGTAATCTGTCCCTCAAGGAAACTTGAAGAATCTTCCGTTCCATTTTGCGTTGACATACCCGGATTGTTTGCCTTTGCTTCTCTGTTAAAGCCCAGGTTTGACAGCCGTATAGCAGTACCGGTATTACACACTTTTCTAGCACTTCTGACTTTAGACTTACTTTCTGGGATTTGTCCATCAATATAAATTTTAAGGACCAGAACTTCTTCCATGTTTGTCCAACCCGTCTCTTGATTTCCTTCTCCTGGGAGCAGTCAAATGACAGGTTTTGTCCAAGATAAAGTATGATGTTCTAATTCAGTGATTTCAGCATCTTGTAGACAAGAGGGTTTATGTTCCCGTCATACATAACCCTACCAGAAGTGGTGCAACAGCACTACATTGCTGACGTCACGAAAGCGCACCAGGGTCAGTATTTCTCGTTGGCCGTGTTGGTCTTGGACGTGACATCACCGTGGAGAATCGAGTCCTTCGCACGAGTTACTCGTTCAGACTCGGAACCGCTAGACTCGATTCTCGCGAGTCCAAGCGTCACTCGCGCACATCACTATCTATCAATAGGTTCCTTCAGTCTTTGTGTTATTATATTAGTGAATATCTTGAAAAGATTATTTTCCAATGCGATGCCCCTGTATTTGTTGGGATCCTCAGGATCTCCATTTCCTTTGAGTAGGACTTTTATTGTGAAGTTTCTCCATTGCTCGGGAATGTTTCCTGTTTCTAAACACTTGTTGAATAATTTGGTCCAAGTTGGGAGCAGTATTTCAGTAGATGCTTTCATATGTTCATTATAAATATTGTCATGTCCAGAAGCATTTTTGTTCTTAGCTTTATTTATTGTTTTCCGAACCTCTTCTGTTGTTATTTCTGACCATATATATTTGTTTATAGTTTTGTTTCTTTCATTTCCATACTTGGTCGTTTAGTTTCGCATTTGTTATTTAGTATGGTATTGAAGTGGTTTTCCCATGTTTGTAAACTGATGTAGTGTGTCGTTGGGCGCATTCTAGGTCGAAGAGCAATGCAGGGGTCCTTTTCAGCTTCATCTGCTAGCTGTTTCGCTTCCTTTTCATTGTGGATTTTCTTCTTCAATTTGATCATTTCTTTATATTGTCTTCTTACGTGGGCATACATGTTTAACATCGTTGTATCTTCGGGGTTTCCACTTACTTGATGTAGAATATCTAGTACGTGTTTCCTTTTGATATAACAGTCTTTGTCAAACCAATTTTTCGCTATTCTAGTATTTGCAGAGATTTTTACCGTGCTATTTATTATCAGCTCTTGCATGAGATTTACAGCCTGAGATAGTTCATCTTTATCTATTATTTCTTCTATAATTTTTATTTCATAAGATCTTTCTTTTAATACTTCAATAGGTGGGTTGCACGAGTCCGGGGTGGGGCGGGCCAATGCAAGTGCCATCTATTGCCTCTCCCGAGAAACAAAGCGTCCGCCATATTGTTGTGAAAGGCGCAGTAAATACGTGTGGTGAGAAGCGTGGGAGCATCAACTTCAGTGGCGGCTCGTAGATGTAAAGTCAGGTGAAGAGCGAAACTCTAATTTCAGCAGTGCTTGATTGCTTTTGTGAATATTGACAATTTGTTTTCGTATTTTAATGCTAAAATATCAACTCGGTCGTCCTGAAAATGATTTTTGTGGTTTCTCATTTTCACCACCAGGCATATGCCGGGACGGTTCCTTTCAATAGGTCCATGGCCGATTTCCTTCCAAAATCCCTTCCCTGACCCGTCCTGCAAAGAAAATGCATGGCCATTGCCTGCATTATCAGAATTAATATAATTCCTTAAACTTCTCACGAGTTACAGTAAAGTTTAAAGTTTATAGGAACTCTCTTCTAGAGGTCATGACGAGAGTGAGATATCAAGTATAGAACAACTCTAATTACAAGCCTCAAAATCTACCTATTTAAAGTCACTTTCTCATTATATCTAAGTCGTGCTTGCAGAACATTTAGGGACCGGCCTAAATTTCGTTTGATGCACATTTGTCCCTAAAGTAACACCATTTCAGTCATGGTTTTACATGATGTTATTAGACATTTAAATTACATGAGGGGTTTTCATTTAAAAATTTTGCTGCTCTAGCTCTAATACTTTTGGAGATGGAATGTTTTACCTTTTTGCAAACAGGGTTAAAAACCTGTTTTTTATACTAATAAAATTTTTTCGTTCTCATAAACTGCTAAACCTTCAACTATGAAATCTTCACTGCTGTTTTACTACAATATAGCAATCATAAACATAAAAATACAACCAGGGTAAATAAATTACTACTCATTTGATCGCCTCTCAAACAAACTTTCTTCCTCGGTAATTTTGGTGGCAAAATTGGTCATTTTCGTTCCTTGATAACTTCCGATTGGCAACCTTTCGAGAAAGTACCCACAGCCAATCCATCACAAACAAGACACGGAGAAAACAACTGCGTAGTCATAATAGCTCGAAGTGTTTCCAATCGGAAGTTACCGCGCAACGAATTTGAACAATTTTTCCGCCAAAATTACCGGGGAAGAAAGTTTGTTTGAGAGGCGACCAAATAAGTAGTATTTTTAATAATTTTATTAATGCAGCCAATGGCCATGTACTTTTTTTCTTTTCAGGACGGGTCAGGGAAGGGATATTGGAAGGAAATCGGCCGTGGACCTCTTGAAAGGAACCGTCCCAGCATTTGCCTGGTGGTGAAAATGGGAAACCACGAAAACCATTTTCAGGACGGCCGAGGTGGGAATCGAACCCACGCTCTCCCGATGCTAGCGAGGCACGTTATTTTTATGATTGCTATATAGTAGTAAAACAGCAGTAGAATTTTCATAGCTGTAAGACTAGCAGTTTTTGAGAAAGAAAACATTTAAGTAAGAAAAACAGTTTTTTAGCCTTGTTTACAAAAACATTCCGTCTCCAAAAGTATTAGACCTGGAGCAGTGAAATTTCAAATAAAAACCCCTCATTTAGATGTCTAATAACATCATGTAAAACAATGACTAAAATGCTGTTATTTTAGGGACAAATGATCATCAAACAAAATTTAGGCCTGTCCCTAAACTTTCTGCAAACACTGTAGTCTTGCATTTTCCCTCAAGGCGTCAAATAACGTGTTAGAGTTTCTTTTGAGTGTTCTAATCTGTAACTGACACTTCAAATGTTCCTCTCTGTCTTTGTGTTTCTTCAACTCGCGCGTAGGCGTAATGTTTTGGAAATCACCGAAACTTGTAGATTCCACACACCACATTTGTTACTAAAAAGTAAGCAGGGCTAACAGAACAGGTTGTTTTTAAGAATACAACTACTGCACAAGCATGTGAACTGCTCGAACCAAGATCCCTTGCAATGAAGGCTATAAGATTTGCCGGTTTTCTTGATATCTTTTTAGTGGACAGTTCTATTAATTAATTTGGCCGTCCACAATTTAATAACTCCCCTTTGTCTTCGTCTTTCCACCTACTGAAGGGAATTTCTAATAAAAGTAATACCGTGTCTTTCACTGGAAATATTATTACACTAAAAGCCATCAACTTTCATCAACAACAGGGTAAGTAACGTTATAAATAAATACTATTTATTGGGAAACTAAATACAAGCTTCAGCATAAAAGAAAAGAAGCCTGACTCAATGCCAACTTTCATCAACTGGACTTGACGTATTGCCTTGGAGACACAGCAACTTCTTCACTCGACTGTCTAACGGCAGGTAATGACGTCAGACCCGATGTCAGGTTGCCATGGCAACGAGACGAAGTGGCTGACGTAAACACGTTACTTCGTCTCCTGCAGATTCCCCTCCAAGTTACGACAGCACAATCTAGCGACAGGGAGTTCAACTGACACAAGGCCGTCATACAGCCTCCCCTAGTAAGGTAATCTGTGCAGCCTCCCTTGCGTACCTTGCGGACTGTAGAAATAACAGTACACTACACGATAAAATAGCGCAAGACAATTGCGACATTTGCATTTAAATAAGAAAATATAATGTTTATCTTACGAGATGGCTAGTGAAGAGGCTCTTCACTCCCTTCACCTGAATAGCCGCTACTGATCAACTTTTAGTGATAAAAATGCCTTTTGTGCAGAAGTATTTGACAAACCGGACTCTACCCCTCAAACATACGACCAAAAGTTTGGATTTTTTTTCACTGCCCGAGAGTAGGATAAATAAGCCGATCCTGGCGCAGGGGCTAATGCGCAAGATGGTGGCCGCGTGAGTCCAAACCTATGTTATTCTTATGGAGGGGTGAGTCATAGCTGGCGCAGCGGCTAATGCGCAAGATGGCCGCCACGCGCAAACTTTTTCCAGTATATATTGACTCAACCACTTGCTCGTTTTAAATGTAGAATTTTTGTTTGTTTTACCATGACATTGCAGTTATGAGCCTTGTGAACTGGGTGTTTAATATAGGGTTCAAGGCATTTTAAAATAATTTTAAAAAAGTTCTTAGGTATCGTGTCATGGGTTTTAGTAATGCATTACTGTTCGTTGACTAACATTTACCGTTACACAACATTATTTTGGTGAGCTCTATATGTTGCTGTTTGAGTCTTTAGTCTTTTGACTGGTTTGATGTAGATCTCAATGCCTCCCTGTCCCGAGCTAATCGTTTCATCTCTATATAGCTACCACACCCTACATCCAAGGCTATCTAACATTGATCTCCCCTACAAGCTCTTGGGTTCAATTCCTAGAGTTAACACAAAATTTTAAGTGGCTTGAGGGCTAAAACAAGCCTACTCAGTCTCGGGTGATCCAAATAAGTAGAGAGGATTTGATTCACACCTCAATCATAAAGCACCATGTTTCTTTATATTGTTTAAAAATAACGATACCCTTTTGTTCATTTTCACATTTCACACATTGCAATTTTCCATTTGCATTTTTGTAACGTCTGTTTCAAATTTTTGAATTTCATGATATGGACACAAAATCTAAAATAAAAGGATATAAAATGTAAATTATTAAATCTAAAATGTTAAATATAAAAATAAAATATGTAAAATATAAAATGTAAAGATAGAAAATCTTACATGTATTAATTTGGGGCCTCCGTGGCTTAGGCGGCAGCACGCCGGCCTCTCACCGCTGGGTCCGTGGTTCAAATCCCGGTCACTCCATGTGAGATCTGTGCTGGACAAAACGGAGGCAGACAGGTTTTTCTCCGGGTACTCCGGTTTTCCCAGTCAAAATTTCATTCCAGCTACACTCTCCACTATCATTTCATTTCATCTGTCATTCATTTAATCATTGCCCTGGAGTAGTGCGTCAGGCCTCGGCAGCCGGCACAGTTCATATCCTCGCCGCCAGATGGGGGCTTCATTCATTCCATTCCTGACCCGGTCGGAGACTGGAAGCAGGCTGTGGATTTTCTTTTCATGTATTAATTTACATTTTTAAATGAGGTCTGTGTGAGTTAGGTTAGGTTAGGTAGAGTTAGATTAGGTTAGGTTAGGTAAAGTTAGGTTAGGTGAGGACATGTTTGGTTAGGTGAACTAAGGTTATGTTAGGTTAGGTTAGGTGAGATTAAGTGAACTGAGGTTAGGTATGTGACCTTGTAGTTTACTGTTTTTGGAAAATCTAAAATGTAAAACTAAAATCAATAAATCTAAAATTTTAAAATCTAAAATTTAAAATCTAAAAAACTGTAAAATGAAAAAATCTAAAATGTTAAAATGTAAAATGTTAAAATGTAAAAATATAAAAATAAAAATGTAAAATATAAAATGTAAAAAATAGAAAATCTTACATGTATTCATTTAAATTTTTAAATGAGGTTTGTGTGAGTTAGGTTAGGTTAGGTTAGGTAGAGTTAGGTTAGGTAAAGTTAGGTTAGGTTAGGTGAGGACATGTTTGGTTAGGTGAACTAAGGTTATGTTAGGTTAGGTTAGGTGAGGTTAAGTGAACTGGGGTTAGGTATGTGACCTTGTAGTTTACTGTTTTTGGAAAATCTAAAATGTAAAATCTAAAAGTAAAAAATCTAAAATCTAAAATCTAAAATTTAAAATCTAAAATGTAAAAATAAAATAAAAAAATACATGCATTAATTTAAATTTTGAAATGAGGTTTCTGTGGGTTAGATAATTGTTGGGCTAATGACCTTACAGTTTAGTGCTTTGACACAATAATAAATATTACATAAATAATTAAATATTAAAATAAATAAATTTAAAAAATTGAATAAAACTTACATAAATAATACATTAAATAATAAATAAATAAATAATAAATAGTAAATAATTTATAGTTAATAACAAATAAATAATGATTTGAATGGCCCGCTATTCAAGAGTGCTGTTGCGCATTAGCCCCTGCGCCAGGATCGGCTTATTTATCCTACTCCTGAGATTATGTATTGAGCTGACACTGTTCGAACGAGGTATGGTGGTCGGTGTCCGACGGATGTGAAGTGCGATTTCGGCAGTGGTGCGGGAATTCGGCTTCCCGCAGTCAACCATGTCCAGGGTGTATGGTGAATGGTTGAATGTGGGTGTCACTGGCCGTCCAGCTACCCTCGATGACCGTGACTGGTGATATCTGAGATGGATTGACAATAGTGACAGAAGGGCAACAGTGCAACAAATCACGGCTCAATTCAACACAGGCCGTGCTAGACGCGTCTCTCAGTGGACTATCCGCAGGAACATGGTTTCCATGAGGTATGGGAGCCAGCGCCGCACACGGGTGCCACTGTTAACCCAATGTCATCGACACAACGACGCGCATTTGTCGCCAATCACCAGGGGTTGACACTGGAACAATGGCGTAACGTGATATAGTCGGACGAATCATGATTTCAATTGCACCATGCCGATGAGAGGCACCGTATGTGGCGCAGACCACATGAATCGATGGATCTCGCCTGCCTCGAAGGTGTGGTCCAGGGAAGTGGTGTCTCTGTTATGGTCTGGGGTGCATGTTCCTGGTACGGAATGCCCCGCCCCTGGCTGTTCTGGAAGAGACTTTGATGTTCTGCGATATGTTGAGCTGCCAGAGGCCCCACATGCTATTAGGTGACTGTCCCCTGACATTTCCTAAGTCAGTGTACTAGTTAAGGCGGCAAAAATCGTTGATTCGGATAAAGATTATTCATGAGTAGTACCGTATGCGCGGGGTTGGCAATTTTGTATTTGTCCCATAATTCACGTGTATTATGGCGGACACAACTGGAATTTTACTATATAAGTCGTGATCCAAAGAGGGGATGGTGGGTAGGTATTAGACAACGGAGGAGAAAACATCTATTACCACAGCATTTCTACAATTAAAAAGGCATTTCGGCTAATTTAAGTAGTTTTGTAGAATGTTCGCCACTTCTGAACTGTTACCAATTTTATTATGGCCTTCGTGCGGTCGATTAGTCTTCAGGCCAGTTAACACACACTATAGAATAATATTTTCACTCATAGCATGACTTAAAACACCACGTCAGAATAACACTTTGCCGTGAATTTCTACAGCGTCCCGATAAGAAAGAACTCGTGTTCTCGTCGACCGTCCTGCAATACCAAAACAGGTCACCTCGCGTTCCGACCTACTACTGTCTCAAAAATACCACACGAGTCATACCTAGGCCAATATGTTTGACCTTGTGCAGGGTTGGTCAACATCCCTCGGAGGCAAGTTTGAAAGCTGGAGCGTAGCGCTTTCTTACATCTGTGGTGTTGTTGCGTAAGGGCTGTGATATCATGGTCATTTGGGTGAGTGCGTGTCGAATTTGTGTGATAACCTGTGTTATTGTGATGGCTGCATTAGTGCCTGCATTTGTAAATTGGGATTAGGATCAGGAAGGAGGTGGGCGTGGCCTTAAGTTAGGAATCATCCCAGCATTTTCCTGGAGTAGAAGTGGGGAAACCACGGAAAACCACTTCCAGGAATGCTGAGAAGGGAATCCAACTGCACATTACTGCAGTTACCACAGTGACACATTTTATCAGACAAATTCAACATACACCCAAATACATGGGGCTGATGACTACGATCTCTATGCGAGAAAGCCACAGTGCTCGGCGTCTCTCGCTTCGTTTCTTCGTGAGTTTGCATTGGTTATTTATCACTGACGGTATGCTGAAGAAGCGTAGGCTACACCCTCCTTGTGATCAGCTCTATCATTGTTAGAACTCGTGTGACAAGCAACAATTGCACAGCATACCATCTCGAATCCAACGATGAAAAGGGCTAATTTCTACGTTTTATCACCCAAAATGCAAGTACCTCCCTATTGTTTACCAACTGACCTTTACAACAAGATGGCGGACAGGCTGTTTCTGAGTATGGCGCATGGCGTTAGCTTCTAAGGAGTAAAAGTAGGCAACCCACCGATGTTCAATGTATGGAACTGCGAGCTCATTAACAGCTTAAGTCATCGCGTCAGGAGATGGCAGTTCAACGCGCCTAGACGGGGTGCGGGGGGTCTTGCAGTACGCATGTGCGGCCCGCATATTCCAAACTTAAATATATTGGCTTCGCGCATGCCAATCGCTGTTATTGCAGCACACGACACGCAGCCATTGCAAGAAGGAATGTGCTGAGTGAGTGAAGCAAGTAGTGAATGCGCGATACGCAGTGAGCGGGAAGACATCTGCAGTTCAAACCCAACTGCCAACTCCTGGCGCGATATCAGTAAGTAGTAACCTATCTAGACTGGCTTTCAGTGCAGGGCTTCTTTGTTCATTGCATGTTATTTATACCTCTCCTGATTTCTTATCTTCTCTTTCGATGTGCACCTGTCTTAAGCCCATGTTACCATGGAAGAATAATACTTCTTGTATTCTTGTTCCATGGTTCCATGTTGCTGGTAGGATATCTATACTGTGCTGGCACGTAATGGTCACTGCCAGCCTGGATCGTATCCCCCCTGGCTGCTTTAAAATGCCTGCCCATTCAACGGTTACAGCATTGGTTTATGCGTACAACCTCGTTTTCAAATAAAGGCGCTAGGAAGCAGCACCAAGTCACTGTGGTAGACATAAGTTTTGTATTGATGTTAATGGCGAAGATGTGTTTTGGAACGTATTCTTAATGATTTTATAATGGTGTACTGCTGCGTGCCCTTTTGTAAATCAGAACAGGGCAAGTTAGAATACGGGGAATCTCATTTCAAGAAATACCATCGGACAATTATTCACTGCGTGAGAAGTGATTATGTGCAATTTCCAGAGAGGAAGCAAATGGGGTACCTTCTGATCGCTCCGTTGCTTGTAGTCTTCATTTATTTCCTGAGAGCATCTAGTGGATTGTGGGTTGGCAACCATGGAACCCCAGCTGAGCTCCTCTCTTTCATCTTTCCTGTCAACTCTTTAGGGTATCGGAGGCCAGGGATGTCTCTCATTTTCCTGCTTTAATTGGCTCTTGTCTTTTTATTTCCCGATGCCCTAATTTTTGTAGGATCAGACCACATTTTGTCCTTTTTCTGCCTTCTGTAAGATGCCCAATAGGAGGTAGGGTGTGTGTTGTCCCACCATGCACAGTGCATCTTAGATATCGATACACCCTCAATGATGAAGGAAATTGTTGTTTAAAGGGATGAAACATCTAGGTCATCTACACTTAGTGGTTTAGGTGATGGTGAAAAATTATGATGAAATGAAAACTGTCAACTTTTGGCCGACTATTTCAAAGTGCTGCCGAACTGTGAAGAACCTGTGGAAAGATTGAATACTCAGAAACCATCCTATGAGAACCCGCATTCCCACCCACCAAGTTTAGATGAGATAAAGCGCATAATAAACGAGCTTAAAAACAACAAAGCACCAGGCGAAGATGGCATCGCTGCAGAAATGTGGAAGTTCGGAGGAGAAATGGCAGCAGAAAAAATACACGGCATCATAGAAGAAATCTGGAAAACTGAAATGATCCCGAAAGACTGGAAATGTGCCCTTATACACCCACTTCACAATAAAGGTCATCGGGCGAACATCGACAACTACAGAGGAATCTCTCTACTTCCAGTCGCATACAAGATACTCTCCAAAGTACTGCTGAACAGAGTTGAAAAACAAGCAGACCACCTCATAGGTGAATACCAAGTTGGCTTTAGAAAGGGGAGATCGTGCGCAGAACAAATATTCAACCTCAAGAGCATCCTCAGATCAAGAGCTTTGAGAAGCCAGAACACTGTAGTAATATTCGTTGACTTCAAGAAGGCGTACGACTCAATTGACAGGCAGACTTTATTTAACACCCTAGAGGAGTTCAGAATTGACAGGAAGACGAGAGAAATAATCAAACAAACTCTAACGGATACCATGTCAAAAGTGAAGTTCTTCGGAGAAATCTCTGATCCTTTTGAAATAAAAACAGGGGTCAGACAAGGAGATGGCTTATCACCTATCCTCTTCAACATTGTTCTGGAGAAAATCATGAGAACCTGGGAGGAAGTTTTGGACATGAAAGGAGTAAGGGGGATACATCTGGGATGGAAAGGACAGAACCTGGAAATTAAATGTTTGGATTTTGCTGATGATCTTGCCCTCTTAGCCCAAAGCCGAGATGATGCCCAACAAATTCTGGATACTCTGCACGAAATCGCTGAGAAAACGGGTCTTAAAGTCTCCTATGAAAAGACAGAATACATGGAATACAGACACCTTGGAGACAGACACATAAAAGTGAAACATGGGACTGTCAAAAGAACTGAGAAATTTAAATATCTAGGTGAATGGATAGAATCCAATGGGCTGGATAAAGAAGCAAATAGGGCAAGAGCTAGAAAATTGGATTTGGCTTATAGGTTAACCCAGAAAAGATACAACAAACGAGCAATATCCTGCAAGGCAAAACTCAGACACTAGAGCACAGTAGTAAAGCCAGAGGTTCTGTACGCCTCGGAGTGCTTGACACTGAATAAAAAAGGGGAACTTCAGGAACTGGAAAAAAGGTTGAAATTCTACGGACATTTGGTGAGAATGGACGAGAACCGACTGACTAAGAGGATATTCAAGTATATTACAGAGCTGAAGGCTACAACTAAGTGGGTAGAAGAGGTTAAAGGAGACGCCAAGGAAAGTGGACTCACAGTGGATGTGATCCACAACAGAAAAGAGTTTAGAAACCGAATTGACAACATCAAGATGTTCGAGGAGGAAACACCTAAAATTAGAGTCAAACTGGTAATATCCGAGGAGGAGCGAAAGATCAGAAGTGAACGAATGAAGAGGTTTTGGGAAGAGAAGAGGAGATTAACCAGAAAGCCTTAGGTTCCATGCGGTCCACAGGCGGCCAAATTCGGAAGAAAGAAGAAGAAATCTTCAAGTAGGCTAAAACTAATTACTAACTCACAACTAACTTATTGTTACGAGCGCTGGGTTACTTCGCTGCCTCGCACATAACTCCAGCTCGCCCCAGGCTACTCCTGGGCTCTTGTGTCAGCCAGCAGTTTACGCAACGAGCAGCGAGGACAAAAGACCCCCGTCTCGAAGGTTCGTGGCCCGCCCAGTGTCGGAAATCTCGAGAAGGTGTTAATCCTGGTCTACTCTAGAAACATCTATTGAGTCATCAGCCCCGCTATATAAGAGCGGCCTGGCCACGAGGGTTGGACTGTGTTTTTGAGGAGTGTGTGTTTGACCGTGCGACAGAAGTATTGAAGTGAAGTGCCGTGCGAGTGTGTTCTCACCAGTGCGATAGAGGTGCTACGGTGACGTGTGAATTGCGAAACAGTGTGTAGTATGGTATTCAAGAATAGTGAGTGACAGACTGTGGCTGGACACGGGTCTACCTAATTAGTGAAGGATTAACTGAATAAGGGAGTGAAAGGGTGAGTATCCTCCATAAGGGAGCAAACACGAAGAAAGACATGTAATTGTTTCCATTTGCTTATTGTGTGGTGTAACTTTCTAGACCTACAATAAAGCTATATTTTTAAAGGACCACTTGTGCTGTGCTTTTACCCACAGTATTCCAATTAACGAACGTGCTACTAGGGGTAGCACGTAGCAACTGGTGTCAGAAGCCAGATTACGAACCCAAGCACAAACACAACACCTGAAGGTCCTGGTTCAAAACCCGTGCAGGTCATTTTATCACAGTTCACTAATTCTCCTGTGAGTGCATGCCAATTACAAGACAAACCAATAAAATGGAAGCGCAATTGCAAGCACTGCTAGAAAAGTTAAGTGGAATGGAAACCAAGATAGAAGATGGCCAGAGTAAGATGGAAGACGGTCAGAATAAGCTAGCAGAGGACCTTAAGAAGATGGAGGACGGTCAGAAGAATTTAGCCGAGGACCTAACTTTCAAATTAGAGGACGGACAGAAAAAGATGGAAGACGGTCAGGATATATTAGCCGAGGACCTAACTTCCAAATTAGAGGACGGCCAGAAGAAGTTAGCATAGGACCTGACTTCCAAATTTCTGGATGGCCAGAAAAATTTGGAAGAGCATCTTCTGACTAAATTAGAGGAAAGTCAAAAGAAATTAGAACTGGGTCTGCGTGAGGAAGTCACGGCAGTGGACAAGAAGTTCGACGCCTTACAAGAAGAAGTTGCCGAGCTGCGCTGACGCCCGCTGACGGGGATGGAAGAGAAATTCAACACTCTACAAGAGGAAGTTGCCGAGCTGCGCCGACGCCCGACGACGGGGGTGGAAGAGAGATTCAACGCTCTACAAGGGTAATTTGCTAAGCTGCACCGACGCCCGCCGACGGGGATGGGAGAGAGATTCAACAGCCTACAAGAAGAAGTTGCCGAGCGGCGCCGACGCACGCCCTCAGTTAAACCGGGAACGTCAGGGACGGGACAGAGCAGAGTGAACCCCCCCCCCCCCCCGACCTTCGACGGGAAGGTCCCGTGGAGCACTTACTTACGTCAGTTCGAAGCGGCCTGTTCCATAAACAACTGGAGCAACACGGAAAAGGCTACAGCTCTCATTGTAGCACTGAGAGGGGACGCTCTTAATGTCCTTCAGGCCATCCCGACCGAATCTCAGAACTACGCTTCACTAATCGCCCATATGGAGTCCCGTTATGGAGATAGCCATCTCCAGCAGGCCTACCAGATGTAGCTCCGGACCCGGGTACAAAAGAACGCGGAAACCATGCAGGAGTTCGAGACGGACATCGCATGCCTCGAAAGACTCTCCTATCCAACAGCGCCGGCCGACTATTTGGAGCAGATTGCGACGAAGGCCTTCTCTGACGGCTACGAGACTCGGACACACAACAGGCACTGCAACTCGCGCGCAATAAGACCCTTGCAGATGCGCTGAGCCACGCACTTGAGTTCGAGACGGCAAAACAGGCATCTAGAATGCACGCGCGGCTGCGTCAAGTGGACGTCGAAAAAATAAGCCAAAACCAACGAGACCAAGCCCCTGGCCGATGAATTGATGGAGGCGCAAGTCCGTTTCTTCGATAGTCGTGGTACCACCAACAACGACACAGCCGGTAGACACCTGGAGAGGTGGCCCGGAAGAGGACTACCAACCTGCTGGACCTGCGGTAAGAAAGACCACCTGAGCAAGGACTGCAGTGATCGCCGCCGTCGAGGTTATCCGTCGGGAAATCAGTCGCCTAAAGACCGCGCGACCCAGGGAAACGAGTATTATCCAGCCTTGGGGGGCAAAGGCTGGCTTGTGACAGTTGTCAAGCCCCGGCAGTCCAAGTCCGTGTGACGAAGTTACGGAGGGACAACAGCAGCCTGATGGTCGACGGAGTCGTCAACGGAGTGAGCTGGCCCATGCTAATCGACACGGGAGCAACGAGGACCATCTAGATGAGGAGCAATCACGCCAACTTCGGGACCTGCTACGCGAATTCCAGGACGTCTTCTCCGTGGGGAGCAAAGACTTCGGCAGGACAAGCTTGGTCCAGCACAGAATCGACGTTGGGGACAGCGCACCGATTAGGGCCCCATTCCGACGTGTCCCGCTCGCCAAGCAAGCTAAAGTCGACCGGATGGTAGAAGAGATTAAGGAGCAGGGGGTGATCGAGCCTTCACATAGCCCTAGGAGTTCCCCGGTCGTGTTAGTGAAGAAGAAGGACGGCTCCACCAGGTTCTGCGTGGACTACAGGCGGGTGAATGACGTCACGAAGAAGGACAGCTACCCTCTACCCCGGATCGACGACACCCTGGACACCACATCAGGGTCAAGATGGTTCTCCACCTTAGATTTGAAGACTGGCTACTGGCAGGTGGAGGTCCACCCTAAGGACCGCGAGAAAACGGCGTTCTCTGTGGGCAGCGGGCTCTGGCAGTTCACCGTCATGCCATTCGGTCTGTGCAACGCCCCTGCGACCTTCGAAACGCTAATGGGGTCCATTCTGAGGGGACTACACCGGAAGACCTGCCTGTTCTACCTAGATGACGTTATCGTTCTGGGGAGGAGTTTCGAGGAGCACTACTGCAACCTGAAGGAGATCTTAAAGAAGCTACGGGCTGCCCAGCTGAAGTAGGGCCCCAAGAAGTGTCAGCTCTTCCAGAAGCAGGTCCAGTACCTTGGGTATATCGTCTCCGAGGAAGGGGTGCGCACCGACCCAGAGAAGACCGCAGCTGTGAGGGAGTGGCCAGTTCCGAAGGACAAGTCCCAACTACAAAACTTCCTGAGGCTCTGCACATATTACCGTTGCTTCGTGAGGGGATTCGCCGACATTGCCAAACCACTGCATCGGCTGACCGAGAAGGACCAACTCTTCACGTGGACAGAAGAATGCCACAAAGCCTTCGAACAACTCAAGCAGGCTCTGTGCACCGCACCTATTCTGGCCTACCCCAGACCTGGAACAAGGTTCGTCGTCGATACTGATGCCAGCGACTTTGGTATAGAAGGAGTCCAGTCACAAGTAGTGGACGGCGAAGAGAGAGTATTGGCATATTTCAGCAAGGCCTTGTCAAAGCCAGAGAGGAACTACTGCGTCACCAGGAACTGCTCGCCATCGTGAAGACCATTCAACACTTCCACAAGTACCTGTACGGGCAAGAATATCTCATCAGGACCGACCAGGCAACCCTGCGGTGGCTCCTGAACTTCAAGCAGCCCGAGGGTCAACTCTCGCGGTGGTTAGAGAGGTTTCAACTGTACAAATTTGAGATCCAGTACAGGAAAGGCCAACTGCATTCTAACGCCGACGCCCTGTCACGAAGACCGTGCCCCGAAGACTGCACCTTCTGTGCTAAAAGGGAGGAGAACACCGGGATAAAATGCCAAAGGACTACCGTGGATCCTCAAGAGAGCTGGAGCCGCGAATCTTTCACGCGGACACAAGCGGAAGATGACGACCTGGTACTGCTAGCCGAATGGAAGAGGGCCTGTGTTCCCAGACCCGGATGGAACATTGTGAGCGACTGCAGTCCAAAGTTCAAGTCCTACTGGGCGCAGTGGGGCTCGCTGATTGTAAGGGATTGCCTCATCTGCCGTGACTGGGAGAGCACCGACGGGAAGACATCTCGGGAACAAGTCGTCGTTCCAAAGGCTATGACGGAGGAAGTCCTGAAGGATGTCCATGGGGGATCATCTGGTGGACACCTAGGGATAAAGAAGACCCTGGAGAAGCTGTGAGAGCGTTTATAGTGGATCGGATGCCGAGAAGACGTGGAGAACCACTGCGTGAGGTGCCACGATTGCGCAGCCAGCAAGGGCCCAGGACGAAGACGACGGGGCCCACTGAGGACCTACAACGTGGGCGGCCGCATGGAGAGAGTGGCCATCGATGTTGCTGGGCCATTCCCGTTGAGCGAGGCAGGGAACCGTTACATATTGGTCGTCAGCGACTACTTCACCAAATGACCAGAGGCGTATGCACTCCCTAACCAAGAAGCCGCGACGATTGCAGAGACCCTGGTGAAGGAATTCGTCAGTCAGTACGGAGTACTCGTGGGGCTGCACTCCGACCAAGGGAGGATCTTCAAGTGGCAGGTGTTCTAGAACCTATGCCAGCTGCTGGGAATCCGGAAGACAAGGACGACGCCACGACACTCCCAGTCTGACGGAAGGGTAGAGCGATTCAATCGCACCCTCGAGAACCATCTCCGGATAGTCATCAGCGAGCACCAGAGGGATTGGGACAGACACCTTCCACTATTTCTCCTGGCCT
This sequence comes from Meconema thalassinum, assembly GCA_946902985.2. Taxonomy (NCBI): domain Eukaryota; kingdom Metazoa; phylum Arthropoda; class Insecta; order Orthoptera; family Tettigoniidae; genus Meconema; species Meconema thalassinum. The sequence goes on from OX336390.1 coordinate 937,030,205, forward strand.
ACCGCACTGCCGTGCATGAAGCCACCGGGTGCACACCAACCCGGGCCTTGTTTGGGAGGGAACTCCGTCTACCTGTCGATCTTGCCTTAGGCCGACCTGGGGATGATCAGGTCCCGGTAAGCCAGTATTGTCAAGAACTGGTCGACCGACTGGAGGACGTGCACGCGTTCGCAAGGAGGAGACTGCGGATCGAGACCGACCGAATGAAGACCCGATACGACCAGCAGACGGATGCCGGCGGATTCAACGAGGATGACCTCGTCTGGCTCTTCAACCCATTACGGAAGAAAGGCTTGTCACCCAAACTGCAGAAGTCCTGGGAGAGCCCGTACAGAGTCGTGAAACGGATCAACGATGTCGTCTACAGGATCCAGCAGAGCCCGAGGGCAAAAATGAAGATCATGCATCGAGATCGCCTGGCAGCCTACGGAGGGACACAGACGGGCCAATGATGGATCGGGGCGATCAACTTTTAGGAAGGGGGTGGTGTTACGAGAGCTGGGTTGCTTCGCTGCCTCGCACATAATTCCTGCTCGCCTCAGGCTACTCCTGGGCTCTTGTGTCACCCAGCAGTTTACGCAACGAGCAACGAGGTCAAGAGACCCCCGTCTCGAAGGTTCGTGACCGCCCAGTGTCGGAAATCTCGAGAAGGTGTGAACCCAATCCACTCTAGAAACATCTATTGAGTCATCAGCCCCGCTATATAAGAGCGACCTGGCCAGCGAGGGATGGACTGTGTTTTGAGGAGTGTGTGTTTGACTGTGCGACAGAAGTATTGAAGCGAAGTGCCGTGCGAGTGTGTTCTCACCAGTGCGATAGAGGTGCTACGGTGACGTGTGAATTGCGGAACAGAGTATAGTACGGTAGTAGGGGAGCAGTGGGGATCCTAAGCCACTCGACGTCTGGCGTCGCGGAGCGTCGATGTTAAATTAGAGGATTTCTCGCAAACCCATGGTCCGATTTGAACATGTGACATGTCGTTGGACTCGGGGTGACGCCCCCTTTCCTATGGACAACATATTTCAACCCCAAAATAAAACTTACCCCTACTAGGGGGTGAAATATAATTTTCTTTGTAAAACTTGCTTTCCGTGTGCGACATGAATGCTGGTTAATGCTAATATGAAATTAAACATTGTTCCTCGTGAATGACATGCAAACGGGTCGAAGCCGGTATGAATTAACAATTTTTTTTTTGTTTTTACGCATGCACACGTGGGTCTTTTGCAAGAGGGTGTCCTTTTTGAATAATGATTTGTTGATGAGGCGTGATGGGAGTCCTAAGACACATGGCGTGGCTGTGCCCAAAAAACAAAACATGGTGGCCAAGCGAACGTTAAATAATTAATAGCTCGCAAATCCACGGTCGGATTTTGACAAATGAGGTGTCATAGGACTATGGCTAACGTCCTCTTTCCTATGGACCAGTCGTTATATTTTTCAAAAATTTTGCCGCCGAGTCGACGCCATAATGAATTAGCATTTTTTTTGTTTTTTTTTTGTTTTTACGCATGCGCGCTTGGTTATTTTGTAAGAGGGCGGGCTTTTTGAATAAAGATTTTTGAATGAGTGTTTTTTTAAGAATGTAACCAAAAGATCGAAAACTAATAGGCCATGCGCTTTTCATATCTCATGAACCAATAAGGCTAGGGACTTGTATGAGGGGTAGTTGGAATTGGAATGACGCTCCCGTTTTGAATGTATTTTTTAAATTCTGACAAAGGGCCTAACGACACTTTTGTTAAAGAACTTTTCGCAAACAATAAAGATAAAAAAAAATCTTATCTGGCCACTGCGGCCATGCCCCCTTTGAAAAATCCATGGCTATTTCGATGGAACGGCGGGTCGTAATACGACGGTTCGTTTTTCGATGTGGCGGACCACGACAGCCATGCTTGCCAATGCATTCATTGCTATTTCTTGAACCAAGGATCGCAGAGGTTTTGCGATGATTCGCTGGCCAATGTGACCATGCTTACAAACGCATGAATCGATATTTCATGAACCAAGGATCGCAGAGGTTTATGCGATGATTCGCTGGCCAAGTTGACCATGCTTGCAAATGCATGAATCGATACTTCATGAACCATGGTTCGCAGAGGTTTATGCGATGATTCGCTGGCTGGTGTATTCTTCGGAATACACGGTAAGATAGAGTAAGCTTTTGCTTCTCTTTGCTTTAGTTCATCCCTTCCTTTTTCTCAAACACCAACAGTGATCTCCTGATTTCTCATTGTTGGTATATGTCTCTCATATTACCTGTAAGTCTGTTCTAGATATATATCTTCCATAACCCACCTAGCGTCATCTAGCAGCGAATCTCTGAAGTTCCTCATTCTTCCCTGTACAAGAGGACTTCCTGATCAATCTAGCCACCAGATCTCGTCGCCATCGCCAGCTATCATCTCCGTGATCAAGGGAACTTCGTCTACTTTTTCACCTTCCAGGCTGCGCTAGTGACTCCTACTATCAACTCTTTGAAGACCATTTCATCAAGAAGATTATTTTAACTGTTAAGTTGGCTATTCTGATATGTATTCCTTTTGTCTCCTACCCCCAATCTTTTCCCCTTCCCTGGTCCCTCCGCGCTCCGTTGAGCGTGTCTCACTTGTACGTCGGAAGTCAACCCAGTCTGTTAGAGCTTAACTAAAGCTCGCCTCCTCAACTCAACTAAAAAAAAATCTGTGCTGGCATTGATGGCATCCCTGATGCAATTTTAAAGAAATGTGCAGAAAATATAATAAATCCACTTACGCACTTAATAAACAGTTCAATTCTCTCAGGAACTTACCCGGATATTTTGAAGTTATCAAAAGTAATTCCAGAGCACAAAAACGGTTCAAAAGATGAATTAGATAACTATCGTCCTATTACCTTACCAACTGGTATTGCAAAAATTGTGGAAAAAATTATGTATAAGAGACTGATAAATTTCATAGAAAAAATACAATATTATCAAACTCACAACATGGATTCAGAACGGAAAAATCTACACAGACGGCAATTTACGAATGTAGTAATTGTATACTGAAATTAATTGACAATGAGGAACATGTAACTGGCCTATTCTTGGATTTATCGAAAGCATTTGATGTTGTTAACCATACAATCCTCCTTACCAAACGAAATCAATATGGTATTAGAGGTCTAGCTAATAAATGGATAGAGTCTTACTTAACAAGGCGTAAACAAATAGTAAGCTTGAGACACAAGGATGATGGAACCAAATTACTTAATGAAGCATTGTCCAATGGGGGAATTATTGAATTTCGAGTACCCCAGGTATCGGTTTTGGGCCCACTACTCTTTCTTCTATATATCAATGATATAACACAGAACGTTCATTCACATTAGGAAATTTTGTTTGCGGACGATACAACACTCGTAATAAAAGGTGAAAGTAAACAGGTCATACAGCAGTCTGCTGACTCAGTTACAGGAGAGTTAACCAAATGGTAACAAGATAATCGCCTCATAATCAACTATAAAAAAATCAGTATGTCTAAATTTCCACACTATACAGAATAGGAATCCTGCGAAGCCCAATATAACATTAAATGGTCATCAAATAGAGAATAAATCAGAAACAAAGTTTTTAGGACTATGGATACAACAAGACTTGAAATGGAATAAACGTATACAATATCTGAATACTAAACTGAACTCGATGTGCTTTGCGTTACGTATTTTGAAAACCTGCACTAGCATGCACACATTAAGAAATACTTATTTTGCTTATTTCCATTCATACTTAAGATATGGGGTCATATTTTGGGGTATGTCGCCAGATGTACTAAGCACGTTTAGGATACAAAAGAGGGCGATTAGAATTATGGCAAATATAAACTCTAGAGAATCATGTAGACCTCTGTTTAAAGATTTAAACATTCTTCCACTGCCCTGCATATATATCTTTGAAAGTATTATGTTTTTTAAAAAGAATTTAATGAATAAAAATGTTTTTTCTTAAAACAAACAATGATGTTCGTAGGCATAACACAAGACAAAATCAAAACATTCATATTTCACACACACACACACACACACACACACACACACACACACACACACACACACACACACACACACACACACACACACACACACACAAGCATATATCAAAAAGGAACTTTTCACACTGGAGTTAAATTATACAATAAACTACCCCAGTATATAAAACTGGCCCCAAAAATAAAAACCTTTGATAGAATGTTGAAAGCTTTTCTGCAGTGCCATTGTTTTTACTCAGTAGTTGAATATCTTAGCGTATAGGAGCGATGAAATCTATAATTATATTTTACCTTTTTAATTTAATTGTAATACCTAGTTGAGTTGTTGTATTTATAGAATTAAGTTTTCATATTATGATAATAGAGTGAGGTGTAAATAGTTGTGCAATAAGATTGTATCTATTAAGATATGCTATTATAATAAGTTAAATAGTTATAATATTAGTAATATATACCTGTCAGTTCTTTTATTTTATAGATGTAAATTCTGACGTGTCCTATATCAAAAATGTGTTGAATGCATGTATTTGATCAAATGGAATTAATAAAAATCTATCTATCTATCTATCAAATTTTAAATTCGACGCCATGTTCGAATTTTAGTATCAACCGTCAACAGCAACATCGCCTTCTTCATGAAGCAAAGATAAATACCGACTTCATGGTTTAACCTCATTCTCATCGCTTTTAAAAGGCTCAGTGCTTTTATTTTGATTTTATAGACAGTGAAAGTTGCTATGTGAAAATAACTGCTTTCAAGAGATCTTCTTGATCAAACTTAAGGTATCAAGTCTAACTTTCAATATGAAAGATTTTCTGAGATGCTATCTCACTTCGAGGGATATTTCCAAAATACCCACTGTCTATATAATCTAGCTTTCCGCCGAGGGATTCTCTACCCAATTTAAACAAGTCATCATTGCTCTGGAACATTCCAGAACCTGCACTCTATCTACCAGTTATACTTTCATGTACTTTCCAATCACATATGGGAATACTTTTTCAAACTAAGGATTCTTCCTTATGAACTGCTAATCAATATCTAATTTTTCTTCCTCCGTTGGGATTTTTCTGGTGCATTCAACTATAACCAACAAGTTTCTCAAGCAATAGACTCTCGCTAATCTAGTGTAACTGGTTATTTTCCACCATTGCAATAACTTTCCTTGCTATCAGCGTTTTGCGCTACTACAGTGAACTCTTCAACTATATCATCAGACTATAGTGAAAACAGTGCCTGTTCAACTTTTCATCCGCGTCGCGCTCGTCCGAGTACAATAAATACGGCCATGAACACTTTTCCACAATCCCATTTGATCTTTCCCAAACCCTTTACAAACAAACCAAAATATTAAAATAGTTACTTTAGGTCTTTTTTCAATGAGGTGTCACTCTCAATAAGTGCCCTCCCTTACTTGTTCCAACGTACAACGAATTAATGTCTGTAAAACTTCGTGTCTAGTACACGTCTCAAATTATAATTTTTCTCCCTTCTAATGAGGGAATCCAATTCTTTCTACTCCCAAGTGAGTTATCTCTAGGTTTCACGAAAGGGAAACTTGCCCCATATTTCTCGTGATCCCTACTTAAACATAGGAGTTCTAGAAACTTCCTTTCAATTGTTCTCTTCAGGTTTCATAATAAGTGACCTGCCCTATTTGTATAATAGATAGATAGATTTTTATTAATTCCATTTGATCAAATACATGCATTCAATACATTTTTGATATAGGACACGTCAGAATTTACATCTATAAAATAAAAGAACTAACAGGTATATATTACTAATATTATAACTATTTAACTTATTATAATAGCAAATCTTAATAGATACAATCTTATTGCACAACTATTTACACCTCACTCTATTATCATAATATGAAAACTTAATTCTATAAATACAACAACATACAGCTAGGTATTACAATTAAATTAAAAAAGTAAAATATAATTATAGATTTCATCGCTCCTATACGCTAAGATATTCAACTACTGTGTAAAAACAATGGCACTGCAGATAAGCTTTCAACATTCTATCAAAGGTTTTTATTTCTGGGGACAGTTTTATATACTGGGGTAGTTTATTGTATAATTTAACTCCAGTGTGAAAAGTTCCTTTTTGATATATGCTTGTGTGTGTGTGTGTGTGTGTGAAATATGAATGTTTTGATTTTGTCTTGTGTTATGCCTATGAACATCATTGTTTGTTTTAAGAAAAACATCTTTATTCATTAAATTCTTTTTAAAAAACATAATACTTTCAAACATATATATGCAGGGCAGTGGGAGAATGTTTAAATCTTTAAACAGAGGTCTACATGATTCTCGAGAGTTTACATTTGCCATAATTCTAATCGACCTCTTTTGTATCCTAAACGTTCTTAGTACATCTGGCGACATACCCCAAAATATGATCCCGTATCATAAGTATGAATGGAAATAAGCAAAATAAGTACAGTATTTCTTAATGTGTGCATGCTAGTGCAGGTTTTCAAAATACGTAACGCAAAGCACATCGAGTTCAGTTTAGTATTCAGATATTGTATATGTTTATTCCATTTCAAGTCTTGTTGTATCCGTAGTCCTAAAAATTTTGTTTTTGATTTATTTTCTATTTGATGACGATTTAATGTAATATTGGGTTTCGCAGGATTCCTATTCTTTATAGTGTGGAAATTTAGACATACTGTTTTTTTTGTATATTATGAGGCGATTATCTTGTGACCATTTGGTTAACTCTCCTGTAACGGAGTCAGCAGACTGCTGTATGACCTGTTTAGTTTCACCTTTTATTACGAGTGTTGTATCGTCCGCAAACAAAATTTCCTTATGTGAATGAACGTTCTGTGTTATATCATTGATATATAGAAGGAAGAGTAGTGGGCCCAAAACCGATCCCTGGGGTACTCCAAATTCAATAATTCCCTCATTGGACAATGTTTCATTAAGTAATTTGGTTCCATCATCCTTGTGTCTCAAGCTTACTATTTGTTTACGCCTTGTTAAGTAAGACTCTATCCATTTATTAGCTAGACCTCTAATACCATATTGATTTAGTTTGGTAAGGAGGATTTTATGGTCAACAACATCAAATGCTTTCGATAAATCCAAGAATAGGCCAGTTACATGTTCCTTATTTCAGTATACAATTACTACATTCGTAAATTGCTGACTGTGTAGATTTTTCCGTTCTGAATCCATGTTGTGAGTTTGATAATATTGTATTTTTTCTATGAAACTTATCAGTCTCTTATACATAATTTTTTCCACAATTTTTGCAATACCAGTTGGTAAGGTAATAGGTCGATAGTTATCTAATTCATCTTTTGAACCGTTTTTGTGCACTGGAATTACTTTTGATAACTTCAAAATATCCGGTTAAGTTCCTGAGAGAATTGAACTGTTTATTAAGTGCGTAAGTGGATTTATTATATTTTCTGCACATTTCTTTAAAATTGCATCAGGGATGCCATCAATGCCAGCACAAAATTTATTTTTTAGCTCTTTTATAACTATTATTACCTCTTCACTTATGACATGATTTATAAATAAAGAATCACTGCATATATTTATTTTATTATTAGAATTTAGTGTATTTACCTGTGATTTATTTAATAATTTTTATGGAATTTCCAGAAAATAGTCATTAAAAGTGTTTGCTATTTCCTCTGGATTATTAATCACTTGATTATTTCTGGTCAGTGTAATGTTCCTTTGTATTTTAGCAGATTTTCCAGTTTCTTTCTTTATCACGGAACACATAGCCCTGTTTTTATTAGATGATTGGGAAATAAAATTATCATTATGCATTTTCTTTGCCAGTCTTATTACTTTATTTAATATGCTAGTGTATTTTTGTAGTATAAAGTGAATTCAGGTGTTGTGTGGTATTGTTTATACAATTTGTGTAGATATTTCTTTCTTTGACATGAATTTATAATCCCTGTTGTTATCCAATTGCTAGTTTTGTTATTTTGAACAGTTCTTCGTTAAAAGGGGAATTCTATTTCAAAATAGTGTGTTTTAGGGTACCGTACCACTGTTAAATGCATTAAATTTATCATTTACATTTTCTAGTTCATAAATTTCTGACCATGTTTCCTTATTTAATAAGTCATTGATTGAAATATGTAACATTTGATTCAGTGAATGACCAGCACTTTGATTTTACTCCATTATCATTATTATTGATTGTTTCGGATACTTAAAAACGCAGTATTTGTCCATGGTGGTCACTAAAACCCGGACTGTAGACTTCTATTGAATGGTGATATTTATCTGTATTTATAAAAATTTGATCAGGAGTGGTTTTACTAAATTTTGTTATTCTTGTTGGGGTATTTACTGTAGGTTTCAGTCCATAGGAAATTAGTAACTGTGTTAATAATTCACAATTTCTATCAAATTTTAAGAAATCCACATTTACATCCCCACAAATTATTATATCGAAATTTACTTTGCTCATGTTATTGAGTAACAATTCTAATTTATCTATAAATAAAGGAAACTTTTCTGACAGAGAACAGTATACGCATACAATTATTAACTTAAACTGCTGTATTTTTACGGGAGAGAATTCAAAATCCTGTTCCATAATTAGATAATCATAAGCTGTTATCTGTTCATGATCTAAATTATTTCTTAAGAAGATGCAAGTACCACCATGGCTAATATTAGATCTAGAGTATTTACTAGCTTGTATAAACCCTGGGAATTGAATTAATTTGAGTTGTTCCTCATTCAGCCAATGTTCTGAAATACATAGTGCTGAGATGTCTTTAAGTTCATTTTTAAGCATTACATTTATGTTATCAATTTTATTATAAAGAGACTGGACATTCTGGTGGTGAATTTTAAATTTGTTACTTTTGCAAGCTTGTGTTCGTGATTTATTTACATTATTATTATCATAATTGTTATTATTATTGTTGCTAGACAAATCCGAAATACCATTGTTGCACTCCGTTAAATTTGACTTCAAAATATCTGAATGCCAAACCTCACGTTTGGCTTCTTCTACCAGTTTCCCTGCTTCCACTCTAATGATATTACTGTTGAATTATTCTTACCATTTGAATTTACAATTTTGCAGATTTCATCACTAAGATACTCTTTTCCTAATCTATTTAAGTGTAGGCCATGCCGAGTGTGTAACTTCCTGTCTAATTTACTTACATCTATAATTTGGACTCTTACAAATTTTATGAATTTTTTCCATTTGTAGCCTCTATTTCTACATTTACACATGATTTGGGAATTAAATCGTATCTCTGCGGAATGTTTACAATAATGACATTTGTTTTTTGCATGGATGGCAATGTACCCTTTAAATCTTTGATTACCTTTTACTCTCATTTCTATAGACGTCGTTTGCTCCAGCGATGATCACTGCGTAGTCCTTTGCAGTAAGGGACGCACACTCTCCTATCATCCCGTTCGTGACCTCTGCAATTTGAGCTCCAGGCTTTACTATCGAAGTGACCTCCATTTCTCTGCTTCTCTCCAATACGCTTGCTGCTACATCTCGCCCGTGGCTATCCGCAAATATCCGCATCTTCCTGGATTTTCTCTTTATCACTTTCTTCTTTTCTTTCTTGAGGAAAGTAATCATTTTCTTCGACAAGCACTCCAAAAGAATTTGAGACGGGAATTTCAGTTACATATACTCCATTTATAGGCCTAGGCTTATTCAATCTTACCTTACCAGCAATCACTGTCGACCAAGTTTCCTTGCTTTCCTCTCTGTTTCCTTTTAATTTATTCAACTCTTCCGTTAACTTAGTGATATCTTCCTTTAGCAGCTTTATAATTTCGTCTTTTGAGGACAGTTCGTTTCTCAGGTTATGACATTCGCATGACGGTAGCGGCAGGCCTACATTACGACAATCAGTTTCACTTTTCTCCTCATTCAATTTTACCTGAGATCTGGTGATGATTTTATTTGCATTTTTTACTTTTATTTTGCACGACGAGCATAAATCCGTTACGGTTACACTATCTGACGAGACACTAACACTGTTTACTGACGTCATACTAGAGATCTAAGTTAGCCTAGATGTTTACACCAAATTACACTAAATTTATTTTAATTATTACTACCTAATAGAATTAATCTAATTACCTACCAATAAAGAAGAATGTGAAATACGTATATCTTCCAATCGGGTGAAGTCTCGTAAAAGCACCACTGCTCTACTTGGTTCAAACAGTGATTGAAGAAGTCACCGAATCTTTGGATACACGTTCCCACAACTTAGTTTATGTTTATTAAATTATCAATAAGAATTTCTAAATACTATCAATATTCCGTATTACACTTGATCTAAGGAAAGTAACTTTATAGATTTTAAACCTCTGTTATAATATTTTACCACTTTTATATCTCCTATGTATAATCATTAAGCGTATTTCTGTATCAATATAAGAAGTTATAGAAACTTGTATTTCTTTTCTTCTTGTTTTTGTTGTTGTTGCTTTCGAAGTTGTTATTATTTCTAAGATACTTATCTAGAAATCCTTCAAGTACACACCTTGTACTTGATTTACTGTTTAACTTCAATTACGTCAGTTATCTTGAAATTTTTCATTTATTCATCTTAGCCATTTCAAAATCTTACGAAGATTTTAAAGCATTTAAAAAGTTTAAAACCAAAAGAGTTATCAATTGCCTGGCACAAGTTTTAGAAGTTTTCGGAGGTTTGCGACCCCAATTGTTTATAAAAAATCAAAATTATATATTTGTTACAAAAACTACTTCCTTTAAATTGTTAAATAAATTAAAGATTTGTTTTTCGCTTTATCATTTCTCTAACATAACGGTTAGGCAAGATCCTGTCTTCCTTGACTCTTCCCACTTAATGCGAATAAATCTATTGATAGGGCTTTCACCACTTGTTGCATTTGAGCAAGAACTCTTAGTTGGTAACTTAGTAAAGTCTCTCTTAGCTTTAATAGCTAATTCTAACTGCCAGTAAGGCAAGCATAGCTCGCTACGCCAGCTTCCTGCTTGTGGAGATTCTCTCTAACACTTATGGTTGGTTTTTCAAAATATAAGTGTTTCTCATTGTCTAAACTTTTAGTCGGCGCCTCGCTGGGTAAAAGCTTAGCCATTTCTAAATGCAACTATTGGTACGCTTACCAAAATTATTCCCAAAGGTATAATTGCTTTATCCCTATCCTTCTTGGAAGCATTTGGTCGCTCTTTAGAAATTCTACAATTTCAAAAACTAAAATATCGAAGCTGATTCAAATTATTTGCACTCTTCAAATTACTTGTTTAGAAACAAACTCCTTTGAACAGATACACAATAAATCCGTTACTCTTTGTCTTGTCAGACCACCACCATTCCCCATAGTAGGCATATGTATGCTTGAGAGGTAATACACTACAGCAAATTTCTTGCAAACAACCCAAGTTCCAGCTGCGTTTCCCGTTAGCTTTGCCCAGGTCCCTACCCACTTTAGGTATCGAAGAGCGGATTTGCAGTGGCAGCTGCCTTTGAGTATACTTAAAGTTAAAATTATAACTTCTGTTGGACTCTCGTCCTATTTCTCCATCCTTTTTCTCCAGTCCGAAACCCACTTCTTTTTCTTTATCATCTTCCCTTGGGGGTTAGGTTATTCCCAAGCTAATAATCTACCCACTGGCCAAGGTGACCATGCTTGCAAATGCATGAATCGATACTTCATGAACCATGGATCGCAGAGGTTTATTCAATGATTCGCTGGCCAAGGTGACCATGCTTGTCATTGCATTCATTGCTATTTCATGAACCAAGGATCGCAGAGGTTTATGCGACGATTCGCTGGCCAAGGTAACCATGCTTGCAAATGCATTAATCTATATTTCATGAACCATGGATCGCAGAGGTTTATGCGATGATTCGCTGGCCAAGGTGACCATGCTTGCAAATTCATGAATCGATATTTCATGAGAAATGGATCGCAGAGGTTTATGCGATGATTCGCTGGCCAAGGTGACCAGGCTTGCAAATGTATGAATCGATATTTCATGAACCATGGATCGCGGAGGTTTATGCGATGATTCGCTGGCCAATGTGACCATGCTTGCTAATGCATGAATCTGTATTTTATGAACCATGGATCGCAGAGTTTTATGCGATGATTCGCTGGCCAAGGTGACCTTGCTTGCATATGCATGAATCGATACTTCTTGAACCATGGATCGCAGAGGTTTATGCGATGATTTGCTGGCCAAGATGGCCATCCTTGTAAATGCATGAATCGATATTTCATGAACCATGGATTGCAGAGCTGTATGCAATGGTTCAAGTCAAGCTTGGTAAAGGCGTGATTGAAAAATGATGAATCCCTTATCATAACAGTGATGTATTATTAAAATCGTAAAAGCCTAGCACGATAAACCGTAAGCTATGAATGAACGAAACCGGTGGTCGGGCATGGCGTTTCATGCTTGCAAAATGCATTCATTGCTGTTTCAAAAATCATGGATCGTAGAGCTGTATGTAATGGTTCAACTCATGCTTGGTAGAGCTCAGCAACTCGAAGTGTGACCCTGCGTGAGCGCTAGTTCCGTCAGCCGGAGTGACAGAGAGTACAGCGGGCTTATATTTCGCCTTTTCCCGGGGTTTCAGTTGGAGTTGCTGCGCTCTAAAGACAGGATCGAAAAAAGAAAATCCACAGCCAGCTTTTAGTTGACCGAGCAGGTTAGGAAATGGAATGAATGAATCCTTCATTTAGCGGTGAGGATTTGAAACAGTGCTGTCTGTTGAAGCCTGTCGCACTTTCCTGGCTAACACAAAAGCCAATACAAAAGCCAACACAAAAGCCAACACAAAAAGCCAACTACTCATGAGCAATGCCCATTTTAATGGGTGAGGGCTCAAACAATAATTTTGACATTTCAAATTTCTTCTTCTATTTCTTGAATTTCTCAATCATGACCGATATGGCTGGCTAAATGTTCATGATGAGTGGTTGTAGATAGATAGAGAGAGAGAGAGGATACCGCTGGGCGTGTGTTTTAACAAGACTATTACCGGTTATAATGACCGTGCTTAATAGAACAATCGATATTTTGACGGGTCAGTTTAGGACAGGCCGTGGGATTGTTTTCCAATATTTCGACGGGTGGGTTTATGACAGAGCGAGGGTTTGTTTTTCCGATATTTTACTCCCGAAAGGAATCTTTAACGTGTAAACGATGATGGGTTACATGACAAATGATAATTATATGATCAGATGATATTGTTACTGGTCGGTTTAGGACAGGCCGAGGGTTCGTTTTCCAATATTTCGACGGGTCGGTTTATGACAGAGCGAGGGTTTGTTTTTCCAATATTTTACGTACGAAGGGGATCTTTAACGTGTAAACGATGATGGGTTACATGACAAATGATAATTCTATGATCAGATGATATTTCGACGGGTCGGTTTAGGACAGGCTGAGGGTTCGTTTTCCGATATTTCGACGGGTCGGTTTAGGACAGGCTGAGGGTTTGTTTTCCGATATTTTACGGGTCGGTTTATGACAGAGCGAGGGTTCGTTTTTCCGGTATTTTACTCCCAAAGGGGATCTTTAACGTGTAAACGATGATGGGTTACATGACAAATGATAATTCTATGATCAGATGAAGGGCAAACAGAACTTGGTTATATGTTGATTGAAGCGAGTAGACTGACATGATATGAATGTTATTTGAGCGTATTGCAATGTGCTGAACTGACTTGACTTGACAACAGGTGCAAGATTGTAAATCGCTGCGTCAGTAAATAAGTATCATCCACATGTAAGAATGCGCTGTTTGATGAATCATGGATTGTAGAGGCTTATGCGGTGACCATGCTTGACAATGCATTAATTGATATTTCACGAATCATGAATCGTAGAGGCTTATGCGAGTGGTTTGTTTATGCTTGCTGAAAGCATGACCATGATGATTGAAAAAACAATTGCGAGAATGACCGCCGAGTCAAATTAAACGGATAAGCCAATACAAAAGCCGATATATAAGCCAACACAAAAGCCAATAAATAAGCCAATACAAATGCCGACACAAAAGCCAATACATAAGCCAATACAAAGCCAACACATGGGGTTAGGTTAGGTTAGGTTCTGATATTATACTTTAGGTTAGGTGAGCTATGTGTGACGTCATAGCCAGTCTTAAAGCAAGTCTTAACTTGTAGAACATGTCACGTGACAAGGTTTAGTTAGGTTATATTAGATGAGTTGAAGTTAAGTCTTTAAATATTCCCAGTCTTCGAGATACTTTCCAAGACCAATAGCAAAAATTCACTACATTGACAAAAATAACTTGTCAAATAAGCCAATACAAAAGCCGATATATAAGCCAACACAAAAGCCAATACATAAGCCAAAACACAAGCCAACACAAAAGCCAATTCATAAGCCAACACATGGGGTTAGGTTGGGTTATGATATGTAGCATTAGGTTAGGTGAGCCATGTGTGATATCATAGCCAGTCTTAAAGCAAGTCTAAACTTGTAGAACATGTCACATGACAAGGTTAAGTTAGGTTATACCTATCAGTATTTTTTAAAATGAGAAAAAAACATTATGCTCTGGGAAGCCTTGTTTTTATTTTATAGCCAATAGCACTTTACAAAAAAATAGAACACAAAAAAATATCAATTCCTCATTCTTTCTTTCAATGTTTTTGTCCACATATCATTAACTTTCCTTTCATAACACACATCACAATCAAGGCTGCCAACCTCTCTCCCACTGAGGCATCACAGGATGCTAAACGTTGTTTAGCTTTTACCAACGACACTTGATCCGCCACATGTCTTAAACCAGGACGACTATGGCGATAAGAAAGGTCATGTTCTTTGCATGCTTGATCCACAGTTGTGTAACCAACTAGGTATTGGTACTTGATAGTTTCACACATGAACAAAAAAATCCAACATGTCTGACATGAATTACATGATTTGAAAGTTTGCAAAGAATATCCAATCAGCCATTGTTCAGCCCTGTTTATCACAGCATAATGCTTACCACTATGTTTGTAATAAGG
This sequence comes from Meconema thalassinum, assembly GCA_946902985.2. Classification (NCBI taxonomy): domain Eukaryota; kingdom Metazoa; phylum Arthropoda; class Insecta; order Orthoptera; family Tettigoniidae; genus Meconema; species Meconema thalassinum. The sequence goes on from OX336390.1 coordinate 937,045,240, forward strand.
CCATGGCCACCTCCTCCCCAATCCTCATCTGCATTACTAATATATACACTAATACAGCCATAGCAGTAACACTGGTTATCAGACAAATTTTACACACATCGAAGTGCACCGGACTACATGACCACGATGTCGCAAAGCCCCTAAATTAATTAATCAACAACAAAAGGGAAACTTGTAGTTATGATATGTTACTTGTGCGATCATGAGCCCCACGACCCCCTTTTTACATGGAATCCGAACCACAGGACATGGCATTTCACTTCGAAAATCCCACATTCATTGACCGGGAATCGAACCCGGTCTGCCTCGGCGAGAGACAGACAGCCTCGCCGAGTCTTTCAGTCCTATCATTATTTTTTCGTTACTCCGTCTCTTTTTTTTCTGTAACAGGATGTGACGTTCTCACGATTTGACAAGTGAGTTCATGTTTTCGCTGACGTAATTACTAATGTTTCCACACACGAGAACACCTGTGTCGCGAGCAAAAGTGAGAGCAAAGGGATAGAAAAGTGATAGCAAAGTGGTAGAAAAATGGTAGAAAACTGGTAGAAAAATGGTAGAAAAGTGATAGAAAAGTGGTAGAAAAAGTGTTAGTGGTAAAAAATGGTAGAGAAGTGGTAGAAAAGTGGTGGAAATGTGGTAGCAAAAAAGTGCTAGTGGTAGAAAAATGGTAGAAAAGTGGTAGCACTATTAGACACCTCTTGTAGAGTTTGCGTGGCTTTTGATAGTGTTGTTCGCTTTACAGATAGCCTGGAAGAGGGTTTAAACACAACGTTTTGAGGAGAGGTTATTTTTTTTCACAAAGAGTCACTATGTTGAGAAACACTATGTTTTTGTTGCGCTTGCTTTTTTATATCCTTTTGATCATGTGTTGTTAACACTAATGGTGTTTCATTTAGTATACCACATTGATGAGTACCCACACTTAAAACCTTACTATGTTGACTTTTTTGCTACCACTTTTCTACCATTTTTCTACCACTAGCACTTTTTTGCTACCACTTTTCCACCACTTTTCTACCACTTCTCTACCATTTTTCTACCTCTAACACTTTTTGCTACCACTTTTCTACCACTTTTCTACCATTTTCTACCATTTTTCTACCAGTTTTCTACCATTTTTCTACCACTTTGCTATCACTTTTCTATCCCTTTGCTCTCACTTTTGCTCGCGACATAGGTGTGCTCGTGTGTGGAAACGTTAGTAAATACGTCAGCGAAAACATGAACTCACTTGTCAAATCGTGAGAACGTCACATCCTGTTACAGAAAAAAAAAGAGACGGGGTAACGAAATTATAATGATAGGACTGAAAGACTCGGCGAGGCTGTCTGTCGCTCGCCGAGACAGACTGGATTTGATTCCCGGTCAATGAATGTGAGATTTTCGAAGTGAAATGCCATGTTCTGTGGTTCGGATTCCATGTAAAAAGGGGGCCATGGGGCTCATGATCGCGAGATTAACGGTCACGTTAAACTACAAGTTTCCTTTTTGTTGTTGATTAATTAATTTAGGGGCTTTGCGACATCGTAGTCATGTAGTCCGGTGCACTAGGACGTGTGTAGAATTTGTCTGATAACCAGTGTTACTGTAATGGCTGTATTAGTGTATGTATTAGTAATGCAGATAGGGTTTGGGGAGGAGGTGGCCATGGCCTTATTACAAACATAGTGGTAAGCATTATGCTGTGATAAACAGGGCTGAACAATGGCTGATTGGATATTCTTTGCAAACTTTCAAATCATGTAATTCATGTCAGACATGTTGGATTTTTTTGTTCATGTGTGAAACTATCAAGTACCAATACCTAGTTGGTTACACAACTGTGGATCAAGCATGCAAAGAACATGACCTTTCTTATCGCCATAGTCATCCTGGTTTAAGACATGTGGCGGGTCAAATGTCGTTGGAAAAAGCTAAACAACGTTTAGCATCCTGTGATGCCTCAAAGGGAGAGAGGTTGGCAGCCTTGATTGTGATGTGTGTTATGAAAGGAAAGTTAATGATATGTGGACATAAACATTGATAAAAAGAATGAGGAATTGATATTTCTTTGTGTTCTATTTTTTTACAAAGTGCTATTGGCTATAAAATAAAAACCAGGTTTCCCAGAGCATGATGTTTTTTCTCATTTTAATAAATAGTGATAGGTATAACCTAACTCAACCTTGCCACGTGACATGTTCTACAAGTTTAGACTTGCTTTAAGACTGGCTATGACATCACACATAGCTCACCTAACCTAATGTAACATATCATAACCCAACCTAACCCCATGTGTTGGCTTATGTATTGGCTTTTGTTTCGGCTTATGTATTGGCTTTTGTGTTGGCTTATATATCGGCTTTTGTATTGGCTTATTTGACAAGTTATTTTTGTCAATGTATTTAGTGAACTTTTGTTATTGGTCTTGGAAAGTATCTCAAAGACTGGGAATATTTAAAGAATTAACCTCAACTATTCTAATATAACCTAACTCAACCTTGTCACTTGACATGTTCTACAAGTTTAGACTTGCTTTAAGACTGGCTATGACGTCACACAGAGCTCACCTAACCTAAAGTAACATACCAGAACCTATCCTACCCCATGTGTTGGCTTTTGTATTGGCTTATGTATTGGCTTTGTGTATTGGCTTTTGTGTTGTCTTTTGTTTTGGCTTATGTATTGGCTTTTGTGTTGGCTTATATATCGGCTATTGTATTGGCTTATTTGACAAGTTATTTTTGTCATTAGTGAATTTTTGTTATTGGTCTTGGAAAGTATCTCAAAGACTGGGAATATTTAAAAACTTAACCTCAACTCATCTAATATAACCTAACTCAACCTTGTCACGTGACATGATCTACAAGTTTAGACATGCTTTAAGACTGGCTATGACGTCACACATAGCTCACCTAACCTAAAGTATAATATCAGAACCTAACCTAACCCCATGTGTTGGCTTTGTATTGGCTTATGTATTGGCTTTTGTATTGGCTTTTGTGTTGGCATTTGTATTGGCTTATGTTTTGGCTTTTGTGTTGGCTTATATATCGGCTTTTGTATTGGCTTATCCGTTTACTTAGACTCGGCGGTCATTCTCGCAATTGTTTTTTCAATCATCATGGTCATGCTTTCAGCAAGCATAAACAAACCACTCGCATAAGCCTCTACGATTCATGATTCGTGAAATATCAATGAATGCATTGTCAAGCATGGTCACCGCATAAGCCTCTACAATCCATGATTTATCAAACAGCGCATTCCTACACGGTCGTGTATTCTTTGGAATACACGGTAAGACTGAGTAAGCTTTTGCTTCTCTTTTCTTTAGTTCATCCCCTCCCTTTTTCGCAAACACCAATAGTGATCTCCTGGTTTCTCTTTGTTGGTATATTTTCTTATTCCACCTGTGAGTCTGTTCTAGATATATATCTCCCATGACTCACCTAGCGTCATCTAGCAGCGAATCTCTGAAGTTCCTCAATCTTCCCTGTATAAGAGGACTTCCTTACCAATCTGGCCACCAGATCTCGTCGCTATCGCCAGCTATCATCTCCGTGATCAAGAGGACTTCGTCTACTTTTCCACCCACCCGCCTTCGCTAGTGACGCCTGCTATCAACTCTTTGAAGACCATTTCATCAAGAATATTTATTTCTGGTATGTTGGTTATTCTTATGTGTATTCCTTTTATCTCCTACCCCCACCCTTTTCCCTTCCCTGGTCCCTCCGCGCTTCGTTGATCTGGTCTCACTTGTTCGTCTGAAGTCAAACTAGTCAGTCGGAGCTTAACTAAAGCTCGTCTCCTCACCTCGAGAGACAAATTTTCAAATCTTCGCCATTTTGTGAATTCCTGACTAACGGTCACCAAGGAATCGACGTTCATCAGAAATGAGCTAAGTACTATTTCTACGTTCTTCAAATTATTTTAATTGAATTTAAATAGCTACATGATGTTTAATGATCATTTTATAGGCAGTGTGAGATTTCTAATTGTGGGGCAATAATCATCCTTCGTGGGATTTTCTTTGTTGGGCTTTTGTCTATCTAAGCCAATCTTAACGTGAAGCAGCATTTCTTATGCTTATTAAATGAGAGATTTTTTCACAACGTGGGACACCATTGAATTACCCACTGTCGATAGAATACTTAGCTCGTTCCACCGCTGGACTAACTTTGCCCTATTCTTCAGTCATGATTGTTCTGGAATTTTCCATGCCGAACAATTCTTCTACAAGTTAAACCTTCTAGTACTTTCCACTCACATATGGGAATACTTTTTTAAACTAAGGAATCTTCCTTATGAACTATTAATCAATATCTAATTTTTCTTCCACCGTTGAGATTTTTCTGGTGCATTCAAATATAACCTAAAAATTTTTCAAGCAATAGAATCTCGCAAATCTAGTGTAACTAGTTATTTTCCACCATCGCAATAACTTTCTTTGCCATAAACTGTTTGTGCTACTACAGTGAATTTTCAACTATTTCAACAGACTATAGTGAAAACAGTGCCTGTTCAACTTTTTCATCCGCGCCGCGCTCGTCCGAGTACAATAAATACGGCCATGAACACTCTTCCACAATCCCATTTGATCTTTCCTAAACCCTTTACTAACAAAATAAAATAATAAAATTGTTACTTTATGTCTTTTTTCAATGAGGTGTCACTCTCAATAACTGCCCTCCCTTACTTGTTCCAGGTACAACGAATTAATGTCTGTTAAACTTCGTGTCTAGTACACGCCTTAAAGTATATTGTTTCTCCCTTCTAATGAGGGAATCCAATTCTTTCTACTCAAAAGTGAGTTATCTCTAGGTTTCACGAAAGGGAAATTTGCCCTATTTTTCTCGTGATCTCTACTTAAACATAGGAGTTCTAGAAACTTCCTTTCAATTTTCTCTTCAGGTTTCACAAATAAGTTACCTGCCCTATTTGTATAATCTCTAAACGTAGTTCTGTATTAATACAAGAAGTTATAGAAACTTCTATTTCATTTCTTCCTGTTTTTTTGTTGTTACTTTCGAAGTTGTTATTTGTTCATATTTCTAAGATACTTATCTAGAAATCCTTAAAGTACACACATTGTACTTGATTTATTGTTTAACTTTAATTACGTCAATTATCTTAGCACCATTTCAAAAGCTTACGAAGATAAAAGGTTTAAAACCAAAAAATTATCAATTGCCTGGCGCAAGATTTAAATAATTTCGGAGGTCTGCGACCCCAATTGTTTGTAAACTCAAATTATATATGTCTTAAATTCTTACACCTTTTTGCATTGTTAAATAAATTTGAATTTTTCCTTTTGCTTTATCATTTCTCTGAAATAACGGTTAGCCAAGATCCTGTCTTCCCTGTCTCTTCCTAGGTTTATGCCCTCTTTAATAAAAATAAATCCATTGATAAGGTTTGCACTACTTGTTGCATTTGAGCAAGAATTCTTAGTTATTAACTTATTAAAGTCTCTCTTAGCTTTGATAGCTAATTCTAACTGGCAAGTAAGGCAAGCATAGCTCGCTACGCCAGCTTCCTGCTTGTTGAGATTCTCTCTACAACTTATGGTTGGTTTTCAAAATTTAAGTTTTTTCTCATTGTCTAAACTTTTAGTCGGCTCCTTGCTGGGTAAAATCTTGAAACATTCCTAAATGCAACTATTGGTTCTCTTACCAAAATTATTCTCAAGGTTATAATTGCTTCATCCCTATCCTTCTTGGAAACATTCTGTCACTTTTTAGAAATTCTACAATTTCAAGAACCAAAACATCAAGGCTTATTCAAATTATTTGCATTCTTCAGAATATTTGTTCAAAACAAACTCCTTTAAGAAGGTACATAGGAAACTTATCATTTCTTTCTTTGCCAGACCACCACCCTTTCCCATAGTAGCCGAATCTTGGCTTGGAAGGGAAGGTACCTCCTACTCTCGCCTGCAAATAGCCCAAGCTCTAGCTGCCTTTCCCGTTAGCTGTGTTCGTGACCCCACTCACTTTAGTGATCTGACTGGCTTTGCGGTGACACTCTTCTTAAAAATCGTTTGTATTTAGTGTTGGACTTTCTTCCTATTATTCACACTTGTTCCTCTGTTCGAAACCCACTTCCCTTTACTTCTTTATTCATCTTCCCTTGTGGGTAAGTTTAATTCTAAGCAAAAACCTACCCACACGTGCATGATACTTTTTACTGACGCAGCGATTTACAATCATGCACCTGTTGTCAAGTCAAGTCAGGTCAGCACATTGCAATACGCTCAAATAAAATTCATATCCTGTCAGTCTACTCGCTTCAATCAACATGTAACCAAGTTCTGTTTGCCCTTCATCTGATCATAGAATTATCATTTGTCATGTAACCCATCATCGTTTACACGTTAAAGATCCCCTTTGGGAGTAAAATACCGGAAAAACGAACCCTCGCTCTGTCATAAACCGACCCGTAAAAATATCGGAAAACAAACCCTCAGCCTGTCCTAAACCGACCCGTCGAAATATCATCTGATCATAGAATTATCATTTGTCATGTAACCCATCATTGTTTACACGTTAAAGATCCCCTTCGAAAGTAAAATATTGGAAAAACAAACCCTCGCTCTGTCATAAACCGACCCGTCGAAATATTGGAAAAAGAACCCTCGGCCTGTCCTAAACCGACCAGTAACAATATCATCTGATCATAGAATTATCATTTGTCATGTAACCCATCATCGTTTACACGTTAAAGATTCCTTTCGGGAGTAAAATATCGGAAAAACAAACCCTCGCTCTGTCATAAACCCACCCGTCGAAATATTGGAAAACAATCCCACGGCCTGTCCTAAACCGACCCTTCAAAATATCGATTGTTCTATTAAGCACGGTCATTATAACCGGTAATAGTCTTGCTAAAACACACGCCCAGCGGTATCCTCTCTCTCTCTCTCTCTCTCTCTATCTATCTATCTACAACCACTCATCATGAACATTTAGCCAGCCATATCGGTCATGATTGAGAAATTCAAGAAATAGAAGAAGAACTTTGAAATGTCAAAATTATTGTTTAAGCCCTCTCCCATTAAAATGGGCATTGCTCATGAGTAGTTGGCTTTTTGTGTTGGTTTTTGTATTGGCTTTTGTGTTAGCCAGGAAAGTGCGACAGGCTTTAACAGACAGCACTGTTTCAAATCCTCACCGCTAAATGAAGGATTCATTCAACTAAAAGCTGGCTGTGGATTTTCATTTATCGATCCTGTCTTTACCAAGCATGAGTTGAATCATTACATACAGCTCTACGATCCATGATTTTTGAAACAGCAATGAATGCATTTTGCAAGCATGAAACGCCATGCCCGACCACCGGTTTCGTTCATTCATAGCTTACGGGTTAGCGTGCTAGGCTTTTACGATTTTAATAATACATCACTGTTATGATAAGGGATTTATCATTTTTCAATCACGCCTTTACCAAGCATGAGTTGAACCATTGCATACATCTCTGCAATCCATGGTTCATGAAATATCGATTCATGCATTTGCAAGCATGGTCACCTTGGCCAGCGAATCATCTAATAATCCTCTGCGAACCATGGTTCATGAAATAGCAATGAATGCATTGGCAAGCATGGCTACCGTTGTCCGCCACATCGAAAAACGAACCGTCGTATTACGACCCGCCGTTCCATCGAAATAGCCATGGATTTTTCAAAGGGGGCATGGCCACAGTGGCCGGATAAGATTTTTTATTTTTATTGTTTTCCAACTGCTTTTTAAGAAAAGTGACGTTAGGCCCTTTGTCAAAATTTCAAAAATACATTCAAAAAGGGAGCGTCATTCCAAGTCCAACTACCCCTCATACAAGTCCCTAGCCTTATTGGTTCATGAGATATGAAAAGCGCATGGAGTATTAGTTTTCGATCTTTTGGTTAAATTCTTAAAATAAAACACTCATCCAAAAATCTTTATTCAAAAAGCCCACCCTCTTACAAAATCACCAAGCGCGCATGCTTAAAAAAATGCTAATTCATTATGGCGTCGACTCGTTGGCAAAAATTTTGAAAAATATAACGAGTGGTCCATAGGAAAGAGGACGTTAGCCAGAGTCCTATGACACCTCATTTGTGAAAATCCGACCGTGGATTTGCGAGCTATTAATTATTTAACATTCGCTTGGCCACCATGTTTGTTTTTTGGGCACAGCCACGCAATATGTCTTAGGACTCCCATCACTCCTCATCTATAAATCATTATTCAAAAAGCCCGTCCTCTTAAAAAAAACAAGTGTGAATGCGTAAAAACAAAACAAAAAAGTTAATTCCTACCAGCTTCGACCCGTTTGCATGTCGTTCACCAGGAACAATGTTTAATTTCATATTAGCATTAACCAGCATTCATGTCGCACACGGAAAGCGAGTTTTACTAAGAAAATAATATTTCCCCCCCTAGTAGGGGTAGGTTTTATTTTGGGGTTGAAATATCTTGTCCATATGAAAGCAGGCGTCACCCCGAGTCCAACGACATGTCACATGTTCAAATCGGACCATAGGTTTGCGAGAAATCCACTAATTTAGCATCGACGATCCGCGACGCCAGGCGCCGAGTGGCTTAGGATCCCCACTGCTCCCCTACTTACGGTATTCAAGAATAGTGAGTGACCGACTGTATCTGGACACGGGTCTACCTAATTAGTGAATGAATAACTGAATAAGGGATGTTAGTTTTAATGTAAATCTTTATTTATCAAGTGAGAAATACAATACAAAATACAAATCATCTTTTGAGATGCTTGTCACATGTCACGCGAACACGCACAGACTCGTCTTTTGTTCTCTTCTTTATTGTACATGTCTATTTCACCAGGTGGAGCTACTGTGTTATTTTTCTTTCAAATATTAACACTTCCTCCAAATAAAAATCAAATACAAATAAAAAAATAAACAAGATGAACTATTGAACACTTTTCAGCCTTTAAGATGTCATCTTCTGCACGCCAATCCTCTCACGCAGCATCTCGAATCTGACCCTCTCCAGAGGTTTAGTTAGAAGATCAGCTAATTGATTGGTCCCGTCGATGTGCTCCAGCTCAAGGTCTCCGTCCAAAAATCTTTCCATCACATAGAAATGACGTACCTCAATATGTTTGGATTTTCGATGGTACTCCGGATTATAGCCAATTTAACTGCACCAGCATTGTCGATGTAAAGCGTAGGAGGTTTTTCAGCAGTTCCCAGTAATTCAGAAAACAGTCTTTTCAGCCAAATCAACTCCTTTGCTCTTTCACTTGCAGACACAATTTCAGCTTCAGTTGTCGATGTTGACACAGACTTCTGTAACTGACTTCTCCACGATACAGCTCCATGATTGTAGGTCGAAATGACACCCGTCGTTGAACGTCTCGTCCTCTTGTCACCGGCGTAGTCAGCATCACTGTAGACCTACAAAACGTCCTCTTTCCTATAGACGATTCCATGGTTCACTGTGCTCTTTAAATATCGAAATATCCGTTTCATTTGACTCCAGTCTTGAACTGTAGGATTCTCCATGGTTCGAGCAGCTTTGTTGACCGCGAATGCGATATCTGGACGAGTAGCTGTAGTCAGGTACATCAAGGATCCCACCGCCTCACGATAAGAAATCCTGGCCGAAACCTTTTCTCCGTCTTCACTTTCTTCGCGTCCAACTGGGGTAGACACTCCATTTGACTCGGCCATACCAAAATTTTCTAGGATTTTCCTCGTGTAATCCTCTTGACTAATTGCAATTGATCCATCATGGTTATGTTGTATCTTCATGCCTAGGAAATTGTTGAGAGATCCTCTGGTCGTGTGAAATTCCTGCTGAAGTTTTTCCATGAACTGCTCGATGTCTTCTTCGTTGACAATTACCAGACCATCATCCACAAAGATTACAACAGCCAACCACTTTCCATTTTTGTTGCTGTAAAAGAGACAACGATCAGCTTTGATGTTTTTGAATCCAGCTTTCTCCATGAATTTCTTGAAACGCTTGTTCCAGCAGCTTGGAGCCTGTTTTAAACCATATAATCTTCTCTTTAGATGAAACACACGGCCAGTACCGTCCTGATGACCTTCTGGCTGTTCCATGAACACATCTTCTTCAAGCTCGCCGTTCAAGAAGGCCGTCTTGACATCAAATTGACCAAGTTTCATCTCCTTTTCAACAGCTACTGCCAACAGAGCTCGAATGGTATCATACCGTGCAACAGGGCTGAATGTTTCTTCATAATCGATTCCTTGCTGTTGCACATAGCCTTTGGCTACCAATCGTGCCTTGAAGCGAACTTCTCCACTGTCCGTTGTCTTCTGTCGAAGAACCCACCGATTTTTCAGGACCCGTGCACCATTTGGACGCTCAACCAATTTCCAAGTATCATTTTCCTTTAAGGACCCCAATTCTTCATTACTTGCTTTCAGTCACTGATTTTTATAACTAGACTGCAGCGCTTCAGAGTATGAGTCAGGATTCTTTTCAGCGATAGATGTTCCAGCCATGTACATGTAATTTCCACTGATCATCCACGATGGCTTCTTACTTTCACGTTTGCTATTCCTTCTTTCTTCAGTGTCTCCTTCTTCCTCATGTTCGCTTCCTCCGGAACTGGATGCCGAAGAAACATCTTCAATTTCGCTTAAGTTCTCACCTGACTCTAACCTCCTCTGTAGGCCTACATCAGACGATGAATTAGACTGATTCCTCTCCACACGTTCTTCAAGCGTGACTTCAACCTTTCCGGCGTTGGCGCGCAGATTGCAGACAACTTCAGGTTTGAATTTCACATCATGGCTTAGAACAACCTTTCCCTGAGTTGGAATCCAGACTCTAAATCCATCCCTGTCGTTCACGTACCCAACCAGATGTCCAAAAACAGCTTTGTCGTCGAACTTTGATCGAAAATTCTTGTCGATATGCACGTAGCATTCTGTTCCGAAGATCTTCAGATGACTAAGACTTCCCACTGGTCGTCCATACCACAATTCATAGGGAGATTTGTTTTCAATGGATGACTTCCCAGTGCGATTCAGGAGGTACACCGCAGTGTTGCAGGCTTCAGCCCAAAGTTGTTTCGTTAACTTGCTGGGATTCAGCATAGATTTTGCGCACTCAACAATCGTCCGATTTTCACGTTCCGCAACTCCGTTTTGTTGTGGTGTGTACGGCGTAGTAATGCTGTGTTCTATGCCTCTGCTTGCGAGTGGTTCAGAAACCTTCTTGTTATCAAATTCTTTTCCTCCATCACACCTGAACAGCTTCACGACGTGTCCATTTGTTTTGGCTTCATTCAGGAACTGTTCCAGAACCGTGTACACTTCACTTTTGTGCTTTAAAAAGAAAACTCGCCGAAACTTGCTGAAATCTACCTTGAAACATACATAGTAGCGTGCCTTTCCAAGAGATTCAGTAGACATTGGTCCATTCACATCGGCGTGGATTTGTTCACCGTGGCTGTTGGTCGATTCATTCGTGTCTTGAATGACAGTCGATGCATTTTTCCCAGTGCACATCCATCGCAGAAATCCTCTTTACACAAGTCTACATTGATGTTCATCTGCTTCAGTACATTCTTGACATGCGCTTTGTGTTGATGACCAAATCGTTCATGGTAGATCTGCAGTTTGTCCGACGATGTAGCTAAATTCACTTGAATGGGTTGCGCCGGTTTTACGACTTGCATGTCAAGTACATACAGACCATGACTCACACGTCCAGCCATCATCACCTTTCCAGTAACCTTGTCTTCAATTCTAACAGTTAGGTCGTCAAGTCTTGCACAAAAACCTTTCCTTGCAGCAGCTTTCACAGAAAACAGATGAGCCATTGCATCGGGAACATACAAAACTTCAGTCATCTCAGCACTCAACCAAGCGTTGTTCAGCCGCACTTGAATGTTTACAGTTCCTTTGCCGTGAGCTAGCATGCTCACACCTCGATTTCCTAGCAAAATCTTCTCTGGAGCAGCAAACTTGACGTATGTTGTAAAATACTGTTTTTTCGCGGTGATGTGATTTGTGGCGCCACTGTCGCAGTACCACTCGTCGGCTAGAACAAAGTCGCCGTCTAACGCACTCATAGCATGTGTCAGAAACGAAGCATTGCTCTCCTTATTTTTGTTTCTAGTGTCACCCTCTTTCTTCTTCACTGGACATTCACTTGCCCAATGGCCCAATTCCTTACATTTGAAACATGGAAACTTCTGCTTTACTCGTTGAACATTTTTCTTCGACTTGTCATCAGCGCTGCCTTTGCCACTGCCATACTGGGAATGCTTCTTGGGAGCACTACGTACCACAAACGCAGTCGATTCCACCTTTCCTTGGTCACGCAGTTCAATCGTGCACAATTTTTCAATCAACAAGCTCACAGTTTGATTTTCCGTCGGAATCGTGTCCCACACATCCTTGAAATTATCATATTCTTTTCCCAGCGTGGATAAAATCCGACCGTTCAAAATCCTTTCAGATAACGTGTTTTCGTTGTGCTTTTGGAGTTCGTCGTTCAGATCCTGATAAAGCTTCTGTAACTTCGCGACATGGGTGCTGATGTCCTCTTTGTCGTCACGTGTCACTCGGAAGTATGACTCGATCAACATGTTCAGTCGCTGCGTATTGCTTCGTTCGAACCGTGCGTTCAATTTTGTCCAAATTTCACTGGCATTGTTGCACGTCAACATGAGCTCGGCAACAGATTTTCCTAGCGCACCTGCTAGCAAACTGGCCGCTTTCGCGTCTTCTTTCAACCACTGCTTATATGCCACTTTTTGTTGCGCAGTTGCATCTGCCGGCAACACAGGACACTTTTTCGAACCATCAACAATATTTTCCAGTTCATACGACCGCAAAACCATCAACACATGCCATTTCCACTTTGCCCAGTTTTCAGGCCTTCAAGTTTATCCACTTGAACTTTGTAGTCACTGCCGGTTGCCATTTGGAGGTTATCTCTACTCACAAAAAAGAAAAAGAAAAAATACAGCTCGTGTTCCACAGGCGCTCAGCTTAGGATAAACTCACGAGATAATACCATTTACATGTGGCCTGGGTCCATAACCTGTTAGTTTTAATGTAAATCATTATTTATCAAGTGAGAAATACAATACAAAATACAAATCATCTTTTGAGATGCCTGTCACATGTCACGCGATCACGCACAGACTTTGCACTGACTCGTATTTTGTTCTCTTCTTTATTTACATGTCTATTTCACCAGGTGGCGCTACTGTGCTATTTTTCTTTCAAATATTAACAAGGGAGTGAAAGGGTGAGTGTCCTCTATAAGGGCGCAAACACGAAGAAAGACAGCTAATTGTTTCCATTTGCTTATTGTGTGGTGTAACGTTCTAGACCTGCAATAAAGCTATATTTTAAAGGACCACTTGTGCTGTGCTTTTATCCACTGTAATCCAATTAACGAACGTGCTACTAGGGGTAACACGTTGCATTATTTATTAGAAGAAGAAAATTACAAAAATAAAAGAACGAAATGAATACGGGAAATAAATGACCGAAAAGAAATGCCCTCTATCCTCGAAGGGCATATTATGACCTCGCTGTTCATCCCCTTAAAATAAGAATCAATATTCGCGTAATGAGTATTGAGGTGCTTGGAAACCACTAGAGCCTTGAAAGGCAGATAAAAAGGGAAAGAGGAGAGGGTCCACCCCAAAGTCACTGCAGAAAGAGGAAAATGGATCCAGCTCTGGAACTCCTCATGGTCGCCAACTCCTGAGCTCAAAAGCTGGGCCCTTGAAAGTGTATTCCTATCCAGGGTACACCATGTGTGGTGGAACAACACACATCCTGCCTCTTTTAGGGCCTTGTGTAGAAGACATGAGATGGCATGATACTAAAAGAATAGGGCTGACCACTCGAAGAATGAGGGGATCAGGATAGATTATAACGAAAGTTTGATTCTTTTCAGTCGGTCAACACGCGTTGACCGATTATAAAGCATCAAACTTTCGTTTACTAAGGCAACGCTGAAAATGGCTTCAAACACCGTAAAGGATAGATGATATAAGCGCCAGTTAAGGCAGGAAAATGAATGACTCTATATTTCAGATGCCTTAATACCGTGGGGGTTGGAAGAGAACAAGAGTTGACTAAGGGAGGTCAACAGGTCGACAGGCAAATAACAGAGAGGAGCTCGGCTTAAGTAAGTGGAAATAATAACGGACTCGGCTAGGATCCAGTCGTCTCCAACACAAGTCCCACTAGGTGTGAGCCCTGGTGTAACGTGTCCAGAAATATATGACTCGGACTGTTTATGTGAGAACTGGTGCAATTGCGATGAGCTGTTGGAAGGAGACGTGCTTGTAGCATTCCTGAGAAATTGCATAGATGTACTTATACTGTCACGATAGAGAAAGTATCATAGTGGTGATACGCAGAACTATATATATAGAACCAAGATGGCGGCTATGACTGAGGAATCTGATTTAGTGGTGAAACGCAGAACTACAGAAGCTTTTCTAATAGTTAATTAATATAATAAGATGCGCTCGAAAGAGCATTACTTAACCTACATAGTACACGGAAATATCATTCTAAATACAATTTGATCATACACTGTAGTCTCTGATGGATTTAGTTCTTTTTACATACTTAGTTATGTGATAACGGTCACACCTCTTGTTACACAACGAACACACACAATCATCACTTGGCTGGTGAAAACCTTCAGTTAAGCAAATCTTATTATGAAACCATGAGTTGCAAGTCTCTTACCACATGGCTTAGATTCTGTCCTGCCTCAGTCCATTGTCGATCCATCATCGCACTAGTGCTATAAAAATCAGAATCGAAGTAATTTCTCTTCCTCCGCCGCAGTTCGAGAAGCGCTTGGTAAGGGCCGGTAGATTGCAGCATGAATTGCTGTCTCAGGTCTTCTAAGAAGAAGCTTTCCCTTGCTAATTCGTAGACAATCCTTGAGGGTGCATAAATCCCAACTCCCAAAGCACTCTTCAGATATCGTGCTTTAACACTGTCTAATCGTTTGAAATCGCTACTCGAAAGCTTCTCCCATATTAATTTTATTCCATATGAGGCTATTGGAGTTATTACTACTCTGAATAATGGCATTTCAGTGGACAAAGAAAGTTTTCGGATATTTTTAATTCGATGAATGTCTTTCGTAGCTGCTGATGCCCTCTCCTGAGTGTGTATCCTGTAGGAAGACAATGTCGTTTGTAGATAATATACTCCTAAATACCGGAAATTATTCACTAATGTTAGTATATCTCCTTCCAGAGTTAGATGATCATCTTACGCCAGTTTGCCTCCTTTTCTAAAAGTCATGTGCACTGTTGTTTCTTTGTTGATCACTAAACTGTTTTCGTCAGCCCATAATTCAAGTTTCTGAAGGACGGCACGCAGGTAACTTATGCATTGTGATCAGGGGAGGATCTAGGATTGGGTAAAGCGGGGGGGGGGGGGGGGCTAATACCTTGTACTTTTGGGGGGAATTCCTGGGGGGTATGGAACACCCCCCATCAGAAGGGGGTCATGGGGTTCTCCCCCGGGATTTTTTTTTTTAATCTAGGTGTTAAATGGTGGGTTTTTAGACTCTCTAGGACCCTCTCACTCTCATTCCAATATATAAAAATTATCAGGTACCAGGGTGATGCAAATAAAGCTTTATGAAAAAAAAAACCTTTGTGTATTACAAATATACAAACTAAATCTTAGATAGTACCGGTAGCTACATCATGATTCTTTAATCTTCTTCACTCCAGTTGGCCATTGCCATTCTGCTTTGCTTTTTAATTGAAATCTGTTGATAATTTCATCCACGTTGATTTTTCTGTCCTTGTGGATGTTTGCTAAAGCCAATCCATTTAGCCTAGGCTCTGCCATTGTGGTTCTTAAGTAGGATTTAAGCTTCCTTAGGGTCGAGAAGCTTCGTTCTGCAGTACTTGTTGTAACTGGTACTGTCCCAAATATTTGCAGTAACACTGAAATATTAGGATAGAACATCTTGTCACATTCTTTTAAAGCCTCTTTAGCTGTCTGAGGCATCTTTGTCTCATTATTCCATTTTGTGTTCCATAGGTGTATCTCAGCTTTAAGCTGGAGCAAAGAACCTGATAAAAACTGTTCATACTTCTCAGCAGCTTTTAGAAACTCACTCTGGCTGTACATTGATTTCATTGCAGGTATCAGAACTTCAAGTGGTAAAATTCCATCAAAGTCACTATTAAATCTTGATTCAAGTTCTGATATGAAGTGGTCTATGAAAGGCAAAAAGTTACTCGTCTATGATATTCCTCAGGATTAATGGCAGGAGTATTGGCCCTTGCTGTTTGTTTACTACAATTCCTTGGAATAACTATCTCACATCCAATATCTTCAGCAATTTTTGTAGAGTCTTCAAAAATGCTGCCAAATTCTAGTTCAGCTTCTCTTCTGAGGTTTCGAAAAACTTCCAGAACGTCTCTAATGTTTCTCATTGATGATGACAAGTCTTGGTTAGGGGATTGCAAACTTTCACTAAGGTTATGCGTTATTGATAGGCAGTATGCTGTTGCTTCCAGTGCTACAATAAAACCCTCCTTCTTCATTGCACCGCTATACATACATGCTTTTGTTGAAGCATCAGAGCCGTATTCAGCACTAGTTGCCATGTCATCTAAAAGTGTCACGATAGGCAGGTACAACTCTTTAAAAAGGTTAGGAGTGTTGCTTCGAAAGCCTACCCGGCATTTCAGATTCTTTTTACCATACTTAAACAGGTTTAAGTGCAAGAGATTGTATTATAGCATCTTAGAGCATAAATACAATAGAGGGGGCATTGCCACACTGCGCCTGTACTGTGACGTGAAACCAACATCTCGATCAGCTGACTGAAGGGTAATGGCTCAAGACCGACTACAATTGGCTAATGGCGAATGCTAAGCAACGTCAAGGAATACAAAAGGAGCTCCATATTGGATAATCCTAATATCACTATCCGCAGTTCCCTTCAGTCAGCTGATCGAGATGTTGGTTTCAACAATGTGACGTCATCAGCCATCTATTGAATTTATGGTCTAAGTATAGCATACATGCTTCCATCATGGATTACAGAGAATAATACTCTTCCAAAGAATACATACAAAGAGCATTAACAAAAAGAACAAACGATATCCAACATACTCCCACCTTCGTGGCAAGACTAAATTCTCACGACTCGAACTAAAACAACAATTCAGAACACAGTACATGAATAACAATATGTTGTAATTCTTATGCTCCGAGCAGGGATGAATGATCAAGTCATTTTCAATATGTATGACATCCTTTTATTTATCAAAAATTAAACAGCAAGTATCATCAAAAGGTGCCTGGCAAACAAAGAAATAATACAATAATGGTTTACACTCTCAGTTACAAACTTCTTCTATTATTATGAACATTTTGTAAACTTAAGGTGTGCTTCCGTACAACATATAACCTCATTCAAATACAAGTTGAAAAATACATATTAGATAAGTCGACAATAACATACCTTTTGACTCTACAGCATAACACATGTTTATGAGTTATCAAAAACTTCCCTACATTCAATATAGATACAATTTTGATGGCTGATGGCTTCAGATTTCACAGGCAATATCTTACACATACATTCCGTCATTAGATGAACATCTTCTTCTGGTTTAAAACAATTGCCAACTTATAAAAGTAAAATACATTTTTGACCACATTGTTGCCAACTTAAATTTACAGTAGAGGTTATAGTCAGTTGTAAACATAATTAAATTTCAACATCCTCCTTAATTATTTTACAACGAAGCGACTCAAACAATTTTCTATTGAGGGGTTTGGTCAGGATATCAGCAAGTTGCTTGGAGCTCTCGACATGTTTAGATTTGCCCACGTGTTCCTGGATGAATTTGTATGGAATCTCTATATGTTTCTTTCCTTTTGTAGTCTTCCCCTCGTGTGCATTGTGCAGCATGTGGATTGCTGACTGGTTGTCAACAAACAGCGTGACTGGTTTGTCTGACTTCAAAATTTCGAGTTCCAGTCCAATCCTCTTGATCCAGCTGATGTCATCTATCGATGAGACAGCTGCTCGGTATTCTGCTTCTGCTGTTGACGTAGCAACGAGTCGCTGATTCTGTGTGTACCAAATGATTGGTACTCCTCTCAACAGTAGAACACCACTTGTTGAGCGCCCTGTTACGGTGTCCCCACCGTAGTCTGAATCTGTATATGCCACAAGTTTGTCGTCTCCATTGAAGAAAATTCCATAGTCTGGAGTTCCCTTCAAATACTGAAATACCTTCTTCACTATTTTCCAGTTGCTCTGCATGGCGTTGCCGTTGAAGCGGCTCAAGTATTTCACTGCGTAGCAGATATCCGGTCGGGATATTGTGGCCAGGTAGAGTAGACTTCCCACTGCTTCTCGATATGGAGTTGTAGGTGGCGCTGGTCTGTCGTTGATTCGATCTTCTTCGTTTGCCACCATTCCTTTCTCCATGGGTGTTGAACTTGGGTTGCAAGTGTCGAACCGAAAACGATTGATGATCTTTCTGGTGTATCCAGGCTGGTTCACAAAAATTCCTTCATTCTCTATTCTGACTTCCATGCCTAGGTACGTGAATTGCTTCTGAACTGATCGTTGGTAAGTGATTTCAAAACCGATTTATGACATCCAAGACTT
Source organism: Meconema thalassinum (assembly GCA_946902985.2). Classification (NCBI taxonomy): domain Eukaryota; kingdom Metazoa; phylum Arthropoda; class Insecta; order Orthoptera; family Tettigoniidae; genus Meconema; species Meconema thalassinum. The sequence goes on from OX336390.1 coordinate 937,063,857, forward strand.
CAAAGATTTCTTTTTCATTATATCCATCGATGAGCCCTTCGTCGACGAAAAGAGCCATCATCAAAGTTCTCTTCTCGTTATAGTAAATGCAGGGGTCATCGTCAGTGTTCACTAGTCCAAGTTTCTTCTCAAGAAAATCTGACATTTTCTCATTCCACTTTCTTGGTGCTTGCTTTAGTCCATATATGCTTTTCATTAGTTTGCAGACTCTGCCAGTACCATCTTCAAATCCTTCAGGTTGATACATGTACAAGTTCTCCTCCAAGTCTCCGTGCAAGAAGGTTGTCTTCACATCAAAGGGAACAAGTTTCATCTTCTCAGTAGCGGCATGACTGAGAATCAGTCTAATTGAAGCATGGTTTGCTACTGGACTAAATGTTTCTGAATAGTCAACTCCTTCTTCCTGCTCTAAGCCACGTGCTACCAGTCGTGCTTTCATTCTCCCATCAGGCTTCTCTCGTAACACCCAGCTGCAGGTCAGGGGTCGAACTGCTTCCGGACATTTCACTAATTTCCAAGTTTCCATTCAAATTCTTCTGTCATGGCTTTCAGCCACTTGGCATCTTTCAATGGAAATAGAGATATCCTGGATTTCTCCTATCATGGCTAAGTTGGCACTCTTTCCTCCCCGGAGGTAGCCCATGACATAGTCTGATAGTTTGGCAGGTAGCTGAATATTTTGACGATTGCGTAGTCCTGGTCTTCTTGGTTGTTCTTCTTCTTCTCTGGCTTCATCTCATTCTTCGTTTCTGTCTTGTCTCAGGTCTACGCTGTCTTCATACTCATCTTCTTCAATCAACTCGTTCTCGTTCATGGCCATTTCAACATCTGTCAGGTTTCGCTCATCTTTTTCTCCTTCATTAAACACGACGTTGTCTGAACTTACAACATCACTTTCTTCAGGCAGATAGCCTCTGTAGGATGGAGAGTCAATGTCGTATCCAACAAATATACCTTTCCTAGACTTCTTGTCAAGCTTGCTTCTCTTGTGGTTGGGAGTCAAAAAGTAGCAGTCGCATCCGAAGGTTTTCAGTTTGTTCATGTTGACCTGTCGTCCAAACCATAGGTTGGCTGGACTCTTTCCTTTCACTGAACTTGTGCCAGTCTGGTTGATCGTGAACACAGAATAGTTCACTGCTTCTGCCCACAAATTGTCCTTCAGGTTTCGTGCATGAATTGCTGTCCTTGCTGACTCTACAATTGTTCTCATTTCAAGTTCCACTCTTCCGTTCTGTTCTGGGGTGTAAGCTGTTGAAAAAGTGTGAAAGACACCTAGCTCCTCCAGCAGCTTATGTGTGTTGGCATTCTTGATCTCGGTTCCATTATCTGATCTTAGAATTTTCACCTTTCTTACGAATTGGTTTTCCACCAGCTTCATGAAAACATCCAGTTTGGCTGAGGCTTCGTCCTTCGTCTTCAAGAAGTATACTGTTCGGAAATGTGAAAAATCATCCTTGAAAAGCAAGAAATATTTTGCTGCTCCTAGCGATGATATCGCCATCTCTCCAATATCTACATTGACCAGATCCAATGGTTGGGTAGCAACCTTCTCGTTCAGTGGGTGAGATACCCGATGTTGTTTACCGTAGGTGTATACTTCGCAGACTCTCTCGTTCCAATCATCAACATATGGAATGCCATTCCTGTCCAAAGGATCCTTCACATACTTCAGGTTTTGGTGTGTGAGCCTCTCGTGCCAGGTTACGATCGAGGTGGCTACCATACAGGCTTCCGACTTCTCCTGGCGTAGCATCATTCTGTACAGGTCACCTTCTCTGACTGCCATGGCCACAATTTCACGATGATCAGACGTTTCAAATATTGACTTATCTTTGTTTGCAGTTTGGACATAACCTCTGTCGAGTATCTGACTGACAGATATCAAATTGTAGTTGAGCCTAGGCACATAAAGCACATCCTCCGGGATGACCTTGTACCATTCTGTTCCGTTGAACGCCTCAAGTTGAAAGTTGCCGATGCCAACACCCTCTAGTGCAGTCGCATCTCCGATGGCAATAGGAGATGGAGTTTCCAATTCAATCAATTTGACGAACCAGTTCCTGTGCGATGTCATATGTTGTGTAGCTCCACAGTCCTGGTACCACTGATTTCGTGTGTTACATTTCGAATTTAGATTGTTCAGCTCTGCAGTCGACAGTCCCACTGACGCTAGTGCGCGGTATGGGCGATTCGTGCTCTTCTGTTCACTCCGTTCTGACCTTTCATTTCCATTTTTGTTGTCATCCTTCTTAGTACAGTCTCTTGCGAAGTGACCTTTCTGTCCACACACATGGCAAGGGTAGCTTTCTTTACAATAGGCAAGATATTTGGCACAGGGTTTGTTTCGGCAGTGTTTCTTCACATGTCCTTTCTGTCACACTTAAAGCAGCTGACTGGCGCGCTTCCACCTTGTCTCTTGCTATTGTTGTGAGTAGACTGATTTCCAGTTTTCTTCTCCTTTGCGATGAGTGCGTTGACTGCAGTTGCTCCACTTTCCTTTTTACCTTCATTGAGTCGATCCTCTTCCAGCCTCAATCTTTCGATGAGTGTTTCAATAGTATTGCCGGCTCCTGTCACATTGTCCCAGGCTGTTCTGAAATGGTGCAGCTTAGGTGGTAGCATACTCAGCATTCGTGTCATGATCCAACTGTATTTCACCCTGTCGTCATCTGATGACAGGTTTTCGGCTATCTGTTGAATCTCCAAGCAATTCTCAACAGCTGATTTTTGGCTGTCAAAAACATAACCAAAAAATTTCCTTTGCATACCCTCAACAGTAATATCAGACTTTTTACCATAAACATATTCTAGCTTATCTAACATTTGTTTTGCAGTTTGACATTTGACTAGCTTTTTCGCTATATTACTACTGACATTTAAACCTATAAGCGCCTGAGCTTCTACATCTTTCTTTATCCAATTCCGTACAGGATTGGAGAATGTATCTGATGGTTTGACAGTCAAACCAGTTGCAATATCTAAACATTCTTTTGTTCTCATAGCTAAATTGATTTTGAAACGCCAAGAATCATAATTGACATTTTCATGCAAATCTTCTGTCGAAGTTTCTAAATGAACCTTTACTGTATCCATGACTTGACTTAAAAAGCAGAATTAAGTTTCAAAAATATGACAAATTTACAAACGTGTGATTTCACAAGATTCTACTATCTATTTTCAAATAGTTTTATCAATTTACTCTGACTCATGTATAGGCTTCTTTGTCTGCGATGACTGACGTGGACTTTCTCGGCTGACTGGACTGGCCTGACGACTTCTGACTTGGACGATGACGACTGACTCGGCTGACTTTTTCTCGACGTCCAAATTGTATCCCGTAATGCTCGGCGTGTCTGACGTTTGAGCGGTATCTGGGCCGATAACCTGTTGTAATTCTTATGCTACGAGCAGGGATGAATGATCAAGTCATTTTCAATATGTATGACGTCTGTGACAGACAGTTGGCAACAGTTATTTATTTATTTTTTTTGTGAGAAAAGAAGGACAAGGAACAGTGCATTCAAGATGGAGTCTTTTGAGTGTTATTTGTAATGTGTGTGCATTTTCTTGTGAATAAATATCTTTTCATTTTCCCGAATAAGTACGAAGTGACGTTTCTGTTCGTAACATCTGGCGACCGTGACAGGACATAGAAAGGAAAATGAGCGATATTCGAAGTTAGATCAGAAAACGTGGTGTATACCGTGCATCGTTCACGAACATTGTAGCTTCACTTCAAGTTTTGTTGGAGAAAGAAATAAAGGACATAGTCGCTATCCGAGGAGATTACGCCTTAGTGGAAGAGAAGGCTAACCTCATAAGTAATCTGGACCCGGAGATCTTCCAACACCTCATGGAAGATGCGGTGTCAGAAGAAGACCTGATCACAGAAGTAGACGGAGTAGATGACTATAAACGCAAGTTTCATATGTTAGCAGCGGCTGTTTCCGATGCTCTTGCAATGGAGAGAAAACGTGAAGACGAAGTCCAGTCAACAGTAAGCACCAGTAACACTCATAACCTAAAAAGTAAATATCGCCTTCCAAAGATCGAATTCCGAAAATTTGGTGGAAATCTACGAGATTGGTTAGGTTTCTGGAATCAATTTCAAAAGATTGATGAAGATGAAGGGTTAGATAATGCCGATAAATACGAATATCTTATCCAAGCAACATTGCCAAACTCCAAAGCTCGCGACATCGTTGACAGTTTTCCAGCCACAAGTGGTAATTACCCTAAAGCAATACAGAAACTTAAATCACGTTTTGGCAAAGATTCTTTGTTGGTGGAAGTCTACACTAGAGAACTATTGACAATGATGAATTCTTGTAGTAGTCTTGACATCTCATCATTATATGACAGACTCGAAACTCAACTTGGTGCCTTGGAGAGCCTAGGTGTAACTTCCGAGAAATATGCAGCAATGTTATTTCCTATGATTGAATCATGCTTGTCTATAGATGTGTTACGTACCTGGCAGAGGAGTGGCGGTGGGAAGTAATGTGAACCTAGTGAACGTCTTAAAGGTTTGATGAAATTCCTGGAGAATGAAGTAGAGAGTGAGGAAAGGATCAAACTGGCCATCCCAAGTAAAGGTAACATCAATGTGAATCCTGACAAGTCAAAAGGTACGAAGAAAATTGACATTTACAGTGAATCGCCACCTACCGCAGCTGCACTTGTGGATTGTAATCTTAAACTAAACTGTATATTTTGTGATAGGTCCCATGCTAGTTCAAACTGCTCCGTGGCAGAGCAGATGGCTTTAAAGGAGAGAGTCTCAATTGTGAAGAATAAGAGAGCATGCTTTCTGTGTCTGAAGAAAGGACATGTTTCAAAGATGTGCAGAAGTCAGTTAAAATGTGATTCCTGAAGCAAAAAATATAACAGCCTAATATGTCTAGGCCCAACACATTCCTCTGAAGCTACCAATGAGAAACTTCAGTCTCATTCTTTGATTTCAAATGAAGAACGTAGTGGTGTGCAAGGTGTTATTTTGCAAACATTAAAGGCGAAGGTCATTGGAGAATCCTCTGCAATGGAGGTAAGGGCTCTACTGGATACTGGCAGTCAGAGATCTTATATGCTTGAATCAGTGGCACAGAAGTTAGGTTACAGTAGTCATCGCACAGAAATGCTACGCCATTCACTATTTGGTGGGGTAGTCACCGAAGAGAGCCAGCATATGTGCTATAGGATCTACATAGAGAGTTTAGGAAAGCCTTATGCCTGCAATTTTGAAGTCTTAGGGCAACAAGTAATTACAGGGTACAATACTATGTTAAAGGGCCCATGGTTGCAAGAACTAAGAGCAAAAGGGATACAGAATTATGATACTGAAGGTCCCATTGAACTATTAATTGGCGCTGATGTCGCTGGAAAGTTAATGACTGGACAAACGTGTACACTAAGCAATGGTCTTGTATGTATTGAGACTCTGCTGGGGTGGACTGTGATGGGTAAAGTAGTTTCTGGAGATCAACCAAGCATGACCAACCTTGTCACTTCTCTCTTTATCAGAGATGCTTCAGTTGAAAATCTGTGGGAACTGGACGTGCTAGTTATCAGCGATCCTGCCGTAAAGAAAACTTAAACTGAAGAAAACTTTGCAACAATGGAGCACTTTCAGAAAACCGTGTCTATTAATGGAGAATTTAGGTATGAAGTCCATTTACCCTGGAAAGAAAACAAATCATTTCTTGTATCTAACAGGGTCATGGCTGAGAAGAGGTTAGTCGACACAAGGAAGAAAGTGGAAAATTTTGGACTAGGCGAGACATATGAAAATATTTTCACCGAGTGGGAAAGGAGTGGTGCTATTGAACCGGTTCAGGAGGATGAGAACTTCAGACACTATCTACCGCATCGAGCTGTTGTGAAGGAAAGTAGTTCAACGACACCTGTTCGTCCTGTATTTGACGCCTCAGCGAAGGAAGCGGGAACCCCTGCTTTGAACGATTGTTTGTATGATGGCCCCAACCTGATTGAGCTAATCCCTGCTTTTCTTCTTAGATTCCGAGAGAGGAAAGTAGGAATTATTGCAGACATTGAGAAGGCCTTCCTTCAGATAAGCATACGGAAAGAAGATCGAAACTATATCTGCTTCCTGATGTGGCAGGACGTTGGGAATAATTACAAGATCTTCAAGCATGCCAGGCTGGTTTTCGGCTTAACTTGTAGTCCGTTTCTCCTGGTGGCTGTCTTGGAGTATCACCTGAAGAAGTACTTGGAAAACCCGCAATTCAATCCCCTATTCATCGAGAGACTTCTACAGAGCTTCTACGTGGACAACGTTGTCTCTAGCCTTGACAGGGAATCGGAGGTGGGCGAGTTTATCAATCAAGCTAGTAGGGTATTATCAGAAGGCAGTTTTAATTTGAGGGGATGGCAGTCCTCTCAGGATGATGACCAGTCTGCTACCCTTTCATCTGTTTTGGGACTGTTATGGGATCGACAGGAGGATACACTTACTTTAAATTTGCATAGGTTGAATAGCCTTCAGGTGGGAGAAGTGACGAAAAGGACAATTCTGTCACTAGCACATCGAATTTTTGATCCAGTTGGTGTGACATGTCCTGTCACCCTTTGTGTTAAACTGTTGATTCAAAGGACCTGGAAGACTCATATAAGATGGGATAGTGCAGTTGATGAGAAGTCCAGATACGAGTTTCTGGCCTGGGTAAAGGATCTACCTCACCTGGTAAAAATCAAGATTCCTCGATGGTTTGGAAGAAGTGACCATGTGCGAATTCATGTCTTCTGTGATGCCAGCCAACTTGCATACGCAGCAGTAGTCTTCATAAGATGCGATTCCAACAATCAAGTGAGTGTACAGTTATGTGATGCAAGATCTCGTGTGGCCCCCCTCAAGGAAGTGACAATCCCCAGATTGGAATTGCTGGCTGCTACAATTGGTGTACGGTTGCTTAAATGTGTGTTGGAATCTATTTCACTGGAAGTTCATGAGTTTTTTCTCTGGTCTGACTCGTCCACAGTTCTAGCATGGATCTGCAGGACTGAGAACTGGTCGGTGTTTGTCCGCAATCGTGTGAATGAGATCAGGAATTTAACCAATTTAAACTGCTGGCGACATGTTCCAGGTTCATTGAATCCAGCTGATTTACCGTCACGTGGCTGTTCTGCTTCGCAATTAGTAGCCTCTCGATGGTGGGAGGGACCTGCCTGGTTGTACGAATCTCCAGATTGTTGGCCTCAAACAAAAGTGGTGTATGACGAAGAGAGTATCGCAAAGGAAATGCAGAAAAACCCTGTGAATTCTATGACTGTAACCAATGAAGGTCCCCTCTGGTATGCCAGGTATTTTTCCAGCTATCACATATTAGTTCATCTAATAGCATGGATTCTTCGTTTCTGTAAGAATTGTCTTAGACGTGAGAGGATCTCGCAAGAAAATCTGCAAGTTGAAGAGTTAGAAAGGGCTGAAATTAGACTCATTTCTATAATTCAACGAGAAAGCTTCCACGGATTAGTTGATAAACGTCTATCTTCACAACATCCATTCCTGGAAGATGTGTTCTCAGGGTTAAAACGAGACTACTACTGCGAGAAGATTTGAAGCAATTCAGGTTCCCAATGATTCTCCCGGCGAACCATGTAATCACCTCTCGCTTGATTATGGATGAGCACGTGAAAGAAAATCACATTGGAGTACAAATTCTTAATCATATGAAACAACGCTTCTGGATCATCGGTGGAAGGAGGACAGTTAGAAAAATTATAAGAAAATGTGTCAAGTGCCGGAGGCATGATGGACAACATACCGAAATTGCTCAGACCCCTCTGCCCCTTGGGTAGATTATTGGCTGAGGAATAACCCACCCACCAAGGGAAGATGATTAAGAGAAGGAAGTAGATTTTGGATTGGAGAAAAAGGATAGAAAAATAGGAGAGTTCCACAAAAGTTATAAATTGAACTTTAAATACCCTTAGAGGCAGTTGCCACTGAAAATTAACTCTCTGATACCTAAAGTAGGTACGAGCTTGGTCGAAGCTAACGGGAACCGCAGCTAAGACTTGGGCGGTTTGCCAGAGAAAGGCTTTAGTGTATTTCCTCCCAAGCATGCATAAAAGTACTATGTGGAAGGGTGATAGTCTGGCAAGACAGATAGTAAAAGCTTTATTCTGTATTAAAGATGGCATGAACTGAAGAAGAGTTAGGAAAGCCAGGATCTTGCCTAACAGTAGTATTAGAAAAATTATGAATCCAAAAACAAATGTTTAATTTATTAAACAATTCAAAGAAGGTTAATGAATTTAATAAGTATGTAATATATTTTTGACAAACATAGTTCATTTGAACTTTTTAACAAATGGGGTCACAGACCTCTCAACATTAAACGTTTGCTCCAGGCAATTGACAATTTACAAGGTTTAAAACCTTACATGTTTCCAAAATCTTTATAAGATTTAAACAAATAACCAATGAAGTAATTAAAGTTTGAACGTTAATTGGAGTACAAAGAGTGTACCTTAAGAAATTCCGGAGAGAATATTCTAGAAAGAGTGAAAACTTCTAAAATAACAATAAGAAAACATGAAAAATAAGATAGAAGTACCTACAACTTCCTATATTTAAGCTGCATTACTTTTATGACCATTATACAAGAGGGCAGGTCACTTACTATGAAACCTGAAGAAAGTCAAAAGGAAGGTTCTAGACTTCCCACGTTGAAGTAGGAATCACGAGCAAAATGGGGCAGTTTCCATTTCGTGAAACCTAGAAATAGCTCACTCAAGAGTGGAAAAAAATTGTTTTCCCTGATTATAAGGAAGAAACAATGTAAATTTAAATCGTGTTTGAAACACGTAGTTATACAGTAATTAATTAATGTTAAACAAGAAAAAATGGAAGGGCACTTCGTGAGTGACACCTTATAGAAAAGTTACAATTTTATTAATATGGGTTGTTAGTAGAAGGTTGAGGAAAGATCATTGGGATATAGGATCAATGTTCATGGCCGTATTTAATATAAACGGACGATCGCGACGCGGTAGAAAAGTGGAGCAAGCACTGGTTATCACTGTAGTCTGTAAAGATTGATGCAAAGTTCACTGTAGAAACACGAAAGTTCATGAGAAAGAAAGTTATTACAGTGCTGAAAAGAACCGGTTGCACTAGGTAGGCGAGAGTCTATCTCTTGAAAAAATTGAAAATTACAATTAGATGCGCCATAGATCATTCCAACGGTGGACGAAAGTTAGCTATTGCAGTAATTTGTATGGAAAATTCCTCATTTTAAATATTATTTTCACAAGTGAGTGAAAAATACCGGATGGCAAGACTCGCAGATAGAGTACAAGATCTGGAAGGTTCCAGAACGATCTTAGTAGAAAAATGGGGCCAAAGTAAATCCAGCGGAGGAACTTGCTTTGTAAATTATAAACAGCGGGTATTAGATAATATCCCACGTAGTGAGAGGATTTCTCATTTGAATAGCTTAAGAAAAGCTCTTTTCTAGTAAGGTTGGCTTGTACGAACAAATGCTCAACATGGCAAATCCCACGAAGAATGATTTTTGCCCCAAAATAAATAATCTCACACTGTCTATAAAAGTATCGTTAAAAGCAAGTGAAAGTTAAAACCATGAAGATGAGGTTAAAACTTTAAGATGGTACTTATCTTGATTTCATGTTGAAAGTGAAGTTCCTTTTGACGATAACTACTTTGTCAACATGGCGTAGAAGAGAGTATGCCTCTTGGTTTGAGGAGGCTGGCTCGAGAGGAGCCTTAACTGATCGAGTCAACTGCCGTCTGAGAAGTGAGACTTGCTCAACGGAGCACGGAGGGTCCAAGGAAGGGGAAAAGAGTGGGGGATGGGAGACAAAAGGAGAACATATAAACATTGCCAACTTTACAACAAAAAAATATTTTCTCTTGATGAGCTGGTCTTCAAAGAGTTGATAACAGGCGATACTAGCGCAGCATGGTGAGAAAAAAAGTAGACAGAGTCCTCTTGCTCAAGGAGAAAATAGCTGGCGATGGTAACAGGATCTGGTGGCCAAATGGATAAGTAAGTCCTCTTGCACCAGGAAGAGTTGAAGAGCTTCAGAGATTCGCTGCTAGATGACGCTAGGTGAGTCACAGAGAATATATATCTAGAACAGACTCATAAAAGATATAAGCGACCTGAACACCTAAGAGAAAACAGAAGATCACTGTTGGTGTTTGACAAAGAGGAAGGAAAGAACATGCAAAAGCATTGAAAATTATAATCTCTCGTACCGTGTATTCCAAGAATACACCATACTGGGAGGGGAAAAACACCAACAGAGAACAAATAAGCAGTTAGACATTTAAGAGTAATAAAGTAATTGAAGAGAAGTGGTCTTATGATCTGACCATTAGTGGTCAAAACTCTGACCACCCTGACTCTCCCATCTCTTCCAGGATAACACTCGGTCACTCTACCCGAGATCCAGACTAAGGGGAGAGAAACATCCCTAACTAAGACCAAGTCTCCCACTTTAATGTCGGGACTGGAAAGAAACCACTTCTGTCTCCGTTGCAAGGAAGTTAAATATTCCAAGTTCCACCTCTTCCAAAAAGAATTGCGGAGGGCTTCAAGTTTACACCAAACAATAGGTAGATTAGAATCCCTGTAAGAATTAGGAAGGGGAGGAGGGACAGAGAGTGAAGTGCGTGTAAGGAAGCGACCAGGTGTAAGTGGAAGGAGGTCATAAGGGTAATTAGAAAGCGGAGTTAAAAAACGAGAATTAACGACATCTTCAATCACGAAATAGCTGGAAGCTGAGAGAAATAAAGCACTAGTAAAGATTACGATACGATGCAAAAGAAGAATTGACAAGTTTAAACAAAGCGTATAGAAACAAGTACATCTATTAAGGATAATAATATACCAAATAAACAAAGAAACTATGCGAGTAGAAAGCAAGAACGCCATAGGTAACAAACGAGTAGCCATAAACAATGACCTTAAGTTACAATAAGCATCAAGGGGGTTAATCAGAAAATACTTAAGTCAGCGAGAAACGTGACGTGACAAGTATAAATGCAAAAACACATCGAATGTGACGACGAGAAAAAGTAAGTTTGTTCATCCATGAACAATAAGATCGCAAAATATGTAAGCAGAGTGCAATACATAAGCGCGTTAAGGATATGCAACGATGTTACGAGACAAGAATCGAAGCAATTGTAGAATACGAGCGTAAGTGGGATACACAGGCAAGCACGGCCTTGACACACATAGTACAACGAGATAAGGAATATAAATAGCTGAAAGAGTCCTTAACTGGAACAAGTTTATTTTGGGAAGTAGGTGAGCGGCTTCGGAGCTTACAGAAGCAACTCGCAAGACGATCGTTGGCAGTCAGCCAGAGTTGAGATAAGAGAAACTTGCTTTGACCTTTGGCAATCGTACAGGAAATAAACAACAACTTGGCGTTACTCGGGCTTGTATACAAACAAGTTTGACAAACAAGCAGTTTGAAGTAACCAAACAACACTAGTTGAATCAGCTGTAACTTAAAGCGGAACGAGTAACACGACATGCAGTCATTCGTGGCTTGGACGTGAAAAAGCAATTTAAAGATATATGAAATAGAGTAGGAAATCAATTTCGCATAATTGAGAGGATCACGGAATCCGACAATTTTCGACAGGAAAAAGCTTGATTCTTCCGAAATAGGAAGGGAAGCCGGGACATTGAGAAGGAGGTTATGCATAAGAATAGTTATTCTAGATGTTAGAGAATTCAGATTTTCAAGCGGCTTCATAAGCGACTTCCAATTGTGAGGAATGGGGGAGGAGCCGGCCGTGGCCATCCTTCCAAATAGCGAAAGAAGTGAAACATAGCTTACAGCGAAGTGATGGTGACTGATAGCCATGGTTTTAAACAGGGAGAAGATAGTTTTTAATAGTTTAAGCAATTAACTGCTATAAAAAATGACATGAGAAGGTAGACGAAGTAACACAAAGCAAGGCGAACTTGAATTGCCATCTTGTGCGGGAAGAAGGAAAAACCATTTAAACAACTTACAGAGGTAGCGTAGTTGTTCACGATAAGACATCGTTTCGGCAAGTGTTTTTCAAAAATATTGAGATCTGAAACATGAGCGTTCTCTTTTTCAGAAATGGGATTTATGTCAGCTGTAACGAAATGACATTGCGCTTTGATTTGAACACTGGGATGTTGGATTTCACCAGTAATAACCCAACCAAAATCGGTGTCTCTAGCGACCACGGTTGAAGATAACTTACGTGTTTGTTTGCGAAGGCACTTCCAAAAAACATTGGCACTGAAAAGTACATCAATGGGACCTTGAGCATTAAACTGAGGATCAGCTAACCTTAAGTGCGAAGGAATCTTTAATCCGGAGGTATTGATACAGCTGCTAGGAGTGTCCTTGCCAATACTGGTAAGAATGAGACAGTTTAAGTTAAGATTGGTGTTTCTTTGGCAAACGTCTCTGATTTTCAATTTTGAAGACTGCAAGACTTGAGTTTTCAAATTGTCAATGCCGGTCACATTGATAGAAGTAGGCGATGACGAAAGACCTAGTTTTTTAATCAACGATCGCGAAACAAAATTATGAGTTGAAGCGGAATCAAGAAGACCGCGGGTTCTAAACCAATTTCCAAATTTATCTTGGATTTCGAATTGTACAGTGGTCAAAAGGGCTTGCGCACTGTGAGAAGTTTCGGCGTTAGAAATGCAGGAAGAAGCATTAGTTTGTTCGGAGCTGCTCTGCATGGAGTTTGAAGAGGCAGGTGCTGGTGACCTCGATTTATCGTGAACGTGCAATAAAGAGTGGTGCGGTTTTTTGCAATGAAAACAGTGATTGGAAGACGTGCAGTTTGAAGAAGAATGCTTAGGTGACAAGCAATTGAAGCAATGTTTGCTATTGAAGACAAACTTCCTTCGATCTTCGACAGACAATTCTTTAAAGGATTTGCACAAATACAATGTGTGAAGCTTTTTACAGAGCGTGCATTTTAAAGATTTGTTAAGCGGCCTGATATGTTCTCTTGAATGATTGAAAGAAGAACGGGTTTGCTTGTTCTCGACAGATGGGGGCTGATGTCCCTTTGAAGAAGCAAGTTTTTTTTTCAAAAATTTGACACTGATGATTCGTTTCGACCTTTTCGCACTGAAATGCGAGTGCTGTAAGGACTTGGCATCGGCTGTTGAGAAACGAGATTAAGTGTTCGAACGAAAATTCTTCCTTGCGAGCGAGTTCAATTTTTCCAAGCCTTTAAAGTTGAAAAATCGAATCTTGATGTAGCCAGATGAATAAGAATAGTGTCCCATGTTTGGACGGGCTGCTTAAGTTGGTATAATGCTCTGACATTTAACTGCATAGAGTCCAACAGGTTTCTTAAAGAGGTGACGTCATTAGGTTTGACGGCTGGCAGGTTGAAGAGACAGCGTATGTGGCGAGCTATACTCAAACGTAAATTGCCATATCTCTCTTTAAGGAGATTAAAGGCGATGTGGTAGTTGTCTGCGCTTAAAGGCAGTGACTCCACTAAGGCCTCTCTTTCCAAAGAAGTACGTAAGAAGTAGAATTTATGACTGTCGGGAATTTCAGTATTTTCATGAATGAGTGAACAGTAAAGTTCGTAAAAAGAATACCATTCACCTTCCTGGCCTGAGAAGTGCGGTAGGCTTATCTTAGGAAGTAACGGTTTCGGTTTGTTCTTGTGAACTGAAGCGGGTGCGAACTGGGCCGGATTGATGACCCTAGTGTCCGGTTCTGAGATATTGCGGATCAGTTGGTGGGCCTTTGCAATCCCTTCAAAGTACAAGGGTTCGACCTCGTCCCGATCCGATTGAAGTTCTGGGCAAGCGGATTCAATCTCGGTTTGAATTTGATCATAATAATCATAAGACCGTTCGTACAACTTAAGGCGTTGTGTTAGGATGTCTAAATCACACTCGGCGGGATTTAATTTGTTGACGAAATTTCTGAATCTGGTGAGTTGCCCTTTATAGGAAGAACGTCTGGCAATGAGAGTTTCATCTTTTTCAGTAGGAGCCATGACAAAGAGAATAAATTGAAATACAACTCACGAAACTGTAGAACCTTGGAGATTCTGTCAAGTTTGCAGCAGCGAATGGGTAGAAAGAACGGGACACACCAAAGGAGACAGGAGCGGCCTCTTTCCCCTTCACAGGCTTTGCACGACGTAGATATAGCTGAAAGATCCAAAGCAGATATTAATAATTTGCAGAGTATTGTCAAATGACACTTGACAAATAATAGAAATAGCAAATGGACTCTCCCGGGTTTCTGGGACCAATTTTTGGGTAGATTATTGGCTGAGGAATAACCCACCCACCAAGGGAAGATGATTAAGAGAAGGAAGTAGATTTTGGATTGGAGAAAAAGGATAGAAAAATAGGAGGAGAGTTCCACAAAAGTTATAAATTGAACTTTAAATACCCTTAGAGGCAGTTGCCACTGAAAATTAACTCTCTGATACCTAAAGTAGGTACGAGCTTGGTCGAAGCTAACGGGAACCGCAGCTAAGACTTGGGCGGTTTGCCAGAGAAAGGCTTTAGTGTATTTCCTCCCAAGCATGCATAAAAGTACTATGGGGAAGGGTGATAGTCTGGCAAGACAGATAGTAAAAGCTTTATTCTGTATTAAAGATGGCATGAACTGAAGAAGAGTTAGGAAAGCCAGGATCTTGCCTAACAGTAGTATTAGAAAAGTTATGAATCCAAAAACAAATATTTAATTTATTAAACAATTCAAAGAAGGTTAATGAATTTAATAAGTATGTAATATATTTTTGACAAACATAGTTCATTTGAACTTTTTAACAAATGGGGTCACAGACCTCTCAACATTAAACGTTTGCTCCAGGCAATTGACAATTTAAAAGGTTTAAAACCTTACATGTTTCCAAAATCTTTATAAGATTTAAACAAATAACCAATGAAGTAATTAAAGTTTGAACGTTAATTGGAGTACAAAGAGTGTACCTTAAGAAATTCCGGAGAGAATATTCTAGAAAGAGTGAAAACTTCTAAAATAACAATAAGAAAACATGAAAAATAAGATAGAAGTTCCTACAACTTCCTATATTTAAGCTGCATTACTTTAATGACCATTATACAAGAGGGCAGGTCACTTACTATGAAACCTGAAGAAAGTCAAAAGGAAGGTTCTAGACTTCCCGCGTTGAAGTAGGAATCACGAGCAAAATGGGGCAGTTTCCATTTCGTGAAACCTAGAAATAGCTCACTCAAGAGTGGAAAAAAATTGTTTTCCCTGATTATAAGGAAGAAACAATGTAAATTTAAATCGTGTTTGAAACACGTAGTTATACAGTAATTAATTAATGTTAAACAAGAAAAAATGGAAGGGCACTTCGTGAGTGACACCTTATAGAAAAGTTACAATTTTATTAATATGGGTTGTTAGTAGAAGGTTGAGGAAAGATCATTGGGATATAGGATCAATGTTCATGGCCGTATTTAATATAAACGGACGATCGCGACGCGGTAGAAAAGTGGAGCAAGCACTGGTTATCACTGTAGTCTGTAAAGATTGATGCAAAGTTCACTGTAGAAACACGAAAGTTCATGAGAAAGAAAGTTATTACAATGCTGAAAAGAACCGGTTGCACTAGGTAGGCGAGAGTCTATTTCTTGAAAAAATTGGGAATTACAATTAGATGCGCCATAGATCATTCCAACGGTGGACAAAAGTTAGCTATTGCAGTAATTTGTAAGGAAAATCCTCATTTTAAATATTATTTTCACAAGTGAGTGAAAAATACCTGATGGCAAGACTCGCAGATAGAGTACAAGATCTGGAAGGTTCCAGAACGATCTTAGTAGAAAAATGGGGCCAAAGTAAATCCAGCGGAGGAACTTGCTTTGTAAATTATAAACAGCGGGTATTAGATAATATCCCACGTAGTGAGAGGATTTCTCATTTGAATAGCTTAAGAAAAGCTCTTTTCTAGTAAGGTTGGCGTGTACGAACAAAAGCTCAACATGGCAAATCCCACGAAGAATGATTTTTGCCCCAAAATAAATAATCTCACACTGTCTATAAAAGTATCGTTAAAAGCAAGTGAAAGTTAAAACCATGAAGATGAGGTTAAAACTTTAAGATGGTACTTATCTTGATTTCATGTTGAAAGTGAAGTTCCTTTTGACGATAACTACTTTGTCAACATGGCGTAGAAGAGAGTATGCCTCTTGGTTTGAGGAGGCTGGCTCGAGAGGAGCCTTAACTGATCGAGTCAACTGCCGACTGAGAAGTGAGACTTGCTCAACGGAGCACGGAGGGTCCAAGGAAGGGGAAAAGAGTGGGGGATGGGAGACAAAAGGAGAACATATAATCATTGCCAACTTTATAACAAAAAATTATTTTCTCTTGATGAGCTGGTCTTCAAAGAGTTGATAACAGGCGATACTAGCGCAGCATGGTGAGAAAAAAGTAGACAGAGTCCTCTTGCTCAAGGAGAAAATAGCTGGCGATGGTAACAGGATCTGGTGGCCAAATGGATAAGTAAGTCCTCTTGCACCAGGAAGAGTTGAAGAGCTTCAGAGATTCGCTGCTAGATGACGCTCGGTGAGTCACAGAGAATATATATCTAGAACAGACTCATAAAAGATATAAGCGACCTGAACACCTAAGAGAAAACAGAAGATCACTGTTGGTGTTTGACAAAGAGGAAGGAAAGAACATGCAAAAGCATTGAAAATTATAATCTCTCGTACCGGTTATTCCAAGAATACACCACCCCTGGACCGCATACGGGAAGCCTGTGTATTTGAAGTGATAGGAGTGGACTTGGCAGGTCCGGTGTTCCTGAGGGGTGAAAGTAAAGCTTGGATTGTAGTTTTCACATGTGCGGTGTATCGCGCTGTTCATCTCGAAATGGTTACTTCTCTCTCCACAGAGGCGTTTGTGCAAGCGTTCCGGCGGTTTGTAGCAAGAAGAGGACGCCCCTGTGTGATTTACTCAGACAATGGTACAAATTTCACGGGTACAGATAACGTGTTTCAAAGTGTTGACTGGGAGAATATTTCCAAACACTATTCGGTTGAACGTATTACTTGGAGATTTAATCCCCCTAGTGCTCCTTGGTGGGGAGGCTTCTGGGAAAGGTTAATACGTCTAATTAAACAGCTTCTGAAACGAGTTTTGGGAAAAGCCTGTCTAACTTACCAAGAAATGCATACCCTTCTCTGCAGTATAGAAGCCACCATAAATGCAAGACCGCTAACATATCTGACCGATGGATGTGAAGATATAAGTCCACTCAGCCCTGCCTGCTTTCTACAATAAATTAAGACAACTGGAGTTCCAGAATGTGATGCATTGGATGCTATAACCCTGAATCAAAGAAATCGTCATCTTCTGTACCTAAGAATGGCATTGAAGAAAAGATTACAGCAGGAATATTTGGGACTTTTGGCACTCGGTAAACCGAGTTGTAAACCAACTCTTTTGTTCAAGAGAGGTGACATTGTCCCAGTTGGATCAGATGGCACTAAGAGGATAGATTGGCCCCTTGGAAAAATTGTGGACTTGTTCCCTGGAACTGATGGTAATATAAGACTTGCAAGGGTTGTTACATCTAAAGGAGAACTCTTAAGACCGATACAGCGACTCTACCCACTAGAAGTACCTGATGAAGACAGCACACCTTTGAGGACTGGCTTGAATAAGAAAACAGCTACTGCTTTAGGAGAGCCGACTGGAACTGGTGTTCAACCCCCAAAGACCACACGTTCGGGTAGAACTATCAATGTTCCTGCAAGATATGTGGAGTAGTTGAGGATGTCTTTCCTCAACGGTGGGAGGATGTGACAGACAGTTGGCAACAGTTATTTTTGTTTTTGTGAGAAAAGAAGGACAAGGAACAGTGCATCCAAGATGGAGTCTTTTGAGTGTTATTTGTAATGTATGTGCATTTTTCTTGTGAATAAATATCGTTTCATTTTCCCGAATAAGTACGAAGTGACGTTTCTGTTCGTAACAACGTCCTTTTATTTATCAAAAATTAAACAGCAAGTATCATCAAAAGGTGCCTGGCAAACAAAGAAATAATACAATAATGGTTTACACTCTCAGTTACAAACTTCTTCTATTATTATGAACATTTTGTAAACTTAAGGTGTGCTTCCGTACAACATATAACCTCATTCAAATACAAGTTGAAAAATACATATTAGATAAGTCGACAATAACATACCTTTTGACTCTACAGCATAACACATGTTTATGAGTTATCAAAAACTTCCCTACATTCAATATAGATACAATTTTGATGGCTGATGGCTTCAGATTTCACAGACAATATCTTACACATACATTCTGCCATTAGCTGTACATCTTCTTCTGGTTTAAAACAATTGCCAACTTATAAAAGTAAAATACATTTTTGATCACATTGTTGCCAACTTAGATTTACAGTAGAGGTTATAGTCAGTTGTAAACATAATTAAATTCCAACACAATATTAACAAAAATAACAATCAGTCAGTCAAAACAAATCACGATCACTTTTGGAATCTAGCTGGCAGCTGTACTTTTCGTCCACATCTAGTTTGCACAAGTCCAACTACCTCCTCACTATCTTCCACACTCTTTTGGACAGTTGTCTCAGTTCCACCACTCTTGACAAGTTCACTGCTTGTTTGAATCTCCTCTGCACATATTTCCAAAGGATATAGTCTTTGAACTGGTCGGAAGAGGTCCCCTGAAGCTGTCTTCAATTTCACCAACCGAACCTCTCCATCGCGTCCTGGAATAAGCTGTTCCACCACAGCTAAGGGCCAATCGATTCGTTTCTGGTTGTCGGCTCCAACAAGAACAACTTCTCCCAGTAACAACTTGCGACTCTTCTTTTGAGCAACTAAGGCAAACTGACCTAGATACTCATTCCTAAATCGTTGGCGAAAGCTGTCTCTCAACCTCTGACGATTTCTGCTCCGTATGTTGAGGTTGACTGAATCCATCACAATACAGTCTGGTACACCCATTTCTTTGGTATCTAACAAAAACATATTGGGTGTGATAGGGGCTAAGTCGGCACTATCTTCTGACACATATGTCAGCGGTCTGGAGTTCATCACGACTTCGCAGTTACATACGACTGTCTCCAACTTCTCATAGGTCAGCGAAGCTTTACCAAGAGTTTTCCTTAGCAGTTGCTTCAGGAGCCTTATCAGGCGCTCCCACCATCCTCCCTACCATGCTGCGGTGGGAGGATTGAATCGCCAGTCAATTTGATGAATAGTACTATATTTTGAGATCTTGTCCCAGTCTAGCTGAATGAAGGCATTGTTTGTCCCAACAAAATTTTCACCATTGTCTGTATATACAATTGAAGGTCTACCCCGCCGAGCCACAAATCTTCTGAAAGTTCGTAGAAATGAATCCATGAACAACGATGAGGTCAACTCCAGGTGAATTGCTCGGTACACTGCACACGTATATAGACATATCCATACTCTGTGATTGTCCCTTAAATACAACGGACCTGCTAAATCAATACCTGTGGTCTCGAAAGCAACTGCATCCCGCACTCGGGATTCAGGCAGAGCCGGTGTATTTGCGTATATACCTCTCGCCTCATGCCTCTGACAGATAATACAATTAGTCAAAATGGCTCGAATAGCTTTTCTTCCCTTGAGAATCCAGAATTTTTCCCTCAAATGGCTTAGGAGACCTTGCACTCCTACATGGCAAGATTTGACATGTGCTCCGAGCACTAGCTTCTCAACTTCAGGATGTTTGGAAGGTAACACTGCAGGCATCCTGAAGTACTCCAAATCACTTCTTTCGGTGATCCTCGTCTTCAATCGAATGACGCCTTAAAGGGGCACAAAGTAGAAAGTTTCTCATCTCTAACTCCACTAAAAGTCTCCCTTTGCACCAATCGTATGAGATACTTCTCTGCTACGTTGAATTCCTTCTGTTGTAGCTCACCTTGACCCGCCACATTTTTCTTTCTACATGAATTACTGAACCGCAGTATTCAACCAATGACCCTTACAACTTTCTCATAATCATTGGAGAAATTGTAGAACTGACCCACATCACTATTGTTGCATAGAAGTGCGGAGGTGATAGATTTCCTACTCTCCAGCCGTACCATTCCTTCATCCGGTTCTGGTGCTTCTGAAGGCCACTCTCCCTGTGGCAGCTTCATCCATGGTGGCCCCTCCCACCATTTAGACTCCAGCAATTGTTCAGCAGAGCATCCATGACTAGGAAGATCAGCAGGATTCGTATTGCCTGGTACGTGCCTCCAAGCTTCCTTCGCTGTCAGACTCTTGATCTCTTGAACCCTGTTCCCGCTGTATCCATGTGAGGACAGTAGATGAATCAGTCCAGAAGAAGAAATCTGGATGTAGTTCTTCAAATTCTTTCTTCAAAGATGCCATTAACCTAGCTCCAATGGTTGCAGCTAACAATTCTAGCCTTAGAATAGTCATTCCTTTGAGCGGTGACACTCTAGACTTTGCCTGTATCAGCTGTACATGTACACAAGAATTGTATTCCAAGCTTAAGACCACTGTTGCGGCATACTGTTACTGGCTTCACAAAAGGTATGTACCGAGCACCTTATTACTCTATCGCTAACTCCCATGACACAGCGTGGTATCTTCAAGTACAGGAAGTTCTTGTAAACATAATAAGAATGCATTTCTCACACATCTGGAACTTCTTCATCACATCCCCCTTTCATGGCCCAACACTGCTCTAACAAAAGCTTTGGACATAGCGAAACAGGGCACGTGAAGCCAATAGGATCAAACACTCTCTGTGCTATTGACAATATAGTTCTTCGAGTGATCGCCTTAATGTCCATAGGCTTTTAGCCACTCACAGCCAGAGTATCGAATTTTCTGTCCCAGATAAGGCCTAGAACAGGAGTAGCTGTCTTCTTTTCTAGGTTAGAATCTGAATATTCCCAACCTCTCAAGTCAAATTTAGCTTCTGCCAGTATGCTTATTGCTTCTTCTTGAAAACGGTGCAAGTCCTCAGTAGATTGTAAACTGGTTACACAGTTATCCACGTAAAAACTCTTTTTAAGGTTCTCGAGGGTAGCTATAGAATACCTCCCATCTCCCATACGTTCAAGACGTATCAAATGTAAATTGATCACTGCACCCAACAAGAACGTACTACTAGTCACTCCAAACACAACACGTGTATGGCGGAATATTTTCAACGCTCCCTCAATGTCATCCCACAAAAAACTGAGGAAGTCCCGGTCCTCTTCACATAAGCTGATTTGCAAGAATGCTTTCCTGATGTCTGCTATTACTCCAATTTGGTGGAGCCTAAAACGAAGAAGTAATGTAGGTATAATTTAAATTAGATTAATGCCCTTCTCTAAACACTGGTTCAGCGATGGAGAGCCACGCTCTCTAGACGAAGCATCGAAAACAGGTCGAACTCGCGTTGTACTGCTTTCTTTAAAAATGGGTCAATGAGGTAAATAGTGATCTTCATCCCACTGTGACACATGTACTTCTTCAATGATTCCTTCTTGTGTCCAGTCCTTCAGGACTTCATCATATATTTCTTTGGAATCACTTTTCTTCAACTTATTGATGGTGTGTTCCATTCTTCTTTTCCCCAAATTGAAATTTCTAGGAACTGGTGGGTGTCCTTCAATCCATGGCAACCTCACTTCATAGCGTCCCTCTTCATTTGTCCTAACAGTATCCATAAAGTAATCATGTGTTGCCTGTTCCCTCTCTTCGCTATTCTTCCTTTCACCTGGATCTTGAATACCGAGTGCATCCAGCTCCCAAAGTTTGCTTACAGATTCGGTATGAACAAACATTGAAAGTGCTGTCATAGAATTGGAAGATTTGGGCCCCTTTATCTTTCCTGTGACAATCCATCCCAGATAAGTCTCAATTGCAACAAGCCCACATTGTAAAAAGAAGTTTTCCATTTATATCTGCTCCCACCAAAACTTCAACTGGCATGTCTTCATCGAAGAGCTGAATACCTTTTTCAGTGGTTCCAGTCAACCATGGTCCAGGCTCAATGACAGGGATGCGAGAACAAATGTTTTCTTCATCCAGTGCTTCGAAATTACAAGCATAGGTCCCCTAGAGGCTTTTTAACCTAACTTTGTAACAAAGATGTGTTTTTGGATTAGTCACCTTACCCCCAAACAAACCATGGATCAGTGTCTCTTCACCAATGGGCTCATATCCCATACACTGAGCAGTGTCCTTCCTAATATAGGAACGTTGCGAGCCTGGGTCCATGAGGACACGGACTTGTTTTTCCTGCTCTCCTCTAATGGTCACCATGAGTGTTTGTAAAAATACCTGACTACAGTTCACATTTGATAGAGTATTCTCAACCGTTCCCCCTTGTTTTGGAGTTTGCTGCCTGTGACTTCTGGGACACATAACTGGGACATGCATACCCTCACAAATAATACTGTTACGGCTGTGAGTTTGTGTCATCACTCGCCGCATGAGTCACAACTGCCCCAGGGCTGGGCTGTGGCCTGCCTCCTGTATTGCGTGTGCCTTATGCAACAGGGCTATTAGGACAAAGGGGTAGTCCAGAATATTCGTGACTGGACCAGCGATGGAAACCTTGAGAAGCCGTGAACCCTGGATGGATCTAGAAGCATTTATTGAGTCACCGGCCTGCTATATAAGTGCGACCTGTCTAGCAGTTGTTGTTGTTGTGTTTTTATGAGCTAGTGCGAGTGTTTATACTGAGCGACAGAAGTGTGGTGACGGAGTACCGTGGAGTTACGAAATCCAGTGACATTGTTTCTCCCCACTTGTGAACAGCCTGCAGCAAGTGACCGTAAGTAATTGTAGTCGGCGTACATAAGGGAGAGGAGCAGGCAGTTTCTGTCAAGGCCACCGTACTCATTAGGAGGGATTAACTTCTGTGGTCTGTTGACAAGTGAAAGGGGCCAAGAGCGCTCAAGGAAGAGACTTGAGGAAACTGGAGTAAGGTTCCAATTGCTTGTGTTTGATGATGAGTAGTGTAATTTTCTGGCCGCAATAAAGTTAATTATTTCTTTAAGCAGTAATTGGTGTTGTGCTTCCTATCCCACTTCTGACACCAGTTGTTACGTGCCACCCCCCTAGTGGCACTTTTGTTAACTGGATTACGGTGGGTTGAAGAGTGGCTACTGGCAGGAGGAGGTCCACCCTAAGAACCGCGAGAAAACGGCGTTCTCTGTGGGCAGCGGGCTCTGGCAGTTCACCGTCATGCCATTCGGTCTGTGCAACGCCCCTGCGACCTTCGAAAGGCTAATGGAGTCCATTCTGAGGGGACTACACGGGAAGACCTGCCTGGTCTACCTAGACGACGTCATCGTTCTGGGGAGAAGCTTCGAGGAGCACTACAGCAACCTGAAGGAGATCTTATTGAAGCTACGGGCTGCCCAGCTGAAGTTGAGCCCCAAGAAGTGTCAGCTCTTCCAGAAGCGGGTCCAGTACCTTGGGCATATCGTCTCCGAGGAAGGGGCGCGCACCGACCCAGAGAAGACCGCAGCTGTGAGGGAGTGGCCAGTTCCGAAGGACAAGTCCCAACTACGAAGCTTCCTGGGACTCTGCACTTATTACCGTCGCTTCGTGAGGGGATACGCCGACATCGCCAAACCTTTACATCGACTGACTGAGAAGGACCAACTCTTCACGTGGACAGCAGAATGCCACAGTTCCTTCGAACAACTCAAGCAGGCTCTGTGCACCGCGCTTATTCTGGCCTACCCCAGACCTGGAACAAGGTTCATCGTCGATACCGATGCCAGCGACTTTGGCATAGGGGGAATCCTGTCGCAGGTAGTGGACGGCGAGGAGAGAGTAGTGGCCTACTTCAGCAAGGCCTTGTCAAAGCCAGAAAGGAACTACTGCGTCACCAGGAAGGAGCTGCTCGCCATCGTGAAGACCATTGAACACTTCCACAAGTACCTGTACGGGCAAGAATTTCTCATCAGGACCGACCATGCATCCCTGCGGTGGCTCCTGAACTTCAAGCAGCCCGAGGGTCAACTCGCGCGGTGGTTAGAGAGGCTTCAACAGTACAACTTTGAGATTCAGCACAGGAAAGGCCAACTGCATTCTAACGCCGACGCCCTGTCACGAAGACCGTGCCCCGAAGACTGCACCTTCTGTGCTCGAAGGGAGGAGAACACCGGGATACTGTGCCGACGGACTACTGTGGAACTTCAAGGGAACTGGAGCCGCGAATCTTTCACGCGGGCACAAGCAGAAGATGATGACCTGGGACTGATAGTCGAATGGAAGAGGGCCTGTGTCCCCAGACCCGGGTGGAACATTGTGAGTGACTGCAGCCCAAAGTTTAAGTCCTACTGGGCACAGTGGGACTCGCTGATTGTAAGGGATGGCCTCATCTGCCGCGCCTGGGAGAGCACCGACGGGAAGACATCTCGGGAACAAGTCGTCGTTCCAAAGGCTATGACGGAGGAAGTCCTGAAGGAAGTCCATGGAGGATCATCTGGTGGTCACCTAGGGATAAAGAAGACCCTGGAGAAGCTGAGAGAGCGGTTCTACTGGATCGGATGCCGAACAGACGTGGAGAACTACTGCGCGAGGTGCCACGATTGCGCAGCCAGCAAGGGCCCAGGACAAAAACGACGGGGTCCACTGAAGACCTACAACGTGGGCGGCCCCATGGAGAGAGTGGCCATCGATGTTGCTGGGCCATTCCCGTTAAGCGAGGCAGGGAACCGCTACATATTAGTCGTCAGCGACTACATTACCAAATGACCGGAGGCGTATGCGCTCCCTAACCAAGAAGCCGCGACGATTGCAGAGACTCTGGTGAAGGAATTCGTCAGCCGGTACGGAGTACCCCTGGAGCTGCACTCCGACCAAGGGAGGAACTTCGAGTCGCAGGTGTTCCAGAACCTATGCCAGCTGCTGGGAATCCGGAAGACAAGGACAACGCCGCTACTCCCTCAGTCCGACGGGATGGTAGAGCGATTCAATCGCACCATCGAGAACCATCTCCGAATAGTCGTCAGCGAGCACCAGAGGGATTGGGACAAGCATCTTCCACTATTTCTCCTGGCCTACCGCGCCGCCGTGCATGAAGCCACCGGGTGCACACCAGCCCGGGCCATGTTTGGGAGGGAGCTCCGTCTACCTGTCGATCTTGCCTTCGGCCGACCTGGGAATGATCCGATCCCAGTAAGCCAGTATTGTCAAGAACTGGTCGACCAACTGGAGGACGTACACGCGTTCACGAGGAGGAAACTACGGATCGAGACCGACCGAATGAAGACCCGATACGACCAGCAGACGGATGCCGGCGGATTCCACGAGGACGACCTGGTCTGGCTCTTCAACCCATTACGGAAGAAAGGTCTGTCACCCAAACTGCAGAAGTCCTGGGAGGGCCCGTACCGAGTCGTGAAACGGATCAACGATGTCGTCTACAGGATCCAGCGGAGCCCGAGGGCAAAGATGAAGATCGTGCACCAAGATCGCCTGGCAGCCTACGGAGGGACACAGACGGACCAATGATTGATCGGGACGATCAGCCTTTTTAGGAAGGGGGTGGTGTTATGGCTGTGAGTTTGTGTCATCACTCGCCGCATGAGTCACAACTGCCCCAGGGCTGGGCTGTGGCCTGCCTCATGTATTGCGTGTGCCTTATGCAACAGGGCTACTAGGACAAAGGGGTAGTCCAGAATATTCGTGACTGGACCAGCGATGGAAACCTCGAGAAGCCGTGAACCCTGGATGGATCTAGAAGCATTTATTGAGTCACCGGCCTGCTATATAAGTGCCACCTATCTAGCAGTTGTTGTTGTTGTGTTTTTATGAGCTAGTGCGAGTGTTTATACTGAGCGACAGAAGTGTGGTGACGGAGTGCAGTGGAGTTACGAAATCCAGTGACATTGTTTCTCCCAGCTTGTGAACAGCCTGCAGCAAGTGATCGTAAGTAATTGTAGTCGGCGTACATAAGGGAGAGGAGCAGGTAGTTTCTGTCAAGGCCACCGTACTCATTAGGAAGGATTAACTTCTGTGGTCTGTTGACAAGTGAAAGGGGCCAAGAGCGCTCAAGGAAGAGACTTGAGGAAACTGGAGTAAGGTTCCAATTGCTTGTGTTTGCTGATGAGTAGTGTAATTTTCTGGCCGCAATAAAGTTAATTATTTCTTTAAGCAGTAATTGGTGTTGTGCTTCCTACCCACCGTAATCCAGTTAACAAAAGTGCCACTAGGGGGGTGGCACGTAACAATACATTTTAACAGTGTTTTACATTTTCTACTAATGTGACCAATCTTAAGACAAGAAAAGCAACAGTTCCTTCTATTTAAAATGTTCCTCTTGTCATCCAGCTCCATTCTCTGGGCCTTAAAACAAGCATCGCTTGAGTGATTACCTTCACAAAAAACGCACACTTTTTGGTATCGCTTAAAATTGACAAGGCCAGCTGCAGTTGGAACATTAGTACCGGTGTTATGACGGTTTGATTCTGCTCCTAATGTTTTCATGCTACCCTTGGAGTGGTTTCCTACCTTTAAGCCTTGTACTGCCATACAGATTTGCTCCTCATTTTCAACCTCGCATTTCAAGAAATTCATGAGGCTATCCAGTCTGGTTTTACCATGAGTTTGAGCCGAACAGGTGTTGTAGCTCCTCTGCCAAGCTCTCAAAACTTCTTCAGTGAGACATGACTCAACAAGTGGAAAGAGCATTGCAGCATATTTATCTTTAGCTACTCCCAAAGTTTCCAAATCCCTTAACTGTGTCTCGATTTTATCATATAGGGAGGAAAGACTGACTTGATTGTGCTTCGAATTCATCGCTAGAGTCAGTTAGAGCAATTCCCTGACATAGAATTCTACCAAAATGTCTTCGCGAACAAACCTAGCTTTCAAGCATTCAATAGTCTTGCTATAGTTACTGCCTGTGGGGGGAAAAGTTTCCACCACTTCCCTAGCTCTAGTGTTTGGCTCCATAGCTTGTTACAAATACTGAAATTTGTCAGAATCGTCTATGTCAGAATCGTCATTAATTTTCTAAAATTGACCCCAAAAGGTTAACCAGTCCTTGATTTCCCCTCCAAATTTATTTAACTCAAGAGTAGGTAGTATAAATTTTCTCTTGGTTATGTGTGACATAGACATACTATCATCAACAGCATTTAGGCTCCTTTGCAAGTAAAGACTTATTATTTTGTTCTTTTGATGTTGTTGACCATAAAACCCTCCTTACAACACGAAATCAATATGGTATTAGAGGTCTAGCTAATAAATGGAAAGAGTCTTACTTAACAAGGCGTAAACAAATAGTAAGCTTGAGACACAAGGATGGTGGAACCAAATTACTTAATGAAACATTGTCCAATGAGGGAATTATTGAATTTGGAGTACCCCAGGTATCGGTTTTGGGCCCACTACTCTTTCTTCTATATATCAATGATATAACACAGGACGTTCATTCACATTAGGAAATTTTGTTTGCGGACGATACAACACTCGTAATAACAGGTGAAACTAAACAGGTCATACAGCAGTCTGCTAACTCCGTTACAGGAGAGTTAACCAAATGGTCACAAGATAATCGCCTCATAATAAACTATAAAAAAAACAGTATGTCTAAATTTCCACACTATACAGAATAAGAATCCTGCGAAGCCCAATATAATATTAAATGGTCATCAAATAGAAAATAAATCAGAAACAAAGTTTTTAGGACTATGGATACAACATGACTTGAAATGGAATAAACATATACAATATCTGAATACTAAACTGAACTCAATGTGCTTAGTGTTACGTATTTTGAAAACCTGCTCTAGCATGCACACATTAAGAAATACTTATTTTGCATATTTCCATTCATACTTAAGATATGGGATCATATTTTGGGGTATGTCGCCAGATGTACTAAGCACGTTTAGGATACAAAAGAGGGCGATTAGAATTATGGCCAATATAAACTCTAGAGAATCATGTAGACCTCTGTTTAAAGATTTAAACATTCTCCCACTGCCCTGCATATAAATCTTTGAAATTATTTTGTTTTTTAAAAAGAATTTAATGAATAAAAACCTTTTTCTTAAAACAAACAATGGTGTTCATAGGCATAACACTAGACAAAATCAAAACATTCATATTTCACACACACACACAAGCATATATCAAAAAAGGATTTTTTCACACTGGAGTTAAATTATACAATAAACTACCCCAGTATATGAAACTGGCCCCAAAAATAAAAACCTTTGATAGAATGTTGAAAGCTTATCTGCAGTGCCATTGTTTTTACTCAGTAGTTGAATATCTTAGCGTATAGAAACGATGAAATCTATAATTATATTTTACTTTTTTAATTTAATTGTAATACCTAGCTGCATGTTGTTGTATTTAAAGAATTAAGTTTTCATATTATGATAATAGAGTGAGGTGTAAATAGTTGTGCAATAAGATTGTATCTATTAAGATTTGCTATTATAATAAGTTAAATAGTTATAATATTAGTAATATATACCTGTTAGTTCTTTTATTTTATAGATGTAAATTCTGACGTGTCCTATATCAAAAATATATTGTATACATGTATTTGATCAAATGGAATTAATAAAACTATCTATCTATCTATCTACTTGCCTGAGTATTCATCAGCGGTCTGTACCTCTGTATCCAAATCCTGCGATTTGATAGCCGTATTCTGCAGTAGCAAATCCAAAATTTCTGCATCCAAACGCGCCATCTCCTCGAATTTCTCGCGTAGTAAGTCCAGATCCACCATAACCTCCACATCATCTTGCTTTTCTGTGTTCACTCTTGAGTTTCTTCTTTCTTACAAGTTGTTATACACGCGAGTAAATGCCGCCCGCACTACCGTACGTTTCTATTTCAATGTATCCATGACCAATTGTCCACGTGTTCACAAAGTGGATAAAACACTTCCCGATATATGTTGCGCTAATATGCAGCCCACAATTTAACACAATAATCCTGTCATGGTCGCTATATGTTGCTTCTAAAGCCTACCCGGCGTTTCAGTTTCTTTTTACCATAATTAAACAGTTTTAAGTGCAAGAGATTGTATTATAGCATGCATGCTTCCATCATGGATTACAGAGAATAATACACTTCCAAAGAATACATACAAAGAACATTAACAAAAAGAACAAACTATAGTTGTTACATCAAGGAATATACTTACAAAAGATATTCCGATATCCAACAAGGAGTGTATCATGTCTTTCCACCCATCTTGTAGGGCACATAGCCTTCAATTATTATTTTTTGTCTCTGACAGGTTACAGTTCGAGATCACAATCTTAAGAGCATTTGCTCTGTTGGCCGACGCTGACAAGAAAAACTGTGGCAACAGTACCCATGATGTTTCTGGCATGAGGTAGCTCACACGTTTTTGATATGCATACATCTAGCGAATGGCTAAAACAATGCGTATACATCGCCAATGGTCGTTCAGCTATTATGAGGGCTTGAACACCCCCATCAGAGCCTTGTCCACAGAGAAATTCAAATGTTAAACCAAGGCTTTTCATCTCATTTTCAATTGCTTGCTTGAACTTCCCGTTGCTGATTTAAGTTCTGAGAAACCAACAAATTCCTTTTTTGTATGATACGTCTTGGTATTAACATACCTAATAGAAAATGACATGAGCTCTTTCGTACTTTCATCAGTTGTCTCGTCACATAGGAGTGCAAAAAATTTAGCGTTTATGACATCAAAGGCTATTTTTTCCCCTAATGTTATCCCCAAAGCATTCTATTATCTAATTTTGTATAGTTTTTCTAATCATAGTATTATTAGGTCCACAAGTGCTCAAGTGATGTTTTAAATCCTCATCACCAGCATCAATTCTGAATGCTAAAAGACTGTTAATAACTCTATGTTTCCCAGATTCAACATCTCCAACTGTCAATTCTCTAAAACCGTCATCACGATGACCCTTAAGCGGAATGTTGTTTCTTGCACAAAATATAACGGATTTTATGGGCCTAAGTCGTTTTCGGTTGCTTTCAATTATTGATGACTTTTTTGTATCAAGAACCAAAGCAATGGACTTTCTATCCACGGACTCCATGGTTCTTTGAAATCCACAGCAAATTTATGATAGTGTGTACTTTCGTGTTGGCAGAGGTCTTCAGTGACCTTTTTAAATTTTGAGAGTGGCTCTTTCATCAGAGTCCTCAAAGCCCGGCTCCCACTCCCAGCTCCAATTGGTGCAAACAAAACACACATCTTACAAAAACCTCCATTTAACTTTTGCTGTACGATAGCAAGTTAGGCTATACTGATTTAGCCATTCTCTGTTGAATTTCCTTTGTTGATTGCCTCCTTTTTGCAGTGGAAATTTAAAATCATTTGAATGCTTCCACGTATCATTAATGAAAATGAATTTCTTTTCATCATTTAAAGTATTTGTAACTGCTAGCCCAATGTAATGTTGTGGGCGCACTTCAGAAACTTCTGAATCAGGAACAGCCTGAAAAAGAACAACTAAATTAGTAAAGTAAATGTTAGGTAAGGTAAGTTTTATATTACTAACAGAGATTTGAGCTACTACTGTATAACCTCTGATGACAAACATAGACATTGGAAGAAAGCTTGAAATCTCCTGTTTACGGCAATATCTATTTCGACCAGGTTCCGATCCAATTAGAATGAACAAGAAGTGATTCCGAAAAGCCGCAATACCTTCGATAAATCGACGGTTAACTCTTGGGGACCGGTAGTGAGCGTCGATTAGTGGACGGATAACGCTAAGAGGGTAAATTACAATTTTCAGTTAATTAATAATTTGCTCCCCAATAGAGAATATACCAACAAATTATTTTTACACAAAAAAATCATCCTCCTGCTTCACACAACTTGTTCACTAAACTAATACTATTATTTCAGGTGGTAGTACTTAGGCGTATTGGCCTATAACACCTACTTAACAATTTTTCATGTATTGTTATAGGCAGTGTTCATAATTAGAACAAAACTTTCTATAGCCTAAAGTGGCTAAAAGATGGGTTTTGTATATCAAAGTTTATTATTCCCAAAACTCATCGAAAAGAAATAAACGGTTCCCCTTAATCCGATGAATATACAGAAATAGCTACCTTTTGAACTTGATAGGCCCTAAACGTTCAAGTCAGACCAATAGGCCTAAACAAAACACTTGAACCACAGAAACATATCAAATTTTAATCACGTGATCATAAATGTTTAATTTTCAACGAATAAGTACAAAAATAATCAATTGTAGTTTAGTTTAAACTATTACTTCAACAATTACTAATGGAATTACAGATTTAAAATATTCTGACGTTGGGGTGTATTACGTCATTGTACAACTTAACTTTATTACGTTAAAAATCCTTACTACAGGACTAGTAGTAATCATAAAATAAGACAGTAATGGATGGTCAACCACATTTGTTTTGTATTTTTACAGATACTGTTTAGTTTTAATACTTACCGGTTGTGTCGAAGAAGAACAAGGTAAGTCTGCATCTATGGGCGTAGGCGTCTGTGTCTCACTTGCAGGTGTTTTTGTTTCGCCATCTTTCGTTACTTTTGTGAAAAACGAAAGCAATGTTTTATTGTCTGATTGTTTAATTATTCTTCATGAAACAATGCTCATATCGACTTCCACATAAAACACTCTCTAACAATTATACATCAGTTTCAGTTGTGATTTTTGGTAATGGTAACCAAAATAGTTATTAGCCACTAACGTGAACATCAACTTCAGCTTACTCTGGTGAAGCAGAAGCAACGAAGCAACAAGCGGGGCCAAGACGCCAAGAAGAAGAAGGAATGAGCTTTAAACAACTGCGCAGCAAACTCTCATGACTGTCAATCGGCAACACAAAATAACGGCATGGTTCGCGGTCTACTACGGATGCTCACGACGATAGCAGTTCAAAACCAGACCGAGTGTGTTAGTGGTTTTATAATAAGGTTATAATAAGGAATGAATGCCTTAAGTGCCTTCTGTTCGAGATGTAATTTTATCAGCAAATAAAAAAATATTAACAATATTAATTCAGTTGAATTCGGTTTGTTCATCATACTTTAAATAGTTTAGTAAACCTAGGCTCAGACCCCCCCCCCCCAACCCCTCCGCCTCTCTTAGATCCGCCACTGATTGTGATCCTAGTGCCATGTCATCGGCGTACATGATAAGTTTCACAGTAGGGTAGACTTGGACGGTGTTCATAATGTCAGCTGTCAAGATGTTAAAAAGTAGGGGACTCATAGGATCGCCCTGAAGTACCCCATTTGTCTCATAGACCTTTTCAGACGGAACTACACCGTTATCTACAGTTGTATGCTAGAATTATCTCAACTATTCTCGCTAGGGGTTAGAGTTTCCCAGCATCCCTTTATGTTTATTTATGAGGATACTCCTGTCTATTAAGTAAAAAGCTTTACGATAGACTATGAAGACCACGTGAAATTTCCCTTTCTTGTGCCTCAGAGCCTGTTCCACTTCTTTTTGCAGTAATACCACTGCTTGTATAGAACTCCACCTCTCTCGAAAGCCGAATTGGCAATATGGTATGTACATATCCATCTCCTTGGCTAGTCTTTTTGTTAAAATTTTAGAGAAAATATTAAATATCGTGGACTCTAGTACTATGCTTTTGTAAAAGTTGGGATCTTCAGTGTTTCCTTTCCCCTTTTACAGTATTGTCATTTGGGCCGTTCTCCAGCTTACAGGATTGACTCCTGTAGACAAGCACTCATTAAATAGGTCTGTTCAAATTGGCAGAAACAGTTCTTGTGTCTCCTTTATGTGTTCTATGAAGATCTTGTCAGGCCCTGCTGCCTTACTCTTCATACCTGCCGTGATATTAGTTTGAATTTCATCGATGGTTATTTGGATGAAATCATCAGCTATGCAATTTGTAGCAGAAACTTGTTGTTCTTCTACTGTTCCATTCTTGTTGAGGATCCCGGAGAAATGTACCGCCCATGTCTCTATTGGTATCTCTCTTGCCTTACGAGCTTGCCTCTTTCTTAGAGCTAAGTAGGGATCTCATCTCGCTAGTTCCGCTGTTTCCCTAGCTTCGGATTCAATGTGCTCGGTTCTTTTAGTCTGAAGTAGTAGTTTATATTCTTTCCTCCTCGTAGCGCAAAACTTCAAATCATCTTTAGTAGGTACTGTAGGCCGAGGCTGGGCCAGGGGCTAATGCGTAAGATGGCCGCCACGCGCAACTGCCCATGTTAATCTTATGGAGGGAGAGTCAAAGCTGGGCCAGGGGCTAATACGCAAGATG
Source organism: Meconema thalassinum (assembly GCA_946902985.2). NCBI lineage: Eukaryota > Metazoa > Arthropoda > Insecta > Orthoptera > Tettigoniidae > Meconema > Meconema thalassinum. Next base: position 937,097,105 of record OX336390.1, read on the forward strand.
GACACCACGCGCAACCGCACTCTTTAATGGTGGGCATTTGAAATCATTATTTATTTGTTATTAACTATGTGTGTCTACCCCTTATTATTCCCGTTTTCCAACGGGGTCGGGAATGAGATGCGATGGAAGTCTTTGTGGCGATGTTTTTACGGCCGGATGCCCATCCTGACGCCAACCTCATGAGAGGAGTTAATGAGAGATGAAATGAATGATGGTGAATGAAACTGGGCAAGGATGTGGAAGGAAGCGGCCGTAGCCAGTCAGAAGGTACCGTCCCAGCATTTGCCTGGTGTTGAAAATGGGGAAACAACGGAAAACCATTTCAAGGACGGCCGTCGGTGGGGCTCGAACCCACGCGTCTACCGAGTCAGCAGAGAGCTTGGCCCCATGACCTAATGCTGCGCTTTAGCCAGCGTAGCCACTGCTGTCGGTTGTTATTAACTATACATTATTTATTATTATTATTTTTATTTAATGTATTATGTATATAATTATAAATCTTTTTTTATTTTTTTATTTTAATATTTAATTTATTAGTTATGATGTTTTATTGTGTCAAAGCACTAAAATGCAAGGTCATTAACCCAACAATTATCTAACCCACAGGAACCTCATTTAAAGATTTAAATGAATGCATGTAAGATTTTCTATTTTTACATTTAAGATTTTAAATTTTAGATTTTAGTTTTTAGATGTTTAGATTTTAATTTTGTTATTTTAAGATTTCAGATTTTATATTTTTTAAATTTAGATTTTGAGATTTTAGATTTAATTTTTAAATTTTAGATTTTTATTTTATTTTAGATTTTACATTTTAGATTTTGAGAAAAAGACCAAACTATAAGGTCACAGACCTAACATTTTATCTTTAAATTTTGTTTTTTAACTTAAACATTTTTATTTATTTAATATTTAATTTATTTTTTAGCACAGGGCTAATGCACAAAATGGTCACTACACGAAACCACTTCCACATATGGCATGCTAACCTAACTTCACTTAACTTAACTTCACCTAACCTAACTTCACCTAAACTAACTTTTCCTAACCAAACTTCACCTAACCAAACATGTCCTCACACAACCTAACCTAAGCTAACTTAACAAATCTCACCTAAGCTAATTTAACAAACCTGACCTAACCTAACCTAACTTCACCTAGCCTAATCTCACCTAACCTCACCAAACCTAACTTTACCTAACCTAACTTCACCTCACCTCAGTTTAGGTAACCAAACATGTCCTCACATAACTTAACCTAACCTAACCTCACCTAACATAACCTCACCTTTATCTAACCTCACCCAACCTAACCTCACCTAACTTAACAAACCTAACCTAACCAAACAAACCTCACCTAACCTAACCTAACTTAAGCTAAGGCAGAGGCTAATGCACATACACAAAGTACATAAGGGCACCCGTAACTATCCTTAAGCTAGTCTTATAGAGAGTAAGGTAAAGCTAACACCTGCACTGTGGCTACTGTGCAACATGTTCGCTACGCACAACCAGCTTAGGATTACAAAGACAGTTAAGTTTTAAAAAGTAAAAGCTTTTATTAATTTTTTCTTTCCCTATGCTTAACACTAGCACTAGAGAATAACCCTATAGGCACAGTTAACACACACAAACACTTATAGAGATATTATTCTCACACCAAAGGTTTTTCAATTATAAGTACAAGGCCACAGTTTACATTCGGTAGGGTGACAACTTTCTTTACGCTGTTTATTTTACCTCAACATTTTACAGGTGTCCATAACATATAACAAGTCAGAGTTCCGCCCCTTAAAACAACAATAACTAACGAACTAACTAACTACATATGACAACGCTAAATACCTTACCCCAAAGCATACAGGTAATAAATGTGTTATACTATACTTTTAACTACCTAGTTTTAGCTAACTAAGGGAAATTTCTTAAGAATAATAGAGGTTAACGGTTGGATTAGGAGTGGGAGGTGTGTACTAATTAAAAAAGTACAAGCAGTGTCCACACAATACTTTTTATTAATTTAAATACATTTACAATATTTATACAAAATACATTTTTCCTTTATTGTTTGTTATAAATTGTACAGTTCGGTTTTATTTGTTTTCTATTTTTTCATTTTTGAGTATGAATACCATTTCATTCATTTCTTGATTCTTGATTGGTGCTGTTTTCTATTTTTGTAGTGCTATTGTTTTATTTCTTAAATTGTTTTGGTTTATGTATTTGCTAGATGCAGGTAGAGTGATATATTTCATGTTTTAGGATTTTGATATCAATAACTTAAGCATTTAAGTATGGTCATCGGTTGAGTAATTACCTTAGGCATGTGTAGCTATACAATCAAAATCAATTACTCTTTTATTATCACCAGGACACAAAGCAATTTTGTTTAGTTTTATAGATGATATGTTATGTTGTTTAGACGCGATAATGTTCATTGGTATTCTTTTTACCTCGTTTTGATGATACAATCCTTATAATCATGAAAACTTATACAATTTTTGACAACGGCTCTGCTAATACCTTTAATATTTTTATTTCTATACCATTTATGTCTAAAGCATACATTTTAACTATAAGTCCAACATATGCTTTAATAATACGTCCACAAGGCTCGTCTTTAAATTTTCCCAAAGTTTTCTTGTTTGATGTAGAGTAACATATGTGATCACTAGGACAATCAGATGTGTCCAGGTGTTCTAGAAAATTCAACTTGTCTTGGGTGTTAACCAAATAAATAAACGAGTCCGTACATCAGTTTAAGATTTTCGATCCCATAATAGGGTAGCAGGACATCATAATGGTGGGAATACATAAGAGTTTTTGAAATATCCAGTATGCACATTACAATATATATATATTTATATATAGGCTTATTGAATACAATGCTACATTTAGCCATGTGGAAAGCAGCTAAGTTAGGACCATAAATTGTTCTATCGATAAATGTTGGTTTAGCTATTAGCTTTTCAGCCTTTTTGCTATCAGTTACAAGACGTATATCTATTCTTTTACGAATATTTTCTATTGTTTTTCCAAAACTTGCATTGTTAAATAATTTGTACAGATTTTCTTTCAAATTCATTTTTGGCTTGTTTTCGAAGGTTGATATTAAAATCAACGTATGCCTTTAGCCAAGGTCTCTGTTGAAATTTTAACACACTGTGAATTTTTATTAATTTTAGTCCATGATTTAGAGCCTGATTATGTGCCATGTAATGAACAACGTATCGCCTTCGATTTCCAAGATGAGGAATTAGTATTTTTAGAGGTTGTATAAACTCTGGTAGGAAAGGTAAATCATTGTGTAGATCATGAAGATCATATGGATATTCAACATCAACATCTAGAATGTATCCAACAGAGTCGTCCTCCTTTAGCGTTTCTAGATCAACAGTATCTGGAAAACCCCACTGAAATCCACCGTAAGGAAGGGAGTGGCACATATCCCACCCGTATTGGTTGTTGGCATCATCATAGGTAATAAACTGCGATGGTTCCTCGGAATCATATGTTTCCATTTATTTATTGTTTGCTTCAGCATACCGATGATACACCTGACATATGCCTCCACGTATTTCAGGCTCTATTAAAAGAATCTGTATGTATTCGTGTAGCAATTCCATTTCACTTCCAATGTAAAGGAAAAAAACAAGAGATATACATAAAATATTTTATTCATTTAATTTCGATAATAGATACACACAAAACACAACTCTCTATCTCTTTACCATTGCTTGTGATAGTATTTTAAACACAACGCTTATTGTAGATCTATTTTCCATGACGAACAATAGACATGAAAACGTCATCCTCTACTTTTTCATCATCATCATCATCATCATCATCATCATCATCATCATCATCATAAGCATCATCATCATCATCTTTATCACTATCATTATAATCACCATCATCATCCTCAACATTAGAACTATCCAGTTCTTCTTGTTCCTTTTCCACAGGGACCCCTTGTAGAGAGTGCGTTGCTTTTGATTGTGCTGAGGGTTTCTTGGACGTTGACAACTGCCCTAAAATGACTATTTGAGGACATGATAAGTGCTTTTTAACAAACAATGCAATATCTTGAGCAGCAATTATGTTTTCTCGAACTTGCTTTTTAGCATTCTGATGATTGTTTGTAAACAGCAACCGTGATTCGTTTGGAGCACTACATTGATGAACACTTACACTAAAAACCTTTCCATTTTTACTTTTCAGATTGCCTCCACATTTTGTTGACCTCTCTTTTGAGCATCGCCAGAATATTATTCTATTCACATTCTGACGATTTAGGAACTACTTGAAAACTGATCGTCTGCAGTCCTTACTTGAATTAAAACAGATACACACAATAATACAGTCATAACAATTAACACCGGTTATCAGACAGATTCTACACACACCCAAAGTACACGGGGCTACATGACCGCGTTGTCACAGCCCCTAAACGTAAGAACCAACCAACATACTTATAAGAGTAGCCTTGATAGAGTGCACGCTGGCTACCTTTGTTGGTTGTAGTAAGTTCCATAGTAGCAACTGACGTGTCAGTATGATGTGCACACTACAAAGGTTACAACTGTTCTGGCGATCGAGTGACTTACCATAAGCTTATATATTGGCTTATGTGTTGGCTTATGTATTGGCTTTTATGTTGGCATTTGTATTGGCTTTTATGTTTTGCTTTTGTTTTGAGTTTTTATGTTAGCTTATGTATTAGTTTATGTGTTAGCTCATGTGTTGGCTTTTGTGTTGGCTTATGTATTGGCTTATATGTTGGCTTATGTATTGGTTTACGGTATATGTAGACTTTTGTGTTGGCGTTTATGCTGGCTTTTGTGTTGGGTTTTGTATTGACTTATGTATTGGTATATGTGTTGGCTTTTGTATTGGCTTTTATGTTTTGCTTTTGTGTTGGCTTTTATGTTGGTTTATGAGTTGGCTTATATATTTGCTTTTGTGTTGGGTTTTGTGTTGACTTTTGTGCTGGCTTTTGGTTTGGCTTTTGTGGTGAATTTTATGCTGGCTTTTATGTTGCGTTCTTGTATTGGTTTATGTATTGGTTTATGTGTTGGCTATTGTATTGGCTTTCATGTTTTGCTTTTGTGTTGGCTTATGTATTGGTTTATGTGTTGGCTTATGTGTTGGCTTTTGTGTTGGCGTATGTATTAGTTTATATGTTGGCTTATGTAGTGGTTTATATGTAGACTTTTGTTTTGGCTTTATGCTGGGTTTTATGTTGGGTTTTTCTATTGGCTTATGTATTGGTTTATGTGTTGGCTTTTGAGTTGGCTTATATATTGGCTTTTATGTTTGAGTTTTGGGTTGGCTTTCATGTTGGCTTATGTATTGGCTTATGCGTTGGCTTATGTATATATTTATGTGTTGGTTTTATGCTGGCTTTTATATTGGCTTTTGTGTTGGCTTTTAGGTTGGCTTATATTGGGTTATGTATTGGCTTATATGTTGGCTTATTTACTGGTTTATGTGTAGACTTATATATTGGATTATGTATTGGCTTATGTGTTGGCTTTTGTCTTGGCTTATATATTGACTTTTGTGTTGGCTTATGTATTAGCTTTTTGTTGGATTTTGTGTTGGTTTATGTAGTGGCTTGTGTATTGGCTTATGTATTGGTTTATATATTGGCTTATGTGTGTTGGCTTTTGTGTGGGCTTATGTATTGGCTTATGTTTTGGCTTATACATTGGCTTACGTATTGGCTTATATGTTGGCTTTTGTGTCGGCTTATGTATTGGTTTATGTGTTGGCTTTTGTATTGGCTTTTATGTTTTGCTTTTGTGTTGGATTTTATGTTGGATTATGTATTGGTTTATGTGTTGGCTTTTGTGTTGGCTTATGTATTGGCTTATATGTTGGCTTATCTATTGGTTTACAGTATATGTAGACCTTTGTGTTGCCTTTTTGCTGGCTTTTGGTTTGGCTTTTGTGTTTGATTTTATTCTGGCTTTTTTGTTGCGTTTTTGTATTGGCTAATGTATTGGTTTATGTGTTGGCTTTTGTATTGGCTTTCATGTTTTGCTTTTGTGTTGACTTTTATGTTGGCTTATGTATTGGTTTATATGTAGACTTTTGTTTTGGCTTTATGCTGGGTTTTGTGTTGGGTTTTTCTATTGGCTTATGTATTGGTTTATGTGTTGTCTTTTGTGTTGGCTTATATATTGGATTTTGTATTGGTTTATGTGTTGGCTTTTGGGTTGGCTTATATATTGGCTTTTATGTTTGGGATTTGTGTTGGCTTTCATGTTGGCTTATGTATTGGCTTATGTGTTGGCTTATGTATATATTTATGTGTTGGTTTTTATGCTGGATTTTATATTGGCTTTTGTGTTGGCTTTTATGTTGGCTTATATTGGCTTACGTATTGGCTTATATGTTGGCTTGTGTATTGGTTTATGTGTAGACTTATATATTGGATTATGTATTGGTTTATGTGTTGGCTTTTGTGTTGGCTTATGTATTGGCTTATATGTTGGCTTATCTATTGGTTTACAGTATATGTAGACCTTTGTGTTGCCTTTTTCTGGCTTTTGGTTTGGCTTTTGTGTTGGATTTTATTCTGGCTTTTATGTTGCGTTTTTGTATTGGCTTATGTATTGGTTTTCTGTGTTGGCTTTTGTATTGGCTTTCATGTTTTGCTTTTGTGTTGGCTTTTATGTTGGCTTATGTATTGGTTTATATGTAGACTTTTGTTTTGGCTTTATGCTGGGTTTTGTGTTGGATTTTTCTATTGGCTTATGTATTGGTTTATGTGTTGTCTTTTGTGTTGGCTTATATATTGGATTTTGTATTGGTTTATGTGTTGGCTTTTGGGTTGGCTTATATATTGGCTTTTATGTTTGGGATTTGTGTTGGCTTTCATGTTGGCTTATGTATTGGCTTATGTGTTGGCTTATGTATATATTTATGTGTTGGTTTTTATGCTGGATTTTATATTGGCTTTTGTGTTGGCTTTTATGTTGGCTTATATTGGCTTACGTATTGGCTTATATGTTGGCTTGTGCATTGGTTTATGTGTAGACTTATATATTGGATTATGTACTGGCTTATGTGTTGGCTTTTGTCTTGGCTTATTTATTGGCTTTTGTGTTGGATTTTGTGTTGGTTTATGTAGTGGCTTGTCTATTGGCTTATGTATTGGTTTATATATTGGCTTATGTGTGTTGGCTTATGTATTGGCTTATGTTTTGGCTTAAACATTGGCTTATGTATTGGCTTATATGTTGGCTTTTTGTTGGCTTATGTATTGGTTTATGTGTTTGCTTTTGTATTGGCGTTTATGTTTTGCTTTTGTGTTGGCTTTTTGTTGGCTTATGTATTGGTTTATGTGTTGGCTTTTGTATTGGCGTTTATGTTTTGCTTTTGTGTTGACTTTTATGTTGGCTTATGTATTGGTTTATGTGTTGCTTTTGTGTTGGCTTATGTATTGGCTTATATGTTGGCGTATCTATTGGTTTACAGTATATGTGTTGCCTTTTTTGCTGGCTTTTGGTTTGGCTTTTGTGTTGGATTTTATGCTGCCTTTTATGTTGCGTTTTTGTATTGGCTTATGTATTGGTTTATATGTTGGCTTTTGTATTGGCCTTTACATTTTGCTTTTGTGTTGGCTTTTATGTTGCCTTATGTATTGGTTTATGTTTAGCTTATGTGTTGGCTTTTGTGTTGGCTTATGTATTGGCTCATATGTTGGCTTATGTAATGGTTCACTTAACGGAGGTGCTGAAGTGGACTCGTTACTAAACATGTCGCATCAATCTGGAGAGGCTTCATCAGGAAGGACAAGCCATGTTGAATCAATTATTGCAGTCGAGGAAACATGGGCACGTGCTTATGAACCTCAGCTGAAGAGACAGTCAAGTGAATGGCGTCGTCAGGGGTCACCACGGAGACACAAGTTTCGACAAAATCTGTAGCCCAATAAGGTTATGGTCATCCTGGCATACGATGTTCAAGGTGTTATTGTGTGTCATCCAGTGCGTGAGGGTCACACTGTCAATACAGTGTATTACAATTCCTTTTTGTTGTACCAATTGCGTCGTTCAGTGCGAACCAAACGTCCTGATCGTTTGAATGACGCCATAATCCTACACGATAACGCGACAGCTCACACAGCAGCCATCGTTCAGCATCGCTTGCAACGGTGGGATGGGAGGTTCTTCCAAATCCACCTTATTCGCCTGATCTGAGCACATGTGACTATGATCTAATCCCCAAAGTCAAGAAGCCACTACGTGGACGAGGGTTTGCTAACAAAGAAGACATCGTAACAGCATTTTGGACGCAGGTGTTACACGTTAGCGATACACATGCAGCGAATGGTATTCAGCTCCTGCCCCACCGCTGACAACGCACAGTAGACACCTTGGGTGATTATTTCGTAGGTCTGAAACCAGTGGAGAACTGTCCTTTGTACGTAGTCTTGTGTATTTGCTGTCTATACCATAATACAACAAAGTTTTCCAATGGACTGCGTTCTATCACTTACCTACGAGCAACTCCTGACGTCAGAATTTATCTTCAGGCACTATGGATATGTACTTGCCCTATATTTCCAAATGCATATCGTAGATTTTCCGTGTTGTCTCCTGTTCGCAAGAAAAAAATAGTTTCTATGACTTATGACTCGACCCTCGTATATTGACTTACGTGTTGGCTTTTGTGTTGGCTTGTATATTGGCTTATATGTTTGGCTTTTGTGTTGGCTTTTGTGTTGGATTTTATGGTGGCTTATGTACTGGCTTATTTGTTGGCTTGTGTATTCGTTTATGTGTTGGCTTTTATGCTGGCTTTTATGTTGGCTTTTGTGTTGGCTTTCATGTTGGCTTATGTATTGGCATGTTGGCTTATGTATTGGTTTATGTGTAGACGTATATATTGGATTATGTATTGGCTTATGTGTTGGCTTTTGTGTTGGCTTATATATTGGCTTTTAGGTTTTGCTTTTGTGTTGGCTTATGTATTGACTTTTGTGTTGGCTTATATATTGGCTTTTGTGTTGATTTATGTAGTGGCTTGTGTATTGGCTTATGTATTGGTTTATATATTGGCTTATGAGTATTGGCCAACACTCGCACTCTCTTCTTCCAACAACAATTCATAATCATCTTTAATCTTAACATCATCTTCTAATTTAACCGTATTTCTAGCAATAGAAGTAGACAACACATAATAGAGATTTTATTTAACAAAGTAATTGAATTGAGAAACATTAACAATTTTATATCTCGGATCTTATTTTGAGCTTAAGAACAACTTTTTTGTTTCATAAAAATTGAAGGTCTCAGACCTATAATAATAAGGAGATTTACAATTAACAAATAATGTTCAACAATTTCAAGGTTTCGAACCTGTTACAAGCACTAAAAAAACTTACAGTGGCTTTCAAAATGTGCATACAATTAAGAAATTTACAGAATATAATGATAATAGTAAAGGAATTACAATTTGGTTGAATATTTCGTTGTATTGATTAATAAGAATACAAACTACTTAGAGAATGCCCTTTTTATAAGCGAAAAGGCTATGAATTCCTGGGCAGAGCAGGAGAAGAAAAAAGAGATTAATAAAAGGTTGCTATAACCCCTTTTATTTACGCAGAGTTTAAGAAATGCCACATTCAAATGGGACAGGTCGCATTAACGAAACCTGGATTTCACAAATTAGATAATCGTTTAACAGTTGGAAAATTAGAACTTCCTGGTTGAAACAGGAAAAAATACTTATTAAAATGTGGATTATAACCACGGTTATTTTTACAGATGAATAAATGTTAAATGGAGCAAAATTGGGATGGTGCCTATGTTTTGGCGAGGCCTCGTAGGAAAGTAACTAATTTGATTATGCTCTAATTGTTAGTAAAGGGATTAGGAGTGTAGGAAACTTGGGATTTGAGTCCTGGCCAATTTTATTAATACGAACGAATCGCGACGCGGTAGATTGTTGAACGGACACTGTAGGTAGCACTAGAGTTTATTGATAGATTGTAAATTTTCACTATTGCAGTATTTATAGGTTCATTAAGTTGCACTTTGACAGGTTTTAGCGATATGTAGTCTTGATATTGCAGTTAATGAATACGCTTTAACTTGAAGGTTGCAGTAATTTTGACGGTATTAAGTATAATTCTTCAATGTTTAGAGTTTATTTTGAATGGAAAGTTCCAGAACTGTAGTGACAGTTTAAACGAGCAAGTAGACATCCCATGGAGGCAAACAAGTTAAGTTTTAGACAGCTATGAATTTAACAGAAATCCCTCGCAGCAGGAAAAGTATTCCCTTAGTTAGTTCAAGTTCGTGTGTTTGTTTTTTGTACACCGAAGTTAGTAAGTACTTTAACATCAACAAGTGTTTGCCGGTATGTCGGCGAAGAGTGGTGGGGGTCCGATGGACCCCCCGCTAGAACCTTCTGAGTCAATTAACGTAGACGGCTTGGTAAATGTGGAAAACATGCATGTTGTGATTGAACAGGAGATTATTAATCCCGATGATGCCCCGGTCTCGCCGGTGGTCCAACCTCCGGAGCAAATTGGTATCTCACCTAGTGGCTATCGTTATCAAAATACCCTTACTGTACCTTACCTTGTATTTGTACAAGGAGACGAGTCCCAAACAATCGGCAATCTTCATCCCATGGCATTGGGACGGCTATTTTATGATCGTCACATACCTGGAATTGAGGAAATTCAGAAAAAGGTCGTAATAGGATTCAGATTTAGTTCAAGACTTTCAAGGATGCCAATGCCTTTCTGGAACACCCAGTGTTAACAGATAGGCGACTGCTTGCATTTATTCCTTCTTCCAACATTCAACGTGTGGGATTAATCAGGGATGTTGATACCTCTCTCACTCATGCTGAGTTACTCCGATATATTGAATCACCGGTGCCCATTATCCGAGTTCAAAGATTTTTCCGTACGAAAATTGTAAATGATATGTTTGAAAAGATCGCTACATGGACGGTAAAAATCTTTTTTGAAGCACAAAAATTGCCGGAATACGTCAGTATATTCAATGTCTTATTGGAAGTGAGTTTGTATATTTTCCCCCCATTAGATGCCAAAAGTGTCAGCGTTATGGCATTGTCCAACTTCATTGCCGGGCGCGGGTACCACGTTGTGGTAAATGCGCACAGGACCACCTCCCCCCCGATTGTATAGAAGTTATTTTTAAATGTGCAAACTGTCAGGGTATACACCCCGCAGGGGAAGACCGTTGTGACGTACATCAGCATCAAATTGAAATCAAAAGGCAAATGTGTGTTGAGAATAAATCCTATAATGAAATCATGAAACGTAGTGCCAGTGCCCCTTTTAATCCATTATCGCTCCCACCACAATTCCCCCCGATTGTTGCATCCACCAGTCGGCCCTGTGCTGGTCCACCCCGGAAACGTAAATTCACAGACATAGTGCATACTACACCAAAACTTATTAAGCCCCTTGGCTATGATAGGCAAGCATATTTACAGCTTGTCAACAATCCGCCGGTTGTAAAGACATCCCATTCCTTGCCGGCCAGTGAACCGGGAGCTGTAGGAGGCCCCCGTCCAACGTATTCTGCTGGGTCGGATAAGCCTGAGCCGACGAGATTCTTTCTAGATGAATTTACGCAACCCGTGGACCTGTTGGGTTATAACGTCCAATGGGCCCATTGTGTCAAATATCTCTTATATAAAGTACTTCCGTTATTACCACCTCTGGAAAAACGACACCTGTCATTCAATCTGAACCTCAGCCCTAGTTTTCAATTAGATAGATAGATTTTATTAAATCCATTTGATCAAATACATGCATACAATACATTCTTGATATAGGACACGTCGGAATTTACATCTATAAAATAAAAGTACTAACATGTATATATTACTAATACTATAACTATTTATAACTTATTATAATAACAGATCTTAAGAGATACAATCTTATTGGACAACTATTTACCCCTTACTCTAATATCATAATATGGAAACTTAATTCTATAAATACAACAACTTACAGCTAAGTATTACAATTAAAATAGAAAAGTAAAATATAATTATTGATTTCATCGCTCCTATACACTAAGACATTCAACTACAGAGGAAAACAATGGCACTGCAGATAAGCTTTCAACATTCTATCAAAGGTTTTTATTTTTGGGGCCAGTTTTATATAATGGGGTAGTTTATTGTATAATTTAACTCCTGTGTGAAAAGTTGTGTGTGTGTGTGTGTGTGTGTGTGAAATATGAATGTTTTGATTTTGTCTTGTGTTATGCCTATGAACATCATAGTTTGTTTTAAGAAAAACATCCTTATTCATTAAATTATTTAAAAAAAACTTAATACTTTCAAAGGGCAGTGGGAGAATGTTTAAATCTTTAAACAGAGGTCTACATGATTCTCTAGTGTTTACATTTGCCATAATTCTAATCGCCCTCTTTTGTATCCTAAACGTGCTTAGTACATCTGGCGACATACCCCAAAATATGACCCCATATCTTAAGTATGAATGGAAAGAAGCAAAATAAGTATTTCTTAATGTGTGAATGCTAGTGCAAGTTTTCGAAATACGTAATGCAAAGCACATCGAGTTCAGTTTAGTATTCAGATATTGTTCTACTTTTATGTAGAGCTGTTGTTGTGAATGGGCTGGATGGCGTTACCGGTGTCTACTGAGTTTAACCCGGCACCTGTCTACCATCTGTTCTACTTTTATGTAGAGCTCATTCCGCGTCCTACCATTAGTTCTACTTTTGTGTGGAACTACCCCCTCCGAGCCTCTTGCACTTGTTCTACTTTTGTGTGGAACTCGTGTTTAAAGTGTTTGGTGTTTTATTAAGTACTGCGGACACGTTTAGAGAACAATTGACATACAGGTGAACTGGTGGGAGGAATACTCACCTAGCTTACCTTAAGGTGGCTTAGTAGGCCACACGCTAGCTGTGTACCGCCTCCTGCTGGGCAGCGTTCGGTGGAGATATTAAACTAGGCTCTAATCTAAAGGGAAGGGCTTCTTAATCTAAGCGAAATAAAGAGGTAATCATTAGACTGTTCAAAAAGGGGGTTTATTACGTACTAGTGGCAATGACAAGAGGGGAGGCTGGAAATAATAACCTAAGGGGGAAAAAGGAGTCTAGCAGACATGTTTTCACTTACCCCACCGTTGATCTCGGTCTTCTATGATGTTGGTTGCGTTGGGACTCGATATGGGGCAGCGCCCCATATCGGTCCGGCGTAGCACAACTCCGATAGAGTGTAAGACTGTAAGTGAAGGCCGCCAAATTCCAAGAGAGCGGCCAGAGTCAGAAGAGACCGCGGCGCGTGTCCGTACCTCTATTTATAGGCAAAATGTGCGTTGTCAGTCCACTCAGCGGTATCTTTGGAGTGTAATGCCCGCTATGTCCTGTTTAACTGCTTGCTGTTGGACCTTAGGTCTATGACCTGCGGTTTACTTCGCAGTCGTGTTGCCATGTCGTTATTCCCGTCTTTTACGTAGTTACGTTTAATTATCTTTTATGTAGGTATAGGCACAGTCCTTTTATAAAGGGCTGGGGCTGGAACAAGTCGCCTCCCTGTTTTAATAATCGTCCTCGATTATTGGACTAGACGTGAGGGTGGAAACTTTTCTTTTCTTCTTTCTTTCTTTCTTTCTTTCTTTCTTTCTTCTTCTTCTTCTTTTCTTTCCTTTCGTCGATTTGAATTTGCTTTCGATTCGTCGTATCGCCCTTCGTTGCTTCTGGTCTTCTTCGTAGATGGGAGGGTGAGCGAAATTGTGTCGTACTCAGAAGTGGAAGGCGTGGCAAGGTGGTTGGGGTGGTTTGTTATACAGTCATTTCATAGCAGATAGTTCTCTGTATCAGTCTACATCCCATATTGCAATATTGACATAATCTGTGTTGCCTATATGGCAGACTTGAAATTTGATAAAAATATTGACATTGTTTTGCTAAAATTGAAAAAAATAAAAAATGGAATTTCAGCGGAGATATAAATTGGAAGAAATGAAGTTGAAAGATATATCTTGCATGGAATCGCATAGGAAATTTACATTATTAGCACCGCACTCGGACCAGTGCGTGACTTGCGTACGACGCCGTCAAGCCAAGCCCTGCCGCGAGGGTGCATGCATAACTGTAATTTTCCTACGATGGAAAATGATGCTGTAAGGAGCTTAAGTAATAGCGCGCTCTCGTGAGCTAGTACACAACCTTTGTAGCGTGTGTAAAAAAAGTGAGAGAAAAAATATAGTGTATCGTATGGGCTACTCTAGGCCAAGTGTAGCTGCGAGGGTGCGCTACTATGATTAACCTCCTTACAACGTGGGGATGATAAAAGAAATGAACATTGTAGAAATATCCCAGAAAACGTGAAATTCCGTCAAAGTTGCTTGATTATGTGCGTAAAAACATGTAGTTATGGTATTAAGAGAAAAAAAATAACATTGAAGTGTTGGAAAGAAATAGCTGAAGGCTCCTGCCTAAATCGGCTGACAGTCTATTATGGTTTGTAGTTTTTGACTGTTGTTGCTGCCATGCGTGTTGGAACTTCGGTCTTGCGTCACGTTCGTCCGGGGGGCATCCTGCATTAAGGGCCTACTGGGGGATTACAGGATTGTACAGCGTATAATTAGTCTGAAATCAGAAATCACTCTTAACGTTTTGTACATAGGGATTGGTTCACCCTGGTACCGTTATTTTTTCACTGAAGTTCGTTACGTCGTACGAGTTAGTCTCGTTACTTAATGTCTGCATTATGACATATATATATACTAATATCCTTATAAACTAACGTGCAATATGTATTCGTTGACATATTGGCCATTGTGGTCATTCACTATACCACGTCCTATATGCGTCGTTGTAAAACTGTAACATGCTTCCTTAAGCATTTAGCTGCGTAGATACTCTTATATTTCGTAGAACTTGAATCATTTATATTTGTAAAACAAAACTTTCTTATACATCGACGTAGACCTTTGCTATAGCTGAGAATTAATCCTTAAGTATTACTTTTGCACTTTCTCAGCGTGAGTTAAGCGATGTATACGCTTCTTAATCTATAAATATGCAGACATTATGTAAGGATACTCGCACTACGCGTACACTCGATCGTTAAGCTTAAATGTATTATCGTTAAAATGGCGACTGTTTCGTCGGGAAGTTATTGAAATTGGAAATTTTGTATTGCCTCTACGGGCTAACTTGGTAATTCTGTGCACTGTATAGAACTCCAGGAAATATAAATTAACACGATAATAAGATCTAAAAAAAAGGACATTTGTTATTGACATGTGATAATTGCCTGTAAAAAAATAACACTGTTAATGACATGGTATTAAAGACCCTTTTGTTAAACTTGCCACGTTAGATAGGGGGAGGGGTGATTTACTATCTAATTTAATTCTTAATGCTAAACCTAATATTACTGCCTTCCCTTGGCTGAATATACTATATACTTGGGGTAAGGAGGAACCACGTGTCTGGACAGGGGTGAAAAATCTCTTGAAAGGGGGGGGGGGGCGATATATATATATATATTAAAGGTATTTCTTAAATATTTAAGCTCTCTCTAGAGTGTATCCGCAGCCATGATAATTTTCTAAAGTGTACCTTCAAGGAGGTGGCTACCTTTGCTCCTTAATAAAATGAATGGGGTTGTATCTTCAATGAAATGCCTACCTTTGCTCCGTAATAAAACTAATGGGGCTGTATCTTCACTGAAATGGCTACCTTTGCTCCTTAATAAAATTACCGGGGTTGCTCTATATTGAATTACTAATAGTATGCCTGAGTTGTATAGTTTTATTCCTTTAATATATTCTGTTGCCTTCGTGTCGTAGAAAATACGGATGCGTGTGATGATGTATTTTAACCAAGTGGTGTCTAATACGCAGGGTGGTATCGGAACTAAGAGAACCATGAGGACTTCTTTTACCAGTGGACCGGCGAAATACGTAACATGGTATGGGGCCTTAAGTACGTATAGTAATCCTAGTGACCGTCCAATTTGCAATGTGGTATCGGTAACCCGAGTGACTACGAATGCAGATTGTGGTTTGGGAAAACTACAAGTTCTCTGTTCAAAAGGGCTTAACCAGTTGACCCATACGTATAGTGGTTTGGTTTACTCTTACATAGCCTTTCTAGGTATTACCTCCGTATCGAGTGACCTCCCACGCACATTGCCATCCTCGGTATATGATACATGTGTAAATTGCATCCTTTTTTCGTCGCAAATAATCGTAATACATTGAAAAATTATGAATTTATCACAAATAAGCATAATACATTGAAAAAAATTATTAATTCAATTTTACTTATTAGTTTCAGCGTATGTGTAGTTTCCTTTTCAATATTGGTCACTCTTTATATAGAAAATCAGCAAATTTATCCAGCGGTGTAGGTTTCAAATTACCTACTATGCTATAATATCATAAAACGTGTCACTATCTCCTCATGTTAAACATAATACCAAAGAGATATCACCTGTTCGCAGACTGTCCGTACTTCGATACAGGACGCATCCCATCGGACGTTAAATCCACGATGAATTAGGTTTATTTTAATATAAATATCTCCTAACATCTTATCAGAATACTGTAAAGATATCGTCTGTTGGCAGGCTGTTCGTACTTCAATACAGATCGCATCCCAACGGCCGTTAAATTCACTATGTATTAGGTATTTTTTAATATAAATATCTCCTAACATCTTATCAGAATACTGTAAAGATATCGTCTGTTAGCAGGCTGTTCGTACTTCGATACAGAACGCATCCCAACGGCCGTTAAATCCACTACGTATTAAGTTTGAATCGACCGCCACAAGATGTAGCACGTGGTGGGACTAATTCCCCGAAAGTATTAGAACGTACGTCATCTACGTGAAAGGGGTGGCTATTTCCTATCAGAGTTCAGTAGCGTTCTAATATCTGGACTACTTCTTACGTGTTCAGTGGGTTGGCTAGGTCCCTGAATCTGAAATGATAGTCCTCGGTCGCCGGTTGTCACTATTACACTGACCAATATACCTGTAACTTATTACTTCCCTTTGGGTGTGACGTTTCTACTTCTAAGCATTTGGCTTGCGTAAATTGTGGGCTTTGGGGCCACGGTGTGGACAATAATCTTATTTATTAATGGCATTTGTTATCAACGTATGTGTGTTAATATCTCCTTTATCTCTTCCATGCTTCCCTTATCTCAAAGCGAGGTGCACCCTTGGACCTGCTGCAAGATATCAATAACGTCGTTTTCTCGAGGCTGTGCGAACCCTTGTGCCAGCCTCCAGATATTTATAATATATTTCTTCAAATTCACTTAAAAACACTTAACACTTATTACTAATATACTAACGATGATACTCTTGATAACAATTGTCGTACGTTGCGATGTTGCCCTGCTGTGCCCAAGTCCGTGATTACGCGTGTAAGCTATATTGATATCGCCGTCCATTTGTCGGCGTTTTTCATAAATTCCTACTGGATTACTTTCTCACCTATGTTACTTCGTGAGGGAGCGATGTTTCCCTTGCTAAATGAATATCCTGTTTGAAATGTACTGCTGGAAAAAGAATTCTACCTTAAGAGTGTATTCTACGCTTACATCTTTAAAATCATTAGTGCGTTTTTCTACTATAACACGCTTCGCAATACGTGAATAAATGTATGGAAAACAAAAAGAATAAAGGCAAATTTATGCAAAGTCATCTGGCGTGTGAGTGAATAGTGCCAGGAATTGAACTCAAGGTGTCTGGCTTCCGCTCGAGTGCGTCTGTACTCTGAGCTAGCGAGACAGTGTCGGGTCTAATGTCCTTGCGGCAGACGGTGTGCTCAGCACGTGTCTGCCATATGGCATAGTGGATTGTGTTACAATGGACAAATAAGCATTTCCCCTGGGGTCGGATTTCATAACAAAAGAGAAACTGTAGTACGTCTTGACTGAATGCGTGTACAAACTAATTAATGCGGCACCTTGCAGAAATGTGATTGCAAGGTCTCCTAACTCTATGTAAGCATGTAGCCAATACTACCTATCTCTAAGTTATACTAATATGGATTCAGAAGAAAATATTATAGCCTACAATCATTTACAATGTATAGTTGCACTGCTGTAAAAAAATACATCGTTATTTACTCATGCTAACTTATCCCATGGGATATCACAATCTTATTCCTAATAGAGCTTCATTGTGGGGGGTTTAATCTGAAATAAGGAAGGATTTTCTGAATATAGTAGGGTAGTTATCAATACCTCTTCCTACTAGGCTTCCGTTAATATTCCTAGTGACTCATTAGATAGGGGTTGTTAATATTTAAATTGATTGGCATAAGAGGTGTCTATCGCGAAATCTTAACAGGGTGGGGTGGGGGAATTATGATTATTGTGTAAAAAAAATCCTCTAAATTAATCTACTAAAAAAAATTCTGCTCGGGGGGATTTAAATTGTCTCACTCTCTTGGCTAATGTAATAAGTACAGGGTCGTTTGTTGCTAGACTTTTAGTTTAATAATATGGGGGCGGGTTTGGGTGGGTACCAAAAATCATATTTGATCCGTACTTCAATTTTTTTTCTTAATTTTGGGTAACATTTGCTTGGCTAAATAAGAGGGTTTTAGGGACCTTTACCGCAGAGGTGCGTTGTCTGCACCCCCTTAGGCGTTGTCTTACGACAACGTCACGGTATCCCGCGCGTCTCACCATTTGTTCTACTTTTATGTAGAGCTGTTGTTGTGAATGGGCTGGATGGCGTTACCGGTGTCTACTGAGTTTAACCCGGCACCTGTCTACCATCTGTTCTACTTTTATGTAGAGCTCATTTCGGGTCCTACCATTACTTCTACTTTTGTGTGGAACTACCCCCTCCGAGCCTCTTGCACTTGTTCTACTTTTGTGTGGAACTCGTGTTTAAAGTGTTTGGTGTTTTATTAAGTACTGCGGACACGTTTAGAGAGCAATTGACATACAGGGGAACTGGTGGGAGGAATACTCACCTAGCTTACCTTAAGGTGGCTTAGTAGGCCGCACGCTTGCTGTGTACCGCCTCCTGCTGGGCAGCGTTCGGTGGAGATCTTAAACTAGGTTCTAATCTAAAGGGAAGGGCTTCTTAATCTAAGCGAAATAAAGAGGTAATCATTAGACTGTTCAAAAAGGGGGTTTATTACGTAATAGTGGCAATGACAAGAGGGGAGGATGGAAATAATAACCTAAGGGGGAAAAAGGAGTCTAGCAGACACGTTTACACTCACCCCACCATTGATCCCGGTCTTCTGTGATGTTGGTTGCGTTGGGACTCGATATGGGGCAGCGCCCCATATCGGTCCGGCGTAGCACAACTCCGATAGAGTGTAAGACTGTAAGTGAAGGCCGCCAAATTCCAAGAGAGCGGCCAGAATCAGAAGAGACCGCGGCGCGTGTCCGTACCTCTATTTATAGGCAAAATGTGCGTTGTCAGTCCACTCAGCGGTATCTTCGGAGTGTAATGCCCGCTATGTCCTGTTTAACTGCTTGCTGTTGGACCTTAGGTCTATGACCTGCGGTTTACTTCGCAGTCGTGTTGCCATGTCGTTATTCCCGTCTTTTACGTAGTTATGTTTAATTATCTTTTATGTAGGTATAGGCACAGTCCTTTTATAAAGTGCTGGGGCTGGAACAATATTGTATATGTTTATTTCATTTCAAGTCATGTTGTATCCATAGTCCTAAAAACTTTGTTTCTGATTTATTTTCTATTTGATGACCATTTAATGTTATATTGGGCTTCGCAGGATTCCTATTCTGTATACTGTGAAAATTTAGACATACTGTTTTTTATAGTTTATTATGAGGCGATTATCTTGTGACCATTTGGTTAACTCTCCTGTAACGGAGTCAGCAGACTGCTGTATGACCTGTTTAGTTTCACCTTTTATTACGAGTGTTGTATCGTCCGCAAACAAAATTTCCTTATGTGAATGAACGTTCTGTGTTATATCATTGATATATAGAAGAAAGAGTAGTGGGCCCAAAACCGATCCCTGGGGTACACCAAATTTAATAATTCCCTCATTGTACAATGTTTCATTAAGTAATTTGGTTCCATCATCCTTGTATCTCAAGCTTACTATTTGTGACGCCTTGTTAAGTAAGACTCTATCCATTTATTATCTAGATCTCTAATACCATATTGATTTAGTTTTGTAAGGAGGATTTTATGGTCAACAACATCAAATGCTTTCGATAAATCCAAGAATAGGCCAGTTACATGTTCCTTATTGTCAATTAATTTCAGTATACTATCAATACATTCATAAATTGCTGTCTGTGTAGATTTTTCCATTCTGAATCCATGTTGTGAGTTTGATAATATTTTATTTTTTTCTATAAAACTTATCAGTCTCTTATACATGATTTCCCCCGCAATTTTTGCAATACCAGTTGGTAAGGTAATAGGACGATAGTTATCTAATTCATCTTTTGAACCGTTTTCGTGCACTGGAATTACTTTTGATGACTTCAAAATATCCGGGTGAGTTCCTGAGAGAATTGAACTGTTTATTAAGTGTGTAGGTGGATTTATTATATTTTCTGCACATTTCTTTAAAATTGCATGAGGGATGCCATCAATGCCAGCACACAATTTATTTTAGCTCTTTTATAACTATTCTTACCTCTTCACTTGTGACATGATTTATAAATAAAGAATCACTACATATATTTATTTTATTATTAGAATTTAGTGTATTTACCTGTGATTTATTTAATAAAATTTGTGGAATTTCCAGAAAATGGTCATTAAAAGTGTTTGCTATTTCCTCTGGATTATTAATCACTTTATGATTTCTGGTCAGTGTAATGTTCCTTTGTATTTTAGCAGATTTTCCAGTTTCTTTCTTTATCACGGACCACATAGCCCTGTTTTTATTAGTTGATTGGAAATAAAATTATCATTATGCATTTTCTTTGCAAGTCTTATTACCTTATTTAATATGCTAGTGTATTTTTGTAGTATAAATTGAATTCAGGTGTTGTGTGGTATTGTTTATATATTTTGTGTAGAAATTTCTTTGTTTGACATGAATTTATAATCCCTGTTGTTATGCAATTGCTAGTTTTGTTATTTTGAACAGTTCTTTGTCTAAAGGGGAATGCTGTTTCAAAATAGTGTTTTAGGGTAATGTTAAATGCATTAAATTTTCTAGTTTATAAATTTCTGACCATGTAATAGGTAAATGTTATCTGGATCAGGTGTACGATGTACTTTTCTTCTGCAATAAACCAAGGCCCATATTAGAGGCAGTATTAAAGGTGCCGGGACGTCCTCATAAGACCGTCAACGCTTAGTTCGAATGGGTTATGCTCCACGCGTGGCGAGGACTAATCCACGGTCTTTAATAGTTGTAGATCCACCTCATTCAATAACATACATCTTATCTAGGTTGGCAACACCTCACATAAACACATCGCGATCACTCCCCACAGCACGTAGGGACAGGGGGGAAGGCAGGGAAAAACCAGTCGTTAAGATAACCACCGCAGTCGACCGCACAGCGAGTTCAAGTGAGCACGGAAACTGCGAATAGCTGTAGTACGGAAGACAATCAGATAAGTAGTTAGCCTAAAATTTTATAGTTTAACCATAGTTTACAACCATATAATCTCTCTAAAGTACAATCTCCGGATAGCCATCACCATTTAGCATTTCACCTAACATATATACTGCATTTAGCATACACTGACAGTTGCAGTACCAATACTGCAACTAAATAATTGTACATATTGTAAATATTTTCACCTGTATTTCAAACATAGATTTTATAGCCTAAGTGTATTGGATCTGATGATGATCGCTTGACGATCGAAACTGGTCATCCTAGTGTTTTATTAATCTCATGTAATTTATTTCAGGATTAGGGCATAACCCATCGCTTTTGGGTACATTCGTGTTGACCGACTGAAAAGCACTAAACTCTTGTCATGTTTCCTTATTTAATAAGTCACTGAAATATGAAACATTAGTTTCAGTGAATGACCTGCACTTTGATTTTACTCCATTATCATTATTATTGATTGTTTTGGGTACTTCAAAACTCAGTATTTGTCCATGGTGGTCACTAAAACGCGGACAATAGACTTCTATTGAAATTTACTTTGCTCATGTTATTGAGTAACAATTCTAATTTATCTATAAATAAAGGAAACTTTCCTGACGGGGAACAGTATACGCATACAATTATTAATTTAAACTGCTGTGAATGAAACAATGGACATGCACACAAGCCTCGTGAATGTGAATTCGTAGCTGCTAGATAGCGAAAGAAAGTTGGTTTTAGTGTGAAGTGTCTTTCTGAAACTTGTTTGTTAAGTCATTCTAAGTTTTATTTATGCGTGAACGTGTGTGTCTGCATTTAGATTGCAATAATATCGATTGAAACATTAAAATTTGCATGCTAAAATAATTTTGTAGAGAGCAGCTAGTTTGTCCAGACTGTACGTACGTAGAGGTAGCACTTCTAGAGGAAGTCGTGCGTTCTTAGCGCTAGGTGCGGCATGGAGTGACATTAAACTCCGCCTTTGCGTGTCCAGCTAAGATGACGGACAATACGAGTGACGTGTTTGAAACTTGTCTCCAAAACTTGACGAGTGTAACTGAAATACGCGGCAACCTGAAAAAGGAACTGAAAGAACTTATTCTGCAATCGGTGAGTAAACTATGAACTGTGTTTGTAGAACTGTCAACAAACATTGAAACAACGGATCAAGAAAATATCAGGTTACAAAACAAGTTGAAAGAAACTGACAAGAAGCACAATGTGGCGCCTGCAAACTCCATCAATGAAGTGTATAGTCAGGTGGCACCATCTATCGCCGGACCTATGGTACCTTTGGCGACTCAACTTGGGACTACTGTTCCACCTATCGGTCACCAAAGGCAGTTGTATTCTAGTATCAGGACCTTCTATACTACCGGACCTGACACTGCAATCTAAGATGGCCGTCGTAGTTGGTGGTCGGACATTAAACGCATGACGTGTGTCAGAATCCAACACAACACAAAATAACATCATGACGTGATTTTGTCTGCTGTTAATCCATTTTATGGGCTTGGGACATCTTGGTCATCAGCCCCGTGCAGTTGGGTTTGGGTTGAATTCCTCCAATTACGTGATAATTGTAGTAGTGTGTGTAGCTGTGTAAGGGACAGGCATGGGGAGGTGCCCCGGGAGTTAAAATAAGGTACTACCGGAGTTCCATCAGGAAAGGAATAACATAAAATAATGTTGAGGCCCACAGGAGAGATCTGTAGAATATCTTGGCTGAGTGAACAGGGAAAGTTGTAAATGATGATGTTGATGATAATTGTTGTCTTAAGGGGCCTAACAGTTAGGTTATCGGCCCTTAATGGTTTGGGTGATGGTGAAGCTGATAATGAAATGTAAACTATAACTAAAACTAACTACTAACTTATATACTGTACTAGAAGAAGAAATGGAAAACTAAAGGAGAACAAGGCAAATAAAGGACAGGAGGAAAAGAAATGCCCTCGAGGAATGCGGATTGAGGGACTTGGAAGGAAGGAGAGCCATAAAAGGCAGATAGGAAAGTGAAAGAGGAGAGGGTCCGCCCCACAGGTAATGGATAAAAGAGGGAAAACCGGACCCTGCTCAAGAATCCCTCAGGGTCGCCAACTCTCGAACTCACCAGCCGTGAGCCCCTGAGGGTGTAGCAATATCTAGGGTGCACCAGAAGTGGTGGGGCTACATACACCCTACCTCCTTGAGGGCCTTGAGCAGAAGGCAGGAAATAACAGGAAAAGAAAAAGAAGGCTGACCCCTCACAGAAGGAGGGTATCAGAAAAGATGAGACAAGGGCCAATTAAGGCGGGAAAGGAAGAGACTCCCTAGGTCTCGGATACCCTAATACCGTCGGGGTCGGGAGAAGATGACCAAGTGAAGTCGACAGGAAAGAAGACGGAGAGGAGCCCGGCAAAAGTAAGTGGAAGCAATGCCGGACTCAGCTGGGGCCCCGTGGTCGCCAACCCACGTCCCACTAGATGTGAGCCCGTGGGGGGAGTTGTATATGTTCCTGTAGGAATTTCAATCTCTTTTTAGTAAGTTACCTATTATTCTGGGCCTGTTTGCCATCTCTTGATGAATGCAGTACATTTGCATTTTCTGTTGGCACAGGCTAGAGTAAAATGAGGCTTTTCACCGATGTCTCAGTCTCACTCTTGACTGTGATTATATGGAAACTACTGAGGTATAGGTGGTGCTTAGTAATGACATTCAGGGCACTGTCAGTGTCTGTTGGCACAGGCTAGAGTATCACCGATGTCTCAGTCTCACTCTTGGCTGTGATTATATGGAAGCTACTGAGGTATGGGTGGTGCTTAGCAATGACATTCAGGGCACAGTAAGTGCCTGTGGATGCTGTGAAAGGTTCTAATCATAGGGTTAGTACTGCTGTACTGACTCAATGAGGAACGCAATGATAATCTACCTCACTCCTCTTCTTGCTTAGTACGCCTCAATATAGCTCTGCCTTGGGTTTTTGTGGGTATCTACCCACATAACCTAACGGCAGTGCCTTTTGAGGATCCAACCAGCCTTCGGGCTGACTACCTAACAGACAGACATATTATCCTTAAAAATAAATGTGACCAACCAGGTGGTGTAGTTCTTGGTTATCACTTCTGGGGTCCAAGTTTGATTCCTGACTGTCAAAAAATCTTAATTCTAGTCTAAGGGTAAGAACGGGGTACACACAGCCTTTGAGGTAAACAGGTAAATGTTGGGTTCGATTCTCCGCGTAGCCACCCAGCAAGTGGTTTACCAAAGGGTCCCACACATACTGAAGATAAATGCCTAGGTAATTCCTATCACAAGGTCACGACTGCCTTCTGTAAATCCGTCAACAAGTAGGCTAGTCGTATTCATTCATTCCTATTCATGAGATTAAATGGCTCTCATAGAAACTGGTGGTAAAGAAGAAACTGAAACATTATGTACAAGCATTAATGCAAACTGCGGTGATGTGCTAGATGTGAAAATTCCCAGGTTATGATGTAACCTTACATATTGACATTACAAATACTGAAGAAATAATAATGGAACAAAACTCGGAATTGGGACTAAATGAAGGTGACATCATACCTAAATGTATTTACCGGAACAAGAAAAACAGAAAGAACATGGTAGTTGAATTATGTTCGAAAGTAAGGCCACAGCTCCTTCAAACCAAACTCAAAATGGGCTGGTCAATAAGTAAGATAGACGACTACATTGCCGTTGTTCGCTGCTTTAAGTGTTCCAAATATAATCACCGACATCGCGAATGTAGAGCAGAAGAAGATGCTTGTCGTCTCTGCGCAGGGAAACATAAACTAAAGGAATGCAAAGCATCCAAAGAAGAATTTAAATGCATTAATTGCATAGCATTCAATAATTACAAAAAAATCGAGACAATCTGTGAAAATCACTCTTCATTAGACAAGGATTGTCCTAGTTTAATTTCTGTTCTTCGAAAATACAAACAAAGCACAGACTACTAATGGCCCAAGCAGGAAGCAATGCATCGCGTAGAGTTAAACTAACTATCATACAATCACCAATGAAATGTCTGCAATTCAACATGCAACATTCGAGAGCTGCTAAACTAAATCTTGTTCATTTGGTAACAGAACTGCGTACGGACATAGCATTTTTGCAAGAACCTTACGTGATTCAAAAGTGGCTGGTGGGAAAGCCTGCTTCCTGCAAAACATACTCATCTGGTGGAGGAAAGAGGAGAGCGGCGATTGTGATTTTCAACAAAACAATAAACGCTATCATGATAAATCAACTGTCCGACGAAGATGTAGTGGTGCTTGAAATAACTAGAGGTCCTGCGTGTTTTAGTTGCAAGTATGTATTTTGATATAGAAAGAGACATAAAATTAGACTTTTCAAAGTGAAGAATATTCTTGATTTTGCAAAAAGAAAGAACATAATGCTTTCCATGGACAGTAACCCCAGATCTAAAATTTGGCATGATGTTATGACTAATAAACGAGGGAGATTTCTAGAAGAATTCCTCATAGGAAATCAGGTCTTCATTGTGAATGAGGGAGGGCTACCAACCTTCGAAAATAGTAGAGGATTCAGCTGCATAGATCTGACTGTGAGCAGCAAAGAGCTGACACCTATTATAACAGGCTGGGAGTGTAGTAACGTGGAAAGTTGCTCGGATCACAGGATAATTAAATTCGATCTTGGTATATCGAGCCCCAACGAAGAAGAATTGCAGTTCCATGGAATAAGATACATCATAAAGGAAAATGACTTGCAGAAACTCACGGACAACCTTCTTACAGCAGCAAGGGAACAGTATGGTAGTCAAATAAATTCCATAAAAGAAATGGACCAACAACTATGTAACGCTCTAATGGGAGAAACGGACTTTGAAACTGCCGTGATCAAATTTCAATTCATGGTTACTGCAGCTTGTTCTAAATCATTCAATACTCGTCAAACAACTAAGAAAATATTCCAACACAGACTGGTTCCATGGTGGACACATCAGCTCACCATTATGAGGATAAGATTGAACGCTTTACGAAGAAGGTATCAGAGGACTATCGATAACGAACCCTTGCGACAACAAAGGAAACAAACATACGAGGCAGTTAAGAGAGAGTATCAATTAGCGATAAGACAAGAGAAAATGAAATCATGGAAAACATACTGCTTATCCGTGGAATGCAGTGTTCAAATTCGCTTCAAAGAAAATTAGAAACAACTGCACAATCTCAACCTTAAGAAAGCCCGACGGTACATACACTTCTATTATGGTCGATACAATGAACTGTATGATGGCTCATTTTACTCCCTGTGATGATGAAGCTGAAGACAGCATACATCACAAAGAAGCAAGAAAGAAGTCGGAACAGCTTCCGAATACTGTTGACGACATCCCATTTACACAAGAAGAGGTAGGCGCTGCAATACGGAACCTAGATCACAATAAAGCACCTGGTGAAGACGGAATAACAGGTGATATACTAAAATACATATTCGAACAAATTCCATCATACATAACAGTGCTCTTCAATGGATGTCTTGAAACGGTATGCTTCCCAAGAGTATGGAAAAGGGTCATCATTGTACATATAATTAAACCTGGAAATGAAAACAGTGATGATGTTTCTAAATATCGACCGATAAGTCTACTGAATGTAGTCGCTATAGTGCTGGAAAAGCTACTTATAAATCGAATAATGCACCACACAAAGTCCAGAGATATCCTAAACAGAAATCAGTTTGGTTTCACTCCACAAACAGGAACAATCGATGCATTGATGGCAGTCAAGCAGTTTGTTGAAGATGGACTCAAAAATGAAAAGAATGTCACAATGATTAGTTTGGACGTTAAAGGAGCCTTTGATGCGGCCTGGTGGCCTTAAATCTTGAACGCACTGAAAGGTTTCGACTGCCCTAAAAACCTCTACAAACTCACGCAAAGTTATCTCAGTGAGAGAAGTTGTACCCTGAAAGTTGATTCGGTCGTCATACAAAGAAACATAAGTAAAGGATGTCCTTAGGGTTCGTGGACCGGGATATTGGAACATCCAATACGACTCACTTTTAAACTTAAACTTCAAGCAGTGCACGAAGGTGATCGCATTTGCAGATGATGTGCTTATTCTAGTCTAAGGAAAGCGCAAATTGTCGTTAGAAAATAATGCGAACATAGAACTTAGAAAAATTTCGACATGGGCAACACAAAACAAAATTGTGTTTAAAGAACATAAATCTCAAACAATGTTAATAACACGCAGAAGACCGGGTGTAAGGCAGAACCTGCAAATATATTTAAATAACAAGACACTGAAAGAAGTAAACAGCATTACGTACCTTGGAGTCATTATAGACAACAGATTTAAGTTTGACCAGCACATAGAATATGCAACTGAAAAATGCTCGAAACTTATTCATGCTCTTTCTAAGTCTGCCAAAATAAATTGGGGACTTCGCCCTAATGTTATGAAAATTATATATACAGGAGCTATTCTACCCATCCTGTCTTACGGAATACCATTATGGATACAATCAATAACCAAGTCGTATAATGCGCTGAAATTAAGAAGAGTGCAACGACTAATAAACATTAAAATAGCTAAGGCCTACCGTACAACATCACATGAGGCACTATGTGTCTTAACAGGATTAACTCCCATCATGATACAACTTGGAGAGATTGCCATGTATTATGACATAACAAAACGCACTCGAGAAATGGTAGTGGGAGAGGAGACTTTGAAACTTGATACCATGAATTATTATAAACAGTGGTCGCACCCGGCTCAGCAGATTAAAATACAGGACCAAATTCATGACAAACACTACTCATTTCAAATCTATTCAGATGGCAGCAAAAGTGACGCAGGAGTTGGATCTGGAATAATTCTGTACAGTCATTATGAACCTCCTCAGCAATATCAATTCAAATTACATCAAACCTGTTCCAATAATCAAGCAGAGCAATACTCCATACTGAAGGCCCTAGAGAAATTATAAGACATCAACTACGTAAATAGAGCAGAGAAGTGAGCAATTATATACTCCGATAGTAAAATAACCCTGGACCTACTCAGAAAAGTCCTCTCGGCACGCCGGAAGGCGGAGGTAGATTTAACCGGACAAACTTGGGGATAGGCGAAAATAGGCAGAATATGCAGGTTTTCGTAGAAGGATCAGACCTCATTTATTGCGAGAAAGTATTTTATAATTGGAGATTAATTAACTTTATTTTTCGTCATTTTATGCATATTTTAAACATTTTATTGTCTTATGATGACGGTAACCTTCTTGTCATTTGGAGTCCATTTTTATACTTGTGGTCACACTGTCCTTATGCAAGGTTTCGACACTGATGTGTAACTATGTAACGGTCTGTTACTTCTTCACGCAAAATTATATCTCTCGCAGAGATTTTGGTTGGTTCCTCAGTTTAGGGGCTGCGACAACGCGGTCATGTAACCCCGTGTACTTTGGGTGAGTGTAGAATCTGCCTGATAAACGGTGTGAATTGTGATGGCTGTATTAGTCTGTAATTCAGGTAAGGACTGCAGACGGTCAATTTCAAGCAGTAGTTCCTAATGTTGCTACCAGATACTACCGTCAACGACACCTAGCTGTGAACATGGCTACTAGATGCCACCACAACCAGCAACTCGCAACGAGCGTTGGAACTTCCCCTCCAAAAGAAAAGCATACTGGGGTATTTTTTGCGCTCTTAGAAAATCCGACGACTTTGGCTGGCTTTGAACCCGCGACCTTGGGCATAGTAGTTCAGCATGCTACCAGTTACGTCACCGAAGCCGCTTCACACTTAGATGGAAATCTGAATCTGATCTCGTGCAAGTGCGTTGTCATGGCAACGTCTGGGGTTCATCCCTCATCAATTTAGTAGTGTTGCCATGGCAACCACTGATAGCTCTTGGCATTTTCTTATAATTCCGAAATCATTTTTCTAATCCCTTGGCGTAATGGTGGGTCATATCAAAAATTCTTTCAGACAAAAGTTTTAGGTAATTATTAGGGGAATATTGTCCATTTCGTACGGTTTTGATATTGTGCCTATTAAGAGAGATATGATTAATGTTTCCCGAAAAACCCACTTTTCCCACCCCTTTGGTCAATGGTTGGTGCTATAAAAAAAACTTTTCAAACATACATTTTTGGACTTTATCCGACACATAGTATGAACTTCGAACGGATTCGTTATTGTACATATTAAGAGAGTTATAGCAATATTTCACTTTTTCGAAAAAAAAAAAGCCCCCCATTTTCACCCCCTTCGACCGATTTAGCCCAGTAACGAACTCGACCGAGATTTTATAGGTATACATATTCGGCAAAAATTCAAAGTGATTGGTGCAAAATTACGGCAGTTGTTGTGTCCACAAAAACTGATATATATACATACATAAATTATATATAAACTTTTGAACTGACGGTGGTTTTGGGGTCTGGGGGATGTGAAACGCGAAGATATGTCGAAATTTTCCGGAAGTCGAAACATGGTACTGTAACCTTTATGCATCTGTGATTGCATAAATTCTACATATTTATTTCAACAAGATGTTATTCATGTTTCAAAGCTGATGTCAGAAAAGACGTTGCCTGTAGACCAGAGCACAACAAAGGGAGGCCCGTACGTGCTTTTCTGTAACTTTCACCTAGCGCGGACAATGAAGATAGGAAGAGAAAGCCAACATCTGGTAGCCACATGCGCTCAGACAACGCGAAACGGTATTTCAACCAAGCGGGTAAATACGAAAATTTCAACGATCACTCGCTAGATAAACCCCGCCCATTTGAGAGAAATTAGAGCAGTAATTAAAATGCAGAAGCAGGATTTACACCATCGTATAGGGGACAATCCCAGCCTCTCAGAAGTATCGTCAAAATTTAAATTGGATCATTCTGTGATTTTTGCCAGAATTAAAATGAAATCAGGGGGTGGATTTGAAACTACCAATAGCAGCGAGGGATGCGAGACGCGACCAAATCCCGCCGAAATTAAGGAACAATGAAGTGAATTACGGAGCTCATTATATAAGGATCCAACGATCGGATTTTGGATAAAAAGAAGCCATTGAGACATTAGAAATGAGGACGTTCAAAGGAGCTAATTTTCATATACATGCGAGTGTTATTATGGAAATAAATTCTAAAAGCTCCCCACTCTAAGTACTTGTACGAGAAATCATATAAATAATAGCTGGATACGCAGCGAAAACAGTTCGTATCCGGGCGCTGCATGAGGCGTAAGCCCAGGCCCGTGGCATTAAGAATATTAATAATTTTACAAGTTTTATAAGTTCGTATCCGGGCGCTGCATGAGGCGTTAGCCCACGCCCGTAGCATTAAGAAAAGTAACAATTTTTACAAGTTTTATAAGTAGAAGCAGTTCTATCTTTGGACATTTGAATATCGCTAAGTATTCGCGAGTGCGAATTGGAACAGTATCGTGAGTGTGCATACCGTGACAGTACGACACAGTTATATGATAGAGATAGCCATACGAGCTATTAGTAGCAAAGTCAGTGATCTAGGACGCTATTGAACTATGAGCTGAATTGAGTAGGTTGATGATAGCTGTAGGAGGTAGGAGCTACATACGCGAGAACCGTGCATTGTGATAATAATAATAATAATTCACAGTGGACCTTTGCTTTGGTGAATTTTGGAAGCCGTGTGTAAATTATCCTCCTTGCAAGATGAACCAATTGATCCAGAAGACTGATATCAAGGACCAGAGCACCACCATCAGGATGTATACGAGATAAGTAGATACTGTATGGGGCATGTTTGCCATAGCGTATCCCATCATGGGAATCGGATAAGTTTATCTCGATCATAAGCGATTTTGATAAAATGGATATTTTGGGCATAGCAGGCATGTTTGGTGTAGATTTGTGTATATTTGTAATTTATGATTTTTTTGTGTGTTTTATAATGTAAAAATAGTATATGAGCATCACATCTTGTTTAGATGTGTTTTGTTTGAGGGTGTCAGTAACTTTGCTGAATGCACAATTAAAGGAATAATTGGGTTGATAGAGCTTACGCACGATATTAACGTAAAAGCTAATATGGGGGAGACAGCTTGATATTGTGACAAAGACCAGTAGTGACTCTGAAATTATGTGAACAGTAAGTATGGTAATTGATAATCACACCAATGTAAAGAAAGGTAAGACAAAAGGGCTGGATGATAATATAATATTCTGAAAAGGTTGAGAGTTGATTCTGGGTTGAGCTGAAATTAATAACGGAGGTGGTATTCCCGTGTTCTACGATGATATAAAATGGTAAGTGAATTTTAAGGCGGAGGCGAAATTCCCGCGAGTCTACGATGATATAAATGGTAAGTGAACTAAGGCGGAGGCGAAATTCCCGCAAGTCTACGATGATATAATTGGTAAGTGAAATGATTGAATTTATTGTGTGATGAGAGTGCGCTATAGCTCCGTCGGAAAGGTGACTGTACAGCTCGAACCCAAGGGAGTCATAAGAAGCAGGTATAAGACTGCGGCCAGCCGTCTGAATTCTGAAAGTAGCAGTGAAGTTTGCTGCCCGCCCAGCTGGTTATTATGGTGTGAGAATGTCTGTCACAAGGTCGAGGGACCACGTTGGATTGTATTGTTTTCTTTGTGGGAAGGTAGTCTAGCTTCCCAGGGTTTGTTTCTTTTTGTACCGCTTCAGGAAGCGACGTCTTGTAATATCATTTTGAGTGCATTCATTATAGTTGTTTGTTTATCAAGAGTAACGGGGCATCGGCCACCGAAGTGGGTTTATTTGATGCTTCATGTATTTGACTCGTTTGTTTTACCGTAATTAGCAGAGTCATGGCTCTGAGTGAATTAATTGTTTATAAGCTAGGAACGTGCACACATGCCTGTGGCCTAGAATAAGTCTATTGCCTTCATTGTCTGACTCTTGTGAAGAAGGATGATGATTGTACGAGAGAACATGTCCGAACCCCAGAAACCAATTTTGCAAGTTATAAACATGAGTGCGCATATTTTTTGATATAATGGCTGGGTTATTCAGGCCATAGTTTTGATGAATTAAGTCTGTTGACGTTTTATTTTTGAACTTGAAGCAGTGGACTGCAGTGAAATAGATTATTTTTCTTTTCCTAGTTTCAGCCAGTGTGATTAATTTACCTTTTGCATTTTGATTTTGTTGATTAGAATAATTTAAGGGAGTATATTTTGTTGTTTATTGTCTATGGATGGGAGCAAATGGGAGATGATGTTTTGTGAATAAATTATTTTATATTAGGAGTTCTCTGACATACTGATTTTAATTTAAGCCTCCTGTGATCCTTGACGATATTCCTAGGATGTTTAGAATAAGTTAGAGCCACCACCGGACAGACCATTACCCCGAGCTAGAGTCGGCATCCTAGAAAACATTGAAGGGTACAGTACCCATTGCAATACTTGGCTTTCTAATGAAATCTACCTAAAACTACGGGAAAATAAATCATCTAATTGAAGAGATCAGAAGGAAAGTGAGAGACCTGCAACTTCAAAACTGGGAAATACACTTCTCATGGAAGGCTCATGTTGGCACGGAAGTAAACGAAATAGCCGATCATCTGGCTAAACAAGCAGCAGGCAGGACAGACCTAGAAGTGGCTTTCGATAAAATTCCGGATAGTGTAGTGAAAAGGGTATTGAGTGACAGAAGTTTACAATTGTGGGAAGAAGAGTGGAGAGAAACTTCCAATGGATCCATGACAAAAAAAAAAGTAATTTCCAAGTGTTCAAGCGAGACTTGCCTCAAAAATTCTTCTAAGCCATAATATGACGGTTATGATGACAGGACATGGAAAAATAGGGACCTATCTGTGTAGGTTTAAAATACAAGAACATATGACGTGCCGGTGTGGCGAAGAATCGCAAAGTGTGGACCACATCCTATATGAGTGTGAATTACTAAATCACGAAAGGGAAAAACTGAAGACAAATGTAATGAAATCAGGAGGCCACTGGCCTGCAAGGATGAATGAACTTCTTGTTAAATATGTCAAATTCTTTAAGCTATTTGTGCAGAGCATCAATTTTGATAACCTGATGTAGGACATAATTATGTCAAGAAAGATAACTTAAACATATTATATCTAGGCTAGACACACTACAATCAACCATGTAGATATAGGTTACATAATGTAAAGAAAGTTTTATCATACT
The DNA here is from genome assembly GCA_946902985.2 of Meconema thalassinum. NCBI lineage: Eukaryota > Metazoa > Arthropoda > Insecta > Orthoptera > Tettigoniidae > Meconema > Meconema thalassinum. Next base: position 937,130,829 of record OX336390.1, read on the forward strand.
TACCTATAAGATCACCAATGCATGTAGGCCTAGTATTACTTCAATTGTAATGGAGCATGCAGTTATTAAATATGACGTTTAATAAATACTAACAAATAATAATAAAACTGCTGTATTTTTACGGCAGAGAATTCAAAATCCTGTTCCATAATTAGATTATCATAAGCTGTTAACTGTTCAGGATCTAAATTATTTCTAAAGAAGATACAAGTACCACCATGGCTAATATTAGATCTAGAGTATTTACTTGCTTGTATAAACCCTAGGAATTGAATTAATTCGAGTTGTTCCTCTTTCAGCCAATGTTTCTGAAATACATAGTGCTGAGATGTCTTTAAGTTCATTTTTAAGCATTCGATTTATGTAATCAATTTTATTATAGAGAGACTGAACATTCAGTTGGTAAATTTTAAATTTGTTACTTTTGCAAGCTTGTGTTGGCGATTTATTTACATTGTTACTATCATAATTGTTATTATTATTATTGTTGCCAGACAAATCCGAAATACCATTGTTGGACTCAGTTAAATTCCTTTTTTACTGGATAGAAGTGGATCCTCCGGTGGAATGGTAGGAGTGTGGTCAACAAAAACATGAAGTAATTTAAATTATATCTGAATTTCAACCCGTGATTGTTTTTATTCAAGAAAAGTGGCTATATCCCCATTACAGCTTTTTTTATTCCCAATTACACCGTTTATCGTAATGATGGTCCTGGATATGAGGTTCTTTTAACGCTTTGTAAAACGGATCTCGTTGGCAAGATGGCGTCATAGTGAAAGTGTAGTGAAATAGCAGCTAGTGTAAATATTTGATAAAAGTGGTAAAATATTATAACAGAGGTTTAACATCTATAACGTTACTTTCCTTAGATCAAGTGTAATACGGAATATTGATAGTATTTAGAAATCCTTATTGATAATTTAATAAACTTAAACTAAGTTGTGGGAACGTGTATCCAAAGATTCGGTGACTTCTTCAATCATTGTTTGAACCAAGTAGAGCAGTGGTGCTTTTACGAGACTTCACCCGATTGGAAGATATACGTATTTCACATTCTTCATTATTATATTATATTTATTAAACACAATGTGTACTGAGAGGAAAAATAAAATAAAAATGAAAAGTTACATTGTCGTGATTTCACCAATCTTTAGATAGCTCAATTAGTGAAACAGTCCTATTTTTACACTCCTGCAGGTGATATTTCGGGCACCGTTCATTACATAGCTTACAGATGCAGCTGTCCTTAGGATCATGGTAGGTGCTTTCTGTGCAAATCATTCCATGAAAGCCGTGTACTGCAAATCGTGTGTACAGGTGTCGGAGTTGGAAGTTTGGTCCTTTCCAGCAGTCTGATGTCATTGCGTCTGTTTCTCTAATCCCCTCCGGTATCTGTCTTGCTTTGCTGCTCCTCTCTTCGATGAAGGTTGCATATGCTTGTGTCTCCGATAAACTAAAGCAGTGTTTTATATCATCCACAAAGAGAGATTCCTGCGCAAGGATATAAGCATAACTATTTCTTGTGAATTTTGAGATGGATAACACTCTTTTGAGGAAGCTAGATTTAACGCTTTCCAGCTTTCTTAGATTTCCGACTGTCAGGTAGTTCCAGATTAGTTGTATTCCATAGGTGGCCGTCGGCATGACTTTGATCTTGAATAGTGCCATTGCTGTTGAAACTGATAGTAGTTGTAATTTGGGTATGTCATATATTGCTTTTGCTGCAGCTGCTGTTCGTTCTTGTATGTGTAGTGAAAACGTAATTCCCGTAGTTTGGAGGGTGACCCCCAAGTATTTGAAATTTGTTAATTAGATTAATTCTATTAGGTAGTAATAATTAAAATAAATTTAGTGTAGTTTGCTGTAAACATCTAGGCCAACTTAGATCTCTAGTATGACGACAGTAAACAGTGTTAGTGTCTCGTCAGGTAGTGTAACCGTAACGGATTTATGCTCGTCGTGCAAAATAAAAGTAAAAAATGCAAATAAAGTCAAGTTTCTATAACTTCTTATATTGATACAGAAATACGCTTAATGATTATACATAGGAGATATAAAAGTGGTAAAATATTATAACAGAGGTTTAAAATCTATAAAGTTACTTTCCTTAGATCAAGTGTAATACGGAATATTGATAGTATTTAGAAATTCTTATTGATAATTTAATAAACATAAACTAAGTTGTGGGAACGTGTATCCAAAGATTCGGTGACTTCTTCAATCACTGTTTGAACCAAGTAGAGCAGTGGTGCTTTTACGAGACTTCACCCGATTGGAAGATATACGTATTTCACATTCTTCTTTATTGGTAGGTAATTAGATTAATTCTATTAGGTAGTAATAATTAAAATAAATTTAGTGTAATTTGGTGTAAACATCTAGGCTAACTTAGATCTCTAGTATGACGTCAGTAAACAGTGTTAGTGTCTCGTCAGGTAGTGTAACCGTAACGGATTTATGCTCGTCGTGCAAAATAAAAGTAAAAAATGCAAATAAAATCATCAAAAGATCTCAGGTAAAATTGAATGAGGAGAAAAGTGAAACCGATTGTCGTAATGTAGGCCTACCGCTACCGTCATGCGAATGTCATAACCTCAGAAACGAACTGTCCTCAAAAGACGAAATTATAAAGCTGCTAAAGGAAGATATTACTAAGTTAATGGAAGAGTTGAATAAATTAAAAGGAAACAGAGAGGAAAGCAAGGAAACTTGGTCGACAATGATTGCTGGTAAGGTAAGATTGAATAAGCCTAGGCCTATAAATGGAGTACATGTAACTGAAATTCCCGTCTCAAATTCATTTGGAGTGCTTGTCGAAGAAAATGATGACTTTCCTCAAGAAGAAAAGAAGAAAGTGATAAAGAGAAAATCCAGGAAGATGCGGATATTTGCGGATAGCCACGGGCGAGATGTAGCAGCAAGCGTATTGGAGAGAAGCAGAGAAATGGAGGTCACTTCGACAGTAAAGCCAGGAGCTCAAATTGCAGAGGTCACAAACGGGATGGTAGGAGAGTGTGCGTCCCTTACTGCAAAGGACTACGCAGTGGTCATCGCTGAAGCAAACGACGTCTATAGAAATGAGAGTAAAAAGGTCATCAAAGATTTGAAGGGTACATTGCCATCCATGCAAAAAACAAATGTCATTATTGTAAACATTCCGCAGAGATACGATTTAATTCCCAAATCATGTGTAAATGTAGAAATAGAGGCTACAAATGGAAAAATTCAAAAAATTTGTAAGAGTTTTCAAAATGTCCAAATTGTAGATGTAAGTAAATTAGACAGGAAGTTCCACACTCGGCATGGCCTACACTTAAATAGATTAGGAAAAGAGTATCTTAGTGATGAAATCTGCAAAATTGTAAATTCAAATGGTAAGAATAATTCAACAGTAATATCATTAGAGTGGAAGCAGGGAAACTGGTAGAAGAATACAAAAGTGAGGTTTGGCATTCAGATCTTTTGAAGTCAAATTTAACGGAGTGCAACAATGGTATTTCGGATTTGTCTAGCAACAATAATAACAACAATTATGATGATAATAATAATATAAATAAATCACCAACACAAGCTTGCAAAAGTAACAAATTTAAACTTTCCCACCAGAATGTCCAGTCTCTATAATAAAATTGATTGCATAAATCTAATGCTTAAAAATGAACTTAAAGACATCTCAGCACTATGTATTTCAGAACATTGGCTGAAAGAGGAACAACTCGAATTAATTCAATTTCCAGGGTTTATACAAGCTAGTAAATACTCTAGATCTAATATTAGCCATGGTGGTACTTGCATCTTCTTAAGAAATAATTTAGATCATGAACAGATAACAGCTTATGATTATCTAATTATGGAACAGGATTTTGAATTCTCTGCCGTAAAAATACAGCAGTTTACGTTAATAATTGTATGCGTATACCGATCTCCGTCAGGAAAGTTTCCTTTATTTATAGATAAATTAGAATTGTTACTCAATAACATGAGCAAAGTAAATTTCGATATAATAATTTGTGGGGATGTAAATGTGGATTTCTTAAAATTTGATAGAAATTGTGAATTATTAACACAGTTACTAATTTCCTATGGACTGAAACCTACAGTAAATACCCCAACAAGAATAACAAAATTTAGTAAAACCACTCCTGATAAAAATTTTATAAATACAGATAAATATCACCATTCAATAGAAGTCTATTGTCCGGGTTTTAGTGACCACCATGGACAAATACTGAGTTTTGAAGTATCCGAAACAATCAATAATAATGATAATGGAGTAAAATCAAAGTGCAGGTCATTCACTGAATCAAATGTTACATATTTCAATGACTTATTAAATAAGGAAACATGGTCAGAAATTTATGAACTAGAAAATGTAAATGATAAATTTAATGCATTTAACAGTACCCTAAAACACTATTTTGAAATAGCATTCCCCTTTAAACGAAGAACTGTTCAAAATAACAAAACTAGCAATTGGATAACAACGGGGATTATAAATTCATGTCAAAGAAAGAAATTTCTACACAAATTATATAAACAATACCACACAACACCTGAATTCAATTTATACTACAAAAAGACACTAGCATATTAAATAAAGTAATAAGACTGGCAAAGAAAGTGCATAATGATAATTTTATTTCCCAACCATCTAATAAAAACAGGGCTATGTGGTCCGTGATAAAGAAAGAAACTGGAAAATCAGCTAAAATACAAAGGAACATTACACTGACCAGAAATCATAAAGTGATTAATAATCCAGAGGAAAGAGCAAACACTTTTAATGACTATTTTCTGGAAATTCCACAAAAATTATTAAATAAATCACAGGTAAATACACTAAATTCTAATAATAAAATAAATATATGCAGTGATTCTTTATTTATAAACCATGTCACAAGTGAAGAGGTAAGAATAGTTATAAAAGAGCTAAAAATAAATTCTGTGCTGGCATTGATGGCATCCCTGATGCAATTTTTAAGAAATGTGCAGAAAATATAATAAATCCACTTACGCACTTAATAAACAGTTCAATTCTCTCAGGAACTTACCCGGATATTTTGAATTTATCAAAAGTAATTCCAGTGCACAAAAACGGTTCAAAAGATCAATTAGATAACTATCGTCCTATTACCTTACCAACTGGTATTGCAAAAATTGTGGAAATAATTATGTATAAGAGACGGATAAGTTTCATAGAAAAAAATAAAATATTATCAAACTCACAACATGGATTCAGAACGGAAAAATCTGCACAGACGGCAATTTACGAATGTAGTAATTGTATAATGAAATTAATTGACAATAAGGAACATGTAACTGGCTTATTCTTGGATTTATCGAAAGCATTTGATGTTGTTGACCATAAAATCCTCCTTACCAAACTAAATCAATATGGTATTAGAGGTCTAGCTAATAAATGGATAGAGTCTTACTTAACCAGGCGTAAACAAATAGTAAGCTTGAGACACAAGAATGATGGAACCAAATTACTTAATGAAACATTGTCCAATGAGGGAATTATTGAATTTGGAGTACTCCAGGGATCGGTTTTGGGCCCACTACTCTTTCTTCTATATATCAATGATATAACACAGAACGTTCATTCACATAAGGAAATTTTGTTTGCGGACGATACAACACTCGTAATAAAAGGTGAAACTAAACAGGTCATACAGCAGTCTGCTGACTCCGTTACAGGAGATTTAACCAAATGGTCACAAGATAATCGCCTCTTAATAAACTATAAAAAAAACAGTATGTCTAAATTTCCACACTATACAGAATAGGAATCCTGCGAAACCCAATATAACATTAAATGGTCATCAAATAGAGAATAAATCAGAAACAAAGTTTTTAGGACTATGGATACAACAAGACTTGAAATGGAATAAACATATACAATACCTGAATACTAAACTGAACTCGGTGTGCTTTGCGTTACGTATTTTGAAAACCTGCATTAGCATGCACACATTAAGAAATACTTATTTTGCTTATTTCCATTCATACTTAAGATACTGGATCATATTTTGGGGTATGTCGCCAGATGTACTAAGCACGTTTAGGATACAAAAGAGGGCGATTAGAATTATGGCAAATATAAACTCTAGAGAATCATGTAGACCTCTGTTTAAAGATTTAAACATTCTCCCACTGCCCTGCATATATATCTTTGAAAGTATTATGATTTTTAAAAATAATTTAATGAATAAAGATGTTTTCCTTAAAACAAACAATGATGTTCATAGGCATAACACAAGACAAAATCAAAACATTCATATTTCACACACACACACACACACACAAGCATATATCAAAAAGGAACTTTTCACACTGGAGTTAAATTATACAATAAACTACCCCAGTATATAAAACTGGCCCCAAAAATAAAATCCTTTGATAGAATGTTGAAAGCTTATCTGCAGTGCCATTGTTTTTACTCAGTAGTTGAATATCTTAGCGTATAGGAGCGATGAAATCTACAATTATATTTTACTTTTTTAATTTAATTGTAATACCTAGCTGTATGTTGTTGTATTTATAGAATTAAGTTTTCATATTATGATAATAGAGTGAGATGTAAATAGTTGTGCAATAAGATTGTATCTATTAAGATTTGCTATTATAATAAGTTAAATAGTTATAATATTAGTAATATATACCTGTTAGTTTTTTATTTTATAGATGTAAATTCTGACGTGTCCTATATCAAAAATGTATTGAATGCATGTATTTGATCAAATGGAATTAATAAAAATCTATCTATCTATCTATCTATCTATCACTTCAGTGTCCAGTCTTTACCAGCTCCCACGCACTTACCATCAATTCTTTCGGGTTGGTGACCTCCATTTCAGTCATATTTATTGCCCACCGCATGTCAAAGGATCCCAAAAAGAATGGCACATGTATTTTAACCATGTTTCAAAAATATCTAAACTTATTATCCTCGGTGATTTTAATGCCCATCACAACCTATGGGGCAGCGAACGCACAAATCCCAAAGGCTGACATATCGGGACCGCAGTTCAAACATTTTCGTTGATTGTATTAAATGATGGCTCGCCTACGCGTCTGACACCTCCGGGACGACCCAAAAGTGCCGTTGATTTATCGGTCAATACACCTGATATCTCGCATAAACTAACACGGCAAACGCTAGCGGTCACATGCAAAAGCGATCATTTTCCAATTTTACTTCATTTGATCTTGCTAGCGATATTCTACCTTTTCCACGGGGCACAAAACTAATCCGATCTTTAAAACATTTGGATTATGATCTTTTCAACACATTTATCACTGATAGATTGGGGACCGCTCAAAAATTGCCTCGTCAGAGTTATATTATTTTGACTGAGATTATCCAGAGCTATCTGGGTTGTTATCACCCACCTATTATTGTGTCATATACCCCTTTGCGTATTCCCCCCCCCCCCCCCCCGGTAAGATCGCGTGGTGGGACCCTGAGTGCTCCCTGCTAGTGCGAAGGTGTAAAGCGTGCTTAAAAATATCGTCAACATGGTGCCTTTGCTCATTATCTACTGTATAAACGTGTCACTGCCACGATTCAAAGGGTGTTTAACGAGAAACGACGTGAAGCATGGAAGAAATATTTTAGTTCTTTAAATTCTACTACCTCATTAACTACTTTATGGTATTTGATTAAACAGCTGTCTAATAATCGTTTTCTCAGTCAGGCTCCAGGCCTTACCCCTTTGGGATTCAAGCATTCTACCATGGCCTTACGCCGGATGCGGTTTCTCGTCCGATGTCCCTGACGCCTTACATGGCTTCTGCCCATTTTCAGGTTTTGCTCCAACCCATTACCCATTTAGAAATACAATCTTCCATCCGTCATAAAAACTCTACTTGTCCTGGTTTAGATTCCATTACTTATAATATGGTCGCACACCTTCCCTTTCAGGCACATGAGATTCTACGTTCTCTGTATAATGACGTCTTGACATCTGGTACTTTTCCAGCCGAGTGGAATAACTTTAAAATTATTCCCATATTAAAACCTCTGAAGGATGCGCGCGACCCCAATAGCTATCGTGGCATTGATCTCGGTTCATGCTTACGGAAAATATTTTAAACAATTTTGTTACAGCGTCTGCAATGGTGTTTGCCTTCCGAAAACGTACTAGTACCGTTGACGCCCTCACGATTTTCCCAATGGGTGTTTTGTTGGCAAAAGGCAGACATCATCACACTTGCCATATTTCTTGATATTAAATGTGCCTATGAAGCCGTTGACCCGTTTCTATTACAAGGGAAACTCTTGGGAGATGCAATTTCCATCACCTTTTATTTGTTTGGTTCATAATTTTCTAACGAATAGACGACCAGTTCTATGTACCCCTGAAGGTGTTCTGGATCAACGACTTACGTCACAGGGCTTACCGCAAGGCGATATACTCAGTGGCCTTCTCTATTCCCTTTATACCAAACAATCAGAATCCGTCATTCTTCCATATGCGCGCATAATACAATTTGCAGATGATATTTTGATTTACTGTTCCCGTTCCTCCTTAACTCAATGTCGTCAAGATCTTTCTCTCGCTCTCACTCATGTCCATGATTGGTTCTTTACGCATGACCTTGAAACGTCTCGCGGTGAGAATGCTGCCATGATTATCCCCAAACTACGCAGTTATGATAATACCTCTATTTTATTTCGCCAAGGTGAAATCGATGTCGTACACCATATCAAATATTTAGGGATTTATCTTGATGAAAAACTTCTGTGGAAGCGGCAAGTTCAACATCGCAATGTTCAAATAGAGAAACGTATTCAGGGCCTGAGGGCTTTGGCACGTCGAAGTTGGGGCGCAGATCCGGTTTTAATGTTAACGGTGTATAAGAATATTATACGCTCGCAGCTAGATTATGGCAGTTACTTTTATGATATGATGGTGCAGCGTCGCTTATTAACGCTCGATCGATTTCAGTTCAAAGCATTTCGCATCATTATGGGCACCCTCCCTTCAAGCCCCACGAGCGCTTTATTGGTAGAGGCCGGAGAACTGCCCTTAAAACACAGACGAAAATTCTTAGCCTGTAAATATCTTTTACACAAAATGTTGCTCGCAGCATCTCCCATTATTTTAAAATTATAGTTGTTGACGGAGTATTATGACCAGAACCGTTTAGATCTCTCGCATAAACCAGGTCTTGTCGCTGCATGTGAGTTGCTTCAGCCATTTCGACAGGATGTGTTACAAACTCGTAAACCTCTCCCTTATACCGTGCCATATCTGGTCCTTCATTCGAAACCTGATATTTTCCACAATTCCTTGCCGCTCCTGTTCAAACACCATCCCTATGTACTTCAACGGTCATTTCGTGATCTCACGAATAGTTATCCCAACTATACTATTTTTTACACAGTTGGTTCCAAAATGGAGAATCCTGACCGCGTTGGCGCTGCCTTTTTTTTCCTGACCTCCTGGTTATAGGCACTTTTACCCTCCCCACTACTTGGACGATATTTACTGCTGAATTGTTTGCCATACGCCAAGCATGTCAATATATTCATACACATACTATATCTAAGGCCCTAATTTGTACTGACTCTTTGAGTGTCATTAACGTCTTACTTAATGTTTTTTGCTCTAATAATTGGTATAATTATCAAATCACCCAACACTTGCAAAATTTCAAAACCTCAGGACAGGGAGTCGTTTTAACATGGCTTCCGGGACATACGCATATTGAGGGCAATGAATATGTGTTCTACAAAGAAGTTCCATGAACCCGGTACGGATTGTTCATGCGAGTGGTGTGGGCAGAAGTGTGGTCGATAACATGCTTTAGACTGTCAAAAAAGGAACATCTCACCGACAAAGCTTAGCACGGAGTAACGCAATCACTTAGCCTATGCATATTGTGCATTTTAATTTTATTTTTGTATGGTCATTGGCTGTCCTAATAAATTATTATTATTATGAATATGTCAATCGCTAGGCTAATAACGCAGCGCAGGGACAGGGAGTTTTATATAATATAGCGCTACCTTATCCAGATCTCGTTCCTGTTATACATAACTTGACCTTAAGGGCATGGCAAGATGAATGGGTATCGATTTCTAAGATTAAAAACCAAAATTATTTTACCGTCTACACCTGTCCCTGGTTTAGTGTCGGTAAATATACACGTCCACACATTATTGCCATCATTCGCATGCGTTTCCATCACGCCCTCACACCCGTTTATCTGGCGAGAATGAATCTTCGTGAGTTTGATATGTGTGTATGTGGTCAAACGCGGGGTACGTTAAATCATATTGTTTTGCAATGTGACCTATTTAAAGCTCCTCGGGAGGTAATGCTTGGGAAATTGCGCCCACTTGGTTATCATTTGCCTTTAAATATGGCTACGCTTTTGCACACTCCTACAGTTCCTGTAGGACTGAGAAGATGGACATCTTTAGTTTATTTCATGTATTTATTCTTTGGTTTATTTCATGTATTTCTTCTTCATGTTTGATACTCTATGTATATAGTGTAATAAAAGATGGCTGCTAAGTAAGACGTCCGTGTTTTCGCCGATCACTAATTTGTACTATACGAATCCCAACATTGGTGCCGAAACATGGGATCAGCAAGTCTCGATTTTCGTAAGCGTGACAGGGACTGGACGTCGAATGGAACAGTCGGATGTGGCGAGTAAAGGTTGTTACTCTCAAATGCAGAAATACGGAGAGCAGCCACCGTGCATAGTCCACTGATGTTGAGGTCAATGAGTCTGTGAGCTGAAGATGTGTGACGAGAAGACTCGAATCCGGTAACTGTCAAATCCTTGTATCCCACGATATTCAGTTGAAGATGATCTACCAGACTTCGGCTTACGAAGGTTGATTGACTGCCAGCATCCAATATGCATCGTGTACGTTTTCCCAGACCGGTGGGCCCTGTGATCCAAGATGGCTCGGAGACACTGACTTCAAGTCATTTCCTGACTGGTGCACTACCCAACGTCTCCGAACCCACGACCCGAATAGACCTGAGGAAGGAGAGGAGACTCAGAGAGAAAATGCCGGAGGACTTCCTAAAGAGATGGAGAAATGAGTATCTTCTTGATCTGAGAAGCTACCACGAAGTACGCCGCCCAAATGGACAGACGAAGGAGTGCCGAGTAGGAGATATAGAACTACTGCAGGACGACCTGCGACCAAGACACATGTGGCAGAAGGCACGAATAATTGAAAGGCGACCAGGCAAGGACAAGAAGGTGCGAACTCTCGTCCTTCAGATGGCCAACGGGACCAAGACTAGTCGGCCTGTACAGCTGGCCTTCCCTCTCGAGATAGACCAAGGTGGGGAGGATGTGGAGGACTGAGAAGATGGACATCTTTGGTTTATTTCATGTATTTCTTCTTTGGCTTATTTCATGTATTTCTTCTTCATGTTTGATACTCTTTGTATATAGTGTAATAAATGATGGCTGCTAAGTAAGACGTCCGTGTTTTCACCGATCACTAATTTATACTATACGAATCCCAACAGTTCCCCTGGTTGAGACCATCATGTCTTATATTGAACAACTTCATTTTATCCTATAATGCTTGCTTTTGGTCTCAATTTGTTTGAGGCGTTAATTTTTAGACTCACACCTTATATCCGTTATTTGTGGTGATCAGTGCGTTTGTGGTTTTACTTCTTGTCGCGCTAACCCCGTGCATCATGGCGTGTGACCTTATACTCCCGAGTTTGCGAGTACTATCCTATTGTATACCAACATTCGGGCGTACGCGTCTAAATAGATCGCCTGTCTGATTATCGTATTACGTACCACACAGAAGTTATTGGGAGAAGGGTTTCTGTGTCTACCACTGCTGCTAAGGAGAAGAAGATGATAGAACAGCAAGTACCCATATTATTTGCAGCAAGTTGTTTTGCAAACATTAGGCACAGTCGCTCGTCCGCTGTGAACACAGCAACATATCCATCGCTTAGTCTGTTGTTTGCGTGTGCGGTGATCGGTGTGGTGTGCGATTTACTTCCCATATTTGGTGTGTTTTTCATCTTTATTCCTTTGTGCTTGGTTACGAATTGTCTAAGTACTATACATTCGGATATTCTTCGCCGAAATGTCGGAGAAGATTGGGGGAGGTCAAATAGGCCTCCTACCGGATGTTTCATCTGTGGTTATTATTGATGGTTATGCCAGTGTTGATGCAATGAATACTGTGGATGAACATGAGAACACTACAACGTCAGAAGCGCGAGCTACTTGGGTATATTATTAGCTTGGGAATAACCTTACCCCCAAGGGAAGATGATAAAGAAAAGGAAGTGGGTTTCGGACTGGAGAAAAAGGATGGAGAATCTATGGAAGTGAAACTTGGACTATTCTTGCAGCAGAAAAGAAGATAATTTAAGCGTTTGAAAATATGGTGTTACAGGAGAATGATGAAGATCAGATGGGTAGATAAGGTTGCGAATGAAGAGGCATTAAGACAAGTGGGTGAGAAGAGATGTTTCTGGCAACTGCTAATAAAGAGAAGAGATAGGTTGGTAGGATACATACTAACAAGTAAGATAGAGACGATCACTGACACAATGCGAAAACGCAGAGTTTGCTTCCACGGTCATATACGACGGATGATCGACTCTCGATGGACGAAACATATCTCAGTATCATTGATTCAAAACCAAAAACGACAATGCCATGGTACGTTAACGTCCAGAAATATCTTAAAGAAATGGGGATACGAGCACAAGATGCACAAGACCGAAATCTTTATAGAGCAGCCATCAAGATGTTTGGGACATTCCGGGACGAAAAACGGACAACTGGTGCGAAATGGACAGAAGAACGTCGTGCTAAACACAGTGAACTCATGAAACCAATGTGGATCAAGCTAAAAATTAACAAATGCCAGAATCAGAATCAGAAATATCCTTTCAGCAAAAGTCTTGAGACCTGTATATTTTACCTTAGTCCAGTCACAACTACAATATGGAATAAATGGTTTGGGGTGGAATACTTGATTCACATTTAGCTCAGGTAAATACCTGCCAGAATTTCATTCTAAAAGGCCACCAATTTTTCCAACATGTGAACTGTATCAACAAAGCATGTTGCTTAATTACGACAGTTATATGTTCAGTCATCAATCATAGTTATACATAAAAATATGAAGCTCTTCTCTAATGGACAAAAACTTGAAATGTGCACTAGAACTGGAATAAATATCCCTCGTAGAAACACACTACTTGGCCAAAGGAATTTAAGTTGTCTTAGCACTAGGATATACAATATATTGCCAGTAAATGTGACAAATAACACCCTGAATATATTGAAGAAAAGGCTTTTTATATGGCTCCTTAATAACTTCGATAGAATAAATGAACTTATTAATTATCACCAACATATTTAACCAACTCAGTCACAAATAAGTAATGTATCATCTTCTTTTATTTTTAGTATCCTTATGATTAATGCTTTTACTATAAAATTTTCTTATTATTATCAGTCAAATACCATGTTGCAAATAAATTAAGGAATTGTGTTCATGAAGCCCACGCACAAGTTTATCTTATGTGGGATTCACCCTGTATTTTTGATACAACATCTGTATATGTACATGTTTTCTGTCAGTGAATAAAAATGTGTGCTCGTAAAAAAACAACTTCAACCTAAACAACTATTCTGTTGCATTTGTACACAGAGACTATCAGGACGGTGGAGGTGTGGGAGTTGATGTCCACAAAAAATGGAATATAAAAGTGCTTAACCTAGTTGAGAGTAACCATAGCTTTATCCAGTTATAGCTTAAAAGAAGTGATACTGTTCGTTTCAATAATCTGCATACTATTAATATAATTACAGTATATAATCCTAACATAAATAACGCAACAAATTTCATGCAATCTCTAGAGCACATTCTCTCGAAAAACAATGTCAATCTTTGCTTATGCATTGGTGATACTAATATTAACTTACTGAACAAAAATAATGTAACCAAATCATACATCAATCTACTATCAAGCTATGGTTTCACACAAGGCAATACTCGCTATCCAACAAGAATATGTGAATCAACAAGTTCACTCCTTGATCAGGTAGCCACTAATAACTGTAAATATGCCTATAGAATAAGCAATATAAATAGTGATATTAGTGATCATTGACCCGTTACTACGTTATAACGGACCGATGCGATTCGAGATGTTGTTAGCTCTGCCATCTATTGCTTTATATTTGAAGCGCTACCTGTTCAAGAGTAATGAAACTCACCCCCAGTGGAGCAGAAGCGATGTAATTGTGGAACTCGACCATTATTATTGTGATATCGAGAGAAATTGTTAACAGGAAGAAGAATGAAAAGTCGGCAGACATGACGGGCAATACGTAAAAGGGTCCTTCGAAATGTCTCTTTCACCGTGCGATATTGTAATATAAAGCGATAGAAGATGTTATTGAAGATTTGACGAGATGCGGATGAGATTCTGATGCTGGGATGAAAATGTATTTGTTCTTTACTATGTAATCTATCCTGAGAACTTCAGGATCGTCTCCCAGAAGCTAAGTGGTTTTATATTCTCTTGGTGTAATGCAAAGGCTGAAGAAGTACTTTTCTAAGAAGGAATAACGTCATGTCCTCCCCTTTCAGTGTTAAACTGTCCCTGATTCTTCGACAGTCAAGTTAGATTGGAGATTGTCTTGCTTGTTGTTTGTTCTTTAATTAGTGTCCTCCTCCTTCATATTCATATAGCGTAGAGATGAATCGTGTTGTAGTTTGGGTTGTATTTATTTAAGTTTTTGTTCGTTGTGGTTTGTAGTTTCTTTCTTGGTGTTATATTTCTTTTCGTGGTTTATTTTCTAGTCCGTCATGAAACGTGATCGTAATCTATGGGAGGTATTTCTTATTAACCTCTACTCCTTGTAATAGTATTGGATGTTACTTGGACCTTGAGGGGTTAGTAAAGTTTTTGTTTAATTTGTGCTTTAGGCCTAGACGTAGGAGTGTGTGGTGTTTACACATTGGATGACCTTGTCAGTCTTAATAGCGTGAACACACACAATGTTTGTTTCTGTTTTAGTTTTATTTAAGGGTTTACGCTATGTCTGTCATTTGTGCTGCCTTAAGGAAGGCCCTCTGGGTCTTCCCTCTTTCTTCCTTAAGGTCTGGGCAGACATTTCTTCGTACGCGTATTTTGTTGTTTTCTTCTGTCCTGTCTTTGTGCTTCATGGAATTTCCCTATTTCTTGTGTTTCCCTTAAGAAGTGGACAGCCATTAGAACCTGTATGTACCGAAAGGCTTCTCATGTTATAATCACGTTTCTAGACATATGTTTAAGGGTGGGTTAATGTTTTGTTTAAGTGGGAGCTTGACTGAAAGTTGAGGGTAGTTCTTGGGTTTGTTCTTGTAACTTTCAGTTGAGAAACAACACGTATTCTCTCTTACGTTTATTAATGAGGTCTATCGGGTATTCTTACCCTTAGTGATGTGGATGTTTATGGCATGGACCCGGGCCTGTTATCTATGTTCATTTTACTGTCGGTAAGATGTCTGAATCTCATACTTCGTCCGAATAGAAGATTTATTCAGGGAGTTTATGACGTCGGGTTATGTTTGAATGAGGGGTTGTTGTTGTCATTTTATTATGGGTTATGTATGTCTCTCTATATATTAACTTGGGTTCTCTTGTATTTGTGAAGATGAACTGTAGTCGTGGATGTTTTGACCGATTATCTTTTACTGCAGTTTTGTTGGTGAGGCATATTTTGTTTTAATTTATTAAGGGGATTATTTAGCTTGTACGACTTCATATGCTAGTTAGAATATTTCTTCTGGTTACTTCTGTAATCAGCCTTTGGTGGGACGAAAGTATTATTTCGTATTTATTAGTTTTAGCATTCCCTTGTTTTCATTTTGTAATTTTGATGCGTTCTCCAATCTAACCAGTGTTAGGCTTCTCTGTTCGTCTTTTATATCCTTTTATTGTGTGTTTATATATATTTTAATGTTTCATTTTGTTAATCTTGTATACCTTTATTACAGCCCCATCACCACTCATTCTACCATTTCATGCGCTTCTCACGTCCCTTATTTTCTTGTTTTGATATTAAATTTTGTCTACAACCATTACTCGAGAGATGTAGTAATTTAGTAGTCGTATCTCCATCTAGTTCAAGGTGCGAAAGAAAAGTACACAACTGGGTTATTAGATCCATGGCCGGTCCCCTTACCGCGCATGCGGGAAACCAGTTTTTGGTTTCCCGGTCTCACCATCGACTGCGTGCGTGGGGTGCGTTTGTCTCAATCATAATATTCTTGTAACTGAGACTTTCTGGTCAAATTACTATCCAGGCAAAAGCCCAATCTCGAACATGACATTTAAATATCCCCCCAACACGCAAAGGTCTAGATCAAAAACCGTAAATAAAAATTACCGGTACGTGAACAAAAACAAATTCTATGGTGATCTCAATCAAATAGACTGCATATATGATATGAACGAAACTTACACAGCCATGAAACACAAAATCTTAATACAGACACCCAACAAAGAAAACATTGACACACCTTTGCAGGAAATACACCAGAACCACAAAAACCTATGGATAACAACAGAATTAATTCAACTAATAAAACGAAGGGACCTACTACATGCTAAACTTAAAGCTAGCATTCACAGAAACAACAACCTCTTAAAGGAAGAGCACATAATATGTAGGAACAAAGTGACAGCTTTTAAACGGAAACTGAAATCCTCATACTATGAACATAAATTAACATTGAACGCCAATAGCATAAAAGATACTTGGAAAGTAATCAATGAAATGATCTACAACTGCACAACTGAAAACAAAGATGGTCCCAGTGAGATAATAATTGATGGTAAATCTTTCACAGGAAAAGAAAATATTTGCAATGCTCTAAACACTCACTTTATAAACATAGCACACAAGTTAGCCATAAACATCCTCCCAGGGAAGAAAGTTAATGAAATTAATGCCAACACAGATTCCATATTTATGACCCCGACTAATGAGATGGAAATGTACAATATTATATTAAGCCTTAAAATGAAAAGTAGGCAAGACAAAGATGGTATGTCAGTAAAATTGTTAAAAATCTCCATTGACATGCTAAGTAGTCCACTAACTACTTCAATAAACTTATCGTTAGAGACTGGCCTGGTGCCTGATGATCTAAATATATCACGAGTCATACCAGTCTATAAAGGAGGTGACGAAAGAAATCCATACAATTACAGACCCATTTCCATCCTCCCACCCATATCCAAGATACTGGAAACAGTAGTAAAAAACAGAATTGTTAATTTCTTAAATACAAATGATTACTTCTACAAAGGGCAGTATGGATTCAGAGAAAACTGAAGCACAGAAATAGCCACAATTAATATTATCTCTAACTTGCAGGATGTGATAGACAAAAAGATGACAGCGGTGGCCTTTTCATAGACCTGAGAAAGGCGTTTGATACTTTTGACCATGAAATTCTTTTAGGGAAACTTGATAAAGCAGGTATCCGAGGAGTAGCTTGGATATGGTTTACAAATTACCTATCCAAACGTAAGCAGTATATTGAAATAAATGGCTACAGAAGTGAGGAAGTAAATATTACCCACGGTATGCCCCAAGGATCAATATTGGGTCCTTCCCTCGTCTTAGTATATATTAATGACATAGCAACACTCCGTTTTCATGGTAATATAACGTTGTTTGCAGACGACTTAAGCAATTATATTAATTCATTTAGGTAGTAATAATTGACATAAATTTGGTGTAAATATCAAGGCTAACTTTGATCTCTAGTATGTCGGCAGTAAACAGTGTTAGTGTCTCGTCAGGTAATGTAACCGTTACAGATTTATGCTCGTCGTGCAAAATAAAAGTAAAAAATGCTAATAAAATCATCACAAGATATCAGGTAAAATTGAGTGAGGAGAAAAGTGAAACCGATTGTCGTAATGTAGGCCTACCGGTACCGTCATGCGAATGTCATAACCTGAGAAACGAACTGTTCTCAAAAGATGAAATTATAAAACTGCTAAAGGAAGGTATTACTAAGTTAACGGAAGAGTTGAATAAATTAAAAGGAAACAGAGAGGAAAGCAAGGAAACTTGGTCCAAAGTGGTTGCTGGTAAGGTAAGATTGAATATGCCTAGGCCTATAAATGGAGTACCGGTACATGTAACTGACATTCCCGACTCAAATTCATTTAGAGCTTTCGTCGAAGAAAATGATGACTTTCTTCAAGAAGAAAAGAAGAAAGTGATAAAGAGAAAATCCAGGAAGATGCGGATATTTGCGGACAGACACGGGCGAGATGTAGCAGCAAGCGTATTGGAGAGAAGTGGAGAAATGGAGGTCACTTCGACAGTAAAGCCAGGAGCACCCATTGAAGCGGTCACGAACGAGATGATAGGAGAGTGTGCAACCCTCACTTCAAAGGACTATGCAGTAATCATCGCTGGAGCAAACGACATCTATAGAAATGAGAGTAAAAAGGTAATCAAAGATTTAAAGGGTACATTGCCATCCATGCTTAACACAAATGTCATTATTATAAATATTCCGCAGAGATACGATTAAATTCCCAAATCATGTGTAAATGTAGAAATAGAGGCTACAAATGGTAAAATTCGTAAAATTTGTAAGAGTTTTCCAAATGTCCAAATTATAGATGTAAGTAAATTAGACAGGAAATTCCAACTCAACATGGCATACACTTAAATAGGTTAGGAAAAGAGTATCTTAGTGATGAAATCTGCAAAATTGTAAATTCAAATGGTAAGAATAGTTCAACAGTAATATCTTTAGAGTGGAAGCAGGGAAACTTGTAAAAGAAGCCAAACGTGAGGTTTGGCATTCAGATCTTTCGATGTCGAATTTAACTGAGTGGAAGAATGGTATTTCGGATTTGTCTAGCAACAATAATAATAACAATTATGATAATAATAATGTAAATAAATCACCAACACAAGCTTGCAAAAGTAACAAATTTAAACTTTACCACCAGAATATTCAGTCTCTCTATAATAAAATTGATTACATAAATCCATGCTTAAAAATGAACTTAAAGACATCTCAGCACTAAGTATTTCAGAACATTGGCTGAAAGAGGAACAACTCGAATTAATTCAATTCCCAGGGTTTATACAAGCTAGTAAATACTCTAGAATTAATATTAGCCATGGTGGTACTTGTATCTACCTAAGAAATAATTTAGATCATGAACTGTTAACAGCATACGATTATCTAATTATGGAACAGGATTTTAGGTAGATTTCATTAGAAAGCTAACTATTGCAATGGGTCCCATGTTTCGACTTCCAGAAAATTTCGACATATCTTCGCGTTTCACATCCCCCAGACCCCAAAACCACCGTCAGTTAAAAAGTTTATATATAATTTATGTATATATATATATATGTATATCAGTTCCTTGTGGACACGATAACTGCCGTAATTTTGCACCAATCACTTTGAATTTTTTACCGAATATGTATACCTATAAAATCTCGGTCGAGTTCGTTACTGGGCTAAATCGGTCGAAGGGGGTGAAAATGGGGGGCTTTTTTTTTTCGAAAAAGTGAAATATTGCTATAACTCTCTTAATATGTGAAATATCGAATCCGTTCAACGTTCATACTATGTGTCGGATAAAGCCCAAAAATGTATGTTTGAAGAGTTTTTTCATAGCACCAACTATTGACCAAAGGGGTGGGAAAAAGTGGGTTTTTCGGGAAACATTAATCATATCTCTCTTAATAGTCACAATATCAAAACCGTACAAAATGGACAATATTCCCCTAATAATTACCTAAAACTTTTGTCTGAAAGAATTTTTGATATGACCCACCATTACGCCAAGGGACGAGAAAAATGATTTCGGAATTATAAGAAAATGCCAAGAGCTATCAGTGGTTGCCATGGCAACACTACTAAATTGATGAGGCATGAGCCATCAGACGTTGCCATGACAACGCACTTGCACGAGATCAGATTCAGTATTTCCATCTGACTAAGTGGTTGGTTGGCTCTTAAGTTTAGGGGCTGCGACAACGCGGTCATGTAGCCCCGTGTACTTTGGGTGTGTGTAGAATCTGTCTGATAACCGGTGTTAATTGTGATGACTGTATTAGTGTGTGTTATCTGTTTGTTAATTTAAGTACTGCAACTAACAATTTATCAGATAGTTCCTACTTTTGCCGCCAAGTGCCACTGTCAACGACTACGAGGCCAAGTTCAGAACTGAGCTACTAGACGCCGCCTCAGTCGGCTCTTGGCAACGAACATAGAAACCTAAGGGCGTTGTATACATTCTTAACCTATCCAATTTAGCTTCACACAGGTGCAATTAGTGGAAGGATCTTTAACATGCCATAAATCTATGACATGGGACCGCCGGATTTACTTCCCCTCCGAAGGAAGGCATACTGAGGGATTTTTAACGCTCTTAAAAAATCCGACGGCTTCGGTCGGGTTTGAACCCGTTATCTTGGGCATAGAAGCTCAGCATGCTACCGACTACGCCACCGAAGCCGCCTGACAAAGTGGGAAGCGGCCTCGGTGACTTAACTGGTAGCATGCTGAACTTCTATGCTCAATGTCGCGGTTTCAAAGCTGGCCGAAGTCGTCAGATTTTCTAAGAGCGCTAGAATCCCTCAGTATGCTTTCCTTTGGAGGGGAAGTTCCAACGTTCGTCGCGAGTTGCTGGTTGGGGTGGCATCTAGTAGCCAAGTTCACAGCTAGGTGTCGTTGACGGTAGTACCTGGTAGCAACATTAGGAACTAATGCTTGAAATTGACCATCTGCAGTCCTTACCTGAATTAAGACTAATACAGCCATTACAATTCACACCGTGTATCAGACAGATTCTACACTCACCCAAAGTACACGGGGTTAGATGACCGCGTTGTCGCAGCCCCTAAACTGAGGAACCAACCAGAGGTAGATTTCATTAGAAAGCTAACTATTGCAATGGGTACCATGTTTCGACTTCCGGAAAATTTCGACATATCTTCGCGTTTCACATCCCCCAGACCCCAAAACCACCGTCAGTTCAAAAGTCATATATAATTTATGTATATATATGTATATCAGTTTATTGTGGACACGATAACTGCCGTAATTTTGCACCAATCACTTTGAATTTTTTACCGAATATGTATACTTATAAAATCTCGGTCGAGTTCGTTACTGGGCTAAATCGGTCGAAGGGGGTGAAAATGGGGGGCTTTTTTTTTTCGAAAAAGTGAAATATTGCTATAACTCTCTTAATATGTGAAATATCGAATCCGTTCAACGATCATACTATGTGTCGGATAAAGCACAAACATTTATGTTTGAAGAGTTTTTTTATAGCACCAACCATTGACCAAAGGGGTGGGAAAAAGTGGGTTTTTCGGGAAACATTAATCATATCTCTCTTAATAGGCACAATATCAAAACCGTACAAAATGGACAATATTCCCCTAATAATTACCTAAAACTTTTGTCTGAAAGAATATTTGATATAACCCACCATTATGCCAAGGGATGAGAAAAATAATTTCGGAATTATAAGAAAATGCCAAGACCTATCAGTGGTTGCCATGGCAACACTACTAAATTGATGAGGGATGAGCCATCAGACGTTGCCAAGATAACGCACTTGCACGAGATCAGATTCAGATTTCCATCTAAGTGTGAAGTGGCTTCGGTGACGTAACTGGTAGCATGCTGAATGTCTATGCCCAAGGTCGCGAGTTCAAAGCCGGCCGAAGTCGTCGGATTTTCTAAGAGCGCTAAAAATCCCTCAGTATGCTTTCCTTTGGAGGGGAAGTTCCAGCGTTCGTTGCGAGTTGCTGGTTGCGGTGGCATCTAGTAGCCAAGTTCACAGCTAGGTGTCGTTGACGGTAGTACCTGGTAGCAACATTAGGAACTACTGCTTGAAATTGACCGTCTGCAGTCCTTACTGAACCCGAGGGGGTCATGCTGACTGGTATCGAACGTGGATCTCGGAGATAAGTTGAGCTCTGAATGAAGGTTCCACCAGGGAACGAACCCGAGATCTGTTGAGGGTGTTTCGTTGTAAGAACCCCTAGAGGAAATTATATATTTAATCACTGGTGTGATATCAGTTGATACTGACATTATTTAGTCAAATAATGCAGAAAAATGAGTGGAATATAGCATTATTTGGACTACATGAAGTAGGCTATGCTGGACTTGGAACACAGAAGTGCAGAGTTTGACGTTTTACTAATAGCCCCAGAATTGTAGGAGGAGACTCTTGGAGCCACGTCAATCTTGTTGACCCAGTTAAGTCGTCTGCAAGGGGTCGGGGGGTTGAATAATGACCAGGTTCTTCCCCGTTTGAGAATGAAAATGAGAGTGGGATGGGAAGATCCCAAGGAAAATCATTGATTACTCGTGATTGGAGCAATGCAATGACATGAGAGTTGCACACAGGTGAATCTTTAGCCAGGAGGCTAATTTTAGAGCCATTAAACGGCGAAATCAAGGCATATTTAATGCAGTGCGTAATGATACAGGACAAGTGGTGTTCGCGGACTGACCTGACCAGTGAAAAGGGGATTTTTAAGCAACGCCGCGTCCCCACGCCATGGATAAGGCAATTAATATTAATTAATTGGCCGATCGATCCTCGAGCACACATGCATTTTCGTGACCAGCGAAGAAAAAGGAACAATATGTATATTATTCCAAGAACAGAATCATCCTGGGAGAGGAGATGATATAGCGCGGGAATTCTTGCCCTACTTTTCGTGTGAAACGGATATAAGGGGTGGACCCAGTCAGAGAGACAGTTGGAACTTACAGTCGTTGGCAGTCAGTTGAAAGTAGTTGATGGGAGTTGTTGTGTTTGAAAGTTGCGGAGTGCCCAGGCGCGCACACAAAGACTTAAACATTTTACTGGTAATCAGCATGTTAGCTGTGCAGTGTCACGCACCAGTGATAATATATTCATGCATGGTCATGAAATAAGAATGAGGACGGTAATCAACAAACTTGATTATGCGAAATGCACATTACCGAAGTTAAGAGAGGAGGCTCGGACTTCAGTTTGGGAAGCCGTGCAGTAAGACTGTTATATATACTTTTTATTAAGTGCTGTGTGATATACTAGGCAGAACTGGTGAAAGTAATAATTTATGTAAACACAATGTACAATGTTGAGCGCGGTGAAAATAGTGATTGGTTATACATATCTGGAGTATACCAATAAGTAGCGTTCATGACGATATATAAGCATATCACTGCAATATCAGGAAGGTTATCAAGGGATAATCGATAGACTGTTGGTGAATCCGTGAGCAGATGATCGAGATGTTCAATCAGGAGGGAGTAGGACCGAAGAAAGGGCCGTCCGCACCTGCAATTCTGATACTTTGCCAGGGAATTTCAACCAGTCAGGAATATAAAGTGTAACGTGTGTTTGTGCAGTGATTTTATGTAAAATATCTCTTAAATTAATAATATAACCAGTGTTATAAAGTGTCATGTGTTTTGGAAGCATTAGCTTCATTATAAAAATGGAAAAGTGTCGTGTGTTTATGAATCAGATGTCATATAAGATGTGTATTAGCAGTATGGCAATGTGTCACTAAGAAGGCCAATGGCAGGTGACACTGGAAAATGGTGGTTGGAGCCACCTAGATAAGCCGACGTAAGTACCCCACAAATCATGTTATTATAGAAGTATAGCCACTGCATGTAATGTGATTTCGGAAGTATAAAATATGCCAGTAAGAATCAATATTAGGAGGTATACCCTCATGTGTTTATTGTTTGATTTCAGTAAAGTTAAGATGTTGTTATACATCAGAGAGTGGATTAATCGTTACCACTATTAATATTGTTGATAAAATGGCAATTCAGTTATGTGAAACTTAACGTAACGAACACGGATGTTCGATCATTGAAACGGTTACGTTGTGTCGGAGAAATAATTTATGTCAGTAATAATAATAATAATTATAATAATGATAAACGGTATAATTGAATACATCAGGATAAAAGGTTGTAAGCAAGAAATATTTACGCTAATTGGATTATTTATCTAGCCAAGCAGTAGATTACATTAAGGGAAGAGAAAAGAGTTAATATTAAATATATTGTATTAATGGGAATATCATTATGCAAGGAAATGAAGGAGCTTGACAGTGAATTGAATTTGTGGCTTGTGTAAGCTTGTAGAGTAACGAATAGAGTTCTCTTAATAATATAGGACGAGATCATAGACAGGTAGGAGCCAGGTGATCTAATCGACGTGTGAAATCTCGTACAGCATGGGCGTACAGAGATATTAATTTATGCCGGAGCGTATTTAGTGTGTACCCTATCTCCGATGATGGAAATGAAATGTTCCGGGTTCGAATCCTGTGGTAGGTGAGGGGAGAACATTGGAAACCTCTACACTATACCTGATTGCCCGAGAACTTGTTATTGAATGATTCGGCTCTTGTGAAGCGAATCCTATTGGCGGCAGCTGTTGACTGACCGTAACATTTATTAAGATACCGGCTACCCACTAGACCTGTGTTTTATGAATCTCGTGCCTTCATAGTATGATACGGACCTGATGAGGCCGTTATTAATGTCCTAAGGCTAGGATTAAATATTCAAGCTCACCCAGAACCATTGCATAATATTCAGTTTAGATCATATGGGATCACGTGGATCATTGTGACCACAATATTGTATTCAAAATCGTAATACTGCTTGGGTAGATGAAGTCCACGAATCAGGGAGACAAGGGACGGTTTACAGCTGTGAACACCCCTACTCTGTTCTATTGTATCCAGGCAGCTCCGAGGGGCTGGGTTGCTAAACAAACCGTGAAGGCTAGCGTTTTGAGAGGACAGATTTAAGACCTTGCTTGTATTGAAAGGAAGAATTGTTATAGTGTGTAATGAATGTGTGTGGTTTAAAAACACATTGCTAATCGTAGATTACCCTGATGATATAAAATTTTAGCAATCTTACGAATGGTCGGAAGTTGCATTTGATACTGACAGTGACACATAGTTAATGAAGTTGGGCACTTGACGCCACAGGCTACGCTCGCAAGGGTAGCGTAACAATACTATCCGACACAGCGATAACAGAAGTTATTTATTGAAATCACAATGGCATGCAGTGGAACTATAAAAAAAGAGGGGAGTGGAGGGGTGGACTTACGTAATTGTGGTGTTGCAAGTAGATTGTAGTGCAACCCATGAGTTAGCTAATGCATGAAAGCATTTGGTGGGAGAGAGAGATATAACACAAACAGTACACATGATGTAAATTAAGATGTGTTGTAAGAAACAACTAACTTTGTGATTATAAAGAAGTCACGTTAGGTGACATGAGTGTAATAGTTCAGGTTTGGTGAAACGTTACATGTGCATCAGCGCACTTGAGTGAAGTTTAAAGTCCACATAATGGTAAAGGATTGAATAATGATATGGATTTAATTTGTTCAACTATGTGAATAATTAGTGGATTGTGGGAGTAACTTTGTTTGTTTGTGTATTGTTTATTGGGATTGTGTTCTTGTTATTTTGTTCGAAGCCTTGAGTTTTACTGAATTAAAGTCTTTAGAGTAGAGTTGATACCTTTTAGTCTCAAATCAAGAATATGCAACTGCTCAGTGGGAGAACGGTACACGCCGAGGTCTGAAGCTAGCTGGAGGTGGAAGCATATTTTATGGAGATTACTCACATGGGTACATGGAAATTGTTGTCCTGTACAGTGATTTGAGCTATAGGTACAACTGAAGTCGGTCTAGATTTAGTGCACACAACTCTATTAAAGTAATGAATAACGTGAATTAGGGGAAGACCGCACCTAACCTTAGCTAAGCTCCGATACAAACAATATAAATTTTTGATAAACCTCCTATTTTATTTCATGGCGCTGGTATGTGGGCCGGTTTAAAATACAGGTCACCATAGGCGCAGAGGTGTATTTAATTATCATGTCGCCCGTGTGTGGGCAAAGCATGACTACTGCTTATTTAATTATCATGGCGCCCAAGTTTGTGGAGCTTATGGGATTTAGGGAAACCCCATAGATTTTTATGGTATTTCATGGGGAAAACCATAGTAATTATATTTTTTTGCATCAAACTGTGTTTGAGTGATTTTTGAGTTCAGTAGGCTTTTGACGTAACGCAGAATCTCTCTATTGAGAAGAGGATTACCCAAGGGTATGAGCGCTTCGCACCCAATCCACAATTAATCCATAAATTCAAAGTTTTATACAATCTTACAATATGTGTACAGTGTTTTGTGTGTCTCTCCAAAACGTATCCACACATGTTTCCAGGAAGCCTGCCTGCATCTCAAAGTGTATTATTGTAAGAATGGCTGGCACAGAGGAGATTTTGCAGGTGATTGCAGGGTTAAGACTGCATTTTGACGCTGTTAACGAACAAAATAAGCTGGAAGCCAAGGCTTTCCAGAATGAAATAAACACTCGTTTAGATGCCAATCAGGAGGCAATTAATAATAACCAGGTTGAGTTGAGTAATCGGTTAGATGCTAATCAGGTTGAAATAAACAACCGATTGAATGCAAATAAGGTTGAATTAAATGATAAGTTAGGTCAAATGCAAGAGGTAATTAAGACCGAAGTAACAGAAACTGTTGTAAGCATTATATCAGAAATGCAGGTTAAGACAGATAAACGTTTCGAGGCTATAGAAGCCAAACTTGAGAGTAATTTACAGGCGTGTAAGCATGCGCAGGATGAAACCAACAGTAGGTTAGATGCGTTATCTAACGACATTAAGGATATTCAAATCCAAAATGAGGCAAATCTCGAACGCCAAGCGAAACAGTTCTCAGAATTTACTCGTACGGTAGATCAAAGGTTGGAAGAAAACGACTATAAGTGGGACACGAAATTGAAAAGCTATGCTAGAGCTATTAACGGTGATCTAAAGAAACAGGATCAGAATATATAAGGTCAATGTCAGGAAATAGGTGAAATCAAGGCCGTCGTTAACGAGAGTAAAGAGCTGGTAGGAAATATGAAGGGTCAGATGAGCAAAGTTCATCAAGAACTGGACCAAGTTCAAAGTGACATTGTTGTAGTTAACAAAAGGCAAGAGGAGAATAGAGATGAAATCATTAAGGTCCAGAATGAAATGTCAAAGGTTAATGGACACATTCGAGAGGAAATCAAAGGATTGAGAGAAGAACTCGAAGTGAGAGAAGGCCAAATGACAGAGGCAAACGACAAGACCCTTGCTCAGATAAAGGAAGATGTAGAGGATGAAATATCCCATATTAAGCAAAGCCTGAAGGAAGATAAGCAGAAAATATTTCAAGTAGCCGAGGAAAATCGAGATAGGCTTACCAGAATAGAGAAAGAGAAAGAGGTAATTACTCGACCGGAAAGAGCAGAGATGCGCCACAATCAAATGGAGACTAGGATAATCGCGCAAGAGGAAACCCTTATGAAAGATCCTAAGTCTAGTGAAGGCAGCATGGACGATATGAGGAGAACTAGGTGGGCAGATTTGGAAACCCAACCTATAATAAGGAGTGCTACAGGTCCAGGCGAAAGTGATTATATGACGCCAGGTGCACCAGTTGCAGCCTCGACGCCACACGAAAATGCTATGCACACACAAGTGATAAATGTTATCAGAGCAAGTGAAGAGAAACCAAGGAAATTCTCAGGTAGCCACTGTAGTATGACACCGAAATATTGGCTGAAATAAGTGTCTGAATATTTGAATGATGCGCGGATACCACAAGAGCGCAGGCTACGAGCTATAGAGAAATTAACAGAGGGGGAGTGTGCATTATGGTTTCGCAGTTTCCGCTACACTTTCGATACTGTTGAGGAGTTTCGGGAGGCATTTTTGAAACGGTACTGGGATCCAGCGACCCAACAGAATTTACGGTTGGATTTATATTCAAAAAGATACGGTGGGTAGAAAGCACAACACCAATTACTGCTTTAAAGAGAAGTTAGCTTTATTGCTTGCAGGAAGATACACTACTCATCAGCAAATACAAGCAATTGGAACCTTACTCCAGTTTCCTCAAGTCTCTTGCTTATGGAGAGCCCTTGCCTTCTTTCACTTGTCAACAGTTAATCTTCTCGCTAATGAGTCTGGTGGCCTTGACAGAACTACATGCAACTCTCCTCTATGTACACAAATTACAGTTACTTACGAAAACCGAGGCAGTCCCCTGTATGCTTCTCACTTCCTCGCTGTCAAGAGAAACGGCTTCACTAGGGGTTTCGCAATTCACCACACTTCTGTCGCTCACGATAAACGCTCGCATTAGCTCGTAAAACACACAACCACAGAAAAACTCGGTCCCCTCACTGTTGAAGCCGCTTATATAGCAGGCTGGTGACTCAATGAATTATAGAATCGTCCAGGACACACGGCTTCTCGACATTTCCTTCACTGGGTGGGTCACGAATATTCTGGACCATCCCTTTCACTTCGCAGTCCGTTGCGTAACGCACACGTAATACACTGAGGCAGAGCACACACAGCCCGGGGAAGCTGTGACTCATGCGGCGAGCGACAAAACAAACTCTCAGCCGTAACAATACTCAACAATTAGAATCGGTGATTTTGACTTATGCCCGTATCATACAATATGCGGATGATTTTATGATTTATTGTTCCCGTGACACTTTACATCAATGTAGAACAGATTTATATCTTGCACTGACCCTAGCCCACGAGTAGTTATTAATCACGGCTTGGAAACATATCCGGGTAAGAACCCTGCCATAATTGTCACGCATCAACGGCGGTACGATCGGACCCCTATTTTATTTCGACAGGGTACCGTAGAAGTTGTGCTCAATATCAAATATTTAGGCATTAATATTGAAGATAAACTCCTGTGGACACGGCTGGTACAATAATTGACGTTAAAATCGGAAAACGGTCACAGGCTCTTCGAGCTTTGACACGGCGTCGCTGGGGAGTGGATCCCGCATTATTATTGGCAGTATACAAGAACATAATTCGTTCACAATTAGATTACGGCAGTTATTTTTACGATGTGATTGCGAACAGTCGTCTGTTAATGTTAGATAGACTACAATATAAAGACATCCGCATAATAATAGGGGCTTTGGCCTCCACCCCCACGGGTGCATTGTTAGTGGAAGCCGGTGAGTTACCTTTATCACATCGACGCACATTTATAGCGGGCAAATATTTAGTCCACAAACTGTCGATAATGGCATCTCCGATTATCTCTAAATTACAACTCAGCAATTCTTCTTGGTTTGTGCCGTGTCTTGTGTGGGGTTTCGCCTAGGACACCAAGCTGGCTAATCGGCGGGCTCTTGGGGTCCCCGCCCGGACCCCCACT
The DNA here is from genome assembly GCA_946902985.2 of Meconema thalassinum. Taxonomy (NCBI): domain Eukaryota; kingdom Metazoa; phylum Arthropoda; class Insecta; order Orthoptera; family Tettigoniidae; genus Meconema; species Meconema thalassinum. Next base: position 937,160,169 of record OX336390.1, read on the forward strand.
GGAGTAGCGAACTGCGCGCCACCTCCCTTTATATAAGGTGCAACTTCACCTCTTGACTGCGAGAACTAAAAGCCCAAGCAGCCTCAACCTCCCTATGAAGTCATCATAGGTGTGTATGTGGTAGAGCACGTGGTACATTGCATCACATTGTTTCAGTGTGAAGACTTCAATCCGCAGCGGGAGATAATGTTGGAGAAATTGTGACGACTTGATTATCCCTTGCCGTTAAATATCGCGTCCCTTCTACATAGTCCTACAGTTCCGTTGGTGGATGCCATTATGTGTTATTTGGATCACCTTCATTTCAATTGTATAATAATAGGTGGACCCCTTTGGGGGTCTTTGTAGTTATTTTCTGGTGCTCTTTGGTGTGGTTTTCGGTTTTGGTCACCTGCCACTTTTCCTTGTATTCCTCATATTTGGTGCGTGTGCGATTGACTAATATCAATATATAAATTTAGACATCAGTGCTCAAGATCAGCTCCGATATCCTGAAGAGGATATGTGGGCATCAGTTCCAGTGCGACAAACGATTTCCAAGAGATTAGTGGTTTAATCATACAGACCCATTTTCTGCGGCTTTTCCCAGCTTTGGCTACTGTACTCTGTTCCCAGCCTGAAGTTATTGGGAGAAGTGGTTTCTGTGTCCAGCAACGCAACTCAACAACAACAACAAACATTGGGCAGTATCGTGTGACTTTCCGAGTGTGACGGTTGACGTATACCTGCTCCGTAGAAATACTTGTTGGTGAGAGTATCCACTAGTTTTTGTGTGTCCTTCCATTTCGATTCTTTAGTGTGTGTGTTTCCTTCCTGTGTGGGTAAGTCACATACCAGTCTTCTGCCGACAACATGGGTGATAATAGTGGAGGGGGCGAGGATACACGTCCTCCTGAGGAAGGAATGGATTTTTTTACTACGGTACTGAAGTAATTGATCTCACGGCACCTGTCCTTAATGCAACCCCTACGATTTCCGCGCCTGATACACGACCTACACAACCAATCTCTATACCTCCCATCATGACCACTACTGTGAATGAGTCACCCAGAACGTATTATGAGAACCATACTGGACCATATTATGTCATGGTGGAATCCTCTGACCCCACCAACAGGATAGGTGATTTACATCCGATGGGTCTCGGTAAACTTTTCTACGAATGTAAGATTGTTGGAATACAAGAAATCAACCGTAAGGGTAGAAATAGGATTCAGGTCACCTTTCGAACCTCCCGGGATGCAAATAACTTTCTTCAGAACCATGTAAGAATTGAGGCTTTCACGGCCGGCGTTACAAAGTTCATCGATGTATTCCGGGCTTAAGGGCCGTGCTCCAGGGGCTTGTGACGGTCCCGACGTTTCGCCGAAAACTGCGTCCGGCATTTTCCAGGGTTCCTCTGACTTCGACAGCAGCGAAGCACTCAGTGGAATGGAGTGGCAGTTCATTTCACCCCATTATATAGGTGCATGCTGCGGAACGCTGCTCGCTATTGGTACTGTCCCCGTTTACCCGGATAGTAGGCTGTCAGATATCCGCCCCCTCAATCGGATTGCCAAAAATCAACCGCACCGGCTCAGCTACACCAATGAAAATGGCACTGACAGATACTACCGAGGTTTGAGCACAGAAGTTAACAAGAAATTATTGTGGAACACACCAAAATAGACGGGGGTTCATACTTACCTCTCGGGGATTGGGTTGACAACTGGATCTCTAAAGTATGCTCCCACAATAACCTCCACCATGACATTTAAAAATGAACCAGAACGAAGACAAGAACTTTGAACTGTACAAAAGCTTTTATTTCAAATAAAGGGTATGATTTTAACAAACTCAACAAAATAAATGTGGCTATCAGTAGCCCATGTCAATCTGACTATGTCCTCCTGAAGGACTTGCAAAGTTATCAAACAATATGTTAGCTCCCACGAGCTCAAAATAACGTAACATTCATAACACATTTGGACTGGAAAAGGAAGTCAGGACGAGACACATATACAGAGCATTTGTTTTCTTTTAATAAACATGACACTGATATATATAGGCACAAGGCCAGAATGTAGACGACCTTGCCCGCTGATAACCAGTTGTCTGGCCAGCTGCGGTCTACCCTTCAACATGTCGTACACCTGTCAAATGGACTCACTTGTCCTGCTATGTTGCGTAAGAGTCCAGTTCCCTCTCAAAAGCTTTAAATGTCCGCAAGACAACTCATATATAGTTACGCAAATCTTTCAAATGCTTTACTCACACACCACTGGATTATTCTGACAATCCCTAAACTTGTTTAATTAGCATCCAAATGTTTAATAAGCGTTGTTTAGAGTATGAAACAAACTCTTAAATGTTTATAACAAAAAGCTCAAAAATAATTTATAACAATTAGAAATTGTTTATAATATTTGTCAAAGAAAATAAAAAAAATTTAAACACGCCTCTAACATTACATTCGTTCCACATTATTGTCAAAGATATTTACATCATTATTTACAATATTAACATTTAAATTATTCAAATTATTAATTTAAGAAATACATTTAACCACATGTTCATCCGGTTGGTAATTTCATAATCGTGTCAATATAATCGACCAATGAAGGTTAGTTATACATATTTAATGTCACAATCTGGTTTAATAAATGTTGTAATAATTATTATAATTATTTGTGACGGTAATCTTCATTCAAAATCTTATCTCAAATTCTTTCAATACTCTTGTTAATTATAACAGTAAATTCACTTGATTAATTTTCAAAGGACTACGACAATACACTCCATCGGAAAATACTTCGCTTACAAAATAATGCACAAAACTGCATTAAAATAGGCCCAAAATTCATCATATATTAATATATACGGCATCAAAATCTTCCACAGAACTTACAAAAATCTCCATTAACAAATTCTTCAACATCATTAATTACTGTGGGAACCTTCTTCATTAATTCAAGGGCATTATACATCAGCGACTTTCAACACGTCCGCTGCACTAGCGATTATACATTCATAGTTCCACTTCAAAAATTCTTATAATCATTAATTGTTTCAAAACTGTTATCTTAAACCTTCGTGGATTTCATTCATGAATCGAAATGAAGTAAAAATTTGCCAATCACAAACAAATTTAATAGTGAATACGCTTATATACGCCTGTCTGGTCTATCAAAATTTAAGATTATCATCTTCAAAGAATTGTAGTATAAAAATACTATCATCAAACAAAGTGCGACTAAACTGCAAATTAGTCGAATAGAATCCAATTAGATTGTGGAATGCAAACATCATTATATATATCTCTAATTGAGAAAAAACTCCTAACAAAAGTTCATGACTTTAATGCATTCAATAATTCATAATTAAAGTTCATCTTTCACAAAATTGTCTATGATGCAATGGTCGTTCATAACTGACGATAAATGTCTGTGTTGCAATCAAATTTCAAATAACGACTAGTATTTCCAAGATCGTCGACAACGTTATGGATTTTAACGCTCTAAAATCATTTAAATGTTCTTCCTTCTTGATGATGACAGAAAATTGGTCAAAGTAATTAAACTGGGGTAGAATTACTTTAATAAAGAGACACGCTGTCTGAATTTAAATCTGCCATAAAAATCATTAACTTACAGTCAAATCGTGACTACAAAAATAAGCAAATTACTGAAAAATCTAAATATCAGTCTCAACTGATCCAAAATCATTTAACTATGCCCATGACATAACAATGTCTTAATAAATCGTCGAAAAAGGCATAACACATCAAGGTGTACTGAGTACAGGAATCTCAAACAAGAATATAGGGCAAAATACATGAGGACAGAAAATATGGGAAAATGGTTGCTCAGATATCGCTAAAAAACTCAAATAAAACAATAAACGTTCACGACTACCTTATCTGCCGATTGACGTTCCAGAGGAAAATTCCCCAAAGAAGACAGCTGATGGATCCATTTCACCAACTTGAAGATGAGCTCCATCCTCCAAACAGGAAACAGCACCCTCGGAGAATCGAACTGCTTCCTCCTCCGGAAATTGCACTGCTCCGTGTAGACGAAAGACATCCTTCCGGCAAAATTCTTCTTTGTGAGTCGGGACTACCCTGACCTCTCTTGAAAAATCCCTGAAGTTCCAGTAGAAAATCGCCATGAAGTTTTTGTAGTAATTTCCGAAGAAATATTCATATTCAGTGAGTATGAAATCGTTTCCATTGCTGTTTGATAGTATTCAGCGTTGAACCACGAAACATGGGTGTAGATGGTTATTCACCACATGTTCGCTTGTGTGGAATGGCAATTAGCGAAGTTCCATGCTGCTATCTTACTCCGTTAATATATGTCCCAATCGCATTAAAGTCCTTTAGCCTTCCATCTTCTCTTCGGTTATGGTAATAGTAGAACAAACTGCCATATTAAACTGCTCCATAATACTGTAGCGTTGTGTCACAAAAGCAATCTGAAGTCTCCCTATTGCACTAGCAGTGTCAGCCGTGGCGTAGAATCTGACGATACAAAGTGCTTCTCAGATGGCGAGAAAATCACTTTTGTCAGTCGTCTAAAATTGCCAATATCTTCCAAAATAACTCCGCGAAATTGTTCAACTTTTCTACACTCCTTAATGTAGCACTGCACAATAGAATTAGCTTATAGGCGACCGCTAACTGTTCATAGCTAATCTTGTAGACGCGTTATAATGTGCGTTTTAACTTCACCTAGTTTTACTCACTGTAAACTTGCACTGCTTGTCTGCTCGATAGTTCACTGCGGTGGCTTCACCACGCGTTATAATGACGACTCTTTCTACTAATTTCACTCGACGTCTCACCGAAATGACTATATAAGAAAAGAGACTGAAGATCTGAGCTTAGGTTCTGACGATTTGAGCTATGAGACCGCTCTCTTCTGCGCAAGGCCTTTTATAAACTTCATAAGGGGCGTATCCATCCCTTCCATAGCGTGATACTGCGTCATCGCTAGAAGTTCCAACTTCGTCAATACATGACGGATTTTCAAAATTCAAAAACTGAAAATAAATTTCACCAAAATTCCAGATCAATGCCTCTACTGCAAATGGATTTCCACAATTTTGCATTCCAAAAGGTATTAAAAATACCATAGTTTCAGCAATCTCCGTCTTCCTTCAAACTATCGTTCATTGGTTCGAGCCTCCCCTCCAATAGCATAATTTCTTCCTCAGCAGAATTCCACGTTTCCTGCGACTGCGTCGTAAATCTCGGATCTTTCTCGAATAAATGCTGACGTCACTGAGAATCTCAGCTCAAGTAGCCTGCTTGCATAACGTCTGCGTCATCCGTGCTTACGTCATGACTATCCATGTCATAACTATGACAGCCATAACTTTCTTCATAATTTTCCAAAATAGCCACCGTGGTCTCTATATAATTCAATTTACGGGGGCATTCTCCCCTCACCACGTTTTAAAAACAGTTGCAAATTGTTTTTAAACTCAGTGTTACAAGTACCTCAACTCTCTTGAACACGAAATTGAATTATTACTGGTTTACTCTAGGATAGTATCTTTTCATGTTTCCAGCATTGAACTTGCCATAAACGACATTATTCTCTTCATCGTAGAGCTCATAACAGTTGTTTCCATAAGCGTTCGTAATTCTAAACGGACCCATAAACACAATTCCAAACTTGGGATAGATTTTCTTGCTCATATCAGCCTTGACAGGTCTGCGTAGTAATACAAGATTTCCAACTTGTAAGGGTGCACCAAAACGTTTTCCAGCTACTCTTCTCAATCTTTTCTCTGCTGCTTTCTGGAGTTGTTCCTTCGCCTTGTCAATCCTCTGCTGCCTTCCTAGGTCGGGATCTCTAGGAACGTGGTTGAAAAGATTATCCCACGGCCTTTCTGGGTTTCTTCCTAGATGAAGTCGCATTGGCACTTCTCCTGTGCTCTCCTGCACTGTAGAGTTCAGACATTCCTCAATAAGGGGCACAAATCTCACCCAACCAGAATGATCATTTGGACAGAAAATTCGACAGAATTTCGAAAATTCAGCCATATATCTTTCTGAGGAATTCGATTCTGGGTAACGCACGCTTGAAAATAAGTGCTTAATGCCAAGCCTTTCCATATCCGCAGCAAATTCCAAGGATGTAAACTGCGTTCCATGATCTGACAGTAGATATTCTGGTTTACCAGCTTTAGGAAATACAGCATTTTCCAGTCTGCTTACAACGTTCCTCGTGTTAGCTTTCTGCATGGGACTCATTGTAACAAATTTTGAGAAAACATCCACGGTAACCAACAGGTACTGGTTGCCCTGATATCCCTTCGGACAGGGGCCAAATATATCCGTCGCCATGAGTTCGTTTGGTTTAGAAGGAATCATAGCCTTCGGTTTTCCTTTTAATAAAGCAGAAGCATACTTTGCTCTTTGACATTTGTCACATGATCGAATGACCTTGGCAATGCTGGAACGCATGTTAGTCCAAATAAATCTCTCTTTAAGAGTATTAAGAGTTTTATCTAAACCGGCATGTCTAGTTGCGTGATGAGCTACCCACACTAAATTGACAACAAGTTTAGGTGGCACGACTATTCGGAGTTTTGTATGCGCAGAGTCAGCATACTTGCATACGATGTCTCCACTCAAGACAAAGTGTCGTGAATTTCTCCGTGTAGCTGCATAGTCAACATCTGTATTGTCCATGTAACCCTTGAGGAACCTGTACATTCTCCTTATTGGCGCGTGTCTCTTCTGTGACACACCGATTCGGGCTAATCTCCTAACGGTTTCTTGATCTTCTTGCTCCAATTGTACATGGTGTATCTGCACATTTTTAATAGGGTTACGTGATAAAGCATCAGCCAGTAAGTTATCTTTCCCAGGCTGGTGGACGATAGTGGCGTTAAACTGTTGGGTGAATAAAGCCCAACGTGTCAGTCTATCACTCGACATGTCAGTTTGCAGCATAAACTGTAGTGCTTTATGGTCAGTAATAATGATGACTTTATGTCCCAGCAGGATTTTCTTCCACGCTTGCAAAGCTGTCACAAAAGCTAACGCTTCAAGTTCTGTCGTGAAGTAGTTTTCCTCGTGTTTCTTCAACTTCCGACTAGTGAATGCAATGTAGTGCTTGTTGCCTGCCTCGTCTTTCTGGTATAAGACTGCACTAATGCCTATTCTTGATGCATCAGACTCAATATAAAACACCTTCTCAAAGTCTGGGTACTCCAGTTTCACGTTATTCCTGAGCATCTCTTTTGCTTTCTCAAAAGCCTCGTATGCTGTGGTACTCCATTTCCATCTGTTATTCTTCTTGAGTAAGTCATACAGAGGAGCCATAATTTCAGAGTATCTTGGACAGTGGCTGCTAATAAATTGGCATGCGCCTACAAATTCTCTGGCTTGTTTCACCTTAGTTGGCTTTGGAAACCTCGTGATCGCCTCTACTTTTTGCATGTTTGGATGATATCCATCTTTATCAATAGTATGCCCCAGGTAATTTATCTCCTTCTTCAAGAATTGACATTTTCCAAAATTGACCTTGATATTGGCCTACCTTAAATTCTCGAACAACTTTCTCAAGTGCACTAAATGTTCTGCGGCGCTGGGTGAAGATACGATTAAATCGTCAATGTAGCAGATTACATTTTCTTTCACTTCGTCAGTGAGCTTACTATCAAGTGCTCGAATAAGTGCTGGTCCACTGTTAACCATTCCAAAAGGCATTCTGACAAAGACCCATGACGTCTGGTCAAATAAGAATCCAGTGTACTGCATACTCTCTTCTTCTAGTTGAACTTGATAAAATGAAGACGTCAAGTCAAGAACGCTGAAACATGCTCTCCCTTTGAATTTTCGAAGCAGATCTCTAATCTTGGGTGGTCGGTCATTTTCTGGAAGAATCTTCAAGTTGATGGTCCTGGCATCGAGACAAAGACGTATCTGACCATTACTTTTCTTCACTACTGTGATGGGGTTGATATAAGACGACGCCTGTTTTTTAATAATCCCGTCTACCTCCATTTTTCGGATTAACCCTCGTACTTCTTGATAGTATTTCTCAGGTATGGGGTATATTCTCTTCTGGTAAGGGGTTTCATCTGTCAGCCTTATCTTGTATTTATAATCCTTAATCAATCCAGGCTTTTCATCAAAAATATCTTGGAATTCCTTTATCAGATCCTCAAATTCCCCCTGAATTTCTTCAAATCCTTCAGTTTTTCTACTGGGTATTTCTGCTAAATTTTCCACTTCATTAATTATGGTATTCAAAATTTCTTCCCTAAGGTCTATTTCCAGACTGTTTTTCACGTCCTGTTTTTCTATCTCTTCTGTGATCATGTACCCATCATTAAAGCTAATACTTCTGTTCTTCATGTCAATAATAGCTCCAACCTTCAATATAAAATCGATTCCAAGCACCATATCAAAATTGATCTTGCTCACCACAATAAAGATCTGTTCATAATTCCTTCCATTGATCTCAAAGTTCAATAACACTTGAATCTTGCACTTCACTGCCTTATCTTGGAATATCCCTCTCACTTTGACGGTAGAAACACGTAGAACTGTCATGTTCTCTCCTCTTAGCAGACTTTGATAACATTCCTCTGAAATGATGGAGATAATTGCACCAGTATCCATCAGGGCTTTGTACTGTTGGCCATCTATCAGTACAGAAATAATAGGTAAGGCACATGGTCTTTCCTCTTTAACGATACCCCTCTCTTCTAGCAAATCTTCATCAGTAACTTCATATATCTCATTAATTGTAATCAAGTGTGGTGTGGCAATGTATTTACAAGTTCTCACTGTCGTTGAGAAATCGGCGTTTTTTTTTGTGTTACCGACCTCAAAATTCTGCTGGCTCGTAGAAGGCCCAGGATCGATTACAACATCCTGCCTTTTCTTTTGGTTTTCGGCTTCTTTTTCCCGTAATTCTTTCAGGTATTGCTGGCTTTCCCTCTCTCTTTCCTGATACTGATCGGGTGTCATAACCTGACCTTGAGGATCTTGATTTCTATTTTGGTTCTGGTTATTTCTATTATAATTTCTGTTATAACCATTATTGTTATAGTATCTGCCTCTTCCATTGTTGTAATTTCCTCGATTATAGTTCCAGCCTCTTCTCTGTTGATACGGACGATAACCTTGCGATCTGTTATTTCGAAACTGATTATTCCTGTGGGGACCTACATTGTCAGTTTTCTCTTCATCTGGCTTGTCAGTTTGTTGGACTTGGTCCATATATACAGTATTTATTTCTTTGAAGTCATGTCTTTGACCTTTCTGTACCACGTTAGGCATTGGACTTGTGTAGTCTAACCTCCTCAGTAATTCATCCATGCTGGTCAAATCCCTGATGTTTGACGAAATGATTAGTCTCCTCACCTCCACAGGCAGCATACGAGAAATCGCATCAATTAATTGCTCCGTTGACAATGGGGGTTGCAAAAATCTCAAGCGGGACAATTGACTCGTAAAGAAATCAGCGTACCGTGTTGGAAGAGTACCTGAGTATTTTCTTGAATAAACCTCCGCTCTTAACGAATTCTGCGCTTCTATGGACCAAAATCGTTTGATTAATGCCTCTGCAAACTCGTCAAAGTTACTGAATGTGTATCTAAAAGCTCGAAACCATTCGAGGGGTCCTCCAATCAAAAATCTCTCCACTATCTTCATCTCTCTCTCTCTGGGAATGTGAGCTTCGATGCAATAATCTTTGAGGTTCCTTATATATTCTATAGGCGTCAAACTATCAGTGTTGCTGAATTTTTGCGGTTTGTCTTCAAAATTCCTGATGACCGTCACGTTCCTCGGATATGAATCCGGGTAGTTTTTCCCACTATCTCGATAGTTCCACTCAGGTTCCATATTCCTCTCGTCATCTTCCTCCCTGAATCTGGATATACGTTCTTCAGGAGTCACGTCTCTCTCTTCTGGAGCTAGGTTATATCTTCTGGCGTAATTCCTATTGGTTTCGCAAGCCAAGCCTTCTGTATCCTTGTCAGTGATTTCCGTTAAGACTTTCTTGATTAACTCTTCTTTGTAGGTCTCCATCAAACTAGCTTCTCCTAGCTTCAAATTCTGCAGTTTGCTCGTCGTTTCATTCACATCAGAGACAACTTTATGAATCTGTTCCTCTAACGCAGATTTTAATGCTTGCACATCCTGACCTATTTGTGTTCTATCTTCAACTTGTATTTCGGATAGCGAATCCATCCTGACGCTTAAATCTTTCCTAATCTGTACTACTTCATTGTTAATATCTATTTGAGTACTGGCAAGTTTCCTTTCAATACGTTCCTGAATTTGGGTTACATGTTCCCCACTTGACCTATTCCACTCGTCTTTCCATACTGTTACATTTGCCGTTAACATTTCTGCTATGTCTACTTCGATATCTTCTTTCAATAATCTATTATGGTCTAATACCTGGGTTCTCATGACCTCTACATCATACTTTAAACCTGCTAAAGACGCTGTCGTTCTAACTGACTCATCAACTAACCTAGTCGTTAATGCACTCATATTACGCGTAAAAAGGGTTTTCGAATTTTCTATCTCTTCCCTGACTTTATTTACATCAGTTTGGACTTTAGCAATATCTACGAAAACTGTGTTGACTTCTACTTGAATCTTATTTATATCACTTTGCATCTCATTTACATCCGAATGAATGTTATTAATATCAACCTGAACATTGGACACATCAGTTCTAACATTTTGGATTTCTCTTTGGACGTCCTCAACCTTGTCTTGGACAGTCGCAACATCATTTTTAACAACAACTACTTCAGCCCTAGCACAAGAAATATCACCTCGGACATAAGCCACATCTAGATTCAACATTGTAAGATCTTTCTGTACCTTGGAAACATCAATTTTAACATCACCAACATCTTTATGCACATTAGACACATCTTTATGGACATTAGACAAATCTTTATGGACATTGGACACGTCTGTGCGGATGTCAGTTACAGCATTCTCGATTCCTTGGGTATTAATCTGTAAACGCGACATATTATCCTCTAAGTTAGCAGAACTGGTCTGGAGAACTTTCATATTAGCAGACAAATTACTAGCATTCTCCTCCATTCGACTAGTATTCCTAGCTTCCATCTCCTTTATACTTTCATTCAGCATCTGCTTCATACTGCTATTCATGCTTGCTTTCAGATTAGCAGACATCTCCTCTAACATCATCCTCAGACTTTCATCTGCCATTACAATATTATTCAAAATAGACTGCTGTAGGGACATACATCAATAGAGCAAAATAACAACATCTGAGCAACACTTTTCACCATATATAAATTTGATCAATTTTCTGTCTTAAATCTAACTTATAACTACCTTATAATTAGCCTTCGAAGACCCTTCATGTTGAAACAAACTCAAGCACACGTTCAAATTTCCCTGGCTCATTTTAAAATATCCTAACACAAATAATTTACATTTACAATCCAAATAATTTAATTTTATCTTTAATATGACTAAAACATGTCATAAGCCGGTCAAATAAAATAAGATTCCAGATCATAGGCGATTTTCCTAAGTTTCCAGCCTATTTAACCTTTCTAGTTATATAAGATCTGATCTTTTCTGAGTGTAATTTTCCTAATACAATACAACATTTAATTCCTATATAATCACACTCTTAAATTCTACAATTGGCCAAGACATCTAACAAAGAATCAACCTCTTTATTTGAGTCTAATCGAGCCCCACGTTGGGCGCCAATCCTTCTGTCCCCGTTTACCCGGATAGTAGGCTGTCAGATATCCTCCCCCTCAATCGGATTGCCAAAAATCAACCGCACCGGCTCAGCTACACCAATGAAAATGGCACTGACAGATACTACCGAGGTTTGAGCACAGAAGTTAACAAGAAATTATTGTGGAACACACCAAAATAGACGGGGGTTCATACTTACCTCTACTTACCTCTTAAAAATTATCTCGGGGATTGGGTTGACAACTGGATCTCTAAAGTATGCTCCCACAATAACCTCCACCATGACATTTAAAAATGAACCAGAACGAAGACAAGAACTTTGAACTGTACAAAAGCTTTTATTTCAAATAAAGGGTATGATTTTAACAAACTCAACAAAATAAATGTGGCTATCAGTAGCCCATGTCAATCTGACTATGTCCTCCTGAAGGACTTGCAAAGTTATCAAACAATATGTTAGCTCCCACGAGCTCAAAATAACGTAACATTCATAACACATTTGGACTGGAAAAGGAAGTCAGGACGAGACACATATACAGAGCATTTGTTTTCTTTTAATAAACATGACACTGATATATATAGGCACAAGGCCAGAATGTAGACGACCTTGCCCGCTGATAACCAGTTGTCTGGCCAGCTGCGGTCTACCCTTCAACATGTCGTACACCTGTCAAATGGACTCACTTGTCCTGCTATGTTGCGTAAGAGTCCAGTTCCCTCTCAAAAGCTTTAAATGTCCGCAAGACAACTCATATATAGTTACGCAAATCTTTCAAATGCTTTACTCACACACCACTGGATTATTCTGACAATCCCTAAACTTGTTTAATTAGCATCCAAATGTTTAATAAGCGTTGTTTAGAGTATGAAACAAACTCTTAAATGTTTATAACAAAAAGCTCAAAAATAATTTATAACAATTGGAAATTGTTTATAATATTTGTCAAAGAAAATAAAAAAAAATTAAACACGCCTCTAACATTACATTCGTTCCACATTATTGTCAAAGATATTTACATCATTATTTACAATATTAACATTTAAATTATTCAAATTATTAATTTAAGAAATACATTTAACCACATGTTCATCCGGTTGGTAATTTCATAATCGTGTCAATATAATCGACCAATGAAGGTTAGTTATACATATTTAATGTCACAATCTGGTTTAATAAATGTTGTAATAATTATTATAATTATTTGTGACGGTAATCTTCAATCAAAATCTTATCTCAAATTCTTTCAATACTCTTGTTAATTATAACAGTAAATTCACTTGATTAATTTTCAAAGGACTACGACAATACACTCCATCGGAAAATACTTCGCTTACAAAATAATGCACAAAACTGCATTAAAATAGGCCCAAAATTCATCATATATTAATATATACGGCATCAAAATCTTCCACAGAACTTACAAAAATCTCCATTAACAAATTCTTCAACATCATTAATTACTGTGGGAACCTTCTTCATTAATTCAAGGGCATTATACATCAGCGACTTTCAACACGTCCGCTGCACTAGCGATTATACATTCATAGTTCCACTTCAAAAATTCTTATAATCATTAATTGTTTCAAAACTGTTATCTTAAACCTTCGTGGATTTCATTCATGAATCGAAATGAAGTAAAAATTTGCCAATCACAAACAAATTTAATAGTGAATACACTTATATACGCCTGTCTGGTCTATCAAAATTTAAGATTATCATCTTCAAAGAATTGTAGTATAAAAATACTATCATCAAACAAAGTGCGACTAAACTGCAAATTAGTCGAATAGAATCCAATTAGATTGTGGAATGCAAACATCATTATATATATCTCTAATTGAGAAAAAACTCCTAACAAAAGTTCATGACTTTAATGCATTCAATAATTCATAATTAAAGTTCATCTTTCACAAAATTGTCTATGATGCAATGGTCGTTCATAACTGACGATAAATGTCTGTGTTGCAATCAAATTTCAAATAACGACTAGTATTTCCAAGATCGTCGACAACGTTATGGATTTTAACGCTCTAAAATCATTTAAATGTTCTTCCTTCTTGATGATGACAGAAAATTGGTCAAAGTAATTAAACTGGGGTAGAATTACTTTAATAAAGAGACACGCTGTCTGAATTTAAATCTGCCATAAAAATCATTAACTTACAGTCAAATCGTGACTACAAAAATAAGCAAATTACTGAAAAATCTAAATATCAGTCTCAACTGATCCAAAATCATTTAACTATGCCCATGACATAACAATGTCTTAATAAATCGTCGAAAAAGGCATAACACATCAAGGTGTACTGAGTACAGGAATCTCAAACAAGAATATAGGGCAAAATACATGAGGACAGAAAATATGGGAAAATGGTTGCTCAGATATCGCTAAAAAACTCAAATAAAACAATAAACGTTCACGACTACCTTATCTGCCGATTGACGTTCCAGAGGAAAATTCCCCAAAGAAGACAGCTGATGGATCCATTTCACCAACTTGAAGATGAGCTCCATCCTCCAAACAGGAAACAGCACCCTCGGAGAATCGAACTGCTTCCTCCTCCGGAAATTGCACTGCTCCGTGTAGACGAAAGACATCATTCCGGCAAAATTCTTCTTTGTGAGTCGGGACTACCCTGACCTCTCTTGAAAAATCCCTGAAGTTCCAGTAGAAAATCGCCATGAAGTTTTTGTAGTAATTTCCGAAGAAATATTCATATTCAGTGAGTATGAAATCGTTTCCATTGCTGTTTGATAGTATTCAGCGTTGAACCACGAAACATGGGTGTAGATGGTTATTCACCACATGTTCGCTTGTGTGGAATGGCAATTAGCGAAGTTCCATGCTGCTATCTTACTCCGTTAATATATGTCCCAATCGCATTAAAGTCCTTTAGCCTTCCATCTTCTCTTCGGTTATGGTAATAGTAGAACAAACTGCTATATTAAACTGCTCCATAATACTGTAGCGTTGTGTCACAAAAGCAATCTGAAGTCTCCCTATTGCACTAGCAGTGTCAGCCGTGGCGTAGAATCTGACGATACAAAGTGCTTCTCAGATGGCGAGAAAATCACTTTTGTCAGTCGTCTAAAATTGCCAATATCTTCCAAAATAACTCCGCGAAATTGTTCAACTTTTCTACACTCCTTAATGTAGCACTGCACAATAGTATTAGCTTATAGGCGACCGCTAACTGTTCATAGCTAATCTTGTAGACGCGTTATAATGTGCGTTTTATCTTCACCTAGTTTTACTCACTGTAAACTTGCACTGCTTGTCTGCTCGATAGTTCACTGCGGTGGCTTCACCACGCGTTATAATGACGACTCTTTCTACTAATTTCACTCGACGTCTCACCGAAATGACTATATAAGAAAAGAGACTGAAGATCTGAGCTTAGGTTCTGACGATTTGAGCTATGAGACCGCTCTCTTCTGCGCAAGGCCTTTTATAAACTTCATAAGGGGCGTATCCATCCCTTCCATAGCGTGATACTGCGTCATCGCTAGAAGTTCCAACTTCGTCAATACATGACGGATTTTCAAAATTCAAAAACTGAAAATAAATTTCACCAAAATTCCAGATCAATGCCTCTACTGCAAATGTATTTCCACAATTTTGCATTCCTAAAAGTATTAAAAATACCATAGTTTCAGCAATCTCCGTCTTCCTTCAAACTATCGTTCATTGGTTCGAGCCTCCCCTCCAATAGCATAATTTCTTCCTCAGCAGAATTCCACGTTTCCTGCGACTGCGTCGTAAATCTCGGATCTTTCTCGAATAAATGCTGACGTCACTGAGAATCTCAGCTCAAGTAGCCTGCTTGCATAACGTCTGCGTCATCCGTGCTTACGTCATGACTATCCATGTCATAACTATGACAGCCATAACTTTCTTCATAATTTTCCAAAATAGCCACCGTGGTCTCTATATAATTCAATTTACGGGGGCAGTACGCCGTGATGGGGGGGGGGGGGCAGTCGCTGATTGGCTGTTGACCGGCCAATGGTTGAAGCATATTGGAGCCCGGCGTTAGCCGACCTGTCTTAGCGGAGACCGGCAACTGATCTCCCGTTGCATATACTGGTTCGTCGCGGCCACCGTGTCCTCTAGTTTTCAGTGTATTCAGCAGTGGAAACCAGGCTTTGTTGCTCGAGCACCGATATGTGGGCGTTGCGCCCAGTGCCATGAAACAACCCAATGTGCTCAGGATTTGGTGCGCTGTGCACATTGCGATGAAAATCATATGAGTGGCTCACCGAGGTGTGAGTACCACGTAAAACAAATTGACATTAAAACCTGGTTTCCACTGCTGAATACACTGAAAACTATAGGACACGGTGGCCGCGACGAACCAGTATATGCAACGGGAGATCAGTTGCCGGTCTCCGCTAAGACAGGTCGGCTAACGCCGGGCTCCAATACGCTTCAACCATTGGCCGGTCAACAGCCAATCAGCGACTGCCCCCTCCCCCCCACCACGGCGTACCAATAGCGAGCAGCGTTCCGCAGCATGCACCTATATAATGGGGTGAAACGAACTGCCACTCCATTCCACTGAGTGCTTCGCTGCTGTCGAAGTCAGAGGAACCCTGGAAAATGCCGGACGCAGTTTTCGGCGAAACGTCGGGACCGTCACAAGCCCCTGGAATACGGCCCTTAAGCCAGGAATACATCGATGAACTTTCTTCAGAACCCTCTCCTCACAGAAAAAAGCTTAGAGGCGTTTATTCCCTCAGTTAATATACATCGAGTGGGTCTGATCCGCGGGGTTGATACTTCTTTATCGTCTGATGAAATATTACAATATTTAGAGGCGTCTTGCCCCATTGTAAAAATTCAACGCATGAACAGAAGAAAAGTCACGGACGGGAAGGTCGACTTATTGCCAACAGGTACGGTGAAGATCGTCTTTTAAACTCAAACTTTGCCCGCCTATGTTTCTATATTTCATGTGATGTTAGAAGTTCAGGTTTTTATATTTCGCCCTATTATTTGCAATCGATGCCAAAGATATGGGCACAGTGGACAGAATTGTCGAGCTCGAGCACCGATATGTGGGCGTTGCGCCCAGTGACATGAAACAACCCAATGTGCTCAGGATTTGGTGCGCTGTGCACATTGCGATGAAAATCATATGAGTGGCTCACCGAGGTGTGAGTACCACGTAAAACAAATTGACATTAAAACTAGGATGTGCACTGAAAACAAAACGTATCAAGAAATTCTCAATTCCATATCAGGACATCCGTTTCAGCCCCTTTCAGTCCCGCAGCAATTTCCTCCCCTTACACAGCTAGACTCTCCTACACCGAATTATGTACCGAAGAAACGTAAGTTTACCACGATCGTCACGAGCCCCCCTAAGGTCATTTCCCCGTTGGGGTATGATCGACAAGCATATTTGTCTATTATCCGTGGGGACAAAGCCTCAGGCACTGTGCCCCCTTCTTTTTCCTTGACACCGTCACAGGTGGGGCCACCCCCCACTCCCTCACTTCCAGTGCCTCCCACCAAGGGTGTGCCTCAAGATATTACAGAGGATGATATGCATTTGATGGAACTCTTGGGTTACAATGTACAATGGGCCCGTTTACTTAAAAAATATTTATGATAAGATTTCACTCTTATCCTTTCTTGCTGAAACCCGACCGTCTTCTAGTAATTCTGTTGCTTCAACATGAAAATTATTCAATGGAATGCTCGTAGCATTCAAAACAAGAGACATGAATTATTACTTATAATCCAAGAGTACATCCCTGATATCATTCTCATTCAGGAAACATGGCTATCCCCCAATTTCTCTTTTCATGTTCCACGATATACTATTGAGCGCCAAGATGGACCGCAATGTGGTGGTGTCCTAACATTAATCCATGAACGGCTTTTGTGCCAGGTTACCCCATTTCTTTTCCTCTCCCCAGAACCTATATGCTAACCATAACTGTTGCCTCCTTACATATCACTAATTTGTATATTCCTCCGGCTATCAAAGGTAATTTCAGACAATGGCAATCCTTTTTTTCCTACTGTAATTCCTTTACCTCCCACGTTATTGGTGGGGATTTCAATGGCCATCATACAGACTGGGGTTGCATCCGTACGACACCCAAGGGAAGGATTATCATGACCACTGCTCAGCAGTTTCATCTCCAGATTTTAAATGATGGTTCACCCACTCGTATTTCTCCTCCTTCTCAGGCCCCTAGTGCGGTTGACCTAACGTCTGTTTCTCTTTCTCTGGCCCACCGAATTATATGGCACACGACCCCTGATTTACATCAAAGTGACCACTATCCGATCTTGATGACCTTTGATTCTGTCCCTCGTCCTAGTAATACCTTGAATACTCCGGTTTTTACCAGGAGTTTCAAAAGTTTTGATTCAGCCCAATTTTTCACCTACATCCAACAGCACTATTGTCATACGGCTCCCCCGATTCGTGCCTCCTATAATTTGCTCCTTACCTACATTGTTCAATATTTTGACACCTATCATCCGCTAATTCCCAATGCACGCACCTCTGGTAAGAGAAGGTCCATACTACCCTGGTGGGACGAGGAATGTAAGAGAATGGTGAGGAGACGCAAACACTTATTACGACTTTTTAGAACGTACAATACCCCGTATACTTATCACCATTATAAAAAGTTTGTTGCAAAATGCCAAAAGTCCTTTAATGATAAACGACGATCAGCTTGGAGAGAATACGTCTCTCATATACACCACCAGACACCCATTACGCAAATATGGACTGTGTTAAAAACCTTATCGCGACGCCACTTATGTCCAAGTCTACACCGTTTGAATTATGATCAGTCAGTAGAATTTTATCGCACGATGACTCCTGACTTTGTGGATCAAGAACTTATCTTTTCATCCATGGAACATAACCCTATGTTTTCTTGTCTTTTGCATCCGTTAACTGTTTCAGAATTCCAATTAGCCTTAGCTCAAAAATATCTACTACACCAGGACCAGACTATATATCATACCATGTCATTAATAGTCTCCCCAATAATGCACAACAGGTTCTATTAGATGTTTTAATTCCGTCTTAGACTCTGGCAATGTTCCAGAGGATTGGAATGAGTTTTTAGTAGTTCCCATTTTAAAACCAGGAAAAAATCCAGATTTAGCAGGAAGCTATCGTGGTATACATCTTGGTTCCTGTATTAGGAAGACCTTCCAACGTATTTTGTTGACCCGCTTGGTATAGACTTTAGAATATTATGGTCTGTTTCCAAAAATTCAATACGCCTTTGCTAAACGGAAGTCTACTACTGACGCCTTGAATATTTTTCTTCTTGATGTATTTTTGTCATTTTGCCGTAAACACACAACATTAGCAGTCTTTTTAGATTTTAAAGGGGCTTATGATAATGTGAATACCGTCCTTTTACTGCAAAAACTCCAACAACAACAATTTCCGATCAACTTTATTAAAATCATCTCGGCATTTCTCTGACGAAGGCATATCACACTTTCCAACTTTCCTACTGTGTTAAATTACAGGTATTCGTCTTCTGGTTTGCCGCAGGGTGATATTTTGAGTGGAATCTTATACCTTATTTATACTAGTGAGATCGAACGGCTTTTACTTCCTCATGTCCGCCTAATATAATATGCTGATGATATACTCCTATATTGTTCCCATTCTGATATAAATACGTGTCGGCGGATCATGTCACGTGCTCTCACGATATTCATGGCTGTTCTCACATGGTCTTGATACTATTCCGATCAAACAAGACCAACTACAATCCTCAGACCTTAATGTAGAAAAAACATGGCGGCGATGGTTGCCCTACCAATAGCTAAGATCATGTCATCAGGGTTGTTACAGTTCGTGTAAATTATTATTTTGACTCACCTAAGAGCATAAAATATATCACAAGACGAGACTAGGTTCCGAAGAAATATGCATCAATAATTTAGACTTACCTGAATTAATTTATCTATATAGTGCTGGCCTCGAATTATAGGTTTCTTCGTCTTCACCCAAGGGGCAGCTACAAGAGTCTCACTGTTACTGTGGTTGAATAAGAAGTTTTTTGGCGAGTTATCACGATTTGTATTTAAGTTCAGTAATTATAGATTAATATTATTAACATACAATCAAACAGATTCTTAAGTATGAGAGAAGAGAGTACCTGTTAGTGAAGTGCTGTCCCAGCACATGCAGAGTATTTGTGTACACAATCGGAATGAGAATAGTTGCCGGAAATAATCAAAACAACGCTATAGAGATACAATTCAATTAAGACCTCTCGTAGAATTGTCTAAAATCTCGGCTAAAACATCACACCGAATTAGTTGATTGAAATATGCAAAGAAGTCGTCATGTGGATATCTGAACATAATTATGGAGATTACCACACACAAAGGACAAGATACCGTAATATGTTACAATCTAACCTACCGTTTGGAATAGTTGTACGCTGGAAATAGTAGATGTAGTAAAGTAATGTAGGTAGGAAAGCACCATCTCCCTCTTACGGAATTATCGCGGCACACCATCTCGCAATATAAGTACATAATTGGCAAGTTACTCACAACACTTTATTACACACATCATAATAAAAAATAACTTGCAAGCTGTGAGAATCACAAAAGTATGAATAATGACGGAACACAATGAGTTCACTGTTTGGCACAGGGGAAACATATTCCTTAACCAATAAAACAGAAGTTTACTGTAATATTTGGCGTGTATACAAGGCAGTGTAGAACATCTGCTAGACTGGTAAGGATTTACGGAGGCACATGAAGCTGAGCGTTCAAGATAACGTCAACGGTTTGGTCTTGCCGTAGGTGCTCATTGCGTTTTCCCTTTACGTACTTAAGTTCGACACTACCGGTACTGAAGTGTACTAAGCTATTATTATATTGTCACTAACTAGCAAATCATTGCGGTGTATATTCTTGAGACACTTCTATTAATGCTTTAGTCTTAGGTACTTCAACATCTGCAGTAAATGACACAATGCCATCGGCCGACTGAACAATCATCACACAATCGAACCAGTCCATAATAAGCGTATTATCACATATTTACACACGATTGCAGTACATTAACGCGAACTGAACTTAACAGACATACTGAAGACACTAAAAATTACAGATGATCAATAGTTTATCCCAACTTTCATCAAACGAAGCTAATCAAAGCTAATATTGTATCCCAGCAACGAATGTAAACAAACATTATCTCGGGCTTCCGCATACGCCATTTTCACACTTTCGATACCTGCATTATTAAGGTCTGAGTATTGTAGTTGGTCTTAGCTCAAAAATGCGGCTCTGTTCTTCACTCATAAACGGGTGTCTGACCGGTCGCCGATCCGCTATAATCAGGGTACCATTCCTATTGCCCACCATACAAAATATTTAGGACTGGCCCCAAAAATAAAAACCTTTGATAGAATGTTGAAAGCTTATCTGCAGTGCCATTGTTTTTACTCAGTAGTTGAATATTTTAGCGTATAGGAGTGATGGAATCTATAACTATATTTTACTTTTTTAATTTAATTTTAATACCTAGCTGTATGTTGTTGTATTTATAGAATTAAGTTTTCATATTATGATAATAGAGTGAGGTGTAAATAGTTGTGCAATAAGATTGTATCTATTAAGATTTGCTATTATAATAAGTTATAAATAGTTATAATCTTAGTAATATATACCTGTTAGTTCTTTTATTTTATGCATGTAAATTCTGACATGTTCTATATCAAAAATGTATTGAATGCATGTATTTGATCAAATGGAATTAATAAAAATCTTTAAAATCCTTCAGTATGCCTTCCTTCGGAGGGAAGTAAAGCCGGCGGTCCCATGTCATAGATTTATGGCATGTAAAAGATCCTTTCACAGACTAAACTTGTGTAAAGCAAAATTTGTTAGGTTAGATTTCGTCAGAACGCTCTATCAAAGTTCCAACGTTCCCCACTAGGTATCATTGATATCTGGTGGCGAAAGTTGGAACTACTTGAAATTGAACGGAACTTGTAGCTCGCCCTTTAGGGTGTCCGCTGGAAGCAGCTACAGACTCAGACGAGCCGAACATGTCCTCGGACACTCCCGGCACTAAAAGCCATACGATAAATAAATAAATAAATAAATAAATAAAAATCTATCTATCTATCTATCATTATAGACGATAAGTTGACGTGGACGCCTCAAATTACTCATTTAA
This sequence comes from Meconema thalassinum, assembly GCA_946902985.2. Taxonomy (NCBI): domain Eukaryota; kingdom Metazoa; phylum Arthropoda; class Insecta; order Orthoptera; family Tettigoniidae; genus Meconema; species Meconema thalassinum. The sequence goes on from OX336390.1 coordinate 937,182,088, forward strand.
AAGCTCATGTGTTACAGAAATTAAATATATTACGGTCCTTAACTCGTCGTAAGTGGGGAGCTGATCCTCAGATATTATTGTTATTTTACAGAAATCTTATTAGATCTGTCCTAGATTACAGTAGTCACTACTATGATGTCATGCCAAAAACACGCCTCAATGAATTGGATAAGCTACAATTCTTCGCCCTCAGAATTGTTCTCGGGGCCCTTTCTTCCACCCCCACACAAGCTCTTCTCGTTGAGGCGGCAGAGCAACCGCTTCACCTTCGGAGACGATATCTTTCTTCACGATATCTTCTAAGACAAATGGCAATATTAACAGCACCCATTCTTCCCAAACTACAACTTCTCTCCGAATAGCATCAAAAAAGTTTATTTAAACGCTATTCACCTCCCTCTATTCTCCTGTCTTATATAGAGCTTTCGGGTTTTCGCCCTCAAATTCTTCAAACACTAAAACCCATATGTTATAATGCACCACTCTCGGTATTAATGTTTCAACCCGATGTTGTGCGACATTCCTCACATGTATCTAGTATGTCTTCTGTGCTTACCCCTTTCATTGCCCGCAAATATGTCTATAATCTCGCATTGAATCATCAGCAATATACAACGATTTATACTGATGGATCAAAATTTCCCTCTCCTTCGAATACGGGTGCTGCTTTTTATATCCCATCTATATCATATCTCGCCTCCTTTAAATTACCGCATACCCTCTCTATTTTTTCGGCAGAAGCGTTTGCTATTCGACAAGCCCTTCTATATATTAAAAGGAATAACATCACTAAAGCCTTAATCCTATCTGATTCTCAAAGTGTACTCCAGGCTTTACATCATGTCCATACTACGAATAATTGGTTTGTATTTAATATTGTAAATTTAACGTATGAATTATATCAATTGGGCTATCGGTTTTTTCAGGGATACCGGGACATTTCAACCTATCTGGGAATGACTTAGTTGATAAAGCAGCCAAGGAAGCGGCCATGGGTCATGCTGTTTTGACGAATGTGGCTACCCCCGCCTCAGATTATCTCCCCATTCTCAAATCTCAATTACTTCATGTTTGGTTACTACAATGGCAGGATTATACACGCACGAAAGCCAAGTTATATTATAGAATTCAACCTACTATCCCTAGACACCCTTGGTTTTATAATGGATCCTACACTCGACGTCATATTATTACGATTATTCGCTTACGTTTTCATCATGCTTTGACTACGGTATATATGGCCCGCTGTAAGCTTCGTCCTTCGGATCTCTGCGACTGTTCTCAGGCAATCGGTACTATTAATCATTTAATTTTTCAATGCCCTCTATTTGACACTCAACGAGCCCCCTTTCTACACACTTTACGTTCTTTAGGTTTCCCCGTCCCTCTCAACATTTATGTGCTTCTTCATTCTCCCATTCCTTCTGTTATTCATGCCTTCCTTAGATTTCCGAATGAATGCTCCCTTACTTTTTAATTTCCATACCCTTACGTGTGACGATGTCATGTTTGTGTTCAAGTAGTAAGTCACTAAGGTACGTCGCGTGTGAAGATTAGAACCTTCTTCTTCTTCGCGTTACGGTAGTGGGCATAGTAAACTCTTTACCCAATTGCTACTGTTCAGAAGTACGTATCTTGAGGTAAACATTGACTACCGAGAAAGGCGTAAGACCAGTGAGGAACAGGTTATACCAAACAAAGGTATGACGTAACGTGGAGACAAAAGGGGCATGAAAACAGATGAAACTAGACTGGGACACAATTGGTATTTGACTCTTCACACCGAAGTGACCCACCTTGGTGACTTAACATAGAGACGTAGGCTACATGACCGGGTCACGATTATGGACCAGGTAAAAGGAATACCAGTTCAAGGTCGAAAATCAATGTTGTCAAAAAAGGATACTAGGCTACTGACCAGTGGAATGGTAGGATTAGAAACTAATGTGGCAACATTTAAAGGCAGTGTATACCCTAGGGAATATAAATCGCGCAACAGTATTGCACGGTGCAAGTCATATTGAGGGCATTGAAATAAAATATGATTTATAGAGCCCTCCATTTGCAAACACGAACACAAGGCATCATGACGTTGTTTGATACGGAATAAATACACCGGCGTTAATGCATGATTAAAGCGGAGACGAATAATTGTAATAATATGTCGTCGTGTGTATTTACCACCCTGGAACCAGGGCTTGCTTAAAATAGTCGGTTGTATCCCAAAATAATGTTTGGCTTTAGTTTTTGCGTAGTTAGTCCACGTGACCTGCCAGTCATTCTGGATCTTCGAACGAATTATAGAACGCAAATCAGAAATGGGTATAGCGATATTATAAGCCTTACCTGTACCATTAGCCGCTTCTTTGGCGAGTTTATCAGCGATTTCATTACCTTCAATATGTGAATGGCCGGGGATCCACATGATACTGACGTCAAAACCCTCAGTATGTAAAGTATACAATTGATGCATTAACTGGCATAAAAACCAATTATCAGCCCCGAGAACATTTTGCAGTGATTGAACGACACTCATAGAGTCTGTACAAATTAGCGAATGGCGAATACCATGTTGTTTAATATAAAGACACGTCTGACGAATTGCAAAAATTTCGGCTGTAAATATCGTGACGTCAGAGGGTAAAGTATACTTACATGAAATATGTAAATCGGGAGAGAAGAAGGCTGCTCCCACACGTGAGGGGTTAACCATTTTAGACCCATCTGTATAAAAAGGAATGCAAGATGCCAAATGGCTCGTTATTTCGTGAAACATACGAGGAATGATTACTGGGTTGTGTGGAAAAGTCTGATGTATTTGGGGTAAGGAATGCTGGATGATATTCGGTTGAAAATGAGCTACGGAATACGGAATATTATATAAAGGCAGGCGACTAACTTTTAATATATTATGGCGGTACTGTTTAAGAATGGAATATGCGGCCAGCAAGGCGGGAACAGAAGCTGTGGGCAATAATCGACGAGTATAATAGTCTTCCAATAATTGTAATTTAGGAACGATGGGTGATACTGCTATCATCATTTTACGCAACAGGTACATACATGCAAGGTGTTGACGCCGATAATGTAACGACATTTCTCCCGTTTCAACTAAAAGTGCTCCTGTGGGAGTAGATGTAAGCGCGCCTATTATGAGACGCAAAGCAGTAAACTGTATTCGATCTAAACGGAGGAGCCTAGTTCTTGACATTATATCAAAATAAAAGGAATTGTAATCCAGCACAGAACGAATTATATTACGATATACTATTAATAATAGTTCCGGGTCTGCTCCCCAAGTACGCCGAGTAAGTGATTTTAGAACATTGATTTTGCTGGTAAGATGACTCTGAAGGTATTGTATATGTCTCTCTCCTTGCATTTTCCTGTCAATGTAAATTCCTAAGTATTTTACATTCGTCACCACCGGAATTTGGCCTTGACGATATAATATAGGAGAACTGTCGTAACGTCGTTTGTTAGTAAATATCATCGCAGCGTTTTTTCCGGCAGAAGTTTCAAATCCGTGTTGATGAAACCAGCAGTGGCGGCCGGTGGCTTGTAAAGCTGGGTGTTGCACCAACATTTCTGATGTCGCAATTTTATATGGGAAGTTTACACATGTAACAAAAATTAATTAACGTTAGATAAACTACATTTCTATAAAAACTGAAATACATGGGTTTTCCAAACTAACTGAACGTTCGACAAATAGACAAATTTTAATGGCTCTTTTGGGCTTCTTCCTATAAGAATTCATAAAAAATCATATGTATGTATTTACGCCCTATGTCTGAGTTAATTGGAAGAATTTAAAACACAGCAGGTTGTCTAAGGTTGGGTCTCTATCTCCAGGATAATAAACATTCTCAACATAAAAACATGGCAACCGAAAAGTTTGTACGTTACGAAAAATGATATTACTAACAAAGATGGGCACATATTCTGCATAAGGATAGGATTTTTTTACTATAGGTTGAACCCCATCAGAGGAACCAGCCATGAAGTGCGCTCTGTCATACGTCTGCGCAATTCATTTTTGCGGAGTTTCATTCAATTTCTGCTTCTTTAATTAATCCAGTAAACACGCTGCTAATGTGTGTGCATCATGTTTTGTTTGCCTCTTACTACGTAACTTATCGGTACACAACAGCCATCTGAAATATGTTTGAAATATCACTAGTTTCATCTGCTATAATGGCTAAAATTTCCGATTCCTTTATTTGCTTTGATACTTCTTCTTGGCAAACCACCAACATAATCTGTAAAATTTAATTTTCAATTGTTTTGGACGTTCCTTTGAAAACAGTTGCCCTTACTAAAATGACCTTTAACACAGCATCCAACTCAACGCTAAATTTAATTAGTTCTCTCAAAACACCTGGATTTGTTGATGTTACACTTTCATCATGATCACGCAAGGCCAGTTCGAAAGAGCCACAGAAACGAATACAGTTTATTACAATATTTAACACATACATATTGTGCCTAACTTCTTCGTTATATTCCGCAATTTACCTTCTATAGACACTGTCCAATTGTGCAGCTTCGTTAACAGTTCCAAAAAGTGTCAATTTCAAACAGCTGAAGATTGGTTGGTTCCTCAGTTTAGGAGCTGCGACAACGCGGTCATATCCTGTACTTTGGATGTGTGGAGAATCTGTCTGATAACCGGTGTTAATTGTGATGGCTGTATTACTGAGTGTCATTTGTTTTTAATTCAAGTGAGGACTGCAGACATTGAATTTCAAGCAGTTTCTACTTTTGGCGCCAAAGGCCACCGTAAACGACTACTAGTTCAGAACTTGGTTACTACACGCCACCGCAGTCGGCTCCTGGCGACGAACGTTGGAACCTAAGAGCGTTGTTCAAATTTTTAACCTATAATTTAGCTTCACACAGGTGTAATTAGTGGAAGATTCTTTAACATGCCATAAATCTATGACATGGGACCACCAGCTTTACTTCCCCTCCGAAGGAATGCATACTGAGGGATTTTTAACGCTCTTAAAAATCCGACGACTTCGGCCGGGTATGAACCCGCGATCTTGGACATAGAGGCTCAGCATGCTACCAACTACGGCACCAAAGCCACTCAGCTGAAGATTCATGTTTCTTTATTTTAGGGATTAATTTCCGTAACTCCTATTTAGGTCCACGCGGATTCTCCACCAACAAACATGGAAAACAGAATAAAGCGTTTTTAATGTCGCATTCACATAACCAATTATTATTGCCTTAAATATATCCTTTAAACGCCCTCGTAGCCTATACTTATATTTTGGACAATACTTATCTGGTAATGGTCAACCGAGTGTTTTTACTGTGAGTTTATCGTCATCAGGGAGCTGGGAAAGCTGTCTAACTAGTAAATTACTTGCTCTATTAATTTTCACTTACACTCCACAATGCAATTAATGTTTCAAACTAAACATTCCGTTTAAATAAAATACTAACTTACAAGATGCACAGATGATACATCTGGGTGCTATATCGGAAAGTGGCGCGAAGCATTCCCTAGTGGTGTGGGAAAGAAACTACCCTTCAGGGGCGGATGACCTCGTAGTTCCGCCCCTTAAAACAACAGTAACTAACTAACTAAACTACCCTTCGCGGGGTAAGAGAAATCGAGGGTGTTGTAATTTCCAAAGAGTGGTGTAGTCTAACGGGGCAATTTGGAACTGAGTATTGCCAGGGGGCTGGCAGCTCGTCTGCAACTCCCTACAACCCATGCTGGCCAGCAAGCTATGTACAAGCTTGGCCTCGTTCCTGCCGGCCGCGCTGTCTACTTGGGAGTCGCAACAAGAGAGCTAACCCCCTGGAGTTTGATTTGAAGGCGGCAGCTTTTATAGGTACAGTGTGAAGCATTACGATAAATAATAACAAAATATCGATGATTTAAACACATTTTTGAGTGCATTAGATCTATACAACTAAAACATTAAAGGAAAAAAACGACGAATTAGTTGTAAAATTATTGGGAGTTGTGCAACGCTGCAACAATATCACCAGCCGCCCTTGGAAACCAGTCATGAGCATTAGATAAGGCGGTGTATATATCCCGACGACATGCGAATAAATCGTCCCTTGTACAATATATTAAAATATCGTCCGCGTATTGAAGGATGCGAGCGTGCGGTAATATGACTGTTTCTAGGGTACGAGTATAAATTAAATATAAAATCCCACTTAAAACATCTCCCTGCGGGACACCGTGAGAGGTGTATCGGGAATCAAATACACCGACTGGGGATTTTAAAATGATTTTACGATGACATAGCATGTTATATATTAAACACCGGAATGGGAGTGGGAATTGCATATCTCGAAGTATATTAATAAGAATAAATGGATCTACAGAATCATACGCATTTTTTAGGTCAAGGAAAATCGCTATAGTATGCATTTTCTGTCCTTTTGCTAGGAGTAAATCGGTGAAGAAAATGTTTAATGGATCAGATGTACCGAGATTTTTCCTGAATGCAAATTGCGTTTTAGGAAACAGAGTATAATATTCTAGACACCATTGCAGCCGTCGGAGAAGTACATTTTGAAAAAATTTGCGGAAACAGGAGCCAAGTTGGATACCTCGATAACTACTCGCTAAGCGGGCATCTTTTGTGGGTTTCAAAATAGGGACAGTTTGAAAAACATTCCAATCTTCTGGAAATGTCCCTGTGCATAAGCTCGAATTATATAGTTTAAGGATGATGTCCTGAGCATTTACGGGGAATCTAGCGATCATGGTATATGTCACTTCGTCAATTCCTGGGCTTGTTGATTTTTTGTGTCTGAATGTTTGTAAAAATTCGCTGCGCATAATAGGCTGCATTAAACTGGAAAAACGGTCCAGCGAACCAGAGGCACATGATGTAGGCATACGAATAACAATGTCGGGTGTCCAAGTATGATACAAGTCATGGTATCCTTGCGCCGAAAGTTGAGAGGGATAGGGTCGAGGAAGGGTATTCGTAAAATGTTTAATCGCTGACCAAATACTATTTAGGGACGTATTACTACTTAATTGGGTAATGTATAATTTCCACGCTTCGCGTCGTTTATGATTAAAGACACGTTGGAGTTGAGCGGTGAGACTCTTGTATCTCAAATATGAGGTGGAAGTACCATAGTGCCGAAAAGCTTTTAAACTCGCTTTGCGACGTCGTACTAAGTGTTTACATTCTTGATCCCACCATGAGGGTAAGGCAGAACGATTATTTGGAGGACATGATTTTGTAATATAAGGGTGATATGTATTAAAATAATCACGGATATTATTTAGTAAAAAATTATAACCGTTATCAGACTTTTGTAATGGCCGCGAAAGCCTGTCCTCTAAAAAGTGTTTAAACAAAGCATAATCAAAATGCCTGAAATTCCTCTTAACTTGAAAGACGTTCTGCGAGATATGTCGATTACTCGAGACATCATATTCCATTATAATTGGATAATGATCACTTTGATACGTGTCCTTCACAGTCTGCCATGACAACTTATGGGCTATATCTACAGTAGTGATACTTAAATCCACCGCACTTTGTGGACTATTCGGTGGGGTAAGGCGGGTGGGTGACCCATCATTTAATAAATGTAGTTGTAATTCCTGAATAGCCGCAATGATGTGCCGTCCTTTCGGGTTAACTCGACCACTGCCCCACAAGGGGTGGTGGGCATTAAAATCCCCCAATGTAAGATGTTTAGAAAATGTCTTTATAAACTGAAAATATAAATACCATTGTCTACGTGAGCCTTGTATACCAGGCGGACAGTAAATATGGCTTATATGGAGATCTTGAACAAGGAACGTTTGATGATAAGTATGAGGCATGTAATAATTAGTAGAAAGGGGGGTGTACCGTAAAGTATTTTTGAATAACGTCATGATACCTCGATATCCGGGTCCATCCTGACGTTCCACCTGATAATTAGCAATCTGAAATTTATACGAGGACCGAAGCCATGTTTCTTGGAGAAATATGATGTCCGGATCATATTCGTGAATTAACTGCAACAATTCATGTTTTTTATTTAAGATACTTCTACAATTCCACTGGAGCAATAACATTCAGGGTAATAAAGGGAATTAATTCAACAAGGACGACTATGCTCCGGGTTGTGATAATGATAATTTGAGGAAGAAGGATTGGGAAAAAATCGAACAATCTGATTCACGAATGTTTCCCACCGAAAAGCTCTGGTCAGTTCAGTTCTTCCGGCGTGGGACGAGCTAATATGGACCCCATCGTTATGGGAGTCACTGGAGGCGGTAATAACGGTAATACCTTGGCACGTAAGGCCTGTAACTTGGAACTCCACTGGGCATTGTTACCCAATAGCTGTATGAGGGCATGAAAGTCTTCACAGATTGAGGTATATTCATCATTCGCAGACATTGTTCTACTGCCTGAAGGGAAAGAAGTTGATGGCGCAACAGGGCTAGGCGGCGCACTGGGCGTTATCCGGCTAGCCGTGGGAGACGAAATGAGGGCATTATACGCCTGCCTATCATATCCCAATGGTTGATATGTTTTGGGCGAACGAACGATCACCTCCGTGAATTTACGTTTACGGGGTGGTTGTATGGGAGGTGGCAGAGGGAATTGAGTGAGTGGGGGGAACTGTTGTGGCAAATTTTGAGGCTGGAAAGGGGGGGGGTCTCATACTGTTAATCACTTCGTGATAGGATTTATTCTCCGTACACATTTGTTTCTTTATTGCTTCCTGTTTAAGCCGTTCCGGACAAGTCAATGATGTCGCAAGATGATTACTGTCACAATTGGCACATTTTAAGTCAACAGACTGACAGCCAGTCGTATCATGGGGACCTGCGCAGCGACCACATCTAGGGGTTCGCGCACGGCAATGTTGCTGGATGTGTCCAAAGCGAAGGCACTTCACACATTGAGTTGGAGAGAATATAAATAATTGCACTTCAAGCAGGACATTAAAGATGGAAACAAACTCGGGTAAACTTTGGGCTTCAAAGTGGATTTTAACTGTTCCAGTAGGGATACGATCCATGACGCCATTATTATCCTTTTTTCGGTAAAACCGTTGAATCCGAACGATCGGGACAGGGGATTGTAAGTATTGTAAAATTTCAGCTTCCGTTAGGGCAGTATCCACGCCCCGTATAAGCCCCACACGCTGTATGTTAGCAGACGGAATAAATGCATCTAACTGTTTAGCCTGGAGAATGGGGTGTCGTAAAAAGGAGTTGGCATGCAAGCGTGTGTCAAATACCACCTGCACCCTGTTACGTCCTTTTCTTTGAATGGAGTGAATGCCAGGAATTTTCTGTTCAAAAAAGATTCGTCCCAAGGCCATGGGGTGTAAATTTCCGAGTCTCTGTTCCCCTTGTCCTTGCACAAAGACACTGTATGGCCCCGTATGATGGGGATAGTATGACGTGGGCTGGCGAGCAGTAACCTCAGTGTTCTGTGAAGTCTGAATATTGGTCGCTGTTGATGTCTCGGGCGGTACAATGCCGGTCGCAGGGACCAGTATCATGCCCTCCATTGATACTGGGGGGTCATATTCAATCAGTTGCACACGGTCCGGCGGGCGGCCAGAATCCGTCCCATCACTCGTAGAGCCCATCACACTTACCGTTCAATGCACTATACACTCAGTGAAAATGACACAAAATCAAATCACCTAAACCACACACACACGCACGACCGACTCGAAGACGAGTAAGCAGGACGTAAAGCTTGCCCAACTGTACGCTGCGCAAGCTGAGAACCGAATGATTAGAACCTATCTGTGTCCTTGTATGTATGTGTTACAATTTTCCAGTAGTTTCTATTTCAAATATTGGATACTCTTCACGTGTTATCGTATTTTTTAGGGTTGTGACTGGGTCCAGTGCACACGTGCTATGCCCATTCCCTAACCTACAAAAAAAATACATTTGCGGCACGAGTCTGTAGTTGGCATCTCGGACCTTCGAGCATAAATACAATAGAGTGCGCATTGCCACACTGCGCCTGTACTGTGACGTGAAACCAACATCTCGATCCGCTGATTAAAGGGAAAACAGAGGAACTCGTAATGGAAGTTGATAGGAGAAGGTGGGGAAATGATTTTTAATGAGGGTTTAAACACACATTTTCGTAATTTATACGACATTGGGAAAAGCATCGCATGTTTCTTTACGTACCGGAAGGTAGCAAAGGTTAAGAATGTAACATATTTGGTGTTAAAAGTGGCTGTCGTGTTCCGTAATACTCATACATCGAGGATCCCCTCTTGTAAATAATTAATAACAAATCCACCTCTGAATTAGGCCTACTGATTTTTTAACAGAATTGTGTTTGTGTAAAAAGTGGCTGTCGTGTTCCGTAATACTCATACATCCAAGATCGCCCTCTTGTAAATAATTAATAACAAATCCAACTCTGCATTAGGCCTACTGATTTCTGACCAGAATTGTGTTTTGTGTAGCTGGTCATTTTTGATTGTACGCCCGAGAGCTCCAAACAAGTTCAATCTGTTACTACATCATTTCCTAATTTACTTTTCATCATTAAAAAATGTATTTTGGCTAATTTTAGTACATTACAACATTTTATCGTACTATTAGATCTTATTCAGTGTTACTTTCCACATCAGTATTTTATGGAAGTGAACAAAACATGGGCAAATGGAAATAAGGAAGTCTATTGATTTAATAAGCATTGCTTTTTAACAACTATGCATTTTATTTGCTACAAAGGAAAACATTAAAAGCAATGAACTGTTTCCTTTTAAAATCCAGTTTCCATGAATCATAGAAACAAAGTAACCCAGAACTTTGAAATTCTACGAAGAATTGACTAATTTGGGCTGCAATGTATCCTAGAAGAATCTCAAACTTTCCTCAACCAAACGCACTGTCCATACTGTACATTTAATAAGATGACAAATACTTCAGCGTATTTATTATCAAAGACGACACCGTCACATCAGTAGCATAACCTGCAATTTGACACCGAACATGATTGACTGCATTGCGTAGTCCACACTACATTTAATCCAGCATAGGGACATAATAGTACATTATGCAACGAGCCTATAATGGCAATAATTGAGACACGAGTATGTTTATAAAACTCGCTACGCTCGTTTTATAATTTCCATACGAGTTTCTTAATTAAAATTATAGGCAAGTTGCATACGACTGTTTATGTTTGAAGATAATTATAACTATTTGATGTTCGAACATGAATATTCATAAATATCTGTCAAGATTTCACCAGTTTTATGTACTGAACAGAGCGCATGGGACGCAGAGAATACCTTGTATTTGACCATGGCCTCCTGGAATACCCCACTATGACACTCGCCAGGCATTGAAATTTAAAATAGGGGGCCATGGAAGTGAGTGCAGGTGCGATACTAGCATTTACATTTACATGATCGAAGGCCTGTACTGTGACGTGAAACCAACATCTCGATAAGCTGACTAAAGGGTAAACGGAGGAACTCGTAATGGAAGGTGATAGGAGTAGGTGGGGAAATGCTTTTTAATGAGGGTTTTAACACACATTTTCATAATGTATACAAAAAAAACAACCCCTGGCACTATACAGCCCATGAAGGGCCTAGGCCGACGAAGCGACCGCTGCCCAGCCATTTGGTCTGCAGATATTGGGGTGACGTGTGATCAGTGCATTGGTCCCCTCAGCCATTAATCTTGGTTTTCGTGATCGGTGCGCTGCCTCACCATCAGACAGATACTCAATTGTCCTCACGAGGCTGAGTGCACCCCGTTCCAACCCTCACATCAGTTTTAACATCCCTGACTGAGCCGGGAATCGAACCCGGGGCCTCCGGGTGAGAGGCAGGCGCGCTACCCCAACACCACGGGGTCGGTTCGTAATTTATACGACATTGGGAAAAGCATCGCATGTTTTTTTACGTACCGGAAGGTAGCAAAGGTAAGGATGTAACATACTTGACGTTAAATGTGGCTGTCGTGTTCCGTAATACTCCTACATCCAGGAGTCCTCTTTTAAATTAGTAACAAATCCAACTCTGAAATAGGCCTACTGATTTTCCAACAATCGTTTTTGTGTAGAAGCTTCGTACCCTCACACTATATAGTTCAGCAACAAAATTGAACTCTGAAATAGGCCTACTGATATTTGAACAATTGTTTTTGTGTAGAAGCTTCGTACCCTCACACTATACAGTTCAGCAACGAAATTGAACTCTGAAATAGGCCTACTGATTTTTGAACAATTGTTTTTGTGAAGAAGCTTCGTACCCTCACACTTTACAGTTCAGCAACGAAATTTAAGTCATAGCGTATACCGTAATGCACCCATATAAGTTATTAGTATGGCTGTGAAAGCCAATATACCATCTTTTCGGAATCCTTCATAGGGAGGTTAAGGCTGCTTGAGCTTTTAGTTCTCGCAGTCAAGTGGTGCAGTTGCACCTAATATAAAGGGAGGTGGCGCGCAGTTCGTCACTCCTGTGGGGGTCCGGGCGGAGACACCAAGAGCCCGCCGATGAGCCAGCTTGGTGTCCTAGGCGAAACTCCACACAAGACACGGCACAAACCTAGAAGAATTGCTGAATTTTAATTCACTGGCCGTGAAATCCAATACACCATCATTCCCTGGTTAACCTGTTGAAATATGGAAAGTGGGCATTGTATATGTGTGTTATGCTCTTCTCACATCTAATAATAGAAATAGCCAACACAACTGAAAATAACCTGGACACACAAGTGAAGGTAGAAATTATAAGAGATGTACTATCGAACAAGCACTACACCACATTCAATCCAGATTTTATGTTAGTCCTCCCAAAATGACACAACAACAAAAAAAAAAAAACATTCTTCATTTAAAACTGACAAAATTTATCAAAACCTCCATTTTTTGCCACTCAAACGGGTAGTCCAATACAGACATATGCTGCCAGGAATATATGGGCTTACTTATACCTCAATAGATACTGTCTTAAAAAGAAATCTTCGAAAAAGAAGTAGATATATTTCAGTTGAAGCCCGTATTCTGAGCGGCTACAGGAAATAGACATGTGCATTCGCCACACCATTCATTTAACCCACCCATGCAAAATGGTTTACAATCCAACATTAGCAATAACAAACAAGGGCATTTATACATATCCTCAAAATAATAGCACAATGCAAAATGTAAACGATTTTTAGCATGCCTTAAAGCTATAGGTTGCTGAAACAAAACTACTCATCTAAAAGCAATGAAAACATAGGTCTACCCTATATGTAATCGACAACAAACAAGTGAAGAATCATTGTCAATTTGACAGTACAATGAAAAGATCACACTTAATTGAAATCACTCACTGTACCTGCGCAAGGGCGAGTCTTTCTCCACATCAAATCGACTGTCAAAACCATGTGTCCTTGGTTCTTTCCCACAGCATTCACTCTGCCCACGAAACAAACGTTGATGAGCCATAAAGAATGAGCGAAGCATAATTAGTAACTGTACTTTCCACAAAGACTATTTTCCTCAGATGTTATTCTGAACATTTCTCATTGTAGATAGCAATATATAAATATTTTATACCAACACTGTCAGACAATCACAGAATCAACGTACAGTATACCAATGTAGATGTTTCACCTCCTATTATCCTGAACTACCCATTCTCTTGTAGGGCACTAGCATTATTTACATATTTGGTGGTAAAAGAATCACAGAATCAACATACAGTAAGTATACCAATGTAGATGTTTCACCCCCTATTATCCTGAACTACCCATTCTCTTGTAGGGCACTAGCATTATTTACATATTTGGTGGTAAAAGAATCACAGAATCAACATACAGTAAGTATACCAATGTAGATGTTTCACCTCCTATTATCCTGAACTACCCATTCTCTTGTAGGGCACTAGCATTATTTACATATTTGGTGGTAGAGAATCACAGAATCAACATACAGTATACCAATGTAGATGTTTCACCTCCTATTATCCTGAACTACCCATTCTCTTGTAGGGCACTAGCATTATTTACATATTTGGTGGTAAAAGAATCACAGAATCAACATACAGTATACCAATGTTGATGTTTCACCTCCTATTATCCTGAATTGCCCATTCTCCTGTAGGGTACTAGCATTATTTACATATTTGGTATTAAAAGAATCATAGAATCAACGTACAGTATGCCAATGTAGATGTTTCACCTTCTATTATCCTGAACTACCTGCTCTCTTGTAGGGCACTAGCATTATTTACATATTTGGTGGTAAAAGAATCACAGAATTAACATACAGTAAGTATACCAATGTAGATGTTTCACCTCCTATTATCCTGAACTACCCATTCTCTTGTAGGGCACTAGCATTATTTACATATTTGGTGTTAAAAGAGGCTGTCGTGTTCTGTAATACTCATAGATCCAGGAGCCCCTCTTGTAAATTAATAACAAATGCAACTCTCAATTAGGCCTACTGATGTTTGAACAGAATTGTTTTTGTGTAGAAGCTTCATACCCTCACACTATACAGGTCCTCGGTGTGAAGTCGTGCCTCATGGTTGAACCTCACTTTGAAGTACTCAACCAGAACAGCTTGCTTGAGCTGTTGGATGTGATTTTGCAGGGGTGGAGAATTTATAACATGTTCCTGAAGTTCCTCAAACACCTCTCCTTTAATGTTATTGAGAACTGCATTCACGAGCTTGACAAAAGGGTCCATCAGTTTTGTGACCTTGTCCTGGAAATATCTATAGGCCTTTTCACCCTCTCTACACAAATAAACTACATCGTGTGATGGGATTGAAAGGCCACCTCTGTTTTTCCTATTCAGGAGAGCAGAATCAGAATGAGGTGCATCAAGAACTGCTTTACAAGGGTCACATTTCATCACCTTTTTCAACCTTCTCACAACAAAACCAGCTATATATTTCACTACATCTTCAACATACAACGTTAGTTTGGTTGGATCTGGGATATAGTCATGGTCGTGGCTAATAAATGCCACATCTGAATTGTTGGAGATTGCAAGAGAAATATCAGTCATCTGAGTGCAGTCCCTAGTGTTGAGTATGATAGTTGGATCTACAGCAGAGCAGTTGGCACTGGTTGTAGTCCCTATCTGAATGTGCAGCAACAGCCGTTTGTATGCTGCTTCAAACTGTCTCGCTGTGGGGTTATTGTTATGGCCACCATGACTCCTTACAGCACTGAAGAACACTTCCAGATGATCTTGACTCAACTTATAAGTCAGGAGAAAACTCATTTTGATTTGAGGCATCTCATGTATGAAATCGTACACTGACAACACCGATTTCAAACAAATGACCAGCCCACTGAAACCAATTTTTCTGGAGCACTTTACAAGGTTGATGCCACTATACATCTCTTGGAGTGACAGTATGTACTGAATAGCCTCCTGAACATAAATTCTCACACCTTCAATGTTATCCGCTGTCAATGGTCTCTTCCACCCCTTAGCACACAGGTTTCGGCTATGTAGGATATCGAAAACATTATTCATAATTATAATGAATTTCACAGTTTCCTCACATCCTTCAAACCGGGGCAGATTCAAGTCCTTATCACAATATGTCAGTGCACATGCAACACTTTCACTGAACAACTGTGAGGCAAGTTCCACTTTCATGGGTTCCTTTTGCCAGTTGATATGCCTCTTCGTAAGCTTCGTCCCTAAATGAAGACCTTCACTGTGTTGCAGCTTCTCCAGTTCTTCTAAATATCTCCAGTCTATGACTTTGCCATTCCTGGTAAACATTTTTTTACACCCAAAAGCATTTCTTACCAATTTTATACTGTGGCACGCATCTAATAAGATGAACACTCGAGACCCATTAGAAGGATTCGTGAACCAGTTCACTATATTTTCTTCGTCAAAAGAAGCTCCCAAACAGCGAGCCATTGAAATATTCGAAGTAGCACCATCAAAAGTTAAGGACACAACTATAACATTCAAATCATTTAAAAAACTCAGGCATTCAGTCACTAAGTTTGCCTTCTCTGTACCACTTAGCCCGCTTATGAGGAAATTGCCCACATGAATCTTCCAGTGTCCATTCAGGGAAACAACCATAAACACTAAAGCTTCCCTGGCTATTGGTAAATCCTGGTCTTCTTCTAATTCATGGCCACAACTCACATACCCAACAAAGTTTTTACCATTAAACTCTACATGCTTCTTGATGCACATTTCATCCATCATCAGAGCACACACTAAGGGCTTTCCTTTGATGGCCATTTCCTTCCCTTTAAGAATGAGAGCTGTCTTGGCCTCAGTACTAAAACCTGGCTTACCATCCACTGACTGGTACCACTTACGCAATGTGCTCGGATGTGGTAAACCATGAGGGAATACTTCCCTGAGGTAATTATATGCTCGACCTGAATAGAAATTCAATGACAGGGCAAAGTTGCGTAACTCAGGACGATATGCAGTTCTTGTATCACCATCCTTTGTTTTCATCAGAAGTTGAGCAGCAGCGGGAGAAAGAAATTTCTGAAAAAAAATGTGCATTCGGATTGGTTTCAATCGTGGACAAATAATTTTCTTCATAACCATGTTCTGGTTGTCACAGTTACAAATAAATATTACTTTTAGAACTCAAATGAAATGATAATAGTCCATGTATTGTTAACAGTTATGAAATAGTTGACTAAAACAGAACTTATGTCAGTATTTCTAATGCAAAAACATAGATCCCAGTACTTCTAATGCTTAAAACATAGATAAAGCAATATAATTGAAAGAAATCTTGTCATTACTTAACATGACTATTGCCTTACCCCAAGAGTGTAGGCAGCATCATCAGTCACCATCATTTGCTCCTTAAGGTGATTTATAACAGCCTTACCACTCTCCAATTTACGAGCAGCACGGTTTAATTTTTGTCTTTCTATCCGAAGCTTTTTCTTTGCCTTGTCAACTGCCTCCTTGGCTGCCTTCATGAAAGCTGTAGCTTTAGTTGGGGACTTAACCATCTGTGCAGTATAATCACCAACATAACTTTTTCTGAAAGTTCTGCTCCTTTTTGGTGGAGATTCATTCTCTTCCGAAAGGGCACTAAAATAAAGAAATGAAAAGGGAAGTAAAAAGTCTGTCATGGTATGTGTGTTATATGAAAGAAGTAACATGACATCTGTAATCTACAGTATAACATTCCAATCTGAACATAATAATAATATAATATAACATGACATCTGTAATCTACAGTATAACATTCCAATCTGAATATAATAATATAATATAATAATATAATATTATATTCAGATTGGAATGTTATAGATTACAGATGTCATGTTACTGAATATAAACTATATAGGCCTATATTTTATTTTCAATGAAATGAACTGAAAAAAAAGCTACTTACTCAGAACTTGTAGATGCAACAGGTTCCATCGTAAGCTTCCTCTTGACAGGAGATTTCCTCTTCCTCTGAGCTGGCATCAGGTGGGGTGGAACATTGAAGATGGAATGTACTGCATTTTGCTTCAGTTTTGCACCAACACCAAATGCTTCAGTATCGAAAGATTCTGTGGAAAAATGTTTGGAGCATATTCAAGAACCTTTGCTGGGAATGAAATTTTCTCTCCTTAAAGCATGAATCCATTGCTTCTTTCTGATATCATCCGCTGGGAAGCTAAAATAAATTAAAAGCCTGACATAGAAAAATAACTGACACACATTGATAATTGATAAATTTATTAATTGATTTTTAAGAGACTAAACCATAAGATAAGAATGAATGGAAACTTTTTAAGTTACGAAAAGGAAGGTTCCTTGATGTTGTGATGGTCCTAATTTTGCTTTATAGACCTAGGCCTGTTCGGTGGAGTAAAGGATAGGGTAATTTTTAATAATCTGTAATAAATTCCAGCATTTACTTGTTAAATTATTTTTCATTCATGTTTCGGAGTTAAGAGGTAAAGTAAAGAAATGCAAGTAGTGAAGTCAGAATTTTAGGGTTATTTTACAGTGAATTAACTTACTTACCTATGGAAATAAATGCCCGATCCTTTTCTTAACGTCTCCTTACATCCATACGCGACAGAGTAATACACCATTCTGGCTTAGTACGGTAATGAATAGAATAGAATAGCCCAATTCTAGCATCACGTGTAGTATTTCAATGCTCTAAACTATACGCAGTTCCCGGCAGTTCCCTTTAGTCAGCTGATTGAGATGTTGGTTTCAACAATGTGACGTCATCAGCTATCTATTGGATTCATGATCTAAGTCTCGGACCAAGGCTTATAAACTACAGAGGTTGCCTCAATATGGAGCTCTTAGGCGAGGAGATCGCGGAGGGAAGGGAAAGGACGTGACGTCACACGTTTCCTCGTAGCGCGCGAGGCGCGATATATGCAAGGAAAGTCAACTTTCCCACACATTATATTGTATGGATTGCAGTGCTTTAAACACGTGTTTTAAGCCCTTTTGTTTATAATCATGCCAGGCCAAAGATGTGCCGTGGCAGTTTGTCACAGTTATTATAAAGTTGGAAATGACTTGTCGTTTTTCACGATGCCTAAAGACGCATGCCTTCGCAATCAGTGGATTGCTGCATGTAAGCGAAAAGATCATTGAACCTTCAAACAAGTAGGATATGTTCCCTCCACTTTAAAAGTAAAGACTTCGAATTAGACTACAGGGCCGAATTGCTTAATATAAAGCCAAGATTTCCAAGGAATCTAAAATCAAATGGTAAGTGAGCCTAGCTGGCCTACTCTTCAGGTTTTGATGACCTGTTAGGATGATTTTAAAGCTGTTAATATTTTTGACATATTTCGTACATGGTATCAGGGGGGTATATACAATTTTTTCGAGGGGGGCTGACTATTCTTGGAAAATTGTGAGTACTTAATGAATTTTCTATTATAGCCTATATGGAGTATGAATGGAAAATATCTAAATGGGCTACTTGTCAATTTATAAAGCAGAAAGGTAAACACTGATTTTCTTTTACAAATTGATAATTATTTCTTAAAAGTAGACTACTGTGAAATACATTGTATGTTGTACCCAAGTTGGCTTTTTTCGGGGGGGATCTGGATCCCCCTCACGCCCCCCCCCCCTTATATACGCCCATGCATGGTATTTTGTTTTTGGACAAGATGGAAAATTTCAAGAGTATTTCTCTTTGCATTGGTAGAAATTCTTTGCAAATATTCCAAAAAGCAGTCATCATATCAATAAAATCCCTTCGACTTATGTACCAAGATATGGCCCGTAAGCATAATACAAAGTACATTCTCACACATAGGCTAAATCAAGATGTACTGGAAAACCTCTTTTCACAATTGCGAACCCGTGGTGGGTTAGACGATCATCCTTCTCCCGTTGACTGCATTTAGAGACTGAGGGTGATTATTTTAGGAAAATATCCAGGAGTTGTTCAAAAGCAAACTAACACTGCTGATCCAGATTTAGATGAATATGTAGTTGCTAAAGCACTAAACAAAGCTGGCATAGTGTCTGAATCAAGTAACGTGCTTCCAGAACCAACCTTAGGGAGCAATGTGCAACCAGAGTCCTTCATTGCCTCGTATCATGGAACAAAGTGAGGAAGATGGCAGGGCTTATGTTGCAGGTTATGTAGCCCACAAGTTCCAAAATAAATTTCCACAACTTGGGAACTTAACCTATGGAATGCAAACTCAACACGATTATGCATTACCAACCTGGATTAAACACTTGTCATACGGTGGTATGACCGATCCCTCAGAAACTTGGCTAAACCAGTTCCGGCACATTTCAGCAACATTCGTCAAATTTCACGGAAAATAGAGATTTCAACGAGGCAAAAACGTTCTAAGAAGGACGACAGATTTTGTGTCGAGAGAAGTACCTGACGTACCGTCTGGTGGGGTTGAGGCAGCTGTGATAACAATTTGCTTCATCAGATTGAAACATTCCAATTCTATCTTGCATAGGCCTAAGAAGTGGTTATTGGAAGTCACTAACACCCACGATACTGCTACCGAGTCTAGGCGAATTTCCAAGAAATTCAAGAAGATCACAACATAAAATGTAAGTAGGCTACATTCAGTTATTTTATCACCCATTTACCAATAATTTCATGCGAATAAACTGTTCTTTGCGTACTCAACAGCTGATGTTGACAGTTTCGTTACGTTCCCCACATGGCGCGTTTGGTATCTTGTGACGTCATCCGCCTTGTGAGCGCTGATTGGTGAGTGAAAATTGAGGCAACCTCTGTAGTTTATAAGCCTTGGGGCGTTCCATGAACCAGACGCAAACTGTATATGTGTACTGTGCGGGAAAAAGTGTGAACGCTATCACGCGGAGATATGCGTCAAAAGAACAATAACTCTTTTGGACCTGTGTACTCAACACTAGGATCAGTCGCTCGTCCGCTGTGAACGCAGTAACATATCCGTCGCTTTCGTCTGGTGTTTGTGTGTGCGGTGAGTGGTGTGGTGTGCGATTAGCTATCCATATTTAAGTGTGTTGTTTCGTCTTTATTTCCTTGTGCTTGGTGACGTTTATGTAAGTACTATACATTCGGAAATTCTTCGCCGCAATGTCTGAGAAGAGTGGGGGAGGTCAAATAGGCCTCCCACCGGATAATTCATCGGCGTTTATTATTGATGGTTACGCCAACATTGAAGCAATGCATATTGTGGAAGAACATGAGAACACTACAATGTCGGAAGTTCGGGCTACTCCTGTGGTCCAAACCCCTGTACAACCTCGTACCCCTCCCAGTGACTATCGCTACTTTTCAAATCACACGGGACCGTATATAGTTTTCGTTCAAGGCGTTGAACCTCAAGCGATTGGACATTTGCATCCCATGGCTTTGGGACGTTTGTTTTATGAACGTAAAATCCCAGGAATTCAAGAAATCCAACGAAAAGGGCGCAATCGGGTTCAAATTCAATTTAAGTCAATTTGAGATGCCAATTCATTTTTGGAACATCCGGTGTTAAAGGATAGAAATCTAATGGCCTTTATTCCATCGTCAAGCATACAACGAGTGGGACTCATTCGGGGGGTAGATACCTCTTTTACGCAGGAGGAACTAATGCGTTTCATTGACTCTCCCGTACCTATCGTTCGCTTACAACGTTTTTTTCGTACTAAAACCGTAGATGGGAAATCGGAAAAAATAGCAACGGGCACCGTGAAAATTTTTTTCGAAACTCAAAACTTGCCGACTCATGTCAGCATCTTCAATGTTCTTTTAGAAGTAAGTTTGTACATTTTTTCACCTCTTCGATGTCAGAAATGCCAGAGGTACGGGCATGTGCAACTTCACTGTCGGGCTCGGGGCCCTAGATGTGGACAATGTGCGCAGGAGCATTTAACGAGTGACTGCAAAGAAGTGATTTCAAGTGCGTTAATTGTCAAGGCAATCATATGGCAGGGGCGGTGCGCTGTGAGGTGCATCAGCAGCAAATGGAGATAAAGAGGCTGATGTGTACTGAAAACAAATCATATAATGAAATTGTGAAGCGCCAGACAAGTACCCCTTTTCACCCTTTAGCACTCCCCCAACAATTCCCCCCTTTGGCAGCTTCATCTAGTGAGCAACGATTTGATCCTTCGCGCAAGCGTAAATTTACAGAGTTGGTACATCCGGCTCCGAAATTGATTACACCCGTGGGATATGACAGGTCGGCATATCTGCAACTGATAAAAACCCCAACCGTGGAACGGATATCACCACTTGAGAAGCCCAGCGAACCGGGCACATCCAGTGTCCGGCGACTGGAGCCCGATTCGGGGCCCGATAAGTCTGCTCCTACTCAAATCATCCTCGACGAATTTACAGAACTCATGGATCTTTTAGGCCACAATGCACAGTGGGCGCACTGTGTTAAAAAGTTATTAGATAAAATACTGCCATTACTTCCACCCCTCGAAAAACCACTACCACGGGGCACTGGTGCAGTTTGTCAATAGTTTCTTTCCTTTTCTTTTTTGGGTTGTATTCGTTTAGTCTCTTTCTTCATCTCATGTCGTTCATAGGTGAAGGATGTGGCTGCTGCAATGGAACTGTCGGAGTGTGGTAAATAAGAAGCATGAATTGCTTCATTTAATATCGGCATATCACCCTGAGATCGTATTTATCCAAGAAACGTGGCTATTCCCACATTATCGTTTTCAAATTCCCAATTATACAGTCTTTCGTGAAGATGGTCCGAGATACGGAGGCTTAATAACCCTCTGTAAAACGGATTCACAAATAACTCCGCTGTCTTTGCCTTATCAACTCCCTTTTTGTTATCATCAATTTTTTCGGGTGGGGGATATATATGTGAGTCATATCTATTGCCCACCACGTGTTCAGGGCACGCAACAACAGTGGCACATGTACTTTAAATATGTGGCGCAAAGATCTAAGCATGTTATTCTAGGCGATTTTAATGCACACCATGGACTCTGGGGCAGTGAACGAATTAATGCTAAAGGTAGACATATTGCTCATGCGATTTCCACATTTTCCTTAAATGTGTTAAACGTTGGTTCTCCTACGCGATTGACACCCCCAGGCAGTCCAAAAAGTGTGGTAGATTTAACTCTCACTACCCCGGACATGTCGCATAAATTAGATTGGAGCACGATCGGGGACACGCATCAGAGCGATCACTTCCCTATTTTAATTTTTTATGATCGCACTGGGGTAGCACCATCGATACACCGGGGCATTAAAATAACTCGTTCCTTAAAATACTTTGATTTCGACCTCTTTCAGACATTCATTCAGGATAATCTGGGTCGCATTCCACCCCTCCCACGTCAGAAATACTCTCTTTTGTATCACCTTATTCAGCAATATTTGGATTGTTATCACCCGAAGCGTCCAATTCCGTATAGTAGGTTCCAACGCCCTGGGACTATACAGTGGTGGGATGCAGAGTGCGCCTTACTAATAAAAAGACGGAACGCGTGTTTACGAAAATATCGGAAACATGGTACACATGACAATTATATCTTGTATAAGCGCGTCACAGCCACGATCCAACGAGTATTTAATGAAAAGAGACGCGACGCATGGAAGAATCACATCAGCTCATTAAATGCTACAACCTCTTTAACTAAGTTATGGTCTACCATCAAATGTTTGTCCAATACTCGTTATATGGGGCCGCCTACAGGCCTTAGCCGGCAGGGTTTTCAAGAATTTTATATAAATCTCACGCCAGATACAGTTATCAATACGGGCCCGTTTCCGTCTTATACAGCTTCAGATCATTTCAATGTTTTACTGCAACCTATAACGCACGTGGAAATTCAATCTGCCCTGCGAGGTACGAAATCGACAAGTCCTGGTGTCGATTCTATAACATATCAGATGGTTGCCTATCTTCCAGACAAGGCACTCGAGATACTTATTTCTGTATATAATGAAGTATTACGTTTTGGCACGTTTCCCACTGAGTGGAATATCTTTGAGGTCCTGCCTATCTTAAAAATCTCGAAGGACGCACGTGACCCTCAGAATTATCGTGGGATCAATTTAGGCTCCTGTGTGAGGAAGATATTTCAAAAAGTATTATTGCAACGTTTGCAATGGTGTATGGAATATTACAACTTATTCTCTAAGTATCAATTCGCATTTCGTAAACGTAGCAGTACTGTCGATGCTATTTCGATTTTCTTAACTGATGTGTTATTAGCTAAAGGACGTAAACATCATACTATTGCTGTTTGTCTGGATATTAAGGGGGCGTATGATGCAGTAGATCCCATGATTTTACAACGGAAACTGCAGGAGCTTCATTTCCCCTCTCCATTTCTTTGTATTGTTCACAATTTTTTAACTCATCGGCGTCTCATATTACGTACCCCCGAGGGGAAGCTGGACCACCGTCAGACGTCTCAGGGCTTGCCGCAAGGGGACATACTTAGTGGTTTTCTGTTTTCCATTTATACTCAACAATTAGAAGCGGTGATTTTGCCTTATGCCCGTATCATACAATATGCGGATGATTTTATGATTTATTGTTCCCGTGACTCGTTGCATCAATGTCGAACAGATTTATATCTTGCATTAACTCTAGCCCATGAATGGCTAAGTAATCATGGCTTGGAAACATCTCCGGGTAAGAACTCTGCTATAATTATCACGCATCAACGGCGGTAGATAGATAGATAGATAGATTTTTATTAATTCCATTTGATCAAATACATGCATTCAATACATTTTTGATATAGGACACGTCAGAATTTACATGCATAAAATAAAAGAACTAACAGGTATATATTACTAAGATTATAACTATTTATAACTTATTATAATAGCAAATCTTAATAGATACAATCTTATTGCACAACTATTTACACCTCACTCTATTATCATAATATGAAAACTTAATTCTATAAATACAACAACATACAGCTAGGTATTAAAATTAAATTAAAAAAGTAAAATATAGTTATAGATTCCATCACTCCTATACGCTAAAATATTCAACTACTGAGTAAAAACAATGGCACTGCAGATAAGCTTTCAACATTCTATCAAAGGTTTTTATTTTTGGGGCCAGTTTTATATACTGGGGTAGTTTATTGTATAATTTAACTCCAGTGTGAAAAGTTCCTTTTTGATATATGCTTGTGTGTGTGTGTGAAATATGAATGTTTTGATTTTGTCTTGTGTTATGCCTATGAACATCATTGTTTGTTTTAAGAAAAACATCTTTATTCATTAAATTCTTTTTAAAAAACATAATACTTTCAAAGATATATATGCAGGGCAGTGGGAGAATGTTTAAATCTTTAAACAGAGGTCTACATGATTCTCTCGAGTTTACATTTGCCATAATTCTAATCGCTCTCTTTTGTATCCTAAACGTGCTTAGTACATCTGGCGACATACCCCAAAATATGATCCCATATCTTAAGTATGAATGGAAATAAGCAAAATAAGTATTTCTTAATGTGTGCATGCTAGTGCAGGTTTTCAAAATACGTAACGCAAAGCACATCGAGTTCAGTTTAGTATTCAGATATTGTATATGTTTATTCCATTTCAAGTCTTGTTGTATCCATAGTCCTAAAAACTTTGTTTCTGATTTATTTTCTATTTGATGACCATTTAATGTTATATTGGGCATCGCAGGATTCCTATTCTGTATAGTGTGGAAATTTAGACATACTGTCTTTTTATAGTTTATTATGAGGCGATTATCTTGTGACCATTTGGTTAACTCTCCTGTAACGGAGTCAGCAGACTGCTGTATGACCTGTTTAGTTTCACCTTTTATTACGAGTGTTGTATCGTCCGCAAACAAAATTTCCTTATGTGAATGAACGTTCTGTGTTATATCATTGATATATAGAAGAAAGAGTAGTGGGCCCAAAACCGATCCCTGGGGTACTCCAAATTCAATAATTCCCTCATTGGACAATGTTTCATTAAGTAATTTGGTTCCATCATCCTTGTGTCTCAAGCTTACTATTTGTTTACGCCTTGTTAAGTAAGACTCTATCCATTTATTAGCTAGACCTCTAACACCATATTGATTTAGTTTGGTAAGGAGGATTTTATGGTCAACTACATCAAATGCTTTCGATAAATCCAAGAATAGGCCAGTTACATGTTCCTTATTGTCAATTAATTTCAGTATACTATTACTACATTCGTAAATTGCTGTCTGTGTAGATTTTTCCGTTCTAAATCCATGTTGTGAGTTTGATAATATTTTATTTTTTTCTATGAAACTTATCAGTCTCTTATACATAATTTTTTCCACAATTTTTGCAATACCAGTTGGTAAGGTAATAGGACGATAGTTATCTAATTCATCTTTTGAACCGTTTTTGTGCACTGGAATTACTTTTGATAACTTCAAAATATCCGGGTAAGTTCCTGAGAGAATTGAACTGTTTATTAAGTGCGTAAGTGGATTTATTATATTTTCGGCACATTTCTTTAAAATTGCATCAGGGATGCCATCAATGCCAGCACAGAATTTATTTTTTAGCTCTTTTATAACTATTCTTACCTCTTCACTTGTGACATGATTTATAAATAAAGAATCACTGCATATATTTATTTTATTATTAGAATTTAGTGTATTTACCTGTGATTTATTTAATAATTTTTGCGGAATTTCCAGAAAATAGTCATTAAAAGTGTTTGCTATTTCCTCTGGATTATTAATCACTTTATTATTTCTGGTCAGTGTAATGTTCCTTTGTATTTTAGCATATTTTCCAGTTTCTTTCTTTATTACGGACCACATAGCCCTGTTTTTATTAGATGATTGGGAAATAAAATTATCATTATGCATTTTCTTTGCTAGTCTTATTACCTTATTTAATATGCTAGTGTATTTTTTGTAGTATAAATTGAATTCAGGTGTTGTGTGGTATTGTTTATATAATTTGTGTAGAAATTTCTTTCTTTGACATGAATTTATAATCCCTGTTGTTATCCAATTGCTAGTTTTGTTATTTTGAACAGTTCTTCGTTTAAAGGGGAATGCTATTTCAAAATAGTGTTTTAGGGTACTGTTAAATGCATTAAATTTATCATTTACATTTTCTAGTTCATAAATTTCTGACCATGTTTCCTTATTTAATAAGTCATTGAAATATGTAACATTTGCTTCAGTGAATGACCTGCACTTTGATTTTACTCCATTATCATTATTATTGATTACTTCGGATACTTCAAAACTCAGTATTTGTCCATGGTGGTCACTAAAACCCGGACAATAGACTTCTATTGAATGGTGATATTTATCTGTATTTATAAAAATTTGATCAGGAGTGGTTTTACTAAATTTTGTTATTCTTGTTGGTGTATTTACTGTAGGTTTCAGTCCATAGGAAATTAGTAACTGGTTTAATAATTCACAATTTCTATCAAGTTTTAAGAAATCCACATTTACATCCCCACAAATTATTATATCGAAATTTACTTTGCTCATGTTATTGAGTAACAATTCTAGTTTATCTATAAATAGAGGAAACTTTCCTGACGGAGAACGGTATACGCATACAATTATTAACTTAAACTGCTGAATTTTTACGGCAGAGAATTCAAAATCCTGTTCCATAATTAGATAATCATAAGCTGTTATCTGTTCATGATCTAAATTATTTCTTAAGAAGATGCAAGTACCACCATGGCTAATATTAGATCTAGAGTATTTACTAGCTTGTATAAACCCTGGGAATTGAATTAATTCAAGTTGTTCCTCTTTCAGCCAATGTTCTGAAATACATAGTGCTGAGATGTCTTTAAGTTCATTTTTAAGCATTAGATTTATGTAATCAATTTTATTATAAAGAGACTGGACATTCTGGTGGTAAATTTTAAATTTGTTACTTTTGCAAGCTTGTGTTGGTGATTTATTTACATTATTATTATCATAATTGTTATTATTATTGTTGCTAGACAAATCCGAAATACCATTGTTGCACTCCGTTAAATTTGACTTCAAAAGATGTGAATGCCAAACCTCACGTTTGGCTTCTTCTACCAGTTTCCCTGCTTCCACTCTAATGATATTACTGTCGAATTATTCTTACCATTTGAATTTACAATTTTGCAGATTTCATCACTAAGATACTCTTTTCCTAATCTATTTAAGTGTAGGCCATGCCGAGTGTGGAACTTCCTGTCTAATTTACTTACATCTACAATTTGGACATTTGGAAAACTCTTACAAATTTTATGAATTTTTCCATTTGTAGCCTCTATTTCTATATTTACACATGACTTGGGAATTAAATCGTGTCTCTGCGGAATGTTTACAATAATGACATTTGTTTTTTGCATGGATGGCAATGTACCCTTTAAATCTTTGATTACCTTTTTACTCTCATTTCTATAGACGTCGTTTGCTCCAGCGATGATCACTGCGTAGTCCTTTGCAGTAAGGGACGCACACTCTCCTATCATCCCGTTCGTGACTTCTGCAATCTGAGCTCCTGGCTTCACTGTCGAAGTGACCTCCATTTCTCGGCTTCTCTCCAAAACGCTTGCTGCTACATCTCGCCCGTGGCTATCCGCAAATATCCGCATCTTCCTGGATTTTCTCTTTATCACTTTCTTCTTTTCTTCTTGAGGAAAGTCATCATTTTCTTCGACAAGCACTCCAAATGAATTTGAGACGGGAATTTCAGTTACATGTACTCCATTTATAGGCCTAGGCTTATTCAATCTTACCTTACCAGCAATCACTGTCGACCAAGTTTCCTTGCTTTCCCCTCTGTTTCCTTTTAATTTATTCAACTCTTCCATTAACTTAGCAATATCTTCCTTTAGCAGCTTTATAATTTCGTCTTTTGAGGACAGTTCGTTTCTCAGGTTATGACATTCGCATGACGGTAGCGGTAGGCCTACATTACGACAATCGGTTTCACTTTTCTCCTCATTCAATTTTACCTGAGATCTTGTGATGATTTTATTTGCATTTTTTACTTTTATTTTGCACGACGAGCATAAATCCGTTACGGTTACACAACCTGACGAGATACTAACACTGTTGACTGTCGTCATACTAGAGATCTAAGTGAGCCTAGATGTTTACACCAAATTACACTAAATTTAATTTAATTATTACTACCTAATAGAATTAATCTAATAACCTACCAATAAAGAAGAATGTGAAATACGTATATCTTCCAATCGGGTGAAGTCTCGTAAAAGCACCCCTGCTCTACTTGGTTCAAACAGTGATTGAAGAAGTCACCGAATCTTTGGATACACGTTCCCACAACTTAGTTTAAGTTTATTAAATTATCAACAAGAATTTCTAAATACTATCAATATTCCGTATTACACTTGATCTAAGGAAAGTAACTTTATAGATTTTAAGCCTCTGTTATAATATTTTACCACTTTTATCAAATATTTACACTAGCTCAGAGCCCTATTTTATTTCGACAGGGTACCATAGATGTTGTGCGCAATATCAAATATTTAGGCATTTATATTGATGATAAACTCCGGTGGACACGGCAGGTGCAATATCTTGAAGTTAAAATCGAAAAACGGTTACAGGTCCTTCGAGCTTTGACAAGGCGTCGTTGGGGTGCGGACCCCGCATTATTATTGACAGTGTACAAGAACATTATTCGTTCACAATTAGATTACGGCAGTTTCTTTTACGATCTAATGGCGAACAGTCGCTTGTTAATGTTAGATAGACTACAATATAAAGCCATCCGCATCATTCTAGGGGCTTTGGCCTCCACCCCCACGAGTGCATTGTTGGTGGAAGCCGGTGAGTTACCTTTGTCACATCGACGCACATTTATAGCGGGCAAATATTTGGCCTACAAATTGTCGTTAGTGGCGTCTCCGATTATCTCTAAATTACAACTTCTGATGGAATATTACGCACAAAATCGTTTAGATCGCTCACATAAACCGGCACTGGTCATAGCTTATGAGATTTTACAACCCTTCAGGAAGGATGTGTTACAAACCCGTTTAGCACTTCCATATACAATCCCCTACAAGGTTTTGCATACCCAACCTAAGATTCTGCATAATTCCTTTCCATTGCTATTTCAAATGTTCAAGCATCATCCGAATATCATTTCTCGTGCATTTCGAGATATTCAGGATTTGTATTCCGATTATAAGATTTTTTATACGGATGGTTCAAAGATGGTTCGACCGGATCGCGTGGGGTCGGCTTTTTACTCTCCTGATTTACAGGTTAGTCGCACTTATTGCCTCCCCCCTCATCTTACAATCTTTACAGCTGAACTCTTTGCTATACGCCAGGCTTGTCACTATATTCATGCCCATCGTTTACATCACGCGCTAATATGCACGGATTCTTTGAGTGTTATTAATGCCTTACCTCATTTTCTGCACTCAAATAATTGGTATCTCTACCAAATAGTGCAATATTTCCATACATTCACCCTCACAGGACAAGACGTGGTCATCATGTGGATTCCTGGGCATTGTCATATAGCAGGAAACGAAACAGTCGATCTCTGGGCTAAGAATGCGGCATGCGGTCAGGGAACAGTGTATAATATCGGGATACCGTATCCGGATATAGTACCGATAATTCATCAGCGAGTCGTTAGTGCTTGGCAAAATGAATGGACCGAGATAGCAAAATGTAAAGCAAAACATTTTTTCTTAATAAAACCATCCGTAACTACAGCGCCTTGGTTCCGGGTCGGAAAATATTCGCGGCGTCATATTATTACCATCATTCGAATGCGGTTCCAGCACGCTCTTACACCAGTAGCTTTGGAGCGCATGCATCTCAGGGACAATGATAGGTGTGTATGTGGTAGGGCACGAGGTACTTTACATCACATATTGTTTCAGTGCGAAACCTTCAATCCGCAGCGGGACATTATGTTGGAGAAATTGAGGCGACTTGCTTATCCCTTGCCGTTAAACATCGCGTCACTTGTACATAGTCCTACAGTTCCATTGGTGGATGCTATTATGTCATATTTGGATCACCTTCCATTTCAATTGTAAAATCTTAGGTGGGCTCTTAGGGGGTCCTTCCCGTTATTCTTTCTGGTGCTCCTGGGTGTGGTTTTCGGTTTTTTGGTCACCCATAGGCTATACATATACGGATAGATCTTGTTTCCCTGATTTCTCATATTTGGCGTGTGCGATAATTATATAAATTTAGACATCAGTGCTAAAGATCAGCTTCGATAGTGAAGAGGATAATGTGGACATCAGTTGCAATGTGATAAACGAAGTTCAAGAGATTAGTGGTTTTGAACATATGGACCAATTTGCTGCGGCATTTTACTGCGATGGCTACTGTAGACTATTCCCATGCCGGATGTTATTGGGCGAAGAAGCTTCTGTGTCCAGCAACGCAACACAAACAACAACAACAATAATATTGAGGCAACCTCAGTAGTTGACTAGCCTTGATCTCGGACTACCACACAGCGGATATTGGGCGAAGTGAAAATCTGTGTCCACCAACGCTATTACGAAGAAGAACGAAATAAAGAAGGGGTACAAGAAGAAGAATTCAACGATAATGGTCCTGGTTCCACCCACTCACCCCAGATTCACACCGTAAATTTTATTGATCCGTGGTCCCACCCCACAGTTTGCAGACAATTATTACAGAAAATGACTTCAACTGGAGAGCCCACGAGCAATGTGGAAGCAATGAAGATGACTCCAAAAGAAGAGACCAAGAGAAATGTGGAAGCAATGAAGAAGGCTCCAAAAGAAGAGACCAAGAGAAATGTGGAAGTAATGAAGAGAAATTTAAGAGTAAGTTAACCATAAACTGTTTTATTGTAAATAACGGGTATCACAGTGACCGTCGTACAACAGCATTTTCAATAAAAATAACAATGTAATCTATTGTAGATTATTTCCTTTAATCTTAAATTTATAAGGGGTTTTGATGAGAAATGATTACAATATATTGAAAGTCACCAGGCTCATAGTCCATGATTTGAAGCACAACATATGCCTAGGCTATATAATTGCTAAAAGAAACTATTGGATTGAAAGGAGGATTGTAGATTAACAGTGGAGGAGACTAGAACCTGACTTCACACTTCCACTTGGATAATAGGCTATATAATAATTTAATAAGTGCAGCTAACTGCCAAAAGGAATATATACATGACCGTGCATACAATAACCTAAATAAAAACCACACATTCAGTCATTGCAGAAATCTGTCAACGAGACTTTCCGTTTGGTGCACAAAAGCAGGTGATAACGGTCACAGGTTGACCCACACAGTTTACACCTGCAGTTATCGTCCGGGTCGTGGAAATTTTCAGTCTGGCATATCCGGTGGTGGAAACCATGCACGGCGTATCGCGTCACTACATGCCGTAGTTCATATCCAACTTGAGTCCATTCTCTGTAAATCATGGCATCTGTTGAAAAGAACGTTGGCCATATGTCTTGCTGTTTTGCATTGAGTTCTTGTAAAAGTTCTGTGTAGGCGACGGTTGATGGTAGTAATAGGTTAAGGCGGAGATCTTCGATGAAAAATTGCTCTCTTGCTAGCACGTAGGTGAGGCGAGACCGTGTGAATTTCGACAGGCACAATGTTCTTTTCAGGAAAGTGGCTTTGACTCTTTCTATTTCTTCCAAATTTCTCTTCGACAGTTGTAGCCAAATTGTCTCTAGACCATAAGTTATTATTGGTGTAATTTTAAGGCGAAACAGGGTGATGGCTGTGGCTAAAGATAGCTGTCTCAGATTCCTTATAGTGTGAACAGCAATCTTTGCCGCGGCGACTCTTTCCTTGACGTGTTGGCTATAGACATCACCTCTTGTCTATATGATTATATGACTATATGATTTTCTTACCTTTCCAGTGGACAATACCAATCGAAATTGCCCTCCACTATGACTAGTGTAGACTACTGGAAATATGTGCTAAATTACGTTAATATGTGGGTTTGTTTCTTGATCATTGTTCCTCAAGCGCCGAGCATTTGTGAACTGTTACATGGGTGGAGACATAACGACACATCCATGTCATGGTAGTGTTGCCAACATGTAAGATATAAAATAACTAATTCTGCAGACTGTGAGAACATGCCTTTTCGTAACTTTTAACAAGGTATGTTATTGAAAATGTAGTATTTATGATTGACAAACCTTTCTCGGAGTTGTTGGGAGTCGTTTCACAATTTCAATTCCACTGCTGCATCGGAAATAATTACCTTTAACGTAAATAAAGCATTATTGGTCGTGTTCATTTGAACAAGGTCGGCCATTTTCCATTCACCCCGGACTAAGTCATACCCACGTGACACGTTGCCAACTTGAATAATGAAATAATAGACAAACCATTGGCCTGGGTAAAGATTATTGATGCATGACTACCCCACTGTGCGTGACAAAAACAAGGGGTGTTATCTATTAGCTAACGCGGCCCGCAGGGCCGCCCTATCAATCCATCATTGGTCTGGACGAAAATATTGGTCTAGGCAAAACCATTGGTCTGCCACATGCGATATTGTTCCGAATGCGTGGGGTTGGCATTATGGACTCCTTCACAAAGATGGCAGTCAGGGCAGCAATTTCAAATATATAAGTCGTGCTCCTATTAGGGCGGGATGGTGGGTCTACGGCAGCGGACGAGTGAACATCTATTACTATATCATCTCCAGATACCGTTACTACAGTTACCGGTATTTTGGCCAATTTCATTACTTACAATGTTTTAAACACATGTTCTCATACTCTGCAGCGCCACCATAAAATACACCACCACATGAGGTCGGTCATTTGTGTGACTAAAGCCTTTGGGTCTAGAGAAAGATTATGCATGACTATTTTCACTGTGCGCAACAAAAACCAGGCATGCATATATGGCTAACGCGGCTTGCAGGGTAAGATCATTGTCAAAACCCATTGGATTTGACAAAGCGAAGATTAGAATGGTCAGGTCGAGGTGCGGCCTTGGCCGAGTAAAGCTAGTGGGGCACTGTTTATAACTCGTTAGGCTGTAACCATTGGATTGAATGTGTTAGGCTGTAACCAATGTCAAAACCACTGTTCCTTTCATTTGAACCCCTCACAGAACACTACCTAGACCGCCTATACAAAGTACCGTATGGGTGCGGTTTACTTGGAGTTGGCAATACTGTGCTTGTGCACAATTCACACAGATAATGGCAGACACAGCTGGAATTTTTACTATACAAGTCGTGATATAATTTGGGAAGGCGGGTGGGTTATAGACAGCGGAGGAGTAAACTACATCATTTCCAGAATTTTGAATCATTAAAAGAGATATTTATGGCTAATTTCAGCAGTTAAGAAAATGTTTTCATAGGTTCTCGTCTCCTTCACTGGTACTGTACCGAAAAATTTGTGTTGACCGACTGGAAAGCTCTCTTTACTAGAAAAAGACAACACTGAAAAATGGCTTCTATCACTTCAAATAAAATAAATGTAACTTAATCATGATAAATAATAATGAAAATAAAAACCCACAGCCTGTTTCCAGGCGACCGACCGGGCCAGGAATGGAATGAAGGCGAGGATATGAACTGTGCCGGCTGCCGTAGCCTGTCGCACTCCTCTGGGGCAATGATTAAATGAATGATAGATGAAATGAAAGTGGAGAGTGTTGTTGGAATATAATATTGACAGGGAAAACAGGAGTAGACAGAGAAACACCTGCCTCCACTTTGTCCAGCACAAATCTCGCATGGAGTGACCGGGATTTGAACCATGGACCCCAGCGGTAAGTGGCCGGCGTGCTGCCGCTTCAGCCACGGAGGCTGATAAATAATAATAAGCTAAATAGTAATGATAATAATTATTGATTTAAGCCCACTACGGAGCGCTTATGACTAGTTCTTCTTCGATGCTCTTTTCCGTTCCCAATATCTCTTGAGCCCTGCTGATAATTTCGTCTTTCTCTACTGCTAAAGGGGCTTCCGACATTTAGGGACTCTAGGTGGTGGGGTCCAACACTTTACCATAGCACAAAATTTAGAACGATCTTCTACATCAAGGTCAGCAATTCCAGCCGAATCCAAGTCCTTTAGTACTTCATTAAGCCACAGGCTTCCAGTCTTGTAGCTTTTAACCGAGAAGATCTTCTTGGTAAGCCTGTTGCGGTTCATTCGTTGTAGGTGCCCGTAGAACTTGAGCCTGCTACGTCGCATACTGGTATTGGCTGATTCTAACTGTTGATACAGGTCAGAATTAGATTTCAAACGGTAGGTTCCATCTGGGAGCAATCTCGGGCCATGGATTTTCCTGAAGACACATCTTTCGGCTTTCTCCAGGTCATCCTTGGTGCCTTTTCTGTTCATCAAGAGGGTCTCTGCGGCGTACAGAAACTGTGGTCTGACAGCAGTTCTATTGCGACAGATCTTAGCATTCCTCGAAATGCATTTCTTGTTGTACAAATTGTGGGATAGTTGGTATGCTGCGTTGAGTTTGTTAAGTAATGATGTTATTGTGACCTAAAAGAAATAATTAAATAAATTTTCTGGATTAATAATTTATAGACTTATAAATTGATATAGGCCTACGGTACCGGTAACTTAACACAAGTCATGATAAGTTTTGGTTTAGCACGATAAATAATGAATAATTATTTACATAAATTACTGTAATTGCGCTGATATGACCTAAGTAGATAATTTTTAATTTTTCTTTATTATTTCTTTTATTTCCCTGAGATGTGTATTATCCACTTATTTATTGAACACCCTGTCTCTGTTTCAACTGGTCATTGTGTTGACGTTACACGATGCTACATGATCACATATCACACAATATTTTCAAATTTCAACTTGTTCCACTCATCTTATAATTCAGCAGTTGCCGTACTTAAATTCATTAGCTCTCCATGTCCTCTATATACAGGGTCTTTCATATAAAGTAAGAACGGCAAGCGGCAGTTTTGTTATTCGATGCTGCGGTGGCCTTGCCCGAGCTTGTGGCGCGCCATGGCCCCCTGCTGTATTATTGAAAGCGCGTGCATTGTACATACGAGGGCTGTTTTTTTTTTTTCAAGTTCCGATGGACTGTATAAAACTAACAGATTGACATACCAAACTGATTTTACTATTAAATGTTTGCTTGTTTTATTCGTATGTCTCAACGTAATTGCCAAAACGATTGAAACATTTGTCGTATCGTTACATCAGCTTTCCAATTCCCTCAGCAAAATATTCTGCCGCCACTGAGGTGGGTACGTCTGGACATCCTCCTGAAGTATTTCCTTTTTGACGAGGCGTTGCCGCCCAACCAAACCTTCAATTCTCGAAAAAGGTGAAAATCATTCTGTGCTGGTTTGGACTAAACGGCAGATGGTCCAAAACTCACACTTGAATTCTTTATAAAAGTCTATCGTAACGTTGGTCGTGAATGATTTTCACCTTTTTTCGAGAATTGAAAGTATGGTTGGGCGGCAACGCCCTGCCAAAAAGGAAAAACTTCAGGAGACTGTCCAGACGTACCCATCTCAGTGGCGGCAGAATATTTTGCCGAGGGCATTGGAAAGCTGGTGTAACGATACTACAAATGTACAATCGTTTTGGAGATTATGTTGAGACATAAGAATAAAACAAGCAAATATTTAGGAGTAAAATCAGTTTGGTATGTCAATCTGTTATTTTTATACAGTCAATCGGAAGTAAAAAAAAAGTGTGTACTATGCGCGTGCTTTCAATAGTACAGCAGGGGGCCATGGAGCGCCACAATCTCGGGCAAGGCCACCGCAGCATTGAATAACAAAACTGCCGCTTGCCGTTCTTGCTTTATATGAAAGACCCTGTACATAATCATGAGCCTTCCTACTGGACCTGAAATAGGCCTATGTGCTAAATTACGTAAATATGTGTTTTTATTTATTGAAAGGAAGCTTTTAGTTTTACATGACCGTTAATCATGCGATCATGAGCCACGGGACCTCCTTTTTACGTGGAATCCGAACCACAGGACATGGCATTTTAGTTTGAAAATCTCACGTGCATTGACCGGGAATCGAACCCGGTCCACCTTGGTGAGAGGCCAACAGCTTGACCACTGCGCCACCACACCCCTTTTATTTATTGTTCTTTTAACAATGGCTGCCATGTTCCGACAGTGCATGATTCTCTTTCAAGTGTCAACTAGGCACACACATTGTTGCCAACATGTGAGATACAAAATACACCATACTGATTAAAGATTATTGGTGCGTGACAAAAACCAGGGGTGTATAGCCTATATGGCTAACATGGCCCGCAGGCTAAAACCATTGGACTGGACGAAAAGAAGGTTAGAATGGTCGGGTTGAGGTGCGGCCTTGGCCGTGGGAAACTAGCAGGGCACTGTTGACGGCACGTTAGCCTGTAACCATTGTCAAAAACCATTGGATTGCACGTGTTAAGGTGTAACCATTTTCAAAACCCCTGTTCCTTTCATTTGAACCCCTCACAGAACGCTATCTAGACCACCTATACAGTTAGTACCGTATGGGTGGGGTTTCATTGGGGTTGGCAATAGTGTACTT
This sequence comes from Meconema thalassinum, assembly GCA_946902985.2. Lineage (NCBI taxonomy): Eukaryota > Metazoa > Arthropoda > Insecta > Orthoptera > Tettigoniidae > Meconema > Meconema thalassinum. The sequence goes on from OX336390.1 coordinate 937,219,001, forward strand.
GTGCACAATTCACACGAATAATGGAATTTTACTATATAAGTCATGATCCTAAAGGGGGACGGTGGGTGGGTTGTGGTCAGCGGAGGAGTAAACGTCTATTACTGCATCATTTCCCGATTTATTTTTCATCATTTGAAAAGGTATTTTGGCTAATTTCAGTACTTTAGAAAAATTTTTCATACGATCGTGTCTTATTCAGTGTTACCAAAATTTGTAAGTCTCAAGAAGGATATTAATTTTATCTTAATTTTCTGTATTTGCTATCTCGATGCATGATGTTTTGAAGTCCTGTTGGATTTCTTTGATCCATTTTTCTCCTGTCTTCTTTTCAAGATGTCTTGTCACTTGACTTAATTCCTGTTACTCCGACGTGGAGCATAGGGCACACACTAGAGTTAACCATCTGACCCTGTTCGCTGCTATTCCCTTGATGCTTCTCTAGGACCTCCCCACAGCTGCCCACTCGTGTCCGTGTTTTCAAGCCAAAGGTCGTCAACGAGGTATCCGTCCGGTTTTCTCTTTTATGTGCTTCAGTAACGTTTGCGTGTTTTCTAGGGTAGGGCTTTTAGCCCAACCCCCAACCTGGAGGACCAGGGACTCTTCTGTCATGGTTATCATACCTTAGCCGAGACACCTCGTTTTAAGGCGCCAGGTTTTCCCTCACTCCTCCCGTCTGTATGAGGGGTAGGATTTGCTGGTTGCCTAGGTAGACTATCCTACCAACTTGAGCATTTCCCTTCTCGTCATTGGCGACTCCACCGAGACTCCTATTAGCCATTCATCCTCCCCATTTTTCAGGTCTTGGGACCGGCATCGGGTTGAGCTGGATTGCCTCCCCGATGGCTGGATTGTCTTGTCACTAGTTGTGAGATGTGGGAGAAACAGGAGATTTTTTTCTCCTTCATTGTGCTGATCATTGGTTTTATATTGTAATAGACAGTTTCACTGGCAGGGGCAAATGACCTCTTAGATCCGCCCCTTAAAACAACAATAACTAACTAGTTTCACAGGGGAGAAATCTCAAGACTCCATCAACCTGGTGTTCTTACATACAGCCAGTCTGGTCTGCAAGCCTCTCATTGCTAACTAGTCGCCTCCTTGATCCCCTATCGGCAGTTAGCACTGCGGCCTCCTCTGCTTTTACATGTCACTGAATCTAACCATCGTGTTCTCGGTCTACCTCTGCTTTTATTACACTCTACAACCGAACTCATTAACCTCTTATGTAATCTCTCCTCCCCATTCTCTTCCCATGACCCCACCATTTGAGTCAGCTCACACGAACAGCTTCATCTAGCGTGTTTATTTTTAACTTACCTTTTATCTCTTCATTACGAGTATCTTCCTGCCATTGCTCCCATCTATTTGTCCCAGCAATCATTCGTGCTACCCTCATATCAGTTACCTCTAGCTTATGTATCAGATATCCTGAATCTATCCAGCTCTCACTTCCATACAGCAAGGTCGGTCTAAATACTGAGCGATGTAGGGAGAGCTTCGTGGCTACACTAACTTCTTTCTTGCAGAATACTGTAGATCGCAACTGAGAAATCCCTGCATTGGCTTCTGTTGTGCCTAGATGCCATCACGTAGGACATGTAAAGCTGTTATAGGATCAATGTCCCTTTTTAGTATAATTTTTTGTTGTACTAGTATTTACATGGGTGTCCACAGGCAGGAAAAGTCAGGAATTTTGTTTTTGGTCAGGAAAAGTCAGGGAAAAGTGTGAAGAAATGGCGTGAGTCAGGAAAAAATGGCAAAAAGTATTAAAAAGTCAGGAATTTTAAATCAACCATACGGTATTTTGTGTTTTACAGCCATATTTTGATGTTACTAGTTCAGCTAATCTCTGAAGATAAAAAGCAATTACTTTCTGGACATTATGGTAAGTTTCCATTTTTACAGTACATCATAGTAAAAACCACTTTTTCCTATTGTGTAAGCTTTTTTGGCGTTGGAGTAGGGATGTGGCGACCCCATCACTATAGTTTCGGTTATTAAGTGGTTTGATTTATGTATTATTGCATTATAATTTACTTAATTTTGTATTTTAAATGAATAAGGAGGCAAGCGTTGGGTAGCTATGGGAATGGTGGAGGCTGCAAATAAAACAATATATATTTGCTCGATAAACTTTTTTTTCTGATGTTACGATGACTTCGCGAGTCAGGAATTTTGTTGCAAAATGGTCAGGAAAAGTCAGGAAAATTGACATTGAACATTTTGTGGACACCATGATTTTGCTAGGGATTGAGAGAGGGATTTTTGTCATTTCTCCACTAGCTTAGCTTTTCTCGATTTTGTTGATAGGACGTCTCTGAGGGTTTTCTAGGACATAAAGGTAGGCTCTTTTTCTATTTTTTAAAGTTTAGTTAGAGTTTGCATTCTTAAACTTTGACACCCAATAAGAAAGGACAGGCATATTTTTCTTGATAGTTGTTTAGGCACAGTTTGTGCAGGATTTGATCAAGAACGTGGATTATTTTTTGTTCTATCTTTTATATTAGGGATTTAACTTGAACAAATCCTGTGATTTTGATCTTAATCTGGGCTTGTTATTTTTGTGTAGTTTATGTTTTGGGCATGTATTCTGATCTGTGGTTCATCCCACCTTCAAAATTTATACCACGAGACAGGAGTTTTGTCCGGAGAGATAAGTTCAGATGCACAATAGTGTATGGGTTCGTATGTTCATAATTTAGGAACATGTGGGATTGGATTAGCATACAGCTGTCCATGGGCAGATGGGCACAGCACCCTCTGACTGGGCAAATGCATTAATCACCCCAATTTATAAGGAAGGTAAGTTAATAGGAAAGATTACAACAAATATAGACATTTCTTTGATACGTGTCTTGGGCAATGTATTCTCGGGCATCGAGGAAAGGAAAGTTCGATCATTGGCCGAGAGTAAGATGGATGAAAACCACAACAAGAATGTTGGGACCAAGTTTTTAGTGTGCACCATTTTATTGAGGAATGCTCCAAAAGAAATGCATAGTTGGGTTTGTGTAGATCTACTGTAGTAACAAACAAAAAGATGCTGAGCATCCTGAGGGATTATAGCAGGCATTCTCAATCTTTCTGAGACTGTTAGCACCACCTTCATGCCATACCAAGAGCCTGAGCTCCATTAAATCGAATATAATAATTATAAGCGGCTTCGATGGCATAGTTGGTAGCATGCTGAACTGCTGATCCCAAGATCGCGGGTTAAAACCCGGCCAAAATCGTCAGATTTTTTAAGAGCGTTAAAATTCTTCAGTATGCCTTCCTTCGGAGGCGAAGTAAAGCCGGCGGCCCCATGTCATAGATTTATGGCTTGTAAAAAATATGACAACGTACAAACACTTAACTGGGTGATGTATTGAAGATCAAGATATGCTCTCGCGGACTTTTTTGTAGAACTTTTCATGCTGAACAATCCGTACACTCATAGTAGGCTATATAGATATTTTTACCTTCCGAGCGAGGCGCGCCATGACGCGTGTTGGGCTCTCTCTTGGCAACGCTGTACAGCTTTCCCTGTATCGGCTAGCTGCTGAACCATGTCTTATTTTCCCGTACAAATACAAACCGATATAAAATAAGTGAATTAATTTACGTATTTCACAGTCATACAGCATAACCTTTTGATGTACTGTATAAGGATTACACTGCGACCAAGAACTACATTTTCCAACCACCCCGAGCCGAGAAAAAGTTACCTTACAAAAATGATAACTTTGTTTCTTGAACACGATAAATTTTGAAATTAATAATCCAGGTATAAAACAGTCAGAATCAGAATCACTTTATTTGGCGTTAAACACAAGTGCAATAGCCATCGTCAGCCAATGTATATTGTGTTAAAATTTGGATTCGATCTGATGACGGGTTTTTGAGATAATAATTCTTAAATGTGATGCATGGTTAAAACACGCTTTAAAACTGGCACTTTTTGTGTTCCAACAGCTGTACAAAATATTAAAATATAAATTAAAAATTTCAATCCTACATGAGCTAACGTAAAATAGAACTACAAAAATGATGTTATTGGATTCAACGAGGCCTATTGGTTACTTCACAAACAACCTTCAAACTCGAGTGCACATAATACCTTGGTCGACAGTAACTAAACTTGTGTGAAGCTAAATTTCTAGATTAGATTTCATTGAAACTCTCTATCAAAGTTCCAACGTTCACCACTAGGTGTCAGTGACATCTGGTAGCGAAAGTTGGAACGATTTGAAATTGAACAGAACTTGTAGCTCACCCCATGGGTGTCCGCATCGAAGCAGCTACAGCCTCTGGCGAGCCGAACATGTCCTCGGACACTCCCGGCATTAAAAGCCATACGCTAAATAAATAATATAACAAATAATTATTATTATCATAATGGAACAACAAGTATGCACCTCTCTTTCCTTTTCCCTGTCTCTCTCCCTTAGAAGTGCTGAAATAGCTAGGGATTTACCACTCACCAGGCATGCTGCAACTGCTTCCATGTTTCATGCAGATAAGATACCTTTACGTGTGGACAGTTGAGTCGAATCAGCATTTTTCGTGTTACTCATTAATTTATTTTTGCTGTAGGTTAAAAATATTATTTCTCAAAATTATAAAATTTCTGTCAAAACTTGTAATGATAACACTTTTTTTCCAGTTCGTGCAACAGAATTTGAATTGAAGAAAGGATCTCAGGGGAGCACCAGGTTGAGAACGTCTGGATTATAGTATCGAGTGAAGGTTGCTACAGGCAATCAAAAGTATTTATGTTGATAACCAGGTTGCAGTGCGAGTTGATGGTTGGATGAGTTCTTGGTCTAAAGCTGTTACAGGAGTCAGGCAACCTTTTACTGTTACTGTTTATTTTATAGTAGTAGTTGTTTTTGCTTCATTTGATGGGCTTGGGCATCGTGGTCATTTTGCTCCGATTACTTGTGTGAGTGTGGAATGTTGTCTGATAACCTGTGTTAATGTGAGGACTGTAACAATGAGTGTATTTGTAATTCAGGTGAGGATTGGGAAGGAGGTGGCCATGGCCTTATGTTAGGTGCCATCCCGGCATTCGCCTGGAGTAGAAGTGAGTAACCGTGGAAAACCACTTCCAGGATGGCTGAGATGGGAATCAAACCCCCAGCTTTTACTTCAATTAGGAGGAAACCACGTAAGTAGTCATGGCAAAAGATGCTGATCGACTCAGTTGTCCACACGTAAATGTGTCTTACCTGCATGAAACAAGCAAGCAGTTGCAGCATGCCTGGTGAGTGGTGAATCTCTATCTGTTTGTGATGACATACTTCCTCGAAACCTTACAAGCCAACATGTTAAATTTGAACAGAAATGTAAGGAATATAATATGAAAATCAGCATTTCAGAAACGAAGGTAATATTGGTAGGGAAGAAACACAAGAAAATATGATCCCAGGTAGGAGGAACTATATTGGAGCAGGTGGAGCAATTCACTGTAAGTACTTCGGCGGTGTATTCTCTCAGGATGTAGTATATGGAAACAGGAAGAGCTGAAAAGCCAATGCTGTGAGTTCTCAGTTGTGATCTATAGCAGCTTTTCCCAAACTGTGGTACGCGGTAATGTTACGAAAAATAAAAATATAAAAAAATATAATTTAGAAATATAAAAACATTGCTGAGGACTTTAAGCCAAAGATAAGGGTCAGTTTTATGAATTGAATTGTGATTCAGAACTAAGGCAAACTTTTCCAAGAATGGCTCTTTTGAAGTTATGGGTTGAGAGGCGTGCAGACATAGCTGACAAAGCAGTTAGATTTTTACTGCCTTCCACTACTTCGTACTTGTGTGAGACTGCATTTTCTTCACTTGTTTATCTCAAGAATGAATATCGGAATAGGCTCCTTACAGTGGAAAACAATCTTCGTTTGAGACTCAGCAATCTTAAACCAGATATTCCTAAGTTGGCTTCTAATCTTCAAGCTTACCCTTCACATTGAAGTTGCTAGTTGAACTTTGGGTTTTATGTTTAATTATTAAGAGTTCTTTTATTAATATTATTTGTACAGTGTCAGTTCTGAATGTTTGATTGAATACTTATTGTAATAAATAATAAAACAATTGGACACACTTTTTATTATTTGAACGTTAACTCTAACAGTCCAACTCTAACAAACACAATTTACCATCCATCTTTTCGTGTGATAGGGGTTATAGTTACTAATCTCCCAACCATTAGGTGGTACGCGAGAGATTCTCATCTCTTAAAAGTGGTACACACACAAGGAAGTTTGGGAAGCACTGATCTATAGTATTCTGCAAGAAAGAAGTTGGTGTAATAACGAAACTATCCCTACATCGCTCAGTATTTAGACCAACCTTGCTGTGCAGAAGTAAAGCTGGGTATACTCAGGATATCTCATAGATAAGGTAGAGTTAATTGATATGAAGGTAGCACAAATTATTGCTGCGGCAAATAGATGGCAACAATGGCAGGAGATACTCGTAATGAAGAGGTAAAGGCTAAGTTAGAAATGAGCACGCTAAGTGAAGCTGTTCGCGTGTGAGTGGACTCAGATGGTGGGGTCATGTGAAGAGAATGTGGGAGGAGAGATTACATAAGAGGTCCCCCCAGAGCTCTCATCTAGTGGGATGCGGGTTGGCAACCACGGGACCCCAGCTGAGTCTGGCATTGCTTCCACTTACTTGTGCCAGCTCCTCTCCGTCTTCTTTCCTGTCGACCTCTCTTGGTCAACTCTTGTTCTCTTCCGACCCAGACGGTATTAGGGTATCCGAGGCCTAGGGAGTCTTTCACTTTCCCGCCTTGATTGGCCCTTGTCTCATCTTTCCTGATACCCACATTCTTCGAGGGATCAGCCTTCTTTTTCTTTTAATGTTATCTCCTGCCTTCTGCACAAGGCCCTCGAGGAGGCAGGGTGTATGTAGCCCCACCGCTCCTGGTGCACCCTGGATAGTGCTACACCCTCAAGGGCTCACGGTTGGTGAGTTTGGGAGTTGGCAACCCCGAGGGATTCCTGAGCTGGGTCCATTTTGTCCCCTTTTTCCCCTGACCGTGGGGCAGGCCCTCTCCTCTTTCCTATCTGCCTTTCATGGCACTCTTTTCTTCCAAGTCCCTCAATCTTCATTCTTCGAGGGTTGAGGGCATTTCTATTCTTTCTGTCCTTTATTTGCCTTATCCTTTAGGCTATTTGTTTACCATTTATTCTTCTAGTATGTAAGTCTGTAGTTAGTATTAGTTATAGTTTTCATTCTCATCTCATATTTCACTATCACCCAAACCATTAGAGGCCGATAACCTAGATGTTAGGCCCCTTTAAACAGCAATTATCATCATCATACATAAGAGGTTAATGAGCTTGGCTGTAGAAGGTAAGAGAAGCAGAGGTAGATATAGGAGGCAGTGGTTAGATACAGTGTTGAACGATTTCAAAGTGAGAGGTATAGAAGCAGAGGAGGCTGCAGTGCTAACTGCTAATAGGGGATCAAGGAAGCACACAGAGGCTTTCATGCTGGACTGGATGCTGAAAGGCAAAACCTTCTCAAATTAAAATATATGTACATAAGCGTTTGAGATGAGTGTGGGAAGACTTACCAATTATGTGGCTATTGACAACTCAATTGCCCAAATTATGAAATTCGCGGAATATATTGATGTTTTAGAAATGGTATCGCCCCTGGCTTGGGAGAATGGTCACATGTCCAATGTTCGCAACGATTCAGAAGACCCATTGCGTAGAATAGCCACAAAATCGTTTCCTATCTCACGGTCACAATGTATTGATTAAATATAAAACCAATTCAAGCCAGAGACCATTATTTTGATTGCTGATTGAGAATCTCAGACTTCATGCTGACTGTAAAGATGAAATTAGAGAGACATGGTAAGTATGTAGAAATTTAGAGACAAGTTACATGGATTTGGCATGAATTTTGAATTTAAAAGACATTTAAAACCCTTTTACACTGAAGTACCTTGCAACACATCCAAGGCGATAGCTGGTCAGAGGCGTTTTGCAAGGAGTAAATAATTACAAGTGATATGGCTCGTATAGTAGAGCAGGGTGTTACAAATAAGAATTTGATTTCATAATAGTACATTATGCAACGAGCCTATAATGGCAATAATTAAGACATGAGTATGTTTATAAAACGAGCGTAAGCGAGTTTTATAATTTCCATACGAGTGTCGTAATTACCATTATTGGCGAGTTGCATACGACTGTTTATGTTCGATGATAATTATAACTTTATTGTATCTTTTAACATAAATATTCATAAATGTCTGTGGGATTCAGTTAGTGAACAGGCCATGTTGGTTTTGCTGACTGAACAGAGCGCATGCGTGGGTCAAGGCACTCCGAACGCAGAGACCATTCACTTTGCTTGCCAACACAGAACACCTATTGTTTACAGCGGATTTTGAGCGCATGCGCGAAGGTATCCTTACGTAATGGTCACACAACTGTTTCTTGATCTCTGATTGGTGAGAGAAACTGTTTCATAATGAAAAATAGTGTTATAATGAGCCTCATTATGATACAGTTTTCTGACACATAGGCCTAATGTTTACATTTCAACATCGTCGAACATAAAATTATTTTCAGCATTACAGTATTAAAGTGAGGAATCTCTACCTCTCGATTATTACCGTTCTAGTGTGATAATGTTGCTCTTTTCCGAATCTTTTTATAATGAGTTTTTCGATTATATTTGATGTATACTACACAATCCAAAAATGAAAGCATCTTTGGTCATAATAGATGTATTTTTGGACAGTATTGCTTGACTGCTAATGATTGTTTTTTCTTTTCTTTATTTCTTTTCTTGTTTAGCCAAAAGTTAGTGGTCGAGTCCTATGTACTCCGGATGAGGAGTATCTTTTGGCAATGGTGACTTGTGGGAATCTGCCGGCAGTAAAGAAACTCCTTCAGAAGGGAACAAACGTCAACTTTCGATCTGAGCTTATAACCCCACCTCTGATTGCTGCAATACGAAGACGATACACTGATTGTGTACAGGTACTATTGGAAAATGGAGCTGATCCAAATAGAAAGTGCAAGGAATGTACATTCAATGATTTTCATCTAATTGCACGAGGGGAACATGTTGTAAAAGAATGGGTTCCTCTGTTTATGGCAGCTGAAAATAATCTCCCAGAATGTATTGAGATGTTACTGAAACATGGTGCAGACATTAATTATCATGATAAGAATAACGAGACTGCTCTGAAGAGGGCTATCAAATGTAAAAATCCAAAATGTGTTAAGATTTTGTTGGAGAACCAAGCTAAAGCCATTTCTTCCCAGCTGGTGGCTGTGGCAGCTGAGGTTTGCAAAGATGACAAAACAGAGAAGATCAGCATTCACGATGTTGCTTTAGGTGGTGACCACATGGCATTAGTTTCATGTTTGAACAGTGGTATGAATGTTAATGAACGGGACATTGACGACAATACTGCACTTCACTGCGCTGTTTTGAAAGGTCATAGGGGCTGTGTAAAAATTCTTTTAAATCACAAAGCTAATGTAAATTTTACGAATAGGTATGGAGTGACTGCATTGCATCTGGCAGCCAAAGATGGTCGAAACGAAATACTAAAATTGTTGTTAGGTCGCGGCGCAAAAGTTAATGCCAAAGACAGGGAACATGTCACACCACTGCATGCTGCGGCTCATCAAGGCCGAGACCAGTGCGTGAGGATCCTTTTAGATCATGGGGCAAATGTAAATGCTCCCGATATAGACTTCATGACTCCCTTGCACTTGGCTGCATCCTCTGGCCATAAGCGAGTTATGAAACTTCTTAAAGAGAGAGGAGCTGGCTTATATGCATTAAGTTTACATCCATTCATCCCTTTAGACTTTGCTGCTATAGAGGGTAAGGAATATTTCTCTGTTTTGGTACCAGAGGATGTAGACGAGAGGGGTGCCGGTGGACTGACGGCCATGCATGTTGCTGCTGCTCGCAATGTGTCCTGTGTTAAGATGCTGCTGGGCTTAGGAGCCAGTGTCAACACTAGAACATTTGACGAAGGAGTCACTCCACTCCACATGGCAGCAGCCAAAGGGAATGCTGAAGCTTCGGAAATTTTGTTAACGAATGGTGCCAGTATAAATGTCAAGAGTGACTCAAGTGCAACTCCATTACATTTCAGCACTGCTGAGAACAAACCCCAATGTGTGGAGGTTTTATTACGACATGGGGCTCATGTAAATGCAAAGAATAAATCTAAGAAAACCCCTCTTCATCTAGCTGCCTTTATGGGCTCTGTTGATTGTGCCCTTCTTTTGTTAAAACACGATGCTATTATTGACCCAAGAGACGTTGAGGGCAATACCCCATTATTTGTATGTGTAACTTTGAATCATACCAACCTAATGAGACTTCTATTAGATCACGGAGCTGATGTACTTCAGGAAAACTTGGGCTTTCTCAGTCCATTAGAAGTATCAGCAACAAAGAGTTTTCTGTATTTCCAGATGATGGTGGATAAAATAGATATGGGTTGTAAAAACCGTTCAGGCCATACACCTGTACATTTTGCTGCTGCTCATGATGTACGCTGTCTAAAATTAGTCCTGGAGCGGGGCGGAGATGTGAATGTTATGAATAAGAAAGGCGCCACCCCGTTGCATGCTGCTGCAGAGCAGGGAAGAAGTGACTGCATGAAGCTATTACTAAAATGGAATGCTAAAGTAAATTGTGCGGATCTCCTTGCCCTAACACCACTTCATAGAGCTGCTCATAGAGGGCATTCTGAGTGTGTGAGGCTGCTGTTAGGGAAGGGAGCTAACCCAAATGCCCATGCTATTAAGAAACTGACCCCTCTCCATCTCGCCGCCGAAGCTGGTCGTGAGGAGAGCGTCAGAATGTTGATCGAGAGTGGTGGTAATGTTAATGCTTGTGATGCTACAAATATGAATGTTCTGTTTAGGGCTGCTAAGAATGCACACTTTGCTTGTGTCAAGATGCTACTGGAGCAAGATGCTCGAATGTGGCCGGATTAAATTTAGCAATACTGATGACAAATGGAAGGAAGCTACAGAGTGCTGTTCGGCAAGGACAAAAGCTATTTCATTTTCAAAGTGCTGTATGTCCATTTTAAGGCAGGAAAGACTCTTTAGATAATGTGTATGAATCAAAACTACAAATGTCTAGTTCAGACAATAGTGGATGAGCATTGTTGAGGCTGTTAAGCTTATGCCTTTGCCTACATAGTGCTCTTTAGCTTCAAGCATTACATTAAGAGTTGTCAATGGGATTTCTTCAGGTGTGGCTTGTCGTGGTGTAGTGGGTTAGCACACTAGCCCAAAATGCAGGCAATTCTCATTCATGTTCCTTCTCTTAAAAGAGGCTATGGTTCTTTTCCTTCCATGTTTATCTTGTGGATTCCTTCGTTACTCCTCCTGTTATTACCTTTTTTCCTTTCCCAGCCTTTCTTTCCTGTGTATTTTATTAATTGTTCAGCTCTGATGAGACGGAAGCTGTAAGGTTCTTGCCTGCTCTGCCCAAGGTTGCAGGATTGATCCTGGCGCAGTTGAGAGACTCGTGTCGGTACATTTCCAGGCACATTAAAGATCACCTTCAGTGTAAAAATCCATAACTCCAGTGTATGTATGTATTCTTTATTGTCAGACAGATAGACTCCACTAGTGACAATATAATAATTAACAATAAAAAAAACAAGTATAAACGAAACAAAAACAGCAAACACGAACAAAAAAATAGAAATACACACATCAAAAAAAGTTTTGCATCACCTCGGTTCCCAGATCTCCGGCATATAGACGTTGACTGTGTATATTGTATCCAAGATACAGTCCCTTTGACTGTTCATAGATGTCACTAAAACTGCTCAAAGATGTAAACAACCATGCATGAGCAGGGCCTATTAGACGGAGGGGGTACGACAGCCGATCAGTTCCAGTCATTCCACCAGGACGAAGGTACGCTGCTCATGTTGTCTGTAGTTCTACCATGCCTAGAAGGTCAATACCGCAGTTCGATCGCGTCCGCATTGTTACTTTGTGTCAAGAAGGGCTCTCAACAAGGGAAGTTTCCAGGCGTCTCAGAGTGAACCAAAGCGATGTTGTTCGGACATGGAGGAGGTACAGAGATACAGGAACTGTCGATGACAGGCCTCGCTCAGGCCGCCCAAGGGCTACTACTGTAGTGGATGACCGCTACTTACGGATTGCCGCTCGGAGGAACCCTGACAGCAATGCCACCATGTTGAATAATGCGTTTCGTTCAGCCACAGGACGTCGTGTTTCAACTCAAACTGTGCGCAATAGGCTGCAGGATGCGCAACTTCACTCCCGACGTCCATGGCGAGGTCCAGCTTTGCAACCCCGACACCATGCAGCGCGGTACAGATGGGCCCAACAACATGCTGAATGGACCCCACGGAATTGGCATCACGTTCTCTTCACCGATGAGTGTCGCATATGCCTTCAACCAGACAATTGTCGGAGACGTGTTTGGAGGCACCCTGGTCAGGCTGAACGTCTTAGACACACTGTCCAGCGAGTGCAGCAAGGTGGTGGTTCCCTGATGTTTTGGGGTGGCATTATGTGGGGCCGACGTACGCCACTGGTGGTCATGGAAGGCTCCGAAACGGCTTTACGATACCTGAATGACATCCTCCGACCCATAGTGCAACCATATCGGCAGAATATTGGAGAGGCATTTGTCTTCATGGACGACAATTCTCGACCTCATCGTGCACATCTTGTGAATGCGTTCCTTCAAGATAACGACATCGCTCGACTACAGTGGCCAGCATGTTCGCCAGACATGAACCCTATCGAACATGCCTGGGATATGTTGAAAAGGGCTGTTTATGGACGTCTTGACCCACCAACCACTCTGAGAGATTTACGCCGAATTGTCGTTGAGGAGTGGGACAATTTGGACCAACAGTGTCTTGATGAACTTGTGGATAGTATGCCACGACGAATACAGGCATGCATCAATGCAAGAGGACGTGCTACTGGGTATTAGAGGTAGTGGTGTGTACTGCAATCTGGACCACAAATGCTGAAAGTCTAGCTGTATGATGGTACAACATGCAATGTGTGGGTCTCATGAGCAATAAAACGAGCTGAAATGTTGTTTGTGTTGATCTCTATTCCCTTTGTATTTAAAGGTTCCGGAACTCTTGGAACCGAGGTGATGCAAAACTTTTTTTGATGTGTGTACATGAGTCTATTATAAATCAACAACCACAACCATGCAGACACGCACTCAAACATCCTATCTCAAGCATTCATTCATACAATCCCTTTGTACAAGAAACATTAAAAAAATTATTACAGAAAAATCAAAACTATCTACAGTAAATGGAAAAAGGAAAAAACATAAAATGAAAGATAGGAAGAAAACGTTCAAAAACTGGGGAAAAAAGTAATACAATAGTGACATTCGAGGATCTAGATAAAGCAAACAAAAAATACAATACTTCAGTCGCTCGTACATTCAATCAAAAAATCAATCAACCAACAAATCTCGAGGAATGTTAAACCCATGGCATTATTATTACTGTACTTTCCTGTATTTGTTTGGTTTTCACTCTTTATACACCATCCCCTGTTATGAGTGATGAGAGCTGGTTACTGCTTGACTTGCTGATGGGATGGGAGATAGCATTGTATGGCCTAAGTGCCCACTTTTGAAGATGTTGTAGGTTGGATTGGCGAGATAGTCCTGCCTATTGCAATGGGTACCATGTTGCGACTTTAACAGACCACAAAACCACTGTCAGTTTATATCTATATACAGGGAGTCCTTTTTAAGACTTCGCTTTTTAGGCCGCGACCCGTGGGAACCCTGGTTTTGGTCTGCGCGATTCCCCATGTGAGACCATATGGTGTGTGTCGATAGCAGGCGTTGATGGGTGACACAGCGGTAGACAGAAGCGATTACTCGAAGCTTAGTGTCCTACAGCAGTTCAGTATTAACCCAACTATCGGACTTGAAAGGTGTGTAGTTGTGTGGTAAGGTTTATTATTGTAATGGTCAAGTATACTGCAGCCCAGAGAATATTCCTGATCGAGTGTTATTTGTACAAGAAGAAGTAACCAGTTAAAAGGTGCCTTCGAAAATTCAGGAGACAGTTTCTGGGTTTTACTGTACCATGGAGACAGTTTCTGGGTTTTACTGTACCATCAAAGCGTTACGTACAACTACATGTTCATAAGTGGCATAATAGTGGTTCCGTACATAATAAGAAAAAACAGAGGAGGAGGACAGCTCTCACACAGTAGAGGTTAGACGATATACAGGCAAGACAGTCCACATAAGTAGCTTCGAAGATTAGTTCAGGAAACTGGTATTTCACGTAATTCAGCTCGTAATGCAACAAAATTATTTCATTTACGATCTTACCGGTCTCGTTCAGTCCATAACATACAGCCTGCAGATTTCGTTGCAAGAATAAGATTTTTCAATTTGCTAATCAATGGTGTCCACGGCAATATCGTGGATCCGAACTTTCTTTTTATGAGCGATGAGGCGTGGTTCCATCTGAGCAGATATGTCAATTCACGAAAGAATAGGATCTGGAATACAGTGAACCCACACATTTTACATCCGAGACCTCTGCACGATGAGAAGGTGGGAGTGTTGTTAGTGCCCGACAAATTATTGGTCCGATATTTTTTGAAGAAACTGTTACCTCCGACTGAAGAAGAGAAAATGTACTGTCATTTCCAGCAGGATAGTGTGACAACCCATTCAGCGCGTAGGTCTATGCTTAGGTTACATGAAGTGTTCCGAGATCAAATCAGTAAAGGCTTTTGGCCTCCTCGTTTTCCTGATTTAAGCACATGTGTCTTTTTTCTATGGGAAAATCTTAAAGGTAAAGTTTACCAGAATAATCCTCGAACCACAGAAAATTTGAGGGACGAAATTAGGAACACAGTGCATTCCATCAGTGTTCATGAACTGCAAAGAGTATTTCGAAATCTCATTACAAGATACGAAGCTTGCATTGCGGCTCAAGGAGATCACTTCCAACATTTTCTGTAAATACTGGTGAGTTCAGTTTTATTTACTAGTTTATTTGATTTATTTCTT
Source organism: Meconema thalassinum (assembly GCA_946902985.2). Taxonomy (NCBI): domain Eukaryota; kingdom Metazoa; phylum Arthropoda; class Insecta; order Orthoptera; family Tettigoniidae; genus Meconema; species Meconema thalassinum. Next base: position 937,234,049 of record OX336390.1, read on the forward strand.
TTGAGCGCATATATAGCTAGTGATTTTAGTTTCATTTACTGGTTTATTTGTTGGTTTTTATTATTTGTCCTGAGTACGTATATAGCTGATGAGTTTCAGTTTCATTTAGGTTTTATAGGCATAATCATGCTGCTTAACTAACCCAATAATGTCCGCTCACCTTTGTTGGCCACTGTGCTCACTGTCTCTGCTTGCATGCGCTCCTAATCAACCTCATCAGACAAATCAAAGAATGCAAGCATTAACACACAAATCACAGGTAACATCTATCAAACATGCATTGGTTTTGGAAATGAAACACTTTTTTGTGGCACTGATATACGCTGTGTTGGAACCATTCTTCATTATTTGTTGCCCGTGATGAATAGTGTTACGGCCCCAGGGACCCTACACCCTCAGGACATTACACCCCCAATGGGGAGGTGGCATACGCCACTAAACCTACACACACCTACAAATTATACATCGACAAGGAGTCTACAAATACTCCAATAACCATGCTACAAAGACTACGCTTCCATCCCCACACTCAACACTAATTTCACCCCAGAACTACCCCTAGGCTGAAAATACAGCAAAGCAGTACATTATCTTAACTCAGCAAGCAGGCGGCCACTTACTACAGGTGGTTAGCCAATAACTTGCATCACACACATACATTTACACTTGGAGGTATCTGGGACAGTACACATGAAGAAACACTTGAGTCAGCAAGGCCAAAACGTATAAGAAAGGGCCCCGAATGGACTCTGGGTCTGTTGCAGCCAGAGGCTATACCCTTCTGCGGCCAGGTGTCTCACCAGTCGGTAAGTGTAATCTCAGAAATCCTAACACATCTACAAGTTGTACTCCTTCCACACCACACCCAATTATTTACATTGTAACAAATTGCATTGTGTTCACACTGTCCTAAGTAAAAGGGGACACCAACATTACATTTCTGGTCAAATAAACCATTGGCCAGTATCACTACACACTTGTTGTCACGATCTTTACTACACTCAACTTCACGTCCTGACTTCCTACCTGACCCCTTAATCTGCCAGAGACATTAACAATAGAATTGCTGTGTAGGCAACACAGTTCATTTTCAGTGTCACAGTTGTGTCGTACTTGTGCGCACTCAGCAAATAGCGACTTGCACTCCAGTAGCATTGTGCAGCAAGCCGGGCGATCGCTGCCAGCAGCGCATCCCCTAAATCTGCGAGCCCGTGCAATTAGAGCTCGCCCCCATTTCTCCCACACTCTTCCACAAACATCCACTCGTAGTTTCCACCCCTCCGTGGAAACTCGTCCCTTTTGAACAGCTCACCTAAATTAAACAATTTACACCCTTTGTTCGTCCAACCCCTCAGCCCTGGACAGAACAAATATTGGTGGGGCGCGGGTAACCTCCGTTTAGAAAGGGGTTTACACAACAAACCCTGAGGTTATCGATCGAAGGAACCTAAGACAGCCAAGCGAGTAAAAAGAAAATTTTTTTTAGAGTGACAATTCAGTGAATTTTTTCTAAAAGCAATAAGCAGGGGATTTTTTTAGGAGCATAATATATTTATTAGCACTCTCCCAACCCACACCATAGGGTATGTACATATTGAAACCTTTTGCAAGGCAAGTTGGGGCAAATTTTTCGAGCCCTACAGTAAAATTATTGCAACCTTAGAAGCGGAATTTATTGATGTAAGGTCAGGTAGGAGAATTCCTTCAGGGTACTAGAATTGGGAGAATTATTTTAGGGAACAATAGCAATTTGCACTAGACGGACGACATTCATTACGGATAATTTCCAACCGCCCACCCTATACAGAGCTTATTAGGAATACATTTCATATACCAACACTCACACACTTTACATTCGCCGCTCTACAAATAAAATGGCCCCACTATACCGCCTGACCATGCTGAAGCATATTGCAGGGTACCAGGACCTCATCGCATGGCACAAGACTATCTCGGAGAAAGAGGGCTACCTGACGAGATACCAGGAGCTCCTACACTTTCAATACATGAAGGTCTTAAGGTCACTTGTCCGGCCACAGAGCATGGCCCAGAAGAGCAAAATTAGGGCTAAAGTCCCTACACTTTGAAAACAGCTTAATCGCTCACACTGGCGATTGCACCTACTGCATGATGCCATGTTTCAAACATATCACCAGCTTAGGGAACAACACGTATATATAGGCACACACGGCACAAAGGTAGCTGAGCAGGCAATAGGGCTTAACAAGGAATATGCGCAAATCTGGGAAGCGTATGCCGAATTGCAGGCCAATAACATGGTGTTTTGAGTTGGCAGCAGGAGGGCCCACAAAACACAGGGAGGACATCAACATCGAAAAACTGGCAGAGAAATTTGCACGGATGTCCATCTCTGCACCTCACAACACAAAGGGGGAGGAGGAGGCCGTGGCCCAAAAACGAGAGTCTGCTACTCCAAACTCCAACACACAAATGACACGAACACCTACACGATCTACACCGCCAGTGCAAAGGGTAATTAGCCCAGAAACCAGGCGGACTGCCATCTGCACCCCCAGCACAAACATACAGAAGGGTGCGGGTTCCAACCCCCTCGGGCCATTTATACATGAAGGTACGATACACCCCTCCAGACACTGATAAGGGAGTGCGGCGCAAAAATAGCCCTTCAGGCATGCGCGCACCTCAGCCAACAAGGGGGCAATATGGTACACAAAGGCACAAGCTCACCCTACTGCAAACTCCCAAGGGAAACAGTGGGTGCCAGGGGCATAAGCCTTAATCACGGGGCGGATATGGTCACCCCGGGGAGCAATAGCTAGTCGCTAACAGAGGGTGATTACCCAGCGAGACATAAACACTTACACAATCCACAGAAGGGCCACTATGCCACAACATAGGCAGATACTGGTACCAACCCCCTCAGGGGTACCTCGAAACATGTAATGCATAGATATTAATAATTTAACATTTGTTATTGACAGAGCGGACGTCATATTCTTATATTAAGTTATAAGGTTTTATCAACTTTATTCCAAGTCTCACAATACATAATGCCTTTTCCTTCAGATGGAATCCATGATTGTTTACATTGGCATCTTGGGCTTGCTATATAACAATTCTCAAGATGGACTCCAGTGCCTGGAATGGTAATACCATCATTAATTTGCTGTCTTTTGAGAAGGAGGGACTCCTACACACATTATTGTTTTCGATTTCCATTAATTTGTTTACAATAAGTCTTCAATGTGACAGACAAGGTGTACTTAATTCCTGCATGGGCCTCAACTTCTTAAAATATTTTCACTTTCTCACCTAAATAAAGGACGAGTATATTCCACAATGTTTTACAACTAAAGAATGTAATTCACCAGGTTAAAATACAAATTGCTGACTAAACTTTTCATCCATATTGAAACAAATGCAAAATTTCTAATTGTGATAGGCCCTAATGTTTTGATTATCCTTGTCATTCTATGCAAACTTATTGAGAATGATTCTGCTCACCCATGACATCTAGTCATTAGTAGGGCTCAGAATTTTAGGTGCTAAAAATCGGGGGGGAAAAATTATTTTTTTGTACAAGGTGTCCGGGTTAAAGGTATAATAATATAAAATTTAATAACTTGAGAAATAATGGAGATATTTATTGGCGGTTTGTTTCTACAACTAGGGTAACTCGAAATGTTTTCCGTGTTCGCTTGCGGTGGTACCACTTGCGCATAACTGCATTGTTCACGAGAAGCGCGCCAGTAGCCATGTGGACTCCACAGCAGAAGGTGTTCTGTGTGCTTTCGCTCGCGGAGCTAAAATCCGTTACACCAGTACAACGTAGATTTCGGCATGAGTATGGACTGTTACCAACTGATGATGTTCCCACTTATGTAACAATGGAAGTTCTTGAATCGTGAGTTCCGAGATTGCTGGATTGTTTGGTCGCCTAGAAGCCCCGACATTACGCCACTTGATTTTTTTCCTGTGGGGCTTTGTCAAGAATCACGTGTACCAGACACCAGTTCGAGATCTACCAGATCTGTGTCTTCGCATTCGTGCAGCTATTGCGAATGTTACACCTACAATGCTGCAGAACACTTGGAGAGAAGTGGAATACAGATTAGATGTCTGTAGCTTCACTAATGGTGCGCATATCGAGATGTATTAGGTATGTAAAGAAACATTTTGAGTTACCCTATTCGTAGAAACAAACCCCGTTGAAGTAACACAGAACAAAAATGCAATAAACTGATTTAAAAAATTGTAAATAGTATGTGTTTCTATTTGATAATAAAAGAAAAGCAGGAATTTATGTAATTATAGAAAAAGATGTTTAAAATATGTATTTACATGAAAAAATATTTATTTACATCAAAATCCGAACCCTATAGAGCATCCAGCGTTTAGAAAAGACTGTGGAGCCTTATGGTGACAGTGTTGCTAGCTCTAGATAGAGGTAGCGCTGACGTCATACGTTATGTTCACCCGCTTCGAGTACTGTCCTTTCATAAGTTAGCGAGACAACACAACTCCAGCAGCTACCTGAAGTAGCACACACCCCGGAAGGAGCAGTTTTGCAGGTGTTAACGGAATGGACCAGTATTAAGGATACCGTACGCGAAGAGAACTAATAACGGCATTCATTTCGTTGTGATATGACGCATTACTGATTGACAGATGTCGAGAGCACAACCCTCCCTTCCTTCTCGGATGTACTGTATGCTGACGATGTTAACAATTTTTACGTCAGCAATACTGTTGATCATCACTTTTTTTGTTGTTATTAGTTAGGCTATAATTTAGTTTCTTTCAATGCTATTCTAGTTATGTTTAGATTAATATTTGTAATATTGTAGTGACTTAACCATGCAATTAGGGGCGCGAAGCTGTGAGCTTGCATTCAGGAGATAGTGGGTTCGAACCCAACTGTCGGCAGCCCTGATTCGATCGAACAGAAAATAAAATACACACAACAGAAACGCCAATGACGGATAGTGCTTCAGAACTTGTGTTGCCGGCGGAACTGAGCACGTGCTCCACTCCGGGCGAGCTTGCAGCAGTGGACGAGGCTCTTCTTTCCAGCGTGCTAACCTCAAAAATGTTTAAATCACTAAGACGTAATATAAACGATACTTGTATGCAATAACAAAGGTATTCAATTGGCAGATAATTATAGGAAGCTATTATGACAAAAAATATATATATTCAAGTTCCTTCATGATAAAAGGTGAGGTAACAAAACCAGTGTAGGGGGGGGTTTCCGTTAAAAGTAAAAGCCCATAAGTCTTTTCTAAACGCTGGATGATCTATAGTCATTGGTATAAAATAGACTCCCTGAATAAGGTCTTGCACCATTAGGTGTGTTTGGAACGTAATTAGTATATATCCCAAACATAAGAAATCTATTTGCAGGATGGAGATCCTCCTTTGCCTCAGGGCTTCAAAACTTGGTTGTATTTTCAAGGTACATTAATTGTAACATTTAAAAATATATACAGTATATTCAAGGGAACTTACTGGGCTTGCATTTTGTGACATATGGCAAAGAAAACTTAAAATCAGGTAACTGTATGAATTGCTGTAACATCCTAGAACATGATGATGATGAATTGCTGTAACATCCTAGAACATCTAGTCATTAGTGTGAAATAGACTCCCTGAATAAGGGTTTGCACCACTAGGTGTGTTTGAAACATAAATTGTGAGTTGTAATATCATCTTTAGGTGTAGCAAATGGACAATAATGGCTCTGCTGTGCCCCGCCCCTATTTCTTGCATGATAAGCATTGCATGTCGTACAATCGGTTGGTGGTACATGTTTGTGGAAGCATTACCGAGGAATGTCAATCCATTTCTTGGTTTAATGTTGCACAAATGATGACGTATGGCTTCTAATATTTCTATATCGACTGCCAGTCAGGCATACCATAAAGCCAAAATATTCATTGAGTGTATAAATACCGTATATACCCGAATGTAAGACGACCCCGAATATAAGACGAGGCCTAGTTATCAACTGCCTCTTACAGATTTCTTCAAAAAAATATTTGCTAACTCATAACTTGCACAATATATGCCCTTAAGGTCGTGCTTTCATTTTTATAACGTCTCGTGTTATCGGAAATCCCTCTGCCCGCTTTTCCAAGACATACTCTATAATTTCTTTGCTCAAGAATGGGAGACGTTATTAAATTAAGATACGTTGATCACTCAATTACTGCTCGTAAAACTGACTGGTTGTTCTTGTAAAGATTGTTTTAAAACATATTTCCGTATGCTTTCGAACATATAATTTATCCGCTTAAAATGACGTGTATGCGTAAATCCTAACCTCAAAATGTACGCTGTTCGTATATGCATGGTAATTAAACATAACAAACCATATTTTGATCTTCATTAACGCATTGATTCGTTGCGAGTTACAAGATGCCAACACCACATACTACTTTGCAAATAATAACAATTTTTAAAAACCTTGATTTTTTTATTTTTTATTTTTTTATACCCTGAATATAAGACGACCCCAAATTTTTATAACACAAAAAGTGGGAAAAAACCTCGTTTTACATTCGGGTATATACGGTAATTCATGTAATTTATTTCAGGCACTAGGAAATTACCTAATTGCAATTTCCTGCCCACTCATGTTGACCAACTGAAGATCTTCTATACTTTGATTTACCAATAATGAACGGTGACGGCTGTCAAAGCTAGCATGTGGGGAAATGCTGCGTTGCCACTGAGGCAGATCATGACTCATAACATTCCAAGAGGCTCGCAGGATGACACAAATCCTGGGGAAGTTAGCCCCCCTGCCTGTCGGTCTAATGACCGTGACTAGTGAAGGCACAGTGGAACACTGAGTCAAACCAAGTGCTCACTGCTGTGTCTGCATACATTGCAACACTGCTCGATGTTGCCATGCAGACCATTACCCCTCTCGCCTCCACTCCTCACCTCACCCTTCAAGCGGATGACAGCTTTCATTATTCTTCTTTTGTAAATCAGAGTATAATAATAGACCATTGATCACAAATTGCCGACAAGGACTGGGTTCCAAGCAATTGCCATGGCAGCGATAGGCCTATCTGAAGACATGAATGTGGAAGATAGACTATGATTAACAATTTCAGGCTGGAACCTATTACGTTCTGCATGGTGAAACCCACATAATAATCTGATCCTCCTATAGATCTACTTTTGTGTTGATGAAACCATCGTATCAATGCAGACTACTGTGAATCGAGAAATTCAGAGCTGCATTTTGTAAAATGGCTAATGTGTTTAAGAGCCATTACTTCTCAATGGAAACAAAATTATGATTTCTACGTTGCTATATATATTCCATTTTTTTCTATGGAGCTGAGACTTGGACTTTGACCGAGACAGTGGGCAAGCGACTTGAGGCATTTGAGATGTGGCTGTACAGGAGAATGCTCAGAGTGCCATCTACAGATAAAATTACAAACAATGACATTCTACACAAAATGAAGAAAGAAAAGGAAGTCCTGAAAACTGTAAAATGCAGAAAGTACAATATTTAGGTCATGTAATGAGGAATGGATACAGGTATAAACTGCTGCAGAACATTCTTCAAGGAAAGATTACCGTTAAAAGGGGACGGGGAAGAAGAAGATCTTGGCTTGGAAACTTAAGAACATGGACTTCACGCACGAGTGAAGAACTATTTACAACATCCAAAACTGACATACCTTTGATGGTCACCAACATCCGGAATGGATAGGCACAAGAAGAAGAAGTGAATCATTTGTACTAAGACAATTTTTAAGAGGTGCAGATCTCATCACACAAATCTGGCTTGTGTAGGTCTGGGAACACCAAGAATGAATCATTGTTTGGTAGCACAATGTGTTCTTCTGTAATATGATGCGCTTGTGTCTCACATCATATGATAGTAGAAGACATGGATGAAAAAGACCTTTACCATGCCATACCTCACATACACATCTGTGACCTTCAAGCTGGAATAATCCATGGATGGAATGTCCCTTGTTCACGTAATGGTAGTGTGCAGAAAATACCAAGATGACATCCTCGTTCAGATTGTTCAACCTGCTCATAAGAATATTAGTCTGAGTTTGTCCTGTTAAATGATAATGCTCAAATTGGGCTACCTGCGTGGCATAGTGGTAAGGTTCTCATGTGCTATGCAAGGGTTGTGAGATTGAACCCTGGCGCAGTCACACCCTCAAATGTATTATACTCAAGAACTAAAATTATGCCACTGCAAAAACAAATAGCTCTGTCAGCAACAGTATTTGTATACAAATTAGAAAACAAATTGATACACACACACACATCCATTTTACCCATGCAAATGACATTCATCATTATGCAACAAGAGGAGTAAATCGAATATTCACCAGCCATTCCCAATCCATTAAATTTGGAACTAAAGGAATTATGTCCTCTATAGTAAAGGAATACAACTCGCTACCATTAGGCATAAGGGAAAGTTTCTCTATAAAAACATTTAAGAGGAAAACAAAAGACTTCCTATTAAGGAATGAATAGCCCATATCCAATAGCCTTAAGCAATGCAATGTATCATACCGAATCATCTCTGTAAAGTTAGTCACTAGCAATCTAATATAAGTTAGGCTACTATTAAACTAAACAATATAAACGAGCTCAGGCTCATTGGGACCTATGTAAATAAATAAATAAATAAAATTGGCATTTGAGAGTGATGAAATGTGAGAGACCTATGGCAGTAGATCCCCTTCAGGACAGAATTCCGGCATCTCTAAGGCAGGGGTGTAAAACCGTTAACTGAATCATTCAGGGTGACGGAAGCCTTGGAGCCCTGACCAATAACATGCCCAAGAGAATGCAATGACTCGGTAGTGATTCTACGCAGCACCAAGACTTGTCACATTCTTTGACATTGTGTCTATTACAGTGTTTGATTAACAACTATAAACTACCACATAAGAGGTGTGCTTTTCATTTGTGTTGCATGCATTCCTGCTCTATTCCCCAATCTATTCTGCCACATGTAGGGATAGATAGCTTTATTTTGTCCAAACCAAAAAGAAATATATATATGTATTATTATTCTCTGTGTGAATAAATGGCATCTCTAAAAGCCAGAGTAGTTATATGGGATGTAAAATCAATAACATTATTATTGTGTGGATAAATATGTTAAGTATGTAGAATATTATAGAATTAAAATCCTGCAATAAGGAACAGTAAGAAGTATAACACAAATCTCCATTGCTTGTTTATATTAATGTTAATGGGCACTGTAAGACGACTTTAATACTGTATTGTAATACTTTCATCCTGGCTCAGTGCCTTCTCTTCCGAAGGTTGAGGGATTGAATCCCAGCACATAGTCTCATGATGTATGTTGAATGTTTTAATTTAATGAAGATGAACTCTTCAGTGTTTTATATAGAATTATTAAGAACACCAACAACATTCCTCTAATTTGTACTTGTTGTGACACTCAACCTTCCAGCATATTCTGACATGAAGCAATACGAGTTCATGCTCATGCTCAACAATTTTGGAGTATATACTCAGAAAGAAATGAATAAAAAGTTGAAGTTTAAACTCACTGAGAAGTACGTCTATCCCCTGATAATTCCCAATTCTATGGTATCTTGAAGCAGCTGCAATGAATTTGTGTGTGGTAGATGGTTTTTTATGCTAAGTTATTGAAAAGTGCTACAAGAAGAACAGACAGGCCCTATGTGTATGATTTGTAGATCAAGAGAAGGCGCAAGATGAGTACCAAGGGACTAGATCAGGGCCATCCAAACAGCGCTCCGGCCGCGCTCCAGGCGAGTGCTCGGAGCGCCTGGGTGGAAGGTACTGTAGTTTCGGTAGTGGTGGGAGGAGCTTGGCTGGTTGAGCACGCTGTCTGCCCGCCACACCGAATTGAGCAATGTTTGGCTCAACGTACATTTGTGAGAGTTTCTTTTCGGTTCTTAAGCTTAACAAAAGTGAACATCGTGCAACGATGAGCGATAAAAACTTGAGCAATTGTTTACGAATAGCTGTGTCCAGAAATATTGTATCCAATTTGGAGAAGATTGTTTCCTCCAAAACTAAAAACTCTTAAAAACGACGGAGCAAAAGTCTCTCAAGGTCTGTACTATCTGTTCAAATTGGTAAAGTGGAACGCAAGAAAGCTGATGGATTGGAATCCGGGCTAGCCATAGGAAACAACAACATTCTTTACTTAACACTTGCGTTCATTTCCTGCACATTCCATACATGGAGTGCCATTCGATTTGTATATGCGGTATATTTTTTAATGGAAAAACAGCCCTATCAATTTGATGTCAACAATCCCACAAAAGCCGTCGACCGCATGTACGTAGGCTACGTATCTAGTCAGCGCGGTCCAAACATCGTCTGTCTCGGGTTTCTTCGCTGCCACAGTCTAGTGGTGGTAAGGGGAAGGAGCGCTAGCCTGACTGCCCGGTGCTCCCCGAGCGCGGCCGCGCTCTCAGAGTGCAATGGCTGGATGACCCTGGACTAGATGCTAAACATCCTCAGGGATTGTGGTATTAAGGGAAGGCTGCTACAGGCAGTCAAAGGCATTTATGTTGAAAATCAGTTTGTAGTTATGCTGTAGTTGATGGTAGGATGAGTTCATTGAGTTACACAATGTTCACAGTTACTGGTTATTTTATACAGAGTGTTGAAAAATAGGGGTCTGATATTTCAACAGGGGTCGGGATTGGTCAAAACGAGAAGAAATATTCCTATAAACGTATGTCCGGAAACAAATACCTGTTGTGATATGCACCATTGTACCCACGTAGAGGCGGCGTTGTGTTCGGTAGTGCAGGCAGTGCAGTGCGGTACCCTCACCAGACTAGTGGTCCCACGCTGTGTGGATGACTTAAACAGTGCGATGGAGTATTCCTTGAGGGAAAGGGCAGACATAGTCTTTTGCTATGGATTAGCCAACGGTAGTGGACGACAAGGCTCGTATCATGTATGCACAATGACATCCACACCACAACATTCCATTGGAAAAGCTTTTGGCTTGGCTATTCCAGCGACTTGCAGAAACGGGTACATATGCTGCCAGGACAACAAATTGTGGAAGACCACGTACCGTTCACATACTGGAAATGGAGGAACATGTGAAACGTGATCCTCAAACAAATGTATGAAGAATTGCAGCTGCTGAAGGTATCAACCATGCTCTTGCGTAGTTTGTTCTACATGAGCAGTTACTGTATCCATACCATGTCCAACGTATGCAAGCTCTTAGGCCTCCTGACCACCCTGCCAGAGCACAATTCTGTCAATGGCTTCTACACCAGAGGGCGGAAGATCCACAATTTACAGCCTGCATTTTATACAGATGAGGCAGGGTTTACCAGAAATGGCATCGTAAATTACTACAACACGCACGTGTGGGTGGATGCAAATCCTTGAGCTGACATGGAGTCGAGGCATCAGGATCATTTTAGTCCGATCTGTGGGCAGGAACTGAGGGTGACAAACTAATAGGGCCATACATTTTACCGAACAGGTGCTGTGTATCATTAATTCCTGCGTGATGAATTACCCGGATTGTTGGAGGACGTTGGGCTATAAAATCTATGTCTATAGCCTCAGTGTAATGGATCTGATGATGATCGCTTGACGATCAAAACTGGTCATCCAAGTGTGTTTATTAATCTCATGTAAATTTTTTTTAGGATTAGGGAATAACCCATTTCATTTGGGTACAATCGTGTTTACCAACTGAAAAGCATCAAACTTTTGTTTATTAAGGCAATACTGAACAATGGCTTCCAACCCCATAATTATTCGTATGTTCAAAGCGAATATTTATATTCAAAATTATGCAAATATGCACAGCCCTAACTTATTGTATCAATAGGGGATTATGGAAATGACTTGTTCACTCACAGAGGATTGCCGACTAGACCCGACAAGGTTATAATAGTCTGTAATGAAAATAAATGAATGATTTCAAATATGTTCAATATTTTTCAAAATATCCATTCTGTAGTTCAAATGCGAACCTTCAGTAAGAAATGGTTGAAGACCCTTGGTTTAAGTAACCCCTCTAGGGCAATTTCTGGCACTTCACATTGTTCCTGTATTGATTATTTTATTTACTTATCATATTCCTAATTTAATAACTTCTGGTGAGTTATGATAGGCTTACTGGAGGAAATAAGCACGATAAAGCCAAGTCTGTAATTTTTTCTAATTTAGTTTTTCACAGTGAAAGACCAATCGGTATTGCTGACTGGTTATTACAGGGCATTTGGCACTGGCTAGTCAGCCTCAAGCATTCCTTTAGGGCGACAAGTGTAAAGTTGGGTGAGTAAATATGCAGATTTCTGAAAAGTGTGCCAAAAATAATGTGCTCTTTTCCCTAGTCTTGCGTAATTGTCGACTGAATACAAAAACCGAGCTAAGTGCCAAAACAATCGAATTCCATTTTATTGCAAAAACGTGGGCTATGTGCCTATGTCAGTGCTTTAAAATCCAGGCTATGCAATATTCAGTCTGCAAGTAGTTCAAACTTTAGCCACAAGAATTCGCCTGGGTCTAAGTGCCACCTGCTGTATATCAAAATTTATGTGCCAAGCACCATGTGACTGGTTTTGTAGTTACTTGAACGTCTTGGAGGTTATATTGTGTGCTGCCTTTTGGCGCGATTTCAGTGTTTCAACTGTGTTGTAGTGTTTTAATAATGTATGTACCTAAAAAGCGCCGTAAAAGGTGGGAGGAAGTGTTCCCCAATAGATAAAGAGTTGAGAAATGTGAGGTTCCCTTGGATGTTGTCTGACTTATCTGCACTGCTTGCACAAGAAAACCATATCCAGCGACTATGATGGATAAAGAAGATTTTTATGACTTCAGCGCAGCTGCTAAAAGTTGCCTTAATACGACAACTTTAGAAATTTCTAAAATTGTTTGGGTCAAAGTCACCAAGAAAAAGCCAGGAACCGTATACACAAAAAGAAACTTTCAGTGATTTTGAACTTGGGCAAAAACAAAAGTGTTTAAGAAAAGGGGTAACGAATGAAACTATACAAAGCTTTGAACTGCCACAGTTGGAAATGACATCAAGATTGAAGCCTGAAAAGAAGGAAGATCAGAAGAATATGATTTGACCTAAAGGAAGAAAACACTGTTTACTTATTAAAACTTTTAATATTTGTATAAAAGTTATTACTGTATAGCCTAAAGAAAAGTACTGCTCGGTTCCAAGCTTTGTAAACTTGCGGGGTGAGGTGACGCTGAAGGCAGGAAGAGAAGGGCTCGCCGTGTTATCTGGAATTCCTCTCTATTCCAATACTGCTAACATAGGGCCATTGCCTAAACCACTGTGGTGTTGCAAATGAGTGAGTGAGTTACCGACCAATGTATTTGGTTCTCTTACTAGGCAAGGGCCGGGAACCCCCCACATCAATCCTCTCAGGTTCGCGGAGCTTGGACTCGTGCAGTAGGCCTACTATACACTACATTATTTTCTAATTAATTATTAATTCTTTCATCAACAAAGATTTCAAGAACACTAATTTTTACTTAGGGCCTAATATTATTACGACTTGAGTACCGGTACTTGCTTTTTTTGTTTTATGAATAAAATTCATTTAAAAGAAGATTATCTCCTTTCTTTGCTGAAATGTTATCCATAACCTTTTGTTTGCCAACTCTGCTCTTGTAAATTTGGTTTTTATTATTGTGGTACTTTAGGGCGGCCGGCCCCGTGGTGTTGGGGTAGTGCACCTGCCTCTCACCCGGAGGCCCCGGGTTCGATCCCTGGCTCCGTCAGGGATTTTAAAACTGACGTGAGGGCTGGAACAGGGTGCACTCAGCCTCGTGAGGACAATTGAGTAGCTGTCTGACGGTGAGGCAGTGCCCCGGTCACGAAAACCAAGATTAACGGCCGAGGGGACCCGACGCGCTGACCACGCGTCACCCCAATATCTGCAGGCCAATTGGCTGGGCAGCGGTAGCTTGGTAGGCCTAGGCCCTCAAGGGCTGTAATGCCACAGGGTTAGTTAGTTAGGTACTTTAGGACACTTAGCCCAGTTTTAAGGGAACAGGAGTTGGCACATACCTCATTTCATAAGATGTTCAGACAAAAGAGGTTATTTCAAGAATAATATTCCTTAGTTTTATTGTTTATCTCAGAACTTAGATTTTGGCACTTGGCTCGGTTTTGTGTTCGGTCGACAATTGTTCTTGTATTATTATATTTATTAAAATTATTTTGTGATAAATTAATATTGTGAGGTAAATTGTACTTTCTTCGAATTCATAATAAATACTGGTATATGGTAACCAAGAAAATCCACAGAGTGCAGTGTCTGTCCATACCTTTTATATATGATACTACAAACTAATAGAGTACGGACGGTATGTGGTGAGGCTTCTAGGTCAAACTGACCACTCTGGGCAGACAGATTTCCAGCCACAGTTCAGTGGTAGGGGAACAGCGACAGCAGTCGCTCATCACCCGCCATGTTGTCGACATTGTGCGTTAATCCTTAAAATCAGTGCATGCAATCGTCTTGAGCTGAGCGCAGTGAAGGGAGGGGTTTCTCCTGCAGCACTCTGGCTCCCGCCACTCATACTGTACCGCGACCTTGAAGCCTGGCCACATACCGTCAGCACTCTACTACTGTATAATTAAATGATTGTAAGTCAACCCCTCCCCCCCAGGCCCTCACACCTAGTTGGCAACTACGGGACCTCAGCCAAGTCTGGCATTGCTTCCACTTTCTTGTGCCACACTCCTTGGTATCATCTTTCCTGTCTACCTACCTTGGTCAACTCTTGTTCTCTTCCAACTCCATTAATCTACTATATAAAGCTCAAATACCTACTGGCTGCTGTGGCCGAGAGCGCTACCTCGTGTCTCGCTGGGTTCGATTCCCACTTCGGCCGTCCTGAAAATGGTTTTCGTGGTTTCCCATTTTCACTACCAGGCAAATGTCGGGACGGTTCCTTTCAATAGGTCCACGGCCGATTTCCTTTCATAATCCCTTCCCTGACCCGTCCTGAAAAGCATGTGAGATTTTCGAAGTGAAATGCCATGTCCTGTGGTTCGGATTCCACGTAGAAAGGAGGTCCCGTGGCTCATAATCACCAGATTCACGGTCACGTAAAACTACAATCTTCCTTTTCCGTCCTGAAAAGAAAAATACATGGCCATTGGATGCATTAATAAAATTATTAAAGCTCAAATACCACTCACTCACTGATTCATTCATCACGAAATCTCAGAAACCACCAAACGGATTGGAATGAAATTTGGTATGCCGCTTCCTCAAGGGCCGCAAACGCGCACTAGGAAAGGATTTTTGGATATTCAGGTTCTAAAGGGGTGTTAAGGGGGTGGACCTGCATTTCATTGAATAGCAATATCCCCCGATTGGTTTCATTGGGGGATGTGATACTCGGCATATAAACTCATTAAAAATAACAAGACACGTGTCCGAGGGTTTTTCGATGTGGTGTACATTATGAGGTGAAAGGGGTGATAAGTGGGGGTTGAAGGATTCCTAACGGAGCGTGTATCTTTTAAACGACATAGGCGAGGAGTTTGAAACTAAGCGGAAAAAATCAGCATAAAAAATAAGTAAATAAGTTTTTGGCCGTTTTTTTTCATAAATATAATTTAAGGGGCCCATGGGGAGGGGAAAAAACAGGAAAGAAAGTGTCTTAACTGATTGACTGACTGACTCACTTATCAAACTCAGGAGGAAAAAACTGCTTAAAAATAAGTAAATAGCTCGACAGTTTTTTTTATTTTTTTTTATTTTCATAAATTAAATTTAAGGGGTTCATGGGGAGTGGTGAAATTCTGAAAAAAGGAAATTGAAAGAAATATTGAATAGCAATATCTCCCGATTGGTTTCATTGGGGGATGTGATACTCGACATATAAACTCATCATTAAAATAAGAAGACACGTGTCTGAGGGTTTCTCGATGTGGTGTATATTAAGAGGTGCAAGGGGTGAAAAGTGGGGGTTGAAGGATTCCTAACGGAGCGTGTATCTCTTAAACGACATATGCGAGGAGTTTGAAACTCAGCAAAAAAAATAAGTAAATA
Organism: Meconema thalassinum; assembly: GCA_946902985.2. Taxonomy (NCBI): domain Eukaryota; kingdom Metazoa; phylum Arthropoda; class Insecta; order Orthoptera; family Tettigoniidae; genus Meconema; species Meconema thalassinum. The sequence goes on from OX336390.1 coordinate 937,250,101, forward strand.
GGTGTTTGACCGTTTTTTCATAAATCCAATTAAAGGGGCCCATGGGGAGGGGTGAAATTCTGGGGGGGAAACCGGTAATATGTAAAATTATACATGGCCTATGTTGTAGACAATGAAACATTACATCTTTTTTGTCTCTTGCTATTTCATCATACGACGAATACTTAGGAAGTTATAAATGATTTTGTAATTTTTGGCCTGAATTTTCTAAGTCCCAGGAATTACATAAAAATTGATTTGAATGAAATTTCAAAAAATAGCTCTTTTAATACTTTTATTATATTTTTCACGTCTTTTAGGGTCCGAAACCAACATGATATATTGATGGTTTTTTTTTCCGTCCCATGCATTTTTGGTTTCAGGTGATTGTTAAGGGGGTAGACCTGCATTTCATTGAATAGCGATATCTCCCGATTGGTTTCATTGGGGGATGTGATACTCAGCATATGACACTTGCCTGAGGGTTTTTCGATGTGGTGTATATTATGAGGTGAAAGGGGTGAAACGTGGGGGTTGAAGGATTCCTAACGGGGCGTGTATCTCTTAAACGACATAGGCGAGGAGTTTGAAACTCGGAGAAATCAATCAGCTTAAAAATAAATAAATAATTAAAATAAATAGGTGTCGACCGTTTTTTCATAAATCCAATATAAGGGGCCTATGGGGAGGGGTGAAATTCTGGAAGAAAAACGTCCACTAAGGAAGGATTTTTGGATGTTCACTCTCATCGACCAACCAAAACTATTAAAGTTAGAAGAATGATATTTTGGGGATTTGTTTGTTGTGTGTCGAAAACGTCCACTAAGGAGGGATTTTTGGATATTCAGGTTCTAAAGGGGTGTTAACGGGGTTAGACCTGCAATTCATTGAATAACAATATGACATGACTATGACGCTAGTGAAGCCGCGGGTACCTGCTAGTATTAGAATATAGCTTTAAAGTCCCTTTATAGTGTTACCTTATTGACAATCGATATTGTGACTTTTCAGTCGGTCAACACAACGTAATCCCAATTACTGGGAATTGTGAAAAACAACCTGAAAAAAATTGCATTTGATTAAAAAAAGTATTTGTCACGAATTACCAGGCGAGGGGGAAACTATAGGATGACATTTCTAGCTCGTCAAGCAAGCTACATCAGAACCCAAAGTTCAAATCTACAAGACAAAATAGTTCTGCAAGACACCACCAAATGTCAACCATGAAACGGAAATACGGTCCTCAACCCTCATAGGATTAACAAAGTCTTTAAAAGTACGGCTAATACAGCTGTTAGAAACTGAAGTGTTAGGCCCCCATAAAAAGAAAATGTAGATAGATAGATTTTTATTAATTCCATTTGATCAAATACATGCATTCAATACATTTTTGATATAGGACACGTCAGAATTTACATGCATAAAATAAAAGAACTAACAGGTATATATTACTAAGATTATAACTATTTATAACTTATTATAATAGCAAATCTTAATAGATACAATCTTATTGCACAACTATTTACACCTCACTCTATTATCATAATATGAAAACTTAATTCTATAAATACAACAACATACAGCTAGGTATTAAAATTAAATTAAAAAAGTAAAATATAGTTATAGATACCATCACTCCTATACGCTAAAATATTCAACTACTGAGTAAAAACAATGGCACTGCAGATAAGCTTTCAACATTCTATCAAAGGTTTTTATTTTTGGGGCCAGTTTTATATACTGGGGTAGTTGATTGTATAATTTAACTCCAGTGTGAAAAGTTCCTTTTTGATATATGCTTGTGTGTGTGTGTGAAATATGAATTTTTTGATTTTGTCTTGTGTTATGCCTATGAACATCATTGTTTGTTTTAAGAAAAACATCTTTATTCATTAAATTCTTTTTAAAAAACATAATACTTTCAAAGATATATATGCAGGGCAGTGGGAGAATGTTTAAATCTTTAAACAGAGGTCTACATGATTCTCTAGAGTTTACACTTGCCATAATTCTAATCGCCCTCTTTTGTATCCTAAATGTGCTTAGTACATCTGGCGACATACCCCAAAACTACCTCACTAACAGAAAACAATATGTTGCAATCGATAATGTAAAAGGGTCTCAAATGAGAATTGACACAGGAGTACCTCAAGGTTCTGTCTTAGGACCAATTCTTTTCTTGGCCTATATTAATGATATAGTATTATTAGAATTGAAAGGCAAGCTTAAACTATTTGCAGATGATATTTTTATACTCTATCTGGGAACATCTGAACAGGAAATTATGCTAAATATTAATTATGATCTCAATAAGCTGGTGGATTGGTTGAGAGCACACAAAATGGTTATCAATATCACTAAAACAAAATATTTATTCTTCCATAAACCATCATACAAGATTGAGACGACAAACATAGCCATCAAAGAAATAGAAAGGGTTAAATCGGCAACATACTTACGTATCACACTAGATAGTACACTAACCTGGGAAAATCATGTAGAAAATGTAAAACATAAAATCAGCCCTTTAATTGGTATTATTTTCAGATTAAGATATAGCCAACAATTGAAAAATTATACTTTGCTCTGATACATTCACATCTAATGTACATGAATTTCATATGGGGATATTGTAAGAAGGAGCTGATAAAAGAACTTGAGATACTCCAGAAACGTGCTATAAAATCTATCTTTGGACTTCCTTGGCTCACACCCTCAAATGAATTATACTCAAGAACTAAAATTATGCCACTGCAAAAACAAATAGCTATGTCAGCAACAGTATTTGTATACAAATTAGAAAACAAATTGATACACACACACATCCATTTTACCCATGCAAATGACATTCATCATTATGCAACAAGAGGAGTAAATCAAATATTCACCAGCCATTTCCAATCCATTAAATTTGGAACTAAAGGAATTATGTCCTCTATAATAAAAGAATACAACTCGCTACCATTAGGCATAAGGGAAAGTTTCTCTATAAAAACGTTTAAGAGGAAAACAAAAGACTTCCTATTAAGGAATGAATAGCCCATGTACAATAGCCTTAAGCAATGCAATGTATCATACCGAATTATCTCTGTAAAGTTAGTCACTAGCAATCTAATATAAGTTACTATTAAATTAAACAATAATGTTACAAAAATTATATATATGCCATGCTGTAACTATGTTACTTGATTGTCCCTAACACGAGCTCAGGCTCATTGGGACCTATGTAAATAAATAAATAAATGATCCCATATCTTAAGTATGAATGGAAATAAGCAAAATAAGTATTTCTTAATGTGTGCATACTAGTGCAGGTTTTCAAAATACGTAACGCAAAGCACATCGAGTTCAGTTTAGTATTCAGATATTGTATATGTTTATTCCATTTCAAGTCTTGTTGTATCCGTAGTCCTAAAAACTTTGTTTCTGATTTATTTTCTATTTGATGACCATTTAATGTTATATTGGGCATCGCAGGATTCCTATTCTGTATAGTGTGGAAATTTAGACATACTGTCTTTTTATAGTTTATTATGAGGCGATTATCTTGTGACCATTTGGTTAACTCTCCTGTAACGGAGTCAGCAGACTGCTGTATGACCTGTTTAGTTTCACCTTTTATTACGAGTGTTGTATCGTCCGCAAACAAAATTTCCTTATGTGAATAAACGTTCTGTGTTATATCATTGATATATAGAAGAAAGAGTAGTGGGCCCAAAACCGATCCCTGGGGTACTCCAAATTCAATAATTCCCTCATTGGACAATGTTTCATTAAGTAATTTGGTTCCATCATCCTTGTGTCTCAAGCTTACTATTTGTTTACGCCTTGTTAAGTAAGACTCGATCCATATATTAGCTAGACCTCTAACACCATATTGATTTAGTTTGGTAAGGAGGATTTTATGGTCAACAACATCAAATGCTTTCGATAAATCCAAGAATAGGCCAGTTACATGTTCCTTATTGTCAATTAATTTCAGTATACTATTACTACATTCGTAAATTGCTGTCTGTGTAGATTTTTCCGTTCTAAATCCATGTTGTGAGTTTGATAATATTTTATTTTGGAATTACTTTTGATAACTTCAAAATATCCGGGTAAGTTCCTGAGAGAATTGAACTGTTTATTAAGTGCGTAAGTGGATTTATTATATTTTCTGCACATTTCTTTAAAATTGCATCAGGGATCTACAAGGCTGCTAGGCTGAAAAATCCAAATCCACTCATAAACTGTCATCCTCCCTCCTCCGAACTAATCCACGAAGGCTTGGCTAATAGGCTACTGCTGAGAAATACCCAAAGCAACAAGCCCCCAGAATAGAATATTACCAGTAACGTTCAAATGAGTAATTGTCTACAAGTGTGTTGCAAAGTTGATTACTAACTAATGTTAATTTTATCCAAATATGTTCTGGTATTTCAATTCAAATACAGTGGGACGTGGCTAATTCAAACTTCTATAATTCGAAATCTTCTTTAATTCGAATTTTTCCCTCGGTCGCTAGCATTTTATATACAATCAATGCTAAAATTCGTAGTTAATTCGAATTATAATTTGGATAATTCTAAGTTTTTAGTGTAAAAAGCCGATCAGAAGGCAAACAGTTGGGTCAGTTCCCGGAAAATCTGTTCCGAGTGCAGCCCAAGCAACAAACCACATAACAGAACTTAGGCCATTCTTTTTAAGTAGAAATGACGTAAGTGATTCTGTTTTCCGTTCCTTAAATTTGTTAGATTCTTTTGTGATGGCTGAGAGACTTCACTGTAGAAAACAGCTAAAATCTCAAACATTTTTGAAAAAGAGTAGATTTCTCTAAGACTGAACTAGATTTCTGGATTACTACTGTCATTAAATAGCTGAATGGTACATTTTGGTTTTATTTTTCATTTGAAACTTTTGAGGTTATTCACGATACAGTCTCTATACTCTTTATACTGTACAGTACCGTTGTCTGTTAATCTGCTTTATTGAATGTAAATTATAATGTAAACGTAATACAATATATTTTCTCTACCCTTTTCAAAGAACTTTCTTAATTCGAATATTTTTACTGGTCCCTTGAGGTTCGAATTATCCAAGTTCCACTGTAGTTGTTACTATCAAACATGTGACAAGCCCCAATGTGATCAACAAATAAGCAGTAAAACCTACAAATAGTCAGCGTTTGTCCACTTACTGTGCTAAATGAATTGAAATGAAAACTTACCATAAAGTCTATTATTCTCAAGCTGTTAGTACCACTTCCACTGTGGTAATAAAGTAATGTGAACTTATCTGGAAGTATGCTGCTTCCAAATTGCAACTGATTGAATGCAACAGAGTTCCAAAAGTAGATTAAATTTCCAAAAACACCTCAAATTACAGAATAGCATAGAATTTATGGTTGATATTGTTGAATTTATTATTGTCTTGTAGATTTTAACTTTGGGATCTAAAGATGCTTTCTTGAAGAGCGAAACATGTTATCCTATAGTTTTCCCCTCTTCTGGTAATCGGTGGCGTAGTTGGTAGCATGCTGAGCTTCTATGCCCAAGATTGCGGCTTGAAATCCGGCCGAAGTCGTCGAATTTTTTAAGAGCGTTAAAAATCCCTCAGTATGCCTACCTTCGGAGGGGAAGTAAAGTCGGCGGTCCCATGTCAGATTTATGGCATGTTAAAGAACCTTCCACTAATTACACCTGTGTGAAGCTAAATTGTACAGGTTAAGAATGTAAACAACGCTCTTAGGTTGCTACGTTCGTTGCCAAGTGCCGACTGTGGTGGCATCTGGTAGCTAAGTTCTGAACTAGTAGTCGTTGACGGCGTTTGGCGGCAAAAGTAGGAACTATTTGAAAAGTTCAAAACTATGCAGTCCTTACTTGAATTTAAAAGTCCTCTCGGCACGCCGGAAGGCGGAGGTAGATTTCATCGGGCAAACTTGGGGTAGGCGAAAAAAGGCACAATATGCACGTTTTCGCAGAAGGATCAGACCTCATTTATTGCGAGAAAATATTTTATAATTGGAGCTTAATTAACTTTGTTTTTCGTCATTTTATGCATATTTTAAACATTTTACTGTCTTATGGGGACGGTAACCTTCTTGTCATTTGGGGTCCATTTTTATACTTGTGGTCACACTGTCCTTATGCAAGGTTTCGACACTGATGTGTAACTATGTAACAATCTGTTACTTCTTCACGCAAAATTATATCTCCTGCAGAGATTTTGGTTGGTTCCTCAGTTTAGGGGCTGCGACAACGCGGTCATGTAACCCCGTTTACTTTGGGTGAGTGTAGAATCTGTCTGATAAACGGTGTGAATTGTGATGGCTGTATTAGTCTGTAATTCAGGTAAGGACTGCAGACGGTCAATTTCAAGCAGTAGTTCCTAATGTTGCTACCAGATACTACCGTCAACGACACCTAGCTGTGAATTTGGCTACTAGATGCCACCGCAACTCGCAACGAACGTTGGAACTTCCCATCCAAAGGAAAGCATACTGAGGGATTTTTAGCGCTCTTAGAAAATCCGACGACTTTGGCCGGCTTTGAACCCGCGACCTTGGGCATAGAAGTTCAGCATGCTACCAGTTACGTCACCGAAGCCGCTTCACACTTAGTCAGATGGAAATCTGAATCTGATCTCGTGCAAGTGCGTTGTCATGGCAACGTCTGGTGGCTCATCCCTCATCAATTTAGTAGTGTTGCCATGGCAACCACTGATAGCTCTTGGCATTTTCTTATAATTCCGAAATCATTTTTCTCATCCCTTGGCGTAATGGTGGGTCATATCAAAAATTATTTCAGACAAAAGATTTAGGTAATTATTAGGGGAATATTTTCCATTTTGTACGGTTTTGATATTGTGCCTATTAAGAGAGATATGATTAATGTTTCCCGAAAAACCCACTTTTTCCACCCTTTTGGTCAATGGTTGGTGTTATCAAAAAACTTATTTGACATAAATTGTTGGCACTTATCCGACACATATTATGAACTTTGAATGGATTCGATATTTCACGTATTAAAAGAGTTATAGCGAAATTTCACTTTTTCGAAAAAAGCCTCCCATTTTCACCCCCCTTCGACCGATTTTGCCGATTAACGAACCCGACCGAGATTTTAATGGACTTATTATGTAAAAAAATCAAACTGATTGGGGCAAAATTACGGTAGTTATCGTGTCCACAAGAAACTGATATATATACCGGTATATACATAAATGATATATAAACTTTTTAACTGACGGTGGTTTTGGGGTCTAGGGGATGTGAAACGTGAAGATATGTCGAAATTTTCCGGAAGTCGAAACATGGTACCCATTGCAATAGTTAGCTTTCTAATTAAATCTACCTAAAAACGATAACACACACTAATACAGTCATCACAATTAACACCGGTTATCAGACAGATTCTACACACACCCAAAGTACACGGGGCTACATGACCGCTACAGATTAACGGTCACGTTAAACTACAAGCTTCCTTTTTAAACTTAAGAACCAACCAACCTTCTGGTAATCTGTAACAAATACTTTTTTAATCAGATGTAATTTGTTGTAGGTTTTTTGTATTTCCCAGTAATTGGGATTATATCTTGTTGACCAACTCAAAAATTGCAGTATCAATGGTGTTAGGATATCTGAAGCCTAGAGAGTCTTTAATTTTCCCACCTTAATTAATCCACTGCCGGCTGGATCGCAACACTCCTGGTTGCTTTAAACTGCCTGCCCATTCGACACTCACAGGCGTACGAGATATATGCATTAATTCACCGCTAGGTGCAGCACCAAGGCATTGAGATTGCCGCGGCTTTTTAAAGGGGAAGATACCTGAAACGAAGTATTGTTATGTTTGGAGGCTTAATATCGAGATTGACGGACGTGAGAACATTACACTAAGTTAGTTCCTTTGTTATTCTAACATCTAAAAGTATTCAGACACATACTTACGGGCAAATTTTCAGTATAAAGGAACGCAAAAATACATGTGGTGGAGGCGATTGTTTTTAAGGGGCGAAATGTCTAGCTCATTTTCCCGTAATTATGCAGACGATAATAAAAATATAACTACTTCTAACTGACTTAAATCTAACTTACATACTTGGCGAGATGAAAAGAAAAGAATAAGGACAATAAAAGACAGGGAAAAGAAATGCCTCCGGCCCCCGAAAAATGGGATGATTTATTTAGGGGCTTTGCGACATCGTGGTCATGTAGCCCCATGTACTTGGGTGTGAGGTAAATTTGTCTGATAACCCGTCTTATTGTGATGGCTGTATTATACATTTTTACAGATTTTTTTGGACAGGTAGTTTATTTTTTTTACTTATTTATTTTCTTATTTCTTTACTTATTTATTTGCTTATTTATTTACGTATTTATTTACTTATTTGTTTATTTACTTACATGTTTATTTATTTAATTATGTATTTGCTTATTTATTTACTTATTTGTTTATTTACTTGCATATTTATGTATTTAATTATTTATTTTCTTATTTATTTGTTTACTGATTTATTTACTTATTTATTTATTCACGTATATATTTATTTACTCATTTATTTACATATGTATTAATTGAATTATTTATTTACTTATTTTTTATTCACTTCTTTATTTACTTAGGTACGTATTTATCTATTTAATTATTTATTTACTTATTTATTTTCTTATCTGTTGATTTACTTATTTATTTACTTATTGGTTATTTACTTACATATTTATTTACACGTTTATTTATTTATTTATTTTCTTATTTATTTTTTCCTTATTTATTTAATTATTTATTTTCTTATTTATGTGTTTAATTATTTATTTACTTATTTATTTGCTTATTCATTCACTTATTTATTTACATATTTATTTACTTATTTACCTAAACATTTATTTATTTAATTTATTATTTATTTGATTACTTATTTATTTAATTATTTATTTGTATACTTGTTTACTTACTTATTTATTCACGTATTTATTTACTTATTTACTTACACATTTATTTATTTAATTATTTATTTTCTTATTTATTTGTTTACTTATTTATTGCTTATTTATTCACTTATTTATTTACTTACATATTTCTTAAATTATTTATTTACTTACTTACATATTTACCTACTTACATATTTATTGTCTCGCGTATTTACTCAATCATTCATTCATGTACCGGTATGTATTTATTTCTGTATTTGTTTATTTGCTTCCCCTGCGTCACCTTCTCTGGAAATTGCACGTAACCACATCCCACGCAGTGAATTGTCCGATGGTATCTCATGAAATGAGATTCCCCGGTATTCTAACTTACCCTGTTCTGATTTACAAAAGGGCACGCAGCAGTACAGCATTATAAAATCATTCAGAATACATTCCAAACACAACTGCTCCATTAACATCAATACAAAACTTATGTCTGCCACAGTGCCTTGGTGCTGCTTCCTAGCGCCTTTATTTGGAAACTAGATTGTACGCTCAAACCAATGCTGTAATCGTCGAATGGGGAGGCAGTTTAAAGCAACCAGGAGTGTTGCGATCCAGCCGGCAGTGATTAACCTTTGTCTATTCTTTCCTGATGACTTCATTCTTCAAGGGGGGCTGCGTGGCGCAGCCGGTAGAGGCGCTGAGCTTCTAACTGAAAGGGAGTGGGTTCGATCCCCACCCAGGTAGTGGATTTTAGAAACAAAACTACCACTCTCGGAAACGCAAATAGCCCTGGGGTTCACTCAGCCTACACCCCTACACCAGAAATGAGTACCAGGGTAATTCCTGGGAGCAAAGACGGCCGGGCGTGGAGCTGACAACTCCATCCCATCTTGTGCCGATGTCACAAAAAGTGGAAGCCTCTACCTTCCACTACTCCCAGGGCCTCCATGGCCTGTACGGAGATAGCTTTGCTTTGCTTTTCATTCTTCAAGGGGTCAGACCTCTCCTACTTTTATTTTTTGCAAAAAATGAAAGTAGACTTATGAGATCAACACAGGGCGAAAAAAAGTGTGTCTGTCTCTGTGTGTGTGTGTGTGTGTGTACTCTGAATGTCTGTCCCCCCTATCAATTCGAACACGGTGAACGCGAATTGAACGAAATTTGGTACAAAGGTAGCACTAGCAAAGGACACCTCAGTGTCATGTTTTATATCGCCGCCATCTTGACGGAAACGTAATGGCGGCCACACAAATGTTCAAAGCTTAAATCAAATTACGACTAACCTAATCATCCGATCTCTACCAAATTTTGCAACAACATACCTTTATGGAGGAAGCATCCTTTGATCAAATTAATAGGTCATTAACCTAATAGTTTGCGGATGGCGGCCATCTTTGTGTCAAAATCGATTCCCCCTATTAATTCAAACACGGTGAAACCGAATGGAACGAAATTTAGTACAGAGGTAGCACTACCAAAGGGCACCTCAGTGTCATGTTTTATATCGTCGCCATCTTGACGGAAACGTAATGGCGGCCACACAAATGTTCAAAGCCTAACTCAAATTACCATTAACCTAATCATCCGATCTCTACCAAATTTTGCAACAACTTACCTTTATGGAGGGAGCATCCTTTGACCAATCTAATAGGTCATTGGCCTAATAGTGTGCGGATGGCGGCCATCTTTGTGTCAAAATCGATTCCCCCTATTAATTCGAACACGGTGAAACCGAATGGAACGAAATTTGGTACAGAGGTAGCACTGGCAAAGGGCACCTCAGTATCATGTTTTATATCGCCGCCATCTTGACGGAAACGTAATCGCGGCCACCCAAATGTTAAAAGCTAAAATGTAATTACGACCAACCTAATAATCTAGTCTCTACCAAATTTTGCAACAGTATATCTTTATGTGGGAAGCATATTCTGACCAAACTGCAAGATCATCAGCCCAATCGTTTGCAGATGGTGGCCAAGTATGTGTGCAAATCGATTCCCCCTATCAATTCAAACACGGTGAAACCTAATTGAACGAAATTGGGTACAGAGGTAGGTCTAGCAAAGGGCACCTCAGTGTCATGTTTTATATCGCCGCCATCTTGATGGAAACGGAATGACGGCCACTCAAATGTTAAAAGCTTAAATCAAATTACGACCATCCTAATAATTTGATCTCTACCAGATTTTGCAACAACATGCCTTTTTGAGGAAAGTATATTTTGACTGACTACAAGGTCATCAGCCCAATAGTTTGCAAATAGCGGCCATGTATGTGTGCAAATCCATTCCCCATATCAATTCAAACACGGTGAAACCGAATTGAAAGACATTTTTTACAGAGGTAGCACTAGCAAAGGGCACCTCATATTCATGTTTAATATCCCTATAGCACGTTGTATTTCAACAAGCTACTACTACCAACATTTAATTTTACTCCTTGAAAGGAACAAAGAGTTATAACAATACCCATGCATTTAGGAGAAAGTAGGCTATATGTTCTTTACTGAACATCTTGTTTTTCATGTAATCTCCTGTCTTCTGTAAGCAGCCTAAAAGGAGGCAGGGCGTGTGTAGCCCTTCCTTGGATAGTGCTACACCCTCAAGGGCTCACAACTTGTGGTTCAGGAGTTGGCAATGCTGAGAAATTCCTGAGTTGGGTCCAGTTTTTCACTTATCCACTGAAATTGGGACATACCCTCTTGTTCTCATCTGCCTTTCAGGACTCTGCTTCCTTTCCAAATCCCTCAATCCTGGTTCATTGAGAGTTGAGGACATTTCTTTTCTCTTTCTCCTTTTTTCCCCATTTCTTCTCCCACTATAGAATTTACCCTACAGCCAGTTGCCTCGAGAGCTTGCGTATTGAAGGAAGTGGAGTAATCAAGTAACAACCCACTGGAGATAATGCTGGTGGTTAATCCAAGATTATGACCCACCTTTGTGGTAGACAGACGCAATGCTCACTTACAATGCTTGGCACACTCTCCCTGAGCTACGCCTGCGTACCATTATGGGTTAGACATTCCTGCGATTTCGAGATGAGTTACACCACTTGGGCTCTCAACGGCTCAACTGTTTTTCACTTTCCTTCCGTAGTCTTGACCTTTTAAGTACACACGCTGGCCGTACTGGAGATGGTACATTTTTGGTTGTAATGTCTCTGCAGGCTGGTAGGTGTCATCTAACATATCCCTAAAATGTTCCCAAATGACTACGAGCAGTGTCATTGTTGCCGAATTCGTTTTTTCTGATTCACAGGAATAAACATTGAGCTGTTGCGAACAAAGTACACCACGCGATTAACAATATTTTAGTATAATATTGATTCAGTTAGTTCACTGTCTTATTTTTTATTAGCTTAAGTCATATTATAACTGAATTAGAATCTATCTCCGTGTCTCGTACGGTTTTGTGTTTTTAGGGCTTGTATGCGAGCTAAATATCCGAAGTGACTTACTGAAGAGGAAATCTATGACGTTATATCGCAAGAAGTTGGATGACACGCGGAGTCTTTCGAGGAAGAATTTTTAGAGGAAAATGATCACGATACAAAATAGCCTTAACTATTCTGCTTGTAGAACAGTTGATTTAATGTGTTTACTAAGATAAAATATTTACGCTACAGTAAGTGATTTCGTGACATTATTGTCTTGGTGTACAATATCCACCACGCATGTACTTATTAAATATTAATATGTGCGTGTAGTCAAAGGTTAATACTGAGTTCGATGAAGATATCTTCAGCTGTTCTAACGTAATGCCGCATGTGGCGTTTGACTAAGTATGTCTTATGTTTCTTTTAAACCGCCTGAAAATACACATGTCAATAATAACATTGATCATTGACTGACGGTATGGTCTTTACATTCAAAGTACTATAAACATGTATACTTTAAATTCCTGGCATTTATGATATAATCTGTGCATTTTCAACGTCCTTACATCCACATATACGGACTTTCAGATTATTATGTACACTGTACAGATACTAGCTACAACTAGGTACAGCAATAGGAGCTTCTAAACCCTTGACGAGTCAGCCAATTCTACAATATGCTTTCGACGTGCAGTGCGTCGATCAAGTCTACAGGGAAAGCTGCAGATTCCTTGATCACACGAAACGTTCGTCTTTAGACTCGATCGTCCTGCCCCACACCTAAAGCACAGGGCTGGATTTTCCATTAGGCCCCATTCTAGGGGCGCACCATACTGAGAGGCGCAAAATTAATCCGCAAATTCTTTTGTCAGAAACTTTCCATAAAATGTTGTAGACAACAATACACGTATTTCGTATAATTTTATGATTTAAATTCAACTTTCCAAAATTTTGACACTTTTCCAATTTATATTGTTGCCATCATTTTCCAACAAATGTTTTGCAACAGCAGATTTTTTTACTTCAGGTTTAGAACAGGAATGTTTAATGATTTATTAGGACAACATTTAAGTCTTGAATATTAATATCAGTTTATTTTGAATATTTCATTATGCATAGTTGTAGGTGCCAGCCCCGTGGTGTTGGGGTAGTGCGCCTGCCTCTCACCCGGAGGCCCCGGGTTCGATCCCCGGCTCCGTCAGGGATTTTAAATCTGACTTGAGGGTTGGAACGGGGTGCACTCACCTTCGTGAGGACAATTGAGTAGCTGTCTGACAGTGAGACAGCGCCCCGATCACGAATTACAAGATTAACGGCCGAGGGGACCCGACGCGCTGATCACGCGTCACCCCAATATCTGCAGGCCAAATGGCTGGGCAGCGGTCGCTTGGTCGGCCTTCGCCCGTCATGGGCTGTATAGTGCCAGGGGTTGTTGTTGATAGTTGTAAGTTATATGATGTAGTGTATATGTACAGTATATCTGAATATCTGTAAGTGTATAATGAGTCTTAAATGGTTTAAATATCTCGTCCTATTTATTTATAGTATATATATATATACAAATTTAGAAACAGTTGATTCTCTCATTATTTTAATTTATTTAATTCACTTTACTTCACGATTCATTAAAATAAAAATTTCCTTCACAAAGACCTTTCTGAGGTCTAAATTCTCCCTCCTTCACGATGGTATGAAGAGGGGGCGGCAAAAATCCCCGTGCCTAAAATCTAAATCCGGCCCTGCTAATGCAACGAAGTTTTCGTCATCAGGGTGTTCCTGCTAGCCCGGATGTAACAATTCAAGCCCAGTTCTCTCAATTCATGAAAAGCGTTGAGGGGTTGTCATGAAACTGGTTAATTGGATAGTGCTAAACGTCTGGAATGGCAGCAGGGAGTGTAGCCTAAGCTAGACCCCAAATGAAAAAAATCCGCTTCAATTTTATTGTACTATCCAATTAAGAAAATAAAGCAGGATTCTAGGCACTGTCAAAAAATGTATAATTAGTTGAGATAGAGCCCATTCAAGTACTTCGGGCGTATGCAAGCGCAAGTGTTAGACTGGGCAGATCTCCTACTGTAAGAGTGGAGATAACTGGCACGAGGAACAGCGAGTGTGAACAAGCCTGTAGCCATTGATATAGACCGATCTTGGCAGCTCGTATCACCTCCTCAATCTTACCACCGTACGAGTGTAAGTTGAAGGGTTCAATTTCGTTGTTCATGCACACGCCAGGAGTTCTTGCAAGTTTAGAGATTTATATCCTACCTTTTGAGAGATGGAACGGAATATGCCTGCAGGTGGCATGGTGCAGCAAGATTGATCATTAGTGTATGTCTGGACTAAAATGGAATACTCGTTTCCACACCACCTTGAGGTAGAGTATGTGGCGCGTTTTTTTTAACGTGGTCTCCCCAGTAGGCCTAATCCACGGACGTTGGTATAGATGTATCTGTTGAAGCTTCAGGTTCGCTGTATTCGTTAGCACCATTTCCTCTAGAAACTGCCCCTCTCTGCTTGAAGTGGCCATGTTGTTATATTCTGTACTACTCTAAACCTTGTCCAGGGACTACTCCTCACATATCCGACAAGTATAGGTGGACACGGCTTTGGCTGGCAACACGTACGGTAACTTTCTTCCAATTAGGATTTTTTCCACTCTAACCTTCCGCTGGTGGTCTCTCACTACATCCCCCTTTCACTCCATTTTAATTCGCCGCCTAGCGACGTCAGCATTGTGCCTTATGGTCTCTAGGTGGATCTTCCGTTGTGATGAATGCTGTGCGAACAGTTTCTATTCCCCTCTCACTTAGCGCCTCCTGGCAAGGGCCTCCTATTCTACGTAGCACGGGTGGCTCTTCATCTCCGGCTGCTTCTTTCTTCCTGCCTACCCTCGCCAGTTCTCGTCTACACTTCTACAATTTGGACTTTTCCTGGACTTTCCAGACACTTCCACCTTGCACCATTAAAGCTCGATCAGCGTTCTTCGCTCTGAAGACTTACATTGTTCCGTCTCGTTTTGATCGACACCTTCATCTAGTGAGCGACCACTGTCACTTCCCCATGCCATTGGCGTGTATCATTTTGTCTTTTCGTCAGGTAACAGGACTTTTTTCCCGGTCACTACAACGTACACCATTCTCCGTTATCCTTTCCCACCAAAATTTCTCTCTCGCCATATCTCACCACCCCGCTAGTAGGGGGCAGCTTCCCAATTTATTTGGTCCCGCCTTTCTTCTCAAACAAACACTCTATCGCTATGAAGGGCTCCAAGGATTCGCTTGGCAAAAGTAAAAATCTAGCTCGAGCCACTCGACAACCTTCCCAGGATGCCGTATCCAAAGTTGCCTAGTAACCCATTGCCTCGTTCCCTCAACCTTCAGGCTCCTGCGTTCACCAGGGGCTGTCTCCTCTGGTAATGCAAACCGCTAGTCGTATTGGAAAGTGAGGTGAGTCGATGTTTCCAACACCCGCTTGGTCTTGCCAGCGAGTCCATGAGAGGATGGAAGAGTGTGTCGTAGTAGCCTTGAACACCAAGCTTCTCCCTCCTCAATTCTGGTTGATCATCCTCCTCTTCCACCGTCTAGTGAGGTCCCCCATTTTACCCCATCGCCTCGCCTGTTCCTACTGTTTCTCCGTTTCTTCCCTCTTCCGCAAAAGCCTCTGTGCCCTTGTACAAGCTCGGTTTCCTACTTTCTAGCAATTCTATGATGCGTTGCGTCACGTTAGAGGCCATGCTAATTATTAAGAGACATCCATCACCAATGGCGTCTACGTCAAGGTTAACGACGACGCCACTGCAGCAGTTCTCCGCAGCTCCAGTGTCATCCTTCACTTGCGTCCTAATGCAACGGCTGAACCACTTCAATCCCGTCAACACAGTTTTGTTTCTTCTCCTTCCCTCTTGTGCCATTTTTGACGTCGTTCTCGAACTTGCGGAAGACGCCATTCTCAACGAACTACGACAGACGATTATTGACGCAGAAAATGCATTCCGATTCCGGAATACCGAAGGTCCCACCTGGATGATACCCACCTCGTAGCTCACGAAGAGGTTGATCGCCTTCAAATCAAGGAGTCTATCTACACCGATACCATCACCACGTCGAACCCTCGAGCACCACCACCAGTTGCCATCCGGTGCTTAAAATACAATAGCCATCCGACTGAGCAATGTTGTGAGCCACCCAGGTGTAGGCATTGTTTCCAGCCTGCCCGCACAACCGGCCACTGTCCCAACACCGAGTTCCAAGAAGCCCACCCCATCTACTGCCACCGATGCAAAGCCAAGCATGCGTCGGTTCTTGACAGAGCGGAAACAGTCGTCCCATTCAAGTCGAACAGACCCTTTGGGTAGATTATAGGCTAAGGAATAACCTACCCACCAAGGGAAGATGATTAAGAGAAGGAAGTAGATTTTGGATTGGAGAAAAAGGATAGACAAATAGGAGGAGAGTCCTACAAAATTTATAAGTTTAGCTTTCAATACACTTAGAAGCGGTTGCCACCGCAAATCCGTTCTCGGATACCTAAAGTGGGTACGAGCTTGGTCGAAGCTGACTGGGACCGCAGCTAAGACTTGGGCGGATTGCCAGAGAAAGGCTTTAGTGTATTTCCTCCCAAGCATGCATAAAAGTACTATGGGGAAGGGTGATGGTCTGGCCAGACAGATAGTAAAAGCTTTATTCTGTATTAAAGATGGCATGAACTGAAGAAAAGTTAGGAAAGCCAGGATCTTGCCTAACTGTAGTATTAGAAAAATGATGAATCCAAAAACAAATATTTAATTTATTTAACAATGCAAAGAAGTTGATATCTTTAACAATTAAATATGTTTCAATCTTATTAACAATTTGGGGTCGCAGACCTCCGACAACATTTAGAAATTGCTCCAGGCAAATAATAATTCTTAAGGTTTTAAACCTGGTACTAAAATCTTTGTAAGATTTTAAAAAGGCAAATGAAATGATTGAAGTTTAAACATTCACAAGAGTACAAGGAGTGTACTTTAAAAATTACCAGGTAACTGATTTAGAAAAGGTTACAACTTCGAAAGTAACAATAAGAAAAACATAAAGAATGAAATAGAAGTTCCTACAACTTCTTATATTTAAACAGAATTACTTTATGAGAATTATACAAAAGAGGGCAGGTCACTTACTGTGAAACCTGAAGAGATAATCAAAAGGAAGGTTCTCGACCTCCTATGTTTTAAATAGGAATCACGAGCCAAATGGGGCAGTTTCCATTTCGTGAAACCTAGAAATAACTCACTCAAGAGTTGAAAGAATTGTGTTCTCTCATTATAAGGGAGAAACAATGTAAAGTTGAAACGTGTGCTGGACACGTAATTATACAGAGATTACTTAATTATAAACAAGCAAAATGGAAGGGCACTTCATAGAGTGACACCTTATTGAAACAGACCTAAATTTAAAAGTTTATTACGGATTGTTAGTAAGAGGTTAGGAAAGAGAAATAGGGGATTGAGGAAAAATGTTCATGGCCTTATTTAAATATAAACGGACGATCGCGACGCGGTAGAAAAGTTGAGCAAGCACTGGTTTTCACTATAGTTGGTTGAAATATATGTAAAGTTCACTGTGGAAACACAAAGTTTATGGGAAAGAAAGTTATTGCAATGATAACTGGTTTCACTAGGTAGGCGAGAGTCTATTTCTTGAGAAAGTTGTAAATTACAATTAAATGCGCCATAGAAAATTCCAGCGGTGGACGAAAATTCACTATTGTAGTAATTTAGAAGTAAGATTCTTCAATTTTAAATAGCATTCTCACAAATAAGTGAGAAATACATGACGGCAGGACTTGCAGATAAAGTAAAAGATCTGGAAGGTTCCAGAACGATCTTAGTAGAAAAATGGGGCTAATGTAAATCCAACGGAGGAACTAGCTTGGTGAATTATAGACAGTGGGTATTAGATAATATCCCACGTAGTGAGAGGATTTCTCATTTAAATAGCTTAAGAAAAGCTCTTTTCTAGTAAGGTTGGCTTGTACGAACAAAAGCTCAACATGGCAAATCCCACGAAGAATGATTTTTGCCCCAAAATAAAAAATCTCACACTGTCTATAAAAGTATCGTTAAAAGCACGTGAAAGTTAAAACCATGAAGATGAGGTTAAAACTTTAAGAAGGTACTTATCTTGATTTCATGTTGACGTTGAAGTTCCTTTTGACGATAACTACTTTGCCAACATGGCGTTGAAGAGAGTATGCCTCTTGGTTTGAGGAGGCTGGCTCGAGAGGAGCCTTAACTGACCGAGTCAACTGCCGACTGAGAAGTGAGACCAGCCAAGCGAAACACGGAGGGTCCAAGGAAGGGAAGAGAGTGGGGGATAGGAGACAAAAGGAGAACATATAAACATTGCCAACTTTATAACAAAAAATTATTTTCTCTTGATGAGCTGGTATTCAAAGAGTTGATAGTAGGCGATACTAGCGCAGCATGGTGAGTAAAAAAGTAGACGTAGTCCTCTTGCTCAAGGAGAAAATAGCTGGCGATGGTAACAAGATCTGGTGGCCAAATGGATAAGTAAGTCTTCTTGCACAAGGAAGAGTTGAAGAGCTTCAGAGATTCGCTGCTAGATGATGCTAGGTGAGTCACAGAGAATATATATCTAGAACAGACTCATGAAGACATAAGAGATTTGCCCATCAAGGAGAAAACAGAAGATCACTGTTGGTGTTTGACCAAGAGGAAGGAAGAAATGAAAATGCAAGGAGCAATAAAAATTATCTCTCAGGTACCGTGTATTCAAAGAATACACCATACTGGGAGGGGTACACCAACAGAGAACAAATAAGCAGTTAGACATTTAAAGGAAGAGGAGCGATCAAAGACATGGGTCTTGTAATCGGACCGTTAGTGGTTAAGATTTTGGCCACCCTGACTCTCCCATCTCTTCCAGGATAACACTCGGTCACTCTACCAGAGATCCAGACTAGAGGGGGAGAAACATCCCTAACCAAGACCAAGTCTCCCACTTTAATGTCGGGACTGGAAAGAAACCACTTCTGTCTCCGTTGCAAGGAAGTTAAATATTCCAAGTTCCACCTCTTCCAAAAGGAATTGCGGAGGGCTTCAAGTTTACACCAAACAATAGGTAGATTAGAATCCCTGTAAGAATTAGGAAGGGGAGGAGGGGCAGAGAGAGAAGTGCGTGTAAGGAAGCGACCAGGTGTAAGTGGAAGGAGGTCAACAGGGTCATTAGAAAGCGGAGTTAAATAAAGAGAATTAACAACACCTTCAATCACAAAATAACTAGAAGCTGAGGGAAATAAAGCACTAGTAAAGATTACGATACGATGCGAAAGGAGAATTGACAAGTTTAAGCAAAGCGTATAGAAACAAGTACATCTATTCAGGATAAGAATATACCAAATAAACAAAGAAACTATGCGAGTAGAAAGCAAGAACGCCATAGGTAACAAACTAGTAGCCATAAACAATGACCTCAAGTTACAATAAGCATCAAAGGGGTTACTCAGAAAAATACTTAAGTCAGCGAGAAACGTGACGTGACAAGTATAAATGCAAAAACACATCGAATGTGACGACGAGAAAAAGTAAGTTTGTTCCTCAATGAACAATAAGATTTCAAAATATGTAAGCAAAGTGCAATACATAAGCGCGTAAAGGATATGCAACGATGTTACGAGACGAGAATCGAAGCAATTGTAGAATACGAGCGTAAGTAAGTGGGATACACAGGCAAGCACGGCCTTGACACACATAGTACGGCGAGATAAGGAATATAAATAGCTGAAAGAGTCCTTAAGCGGAACAAGTTTATTTTGGTGATGAGTTGAACGGCTTCTGTACTTGCAGGAGCGACTCACTAGACAATGGTTGGCAATCAGCCAAAGCTGAGATAAGAGAAACTTGCTTTGACCTTTGTCAAGCGTACAGGAAATAAACAGTGACTTGACCTTACTCGGGCTTGTATACAAACAAGTTTGAAAAACAAGCAGTTCAAAGTACACAAACAACACTAGTTGAATCAGCTGTAACTTAAAGCAGATATTCAGGTTGGACGGCCTGCAGTCAATCGTAACTTGGACGTGAAAAAACAATTTAAAGATATATGAAATAGAGTAGGAAATCAATTTCGCATAATTGAGAGGATCACGGAATCCGACAATTTTCGACAGAAAAAGGCTTGATTCTTCCGAAATAGGAAGGGAAGCCGGGACATTGAGAAGGAGGTTATGCATAAGAATAGTTATTCTAGATGCTATAGAATTCAGATTTTCAAGCGGTTTCAAAAGCGGCTTCCAATTGTCAGGAAGGAGGAGGGAGTCGGCCGTGGCCATCCTTCCAAATAACGAAAGAAGTGAAACATGGCTTACAGCAAAGTGATGGTGACTGATAGCCATGGTTTTACACAAGGGGAAGA
The DNA here is from genome assembly GCA_946902985.2 of Meconema thalassinum. Classification (NCBI taxonomy): domain Eukaryota; kingdom Metazoa; phylum Arthropoda; class Insecta; order Orthoptera; family Tettigoniidae; genus Meconema; species Meconema thalassinum. The sequence goes on from OX336390.1 coordinate 937,270,771, forward strand.
TAGTTTTCGAGAAAGAGTTTAAGCAATTACCTGCTATAAAAAATGACATGAGAAGGTAGACGAAACATGGCTTACAGCAAAGTGATGGTGACTGATAGCCATGGTTTTACACAAGGGGAAGATAGTTTTCGAGAAAGAGTTTAAGCAATTACCTGCTATAAAAAATGACATGAGAAGGTAGACGAAGTAACACAAAGCAAGGCGAACTTGAATTGCCATCTTGTGCGGGAAGAAAGAAAAACCATTTAAACAACTTACAGAGATAGCGTAGTTGTTCACGATGAGACATCGTTTCGGCAAGTGTTTTTCAAAAATATTGAGATCTGAAACATGAGCGTTCTCTTTTTCAGAAATGGGATTTATGTCAGCTGTAACGAAATGACATTGCGCTTTGGTTTGAACACTGGTATGTTTGATTTCACCAGTAATAACCCAACCAAAATCGGTGTCTCTGGCGACCACGGTTGAAGATAACTTACGTGTTTGTTTGCGAATGCACTTCCAAAAAACATTGGCACTGAAAAGTACATCAATGGGACCTTGAGCATTAAACTGAGGATCAGCTAACCTTAAGTGCGAAGGAATCTTTAATCCGGAGGTATTAATACAGCTGCTAGGAGTGTCCTTGCCAATACTGGTAAGAATGAGGCAGTTTAAATTAAGATTGGTGTTTCTTTGGCAAACGTCTCTGATTTTCAATTTTGAAGACTGCAAGACTTGAGTTTTCAAATTGTCAATGCCAGATACATTGATGGGAGTATGCGATGACGAAAGACCTAGTTTTTAATTAATGATTGCGAAACAAAGTTGTGCGTTGAAGCAGAATCGAGAAGACCACGGGTTCGAACCCAATTTCCAAATTTATCTTGGATTTCGAATTGTACAGTGGTCAAAAAGGTTTGCGCACTGTGAGAAGTTTCGGCGTTAGAAATGCAGGAAGAATCATTAGTTTGTTCGGAGCGGCTCTGCAAGGAGCTTGAAGAGGCGGGTGCTGGTGACCTCGATTTATCATGAACGTGCAATAAAGAATGATGCGGTTTTTTGCAATGAAAACAAAGATTGGAAGACGTGCAGTTTGAAGAAGAATGCTTAGGTGACAAGCAATTGAAACAATGTTTGCTATTGAAGACAAACTTCCTTCGGTCTTCGACAGACAATTCTTTAAAAGATTTACACAAATACAATGTGTGAAGATTTTTGCAGAGCGTGCATTTTAAAGATTTGTTAAGCGGCCTGATATGTTCTCTTGAATGATTGAAAGAAGAACGGGTTTGCTTGTTCTCGACAGATGGGGGCTGATGTCCCTTTGAAGAAGCAAGTTTTTTTTTCAAAAATTTGACACTGATGATTCGTTTCGACCTCTTCGCACTGAAATGAGAGTAATGTAAGAACTTGGCATCGGCTGTTAAGAAACGAGATTAAGTGTTCGAAGGAAAATTCTTCCTTGCGAGCGAGTTCAATTTCCCAAGCCTTTAAAGTTGAAAAATCGAATCTTGATGTAGCCAGATGAATGAGTATGGTGTCCCATGTTTGGACAGGCTGCTTAAGTTGGTATAATGCTCTGACATTCAACTGTATAGAGTCTAAGAGGTCTCTTAAAGAGGTGACGTCATTAGGTTTGACGGCTGGCAAGTTGAAGAGACAGCGGATATGACGAGCGACACTCAAACGTAAATTGCCATATCTCTCTTTAAGGAGATTAAAGGCGATGTGGTAGTTGTCTGCGCTTAAAGGCAGTGACTCCACCAAGGCTAAAGCCTCACCTTCCAAAGACACACGCAGGAAATAAAATTTATGAATATCGGGAATTTCATTATTGTCATGAATGAGTGAACAGTAAAGTTCGTAAAAAGAATACCATTCACATTCCTGGCCTGAGAAGTGCGGTAGGCTTATCTTAGGAAGTAACGGTTTCGGTTTGTTCTTGTGAACTGAAGCGGGTGCGAACTGGGCCGGATTGATGACCCTAGTGTCCGGTTCTGAGATATTGCGGATCAGTTGGTGGGCCTTCGCAATCCCTTCAAAGTACAAGGGTTCGACCTCGTCCCGATCCGATTGAAGTTCTGGGCAAGCGGATTCAATCTCGGTTTGAATTTGATCATAATAATCATAAGACCGTTCGTACAACTTAAGGCGTTGTGTCAAGATATCTAAATCACACTCGGCGGGATTTAATTTGTTGATGAAATTTCTGAATCTGGTGAGTTGCCCTTTATAAGAAGAACGTCTAGCAATGAGAGTTTCATCTTTTTCAGTAGGAGCCATGACAAAGAGAATAAATTGAAATACAACTCACGAAACTGTAGAACCTTGGAGATGCTGTCAAGCTTGCAGCAGCGAATGGGTAGACAGAACGGGACACACCAAAGGAGACAGGTGCGGCCTCTTTCCCGTTCACAGGCTTTGCATGATGTAGTTATAGCTGAAAAATCCAAAGCAGATATTAATAATTTGCAAAGTATTGTCAAATGACACTTGACAAACAATGGAAATTGCAAATGGACTCTCCCGGGTTTCTGGGACCAATTTTTGGGTAGATTATAGGCTAAGGAATAACCTACCCACCAAGGGAAGATGATTAAGAGAAGGAATTAGATTTTGGATTGGAGAAAAAGGATAGAAAAATAGGAGGAGAGTCCTACAAAATTTATAAGTTTAGCTTTCAATACACTTAGAAGCGGTTGCCACCGCAAATCCGTTCTCGGATACCTAAAGTGGGTACGAGCTTGGTCGAAGCTGACTGGGACCGCAGCTAAGACTTGGGCGGTTTGCCAGAGAAAGGCTTTAGTGTATTTCCTCCCAAGCATGCATAAAAGTACTATGGGGAAGGGTGATGGTCTGGCCAGACAGATAGTAAAAGCTTCATTCTGTATTAAAGATGGCATGAACTGAAGAAGAGTTAGGAAAGCCAGGATCTTGCCTAACTGTAGTATTAGAAAAATGATGAATCCAAAAACAAATATTTAATTTATTTAACAATGCAAAGAAGTTGATATCTTTAACAATTAAATATGTTTCAATCTTATTAACAATTTGGGGTCGCAGACCTCCGACAACATTTAGAAATTGCTACAGGCAAATAATAATTCTTAAGGTTTTAAACCTGGTACTAAAATCTTTGTAAGATTTTAAAAAGGCAAATGAAATGATTGAAGTTTAAACATTCACAAGAGTACAAGGAGTGTACTTTAAAAATTACCAGGTAACTGATTTAGAAAAGGTTACAACTTCGAAAATAACAATAAGAAAAACATAAAGAATGAAATAGAAGTTCCTACAACTTCTTATATTTAAACAGAATTACTTTATGAGAATTATACAAAAGAGGGCAGGTCACTTACTGTGAAACCTGAAGAGATAATCAAAATGAAGGTTCTCGACCTCCTATGTTTTAAATAGGAATCACGAGCCAAATGGGGCAGTTTCCATTTCGTGAAACCTAGTAATAACTCACTCAAGAGTTGAAAGAATTGTGTTCTTTCATTATAAGGGAGAAACAATGTAAGGTTGAAACGTGTGCTGGACACGTGATTATACAGAGATTACTTAATTATAAACAAGCAAAATGGAAGGGCACTTCATAGAGTGACACCTTATTGAAACAGACCTAAATTTAAAAGTTTATTACGGATTGTTAGTAAGAGGTTAGGAAAGAGAAATAGGGGATTGAGGAAAAATGTTCATGGCCTTATTTAAATATAAACGGACGATCGCGACGCGGTAGAAAAGTTGAGCAAGCACTGGTTTTCACTATAGTTGGGTGAAATATATGAAAAGTTCACTGTGACAACACAAAGTTTATGGGAAAGAAAGTTATTGCAATGATAACTGGTTTCACTAGGTAGGCGAGAGTCTATTTCTTGAGAAAGTTGTAAATTACAATTAAATGCGCCATAGAAAATTCCAGCGGTGGACGAAAATTCACTATTGTAGTAATTTAGAAGTAAGATTCTTCAATTTTAAATAGCATTCTCACAAATAAGTGAGAAATACATGACGGCAGGACTTGCAGATAAAGTAAAAGATCTGGAAGGTTCCAGAACGATCTTAGTAGAAAAATGGGGCTAATGTAAATCCAACGGAGGAACTAGCTTGGTGAATTATATACAGTGGGTATTAGATAATATCCCACGTAGTGAGAGGATTTCTCATTTAAATAGCTTAAGAAAAGCTCTTTTCTAGTAAGGTTGGCTTGTACGAACAAAAGCTCAACATGGCAAATCCCACGAAGAATGATTTTTGCCCCAAAATAAAAAATCTCACACTATCTATAAAAGTATCGTTAAAATCACGTGAAAGTTAAAACCATGAAGATGAGGTTAAAACTTTAAGAAGGTACTTATCTTGATTTCATGTTGACGTTGAAGTTCCTTTTGACGATAACTACTTTGCCAACATGGCGTAGAAGAGAGTATGCCTCTTGGTTTGAGGAGGCTGGCTCGAGAGGAGCCTTAACTGACCGAGTCAACTGCTGACTGAGAAGTGAGACCAGCTCAGCGAAGCACGGATGGTCCAAGGAAGGGAAGAGAGTGGGGGATAGGAGACAAAAGGAGAACATATAAACATTGCCAACTTTATAACAAAAAATTATTTTCTCTTGATGAGCTGGTCTTCAAAGAGTTGATAGTAGGCGATACTAGCGCAGCATGGTGAGTAAAAAAGTAGACGTAGTCCTCTTGCTCAAGGAGAAAATAGCTGGCGATGGTAACAAGATCTGGTGGCCAAATGGATAAGTAAGTCTTCTTGCACCAGGAAGAGTTGAAGAGCTTCAGAGATTCGCTGCTAGATGACGCTAGGTGAGTCACAGAGAATATATATCTAGAACAGACTCATGAAGACATAAGAGATTTGCCCATCAAGGAGAAAACAGAAGATCACTGTTGGTGTTTGACCAAGAGGAAGGAAGAAATGAACATGCAAGGAGCAATAAAAATTATCTCTCAGGTACCGTGTATTCAAAGAATACACCACCCTTGACTCTTCCTCCGCACTCGCAATCCCCTGCCCCTATGGTCAAAGATGCGATAAATTTCGTTACCATCTCGATACAAAACACCCTCCTAATCCAGCGTCCTTTCATTTTCAGCCAACAACAGCTAGCGGCACAGCAAATGTTTATGGCCGCTTCCATCCCTTCCATGTCGGGCCACTTATCCATTTAACCTTCCAGCCCTTCGCATGGGTTACCCAAGCTTAATCAGTATAGCGGAAGGAACAATGACCAACAGGACTACTGGCATCTCCTCCTCTTCCTCAACGTCTGTTCTTTTTCCACCCGACAGATTCTTCTTCAGTACATCTGCGACGTACACAACATAAACGTAGCTTTGCTCAATGAGACCTTTCTATAACCTTATCAACAAGCCCGACTCAATGGGTACACCCTTCTACGCGCTGATAACCCTTTCTTCAATAGCGGTGGCAGCACATCTCTCACATTCACTAAGGAATTCATTGCCCATGTAACACACAGTCGACGCATTTCATTGTCATGGCTGATCTTAACATGCACACCCGTACTGTACGGGAACTGCTCAGTCAATGTTTTACTTGCCCACATTGACTCCAGGTTCGATCCCAACCAGCCCCGTTTTTAATACCACTTCCGATGTCATCTTGACAATAACTCCATCGCTCATTTCCTTAAGGTCACTGTCCTCCCCACCTAACACAGGCAAACTGAAGTTAATTCAGAGCTTTACTAAAACGGACTGGCGGGCTACCGCTCTACCATCGTAGGAAGCTTGTTAATACTCAAATTTCCCTCCACATCAGGTGACTTAATTCTTTTGGCACGCTTCTCAAAATCAGTGTCCTACAAGCCACTCTGCGTCACATCCTAGTCACCCCTTTTACCAACTCCTGTCCACCCTTCTCACTCAAAGTCCACCACCTATTGGCTCCATTGCATTCCTTCCGCCTCATTCCTTCTTTGCGCTAGAGATGCACTTTCTCCAACCTTGCCACCAAACTAAGACACGTTAAATCTTACACCTGGCACACAAACGGCGCACGGATTGTATGCAACTCAGTGAACTTAAACCGTCCTGAAGCAAATTTTGTGATTAGTTTCACCACCTAACCGGCAAAAGTTCTGCTTCTCGTTATCCAATATTCCACTATAATTCGACACATCCAGACGTTCCTACTAACCTCAGAATTTTCAGGTCGCTTTTTGCATCTGTTCGACCACGATTAGGATCCCCACTTTGATCCTACAGGCAATTTCCTTATCGGTAGCATACCTCAACGATCATATTTGCAACCGTCGCATCAACATCTTTTGACTGCCCATTCATTGGATGAGCCCATCCAATAGGTGGACGTCCACCTTGCATTATTCCTAACATCCAGTACGGTTCCCGGGCAGGAAAATCTCCATTATCGCCACGTTTATGAAACCCAACCAATATTCTTTACTTTGTTGACCACATTTTATGATGTCATATTTCGATCTGGAGCATTGGAAGGTCGCCACTATGCTCATTTTCCCCATTTCTGGCAAATCCGTATCAACCACGGCCACTCATCGCCCCATTTGTCTCACTGCTGTTCTCTCTAAGATCTTCAAAAATCATTTTCAAGCGCACCCAAAATCCGCAAATATTCAGCTTCAAATCGATCTATTATGAGAAGCTTCATATACCCTTATCTATCTTGGATCGATCTTTGACGAACACTTCACATTTCATCTGTCCACTCATCACCTTTTACCTCTTTCTCAATGTGGGTTTAATGTGGGTTTCCCTTTGGTCTGTCACCTCAGGATTAACTGCTGCGCTTTTCCTCGGTAATCTCGACTAATTTAAGCAAACATACCCCTACCCTTCTCATTGCTTTTTAATTTTCTAAACGCCTTTGCATGGCTTGGCATGATGCCTTTATCCTCAAGATCCATTACTTCTACTTCCCTCACAGCAATTTCCTTGTCATGAACTCTTTCATTCGCCGGCGTACTGACCGTATCAATGTTGATAATCACCTTCCCCACTCTATCCCTAGACCCCCTCGCCTCAATCTCGTACAGTCTCAACTCCTACAGTTCATTGACGACACTGCTGTTTTAGCCCCTTTCTCCCCGGCCTCCCAAATTTAACACCTACTTCCAAGCCTTTCGATGAATTTACAGCCTGGTGTGACCGTTGACATATCCGCCTCAATCCAGCTTAGACCCAAACCACGCCCTTTCGACCCCGTCCGAGAACCAACATCCACACCCAAAATCCGCATATATTGAGCTTCAAATCGATCTATTATTAGAAGCTTCATATACCCTTATCTATCTTGGATTGATCATTGACGAACACTTCACATTTCATCCTCATTTCCACTCCCTTCTCGTGTCCGCTACAAAACGGGCACCCCTCTTTCACCAGTTAGCAGGGACTACTTTGTGGCCTGGACGCTCGAACTATTCTTTCTTACCTACAAAGTTCTCCTAAAATCTAACTAACCCTGTGGCACTACAGCCAATGAAGGGCCAAGGCCTACCAAGCGACCGCTGCCCAGCCATTTGGCCTGCAGATATCGGGGTGACACGTGGTCAGCGCATCGGGTCCCCTCGGCCGTTAATCTTGGTTTTCGTGACCGGGGCGCTGCCTGTCAGACAACTACTCAATTGTCCTCACCCCGTTCCAGCCCTCACGTCAGTTTCTAAAATCCCTGACGGAGCCGGGAATCGAACCCGGGACCTCCGGATGAGAGGCAGGGACGCTACCCCTGCACCACGGGGCCAGCACAAAGTTCTCCTGCGCATATCATATACTGTCACCCTGCTTGGGCGGGTTACCCCGAGATATCACTCCTCTCTTTCTTGCAAATTGAACGCCTCATTGCACGAGCTGCGCATCACGTTTCCATCTGCTGAGCTCAAAGAACGAAGGCCTCTACCACTTCTCACCATGTACATTGCCCTCACCCATCGCCGATATGTCGCCCGCATTTCAAACAAGGCAAACCTGAAGTCTTGCCGCATTTTACGCAACCCCTCTGCTCACTAAACTGGACATCTACTATTCAAAGAATCGTTCACCAATCCGTATGTGGATCAGTCGCAAGTCTCAAATTTCAAGTTTAAAGGGAGTCACAAAGCCCTATATTGCCAATGTTAAAATAACAATATAAATGCCCCATTTTATCAGCATCTATTAGATATATTAATTAATTTTTTACAGGCTGTTTATTGGTTCTTCCGCAGTGTACTGATCCTCGTTCATATGGAAAACTTTAACCGAATTGTTTAAATATTATTTCATTGAACCTCTATTTGTTTCATTAAATTTTCGGGGATTTTATTTCTTTATAAACTATCTACTTCAACAAATTGACTCTTCGAGAATCCACAGTATCGGTGTGCAATGTACATTATATGGCAAAATAATTATGGAGATACCACCAGTAGTTCCTGAGAAAACGTGGGCTTTTTTGAAAATAATAATTTTGAGAAAAATTGACGTTCAAGTGTCTTAGGATCGATACGGGCTCTACCAACTATAAAGGGGGGGGGGGCATCAAGCTGGATTACTACCAAACCGAATCCTTCCTAGTTAAGTCTGGCACTTACTCAGGAAAGGAAAAGGGAAAGATGCTGTCAAGAAATTATAAAAACTATAACGAGAAAATGTATTAAAATTTGGCAAGATAAAACACAACTGGAAATTCTTACCTAATAGAATGGGGGATAAAATATTAGGGCGATAATGTTCATTACAAGTCCATCCATCTCCTTCCTCAACATTCACATGACTAAAAATAAAGATACTAAAAGTTCGTTTGTCCACTCAGAATCACACCGAAGCACTTCACACACGAAAGATAATCACCTGTGATTATGCTTATGCAAACCACACTGATTGCCATAAAGATATTCGCCATAACTGAACACGTTTGGATATCACCATACAACAATAATCACATGAACCATCGTTCATCAACCACCACATCATACACTTTATCAAAAACCACATCATTATTTATTCACTCACAACCTTTAATCATCATTTCATAATGATTCTCTGTAATTATTCAGCGCATTGCCTGAATCAAGAGCAAGACTGGATTCAAACCATAACATTTCCGGTCAATATATTTTTAATGTGGTAACACCTCGAAACTACGCCAATATCATTACATCATAAACCTGGCAAATTAATTTCTCAAACAAATGCGTTTAATAAGCACCGAAACTTCTATAAAATGACCTCTAACAAGAACAATAATGGTCCACCAAAGCTGTGATCAAATTAATATGTTTATCAGCCTCCCAAAAGAATATATGGATCCCCGGAATTAATTGTCAACAAGCTCCAAGCATAAATTTAATTTAGTGATGATAGCATCACCCTGGATAAATTCCTAAAATATTTATTCATCAATATGATCAGTAGTTATTGCAATATTTCTGAGTGTATGAGGCTTATTTCTGCCTCAGAACACCTCTGCCAGAGGAACTAACTGTCCCTAAAATCCTTGGTTATCTTTTTATCAACCATCAAAATTTCATTTTACTGTTCTCAAAATGGAATACAGACGTTAAAACAAACTAGTGGATCGTGGACAAGAATCAAACTTAAGATCCCTTTGACATTTAATGTTACTGAATTAAAAATAATCGACCAAGACGTGACTGACACTTATAGTTTAGTTCGTTTACAATCCATTCAGCATAGAGATGATAAAAATATTTAAACTAGGATGGGCCAGGATGATTAACACCACGCCACTGCATAAAGCAAGCGGGCCCCATTCGTAGACTAGGATGAAATGGTCCGTAACCGTAGGTAAGGCGATTAACACACCACTGCTCGATGGCAAGTGGGCCCTACGACGTCGGCTTTATATGGAAAATCCCTAGGATGGGTCAAGGCGCTTAACACCACACCACTGCTCGATGGCAAGTGGGCCCCACAACGTCGGCTTTGTATGGAAAATCCCTAGGATGGGTCAAGGCGATTAACACCACACCACTGCTCGATGGCAAGTGGGCCCCACAACGTCGGCTTTGTATGGAAAATCCCTAGGATGGGTCAAGGCGATTAACACCACACCACTGCTCGATGGCAAGTGGGCCCCACAACGTCGGCTTTATATGGAAAATCCCTAGGATGGGTCAAGGCGCTTAACACCACACCACTGCTCGATGGCAAGTGGGTCCTATTCGTAGACTAGGTGAATTATGCACTGGAATGGAACTAACCATAATTGCTCAGTCAAATATCAATGATACGTTTGCTAATGCGATTTAATTGCAAAGAAAATGATCCTCTCAAAGGAAAATAATAAAGCCAGACTGCACCGATGACAATCTTAACCATCAAATATGAAACTCCACAAATATGAAAATTGATAAGGCAGGCATCGAGTATAGAGTACGCTCGATTAATTAAAACCAACACCAATAACATCATAACACAACAGATAAATCAGTCCTATATTCAAGTGCCTAAGCGCATTGAAGAAGATTAGAAAGTAATTTGCTCACGTATATCGATAAGACACTTATCATACTCCCGTAAATCCGTAAGAAAATTATGGTTATAATATAATATACCCATGTGCTCATTGAAATCTATTTCATGACGAAAAACTCAGATAGATGCTCACTTTACCTTAGGATGGGCCAGTAACATGAAATATGGTACCTGCTAGACTTAGGGCCTCCACTTCCAATGCCCTTAAGTATCCCATTATTCTTAGGTCATCGCTTCCAGAGATCGACGAAAAATTCCATAGATCGACGCAGTTTTGTTCCCTCATTTCGGATCCGGGATGGCAATCTTCTCTCTGGTCGACCTCGGGACCGCCACTCAGCTCAGCCATCCTGCCTCTACAGCGATTAACGCTCCATGTCGAAGTCGAATGTTTCCATATCACATACGCTTCCTATAAATTTCGAAATATATCACTGGGTTAGGTGGCATTATTGACAACCCCATTTCAATGTTCGATGTATCACGCCACTATGTCACTAGTCCATCCAAATGTGGGTTAACAAGTTCACAACAAAATATGATAATATCGTGTAATTATAAAATCTAATAATTCATGACGATAGTTTCTGAACACTATAGATCGTGGCTGACCGAAGTGCATCACAACTGGCTATGGCTTGTGTGTGTTCGCGAATGTTCGAAAGTGAAGTCAAATATGAAAATTTCCATCACTAGAAGTTGCTTATTATAATGTTCACTTGGCTGGTTAACTGTTCATTCTTGTGTATAGAAACCCGCGGTCCATAAATATACTGGATATAATGCATCAGCTGTTCATTGAACTGTAGAGGTAATAAAATACAGAAGTATTTTATGAATACAGACACGTGTATTCAAGTCACTGTAGTATATGTTATAATTATTACTGATTCAACGAAATATTTATTATTATGCATTTATAATGCGGAATGTACATTACGATGATGACAGTGTACTGTACTCAAATATGGCTGTTCCAACCTGTAGATAGCACCGCTTGGCATGCTAACGTGTGAGCAATCTTTCTTTAAAATGGCGAAAAAATGCTCATCACAAGATGCCTAGTTCGGGCAAGCTGCAACGAGTGTTCACGATCCACTCACAAGTCCACTCTTTGTATATGCTATATTATAAGAATGGAATTTCCACTACGCTGAACTATAATGTTATTCGCATACACTTTATATAATCACTGATGCAAATACGACAGCTATAAGATACATTGTAACATTACGATTTTTCTCCCCGTGCGAGAACACGGAACCGAACTGTGTGGGGACCCGTCCGATATTCCTTCCCGAGAGGCCAGGAGATCGAAGTGTTTAAGACCTCCCTGCATGTTTAGGCTTCACGAAGCGAACTGTGATCGACTGTGATCAACTGTGAAACTTGTAATACTGTGTCTACGATGGCCTGGCTGCTGGGAAGTGTCACTGGGTCATAAGGGCTTTAATCAACAATGAAAGTGGGAGGGGGGCATTACCTAGATTCCTTACAAACCATATCATTTCTGGTTAAGCCTTGCACTTACTCAGGAAAAGAAAAGGGAATGATGCTATTACCCTTTCACGAGGTGATTGCCGGCGGTCGAGATGGAAACTATTCCTTGTTTACTTGTGTCACACGTCAGGATGCTTCGTTGACAGGTACAGTTGCGCGAGTAGGATATGACTCAGCTCCTATTGCCTCAGTTATCGATTGACTGTCCGCGGTGACATGAGCTCCTGTGGCGCGCAATGCTGCTTGTCTTATGTGCAGAATGAACTCTTGGCATCGCTGTGTTCCTCGCTTCGTCCCGCCGGGCAGATGCAAGTCAACAACAAACTCAGGCGCAGCCAGGCTCAGCGGCAATCAAATCTTAAATGGGTAATATCACGAAATTTTAAAAACAATAACAAGAAAATATATTAAAATTTGGCAAGATAAAACACAACTGAAAATTCCTGCCTAAGAGAATGGTGTATAAAATATTAGGGCGATAATGTTCATTACAAGTCCATCCATCTCCTTCCTGCCTTAACGTTCACATGACCAAAATAAAGACACTAAAAGTTCGTTTGTCCACGCAGATTCACACCGAGGCACTTTACACACGAAAAAAGTCACTTGTGATTTCTGAGGCCTAACACAATTTACTCTTAACAATAATTTATGTGAACTCAAATACACATTCCATCTATCTCACATTTATATACAAAGTCGTAACGAAATACGGTTGGGGAAAATATAAACGTCTTTCCTAACATCACAAGATCCAATCCAAAAGAAATAGTTCGATCATCATAATCATAACCTTGGATATAAATCTGGTGTGGGCAAATCATGTTTAAATTCATTAACCAATCGGCATATCACTCATTCTATTTAGTCACAATCAGAAGCTTTTTTGATATCAACAAATAATCAGATCAGATAAACGACAGAAATTTATATCCAGCTTGAGCTATTTTTCAATCTCATAGTTATAACTTGGATTAAATCAAACATATTCTGAACATCTAACTTGGATTATATTAGAGGCGTTATTCAAATTCTATTACATTTACTAGATGTGCCAGATTCCGTTCCAGTCTACTAACTTGAGGATTATGCCTATGCAAACCACACTGATTGCCATAAAAATATTCGCCATAACTGAACACGTTTGGATATCACCATACAACAATAATCACGACAACCACCGTTCATCAACCACCACATCATACACTTTATCAAAAACCACATCATTATTTATTCACTCACAAACTTTAATCACCATTTCATAATAGTTCTCTGTAATTATTCAGTGCATTGCCTGATCAAGAGCAAGACTGGATTCAAACCAAAACCTTTCCGGTCAATAGATTTTAATGTGGTAACACCTCAAAACTGTGCCAATATCATTACATAATAAGCTTGGCAAATTAATTTCTCAACCAATGGCGTTTAATAAGCACCAAAACTTCCATAAACTGACCTCCAACAAGAACAATAATGGTCCACCAATACTGTGATCAAATTAATAAGTTTAACAACCTCTCAAAAGAATATATGGATCGCCGGAATTAATTGTCAACAAGTTCCAAGCACGAATTTAATTTAGTGATGATAGCGTCACCCTGGATAAATTCCTAAAATATTTATTTATCAATATGATCAGTAGTTATTGCAATATTTCTGATTGTATGAGGCTTATATCTGCCTCAGAACACCTCTGCCAGAGGAACTGAGTGTCCATAAAATCCTTGGTTATATTTTAATAAACCATCAAAATTTAATTTTACTGTTCCCAAAATGGAACACAGACATTAAAATAAACTAGTGGATCGTGGACAAGAATCAAACATAAGATCCTGTTGACATTTAGTATCACTGTATTAAAAATAATCAACCAATACGTGACTGACACTTATAGTTTAATCGCTTACAATCCATTCAGCATAAAGATGATAAAAATATGGAAACTAGGATGGGCCAAGATGATTAACACCACGCCACTGCATAAAGCAAGTGGGCCCCATTCGTAGACTAGGATGAAATGGTCCCTAACCGTAGGTAAGGCGATTAACACCACACCACTCCTCGATGGCAAGTGGGCTCTACGACGTCGGCTTTGTATGGATAATCCCTGGGATGTGTCAAAGCGATTAACACCACCCCACTGCACAAGGCAATAGGGCCCCATTCGCAGACTAAGTGGATTATGCATTGGAATGGAACTAACCATAATTGCTCAGTCAAATATCAATGATATGTTTGCTAATGCGATTTAATTGCAAAGTAAATGATCCTCTCAAAGGAAAAGAATAAAGCCATAGGGCACGAATCACAAGCTTAGCCATCAAATATGAAACTCCACAAATATGAAAATTGATAAAGGCAAACACCCGATAGCAGGTATCGAGTATAGAGCACGCTCGATTAATTAAAACCAACACCAATAACATATCATAACACAACACAACAGATATATCAGACCTAAATGGAAGTGTACAAGCGCATTGAAGAATATTAGAAAATAATATGCTCACGTAGATCGATAAGACACTTATCATACTCCTGTAAATCCGTAAGAAAATTATGGTTATAATATAATATACCCATGTGCTCATTGAAATCTATTTCATGACGAAAAACTCAGATAGATGCTCTCTTTACCTTAAGATAGGCCAGTAACATGAAATATGGTACCTGTTAGACTTAGGGCCACCACCTCAAACGCCCTTAAGTATCCCATTATTCGTAGGTCTTCGCTTCCTGACATCGACGAAAAATCCCATTGATCGACAAAATATTCCATAGATCGACGCCGTCTTGTTCCCACATCTCGCATCCGGGATGGCAATCTTCTCTCTGGTTGACCTCGGGGCCGCCACTCAACTCAGCCATCCTGCCTCTTCAGCGCTTAACGCTCCATGTCTAAGTCGAATGATTCCATATCACAAACGCTTCCCATAAAGTTCGAAATAAATCACTGGGTAAGGTGATATTATTGACAACCCTATTTTAATGTTCGATGTATCACGCCACTGTGTCACTAGTCCATCCAAATGTGGGTTAACAAGTTCACAACAAAATATGATAATATCGTGTAATTATAAAATCTAATAATGCATGACGATAGTTTCTGAACACACTAGATCGTGGCTGACCGAAGTGCATCACAATTGGCCATGGCTTGTGTGTGCTCGCGAATGTTCGAATGAGAAGTCAAATATGAAAATTTTCCATCACTCGAAGTTCCTTATTATAATGTTCACTTGGCTGGTTAACTGTTCATTCACGTGCATAGAAACCCGCGGTCACTATAATTATACTGGATATAATGCAACATCTGTTCATTGAACTGTAGCGGTAATACAATACACAAATATTTTATGCATACAGACACACGTATAAAAGTCACTCTAGTATATGTTATTATTATTACTGATTCAACGAAGTATTTCTTATTATTATGCATTTAAAATGCGGAATGTACATTAAGATGATGACGGTGTACTGTACTCAAATATGGCTGTTCCAACCTGTAGGTATCACCGCCTGTCATGCTAACGTGTGAGCAAACCTTCTGTAACATGGCGATAAAATGCTCGTCACAAGACGCCTAGTTCATACTAGCTGCAACGAGTGTTCACGATCCACTCACAAGTCCATTCTTTGTTTATGCTATATTATAAGATTGGAATTTCCACTGCGCCGAGCAATAATGTTATTTGCATACACTTTGTATAATCACAAATGCAAGTACGACAACAGTAAGATACATTGTAATTTCACGATGTGTCTCCTCGTGCGAGAACACGGAGCCGAACTATGCGGGGACCCGTTCGATATTCCTTCCCGCGAGGCCACGAGATCAAAGTGTTTAAGACCTCCCTGCAGGTGTAGGCTTCACGAAGCGAACTGTGATCGACTGTGATCAACTGTGATACTTGTAATACTGTCTCCACGATGTCCTGGCTGCCGGGAAGTGTCACTGGGTCGTAAGGGCCTTAATCGACAATAAAAGGGGGAGGGGCATTACCTGGATTCCTAGCAAACCATATCATTTCTGGTTAAGCCTTGCACTTACTCAGGAAAGGAAAAGGGAATGATGCTATTATCATTTCACGAATTGAATGCCGGCGGTCAAGATGGGAACTATTACTTGTTTACTTGTGTCACACGTCAGGATGCTCCGTCGACAGGTACGGCTGTGCGAGTAGGATATGACACAGCTCCTGTTGCCTCAGTGATCGTTTGACTGACCGTGGAGGCCTGAGCTCCTGTGACGCGCAATTCAGCTTGTCCTATGTGCAGAATGAACTCTTGTCATCGCTGTGTTCCTCGCTTCGTCCCGCGGGGCAGATGCCAGTCAACAACAAACACTGGCGCAGCCAGCCTCAGCGGTAATCAAATCTTAAATGGGTAAAATCACGAAATTTTAAAAACAATATCAAGAAAATATATTAAAATTTGGCAAGATAAAACACAACTGAAAATTCCTGCCTAAGAGAATGGTGTATAAAATATTAGGGCGATAATGTTCATTACAAGTCCATCCATCTCCTTCCTGCCTTAACCTTCACATGAGAAAAAATAGAGAAAATAAACTTTCGTTTGTCCACTCAGAATCACACCGAAGCACTTCCCACACGAAAAAAATCACTTGTGATTTCTGAGGCCTAACACAATTTACTCTTAATAATAATTCATGTGAACACAAATACTCATTCCATCTATCTCACATTTATATACAAAGTCGAAACGAAATAGAGTTGGGTAAAATATAATCATCATTCCTAACATCACACGATCCAATCCTAAAGAAATAGTTCGGTCATAATAATCATAACCTTCGATATTAATCTGGTGTGGGCAAATCATGTTTAAATTCATTAACCAATTGGCATATCACTCATTCTATTTAGTCATAATTAGAAACTTCTTTGATTTCGACAAATAATCAGATCAGATAAACGACAGAAATTTATATCCAGCTTGAGCTATTTTTAAATCTCATAGTTATAACTTGGATTAATTCAAACATATTCTGAACATCTAACTTGGATTATATTAGAGGCGTTATTCAAATTCTATTACATTTATTAGAGGTGCCAGATTCCGTTCCAGTCTACTAACTTGAGGTTTATGCTTATGCAAACCACACTGATTGCCATGAAAATATTCGCCATAAATGAACACGTTTGGATATCACCATACAACAATAATCACATGAACCATCGTTCATCAACCACCAAATCATACACTTTATCAAAAACCAAATCATTATTTTTTCACTCACAAACTTTAATCATCATTTCATAATAATTCTCTGTAATTATTCAGCGCATTGCCTGAATCAAGAGCAAGACTGGATTCAAACCATGACCTTTCCGGTCAATATATTTTTAATGTGGTAACACCTCGAAACTGTGCCAATATCATCACATCTTAAACCTGGCAAATTAATTTCTCAACCGAATGCGTTTAATAAGCACCAAAACGTCTATAAACTGACCTCTAACAAGAACTATAATGGTCCACCAATGCTCTGATCAAATTAATATGTTTAACAACCTCCCAAAGGAATATATGGATCGCCGGAATTAATTGTCAACAAGCTCCAAGGATGAATTTAATTTAGTGATGGTAGAATCACCCTGGATAAATTCCTAAAATATTTATTCATCAATATGATCACTAGTTATTGCAATAGTTCTGATAGTATGAGGCTTATTTCACCCTCAGAACACCTCTGCCAGAGGAACTGACTGTCCCTAAAATCCTTGGTTATATTTTAACCAACCTTCAAAATTGATTTTACTGTTCTCAAAATGGAACGCAGATATTAAAACTGACTAGTGGATCTTGGACAAGAATCAAACATAAGATCCTGTTGACATTTAATGCTACTGTATTAAAAATAATCAACCAATACGTGACTGACACTTATAGTTTAGTTCGCGTTCAATCCATTCAGCATAAAGATGATAAAGATATGGAAACTAGGATGGGCCAAGATGATTAACACCACGCCACTGCATAAAGCAAGTGGGCCCCATTCGTAGACTAGGATGAAATGGTCCCTAACCGTAGGTAAGGCGATTAACACCACACCACTCCTCGATGGCAAGTGGGCCCTACGACGTCGGCTTTGTATGGAAAATCCCTAGGATGGGTCAAGGCGATTAACAACACTCCACTGCACAAGGCAAATGGGCCCCATTCGTAGACTAGGTGGATTATGCATTGGAATGGAACTAACCATAATTGCTCAGTCAAATATCAATGATATGTTTGCTAATGCGATTTAATTGCAAAGTAAATGATCCTCTCAAAGGAAAAGAATAAAGCCAGACTGCACGAATGACAAGCTTAACCATCAAATATGAAACTCCACAAATATGGAAATTGACACAGGCAAACACCCGATTGCAGTCATCGAGTATAGAGTACGCTCGATTAATTAAAACTAACACAGATAACATATCATAACACAAGAGATAATTCGGACCTAAATTGAAGTGTATAAGCGCATTGAAGAAGATAATAAAATAATATGCTCACGTAGATCGATAAGACACTTATCATACTCCCGTAAATCCGTAAGAAAATTATGGTTATAATATAATATACCCATGTGCTCATTGAAATCTATTTCATGACGAAAAACTCAGTTAGATGCTCTCTTTACCTTAAGATGGGCCAGTAACATGAAATATGGTACCTGCTAGACTTAGGGCCACCACCTCAAACGCCCTTAAGTATCCCATTATTCGTAGGTCTTCGCTTCGTGACATCGACGAAAAATCCCATTGATCGACGAAATATTCCATAGATCGACGCCGTCTTGTTCCCTCATCTCGGATCCGGGATGGCAATCTTCTCTCTGGTTGACCTCGGGACCGCCACTCAACTCAGCCATCCTGCCTCTTCAGCGCTTAACGCTCCATGTCCAAGTCGAATGATTCCATATCACAAACGCTTCCCATAAAGTTCGAAATAAATCACTGGGTAAGGTGGTATTATTGACAACCCCATTTTAATGTTCGATGTATCACGCCACTGTGTCACTAGTCCATCCAAATGTGGGTTAACAAGTTCACAACAAAATATGATAATATCGTGTAATTATAAAATCTAATAATGCATGACGATAGTTTCTGAACACTCTATAGATCGTGGCTTACCGAAGTGTATCTCAATTGGCTATGGCTTGTGTGTGTTCGCGAATGTTCGAATATGAAGTCAAATATGAAAATTTTCCATCACTAGAAGTTGCTTATTATAATGTTCACATGGCTGGTTAACTCTTCATTCATGTGTATAGAAACCCGCGGTCACCATAATTATACTGGGTATAATGCATCGGCTGATCATTGAACTGTAGCGGTAATACAATACACAAGTATTTTATGCATACAGACACATGTATTCAAGTCACTTTAGTATAAGCTATTATTATTGTTATTATTACTGATTCAACGAAGCATTTATAATTATGCATTTAAAATGCGGAATGTACATTACGAAGATGACGGTGTACTGTATTCAAGTACGGCTGTGCCAACCTGTAGTTATCACCGCTTGTCATGCTAACGTGTTAGCAAACTTTCTGTAACATGGCGATGAAATGCTCATCACAAGATGCCTAGTTTTGGCAAGCTGCAAGAGTGTTCACGATCCACTCACAAGTCCACTCTTTGTTTATGCTATATTATAAGAAAGGAATGTCCACTGCGCCGAACTATAATGTTATTCGCATACACTTTGCAGTGGCGGCCGGTAATAAGGTTGCAGTGTTGCACAACGACCAGATTAATTCATGAAAAACAAATAATACCGCGATAATATTTTTAGTATTAAAAGCTGTATGTTTCCTGTTATATGTATAGAAGTTCATAATTCTGTTCTTTAATAATTCAGGAAATCTCATAGTAAGTTACAGTATTGTGAACTGACTGAGAAAGCGAAGCGCGCCAGCCGTCTAGGAGCGCTCGTCCGCTTGGTCGTTGCCAGCCCCAAGCACCGACCAGATCTCAATAGTGAAGGGTATGGCAGAGATGCTAGACCGGGTAAGCCCTATCCCAACAGTTAACACGGCTAGTCGTTGCCAGCTCATTGCAACCAGGAAGCCGAGGCGCGGCCGGAGACATCCGAGATGCTCCGTCAACTGCTGATACTATGTTTTGCAATGTTGGGCGTACTTGTGATACTCACCCTCGTATATAACTTACATTGTTTTGTTCTCATGAAGGTTTTCATGTAGACTAACTTATATTCCATTTAATCCGATGAAAATGTGATGTCTCTGAACTGCGGCATTCGTTATGAATGAGTTACCGGTACATCCGTTTTACCGCGCAATTGAATACAGTTTTCTCCGATATCAAGAAGTCCTATCACCTCATGGGCGTCCGCAGGAGGGGGGGGGGCAAGGTGGCGCCGTGCCCCCCCCCCTGAAATTGTTCATTGTCACACCAGTTTATTTCATAAATTGAAGTTACTGATGGTTAACTGATTTACGTGTAGGGATAATTCCACAGTTTTATTTAACTTAGAAATTTTGGATTATTTGAGAATATCTTCAGTTATTTAGAAAATCGGCGAACTGGATTAACATTACCATTTTAATGAACTGCTTGATTTTTATTTTTGTCGGTAGGCCTACATGGTGATACAACTACTTTTGCCTGTTTAAAATAAATGATTTATGACGATGATTCACAAAGAACTCCTATGGACAAAAACTCTTAACTAAAAAAAATATTCCTCCCATTCATGCCATAAAGATCATGTACCCGACGGTTTAAGAGCAACCAAATAATGAATATCACGAAGCAAGTAAGAAATGAAACGAAAATTTCGCGGGGGTGTACGTCTCAATAACACCTAGTGACGAGGTAATGAAATGAAAAACATATTACTCCCCCACCCTTGAAAAAATCCTGCGGGTGCCCATGTACCAAATTACCCCCCCCCCTAATGAAAATAGCGCAACACCCAGAACAATTATCCATCAGCCGCCACTGACACTTTGTATAATCACTGATGCAAATACGACAACTGTAAGATACATTGTAACTTCACGTTGTTTCTCCCCGTGCCAGAACACGGAACCGAACTGTGCGGGGACTCGTCCGATATTCCTTCCCGCGAGGCCACGAGTGTTGAAGACCTCCCTGCAGGTGTAGCCTTCACGAAGCGAACTGTGATCGACTGTGATCAACTGTGATACTTGTAATACTGTCTCCACGATGTCCTGGCTGCCGGGAAGTGTCTCTGGGTCGTTAGGGCCTTAATCAACAATAAAAGCGGAGGGGTGGCATTACCTGGATTCCTAGCAAACCATATCCGGTTAAGCCTTGCACTTACTCAGAAAAGAAAAGGGGAATGATGCTATTACCCTTTCACGAATTGAATGCCGGCGGTCGACATGGGACCTATTCCTTGTTTACTTGTGTCACACGTCAGGTTGCTTCGTCGACAGGTACAGTTGCGCGAGTAGGATATGACTCAGCTCCTGTTGCCTCAGTTATCGTTTGACTGTCCGTGGTGACATGAGCTCCTGTGACGCTCAATGCTGCTTGTCTTATGTGCAGAATGAACTCTTGTCATCGCTGTGTTCCTCGCTTCTTCCCGCGGGGCAGATGCTACAGGCAACAACAAACACTGGCGCAGCCAGGCTCAGATAATACACAACTGAAAATGCCTGCCTAAGAGAATTGTGGATAAAATAATAGGGCGATAATGTTCATTACAAGTCCGTCCATCTCCTTCCTGCCTTAACGTTCACATGACCAAAAATAAAGAAACTAAAAGTTCGTTTGTCCACTCAGAATCACACCGAAGCACTTCACACACGAAAAAATCCCTTGTGATTTCTGAGGCCTAACACTATTTACTCTTAACTATAATTCATCTGAACACAAATACTCATTCCATCTATCTCACATTTATATACAACGTCGTAACGAAATACGGTTGGGGAAAATATCATCATTCCTAACAACACAAGATCCAATCCAAAAGAAATAGTTCGATCATCATAATCATAACCTTCGATATTAATCTGGTGTGGGCAAATCATGTTTAAGTTCATTAACCAATGGGCATATCACTCATTCTATTTAGTCATAATCAGAAGCCTCTTTGATTTCAACAAGTAATCAGATCAGATAAACGACAGAAATTTATATCCAGCTTGAGCTATTTTTAAATCTCATAGTTATAACTTGGATTAATTCAAACATATACTGAACATCTAACTTGGATTATATTAGAGGCGTTATTCAAATTCTATTACATTTTTTAGAGGTGCCAGATTCCGTTCCAGTCTACTAACTTGAAGATTATGCTGATGCAAACCACACTGGTTGCCATAAAAATATTCGCCATAACTGAACACGTTTGGATATCACCATACAACAATAATCACATGAACCATCGTTCATCAACCACCACATCATACACTTTATCAAAAACCACATCATTATTTATTCACTCACAAACTTTAATCATCATCTTTCTTTCCTTCTTTCTTTATCGTTTAGGCCTACTTAGGGCCACGGGACTCGTATCTACTCTTCGGTCAAGTTTTTGCTTCCTTTTTCTTCTTCTTCTTCTTCTACTTCCAATAGTCCCTGATTTTCTGACTAAGAGTCAGTCTTCTTTCTTCTGTCCACTTAGCTCCTGTAGTCTTCTTACTTGTAAGGGACGATGGAAAAACGCCCTGGGTGATGACCTGACGGAGCATCAGACGGTCACGAGTTTGTTCCAGTGTGATATCTAGTTGTTCCATATCTGACTTAACTGACGCAATCCATTTGTTCTTAGAATCCTTGCCTCTTCCTGTTACTGTGAATATCCTTTAGGTGAGTCTTTCAGAATCCAGACGTGCCAAGTGTCCATAAAATTTCAGGTGTCTTTTCCTTATAGACGTGATGATGTCCTCCTGGTGTTCATACAATTCAACATTATGACGGATTCTGTAAATGCCTCCTTCCTCTCTAATTGGACCTAATATCCTCCTCAGGGTCTTCCTCTCTTTTAACTCCAATTTTCTGAGTGGACCCTTTCTGGTCATTACAAGGCACTCAGAAGCATACAGAACAGATGGCTTGACGACGGAGTTATAGTGTCTGAGTTTGAGCACTTAGATGAATAGATACTACGACAGGAATGATAAGCCCTTTCAAACTTGGTACATCTGTCTTCTATGGCTAGGTTCTCGCTATGATTCGCAGAAATCCATTCTCCCTAACTGCAGTTACCTTTCGTATGGTAGTGTCTGTGAGAGGAATATTAGAAGGGGCCTTTTTGATATTGGTCATAAATTCAGCCTTCTGGATGTTGATCTTCTAACCAGTCTTAACTGCTACACTATAAAGACTCTGTAGGTTGTAGGTAGCCTCCTCTATGTTATTTGCCAGTAGAATGAGGTCATCAGCAAAGGCTAGGCAAGGGACGGAGAGGTTGCCTCTCTTGTAACCAAGCTTCAGTCCAGTTCCCGGTGGTAGCATCGTTCTGCATTCACTAATGATCTTTTCCAGTACACAGTTGAATAGAATACAGGAGAGACCATCACCCTGTCTAACTCCTGTTCTGATTGGAAAGCTTTCGGATAGTTCACCTCTGAATCTGGCCTTGGACGTCGTGTTTCTCAGAGTGGCTTGGACTAATCGTAGGGTCTTCCCATCCAGACCAAATTCCCGTAGTATGAAGAAAAGTGTATCTCTATCCACAGAGTCATAAGCTTTCTGAAAATCTACTAGAGCCACCACCCATGGATGGCCACCTCGGTTCGTGTAGGTGAGAACTGTCTTAAGATTGTGTATCTGTTCTGGGCAAGATCTGGTGATACGGAAACCAGCCTGGTATTCACCTAATTCTGAGTCTAGCAGTGCAGTGACTCTATTGAGGAAGGCTACAGAGAGGATCTTGTAGGTAGTTTGTAACAAGGAAATACCCCTATAATTGTTGAGGTCAGTCTTACTTCCCTTCTTGTGGAGGGGATAAATAACAGCAGACGTCTAACCTTCGGGTAGGGACTCTGTTGCCCATATGTTCTTTATGATTTGATAGATGTTCTGTAAGGACTGGTCATCTGCATGTTTCCACATCTCGGCTACTATGCCGTCTTCACCTGGAGCCTTGTTGTTCTTGAGACCATTCGGAATGATGTTCATTATTTCTTCTCTTGTAGGTGGTTGAGAATCAGGGTTCCTGTGCGGAGGCTCATGGAAAATAAGCTTTTCATTAGGTTCCTCTGTGTTTAGTAGCTTCTGGAAGTAATCTGCAAGAGTTTTAGTGCAGTCTTTATTGTTTAGTTGAAGTTTTCCATCCGGCCCGCGGAGGATGAGGGTAGGAGCTGTATACTGGGCCGTTTGCTTCTAAAGTCCCTTGTAAAAATCTCTTGAGTTGTTTCTCTGAAAATCTTTTTCAGCCTGTTGCATTAGACTCCTGAGGTAATTCCTCTTGGCTCTGCGGATGGTTGTTAGCTGTAGCTTTCCCTTGCAGGAGGAAGGTTTCATAATTAGCTTCATATTTTGTTGGTTCCACCTAATCCAAGTTTTACGCCTTTCTGCTATAACCTCATCACAATTTGCATCCCACGATGGGTGTTTGCCTTTGGTTGATGATGCAGGGATAGTTTCCTGAGCGGCCTCCAACAAGGCCTTTTGTAAGGCAGGCCATCCGTCTTTCTCTGTATTCTTTCTAAGGGTGTTCTGAAAGTCACAATCCTCATCGCGCAGTCGCAGAGTGTTCAACCCGGGTATCTTATGACTACTTTGAATATTTGGTTGTTTCCTAAAGGGTTGTAAATTAATCTTGACAAGTGAAAGGTAGGGATTAGAGTCTATTTAATCATCATTTCATAATAATTCTCTGTAATTATTCATCCCATTGCCTGAATCAAGAGCAAGACTGAATTCAAACCATAACCTTTCCGGTCAATATATTTTTAAATTGGTAACACCTGAAACTGTGCCAATATCATTACATCATCAAACTGGCAAATTGATTTCTCAACTAAATGCGTTTAATAAGCACCAAAACTTCTATAAACTGACCTCTAACAAGAACAATAATGGTCCACCAAAGCTGTGATCAAATTAATATGCTTAAGAAGCTCTCAAAAGAATACATGGATCGCCAAAATTAATTGTCAACAAGCTCCAAGCATGAATTTAATTTAGTGATGATAGCATCACCCTGGATAAATTCCTAAAATATTTATTCATTGATATGATCAGTAGTTATTGCAATATTTCTGATAGTATGAGGCTTATTTCTGCCTCAGAACACCTCTGCCAGAGGAACTGACTGTCCATAAAATCCTTGGTTATATTTTAATCAACCATCAAAATTAATTTTACTGTTAGTTAGTTATTGTTGTTTTAACCGGCAGAACTACGAGGTTATCTGCCCCTCTTAACACAGATTGAAGAATACAAATTTGGAATTGAATTTAAAATTTTGAGGTGGATGCCTGAATTTAAAAAGACCAAAAATTAATAAAACAAAAACAAAAAATTAAATAAAAATTAAAAATTATAAAAATACACAAAAATTACGGAAAAATAAAACATCATTCAAAAACGAACAAGTTGTTGAGTCAATTTAAACTGGAAAATTTAGATTGCTGGCCCTAATACCCTCACTTATAAAGCGGATAACGCGATCATAATTTTACTGTTCTCAAAAAGGAACACAGATATTAAAACAAACTCGTGGATCTTGGACAAGAATCAAACATAAGATCCTGTTGACATTTAATGTTACTGTATTAAAAATAATCAATCAATACCTGATTGACACTTATAGTTTAGTTCGCTTTCAACCCATTCAGCATTAAGATGATAAAAATATGGAAACTAGGATGGGTCAAGATGATAAACACCACGCCACTGCTTAAAGCAAGTGGGCCCCATTCGTAGACTAGGATGAAATGGTCCCTAACCGTAGGTAAGGCGATTAACACCACTCCACTGCTCGATGGCAAGTGGGCCCTACGACGTCGGCTATGTATGGAAAATCCCTAGGGTGGGTCAAGGCGATTAACACCACTCCACTGCACAAGGCAAATGGGCCCCATTCCTAGACTAGGTGAATTATGCATTGGAATGGAACTAACCATAATTGCTCAGTCAAATATCAATGATATGTTTGCTAATGCGATTTAATTGCAAAGAAAATGATCCTCTCAAAGGAAAATAATAAAGCCAGATTGCACGAATGACAAGCCTAACCATCAACTATGAAATTCCACAAAT
This sequence comes from Meconema thalassinum, assembly GCA_946902985.2. NCBI lineage: Eukaryota > Metazoa > Arthropoda > Insecta > Orthoptera > Tettigoniidae > Meconema > Meconema thalassinum. The sequence goes on from OX336390.1 coordinate 937,296,980, forward strand.
ATGGAAATTGATAAAGGCAAACAGCCGATTGCAGGCATCGAGTATAGAGTACGCTCGATTAATTAAACCAACACCAATAACATATCATTACACAACGGATAATTCAGACCTAAATTGAAGTGTATAAGCGCATTGAAGGAGATAAGAAAATAATATGCTCACGTAGATCGATAAGACACTTATCATACTCCTGTAAATCCGTATGAAAATTATGGTGATAATATCATATACCCATGTGCTCATTGAAATCTATTTCATGACGAAAAACTCAGATAGATGCTCACTCTACCTTAGGATGGGCCAGTAACATGAAATATGGGACCTGCTAGACTTAGGGCCTCCTCCTCCAATGCCCTTAAGTTTCCCATTATTCGTAGGTCTTCGCTTCCAGACATCGACGAAAAATGCCATAGATCGACGCCGTCTTGTTCCCTCATCTCGGATCCGGGATTGTAATCTTCGATCTGGTTGACCTTAGTACCGCCACTCAGCTCAGCCATACTGCCTCTTCAGCGCTTAACGCTCCATGTCCAAGTCGAATGATTCCATATCGCAAACGCTTCCCATAAATTTCGAAATATATCACTGGGTTAGGTGGTATTATTGACAACCCCATTTTAATGTTCGATGTATCACGCCACTGTGTCACTAATCCATCCAAATGTGGGTTAACAAGTTCACAACAAAATATGATAATATCGTGTAATTATAAAATTTAATAAAGCATGACGATAGTTACTGAACACTCTATAGATCGGGGGGGGACCGAAGTGCATCACAATTGGCTATGGCTTGTGTGTGTTCGCGAATGTTCGAATGTGAAGTCAAATATGAAAATTTTCCATCACTAGAAGTTGCTTATTATAATGTTCACTTGGCTGGTTAACTGTTCATTCATGTGTATAGAAACCCGTGGTCACCATAATTATACTGGATATAATGCATCAGCTGTTCATTGAACTGTAACGGTAATAAAATACACAAGTATTTTATGCATACAGGCACGTACTAAATTCACTCTAGTATATGCTATTATTATTATTACTGATTCAACGAAGTATTTCTTATTATTATGCACTTAAAATGCGGAATGTGCATTACGATGATGACGGTGTACTGTACTCCAATATGGCTGTGCCAACCTGTAGATAGAACCGCTTGTCATGCTAACGTGTGAGCAAACTTTCTGTAACATGGCGATAAAATGCTCATCACAAGATGCCTATTTCGGGCAAGCTGCAACGAGTGTTCACGATCCACTCACAAGTTCACTGTTTGCTTATGCTATTATTATTATTACATCATTGTTGCCCTTATGGACAGTGTTTGAACTTAAGTATCTCATGATGTCACAATTTTCACTTCTTTCCCTTCTTCTCTTCCCAAAATCTCTTCATCCTTTGACTGTGCTCCTGTTTCCTTTGTTCCGTCCACAATGTTCCTATCTTCTTCCTTTCACTTACTAAAAATTTGGCGTTCTTAATTTTGTTTCTGAATTTTTCTCTGTCTTCTATCATTTGCTTGTTGATCCCTAATTGCTTTAAATCGTCTTCTATTTCATGATACCAATTTGTTTTCCTTTTTGAACTGTTTACTACATCAAAGATTTTCTTTTTTAAGTCGTTTATTTTGTTAATTCTCTGTATGTGCCCGTAGAAAGTTAGTCTGCGTTTTCTAATGATATCTGTGAGTCTGTCTGTGTGTTCATATAGCTCTTTGGTAGGTCTTTTCATCCATATCCCATCTCTGTGTACTGCTCCAAATATTTTTCTCAGAATTTTACGTTCAATTTTTTCTGTTTCTGTGATGCCAGATGCTCCAATTGTGGTCGTTTCTGACGCATACAATGCTTCTGGTAATACAACTGTTTTGTAGTGTCTAAGTTTGGCCTGTCTTGATATGCTTTTCTTATTAAAATGTGACCATGTAAGTTTGTATGCTTTCTGGAGTTTTTCCGTTCGTTCTATGTTAGACATCTTGTTTGATCCTCCTATTTGTATATATTCTCCTAAGTACTTAAATTTTTCAACTCTTTGTATGGATCCATATATGGTATGCATGGTTTGTATATTGTTGGTGTGTCGTTCCATGTATTGGGTCTTCTCATAAGATATCTGTAAACCTGTTTTAGCAGCTATTTCATGTAATCGTTCCAGTGCTTCCTTCGCCTCCTGTGTGTTATTGCTGAGTAAGGCTACGTCATCTGCAAATGCCAGACATTTTATGATTGTTTTTGTTTCACGGGTTCTTCCTAGCTATATTCCTTTAACTTGTTCCTCCCACTGCTTAACAATTTTGTCTAAGACCATGTTGAACAAGATTGGTGAGAGGCCGTCTCCTTGTTTGACACCTGTGCGTATATGAAAGGGTTCTGAAATTTCACCCATGAACTTAACTTTAGAGGTGGTGTCCGAGAGTGTTAGTTGTATAAGTGCCCTGGTTTTTTTTGTCGATGCCATATTCTTCCAGTACTGCAAATAGCGTTTGTCTATCAATGCTGTCGTATGCTTTTTTTTAAAGTCCACAAAGGTAACTACAGTGTTTTTTGTCTGTCTGACTTTCAGTAGTGTTCTCAAGTTCCAGATCTGTTCGATGCATGATCTCCCTTTTCTGAAGCCTACCTGGTATTCTCCTATTTGTGGATCTGCTTGTGGTTCTAGTCTGTTCATTAACACTTTAGAGAATATTTTGTAAGCGACTGGCACTAGAGAAATCCCTCTGTAATTATTTGGATCTGACTTATCACCCTTTTTATGTAATGGGTGGATCAATGCACATTTCCATTCCTCTGGCATTTTCTCTGTGATCCAAATGTCTGTGATGATCTTATGAATTGTTTTGGTGATGTTTTTATCTTGAAGCTTCCATACTTCAGCAATAATGCCATCTTCTCCTGCCGCTCTGTTATTTTTTATTTGTTGTATGATCTCCTCTATCTCCTCTATTGTAGGTGGAGTAGAATCGGGATTGGATGTGGTTTTTGGAAGGTCAATTTCTCCGTGGGTTCTGTACAATTGAGAAGATTATTAAAGTATTGTTTGAGAATTGTACAGTTTTCTTTCGTGTTCGTTTCCAGGGACCCATCTGTTCTTCGAAAGCAGAGGCTAGGAGGCTGATAACCCCTAATATTTTCTTTGAATGTTCTGTAAAAATTTCTTGTGTTATTTCTCTTAAAATCTTCTTCAATTTCTTTTAGCCTGTTGTTGTCGTACGCTCGTTTTTCTCTTCTGATTTCCTTTGATGATTGTTTTTGAACTTCGTGAAATTCCTTCCATGTTTCGGATGTTCTGTTACTGCTGAACTTCATCCATGCCTGTGTTCTTCTCTCAGTGGCTTGATCACAAATTACGTTCCACCACCTATGTTTTCGTTTTCTAGGAGGTTGTGCCCAACGCATTGCCTTTTGAACTGTGGTCGCAAGATCTGTCCAAGTGTCTGTTGGATGCCTATTAATTTCTTCAATGATTTTGTCCCTGTTTATCTTCAAATATTCTGGATCAGGCTTCACTATTTTGTTTTTTGTTGTCTTTTTCTGTCTTGGGATTGGTCTAATCTTGACTTGTAACAAATAATGGTCCGACTCGAAGAACCCTTTACGCGTTCTGACATTTAAAATTTCCTGCGTATTTTTGTTAGAAATGGCCACATGATTAATCTGGAATTCTCCCCATACGGTGTTGGGTGCTTTCCATGTTTTAAGTTTTCGTCTTGGCTTTTGAAATTGTGTCGACATAATTTTGAGGTTAAAATTTTGACAATATTTTATGAGGTGTTCCCCATTTTTGTTTGTGCGATAGTGTGCTGAATGAGGGCCTGTGATTTGTCTGTATTTTCTCTCCTTACCTAATTGCGCGTTAAAGTCTCCCATTAAAATTTTAACATGCCTTTCTGGTATATTGTTTGTTACTTCTTCCATGTCTTCCCAGAAGTCTTTAACTTCTTGTGGTTTCTTTCTATTATGCTCATTTGTAGGTGCATGTGCATTGATAATCGTGTAACCTTTATTACCTGATTTGAAGGAGAGTGTGGAGATCCTTTCTGATATGGAATTAAAGTCAATAATGTTATCCATGACTGATTTGTGTACTGAAAATCCTGTTCCAAACAATGATGGTGTACCTCTTCTGACAGCAGGTTTACCTTTATAAATCCTATAATTTTCTGTGTTGAAATGATTTTCATCTTGAAAACGAGTCTCTTGAATCGCAAGAATTTTTATTTGAAATTTTTCTAACATGTCTGTGAGTTGTTTTAGTTTTCCAAGTTTAAAGAGAGTATTAACATTGAGAGTACCAATGTAGTGTTTGTGTAGAGATTTTGAGAAGCTCCGATTCTTCTCCTCATGATGTTCCTGGTCCCCCAGAATCCGATGACCAGGAAAGTCCAGCACGGTGACTGGGTCCTGGGGTAGCGGATTTCTTTCCTTTTGTTCCATCATGATTACTTCAAGTTGAAGGTGGTTGTGGCGATCTTAAAGAAAGATCACGATGATTGCTGACTTGATTGTTGAGATCAAGACATATTTCACAGCCGCACCAACTAGGTGAACAGACGCTGACCAATAATCGATGGATACCAGAACAGACACTATTGGATTTTGTGTGTTTGGTCCGCGAGAGCTATTTTATTTCACTCAAGTCCGCCGGCAAGCCGGTGAGGACCCCCCTATCCGCCACCTGGGACGCGCCACGTCGGAGTATCACCTCTCCGCCTGCTACGACAACGTAGTAGGTTCGTGGTTGCTTATGCTATATTATATGAATGGAAATATTCCACTGCGCCCAACTATAAAGTTATTCGAATCCACTTTGTATAATCACTGAAGCAAATACGACAACTGTAAGATACATTGTAACATTGCGATGTTTCTCCCCGTGCGAGAACACGGAACCGAACTGTAAGGGGACCCGTCCGATATTCCTTCCCGCGAGGCCACGAGATCAAACTGTCTAATACCCCCCTGCAGGTACAGGTTTCGCGATGTGAACTGTGATTGACTGTGATCAACTGTGTCCACAATGTCCTGGTTGTCGGGCCTGGTGGCGTGATTCGCCCCTCCCTACATGCAGTTGGTGTTGAGGGGTGTGAGTGTCTCTGACGTCACGATCTCCCTTCCGAGGTGCAAATAATATATCCATTATATCAAACCATGCTTCTTATAAGATGTTTCCAAACAGGGAAAGGGAAATATAAATTTCTATTGTCATATATGCTCTCTTGAATTGAACTCCATGTCGTAATATTAAAATATAATAGACATCCCAGTGCATATATCCCAGCGCGATTGTTAACCGTGGAGCGGCCATTACACGACTCTCCTTCCAACTGCTCTCATGTACGCACCCACAAAGCAATGTTTTCGACATCAGCGCACTCTTTTCCAACATGGAATTTGCAACCTGGTCTGCGTAGCCAATCCTACCAGAGTCACATTGGGTACAGTACGTGCCTGACCTTTTACCGCAGGTAAATGAATCACTATGTTATGTTTTGTGTCCTGCTTCCTTTAACGAATGGCTCACGTGACCATTTATATCTATTTTTCCGTAGTATGCTCTACTAAAAGTGCTATCCCCACCATACGCAGCCCATTTTCTTCTTCTTCTTCTTCTTCTTCCACTTCTGTACCATCACAAACGCCACTTTCAGAAAGTTTACTTTCAAATTACTGTCACTGTTTGTAATAAGGAAATCTTCCTCACAGCCAGTTTCAACATCACTTGCATCCTCCTCAAGCCATGATTGCACAGTGCTTTCAAATCCACAGTCACCTACTCTAGTTAATCGCCTGCATGGCCAATATGAAACGTAAACGGTGAGGTGAAGTCTGTGATACCACTCGAGAACTTCACTACGCAATCAACCGCACGTGTCAACAGCTAGAACAACGCTGATCTGTGCAGTGACTCAAAGTCGCACGCTAGGAAGATAGACGACAGAAAAAGCGAGAACTAACTACCACAGCTCACAAGTTGAGGGAGATTTAAAGGAACGGTCAGGTTGTTGGTCTCAGTTCAGAAATGTACACGAATATGATACTTTGCAAGACAAGTAACAAGTTTCAGTATTTATTACAGGCAATGAAACCCGACACAGAACCGCAAGCAATTGTTCTTAGTTACCGGTACCCTCAAACAGCACAAAATTATCCAAGTCATTGAGCCGTTAAAAGAACGTTCCTTATGGAGCCACATGTAGTCAATTTATATTGGGTGCTGAATTGGAAAATCATATTTCGACTGTTAGTGATAACGATCAACTGATAGCACGAAAACTGATGAATTCTATGTACTTAGATAATTTTGCAGCAGCAGTTGCTTCTGTAGAAGAATACAATATGTTTCGTTTTGAAAGCACACAATTTCTAGCTGAAGCCAAGATGGAGCTGAGAAGCTGGGAATCTACAAGATGAAGATATTGAAAACAATGGATGTGTCACAAAGGTTTTAGGTATTGGGCCCAATTAGACACGGCTGACTGGCATCGAACCGGGGTCTTTATTACACGGAAGACCAGTCCATGATTCCGCACAGAATCGAATCATTGATCTCTGAGGGGAAACAGCCACAGTGAACCCGAGGAACAATGAGTTATATCTGCATATAATTATAATAGCAGGATTTCACGGCCAGAACGGGAATATTATAGCTTTAAAGGTGGATTATTGCAGAAAATACAAGCCTATGTACGTTTTAGATGCTAGAGCGCAAGATAGCGAGCCAGCTTGACATTTTGACAAAACGGAGTTGAATATGGGCGGAGTAGACCTGGCGCCTACGTACTACTTTCGGCGTGGCTGGAGGCTGAAAACTGGTGTATTCTTGGAATACACGGTAAGATAGAGTATATTTTTAATACTCTTTGATTGTTCATTCCTTCCTTTTTCTCAAACACCAACAGTGATCTTCCAGTTTCTCTTTGGTGGTCATGTCTCTTATGTTATTCGTGAGTCTGTTCTAGATATATATCTTCCATGACTCACCTAGCGTCATCTAGCAGCGAATCTTTGAAGTTCCTCAATTCTTCCCGGTGCAAGAGGACTTCCTTATCAATCTGGCCACCAGAGCTCGTCGCCATCGCCAGCTATCATCTTCGTGATCAAGAGAACTTCGTCTACTTTTTCACCCACCATGCTGCGCTAGTATCGTCTGCAATCAACTCTTTGAAGACCATTCATCAAGAAAAACATTTATTTTTTCAAGGTTGTCTATTCTGATATGTATTCCTTTTGTCTCCTACCCCCACTCTTTTCCCTTTCCTGGTCCCTCTGCGCTTTGCTGGGTGGGTCTCACTTGTACGTCGACCGTCGACTCAGTCAAGGCTCAACTAGAGCCAGCCTCCTGAACTCAAGAGGCATTTTCTTCATTCCACGCCATGTTGGAACTCTAATGTAAACCTTCAAAGGGAACTTCACCATCGCTATGCAGCAAAGATAAGTACAGACTTCAGGTTTTAACCTCATTCTCATCGTTTTAATATCTACATGCTTTTAAGGATAATTTTATAGGCAGTGTGAGATGACTATATTTTGGGGCAATAATCATCCTTCGCGGGATTTACCATGTTGGGCTTTTGTCTGTCTAAGCCGACCTTAATAGAAAGTAGCTTTTCTTAAGCTAATTAAATGAGAAATCTTCTCACAACGTGGGATACCAATGAATACCAACTGTCTATAAAAATATTTTGCTCGTTCCACCGCTGGAATGACTTCGACCCTATTCTTCAGTCAAAATTGCTCTGGAATCTTCCAGAATCTACCAGTCACGCCGTCATGTATTTTCCACTCACATGTGTGAATACTTTCTCAAACTAAAGGAGCTTCCTTATTATTTAATGCTCAATAGCTAACTTTTCTTCCTCCGTTGGGATTTTCTCTGGCGTACTTAATGACAATCTATAACTTTCTCAAGCAATAGACTCTCGCCTACTTAGTGCAACCAGTTTTTTTTTCCACAATTGCAATAACTTTTTTTTGCCATAAACTTTTGTGTTACTACAGTGAACTTTTCATCCATTTAACAGACTATAGTGAAAACTAGTGCTTGTTCAACATTTCTACCGCGTAGTGATCGTCCGATTACCATAAATAAGGCCATGAACATTTATCCTCAATCCCAATTGATCTTTCCTAAACCTTTTACTAACAAACCATAATAATAAAGTTGTTACTTTAAGTCTTTTTTCAACGAGGTGTCACTCTATAGAAGTGCCCTCCCCTTTTTCTTATATAACATTAATTAACTTCTGCATAAATACGTGTCGAGTACACGTTTCAAACTTACATTGTTTCTCCCTTCTAATTAGGGAATACAATTCTTTCAACTCATGAGTGAGTTATTTCGTGGTCTCACGAAAGGGAAACTTGCCCCATTTGTCTCGTGATTCCTACTTAAACAAAGGAAGTCTAGAACCTTCCTTTTGACTTTCTCTTCAGGTTTCACAGTAAGTGACCTGTCCTATTTTGTATATCTATTATAAAAGTAATTCAGCGTAAATATAAGAAGTTATAGGAACTTCTCTTTCATTCTACCTGCTTTCTTTTTTGTTATTTTCGAAGTTGTAACTTTTGCTTAGATAGGTACTTGGAAATTTCTTAAAGTACACACCTTGTACTCGATTTAATGTCTAACTTTAATCACTTCATTTGTCTTTTTTAAATCTTACAAAGATTTTAGTACATATAAAGGTTTGAAACCTAAAGAATTGTTAATTGCCTGGAGCAAACTTTAAATGTTAGGAGGTCTGCGACCCCAAATTGTTAACAAACATTGAAACTATATGCTTGTTAAATTCATCAAATTCTTTTGAATTGTTAAATAAATTCAAACTTTCTTTTTTGACTCATCATTTCTCTAATACAACAGTTAGGCAAGATCCTGGCTTTCCTAACTCTTCCTAGGTTCATGCCCTACTTAATGCAAATAAATCTCTTAATAGGGTTTTCACCACTTGTTGCATTTGAACAAGAACTCTTAGGCATAACTGATGTCAAACTCTCCTCCTATTTCTCCATCCTTTTCTCTCCAGTCCGAAACCCACCTCCTTTTCTCAATCATCTTCCCTTGGTGGTTAGGTTATTCCCCAGTCAATAATCTACCCAAAATTTGGTCCCAGAAACCCGGGAGAGTCCATTTGTCATTTGTTATTCTTTTTCAAGGGTCATTTGACAATACCTTACAAATTATTAATATCTGCTTTGAATCTTTCAGCTATAACTACATCGTGCAAACCCTGTGAAGTGGAAAGAGGCCGCTCCTGTCTCCCTTGGTGTGTCCCTTTCTTTCAATTATTTGCTGCTGCCAGCCTGACAGCATTTCCAAGGTTCCACAGTTTCGTGAGTTATATTTTAATCTACTTACTTTGTCATGGCTCCTACTGAAAAGGATGAAACTCTCATTGCCAGACGTTCTTCCTACAAAGGCCAACTCACCAGATTTAGAAATTTCATTAACAAAATAAATCCCGCCGAGTGTGATCTAGACATCTTGACACAACGCCTTAAGTTGTACGAACGGTCCTATGATTATTACGATCAAATTCAAACCAAGATTGAATCCGCCTGCCCAGAACTTCAATCGGATCGGGACGAGATTGAACCCTTGTATTTTGAAGGGATTGCCAAGGCCCACCAACTGATCCGCAGTATCTCAGAACCGGACACTAGGGTCATCAATCCGGCCCAGTTCGCACCCGCTTCAGTTCACAAGGATAAGCCGAAACCGTTAATTCCGAAGATAAGCCTTCCTCACTTCTCAGGCCAGGAAGGTGAATGGTATTACTTTTATTAACTTTACTGCTCCCTCATTCTTGAAAATAATGACATACTCGACATTCATAAATTCTACTTCTTGCGTACGTCCTTGGAAGGACGGGCCTTGGCCTTGGTTGAGTCACTGCCTTTAAGCGCAGATAACTACCACATCGCCTTTAATCTCCTTAAAGAGAGATATGGCAATTTACGTTTGTGTGTCGCTCGCCACATCCGCTGTCTGTTCGACCTGCCAGCCGTCAAACCTAATGACGTCATCTCTTTAAGAGACCTGTTAGACTCCATGCAATTAAATGTTAGACCGTTATATCAACTCAAGCAGCCAGTCCAAACTTGGGACACTATCCTTATTCATCTAGCTACATCCAGATTCGATTTTTCGACATTAAAGGCTTGGGAGATCGAACTCACTCGCAAGGGGGAATACTCGTTCGAACACCTCATCTCGTTTCTCAACAGCCGGTGCCAAGTCCTTACAGCACTCTCATTTCAGTGCGAAAATGTCGAAACGAGTCATCAGTGTCACATTTTTTGAGAAAAAATTTGTCTCGTCAAATGGTCATCAGCTGGTGTATTCTTTGAATACACGGTACGAGAGTATAAAGTCTATTGCTCTTTGCATGTTCATTTCTTCCTTCCACTTTGTCAAACACCAACAGTGATCTTCTGTTTTCTCTTAGGGGTTCAGGTCGCTTATATCTTTTATGAGTCTGTTCCAGATATATATTCTATGACCCACCTAGCGTCATATAGCAGCGAATATCTGAAGCTCTTCAATTCCTCCTGGTGCGAGAGGACTTACATATCCATTTGGCCACCAGATCCTGTTACCATCGCCAGCTATTTTCTCCTTGAGCAAGAGGACTACGTCTACTTCTTTACTCACCATGCTGCGCTAGTATCATCTGTTATCAACTCTTTGAAGACCAGCTCAGCAAGAGAAGATCATTTTTTGTTGTAACATTGGCAATGTTTATATGTTCTCCTTTTGTCTCCTACCCCCCCCCCTCTTTTCCCCTTCCTTGGACCCTCCGTGCTCCGTTGAGCAGGTCTCACTTCTCAGTCGGCAGTTGACTCGGTCAGTTAAAGCTCCTCTCGAGCTAGTCTCCTCAAACCAAGAGGCTCACACTCTTCTACGCCATGTTGGCAAGGTAGTTGTCATCCAGGGAAACTTCGCCTTCAACATGAAATCAAGATAAGTACCATTTTAAAAGTTTTAACCTCATCTTCATGGTTTTAACTTGCACGTGCTTTTAATGATACTTTTATAGACAGTGTGAAATTATTTATTTTGGGGCAAAAATCATTCTTCGTGGGATTTGCCATGTTGAGCTTTCGCTTGTATAAGCCAACCTTACTAAAAAAGAGCTTTTCTTAAGCTATTCAAATGAGAAATCCTCTCACTACGTGGGATATTACCTAATACCCGCTGTCTATAATTCATCAAGCTAGTTCCTCCGTTGGATTTTCTCAACCCCATTTTCTACTAAGGTCGTTCTGGAACCTTCGAGATCTTGTACTCTATCTGCGAGTCTTGCCGTCAGGTATTTTTCACTCACCTGTGACAATAATAGTTAAAATGAGGAATCTTCCTTACAAATTGTTGCAATAGCTAACTTTCTTCCACCGCTGGAACCACTGGAATGTTTTATGGTACATTTAATTGTAAATCACAACTTTTTCAAGAAATAGACTCTCACCTATATAGTGCAATCAGTTATTTCCATAATTGCAATAACTTTCTTTCTCATAAACTTTAGTGTTTCTATAGTGAACTTTGCATCCAATTTTATAGACTACAGTGATAACCAGTGCTTGCTCCAAGTTTCTACCGCGTCGCGATCGTCCGTTTACATTAAATACGGCCATGAACATTGATCCTATATCCCAATGATCTTTCCTCAACCTTCTACTAACAACCAATATTAATAAAATTGTAACTTTTCTATAAGGTGTCACTCACGAAGTGCCCTTCCAACTTTGCTAGTTTAACATTAATTAAATTCTGCATTATTGCTTGTGTGATACAAGTTTCAAATTCACATTGTTCCTTTCCTATAATCAGGGAAAACAATTCTTTAAACTCTTGAGCGAGTCATGTTCAGGTTTCACGAAATGGAAACTGTCCCATTTGGCTAGTGATTCCTACTCAAACTTGGGAAGTCTAGAACCTTCCTTTTAACTCTCTTCAGGTTTCACAGTAAGTGACCTGCCCTTATTTGCATAATAACCAACATTAATTCTGTATAAATATAAGAAGTTTTAGGAACTTCTATCTTATTTTTCATGTTTTTATTATTGTTATTTTCGAAGTTGTCACTTTCTCTAGAACATTCTCTCAAGAATTTCTTAAGGTACACTCTTTGTACTCCAATTCACGTTCAAACCTTAATTGCTTCATTGTTTATTTGTTTAAATCTTATAAAGATTTTAGAAACATGTAAGGTTTGAAACCTTGTAAATTGTAAATTGCCTGGAGCAAACGTTTAATGTTGAGAGGTCTGCGACCCCATTTGTTAAAAAGTTCAAATGAACTATGTTTGTCAAAATTATATTACATAATTGTTAATTTCCTCAAACTTCTTTGAATTGTAAAATAAATGAAGCGTTTCCTTTCGCTTTTTCATTTACGAATACAAAGTTTAGGCAAAATCCTGTCTTCCTTGACTCTCCTCACTCAATGACATTAAAATCATTAATAGGGCTTTCACCATTTGTTGCACTTGAGCAAGAACTCTTAATTTTCACCTCACTAAAGTTCTTTTTAGCTTTAATAGCTAATTCTAATTGGCCAGTAAGGCAAGTAAAGCTCGCTAAGCCAGCTACCTGCTTGTGGAGACCCTCTCCGAAAACTTATGGTCAGTTTTCTAAAAGATAAGTGTTTCTTTTTGTCTAAACTTTTAGCCGGCTCCTCGCTGAGTAAAAGCTTAGCCATTTTCCAATGCAACCATTGGTTCATTTACCAAGATTACTCCATAAGGCATAATCTTTTATCATTTTCCTTCTTAGAGACACTTGGTCGCCCTTACAGGAACTCCATAATTTTGGAAATTGAAAATACCAAACCTGAGTTAAATCATTGGCATTCTTCGAATTATTTTGTAAACCCTAATTTCTTTGAGAAGACATACAGTAAACTTGTTACTATCAGTCTTGCCAGACCATCACCCTTCCCTATAGTAGTTTCATACATGCTTGGGAGGAAATACACTAAAGCCTCTCTCTTGCAAATCACCCAAGTCCCGGCTGCGGTTCCCGTTAGCTTCGACCAAGTTCGTACCTACTTTAGGTATCAAAGAGTTCATTTGCGGTGGCAACCGCTTCTAAGTGTGTTTAAAGTTAAACTTATTAATTTTGTGGGACTCTCCTCCTATTTTTCTATCCTTTTTCTCCAATCCAAAATCTACTTCCTTTTCTTAATCATCTTCCCTTGGTGGGTGCGTTATTCCTCAGCTAATAAACTACCCAAAATTTGGTCCCAGAAACCCGGGAGAGTCCATTTGTCATTTTTCTGTTTGGCAATATTTTGCAAATTATTAATATCTGTTTTGAATCTTTCAGCTATAACCACATCGTGCAAAGCCTGTGAACGGGAAAGAGGCCGCTCCTGTCTCCTATGGTGTGTCCCATTCTTTCTACCCATTCGCTGCTGCAAACTTGACAGCATCTCCAAGGTTCTACAGTTTCGTGAGTTGTATTTCAATTTATTCTCTTTGTCATGGCTCCTACTGAAAAAGATGAAACTCTCATTGCTAGACGTTCTTCTTATAAAGGCAACTCACTAGATTCAGAAATTTCATCAGCAAATTAAATCCCGCCGAGTGTGATTTAGACATCGTGACACATCGCCTTAAGTTGTACGAACGGTCTTATGATTATTATGATCAAATTCAAACCGAGATAGAATCCGCTTGCCCAGAACTTCAATCGGATCGGGACGAGGTCGAACCCTTGTACTTTGAAGGGATTGCAAAGGCCCACCAACTGATCCGCAATATCTCAGAACCGGACACTAGGGTCATCAATCCGGCCCAGTTCGCACCCGCTTCAGTTCATAAGAACAAACCGAAACCGTTACTTCCTAAGATAAGCCTACCGCACTTCTCAGGCAAGGAAGGTGAATGGTATTCTTTTTACGAACTTTACTGCTCCCTAATTCATGAAAATACTGAGATTTCTGATATTCATAAATTTTATTTCCTCCGTACGTCTTTGGAATGTGAGGCCTTAGCCTTAGTGGAGTCACTGCCTTTAAGCGCAGACAACTACCACATCGCCTTTAATCTCCTTAAAGAGAGATATGGCAATTTACGTATGAGTGTAGCCCGCCACATACGCTGTCTCTTCAACCTGCCATCCGTCAAACCTAATGACGTCACCTCTTTAAGAGACCTCTTAGACTCTATACAGTTGAATGTCAGAGCATTATACCAACTTAAGCAGCCTGTCCAAACATGGGACACCATACTCATTCATCTGGCTACATCAAGATTCGATTTTTCAACTTTAAAGGCTTGGGAAATTGAACTCGCTCGCAAGGAAGAATTTTCCTTCGAACACTTAATCTCGTTTCTTAACAGCCGATGCCAAGTCCTTACAGCACTCGCATTTCAGTGCGAAAAGGTCGAAACGAATCATCAGTCTCACATTTTTTAGAAAAACCTTGCTTTTTCAAAGGGACATCAGCCCCCATCTGTCGAGAACAAGCAACCCCGTTCTTCTTTCAATCATGCAAGAGAACAAATCAGGCCGCTCAACAAATCGTTAAAATGCACGCTCTGTAAAAAGCTTCACACATTGTATTTGTGCAAATCCTTTAAAGAATTGTCTGTCGAAGATCGAAGGAAGTTTGTCTTGAATAGCAAACATTGTTTCAACTGCTTATCACCTAAGCATTCTTCTTCAAACTGCACGTCATCCAATCTCTGTTTTCATTGCAAAAAACCGCATCATTCTTTATTGCACGTTCATGATAAATCGAGGTCATCAGTACCTGCCTCTTCAAGCTCCTTGCAGAGCCGCTCCGAATAAACTAATGCTTCTTCCTGCATTTCTAACGCCGAAACTTCTTACAGTGCGCAAACCCTTTTGACCACTGTACAATTCGAAATCCAAGATAAATTTGGTAATTGGTTTAGAACCCATGGTCTTCTTGATTCCGCTTCAACTCATAATTTTGTTTCGCAATCGTTGATTAAAAAACTAGGTCTTTCGTCATCGCCTACTTCTATCAATGTGACCGGCATTGACAATTTGAAAACTCAAGTCTTGCAGTCTTCAAAATTGAAAATCAGAGACGTTTGCCAAAGAAACACCAATCTTAACATAAACTGCCTCATTCTTACCAGTATTGGCAAGGACACTCCTAGCAGCTGTATTAATACTTCCGGTTTAAACATTCCTTCGCACTTAAGGTTAGCTGATCCTCAGTTTGATGCTCAAGGTCCCATTGATGTACTTTTCAGTGCCAATGTTTTTTGGAAGTGCATTCGCAAACAAACACGTAAGTTATCTTCAACCGTGGTCGCCAGAGACACCGATTTTGGTTGGGTTATTACTGGTGAAATCAAACATACCAGTGTTCAAACCAAAGCGCAATGTCATTTCGTTACAGCTGACATAAATCTCATTTCTGAAAAAGAAAACGCTCATGTTTCAGATCTCAATATTTTTGAAAAACACTTGCCGAAACTATGTCTCATCGTGAACAACTACGCTACCTATGTAAGTTGTTTAAATGGTTTTTCCTTCTTCCCGCACAAGATAGCAATTCAAGTTCGCCTTGCTTTGTGTTACTTCGTCTTCCTTCTTATGTCATTTTTATAGCAGTTAATTGCTTAAACTCTTTCTCGAAAACTATCTTCCCCTTGTGTAAAACCATGGCTATCAGTCACCATCACTTTGCTGTAAGCTATGTTTCACTTCTTTCGTTATTTAGAAGGATGGCCACGGCAGGCTCCTCCCCCTTCCTCACAATTGGAAGTCGCTTATGAAACCGCTTGAAAATCTGAATTCTATAGCATCTAGAATAACCATTCTTATACATAACCTCCTTCCCAATGTCCCGGCTTCACTTCCTATTTCGGAAGAATCAAGCTTTTTCCTGTCGAAAATTGTCGGATTCCGTGATCTTCTCAATTATTCGAAATTGATTTCCTACTCTATTTCATATAGCTTTAAATTGTTTGTTCACGTCCAAGTTACGATTGACTGCATGGCGTCCAACCTGAATATCTGCTTTAAGTTACAGCTGATTCAACTAGTGTTGTTTGTGTACTTTGAACTGCTTGTTTTTCAAACTTGTCTGTATACAAGCCCGAGTAAGGTCAAGTCACTGTTTATTTCCTGTACGCTTGACAAAGTTCAAAGCAAGTTTCTCTTATCTCAACTTTGGCTGATTGCCAAGCATTGTCTAGTGAGTCGCTCCTGCAAGTACAGAAGCCGTTCACCTACTTCCCAAAATAAACTTGTTCCAGTTAAGGACTCTTTGAGCTATTTATATGCCTTATCTCGCTGTACTATGTGTGTCAAGGCCGTGCTTGCCTGTGTATCTCACTTACTTACGCTCGTATTCTACAATTGCTTCGATTCTTGTCTCGTAACATCGTCGCATATCCTTTACGCGCTTATGTATTGCAATTTGCTTACATATTTTGAAATCTTATTGTTCATTGATGAACAAACTTACTTTTTCTCGTCGTTACATTCGATGTGTTTTTGCATTCATACTTGTTATGTCACGTTTCTCGCTGACTTAAGTATTTTTCTGAGTAACCCCTTTGATGCTTATTGTAACTTAAGGTCATTGTTTATGGCTACTAGTTTGTTACCTATGGCGTTCTTGCTTTCTACTCGCATAGTTTCTTTGTTTATTTGGTATATTCTTGTCCTGAATAGATGTACTTGTTTCTATACGCTTTGCTTAAACTTGTCAATTTTTCTTTCTCATCGTATCGCAATCTTTACTAGTGCTTTATTTCCCTCAGCTTCTAGTTATTTTGTGATTGAAGATGTCGTTAACTCTCGCTCATTAACTCCGCTTTCCAATGACCCTGATGACCTGCTTCCACTTACACCTGGTCGCTTCCTTACACGCACTTCTCTCTCTGCCCCTCCTCCCCTTCCCAATTCTTTCAGGGATTCTGATTTACCTATTGTTTGGCGTAAACTTGAAGCCCTCCGTAATTCCTTTTGGAAGAGGTGGAACCTGGAATATTTAACTTCCTTGCAACGGAGACAGAAGTGGTTTCTTTCCAGTCCCGACATTAAAGTGGGGGACTTGGTCTTAGTTAAGGAAGTTTCTCCCCCCTTAGTCTGGATCTCGGGTAGAGTGACCGAGTGTTATCCTGGAAGAGATGGGAGAGTCAGGGTGGTCAGAGTTTTGACCACTAATGGTCAGATCATAAGACCACTTCTCTTCAATTACTTTATTACTCTTAAATGTTTAATTGCTTATTTGTTCTCTGTTGGTGTTTCCCCCCAGTATGGTGTATTCTTTGAATACACGGTACGAGAGTATAAAGTCTATTGCTCTTTGCATGTTCATTTCTTCCTTCCTCTTTGTCAAACACCAACAGTGATCTTCTGTTTTCTCTTAGGGGTTCAGGTCGCTTATATCTTTTATGAGTCTGTTCCAGATATATATTCTATGACCCACCTAGCGTCATATAGCAGCGAATATCTGAAGCTCTTCAATTCCTCCTGGTGCGAGAGGACTTACATATCCATTTGGCCACCAGATCCTGTTACCATCGCCAGCTATTTTCTCCTTGAGCAAGAGGACTACGTCTACTTCTTTACTCACCATGCTGCGCTAGTATCATCTGTTATCAACTCTTTGAAGACCAGCTCAGCAAGAGAAGATCATTTTTTGTTGTAACATTGGCAATGTTTATATGTTCTCCTTTTGTCTCCTACCCCCCACTCTTTTCCCCTTCCTTGGACCCTCCGTGCTCCGTTGAGCAGGTCTCACTTCTCAGTCGGCAGTTGACTCGGTCAGTTAAAGCTCCTCTCGAGCTAGTCTCCTCAAACCAAGAGGCTCACACTCTTCTACGCCATGTTGGCAAGGTAGTTGTCATCCAGGGAAACTTCGCCTTCAACATGAAATCAAGATAAGTACCATTTTAAAAGTTTTAACCTCATCTTCATGGTTTTAACTTGCACGTGCTTTTAATGATACTTTTATAGACAGTGTGAAATTATTTATTTTGGGGCAAAAATCATTCTTCGTGGGATTTGCCATGTTGAGCTTTCGCTTGTATAAGCCAACCTTACTAAAAAAGAGCTTTTCTTAAGCTATTCAAATGAGAAATCCTCTCACTACGTGGGATATTACCTAATACCCGCTGTCTATAATTCATCAAGCTAGTTCCTCCGTTGGATTTTCTCAACCGCATTTTCTACTAAGGTCGTTCTGGAACCTTCGAGATCTTGTACTCTATCTGCGAGTCTTGCCGTCAGGTATTTTTCACTCACCTGTGACAATAATAGTTAAAATGAGGAATCTTCCTTACAAATTGTTGCTATAGCTAACTTTCTTCCACCGCTGGAACCACTGGAATGTTTTATGGTACATTTAATTGTAAATCACAACTTTTTCAAGAAATAGACTCTCACCTATATAGTGCAATCAGTTATTTCCCTAATTGCAATAACTTTCTTTCTCATAAACTTTAGTGTTTCTATAGTGAACTTTGCATCCAATTTTATAGACTACAGTGATAACCAGTGCTTGCTCCAAGTTTCTACCGCGTCGCGATCGTCCATTTACATTAAATACGGCCATGAACATTGATCCTATATCCCAATGATCTTTCCTCAACCTTCTACTAACAACCAATATTAATAAAATTGTAACTTTTCTATAAGGTGTCACTCACGAAGTGCCCTTCCAACTTTGCTAGTTTAACATTAATTAAATTCTGCATTATTGCTTGTGTGATACAAGTTTCAAATTCACATTGTTCCTTTCCTATAAACAGGGAAAACAATTCTTTAAACTCTTGAGCGAGTCATGTTCAGGTTTCACGAAATGGAAACTGTCCCATTTGGCTAGTGATTCCTACTCAAACTTGGGAAGTCTAGAACCTTCCTTTTAACTCTCTTCAGGTTTCATAGTAAGTGACCTGCCCTTATTTGCATAATAACCAACATTAATTCTGTATAAATATAAGACGTTTTAGGAACTTCTATCTTATTTTTCATGTTTTTATTATTGTTATTTTCGAAGTTGTCACTTTCTCTAGAACATTCTCTCAAGAATTTCTTAAGGTACACTCTTTGTACTCCAATTCACGTTCAAACTTTAATTGCTTCATTGTTTATTTGTTTAAATCTTATAAAGATTTTAGAAACATGTAAGGTTTGAAACCTTGTAAATTGTAAATTGCCTGGAGCAAACGTTTAATGTTGAGAGGTCTGCGACCCCATTTGTTAAAAAGTTCAAATGAACTATGTTTGTCAAAATTATATTACATAATTGTTAATTTCCTCAAACTTCTTTGAATTGTAAAATAAATGAAGCGTTTCCTTTCGCTTTTTCATTTACGAATACAAAGTTTAGGCAAAATCCTGTCTTCCTTGACTCTCCTCACTCAATGACATTAAAATCATTAATAGGGCTTTCACCATTTGTTGCATTTGAGCAAGAACTCTTAATTTTCACCTCACTAAAGTTCTTTTTTTAGCTTTAATAGCTAATTCTAATTGGCCAGTAAGGCAAGTAAAGCTCGCTAAGCCAGCTACCTGCTTGTGGAGACCCTCTCCGAAAACTTATGGTCAGTTTTCTAAAAGATAAGTGTTTCTTTTTGTCTAAACTTTTAGCCGGCTCCTCGCTGAGTAAAAGCTTAGCCATTTTCCAATGCAACCATTGGTTCATTTACCAAGATTACTCCATAAGGCATAATCTTTTATCATTTTCCTTCTTAGAGACACTTGGTCGCCCTTACAGGAACTCCATAATTTTGGAAATTGAAAATACCAAACCTGAGTTAAATCATTGGCATTCTTCGAATTATTTTGTAAAACCTAATTTCTTTGAGAAGACATACAGTAAACTTGTTACTATCAGTCTTGCCAGACCATCACCCTTCCCTATAGTAGTTTCATACATGCTTGGGAGGAAATACACTAAAGCCTCTCTCTTGCAAATCGCCCAAGTCCCGGCTGCGGTTCCCGTTAGCTTCGACCAAGTTCGTACCTACTTTAGGTATCAAAGAGTTAATTTGCGGTGGCAACCGCTTCTAAGTGTGTCTAAAGTTAAACTTATTAATTTTGTGGGACTCTCCTCCTATTTTTCTATCCTTTTTCTCCAATCCAAAATCTACTTCCTTTTCTTAATCATCTTCCCTTGGTGGGTGGGTTATTCCTCAGCTAATAAACTACCCATCAGCCCCCATCTGTCGAGAACAAGCAAACCCGTTCTGCTTCTTTTAACCATCCAAAAGAACATATCAGGCCGCTCAAAAATCTTTAAAATGCACGCTCTGTAAAAAGTTTCACACTTTGTACTCCTGCAAATCTTTTAAAGAATTGTCTGTCGAAGACCGAAGGAAGTTTGTCTTCAATAGTAAACATTGCTTCGACTGCTTGTCACCTAAGCATTCTTCTTCTAACTGTACGTCTTCCAACCTCTGTTTCCATTGCAAAAAACCGCACCATTCTTTATTGCACGTTCATGATCAATCGAGGTCACCAGTACCCGCTTCATTAAACTCCATGCAGATCAGCTCCGAACAAACTAATGCTTCTTCCTGCATTTCTAACGCCGAAACTTCTCACAGTGCGCAAGTCCTTTTGTCCACTGTACAATTCGAAATCCAAGATAAATTTGGAAATTGGTTTCGAACCCGCGGTCGTCTCGATTCCGCTTCAACTCACAACTTTGTTTCGCAATCGTTAATTAAAAAACTAGGTCTTTCTTCATCGCCTACTCCCATCAATGTATCCGGCATTGACAATTTGAAAACTCAAGCGTTGCAGTCTTCAAAATTGAAAATCAGAGACGTTTGTCAAAGAAACACCAATCTTAACTTAAACTGTCTCATTCTTACCAGTATTTGCAAGGACACTCCTAGCAGCTCTATTAATACTTCCGGTTTAAAGATTCCTTCGCACTTAAGGTTAGCTGATCCTCAGTTTAATGCTCAAGGTCCCATTGATATACTTTTCAGTGCCAATGTTTTCTGGAATTGCCTTCGTAAACAGGTTCGCAAGTTATCCTCAAACGTGGTCGCCAGAGACACCGATTTTGGTTGGGTTATTACTGGTGAAATCCAACAACCCAGTCTTCAAACCAAATCGCAATGTCATTTTGTTACTGCTGATATAAATCCCTTTTCTGAAAAAGAGAACGCTCATGTTTTCGATTTCAATATATTTGAAAAACACTTGCCGAAACGATGTCTCATTGTAAACAACTACGCCACCTTTGTAAGTTGTTTAAATGGTTTTGCCTTCTTCCCGCATAAAATGGCAATTCAAATTCGCCTCGCCTTGTGTTACTTCGTCTTCCTTCTTATGCCATTTTTTATAGCAGGTAATTGCTTAAACTTTCTATCGAAAACTATCTTCCCCTTGTGTAAAACCATGGCTATCAGTCACCATCATTTCGCTGTAAGCTATGTTTCACTTCTTTCGCTATTTAGTAGGATGGCCACGGCCGGCTCCTTCCCCCTTCCTCACAATCGGAAGCCGCTTTTGAAACCGTTTGAAAATCTGAATTCTCTAGCATCTAGAATAACTATGCTTATGCATAAACTCCTTCTCAATGTCCCAGCTTCTCTTCTTTGTTCGGAAGAATTAGCTTTTTTTCTGTTGAAAATTGTCGGATTCCGTGATCCTCAAAGTTATGCGAAATTGATTTCTTACTTTATTTCATATGTCTCTAAATTGGTTTTTGACGTCCAAGCCACGAATGACTGCATGCCGTGTAACCTGAATATCAGCTTTAAGTCTCAGCTGATTTCACTTGTTTTGTGTGTCTATTTCGAACTGCTTGTTTGTCAATCTCTTATGTATACAAGCTCGGGTAAGGCCAAGCTGCTGTTTATTTCCTTTATGCTTGCCAAAGGTCAGAGCAAGTTTTCCTTATCTCAACTCTGGCTGACTGCCAACCATTGTCTTGCGAGTTGCTTCCGTAAGTTCAGAAGCTGCTCACCTCATTACCAAAATAAACTTTTCCGGTCAAGGACTCTTTCAGCTATGTATATTCGTTATCTCGCTGTACAATATGGGTCAAGGTCGTTCATGCCTATGTATCCCACTTACTCCCGCTCGTATCCTATAGCTGCTTCGATTCCTGTTTCATAACATCGTTGCATATTTTTTACGTGCTCATGTATTGCACCTTGCTTACATATTTTGCACCTTTATTGTTCATTGATGAACAAACTTGTTTTTTCTCGTCGTTACATTCGATGTGTTTTTGTATTTAAGCTTGTCACGTCACGTTTCTCGCTGACTTAAGTATTTTTCTGATTAACCCCTTTGATACTTATTATAACTTAAGGTCATTGTTTATGGCTACTAGATTGTTGTTACCAATGGCGTTCTTGCCTCCTACTCGCATAGTTTCTTTGTTTATTTGGTATATTCTTATCCTTAATCGATGTACTTGTTTCTATACGCATTGTTTAAACTTGTTAATACTCCTTTCGCATCTTATCGCGATCTTTACTAGAGCTATATTTCCCGCAACTTCTAGCTACTTTGTGATTGAAGGTGTTGTTAATTCTCGTCCTTTAACTCCGCTTTCCAATGACCCAGATGACCTGCTTCCACTCACTCCTGGTCACTTCCTTATAGGCACTTCTCTTTCTGCCCCTCCTCCCCTTTCCAGCTCTTACAGGGATTCTAATCTACCCATTGTTTGGCGTAAACTTGAAGCCCTTCGCATTTCTTTCTAGAAGAGGTGGAACTTGGAGTATTTAACTTCCTTGCAACGGAGACAGAAGTGGTTTCTTTCCAGTCCCGACATTAAAGTGGGGGACTTGGTCCTGGTTAGGGATGTTTCACCTCCCCTGGTCTGGATTTCTGGTAGAGTGACCGAGTGTTATCCTGGAAGGGATGGGAGAGTCAGGGTGGCCAGAATTTTGACCACTAACGGTCAGATCACAAGACCACTGTCTTTGATTGCTCCATTACCTTTAAATGTTTAATTGGTTTTCCTTCTCTCTGTTGGTGTTTGCCCTTCCCAGCTTGGTGTATTCTTGCAATACACGGTAAGATAGAGTATATTTTTTAATACTCTTTGATTGTTCATTCCTTCCTTTTTCTCAAACACCAACAGTGATCTTCCAGTTTCTCTTTGGTGGTCATGTCTCTTATGATATTCGTGAGTCTGTTCTAGATATATATCTTCCATGACTCACCTAGCGTCATCTAGCAGCGAATCTTTGAAGTTCCTCAATTCTTCCCGGTGCAAAAGGACTTCCTTATCAATCTGGCCACCAGAGCTCGTCGCCATCGCCAGCTATCATCTCCGTGATCAAGAGAACTTCGTCTACTTTTTCACCCACCATGCTGCGCTAGTATCGTCTGCAATCAACTCTTTGAAGACCATTCATCAAGAAAAACATTTATTTTTTCAAGGTTGTCTATTCTGATATGTATTCCTTTTGTCTCCTACCCCCACTCTTTTCCCTTTCCTGGTCCCTCTGCGCTTTGCTGAGTGGGTCTCACTTGTACGTCGACCGTCGACTCAGTCAAGGCTCAACTAGAGCCAGTCTCCTGAACTCAAGAGGCATTTTCTTCATTCCACGCCATGTTGGAACTCTAATGTAAACCTTCAAAGGGAACTTCACCATCGCTATGCAGCAAAGATAAGTACAGACTTCAGGTTTTAACCTCATTCTCATCGTTTTAATATCTACATGCTTTTAAGGATAATTTTATAGGCAGGATTACTATTTTTTGGGGCAATAATCATCCTTCGCGGGATTTACCATGTTGGGCTTTTGTCTGTCTAAGCCAACCTTAATAGAAAGTAGCTTTTCTTAAGCTAATTAAATGAGAAATCTTCTCACAACGTGGGATACCAATGAATACCAACTGTCTATAAAAATATTTTGCTCGTTCCACCGCTGGAATAACTTTGACCCTATTCTTCAGTCAAAATTGCTCTGGAATCTTCCAGAATCTACCAGTCACGCCGTCATGTATTTTCCACTCACATGTGTGAATACTTTCTCAAACTCAAGGAGCTTCCTTATTATTTAATGCTCAATAGCTAACTCTTCTTCCTCCGTTGGGATTTTCTCTGGCGTACTTAATGACAATCTATAACTTTCTCAAGCAATAGACTCTCGCCTACCTAGTGCAACCAGTTTTTTTTCACAATTGCAATAACTTTTTTTTGCCATAAACTTTTGTGTTACTACAGTGGACTTTTCATCCATTTAACAGACTATAGTGAAAACTAGTGCTTGTTCAACATTTCTACCGCGTCGCGATCGTCCGATTACCATAAATAAGGCCATGAACATTTATCCTCAATCCCAATTGATCTTTCCTAAACCTTTTACTAACAAACCATAATAATAAAGTTGTTACTTTAAGTCTTTTTTCAACGAGGTGTCACTCTATAGAAGTGCCCTCCCCTTTTTCTTATATAACATTATTAACTTCTGCATAAATACGTGTCGAGTACACGATTCAAACTTACATTGTTTCTCCCTTTTAATTAGGGAATACAATTCTTTCAACTCATGAGTGAGTTATTTCGTGGTCTCACGAAAGGGAAACTTGCCCCATTTGTCTCGTGATTCCTACTTAAACAAAGGGAGTCTAGAACCTTCCTTTTGACTTTCTCTTCAGGTTTCACAGTAAGTGACCTGTCCTATTTTGTATATCTATTATAAAAGTAATTCAGCGTAAATATAAGAAGTTATAGGAACTTCTCTTTCATTCTACCTGCTTTCTTTTTTGTTATTTTCGAAGTTGTAACTTTTTCTAAGATAGGTACTTGGAAATTTCTTAAAGTACACACCTTGTACTCGATTTAATGTCTAACTTTAATCACTTCATTTGTCTTTTTTAAATCTTACAAAGATTTTAGTACATATAAAGGTTTGAAACCAAAAGAATTGTTAATTGCCTGGAGCAAACTTTAAATGTTAGGAGGTCTGCGACCCCAAATTGTTAACAAAAATTGAAACTATATGCTTGTTAAATTCATCAAATTCTTTTGAATTGTTAAATAAATTCAAACTTTCTTTTTTGACTCATCATTTCTCTAATACAACAGTTAGGCAAGATCCTGGCTTTCCTAACTCTTCCTAGGTTCATGCCCTACTTAATGCAAATAAATCTCTTAATAGGGTTTTCACCACTTGTTGCATTTGAACAAGAACTCTTAGGCATAACTGATGTCAAACTCTCCTCCTATTTCTCCATCCTTTTTTCTCCAGTCCGAAACCCACCTCCTTTTCTCAATCATCTTCCCTTGGTGGTTAGGTTATTCCCCATTCAATAATCTACCCAAAAGCCGTGATTAACGACCGAGAAAATCCCCCTTCAACAAGGCGAAACAGGGGAGTGGGGGCGGTCGCCCACAGAAATTAATTAATTACGACCGAATGGAGCAATGAATTGAGATGAAACTTACACCCAGATGCATGTATTCTAGGAAAGATAATTTAGGAGTGTTCTCACGCCTAAATTAAAGCCTGCATCTATAAAGGAACCTCTACATAAGACATTATCCGCTACAGAGTAAGGATTTGCAGAGGAGCCGAGGGGAAGTACCGGAGTAGCATCATGACGCCGTGGAAGAAAGCAATTAATTATAATTAATTGGCCGAAGCGATTGCCTGCATGCGAGTGATTTTTGAACCTCCATGATTAGACAAACAAGGATCATACATCACTTTGTCTGAAAATGTATTATTATAAGAGAAGAGTCGCTCCGGGAAATCCAGTGAACTACTTTTCATAAGGAAGCTTTATATGGGAGAAGCTGGAGCAGGGAGTTCAGTTCGTCTTGACTCAACCCGTGAGGTAACAAGCTGGCGGATCACGCAAGAAAGTGCGCGGAATTTATAAAGTATTGACGCTCAAATGTACTAGCGGTGAACAATGAAAGGCGTATCATGCAGCTTAATAACAGTATTTCTGCATCATATGATAACTAGTCTACAGCAGACGTATAAGCAACAGTAAACGCGAGTATAGAATCAGTACAGCGTAGAGATAATTTAGGATGATGTTTACAGACAATGAACATAACCCCAGGAAGTGTCATCATGGGTAAAATAACATATTACGGTAATGAACACTACAGTTACGGGAGCCTGGGAGGCATCACAAGTAGTCGTGACCTAGGATTGAACAACTTTGCAGCAGAGGAGACATAAACTGTAGGTGACGGGAGTCGAACACACACACGCAAGATAGACTTTCAAGGAGACCAGCGGTTGTCAGGAGTTAGCTGCATCGCATCTCTGAGGTCAGGCGATAGTGGGAATCCAATCAAGGACCCGTGTGTGAAAATTGTGCGAGAATTATGTATAAAGTTATATTACAGTGATTTTTAAAAGTGTTTATGTTTATATGGTAAAAGAATATGTATTGTGTTAAAGTGAAAATAACAGTAGTGAAAAATATAATTACCATGTGTAAAGTTGATGCAATGTGTCGTGTGAAAAATATCATGATGGCTTATGACAAGCATCATGGCAGGCAAGAGGCTGGCATGCTGGACCAACCCAGCTAAAATGAAAGTGAGTACAAATTTAATATGTTGATATGATTTAATAGTTCACCACACAACGAAGCATTCCCTCAACGATTAAGAATTAACAGTCATTTATGTACGAGTTCACATCCCTCGTATTTTGGTAAAAATATGGCTTAGAGGATGATTTGTTTACGGCCATTTAGGCGTAAGACACTGATGAAAGTAACGGTAACGTTAAATAATAATAATAATCTGGGGTCGGTCATCATCATCATGTTTTTCAGTCAAGCGACTGGTCTGCCCCTACAATGAGTCTTCTCCACGTTGTTCGGTCTTGTGCTGTCCTTTTGACCATTTCATAATTTCGTAGGCCAGAGCTATGTAGGAAAGATCTCATGAAAGTGTTCCGTGGCCTCCCGCGAGGGCGTTTTCCGGGTATTTTTCCTTCTAGAATGTCGATCATCAGGCCACCATGTCGTAACCTGTGGCCAAGCCAGGTGGATCTCCTTCTATATATCTGGCGGATCATTTGCCGTTTTTCCTTTATTCGATCCAGCACCGTTATGTTGGTCATTTTCTCTACCCAGCTGATCTTTTCCATTCGGCGCCAACACCACATCTCAAACGCTTCTAGTCGTTTAATGTCACCTCTATTCATTGACCAGGTCTCACTGCAGTACATTGCAACTGGCCATATGTAGGTCTTAACCAGTTGTTTTCTAAGGCTGAGGGACATCGAGCGTTGACAAATTAGAGAATGCTTTTCACGGAATGCCTGCTTGGCCATGGCTATACGGCTCCTGATTTCAACTTCACATCGTAGGTCTTCTGTGAAGATCTGGCCAAGGTATTTAAAACGATTGACCTGTTGTACTGGTTCTTTATTTATGGTAATATTTAGTTCGTGTTGATACTTACTTATCACCAGAATCTTGGTCTTCTTAAAATTGATTTTCATTCCATATTCTGTAGCTGTATCATTTAAACATTGCAACATGTTTGTTAATGTATGCGGATTTACTGCAAGTAATGCCAGATCATCAGCAAATTTAATATTCTGGATAAGTCTTCCACCAACTTTCACTCCCATATTAGAACCTTTAAAAGCCCACTTAGTTATAGCTTCAGCGAAGGCATTGAACAGTCCAGGGGACAGCAAACACCCTTGTCGCACACCTTTGCGGATCTTAGCGGGTTCTGATACGTCATTTCCAAGCCGAACAACAGCAGTTTGATTTATATACAGATCAAATATTAATCTGATTAATCGATGGGGACAGCCTATTTGATTCAGAAGAGGAAACAGCTTGTGCCAGCTGACTTTATCAAATGCTTTTTCAAAGTCCACAAAGCACACGTAAAGGTTTCTGTTTACACTTAACATCCTTTCTCCAAGACATCGCAAGGACCCGATAGCATCACGTGTAGACATATTCTTTCGAAAGCCAAATTGAGAGTTGTCTAGATACTGTTCGATGTATATTTCCATCCTTTTCCTTAAAATCTGCAGAAGTATCTTTGATGCATGAGGGATGAGACTAATGGTCCGATAGTCACTACATTCAACTGGTACAGTCTTCTTTGGAATTGGAATGATGATGCTGGTGTAAAACTCCTGAGGCCATTTACCTTCTTCGAAAATTCTTGCTACCAATTTGAATATCCATTCAAGTGTACTATCCCCACTATTCTTGATTAGTTCGGCAGGAACATTGTCAATACCTGGTGTTTTACCCATGGATATTGATTTTAGAGCTTCATCGAACTCTGATCTAATAATTCTATCTTCTGCAATTGGCCTGTCTTCCTCGCCACGTGTTGGCAAAAGGTATGGAATTGGTTCTGCGTATAGATCTTCAACATACATCCTCCAGTGTTCCTTCTTATAATTCAGGTCTGATATAGGATTCCCATGTGTATCACGGAACTGTCTAGTGCGGAATCCTTTTTGTTTCTTAGTAGTTTCCCTGATCTTTCGGTAGGCTAAATCTGTTCTTCCTTGTTTTTGCAGAAATTCGATCTCTTCGCATTTTGACTGCCACCACTCCATTTTCTTCTCCCGACAGAGTCGATCAATCTGGTTCTTTAGCATTCGGTAGTTATTTCTGCCTACTTCTGAAGAGTCGTTTTTAAATTTTCTTCTTTCATCCATCTTTAAGAGAATGTAACAATAATAAATACATAAATCGGCATGTCAGGCCTATAGTACGTACAAAGTGTGTCATATCTAGCGTAAGAATACTGTGTTATTGTAAACAGTAAGAAATAAACATAAATATCGAGATAAAGAGAGCTTTTCAGAGTCATTGAAATTTTAAATAAATGTTTTATTATGGTATATTCTACAGGGTTGTATTTGAGAGCCATTAAGGTAGTTAATGTATGCCAGTAAATTTATGCTTGTTTTGGAGCTACATATAATTTTGGCTTATGAGTAAATGCATAGAGGACGTGAGTGCTTTAAGAATTGAGTCATCTGTAAGAAATATTGTTTGAGCCGCGATCAGCGAGCATGTAACGTAGAATCAAGAGATTTACGTCAATAAGTTGCGGGGATCATCCGAGAATAGTTTGCGCGTTGGCGAATCTAGTCGGCTAATCTTCGAAGCTACGATATAGTATTGCCTTAGAGCATACATGTGTATTCGCAACAGAGCTGGGACAGAGTCTGTCTGTATCCACTGTTCGCAGAATCTTCGCCACCAGGGATAACTGCTGGAGACCCTAGGTAGGCCCATATATTAATTGATCTGCCCTTAGAGGTAAGAATAATGGTTCTTCGTATAGGAAACGTCGATTTCCTCTTGTTATATGCATGCCGTCCAGTGAGAGAACTGTGAAACTCACTTGAGACGCACGCAAAAGCCACTGATGTCGACCACAGAACGGCAAAGCTATTTCGTGATCCATCCCTTGCCATGAATAGTAATTAGGAGTCGAGATGAGCCCATTAAATACTCTAAATGTAGGTATTAAATAATTAGATTGACTCAATTCGTAAGGACACGACCCATTCAGGGTACCTCTAGCACACCTGCACCAGTGAATGAACTTGACCGTGCGGGGAGTCAGACGGGGTAGCAGGTATAGTCCACTAACCCGGCGGCCATCTTGCCGAGGCCAGCCCATGACTAATTCATTGTTCGCACGAAAAGGAAGTCAATAGACCTGATCCTTTTATTTTAAGATTGTAGTGGGACACTGAAGAATCTCGATATTTCGAAAAGTAATTAAGATATGCTTGATGTGATGATATCAATTGAATTAGATGCACTATTTCCATACACATGCAATGTTGGAATGAAGTAATCGGATAACATTCGGCCCAGTTATTCTCTGAGGAGGAATTAACTGCACCAAATAAATAGAGGCATTTTTGTAAAGTGTATTTGCCCAGTTCACACTAATTTATTCATACGGGTAGCGTAATTTGAATGAGATGACACGTTTGTAACGATAATGTTTTGACCAGACCCAGAAAATCGTTGTGCGGTGAAGCTATAAAAATATCTATATCTATGTGTATTTTGGAGGGGAAAGTGTACCACTTCAGCGTTTGAAACTGATGGGAAAAGAATACGATTCGCACGAGACAACACTTATTAAACAAGGCATAAGCTAATGAATTAATGTTATTTAAAGTAAATGTTTCGTGTAAAACGGATAAATGTTTAATAATTGCAGATTTAATGTCATTTAAATATAATTTGTGTTTATTGTGTTGTGATATTCCAATTTGTGTTAAATTGTGCCACGTGAAGAACAATATGGACACTCGCAAATGTCAAAGAGTATCAATAATAGGATGTTTTGGTTAGACTTGAGTGCGGTGAAGCTCTAATTTTGAGGAGAAGAGACTCACAGATAATTTTTGATTTTTGTTGTGGGAAATAAATGTAAAGTATATTTTTGTGTTTTATGTTGTGTTGCCATGAATTACTATCATTAAATGTTATACTTAGGAATATGTTGTTTCTTTCAAGTAGAGTAGTCACCTGACAGACTCAAATCCTGAATATGTGCTCGTATAGTGGGTTGAACGCCCCATACCTCGAAAGACCGTGAGTTAGCTGGGATACAAACACATGTTCCATATGATGACGATTGGGTACAGTATGAAGTGGGACAAGAGGCCGGATACAATGGGGGTTTATATTGTTGCTCAATTTCAATTCTCCCAAGATAGGCCTATTGTCCCTAGAAAGCCAGAGTGTCGTAAGCACCAAAAATAACATTTTACTGGAGAAAAAAGAATTCCTTTCTTAAAAGAAAAAATATTATTTTGTTAATTTTGCACTGCAATTTTTTTTAAATGGTCCTATGAAACCAATTCTGCAGATGCATACATTTTAAGACCTTTTTATTGCATAAAATTACACTTCAGATAATTTGGCGTGCTGTGAATTGTTACGTAATGTCATTATGGCGTCGGTTACGATATGATAGTTGTAGTACTTTACTCATTAGAAGTAGTATTACCAATCACTTTTAGTTAGTTCGCATCGGTCAATAAGCACTATAATATAACTGTTAAACGCTTGCGGGGTTTAGCTGTTCATTTTCGCCGCGCTTTAAAGTTTTAGTGGTATAATAAACCACCTTTTATGAGAAACATAAAATTTTTTGGACCCCTTCCCCTTTTCTTTTGTATTTGGTATTTGTACCCTATCAGCTTGCAAGTTGATTCATTTGAAAGAAAGGCTCAGCATAGCGTTTTTCACTGTCTTGTCCCTTTTTAAAGATATTTTACATTGTATTTCTTACTCAAGGCTGCTGTGTTAAAGATCTTAAGATCAATCACTTTTTCAAGTATGTATGCTCTTGCCACTTTACAGACAGCATTCATTGGCAAGGAAAGAGTGGAAGCAAGAATTGGGAAGAGAGTAAGGCAAGGGTGTGGACTATCACCACTGTTATTTAATATCTACATTGAAGAATTCTTAGCTACCAACAGTCATGGCATAAAAGTTAATGGCAAGCTGTACAGTACCATACGATTTGCAGATGATATAGCCCTGATAACTGATAATGAGAGATGGAAAATGCTCTGAATCACATAAACGAATTATTGCAAGAGAAGTGTGATATGAGGATGTTGTTGTTGTTTGAGTCTTCAGTCTTTTGACTGGTTTGATGCAGCCCTCCATGCCTCCCTGTCCTGAGCTAATCGTTTCATCTCTGCATAGCTACCACACCCTACATCCGAGGCAATCTGCTTAACATATTCTAACCTTGGTCTACCCCTACAGTTTTTGTCCTCGACCCTTCCTTCCATAACTAAGCTTGCTATTACTGGGTGTCTTAGTATGTGTCCTACCAACCTATCTCTTCTCTTCATTTGCAGTCGCCAGAAACATCTCTCCTCTCCCACTCGTCTTAATACCTCTTCGTTTGTAACCCTATCTACCCATCTGATCTTCATAATTCTCCTGTAACACCACGTTTCAAATGCTTCAAATCTCCTCTTTTCTGCTGCACCAATAGTCCAAGTTTCACTTCCATAGAGCGCCACGCTCCAGA
Organism: Meconema thalassinum; assembly: GCA_946902985.2. Lineage (NCBI taxonomy): Eukaryota > Metazoa > Arthropoda > Insecta > Orthoptera > Tettigoniidae > Meconema > Meconema thalassinum. The sequence continues at coordinate 937,328,944 of OX336390.1, forward strand.
CAAAGGCTTTCAAAAATGATTTCCTAATACCTAAATCTATATTCGATGTCATCAGATTCCATTTTTGTAGAAATGCTTTCCTTGCCTGAGCCAACCTACTTTTTATATCCTCTTTGCTTCGTCCATCACTGATTATTTTGAGGATAATTAAAAAGAAATCTAAAGTAATGGCATGCACTAGGGATGGCGACCTAATAGTCAATGTGCTAATGGATGGTGAAAAACTAGCCCAAGTAAAGGATTTCAAATATTTGGGGAGCTTGATCACATCAAATGGAAAATGTACGAGAGAAGTAAATGCTCGAATCGCACAGCCAAAAGAAGCCTTTTCAAGAAAATAAGTATTTACTAATATCCAAGACTGTTAACATAGAGGTGCGAAAACACTTCGTGAATAGTTTTGTATGGAGTATTGCAAGTTATGGCTCTGAAACATGGCCTCTGCGACAAGCAGATGTATCAAAACGTAGGGCATTCGAGATGTGGTGCTGGTGACGACTACTAAAGATACCTTGGACTGATCAAGTCACGATTGAGAATGTTCTCAAAAGAGCAAAGGAAACACGTACCTCGGTTGAATCCTTAAAGAGAAGAAGGAATAGTTTTGTTGGCCATTTGATACGTCATTCCGACTGGTGCACCACACTCTTCAAAGGGAAGCTTGAAGGAAAGAGGAGTCGAGGAAGACCAATGACTCGATTTATAGACAGCAAGCTCACTTACTGCAATTTGAAACTACAGGCCAGAGAAAGAAGACGTTTTGGAAGACATTCATGTTACCCAGGAACCTAACGGTTGCCAATCATTGTCAGGCATTTTGTGCAAATTTCGTTGCATTTCTACTTCTTCTTCTTCTTCTTCTTCTTCTTCTTCACCACACATATCCCAGTTAAGGCTATCTGTGCCGTCTTTTTTTTGCCTACTACCCTAAATGGCAACCTGTAAATAACAAGTACCTAAAATAAGCTACATTTTATTATATTGTAATCTTTTAGCAAATTATTGCTCAAATTTGTATTTGTGGTATGGCTTTTTGGATAGGCCACGTCAGCCCCCTGCCCTGTTCTCATGAAAATGAAAATCCACAGCCTGCTTCCAGTCTCCGACCGGGTCAGGGAATGGAATGAATGAAGCCCCCATCTAGCGGCGAGGATATGAACTGTACCGGCTGCCGAGGCCTGACGCACTCCTCTGGGGCAATGCTTAAATGCATGACAGATGAAATGAAATGATAGTGGAGAGTGTTGCTGGAATGAAATTTTGACAGGGAAAACCGGAGTACCCGGAGAGAAACCTGTCTGCCTCCGTTTGTCCAGCACAGATCTCAAATGGAGTGACCGGGATTTGAACCACGGACCCAGCGGTGAGAGGCCAGCGTGCTGCCGCCTTAGCCACGGAGGCTCTCCCTGTTCTCATATTCTTTTTAAATTGTTTTATGCTTCGAGGTCCACCCTCTATTAGTAGCCAAGCTATTCTTAACCATTTTTACTGTAGTTGGCAGCAATTGGTGATGCTACTAGGAACTTTGCCACCTATTCTTTGTTGTGCTCTGAAAATAAAATTACTTGCTGGCACACCTTTTCTTTTTCAATTAAGTTTGTTATTTCCTTTCACTATAATTCTCAGAATAGTTTATTGGAGTTACAGCGTGTTTGCCACCTCCCTACACATTAATTGTTTGTCTGCTCTCTTGGTTGCTTCTTTTCGCAATCAAGATTTTGATTTGTATTCATTACTAAGTTATATTATTAGTATTTTCCCTAATTAATGTTCTAGCCCCTTTTGAGCACAACAACGATAATAATATCAATAACGTTTTAAGCTTAGCTTCTTTTTAGTGCCAAAACTAGTATTTGTTACTCCCTCCTTGGTGTTCTTTATCTTTGAGCAATTCGGAATTTCATTTTTTACGCTGCTGCTGGCAGTACCTTCTATCGTTCCTATTCACTTCTCTTATATTAATTACTTTATGAATATATTTATTTGTTTGGGTTCGTCCCTTGTACCCAATCTTTTTCTTTCACTCCCAAACCTACTTCCCGTTCTCACGTCATCTTCCCTACGACAGTGATTGGGCTTTGCTCTGTTTCTCCAAACATTAATACCGAAACCCGTAGAGACCCAATTTGTCAATAATTTACAAATTACTAATCTTTATTTGTAATTTTAATTCTCATCCTGCTCGAGGCTGGTGAACCACTGGGAGAAGAGAGGGGCCGCTCTTGCAAACCTCTACAATGCCATCAAACTTGGTCTGTTGCTGCCAGCCCAGCAGCCTTAACATCTTTATTTGCTTCAAGAAGCGTAAGTTCGACCCCGGCCTCCATATTTCACTATGGCTCCTCTTGAAGATAAACTTACTATCAGGCGTACATCTTACAAAGGACAGCTCACGAGATTTCGTAATTTCTTAAAGATTTAACTCCGCCAGACTATAATTTATACATTATAACCGAACGTTTGAAAAACTACGAGCAATCGTATGAAAGGTATGACGCTTGTCAAATCGAGATCTGTTTCCCCTGATCAAGGTAACGACAGAGATGACGTGGAAGCCTTATATTACGAAGGCATTGCCACAGCTCATGCATTAATCCGGAAGTTAACACAGGATCAAAAAAAGGACATTCTAACTACTAGACCTACTCAAACTCAACAGGATGAACCCCGCGATGGCAATGTCAGGCCAAGACCGTTACTCCCTAAAATAGAGCTGCCTCATTTTTCCGGCAATGAGAACCAATGTGACCCTTTTTACGAACTTCTTTATTCTCTGATCCATAACAATGATTCCATCCCAGCTCTCCATAAATGTCATTACCTTAAAACATCCCTACACGAACAAGCCCTGCAATTGGTTGAAGCTCTTCCATTAAGTGGCAACAATATTGTCTTCAATCTGCTTAATGCAATGTGGTCAACGTGTCGGTCTACTAACCCCAAGCTTGCAGGTTCGCTCTTGGCCATGGTAAGTGATTTTTGAAAGGCGGCAAAAATAACGACACCATGTCATACGATGTTGGCATGTCAAAGAACCCATTGAATTCAGTAGGCCGTGTTCATAATGACAAAATTAATCTCGGGAGTTTCCGCCAACACAAAGTTCCTCATTTCTCTACTAAAAAGCGCTATAGTGTTCAAGGAGCTTTGACATCTAACCGCCTTGACTTTCATAGTGCTTCAAGGAACAACGAAATTCGACATGCAAGCTACCCTTTGGGTGTCAAATAACAAAGCTTGCACCCGGCACCCGAGGCCATACGATATTATTATTATTATTATTATTATTATTATTATTATTATTATTATTATTATTAATGAAATGAATGGTAATACCCTCCTTCGAATCCAGAGGCATATGAAACCGGTTTTCAATTTGCCATCTACCCGTCCTAATGACGTAAAATCTTTGAGAGCTCTTATGGAGACCATTCAGCTACATGTCAAGGCTTTGTATCAGTTGGAACAGCCCACTCAGCACTGGGACACCTTCTTTACACATCTCGCTACTTCCAAATTTGTTGTTGGACCTTGAAAGACTAGAAAGTAGAACTCTCCCACAATGATGAATATACATATAAACATCTCATCAATTTTATAAATAGCCGTAGTCAACATTTCACTGCTCTTTCATGCCAGAGCGAAGGCGCTTCATCCAGCTCGCAATGCCACGTATCCTCTTCTATCAAGTCAAACCCTTCTTCAAATGTGTAAACACTCAGGTTTTCTGAGAAAAAGCAAACCAATCCTAATGCTTTTACACGTCGGGGAGAAACACGAGGCACATTTGGCACTTTTCCTAAATGCGTACTCTGCCCGAAGTCTCACGCACTTTATTTATGCGACTCTTTCCGCACACTTACCATAGATGATAGGCGAAAGTAAGTTTCACAACTGCTGTTTGTCGTCAAAACACACCACTTCTAACTGCCCTTCTACTAGACTTTGTTTCCACTGTTAAAATCTACATCACACTTAATTGCACCGTCATGAGAAACCGAGGTCATCAGCCACCTCACCTTCTACCACAAATCAAAGAGATAACTCTTAAAAATCCAAAGCATCTTCTCTTGTTCAGAATTCAAAATCATGGCGCAGTGCCCAAGTACTATCATCCACGGTTCAGGTGGACATCCACGATAAATTTGGCAACTAGCCAGAGGTCTTCTCGATTCAGTTGCCACACACGACTTCGTGTCCAGAGCTCTGGTTGACAAGCTAGGTCCTCCCATTACACCAACCTCCATCGAGGGGTCAAGCATAAACAATTCTAAATCTCAAACTTTGCAATTCTCTGAATTGTACATTAAGGATACATGCCAAAGAAACACCACACTTCAGTTTCATTGTTTCATTTTGAACCAAAGAGGCGCTGACATCGAAAGCCGTTCTGTCGATATAGCTCATGTAAACATCCCATCAAATTAAGGCTCGCCTATCCTCAATTTAACATAAAAGGTACGATTGTCATCCTATTTAGTGCTAGCGTTTTTTGGAACCGTTTACGTTAGCAAAAGCGCCACCCTGCTGTTGGCGTCTCCGCTCATGGCACCAAATTCGGTTGGATCATTACTAGTCAACTTCCTCATTTCAATCCTCAGCCCGCTTCTCAATGTCATTTCGTTAGTACTGATTTGGAAAAAAAATGGAAATTAGAAACCATAGACTACTCGAGTCCCATTTGATCTGAAAATTAATTTTGCGAGCAACCTTTTTGTATCTTCTACTTCAGAAGGCCGTTTTGGTGCCAAAACCACTCAACCCGCCAAACATTTGCAATTCTCAATCTAAAGGTAAAGCCCTCTTTGCCATTGAGAGCAAATTCAAAAAGGCACCCATCGCAAAAAAAAACAATATACTAACTTCAGAGAAATATGAGAGCTTAGGTCATATGGAGGTCGTCAACAGATCCGATGACGAATTCAATCCTCCGGTCGAAACTGTCTTCTTAAATCACTATACCGTGTGGAAAATCCCGCTCATCTTATATCTTATATGTAAATATGAATGTTTGCTTGTTCGTCTTTTATGCGTTCATAAGCCATTCATCCGATTGCGATCAAATTTTGGTGAGTTGTTGTGCACACTGCCGGGATGGTTATAGGCATAGTTAATCCAATTTACAACAGATAGCGCGCGGTGATGTTTAAACACATGAGTATGGGCGATGCGTTCATATACAATTCATCCGATTGCGATCAGATTTTGGTGAGTTGTTGTGCACACTCCCGGGAAAGTTATAGGCATAGTAAATCCAATTTACAATAGATAGCGCACGAGTAGCTTCAACAAAATGGCGTGCGATTCGTTTCAACACAGTCCCACATGCGTTCATTTAGCGTACCATTCATCCCTTTGCGATGAAACTTGGATGAGTTATTGTGTTCACTCCTGCGAAGGTTTCTGTCTTAGTAAATCCATTTTACAATAGGTAGCGCACGAGTAGAATCAACAAATGAGTGACAGCGCGCGAATCGTTTCAACAAAATCCTGTATGCGTTCACACACCATTCATACGATTGCGACGAAACTTTGGTGAATTGTTGTTTCCACTCGCGGAAAGGTTTCTAACATAGTAAATCCATTTTAAAAAAAAGGTAGCGCACGAGTAGATTCAACGAGTGACGGCACGCGAATCGTTTAAACAAAATCCCGTATGTGTTCATATGCCATTCATCCGATTGCGATGAAACTTTGATGAGTTATTGAGTACACTCCCGTAAAGGTTTCTAACTTAGTAAATCCATTTTAGAATAGGTAGCGCACAAGTACATTCAACAAATGAGTGACGGCGCGCAAATCGTTTAAACAAAATCCCGTATTCATACGATAGCGATGATATTTTGGTGAGTTGTTGTGTATATTCCCGCGAAGGTTTCTAACTTAGTAAATCCATTTTACAATAGGTAGCGCATGAGTAGATTCAACAAATGAATGACGGCGCGCGAATCGTTTCAATACAGTCCCGAATGCGTTCATATACCATTCATCTGAATGCGTTGAAATTTTGATGAGTTGTTGTGCACACTCCTGCGAATGTTTCAGATTTAGTAAATTCATTTTACAATAGGTAGCGCACGAGTAGATTCAACAAATGAGTAACGCTGCGCGTTTCGTTTCAACCAAATCCCGTATGCGTTCTTATAGCCTACCATTCATGCGATTGCAAAGAATTTTGGTGAATTGTTATTTCCACTCTCGCGAAGGTTTCTGATTTAGTAAATCCATTTTACAATTGGTAGCGGGCGAGTAGATTCAACAAAATAGTGACGGCACGTGAATCGTTTCAACAAAATCCCGTATGCGTTCATATAGCCTACCATTCATCCGATTGCGATGAAACTTTGGTGAGCTGTTGAGTACACTCAAGGTTTCTGACTTAGTAAAGCCATGTTAAAATAGGTAGCGTACGCGTATATTCAACAAATGGGTGACGGCGCGCGAATCGTTTCAACAAAGTCCCTTATGCGTTAGTGTACCATTCATTTGAATGCTATGAAACTTTGATGAGTTGTTTTGCACGCTCCCACGAATGTTTCTCAATTAGTAATCCATTTAAAAAAGTTTAGAGGCTGTTAACGGAAAAATGAAAAAAATGGGTATCCAAAAACACTTCAATATACAAAGTTACAACGCCAACACTTTATTTATTTGGCATTGCAACGCATGCCGGGTACAGCTAGTATATATATAAAAAAGAATGCTTGTCTGTTCGTCTTTTATTCGTTCATAAACCATTCATCAGATTGCGATCAAAGTTTGGTGAGTTGTTGTGCATACTCCCCGGGTGGTTATAGGCATAGTTAATCCAATTTACAATAGCTAGCGTAGCGAGTAGTTTAAACAAATGAGTGTTGGCGATGCGTTCATATACAATTCATCCCATTGCGGTTAAATTTTGGTGAGTTGTTTTGCACACTTTTGGGAAAGTTATAGGCATAGTATATCCAATTGACAATAGATGGGGCGCGAGTAGCTTCAACAAAATGGCGTGCTAATCTTTTCAACAAAGTCCCAGATGCGCTCATATACCATTCATCCCATTGCGATTAAACTTGGGTGAGAAGTTGTGTACACTTCAGGGAAGGTTTCTGGCCTAGTAAATCCACTTTACAATAGGTAGCGCACGAGTAGATTCAACAAATGAGCGACGACTCGCGAAGCGTTTCAACAAAGTCCCGTGTGCGTTCATATACCGTTCGTCCGATACCGATGAAACTTGGGTGAGATGTTGTGTACACTCCAGGGAAGGTTTCTGGCTTAGTAAATCCATTTTACAATAGGTAACGCACGAGTAGATTCAACAAATGAGCGACGACGCGCGAAGCGTTTCAGCAAAGTCCCGTATGCGTTCATATACCATTCGTCCGATAGCGATGAAACTTGGGTGAGATGTTGGATACACTCCAGGGAAGGTTTCAGGTAGTAAATCCATTTTACTATAGGTAGCGGACGAGTAGATTCAACAAAAGAGCGAAGACGAGGAAAGCGTTTCAACAAAGTCTCATATGCGTTCATATACCATTCATCCGATTGCGATGAAATTTCGGTGAATTGTTGTGTAAACTCCAGGAAAGGTTTCTGGCTTAGTGTGTCCATTTTACAAAAGGTAGCGCACGAGTAGATTCAACAAATGAGCGATGGCGTGCGAATCGTTTCAACAAAGTCCCGTATGCGTCCATATACCATTCACCGATTGTGATGAAACGTTGGTGAATTGTTGTGTACACTCCAGGAAAGGTTTCTGGCCTTCTACATGCTTTTTACAATAGGTAACGCACGAGTAGATTCAACAAATGAGTGACGGCACGCGAATCGTTTAAACAAAGTCCCGTATGCAATCATATGGAATTCATCAGATTGCGATGAAACTTTGGTGAGTTGTTGTGCACGCTCCCACGAATATTTCTAAATTAGTTAATCCATTTTACGATAGTTTAGAGGCAGTTAACAGAAATTGAAGAAAATATTGTGTATCGATAAGCACTTCAAGAATCAAAATTACAACGCCAACACTTTCTTTTATTGGCATTGCAACGCATGCCGGGTACAGTTTGTTAAAGTTAAAATCCTCGTTGTTTTTAATGGTTCTTCGCTTGACGCTAATGGAAACTGTCTTAATGACACTCTTTATTCTAGTACCGCCATTCCATCAGACTTGTCCACTATTCTGTTAAATGTCCGCTTATTTCCCAAAGCTGTTCCCGCTGACATCAAACAGATATTTCGTCAGGTTTTGATTAATTCCCATTAACAAGACCTTCAACGCATCTTATGGCGTTATGAAACCACTAAGCCAATCAAAATCTTTCGGTTGACAACTGTCACCTACGGGCTTAAACCTTCAGCTTCTCTTGCTATTCGTTCTTTAGACATGTTGGCAGCCCGGGATGGTCATTTACTCCACCCGAAGGCTTCGGAAGCCTTAACTTCTTCCTATTACGTTGATGACTACCTTAATTTTTTTTCGAACACTAGAGGAAGCGTCTCTAATTTCACTTGAACTGAAAGATTTAATCCGGAATGGAGGTTTCCCTCTTCACAAATGGAACTCTAACTCCTCAGAATGTCTCTGTCAATTTCCTGTAAAGAAGTCGACCGCTCTTCTGTTGAAATCTGTGGAGATTCAGATTCGATCAAAACGTTAGGAGTGCATTGGTGCACTCGCAGTGACACACTCACCTACAAGGTCTCTTTCTGACGAACTCCCTAACACTAAAAGGCATACCTTGTCGAAATAGCTAAAATGTTTGATCCCCTTCAATTTCTCGCTCCGGTCATTGTCATTGCTAAACTATTTATGCAAGAGTTGTGATCCCTCGTGTGCGAATGGGATGAGGCCGTCCCCACTTCATTTCTTAGCAGATGGCTTTCATTTCGTCATAGTTTACTTACTCTTCCAACCATTAAAATTCCCACGACGCTGGTCAGTACTTCTTCTAGTACACCTCTTGAGCTCCACGTCTTTGCCGATAGCTCTGAGAAAGCTTACGGTTGCTGTGCCTACCTTGTGCACTTTACCTCTCAAGACGACTCTCCTCGCTCAAGTCTTTTTTGTTCGAAATCAAAGGTAGCTCCCCTTAAAACCATTACTTTCCCCAGCTTGAATTATGCGCCGGTGTCATGGTAGCAGTACTCTCAGACAAATTGCGTAAGGTCTTAAAAATCCAGTTTTCTCAAATTTTGTTATGGAGCGACTCCATGATCACTCTCTCTTGGATTGCTAAAACTCCAACTCATTGGCAAACCTTTGTCGCCGACAGAGTTGCAAAAATACAAACTCTTTCTCAAGGATGTTATTGGAGACACATTCCTAGCGCTGATAATCCTGCTGATATTATCTCGCGTGGTTGCACACCTTCTCAGTTAGCCGTATCCGATCTTTATTGGCACGGCCTTACATGGTTAGCCAGAAATTCTTCTAGTTGGCCCGCCAAACCTCAAGTTTCAACGTCTGACTTGACAGACGCTTGAGTGGTTGAAGTTACCGCTTCCTGTCACGTTACTAGCGCTTCTTCATCCTTGTTATCGTATTACTCTTCCTTTTACAAGCTGATCGTGTTTTCGCTTATCTCCTCAGGCGCAATTTATTGTCATCGATCAACCCGTTCTTCCTAAATCCCGCTTAACTCATCACGAGTTGATGCTTGCTACCAAGGCTTATAAACTACAGAGGTTGCCTCAATTTTCACTCACCAATCAGCGCTCGGGAGGCGAATGACGTCACAAGATACCAAACGCGCCATGTGGCGAATGTAACGAAACTGTCAACATCAGCTGTTGAGTACGCAAAGAACAGTTTATTCTCATGAAATTATTGGTAAATGGGCGATAAAATAACTGAATGTAGCCAACTTACATTTTATGTTGTGACCTTCTTGAATTTCTTGGAAATTCGCCTAGACTCGGTAGCATTATCAGTGGTGCTGGTATTAGTGCCATAATCCAAGAACCAGTTCCTGATAAGGTTTAGCAAATGTGGTGCATCTGCGAAAAAGTATATAGGCTGTTGAGTTACTGGGTGGTTGTAAGAACAGCAGGTCACTGAGATAGACAATTCCCTCCACAAATCCATGTTCCCACCTCCACAGTCACTCACAGAGGCTACCACATTGTACCCAACGTTGTCAAGCTCTATAGTCACTCGGTCAAGCATTCATTTTAGAGTCTAAATCGAGGTACACAGGCTGTTTCCAGTTGTAAAAAAGTCCTGTAGCCATAACAACTTGCGTGTATGAATGAGGACCTACTATTTCATCCTCTTTTTGATAATCATATGTAGATGACACTTTCATCATAAGAGAGAACTGTTGTTTTTTCAAAACGATTCATAGTGTTGCCTGTAACTTCCATTACACGAATTACATCAGCCAGAATCCCTTGTCTCAAGTTGAAACTTGAAGTCCATCTCTGCAATGAAGAAATTCCTGGTAAAGGGTAATGTAGCTTTTGCCTGAGGTATATGTAACATCGTTCGCTGAGATATCTGATGGCAAAGGCAGTCGAAATATCATCTGAAGTCCATTTAACGTGTTTCTTTTTATTGATGATGATATCTAATTGACTTTCACTCAGCACCCCTGAGAATGTACCAATGACTTGCTGGTTCAGTACTATCTGAGAGGTCTTTCCCAATTTAGCTGATAATTCTTCAACTGTTTTTTCTAGTTTCTCAATTTGCTTCTGGTAATCAATACTGTGTGCTCTATTTTGTAAACATTGCTTTCTTAACTGCTCACTTTCTTCTAAAATCCTGTTGTAATTCTCAGGAAGAATTGCAAACCTGTTGTCATCTGCCTGGGTTTGAAGGTGCTTCTTTTTCACTCACTGAATTTTGTTCACTCTCTTCTCTGAGTAGATCTTGAAACAATGTCCTCTGGTTCATTTTTTTTATTAATCTTTGCTTCCTTGATGATGACTCAACTATACTGGTGTGATCTGGAGTTAAATGTAGCGTTGGCACAGCTGGAAGTAATATGAGAACAACAAAGTTCATGTGGGATGTACCGTACGGTATGTAGTTGTAAGCCTAGCAAGTGCTTTTTAATTAATATTAAACTAACCCTCCCGTTTACATTTTAGATTTGATAATACAGCCATTGTATTTTGAAAGCTAGTGCTCCAACCACTAAAATACCATGGTATACGAAATATGTCAAAAATATTAACAGCTTTAAAATCATCCTAGCATGTCATCAAAACGGTAGGCCAGATAGGCTCACATACCATTTGGTTTTAGATTCCTTGGAAATCTTGGCTTTATATCAAGCAATTAGGCCCTGTAGTCTAATTCAAAGTCTTCAGTCTTAAAGTGGAGGGAACATATTCTACTTGTTTGAGGGTTGAAATGATCTTTTCGCTTAAATGCAGCAATCCACTGATTGCGAAGGCATGCGTCTTTTGGCATCGTGAAAAACGACACGTCATTTCCAACTTTATAATAACTGTGACAAACTACCACAGCACATTTTGGCCTGGCATGATTATAAACAAAAGGGCATAAACCTCGTGTTTAAACCACTGAAATCCATACAATATAATGTATGGGAAAGTTGACTTTCCTTGCATATCTCGCGCCTCGCGCGCTACTAGGAATCACGGCCAACGAGAAAGACAGGCCATGGCGCGTAAACCTATTCCTTTTGTGACGTAGGCAATGTAGTGCTTGATGGTGCTTGTACGTTTAAGCAAAGTCGAGAGAGATTAATAAGCAGCAGAAATGCGATATTTTGTATCAATCTTCTTGAAATGGACCCAGTTTAGATGTTCCGTGTGTTTTCAAGCACGATAAATTATACTGTATAGGTTTACAAAACTACGCCAGCTATGGATAACCTATTTACATGTTGAAGTTACTCGTAACAAAAATTCACTCGAACTAGGATTCAAGGGTTTGTTGTGTCTTTAATAGCTCCAACGAATACAGTAAGTTGAGTTGTAGAGCCTGTGACCTTCGTTGTGACTAACTTATGCATACATGAGCGGTGATATGAGTATAATTAGATCAAAGAAACTTTCAGTGAAAGTATTATTTAGTTATTGATGTTTTAAGGGGCGGAACAGAAATTAATGCGTTTATAGAAGAGATTTGCGGAATTCTCTCGCCACCGACTAACGACTCATATCAATACCTTCTATGAAGACAAGTGGTAAATGAATACTAGCATTTGTACAGATTCAATGATGAAGACAAGATGCCTACCACACCGGCAGTAAGACGAAGACCATAGAATATTATGTTCGTGAATATCTATTACAAAAACGTTTGATACATTTATGTATATCGTTCAACTATAAGAGTTATACATACACGCATACATTGTCTGGCACTATTCATAGTTTTTCATAACCTTCCTGAACGATTTGTAACCGTCAAGTAATTCCACATAATTAACAAGCATCCGCTAGGGAAAGATAACATACTCCTCAAAAGTATTTCCTTGTGATCAACTACAACGATTAAAGATAAGTGATATACTGGTTCTACTAAGAGTAATGAATAAATAAGTAAATTGTGGCTCGGTATTGGACTAAATAAGATTGATCAGTGTAAGACTTGAGTTGTGATTACCATGTATGTTTTGCCAGAAGCCATGGTTGTGTAGGTCATTGCTATTTACAGCGTGTTTTCTGATATAATAATAATCATTTATTGCAGCTAATAGCCATGCCGAGATACAAAACTAATACTGATAACTTAAATCTTACTCATCAAAGTGTCTATATACAAAGTGTCTGACAGGTTCTGTTTGCTATATATATAGTTATTCGCAGCAGAAGCGTGTTAGCGATACTTTCCTCTGGGCGCAGGAAATGGCGTGATATCTATCACAAGCACTACCACACAGAGAGCAGGTGCATTGGGGGCCTGGGTCATGAAATCCTCTTGCTGTGCATATCTTAAAATGAAAACCGTGGACTGCAAAACGGGTGATCGTATGCCGTAGTTCAAAGTTGGCATTCATCCAGTCCGTCGACATAAGAGCTTCTGTGGAATAGAAATCAGGCCATATGTCATTACGCTTGAGGTTTAGTTCTTCGATCAGTCTCTGGTTGATGGTAGGGAGTTCTCCAAACGCAGGTCTTCTATGAAGAAAGTCTCCCTTGCTAGTACGTACGTTAGACGAGATGGCGTGTATTTTGATAAGTGCAGAATTTTCTTTAGAAAAGTAGACTTAACTCTTTCTATCTCTCGAAGGTTACTTTGTGTCAAATGATCCCAAGTTATTTGAATGCCGTATGTCACTATTGGAGTTATTTTCGTTCTGAATAAATTAATTGCGGTTTGTAAAGATAGATTTCCCAGTTGCATTATGTCTTGCATTGCTTTTATGGCGGATGTTGTTCTATCCCTGACATGTCGCGTGAATACGTTCCCTTGCATTTGCATTACTACTCCTAGGTATTTGAAATGATTTACATTGACTAGGGGTTCTCCATTTAGTAGTATATGATCATCTGCGGATAGTTTCCCGCCTTTACGGAATGCCAGCATTACTGTCTTGGTGCAGTTTATCGTCATATCATTTTGTTGAGCCCATGTGGTAAGTTTATCAATGGACGATTGCAAGGTTTCCTTTGATGTCGATGACACAACCATATCATCCGCGTAGATGTAAATTTTCGCTCCCTCAAGGTAAATAGCCTCAATGACATCAGCTGTAGCGATGTTAAATAGTAACGGGCTCAAAGGGTCACCCTGAAGTACACCATTTGTTTGTTCTATTCGTTCTGATTGAACTATACTGTCATCTATTTGTAGGCTGTTTTTGTGGAGAATGTCCCTTATTATCCCAAAAAGGTAATGTTCTTTTCCGATCATATTTTCAAGTTTCCTGAGCAAAGTGTTTCTACTCACTAGATCAAACGCCTTGGTGAAGTCGAAGAATACTGCATATAGCTTTCCTCTTTTCTGTCTTAGCGCGTCTTCTACATTCGTTAAAAGACATTTAACGGCTTGTAGTGTATTCCTTCCTTTCCGGAAGCCAAACTGTTCTTCAGGTATCTTGTTGTCAACTAAATCTGTGAGTCTTCTAGTGAGTATTTTCGTAAAGATCTTAAAGATTGTGTTTTCCAAAGCGATACCACGATAGGAATTCGGGTCTCCTGTATTACCTTTTCCTTTATATAGCATCTTCAAAGTCGAGGTTCTCCAGTTTGACGGTATGTGACCTTGAAGTAAACATTCGTTCATGAGCTCTGCCCATAGCCCTTTTAACAGCGGAGCTGTCATCTTCAGGTGCTCGTAGTGAATAGTATCTGGACCACATGCTTTCTTTTCTGCGCAGTTGTTTATCTCAATTAGGACATCTTGTGCCGTGATCTGCACTGGTAGTTGAGAAGGGTTGCTAACCAGAATAGGTCTGGTGTCCCGCGCTCGTAGGGTTGCGGTAAGATGCTGAATCCACGTTGCCATAGGATTGTCCTTTGGGAATTTGGGTCTTCTGGGATTTAGGGCTGAGAAAGGGTTTGTTTCAGCCTCCTGTATTAGTTGAGCTTCCTTCAATTGTTGATAGCTTTCCTTTGCTCTTTTAACTACCTCCTTATAATATCTTCTTTTCTCGACATACTCTTGTAGTGCTGTATGTGTACTTGCCCTTTTTATCTTGTGTAATGCTGCTAGCGTCTCCTTCCTCCGTTGGTAACATTCGGTAGTGAACCATGGTTTTGCTCTTCTTGTATTTTGACGTATCTTAGGAGTTGCGTCCTTGATATGATTCTCGATCAGTGTTAGCGCGGCGTCTATGTTTCCATATTTGATTATGTTCGTGATTCCTTCCATGTCTATAGTGCTCAATTTGTTCATGTCTATTTTCCGCGAAATAGGGGTTCTGGAGCTTTTTTGAATGTTTATATTGATGTTAACTGAGAGGGTGGTTGCTAATGGGAGGTGTTTTCTTGCTACAACATTGGATAGTACTTCTTGATGCAATGTTTCTATGTCGTTGCTTATGAATAAGAGATCTATCGTGCTTGTGCCATTGAAAGCTATGTATGTCTTCTCGTCACTTTTGTTCGTTAAGGAAATGCCCTCTTCTTCTAAGTATTCAAGTAACGCGTTTGTTTTCCTGCAAGGGACATCAATGCGGCAGTTGAAGTCTCCGGCTATCATTATCGGATTTGTGGTAGGTACTATCGACATTGCTGTGCCTATTCGTCTATAATGTCTACTTCTGTTAGGTCTGGTTGGAAGCATGCGCACAATATTGATAGCCTGTTCGTTAGTACCAGCATCACATTGTCAGTTTCAAACGGTTTTATGAATGGTGATAGAGACGGTTTGAGTAGGCAAGAAATGCCGCCTTTAGGCCTGCCTTTGTCTCCCTTTGATGCGTACCTGTGGAGGCAGTAAAAATTATGCGTTTCCCAATGTTTTGTGAGGTAAGTTTCATTAAGAATCACAATGTCGTATCGTTGTAGTAGGTTGTTCGGGGCAAGGTCTAGCGCACTTGTAATTCCCTCAATATTCCATAGTAATGTCTGTAACCTGATTGAGTTAGTCTTATCTCTCAGTTCGCTAATACTTGGGTTAATATAGTTTACTTGGATTGAATTTGTATCCAAAAGTCATTGGGTGGGCTCACTTGTACTTGTAGTTATGAGTCCTGGACGTTGTCTTGGAAAGCGGTAGGGTCGTATTATCACATTTCGCGGCCAGAACAATGGGTCCTTAGTTTTTTCCAGATCATCGAAGTTGAAACTCACTTTAAAAGCCTTGTTTCGCCCCCTAATATCTATCTCTTCACATGTTATATTTTCTACGATACCCCCCTCTTGGAGATGTGCTATAATGTTTTCTGCTTTGGTCTCTTCATCAAGTCTTCCTACATATAACCAAGCTTTGCGCAGTGCTGCCTTTAGCCTGGTATTCTCCTTTGTTCCTATTATTTGTTGACTCCCTCGTTTGACCACCTCCGTCCATTGACCATTTGGTGGTCGATCGGCTGGTTCTTCACAAGGAACTTGTGAACATAAGATTGTTCTTCCTTCCTTCTTACGTTGATCTGTCATAATTACGTTATGTACATCGTTTCCCTCATATGCCATAACGTCGCATGACTGAATTGGTGGTTTAGGAGCCCGTGACTTTACTGTTTGTGGTTCAGTATGGTTGATTATGTTAGGGGTCAATGCTGATTTAATTCCCGCCTTTATAGCTTCTTGGATG
The DNA here is from genome assembly GCA_946902985.2 of Meconema thalassinum. Taxonomy (NCBI): domain Eukaryota; kingdom Metazoa; phylum Arthropoda; class Insecta; order Orthoptera; family Tettigoniidae; genus Meconema; species Meconema thalassinum. The sequence continues at coordinate 937,345,112 of OX336390.1, forward strand.
TCTTCCATCATCGATTCTATAATGGCCTTCATTTGCGTTAATACATTTGTCGTTACTCTTTCTTCTATGTCGGCCATGCAAAGGAGTTTTGGTTTACACTCAGAGCATAACCACGTGAGTTTGCAAGTTTTCCGTCTCATTACGTCAAATTCACCCTTTGTCAGCCCGCAACATTCTAAGTGTTGCCATTTATGGCATTTTTCACATTCTATGGCGTCTTCCTTATTATTTACTCTCATGTTGCAACTGCTACATTGAGCTAAGTCGGTTATTGGCTCATTGACCATTATGAGTTACCAAAATGACGCGAGATACGTTAGAAATTAGTACCTAGTGATACTCTCGGTTGTTACTGTCAACAATAATTCGCGGGATACGGGAGAATATTTTCTCTCTCGCTGGTCTCGAATATTACGGAATTTAGTAAATATGGCTGAAGATTTTCTGTGTTTAGTTTGATACTAACATTATGTTATTACAATGTATTATTATACCAAATCTACACGCTGATGGTACATACAATTCCGCAATCTTATAGTAGAGTGTTAGTTACACATTAAATTGTTTTGTATTCTCTGTTATTCGAGTTAGACACGATTATGCACATTAACACGTCATACATCATTCACTTTTCACTTCACATAATCACACTAAGCAAGCAAACGTTTTCTGATATGATATTGGTTAAGCATTCTTTGATTTTAGCATTTTGTAGACAATACATTTATTTTCCCGTCATACATAACCCTACCGGAAGTGGTGCAACAGCACTACATTGCTGACGTCACGAAAGCGCACCTGGGTCAGTCTTTCTCGTTGGCCGCGCTAGGAATCTAGTGACGTCACGTCCTTTCCCTTCTCCCCACGGTCCCCTCGCCTAAGAGCTCCATATTGAGCAAGGAGTAATAAGGAGAGGCCCTAACGGCAAGGAAGTGAAGCCAGGAGTTACTCCTTCACATATGCTCAAAACATTGCAGTAGTCCCATCCGAAAAGCATGTAATGGTGTGACGTACGTACTTAAAAGTGGTGATATTTCGCGTGTGGGACGAAATGTCGACGTGTGGGGCATATGTTTGCACAAACAGAACTCCCACCTGCCAAATTAATGCCATTTAACAAGTAAATGCACTTTATTTGCCATTTATTGGGTTAAGTTTTCATCCTTAGAGTAGCCACCTTACGGTACTGTTCTAGTATCATTCGTTAAATGTCAAATATTGGCATATGTGTCAACCAATATAAGTATTTTGATTGCTAGGAATTAATTACGGATATTTTCCTTCGATTCTCACTGGAAATAGTTTCTGCTTGTCAATTAATGAACGGTATTACTGTAAGCTAATCACCCCTATCTATTTTTAACGTTGTGACATATTTGTAATAGTAGCGCTTCGGTGGTGAGACCATGAACTATACATATTTGAGTGCTAATCTGTGGAATCCATGGAGGAGGATCTAGCGGTAGAGGAGGTGGCTTATCTTAGAAAAGGCAAGCGGCTTCGGTGGCGTAGTTGGTAGCATGCTGAGCTTCTATGCCCAAGATAGCGGGTTCAAACCTGGCCGAAGCCGTCGGATTTTTTAAGAGCGTTAAAAATCCCTCAGTATGCCTTCCTTCGGAGGGGAAGTAAAGCCGGCGGTCCCATGTCATAGATTTATGGCATGTTAAAGATCTTTCCACTAATTACACCTGTGTGAAACTAAATTGGATAGGTTAAGAATGTAAACAACGCTCTTAGGTTGCTACGTTCGTTGCCAAGAGCCGACTGCGGTGGCGTCTAGTAGCTAGTTCTGAACTAGGCCTAGAAGTCGTTGACGGTGGCGTTTGGCGGCAAAAGTAGGAACTATTTGAAAATTCAAAGTTGCAGTCTCTACTTGAATTAAATAACAGATACACACACTAATACAGTCATCACAATTAACACCGGTTATCAGACAGATTCTACACACACCCAAAGTACACGGGGCTACATGACCGCGTTGTCGCAGCCCCTAAACTAAGGAACCAACCAACCAACCAGAAAAGGCAAGAAGATGAGATATATATGAACACTGGATATGGGAGGAATTTTTAAATGATTATTGTAGGTTTGGAGATTATGATATGGGTATGTGCTTCTATATGTGAACTGGAAGATTTTGTTACTCTGAATGAACGTGTCTGGATTGTTTATCATTGCTGGTCCCGTAATGCTTCTAGTAGAGAAGATTGCTTTTAATAAAGAAAGATCTAGGAAATCATATACTTTTACTGGAGCAAAACAAATATATTATATATGATATTCATATTTCTCCTCAAACCGTAAGTAACATTCCCTGTAATTGATTGTATATTGCAGTAGATATCTAAACTTGCTTTCCTCACTGATGGTATCTTGGTTGGTATTCAGAAATACCCTACCCTTTGAGATTGTAGAGGACTTGTGTTTCTGTTTCATTGAACAAGAGATTGATTACTCATAGATTAAATTTGTATATGAGTTGGCGCCCACCCGGATTTTTAGCCTACTTTTCACATTTTGCAAAAATGAGGAAAAAGTAGACTTATGAGATCGGGCAAATGTGTGTCTGTCTGTCTGTCTGTCTGTCCTTCTGTCTGTCTGTCTGTCTGACTGTCTGTCTGTCTGACTGTCTGTGTGTGTGTCCCCCCCCCCTATCAACTCCTAAACCGCTGGAGCAATCGAAACAAAATTTGGTAGGAGTAAATGTCTACACCCGAATATCTCACGGCCATATTTGAAAATGATGTCAGTGCTACCAACTGCTAAAAAATCGCAATTGAAATTTGAGCTCCATGTTGGATATCTTGGAAGGTATGAATGGGAGCTATTTCAAAATTGGCACACGTATGGATAATAATATTGCAGTTTAATTTCCAGGAGGCCATACATGGCAGTGTTGCCAAAATGATAAGCCTGCTGATTGGTCCAATTTTTAAATGCATATAACTTCTACACTATCAATTGGAATTCAACCAAATTTCGTATGTTGTATGTGTACATAACCAGATACGACTGAGCGTATTCTTGAGACCCACCAGGGCTGCCAACTGTTAATAAATGCTCCTAATTTATTTTATCCAAATACCAATATATCAGAAAGTATGCAAGCCGACAGCTTTAAACTATGCACACGTATAATACCTGACATTCTATATTAATTTGGAGTAACTTATATATGTCAGTGCTACCAACATGATTCTAAGTCTGCTGACAGGTCCAACTTTAAATACATGTAACTTCCATACTATCATTTGGATTTCAACCAAATTTCGTATGTGCTATGTGTACCATAACAGATATGACTATGCGTATTCTTAAGAGCAACCAGGGCTGCTAACTGTTAATATGTGCTGTCCCTATTTTTGTTACCCTGATATCAATATACAGTATCAGAAAGTATGCAAGCCAATAGCTCTAAACTTTGCACACGTATAGTACCTGGCATTCTAGATGAATTTGGAGTAACTAATATACGTCACTGCTGCCAACATGATTCTAAGCCTGTTGATAGGTCCAATTTTAAAATGTATGTAACTTCTATACTATCTACTGGATTTCATTCAAAATTTGCACAACAATAGATCATATTATTTCAGATTATTTCTGACCAATACATGCATGACATTGTTGCCAACATGATTTTACGTGCGCTGTTAGATCCAATGTTTAACTGCATGTAACGTCCATGCTATTCATTGGACTTCAATCAAATTTTGTATTCTGTACCTTAAGAGATGGAACTAAGAATATATTCAGTCATCAGGTCTGCCAACTGTAGTGCTCTATTAGGCAACATTATGCAAGTTATACAGTATTTCGAACTAATTAGAAATTTTGATATTAGCAACTTAATTTCGTCATTATTCTAGATAGGTTCATATACTGTAGAATAATCATTGGCATGAAAAGTAGGCTCTTTAGTTCGTCACGGAACTTCTTGTTCTTCTTATCCATAAAACTTTTTCAGGTGTTACTTTAATGGTGGGATTGGTTGTTGGTTCTTATATTTACCCTTTCATTAATAATTTTAACATTCCTTTTAATAACAACAACTTAGGGGAACCATTAGTAAAATACATTACAACGTGGCTTGAGCTCTACATTTATTGCTCGTGGGTGTTAGAAGATTGATATTCAATTATTTGCATATTTTAGCTTGTTAATCTCAAACCTCAGCCTAGACTTGGTTTATTTTGTAACGGGAACTGAACTGGCCTATTTTAAAAAAAACATCGTGCAATAAAAACAACAAAGCCACCACCCAATTAGTCCACATGCCTTAATATTTTAAATTTATTTAATACACATTCATGAATATAATGGCAGGCCTACTGGTATCTCGGTAATTATTTGCCTATTATTTGGTAAATAATGTTACGTGCACCCCCCTAATGACACTTTTGTTAACTGGATTACGGTGGGTTGAAGAACAACACAGATTGTTCCTTTAAAGAAATAATTAACTTTATTGCGGCCAGAAAGATACACTACTCATCAGAAAATACAAGCAATTAGAACCTTACTCCAGTTTCCTCAAGTCTCTTCCTTATGGAGAGCTCTTGCCCCCTTTCACTTGTCAACAAACCACAGAAGTTAATCCGTGCTAATGAGTCCGGTGGCCTTGACAGAAACTACCTGCACCTCTCCCTTATGTACACAAAATACAGTTACTTACGATAACCTGCTACACGCTGCTTCGCTGCCCACGAGCTGGGAAACAATGTCACTGGATTTCGTAACTCGCACGGCACTCCGCCACAATACATCTCTCGCTCAGTGAAATCACACTCGCTCAAAACACAGGCAGTCCCCTTGGGTAGATTATTGGCTGAGGAATAACCTAACCACCAAGGGAAGATGATAAAGAAAAGGAGGTGGGCTTCGGACTGGAGAGAAAGGAGAGAGAAATAGGAGGAGAGTCCCACAAAAATTATAAATTTAACTTTAAATGCACTCAAAGGCGGTTGCCACTGCAAATCCGCTTTCTGATACCTAAAGTGGGTAAGGACCTGGTCGAAGCTGACGGAAAACGCAGCTAGGACTTGGGCGGTTTGCAAGAGGATGGCTTTAGTGTATTCCCTCTCAAGCATGCATATGCCTACTATGGGGAAGGGTGATGGTCTGGCAAGACAGAGAGTAATAGGCCTATTGTATGTCTGTTCAAAGGAGTTCGTTTTTGGACCAAAAATTCGAGGAATGCCAATAATTGGAATTGATTTTGATATTTCCAGTTTTCGAAGTTGTAGAGTTACTACAAAGCGACCAAGCGTTTCCAAGAAGTATGGTAATAAAGGAATTATACGTTTGGGAATAATTTTGGTGAGTGCACCAATAGTTGCATTTGGAAATAGCTAAGCTTTTACCCAGCAAAGAGCCGACTAAAAGTTTAGGCAAAGAAAAACACTTATCTTTTGGAAAACCAACCATAGGATTTTGGAGAGGATCTCCACAAGCAGGAAGCTGGCGTAGCGAGCTGTACTTGCCTTACTGGCCAGTTAGAATTAGCTATTAAAGCTAAGAGAGACTTTACCACGATCACCACTAAGAGTTCTTGCTCAAATGCAACGAGTGGTGAAAACCCTATCACGAGATTTATTTGTATTAACGAGGGCATGAACCTAGGAAGAGTCAGGGAAGACAGGATCTTGCCTAACCGTTGTATTAGAGAAATGATGAGTCAAAAAGGAAAGTTTGAATTTATTTAACAATGCAAAAAAGTCTTAATAAATTTGACAAGTATATAGTTTCAATTTTTGTTAACAATTTGGGGTCGCAGAACTCCTAACATTTAAAGTTTGCTCCAGGCAATTAACAATTCTTTAGGTTTCAAACCTTTATATGTACTAAAATCTGTGTAAGATTTAAAAAAGACAAATGAAGTGATTACAGTTTAGACATTAAATCGAGTACAATGTGTGTACTTTCAGAAATTCCCAAGTACCTATCTTAGAAAAAGTTACAACTTCGAAAATAACAAAAAAAGAAAACAGGTAGAATGGAAGAGAAGTTCCTATAACTTCTTATATTTATGCTGAATTACTTTTATAATAGATATACAAAATAGGACAGGTCACTTACTGTGAAACCTGAAGGGAAAGTCAAAAGGAAGGTTCTAGACTTCCTTTGTTTAAGTAGGAATCACGAGACAAATGGGGCAAGTTTCCCATTCGTGAGACCACGAAATAACTCACTCATGAGTTGAAAGAATTGTATTCCCTAATTAGAAGGGAGAAACAATGTAAGTTTAAAACGTGTGCTAGACACGTATTTATGCAGAAGTTAATTAATGTTATATAAGAAAAAGGGGAGGGCACTTCTATAGAGTGACACCTCATTGAAAAAAGACATAAAGTAATAACTTTATTATTATGGTTTGTTAGTAAAGGGTTTAGGAAAGATCAATTGGGATTGAGGATAAATGTTCATGGCCTTATTTATGGTAATCGGACGATCGCGACGCGGTAGAAATGTTGAACAAGCACTAGTTTTCACTATAGTCTGTTGAATGGACGAAAAATTCACTGTAGTAACACAAACATTTATGGCAAAGAAAGTTATTGCAATTGTGAAAAAAACTGGTTGCACTAGGTAGGCGAGAGTCTATTGCTTGAGAAAGTTATAGATTGTCATTAAGTACACCAGAGAAAATCCAAACGGAGGAAGAAAAGTTAGCTATTGAGCGTTAAATAATAAGGAAGATCCTTTAGTTTGAGAAAATATTCACACATATGAGTGGAAAATACATGACGTCGTGACTGGTAGATTCTGGAAGGTTCCAGAGCAATCTTGACTAAAGAATGGGGCCAAAGTTATTCCAGCGGTGGAACGAGCAAAATATTTTATAGACAGCGGGTATTCGATAATATCCCACGTTGTGAGAAGATTTCTCATTTAATTAGCTTAAGAAAAGCTACTTTCAATTAAGGTTGGCTTAGACAGACAAGAGCCCAACATGGTAAATCCCGCGAAGGATGATATTTCCCCAAAATATGGTAATCTCACACTGCCTATAAAATGATAGTTAAAAGCATGTAGAATTAAAGCCGATGAAGATGAGGTTAAAACCTGAAGTCTGTACTTATCTTTGCTGCATGGCGAAGGTGAAGTTCCCTTTGACGATTAAAGTTCCAACATGGCGTGGAATCTAAAGAATGCCTCTTTAGTTCAGGAGGCTGGCTCTAGGTGAGCCTTGACTGAGTCGACGGTCGACGTACAAGTGAGACCCACTCAGCGAAACGCCGAGGGACCAGGATAGGGAAAGGAGTGGGGGTAGGAGACAAAAGGAATACATATCAGAATAGACAACCTTGAAAAAATAAATGTTTTTCTTGATGAATGGTCTTCAAAGAGTTGATAGCAGACGATACTAGCGCAGCATGGTGAGTGAAAAAGTAGACGAAGTTCTCTTGATCACAGAGATGATAGCTGGCGATGGTGAAGAGATCTGGTGGCGAGATGGAAAAGGAAGTCCTCTTGTACAGGGAAGAATTGAGGAACTTCACAGCTTCGCTGCTAGATGACGCTAGGTGAGTCATGGAAGATATATATCTAGAACAGACTCACAAATGACATAAGAGACATGACCACCAAAGAGAAACTAGGAGATCACTGTTGGTGTTTGAGAAAAAGGAAGAAATGAGCAAGCAAAGAGTATTAAAAATATACTCTATCATACCGTGTATTCCAAGAATACACCACCCCTGTATGCTTCTCACTCCCTCGCTGTCAAGAGAATCGGCTTCACTAGGGGTTTCGAAAGTCACCACACTTCTGTCGCTCAGGATAAACGCTCGCACTAGCTCGTAAAACACACACTCACTGCTTGACAGGTCGCTCTTATATAGTAGGCCAGTGACTCAATAAATGCTTCTAGAACCATCCAGGGTTCACGGCTTCTCGAGGCTTCCATCGCTGGCTGGGTCACGAATATTCTGGACCATCCCTTTGTCCTAGTAGACCTGTTGCATAGGGCGCACGCAATACACTGAGGCAGAGCACAGCCCAGCCCTGGGGCAGTTGTGACTCATGCGGCGAGCTATGAAACAAACTCACAGCCGTAACACCACCCCCTTCCTAAAAAGCTGATCATCCCGATCAATCATTGGTCCTTCTGTGTCCCTCCGTAGGCTGCCAGGCGATCTCGATGCACGATCTTCATCTTCGCCCTCGGGCTCCGCTGGATCCTGTAGACGACATCGTTGATACGTTTCACGACTCGGTACGGGCCCTCCCAGAACTTCTGCAGTTTGGGTGACAGGCCTTTCTTCCGTAATGGGTTGAAGAGCAGGACCAGTTCGTCCTCGTGGAATCCGCCGGCATCCGTCTGTTGGTCGTATCGGGTCTTCATTCGGTCGGTCTCGATCCGCAGTTTCCTCCTCGCGAACGCGTGCACGTCCTCCAGTTGGTCGACCAGTTCTTGACAATACTGGCTTACCGGGACCGGATCATTCCCAGGTCGGCCGAAGGCAAGATCGACAGGCAGACGGAGCTCCCTCCCAAACATGGCCCGGGCTGCTATGCACCCGGTGGCTTCATGCACGGCGGCGCGGTAGGCCAGGAGAAATAGTGGAGGATGTTTGTTCCAATCCCTCTGGTGCCCGCTGACGAATATTCGGAGATGGTTCTCGATGGTGCGATTGAATCGCTCTACTTTCCCGTCGGACTGAAGGGGGTAGCGGCGTTGTCCTTGTCTTCCGGATTCCCAGCAGCTGGCATAGGTTCTGGAACACCTGCGACTCGAAGTTCCTCCCTTGGTCGGAGTGCAGCTCCAGCAGTACTCCGTACCGGCTGACGAATTCCTTCACCAGGGTCTCTGCGATCGTCGTGGCTTCTTGGTTAGGGAGCGCATACGCCTCCGGCCATTTGGTAAAGTAGTCGCTGACGACCAATATGTAGCGGTTCCCTGCCTCGCATAACGGGAATGGTCCAGCAACATCGATGGCCACTCTCTCCATGGGGTCGCCCACGTTGTAGGTCTTCAGTGGACCCCGTCGTCTTCGTCCTGGGCCCTTGCTGGCTACGCAATCGTGGCACCTCGCGCAGTGGTTCTCCACGTCAGTTCGGCATCCGATCCAGTAGAACCGCTCTCTCAGCTTCTCCAGGGTCTTCTTTATCCCTAGGTGTCCACCAGATGATCCTCCATGGACTTCCTCCGTCATAGCCTTTGGTACGACGACTTGTTCCCGAGATGTCTTCCCGTCGGTGCTCTCCCAGGTCCGGCAGATTAGGCCATCCCTTACAATCAGCGAGTCCCACTGCGCCCAGTAGGACTTAAACTTTGGACTGCAGTCGATCACAATGTTCCACCCGGGTCTGGGAACACAGGCCCTCTTCCTTTCCGCTATCAGTCCCAGGTCATCATATTCTGCTTGTGCCCGCGTGAAAGATTCGCGGCTCCAGCTCCCATGAAGTTCCACGGTAGTCCTTCGGCACTGTATCCCGGTGTTCTCCTCTCTTCTGGTACAGAAGGTGCAGTCTTCGGGGCACGGTCTTCGTGACAGAGCGTCGGCGTTAGAATGCAGTTGGTCTTTCCTGTGCTGGATCTCAAAGTTGTACTGTTGAAGCCTCGCTATCCACCGCGCGAGTTGACCCTCGGGATGTTTGAAGTTCAGGAGCCACCGCAGGGATGCATGGTCGGTCCTGATGAGAAATTCCTGCCCGTACAGGTACTTGTGGAAGTGTTCGATGGTCTTCACGATGGCGAGCAGTTCCTTCCTGGTGACGCAGTAGTTCCTCTCTGGCTTTGACAAGGCTTTGCTGAAGTAGGCCACTACTCTCTCCTCGCCGTCCACTACTTGCGACAGGATTCCCCCTATACCAAAATCGCTGGCATCGGTATCGACGATGAACCTTGTTCCAGGTCTGTGGTAGGCCAGAATAGGTGCGGTGCACAGAGCCTGCTTGAGTTGTTCGAAGGCACTGTGGCATTCTGCTGTCCACGTGAAGAGTTGGTCCTTCTCAGTCAGTCGATGCAGTGGTTTGGCGATGTCGGCGAATCCTCTCACAAAGCGACGGTAATAAGTGCAGAGTCCCAGGAACGTAGTTGGGACTTGTCCTTCGGAACTGGCCACTTTTTCACAGCTGCGGTCTTCTCTGGGTCGGTGCGCAACCCTTCCTGGGAGACGATATGCCCAAAGTACTGGACCTGCTTCTGGAAGAGCTGACACTTCTTGGGGCTCAACTTCAGCTGGGCAGCCCGTAGCTTCATCAAGATCTCCTTCAGGTTGCTGTAGTGCTCCTCGAAGCTTCTTCCCAGAACGATGACGTCGTCTAGGTAGACCAGGCAGGTCTTCCAGTGTAGTCCCCTCAGAATGGACTCCATTAGCCTTTCGAAGGTCGCAGGGGCGTTGCACAGACCGAATGGCATGACGGTGAACTGCCAGAGCCCGCTGCCCACAGAGAACGCAGTTTTCTCGCGGTCCTTAGGGTGGACCTCCACCTGCCAGTAGCCACTCTTCAAATCTAAGGTGGAGAACCATATTGACCCGGATATGGTGTCCAGGGTGTCGTCGATCCGGGGTAGAGGGTAGCTGTCCTTCTTCGTGACGTCATTCACCCGCCTGTAATCCACGCAGAACCTGGTGGAACCGTCCTTCTTCTTCACTAGCACGACCGGAGAACTCCAAGGACTATGTGATGGCTCGATCACCCCTTGCTCCATCTCTTCTACCATCCGGTCGACTTCGGCTTGCTTGGCGAGCGGGACACGTCGGAATGGGGCCCTAATCGGTGCGCTGTCCCCAACGTCGATTCTGTGCAGGACCAAGCTTGTCCTGCCGAAGTCTTTGCTCCCCACGGAGAAGACGTCCTGAAATTCTCGTAGCAGGTCCTGAAGTTGGCGTGATTGTTCCTCGTCTAAATGGTCCTGGGATCCTTGGTACAGCTTCTGTAGTTCTTCTGGCAGTGCGCGTGTTCTTCGGTTGTCCGTCTGCAGGTGTCCGTCCGTCATATCTGTGATGCGGGCAATCCAGGTAACGGGCTCGCAGACTCCTAGGTTGGTGTCCCGGTGAACCGTAATGTCGTAGTCGTTCAGGTTGGACAGGCGGACTTACGGCCGAGACGTCGTGTTGATGAGGGTCTTGGCAACTAGCAATCCTTTTGTCTGGATGTGCTCATATTTTGGCTCGATGACAGCCGCCACTCCCTCAGCAGTTCCGTCGACAATTACGGCAGCGCTGACCTCCATCCTGGCGGGAACGATGACGTCTTCTCTCAGCCTTACTCGTCGTACGGTGATGGACTCGTGCGCTGGTTGCAAAGCAAGTTCCTCACCTACAAAGTGCAGAGTGTTGGTACTCAGGTCCAAGATGATGTCGTTCTGGTCCAGAAAGTCCAGTCCGATGATCACTTCATTTGATACGTCAGCCACAAGCACTGGATGCTTCACCGCCCGTCGACCAATGACGAACTCCAGTGATGCTTCGCCATGTACCGGTGCAGTCTCTCCAGTCGCCGTTATTAGTTGGAGGTTCCTTTGTGTGGGTTGCACTCTCCACCTCGGGATCACGGTGGGATTGACGATGGTCCTCGACGCTCCCGTGTCGATCAGCATGGGCCAGCTCACTCCGTTGACGACTCCGTCGACCATCAGGCTGCTATTGTCCCTCCGTAACTTCGCCACACGAACTTGGACTGCCGGGGCTTGACGACTGTCACAAGCCAACCTTTGCCCCCCAAGGCTGGCTGATACTCGTTTCCCTGGGCCGCGCGGTTTTCAGACGACTGATTTCCCGTCGGATACCCTCGGCGGCGGCGATCATCGCAGTCCTTGCTCAGGTGGCCTTTCTTACCGCAGGTCCAGCAGGTCGGTAATCCTCTTCCGGGCCGCCTCCCCTATTGTCTTCCGGCTGTGTCGTTGCTGGTGGCGCGGCGACTATCGAAGAAACGGCTTAGCGCCTCCATCAATTCGTCGGCCAGGGGCTTGGTCTCGTTGGTTTTTGCTGGTTCGTCGACGTCCACTTGACGCACCCGCGCGTGCATTCTAGATGCCTGTTTTGCCGTCTCGAACTCAAGTGCGTGGCTCAGCGCATCTGCCAGGGTCTTATTGCGCGCGAGTCGCAGCGCCTGTTGAGTGTCCGAGTCCCGTAGCCCGTCGGTGAAGGTCTGTGTCCTGCGTCGCTATCTGCTCCAGAAAGTCGGCCGGCGCTGTTGGATAGGCGAGCCTTACGAGGCGTGCGATGTCCATCTCGAACTCCTGCAGGGTTTTGCGCGTTCTTTTGCACCCGGGTCCGGAGCTGCATCTGGTAGGCCTGGTGAAGATGGCTATCTCCATATTGGGACTCCATATGGGCGATTAGTGAAGCGTAGTCCTGGGACCCAGTCGGGATGGCCTGAAGGATGTTAAGGGCGTCCCCTGTCAGCGCTACAATGAGAGCTGTAGCCTTTTCCGTGCGGTTCCAGTTGTTTATGGAACAGGCTGCCTCGAACTGACGTAAATAGGTGCTCCACGGGACCTTTCCGTCGAAGGTTGGGGGCGTCACTCTGCTCTGTCCCGTTCCTGATATTCCCGGTGTACCTGTGGGCGGGCGTCGGCGCAGCTCGGCAACTTCCTCTTGAAGAGCGTTGAATCTCGATTCTATCACCGTCGGCGGGCGTTGGTTCAGCTCAGCAATTTCCTTTTGTAAGGCGTTGAATTTCTCTTCCACCCCCGTCAGCGGGCGTTGGCGCAGTTCGGCCACTTCCTCTTGTAAGGCTTTGAATTTCTCCTCCATCCCCATCAGCGGGCGTCGGCGCAACTCGGCAACTTCCACTTGTAAGGCGTCGAACTTCTTTTCCACTGCCGTGACTTCCTCACGCAGCCCCTGTTCTAATTTCCTTTGGCTTTCCTCTAATTTCGTCAGCAGACACTCTACCAGATTTTTCTGGCCATCCAGAAATTTGGCGGTTAGGTCCTCTGCTAACTTATTCTGGCTGTGCTCCATCTTCCTCTGGCTGCCCTCTAATTTCGCAGTTAGGTCCTCGGTTAAATTATTCTGACCGTCTTCCATCTTCTTCAGGCCGTCCTTCAGGTCCTTGGCTAAATTCTTCTGGCCGTCCTCCATCTTGGTTTCCATGCTACTTAACTTTTCTAGTAATGCTGCCAATTGCGCTTCCATTTTAGATGTTTGTCTTGTAAAGGGCATGCACTCGCAGGAAAATTTAAAAAATGACCTGCTCGGGTTTTGAAACCAGGACCGTCAGGTGTTGTGCTTGTGTTTGAGTTCGTAATCCGGCTTCTGACACCAGTGGTTACGTGCCAACCCCCCCCCCCCCCCCTAGTGACACTTTTGTTAACTGGATTACGGTGGGTTGAAGCACAACACAGATTGTTCCTTTAAAGAAATAATTAACTTTATTGCGGCCAGAAAGATACACTACTCATCAGCAAATACAAGCAATTAGAACCTTACTCTAGTTTCCTCAAGTCTCTTCCGTATGGAGAGCTCTTGCCCCCTTTCACTTGTCAACAAACCACAGAAGTTAATCCGTGCTAATGAGTCCGGTGGCCTTGACAGAAACTACCTGCAACTCTCCCTTATGTACACAAAATACAGTTACTTACGATAACCTGCTACACGCTGCTTCGCTGCCCACGAGCTGGGAAACAATGTCACTGGATTTCGTAACTCGCACGGCACTCCGCCACAATACCTCTGTCGCTCAGTGAAATCACACTCGCTCAAAACACAGGCAGCCCCCTGTATGCTTCTCACTCCCTCGCTGTCAAGAGAATCGGCTTCACTAGGGGTTTCGAAAGTCACCACACTTCTGTCGCTCAGGATAAACGCTCGCACTAGCTCGTAAAACACACACTCACTGCTTGACAGGTCGCTCTTATATAGCAGGCCGGTGACTCAATAAATGCTTCCAGACCCATCCAGGGTTCACGGCTTCTCGAGGCTTCCATCGCTGGCTGTGTCACGAATAGTCTGGACCATCCCTTTGTCCTAGTAGACCTGTTGCATAGGGCGCACGCAATACACTGAGGCAGAGCACAGCCCAGCCCTGGGGCAGTTGTGACTCATGCGGCGAGCGATGAAACAAACTCACAGCCGTAACAATAAGTTAAGAACAGTGGTGGGTGTCTGGTTGCCTCAAATCCACAATAATATAGATTATAAAAACTGCATACTGGTATAATACATTTATTTCCCAAGTGCTATACTATATTTTAGATCGGTGTCTTGCTCTAGTTTATGTTTTAAAATTAAACGTTTTACGGCAGTTTATATGATTTTCGAGTGCGACGAAAAGTATTGTGATTGCCGTACACTTCACGCTAGCCAGCAAAGATCAACAAATATTCCTTGATTTCCATCGTCATATAGGCCTACCTTACAACTTCGTACTATACCTGCACACGAATCTTTTACTGGTAATAATACTTAAATCCCACGCGCGTAGGCTCCATTTACCGCTCTAGCCGGGCAAGTATGGGGGCGTGGTCTCCGCATGCTATAGCGTTGGCAGGGCGTCTCCTTATTACTCCTTGATATTGAGGCAACCTCTGTAATTTAGTAGCCTTGGCTTGCTACTACCATAGCGTATAGAAGAGAAAGTGACTCGACTTGTGGAGTTTGTATGGTCCAGCCGCTAGGCGTCGGCTAGCGCTGAGTGAGGACGGTATCAATCACTGCCATCGTAATTACGATAGCAGTGTATCAATACAAGCAGTTGAATGTTACTTTTCAGTACTTGAATGTTATCAGCTTACACTACGTTGTATTAGGCATGGTGATCCAAATATGAAATTGTCCGCCCTGAGTATATAATACGCTGACGTCCGTTGTGTTAATTATGAAACATCAGATGACGTCATAGGTTCATATAATAAGGAAATAAAACATTCTGACGGGGTCCAAAATGTAACTGAATGTGTAAAAATCGTAAAGCTACAGACCATTCACTACTGCACAAATACAGTAAATATAATATAATACAGTATAATATAAACTCACCCATGTAAATTATAGCTGTCAGTTGTCCGAAACTTTGGACAGCTTACGCGACGATTTTCCAGACTTAGAAGATGACTGTTCTTTCCTAATTTCTTTCGTATGAAAGAAAAAGCGGCACTTCATTAAATGAAAAATGAGTTTTCCAATAAGATCCAGTTTATGTTCCATACAACTTACTAAATCACACGGCCCTAAAACAATCTCATCAAAGCTGTCCAAACACTCATAATATATATCACCCCACAAATTTGAAAGGGATGATAGTTTCTTTTCAACGACTTCTTCGACCTGTAAAAGAATGTTGAAGACACTGTCAGACGGGTGAGTTAGGTAAGTAAGGGCATTTATTGTGCCAAAGTCCTTTATGTGAGTGAATGTTGCAGCTGTTGTGTCCGACGGCCTTTCACTTTGAAGGGTTGTCGCACACTTCACACAGCTGATTCCTTTCCTTAGTTGCTTGACAATGTACCCTGCTATAATAGTAAACCAAGCATTGTTGCGGAATGACGTCTTCATAAGGAAGGGGAGGATCATTCTCCCAGTCCGTTATCGCCACTTTGTCTCTAATTGTGTCCTCCGCACACAACTTAACATATTTATTTTGTTCCTCGGTTTGCTTCGCATATAATCGCATTTGATTAACAAATGACGTGAGAGGTGGTTCTAACTTAGGTTCACAGTTCCCGGTCGATGATATAGCCATCTTAATTGGAAAGTTTGGTACAAGATTTCGATATGTCTGTTTTTCTCACAGTCCTCTTCAGAGGAGATTTGCGTGCTTTCTGTCGTGTGGGGCAGATGACCTCGTTGTTCCGCCCCTTAAAACAACAAAAACTAACTAACTTTCTGTCGCGTAGTGAAATATCTCGGCAAGTTTGGAAAGATGTGTGGGACTGCACCAGGCTTCAAACTCCATCTCATTCTCGCCATTTCGACTGTCTTTCCTTCTAAAATGAAAGTGTCCGTTTTAATATGGAAATTATTGGAGAAATGTTTGTCACATTGATAATTAATGCATTTCCTCGGAATGGCCTTAGCCCATTTAAATAAATCACCGTCAGCTTTTGGAGGTCTAGAAAGTGCCTATCTGTTGCAGATGACTTGTCGTATCCAGATCGGCACCCGGGAACAAAACGACACGGCATATTCACTTACACAGTTTTGTTTGACGAATCCTCCCAAGTTATAATTAATTAATTAATTCGACAGCACAAATGTAAAGAAGTAAGTGTAAAGGCTTACAAATACTAAACACACCAGTGTCATAACGTATGTATTATTTCAATATCGCTTCTTGATCGCATACACTTTTCAACACCAAGAAATAATGACTAAACACGGCAGCATTTTTGTGTTTTCAAACTCGCGAGCGCTTAAAAAGTGACTCCAACTAGCAAAAAGCAACCGCTGCGCAGTCTGTCGGTGGGTGCAGCAACTACCCATACTAAAGATGCGGAAAAATCGGGAGTCGCCACACTTTCTCTTCTATAGATAGATAGATTGTTATTAAATCCATTTGATCAAATACATGTATACGATGTATACATGTATACGCTATGCTACTACTAAGGTTTTGCAGCTCACGCAGCAAGAACCTTTTCCCACAGAACTGTCTTCGCTATCAAGGAAAAAATACCTTTTTAAGTCCAGCCATCTTTGCGCTATCGCTCCTTTTATTGATGAGAATGGTTTGCTGAGAGCCGTTGGGAGGCTTTACAACTCCTCACTATCCGAGGAGAAAAAACACCCCGTCATCTTGCCTTCGAAACACCACGTAACTTCCTTAATCATATGTGAATTTCACTATCGAAATCTGCACGTTGGTACTCGTACGCTGCTTTGTCTACTGCGGGAAAAGTACTGGATCACAAATGGCGTTCACGAAGTTTCTTCAGTCACCCACGAATATATTCCCTGCTTTAAAGTGAAACCCAAAGATTATGAGCGATTTGCCGTCTTCCGCTTTTCCCCAAGTCGACCTTCCGCCTTGACTGGTGTTGACTTTCCAATATCAGTGAAATTCCCCTCATGCTAAAAGGAAACTATTTGGGAAACTCTACGGATCTCTTTTCGTTTGTATGATTACCGGAGCTATCTACCTAGAGTTTAGTGACTAACGCCTCTACTTCGTACTTCTTTTCAGCTGTTTCTCGCTTCACCGCTCGGCGTGGAGTTCCCTCCGAGATTTTCTCCGATAACTCCTCCACCTTTCAAGGCGCAGCTTCATTGTGGAAGAAAGCTCTCACTTCTCCCCCGCTATGGACCACATTTCCAACTTTTTCTATGCTAAAGGCTTCAAATGGTGATTCATACCCCCCCCCCTCCCCCCACGCTCCTCATCATGGAGGTAGATGGGAATCTTGCGTCAAGCTTACAAAAAGACGTCTAAAAAGGTTTTAGGTAATCACATCTTGGCCTACGAAGAATTCAACTCTCTATCTGTTTGGATCGAAGGTGTTGTTAATACTCGCCCCCTTACTCCACTTTCTAATTACCCCGATGTCGTGCTTCCTTTAACCCCAAGTCACTTCTTGATCGGTTGTTCTCTTTCAGCCCCTCCTCCTTTGCTCGATTCCCGTAGGGATGTGAGTCTACCAATATTCTGGCGAAAAATTTAAGCTCTACGTAATTGTTTCTGGAAAAGATGGAAGTTGGAGTATCTGACTTCGCTTCAGAGGTGGCATTAGTGGCTCCTCTCTAATCTCAACATTAAGGTGGGAGTTCTAGTCCCTTTACGTGACGCTACTCCTCCCTTGGTGTGGATCCTGGGCAGAGTAAACGAATGTTATCCTGGCCGAGATGGAAAGACTCGAGTTGTGAAGATTTTCACTGCTAATAGTCACATTGTAAGACCGATATCAATGATTTCGCCTTTACCGCTCGAGTCTTGATATTGTTCTTTCTCTTCTCTGTTGGGGTCTCCTTCCCCAGTTTAGTATATTCCCAGAATATACGAAACATGGTAGTCTTACTCCATTTTTGGGATTTTCATCTTTAATGTTTTTCTTAATCTCCCTTTTCTTTAAAAACCAACAGAGACTTCTTTTGTATTCTTGCTCTCTCTCTGTTCCTTTCTTCATTCATTTCTTAGTGTGATTACAGGAGATTGTGTTCCCCTTCGCTAACCCGTGCGTGCCAAGCATCTTCATGCTGTAACATCTACGGGCGCAACTCTACACTTATTCGAGTCCTTGTGCTCGAAGGCTGAACTGACTCACCTAACTACTGATAAAGCTTGAAGTTCGCTACTTCCACTACAGATGTCTCTGAAGACAACTCTTCGATTTCAAGACCAGCTTTTGAAAGAAGAAGACATTTTCTTGCCTTAAATATTTCATTTTGTCATGTTGTGCATATGTGTGTGTGTGTGTGTCCCGCGTCGCTCCTCCCTCCTCCCCCTCCCCCTCCCGCTCCCCTTTCCCACCTTCTGCTCTTCGCCCAGCAAACTCTCACTCTTCGCTTGTGCAACGAACTCACTTGTAGCTCACTCCTGCTGGTTACTATACATCTCATGATGTTCTAAATTTTCAAATTTTGTCGCCATGACATAGCGACACTTCAACGGCCGGTTGCGAGTGTCTCCAAGCATCAACCATGAAAGATAACTAACTGATTCAGTGGTTTTAAACTTCAAATTTTAATGGAGACTGTGTGAATTTAAAACCTGAACATTTTAAATTTTAACTTTTTATCAAAGTTATATTCACTTTAACGACTTCCTACTGGGATTTTCTTCATTGCTTTACTGAGACAAAAGTAAGTTAGTTAGTTATTGTTGTTTTAAGGGGCGGAACTACGAGGTCATCTGCCCCCGGACGAAAGTAAGCTAGCGATTGGAATCAATATGAAAATGTTCCAATGCTCGATCTGTCTAATGGGGAAACTTTATCTCACAACGTGGACTCATGCTGCTAACCTTACAGTAAAAAAAAAAAGTCAAACTTTTGACTACGTGTGACTTTTCTACTGTTTTTAAAACTTTGCTGAGCTAATATTATTCATTCCTCCGGTGGATCTCTTTACTCGCTGCAAATAAGTACATACATTAAGCTCTCTGTGACAATGCAATAGTTGGAAGCTCTCAATCTGTAAAAACATTTATCAGATTCATCAGTGACATTCAAATTATAAATAACTTTCAGTGCATCGTGTTATAATTATAATAAACCAATCCCTCCATACAAATCTGCAGTGCCGGGCAACCGTGAACGCAAATATATAACAACAGACAGACTCAAGACAAACTCCATTTTTCCTTCCCATTCTCCACCTACTAACATTTAAAACTGTAGCTTAAGTAATCTTTGAAACTCTTTTTGGTAATTGAGGTTCTATCTCTGATGTCCTCGCCCTCTTGTGATTATCATTATTAGTAATTTTGCGTCAATATCCGAGTGGTATAATAAACCACCTTTTATGCGAAGGAGCAGTGGTACATGAATCGACCAAAATGGAGAGCGCTCGTAAACCACACCCGGGAAACTGGAGTGGAAACTTAATGATGATGATGATGATGATGATGATGATGATGATGATGATGATTATGCGAAACATAACGTTGTTTGGACCCCTTCCCCTTTTCTATTGTATTTGGTATTTTTACCCTATCAGCTTGCAAGTTGATGCACTTGAAGGAAAGGCTCAGCATAGGGTTGTCCACTGTCTTGTCTTATTTTAAAGATATTTTACACTGTATTTCTTACTCAGGGCTGCTGTTCCCAAGATCTTAAGATAAATCAGTTTTTCAAGTATTTATGCTCTTGCCAATTATTGTTAGTCATCTTGTGCATATTTCTTGACACTTTTTCTTCATAGATATCCCAGTCAAGGCTATCTGTGTCGTCTTTTTTTGCTCACTACCATAGATGGTGAAAATAACACGTACCTTAAAAATAAGCTATTGTATTAATATATTGTAATCTTTTAGCAAATTATTGCTCAAATTTGCATTTGTAGCATGGCTTCTTGGATAGATCACGTCAGCCCCCTGCCCTGTTCTCATATTATTAGCCTACTTTTCACATTTTGCAAAAATGAGGAAAAAGTAGACTTATGAGATCGGGCAAATGTGTGTCTGTCTGTCCTGTCTGTCTGTCTGTGTGTGTGTGTGTCCCTATCAACTCCTAAACGGCTGGAGCAATCGAAACAAAATTTGGTAGGAGTAAAGATCTATACCTGAATATCTCACGGCCATATTTGAAAATGATGTCAGTGCTACCAACTGCTGAAAAATCGCAATTGAAATTTGAGCTCCATGATGGATATCTTGGAAGGAATGAATGGGAGCTATTTCAAAATTGGCACACGTATAGATAATAATATTGCAGTTTAATTTCCAGGAGGCCATACATGGCAGTGTTGCCAAAATGATTATAAGCTTGCTGATAGGTCCAATTTTTAAATGCATATAACTTTTACACTATCAATTGGAATTCAACCAAATTTCGTGTGTGTTATGTGTACCATAACATATATGGCTATGCGTATATTTAGGAGCAACCAGGGCTGCCAACTGTTAATAAATACTGTTTTTTATTTGTGTTACCCTAATATCAGTATATCAGAATGTATGCAAGCCAATAGCTCTAAACTTTGCACACGTATACTACCTGGCATTCTAGATTAATTTGGAGTAACTAATATAGGCCTACGCCAGTGCTGCCAACATGATTCTAAGCTTGCTGATAGGTCCAATTTTAAAATGCATGTAACTTTGTTGTTGTTTTGTTAATATTATTTAAAATTGTTAAAATATTAGTGTAAAATGACCTATTCATGGTTGTATCTAATAATTATTAAATAAATAAATAAACTTCTCTACTAACTAATGGATTTCATTCTAAATTGACACAACAATAGATCATATTATTTCAGATTATTTCTGACCAATACATGTATGTCATTGATGCCAACATGATTTTACGCGCGCTGTTAGATGCAATGTTTAACTGCATGGAACGTCCATGCTATCCATTGGACTTCAACCAAATTTTGTATTCTGTACCTTAAGAGATGGAACTAAGAATATAATCAGTCACCAGGGCTGCCAACTGTAGTTCTCTATTAGGCTACATTATGCCAGGTATACAGTATTTCGAACTAATTAGAAATTTCGATATTACCAACTTAATTTCGTCATTATTCTAGATAGATCCATTTAGATTAATCATTGGCATGAATCTTAAATTTTAAGAAAAGTAGGCTCTTTAGTTCGTCACGGAACTTCTTGTTTTTAAATTGTTTTGTGCTTCGAGGTCTGCCCTCCATTAGTAGCCAAGCTATTCTTAGTCATTTTTATTCTTGGCAGCAACTGGTGATGCTACTAGGAACTTTGTCACGTATTCTTTGTTGTGCTCTGAAAATAAAATTACTTGCTTGCATACCTTTTCTTTTTAATTAAGTTTGTTATTTCCTTTTACTATTCTCAGAATAATTTATTGGAGTTACAGCGTGCTTCTCTTAACACATTAATTATTGTCTGCTCTCTTGGTTGTTTCTTTTCGCAATCAAGATTGTGATTTTTATTCCTTACTAAGTTATGTTATTAGTATTTTCCCTCATTAGTGTTCCAGCCCCTTTTGAGCACAACAACGCTAATAATAACAACAACGTTTTAAGCTTAGCTTCTTTTTTGTGCCAAGGCTAGTATTTGTTACTCCGACCTTGGTGTTATTTAGCTTTGTGCAATTCTGAATCTCATATATTACACTGCTGCTGGCAGTACCTCTTATTGTTCCTATTCACTTCTCTTATATGAATTACTTTGTGAATAAATTTATTTGTTTGGGGTTCGTCCCTTGTATCTAATCTTTTTCTCACTCCCAAACCTACTTCCTGTTCTCACGTCATCTTCCCTACGGCAGTGATTGTGCTTTGCCCTGTTTCTCCAACTGGCATTCTTCTTTCCCACTTTCGATGTGGGGTTGAGTGTTCTTGGGGTCGACTTCTTCAAGACTACTGCACATGTGAAGTATTTTGAATGCTCTCGAGTTAGCATCCATGGCACTGCTTAAATTAATATAGTTGTATATTCTAGCCAGATAAACAACTAACAGCACCGTTGACAGTGAGCTCTACACGACTAATAATGCTTTCTACTTAACACTCCTGTAAAGGCCGGGCGTTTGTTTGAGACGAGTGAAAAATAATAATGGAAGCCTGGAGTCGAGTTACTACAGTACCTGTGTTGTCAGCTGCCCTCCGGTCTAAACAATCTCACGCTACTGCTGAAGTGCAGTCATTGGGAAATACAATGGCGTTCTGTTCGTAACTATGTTACGTGTACTTCCGCGTTACCCAATACTTCGACGTGGACTGTATACTGTTCTGCACGGTGGTGTCTTCGCGTGCTCAAGTCTGGAATTCCATTACGTCAGATAGGTGGTGACAACTGTGAAGCGAGAGGCCGAGAGTGTGATGCTCACACGCAAGCTTCAAGGGCAATCGTCTAAATTAAAACAAACGTCCGGCTAGTAAGGCGGAATGTCGCTTACGCAAGACAATTCAGCTGTCATTATTAAAGTGGTGCATACGATGCATGCATAAGGCGAATGCGACAACTGGACCTGTCGCTTAAGATAATTTTGCCGCCCGCTAACGATATTTTGCTGGAGAGTTAGTTAGTTAGTTAGTTAGTTATTGTTGTTTTAAGGGGCGGAACTACGAGGTCATCTGCCCCTCAGGAGAGTTAAAAGAGAGTGGTGTTTACGATAGCATTCATTATTTCATACGTCATACATTTTCAATATTACTGAGAGGTGGTAAGTATATCGTCCCTAGAAAGCCAGAGTGTCGTAGGCGCCACTTTGTTGAAAAATGAGGTTAAGATGCAATCTATAGGGCGGTTGGCACATACTGGCTAAGGTATCGTAAGCGTATATTTAGGCACAACAAACAAAAGAACCCTCGGCTACTTCGGTTCGCGCAGCTCACTTCGGCTCATCCCGATCTTCCCCGACAATACGGGATCAAGGAGTGCGCGGCTGGCTGAGGTGCCGTCACATACCGTATTCATACCTGCCAACATTCGGAAGTCAAAAATAGGAAGATTTTTTAAATTATAGATTTCATCATGCGCAGTATACCGTGGCGAGGGCGAATGAGGGTACACGAAAGACCTGCCTGTCTTTATTGGCAAAGTATGAATTCAGCATAAAATTCACAAAAATGTAAACAATCATCAATCATCGAGTAGTATGTTTGGCCAATATTTAAACGTAAGAGAACATAATTGTGTGTTTAAAGAAAATGCATACAATCATTCGTATGGATTACACGTCGGATTCGCTACCACATATTCATTCTACTTTAGATTCCGCCATGGTCCGTATTGACAAGAGATTATAAACCAATATGTATGTATGTCTACCCCTTATTATTCCCGTTTTCCAACGGGGTCGGGGATGAGATGCGATGGAAGTCGTTGTGGCGATGGTTTTTACGGCCGGATGCCCTTCCTGACGCCAACCTCATGAGAGGAGTTAATGAAAGATGAAATGAATGATGGTGAATTAATCTGGGCAAGGATGTGGAAGGAAGCGGCCGTGGCCTGTCAGAAGGTACAGTCCCAACATTTGCCTGGTGTTGAAAATGGGAAACCACGGAAAACCGTTTCAAGGACGGCCGACGGTGGGGCTCGAACCCACGCGTCTACCGAGTCAGCAGAGAGCTTGGCCCCATGACCTAATGCTGCGCTCTAGCCAGCGTAGCCACTACTGTCGGTTTTATAAGTTCACCTATAGGACTTTCAATAACCTGGTGATCACGAATCCAACATGGCGGCGCCGCGAAGTATAAATATTCACTTGGCCGTTTCTCGCATTTTGACCATCCGAATGCAGTGAAACTTGGAACAGTAATTCCTTATACAAATGTTAATCCAGTGGCATCCCCCCTATATTATTCTGCGAAGGTCCCATCCCGGTTTTGTACCGGAAATAAGGTCCTGTTAACACCAACCTACACAAATGCGGTACCTAGGCTACAGGTTCCACATAACCCCATGTGTGCCCGAAACGCACTCACTTCCTCTTTAAATGCCTCACAATTAAATAAATACCTTAACAAATGTACATTTACAATGGGAGCACCGTAACGTAGCGAGCCTGCCGCTAGAGCGCAGGGCAGCGCGGCCGCGGCACCCATCTGGCGGGAGCGCGGCGTACTGCTAGCTGAGGAGTCTCTCAGCAGATGGCTCCGGTGTGGACTCGCCAAGACTTTCTCTAGGGTTCTATCCTTTGCAAATGTAGAAATTGCTGTAGAAGGAACTCCCGAGCAAACAATAACCGATGAATTCGTTGTAACATCGAATATTGTCTACAGAGAGATGCTGTGACAAGAATAAATACATTTCTTCAATATTTAAAACTTCGTTCTCCCACATTCTTCCCTACTAACCCATAAACCTACATTCACGTTGCGAAGGATCGCACGGGACCACTAGTCTAATTTATTTCAATTGTTTCCATAACCACACGATGGCTGCTGTGCGAAATTTTAAAATCTCGTTTTCAGCCTATTTTCATTTATGAAAAAAATAGGCTTATGAGATCACGTTTTGTCCGTGTGTCTGTCTGTGTGTGTCTGTGTGTTTCGTATGTGTGTGTGTTTGTGTGTGTGTGTGTGTGTCCCCAATAACTTCTAAACGGCTGGAGCGATTTCAGTGAAACTCGGTAAGTTCGTAGCACCATTCCGGAAGATCCCGACCGTGCCCTTCAAATTTTGTTACGTTTCACCAATCCAACATGGCGGCAGTGCGAATTATTTCTCCTGCATTCAATCTCTCCGAAACTATTACCGACATCACCCTGGAATTTTGTACGGTGACAAAGGGAGCTACTAGACGTTCACCTATGTGACTTTTGAAAATCTGGTAACTACAAAACCAACATGGCGGCCAAGCAAAGTTGCGAATTTTAAATAGTCGTTTCTCGCGATTTAACCAACCAAACGCAATGAAACTTGGTACAGTATATGTTTGTACACATTGTATAGCACCGACATCTAACTTCGTTCAATTGTTTGCATAACCTCAAGATGGCGCCTTGCGAAATATTTCACCGGCATTCTATATCTCAGAAACTATTACCTGTATCACCCTGAAATTTTGTACGGGGATAAAGGGTATTGCTGGAAGTTCATCTGTGAGACTTCCAAAAACCGGTTAACTACAAAACGAACATGTCGGCCAAGCAAATTTTAAAGTTTTAAATAGACTTTTCTCGCGATTTAATAATCCAAACGTAATGAAACTTGGTACAGCAAATATTTGTAATGCACTGCTGTTTAAATTAGTTGAATCGTTTACATATTCTCAAGATGGCGGCTGTGCGAATTTTAAAATTAAGTGTTTATTTCTTGTGTCGTAATCATGTGATCGTAGTGAAAGTTTGAATAAAGACCATTCGCAATAATTTTTCTTTAATGCTTATACATATAACAATCCAACATGGCGACCATCCGAAATATCTAGATGGATCTCAATATCAACGAATCTATTACAGCAATCAAACTGTATTTTTAATGTTCATAGGGGCTATGAACATTAGTTCACCTATAAGACTTCCAATAACCTGGTGATCACAAATCCAACATGGCGGCGACGCACAGTGTGTCGAATCCCAATTCTAGGTGGAAAAAATTAATAACTTCGTTAATAGTGCTGGGATTCTATTGAAAGTTGGCAATATACCGTTTTCGAGGTCACTGAATTCATTTCTGGCATCGTCTAAAGTGTAAGATCTTCGGGGGTAAATATATAGGGGTAAGGGGTAAGGTGAGGTGTAAAAATGACCTAAAGCAACAAAAGAATCATCCATTTTTGGTAGTAAAAATCATGATTTGGATGTGTATATGATAGTTTATGACAGTGGTAAACATACTATTTAAAACTGGATGAAATATGAATAACAATGAGAATTTCAGTCAAGTATTCTTGTTACACCTTATTTTAGGGAACAGACGAAGTCACTGTATGTAAAATCAACTAGATTAAAAAGTATATTAAATTGTTATTAAATATAAAACAACGAAATATGCACAAAAATGCCATTTATTTTCTAAAAATAAAAAAATATTCGTCAAAATCATACAAACAATTTCTTTATAACAAAATGTCATTTTACAGTCCTGTTAATGACGTAGTTTTAGTAAACATACTTCACACACGAAAACAATATTATTTCTATAGAAAAGCATGGAAGTAATGACAACATATATTGAATATTAGGCCTATTTCTCCCATTGCAAAGAAAAAGAAAACGCCCATTCGCCAAGTAATGTTCTCATTAATCTCATTCCCCTTAATAATAACAAAATGTCTAATGTTCATTCGTCACCTGATTCTTCTGTATAGTCCAGAGCATCGTAGTCATTGCTATACTGGTCTTCATCATTCGATGTCAAAGTTCCTTGGGAGTCATTAAGTAACTCAATAGCTTCCATAGGTAGATTACCTATCTACGTGGCATTGTTCTTCCTGCACTCTCCCATTTTGGTTAATATCATGGGATATCAACTTAATTTTGTTTCTTATCTCCTGCACCTGAGTGTCAGTAAAAGTTGTAGGATCAAATTTATTCATAACATATTGAAATATGATGTCTGTACGCCCCTCTTTACGACACGACCGCCACGCGTTGAAGGATTCTTCGCGCGGTAATGTCCGCATAGTCAATGAAAATAAGAAAATAAATCATCATGCACATTCGTGCGCAACCAAACCACTACAGATCCTGAATCTACAATAAATTTCCTATCCAATGACGTTTAAAGTAAAGTGGCACTATGGGGCACTCATAAAGCAAATAATTTATTTAGTGCAGAAAGCTTGTATTACGCATAAAAATGCGAACACGTACCTCTTTTCTCTATTCCATGAGTCGCAGAAGACAACACCTCGTTGAACTCACTAGAATCACAACGTTCGGTTCACTCCAACACCTCCTATCAAATGACCTGATAACTGCCAGGAAGACGTTTCAGCACCTATACCCTCCCTCCTACGCACCACACGGCGGAAAGGAAGATCGAAGGTCACCATCTGGTTTGTTCACTATCGAATGAGCCAGTTTTTGCTTTCATTTGCGACAGTGCATTTTTTCCATTTCCGTCAATCAATACCAAACGGAAATATATTGTACTATATTGGTTTATTACCACATATTCACGTAGGCTTGACGACTGTTTGTCCGTAATATACCACCAATCAGTATGCGGTACGGCGATCAGCTGACTCACCATTCCGAAATCGCAGCTATGGAGTTCACAGCCAAGCGAAGAACTTACAGAAACTTGCACAAAAAAACAAGGTTACGCAAATCACAAAAGAAATTACGACTTACGAGAGAATCTCCTTGAGCAGGGTGTCTACTGTAAGGATGAAGTAAAAATTAGTTACTTTTTAGTTACCTTTTAGTTACCTTTTAGTTAATTTTAGTTACCTTTGAATTCAAGATACGTCTGCGGTCTGCATGTAAAGGGGCTTATCACGAGGTGAAGAAAAACAACAATGAACTGTGTTTAAAGCGGTAAATACAATTCACTTAGGGAGTTATAAAAAAATTAAAAATAATAAATAAATACTAGATATTTATTATCAAATGAGTTGTTTCAGATAATATGTCGTCTTGTGCACAAGGCGTTTTTATAATTGCCAAGAGGTTGCTCTGCTCTTGACTGTTTGGCGAGATTTCCTTTGTCACCGCGGTAGATCACGAATAAATTTATGGGACGTTACGTGATTGTAACCGAATTCTGTCTTCGCAGTCAGGTACGGAGAAATTTCGAGATGTTACACGATCGGCGCTGGTCTCACCCGTTTGTCGAGATTCCCGTAGTTTTCGCGATAGAACACGGATAAATATCGCGATTTAGATAATCGGTGTCACTTTTAGTCGTTCGACGAGATTTCCATTGTCCTTGAGGTCGGGCACGAGAAAATATAGCATTATTACGCAATCGGCGGCACTTGCTGTCCGTTTGACAATAATCCAGTTGTCCTCGTCATTGAATGCGGATAAATATCACGATGTACCGCAAACGCTGCCGCTCTCGGCCGTTTTACGAGATTCACGTTGTCCTCGCGATATTGTGCATACCGCGCCGCACCCGGCCGTTGAACGATTGTCTATTCGTCCTGACAGAATGGTGGAGGCAAGCTCAAGGTTGGACATGGTTAAAATTCACGAGTAGTTATGGACAAGTTGTATGGCCGGCGCCGTGATTCCCGCTGTCCCTATGCTGTGGTTGGGAGTTCATCAGTTCAGGGTGGATCACGAGGAGAAATAAGTATCGCAACGCTACGTAGGCTGTCATATCTAAGTGGGTTAATGCACTTCTCGCTCCCCGTACGCTTTTGAGTATACGGACATGGGAAAAGTAGCGAGTAGGTTTCGGAATGTTCTGTGATTGGTGCCCGATCACCTTTGGCGGGATTCCCGCAGTACTCGTGGTCACAAATTCACGCTAGGGTACGGGTTTTGTGATTTTACGTAACTGACGTCGATTTCGGTCCATTTGACGCGATTCCCGCAGACAAGTCGTGCGGTCAGCCGGCCGTCTTGAGGATGAATGTTCGAAGTAGATATCAAATATTAAGAATTATTCTGAGAGGATTGCACGAATAATACGACTAGAGGACACTTTTTCTTTCGAATGCGAATCACGAATTATACAAGTTTTCGAAATAACCGGTTAGATTATAATATATCCGATGGAACCAAAGTTCGAAGGAAAATCGACATATAACGGAATTTCGAATTAACCATACTGGATGTCGCAAATTTACGAAACAGATTTTTAAAATAAGTTATAGCCCAGGTATTTCGAAGCTTCTTC
Organism: Meconema thalassinum; assembly: GCA_946902985.2. NCBI lineage: Eukaryota > Metazoa > Arthropoda > Insecta > Orthoptera > Tettigoniidae > Meconema > Meconema thalassinum. Next base: position 937,373,884 of record OX336390.1, read on the forward strand.
ATAATTCTTTTTCGAAACGGTAACATTTCGCAAGATTGCGACATAAAATTATTTTTCGTTATTTCTGGACTTCAATTTGACATAGTCTCCAAATAAATGCGTGAAATGCGAGGTTTCTGATTAGTTTCAGAAGTTTTCGCGAATAAACGTCTCGCGAAAAGTCAGGTTTCCTAATAACACAGATAAATATTTCACACAAAACTAAAACGTCCTCTTGATGCCGAAAATATACGCTGAACGATGTATACCACTCAAGGTATCCTCAGCGTGCATTTCCTTGAGCTCAGGCACGGGGAAATATAGCTTATGCAAACGGCGCCGCTTGCGTGAAACTCGCTCCATCGCAATCTCTGAGCCTAGAGGCGCGAGTTTAAACGATTCAATCCGCCTTCAAAAAATGTTCGTTACCCGAATGTAAAATTCGTTACTTTCGTTACCCATTTGTAAAATTCATTACTTTTTCGTTACTTTCGTTACCGGTAGACACCCTGTTGAGAATGGAAATTATTTGCAGTTCCTTTTTCTTTTACAATATATCACTGGGGCCCGAAATTCGGAAGAAATAATAGTAATTAAGAAGATCGGAAGACGAGGTGAACATTCGGAAAGTTTCCGAATAAATCGGAAGGGTTGGCAGGTATGCGTATTGTAAGTATCTGCAGTCAGCTGTTCGATTAAGGTTATTCCTTAATTAATGCTGCAAACACAATGCAATTAAAATACCGAAAGTAAATGTAAAGTGACCGAAAGTATTAAGCGCGGAGTTAAATGAAAATACAGTATTTATGATTCCCTAGTTGTAAACTATGTTTTAAAGAAATATACTGTTCCAATAAGCGTTCACACACAGAGGCTATAATATAAAAAAAAAAATGCATCAGGTGTAGAAAACTACAGACGACCCTTGGCCATAGACGTTTTCCCTTCTGCTATTATACGCTTCACGAGTGACTTTGAAACACCCGTTGCTTAACTTGTTGAAGCCACAACATTATAATTGAGTTTATGAACGGTTTTCTGTTTTCGTAGGTGAGCAGTTACGTTATAGACTATTTCTCTAGCTTGTTCCCGTAAGGGTCGTCCAGACTTCGAAGTAGAAGTCATAACGAAACTCAAATGTTAATATTACTAGAATAGCATGGTACACAACACTAATACCTACATAAACACATTTACCAATAAAGTACTCGCTACACGACAATAAAGAAAATGTATATAAAACTGAGAAAACAATAAGAGAGCGAACATGGATTAGCAACGAAGCTCTTGTCAGCGCGTGCCCACAGTGTGCTCGGTACGGCAGCCAGACAGCATATGACCCCCTCCACCGCTCCTCTCTGGCGTCGCACATCCACTATGAGTGAATGCAAGGGGGAAGTGAGTTTTGCGCAGGTTCTTTTGATCGTTGCAGGTTTATAGCATGCCTGCAAACATCTATACAATTGTTGAACATCAACGAAATAGCGGCAGCTGGATCTGTACATCTCTCACAACGATCCAACGGATTATCAAACCGCAAAACAATAATCAAAGAGAACCCTTCTCATGGACAGTGTCGCACGGAATATATCTCTACCAGTACCATTTGTAGCGAACAAGGAGTCTAAGCTTTCATTATTTGATTTGAAAATCGCACTGTAGTACAGGAGACCAAACAATGCTTTTATTTCGATGCTGGTTGTATCCCTCATTTCAGTTCTGTCTGTTTGAGAAAACCGTACTCTGTAAGTTGTGAGCTTTTCATTTGTGTGCTTCACTACTTCTTCCACCATATCGTCACAAAATAAACATTCCCATACTTGTAGTGGTGAACAAGAATCTCTCAGCTGTCTCGCTTTCCCTTTCATTGTTGGTACTTTGACAACAATGTTACGACCAGGTGTCTTCATATTACGACAAGGTTCAACAGAAAACCACTTGTACCTGTTTTTACCGTAAAATGCTGATGGATTTCCTTCCACTAACTGTGAGTTTTCTTCCGTATTATGTGATACACCTTCGTCATCAGAGTCATATTCCTGCTCGGAAGCAGACTCGTGTTCAGAATTAAAGTCAATATCTTGGTCATCACGGTCACTTTCAACACTTCCCTCATCGTCCTCATTCGGCACATTGCCTAGCTCCTCCTCAATTATATTCGAAAAATTAGGACGTGAAACCGAAATACCACTCTCCCGTAACGATACCATTGCATCAGCACAGCAACTGCTTCATTCACCGAGTTACAAACAGCACTAGTAAGAGTCAGCGCGCACACAGCCTTCAGAACGCGAACTGTGTCGTGGTGCCATAAGTGTCACCATTTCCGCTCCGCTTGCTTATAACAAAGAAAGAAAACTGCGCAGGCGCCTGCCAGTCTGGCTATGAAACAAAGGCAAGTAGGCGGAAAGATACATAGAAGGGTTAACATTTTAGGATAAAACTGCCCACTGTTGGTTGGTTCCTTAGTTTAGGGGCTGCGACAACGCGGTCATGTAGCCCCGTGTACTTTGGGTGTGTGTAGAATCTGTCTGATAACCAAAACTGCCCACTGTAATAAAAGTAAGTTTGAGAAGCGGTGCCATAACGACCCCATTACACAGTTTGAGGGTTAATATTGTTGAAGGTGGTTGATAATATGGTTTGCATAAGGGAAAATAAAGTTTGTAAAATATGAAGTCAGATAAAGAAGTTGTAACAGGCACACGTGGGGATTAGTTTCTAATACTTACATTGGTACGCAATTCACCATTGATCTTGTCACTCGTTGCTTGAAGTCTTTGGCGAGCGATTACCGTGAAACACCACAATAACACTCATCTAATTGGCACACTTGGCACTTTTCTCAGTTGCCACGCAGGTTGCGTATTGGGGAGGAGTTGGAGAGTATCAGTTCGGCCGTAGACACGTTACATATCAAAAAACTCCCTGATATTACTCATAAATCCAGTGGTTAGAATTGGGCGACTGCTATGACAATAATTGGTCATTGGCATGGTTACGCTCTTATTGTTTGTGATTCACTTTGCTGATTGATAACCAGACCAAGTTATTGTTGTTGTAAGGGGCGGAACAGCGAGGTCATCTTCTCTGCCATGACTAAGGTACCGAAAAAGTGAAAATGGCTGATACCGAACATACGCTAAAACTTGACAAGAGCTACTTTATGGGAAAACATCTTTAAGTACTGAAATTAACCAAAATACCTGAATTAATAGTCGGGAAAATATCTGGAGATGTAGTAATAGATCTTTACTCCTCCACTGTCTGTGACCCACCCAGCCATCCCAAATATGAACACGACTTATATAGGCGAAATTCCAGCTGAGGCAGCCATTTATTGCATCATGCACAGCATTGCCAATCCCACGCATTCGGTGCTATATCGCATCCGGCAGACCAATTGTATTCGCCTAGACCAATAATTGTTAGGTAGCGTGGCCTCACCATCCGCGTTAGCTAATATACACACCTCTGTTTTTTGTCACGCACAGTGGGGGTAGTCACACATCAATAATCTTTATCCAGGCCAATGGTTTTGCCTTTTATTATTTTTTCACATAATTACAAAGTTACGTGTGTTGTGTGGTGTATTTTGTATCGGACATGTTGGCAACGGGTATGACGTCATGTAGGACGTCAATAGTTCTGTGATGTGTCATGGCAGCCATCGTCGAATGAGCAAGAAATAAAATCATTTATTTACGTAATAAAGAACAAATATTTCCAGTGCAGCAGTGATAATTCAATTTGTAATCAACTTCTAATCTCTCCCAGTAAGGTAACTGAATCATAAATCATATATTTTAAATAATCTGCCTTGTAAAAGTTGAAAAACCAAAAGTAGCTAATGTCAAGAATTAATATCTGCCCCGTCATGAGAAAGGTATCGAAAGTGTGAAAATGGCCGATACCGAACATATTTCCTTTATGTTTACATTATTTGCTGGGGTTAGTTTCATCTGATGTTAACTTCGGATAAACTAACGTTGATCTGTAGCCTAATCTTCGACTGTCGGAGTAGTAGTTTTGTCATGTTGAATTCATTGCGGCTGGTGACACTTTACCTGTTAGTGACAGAAGAACGGAAGAAGCAGCACAGTGACTTCATGAAGAGATTTTGGGAAGATAGGAAGGCGAATATCATCAAGCCGAAAAACAAGTTTAAGCGCGCTCTATAATGGGCAAAACGCAAAAAGAAGAAGAAGAATCGGTACCATTCAACACGTTGGATCAGGTGGTTGTCGGCCATAAAATGAAGCAAACAACCTTGATTGATGTTGCGACCATTAACAACAAGAATCACCAATCAAAGCACATAGAAAAGATCTGCAAATATAGTAAGTTGGCCGGTCCTATCAAAAGGCTGTTGAATCGAACATGAAATCTACCCGACTTACTAATATTCGTCAAAAACTGGCTTTATTCATCACAGACAAGGTAAACGATACAATATTATAACAGATCAAAACATTCACAGCCTGTTCTGTGTTCTCCCTCTACTTCATTCTACAAGAATAGAGACACCTGTTCAAGTTTCTCACAGCACACGTTTTCTACTGAATCGCTTAAGGGACGTTGGACAGAATTCTCAGCCAGACTCTCAGTAGTTCTTCTGGAAGAGATGACTCTACTAACGGGAACAAAAAAGCGGCATACCTGTCACTAGTCATCCCTAACGACTCAAGAGACCGGAGGTGAGATTCTAAGCGGTCATATAACTGCAATGGAGCAAGTCTCTGCGATGAAGTTACATTCTGAATCACCAATCCTAGTAGTTTACGCACATAAAATTCAACAAGAAATTATTCCCTACCAAATCTACTTTGAAGACACTGCACTGCTTTCTCATAATTGTCCGCAGTTGGAGGGAAACTGTTCACGACATCCCTAGCTCTACTGCCCTCCTTGGTGGCCTGGAGTAAACACTGGAATTTATCTTCTCGTTCTATATCTGGATCATTATGAATGCGTTAAAACTGACTCCAAAAACCTAACCAGTCCTTAACCTCTCCAGAAAATTTCCGTAGTTCGATTTTCGTTAACTTCAATTTCTTCTTGCCAACACTATCACTCATAACGGTCATAGCTCTATTTTCTTCAGTCGCAAGAAGAGCAGCATTCACATAATCAGTCTTGGCTTCGTCAAGTTTATCGCGGTATTCTTGTACCTTCTCGTATTCTGTTGCGTATTCCGACTCGTCGTTGTTATCGAGAAGGAATTCCAATATTTTCTCATCCGCGTCTTTCACTTCCGTGCCAAGGCGTTCTAATTTCGTAAATAGCAATCTTACCTCGTAAGAATCTGCTTCAGCCATCAGTGTATCGTATGTCTTCGTGAACATGGCCCGTATCGGCTTTCTCGCTTTTACGAGTTTATCCATATTTAATCGTACTTACGGGTATGTTCACGCCAAAGAAAATCCTGTCACGGTCGTCAATAATGTTGAATCGAACATGAAATCTACCCGACTTACTAATATTCGTCAAAAACTGGCTTTATTCATCACAGACAAGGTAAACGATACAATATTATAACCGATCAAAACATTCACATCCCTCTTTCTTTTGTTTACAGTTCATCTTCTCCTTGCCTGGAAAATCATAACAGGAAAAAAAGGAAAGGAATAACTAAGAGTTAGAGAACGTCACAAGGCAATGACATACCTATCATTGTCTCCAGTACGGGCGCGACCCCAAGTACCTTGCTCCAAGGCCTTAAAGAACTGGTTATGGATACTCAACTGTACAAACTAATGCAGAAGGCAGTAGTTCCCTCAACAACCAAAATCGTCTGGAAGTTCATGGGTAGCAATATAGACTTTCCAGCTTAGAAGTGACTGTTTCAATAACTATGCTTTGGATCCCTGAAGCCCGTATAGTTACGTTGTCATGTACCAGCAATGTGTTATAATGTATGCACTTATGTATAGTAATAATAACAAGTGTTTTGTATTTTGTATAAAATCTACCTACCCACACCACGTTGGCAGACCGTTAAGTCCATAACGTCTATGACTGTTGCTGCTCAAAGCCTACAGAGGAAGGAATATCGTGTGGTCAGCACAACGCTTCCCTCAGCCACATGTCTTGGTTCCTGACAGGTGCCGCTACTCACTGTAGCTCTCCAATATTCATTACGACGCTGAGTCAATGCAGTTCCTGACCTCCTGGCCAGTACTGGGAATCTACCCCAGACCGCCTGAGCGAGGAGCTAAAACGGTGGCCCGAGACCACGGCGGAGGCCATACAAAGTCTATCAAACCTATTTATAAGTTGTTAAGAATTCGTACTTAAATATCGGCGATGGGCTGGTGGTTTCATGCCAACGACTTTATAATTTTATTTATTTTTGACTGTTTGTTATTTTTAGAGGAAGAAAAGGTACACACTTGGTTCCAAACAGCCTTGACCGATAATATCACAGTAGACTGATAGTACGTTTAAATAAATGCTTGAATTATATTTGACATGCTCATCCATCTCACGGCAACCACGCCCAATGTTGTTTAACTGTATCTGATATAAAATGTATTAGAACCTTTTCTAGCAGCAACATAGTAATTTAAGTAAAATATGAAATAGAGAGACCTCTAGTGAGTTATTTGATATAATAGGAGTAGAAATTATAGTATTAGGAGAAAGGCCTATGGCGTTGGTCGGCAATTTAAATTGCAATATAAAAAGCCTGAGGTTAGTGTATAATGTGTGTATGAAATTAGTCGAATTTTGTGACTAATTGGGTGTATGAAGTAGTGAACGGAGGATTTTGAGTGTTGTTGTGGTGGTCCGAAATTGCTGGGAATTGAGAGTGTAACTGTAAGAATAGTTGAATAAGTGTCTTGTTGGCTGGTAATGCGGACTGTAGTCCGGCCTATCACATGGACTCCCTGTGTTATCACATCTCTCCTCTCATACGAACGCAAGGATACGCTCACTTCGCAATGAAACCAATGGTGCAGTTTCATCCACAGCTCTGTGACTGTCACGCGAGAGCGAGGTTCCATTTGTGAGGTTGTTAGTAAGGTTTACTCCACTCTTTTACTTTTTAAACTTCGTTATATATTTTTAAATAACCATTCTCAGCTTATTTTCATGCCACTGGGGAGTGACAAGTCATCCACCGTGTCACTACACCTAAAAACGCCGCTGGTTGAATTAAATAAAACTTCCAATACACATCGCTAGATCAGTATTAAGCAATTCCTAGCTGCTTGTGAGCCTAGATTCTTCGGAAGTTGCGAGTTAAATGAGCTTGTTAACTATGTGTAGGTGCCAAAGAGGATGTAAGAGAAGTAGGTACCGTACGTAAAGATAAACAAAAAAATGTTGTTCCGTGACGAACTAAAGAGCCTACTTACTTAAAATTTAAGATTCACGCCAATGATTAATCTATATATCAGAAATGAAATGTTACATTGGTTCTATCAGTGTGTATAAAATCATGTTGGCAACAATGCCATGAATATGTTGCTGAGAATTAATCTGAAATATTATGATCTAGTATTGTCCCAAATTCGGATGAGATTCATTTGTTAATATATAAATTCTTCGAGCATACAATCCGATAGAGAGGGCGCCCGCTATGCTTCTACCGGCCGACCGTGGGCGCGGTGGGGCCAAAATATGATCAACTGAATACGATGGGCAAAACAAAGATGTCTCCTATTATGTATCTAGTTTATGTCCTCTATGGAACTTGGTCGGAGTGGATATATGCTTTTACTCTGTGACAATGTTAGTTGTAATTTGTTCATTGTGTTAAGATGTAGATTCAGATGTGTGTGCATATTAAAGTGCTATAATATCCTTTATTCAAAACATAATAGCTATAATGTGCTTTATTCAAAACATAATAGTTGGCGAAGAGGAATTGGAACTTGATTCTCCGGTTCAGATATAGCCTACATCAATGAAGTATAGTATTTACGTCGTCTGTTTCAACGGCCACGAGAGTAAAATCAAGAATCAGGCAAATCGACATGAAATGTACATAGAGTACTTGTAAACGATCCTAAGCAACTCATCGTATATTCAGCTACGTGTGCCTGCAAAATAATATGTATCGCAGTTCGAACTTTGAGGTTATGCAAAGTTTTTTTTATCTCAAGCCCAGGACAATATTCAGTCATCGATCACTACCCAGTGTGTTTTAAATCTGTTATCTTGAAACATTTTATTATATTTGAACTGTGATTTTTAAAATTATTTCGAAGTTCCGTCAAGATGGACGCAAATCAGTTTCAACAATTACTGAACATTTTCACTAATTCTCAAGAGAAGTTACTTGAAAGGTATCAAGCTCACCAGCCCGTCACAACCCCTCAAGCCACTAACATCACACCTTTTGAAAATTATGATTCTGAAAAGGAAAAATTTGTGTCGTATTTAGAACGATTTGAAAAGTACGCAAACTTCAACAATGCCACCGATCCAACAAAGAAAGCTCAACTCTTGTGTACATCAATAGGGGCAATTCATTATAACAATCTCTCTGCATTTTTAGGCCCCGATAAACCAATCAAGCCGCTCGGTTATAATGACCTAGTAAAGCATTTCAAGCAAATACTGTCACCTCAAGTCTCAACCGTAGTTTCCCAACACTATTTTTTGAACGTCAATCAAAAAGAAAGTCAAAATATTGCAGGATTTGTTGCCACTCTTAGAAGCCACTTACTAGACTGTGACTTTTGTATTCAGTGTACATGTGACGCCAGAATTTCAATTGCGGATGTTTTTCTTCGTGCACAATTTATACGTGGCTTGCGAGATAATTGGATCAGAGAGAAACTTCTCCAGTCTAATGACACGAAATTTGATGATCTCCTGAAGAAGGCTATAGCCTTGGAAGCATCGCGGTATGAGAGTAATCAGCTGTCAAAACAGCTCACTGCACCATCAGACACTATAGAGGACACAAACAAAGTAACAAAAGCCACAAGTTCATATAATGACCGAAGTATGAATCAATATAGCAGTGATACTCAGTCACGTTTTGTTCAACAGCCTAACCCAGGCTCTCACTCACGTTCACAGTCCAGGGGCCGCCGTAGTTCTGTCAATTATAGAGCACTAGGTATTGATGGATTATGCCTGAATTGTGGAAATTCAAACCACAGGTCAAGAGATTGACGCACAAACAGAAACTCTCTTAAATGTAGGTCATGTAGGAAAGTGGGACATGTTGCAAAAGTTTGTATCACTACACTTCTTCAACAGTCAAATACACACAACATTGCAACTGAGAACATAGATGAGAACTTGCATGACCACCCTGAAACCAATTTCGGGATAGGACAACTGGAATGCATCGAAGATCTCTTTGAAGTAGGACAAGAATCAGATAAATATTTTATCACTGTTAAACTCAACAATAAATCACAAAGATTTGAAGTCGATACGGGAGCAAAATATTCACTCATCCCAGAGAACGAATGTTCAACCTTGGGTCTTGGTTTGCCATTGCAGCCAACAAATGTCTGTTTTCGATCATATTCTAATCATGTTATCAAACCCAGAGGAAAAATTGTTGTCACAGTATCATACAAAGGAACAGAAATGGTTGCAGATCTTTTTGTAGTTCCGCAAGGTCATGCCGCATTGCTTGGTCGTGTTTGGATCAGGGGCCTCGGCCTTGATCTGAAGGAAATTGACAAGGACACAAATCAATCACTTCACACTGAATCTGTCAACTCAGTGCAGTCAATTCAGGATATTTTACATCAGTATAGTACAATCTTTGAAGACAAAATTGGATGCGTTCCCAATATTGAAGTAAAACTGCAACTCAGAGAGGGGATGAAACCTGTCTTCAATCGTGAACGTGATGTCCCTTTTGCTCTTCGGGAACGCGTTGAAAAGGAACTCGCTTCATTGGAATCAGAAGGAGTTATTTCTCCCACAGCTTTAAGTGATTGGGGATCGCCTCTTGTTGTTATCCCAAAACCGGATGGGGGAGTTAGGTTATATGTTGACTACAAATGTGGAGTAAATTCAAGGCTGATTTCTGCAAACCATCCCATAAGACCAGTTAATGATGTTCTACATAGTCTTAGAAACTCAAAATGTTTCTGCAAGTTAGACTTATACAAGGCATATCTACACCTGAAGGTTGATGAAGAAGGTAGTATGATTCAAACTATATCCACTCACAAAGGAACCTTCAGGATGCACCGACTGAGTTTTGGCATCAAACCTGCCCCTTCAGAATTTAATAGGATATTATCACAGATCCTTCATGGTCTTCCAAAAGCTGAAGCTTATTTTGACGACATCATAATACATGGTACAACGAAGGAGGAGTGCACCAAGAACTTAATAGCCTGTCTAGAACCGATTTCAAAAAATAATCTGCATTTGAACAAAAGCAAATGCTCATTTTCAAGGAAAACATAGACTACCTAGGGCATATTGTATCATATAATGAGATCCGCATGTCACCAGAGAAAGTTCAAGCTGTGTCACAAATTCCGCGCCCTAAAAACAATGAAGAAATGAGACGCTTCCTTGGTATGGTGACTTATTATGCAAAGTTCATTCCTAATTTTTCAACGAAGTCCCACCCATTACGGCAGTTATTGCGGAAAGGTGAACGGTTTTTCTGGTCTGCAGCCTGTGAAGCAGCTTTCTTGAATCTCAAGTCCGAGTTATGTAGTGAACGTGTCCTTACCCCATTCAACCCATCACTGCCTATCATCTTGTCAACCGATGCCAGTCCTACTGGTGTTGGAGCAGTATTAAGTCATGAGATGGATGGCCAAGAAAGACCCATCGCCTATGCATCTCGTGCCCTAACACCAGCAGAATGTAATTACAGTCAGCTTGACCGGGAAGCGCTGGCAATAATTTTCGCCACAACACACTTCTACAACTATATTTTTGCAAGAAATTTCATTCTTGTGACAGACAATGAACCTCTGTCTCGTATTTTTCATCAGAACAAGAGCCTGCCACAAATGACATCCGCAAGTCTCCCAAGATATGCAGCGTTTCTCTCCAGGTTTGACTACACGGTAAGAGTGAAAAAAGGGAAAGATAACGAAAATGTTGATTGCCTATCCCGAGCCCCTGTTGCATCTACCTCGCCAAACATTGAAACATAAATAAATGCAGAAGTTTCACAACTCTGTGCTGAAACGATTCTTCAAGTGTCAAGTGAAGCCATTACGTACGAAACTATACGTGATGAGACTATGTTAGACCCATAACTTAGTGCCACCCTGCAACGTCTTCAAACTCAATCCTTGGATGAACCATATACAGTTGAAAATGGTATTCTATTCCGTCAAGACCGAATTGTTATCCCAAAGAAACTACAATTTTTTTTTTGGAAGAGTTACATTTAACACACCTCGGCATTGTGAAAACAAAACAGTTAGCAAGACGATATGTCTACTGGCCGCAATTAGACAAAGACATTGAGAAGCTTATCAAATCTTGTGAAGAGTGCGCACAGACTCGTTCAAATCCACCAAAAGCTCCAATACACCCCTGGGATGAACCAGAAGAAAATTGGGAACACATACACATTGACTATGCGGGGCCATTTGATAACCACCATTTCTTGATGTGTGTTGACGCGAAATCCAAGTGGGTCGAAGTACGAATGGTGAAAGACGCTCCATCCACTGCAACTACTATCAGTCTGCTTGACAATATCTTTACCGTACATGGGTACCCGAATGTCCTTGTGCCAGATAATGCCACTATCTTCACGAGTGATGTATTCAGATCCTATTGCAAGGAGAGAGGGATTTTTCAGAAATATATTGCACCAGGGCACCCAGCAACCAATGGGCTAGCCAAGAGAAACATCCAAACTTTGAAGAGGCGACTTCGTGCTGCTGTAAATGACCCGGCACCATTATCGACTAAGTTACAGAACATCTTGTTTCAATACAGAGCAACGCCATTGGCATGTGGACAGTCTCCAGCTGAACTATATTTGAAACGTCGGCTACGTATCCGGTTGGATGCTCTACTTCCAAACCAAATGAGCTTGACTACATCCAGTTTCTCACCCCCTGTTCGCTCTTTCAAAGTGGGCGAGAGAGTGCAAGTCCGGATTCACCAGAAAAACCGTGATATTTGGCAGTTTGGTGTTATACAAACTAAACTCGGCCAGCGTCACTATGATGTGAAATTGGATTCGGGACGAATTTTAAAGCGGCATGTTGACCAGTTATTATCGACTCTCATGTCAAGGAAAGATAAGCATGTCACTTTTGCTCCAACAAATCCTCCAGTGCGTGGTGTTCCAAACATACCAACACCAACCCAGTCAAGACTAGAAAATGAGGATATTCCTCCTGCAACCCACACTTCAGATGATACAAGGCAGACCATCCTGCAACCAGATGAACGCCCTGATCGAAACAGTCTTCCACCACCTGCTGATAATTATTTAAGAAGATCAGCCAGAGACAGGCGACCTCCTCAGTATCTGCAAGACTATGTGCCCAAATGAATATGAATAGTTCCTTTTATTTGTTTTTATATAAGTGGGGGAGACTATTATGTATCTAGTTTATGTCCTCTAAGGAACTTGGTCGGAGTGGATATATGCTTTTACTCTGTGACAATGTTAGTTGTAATTTGTTCATTGTGATAAGATGTAGATTCAGATGTGTGTGCATATTAAAGTGCTATAATATCCTTTATTCAAAACATAATATCTCCCATAAGAATAGCATTATGAAGTGACTTTAAAAACTCGATTCAAGCGTATTCCTTGTGATAAACCGACTATTTCTGTTGAAGGTGACGATAACTACAATTCCTTCTGAATATTGCTGTTCTTTTTTGTATGAAGAGTGTGAAGTATCATCGCTATATGCGATATTTTGGTGTGTTGACATATCAGTGTTGAAATGCATACGGCGACGTGTGTACATGGTTAGGAAATTAGAAGACGGTGAATAAAATATTTTATGTATAATTTTGAACCGTAATATTGTCAGACTTGGTTATATTTGTAATGTTTTTACATATCTAAAATAATAAACTCGACAAAGCATACTAGTAACATGCTTACCAAGTGATATCCAGCACTGCATCTTAAAATAAACAATGTTATCTCCACTACCAATATTTATCTCCTAGAGCAATAAATCTTACAAAAATAGGCTCTCGTGTAGTATACGTTGCCCGTTTCGAAAGTGCGTTATTTTACTTAGTAGCGCTCTGAAAATGGTTTGTAATTACTCTGCTACGTTATTTAAGCCATTTGCCACCAACAAACACCGCGTAAACACTTCTAAAATAAGGAAATTGTCAACATTAACTTTCAAATAATAAACTTACCAAAAAGCACGTCGCCATGTTTGATTACGTAATGCTACCAACTTACTGATTGTACTACTAGGCAAAACCATTGGCCTGGATAAAGATTATTGATGCGTGACTACCCCCACTGTGCGTGACAAAAACCAGGGGTGTTTATATTAGCCTAACGCGGCCCGTAGGGCCGCGCTACCTAACCTTTATTGGTCTGGACGAAAACCATTGGCCTGGATGAAAATATTGGTCTGGAAACAATAATGTTGGCACTCTGATAGAATACAGTAACACTCTCTAGCGATAAAATATTCAACTCCTGTATATTAGTGACATTGGCCATCAGGGGCGGTTCGACCTTGTACATCTAGGGGGAGTGAGAATTTAAAACATGCCGACTGACTGTTTAACATTGCCGACTAGACGCTTAAAAACTGAGCAACGGGAGGGAAAGGGAGGGAGGGGTGGGGCAGTGGCGGCAAACGATACACAAGACAAATATACTTAATTAAAGGCTTTCTTTCAAAAGGTATTTTATTGGTTCCAGAATTTTGAATCGCAGGAAAATTTTATAAATGAACAAAATAAGTGTTTAAATATTACAAGAATTAAAGAAAATCTAGTTATTCTTTCTAAAACCCTACTCTACGATGTTTTAATAAGGACTTTTTCTCCACTATCTTCGTAATTTCAATGTCGTCGACCTTATCTTTCGTTGAAAACAACATCATGAGCGAGTCTAAGCGGTCGTCACCCATCGATGTCCGCAAATGATTGTAAATGAGCTTCAACTTGCTGAATAACCGTTCGGAAGAAGCAGAAGACACTGGGGATGTTAAAATCAGTCGAACTACTTGTTAACCACACGGGATAATCCTCTTTAATCTAACAGCAACTTTTGCGATTTCTTTAAAAGATGAGCACTGTTTACTGGCATCGAGCAGGATTTCAAGCTCAGCCAGCACAAGCTCTTCATCTTGGATGATTTTCGAGTGTGATTGCTTTATAGGTCGGACGTGCTCGATGGTGCAGTTTTTTCTATCAGCGGGTATCTTGAAAATTATGTGGAATGGCTCTAGCAAAGAAATTAGTTTTGCAAGATTGTCTTGCACGCTTGTAGCAAGTACATCCACATCCTTTCTGTAGAATGTAAGAAAAGAAATTTCTAGTGTCGTTTCAGCATGCGCGTCATACTTCTTTGCAAGTCGCCGGGTCCCAGTGGCGTATACTGGTCTGAAGATCTGGGCTACCACTGAGCTTAATATTACACAAAACATGCTTTTGAACTGCCGTGCGAAAAGAGTTCATTTGAAAACCCTTCATTTGACCATACATTAACTTCACGACTAAATAACAAACACGGCCAGCAATACAATTTAGCCAGTTAGATAACCTATTCCACCTAGCATTTATGTAGATGATGTGAAATGACGTGTATACATTGACACACAATTGCAGTTCAGGTGTAGGCCTTGTCATATGTATAATAGGGACTTTCTCACTGTATGGACCATGGCTGAAAGGAACTTCTAACAAACTCTCTATTATACAGTCATTGGCATTTAAAGCCCCCACAGGTGTTTGTTCCATAATCTGCTTACAAAATCACAACTGCCACAGGTAAAACAAAACACTACATAAAGATTCTTCAGCATACACACACTTAAATAAATCATACATCGAAAATACTACAACTTCTAAAACATATTCACATCTATGCGCGCGATAATGTATATTTATTGTAGGCTATCTGTTGCTTTAAACGCTTTTAACTTCAAAGAAACCGCTGGCTGTAGCGGCAACTCGCTCGCTATGAGCGCTGTGCCTGAACGGAACAAGGGTGGATGCGGAGAGATAGGAAGAGCCGCGTAAGGCTGCCGCTTACTTGGTCAGTTTCTACTGCGTTGCCGCGTTGACTACCCACCAACAATTATCTCTTTCGATAAAGAATAATGTGCATGAAAGTCACGATTGTTTGAATGTTTTGTTGAAACTGTAATAAAGTGTTATTTATTTTTAATGTAATTTTCTTGGGCTAGCGCCAGTAGCCCAAGTAGCCCTAAGAATACGCCCCTGCCGGGTCCTGTGGTGCTTTAAGAAGTATTCCTTCGCATTTACTTGCATACTTTTCGCAAATGACGATGCGTTCATTTTGCCGTCGTCGTTGATATCTTCAAAAGACTTCAAAGCGCTCTGAATCAGCTGCATCGCGTCTACTAAATTCAGCTTCTCCGCTTCTAAAAGCTCGCTTACGTTCTTAATTTTAAACATGATGTGTTTGGTAAAGTACATGCCTCAGATAAAATCAAATTAGAAGCTTTTTGTGCAAGCCTGACGCAAAATTTCGGGTTTTACTGTCAAATTCAGAATCGAATTAGGTTTTCATTGTTTCCAATGCTGTGACTATCTCTTCATAAGACGTAGAAACAACTCTAATCGATTCGGCGCGCGCAGTCCACCTTGTTTTTGATAAATTCTTATGTTGAAGTGAATGTTCAATTTTATCCAGCTCTTTCTGCAAGCTTAAATGTCGTTTCGTGCTACCCGAAAAAAAACCTACTATGCTTCAAGAGTGTCAAAAAACTCTCTGATAAGTGCGTTAGCATTACAAGCTGGCTCTACGAAAATGTTTAACCTGTGAGCTTGGCATGGATCGTACGGAATATACATTTTGCACTTCTCTGATAGCTTTTTCTGAGTGCCGTTGTATATGCCAGACATGTTACTAGCAAAGTCGTACGATTGAAACGCTAGTTTATCGAGTGGAAGAAAATGTTTTTCCGAATTTAAAATTAATTTTTTTCAGCCATCTCCTCTCCAGTCTTTAAAAAAAATTAAAACAGCGTCTATTTTTAAAAGATTCTCCACAGGAACGAGCTCTTCATCTTTTTCGACGACGTATCGGATATTCAACGCGAGGAGGTCTTTATGTAGTATCTGCTATAACGGAGAACATACCGGCGTTCTTGATCTCTTCTGCAATTATTTCACGAGTTTTCCCTCCAAGTAGACGGATGAATTCATTTTGAGAGTCCTTGCTCATATACGTAACGTTGTGCTTCCGCGTATTCACTTCTTCCAACCACCTATTCATGACCGGACTATGCCGTGAAAGTAACTTCACAATTCGCGTGAAGTTTGCATTATCTTGATTGATTCCATCCTCGTGACCTCGGAAAGCCAAACCTTGCCGACAAAGGGTTCTTGCTGTGTCAATAAGTATCTGGATAACTTTTTTGTGGAACTCCTTTTCTTGTTCTTCCTCAATTCTGATCGTTCGTAAATGTTTATCAAGGAGAACGTCTACGTGGCCTTATGCATTGACAATGTGGCACAAATCTGTCATAGCTGCTTGATGAGCTTCTGAAGTTAAGTGTTCTTATAATTTGCCCTTTATCTTCTTTCCGCGACTTTTCAATTTGTGCTACTGACGTACTCCAGCGTGCGACCATTCTTCACTTGCGAACGCCCTTCCTCGTCCGTTTGGAAATAAGCCACAGGCAAAACAAAACACCGCGTCTTTTTCAATGCTGTACTTCAACATGGGAAAAACCGTATACCAGGCCGGATTAAATCGATGCTGCTCATTTTCTGGTATGTCTGGATTTGCTGGAAATACACTAAGTTTTGGCTTAAAGGCCCCAAGTGAAGTCAGGTACAGTCGTTCGTTTGCCGTGATAATTCTTTTTCCGTTTTGCAGGACCGCGATAAACAGGTAAATCGCCCGCTTGAATGGGTACTGCGTCTGCACGCATTTTATTTTCCTCCTCTCTTGCTCGTTGAAGCAACTGACCGCTTTCATCGTGGATTCTGGATAAGCAGTCTTATCATTTCTACCATAAAAGATTTTGTGTTCTTTTATTGTTTTCAAAATACCTTCAATTCTTTTGAAATGCGTTATAAACTCACTAACTTGGTCAGAAAAAACAATCCACGAAAATTCGCTACTACGCGGTGTAGGATCGTCACCACTACAACCGGCATCCGATGAAGTTACAGCTGCCCGTAACTTGCGAACGTCAGATGTGTTGGGGGATAGTGGTGGTTCAACGGTTCGCGATGAGCAACGGTGGTCAATGGCTCAACGGTAGATGATGGCTAACGATGGTCGATGGCTGAACGGTGGTAATGGCGGAACGGTGGACGATGGCTCAACGGTAGGCGATGGCTCAACGGTAGACGAAGGCTCAACGGTAGACGAAGGCTCAACGGTAGATTTTGATTTTAATTGTACCTTAGCTACCCGATGGGCATTACGTTCAACCCTTTGAAGACGTCGAGCGTCGCAGGTGTGTTTTTCCGGATATTCGTTCCATCGACAAAGTTACTTAGACTTGTCTCCTCCACCCCGCCCCGGCATTCTTGTCACTGGGTTTTAAAACACTCTGTAGGTTTAATTTAAATAAAAAAGATGGGTTAAAAGAGAACAACTCCCCCCCCCCACAAAGGTAGACTTTTATGGATTTATCGGGCATTTTTTCTTGATAACACCATTAAATATAAACATGGCTGAAAATATGCATGTATTTATTGTATTATTACGTACGTTTCATGGGTACGCGATGCTCCGTGAAAATGTTCCATGCCAGCAAAAACTCACGTGCCCACTGCCACTGTATTTGCACCTAGTTATCACTGTAAAAGTTGCTGGTTCAGGAACGACTGCTTTCGCTCATTCTCAGTGACCACTGCACTGATCATAGTGAGCACACCACCCCTTGAGGAACCTAGGAACCATAAATCTGTCAATTTTGTCACAATAGTGCGGATATGTGAGGACGCGCCGAGACAAGCGGTAGCAGGTCCTAACCAGTGGCGGCTCGCACATATCGCAGTTGGTGGGGCTGCATGCACATGCATTAACTTACCTTATTTGTAGATCAGTTCCAGGCGTCGAGTCTTGAACGTGACGAATTTTTCGATGACGAGGTTATTGAAATTCGGTATGCTGTTAATCAAACCATTCTCAATAGACAGCATTCCAAGTGCAGTAAGTCTTTCTTGTCCTATGGCTAAAGCCCTGCGCGGATAAAGAAAACGTTATCCACATCCGCCTTGCATCCGCACGACTGTTATCCGCACGTTTGTTATTCGAATCTACTGGCATTACAACAATATTTTTATTTTTTATTAAAGCAACACATCCATCTGGCCGTAAAAACCATCCACCACAAAGACTTACATCGCATCTCATCCTCGACCCCTTTGGAGAACGGGAATAATAAGGGGTAGACATACATTAAAGCAACACATTTAGACATTTGAGGAGAAAGTCGTTCCCTTAGGCTATGTATGTCATGTGCTATGTTTAAAATGAATGTTATACAGCCAGAATTGCAACCCTTTTCAGTTTGGAGAGTTAATTATGCTTAATGACATAATTTGAATGAGATAAGCTTAATCACCATTTTACATTTGTCATAAAAGAACATAACAATAAACATCCGGGTCCTAGTAATGATATTCAACAAGTTCGGATTGTACTGTATTCCAAAAACTATCCACAAATTTACTCCAAACATTACCGGTATCCGCTATCCGCACATCCATGCCAACTATATCCGTATGACGACAAATGTTGCGGATATCCGCGCAGGGCTTTACGGCCATGGCAGTCCTGAGGTACACTTTGATCCTCTTGAGGCACGAAAAGCAGCGTTCGGGTTCAGCGGTAGCCATAGGCAGGGTGATAGCGATACGTAACAGTTTAACGACCTCTGTAGATGACGGGCCTAAGAACCAGTGAGAAGGAAACTCGAAGGTTTTACAGCTCCACCGATATTTCGAAATTCTTCTCTTCGATATAAACATTTTCTTGTGATAGTATTTAGCCTGTTTGCCATCTCTTGATGAATGCAGTACATTTGCATTTGTCTGTTGGCACAGGCTAGAGTAAAATGTGGCTTTTCACCGATGTCTCAGTCTCACTCATGGCTGTGATTATATGGAAGCTACTGAGGTATGGGTGGTGCTTTGTAATAACAACCAGGGCACAGTTAGTGCCTGTGAATGCTGTGAAAGGTTCTACTCATAGGGTTAGTACTGCTGTTCTGACTCAGTGAGGAAAGCCATGGCAAACTACCTCACTCTTCTTCTTGCATAGTACGCCTCAATATAGCACTGCCTTTGGTTTTTGTGGGTATCAACCCACATAACCTAACGGCGGTACTTTTTGGGGATCCAACCAGCCTTCTGACTACCTAACAGACAGTCATAGTATTATGATTCTATTTATATATTTCCTTGTTTCTAGTTACTTCATTGTTATGACGCTCAACCGATTGTTGATACGCCGAACTTAAACGTAACACTGCAAAATTTTACATGTTATTTAAATGAGTTCCGGAAGATGCGTGCTTCTGAATTTCTTCGCTCAGTTTTCTAAGATCTGTCACTCTCTTTTGAGTTCAGCTAAATTCTCCACCGACTATACTGTGAAATAATATACAAGTATTTGTTAATATCACGCAAGCATACTACATTAGAATATTGATCTATAATTCGCATGTTGGCAAGACTGATCGTACAAGTGTTTGAAGAAAATGCACAAATCATGGAGATGGTGGAATGCCTCCCTTTCATTGGCTAAGGGTTGATAATGGACATGGTTCTTCTAGTACCCACTAGATGCCGTGAGCGCCTACTTGAGTTCTATCCTTCTTCTACTCATGATTCTCATTGCCATTCAGTGCTACTAACATAGCCATGTTGCAGCAAAAGTTTTTCCCATTTAAACATTTTCTTGCGATATTATTATGATTATATTTATAATTTAGTGCATTAGAATATAAGTCGTAAATTTTCTGAATACGAATTAGGGGCTGTTAGCCGCTGCCAGTATAATATTTGAGCTGTTTGCAAACTGTATACTCTATTGTTTCCAAAGATGAGTTGGCACTCTGTGGCGAAGCTGCAATGATTGCAGCACCCAAAGAGACTTTCATAGGACAACTTGGCAATGGGGGAAGTGGATTTAGGAAGTGCAAAGTTAAGTTCCTAAGGTGCTGCCGAGAATGCAGCAGCCGTGGGGGAAGCGGATTTACGAGCCAGGCTGGCCTTTACTTGTGAATAATTTAAAGAGATCTATTTAATTACACCGTTACCCCATTACTTTCAAAGTGTAAATTGATATTGTCTAATACCCTGGGGGGGCTGCAGCTCTGCAGCACCCCTTCACGAGCCGCCGCTGGTCCTAACATTCCTCCGACAACATCACAATGAGTTGGCTTGACCTGAAGTTATCAATGCGCTCACCAACACCTTTTGTCTAGCCACATGGCGCAGATGCTGGGCTCGCTTCGCTGTGAAGCTGAGTCGCTCTGCATAAAGAACGCGGGATATTACTCCCACCCAGGAACGTGCCGATGAGTTCATCCCTTGTCCTTGGTCCCATATTGCTCATCTGTCATTCTTTCTTCAGTTTCCATACACAGAAACAAAATGGCATGTGGCAGCCGGTGCACAGAGGACTGGAAGTGAAACTTTTAAAATGGTTACTTTGCCGACTCTTTCTCTTGCCGCACTGGGCTATTGCCTGGCTGCACGAAATTATTGATGCGTCCGTTTGTGTTGACTGTCGGTAAAAATGCCGACTGTCAGTATAATAAATATTTTTTTAAGAAATCGGACCAAATCGTATATGGCCATGCCCCGTTTTGCTTTTTTAAATGCTGTTTTGGGAAATGTAACGACTTCTTTAGGATTTGCCGACTGCCGACTGATGTCGTATTTGCCGACTGAGAAAATACCTGAGGGGGGTGAGACACCCCCCTAACCCCCCACTCGAACCGCCCCTGTTAGCCATTTCTATAGAAAATTTTTCGGATTTTAATGGCGCCGGGCAACGTATACTACACGAGTTCCCAAAAATATCCTAATGTTATCTCCCTTCCCCTCCATATTTAGTAAATTCATTTGTGGGACTTCCGGGTCATCAGCCCCGTGTACTTGAGTATGTGTTGAACATATCTGATAACTTATATTTCTGTGATGACTGCAGTATTGTAGCTGTATTGCTTGTTGTTCATTAATTTAATTTGAGAAATCTTGGTCATCAGCCTCGTGTAGTTGAGTGTGTGTTAAACTTGTCTGATAACCTGTTTTGATTTGATGACTAGTAGTATGTGTAACTTCATTGGGGACAGGGATGAAGAAGGTGCCCCGGGACTTGAACTAAGGTGCTATCCTGGAATTTGCCTGGAGGAAGTGTGGAAAAACTTGGTGAAAAACCACACTCAAGATAGCCGCAGTCAGCGCCGGGATTCGAACCTACGATCTCCGAGCTTGGTGCACGATTTAACGAGCAGGGCTACGCCGCTGGGTGCCAGCTGTATTGGGAAATATATGTAATCAGTCAGTGTATTTTAGGTCCTATGACCTGTGAAAAGATATCCCGTTACCTTTTGCAAACCTTTGACTACATTTGTAAGCAACGCAAGATATAACCGTTTTTGCTATAATTCTTCACATTCAGCTTCTTGCATTCAGGAAAATAAGTATTTTATAATATTTGCAATATATTCTACTACAAGAATTAACTCGTATATCGATAATAATTTTGTATAATCTTCCCGCTCACGCTGACAGCTCGGGCGTAGGTGCCATGTTATACCATCATCAGCTGATTTTATTCTGGCCCCATGTTCCGCTGGCAGCGCCCTCTCTATCCTATTGTATGCTCGAAGTAGAAATTACAAGTATTTAAACATTGGACCTATCAGCAGGCTTAGAATCATGTTGGCAGCACTGCCTTGTATCAGTTATGTCTATTCCAAATTAATCCAGAATGTCAGGTACTATACGTGTGCAAAGTTTAGAGCTGTTGGCTTGCATACTTTCTGATATATTGGAATTAGGATAACAAAATAGAGAAAGCACTTGTTAACTGTTGGCAGCTCTGATGACTCCTAAGAGTACCCTTAGTCACATCTGTTAACACAAAGCACATACGAAATTTGGTTGAAATAGATTCGTTAGAATAGAAGTTACAGGCATTTATAAATTGGACATATCAGCAGGCTTAGATAATGTTGGCAGTACTGACATATTTTGAGACACGATAGCCTGCTGAAAACGGTATTGGAGGGAATGGTTGAAGGCAAAAGATGTCGAGGAAGACCACGCCTACAATATGTACAGCAAATCATGTCTGATGTAGGATGCAGAAACTATGAACAGATGAAGAGGAAAGCTATAAATAGAGCCGACTGGAGAACTGCCGCAGACCAATCCATGGATTGAATACTTAAGAAGACTGACGTATATTAGTTACTCTTGCAATGTAATTTGCGCGTACTTGTGACACTCGCGGTTCTTTCTCTCCCTTGTATATAGCTTACGTTGTTTTGTTATCGTGAAGGTTTTAATGTAGACTAACTTATAATCCATTTAATCTGATGACAATGTGATGTTCTCTGAGGTGCGGCATTCGTGATGGAGGTACATTCATTTTACTCATTGAACTCTAGGTAATACTGGAATGCCGACTGTATGGGAGCAAAGTGCGGCTTTTGGTGCGACTAGTTACGCCTGGTAGTGCACGTCAAGGAGGCGATGACCTGGAAGCAGTTTTCAGCGAGGGTTACCATGGTAGGTTGGTTGGGTGGTTCCTCAGTTTAGGGGTTGCGACAACGCGGTCATGTAGCCCCGTGTACTTTGGGAGTGTGTAGAATCTGTCTGATAACCGGTGTTAATTGTGATGGCTGTATTAGTGTGTGTATCCAGGGGCGGATTTATGTATAGGCGGCAGATTTTATGGGGCGCAAATTTTGACTAAAATATTTTAAATTATAAAATAACTTATATAAGTGATATATTTTATTTTAAAAATGAAAATTTGTAATCTGAATATGTTCATGTATCTACAAGAGTAATGAGCGCCCTTTAGAGACAATCCAATACCACCCATGTGACGTATTATAAGATTGAGAAATAGTGGGTCTTCTGTTTCTGTCTCTGCGTTCTGCGCGTTGGTGGTCGAAGCCTCGTTTAGATGGAGACTGGTCTGATTATCTTGAGGGGCGCTTTGGTTGTTTTTCGTGGCTAGTACCTCTACCATGTTTTGCGTGGCTGGAGACTTTATCATGTTAGCTTTGCTAATTTCTTGTGTTGCGTCTGCATGAAGGGCTCCTATTTTCTATGGTCGTCCGGCTTATTGTGGCTGCTGTTTTTGGTTCTTGCCGGGGAGAGAGAGGTTTTCCCATCTCCCTGGCTACCGCTTCTTGTACTCTTTCTCTGAGTGTGGTTTCCATGTTCTGTTTCATTTGCTCTATGGATGCTTGCATGGATTCTATAGAGCTTAATAGGCTTTGTATGAGGTCATCTTGTTTCCCTGCTTTCCTGCAGCATTGGTTTGCATTTTTTGCATATTCACGTGAGTCCGCAGTTAGCCCTCATAAGCGTGTCTAGTTCGCCTTGCGTCAGACCCGCACATTTCTTATGCTCCATTCTTTGGCATGCCTCTCATGTAGCTGAGTCCCCATCTTCTTCTGTGCTGCGTTTGCATTTTCTGCAGAGCTCTGCAGGGTCCTTTTCCTGCATTCTCGGTGATAGAGGAGGGGCAGACTTTTTGATGAAACGGGTGATTGGTCTCGGTCCAGTGTAGATTTACTTCGTGTGAGGATTGTAAAAGCCTTGTTACGTTTGTAACGGAAGACTGGGTTCGGTCCGGTACGGTTATGTTTCATATGGAGCGAGACTTCTATGTATGCATATTTTTTGCGATGACGTTCACAGAAATTGTTCTCCGGTATGGTTATGTTTCATACGAAGCTGGACTGCTATGTGTGCGTCTTGTGTGCGAGGGCATTCACGTAAATTGTTCTCTCGTATTGACCAACTTTCATTCATTTTATGACATGTAAAACTAGACGGTACTGTTACTGAACGATTTTTAACTTGACTAGACAATCCAGGTCACAAAGGTGAAGACTTATATGATGCAGTCACATCTACTTTGAAATCTCATGGTATAGAAATTCTTGATATAAGAGGGCAATCATACGATAACGCTGCCAACATGAAGGGCATATATTCGGGACTTCAAGCTAGAATAAAAAACGACAATCCTCTCGCAGAGTACACACCATGCACTGCACATTCGTTGGTACACACGCTGCAGAAAGTTGTACAGAAGCGAGTAAGTTTTTTGAATTGGTCCAGGAGTTGTATATTTTTTTCGGATTCGACAGAAAGATAGTTTTGCAGTATTTTGCTGATTTAAAATGTGTGAAACTAAAATAATTGTCTACAACTCGTTGGTCTGCACGTGCTGATGCGGTTTCTGTTCTGGTTGAATTTTGGAACGAAATAATAAAATGCTTTATCAGCTTTTGAAGAAAATCCCAAGGAAAAAGCAATAGTTCGAAATAAAGCTACATGACTTCGGAATAATATGGAACGACTAGAAAGTGCATTTATGCTAAGTATTTAGTCTGTCTTACTTGAACGATTCGATGCTACAAGTCAGAAATTGCAAGCCATGGATACCAGCATTTCAGATATTTTGGATTTCTACATATCGTTGGTTGGTTTTGTAGAAGATGCTCGGAGAAATGTTGGCCTTTATGAAGTAACAGCACGGACAATTTCTACCATCCAGGAGTTGAAAAAGGCGTTCGTAGGAAGAAACAAAGAAAATTAATGCCTGGTGAATTGTATGAAGACGATGTTGAGCTAGGTGGAAGAGAGAATTTCAGAGTAAATACTTTCAATATAATTTTGGATAGACTCTATAAAGATTTGAAGGACAAATGCGCCGATTATGAAATAATTTTTCAAAAATTTATCGCGCTTATCGAATTTGGTACATTGAATGAACATGAATTAAGGAAACATGCGGCGACATTACAAGAATATTTTCCAAATGATATAGAACAAATATTTATAAACGAGTTGTGTCACTTTCAAAAAAGTAAAAAGAATTGAAAATAACCCGCCTCTAGAAATATTAAAATTTATTCGACAGAATGATCTACAAGGAGTATTTCCAAATGTTGAAAGAGCTTACCGCTTGTTGAACTGCACAGCAAGTTACCAACTGCAGTGCTGAACGCTCGTTTTCATGTTTAAAACGCATAAAAGACTATTTGAGATCAACCACGAGCCAGGAACGTTTGGTTTGTCAAATGATTTTGGCAATTGAAGCTGAATTAATGTCAGATATGGAATTTGACGATATTATCAAACTTTTGCTGAAAAAAAAAGCACGGAGAAAGATTTTTGTTAGCACACCTAGATCTTAAGTTATACCTACATATAAAATTTAATAATACGTGTAAAAATATAAACTCGAATTCCCAGTAAACTGAGAGCGATCAAGGGAACTACTCGGGTGTGGCGGAGCTCTTTCCAGTCACGGAGAGAGTCCGTTATTTTGTGTAGGCTAAGGATAGGTCATTAGCGCGCCTGCCTCTCACCCGGAGGCCCCGGGTTCATCAGGGATTTTAAAACTGACGTGAGGGTTGGAACGGGGTGCACTCAGCATCGTGAGGACAAATGAGTAGCTGTCTGACAGTGAGACAGCGTCCCGATCACGAATACCTAGATTAACGGCCGAGGGGACCCGACGCGCTGATCACGCGTCACCCCAATATCTGCAGGCCAAATGGCTGGGCAGCGGTCGCTTGGTCGGCCTTAGCCCGTCATGGGCTGTATAGTTCCAGGTTTTTTTTAAAGGATAGGTCATACAAGTTCCACCCACTCGTATCTGATGATAAGGGAAGACCCCCCACTTTGTACCTGTGGAGCCGTTTTCACCGTGGCCCACATTTTCACCGAGTGTGTGGATCTTGCTGACTTACGAAGAAACCTTGGTTTGCAGATGACACTCAAACTTATATTAGCCGATGACGCAGTGGCTGCTGATCGCGTTATCCGCTTTATAAGTGAGAGTGGGTTAGGGCCAGCAATCTAAATTTTCCAGTATAAATTGACTCAACGACTTGTTCGTTTTTGAATGATGTTTTGTTTTTCCGTAATTTTCGTTTATTTTTATAATTTTTAATTTTTGTTTAATTTTTTGGTTTTGTTTTATTAATTTTGCTCTTTTTAAATCCAGGCGTCCACCTCAAAATTTTAAATTCAATTCCAAATTTGTATTCTTTAATCTGTGTTAAAAGGGGCAGATGACCTCGTAGTTCCGCCCATTAAAACAACAAAAACTAACTAACTAAACTCGAATTTTTAATAGGTTGCCCTACTAACTACCACTCAATTTTCACACAAACCTACAAAATGGAGGTGAGGGGAGGGGGGTCGGCAATTTGTAGTTTGCCTAGGGGCGCCAAAATGTTAAATCCGCCTCTGTGTGTATCTGTTTTTGAATTCAAGTAAGGCCTGCAACTTTGAATTTTTCAAATAGTTCCAACTGCGGCTACTAGGCCTAGTTCAGAACTTAGCTACTAGACGCCACCGCAGTCGGCTCTTGGCAACGAACGTAGAAACCTAAGAGCGTTGTTTACATTCCTAACCTATACAATGTAGCTTCACACAGGTGTAATTAGAGGAAGGTTCTTTAACATGCCTTAAATCTATGACATGGTACCGCCGGCTTTACTTCCCCTCCGAAGGAAGGCATACTGAGGGATTTTTAACGCTCTTAAAAATCCGGGTTTGAACCCGCTATCTTGGGCATATAGCTCAGCATGCTACCAACTACGCCAAGGAAGCCGCCACCATGGTAGGAGTTGTTCCAGTAGTACCTACATTTCAATGGTTTTACTGCGCAATTTAATACAGTTTTCTCTGAAATCAATCGAATGAAAATAGGTCAATACCTAGAATAATTATTTTATCCGCCAGCTGCCACTGGATGGGCGGCGTTGCCAAGCGTAATGATACGTCTGTAGTCGGCGATGGTAAAGGGCAAATGCTGTTCTCGAGAAATCAACAAGAAGATAATGTCCTCTCCGCTTTACTCACATATTTTTCTGATTGCCATTTAACTCCTTAACTCTTTCCCTTATGTGTGACGCCAGTAGGGGAGTGAGGGGGGTTCTAAGCCACTCCAGAACCCTCCTTGCCCCACTACTAAGCCTCAGCCATGTTAAATATATCTCGAACGCATGGTCCGATTTTGACAAATGAGGTGTCGTTGGACTCGAGCTGACGTCCTCTTTCCTATGGACCACTCGTTATATTTTAGATTTTTTTTTGAAAATTTTCGTTTTCGAAAATAGGTAATAGTTTGAAAACCAAACATGATAGAACGTTGTGCCATGGCTCAAACGAATGGTCTTTATGACCTTTAGTTTCTTAATAAAACTTTTTTATTTTTTATGTTTTTTTGAAAACACTCGAATTTTGAAAATCCTATATTTCGGAAACTAGGAACTCAACAAAAAAAATGTTTGACGTAAATCAATGGTCCCTACCCCCTCTACCCCCAAAATAAATTTCAAGTCTCTAGGATGAAAACCTGTAGTAGTGGGATGAGGAGAGAGCTGCTCCACTTAGCAAGTGGTGAGCCCCTTTGACCTTGGAATGGAAGGAGTCATGCTAGGAGGGCGTGCTTGGATTGTTTTTTTTGTCTCGTCGTGCTCTTTACGGGAATGTAGGTGTCGAAAAGGTGAAAATCTGGAAACACGGTTTTTTTGGGGTAAAACCGTGATTTTAAACTTTTTGCTATATCTCGCGAACCAATCATGCTAGAGGTGTGTAGAACGGGTCCAAGGACTCGGGATGACGTCTTCTTTGCTATGGACCACTCGTTGTAATTTAAAAAATTGGAAACGCGATTTTGGGGTAAACACGTGTTTTTTGTGATTTTTGCCGATATTGCACGAACCAATAACGCTAGAGACGTGTAGGAGGTGTCCTAGGACTCGGGCTAACGCCCCCTTTTAAATGTGGTAGATATTTTTTTCCAAAAAAATAATTCACAAAGGGCCTAACGCCATACATGTTGAAAAAACGTTTTCTTTTTCTTTACCTGTTTATAAAGTCCATGAAGCGTGGTGGTTGAGAGAGACGATATGGCTGGGTGTGTGTTTCAACGAACCTGTCGCTGACCACGGTGGCTGTGTTCAATAGATCAATCGATATTTCGACGGGCCGGTGTATGACAGAGCGAGCGTGCGTTTTCACACATTTTACCTTTGACGTGTAAACGGTGATGAGAACTTGGTTCTATGTTGGTCGAAGCGAGTACAGAAAACAAACTTGCCGAGGAGCAGGAGGTGAATGTCATTTGAGCTTATTGGAAGGCGTTGATCTGACTTGACAATAGGTGCAATGGAAAAAATGACCATGACGCTTGAAGGTGAAATAATCTGACCATTGTGGTGGCAGGGAAGAGCGAATGGCATGTGAACATGTGTGAAACCACATGTATTCTAAACAAGTTACATCCTGTTTGCTTCGTACGTGACAAAATGCAAGTTCATGTGAAATTTGATCTACCTCAGGTGTTCGCCTGGGACGTTAGCTGTCCACGTGCACGATAACTGTTAACAAGTTACATCCTGTTTTGCTTCGTACATGACAAAATGCAAGTTGACGTGAAATTTGATCTGCCACAGGTGTTCACCTGGGACGTTAGCTGCCCACGTGCCTGATAACAGAATCTTCAAAGTGTGGGAATCGCTGAATCAGTAAAAAGTATGATGCAATTTGTGGGAATGATGTCACAACCAATAGATAGGCAAGAGCTGCGAACAGCAGTGGTGGGTGGTAAAGGGAGGGAGAGGGGGAGGGGTAATGTGTGAGAGAACACAGGTGGAAAGAGAAAGAAATATGTGGAGCTGAGGACTGTACACATAGAGCTATAGGTGGTGTACAACATGTGTGAATAAATTAAAAATTGCACAGGTTCACACAACATGTAATTTATTGATCCAAGAATTAAACGTAGAGTTAAACCCTAACCATTTGACATAGAGTTTATTTCCTTTTTGTTTCAACACTTTTTCCACAAGATAATGCTAAGGAAATGCTGTTTTTTGAAGTTCATGGAGATAAAATCTACCTTTTATGGGTTGACGGTTGAGGTCCTCGAGTAAATAGGTGACTGGAGTGTCCAAGTTGACTTGACGAATTAGAAATAGTTCAGTCCCCCACTGAGGCGTGTAGCCCTTATTGAAGGCAGACTTAAATTTGCTCACACGAACAAAATCCCCAATGTTCAGTCGGTGACGTTTAGGATCGGCTGTTTTTATGGGGTTAAACAGTTTATCCAATCGCTGAATATTTTTGGTGACGAGGCGTGGCTTGGTCCCAATCGTTCTATGTTTGGTGTCATTGTAACGTGACACTAGCTCAGGTAACATGTCCAACCAGCGATACGTGCCCTGAGCGGTAAACGCTTTCCACATATGGGTTTTCAATGTTCGGTTGAACCGCTCGACCACGCTGGCTTTGAGATTGCTGGTGTAATGGTGAATATCCTTAGATTTGAGAAAACTGGAGAAATCCTTGTTGAAAAATTCTTTTCCCTGGTCGGTTTGTAGCAGCTGAGGTTGACGTTTAGATTGTTGAATAATATGTTGAAAGGCTTTGGTGACTAGTGGACTAGACTTGCGACGCACAGGTTCAACAAACGCCATTTTGGAATAAACATCAATGACCGTCAACATATAGCGTACACCATCGTTAACGCTAGCATATGGAATCATTTCAACCAAGTCTGCTTGCCAAAGTTCATCCACACCCTGTGAAATCACCTTGAGTCGCTGATATTGACGTCTAGCTGGACGATGCAACTCGTGAGCAATACCCATTTTAATGGGTGAGGGCTTAAACAATAATTTTGGCATTTCGAAGTTCTTCCTCAATTTCTTGAATTTCCCAATCGTGACCAGTATGGCCGGCTTGACGTGAAGCATGCAACAGCTGTAGTCGCTGGACGAGTTTATTGGGATTATGCCAGTAGGTAACATCCACAAGGGGGGTTTAATGGTTTAAATGTCACTCCCGAAGCGGACACTTTACGACGACCACTTTGATTAGTGGGGAACATTTTTGCAATGATGGTTTTATATTTTTGAGATATATTGGCATTCACTTGTTGCGTGGGATCATACTGTCTTTTGTGGGCATGGGTATTCAATAAAATGGATTTATATTTGTTAAGATCCTCTGACGTATAATCATGGGGAGAGGGGGTCCGAGAAAAGAGCAGCTTTAACAGTCCAGGCGTTAATTTATAGTTGATATTTTTAATGACAGCTTTCGTACGAGCAAATTTAATGGATAAATCGCCAATTTTAAAACTATCATCCTCATAGCGAACACCATACGTGGTATCTGTGTTTCCAATAAATAGATCGGTGAAATAGGGTTACAATGTTGATCCATAATATTTTATTAAAATGGTTTTCAGTTGTGCTTTATGTTGAGGGGTGGCCAAGAGTTGTAAAAACGGAGACGCTCTGGAAGGGCAAGGTGTTTCGACCATGGCCAAGGATTTCTTTTTTCTCAAAAACTCTGCAAGGGGTGCGGCCTTTTTTTTTGAGGCGTAAACACTTGTTCCTCGTCATCCTCAACCTCGCTAACACTAGTCAAATCTTCCTGTTCCTCTTCCTCTTCCTCTTCCTCTTCCTCAGGGTCCTCGTGCAGCGTCTGTGTGGCTTGTGAAACGGTGGGTAGCGTTTCAGATGGCTTGAAAGAGGGTTTCAACATGGCTTTTAGTGGAGGTGCTAAATGTTGTTGAATAAACAAAGCATGATTTGCACGTGATTGTTTCAATTGACGAAACTTTTGGCGAATAGTATTTTTTGCTCTAATAATATGCTTTTTCAATTGACTCTCTGCTAACGCCATGGTGTCTTGACAAATGACTTGCCGGGGAATGAGACAGGGCCTTAAATAGCAATAAAATGATCAAACCCTAAGCGATACCGTCCTTGGTTGAGTTCACTTTGTTTGTCAATCACTAAACAGGCATGACGTTGAGTGTTCCAGCACTTGGCACACAATTCTGTAAACATTTGGAAGGTCATATCCGGATTCACATGTTCATTATAAATGTGACGACTGTTCCTCTCGTCCTGACGAAATAAAACAATGACATTGGCATTGTCACGAATCAACTGTTTGGACATTTTAGAATACGTTTGCCCAAGATAGAAGCAATCGATATGTTTGTGTCGACCCATGCTGAAATAGCTTTGAATGATGCCTTGACGTTCAGTGGATACATCATCGAAAATCATGAGTGAATCAGGCTTTACTTCATCCGGTGAAATCACATTTTCTTGCATGGAAAATGTAAAATAACCCATATTCTCTTTTTGTAATCCAGACATGACTTGATCCAGAAACACGTAGAGGGGTTGGTAGAGAGATTTTGCAAAAATATAAATATTTTGAAAACGCAGACCATTGGGCGCTGTGATGAGCGTTAGCAAAAGATTAGTCTTTCCACAGCCGGAAGGCCCCCACAATGATGCAGCGAATGGAAGATGGAAACAGTGAACCATGGCGTTGTTCACGTGATGTGGGGCAGAGGTGGGAAACCATGTCCCCCACGGGGGATCTCTTGCTGCTTAATAATCTTCATTTCAACTAAGGCTTAGACAGGCTAGCAGGCTGTCTATATACAGGACACCGAACCTTGTCATAGAAACAGTAGACTGGTACTACAGGTTGACGATGGATGTCTTTGGACGTGCGTTGATGGCCAAAGCTAGGCCTGTCCCCATACATGATCCTAAACAGGAAACAGATCCTGCTAATAAACACTATGTGGATAGGTCAGTAGTGCCACGCACAAAACAGGGAGATTATGACTTTAAGGGAAAGCGGTTAACCCATGTAAAACATCCTCAAGTGTCTACAGACGTTACTACGAAAAAGTATGTGGATAACAAAGTGTATGAGTTTTATGACAAAGTGCCCCAGCTTACGGTGAATGGCTATAGCGCTAATCACCATCGGATTATTCACGTGGAAGACCCGCAAGACGAAGACGATGTTTGTACCAAGCGTTACATGACCCATGAAATGAAAAGGCTTTATAAATTTATACCATCTCTATTTTTAGTGTATTAGACAAATGAAAACCCTGTGAATGACAGAAACCATTTACCGCTAGTCCATGATCAGCACTTGACCTATGTGCTTGCTTCGGGTTTAAGCCACTATCGATTACACTATGATGGAACCATTCACATCAAATATGCCATACCTGATGAGAACCATTTACAAATAAAGGTAAATGGTCATAGGATGTTGGTCCATAACCATGAAATGGTCAATGCTGGTGACGAATTATCCTTTCACCTCATGTTGACATGGGATGAAAAGCAAGCGGGAAAAACCATAAACGATTTCCCACTTTATGTGGAATTGGAATATACAGCCATGAAATAACCATCTAACGTTAGTTGTGATTTAAACTTTCTTGTGAAAGGTTGTTGGTCATTATCATCATGGTGAAACAAAGGTATGCAGTGAGAAAGACTAAAAAAAGGACTTTGTCCTTGGCAAAGCCTGGGCTTACGACATTCGTGGACAAGCCCTTGCGAAAGAAAAAAAGAAAAAATAATGTATTGACCATAAGGAAAGCCCATCGAGCAGCACAGAGACATGTTATTCCAAAACGTCGGCGACAGGTTTCAAACCAAGGGCGAGTGATTCCCGTCCCCAAACGAGCGGGATTTTTACCTGCATTATTTGCCGGTTTGGCTGCTCTGGGTTCACTTTTGGGCGGTGCCAGTGCAGTGGCGAAAACCATTAAAGCCGCGCAGCAGGGCAAGCAACAACTCAAAGAAAGTCAGCGACACAATGAAACGATTGAAGCGATTGCCATGGGGGCTAGAAATGCCAATTTAAAGCCAGCCTTTTATCAACAAGGATTTGGGATTTCACCATTTCGAAATATTAAAAAAAAAAATACCCTCAGCCATAGCAAGACATGCCCTGACGCATCAACAAGTGGAAAGCTATGCTAAACAACTAAAGCTTTCTCATTTTCGAGGTGTGTTTATGCGAAACCAATTACCCCCACGACCCTGGAAACAGGAATGTGCTGTTGTCAATTTGAATGATCACCGAGGACCAGGAACGCATTATGTAGCTTATGTCAAAGAGGGATCCACTGTATGGTACTTTGACAGTTTTGGGAATTTGCCTCCCCCCATAGAACTAGTGACCTATTTTGGAAACAGGATCAAGATATATTATAATGTGAAACGTGAGCAAACGTTTAACAACTAACAGTGTGGACGTTTGTGTTTAATTTTTTTATATAAGACGCAGCATAAGCTAAAACGCCACCACTATGTCGGTAGAAAGTAAAACGTTTACACTGCATGGACGTGGACCTGAAGTCAGCCTAGACTTTTACCCGCCTATCGAATTGAGTGAAAAACCCTATGGTTTAGGACTTGTTTCTCTTGAAACGTACAATCGAATATACAACATACGTGAAAATGTGAACAACAAGTTTTACTATGATGATTCTGTGCTCACCCTGAACTCTGGTGGATACACGATCGATGACATTTATGAACACATTTATGTGGTGTTGATCAATCAATATGGTTTAAAGTCATTTCTCGATGGAACGCACAAGTTTGAACTTGTAGGAAATACTAACACTCATCGCTGCAGTATTTTCTCTACCTTTAACATTGACTTTAAAACTCATCCCGATTCCATTGGCCCATTACTATGATTTAAACCTCGTGTGTTGGAGCCCAACAAAAAACATGATTCAGACCATGAAGTGAAATTCATTGAGGACCATCATGTGTCGGTGACATGTAATATTATTAGCCAAGTGTACACCAATCAAGAACCATCGCATTCGCTTTATGACTTTATTGTGACATCGCCCAATGGGTATATTATTCGTGAAAACCCTCCAGTGGTGCTTTTTCATGCTGTGGCTGTCGATAGTATTAGTAATATAACATTAAGACTGATCAATAGAGATCAACAAATCATTGATCTAGATTCTACCACACCAGTGACTTACAAGTTGGTGCTAAAGCCACTATGAAGTTTGTGTATAAAGCAACAACACCGTCTAGGAATGGTGTTAGTTGTTTGCCACGTGAATACACGTTAACATCTCAAGGCAAACAGATTTTACAGCAATTGGGTTACCACGTCAACCCTCATAATGAATTCTATCCTAGAGATAGCTAACCGCATCGAGGAGCAACCAGGAGTGGTAAGAATTGATCTCCATTCCTATCAAGCTCAAACACCTGGACTCAATAACAATGATGAAATTCAATTTGTTATCAACAACCAAGATATTTACACCCTACCACATGAAAGTGTCATTCAGATTGAAGGTCGGCTCACCAAAGCCGATGGTTCTACACCTACCACATCCAAGTTGGCCCACCATGGTTTGGCCTTTCTGTTTTCTGAAGTGCGGTATGTCATTAACGATATCGTGGTGGATAGCACTTGAAATGTGGGCATTTCCAGTGTCATGAAACTATACCTCTGTTATAGTGAGGAAGAAGGTAAAACACTTTGCATGGCAGGTTGGTGTCCTGACTCGACCAATGACTGGATGGTACACACCGATGGGACCTTTACTGGATATTTACCTCTTAAACTGATTTTAGGCTTTGCTGAAGATCACCAACGCATTGTGGTTAACGCAAGGCAAGTGCTTTACCTAGTGAGAGACAGGAGTGATAATAATGCACTCAAGGGAGCCGACAACGCCCCCATCGATTCAAAAATTCAACTACAACGCTTGCTATGGAAAGTCCCCCATGTAACCCTTGAAGATAGCAAAAAACTGGACATACTCAAAATGGTAAAGAGAGATATGCCTCTACCCATGGAATTTAGAAGCTGGGCACTCCATGAGTATCCGCTATTGCCCACCACCAACACACACAGTTGGTCTGTAAAAACAGCTCGCTATACAGAGACACCTATCTACCTGATCATGGGTTTTCAAACGAATCGCAAGTATCAACAAACCAAAGATGCCACGCAATTTGATCACCTGCAATTGAGAAATGCACGTCTTTTCCTCAACGGAGCTGTGTTTCCCTATGAAGGACTGGATTTGGATTTTTCAAAAAATAAATTTGGCCCTCTGTACGACTTGTTTTCTAAATTTCGATGGTCGTATTATCAAAAAGAGAACGGCCCCATGCTGCTACCCCAAGCGTTTAAGGCAAGAGCGCCACTGATTGTCTTTGACTGTTCTTACCTGGAAGAGTCTGTCAAGCCATCCAATATCGACATTCGACTAGATTTTGAAACGCATGACAATGTACCAGCCAATACGACGGCCTACTGTTTGATTATTCATCACAAACAAGTCAACTATTATCCACTGTCCAACCAAGTGACGAGTGTATAAATAACAGCTCAACCCACGTCAAGCCGCTCAGTCATGTCTTGCTTTAAAGCCTCAAGAGACGTTACATCCATGAATTTAAACTCTGAGGAACAACGTTTCAAGACTTTTGCCACATGGCCAGTGCCTTTCATAAACCCTCAAGCCTTGGCGGCCGCTGGATTCTACTATTTAAAAACAAGAGATGAAGTGAAATGTGCCTTTTGTCCCATCATCATAGACCAATGGCAGGAGGGCGATGAACCCATGCAGGAACATCAGCGCTGGTCACCCACCTGCCCCTACCTGTGCAGAATGAAAGTGGGAAATATACCCTGTCATTCAAGCTATCCCTCACTTGTGTCTCTGGGTGATGAAAAAAAAAACAAGTTAGATACATGTGGACCGTATGGTGTCCATGGTGCTTCGGTGAGCAGCTCACCATCAAAAACACCTAGTTTAGAGACATTGGGACATCATCGGTGTTATGGACGTTACAAACACAAGAGACTATTGTTGAATCAGTTGCTATCGTCCTTATCCTAAAATGAGAAAAGCCTGTAAGACGTGTTATGATAATAAAATGATGTAATTCTTAAATTCTTATTTTTGCATGTCCCCCCCCCCCTGTCCTACCCTAACCTTAATTTGAAACTAGCATGGCAGGTAAGTCCATGTCATGATCACACCTGATCGTCAGTCAGTCGTCAGTTGAACTTGGTCCAGGCAAGCGTCAACATGTTGCGCACACTCATTGTGGATTGCCAAGGGTTTAAAATTGGTGACAACAAATTTATATTTAAACAAGTGGCCATGATCGATTGTACCACATTTTGGATATCGCAAGCTACGCATTTGCTATTTAAACCACCCCATGCTTTTGATTTGTTGTGTGAAAAAGACCGTAAACAAACCCAGTGGATTGAAAACCATAGGCAACTAGACTGGAATCAGGGAACCATTTCCTATAAATATTTGGACGTGGTCATGAAAGCACACTTGTCCTCGGCCAATGTGGTATTTGTGAAAGGTAATGAAAAACGTCAATGGTTGCAACCATTTTTGGCGTCTTACTGCCAATGTATCGACCTCATGGAGTTGGGGTGCCCCTCCCTGCAAACGCTCATGGATACTTGTTCCTGTGGCAACATTACCCAGACAGCCCTATCGCATGCGTGGCATCTCTTTCATTGGTTAACCACCCATGCCTGCTGGGAGTTGTTGAACAAAATTATAACTCATGATTTACCTGTGAATGACGCCAGTGAGATTTCTACAAGCGACGTGTAAACATCTACAGCACGTGATACCATGGAGAAAGGCAATGCTACGGACAAAGCCATCGGCAAGTTCTTTGTGTGCAAAAAGAAACTAGACAGTTTTACCAAAGAGGAACTCTTGGCGCTGCCCAAGTCGTTCATTTATTATGTGGCCGCCAACGCAGTGAAAGAAATCTGGCAGCATGTACCAAAATCATGGACTCAAGACCCTGTGTTGAGTGAATTGCAACCCTGTACGGATTACGATCACCATAAGCAAGTGGCCATGGCAAAAATACCGTCTATGCGTCAGTGTGCGACTTGCCAGCTAGTGAAACTGTATTACGGTCATAAAAGTCCATGTAAAGACTTTGTTGAATCATTCCACGGGTGTCATGGCGAGAAAAAGCAACAACAACAACAACAAACACAAACATCGTCCACAGAGGAGGAGGAAGACCAAACCTTTTTACCATCGATGGAAAAGGATATGCCAGACCTGTACTGGCAATGGCGTCATTGACAAAGTGATTCAATACTTACCTTTCGAAATCCATCTTCCAGGTTATCGTTTTTGCGGCCCTGGAACTCGTCTCGAAAAACGTTTACAACGTGGTGATGTACCCATTAATCTTTTGGATCAAGCATGCAAGGAACATGACCTTTCTTATAGCCATAGTCATCCTGGTTTAAGACATGTGGCAGATAAATTGTTATTGAAGAAAGCTAAACAACGTTTCACATCCAGTGATGCCTCAGTGAGTGAAAGGATGGCAGCCCTGATTGTCATGAGTGCTATGAAAGGAAAGTTGATGATACATGGACATAAACATTGAGGAGTGAGGAATTGGGATTTGTTTGTATTCTATTTTTCTTTTGTCAATTCACTATGACAATGAAATTTAAACAAAGGTTTACCAGAGCACGATGTTTTGTTATTTTTAATTTTAAGAAATCGTGATGTTGATGGCTTACGATTCATTTTACACATTTCACACATGATGAATTCACACACTGCCATTTGTCATTTTGCAATTTACAGATTTAAAAAAAGTTCGTTTCAAGTTTTGCGTTTTTGATGATATGGATTTTTCCAGTTTGTTGATGACACTTTTTAAACAATGTCTGTTTGAAGTTTTTGAATTTTCATATTTTACACATGGCCATTTCCAGTTTTTAAAAATGTCCGTTTTAAGTTTTGCGTTTTTGGTGATATGGAAACATGGATTTTCCATTTTTGCTGTTTTCACATTTTTCCATTTGGTGTATGTCGAAAGTTGAGATTTGACAATGATATTGATGCAAGTGCTTGACCATGGCGATACTGCAATGTGCTGATGCGTGTTTGGAGAAACGTCGAGGTCTACGACTACTGCAGGTAAGACTGTTTTTACAAAAATAATGTCTTTTGACTGCCACATTTCAGTGAAAAAACTAAAAACTAAAGACAAAACAAAATAAGTATAAAAGTGACCATTTCCCACACACCCACCCTACCTCACCGTGTTTGCTCTGGTCAACCATACACATCAGCTTTCTCTCTCCACTCATACATTCACACCTGTCTTTGGGAACAAACACAACCACTTTATTTATTCCCAAAAGCACATTCTCGACATGCTCATTCTCGACATGCACACTCATTCCAAAATAACTTTTTTTTAGTTTACCATTTTACCATTTCAATAAAGAAAAAAAAGCTACTAAAAATCTTACTTATTTCATATTTACAAAAAAACTCAACTTTGTTCAACGTTAAAAAAACACACTATTTACCAATCAAAAATAAAAATAAAAAAAGGTTGCATAGAACTTTTTCTTAAAGAGCAAAAGGTCCAAGTGGGTTGCCACTATTTACAAAATCTACTATTTACAATGACAAAAAAAAACAATATTTACAAAATACTAAATCTACAAGTTACATAAAGCCATGTCCCATAAACGATTAAACAATGAAATCACACCTCCTCCTCCTCC
This sequence comes from Meconema thalassinum, assembly GCA_946902985.2. Classification (NCBI taxonomy): domain Eukaryota; kingdom Metazoa; phylum Arthropoda; class Insecta; order Orthoptera; family Tettigoniidae; genus Meconema; species Meconema thalassinum. The sequence continues at coordinate 937,412,629 of OX336390.1, forward strand.
TTGCGATCATAACCCCAGGGCAGGCTGGTGAGCAGATCATCAGCCCACACACGCTTGTTATCCATGGAGGCTAGGGTGCGTTTTCTCTGTTCCACAAGATACAAATGATGGTTGGTGGATTGTATCCTGCACTGTGTATGAGACATAGCTTTGCCAGTGCGTAAAACCGCTAGATAGTCATCAACACGTAGCGATTTTACCACTGCCCTACCTACACCTTTTGCTCTTTTGGCTTCCTTACAGTCGAGTGTGCGATAAGCATACATTTTTGAAGCCAAACCTACGAATTCCGTCATAATGGAATCACCGCATTCATCTTTTAAAACGCCCATTTCCTTCTTGTTTTTTTATGGGCAGCTGAAACACGTTGTCAGCGCTATAGCAAGAGGTGTCGAACCAGTCACTATGTTGCCTCATGACGTCATAGGGGTTACAGTGGCGAATGTGGTAAATGAATGAGTCCGTGTCCATATACAAAAGAGAGACGTTCTCAAAATGGCGTTTCGCAAACTCATAGTGGAATCGATACATGACCGATTTAGAAAAGTCTAAAATGACTTGACCCAAGTAAATGGGTTTATCCATGGTCACGCTGGTCTTACTCATTTCAATAGTAGCCAAATCCTCATCGATAATTTTGATCGATTTGAAATTTGGCTTGGCAATGTACCGCCGGGCACCCCACTGCCCCTCCCAGACATTCACCAATTTAATGTCACGGTATTTGCGGACTTTCTCCATAGACTTGCCATAGATGCAGTTGTTCATTAATTTTAAAAAAATAATTTCAAACTGCTGTGTTGCCATTTGTCGGTGCTCTGTGTTGAGTCGCATGTATGGCTCAAGCCATGCGTTTTGAGCAAAAGAAATACCCCTGTGGATTTTCTTCAACACCAAGCCTTGGGCGAGGCATTGCACCAACATTTGGATATGTAGCACATACCGATTTTTGTTGTAAAGTGTGGCCATGAGTTTTTCAATTTTCACTTTACTGTCAGGGGGAACCATTTGCTCAAGGCAGAATGGGAAATCGGCATGTTCATCATACAAGGATGATGGATATTCAATATCCACTTCTAACATATATCCACGGCCTGTTTCTTGGCTAGCCATGTTCACATCAAATTCTGACACTTGTTTGTCTGTCAGCCAAGCAAACTTCCCATACGGCAAAGGCTGACTCATGGCGTAACCGTACAAATTATTCACGTCATAGTACATTAAGTACGATTCTGGTTTGTCTGGTGAATAATCAGGCATGTAGACATTGTTCGCTTCGGCATGGCGCTGGTTAAGTGATACAAAGCCACCACGAATGCCCTTTTCAAAAAATAGAACCATGTCTACGTCAGTGAGTAAATCCAATTCCACTTGAGTGTATTTCAAAGCAGCATCGAACGAAAGCCCAGGACTCGTATAATAGTGAGCCGGGTCAAGACCATAAATGTGTTGACACAACTCACGAAATTTTTCAAACACATCAGTGAGCAGCAATACATCCAGTTTTAGGTAATGCAAAGCATATTCACTTAGCGTGTTCATGCCAAACACTCGCCAAACTTGACATGCATGTGCATAGTCTTCATCGGAAACGGTACTGCGTGTTAGTTTCGAGTAAAATTTCTCTTGTGGTGGGAGTTTTCTTTGCTTTAACACGTCCCAGCTGTTGCAGAAATCATACGGGAATATACCTTTCCGAATGCACAATTGAAATTGCTCAGGATCATTAAAATGCATTCTAGTATTTTTTAATTCATCCTCATTCAAGCCATTCACAAGGCTGTCTAGCGAGAATGCCATAAACTTAAAGGAATCCAAAAATCGAATGCTAAAGTCGCTCAACCTCCATGTCAGGGCTGTAAAACGCTCATGGTTTTGGGGGATAATGGTAAACGAGCCCTTGTTGACATGACCCAATTCACGAATCAAAAACTGAATGTCATAATTCGCCAGATTGTGGAAAAAGACACTGATGAAACGAGGAGCTGGAAAGTTCAAGTTGCATTTACTATGCGCAGCTCCACGAAACTCCCCTGTAAAGTGCGAGTGGTCTCTGACTTTTTCCTCTCCACATAAAATAGGCTTTTCGCAAATATGGCATGTCGTGGCATGCTCATACTGCTGCTGCTGTTCTGGAGATAGGCTCATGGGTACTGGGTGGTCCAGTAATTCCTGTACATCATGAGCCAACTTGACAAGTTCATCCAAGAACCATTTGGCACAATCTGGCCCCTCACGGTATTTGTAAACGGATTGCGTGGGGTCATAGGCACACACCACATTAAATCCAATGGCAAAGGGCTCATGTTTTTGAATGGGTGTGGTTGAGCTCATGGTGGGATCTGGTTCACATCCCGCCATGGGTGTGGTGAGAGCTTCGAAATCTGCATACACCACATAGGGGACAGTGTCACGCTTGTGAATGTCCTTAAACTTTAACACAGCCTTGTCCCCTTGTGGCAATATCAATCTCACCGCTTCCTGAGAAACACAATCTACCCTATGACGTTCCAAAAGCGTAAGAGTGGTAAAATATTGCAGACAACGATCACAAATATGTTTTGCACACTTTTTCATGGACATTTGACTGCTTAGCAATCTACTCAAGCTTTTAATCAGGCAATAGCGATTCACCTCTCCTACAGATAAATCTAAAAGATGCATGTGATGTCGTTTCGGTTCTTTTGTGGCATAAAGAGGACCCACAATCTCATTACCTTCAAGGCCATACACCATGAACGAAAAGTCCTGGTTGTCTTGTTCAAACCTATGGATCTCGGTTAAGTCCATAGGGAACGATGCTCGAGTTAGATTTAAAGTTTGTTTCAATTCATCAAACTTGGCCTTGTACTTTCCTGGTCTGTAACAGTGCTGTTGTACTGGCTGCAAATACGCAGCCACAGACCACAGAAGGCAATCATTGTCATGGTTCTCAATATTCACCACTGCCTTTTTCGAAGCTATAGCTGGCGGTGTTTTAATATAGCTAGACCCAGCATTCAACGGGTTGAATTGACAAATGTTGATTTGTAAATAATGAATTTTGTTTAACGCTAAACCACTCGGTCCTTGTTGCAGTTTATCAAATTTTGATAGCAAGGCATTCACCACATGGCTTTGATACACTGTTCCAAATTATGGGCTATCAAAAGCTCTTGCATTTTACTGCAAATATAGAATGTCTCTTTATGCTCTACGTCCTTCTTTTTATATATGAAATCGAACACCAGTTCTGTATTCACCTTTAAAGCCGTATGCAACCTTTGTGCTGTACAAATTTCAATTTTAAAAATTTCAAAACAAGATTCTAAAAATTCTTTGGGAATCAAACTTTTTCTAACATTGACTACGCGGCCAGAGCACACACGTGATTTGAAACAAGACTCAAGGGGCTCCCAAGTTAACGTATCCGCAGCAGTAAAAGACATTATTTTGAAAGAACACTCTCACCTGAGTTTTCAGCTGTAGACTGCTTGACAATGGTTCCACTCTAAAGCCACTTGGTTTTCAACTGTATTTGCTATAGCAGTGAACCCTTTTTTTTTCAAATATCTAAAAAGAAATAAAATAAACCACCATAAGTACATCCATTCCATATAGTTTATGCATTTCATAAACAAAACAAAATCAAACAGGTTATATATATATATAAAACAAATCTCACCTTGACGTGTAATGCTTTGCTATATTCCCGTCTCGTGGGCAAGTGTGGAAATGGTTTCCTCTTTTATCTGTCTGTCTTTCTCTTTCTTTAATATATTTCCCACAGACACACGACAGGTAGGCTATACACGTTATCTGCAAACAAATAAATAAATAAAATCATTAATTACCTAATCAATAAATAATTGCATGTATTTATATAAAAATCAATATATATATATATATAAATAAATAAATATATACCTACCCCACAACAAGGTTAAGTATTTTCCACCAACACCAAAACTGATAAACAAGGCAAGGGGTTTCATGCAACGCAGTGTGTTCAAAGGTAGTCACCTAAGTGAGCGTGGAAATGATAACGACATATCTTTATATATGCTACGTTACATGTATAATCTTTTTTTTTCCCACGCTTTGAACATTCTCTTATCGTGCACGTGGACAGCTAACGTCCAAGGTGAACACCTGTGGCAGATCAAATTTCACATGAACTTGCATTTTGTCACGTACGAAGCAAAACAGGATGTGACTTGTTAACAGTTATCATGCACGTGGACAGATAACGTCCCAGGTGAACACCCGCGGTAGATCAAATTTCACATGAACTTGCATTTTGTCACGTACGAAGCAAGACAGGATGTCACTGGTTTAGCGTGCATGTGGTTTCACATGTGTTCACATGCCTTTCACACTCCCCTGCCACCACAATGGTCAGATTATTTCACCTTCAAGCGTCTTGATCATTTTTCCATTGCACCTGTTGTCAAGTCAGATCAACGCCTTCCAATAAGCTCAAATGACATTCACCTCCTGCTCCTCGGCAAGTTTGTTTTCTGTACTCGCTTCGACCAACATAGAACCAAGTTCTCATCACCGTTTACACGTCAAAGGTAAAATGTGTGAAAACGCACGCTCGCTCTGTCATACACCGGCCCGTCGAAATATCGATTGATCTATTGAACACAGCCACCGTGGTCAGCGACAGGTTCGTTGAAACACACACCCAGCCGTATCGTCTCTCTCAACCACCACGCTTCATGGACTTTATAAACAGGTAAAGAAAAAGAAAACGTTTTTTCAACATGTATGGCGTTAGACCCTTTGTGAATTATTTTTTTGGAAAAAAATATCTACCACATTTAAAAGGGGGCGTTAGCCCGAGTCCTAGGACACCTCGTACACGTCTCTAGCGTTATTGGTTCGTGAAATATCGGCAAAAATCACAAAAAACACGTGTTTACCCCAAAATCGCGTTTTCAATTTTTTAAAAATTACAACGAGTGGTCCATAGCAAAGAAGACGTCAGCCCGAGTCCTTGGACCCGTTCTACACACCTCTAGCATGATTGGTTCGCGAGATATAGCAAAAAGTTTAAAATCACGGTTTTACCCCCCAAAAAAAACGTGTTTCCAGATTTTCACCTTTTCGACACCTACATTCCCGTAAAGAGCACGACGAGACAAAAAAACGAATCCAAGCACGCCCTCCTAGCATGACTCCTTCCATTCCAAGGTCGCAGGGGCTCACCACTTGCTAAGTGGAGCAGCTCTCTCCTCATCCCACTACTACAGATTTTCATCCTAGAGACTTGAAATTTATTTTGGGGGTAGAGGGGGTAGGGACCATTGATTTACGTCAAACATTTTTTTTGTTGAGTTCCTAGTTTCCGAAATATAGGATTTTCAAAATTCGAGTGTTTTCAAAAAAACATAAAAAATAAAAAAGTTTTATTAAAAAAATAAAGGTCATAAAGACCATTCGTTTGAGCCATGGCACAACGTTCTATCATGTTTGGTTTTCAAACTATTACCTATTTTCGAAAACGAAAATGTTAAAAAAAAATCAAAAATATAACGAGTGGTCCATAGGAAAGAGGACGTCAGCTCGAGTCCAACGACACCTCATTTGTCAAAATCGGACCATGCGTTCGAGATATATTTAACATGGCTGAGGCTTAGTAGTGGGGCAAGGAGGGTTCTGGAGTGGCTTAGAACCCCCCTCACTCCCCTACTGACGCCACGTGTTTGTTTATACGTAGCAAGTCGCCAAGATGCGTCACTTGGGCGTGAAGTTTAGCACCTTATTGTGTCCTTGTTTGTTTATGTGTCACCCCACTTCCGCGTCATACTCATGCTTCCTCGCCTGATAATAGAACATTTTTTGTTAATCTACGGATTAGTGACTGGGTAAGGTGTTTACTGCGCCTAAAATCCCTCAAAAGAAAGGAGAACAAGAAGATAAGAATGTTTGAATGTTATTGTTGGTTAACCTGCTGCCCTTTGCGCGCTAATGTTTCTTTCCATGACAGTTTACACCATGTGATATAAAGTTAAATGCTGTTGAATTCTTCGTATAAATTTCAAGGTGGTTTTATTTTGTATGACTCTGGAAAGAGATAGTGTGTGTTCTTCGTTTAATAAAAACTTGTTCTGCAGGTAATGTAAAATTGTTGACTCTTGTATCTGTAAAATTATAAGTTTATCATACCATTAACCTCTCATTCCAAGAATAGCACATTGGTCTGGTCCCTTTGTTGAGTGAATTATGGCCGATAAATCGGTCTCTTTTGGTGCGTGGTTCTGGACGGAATGATTATTATATAGTAAACTAGCAACCCGACCTGGCTTCGCCCGGGAACAGTTATGAATGCATGACGTGATGAGCGTTTTTTTTTTCAATGTCAATAAACAACGACCAATATCCGTTTTACGTCTCGGCATGATGGGTTAAAATCAATGACTGGGCTATTAATTATATTATCATGGAGATGCATGTGCAACAAATTCTTGTCAGACGTAATTTAAGAATGGCGAGGTGCATGGAACACAAATCCCCCTTCCGTCCAATCTTAACTTGACTGTGTTCACAGGCGAAATGAAGGAAAGCCGAGTTGCACTTCCAGGGAAACTCCAAGCACAACCACTCTTCCCTAAAGTTTTTAACTCAATACGACCCGACAGTTTTCTGCTGGCTGTATCTGGGGCAATAAGTTCGTCCGCCTAGCTAAGCTGTAACTGGGGTGATAGACTCGCCCCTAGCTAGCTCGTGAACTGTCGCCTCAGTAACTGAATGGAGGTTGTTGGAAGAAATGAAAACTTAAAAACACTTATAGTAGGCGATGTATTGAAGATAGAAATATGCTCTCCCGGGCTTTTTTTGTAGAACTTTTCATGCTGAACAATTCTCACACTCACAGTATATAGATATTTTGGTTGTAGTATATATCCCGAGTCCCGGGGTTTAGTGAGCTTTTGGTGATCTCAATGACGTCACCTATGATGTGGTAAATGTACTTACCTGATTGGTGAGTTGAAATTCATTGTCTCGATTGTGATTGGCCAGCTCATGTGCGCCAGCTGATATGCGCCGTGCTTGTCAGGCGCCATTTTTTTTTTTACTTTGCGAGCTTTTGAAATGCTCGGTTGCTATACTAAGTAGAGATTATACGCCAATCAGTATAATTTAATATAATATAATCCCCCTTCCGTCCAATCTTAAATTGACTATGAATATTGCGGAACGAAAAGTTCACAGGCGAAATGAGAGTTGCATTTCCAGGGAATGGCGAGGTGAATGAAACTCAAATCCCCCTTCCGTCCAATCTTAACTTGCCTGTGTTTCACAGGCGAAATGAAGAAAACCCGAGTTGCATTTCCAGGGAAACTCCAAACACAACCACCCTTCTCAGAAGTCTTAACTCAACACGACTCAACAGTTTGCTGCTGGCTGTATCTGGGGCAATAGGTTCGCCCGCTAGTTAGGCTGTAACGGGGATGATAGACTCGCCCGTAGCTAGCTCGTAAACTGTCGCCTCAGTAGTTGAATGGAGATGGTTGGACGAAATTAAAGCGTAAAAACACTTATAGTGGGCGATGTATTGAAGATAGACATATGCTCTCGCAGACTTTTTTGTAGAACTTTTCGTGCTGAACAATTCTTATACTCGTGGTATTTAGATATTTTTAACGGTTTGCCCTGCCTAAGCTTACAAAGCGCTCGGACGCAAGGTTTTTTTCTTCGACTTTTCCACTGAAATCTTTACTGCTCGGCTTCCTTTGATCATAAATAAATTATTTTCTACAAAAATCATCCTCGAGATATCCTTTAGAGAATGGTGAAAAACGCATCAAACCTGTAACGTCCAAGAATCGGGGGCTTTGTTTTATACTAAGTAGAGATTATGGACAATTAAATGTGAGAAACTATGCAGAATGATAATTTGTAATAAGACTACAAGAAAAGCAGTGTTATTGGTTTTACGTCCCTTTTAAATACTGAGGCTTATAGAGAAGAAGCAGTGTACTGTAGGTTACAATATTTTTATTAACCCTTAACTATGGGCTAAGGAAGAGCGGGTTAATGAGAGAAATTGCTAGCTGTTTTAATTTGAATAATTACACTTTATTCAACCCAAACCACAGCAACATTTTTCATTTGTTAATTTGTAGAACCCTCATACCTTCAGATTATAGTCGCAGCAATTTGTGTTACTCAGAATGCACTGTTCCACACACATATCCTTTACACTAGCAACAAAAATGGACCCTAACTTGGGTATTAAAGCTGTTTGATAACCACTGCATTGGAAATTAACCACACATGAGCCTGATCTCTTGTTGGGGTGCAAATTGCAAGCACTGAACTTGACTCTCAATGTTACTCTCACTGAACACATTTGTAGCAGATCTTTCTTGTACACTCCAAGCATAGCCTACTGGTTTTTCACATCTGTAGCACTTGTAATATGTTTTCCTCTTTGCTGGTGGGCACAGACGACAAATTATCCGTTTTTCAAGCATTTCAAGCTTCTCCTCAGCAATGTTGATACGCTCCTTCACTGCTTCAACCGTGGACGTGCGGTCACCCAGGCCGCTACGAAATTCATCCACCAGCTTCTTATCGTGGCTGCACAGTTATTTATGACAGATAAGATAAGTGCAGTGGAGAGTTTTCTTAAAATAGAAAGGTACTGCAAGCAAATATACCGGGAGGGCGATAAGCAAGGTGTGGCACGTGTTTATTTCTCTACCGCGGTCATGTTGACCGCACGTCCATAGTTAAGGATTAATGCATTTCTAAATGTAGCCTAGAATGACGACTTACTGGATGGGAGGCTTACTAGAAACAGCCCTCAAGTGGATAATAGTTGTGTTTGGGAAAATATGGATGTAGTTGTTTCGTTTAAGGACTTGGACATTGTGGTCATTTTATTAATTCTTCCCTTGCCCAGAATCAGAACCAATCAAGAACTTGGTAGATTATTGATGAAAAATCAACACATCCGTTGCACTTTCCTCCGGCTGTTGCTTCACATACGTTAATGCCATATCCAATGCACCTAATCCTTCACCGTGAGACATCGTTTTATCCTTTTGTTCTGCAATACCTCTTTCTTCTTCTTCACCTTCCTCATTTTACTTAGCAGTCATGAAATCAATAATATCTGGGTCAGTTAGTTTTAACAGCTGATCTTGTGCACACCACTTAGTCACATCTTGAGTCGTAGCATCTTCACAGCCAGGAATGCAATTCAGTCAGGGAACAGTGTCGGATAATAAGCGAAGGTCGCTTGAACGGGACTTTACTGTATTAGTATTGATTGTTAATATTGTTTTGATGGTGGGTATATTGTACGTACAGTATAAACGGTAGGTATCAATGTACAGCACGTTTTATGAGAAAAGTCTCTTGTCAGACGACCTAAAAATTAATGTACATATTAAATGTCCACTAAATGTGAGTGGTTTAGCAACGTCCGACATTTATCCTATGTATTTCCCAGAGTATTCCACAGTCATTTCATGAAAACTTTTGGAATAGTTCCAGTGAATGAACTTCAATCCCTGTTGCACCCACAATAACTGAGTTTCACATTCCACTCAACCAATATTGCAACTTTTCAGGTGGCCAACACAATATAATCCCAATTAACTTACTGAGACAATATGCAAACTATTAACCTGAAAAAGTTACATGTGATTACATTATATAATTATGGACTATAGAAGAGGGAGAAAACTATGGGATGACATGTTTCGCTTCTCAAGTGAGCATCATCAGATCCAAATATGCTAGACAAAATAACTCTACAATACACTACCAAACCCACGTGCCAATTTGATGTCCTTAGGGGTTTTTGATTTCTTCTGGCTGCATTCCAGTTTTGTTTTACATTTATTGATTTTCATCATGAATTCTTTCCTTGAAACTGAGTACATACCATTCAAAAACATATACAAACCCTCTGGTAAATTGGTTAAGATGACAATGTCATCAGCAAATCTCAGAGTTTCAATTATTTATCCTTTACTCCTACTTCAAATTTTTCTCTTAATTTCCTTCATTGCTTGCTCAATGAAATGTATGGATGATAAGTTGCATCCTTGTCGTACATCTTCCTGAATGCCAACTTCTCTCTTTTGTCCATTAGGTCGAATAACTGCTGGTTGGTTTCTGTATAGAATTTGTATTTTACGTAATGAAAATCGCATTGGAATAGCACACTGAGCACTAAACACGTGAACAATTGACGGGATAACTATACATTCCCTAAAACAAAATGGCGACTTTCGTGACGTCATGAAATACTCCTCTAGCAAGCTTACGGGAAAAGCCTGGGTTTTTGGGTGGGGAAACACAAAGCTACATTAAACAAAAACCTTCGAAACGAACAATGCATCGAAATCTGTAATTGACCTATGTAGGTGAATTACAGATTCCGATACACATTCGTAATTATTTTCATTTCGTAATCAAAACACATTGCATCGAAATCTATAATTGACCTGCATAGCTCAATTAAAGATTCCGATGCATATAAATTTTTCGCAATTTAACGTTATACCGGTACTTGTAAATTTCCACATCGAAATGTAGGTCAATTACATATTCCAAATTGCAATTATTTTCATTACGAAATTTAAAAAATATTGCATAGAAATCTGTAAATCACCTACATAGATCAATTCAAGATTCTGATGCATATAACAATTTCACAATTTAACGTCATCTATTTTAATTTCCGCATCGAAACCTATAATTGGCTTATTTAGGTCAATTATAGATTTCGATACACATCGTAATTATTTCAATTTCATAATAATAAACATTGCATCGAAATCTTTCATTGAGCTACACAGGTCAATTCAAAATTTCGATGAACTGTTTTGTAATTATGAAATGAAATAAATTACAATTTGAATCGGAATATGTAATTGAACTACAAAGACCAATAACAGATTTCGATACGTAAATTTAAAAATATAACATTAAATTGAATTTTTTTTAATATGCATCGGAATCTTAATTATGCTAAGTTGTTGATAACATCACAAAAGCTGCCGATTTGTTTTTATAGAAATGTTATTCACAAACGACTCAAACACTTTCATATTTTAGCCTGTTTGTACGATGGGTTCGCCACACCCAAAGGCATTTTACACCTATTGCCAGGTTTTCAATTAAGGCCGCCCCTAACATGGGGAACAGACGCCTTTTGGAGTACAGACGCTGCTGGTGACAGTTTCGCCGCCGTTGGGACACTTGTTTCTCATCCACCTTCGAAGCCGTTCACTGCTACCTAAACGAACTGAGGAAATTTCCCCAGCCCCCCAAACACAATCGGCTCACCGACCCAGTTTCCCGCTGGGATTGGTTACCCAACCTTCCACTGGGTTGCTCGGTTTAACAGGGGGACCCATGTGTAGGTTTGTGTTTGGAGTTGGAGTGGAGAGGCTAAGTGGACTCTCTTCTTTGAGTTCATGTATTATTGATGCTGGTAATCTGCATCATCGCATCACACTCCCATTTGTCCAGGTCTTCTAGAAGTCTGAAGACCTCCCCAGGTCACTTCCCAGATGAAATCCATTAACGAGTGAAACAGAAAATGGGAAGTAGAGAGACTAAGGCCTTACTCTTTGCTGATGTTATAGTAATATGGGGAGAAGATGAAACAGAAGTACAGGAACAAGTCGATGTATGGAACCAAGAGATAGAAGAATATGGAATGAAAATAAGTGTGGAGAAGAGTAAGACAGTAGTGATGACGAGAAATAAGAGAGAGGGTAGGGGGAATATTGAAGTAAATGGGAAAACATTAGAAGTTGTGAAAAGTTTTAAATATTTATGGAGTCTCCCACAAATCCAACCCCTCGTCCTCGTCGTGGGAGATGGGCAACGTAATTAAGTAGGGGATTGCCTGTAGGGGTGAAGTACAGTGGGGACTTTGTGTGCCTCAAGACCGCTACGCTAGCTGTGAAGGCCCTACAGGAACCCTGAAGAAATTACGGCTAACGGGGCTCTGGTGAAACAACTTATGCCTTGTAGTTTGGGGTTGATTCTTCAAAGGCTAAGGGAAGAAACCCTGACAGAAAATCAGCCTGGTGCCTCAGGCTTAAGGTGGCAGCCCCTCCAAGGCACTCGGAGGCAGTGGGTTAATCACTCGCTCCTCTTAAATAAACTGATTACGGAAACTTAAGCGAAATTACAAAACCGGACGGATAACCTGATTACGACTTTTGGCATGAAGAGGACTACGAAAATCTGTTTCTGGAATGTGAGGACCTTGATGGAGAAAACCAGACTGAAACAAGTGACACGGGAGATGAAGAACTATGGGCTGGATATCCTAGGATTGAGTGAAGTGAGGTGGCCAGGATTTGGTGCAATACAGACAACAGATGGAATTACATTTCTCTATTCTGGGGGCGATGATGAAGAACACAGGGATGGAGTGGGGTTGCTGCTCAACAGAAATGCAAAGAGAAGCCTTATGGAGTGGAAGCCAATTTCTAGTAGGCTCATGTTTGCTAGGTTCAAGACAAAGATCAGGAATGTGATCATCATCCAATGCTATGCGCCTACAGAACAGTCGGAGCTAGAGAAGAAGGAAGAATTCTACCAAATGCTGCGAGATGTCACAAGACAAACAAGTAAGAAGGACATTCTCATTGTTATGGGAGACTTTAATGCGAAGGTGGGCTCAAACAATGAGGGGTTGGAGCAGATCATGGGTAAACATGGCCTTGGTGAGATGAATGACAATGGGGAGAAATTTACGGAATATTGCGCCAGTCAGGATTTGGTGATGGGTGGCACGGTATTTCCTCATAGGCGGTGCCACAAGGTCACCTGGTTGTCTCCTGATCAAGTCACAGAAAATCAAATTGATCACATCGCGGTGAGCAGGAGGTTCAGAAGAAGCTTGGAAGATGTTAGGAACAAGAGAGGAGCGGACGTTGGTAGTGACCATCATCTTGTGGTTGCCAACTTCCGCATGAAGATCGTCGCAGTCCGCCGAAAGTTTAACACTCGGCACAACAAGTTTGATGTGGGCAAGCTTAAGAACCAGCAGAGATTGGACCAATTTAAACTGGAGCTCAGAAATAAATTCCAGGAGTTGGACTCCGAGACAGAGAAGGACGTGGAGACTGTGTGGAGCGAGGTAAAGAATATCTTCGTGGAAACCAGTGAGATGCAGCTTGGGTACAAGAACTACCTGCGGAAAGAATGGATATCCGATCAGACCTGGGACAAGATAAATTATAGGAAGGAGATTAAGGCCAAGCTCAACACCTGCAAGACTAGGCAGCAGAAGGCTCTCACACAAGCAAAGTATTCATCAGCAAACAGGGAGGTAAAGAGGAGTGTACGGAAGGATCATAGGAGGTGGATTGATGAGCAGGCAGAGAAAGCAGAAGAAGCGGCAAGAAGGGGGGACGTTAAGGAGCTCTATGGCATCACAAAGATGCTTTCGAAGAAAGGTTTTAATAAAACTAGGCCTGTGAAGAGCAAGACGGGCGAGATCCTCACGACGTGTGAACAGCAGCTGACAAGATGGAGAGAACACTTTGCGGAGGTTCTTAATAGAGATAGAGGACCAGAAAGTAAGCAGCGAGGAGAAGATGAAGAGGAAGCAGAAAGTGACCCAATCATCAGCCTCGACTCCCCAACTCGGGGCGAAATACGGACAGCGTTGAAGCAGATGAAATGCGGGAAGGCACCAGGTCTGGATAATATCCCAGCGGAAGTACTGAAAGCAGACCTGGATATTACGATCGATCTGCTGCACCCGCTGTTGGAGAAGATCTGGAAGGAGGAGAAAATACCAACCGACTGGAAGAAGGGGTTGATAGTCAAGTTGCCGAAGAAAGGGGACACCACAAACTGTAACAACTGGAGGGGTATCACCTTGCTGTCTAAATCCAGCCTTGGAGGCTGGATTTAGACAGCTCCTTAACCTGGTCCATGAGTCAATCCTAATTGGCTACATGGATAATTCTTGCCAGGCGCGTCCACGTCGCGGGGGTGGGCAACGGTACTGTAATATACCATGGAACTACAGTACCGGCTAAGTTCTGGTGAGGACCCAGTCCTATGGGGTATAACATAGGCCCCGTGCACAGGGTTACGTGCGAAGACCTCAACGGAATCTACAGCGGAGAAGATGGACTTCAGAACGGTGGAGATTGCGGAAGAGGCAACCCAGTACTCAGGGAATAGTATGAGTACAGCATCAATCGGCAGCGTCTGTTTCCCAGGTTAGGGGCGGCTGCAAGGGCGTCTGTTCTCCATGTTAGGGGCGGCCTGAATAATAGCTGGCAGTAGCTTCATAAAATGCCTTTGGGAGTGGCGACCCCATCGTAATAATAGCCTAAAATGGAAATGGCACTTCCAATGATTCGGAAAAGGTTAGGGCGTACCCTGCAGGCGACGCGCAGTTCCTTTGGTACTGGGGGAACTGTGAGAAATGGGCGACCAGTAACCGAAATGAAAGTGGGAATCATGAATGTCATGACCCTGACAGGCAAGGTGGAGGAGGTGGTAGACTTCATGGAGAGGGAGAAGGTTGGAATGATGGGGCTGAGTGAAGTGAAATGGAAAGGTAAAGGAAGGAAGAAATTGAGGAAAGGATATACTTTATACTGGAGTGGTGGCCAAGAGGCAAAAAATGGCGTGGGACTGATAACCTCGAAACAACTGGAGGAGTATGTTGAAGTGGTAGAGTGTGTGAGTGACAGAATAATGAAAATTAGAATGAAGATGAAGAATGACGTGATGGACTTCATACAAGTGTATGCACCACAGACTGGAAACAGAGAAGAAGATATTGAAGTATTCCTGGTGGATGTAGAAAAAGTAATCTCAGATGTAGAAGTGGTGATCATGGGAGACATGAATGCACAAGTCGGAAATGAGAGACAAGGAAAGGAAGAAGTCGTTGGACCATATGGATATGGGAAAAAGAATCGGGAAGGAGAGGAACTTGTAAACTTTTGTGAAAGGAATGGACTGATAGTGGGTAATTCATGGTTTCGGAAGAAAAACAGCAGGAAAATTACGAGATATGGGTGGGGTGATAGAAGAACAAAATCAGTAATTGACTACTTCCTGGTGGAAAGAACAAATCGCAGAAAGCTGATGGATGTGACAGCTTTACCAGGAGAAGCATTTGATGGGGACCATAGAGCTGTGGTGGCAAAATTTAGATGGGGAAAATTGGAAAACCTGAAGGAGATCAGAGCAAGTAAAATAAAAGTATGGAAATTGAAAGACAAAGCTGTACAGGAAGATTTTCAGGAGAGATTGAAGCAACAAATCCCCGTTACTGAAGTGGGAAATGTAGAAGAGGAATGGTCCCACTTTAAAAAGGCATTTGCTGGTGCAGCAGAGAGTGCTTGTGGTAGGACGTCAACAAGAGTTAAAGAGAAGGAGACACCGTGGTGGAATGAGGAAGTGAGGAAAGCAGTGAAAGAAAAGAAGTCTGCATGGAAAGAATGGAACCGAGATCAAACAGAAGAAAGCAAAAGGAAGTATCACGACAGCAAACGGAGGTGTAAGAAAGTGGTAGGAGAAGAAAAGAAGAAAAGTTGGGAAGAATTTACACGAAGAATGGAAACAGATGTAAGTGGCAGTAAAAGGATGCTGTTTGGGCTTCTAAGAAGTAAGAGGAAAGAAAGAGTTACTACAAAGCTGGTGAAAAAGGAAGATGGAGAGTTGTTAACACACCCAGAAGAGATAAAGGGACGATGGAAGGAGTATTTCGATAAGCTATTGAATGTGAGCAATTGTACTGGTGAGATCGAAGTGACACAGCCTGACGACTCTATAACAGAAGATGATATAACAATGCTGGAGGTGGAATTAGCAGTACAGAAAATGAAGATGGGGAAAGCAACAGGGGTGGATGAAATCAGTGTAGAAATGATAAAGGCTGCTGGACCTGTTGGTATGCAATGGCTGTATCGACTGCTAAAGTGTGTGTGGAAACGGAAATGTGTACCAGAAGACTGGGAGAAAGGGCTAATAATACCAGTGTTTAAGAAAGGGGACAAGAAAGTGTGTGATAACTATAGAGGGAACACCCTCATATCCCAGATAGTAAAAATACTGGAAAGGATATTAGAAAGAAGAATGAGAAGAAAGGTGGAAGGAGAGTTGCAAGAGGAACAGTATGGCTTCAGGAGTGGAAGATCCACCGTGGACCCAATCTTTAGCTTGAGGCAGGTGATGGAAAAGAACTGGGAATATGGAGAGGATTTGATCATGACTTTCATAGATCTAGAAAAGGCATATGATAGTGTCCCCAGAGAGAAGGTATGGGAAACCATGGTTAAGAAGAGACTGGGAAGAGAAATGTTGGAAATGGTGCAAGCAATGTACAACAACTGTGTTAGCAGGGTACTGACCCCAGTTGGAAAGACAGATTGGTTTAGGAACAAGACTGGACTAAGACAGGGGAGTGTGCTGTCACCTCTTTTATTCATAATGGTAATGGATGAAATTGTAAAGGAAACAAAGGAAGCATATGGACATAAAGAAATGAAGTTACTACTATTTGCAGACGATATTGTGGTCTGGGGAAGGAACACCGAAGAAGTGCAAAAACAACTAGATGCACTGAACGAAAATATTCAGAAGTATGGCCTGAAAATCAGTATAGAGAAAAGCAAGACCATGGTGATGACAAGAGGGGAAAGACAAGGAAAGGGCACTGTGAAAATTGGAAGTCAGAGTTTGGAAATTGTGGACACGTTCAAATACCTAGGAAGTGAATTGATGCAAACTGGTAGGTTGGACATGGAGATTGGCAGGAGGGTACAGCAGAGCAATGCATTCTATCAAAGTGTAAGAAAACTTGTTTGGGATAAGGAAGTACCAAGGAAAAGCAAGGAGGTAATGTATAAAATGTACTATGTACCCATATTAACTTATGCAGCTGAGACTTGGACCCTGACGAGCAGGCAAGAGAGTAGAATCCAAGCCAGTGAAATGAAATTCCTAAGAAGTATGATAGGAAAGACAAGGAAAGACAGAGTGAGGAATGAAGATGTTAGGAAGGAAGTTGGGATGGGAAAACTAAATGAGAGAATTGAGAAGAATAAACTAAGGTGGTTTGGACATGTAAAGAGGATGGAGGAAAATAGAATACCAAGACAGATGCTGGAGGCCAAGTGCAAGGGTAAGAGAGCAAGGGGAAGACCTAGAACAAGGTGGATCGATTCAGTGAAGAACAGCGTGAGAAAAAGGAATCTGGACTGGGACAAGATCGTGGAAGAAGAATTGTGGAAGGAAAGAGGAAAGTGGAGAAGTGCCATAAATACCCCGACCCGGCAGGAGCTGGATAAGGGGAAATGATGATGATGATGATGATGTCCATTCCAAGCAAAGTGCTGGCGAGAGTCATCCTGAATCGTATAAAAGACTGCGTAGAAAAAAGGCTTCGGAAGGAACAGGCTGGATTTCGACAACATCGCAGCTGTGTGGATCTCATCAACACCCTCCGAATCATCCTGGAGCAGAGTGTGGAGTGGCGAAATACCCTTTACCTCACATTTGTTGACTTCGAGAAAGCCTTCGACTCCGTAAATCAAAGAATCATGTGGAAGACCCTCGAGGAATATAAAATTCCAACAAAGATCATCAGAATCATGGAAGAGATGTACGAAGGGTATGAGTGCCAGGTTCTTCACGAAGGCAAATTAACAGAAAAGATAAAGGTCAGTTCCGGAGTAAGACAGGGGTGTGTCCTTTCCCCCACTCTGTTCCTGTTGGTCCTGGATAGTGTGATGAAGAAGGTAATGGGAGGACGGAAGAGGGGTATTCAATGGGGTATAAATGACAGGCTTGAAGATCTGGATTTCGCAGACGACATTTGTCTTATGGCACAACGGTACCGAGACATAGAAGATAAGCTGGGGAGGTTGCAGAGAGAAGCAGAACGTGCAGGACATGATCAACACTAACAAGACCAAAGAGATGAGGATAAATTCTGACATCACGACTAGTTTGAGAGTCAACGGAAAGGACATTGAGCGAGTTGAGTCCTTGCTCTACCTTGGAAGTATAGTCACAAATGATGGGGGAGCAGAGGAAGATGTTCGAAGCCGTATCAGGAAGGCAAATGGTGCCTTTGTCCAGCTCTACCCCATCTGGAGAAATAGAAACCAAGCTCCGCCTTTTCAATAGCAACGTAAAGTCGATTCTTCACTACGGCTGTGAAACATGGAAAGTCACAAAACCGATCAACAACCAGCTACAGGTGTTCATTAACAGATGTCTGCGTCGCATCATGAATGTGAGGTGGCCGGACATAATCTCAAATGAAGATCTTTGGACCATCACCAATCAACAGCAGATTAGTATGCAGATCAAGGAGAGGAAATGGCGCTGGATTGGTCACACACTAAGGAAGCCGGACGGAGCTATTGAGAGGGCGGCGCTAGACTGGAATCCTCAAGGCGCCAGGAAGCGAGGTCGACCTAAGAAGACCTGGAAGAGGACGATCGAAAATGAAATTGCAGAGGTGGACAAGAACTGGAGTCAAGTGAAGAGAATGGCCAGGAACCGTACTGCGTGGAGAAATTTCGCCAAGGCCCTATGCTCCGGAAGGAGCGGCAGGAATTAAGTAAGTATAATCACAGAAGATGGAAAGATAAGTGAGGAAATTGGTAAGAAAATCCAGCAAGCAAATGGGTTTTACCAGTGTGGGAGAGGTATGGTGTGGAACCAAGATTTTCCAGAGAAATGTGAGAAAGTCATGTACTCAACATATTACACACCTATATTGACATATGCAGCAGGCACATGGACAACAACAAAACGGGATGAAAGCAGAGTCCAGGCAGCCGAGATGAAGTTTCTCAGAGGAATAATTGGAAAGACACGAAGTGACAAAATCAGGAACACAGAAATTAGGGAAAGAATTGGATTCCCAAAGCTACAAGACAAGATAGAGATCAGTGAGCTGAAATGGTATGGACACTTGATGCGAATGGGTGAAGACAGAGTCCCAAAGTGAGTATTTACAGAGAAAGTAACAGGAAAGAGGCAACGGGGAAGGCCTAGGAAGATTTGGATGGATACAGTGAGGGAGAGCATAAGAGAAGAGAGGGGTAAAAGTAGAAGAATTACTAGAAGAAGGAAGAGAGTGGTGGAGATACAGAAAATTATGGAGGTCCTTGATTCACACCCCGACCCAGAACACTGGAAACGGGAAATGAAGAAGAAGAAGTTATTCCCAAACGATCGCGGTCTGTAATAATCGCCGGTTGGCATCAATACATTAACATCCCCAACCCGTAATCTGACCACAAGCAGTAATGTAATTGTGAAACACATTTCCCACCTGAAAGTACACCGCAATAGCTGCTGGCCGACGCATTAATTTCCATCAAAACCACAAACACAACACATTATAATATTCTTATAAAACATTGTGGTCAATAATGTTATTGTTTATTGTTTACCCTCCCGCTGCATGGCAAGAAATGGTTTTCTGTTTTTTTAGTTTTTTTTGCAATGTTGGCTACAAAATGACCTATATAAGTTTAATACAAAACGCTGTCATATCTCTTTTCCAAGTGTTCTTGTAAATGCCAATTTCTGCCTAAATTTTATCCAGCCATTCCTATTTTACCAGGCGTATTCCCCCACACAGTGCAACTTTTCAATTAACTGCAACAACCAAAAGAAATATATGAACAACTTTATTAAAACTCGCCAATGGATCCCACAGGCCGTATTATTCCCCATGTAGAAGAAGAAGCAACTTACGGAAATCAACAATTTTCTTACAAATCGCTAACACAACCCGCGCACACGTCACTGCTAATATCAAAATCGTGTTCTATAGGTTATACACAGGAATATTTATTTTAATATTACGTTTACAAAACGCTAACGAGTGACAAAAATGGCAAACCTACTTCGGCAAATTCTCCCGCCGAGCTGACCATGGAACTGACTTAGTAATCAAGTGACAACCAACTCCCAGCAACCAAAGCACACCAATATTAATACGTCAGCCGTGACGTTGCGGCTGATGTCACAGGGGTCCCTAAAAATTCCCTAAACGCGGCTGCATCGCAATGACTAAACCCAATTGACTAAACTGTTCCTCACGCTGTTAAAGCTCTCAGCTGACTGCCAAGGAGGGAAACTTGTGGCGCCAAGAAGTGCATTACGCAAAGTGCTTGGCGGGAGATCGGCTCGCAGCACGGGCGAGTGAAAATCGCCATCATCATCATCATCTTCTTTGCATTTTCCCACTTATGTGGGGTCTGCCTTCCTGCAATGTTTCCTCCACTTCAATCGATCCATAGCGTCTCGGGGGCGGAGTTTAGTGAGCCGCATGTCATCTCTCACCCTATCCAACCAGCGTGTTTGAGGTCGCCCTCGAGGTCGATGACCCTCCACATTTAGTTGAAGGGCAGTCTTAGCAACTGAGGTTTCACTGCTACGGAGCACATGTCCATACCACCGCAGACGTGATTCATGCATTTTCTCTGTGATTGGGGCAACCTTGAAATCCTTTCGCACGGCATCATTCCTAATATGGTCCAGTCGAGTCATACCATTGGACCACCGCAACATCTTTATTTCCATTACATGAAGCACCTGTTCGTGCTTCGATGTTGTAGGCCAGCATTCAGATCCATAAAGGGCCACCGGTCTAATCACTGTGCGATATACCTTAGATTTTAAATGCAATGGAATTTTCTTATCGCATAGGACTCCAGTAACTTGGCGCCATTTCATCCATGCGGCAGTGACTCTTGTTTGGACATCAGGAATCGTGCTGCAGTCTGAGGTGATGCATGACCCAAGGTATTTGAATTGGGTCACTTTATTAAGTTGAACCTCACCAACAGTGATCGTGCCATCAGTTTGGTCACCGCATTCCAGATATTCCGCCTTCTTCAGATTCAATTTCATCCCGAATTCTTCAAGACGTATCTTCCACTCTTGTACTTGCTGTTCGTCACATATAAAACCAAGTCCATGTACTTTCAAAGATCAGCCTAAGACTTGTTACAGCTTCCCTTGTTCCTACATTACTCCTGTTTCTATCTGCTTTTCCATCCTCTTATAAATTATTCTAGTCAGGATCTTTGAAGCATAAGTGATCGAGCTGATTGTATCATAATCTTCACATGTCAGCTCTTGCTTTCTTTGGCAAAGGAATGATAACATTCTTCTTCAAATCAGAGGCTACTTCATCTGTCTCATAAATCCTACATATCAAGTGAAATAACCTGATCAGACCTTCATCACCTATGCAATGTAGCAACTCAGATGTATCTGGTGTTTTGTTGATGCTGTCTTCTAGTGTCCGATCAAATTCTGGTCTCGATATCAAATCTCCTTTCTCATCCTCATAAAGTTCCTCTTCCCTTTCCATTACATGATCGTCAATCTTCTTACCCCTACACAAATGCTCTCTCTATGTAAGACTCGGCAATTTTTCTAGGTTTGTGCCGTGTCTTGTGTGGGGTTTCGCCTAGGACACCAAGCTGGCTCATCGGAGGGCTTTTGGTGTCCCCGCCCGGACCCCTACAGGAATAGTGAACTGTGCGCTACCGCCTTTTTATGAAGCGCACCTGCGCCTCTTTACTGCGAGAACTAAAAGCTCAAACAATCCTCACCTCCCTATGAAGGCTTCAAAAAGATGGTATATTGGCTTTCACGGCCGGTGAATTAATACTCAGCAATTCTTCTAGGTTTGTGCCGTGTCTTGTGTGGGGTTTCGCCTAGGACACCAAGCTGGCTCATCAGCGGGCTCTTGGTGTCCGCACCCGGACCCCCAATATACCAGCTCTATGTAAGCTTTCCATCTCTAAACCATATTTTCTCTTGTTAGAGGTTTTGCATCCGAGTCCTTGATATTACAGTACTTGGTCTTCCTTTCCAAAAGTACTCTTAATCCTTCGATATCTACTGTACTTTTCCTACTTTCAGACAATTTTCTATACTTGCACATTTCTCTTTCAACCTTTCTTCTTTCGTTTCCTTGCACTTCTTATTTACCTAATTTTTCAGATGTCTGTATTCTGTTTTTCTCCTTTCATCTCTTGTATACTTGTGCTTCCTCCTTTCATCCATTGATTCTAGTATATCCCGAGTGATTCATGGTTTTCTACCTATTCTGCCCTTTCTACCAATGTTTTCTTCTGTCGATTTTGTTATTTCATTCTTCAAAAGTGCCCATTCCTCTGCATTTGAAGTTTGTTCAGGGTTCTTCAGTAGTCCCTCCCTGATATTCCTCTGGAATCTTTTGTTCACGCCCTTCTCATTCAGTTTGTCTATTGCCCACTTTTTTGGCTTTTGACTTTTCTTCAGTTTCTTCAGCTTTAATCTGCGTTTCATAACAACCAGATTGTGGTCGGAGTTTATGTCAGCTCTGGGATATGTTTTGGAATCTCTGCTTGACCATAAAGAAGTCGATTTGGTAACGCCCTGTATCTCCTGGTCTCACTCATGTGTATGGTTATTGAATAAGGTATTAGCTATGACCAACTTGTGCTCGGTGCAGAATTGCATCAGCCTTCCTCCTCGTTTATTTTTACACCTAATCTGAATTATTCTACTATCTTTCTGTCTCTTTCTTTTCCTACCACAGCGTTCCAATCTCCCATTACTATAACATTTTCATCATCCTTGACATATCGCAGATGTTATCTATTCTTTCGTAGCTTTTAACTTCATCATCGGCTTGACTGGTAGGCATATAGATTTGTACTACTGTGGTGCACGTAGGTTTTGTATTGATTTTAGCTATGCAATAATACGTTCAATATTTTGCTCTTAATATTCCACCCGCTCTCCAAGTTTCCTAGTCAATATGAGACCTACACCTGCGTAGCCATTGTTTATTTTGTGCTAATAATCCCATGGTCTCATGACCAAAAGTCCTGTGCTTTCTGCCAGCGCACTTCACTAGTAAGAAATATTGAAATTCGCCTTATCAATATCGTATTGATAAGGCGGATTTCAATATTTCTTATTACAATCATTCAATACGGATAAAAACTGTTACCGTTTTCAAAATGGTTAATGTTTACGCATTTCACGTCACTGATCCCAACCTCAACATATCCATTTCCCTTTCTAAGTTTTCTGACTTTCCAGTCCCATTAGACTTCTAACACTCCAAGCTCCGATCCATAGAATGTCAGATTTCCTCTTCGTCACTTCTGTGATGACAACCCCTCCTTGAGTAGTCCCCACCCAGATATCCGAACGGGGGACTAGTTTACCTCCAGATTGGAATTTTACAAGAGAGCTAGCCATCATCACATGTGATTATGCATAGAGGAGTGCATATCTTCAGGATTAACATTCCGGCTGTAGTTCAGCGTTTATTTCAGCCGTGCAGCAGTATGCAGCTTAGCCATTAGTTGGATAATGTTATCAATGTCTTCACTGTCTGTAGGACATGCAAAGAATTGACTAATCCTAAAAGGCTGCTATTCCCCTTCTGAATAAAGTTATGAAACTATAAGGCACTGCACTGTGTTACACCACTGTATGACACCAAATATTAAGTGTTGCTATTTTTCCTGCTCATCATTGTATTGGCAGGTTTCATCCATTAATCTGTTGAAGACAGATCTCATAACTTCTTGTTTTTCTTTTCTCTTTTAAGCTGAAAGGAAGATGAAGCGCAGAACAGCCGGTGAGGAATATTTGTTGGGAGTTATAGCATGTGGTAATGCAAGTGCCATCAAACGACTCATTGAAAGTGGAACCAGCCCCAACTTTTTGACTGGTGGTAGCGTGACCCCTTTGGACATTGCGGTGGAGAAGGGATATACTGAATGTGTTAAAATGCTGTTGGCTAATGGAGCTGATCCTAACATGAAAAATAGAAAGCTCCCAGAGATGGGAGATATTCCACATGGGGAGCCGGTCTTGGAGTGGACGCCTCTCATGACGGCATCAATACACGACAGACCCGAATGTCTATCTCTCTTACTCGAGTATGGAGCTGATGTCAACTTCAGGGATGTCAACGAAATGTCTGCACTTGCTTGTGCAGTCAAGCAGAATCATTCTGCTTGTATAGAAATTTTAGCAAGCCATGGGGCAGAAGCAAGTTTTCCTCATGAGATAGCTTTGTCTCTAATGGGAGGAAGCAAGATCTTTCAACTTCTCATGACATCCCGGAATTCTGGTTTGAAGAAGAAAAAGAAACTTCCGAAACTAACTGCGATCCATGAGGCTGTTCTGGATGGTGAAGATGAGAAACTTCGATCACTACTGAAAAGGGATACTTCTAATATCAATGCGAAATATGAATATGGCGACACAGCTCTTCACATGGCCGTTAGGGAAAGTCGATCACAGTGTATTCAGGCTCTGCTGAGTAAGAAAGCGAATTACAACGTAACAAATTTGGCTGGGCTCACTCCTCTTCACCTAGCAGCCGAGTCGGGATGCTCTCATATATTGGGGATATTGCTCGAAAAGGGGATACCTGTTGACGTCAGGGGTGCCCACGAAGTCACTGCATTGCACATTGCTGCTCGCTGTGGGAGAATAGCCCATCTCAAGGTCTTGCTTGAGGAAGGAGCAGATGTAAATGCTGAAGATGATGAGTCATTGA
Source organism: Meconema thalassinum (assembly GCA_946902985.2). Taxonomy (NCBI): domain Eukaryota; kingdom Metazoa; phylum Arthropoda; class Insecta; order Orthoptera; family Tettigoniidae; genus Meconema; species Meconema thalassinum. Next base: position 937,437,179 of record OX336390.1, read on the forward strand.
CCCCCTTGCATTATGCAGTGACTGGACTAGATAAGGCTTGCATTAAACTGTTGATTGAGTGGGGAGCTGATGTATTTGCAGTGAGTGTAAGTGGTTATATCCCAATAGATTTTGCTGCAATGGAGACAGAGGAATACTTTAAAATGTTATTACCGACTGACATTAATGAGAAGAGCAGTCGAGGTCTGACTGCTCTTCACATCGCATCAGCTCGTCGAGCAGAGCTTGTCAAATACCTGTTGGAGAAAGGCGCTGACGTGAATGTTACAAGGACAGATTTGGCTCTTCCAGGCTATACACCTCTGCATATGGCTGCCGTTTATGGAAATTTTCAATCAATGGAGGTTTTATTAAAGCATAATGCCACTGTCAATGTTAAAGATGAAAGTGGGCATTCGCCATTACATACAAGTGCTCTCTATGGCAGTCCAGAATGTATTAAACTATTGCTATCTAATGGTGCATTAGTCAATGCAAGATCTAAAATCGGAGAAAACCCTCTTCATGTTGCAGCTGTGGCAATGAGCAGTGGGGAGTGTGCATGCATTCTCCTCAAGAATGGCTGTCAGATTGATGCCAGAGATAAGAAGGGTCACACCCCACTATACTTAGCAGTACTCGTTAAAAACTATGAGTGTATAAATGTGTTGCTGGATAATGGTGCCGACGTGTTTGCCGAACATAAACATCTGGTGACTCCATTAGAAGCATCGACAATGGTGAGTGTGGAGTGTTTCAAGGCCATACTTAATAAGTTAACTAAACACTCTAAGGACAGGAGTGGACTTACAGCTTTACATTGTGCTGCTGCTCACAGTTCAGAATGTTTAAAGGTGGCATTAAAGCAGGGAGTAAACGTCAACGTGAAGAACAATGATGGAGCAACACCGTTACACTTGGCGGCTGAACAGGGTATCAGCGAGTGTGTTAAGTTGTTAATAAAAAATGGAGCCAATGTGAATGCAGTAGATATGGTTCGACTGACCCCACTACATCGAGCAGCATCTGATGGACATCCAGAGTGTCTTAAACTTCTTCTCCAAAAAGGTGCCGATGTGAATGCTCCTGCTTTGTTTCGGTGGACACCCCTGCAGCTGGCTGCTGAAGAAGGTCACTTGAAATGCATACAGGTGCTGGTGGAGAATGGTGCAAACATCAATGCTTGCGATGATAATGACAATACGGTTCTAATGGCAGCTGCTAAGAAGGCTTACTTTGAATGTGTTAAGTATCTCTTGGAGCATGATGCTCGCTTATGGAAATCATCGTAAGGACAGTATTTGTGTTGTCAATCATATACTATACTCTGTATTTCAAAAGAATGAACGTGAAGGAAATGGCGGGAGCTTGGAACAGCAGAGCTGTGTTGCCAAGTTTTTATTGTCGATGTAGAACAGCTGATTCGAATAATACACAGGGCTACACTTCGGATATTATTTCGGTACTATTATGCGCAATATAATGTAAATGTCCATCCTGAGTCAACGCCGAGGACATTCAAATAGAGAAATACGGTATAAAATTAATAAGTAACACACCAAAGCTATGCTGTCTTTGTCACCGTTATTCAATAAATACGAGAAAGAGGCCAAACACTCGACAGCTATACAAATATAATACAAAATACAAACACAAAGTAATATGATGACGAATATGTCAACACTCACCATGCAATGATTATATTCTTCAAGATGAAACAAGAGTTTGGGTGAAGGTCGTTCACAGTTGACAGCAGTTAACACAGAACGCAGAAATAACATCAAGACAATACCAAGAACACTCACTCACTGTATCGCGACTCTGTACAGTCAATAATAGCCTCCACATACGTAATGCTAAGGTAAAGTATTTACCACCAAGCACACAAACAAGCTGTTCTGTGGCGATATTATTGCGGTGATTTTACATTGTCGATTTGTAGGTTATTGAATGACAAGCGTTAATTTGAACACTACGGTATGCAATGAAACATTACTGGATACGTAAACATTAAGACTAAATGTACATAGCCTATTTTGTACGTCACGCATGTATTCTAAATTAAGTATATTTAAATTTAAATTGAATAAACCAGGCTAACCATGAAAGTAGTTTGATGTCGAAATGAACTATAGCCGGCCGTTACAGGTTGGCGCGCGCGGTCTCCAGCTGTATTTCCAGCATTTTCCCACGTTCTTCCTGCGGTACTATTTACAACTTATTGACTCGCTTAAAGTAAACGAAACGATGGCAATGAAACAAACTCCGACACAGTTAACAGGCGACTGAATGAATGACAATAAGCTGGCAGCGTATGGTATTAGTTGTCAAAATCCAGCCAATAGGAGCCCGCGGTGGTCAGCTGTTCCAAGCTCCTGCCATTTCCTTCACGTTCATTCTTTTGAAATACAGAGTATAATTGCCGTGTATTAATCTACAGTCCTCTGGCAAGAGAAGTGCACTCTTTTTGTCCCATTTGGATTTGAACAAGGCTTGGCACATATGCTCACCATTGCTGGGTGTAATTTTAAATTTGATATCCCATGCATTACGGGGATAGAGGGAGTAAAGCCTTTTGCATCCTACCCAAGTAAAAGTACCAACATAATCAAAAATTACTTGGAAATGTTTAGGTGAGATATATTTTGGTTATTTTTTTGCAGGGAATAGGCTACTATCTCAGTGGTGGCTGGCAGGTAAGTGTTCTGGGGGTTGCACTGTTTTCATTAAGGAGGAGGTAGGTGTTAGCCTTGATATCAGAGAAAACTGTACAATGCCACAGTTCATAGAAAATCACATTGTCTTCTTCCTCGTCCTCGCCTTTTCCCGTTACGCGGGGTCGGCTTTCTTAATCCTGAGGCGCCAGTCATTTCGTTGTAGAGCATCATCAGCAGATAGACCCAATACTCTCATGTCCCTTTGGACATTTGTCATCCATGTTGTTTGAGGTCTGCCGCTCCCTCTCATTTGTGTAGTCATGGAAAGGCACTTCTTCATTACATGATTTTCTGGTCTTCGCATAACATGTCCATACCACCTTAGCCTGGACTCGAAAAGTTTCTCAGTTATAGGTGCTACTTTGAAACTGCCTCGCACATGTTCATTACGGATTTTATCTTTGAGAGTAACTCCACCTGCCCAACGTAACATATACGCATTTCAGTGGTATGTAGCTTTTGCTCATGTGCCTTTGTAGTAGCCCATGTTTCACTACCATAGAGTAGGATTGGTCTTACGGCAGTTTTATAAACTTTCCCCATCGTTCTTATGGGTATTTTTGGATCACATAAAACTCCTGTTAGTTCGCGCCATTTGTTCCATCCAGACGTGGCCCTATGGATTATATCGGCGGTTATCGTGCCATCTTCAGCAATGACAGAACTTAGATATTTAAATTTCGTTACTCTTGGTAAGGTTTCACCATCTAATTTAAGTTCCATATTTTTCATACTGGGTTTATTGTCATCGGATTAAATAGATTGCAAGTTAGTCTACATGAAAACCTTCACGAGAACAAAACAACGTACATTATGTGCGAGCAAGAACCGCGAGTGTCACAAGCAGGCGCAAATTACATTGCAAGACAAAGTATCGGCAGTTGACGGTGCATCTCTGATGTCTCCGTCCGCGCCTCGGCTCCCTTGTTGCAATCAGCGGGCAATGACCAGCCGAGTTAACTGTTGGGATAGGGCTTACTCGGTCTAGCATCTCTGCCATACCCTTCAGTATTGAGATCTGGTCGGTGCTAGGGGCTGGCAGCGACCAAATGGACGAGCACTCTTAGACAGTTGGTGCGCTTCGCTTTCTCAGGCAGTTCACAGTAACTCACTATAAGATTTCCTGAATTACAGTTAAAGAACAAAATTATGAATTCCTATACATATAAACGTATAGCTTTTATTACTAAAAATATTATTACGGTATTAATTCATGGTGTCCACAGGCAGGAAAAGTCAGGAATTTTGTTTTTGGTCAGGAAAAAATGGAGTGAGTCAGGAAAAAATGGCGAAAAGTATTAGAAAGTCAGGATTTTATATTAACCATACAGTATTTTGTGTTTTACAGCCATATTTTGATGTTACTAGTTCAACTAATCTCTGAAGATAAAAATCAATAACTCACTGGACATTATAGTAAGTTTCCATTTTTACAGTACATCATAGTAAAAACCTCTTTTACTTATTTTGTGTACGCTTTTTTGGCGTTGGCGTAGGGATGTGGCAACCCCATCACTATAGTTTAGGTTATTAAGTACTTTAGTTATATGTTAGTTATTGTTGTTTTAAGGGGCGGAACTACAAGGTCATCTGCCCCTCATTAAGTACATTGATTTATGTATTATTGCATTCATGTTGACCGACTGAAAAGCACTAAACTCTTGTTTACTAAGGCAACACTGAAAATATGGCTTCAAACACCACAAAGTATTATTGCATTATAATTTACTTTATTTTCTATTTTAAATTAATAAAGAGCCGAATATATTTGCTCAATAAACCTCTTTTCCGATGTTACGATGACTTTGCGAGACAGGAATTTTGTTGAAAAATGGTCATAAACCGCACTCGTTCCAGGTTCCATATTGACCATATTTACAAGATGTATAACACAATTTACACTCACCAAATCAATACTTTACTTTACTAAAAATACTATAGGTACATGTTTCGGAAACTTGATATGTTTCCTTCTTCAGCCCATATGTTGGTGTGAAACATCATATGACATCGAAATCCTAACCAAAAGGTACAGTTCGTACTTTTTCTCTTGTTCTTCATTTGTTGAGCCTGTGTCATTAGACATATTAATGTCAACCATGGAATAAGCACTTATTATTTGAAGTGATGAATGAGTTACGTGAAACGTTAAATATTTATTCCTTGTAAGGATGATTGGGTGTGGTGTCAAGAAATTTTGATCAAGTCAGGATATATGCAGGAATTAATCTATTACGGCGGGGGTTGAGGAGGCAGTTTTCTTTTTTTTGTTATTTAAATGATCTGCTAATGTATCAAATAATACGTTAGTCTCAAAGTTAATCTCGTTCAGATTATTGCATTCATTAGATCTCTGATAAGTGTTGATATGAATATTTTCCAAAACATTCATATAGCTGCCTTTCGATGCGTAATGCAAAATGTTGACATCATTATTTATGTCCGTGAACATATGTCCCGTTTCTTCCATATGTACCGCCATGGCTGAGAACTTCCTGTGCTTTATGGCTGAAACATGCTCAGCATAACGAGTGCGTATGCTCCTACCTGTTTGTCCCGCGTAGTTTGATTTGCAAAAATTACATCTGAGCTCATAAATTCCCGATTTTAAATGTTTATCAATACTGTTAACTTTATTTGTGTTAAAAAATTTGTTGAAGTTTGAATTATTTGTTTTAAAGGCGATGCTCATATTGTGTTTCTTGAGGATATTGGTTACTGTGTACACACTTCGATCCACGTAGGTGAAGGTAGCAAAAGTCTTCTTAGATGTGTCCTCTCTAAGTAATTTAGTTAAGGGTCTATTTTTTAACTTGTAAATTAATCTGCTGACATAATTGTGGTTATAACCATTGAGTTTAGCTATTTGATATATAATATCAATTTCTTGCTTCCGTTCATGATCAAAAGAAGGGATACGTAACGCTCTATTAATAAGGCTTATGAATGTTGCATTCTTATGGCCGCCTGGATGGTTAGAATCCTGCCGTATAACTGTACTCGTTTGCGTTGGTTTTCTGTATACTTTATAATGCATACGATTGTCTTTTCTAATCACAGTTACATCCAGGAAATTAATTTTGTTGTCTACTTCTGATTCTAAAGTGAATTTAATATTTCTGTCTATTTTGTTCAAATTATCTAATATTTGTTCAATCGCTTGAACTTGGTTATTGGTAATGAAGAAAATATCATCTACATATCTTCCCCAGAAAATGATGCCATTAATTTGGTTAATAATCTTCTCATGTTCAATGTGGTCAAGGTAAATGTTGGCTAAAACACTTGACAATGGAGAACCCATTGTTTAAACATTTTCTTGTTGAACAAAAAAATGTTGTTGTCTGTGACAAAGGTTAAAATTGAAATGAATTCCTCGATTTCCACTTTAGACAAATCGCTATTGTTAATTAATCTATCCTGAATGATCTTGATCGTTTTCTTGACCGGGATGTTAGTATACATGTCTTTAATGTCGACCGAATGCATGGTGTTGTTCTCGTTTAATTTCAAGTCTAGGGTTCTTTCACAGAAATGCATGGTGTTGACGAAAGAACAGTCGGCCTTGAGTTTGTAGTGCTTATTAAGAAATTGTTGGGCAAATTTCGCTAGTTTCACAGAAGTCAAAAAGGACCCTACTAATGTCATTCAGAAACGGCTGAAACAACTTTTGAAGAACACCATTTTTGTCTTAGATGAGAAACAAGCAGATATGCTAGTAAGCATGAACCCCGGCATTCCCACTTTGAAATCTCTTCCGAAAATTCATAAACCTAACACCCCTATTAGGCCTATTGTGAATTTCAGGAATAGCCCAACGTACAAACTAGCGAAATTTGCCCAACAATTTCTTAATAAGCACTACAAACTCAAGGCCGACTGTTCTTTCGTCAACACCATGCATTTCTGTGAAAGAACCATAGACTTGAAATTAAACAAGAACAACACCATGCATTCGGTCGACCTTAAAGACATGTATACTAACATCCCGGTCAAGAATACGATCAAGAGCATTCAGGATAGATTAATTAACAATAGCGATTTGTCTAAAGTGGAAATCGAGGAATTCATTTCAATTTTAACCTTTGTCACAGACAACAACATTTTTTTTGTTCAACAAGAAAATGTTTAAACAATCTGAAGGCCTTGCAATGGGTTCTCCATTGTCAAGTGTTTTAGCCAACATTTACCTTGACCACATTGAACATGAGAAGATTATTAACCAAATTAATGGCATCATTTTCTGGGGAAGCTACGTAGATGATATTTTCTTCATTACCAATAACCAAGTTCAAGAGATTGAACAAATATTAGATAATTTGAACAAAATAGACAGAAATATTAAATTCACTTTAGAATCAGAAGTAGACAACAAAATTAATTTCCTGGATGTAAATGTGATTAGAAAAGACAATCGTATGCATTATAAAGTATACAGAAAACCAACGCAAACGAGTACAGTTATACGGCAGGATTCTAACCATCCAGGCGGCCATTAGAATGCAACATTCATAAGCCTTATTAATAGAGCGTTACGTATCCCTTCTTCTGATCATGAACGGAAGCAAGAAATTGATATTATATATCAAATAGCTAAACTCAATGGTTATAACCACAATTATGTCAGCAGATTAATTTACAAGTTAAAAAATAGACCCTTAACTAAATTACTTAGAGAGGACACATCTAAGAAGACTTTTGCTACCTTCACCTACGTGGATCGAAGTGTGTACACAGTAACCAATATCCTCAAGAAACACAATATGAGCATCGCCTTTAAAACAAATAATTCAAACTTCAACAAATTTTTTAACACAAATAAAGTTAACAGTATTGATAAACATTTAAAATCGGGAATTTATGAGCTCAGATGTAATTTTTGCAAATCAAACTACGCGGGACAAACAGGTAGGAGCATACGCACTCGTTATGCTGAGCATGTTTCGGCCATAAAGCACAGGAAGTTCTCAGCCATGGCGGTACATATGGAAGAAACGGGACATAAGTTCACGGACATAAATAATAATGTCAAAATTTTGCATCACGCATAGAAAGGCAGCTATATGAATGTTTTGGAAAATATTCATATCAACACTTATCAGAGATCTAATGAATGCAATAATCTGAACGAGATTAACTTTGAGACTAACGTATTATTTGATACATTAGCAGATCATTTAAATAACAAAAAAAAGAAAACTGCCTCCTCAACCCCCGCCGTAATAGATTAATTCCTACATATATCCTGACTTGATCAAAATTTCTTGACACCACACCCAATCATCCTTACAAGGAATAAATATTTAACATTTCACGTAACTCATTCATCACTTCAAATAATAAGTGCTTATTCCATGGTTGACATTAATACACACATCAAAAAAAGTTTTGCATCACCTCGGTTCCCAGATCTCCGGCATATAGACGTTGACTGTGTATATTGTATCCAAGATACAGTCCCTTTGACTGTTCATAGATGTCACTAAAACTGCTCAAAGATGTAAACAACCATGCATGAGCAGGGCCTATTAGACGGAGGGGGTACGACAGCCGATCAGTTCCAGTCATTCCACCAGGACGAAGGTACGCTGCTCATGTTGTCTGTAGTTCTACCATGCCTAGAAGGTCAATACCGCAGTTCGATCGCGTCCGCATTGTTACTTTGTGTCAAGAAGGGCTCTCAACAAGGGAAGTTTCCAGGCGTCTCAGAGTGAACCAAAGCGATGTTGTTCGGACATGGAGGAGGTACAGAGATACAGGAACTGTCGATGACAGGCCTCGCTCAGGCCGCCCAAGGGCTACTACTGTAGTGGATGACCGCTACTTACGGATTGCCGCTCGGAGGAACCCTGACAGCAATGCCACCATGTTGAATAATGCGTTTCGTTCAGCCACAGGACGTCGTGTTTCAACTCAAACTGTGCGCAATAGGCTGCATGATGCGCAACTTCACTCCCGACGTCCATGGCGAGGTCCAGCTTTGCAACCCCGACACCATGCAGCGCGGTACAGATGGGCCCAACAACATGCTGAATGGACCCCACGGAATTGGCATCACGTTCTCTTCACCGATGAGTGTCGCATATGCCTTCAACCAGACAATCGTCGGAGACGTGTTTGGAGGCACCCTGGTCAGGCTGAACGTCTTAGACACACTGTCCAGCGAGTGCAGCAAGGTGGTGGTGGTGGTTCCCTGATGTTTTGGGGTGGCATTATGTGGGGCCGACGTACGCCACTGGTGGTCATGGAAGGCTCCGAAACGGCTTTACGATACCTGAATGACATCCTCCGACCCATAGTGCAACCATATCGGCAGAATATTGGAGAGGCATTTGTCTTCATGGACGACAATTCTCGACCTCATCGTGCACATCTTGTGAATGCGTTCCTTCAAGATAACGACATCGCTCGACTACAGTGGCCAGCATGTTCGCCAGACATGAACCCTATCGAACATGCCTGGGATATGTTGAAAAGGGCTGTTTATGGACGTCTTGACCCACCAACCACTCTGAGAGATTTACGCCGAATTGTCGTTGAGGAGTGGGACAATTTGGACCAACAGTGTCTTGATGAACTTGTGGATAGTATGCCACGGCGAATACAGGCATGCATCAATGCAAGAGGACGTGCTACTGGGTATTAGAGGTAGTGGTGTGTACTGCAATCTGGACCACAAATGCTGAAAGTCTAGCTGTATGATGGTACAACATGCAATGTGTGGGTCTCATGAGCAATAAAACGAGCTGAAATGTTGTTTGTGTTGATCTCTATTCCCTTTGTATTTAACGGTTCCGGAACTCTTGGAACCGAGGTGATGCAAAACTTTTTTTGATGTGTGTATGTCTAATGACACAGGCTCAACAAATGAAGAACAAGTGAAAAAGTACGAACTGTACCTTTTGGTTAGGATTTCGATGTCATATGATGTTTCACACCAACATATGGGCTGAAGAAGGAAACATATCAAGTTTCCGAAACATGTACCTATAGTATTTTTTAGTAAAGTAAAGTATTGATTTGGCGAGTGTAAATTGTGTTATACATCTTGGAAAAATGGTCAGGAAAAGTCAGGAAAATTTACATTGAAAATTCTGTGGACACCATGTAAAATTGTTTTTCTTGAATTAATCTGGTCGTTGTGCAACACTGCAACCTTATTACCGGCCCCCACTGAGGTATCTCATCCACACTGGTATTATTCTGCCTTCGAATTTTTCAGGTTATACCTGCAATTTGTTTGTATTTTAAGGGATCGAAATTTCAATGTTTCACAATGAGAATAATGCTCTTAAAATTGCAGTTGTATTCTGTCTCCAGAGAATCATTAATTGTATAAACTAGTTGTTTTTTAAAGTAGTCATTATTTAACACCACATCTGTAATGGACACGCCTTGTAATACTGATAATACAGAGAGTTTATTTGTATGTAACGGAGACCCTCGCTTGCCCGGTCGCCCGTGGCGCGAGCCTGTCTCCCGCCACGCACTTTTGCCGTTATGCAGCGCCTGCTCGGCACTGAGTCATTGAGTATAGGAATTTGTACTTACCTAGTTCACAGCTGGTGCTGAAAATATTCACCATTCACTGCTACACATCGCTGGCACCTTTTTATGAAACTGGCATTTACTCTCTGAAGTTCCTCAGCACCGATTGGCTGTATTTCAGCTGTAATATAGTCTTTAAGCTCATTTATAGTGTGAGGTTTTCTCGCATACACTCTATTTTTAAGCGTCCCCCACAAATAAAAGTCACATGGTGATAAGTCTGGGCTTCGCGGGGGCCACACGTTCCGACTTATAATCCTCGTACCGAAAATGCGACGCAATTCTGTCATGGATGCTTCGGCAGTGTGAGCAGTGGCAGAATCTTGTTGAAAGTAATTTGACAATCGCTCTCCGTAAGTCAGTTCGTCAAAAAATTGGTCAAGGATCACATTGAAGTACAAATTCCTATACTCAATGACTCAGTGCCGTATAACGCAAAGTGCCTGGCGGGAGACAGGCGCGCAACGCGGGGGAGCGGGCAAGCGAGGGTCTCCGTTACATACAAACTAAACTCTCTGTATTTGCTTCTTCTGCTCTTCTTATTGCACATAGCTATTTTGTCGTCCAATTTTAATTGCCTTCGCTTTTTTGACAGTACATATTTTGATGTTACATTTCTTTACTTTTGTGTTACTTGCATGCAAAATCTTCCATAACCTCCTGTGTTCCTAGTCAGCCAGGATATCTGACCAAAAAAATATCTCTCTCTCTTCCCAAGGGACTGATGAATGCGGCAAGTCTGGATTGGATCTGAGTGGGACAAAGAGGAACTTAGAGCGTATCTGTAAGTTCCTTACAAATCTATGTATAGGATAGATGTGATATTTTGTGTTTAAGGTGTGGTTGTAGAACCTGGCCTAGATGTTTCATATCCAGCCATTTGTGCCTAATTTGATTAGCAGGGATTGTACATATTCTGTTGTAGAAGTTGAAGAGATACTCTTTTTTAAGACAATGAGTTGCAGTAATGTACAAGGAGAATCATAATCTCAATCAGTAGAGTGTTTTATTAAAGTGGCTTTTTTGTCAAGCTGAGTCATTCCATATATTTTCTGATCCGTAGAAGATAATATGTAATAGCCCGATAAAATGAGACAAATCGAAGGAAAGAAATCCCGAGTTTTGAAAATTTGTACAGTTGTTTCTTGGTATCTGAGTTTGAATAAAATAAAAAGTCATTTTTTAGTTTTTCGCTACGAATGATAATTACTGAGATACAAGCATAAAAATTGCATAAAAATTAAAGCTTACAATTTACTATAAAACTAGTCCTATGTTGTTTTTACGTAGGACTAATACTTTTGGAGTTATGGGGCCGAGAAAGTAGCAACATTTCAAAAAATGGTGATTTTTTACATTCTCTTTATGCTTATGACTATTTATGAGTAATATATAATATTAATAATGTTAACATTAGTAGTGAAAATTATTTATTATAATGAAACAATTAAGTGTCAGGGTCGTTTATTAATCAAGCAGTCATCTTCTCAGGGTCGTCAATCTCATCTTTGTCCAAGCTTGCGTCGTCTACAACTGGAAGGCCATTGGTGCAGGCTCCCTCACAGTTTCCACACACTATTGTGCAGTGGATTCCTGGCTTGCGACACCCACATCACGTCCCACAACCTATCGCACATTTACAGAAAATTGTGTTAAGGACGGAGGCAGGGGCAGCAGGTTCCATTGTCATAACAGGTTGAAGATTGCCATCGACGCCCTTCGCCCAACCCCAATCTGGAATCATACCGCGATGCGTTCAAAATTTTGTGACCCACTTCCCAAAAGCAAAGCACAGTCTTGTGCTGGGAGTGCAGATGGGTGATAATTAAACGATCATCATATGTCTCCTTCAGCTTATCTTGGACTGTTCTCATCGATGGCTTTTCCCCAGTTATTGCGTACATCACCTCATCCAGGGAATACTGACAGTCATCTTTGTCATTGAGAAAATTGTATATCTCTTCCATTGCTCATGCCACATAATATTTTCTCACCGTTTGAACGTTTTCTTAAAAATATTTTTTTCCAGCAGTCGTCATGGTAAATGGCTTCAGCTGCAACCGAATCACCGACAATACTGATCCTTCTTGATACTTGTTGTCCCCATTCGTCAAGTGGCAGCATCCAAAACGTTTTGCTTCATCTCTATGCATTAACAAATTCACAAAGAAATTTGATACAATGGTCCGGCTAGCTCAAAACAGTTGCCAGCGTTTCGCCCCAGTGTACCAATGGGCTCTTCAGTTGGTTATGGTACACCTCACCAAGACGCGTGGCTAGTACATACTGCAAGGCACAAATGTGGCCACGAGCAGCGCCAATCTACTATGGAAGTCTAAACTTCCTTTCAAAAATAATGTTAGCTTACCTAGCTAATCCATATTGGAAATATCTGTTCCCGTAGCTGCGTACATCGTAGACTTAATGACGTTGATCCACAGGTTTTTTTTCTTCTGTTTCTGATGAAACTAGTCATCAATTGGTTCACAGCAAAAGAAACACTTAGCTTTGAAATCAAATTCAGGTGCACTAGAGTGCCGAGATCTTGCTTGTGAGGTCGATGGCTCATTTCTCGAAGAAACAGCAATGGTGTTTGATCTGGTATAATTTTTTCAGCAGGAAGTGTGAACAACTCCGCCGGTTTCGTTTTTGAATCGGTCCTTCTTCCCATCGTGTCTTGCAATGCTGGCCCTCACTAGCCCTTGCATTCCCCTTTCACCAACAACACTCTTGTCATTCTCAACACTCTCATCACAAATCAAACACCTCTCAGCCATTATAATGAGGCGAAAGTGGAATAACATGTAGAATGAATGCTCTTCACTCTTGTACTTCTTTACTTGTTTCTGAAATAAACAAACAGAAAAATCCATGCATTTTTCTAATGTTAATATAATGCTGCCTGTTACCACCTTTTGTTAAAACAAAGTGGTTGTTATTGCCATGACGACAATGTTTAGCTTTGCTCAGTAAACAAAATTAACCACCAGTTAATTTTTAACAATCGTTGGTGACAGGCAGCCGTACTATTACAGTATATCTGAAATATTCATAAGCATGGCGTATAACAACAAGAATGTGAATAAATCACGATTTTTTGAAATGTTGGTACTTTCTCGGCCCTATAACTCCGAAAGTATTAATCCTACGTAAAAAAAACTCATAGGACCATTTGTGTAGCAAATTTAGTTAGCTTTAAGTTCTATGCAAACAACTTTCCGCCACGAGTGATAGTTACTGAGATACAAGTGAAAAACAAAATAAAGGGCTCCCCTCCCTAGAGCTCACCCCCCTCCCATAAGGACTTTTTATTTTCTTGAAACTTAGACACCAAGGAACAACTGTACGAAGGGACTTGTAAAACAACTTGCTACATTTTCCTGTAACATTATCATCCCCTCAAGCTGGTTCGATGCAATGTTCATGGCATTGATCTTTGTCTCATGCTAGTGTGCTTTGATTCAGATGAGTCAACTCTTTCCAATTTACATGTTGTCGCTGAACTTGTAATACCCCATATCTGACAATGCTCTTCTCTTCCACTATTTTCCTTATGATTGGCGACGCCTCTCAGCCATATGTGGATGTGCCGTCATGTTAGGATCGTTTCCCTGTGTGGGAACCTAAAGGAAAATTAACCTTAAATACAGGGTGTCTCAAAAAAAATGTACTAACACTTTGAATGACTATAAAATTATTATTTATGAGCATAGAGACAAGTTTAAGGGCTTCAATTATAGAGGAGACATGTAATAGACTCACGTTCGCAAATGTACAAATTGATGACCGACAGTGTCCAGACTAAGCTGATAACGCGAAGCATTGGATTCGCAAACGTTACGACAACGTTTATTTGGAATTTCGTGACATTGTCTGTCAATTTCCAATTTCGTGTTGGAATGTAGGATTTCCAGTGCAGACGCTTCATGATGCGATGGACGCTATCTTTTGAGATGTGTATCTCTCGAGCCGTTTGTCGTAGTGATTTCGGTGGGGATCGAGTGAGGGCTTCCTGCACCTGTTCTTCTTTTCTAGGACTGGTGGATGTCAGTGTTGATGTTGTGAACGGTTCCATCTGCTTCAAATTTATCTCTGATGTGAGCAATGGTCCGGTGCGTTAGTGGCGGTTATCGAACTCATGGTAACTGACAGAGATCAATTTGAACATTTGCGAACATGAGTCTTTAATTACATGTCTCTTCTATAATTGAATCCCTTAAACTTGTCTCTATGTTCGTAAATAATCATTTTATAGTCATTCAAAGTGTTAGTACTTTTTTTGTGACACTCTGTATACTGTATTGTAGGAGTACATAACTACACAGAAATATACTTTCCTACCGTATTATCATCAGCCACTAGCCGGGTCTGTTTGGAACATCGTCTTCTGTCTTCCCACCATCTCTCCGTCACCACCTTGGTCCAGTCTTCTCCTTTCTTTCACACGCAGTCCTCCACACCCTTCAGCCACTTATCTCTTGGCCTTCCTCTTGGTCTTTTTCCCTCTATTTTCATCTCCTGTATCTTCCTGGTATCCTCCTCCCATACATTCGTTTAACATTCCCATACCATTTAAGCCTTGATTCCTCTATCCTATCCTGTAATGCTCCCTCCTTGACTAATTCTCTGATCTTCTCATTTCTTAACCTGTCCACCTTTGTCACTCCAATACTGCTTCTCAAGAATTTCATCTCACTAGCCTGTATTCTGCTTCACTCCCTTCCTTTCATAACCCAGGTCTCTGAGGCATACGTCAGGATTGTAACGTAGTATGTCCTATATATAACCCCTTTGCTGTTTTGAGGAACATCCTTACTCCATACCAGGCTTCTAATACTTTTCCTGAATAATTCTGCTTGTCTCCCCTGCTCATTTATTTCTCTGTCGTTTCTTCCATTTTCTTGTATCATGCTTCCCAGATACTTGAAACTCTCTACTTTCCTCAATTCTTCTCCACCAATTGTTATTCCCATTGTGACTCTCTCCTTCTTCCTGGTCGTGATCATCCACTCGCTTTTGCTTTTGCTTGTGCTAAACTTCATCCCATATCCATGTACTATTACTTCCCATACATCCAACTGCTCCTGTACTTCCTCCTCCTTGTTTCCCCAGACCATCAAATCATCTGCAAATGCCATTACTTTCATCCTTCTTTCGCCAATCACTTCCGCCACTCTGGTCATTATATCGTCCATCACTACAATGAAGAGTAGCGGTGAAAGTGCACTTCCTTGCCTCAAGCCATTCTTCTGTTCCAGCCAAATACTGTATAATGTATTTAATGCTCATTTTTCTTTGTGCATGTACATGGGAAAATGAACCTAATGTGAATTGGTCATAAGGAAAATAACGGAAAAGAAGTGCATGACTTTTTGTATTGGCAACACTGTAAAAAAGAATGGCTTCAAATCTCTACAAAGAAGTGCATTGTCAGATACGCAGTATTGCAAGTTCAGCGACTATATCCTGCTCGTGTTGCTACTTGTGAATCAGGAAAATCTACATATTCTGTTGTAAATGTTGAGGATAATTAGTTGCAGCTTTGGTGGCGTAGTAGGTAGCATGCTGAACTGCTGTGCCCAAGATAGCGGGCTCAAACCCGGCCGGAGTCGTCGGATTCTTTAAGAGCGTTAAATATCCTTCAGTATGCCTTCCTTCGGAGGGGAAGTAAAGCCGGGAGTCCCATGTCATAGATTTATGGCATGTAAAAGATCCTTCCAAAGACTAAACTTGTGTTAAGCTAAATTTCTAGGTTAGATTTTGTTGGAACGCTCTATCAAAGTTCACCGCTAGGTATCAGTGATATCTAGTAGCGAAAGTTGGAACTACTTGAAATTGAACGGAACTTGTAGCTCACCCTATGGGTGTCCGCTCAAAGCAGCTACAGCCTCTGGCAAGCCGAACATGTCCTCGGACACTCCCGGCTCTAAAAGCCATACACAAAATAAAAATAAATAAATACAGTGTCTTAGTGAATAATTGAAATTGTGATTGCTATATTAAACTTAAAAATTGTATATTGTGAGTAAAAATGTTGTAATCAGAATCAAGTGAGTTTGAATGTACAGTAATGAAAAATATTCTAAAATATTTTGTATAAAAGACAGATCTGTTTACAAATAGTATTAATAAAATAATCAAGTAGTATATAAGTTAATGAAAATTAAAAGGTGGGGTTCAATAACCTGCTTAAATAATTATAAAATTGTGTTATGAATTTGAACGATATGTCAAAATTTATTTTCTTAGAATGAGAAACATATCTGATGTCCAACATAATGGAAGGTTGGAGACTATCGAGGTAATCCTTAAAGTGTTTAGTTTTGGACGGTCAGGTTATATGTGCACAATCTTGGTTAAGATGAGAAGTTGTTCAATAAATCTGTGTGTATGTCTCTTTGATGTGATCGTCAGGGAATCTATATATATAAAGCACAAAGGTTGTCTGTCTGTTTGTCTGTTATGTATACAAATCTACCCCGTTTCACCGATCTTAACCAAAATTTGTATACTTACCCTTTGGAACCCTGCGAGTAACACTGTCCACTTAAAATTTCGGACAGACCACCCCATTCCCTGCATTTAGGCCCTTTTGCACAAATCTACACCGTTTCACCGATCGGAACCAAAAGTTGTATATTTAACCTTTGGAACCCTGCGAGTAACACTGTCCACTTAAAATTTTGGACAGACCACCCCATTCCCTGCATTTAGGCCCTTTGGTCCAAATCTACACCGTTTCACCGATCTCAACCAAAATTTGTATATTTACCCTTTGGAACCCTGCGAGTAACACTGTCCACTTAAAATTTCGGACAGACCACCCCATTCCCTGCATTTAGGCCCTTTGTTCCAAATCTACACCGTTTCACCGATCAGAACCAAAATTCGTATTCTTACCCTTTGGTACCCTGCGAATAACACTGTCTGCTTGAAATTGTGGACAGACCACTCCATTCCCTGCATTTAGGCCCTTTGGCCCAAATCTACACCGTTTCACCGATCTCGACCAAAATTTGTATATTTACCCTTTGGAACACTGTGACTAACACTGTCTGCTTGAAATTTCGGACAGACCACGCCATTCCCTGCATTTAGGCCCTTTTTGCACAAATCTACACCGTTTCACCGATCTGAACCAAAATGTGTATACTTACCCTTTGGAACCCTACGAGTAACACTGTCCTCTTAAAATTTCGGACAGACCACCCCATTCCCTGCATTTAGGCACTTTGGCACAAATCTACACCGTTTCACCGATCAGAACCAATATTCGGAAACTTACCCTTTGGTACCCAGCGAGTAACACTGTCTGCTTGAAATTGCGGACAGACCACTCCATTCCACGCATTTAGGCCCTTTGGCACAAATCTACATCGTTCACCGATCGAAAACAAAATGTGTATACTTACCCTTTGGAACCCGATGAGTAACACTGTCCACTTTAAAATTTGGACAGGCCACTCCATTCCCTGCATTTTGGCCCTTTGGCACAAAACTACACCGTTTCACCGATCTCAACCAGATTGTAAATAACCCTTTGGAACTCGACGAGTAACACTGTCCACTCGAAATTTCGGACAGACCACTCCATTTCCCGCATTAAGGCCCTTTGGTACAAATCTACATCGTTCACCGATCGAAAACAAAGTGTATATACTTACCCTTTGGAACCTGATGCGTAACACTGTCCACTTGAAATTTCTGACATACCACTCCATTCCCTGCATTTAGCTCAGGAATTCCTCGGGGTTGCCAGCTTCCTAACTTACCAGTCATGAGCCCTTGAGGGTGTACCAGAAGTGGGTCTACACACACCCTGCCTCTTTGAGGGCCTTGAGCAGAAGACAGGAGATATTATGAAAAGGAAAAAAAGGCAGACCCCTCGAAGAATGAGGGTATCAGGAAAGATGAGACAAAGCTAATTAAGGCGGGAAATTGAAAGACTCCCTAGCCCTCGGATACCCTAATACAGTCTGGGTCGGAAGAGAACAAGAGTTGACCAAGGGAGGCCGACAGGAAAGAGAACTGAAATGAGCCCGGCACCAGGAAGTAGAAGCGATGCCAGACTCAGCTGGGGTCCCGTGATCGCCAACCCACGTCCCACAAGTTGTGAGACCCTGGGGGGGTCAGTTGTGAGAATAGCTTGCTGATTCATCGCGAGGTGACTTGAGAGTACTTTCCAGAGCCCGCCGTGTTATCTCCTGCTGTCTATGCTGATGCCAGCACAGGGCCGTTGCGAAACAGTGAGTGATTCCCGGTCAATCTAAATAGGACGGGGAACCCCGAACGTGTGTCATCATATTTCGTCATCATCTGCGATCATCTCAGGTTCGTGCAGCTTGGACCTATATTCTTTGTCTTTGCCGAGCAGTACGCTCTTTCACTAGACGCATCGAGTACAGGCCTAAGCCAGAAAATAAGGTTGAGACTTTGGAAGACATCGAAGCTAGACACCTGAATTACCTATATCAGTTATAAAATAACACCATGTTCGTTTAGTAGTCATTTTTTCATTACCTTATTATTATCATCATAAGTGCAAATGACCTAGATGTTACGTGCATCATACCAATAATCACCGCTGCATAAAGTCTTTCTCGATTGTGATTTTTAAAATATTTGTTTTTGGTTGGTTGGTTCTTAAGTTTAGGGGCTGCGACAACGCGGTCATGTAGCCCCGTGTACTTTGGGTGTGTGTAGAATCTGTCTGATAACCGGTGTTAATTGTGATGACTGTATTTGTGTGTGTTATCTGTTTTTTAATTTAAGTACAAACTGCAACTTAGAATTCTTCAAATAGTTCGTACTTTTGCCGCCAAGCGCCACTGTCAACGACTACTAGGCCAAGTTTAGAACTTAGCTACTAGACGCCACTGCAGTCGGCTCTTGGCAATGGACGTAGACATCTAAGAGCGTTGTTTACATTCTTAACCTATCCAATTTAGCTTCACACAGGTGTAATTAGTGGAAGGTTCTTTAACATGCCATAAATCTATGACATGGGACCGCCGGCTTTACTTCCCCTCCGAAGAAAGGCATACTGAGGGATTTTTAACGCTCTTAAAAAATCCGACGGCTTCGGCCGGGTTTGAACCCGCTATCTTGGGCATAGAAGCTCAGCATGCTACCAAATACGCCACCGAAGCCGCCATATATTTATTTTTATTACAGTACATTGTGTACATTATAGGTTGAAGTGTCAATTCAATACCGGTAGTAGTTTCCCTTATCATCCTCATCATAAGAGCAAATGACCTACAGTAGATGTTATGCCCATTACACCATTAATCACCACACAAAATAAGTCTTCCTCGCCTGTGAATTTTGAAATATGTATTTCTATTACGGTAGTTTGTAAGTTTGACGTGTCAATTCAACAGTAGTTTCTATTATCATCCTTATCAAAAGGGCAAATGACCTAGATATTACTCCCTCATTGTCTTTGGGGGCAAATGACTTAGATTTTAAGTCCATTATATTTCTAAAGAGACCTTAAAACATTATCAGCATTCCACCGGGCGAAGCTGGGTACTACTGCTAGTATATTAATAAATTTATTAATGCAGCCAATGGCCATTTATTTTCTTTCAGGAAGGGCCAGGGAAGAGAATCGGCCATGGATTTGTCTGGTTGTAAAAATGGGGAAACGATGAAAACTATTACAGGACAGCCGAGGTGGGATTGGAAACCAAGCTCTCCCGATACCAGCGAAGCACGAGGTAGCATGTAGACACTCTCGGCTGGAATACATTAGAACAGTGTTACTCAATTATTTTCTGACTACAGGCCATGTAATCATATGCACTCGTCCTCAGCCCCCACCCTAGATTACCCTAATCTATACTAATATAAATAAGCTGAAGAGTTTGTGTGTTTAAACGCGCTAATCTCTGGAACAACAAGTCGGATTCGAAAAATTCTTTTTGTATATGATAGCCTGATTCAAGAGGAATAGTTTAGGCTATGTATAGAGTCCCGGATTTTTGGTGTTAACGATATCCGCGAAATATTTCAGCAAACATATATATGTTATCACAATGATATATTTACACTAAATATGCCATTTTCTTCTGTATTGAAATCGCAAAATAAAGTTATTTTGTGAAATATATTATTTTCACCCTAAAATGCTAAATACCAACGAAATGCTGGTAATAATATTGTTTTTAAATAATTACTTCAAAAAGTAATTGAAATAGTTCCACTATATGTCGTTTGATTGAAATCCTTAACATTAATGTTTCATAAGATACGGGATAACAAAGTCCCATCTCGAGCTTGATTGGTTGAAGCCCTGAAATAATGGAAACAAAGTTCTGTTTATACTTGAGGGACAACATAAGTTTAACGAGTTAGTGAGATAAGGACTATGATAGTCATGGAGAATATTTGTTGAAGTAAATTTTAGGTTAGGTATTAAGTAAATGTTAGGTTAGGTATTAAGCACAGAAAATATAATTCGAGTTTTATTTATTTTTTCAAAACAAACAAAAACCTACAATAATTTGTTTGTTATTCCTCAAAATGTTTCTTTAGTGTTCATTATTTAACCAATCCGTGCACCATACACATAGTTATTAATCACACTCACACTGTGGTGTTTGAAGCCATATTTTCAGTGTTGCCTTAGTATGTTGACCGACTGAAAGGCACTAAACTCTTGTCACACTCACACCTCACTTAATTTTATTTCACTGCTACGGATAATTTATTTCACCGCTTTGAAGCCTTTTAAATTACCACAAATCAGGGTCCCTAGCTATGTAGCATTAGGCTATACCTCTCAAGTAACCTTAAAGATTGATTTTTGTTCATTAAGTCGGAGGAACAAGCGTTCCAGAACGGCTTCAATAATACCGAAGTCTATGGTTGCTATGTAATGCGGGCCGCATCACGTCGCCCCTACCAATGTTCTGGTGCAGAATTGCGAGCTGCTTATAAATTGCAGTCACGGGGAGTAATTAGTGCAAAAAGATTTCTTAAGCCCCTTAAAACCGTTATCATCATGACAATAGTATGCCTCTGTATAAGGGCGATGGTGTTGGTGCAGTATACTGAGGTTATCAGCTGCAATACGCTTTGGTGCTTTCAAATTTACTTTCATTTATTCCGATCCTTATCCTTGAGCGTTCCAGTTCTGTAAAACAAATAAATCCACCGGGCGAAGCCGGGCACTACTGCTGGTATCTTATAAATCTAAACACAGAAGAAAGATTCACATTATTTTAAAACATAAATACACATTTATTTTAAATTTAATAATGGATCTAACTTTATAACTGAACAGTGATTTACATTGAAATGTGACGAGACAGAATTAAATGTTCTGGGTTGACATTCAGAAAATCCTTAATGTGATTGATGGACTTGATGAAGAGATGTTTACCAATATCTGGTTTAATTTCAGTTATTAAGAGCCTCAAACCTCCACGTTGAGTTATCTAAAGTCTTATTTCTTTGCTTTGACAGAAGTCGCACTACCAACTATGATGTTGGGAATGAAATAAGAAGTTTCTTTATCTCTCTCTATACTGCAGGATACCGACCAGGGATCTCTTTCTGTAACCAAAACTCCCGAAAAGATTGGTTTCAACTCTAAATCATTTTGTAGCTCCATTAGTTTTTCCCCCCAAAACTTCTACTTTCCCGATATGTAAAAATAGATTTATTACCCAGTCTGGAATTTCCATTGAAAGCAGATTATTAAATCGTTCTGTCATATCTCCTGCAACACACTCAAATTATCATGAGTAAACTTGCAGATCATCAGTATGAATTTTATTCTTTCCATCTAACTCCGAGAGGCTTAACTCTCAATGACCTAGGTTTCTCTTATCAACTTCAAATCAAATGTTGAGATCACAGATTTGGCTTTGATAAGACTGATTTTTTTACCTTGCAAATGGACATTAATTTCATTAAATTTTGCAAACAATTGTGACAGTTATGCAACATCATGTCTGATCGCTTTTAGTTCTTCACTGAGCAAAGAATTCTTTCTTTTAAAAAACTCCACAACAGTATCAAAGAGGTCATCAAACTTTCTAACACAGTTGCCTTTCAACAGCCATCAAACTTCTGTATGAAGCAGCAAATGCTCATCATTCTCGTCACAAAGCATCCGAAAAAGTCTATCGTTGAGAGCTTGGGATTCAATTTTTTTCACTGCAATGATGACAATCTGAAGTGAGTTGTATAAGAGGTCACTTAGGTTGTTTTTTTTGCCACTAAATGTTGGCAATGAATGACACAGTGAATTGTGAACACATTTCTTCCATTGTAGTGACCTATCATTGACGGTGCTCCATCTCTCTGAAGAATTGTTCAACACCACCATATACCATATTGATTGATGCGCCTGAACCAAGCTTTCATCCTTTATAAAGCGCACATAAGCTGAAAGCAAAGCTTTATTCCCTGTTCAAGTTGATTCGTCAAGTAGTAATGCAACATCTGTCGTTCTTAGTACCGAGCATATTGTGTCTTCCATGTTATCAGCCATTTCATATATTCGCCTTGGCACAAAACTGATACTAAGTGGAATAGTCTTAATTATGTCGTGGGGTGACTTATGTGAAATAGATCGCTGGGCCTCGCTAAGCTGGTGAGATGAGTCCCTCACCTATTTATGTGGTTGGCTGGACTCAGAATGTGCCTTTCTCAGATGTTCAGTTATTCTGGAAGGCTTTAGGCTGCTGGGGGGGGGCAATTGAGGAGTGTCTGACCAAGTCCTATGGAGCAAATCAAAATATACACCTCGCTTCGATTTTTTGCCTCTGGTGTTGGCAACTGGTGAGAACTGTCGAAATAATGAATGGCATCCACTGCCAACTTGATACACTACTCTGCTCTTAAAAGAAATGCTATCTTGAGGTTTAGTTTCTTGAAAATGTCCGTGAGGGAGTAAATGTTGCTGTTTATGTACATATGTGAAAGTAACATATTTGAAATTACCCTTATCAACTTTTTTGCTGAGTAGTTCTAATGTTCCTAATGTGATTAGTTATTGAAGTTATATAAGTACGCTTGTAGCCATTGTTGATGGCAATTTGGTGATTTCTAGTACAATATCTTGCCAGGTTGTATTCAGTGTTGCCACCCATGTATCAAAGTTTGCAGACACTTACAGACACTAGACCTGGTCTGCTGTGATGTCATTCCAGGTTTGCCAATCTTCACATTGTTGGCCGGATAGCAATGCAGTGCATATTGAATAACATTGACTCACTGATCTCTATACCTGGATGGCTGGTAGCTAAGGCAGCAATAAGCCGAATAGACGATGACAGGTATACCAAGATGGCAGCGAGCGCATGGTGCAATATTGCGAATCCGGCTCTGTGATTGGTTACTGGTAGTTTGATGTTACACATGTATTTATGCTGGCAGTAAATATTTTGTGTTTCTTGTAGTTGTAAAATAGGCTGAATTTGGTTATTTAAAGCGTAAAATCTTAGTTTTAAGTACCAGTTTGGTGACCCATCATCCCAGGCAAGCCTGTAATACCTTTATTTCTCAGGCAGATAGGTCACTTAGCCGTAATTTTGAAGTTATTGTGAAGTTACGTATACATATGCGGTGGTGCTGAAGCAGACGTGATCGGCTAGGCTATTGCGTGTTTAAATTTGATCCCATTTCAGGGTTTTTCGGTTCTGGGTGCGAATAGTTCGCGTAATAGTTGTAAAACGGTGGGGAGAGTATATTTTGAGTAGGTTTTTAGTTGTGTTAAGTTTTATGTGGAGCTGAGGAGTGAAATAGGTTTGGCTTTAAGTGCATTTTTGGCTTTGATCTACTTCCCGTTATTATTAAGTTTATTGTACTGCTAGCGTGATTAAAAGCCGTAGTATTTGAAGTAGAGTGCTGGGATTACTTGGGGAAAGTGCTGGTTATTTCATAGAAACAGGAATTCTTTACCAAGCACTGATTACGATATGTCGAATCTAGGCCTGTATAGTGAGCTACGTTTATAGGTACATAATTAAAGAATGCATAATTTCGTGGCATATATACATGTGTACCGTATATACAATTTACAAGAATGTTTCCAGAAATTGTTTTTCACTCGTTACTCTGTTACTGATCGCTAATTGCGTGTACTCAGCACCTAAGTTGATATTTGTCAGCCGTTAATATACATTCATTTTTATTGATATTCTGGAGATTTACTGACCTCGGAATGACGTGTCAGTGATCCCAATGCCGTTATGCTATGAGTGAACATATCTCTATATTTTTATTTGCTCCAAAGCACCATTAATTACGATTTAAAATTTACTAGATTATCATTTCTTCCCCATAAGGAGAGCCCGAGAATGGGTACGCCAACATGGCGGACTGCGCGCTCAACCTGGCGTACTTTCTCGTGCAGTGGAGAGCTGCCATCAGCGATCCATGTATAGCAATCAGTGCACTGACTGCATAATCTACTACATACCTATTGTGCAAATTCAACATCGACCTATGTTACGTTATTGCAGCTTGATTTTACGATGTGTTGACAGCCTTGTCCGTACTTCAAACAAAGAAAGCCGTGCAAGCCAATATACCATCTTTTCAAAGAATAAATAACTTGCCTTTGGGGGTTGCTGTAAGATGACTACCTGCTTCTCTTACTCTCGAGTTCATTAACCTCCAGGATAATATTTCTTCACTTATCTCATTGCATAACCCCTCTGGTTCATACAAACAGCCTCATCTAACATGATTATTTCTAACACCCTTTATTTTGCCAGTGCTTCCATCTATTTTTCCCAACAATCATTCATGTTACCGTCACATCAGTTACCTCTAGCTTATGTATGAGATACCCTGAATCCACCCAGCTCTCACTCCCATACCGGGGGTGTGGTGGAGCAGCAGTCAAGCTATTGGCCTTTCACCAAGACAGATCAATGCTTGCTGACAGCATAATCTCTTCTTCCTCTTCCTGGCATTATTCCCAATTATTTTTTGGGGTCCGCCACTGCACCTCGCTTTCCATTTGTTGGGGTTTGCTGCCTCTATTGGACGAAAACCTACGATGCACATATCGTCGTGTAGGGTATCCATCCAACGTCTTATTGGTCGTCCTGGAGGTCTTTGTCCATCAGTCTCAAGAGCAAGGGACTTCCTTACAATGGACTCCGTATTTGCTCGGGCAACATGCCCATACCAACACAACCGAATCTCCCTCATTTTGGCTGGAATAGGGGCAATTCCAAGAGTTGGTTGGTTCCTCAGTTTAGGGACTGCGACAACGCGGTCATGTAGCCCCGTGTACTTTGGGTGTGTGTAGAATCTGTCTGATAACAATTGCGCCCGTCTTCGTTCTTAATATGATCCAGTCGTGTAATTCCCAAGGACCATCGTAGCATCCGCATCTCCATTGAGTGCAAGGCTTGTTCATGTTCCTTTGTATTAGGCCATCATTGGGCTCCATACATAGCAACAGGGCGGACGACTCTTTGATAGATCGTAGTTTTGAGGCGCAAAGGGATCTTGCGGTCACAGAGAAGACCTGTGACCTGGCGCCACTTCATCCACGCAGCGTTCACTCTTGCACGGGAATTCGAGACTGTGTCATCATCGGGTCTCACAACGGAGCCAAGGCATCAGTGGTAGTGGGGTGCCATCTACTATGATGGTCCCATCTGTCTGCGAACCACATTCAAGATACTCGGTCTTAGTAAGGTTGAGCTGTAGTCCAAATTCACAGAGACTTGCATTCCAGGGGTTGATCAAGTGATCTAGATCATTACGGGTCTCGCTTGCAAACATGACATCATCGGCGCACAGTAATGTCCATGTTGGTTGCTTCTGCAAATCGGCAATTATTGTATCCATTCATAGGATAAACAAGAGTGGAGATAGTGCATAATCCATCTACTATATTTATTGCATATCTACATAATTATGTAATCTACCGATTTCCGGTCAATGCATGTGACTGACATGTCCTGTGGTTCGGATTCCACATAAAAAGTACGTCCTGTGGCTCTGATCGCGAGCTTAATGGTCACGTAAAATTACAAGCTTTCGTCTTGTTCTTCAGTCCTATACAGCAAGGCTGATCTGAATACTGAGCCACATAAGGAGAGACACTAACTTCTTTCTTGTCAAATACAGTATATCGCATCCGAGAACTCGACAACAGATTGTTTCATAATGTCAGTAATTGAGGTCCGTATTGACTAACTATTCATTAGAAAGAAAATAAAGGGATTCTGCCTTTTCAATACTTATATTGAACCTACTCACAGGTACATGTTTCGAAGGTCATTACGGGTTTCGCACAGTAGCGCACAGTTCGGGCGGGGACACCAAGAACTTGCTGATGAGCCAGTTTGGTGTCCTAGGCGAAACCCCACACAAGACACGGCACAAACCTAGAAGAATTGCTGAGTCTTAATTCACTGGCCGTGGAAGCCAATATACTATATGATCCTGGTTGTTCATTAGAATAAGGAAATGAGCTTGTACATCAAAATTTCTTGGGGCGACCACAGAAGACTGATAATAAAATTGTTCCACTTTTGAAAAGTGGAACAATTTTACTAACCATTAACTAGCAGACCCGTGCGAGAACTCTCGCATGTGTATAAACCACCCGCCTGGCTTTACTGTTATGCGGGCTTCTGTTAATATGTTTATTTGTTTAAACACACTTTTTAACCGAATTGTCGATATTTATGAAATCAGAGAGGAGTTCATCACAATATGGGTTGTGTGTGCCCCATCTTCTTCATTTCCCGGTTCCAGTGATCTGGGTCGGGGTGTGAATCAAGGACCTCCATACTTTTCTGTCTCTCCACCACTCTCGTCCCTCTTCCAGTACATCCTCCACTCTCACCCCTCTTTTCTCAACGCTCTCCCTCACTGCATCCATCCACCTCATCCTCGGCCTTCCCCTTTGGCGCCTTCCCGTGACTTTCGCAGTAATTAATCGCTTCGGGACTCGGTCTTCTCCCATTCGCATCATATGTCCATATCATTTTAGCTTACTGATCTCGATTTTGTCTTGTAACTTTAGGAATCCTGTTTTCTCCCTAATTTCCTTGTTTCTGATTTTGTCTCTGCGGGTCTTTCCTATTATACCTCTAAGGAACTTCATCTCTGCTACCTGGATTCTACCTTCCTCCCGTTTAGTTGTTGTCCACGTGCCTGCTGCATACGTCAATATAGGTGTGTAATATGTTGAATACAAGATCTTTTTACATTTCTCAGGAACTTCCTGGATCCACACCAGACCCCTCACACTCTGGTAAAACCCATTTGCTTGTTGGATCCTCTTACCAACTTCCTCACTTATCCTTCCATCATCTGTTAGGACACTCCCTAAGTATTTGAAGCTTTTCACAACTTGTGTACAGAAAACCCGCCCAACTCTATTGCTATGTGGCTGTACGCGATACAGTTCTGACAGGGGCTATCGTCTTGTTTATTTGTTTAAAAGAATATATTTCCGTTGACTTTTCAAGAAATGCAACATTTTTCCTGTACTCTTGAGACAATTTGGAAGATTTTGGTACAAACCACACCTTCTAACTCCCTCTGGTTTAGGAGCTTGAGTTTTGTGAAACATACACCTAAGCGTATTATATACAGTATATAGATATTTCAATACGGAAAATAAAAATAAAAAATGACAATAGTCATAGACATACACAGAAGACTGAGTCACTCGTCTGTGATAGCCTGTGTGTAAAGCTTGTTGTGTAGGAATTCACCCACCTGAGAATGACAAGTGCCTTGCACTAAGGCAATTCTAACACACAGCTAATTATTACGGTGAATTTTATAATGTTGAGGGTGTTTTGATTTGAAGGAGGGAAGCTTTTGGTTTTACATGACTGTTAATCATGCGATCATGAGCCACGGGACCTCCTTTTTACGTGGAATCCGAACCACAGGACATGGCATTTCACTTCGAAAATCTCGCATGTATTGACTGGGAATCGAAGCCGGTCCACCTTGGTGAGAGGCCAACAGCTTGACCACTGCGCCACCACGCCCCCTGTTTTGATTTGGCAGTGATTCATGACATACAGGACAATTTCATTGTTCAAATAAATTGACTTTTTGTTAAGTTATATGGCTATACATATTTATTTTTTGTTTGTTTGTGCTTGTGAGTTGTTTATTGCACCAACTCATACAGATTGTGACATTTGCATGTGGTTTATTCGTGTTATAAATCAGTTTCCACTGTTATAAGGATGTACATAATTTTCTGGCTTGTGCTGTTAACTGTAGTACCTTGGGCTGTTTTGCCACATCCACTGTTCGTTAATGTTAGTGTGTGCGAGTTATTTGCTTTATACATGTACCTTTTTGGGTATCTCTTTGTTTTATTATTCTCTGATTAAAAACAATAAATATTTTTAACATATCCATGGTTATTTTTTCTTTAGATTCACTAAAGTGTTTCCCTTATTTTCCTTAGTTATATGCCTAGAATTTGTAACAAAGAAAGTTCCCCATTTGAATGTGATTTAGATCCTACAAGTCCAGCACGATTGCCCCTTTCACTTCCAGAATATTCCAGAATTAATGCATGTTACACATCGACAGAATAAATATGTTAGGGGTGGTTAAGTTATTTGTTCTATTCGCAATATTTTGCAAAAAATAACGTTGTGATGTATTTGTTTTTTACTTCGTGGCCCACCCAAAGTAACCCATGTATATTCTAATGTTGCAGGGCATAAATAATTAGTTTCGTTTTTTCTTTGTAGTCATTTACCCTCCAGGGAGGCGTTTCCCATGGACTCAGCGAGGGATCCCACCTTTACCGCCTCTACGGCAGTGTCCTGGGTTACGAAAGGAAGGAAGAAGAGCAAAATACAGGCCAGTGAGATGAGGTTCTTGAGAAGCAGTATTGGAGCCTCAAAGAGGGACAGAATAAGAAATGAGAGGACCAGAGAATTAATGAAGGAGGAACCATTACAGGATGGTATAGAGAAATCTAGACTTAGATGGTATGGACATGTAAAACGAATGGAGGAGAAGAGGATACCCAGGAGGATACACGAGACGAAGTGGGAAGGAAAGAGACCAAGAGGGAGACCGAGTGACAGGTGGCTGAAGGGGGTGGAAGAAAGCGTGAAGAAGAGAGGAGAAGACTGGACAAGGGTGGAGGCTGAGAGATGGTGGGAAGACAGAAGACGTTGGAGAGGCTTGTGTTCCAAACAGACCCGGCCAGTGGCTGGAAACTGTGCAAGATGATGATGATGATGATGACGGCAGTGTCCTGGAGATTGATATAGAGTCGGGGGATTCAACTGTGGAGGCAGGACTAGTGCCTCGCTCAGGCGATCTCACTTGCAAAGCGAACTGGGGGCCTCATGAGGGATGGGATAGGAAGAAGTTGAGCTGTTTCATCCCTGCATGTGAAGAGAACAGCCATCCCTTCTTTGTTGAGGAGTTTTACCATCTCCTCGCTTCTACTAGGAAAGATTGCAATGGAACGATTGAAATTCACCATCTGGGTATGGTAGGTGTCTTTGTATTTAATGGCAGTATGTGAGTCCTGAGGTGTTGTTGATCAGGGGTCTCGGTTGTTATTAACAAACTAAACATCAGTCCTTCTGTAAACAATAACCATCGTGGTTAAATAACAATGAAACGTTCAAAAACAAAGCGAACTCTCTTCTAAGTGTCCCTTTTGAAAACAAAAACATTGAAAATCTATATTTCATGATGATCAGTATCAGTCTTTAGCAGAGGCGGCTCCAGTCCCGCACAAGGGGTAGTGCCAAGTAACAGTATATCAGAGCAGGGTTCGATTTCCGATGTATATATAGGACCTACACTAATCTTGATAGTCAACATTTCACATCAAGACTTACCGAATATAATATATACGATAAGAAAATATATAAAAATATATAAAAGAAACTTTTTCAGCACTCAACCAATCACTCACTAGTAGCTTACAACACAAACTCAATGTTTGACTCTTTAACACCTTGACTCACTAAAAATAACCACGAACCGTTAACAAGAACTGAAGATAGACTAGACTACAAATAGGAATTCGCGCGATTTCATCCAAGCCTTAGCTACCGAGAGTAATCCGTGAAGCCTTAAACATGTAGGCCTACGGTAGTCATGATCTTACTTTCTTTCTCTTTTATTCATTCACTTAGTTATTCACTTTACCAAATAAGGAATTAATAAATACATACATATTATTTTCACTATTTATTACGGCAAGTTTAAATTTCACTGTTGGACCCAGAGCCCCCTTTTAGAGAAATCGAGAATTAATACTCTTTTTGTGGGAGCGATTGGTTGTCAGTTTGTGTCAACCAACGTCCCACCCCACCAATAACCAATGAGTCAAATTACTTCCAGCCAATCAGGCCATTGGCCCACACCCTCTTCCGTTTGTGACAGCTTGTGACAGGCATGTCGCTGGCCCAGTACCGATAGCTGGCCGATAGATAGCATTGCCCTTCACTTTCAGTACCGCTTTGAGCCAAACTCGATTCGGCACGGAGCCCAGCATATTTCCTCATAGCGAGTGACGAGAGAGGCTACGGAAAAGATCGTAAATTGGACTGCGCATGCGTCAACCGTGCCGTATAGGTCGCGGCTCAAGATATCACTGGGGCGAAGATGGACTCAATAATCATACTCTACGGACGGAATATTTTAACTACAAAGTAATTTGAAACTAATTATATATTGGTATTAAACGTAGGCGTTCGAAATTATTCTTTCAGGACTATGAATAATTTATTTTCTCTTAGAGGGCAGTGCCATGGCACGGTGGCACTACGCCTAGAACCGCCCCTGGTCTTTAGTACTCCCTGCATACGGAGGAGGCACGCTCTGAATGAGACCATCAAGTTTATCTTGGGGTAACCCCCCAGGGGCTCAAATCTAGTGGGACGTGGGTTGGCGACCACTGAACTCCAGCTGAGTCCAGCATTGCTTCCACTTGTGCTGGGCTCCTCTCCGTCTTCTTTCTTGTCGACCTCTCTTGGTCAACTCTTGTTCTTTTCTGACCCCGACGGTAGTAGGGTATCCGAGCCTTAGATAGTCTTTCACTTTCCCGCCTTAATTGGCCCTTGTCTCATATTTCCTGATACCCTCATTCTTCTTTTCATGTTATCTCCTGGCTTCTGCACAATGCCGTTAAGGAGGCAGGGTGTGTGTAGCCACACCACTTCTGGTGCACCCTGGATAGTGCTACACCCTCAAGGGATCACGGCTGGTGAGTTTGGGAGTTGGCAACCCCGAGGGATTCCTGAATTGGGTACGTTTTGCCCCTTTTCCCTCTGACTTTGGAGTGGGCCCTTTCCTCTTTTCCTTTCCTATCTGCCTTTCATGGCTCTCCTTCCTGCCAAGTCCAGTTCATTGTCATTTTCGCTATCACCCAGACCATTAGGGGCCGATAACCTAGATGTTAGGCCCCTTAAAACAAAAATTATCATATCTTGGGGTAAGAGGTCCCACTCCTCTATGGCAGCGTCTGCCTACAATTGATGATAGTCCAAATTTTTGTTGAGCAGTGTAGTATTTGAAAGGGCGTAAATTTTGTCACGATCTCGTTTCATTTCACAGACTCTGTAAATGACCTGTATACAACTGGAGTAGTTTCCACACTGCCACAAAATCTTAGAACAGTACTGTACTTCACTTCCATACTTCATGACTGGTTTGTTTTTTTTTTAGTCGTTTCGGCCATCAATGGACCACGATGTTCTTCACTCATATGATCACTGTAAAGCTTGTTTTCTTGTCTGCCAGTAGATCTTCATTCATGACGAATGTTCAGCTCTCCTTTCTTCCGTCCACTTGCAGTGAGGGCGAGGCATCACAGATGTTAAAGGGTGTGGATTACTGGTTGATTTAACCGCCTTTCTGAACAGGTTCCTATCCCAAACCAGAGCTTGATTGATTCGAGCTTCTGTTAGGTCCTTTTTAACTTGCATCGACCATTTACAATAGGAATTTTTTTTTAGAGATTGATGAGTGTATTCGATATGAAAGTCGACGATGCTCCATCCGTTCCAAATGTCCAAAGAAAAACATTCTCCTTTTTCTCATCACACTCACCAAATCTTCTATATGTTCAAATAATTCATTGTTATGTCTTCTTCTGTAAGTACCATTATCATTAACAGGTCCTAATATTTTCCTTAGAATTTTCCGATCCTTAAGTTCTAATTTTCTCAATGGGCCTTTGTTTGTCATCTGTAAGCATTCTGCAGCATACAGTGCTGACGGCCTAATTACTGTGTTATAATGACAAAGTTTGACATTCTGGGACAAGCTTTTACTTTTGTAAATGTTTTTGCAGGTTTGAAAGGCACCTTCCAATTTGTTACATCTGCTCTCAGTGGCAGCTATTTCTGAATTATTAGGGATAATCCATTCGCCTAGGTATTTAAATTTTCGGACTTTTTTGATTTTTTGCAGACCAATCGTGATGAATTTTGAGGCGTCTTTGACATTTGTGATAAAATTAGTTTTATGGAAGGCCACTTTAAGTCCAGTTTTAGCAGCTATGATTTGTAGTTTATTAAGTTGGTCAGTGGCCTCTTCCATTGAATTAGCGAACAAAGCAATGACATCTGCAAAAGCGAGACAGTTTATATTCAGGTCTTCTTTTTTATAACCAATTCGAATACCATAATTATTTGGTAAGATTGTTAACCATTCTCTTATAATTTTTTCCAAGACACAGTTGAACAGCATCGGTGATCATGTTCATCACACTTCCCCATGTAGCTCCAGCAATCTTTTGTTGACTTTGTTTATTATACGTGTGACATGATTCTTCCAAATGAACTCCACGGTATTTTGAACATTTTTTTTTTTTTTAAATGTGTAACGTCTTTCCGCTCGGTTGCTGGATAGTTTTGTGGGAGTGATTTTGAAAATCGGAAGTGGATCGGAACGATCGAGCTGGCAGTGGTGGATCGAACGGAAGTATGCACTGCTCGATCGATCGAACGGAAGTGTACTAGCTGGCAGTGGTGGAAAACGGAAGTATGCACTGCCCGATCGATCAATCGAACGGAAGTGTACTAGCTGGCAGCGGTGGAAAACTGAAGTATGCACTGCCTGCTCGATTGATCGAACGGAAGTGTACTAGCTGGCAGTGGTGGAAAACGGAAGTATGCACTGCCCGATCGATCGATCCAGCGGTACGAGAAACAATCAGCGTGCGGTGTTGGAAATTGATACCATGACGTACTCTCGGCCATGTGGAATGTATATGACATACTGAACGGAAAATGTGCATGCGAACTCTGGTGTCAAGTGGTTGAAACAAATGACATGGTACATATTCGAAGTCTTCGTATCAGTATTTAAATGGTAAAATGCCTTAATATCAAACATTGTAAGTAGTCGGCATTGCCGGTATTATGTTTCTGCACAATGGCTATTCAAATATTAACCCACATAACGGTAACGCAGTCATCAATATAATATAATCGTTGTGGTTATACGAGAATTGAGCAAGCCTTCATGAACTATTACTGAATACATTCTCTTTACTCACAAGAGGGCCTATTCATAAGGCATTTTAAACTCAATTTCACGCAGGAACATTATCGAAACAAGCAAAATATAAATGAAACTTAATTCCTCTATGCTATATTATTGGAACGTGGAAATAAGTCACTATCTTGTGAACAGTATTTGCGTGGTCGAAGTAGCCGTGGGGTTAGTTCTTATGACTGAATCTAGAGATCTTGGGTTCGAATCCCGGACGGGGTAGATATTTTTGCTACCAGATTATCATTTTTTATCATATCAATATGACTTATTTTAACAGTCCATATGAAATTACTTGTTGGTCTGTGAATGAAGAGGACCTGTTTATAAGGAATTAAAGGTTATGAGCGGTGTCGCGTCTCTTAATCTAGTTGATTCAATCATCTAATAAAATGAGTTCCGTATTATAAACTACAATATCTGTAAAACACTCCCTGTTACAATAGATTAATATCTGTGCCTATAATAGTATAAAATAACGGTGTATCAACAATTTCACGTGAGGTTTCTTCTATGTCAGATGTTACACATCATATGCGACTACTGTAAGGCTCTTAAATTTTTTTAAATTTTAATTATTGATCTTCAAGTCAAAAATGTCATGTTGATGGCACACTGAGAAGAATTGATTCATCAATATTGATCAAGAAATCTTGAAAGCCAGGATAGCACATTCCCTTTGGTGTTCAGAGTGTTAAGTTTCTCTTGGAGCTTAGCTCTCCATATAGATATTTGCAAAGTTGGCTAGAACACTTTCTTGTTGATTACCGTAAAAGTTGTTTTTATTCCCTGTTTATGTTATGACTGCTGGTATTACGCATCTCTGTGTGCTGGAATCAGCTCGTCTGTTCTGGTGAATCATCGTGGCCTTTCCCATTATGTTGCTACTGTAAAATGAGTAGTTATATTACTTGTTTAATCTAAGGGCCATTTACCTTTTGTAATAACTCGTATGTTTATTACCGTATGAGATGAGAGGTGGCTACAAGATATGGAAGTTGCCAGGTCTATGGGATACTTGCGGTGCAGACTTTCTACTATTATCTACACTACCGTTTGTAGAAAGTGAAACACCAAGAACAAGAGATGTGACCACATTGCACTTTATACCACAGATTAGGGACATGACAATACATTACTGATTAGAAGGACAGTCCGGTACATGAACGTTGACGGTCGATCTTCAGTACTGCGTCGTACCACTTCGTGCTGCACTCAGAGACGCTAGACGTCATGGCATGGAATCATACAGCGCTTGAATACGCTGCTGGGGAATACCGTCCCACGTGGTTTGTAGGTGCGTCCACAAAGCATCAACAGTGGCGGCAGGTGGACCTGAACGAACAAGTTGCCGACCGACCATATCCCAGACATGTTCGATGGGCGACATGTCAGGCGAACGAAAGGGCAGGCCAAGGAAGCAGAGGTATCCGTCCTTCTCCGACGAAGGCTTGCACATTCCTCGCCTAATGCGGGCGGGCATTGTCCTGCTGAAATATGGCCTGTCGAATGGCCTGCAAGACGGGCAGTGCCACGGGCTGTAAAACTTCCCTGATGTAGCGGTCACTGTTCAGATTGCCCGCAAGACGTATGAGGCATGATCGCCTGTTATAGGCAATTGCGCCCCAAACCATTACACCTGCTGTTTGTCCGCTATGCTGCTCAACAATACAGTCTGCCTGATTGCGTTCTCCACGGCGTTGTCGAACGCGTATGCGGTCATCACTGTAGGACAGGTTGAAGAGGGACTCGTCCGTAAACACTACATTTCGCCACTCAGCCTGCCAGTGTCGGCGTGCACGTGCCCATTGTACTGGAGGCTTCGGTGGTTCCCAGTCAATGGAAGTCGACACAGTGGCATGCGTGCTACCAGTCCAGCCCTCAAAAGACGGCGCCGCACCATTGACGCAGACATGTTCACCCCCGTTGCAGTGCTCCAACGTCGAGCCAACACCGAGGACGACGCTGTTCTGTCCGATACGGCCATGCGGAGAAGATGGTGGTCGTCTCGCGCTGTGGTCACATTGTGTCGTCGCTGTGAATGGCCCTCCTCTCTCTCTCCACTGGATCCACATACGCTTTACTGTAGACGCAGCGTGCCCTGTACAAGCCGCAATGTCCCGGAACGACAGACCCGCCTCCCGGAGCCCAAGCATTCTGCCCCGTTCAACCGCACTCACATGCTGATAGTCCACCCTGTGATGTCGGCGAGGCATTGTTACACTTGCTTATACGTTTCCACTTGGTATGACGGCCACACGCCGACATAGCTGTGCGGAACACGTGACTTGTCCGGTCCCATGACAGAGGGCACTGGTGGGCCAATGCGCACACTATCTATCTGCGATTTCAATCCCTTAGTATGGTACCGCAGGCCTACACGACCCCTGTTCTGGGAGTGTCTACGACCATTTCTTCTTGGTGTTTCACTTTCTACAATCAGTAGCCTACTCTATACTCTATTATATCGATTCTACTTCCGCACAAAGGAGATTTGGAGAGAGCTGGCTACGTCCAAGACAGCAAAATCATCTAGAAAATACTCCGTAATTATGTGACTCAAGTGTGTGTATTATTTCACTAAGGATTGCAGACTGTTCGGAACATGTATTAAGGAAACTACATAACAGAATGACATAAATGAGCATTCATTAGAAGCTTCAAAAGACAGGGCATTCCAAAAAGTTATTAATTCAACATTTCATGGCTCCAAGTAATAATAATACTGACTGAAGTAATGAAAGTTAGTCAAGTTCCACTTTCATCCGTCCCCCAGGTGGTACCCAGTGCTGCAGCTATCTCCTTATTCCAGTGAACTACTCTTAAATAAACCTAAGAATGTAAAATCTTAATGGCAGCACAGCTATTACTGACAGGTTCCTTACATTGGAGACATTATGTACCGTATATGAAGCTTGCACACACTCTGAAGTTATGTTTTGTAGGTCTTATTATACCGTGTAATGGTGGTCTAGGGGTAGCATACTTGATATTTGATAAGATAACCAATAATAACATATTGTTTCCCAATAAGTGGGGCACTCGCTTGGGGTGTTATGTAGGTGCGTTGCCTAGAGGGAAGCGTCGCTCCAAACTTGTTAATGGGTCGTGGGAGGTGTTGGGAAAAAGAGTGGCAAGGTAAGTCATGGCAGGAGTGCCCGCAAGGTCAGCGCGTGAGCAATGACCGTACATGCTGGGTGCTGACTCGCAGATTGAGACAGCTAAGTGTGTGGTCTGCAATGTTGCGTGGACTGCTAATACAAGAGGATGAAAGGTTGGCTAGCTTTGGCATGCAGAACGAATAAATGAAAGAACATGGCTTAGATGTATTGGACTGTTTATTGCAGTCAAGTAACTGGGAGGTTTGGGGGGATGGAAATAAGGATGCAGAAGAGCACTCACCTTTTGAGGTCCGGTCTGGAGGTCTTGAAGTTTGCACGAGCAGTCGTTGGGTCTCCTGGGAACGCCGTCACTTCACACCACCTTCCGTTGGTACGTCTCTCTGGCGTGGAACAGTCTGTCTGTACCGGGCCCAAGAGTCTCATATGTATTTGTGAGTTCAATTAGGTCACCCATTGTGAGCGGTAATCTGCTTGTATGTCGCGGAGTTGCAATCTCTGTTCTGGTGGCCTACTTGGTGAAGTAATGGTTGCTTCATGTGTGTAGCTTGGCTGGGTGAAGGAGTCCTTTATGATTGTAATAATTATGGGTTTTGGAGCAGAAACTTGGCCAATTTATTATGTCTGACAACATACAATACACACACAAAACAATCCAGCAATTGGTTCCAAAAGCATTCACACAGCACCCACCCTCATAGGCTCTACAAACCACACAAAATTCAAATGCAATGTGACCAGTATCCAGCCAGTTCACAGGCTAGCATCAAGTCCTCGAGAGAGCAGGTTGTAGGGCACAGCTTGCAGATGAGGAGATGGCCCATGGTCTGCTCTTCACCACATTTTCATAATGTAGAGTCACATGCAAATCCCCACTTTTCCAGATTGCTTTTAGATCTGCCAACTTTTTGATCTTGGCTGATAACTAGGAGAGATGAAAGTAGAATGCAGGCAGCCAAAATGAAATTCTTGAGGAGTACGGTACAGAAGACTAGGAGAGATAGAGTGAGAAATGAAGACATTCGAAAGGAAGAGAATGTACAGAAGTTGAATGATAAGCTGGAGCAGAACAGATTGAGATGGTATGGGCATGTGAAAAGGATAAAAGAATGCCGAAACAAGTGATGGAGAGACAGAGGACGAGGAAGACCTCGAGTACGGTGGGTGGACTTAGTGAAAGACAGTGTGAGAGAATGGAATGGAACCTAGAGTGGAGTTCAATGGTTGAGGAAGGATGGTGGACAGACAAGGTTAAGTACCGGCTTAGGCTGGAAGATGGAAAATGATGATGATGAATCAATTTTAGGCAGAACATTTATTTGCCTGATTTTTGTTATATTTCTATGCTTGGTGTTTCATTACATCCTATATAACACAAATTTCTGTATGCATTTTTATATTGGTAATCATTTGTGTACCAACTCCTTGGTTCACTACAAGATGGTGTTGTTTGAGTTAGGGACTTGGTCGTTAGCATTTCAGCCCCGTAGAAATTCCACTTTCATCTGCTTGCTATGCTCTAACAATCAAATGCTCTTATACATGATTTCCAAAGCGATGGATATATCCGCCTTGGTTTGCATGAAGATTCCATTATGTCGAACATTGTATACACAGAAATTCTATAAAACTGTTCTGAATCTAAATCTATCTTACTTACTTCGTTGGCCACACGAACCGAAGTCAGTTCATTGCCTCACTCTTTAGCCTCGTCCATTGGTCTCTGTTGCTAGCCATGTTCTCGTTGGCTCCCAGTGTCTCCAGTCTTTCTTGACTTCATCCTTCCACCGCAGTTTTGGTCTACCCAGGGGTCTTGTACCTTGTGGCTTCCTAGCACTGTCTTCACCATTTTCTCTTCTCTTCTCGGGACATGTCCCAGCCCAAATCTATCTTATATATATTTAAATATATTTTGCTTTGGGCTTGATGTCAATTCCAATAACAACTCCCTCTTTAATGACATTTCTGTTCATGTTCCATTGCCATTACGGTAAAGTGCGACAGCTTCGCACGGGCTCACAAGTGTTAGCTTCTTCTTCTTCCTCGCCTTTTCCCGTTACGCGGGGTCGGCTTTCTTAATCCTGAGGCGCCAGTCGTTTCGTTGTAGAGCATCATCGGCGGATAGACCCAATACTCTCATGTCCTTTTGGACATTCGTCATCCATGTTGTTTGAGGTCTGCTGCTCCCTCTCTTTTGCGTAGCCATGGAAAGGCACTTCTTC
This sequence comes from Meconema thalassinum, assembly GCA_946902985.2. Taxonomy (NCBI): domain Eukaryota; kingdom Metazoa; phylum Arthropoda; class Insecta; order Orthoptera; family Tettigoniidae; genus Meconema; species Meconema thalassinum. The sequence goes on from OX336390.1 coordinate 937,476,260, forward strand.
ACTACATGATTTTCCGGTCTTTGCATAACATGTCCATACCACCTTAGCCTGGACTCTAAACGTTAGGCTCTACTTTGAAACTGCCTCGCACATGTTCGTTACAGATTTTATCTTTGAGAGTAACTCCACCTGCCCAACGTAACATATGCATTTCAGTGTTATCTATACTAATATATAAAAATGAGATTGTGTATGTCTGAGTATTACTCAATCACGCGAGAACCACAGGTCCGATTTACATGAAATTTTACATGAAAGTAGTTGATTTACCTGGTTTTGATACTTTGCACTATTTAAAGATGGCGACCATTTTTAGTGATGCCACTACACCCTTTGGCTTCAAACTTTCATATTTCTATTCCAAATAAAAAGATAACGCTAAGAAATAGGTAACATTTGATGACATATACGAGGTTTAAAATTAAATTTTCTATCCAAAAGTTCCTTATCATTTTTCATGTATCTCCAACGACTAGCGAGTAAAACCTAAATTTGTGCTATAAAATACGGTCAATGCCGAATGGTATAGTTGGAAAAAATATTCCATCCTTGCTCTCCCTCCACGCAGCACCACGCCTATCCCCTGTTTTAACTGTCACCTTCACATTTTAATTTATTTATGACCTGCAGTGAAACACGGGTACTTCAGCAAGTTGATCATAAATAAAGTTGGAAAAAGAAATCGACAACAGCCTGGTTTCAAGAAGTAACGAAAGATTTAGAAAGAAACAATGTAAGAGAAGAAGATGCACTAGAGAGAGAAATGTTCAAAAAAAAGGTATTGGGAATGGAAGGACTCCAAGGAAGGCAATACAAGAAAACAGGCTCAAAATGGTCGGAAGAAAGAAGACACACAGTGAAAAGATGAAGGATCATTGGAGGGAGAAGGAAGAACAATAAAGAACTAAACATTGAAATTGGTTCGTGGTCCTCAGAAGACCCTAACGGAGAAATAAGAAAAGTTGGAAGGTTCTGGATAGAAAGAAAAAATGCTTTTTTATCTTTTCAAATATTTTTATATATAATTCAATAGAGAGTTTATATACATGATTCTGTGTTACACTTGGCAGCTAATGAGGTGTGGGAAGTGTCACATTTCCAGTTCCCATGTCCACGAGCTGCCACTGAGCATTATCCCAACATAGCCTATTCATTCATTGTTGTGTGCTTACGAAGCTCATCAGATAATTACTGCCTTGCTGCAACAGTCTCCTAAAAGTGCATTTTACAGACTACTAACCTTTTAGTTTGTTATTTTATTATAATTGAAGGTTGCTAGTTGCAAACTTTTCTGATTTAGTTCAAATATTATTTCAGGTTCGTAGAAATGACTAGAAGGAATGGCGGTCGTAACTATTGAGTATGATGTGGAAAAGTGTCTTCAGTCGGGATGCCACAAGCAGGTCTTATTTCCAAGTCTTAGAGAAGAGAGAGCACTAAGGGATGGCACCAGAGCCATCTGGAATGTCTTGAGAGAACTGTGGCATCTCTGATAATAGTCTAAGTTATGCTGCACCATTCAAATCATTGGTAATGGCCACAAAAGTCTCAAAGATTTTATTTCTGATTCTACTTCATTTTGAAGTAGAAAAATGTTGTTCCTCATATACAAGGTTATTACTAGGGCTCGGATTCGAGCATATTTGCATATTTTTTTCCTGAATAGTACACATTGAAAGAAGCCTTTCGGTAGTATTTTCACCTCTCTGGGACCAACAGAATTGAAATTTATCGAGCATATAAATGCATAAAACTGCGGTTTTCAGAATAGAAGCATATAAATGCATATCCCGGTGGTTTTCGTCTAAATAGTTTGTTTTTCTTCGAATTCCACCCCCCCCCCCAATTCGGGCCCTGACCATCCTTAAGGTTCGAAAACAGAAATAATAAATGAAAAGCCTATCTGGTGCGAATAATAGAACCGCAGGTTTTTAACCTTTAGCGAGGTCGTTCTCGTCATTGAAACATTTATTGACTGATTTAAGAAAATCATTCAAAACTGAAAACATAGAAAAAAATCTTGTTGTACAGACCAATGCAGATCTACTTAATTGACTCGCCTAATTCTGAACATTTTGTAAATGAACTTTTAAACTGTAATTTTTATAAGAAAACTTCTCTTATATATACAGAGTCTTTCATATAAAATAAGAGCGCCAAGCAGCGGCTTTGTTAACTGTAGCTGCGGTCACCTAGGCCGAGCTTTTGACGCGCCAAGGCGCCCTGCTTTAAGCGTGTGTACGATCCTATATGATGCAGCGGCCTTGCTAGCTTGTGTACAATGCTGAAATCTTACTTAAGTTAGTTAGTTATTGTTGATGGAACCGAAACCCCTATAGTATTGAAAGCGCGCGCATAGTGCACACGATGGCTTTTTTTTTTTCAAGTTCCGATGGACTGTATAAAAATAACAGATTGACATTACTAAACTTGACCTTGCAATAACCGTGCAGTTGCTCAGTCGCCAGTCTAAACCTCAAGTGCTAACATGGTGAGACAGTTACCATTGCAACATCGTATTTTTTTTATGTAAAAATTATTTTAAGTAAGTGTCGGCTCGGCGGGTACGTGATGCATTTGTTGAGCAATTTCCTGATGAAGTGCCACCTTCACTAGCACAGATTCACGTAATTGCAATTAAGTTTGACACTACTGGCTCGGTGCTCAATAAAAAACATGCCCGCACACGAACAGTTTTAACAGAGGATGAGCTAGATGACATTGGCGAGAAACTTGAACGGTCTCTGAATAAATCACTCACAAAATTAGCACAAGTAGGGGTTTTGGTTTCATCAACAATAACTAACTAACTAAAGTAAGATTTCAGCATTGTTCACACGCTAGCAAGACCGCTGCATCATATAGGATTGTACACGCGCTTAAAGCAGGGGGCCTTGGCGCGCCAAAAGCTCGGCCAAAGTGACCGCAGCCGCGGTTAACAAAGCCGCCGCTTGGCGCTCTTATTTTATATGAAAGACCCTGTACTTTAAACTTGAATGCGAGTATATCACAGTGTATCATACATTCAATTAGAAAATAAATCTCGCATATAAAGATATGTTATTGGTTTTTTCGTTTCACTTTCCTTTCTATAGTTTTTAACGGGTTTTTCGAGCATATTATGCATATTTAACCGCATTTTTTCTTTTCGAGCATAAAACACATGGTTTTCAATTATATCTGGAGATTTTATCGAGCATATCGATCCGAGCCCTAGTTATTACAAATGATTGGATCGTTTTCATTAATTCACTGTGGCTATATTATTTGACATAGCATCAGAAAACTTTATTGTAATATATAAGGTGCGTTCAAAAAGTAACTAGCCGGAGGCTGGAATGCGCAAACCGGTGACTACATCGGCTAATCGTGGCGTGTGTAACGAGGTGTGGTTCCGACCAGAGTGTGGAAGGTCACAGCCCGTCGCTAGAGGGCAAGCGTGCACGTCACGTGACGATACAAAGCCAGCAGCATGCATCAATCGTCCATCGCTGCCAGTCGCATTGCAAACGGTGTCATGGAGGCGTCAACCGAATACCAAAGAGGTGTTGTTCGGTTTCTGAGAGCGGAAGGAGTAGAGGGAACGGACATTCATCACCGAATGTCACAAGTGTACGGCGAACACTGCATGTCCCTTGCAAGGGTTAAGGAGTGGCACAAGTGCTTTAGGGAAGGACGGGTGTCGTTAGCCGATGATGCCCGGTCTGGGGCACCCCCCTGCATTACCGATGACAACGTCCAGATGGTTGATGCACTCATTTTCCAGGACCGCCAAGTGACAGTGAACGCCATAGCCGCCGTGGTCGCTCCACGACAATGCACGACCTCATACGGCCAACACAGTCGCGGCACTCCTGCAGAAATTCAAATGGGAGGTTCTCGGCCACCCTCCATACAGTCCAGACCTCTCTCCCTGTGATTATGCCATGTTTGGTCTCCTGAAAAGGGCTTTGCGGGGCAACGATTCACCTCGGACGCCGACGTCCAGCTGTACGTGCGGAACTGGTTCACATCGCAGCCCAGGGAATTTTATGAGACAGCCAATCACCGCCTTGTGTCACAGTGGGACAAGTGCCTCAACAGCCAAGGCCGATACTTCTAACATACAGGTACTGGTTTCTGTAATTATGCCTCCGGCTCGTTACTTTTTGAACGCACCTTATAGAAGAAATAAAAGGTTTCTGCACTTATTTTTTACATTTCACAAATGCTCTCCTACTGAAAAGATGGTATATTGCTTTCACGGCCAGTGAATTAAAACTCAGCAATTCTTCTAGGTTTGAAGACGGTAAAGATGTGGACGGAAGAAAGTAAAGAGCAACACCGGCAACGTATGAAGGAGCACTGGGCAATGATCAAAGACCAGAGAAGACAGGTGAAATGACTTGGTCCTTAGTAGTCCGATACGATTAAAGAGGAATAATTATAATAATAATTAAAACTCAGCAAATTTTCTAGGTTTGTGCCGTGTCTTGTGTGGGGTTTCGCCTAGGACACCAAGCTGGATCATCAGCAACTCTCGGTGTCCCCGCCCCACAGCAGTAGCAAACTGCGCGCTACCTCCTTTTTATGAAGCACACTTGCGCCTCTTTACTGCGAGAACTAAAAGCTCAAGCAGCCATAACCTCCCTATGAAGGCTTCCAAAAAGATGGTATATTGGCTTCCACGGCCAGTGAATTAACCGTACTGATTTTGCAGATATTGAGTCTAAAGTGAAGTTCTTCCCAGACTCTATGTAACCTGTTCCTATCAATCTGTTGAAAGTCATTGTTGATGCGAGTTTGCAGTTTTGGTAGGCCTGCTGGTAAATGAGGCACAAAAACACTGAATCTTTCAGATACCTCCATACAATGAAATAACGCGGAGTTAGGTCAGGGGAGCGTGGAGGCCATGCCAGGAAGTTCTGGTCATCACCACCACCATGACCGCTCGAAACTTGTGTCTAAGAACTCACAAACACTGGAATGGAAATGGGGTGGAGCACCATCTTATTGGTAAAAGCGGTGTTTTTTTTTTCAAAAAATAATTTAAGGGGTACTCTCATTTGTAGCCGACAAAACACCACGATCTGGTAATTTTGGGCAATTTGCAAAGTCCGGTTATTGTTTGTGTTCGAATCATTAACTTTCAGCTTTTTCGATGCCTGGGTGGATGTAAAATAGTTCGTTAATCTCTTCATCCTTCAAAACTAACCACACGACCAATATAACAACCCACCCCGCTTCCAAACACTAGCCTGCGTGCTTATAAGAACGGAGTGCCGAGTTGCTGACCTGAATAAACTGATTCGATAGATCGATTTAAATCGAGGATTACTCGAAATCTCCTCCAGCTGTTGTGAACAGCGCGTTGACGACAGCTGATCGATGAACTTTCAAGTCGGAAGTTATATTTGCCGGACTTGATACAAATGTACCAATATTTTTTCTTAAATAGTTTTCAAATGTTTAAGGGGTATGCATACACCCACATCCCCCGGAAGAAAAGCACTGGGTAAAAGAAAACAAAATTTTGCCAACAGCTGCTGCTGCTGCTGCAAGGAAACAAAACTTTTTGAGTTCTTCCGTATGGTTGAAAAGTTTCCTGATATTTTGTCAAATAATATAACCAAAGTGAACTAATGAAATCATTTGTAATAACCTTGTAGATAGCACGAAGGACTGATGGGTTGTTACATGCAAGGCCATGCTGCCAGACTATCTCCAAACTCGGAAGACAAGTGGGTTTCATTCACAAAGTCCACTGTCCTTGAAGTGGTTTTCCGCAGTTCCCCATTTTCAACTCCAGGCAAATGCCAGGACGGTACCTTCTAATAGACCACAGCTGCCTCCCTCCAACTCCTTGCCCAGTTTCTCTCGTTAACTCTGATGAGGTTGGTATCGGGAAGCCCGTCAGGCCATAAACTCGTCTCGCTTTATTTCCAACCCTGTAGCAGGAATAATAAGGTGTAGAAATACATTCAGAACAATTGTAGTTTGATATTAGGAGGGCTGTTTTTCTTTTTCAACCTCGGATGGGCTATATATAAAAAGACACATTGACATAACAAAATGATTTTATTACTAAAAGTTTATTAGTTTTGTACTTATTTTTCAACCTAATAGCCGAAATGATTGAGACATGGGTCATACCCTCTGCCGCCAGTGCGGTACTGTACCTCTGAACATTGTTATTGAAGAATTGTTTGCCAAACAAGGCCTTCAATGCACGAAAGAGGTGAAAATCACTTGGTGCGAGGTCTGGACTATATGGTGGATGGTCGAAAACTTCCCACTTTAATTTTTTGAGGTCTTTTGTCACGTTGGCACAGTGCGGTCATGCACTGTCAAAACCACGCTGGACGAGAGCATGCCTCTTCGAGTCAACTTATTTGGGACCCAACGTGCACAAACTATCCGGTATCCTAGGTGTGTAGTCACAATACTGCACAGAGAATACCTTGATATGTCTGGGATAGCTGTAGAAAATCCACTTATCGTACAGTTCCGTTTGTCGCGGAAAAATTCATCAACACGTTCAACCATGGGGTATATCAGGTACAGACTTGCGTGCTTGTCCAGTTTCGTCATTGATGTCCGTTCGCCCTTCTGTAAATTTCTGACATCATTCGCGTACACTACCATCACTCATTAAGTTTGCACCATACTCTACGGTCATTCTGTAGTGAATTTTAGCAGCGCTCTGCTTGCAGAAAACGTATCACACTTCGCAACTCACATTTGGTGGGAGAATCGATTGTAACAGCCATGTTCAATTGCCCGTAGCCGGCTTCGCCTTGCGCATTGGCGCCAAAAATTGCAGAGGTTGTGGAAGGGACATTGCGCAATAGCACGACGCACAGACCTGGCTCCTGCCTATCTCATGTTTATTTAGATGCCTGATCGGAGGTTGAAAAAATAAAAAAATAAAAATGTAAACCAGTCCAGTTATCTGAATAAAATTGTTGGATTGTCTATAATTATCTGATGGTCATCAAGTCATTGTGCTATGAAACCATTCAGCATTCATTATGGTACATTCTTCATTTCCTCATTTCATTTCAACTTTTCTTAAATTGCTATATTAGTAGATTCTTGTAAATGTCAACAGAACATAATGAGCATGAGAATGCATTGTATATTATTATGGAAGACTGGCATGTGTTACATAACTATTATAGTTGGAAATTTAAGAAATAATTTTTTGGGTATGAGATGAAATGTTTTGATGTAATGTCTTATGTCAATGTCGATGGATGAAGATGACTGACTATACACTATTTTAAATACTAAATGCAGAAGAACATGATAATGAAAATAATGGTGGCTGAATTTGGCACGATACATGGCGAAATGTCAGAGTCTTTCACTGCCGAGAGTGTTTCATCGTTGTAGCATTGTGCAAAGCAGAAAACTCCACAGCAGAACAGTTGCACTATATTGCTTCATGCCGGCTCCGTTTTCTTTCTCGCCCATGTTGAACAGCACTAGGCGACCACTCAGAGGCTGCACTGGCCGGAAATTGTGAGTCATCTGTCCACTGTCGGTCCGCAGCTTCCTAAATGCAGCCACCTATGATAGAGACATTTTTGTATTAGTTATTTATTATCTCGTATACTCTGCTCAGACCTAGTGTAACCCTTCAGAGGTTCTGATGTGCACATACCCTGCGGCGTAGCCGTGCACGTTAAATCGCTCACTACAACCAGCATTGACAGTGGCTATCATGAGTGTTTCTTCCCCCCACCACACACACTCCCTTCAAGCAAATACTGGGATAGTGTCTTATTTTAAGTCCCGGGGCACCTACTCCATTCAAATCTAATATAAGTGCCTCATTATAACAGTTATATATTTTTTTATATCATATGGCCTCGGGTGCGAGCTTTGTAATTTGGCACCCAGAGGGTAGCTTGCATGTCGAATTTCGTTGTCCCTTGAATCACTATGAAAGTCAAGGAGGTTAGATATCTAAGCTTCTTGAACACTATAGCACTTTCTAGTAGAGAAATGAGGAACTTTGTGTTGGTGGAAACTCCTGAAATTAATTTTGCCATTATGAACATGGCCTACTGAATTCAAATGGGTTCTTTGACATGCCAACATCGTATGACATGCGTGTCGTATTTTTGCCGCCTTTCAAAAAAATCACTTACCACGTCCAGGAGCGAACCTGCAATCTTGGGGTTAGTAGACCGACACTATAACCACTCACCCACCGTGGCAAGCTATTATAATAGTGATCATAACTAATACAAGTAATTTTTTACAGGAGTGTTATTTATTTATTATTCATATGTTACACAGTGCTGCCGTAAGTTGTCAGTAAAATCTAAACGCGTTGTAGTATGGTAATTATGAATGAAGAAGTGTGGCAACGATGTACCGTATGTACCCGAATATAAGATGAGCCCTAGTTATCAACTGCCTCTTACAGATTTTTTCAAAGAAATACTCGCTAACTCATAACTTGCACAATATATGCCCTTAAGGTCGTGCTTTCATTTTTATAACATCTCGTGTTATCGGAAATCCCTCTGCCCACTTTTCCAAGACATACTCTATAATTTCTTTGTTCAAGAATGGGAGACGTTATTAAATTAAGATACGTTGATCACAAAATTACTGCTCGTAAAACTGACTGGTTGTTCTTGTAAAGATTGTTTTAAAACATATTTCCGTATGCTTTCGAACATATAATTTATCCTCTTGAAATGATGTGTATGCGTAAATCTTAACCTCAAAACGTACGCTATTCGTATATGCATGGTAATTAGACATAACAAACCATATTTTAATCTTCATTAACGCATTGATTCGTTGCGAGTTACAAGATGCCAACACCACATACAACTTTGCAAATAATAACAATTTTTAAAAACCTTGATATAAAAAAAAACAAAAAAAAACACCCCTAAATATAAGACGAGCCCAAGTTTTTATAACACAAAAAGTGGGAAAAAAAAACTCGTCTTACATTCGGGTATATATGGTATGTCGTCGTCCACAAGGTCACCTTCACGACTCCACCAGTAACCGGTTTGCAGTGTGCAGCAGTGAAAGGTGGAGTGGGGAGTGTATGACAATCGTATCGCTCTATTGGTGTTATTTTGTTGCAGAAAGCAAGCTAAGGAAATTGTTTCTACGTTGAAACCTCTTGGTATCAAAGAACGAATTGTGTTTCGGGCAATGGGTGCAACTGTTGATCATGTCAGATCGGGCCATCCTAGGTGTGTAGGCATAAAAGAAGTTGTGAATGCTTTTCGTGCAAGAAGAAAGTTCCATGTGTGCAGCGCGAACATCACCCTGCGGTTTCCGGGCAGGGAGCAGCATCGGAAGTGCATTTTTGCGATGATGGTTGGTAAAGGTGACATATCATGTAAACTTACCTGGTATTTGAACCCTGACCTCTGAGGTGAGCAGTGAGTGAGAACAGACACTGTTTAGGACTCAGGGATTCAAATACCAGCTAAGTTCACTCATCCTTACTCCATTTGTGTATTTGCCACACTCACAAGATAACCACATTACAATAGGACACCAGTTTAAATAGGAACGGTTGATTGAGAACATATATAACAAAATAGTGTAGACAACATCACTACTTGTTAGTTACAATAATAGTAGATTCAATAGATCACAGGTTAACATACTTAAAACTACATGACGCAACAACTATAGAAGTGAGCAATAACGGTTGTGTTGACAAATGTTAGTGAGATGTGATCTTTCATCATCATCAGACATTCACTAATTGATGCATTCTCCCTCCCTGTGTTCAAATAAAAATAAAGTTTGCATTTCCATGTCTGATACTTTGTCCATTCCATTCTATATCTTTGATACTAAGATTTTTGCTTAGCAAGGGATAGTAGTGAAAGTCTTTGGGGGATAGCCGGGAATAGTGATGGTTAAGTGAGGTTATGGCAGTCTCATAATTAGCTGATTAAAGATGTCAACTTCGTTTATTTTGATTAAATATATCGTACTATGTAGCATCAAAATAAAATGGCTCATTTTTACCCTCTCCCTTTCCCAAAATAATGGATTTTTGCGAAGTTTGCATCTATATTACCTCCCCCCCCTCTCAATTTCGGAACGAAAAATTTAGGAAAAAAGGGGGTCTTATAGCCGAGTAAATACGGTAAGTTAATCGAAAAACCTAGTATTCATTGATATAGAAAAGGCATTTGATAATGTTAATTGGAAAACCTTATTTCTTACATTGGCCAAAGTCGGGATTGACTGGAAAGACAACTTATATAAACTTATATAACTTATATATGAACTTATATAAAAATCAAACTACCGAAATAACAGTTAATGGCAATAAAAGAGAAGCAAAAATAAGAAGAGGTGTAAGGCAGGGTTGTCCTCTATCACCATATCTCTTTAATATCTATATAGAAGCTGCAGTAAATGCATTAAAAGAGAAAACAAAAGGGTTAAAATTTAATGGAGTACAGGTTCATAGCATTCGCTTTGCAGATGATATTGCACTTTTAGCAAACTCTGCATGTGAAATGAATAGAATGTTAAACATTTTTCAGAAATCCTTAGGAAAATTCGGGCTAAGAGTTCATTCTTGAAAGACAAAATTAATGGTGGTTGATAAGAACTTTCTTTGATGATTATCAATAAAATCTTTGATGCATGTGAAAGAATGGCTAAAGCATTTCCTTTCTTGGGTAGTGTGATTGTTCGACTTTTAATAAAATCAGGAGGTACAATTCCGTCCTCATAGCATTTAGTAATGATTTGAAAAAGGCATTCCTTAATGCATCACATCACATTTATATACATTAAAATTTGCAAATAATAGGTCTAAAAAGAAATAACAATCAATGAAATGAATTAAAGAAAACAATTAAATTAATACTACATGAAATTTTATATCTAATTAATTAAACAACGGTGGGTGAGTGGTTATAGTGTCGGACTACCAACCCCAAGATTGCAGGTTCGCTCCTGGCCATGGTAAGTGATTTTTGAAAGGCGACAAAAATCACGACACTCATGTCATACGTTGTTGGCATTTTAAAGAACCCATTTGAATTCAGTAGGCCGTGTTCAATGGTAAAATTAATCTCGGGATTTTCCGCCAACACAAAGTTCCTCCATTCTCTACTTGAAAGCGCTGTAGCGTCAAGGAGTTTAGATATCTAACCTCCTTGACTTTCATAGCGTTCAAAGGAACGACAAAATTCGACATGCAAGCTACCCTCTGGGTGTCAATTAACAAAGCTTTCACCAGGCACCCGAGGCCATACGATATTATTACTATTAACAACAACATGAATACCTATGTCTAATTAATGTAATTTGATAATTTACTGTAGTTGTAAATAGATTAAAAAGGAAACATAATTTGATATAATTGAATTACTTGTTTGCATTTTTATTTTATTCCTTGTTTTATAGGCAAAAACTTCTCGGTCACATTGTATATATAAAAAACGGAATTATTTGCCCACCAATTTTTTCAGATCGCCCATCGAATTCACATTCTGTCAGTTTCGCCCACTACTGGGAATCTCTGCTTTAGACTGTTAGCATTTTAAGTAATTATTTTGATAACAACTTTTGATAAGAAAATTTTTGTATTTAAGTCTTGCTTCTTTTCGTATTTTATAATATAACGCGGAGGAAGGTCACAAGGTGGCCGAAACCGGTACTGAGATTAAAGTACAACTGTTTATTGACTCAAGGTTTCAACTTACTGAATATATAAACTTTGTCAATAAAGGGCTGCCATGGTTATATTCTTGGCTTTTCAAAGTAAAACATGAAATTAAATTAAGAAAATTTGATGTTTATGCAATTAGTTGAGTTTTATTTGAAAGTGTACTTGGGTAGACTATTCCCTGTATTGACCAGGCAGAACATCACGTCAATATGGACTCTTAAAACTACAGTAGATTCAAGTTTGTGGCTTCCAGGGCGCTTCCTAGCAGTGTCAAGTGATGTGTGTACCTGTGTATCGGAGAGTAGGATAGGCTGTTTGAACTCGATCCAGGTGACCACTTCGGAGCAGGGTGGGGTGGTGAGAGATCCATTGTATGTGAAGTACAGCAGTCTGTTCTCGGGCAGCAGCGAGTCCAGGGTGATCTGCTTGACGAGCCTGGTGTTGGTGTGAGGGGTCGTCACTTGGGGCAACATGTCCACTATCTCGTTGTAAACAGAGTTGCCAGGGCCATACACCTGCAAATTAGCAAACACATCAGCTTTGGGCATTTGGAGGTGATCATTTATTAGTTTATTTTAGAAAGCTTTTCAGTTGGTGAACATAAATTGTGCCCAGGAAACAAGTATTTATACAGGGTGAACAAAAAATGCCGCACTTGGAGGTCAGCATGTGATTCTTCATCCAATTGCAAGACAAAAGTTTCAATAGCAAAATCGGATCAGGTGCTGTTTGAAATCACAAGTCTGAAAACGAGAAGCTGGCAACACTGTCACATCCTGCAGTGCATCGGAATGTACAGAGAAAGCTCCGGCAGAGTGCCGAGTTCCTGCAACCTGTTTTGGGCCACGCTGCATGCAGTTACAGCGTTGCCAGAGCCTCGTTTCCTAACACGCATTTCTGTTAAACCTATTGGTGGGACTAGGTTTTGCAACATAAACTTTTGTAGTGAATTTCGACGAGGAACCGCATGCCGACCTCCAAGTGCAGCATATTTTGTTCACCCTGTATAGGTACCCTACAAACTAACACGCTTTTATGTACAAATACCTACTTAAGTAGGTAACCTCCTTTTTCTTCTGCTTTTACGGCCTCATTGGACCACTTCAATCATTTCTTGGTCCTGTTCTTCAGTAAGTTTTCTTCCCGAGTTGCCCAGTAGCTTTTCATTCACTCTGATCTTCTCAGACGTTCATCATCTGTAAATACCCCTTTTCACTGTATGACGTTTGTCTTATTTTTGGTTGAAATCTCATTTTTATGTCTTTCAGTTTTTTTTTAATTTTTGTTTTGTTTTGCAAGTCATCCAAGTTTATTTCTAATTCTTTCATATCTTCCCTAATTTCCTTAATCCATCCTACTTGTTGTTTCATATTCCAAGGTTTCTCGACAATTATTCTTGATAATCTGGTTTCTGGTGTCCTCATAATGTGACAAAAAAAATCCATTTATCCTGAATAGTATCAGTGATGGGCTCCAGTTCTCTGTATACCACTTCATTTGGTATCCATTGTATATTGTAAAGTACAGCAGTCCGTTCTCGGGTAGCAGCGAGTGCAGTACATAAGAGTGTGTTAGTTTGTAGGCTATGTAAATACCTGTTTACCTGCCTAATGTAATTGGGCACAATTTGTGTTGACCAACTGAAAAGCTTTCTTTAATAGAATTAGGCAACACTGTAAAATGGCTTCCATCACTTCAATTTGGAAGTGATCAGGCAGTTGTGCAGGCAGCATTAGCTATACAAATTATACAAAACATTTAACTAATATTTTTGATAAATTAATTTATTGTACATTTTATGCAGTTATTGGAATCCAAATTTTTGACGAGAAATATAAAATATAAAATGCCATCATTAGGCCAGTTCTAACTTATGGTGCAGAATCATGGAGTTGAACAAAACAGGAAGAACACCAGTTGCAGGTTTTCAAAATTAAAGTGTATAGGAAAGTGGTGACTCCTGATTTTTATAATGTGTAGGACATAACAGGATAGGCTACTTATTAACCTAAGATAATTATTATAGCTGGGCTAAATTGAGATATTAGACTCAGTCTAATATTAATTATTCAGTCGCACAGCGCTATTACTAACACATTACTCAATACAATCAAATACCACTTCAAAGATATGCACACGCTGAAAACAGACTATCCATTTATCCGTGCGAAATCGTAACCAATAAGCCCGTAGCGTTGGTTTAAATTCAACCAATAGCGGGACTTGAGGATGTCAGTAGACGTCCTCAGAGCGCCATTAAACAGACCAAACCTGCCCCTTCCCCCTCAAGGGCTCCCATACATTTCTAAAGCTATAAACACATGCTTTGTGGATGTAAAGCGTCCTTCCTCAGCCTTCTACTCCGGGCGGTGAAGGTCACACTCCACCCACCTAGGGGTGAAAATGTAGAACTAGTTACCAAGTACTGACAGCGATAGCGAGACAGAGCTTATCGAGAGGGCTCCAAGACTATTTTACAAAACAATTAATTGATTTTTTTAAAATAGTTACAGCTGAGAGCTGACTGTAGGATGATCCTCACGTTTTACATGGAGGAATCACCACTGGCATAGGAACATTTTTGGACCCTTTTATCACCCCACATCTCGAAGTTGGGAAAAAAGATCAAATAAAGGCATACACTCACTATCAAAGCAAGCACCAATACTCCACATCATTAACTCCAGAAGACTTCAATGGGCTGGTCATTTACTAGGGTGGGAGATGATAGGATGGTCGTCTTACAAATTTTTAAAGAAGAACCAAGAGGAAAAAGGCCAGTAGGAAGACCATGAAGTTCCTGGAAAAATGGAATCTCCAAACTTTGTAGACATCTGAATGTGAACAACTAGCAAGAACTCCCCCAACACAGAGTTCAGTGGAGGCATTTTGTGAGAACGGTGCGGGATCTTTGTGTCCCATAGAAACCTTCTGAGCAAGTGAGTGAGTGAGTGCAATAGACGGACTATTCAGTTGATGTTGTTGTTGTTTGAATCTTCTTCAGTCATTCGACTAGCTTGATGCAGCCCTCCATGCTTCCCTGTCCTGAGCTAATCGTTTCATCTCTAACTAGCTACCACAACCTACATCCGACAGTAGTGGCTACGCGCGCTAAAGCGCAGCGTTAGGTCAAGGGGCCAAGCTCTCTGCTGACTCGGTAGACGCGTGGGTTCGAGCCCCACCGTCGGCTGTCCTTGAAATGGTTTTCCGTGGTTTCCCATTTTCAACACCAGGCAAATGCTGGGACAGTACCTTCTGACAGGCCACGGCCCCTTCCTTTCACATCCTTGCCCAGTTTCATTCATCTTCATCCATTCCATCTCTCATCCCGACGCACAGGTTGCCCACGGGCGTCGACTAGAAAGTCCTGCACTCGGCCTCTCAGCAGGAGGCTACACGAGGAAAAAAAAAAAAAAAAATCCGAGGCAATCTGTTTAACTTACAGGGTCGTACAAACAGCGCTCCCGATCACAGCGCTCCGGCCGCGCTCTAAGCAGTGCGCCGAGCCCTTTGGTCGAAGGTAATTTCGTTAGGGGTGGGAGGAGCTTGGCTGGCTGAGCGCGTCTAGTCGCTAGTTTAGCCCAATGCGCTTTGTTGACATCGTGTAAGTAAGTCAGTTTCGCAGTGGTCATGACTGAACCGTAAAACTTGGTTAATGCAAATCATTTTCAAGGTATTTTGGGGCGCAGAATTCATTTCTGGGTTTGATAGGATGGTCTTACATATCTTTAAAAGAAGAACCGAGGAAAAAAGCCAATAGGAAGACTACGATGTTTCTGGTAAAATGAAATCTCCAAACTTTGTAGACATCTCAATATGGACAACTGGCAAGAACTCGCCCAACACAGAGTTCAGTGGAGGCGATTTGTGAGAACAGTGCGGGATATTCGTGTCCCATAGAAGCCTTCTGAGTGAGTGAGTGGTTTTGCATTTTGAGTGAGTAAAGATTTGTGGTTCACAATATTATTGTTTGAACAAGTACAGTATGCTACCCACACCTTCACTACACGGCCAGTAACTTTAGTCTGTCAATCCCCTTGCATTATTTTCTTAGACTACCGGCCGCAGTAGTCGAGAGCACTAACGCGCTACCTCGTGCCTCGCTGGCATCTGGAGAGCGTGGGTTCGAATCCCACCTCGGCTGTCCTGAAAATGGTTTTCGTGGTTTCCCATTTTCACCACCAGGCAAATTCCGGGACGGTTCCTTTCAATACGTCCACGGCCGATTTCCTTCCAATATCCCTTCCCTGGCCCGTCCTGAAAAGAAAAGTTCATGGCCATTGGCTGCATTAATAAAATTATTATTTTCTTAGAATATGGTATTGAATGCTTTCTTCTCTCTTTTTAAATCATAAAGCATACAAATATTAGGGCTATAGCATTGAATGATCTAATTAAGATGATATGTTCATTGTTTCTGAAAATGAGGACGCCATGTACCTGTGTTTCTTCTCATTTGAATTTGTAATCGCTCTTCGTTGTGGCTGAAGTATTCTTTTATTCACTTTGGTCTTGTTTGCATCCCGTATCATGGATATTTTCTTGGATGAATTATATGATATTTCGAGTGGCAATTTTTAAAGGTTTATGGCCTCAATCATAATAAAATTCACAGAGCCTTTTTCCTACGTTCTGCCATCCTGGGGAAACTGCTCGAAAAATGGAGGGGGGTAATTGGTTGACATGTTTTGTTCGTTGGGTGAGCATCATAAGATCTTGTTCACTTAAGGCCCTTTTTTTTAGGTTTGGTGAATTTGTATGTAACACATACATTCAAATATTTTGTTATAAATACTTCAATAACATGTCAAATTTTTATTTGTGTTATGTTAATTTTTTAGAGACGTGTAGCAGGTGTGAGCAGATTATCCTTCGCACTTTAACATGTTGACCAACTGACAAATTATTCTTTTACTGGATTACAAAGGCAACACTGTAAAAAAAGAAAGATTTCAAAAATATCTATACGAATGCCTCCAGGACAAATATCTGGTACCCTAGCGTCGTTAACACCAAAGCAGGTAAGAAATAATCTATAATCGAGTAATACGAGGGGCGTACTATATTGTTTTACACTTTCCCCCCACCCAAATGAAGTACATTACACATCAGTGGTTACGTCCACCTTCTCAACATAATCTCCTTGTAACTTTATGCACTTTTGCCATCGATGTGTCTCTCCAGACCTTCCTGAAACCCTTCTTTCGGAATGCTGTGTACCCATGCCTTGACAGCTGTGTCCAGAGGTTTCTTCATGTTCCCGAACAGGTGATAATCACTTGGTGCCAAGTCGGGAGAGTATGGTGGCTGTGGCAGCACCGTGAATCCCATTTGATCAATGGCAGCGGTGGTCTCTCGGCTAGTGTGGGGGCGGGCATTGCCATGTTGCAGAAGCACACCTTTAGACCATTTTCCTGGCCGCTTAGTTTGAATGGCACGACGTAAGCGCTTAAGGATTGCCACATATTCTGCACTGTTAATCGAGGCCCCCAATCCCAACCAGTCAATGAGGATGATGCCCTTTGTGTCCCAGAACACTGTCGCCATTCGCTTGCCAACTGATGGCACTGTTCGGCATTTCTTTGGCGGTGGGCTGCCCCTATGCTTTCTTTGCATGGTCGCCGTTTTGTGGATTTCGCAGAACTGGGCACAGCTGTCAAGGCATGGGTACACAGCACTCCGAAAAAAATGGTTTCAGGAAGGTCTGGAGAGACTGACACATCGATGGCAAAAGTGCATAAAGTTACAAGGAGATTATGTTGAGAAGGTGGACGTAACAACTCATGTGTAATGTACTTCATTTGGGTAGAAAAAAATAAAGTGTAAAACAATATAGTACTCCCTTCGTATAATCTTGACCCACAGTTCAGAGTTCTTCTCTACAGAGTTTATATTGTGAGGCATTTCTTTCATTCAAGTTATGAAGTTGATGCTGTTTAGGGGCAAAGTAGCTTGAACGTTTGTGACATCTGCAGGTCAGAAGAGCACAGGACATTGAACTATCACATCAGACTCAACAGAGAAGCAACGGAAATTCATAAACATCCAGTAAATTTTACAGGAAAACGGAGAGATATCTACTGTCAGCCTGTCCCTGGAACACGACTGATGTCACACAACATTTAAAAAAAAAAGTTATTTTTGTGGTGCTTAATGCTTTAATAGTTGCCACACTTCTACGTTTCCTGACGGGTTTTTTGTTTTTGGAGAGCAGAGATTGTTGGTGGGTGTCATTGTAGGTTTGCTAGTGTTTTGTACTGCTATTTTGTCTTCTATATTTGGATCTGATGATGCTCGCTTGACGGGCAAAACATGTCATCCCTTAGTTTCCTCTTTTCTGCAGTCCATAACAAATTATTTATATCTTATTCACATCATCATTATCATCATCTTCAACAGTTTCCAGCCACTGGCCGGGTCTGTTTCGAACTTAAGCCTCTCCATCGTCTTCTGTCTTCCCACCATCTCTCCAACACCACCTTGGTCCAGTCTTCTCCTTTCTTTCGCACGCTGTCCTCCACACCCTTCAGCCACTTATCTCTTGGCCTTCCTTGGTATCCTCCTCCCATCCATTC
Source organism: Meconema thalassinum (assembly GCA_946902985.2). NCBI lineage: Eukaryota > Metazoa > Arthropoda > Insecta > Orthoptera > Tettigoniidae > Meconema > Meconema thalassinum. Next base: position 937,494,500 of record OX336390.1, read on the forward strand.
GCTTAACATGCCCATACCATTTAAGCCTTAATTCCTCTATCCTATCCTGTAATGCTCCCTCCTCGACTAATTCTCTGATCTCATTTCTTAACCTGTCCACCTTTGTCACTCCAATACTGTTTCTCAAGAATTTCATCTTACTAGCCTGTATTCTGCTTCGCTCCCTTCCTTTCATAACCCACGTCTCTGAGGCATACGTCAGGATTGGAACGTACCGTAGTACGCCCTATGTATGTGTATGACCCTTTTGCTGTTTTGAGGGACATCCTTACTCCATACCAGGCTCCTAACACTTTTCCTGAATAATTCTGCTTGTCTCCCCCGCTCATTTATTTCCCTGTCGTTTCTTCCATTTTCTTGTATCATGATTCCCAGATACTTGAAACTCTCTACTTTCCTCAATTCTTCCCCACCAATTGTTATTCCCGTTGTGACTCTTTCCTTCTTCCTGGATGTGATTTTCCACTCGCTTTTGCTTGTGCTAAACTTCATCCCATATCCATGTACTATTTCTTCCCATACATCCAACTGCTCCTGTACTTCCTCCTCCTTGTTTCCACAGACCATCAAATCATCTGCAAACGCCATTACTTTCATCCTTTTTTCGCCAATCACTTCCGCCACTCTGGTCATTATATCGTCCATCACTTTGCTTTCAAGAAGGGATCAACCTCGGATCTTAATCGCATATAATTATTTTTTTCAGGTTATTTTTTCACGTATTCCAGTAATTGGAATTATATTGTGTCGGTCGACTGAAAATTACAATATTAATTGTTGTCGCACAACCTCCCCTCCCCCTCTTCTCCCCTTCCCTCCCCCTCCAGCACCACGCATGGGTGGAGCTTTCCACAGCAGCCAACCAATCACATAGAGTATATCAATAACATTGCCACATGAGAACAAAGCAAGAGAACTTAAGCGATGCGCCGATCAGGGGTCTAACCACCAAAAACTGTATTATGAGTTAATTACAAAAAACGTAGTTAAACAAAATGAAGATATAATTTGTGCCATTATGTGCGGATTGATAACTGTTATGATGACTGAGGCAATGAAACAGCCCCTGAACTACGTGGAAATGAAATTATTTACAACCTTGTAAACCTTCAAAAGTGAAGTGACAGGCATGTCAGGAGGAAAAACATCCGCTGTTGACGTCCCTCCACTCCTTCACATTATGTTTGCATTTTCATGCTTTAATGCACTTGTTGTTACAAGCAAAGGACGATGCTCCGCCATCTTATACTGAAGTTAGATCCCTATTCTGTGTGAGACGGAAGTTCCCCAGCCCCTTGCACCGCAACAAGTTCCGAATTCTTTCACATGACTACGCCACGTTGCATGAATGTTCATATAGATCCTTATTCCAATGTAACATCATTTTCGGGAAACTGGCGGTTAGATCCCTTTTCTGCGCATCGCTTCAACTGTCAACCAAAAACTGCACATGTTTCCTTTTCGAGAACATTCAAATAGCCTGTATAAACATCAGAGACAATCACCGCTTCAAATTATTCAGAAGCAATCTTTGAAGATGCCTGCTGCTCTTGACGTTTACCACAGCCGTAAAGCCGTTCTGAAGAGATTCCCTGACTATTAATGCTGTACCATTCCTGAGTAGCTACATCCTAGTTTGAGGAACAATCACAGCTTACCTTTTTCATAATTTTGGTCAACAAAAGCTGGTTTTATTTACTGAACTTCAGAAATATAAAGATATGTACTCACTTCATAGAAGAGTCCGATGACGGTGAGTCCGTCGGAGTGTTTCAGTGCCTGCTCGAAGGTGCCGTACTGACCTTTGAAGAACACCATGTGCAGCTCAAGGGGGAAACTACAAAACACACCACAGGAATAATATTTTAGTGGAGGTTTATTCTAATAATACTTGGATATAATTGTGATAGGGTAGTCGAATTGGCATGGGATTTAGGAAAGGTACCCTCTGACTGGACAAAAGCAGTAATCACCACAATTCATAAGCAAGGTAACAGAAAACATTGCAATAATTATAGAGGCATTTCTTTGATAAGTGTCCCAGGCAAAGTGAATTCAGGTATTTTAGAAAGGAGAGTTCGAACATTGGCCGAGAGTAAGATGGATGAAACCCACCAGAAGTACGCCAACCAGCCTCGTGCCACACGGCTGGTTGGGGTTAGACTTGATAGCTTGTGTAATGAAATGAGAGTGATTGTAGTCCCTGTATGATCTGGACACCTGGCGAGTTCCGCGTACGGATCCTCGGTTAGATCAACACCGAGGTCCTAAGGTGAACATGGATGCCTTCATTTATTGGAGCATAGTTCACCAATTTCCTGGCATTCTCTACGCGAATGATTCGAAGGTGAACAAGAAAGTGGGTTGTGCTTACGTCATCGATGGTGCAAATACAAAAATCTCTTTGCTACAGACCTGTAGTGTCTTTACTGCGGAGCTCGTTGCCATCTATGAAGCTCTACAGTTAGCACTACAGGTTGCATAAATCCACTTTCTTCTGTATTCCAACTCTATGAGTTTGTTGTAGTCAATTGTCTCATGTTTCCCGCAACACCCCCTAGTGCAGCAAACCCATGGTTATATGCGGGTTAGGGCCAGGAATCCAAATTCTAAAGTGGGTATTTACTCAAAGAACTTGTTTTTTGTTGAAATTCTGATTTTTTGTTTTTCATATAATTTTGTTTATTATTATTATTATTAATGTAATTTTATTTTTATTTCATTATTTTAAGGCTTTTTCATATTTAGGCATGCACCTCTAAATGTTTTTAAATAAACATTTGTACACTATTAATTTATCTGTGTTGCACACACACGCTGATATTTGGCCTGGTACCAGTGGGCAAGAAATGTATTTCCTGTAAAATTTACTTTTTTGCATTTATTGATGTTTGAAAAAACTCTCCTCATACAGGTATGCATGTTCTGCTGTAAACTTTAGTTAGTGGTAGGATACACGTCTCTAAACTGTATGCGAGTTCTGGTACAAAGTAGGTGTGGCACATCGTTGCTTTTGGTTTTAATGTTGAAGACATAACTTATTTTAAATGCACTAAGAGCACTCAGGGTCCAGTTTAGCAAAAACATAAAGTTCAACTAGTTTGGGGAGCGTGATGGAGCAGTGGCTTAGCTGCTCGTCTTTCACCCGGTGACAGCTGTGCGAAATTTTCACCTGAAAAATCACGTAGCGTTAGGAAGGGCATCCGGTCTTAAATCCCCGGCCAAAACCCAATTAATTGGGGTAAGCCGAAGAAAATGTATGCTAACAAGGGGAGGATACGATGCATGGGACACCGATTCGAACCATCTTTAGTACACGTTTAGGACATGATCAGGCGTATATCAGGTGCAAGTAGTAAGGTGCGCTTCTCAGTCGTTTCCGAGAAATTAATTAATTGCAATAAATGCTGTGCGGCGTCTACTGTATGCGCGTTGTACGCTAACAAGAATCCAGTGAACGCATGGTGAAGGGCTAAGAGCCCTGCTTCGCAAGCGCGGGATCGCTGGATCGAATCCCACTGGTGAGCCTTTGCATTGTGGTTTTGTTATGTTTTCATAAACATTGGCAATTCGTACAACTGTAGGTGTAGTGAATACTGTTTATTTTGCAGTCAATTATTGTAATAACGTGTTATGTGAGCTGGAAAAGGCATTCTGAAATCATTGTATCCGGGTCAATGTTTGTTGTTTTGGGCGGCTTCGGTGGTGTACTCGGTAGCATGCTGAGCATCTATGCCCCAGATCATCATCATCATCTTGCACAGTTTCCAGCCACTGGCCGGGTCTGTTTGGAACACAAGCCTCTCCAACGTCTTCTGTCTTCCCACCATCTCTCAGCCTCCACCCTTGTCCAGTCTTCTCCTCTCTTCTTCACGCTTTCTTCCACCCCCTTCAGCCACCTGTCTCTCGGTCTTCCCCTCGGTCTCTTTCCTTCCCACTTCGTCTCATGTACTCTCCTGGGTATCCTCTTCTCCTCCATTCGTTTTACATGTCCATACCATCTAAGTCTAGATTTCTCTATACCATCCTGTAATGGTTCCTCCTTCATTAATTCTCTGGTCCTCTCATTTCTTATTCTGTCCATCTTTGTAGCTCCAATACTGCTTCTCAAGAACCTCATCTCACTGGCCTGTATTTTGCTCCTCTCCCTTCCTTTCATAACCCAGGTCTCCGAGGCATACGTCAGGATAGGGACATAGTACGTCCGATATATGATCTTTTTGCTGTTCTGAGGGACATCCTTGCTCCATAACATGCTTCTCACACTCCTCCGAAATGCTTCTGCCTGCCTCCCCCGCTCATTTATTTCTCTATCGTTTCTTCCATTATCTTGTATCAGGCTTCCCAGATACTTAAAACTCTCCACTTTCTTCAGCTGTTCCCCACCAATTGTTATTCCCGTTGTGGTTCTTTCCTTCTTCCTTGTTGTGATCACCATCTCACTCTTATTTATGCTAAATTTCATCCCATATCCTTGTATTACTCCTTCCCACACGTCCAACTGTTCCTGTACCTCCTCCTCCTTGTTTCCCCAAATCATCAAATCATCTGCAAACACCATTGCTTTCATCTTTCCGTCCCCAATTACTTGTGCCACTCGGGTCATTATGTCATCCATCACCACAATGAAAAGTAACGGTGACAGTGCACTTCCTTGTTTCAGGCCGTTTCTTTGTTCCAACCAGTCAGATCTCTCTCCTCCCACTTTCACACAGCTCACGCTTCCCTTGTACATCTCCTTTATCCTCTTTATAGTCCATTTCTCTACTCCTCTATCCTCCAGGGACTTCCATACTTTGTTTCTGCATACACTGTCATATGCTTTCTCAATGTCCAGGAAGGCCATCAGTAGATCTGTTCCATATTCATAGTGCTGTTCTTGTAACTGCCTTACAGCAAAAATCAAATCCACTGTGGACCTTCCTGCTCTGAAGCCATGTTGTTCTTCCCTCATCCCTCCTTCTATCCTTGTCCTAATTCTCTTTTCCAAAACTTTCTCGAAGATCTTTGCACAATGACTCATCAGTGTTATTCCCCGATAGTTTCTGCAATCTGTTCTACTACCCCAGATAGCGGGTTCAAACCCGGCCAAATCTGTCGGATTTTTTAAGAGCGTTAAAAATCCCTCAGTATGCCTTCCTTCGGAGGGAAAGTAAAGCCGGCGGTCCCATGTCATAGATTTATGGCATGTTAAAGAACCTTCCACTAATTACACCTGTGTGAAGCTAAATTGGATAGGTTAAAAATGTAAACAACGCTCTTAGGTTTCTTCGTTCGTTGCCAAGAGCCGACTGCGGTGGCGTCTAGTAGCTAAGTTCTGAACTTGGCCCAGTAGTCGTTGACGGTGGCGCTTGGCGGCAAAAGTAGGAACTATTTGAAAAATTCTAAGTTGCAGTCTGTATTTAAATTAAAAAACAGATAACACACACTAATACAGTCATCACAATTAACACCGGTTATCAGACAGATTCTACACACACCCAAAGTACACGGGGCTACATGACCGCGTTGTCGCAGCCCCTAAACTTAAGAACCAACCATCAATGTTTGTTACATTACATAATGTCTAGTATTTGCATTGCAAATACATTGGTATTATACAGGGTCAGGTATATTCTAGTATATGTATACATTTATACATTGAAGGCCCAGTTTGCATGTCTGTCAACCATCAGACCACCCCGTACCCTGCAAGCAGTGACTCATGCTATGGGTAGTGGTTGGAAATAGCGAATGGTGAAAACAAACACACACAGACCACCAAAACACTCGTTTGGTTCTTGCTAGATTCCTTTTCTGTAGAAATGCTTTCCTTGCCTGAGCCAACCTACTTTTTATATCCTCTTTGCTTCATCCATCACTGGTTATTTTGCTTCCTAAGTAACAGAAGTCTCCTACTTCCTTTAGTTTTTCCCCTGCCAATTTCATGTCTATAGAGGTTTCTGATTTATTGCGGCTGCATTCTAATATTTTTGTTTTACATTTATTAATTTTCATCATGAATTCTTTCCTCAAGACGGAGTCCATACCATTCAAAAACTCATTCAAATCCTCAGGCGTGTCGGCCAAGATGACGATGTCATCAGCAAATCTCAGAGTTAAAATTATTTCTCCTTGAATCTTCACTCCCACTTTAAATTTCTCTCTAATTTCCTTCATTGAAAAGTATGGGTGATAAGTTGCAGCCTTGCCTCACACCTTTCTGAATACCAGCTTCTCTCTCATGTCCATCAGCTCGAATGACTGCTGTCTGGTTTCTGTATAGATTGTAGATCACCCTCCTATCCCTATACTTTATTCCAATCATTTTTGAAATGTCAAACAATTTTGTCCAATCAACGTTATCAAAAGCCTTTTCTAAGTCTACAAATGCCATGAATGTTCTCTTATGTCTTGTTCTACCTTCCAAAATCAGCCTAAGACATAGTACAGCTTCCCTTGTACCTACATTTCTCCTGAAACAGAACTGGTCTTCACCCAATTCCACTTCTATCTGGCTTTCCATCCTCTTGTAAATTATTCTAGACAGGATCTTTGAAGCATGAGTAATCAAGCTGATTGTACGGTAATCCTCACATCTGTCAGCTCCTACTTTCTTCGGTATAGGGATGATAACATTCTTCTTGAAATCAGTGGGTACCTCACCTGTCTCATAAATCCTACACACCAAGTGAAATAACCTGATCATACCTTCATCTCCTATGCAGCGTAGCAACTCAATCGGTATATCATCTATGCCTGGTGCTTTGTTCCTGCTTAAGTCTTCCAATGCTCTGGCAAATTCTGATCTCAATATTAAATCTCCTTTTGCATCCTCATCAATTTCCTCCTCCCTTTCCATTACATGATTCTCAATCTCCTTTCCCTTATACAAGCACTCTATGTAAGCCTTCCATCTCTCAACCTTTTCTTCCCTATCTGTCAGAGGCTTTCCATTAGTGTCCTTAATATTACAGCACTTGGTCTTCTTTTCCCCAAATGTATTCTTAATCCTTCGATAAGCTGTGTCTACTTTTCCTAATTTCAGACAATTTTCTATACCTGCACATTTCTCTTTCAACCATTCTTCTTTCGTTACCTTGCACTTCTTGTTAACCTCATTTCTCAGACGTCTGTATTTTGCTTTCCCCTTTTCATCTCTTACATTCTTGTGTTTCCGCCTTTCATCCATCAATTCTAGTATATCCAAGAAGATGTTATATTTGTTTCTTTTCTGCTTATAATTGTTTCTATACATAATTAAGTTGCTGTGTCAATATTTTGGTGAATTGAAACAGCTATTTTAAGCTTTGGATAATTATCTCTCTGTTGGATTAGTAAAATTGTAACAGGGTAATTGATATCATTTGCTTGAAATATTTGAGTAATTGTTTTGTACTTATCTAAAGTGACATCTTATCTGCTCCGTGTACACAAACTCGCTGGCGTGCTCACTTTTTCAATGAGGGAAAGGGGTGAGGAGGGAGCTCAACTTGGCAGTAATACTGTTGGTTCTTTTTTGAAAAGTGTCGTATTTTGGTCATACCATCTTTGTAACATGCAACCATGTTGAAGAAGGAAAAGAGGGGTTCGAACACCTCAAATACCTAGGGCATCAGGGAAGAGCCATGGAGGATGGGAAACTAAAAAATTCTCTAGCCTCGGATACCCTAATTCCATCGAAATGATATGAGATCGAGTTTACCAAGGAAGGTTGACAGAAAAGAACGATGCTAGACTCAGTGGGAGTCTCATCATGTCCCAGCTGTTTAGGGGAAGTACAAATTCTATTTATTAATTTATAATCGTAGAGTTTCAGCAAGGATCATCAGTAGAACACTAGATATGTACCTGTACTAGGCCGAAGGTCTCCACATCCCCTATGCCAAGACACGACTTTAACAAATGGTTCCTCTGTTGCAACTAGCTTCTCCTTGTTTCTATGTTTTAAACTCACTGTGATTTATATTTACCCGATGATTTGTGGTTTTAGTTGGTTGGTTAGGGGCTGCGACAATGCTGGGTTGTAGCCCCGTGTACTTTGGGTGTGTGTAGAATCTGTCTGATAACCGGTGTTAATTATGATGGCTGTATTAGTGTGTGTTATCTGATTTTAGTTCAAGTAAGGACATTCAATTTTCAAGAAGTTCCAACTTTTGCTACCAAACGCCACCGTCAATGACCAACTAGTTCTGAACTTGGTTACTAGATGCCACTTGGAAACGAACGTTGGAACCTAAGAGCGTTAGTCAAATCTAACCTATAATTTAGCTTCACACAAGTGTAATGAGTGGAAGGTTCTTTATCATGCCATATATCTATGACATGGGACAGCCAGCTTTACTTCCCCTCCAAAGGATGGCATACTGAGGGGTTTTTAACACGACTTCGGCTGGGTTTGAACCCGCGACCTTGGGCATAGCCATAGCAGCTGCTTTAGACATAGAAGAAGCACTTTCTGCAGCAAAACCAATAACACAGTTTGATTCAATACTTAAAAACAGGCAAATTATGATTTGTAATGAATCTTAGTGACAATTTATCTACTGTATATCCCTAAGCAACGGCTGAAAGCAACGGGAAACTACAGCCGTAATGCTATTCCCGAGGATATGCACCTCTCTATGCATAATTACATGTGATGATGGCCTCCTCCCTTGTAAAATTTCAATCCGGAGGTAAACTAGTCCCCCGTTCGGATCTCCGGGTGGGGACTACTCGAGAGGGGGTTAACATCACAGAAGTGACAAAGAGGAAATCTGACATTCTACGGATCGGAGCGTGGAATGTTAGAAGTCTGCTAGGAAGTGGAAAGTTAGAAAACTTAGAAAGGGAAATGGATAGGTTGAGGTTGGATTTGGTTGGGATTAGTGAAATGCACTGGCAGGAAGAGCAGGGCTTTTGGTCAGGAGACTATAGGGTCATTAGCACTAAATCAAACAATGGCCAAGCAGGGGTTGGTCTCATATTGAGTAGGAAACTTGGACAGCGGGTGGAATATTATGAGCAATATAGTGAACGGATTGTTGTAGCAAAAATCAATACTAAACCTACCTGCACCACAGTGGTACAAGTCTATATGCCAACCAGTCAAGCTGATGATGAGGATGTTGAAAAGGTCTACGAAGAAATAGATGACATTCTGAGGTATATCAAAGGTGATGAAAATGTTATAATAATGAGAGATTGAATTCTGTGGTAGGAAAAGGGAGAGAAGGGAAGATAGTAGGAGATTTCGGATTAGGTGAAAGGAATGATCGAGGAAGCAGGCTGATGGAATTCTGCACCGAACATGAGTTGGTCATAGCTAACACCTTATTCAATAACCACAATAGAAGAATATACACATGGATGAGACCAGGAGATACAGGGCGTTACCAAATCGACTTCATTATGGCCAAGCAGAGGTTTCGAAACCAGATTTTGGATTGTAAAACATATTGTTACGTGCCACCCCCCTAGTGGCACTTTTGTTAACTGGATTACGGTGGGTTGGAAGCACAACACCAATTGCTGCTTAAAGAAATAATTAACTTTATTGCGGCCAGAAAATTACGCTACTCATCAGCAAATACAAACAATAGGAACCTTACTCCAGTTTCCTCAAGTCTCTTGCTTGTGGAGAGCTCTTGCCCTTTCACTTGTCAACAAACCACAGAAGTTAATCCGTCCTAATGAGTACGGTGGCCTTGACAGAAACTACCTGCTCCTCTCCGTTATGTACGCCGACTACAGTTACTTACGAGCACTTGCTGCACGCTGTTCACAAGCTGGGAGAAACAATGTCACTGGATTTCGTAACTCGCACGGCACTTCGTCACCACACTTCTGTCGCTCAGGATAATCGCTCTAGCTCAGAAACACACACCCACAGAAAACTCGGTCCCCTTACTGTTGAAGCCGCTTGTATAGCAGGCTGGTGACTCAATGAATTCTAGAATCGTCCAGGACACACGGCTTCTCGACATTTCCTTCGCTGGCGGGGTCACGAACATTCTGGACCATCCCTTTGTCCTAGTAGCCCTGTTGCATAAGGCGCACGCAATACTCGAGGCAAGGCACAGCCTAGCCCTGGGGCAGTTGTTACTCATGCGGCGAGCGATAACACAAACTCACAGCCGTAACACCACCCCCTTCCTAAAAGGCTGATCGTCCCGATCAATCATTGGTCCGTCTGTGTCCCTCCGTAGGCTGCCAGGCGATCTCGATGCACGATTTTCATCTTCGCCCTCGGGCTCCGCTGGATCCTGTAGGCGACATCGTTGATCCGTTTCACGACTCAGTACGGGCCATCCCAGGACTTCTGCAGTTTGGGTGACAGGCCTTTCTTTCGTAACGGGTTGAAGAGCCAGACCAGGTCGTCCTCGTGGAATCCGCCGGCATCCGTCTGTTGGTCGTATCGGGTCTTCATTCGGTCGGTCTCGATCCGCAGTTTCCTCCTCGCGAACGCGTGCACGTCCTCCAGTTGGTCGACCAGTTCTTGACAATACTGGCTTACCGGGACCGGATCATTCCCAGGTCGGCCGAAGGCAAGATCGACTGGTAGACGGAGTTCCCTCCCAAACATGGCCCGGGCTGGTGTGCACCCGGTGGCTTCATGCACGGCGGCGCGGTAGGCCAGGAGAAATAGAGGAAGATGTCTGTCCCAATCCCTCTGGTGCTCGCTGACGACTATTCGGAGATGGTTCTCGATGGTGCGATTGAATCGCTCTACCATCCCGTCGGACTGAGGGTGTAGCGGCGTCGTCCTTGTCTTCCGGATTCCCAGCAGCTGGCATAGATTCTGGAACACCTGCGACTCGAAGTTCCTCCCTTGGTCGGAGTGCAGCTCCAGGGGTACTCCGTACCGGCTGACGAATTCCTTCACCAGGGCCTCTGCAATCGTCGCGGCTTCTTGGTTAGGGAGCGCATACGCCTCCGGCCATTTGGTAAAGTAGTCGCTGACGACTAATATGTAGCGGTTCCCTGCCTCGCTTAACGGGAATGGCCCAGCAACATCGATGGCCACTCTCTCCATGGGGCCGCCCACGTTGTAGGTCTTCAGTGGACCCCGTCGTCTTCGTCCTGGGCCTTTGCTGGCTGCGCAATCGTGGCACCTCGCGCAGTGGTTCTCCACGTCTGTTCGGCATCCGATCCAGTAGAACCGCTCTCTCAGCTTCTCCAGGGTCTTCTTTATCCCTAGGTGTCCACCAGATGATCCTCCATGAACTTCCTTCAGGACTTCCTCCGTCATAGCCTTTGGAACGACGACTTGTTCCCGAGATGTCTTCCCGTCGGTGCTCTCCCAGGTGCGGCTGATGAGGCCATCCCTTACAATCAGCGAGTCCCACTGTGCCCAGTAGGACTTAAACTTTGGGCTGCAGTCACTCACAATGTTCCACCCGGGTCTGGGGACACAGGCCCTCTTCCATTCGGCTATCAGTCCCAGGTCATCATCTTCTGCTTGTGCCCGCGTGAAAGATTCGCGGCTCCAGCTCTCTTAAAGTTCCACGGTAGTCCTTCGGCACTGTATCCCGGTGTTCTCCTCCCTTCGGGCACAAAAGGTGCAGTCTTCGGGGCACGGTCTTCGTGACAGGGCGTCGGCGTTAGAATGCAGTTGGCCTTTCCTGTGCTGGATCTCAAAGTTGTACTGTTGAAGCCTCTCTAACCACCGCGCGAGTTGACCCTCGGGCTGCTTGAAGTTCAGGAGCCACCGCAGGGATGCATGGTCGGTCCTGATGATAAATTCTTGCCCGTACAGGTACCTGTGGAAGTGTTCAATGGTCTTCACGATGGCGAGCAGCTCCTTCCTGGTGACGCAGTAGTTCCTTTCTGGCTTTGACAAGGCCTTGCTGAAGTAGGCCACAACTCTCTCCTCGTCGTCCACTACTTGCGACAGGATTCCCCCTATGCCAAAGTCGCTGGCATCGGTATCGACGATGAACCTTGTTCCAGGTCTGGGGTAGGCCAGAATAGGCGCGGTGCACAGAGCCTGCTTGAGTTGTTCGAAGGCACTGTGGCATTCTGCTGTCCACGTGAAGAGTTGGTCCTTCTCAGTCAGTCGATGTAAAGGTTTGGCGATGTCTGCGAATCCTCCCACGAAGCGACGGTAATAAGTGCAGAGTCCCAGGAAGCTTCGTAGTTGGGACTTGTCCTTCGGAACTGGCCACTCCCTCACAGCTGCGGTCTTCTCTGGGTCGGTGCGCACCCCTTCCTCGGAGACGATATGCCCAAGGTACTGGACCCGCTTCTGGAAGAGCTGACACTTCTTGGGGCTCAACTTCAGCTGGGCAGCCCGTAGCTTCAACAAGATCTCCTTCAGGTTGCTGTAGTGCTCCTCGAAGCTTCTCCCCAGAACGATGACGTCGTCTAGGTAGACCAGGCAGGTCTTCCAGTGTAGTCCCCTCAGAATGGACTCCATTAGCCTTTCGAAGGTCGCAGGGGCGTTGCACAGACCGAATGGCATGACGGTGAACTGCCAGAGCCCGCTGCCCACAGAGAACGCAGTTTTCTCGCGGTCCTTTGGGTGGACCTCCACCTGCCAGTAGCCACTCTTCAAATCCAAGGTGGAGAACCATCTCGACCCTGATATGGTGTCCAGGGTGTCGTCGATCCGGGGTAGAGGGTAGCTGTCCTTCTTCGTGACGTCATTCACCCGCCTGTAATCCACGCAGAACCTGGTGGAACCGTCCTTCTTCTTCACTAGCACGACCGGAGAACTCCAAGGACTATGTGATGGCTCGATCACCCCTTGCTCCTTCATCTCTTCTACCATCCGGTCGACTTCGGCTTGCTTGGCGAGCGGGACACGTCGGAATGGGGCCCTAATCGGTGCGCTGTCCCCAACGTCGATTCTGTGCTGAACCAAGCTTGTCCTGCCGAAGTCTTTGCTCCCCACGGAGAAGACGTCCGGGAATTCGCGTAGCAGGTCCTGAAGTTGGCGTGATTTTTCCTCGTCTAAATGGTCCTGGGATCCTTGGTACAGCTTCTGTAGTTCTTCTGGCAGTGTGCGTCTTCTTCGATTGTCCGTCTGCAGGTGTCCGTCTGTCGTATCTGTGATGCGAGCAATCCAGGTAACGGGCTCGCAGACTCCTAGGTTGGTGTCCCGGTGAACCGTAATGTCGTAGTCGTTCAGGTTGGACAGGCGGACGTACGGCCGAGACGTCGTGTTGATGAGAGTCTTGGCAACTAGCAATCCTTTTGTCTGGATGTCCTCATATTTTGGCTCGATGACAGCCGCCACTCCCTCAGCAGTTCCGTCGACAATTACGGCAGCGCTGACCTCCGTCCTGGCGGGAACGATGACGTCTTCTCTCAGCCTTACTCGTCGTGCGGTGATGGACTCGTGCGCAGGTTGCAAAGCAAGTTCCTCGCCTCCGAAGTGCAGAGTGTTGGTACTCAGATCCAAGATGATGTTGTTCTGGTCCAGGATGTCCAGTCCGATGATCACTTCATTTGATACGTCAGCCACAAGCACTGGATGCTTTATCGCCCGTCGACCAATGACGAACTCCAGTGATGCTTCGCCATGTACCGGTGCGGTCTCTCCGGTCGCGGTTATTAGCTGGAGGTTCCTTTGTGTGGGTTGCACTCTCCACTTCGGGATCACGGTGGGACTGACGACGGTCCTCGATGCTCCCGTGTCGATTAGCATGGGCCAGCTTTCTCCGTTGACGACTCCGTCGACCATCAGGCTGCTATTGTCCCTCCGTAACTTCGTCACACGAACCTGGACTGCCGGGGCTTGACGACTGTCACAAGTCAACCTTTGCCCCCCAAGGCTGGCTAATACTCGTTACCCTGGGTCGCGCGGTTTTCAGACGACTGATTTCCCGTCGGATACCCTCGGCGGCGGCGATCACCGCAGTCCTTGCTCAGGTGGCCTTTCTTACCGCAGGTCCAGCAGGTCGCTAGTCCTCTTCCGGGCCGCCTCTCCGGTTGCCTTCCGGCTGTGTCGTTGCTGGTGGTGCCGCGACTATCGAAGAAACGGCTTAGCGCCTCCATTAATTCGTCGGCCAGGGGCTTGGTCTCGTTGGTTTTTACTGGTTCGTCGACGTCCACTTGACGCACCCGCGCGTGCATTCTGGATGCCTGTTTTGCCGTCTCGAACTCAAGTGCGTGGCTCAGCGCATCTGTCAGGGTCTTATTGCGCGCGAGTCGCAGCGACTGTTGAGTGTCCGAGTCCCGTAGCCCGTCGGTGAAAGTCTGCGTCGCTATCTGCTCCAGAAAGTCGGCCGGCGCTGTTGGGTAGGCGAGCCTTACGAGACGTGCGATGTCCATCTCGAACTCCTGCAGGGTTTCCGCGTTCTTTTGTACCCGGGTCCGGAGCTGCATCTGGTAGGCCTGCTGAAGATGGCTATCTCCATATCGGGACTCCATATGGGCGATTAGTGAAGCGTAGTCCTGGGATCCAGTCGGGATGGCCTGAAGGACGTTAAGGGCGTCCCCTCTCAGCGCTACAATGAGAGCTGTAGCCTTTTCCGTGCTGTTCCAGTTGTTTATTGAACAGGCTGCCTCGAACTGACGTAAATAGGTGCTCCACGGGACCTTTCCGTCGAAGGATGGGGGCGTCACTCTGCTCTGTCCCGTTTCTGATATTCCCGGTGTACCTGTGGGCGGGCGTCGGCGCAGCTCGGCAACTTCCTTTTGTAAAGCGTTGAATTTTTCTTCCACCCCCGTCAGTGGGCGTTGGCGCAGTTCGGCAACTTCCTCTTGTAAGGCGTCGAACTTCTTTTCTATTGCTGTGACTTCCTCACGTAAGCCCTGGCAGACGGTGTTGACTTCCTGACGCAGACCCTGTTCCAATTTCTTTTGACTTTCCTGTAATTTCGTCAGCAGCCACTCTTCCAGATTTTTCTGGCCATCCAGAAATTTGGCGATTGGGTCCTCTGCTAGCTTATTCTGACCGTTTTCTAATTTGGAAGTTAGGTCCTCGGCTAAACTTTTCTGGCTGTCTTCTAGCTTCTTCTGGCCGTCTTCTAATTTGGCAGTTAGGTCCTTGGTTAAATTCTTCTGGCCGTCCTCCATCTTCTTCTGGCCGTCTTCTATCTTGGTTTCCATGCCATTTAACTTTTCTAGCAATGCTGCCAATTGCGCCTCCATTTTAGTTGTTTGTCTTGTAAAGGGCATGCACTCACAGGAAAATTTGAGAAAATGACCTGCTCGGGTTTTGAAACCAGGACCGTCAGGTGTTGTGCTTGAGTTCGTAATCCGGCTTCTGACACCAGTTGTTACGTGCCACCCTCCTAGTGGCACTTTTGTTAACTGGATTACGGTGGGTAGGAAGCACAACACCAATTACTGCTTAAAGAAATAATTAACTTTATTGCGGCCAGAAAATTACGCTACTCATCAGCAAATACAAACAATAGGAACCTTACTCCAGTTTCCTCAAGTCTCTTGTGGAGAGCTCTTGCCCTTTCACTTGTCAACAAACCACAGAAGTTAATCCGTCCTAATGAGTACGGTGGCCTTGACAGAAACTACCTGCTCCTCTCCGTTATGTACGCCGACTACAGTTACTTACGAGCACTTGCTGCACGCTGTTCACAAGCTGGGAGAAACAATGTCACTGGATTTCGTAACTCGCACGGCACTTCGTCACCACACTTCTGTCGCTCAGGATAATCGCTCTAGCTCAGAAACACACACCCACAGAAAAATCGGTCCCCTTACTGTTGAAGCCGCTTATATAGCAGGCTGGTGACTCAATGAATTCTAGAATCGTCCAGGACACACGGCTTCTCGACATTTCCTTCGCTGGCGGGGTCACGAACATTCTGGACCATCCCTTTGTCCTAGTAGCCCTGTTGCATAAGGCGCACGCAATACTCGAGGCAAGGCACAGCCTAGCCCTGGGGCAGTTGTGACTCATGCGGCGAGCGATGACACAAACTCACAGCCGTAACAATATCCTGGTGCTGACATAAACTCTGACCACAATCTGGTTGAAATGAAATGCAGATTAAAGTTGAAGAAATTGAAGAAAAGTCAAAAGCCAAAAAGGTGGGCAATAGACAGACTGAAAGTAATGGATGTAAACGAAAGATTCAAGAAGAGTATAAAGGAAGGACTAATCAAAACCCCTAAACAAACTTCAATTGCAGACGAATGGACATTTTTGAAGAATGAAATAACAAAATCCGCAGAAGAAAACATTGGAAGGAAAGAAAGAATAGGTAGAAAACCGTGGATCACTCAGGATATACTAGAATTGATGGATGAAAGGCGGAAACACAAGAATCTAAGAGATGAAAAGGGGAAAGCAGAATACAGACGTCTGAGAAATGAGGTTAACAAGAAGTGCAAGGAAGCGAAAGAAGAATGGTTGAAAGAAAAATGTGCAGGTACAGAAAATTGTCTGAAATTAGGAAAAGCAGACACAGCTTATCGAAGGATTATGAATACTTTTGGGGAAAAGAAGACCAAGTGCTGTAATATTAAGGACACAAATGGAAAGCCTCTGACAGATAGGGAAGAAAAGGTTGAGAGATGGGAAGCTTACATAGAGTGTTTGTATAAGGGAGAGGAGATTGAGAATCATGTAATGGAAAGGGAGGAGGAATTTGATGAGGATGCAAAAGAAGATTTAATATTGAGATCAGAATTTGACAGAGCATTAGAGGACTTAGGCAGGATCAAAGCACCAGGCATAGATGATATACCGATTGAGTTGCTACGCTGCATAGGAGATGAAGGTCTGATCAGGTTATTTCACTTGGTGTGTAGGATTTATGAGACAGGTGAGGTACCCCCTGATTTCAAGAAGAATGTTATCATCCCTATACCAAAGAAAGTGGGAGCTGACAGATGTGAAGATTACCGTACAATCAGCCTGATTACTCCTGCTTCAAAGATCCTGTCTAGAATAATTTACAAGAGGATTGAAAGCCAGATAGAAACGGAGTTGGGTGAAGACCAGTTTGGTTTCAGGAGAAATGTAGGAACAAGGGAAGCTGTACTACGTCTTAGGCTGATTTTGGAAGATAGAATAAGGAAAGATAAGAGAACGTTCATGGCATTTGTAGACTTAGAAAAGGCTTTTGATAACGTTGATTGGACTAAATTGTTTGACATTTTGAAATCTATTGGAATAAAGTACAGGGATAGGAGGGTGATATACAATCTATACAGAAACCAGACAGCAGTCATTCGAGCTGAAGGACATGAGAGAGAAGCTGGTATTCAGAAAGGTGTAAGGCAAGGCTGCAACTTATCATCCATACTTTTCAATCT
This sequence comes from Meconema thalassinum, assembly GCA_946902985.2. NCBI lineage: Eukaryota > Metazoa > Arthropoda > Insecta > Orthoptera > Tettigoniidae > Meconema > Meconema thalassinum. The sequence continues at coordinate 937,511,693 of OX336390.1, forward strand.
TTACATTGAACAAGCAATGAAGGAAATTGGAGAAAAATTTAAGGTGGGAGTGAAGATTCAAGGAGAAATAATTTCAACTCTGAGAAATGCTGATGACATCGTCATCTTGGCCGACAAGCCTGAGGATTTGAATGAGTTTTTGAATGGTATGGATTCCGTCTTACGGAAGGAATTCATGATGAAAATTAATAAATGTAAAACAAAAATACTGGAATGCAGCCGAAATAAATCAGAAACCTCTATGGAGATCAAATTGGCAGGTGAAAAGCTGAAGGAAGTAGGAGACTTCTGTTACTTAGGAAGCAGAATAACCAGTGATGGACGAAGCAAAGAGGATATAAAAAGTAGGTTGGCTCAGGCAAGGAAAGCCTTTCTACAAAAAAGGAATCTGTTGACATCGAATATAGATTTAGGTATTAGGAAGTCATTTTTGAAATCCTTTGTCTGGAGCGTGGCGCTCTATGGAAGTGAAACTTGGACTATTGGTGCAGCAGAAAAGAGGAGAATTGAAGCATTTGAAATGTGGTGTTACAGGAGAATGATGAAGATCAGATGGGTAGATAGGGTTACAAACGAAGAGGTATTAAGGCGAGTGGGAGAGGAGAGATGTTTCTGGCGACTGCTAATGAAGAGAAGAGATAGGTTGGTAGGACACATACTAAGACATCCAGGAATAGCAAGCTTAGTTATGGAAGGAAGGGTCGAGGACAAGAACTGTAGGGGTAGACCAAGGTTAGAATATGTTAAACAGATTGCCTCGGATGTAGGGTGTGGTAGCTATGTAGAGATGAAACGATTAGCTCAGGACAGGGAGGCATGGAGAGCTGCATCAAACCAGTCAAAAGACTGAAGACTCAAACAACAACATCCCTAAGTAATTTCAATACTGTACAGTAATTACATTTTGAATATGAAGTTTAATAGGTGGCACCCACTGTTTTCAACGCATTTAGGCAATTTTGCCAGAAGGTTCAGTTGCACTCCATGCTAATCAGCATTGCCAATGTGCAACAATGAATATTCCCTTGTGTGGGGGATTTAAATTTTAGAAACTTTACGTTTAATGCTCAAGCAGTTTTGGAGATATTTTGCCGCCCAGTTTGTCCCCCAAGTATCTATGAAACACTTTGAATAGGACAACATGTGTGATGAAGGTTTACAGTTCCATCCACGTAATTATGTCTATCAGACCCTGTATTATTTGGATGTTATTACAAATGCTATCAGCGGCTTCGGTGGCGTAGTTGTTGGCATGCTGAGTTTCTATGGCCACGATCGCAGGTTCAAACCCAGCCGAAGTCGTCGGATTTTTTATGCCTTCCTTCAGAGGGGAAGAAAAAGTCGGCGGGCCCATGTAATAGAGTTATAACTACAATTGTGTGAAGCTAAATTTGTACGTTAGATTTGATTACCGTTCTATTAAGTTCCAACGTTCGTTGCCAGGTGCTGGTTGCGGTGGCATCTAGTAGCCAAGTTTACATCTAGGTATCATTGACGGTAGCGTTTGGTAGCAAAAGTAGGAACTACTTGAAATTGATCGTCTGCAGTCCTTACCTGAATTACAGATAACACACACTAATACAGTCATCACAATTAACACCGGTTATCAGACAGATTCTACACACTCCCAAAGTACACGGGTCTACATGACCACATTATCGCATCCCCTAAACTGATGAGCCAACAAACATGTGCTATTGCAATTTCCACATATCACAGCAGGCAAAGCATTGTGATGATTATTAATGTTGGTTAAGGGGTAGAACATCCTCCATGCATGGCACATTGAGACTTTTAACTACCGGTGCATAAACTTATGAGGATGTAAGTGTTCTTCTTCCTAGTGTTATTTCCGCACAATGGCAGGGTCCATCTTTCGGTACATCCGTCGCCATTTTAGACGATCTAAGGCATGTTCAGGGGTATCGTTAACATATTCCATGACCTCCCTATTGCGGTCGATCCACCGTTTCTTTGGCCTGCCAGTGTCCAGTGTCTTCGCCACCGAGTCTTCTTTACTCTGTGCGACATGCCCGTACCACCTAAGCCTTCCTTTACGTAGTTTTGCGGTGATTGGTGCGACTCCTAGTAAATGAGGATGTAAAATATTAAGACAAGATTTGTTAAAATAAAAATATTCTCAAAGAATCTGGGTTTGGTAGTGGAAGAGCTCTCTGACTGTGGCGGGGAAGGAAGGGTAACTTTCTAAGGTCACTTGGCTGGTAGACACTGAGAGGGACTAAAAGACAGAATGTGAGACAAAAGGTCAGAGGAAAGAAATAACGGGGATCAGAGCCCAGATGAATACCGAATCAGTTATAACCTGTGGTTGTTGATGGTGCCTTCACTGCCGATGGAGTCGTTGGAGCCCCAGTGGAAGTGGAGTTGAGAGAAGATGTATCGGCCGATGAGAGGGCCGCCCGTTATGCTGGCTTCCTCGGAGGTGTTCAGTTGAAGCATAACTGTAAGTACAATAGTTAGGTTTGAGACAGTGCCACATTAATGTTGCCAACTGCTACAATGTTAGTAAAACACACATTTTCAAGTTTGCGTTTGAGCTCTTTTTCTTGACTTCCATTCAAGACTGGCGGATACAGAATGAGTTGCATGAGGAAGTATAGGAGGGGTGTAACATCAGGGTTATCAGCGCTTTGGTATGGGTGAGACTTGGACAGTAACCACAGGGTTCAGAGCTGAGTCTGACATTGCTTTCTCTTACTTTCAACTTTCTTGTCTATCCACTCCTAGTTAACTCTTAATCTCTTCAAATTTTGACAGTATATGGTTTGATTTAATTCCCTACTTTTCATAGCTTTTCTTTTTCTTTTCCTTGTACGGTACCTGAAATGTTTGAGGGTTTGGAACTCTTCCATCTTAAGATGTTATTCCTTTAACCTATACTAACTAGGGGACCTGTGCATGTGCATAAACCACCCTCCTGGTTTTACCGTTGTGCGGGCTTCATGTTTATTTGTTTAATGACAGTTTTTAAACAAATTGTTGATACTGTACTTATGAGGTGCAATTTGCCATAGCTGCGGGTAATTCTCTTTCTATTGAATGCACGATCAGTAACTTGTGAGCGCACCATGTGTATAGACCACCCACCCTGCTTTAATGTTATGCAAGCTGGATGCGTCACAGTTCTGGCAGGGCCTATTGTCTTGTTTGTTTCTTTAATCACACTTTAGAAACAAATAAATATATTTCCGTTGACTTTTCAAGAAATACAAGATTTTCCCTGTGCTATTGGGACGATTTGGAAGATTTTGGTACAAACCACACTTTCTAACTCGCTCTGGTTTAAGAGCTTGCGTTTTGTGAAACATGCACCTTAGCCTTTTATACAGTACTAACGGAAGTACCCGTGCTTTGCTGTGGGTCATAAATAAATTCAAATGTGAAGGTGACAGTTAAAACAGAGGATAGGCGAGGTGCTGTGCGGAGGGAGAGTAAGGATGGAACATTTTGTCCAACTACACCGCTCAGCGTTGACCGTGTTTTATAGCACAAATTTAGGTTTTACTCGCTAACCGTTGGAGATACACGAAAAGTGATAAGGACCTTTTGGATAGAAAATTAAATTTTAAACCCTATATGTGCCATCAAAAGTTTGCTATTTCTTAATTCTCTTCTTATTTGAAATGGAAATACGGAAGTTTGAAACCAAAGGGTGTACGGCGCCACAAAAGTGGTCGCCATCTTTAAATAGTGCAAAGTATGGAAATCAAAATTATCCTATATGTTAATAAGGTAAATCAGCTACTTCCATGTAAAATTTAATGTAAATCGGACCAGTGGTTCTTGTGTGATTGAGTAATACACATACACACACACCATCTCATTTTTATATATTAGTATAGATTTAGGCTATATGATGATGATACTGTGGTGTAGTCGGTAGCATGCTGAGCTTCTATGCCCAAGATAGCGGGTTCAAACCCGGCCGAAGCCGTCGGATTTTTTAAGAGCATTAAAAATCCCTCAGTGTGCCTTCCTTCGGAGGGGAAGTAAAGCCGGCGGTCCCATGTCATAGATTTATGGCATGTTAAAGAACCATCCACTAATTGCACCTGTGTGAAGCTAAATTGGATAGGTTAAGAATGTAAACAACGCTCTTAGGTTTCTACGTTCGTTGCCAAGAGCCGACTGCGGTGTCGTCTAGTAGCTAAGTTCTGAACATGGCCTAGTAGTCGTTGACGGTGGCGTTTGGCGGCAAAAGTAGGAACAATTTGAAAATTTCTAAGTTGCAGTATGTACTTAAATTAAAAACATATAACACACACTAATACAGCCATCACAATTAACACCGGTTATCAGACAGATTCTACACACACCCAAAGTACACGGGGCTACATGACCGCGTTGTCGCAGCCCCTAAACTTAAGAACCAACCAACCATACTGTGGTGTCTGTCTGTTACTATTTCATGCAGAACCTACTCGACCGATTTATCTGAAATTTTGCAAGAACTTAGTTTATATACCAGGAAAAACATAGGACTTTTGCTGTTTCTAAATATTTCATCATTTCAATATGGTGACAAGTCATGTTTCATTTCAACAGCAGGCGCTACCGCGTCCCTCCCGGTGAACAGGTATCCATGGCAAGTTGCAGATATTCCCCTTGCCCACGCTTCTCACTACCAAATTTCGGCTTTCGATTAAGAGTTTATTTACTCAGACTATAGCAACAAACAAGATGTTCAGTAAAGAACATATAGCCTACTTTCTCCTAAATGCATGGGTATTGTTATAACTCTTTGTCCTTTTCAAGGAGTATAATTGAATGTTGCTTGTAGTAGCTTGTTGAAATAACATGCTATACGGGTATTAAGAATGACACTGAGGTGCCCTTTGCTAGTGCTACCTCTGTACCAAATTTCGTTCAATTCGGTTTCACCGTGTTTGAAAAGATAGGCGGAATCGATTTGCACACATACATGGCCGCCATCTGCAAATTATTGGGCTGATGATTTTGTAGTTTGGTCAAAGGATTCTTTATACATAAAGGTATAATGTTGCAAAATTGGGTAGAGATCAGATGATTAGTTTGGTCGTAATTTGGTTCAAGATTTTAACATTTGTGTGGCCACCATTACGTTTTCGTCAAGATGGCGGCGATATAAAACATGACACTGGAGTCTGGAGTGCCCATTTCTAGTGCTATCTCTGTACCAAATCTCGTTCAATTCGGTTTCACCGTGTTTGAATTGATAGGGGGAATCGATTTGCACACATACATGGCCGCCATCTGCAAACGATTGGGCTGATGATCTTGTAGTTTGGTCAAACTATGCTTCCCACTTAAAGGTATGTTGTTGCAAAATTTGGTAGTGATCAGATTATTAGATTGGTCGTAATTTGATTTAAACTTTTAACATTTGGGTTGCCGCCATTACATTTCCGTCAAGATGGCGGCAATATAAAACTGACACTGAGGTGCCCTTTGCTAGTTCTACATCTGCACCAAATTTCGTTCAAATTGATGGGGGGGGGGGGGGGGGGGACAGACACTCACACACACATAGACACACAATTTTTGGCCCTGTGTAGATCTCATAATTCTACTTCAATTTTTTGTAAAAATCGAAAGTAGGCTAAAAATTTCGGAGTGTGAGACACACACAAGTACCAACCAGCTTGTCTCAAATATAAATCAATGTTGTTGTTTCATTTGAGGGACTTGCACAACACGGTCATTTAGCCCTGTGTACTTGGGTAAGTGTGGAATTTTGTCTCATAACCTGTGTTATTGTGATGGCTGTATTAGAGAGTATTACACGAGTTTGCTCGAATCCATTTTAGGTCCGTATTGACAAATTTACAAACTGACAAAATGCCGAAAAACTTCCGTCCGATCAACTTAATCGGTGAGAAGTTTTTCGGCATTTTGTCAGTTTTTAGAGAGAATTTGTCATTCAGATAAGGATTGGGAAGGAAGTGGCCGTGGCCTTAGGTTAGGAACCATCCCGGCATTCGCCTGGAGTAGAAGTGGGAAACCACGGAAAGCTAATTCCAGGATGGTTGGGGTGGGTATTGAACCCAGACCTCGGGGGCAACAGGCAGGGTTACCCTTGCATGCTTTGATACTGCACCTCGTGGTGTAGTGGCTAACTTTCTTGGCTGTCAGTTTGGATCGATCCCGGCTCTCTCAAGATATTTAATTTTCGTCTCAGGGCTGGAATGGGGTACACTCAGCCTCGTAAGGCAAAACTGAGAAGGGGTGTGTTCAGTTCTCACCTCAGCCATCCTGGAAATGGTTTTCAGTGGTTTCCCACTTCTACTCCAGGAAAATGCAGGGATGGGTCCTACCATTAGGCCACGGCCGCCTTCTTCTCAATCCTCACACACACACTACTACAGAGACCGCAAAGACACAGGTTATCAGTCAAAATCCACACACACAAGTACAGGATGCTAAATGACCATGATGTCCAAGCCCCTCAAATGAAACAACAACTTTGGTACTGCCTGGATCGGAAGAGAACAAGAGTTGACCTGGGGAGATTGGACAGGAAAGAGATACACAGGTGAGTGAAAGCTTGATTTGCCTGTTTTATTGAAGAGTGTTGGGTAAAACTTACCAGTGTGACCATTGTTGGTCAGTGTGCTGGTGACGGGTGGTGCTTTGAAGCCTTGCAATCGCAGTGCTGGCAGGCGGACGTGACGAACCAAATGCTCCTCGATGTCGATAGGAGACTGATATTTCCCTGCACAGCTGGAGTATTCCTCGGACCAGTGGGATGGACCTGTAAACAGGTATTTTCTGCTTCATCATTGTCATACAAATATGCACTACACCAGTAATGAGCAGGCAACAGTGAGATAAATGAGGGTATCTACCGGGTGTGTCTCCTGGTATCTGCTGGTATCAACTGGGTGTGTCTCCTGGTATCTGCAGGGTGTCTCTGCTGCTATCTACTGGGTGTGTCTCCTGGTATCTACCGGGTATCTGTAGGGTGTCTCTTCTGGTATCTACCGGGTGTATCTCCTGGTATCTACTGGGTGTGTCTCCTGGTATCTACCGGGTAACTGTAGGGTGTCTCTTCTGGTATCTACCGGGTGTATCTCCTGGTATCTGTAGGGTGTCTCTGCTGGTATCTACCGGGTGTATCTCCTGGTATATGTAGGGTGTCTCTGCTGGTATCTACCGGGTGTATCTCCTGGTATCTGTAGGGTGTCTCTGCTGGTATCTACCGGGTGTGTCTCCTGGTATATGCAGGGTGTCTGCTGCTATCTACTGGGTGTGTCTCCTGGTATATGTAGGGTGTCTCTGCTGGTATCTACTGGGTGTGTCTCCTGGTATCTACCGGGTATCTGTAGGGTGTCTCTGCTGGTATCTACCGGGTGTATCTCCTGGTATCTGTAGGGTGTCTGCTGGTATCTACCGGGTGTATCTCCTGGTATCTGTAGGGTGTCTCTGCTGGTATCTACCGGGTGTATCTCCTCGTATCTGTAGGGAGTCTCTGCTGATATCTACTGGGTGTGTCTCCTGGTATCTACCGGGTATCTGTAGGGTGTCTCTGCTGGTATCTGTAGGGTGTTTCTGCTGGTATCTACTGGGTGTGTCTCCTGGTATCTACCGGGTATCTGTAGGGTGTCTCTTCTGGTATCTACCGGGTGTATCTCCCGGTATCTGTAGGGTGACTCTGCTGGTATCTACCGGGTGTATCTCCTGGTATATGTAGGGTGTCTGCTGGTATCTACCGGGTGTGTCTCCTGGTATCTGCAGGGTGTCTCTGCTGCTATCTACTGGGTGTGTCTCCTGGTATCTACCGGGTATCTGTAGGGTGTCTCTGCTGGTATCTACCGGGTGTATCTCCTGGTATCTGTAGGGTGTCTCTGCTGGTATCTACCGGGTGTATCTCCTGGTATCTGTAGGGTGTCTCTGCTGGTATCTACCGGGTGTATCTCCGGGTATCTGTCGGGTGTCTCTGCTGGTATCTACCAGGTGTATCTCCTGGTATCTGTAGGGTGTCTCTGCTGGTATCTACCGGGTGTATCTCCTGGTATATGTAGGGTGTCTCTGCTGGTATCTACCGGGTGTATCTCCTGGTATATGTAGGGTGTCTCTGCTGGTATCTACCGGGTGTATCTCCTGGTATCTGTAGGGTGTCTCTGCTGGTATCTACCGGGTGTATCTCCTGGTATCTGTAGGGTGTATCTGCTGGTATCTACTGGGTGTGTCTCCTGGTTCTACCGGGTATCTGTAGGGTGTCTCTGCTGGTATCTACTGGGTGTGTCTCCTGGTATCTACCGGGTGTGTCTGCTGGTATATACTGGGTGTGTCTCCTGGTATATGTAGGGTGTCTCTGCTAGTATCTACCGGGTGTGTCTCCTGGTATCTACCGGGTGTCTCTGCTGGTATCTACCGGGTGTATCTCCTGGTATCTGCAGGGTGTCTCTGCTGCTATCTACTGGGTGTATCTCCTGGTATCTGTAGGGTGTCTCTGCTGGTATCTACCGGGTGTATCTCCTGGTATCTGTAGGGTGTCTCTGCTGGTATCTACCGGGTGTATCTCCTGGTATCTGTAGGGTGTCTCTGCTGGTATCTACCGGGTGTATCTCCGGGTATCTGTAGGGTGTCTCTGCTGGTATCTACCAGGTGTATCTCCTGGTATCTCTAGGGTGTCTCTGCTGGTATCTACCGGGTGTATCTCCTGGTATCTGTAGGGTGTCTCTGCTGGTATCTACCGGGTGTATCTCCTGGTATCTGTAGGGTGTCTCTGCTGGTATCTACCGGGTGTATCTCCTGGTATCTGTAGGGTGTCTCTGCTGGTATCTACCGGGTGTATCTCCTGGTATCTGTAGGGTGTATCTGCTGGTATCTACTGGGTGTGTCTCCTGGTTCTACCGGGTATCTGTAGGGTGTCTCTGCTGGTATCTACTGGGTGTGTCTCCTGGTATCTACCGGGTGTGTCTGCTGGTATATACTGGGTGTGTCTCCTGGTATATGTAGGGTGTCTCTGCTAGTATCTACCGGGTGTGTCTCCTGGTATCTACCGGGTGTCTCTGCTGGTATCTACCGGGTGTATCTCCTGGTATCTGCAGGGTGTCTCTGCTGCTATCTACTGGGTGTGTCTCCTGGTATCTGTAGGGTGTCTCTGCTGGTATCTACTGGGTGTGTCTCCTGGTATCTACCGGGTATCTGTAGGGTGTCTGCTGGTATCTACCGGGTGTATCTCCTGGTATCTGTAGGGTGTCTCTGCTGGTAACTACCGGGTGTATCTCCTGGTATCTGTAGGGTGTCTCTGCTGGTATCTACCGGGAGTATCTCCTGGTATCTGTAGGGTGTCTCTGCTGGTATCTACTGGGTGTGTCTCCTGGTATCTACCGGGTATCTGTAGGGTGTCTCTGCTGGTATCTGTAGGGTGTCTCTGCTGGTATCTACCGGGTGTATCTCCTGGTATCTGTAGGGTGTCTGCTGGTATCTGTAGGGTGTCTGCTGGTATCTACTGGGTGTGTCTCCTGGTATCTACCGGGTATCTGTAGGGTGTCTCTTCTGGTATCTACCGGGTGCATCTCCTGGTATCTGTAGGGTGTCTGCTGGTATCTACCGGGTGTATCTCCTGGTATCTGTAGGGTGTCTCTGCTGGTATCTACCGGGTGTGTCTCCTGGTATCTGGAGGGTGTCTCTGCTGCTCTCTACTGGGTGTGTCTCCTGGTATCTACCGGGTATCTGTAGGGTCTCTGCTGGTATCTACCGGGTGTATCTCCTGGTATCTGTAGGGTGTCTCTGCTGGTATCTACCGGGTGTATCTCCTGGTATCTGTAGGGTGTCTCTGCTGGTATCTACTGGGTGTGTCTCCTGGTATCTACTGGGTATCTGTAGGGTGTCTCTGCTGGTATCTACCGAGTGTATCTCCTGGTATCTGTAGGGTGTCTCTGCTGGTATCTACCGGGTGTATCTCCTGGTATCTGTAGGGTGTCTCTGCTGGTATCTACCGGGTGTATCTCCTGGTATCTGTAGGGTGTCTCTGCTGGTATCTATCGGGTGTATCTCCTGGTATCTGTAGGGAGTCTCTGCTGGTATCTACTGGGTGTGTCTCCTGGTATCTACCGGGTATCTGTAGGGTGTCTCTGCTGGTATCTACTGGGTGTGTCTCCTGGTATCTACCGGGTGTGTCTCCTGGTATATGTAGGGTGTCTCTGCTGGTATCTACCGGGTGTGTCTCCTGGTATCTACCGGGTGTCTCTGGTGGTATCTACTGGGTATGTCTCCTGGTATCTGTAGGGTGTCTCTGCTGGTATCTACCGATTGTATCTCCTGGTATCTGTAGGGTGTCTCTGCTGGTATCTACCGGGTGTATTTCCTGGTACACACAGGGTGTGCCTCCTGGTATCTACCGGGTATCTGTAGGGTGTCTGCTGGTATCTACCGGGTGTATATCCTGGTACATATAGGGTGTATCTCCTGGTATCTACCGGTTGTATATCCTGGTATATATAGGGTATATCTCCTGGTATCTACCGGTTGTATATCCTGGTACATATAGGGTATCTCTCCTGGTATCTACCTGTTGTATATCCTGGTACATATAGGGTGTATCTCCTGGTATCTACCAGTTGTATATCCTGGTACATATAGGGTGTATCTCCTGGTATCTACCGGGTATCTATCCTGGTGCCAAGTGTATCTCCTTGTATCTATAGGGTGTCCCTCCTGGTATCTACCGGGTGTATTTCCTGGTACACACAGGGTGTGTCTCCTGGTATCGACCGGGTGAATCCTGATATCTAATGGGTGTGTCTTCTGGTATATACCGGGTGTGTATCCTTGTATCGGCCGGGTGTATGTCCTTGTATCTGCAGGGTGTATCTCCTTGTACCTATCGGGTGTATCTCCTTGTACCTATCGGGTGTATATTCTTGTATCTACTGGGTGTATATAGGGTGTGTCTCCTGTACCTATCGGGTGTATATCATGGTATCTACAAAGTGTAACTCTTGGTATTTGCAGGCTGTAATTCCTTGTATCTATCGGTTAGGAGCCTACGTATCCGCGAAACCTAAATTACACCTCTCATGTTGACCAACTGACAAGCGATTCCATTAATAGATCTTATATTTGGTGCACATTCAAGGTGGACCAATCAGGTACCTATGCATGCTAAGGTGCAAGGACAAAGGAACAGGCTATCTGCGGACTCCGAAGGCACGTCGGGCGTCCTTGAAATGGTTTTCCTTAGTTTCCCCATTTGTAACTCAAGGAAAATGCTAGGATGGTACCTTTCAATGTACCACAGCCACTTTCTTCCGATTCCTTTTCCAAATTCATTAATTTCTCCCCTCTAACTCCTCTGATGAGGTAGTTAAGGGGGGGGGGGGAACTGGCTGTAAAAACTACCCACCACATAGAGACTCCCTTCACTTCATCACTAAGCCCATAAAAGTGGAAATAATAAGGGCTAGAAATAGTTATATAGGCCTACACATTCAAGTTAGCTTTGAATTTGTGTTGAATTTTGGTTATCAAATGTGCTGTGTGTGTCAACTTCTATCTAATCCATTTTCAGAATGACTAAATTGGTCTTCTTATTGAAGGGGAAGAGAGCACATTGTTGCCTTGAAGGTATTTCAGAGGCGATGTGAGATGAAATGATGCCTCGATATCTCGAACTTCTGTTACTCAAATTTTCGATAGCTCGAAGTTATTGTTATGTATAATTATTTATTTGTTATGTATATCCAATTTGACACCGAGGGACACACCCCCCATTGCAAATAAATAAATGAATGAATGAATATCTACTAGTGGGCCCGTTCGAGCTTTCGCAACGTGAATGTACTGCCCTGCGCTCTAGCGGCAGGCTCGCCTAGCAGTACGCCGCGCTCTCGCCAGATGACTGCCCTGCGCTCTAGCGGCAGGCTCTTCAGGTTACGGTGCTCCCATTGTAAAAGTACATTTTTATGGTATTTATTTAATTGTGAGGCATTTAAAGAGGAAGTGAGTGCGTTTCGGGTACACACGGGGTTTTTCGGAACCTGTAGGTACCCTATATGTGTACGTTGGTGTTAGCAGGACCTTATTTTCGATACAAAACCGGAATGGGACCTTAGCAGAATAATATAGGTAGGATTGCACTTAAACTTCGTTATGTCGAACATTTAGGAACTTTTGTAGTGCAAATTTGTCTCATTGTTATAACTAGATTTAAAGGGGTTACTGGAAGGGTTACCGCCCGTTCCAGAATTACCGCGGTCGGTAGGGGAGTAAAGAAATTCGTGTCCTGAGTCAGGAGCAATTACACTAACTCCAGTTCTAATTCGAATTTCCCACCGATTACTGTAGTTGAGTCAACCATCTGCAACTTCCATACTTACACTTAGATATGCAACTTAGATAATGTAATAAATCTGTCATTACGAACATCCATGTTTATTACATACGTTTAGACAGTTATACGTTTTTAAGAGTTCATACGGTAATTTTGTGTCCAGAATATCACAAATATTGTAACATTTTGCATACGTATCTATATAACTCGAATTTTTGATCAGTCGAATTTATTTATACATCCCCTACCGATTCGAGTTTCGACTGTTTTTGAATGAAAGCGTGTCTGATTTTTCTTAATGTCTACGAAATTTTGCGTTAATTAGCCTAAATGTTTTAGACTGTTTTATGACGAATGCAAGCAAGCATGCATATGTTTTGCCTGTCTGTTTGTAAGTTTAAAACTCGAGAACGGCTGGGTGAATCTACGTAAAACTTGGTGCGTGTATTCATCACAGTCAAGGCACCAAACGTTTTTATAACTCTTCAACATATCATACCGATCACAAAAGGAGGGGGACTACGGAGGAAACACCCTCAAAATACATGCTGAAATAGGCGAAATATCAACGTCGCGGTAGAAAGACGAGACATGGCTCATTTTGAGCCCCTTGATTTGAGGAACAAAACTCGGATGGTCCTAAAAGGACCTCTAAAAACATTTTAAGATCCTGAAATCAACCGTTTACGAGATATATGTATCATAGCATCCCGGCTATAGGAGACAGAAGAGAAAAGACTAAATCTAAAAATTGATAATCAGGTAATAATATAATAAGAGTACGTGGTTATTTGAAAGGGTTTTGCCGGTAAGTACCAAACGCCGTTCGAAGAATGGGTACTTCAGCTAGTCATACTATAAATCTTATGCTTGTTGCTAACTTACTGAAATACCATTCTTTAATCTCTTGTGTTTGTGGAGACATTTATTTTTATGAGATTTTAAAATGAAAACCACTTATTGAGATTGGGTGCTTTAAGGGGATACTTTGGTACTTTACTGTCCCAGTTTCACTTGCTTTGTACAGTAAGTTAGTATCTCTTTCCCTTCATAGGCTATGTTTATCTAGTTGCACTTACCTGTATTGCCGTCATAGCCGAAATCATTGTTCCCTTGCACAAGGCAGCATCCTGCAACAGAAGAGAAAAGTATGAGCATGAACTCAGTAAAAGGTGGAGAGAGAGAGAGAGGAACAATACATCCTGAAGGAATTGGAATACTACACAAAAATGTCTGCTTGAGCTCTCATTTTGGGTACCATAGATATGGACAAGATATGGACAGTGTCACAGTACAATCTCTATGACTTTTTGGGTATGATCATGGCTACTCTTTGCTGGTGAGCTATTGCAGGCCTCAGCGTAAAGCTTAGAGATTCCTTGCAATGGTGAACCAGTCAAGGAGTAGAGGGCCAAGGTAAATAGAGTGACACATCTATATTTTATATTTCCATTTACGATGCTGTTTTGTTTTTTTATAATAAATTTATTAGAGCACAAAATATGCAATTGAATTAAACATGAGTTATATTTTCCTCGAACATCATCATCATCATCATCATCATCATTAATTACTTATCACTAGTACAAAACTGTGACAGAGATAACTACACACTGCATTACATGATATCTGTCACATGCTTTGCCGCAGAGGACACACTCACCAGCAATCCGGCTGATGGTACATTTTGTTTGCACACACCCTGAAGTGGAATCCATGCACCGCGAATCTGGTTATCAAGTGTCTCATCTCATAGAAACCCTTCGTCCAATCCCGCGATGTCATCGCATCCGTGATATAAAATTCCTGTCGTGTGCTTCCTCTCTTTAACTTCATTTCCTGCATTAGTCTCTCATAAACCGATGTAGATGGCAGGAGCAGCTGTAATCTGAGGTCTTCAACAAAAGGAGGCTCTTTCGCGAGTTCATTCACCAACCGAGAAAGAGTGAATTTCGAAAGACACATTACCCTTTTCAGGTAGGTAGCTTTCACCTTTTCCAACTCTACGAGTTGCTTATACTTAAGGTGATGCCAAATACTTTCCAAACCATATGCAACTACAGGAATGATCTTCAGCGAGAAAAGTCTCATCGCTGTCTGTAATGACAGTGTTCGGAGATGTCGTATGTCAGTCATGTTTTTAGGTAGATTTCATTAGAAAGCTAACTATTGCAATGGGTACCATGTTTCGACTTCCGGAAAATTTCGACATATCTTCGCGTTTCACATCCCCCAGACCCCAAAACCACCGTCAGTTCAAAAGTTTATATATAATTTATGTATGTATTAAAATCTCGGTCGAGTTCGTTACTGGGCTAAATCGGTCGAAGGGGGTGAAAATGGGGGGCTTTTTTTTTCGAAAAAGTGAAATATTGCTATAACTCTCTTAACATGTGAAATATCGAATCCGTTTGAAGTTCATACTATGTGTCGGATAAAGCCCAAAAATTTATGTTTGAAGAGTTTTTTATAGCACCAACCATTGACCAAAGGGGTGGGAAAAAGTGGGTTTTTCGGGAAACATTAATCATATCTCTCTTAATAGGCACAATATCAAAACCGTACAAAATGGACAATATTCCCCTAATAATTACCTAAAACTTTTGTCTGAAAGAATTTTTGATATGACCCACCATTACGCCAAGGGATGAGAAAAATGATTTCGGAATTATAAGAAAATGCCAAGAGCTATCAGAGGTTGCCATGGCAACACTACTAAATTGATGACGGATGAGCCATCGGACGTTGCCATGACAACGCACTTGCACGATATCAGATTCAGATTTCCATCTGACTAAAAGTGTGAAGCGTCTTCGGTGACGTAGCATGCTGAACTTCTATGCCCAAGGTCGCGTGTTCAAAGCCGGCAGAAGTCGTCGGCTTTTCTAAGAGCGCTAAAAATCCCTCAGTATGCTTTCCTTTGGAGGGGAAGTTCCAACGTTATTTACGAGTTGCTGGTTGCGGTGGCATCTAGTAGCGAAGTTCACAGCTAGGTGTCGTTGATGGTAGTATCTGGTAGCAACATTAGGAACTACTGCTTGAAATTGACCGTCTGCAGTCCTTACCTGAATTACAGACTAATACAGCCATCACAATTCACACCGTTTATCGGACAGATTCTAAACTCACCCAAAGTACACGGGGTTACATGACCGCGTTGTCGCAGCCCCTAAACTGAGGAACCAACCAAAATCTCCGCGGGAAATATAATTTTGCGTGAAGAAGTAACAGACCGTTACATAGTTACACATCAGTGTCAAAATCTTGCATAAGGACAGTGTGACCACAAGTATAACAAGAAGTTCCGTGACGAACTAAAGAGCCTACTTTTCTTAAAAGTTAAGATTCATGCCAATGATTAATCTATATGGATCTATCTAGAATAATGACGAAATTAAGTTGGTAATATCGAACTATCTAATTAGTTCGAAATACTGTATACCTGGCATTATGTAGCCTAATAGAGAACTACAGTTGGCAGCCCTGGTGACTGAATATATTCTTAGTTCCATCTCTTAAGGTACAGAATACAAAATTTAGTTGAAGTCCAATGGATAGCATGGACGTTACATGCAGTTAAACATTGGATCTAACAGTGCGCGTAAAATCATGTTGGCGACAATGACATACATGTATTGGTCAGAAATAATCTGAAATATAATGATCTATCGCTGTGTCAATTTTGAGTGAAATCCATTAGTTAGTATAGAAGTTACATGCATTTTAAAATTGGACCTATCAGCAGGCTTAGAATCATGTTGGCAGCACTGGCGTAGGCCTATATTAGTTACTCCAAATTAGTCTAGAATGCCAGGTACTATACGTGTGCAAAGTTTAGAGCTATTGGCTTGCATACTTTCTGATATGTTGATTTAGGGTAACAAAAATAGATACAGCATTTATTAACAGTTGGCAGCCCTGGTTACTCTTAAGAATCGGCATAGTCATATATGTTATGGTACACATGGCACAGACGTAATTTGGTTGAAATCCAAATGATAGTATAGAAGTTACATGTATTTAAAGTTGGACCTCTCAGCAGGCTTAGAATCATGTTGGTAGCACTGACGTATAAGTTACCCTAAATTAATATAGAATGTCAGGTACTATACGTATGCATAGTTTAACCCATATATGCCCACCACCCCATTTTTGGGGCGTTTGTTATTAATAGTTATAAAAAAATGAAAACTTCTTTTCTGAGAGAGTTTGGTGTTGTAGATGAAGTGAGTTGGCATTCTTGGATATGATGTAGGTGCCTGTCAACAAACAACTGCTCTCTGAGAACAGTTATACATTGTTGACTTCAGTCCATTATCAGAACGCGAAATGTCTTCTCAAAAGAGGTAAGTAATTCAATTATATCTTATTATTTTAAGTTTCCTCTAATTGGAATACTGTAGGGGGCATTTCATAAGACGCCCCAAAAATGGGGCCTTGGACACAGACGGGTACACTGTTTATATGCGATAATTTTACAATTATTTTTAAATGAAATTAAATAATGGTGTCATATTGGTATATTCATGTAATAAATAGACAGGCCTTTTATTCTAACTGATTAGGTGTCCACCCACAACCTTTAAAATAATTATCATTGGATTTCAATATCCTTATACTGTACTATTAGATTTTACATCAAATGCTGATGATATTTACATATGATTTGTTATCTTTCAGGCTTACTGTTGATGAAATACTGGCAATTCTGGAGCAACCTAATCAGCAATTTGTAAGTGCTACCGTGTATACCAGTCCTCCAGAAAATCACCTCCAGAGTGACGGAGAAAGTGGTGATGAGAATGAACATGGTGACCTGAATAATTTGTCCGGGAATCAACTTCGGGCTGAGGGAGAACTTCGGGTCTTGAGGAAGTGGAAATAGCAGGTAATGAGGACAGAGATGACACATTACCCAGTACTTCCAACCAAGTAGATCAGATCACGCCTCCAACTAATTCATGTGGTAGCTCCAGAGCACCACGATCTCGGAAGAAGAAACCATTGCCACCATCACGCAAATGGAAACGCGTGGATTTACCATCCAAACTAGAACGTGAATGGGTAAGATCCGAAATCACAAGTGTAGACAAATCTCCAGCAGAACTTTTTGAGATGTTTTGGGATGATCATATAATAGAAACTATTGTCAGAGAATCTAAACGATATGCCATGTTTAATGCCAACCATAATTTTGATGTTCAAACAGGTGATATCAGGTTACTCATTGCTATTTTACTCCTGAGTGGATATATGACTCCCGCTAGGCACCGCCTCTACTGGGACTCGAGTGTTGACACTGTAACAGTTTTGCTAGCCCACACTGTTGGGAGAGAAATGTAACTGTTTACCTTTGCCTAAGCTATGTTGTTTTAATGGGCGCCAAGACCTCAATGCAATGTTGAAATCTAAATTTGTATTTAACAACGTCTAGCTCTGGCAGAACACCTTCAAGACTCTATTCACTCAGATCGTGGTATGATTTGATCATTAACCCAACAAACAATTGTATCAGGAGAAGGAATTGGTCTATATCTAATGCTACCTACTGAAAGCAAAGATTGCATTGTAAAAGAAATGAATTTATTATATAAAACAAGTATAGCAAAATTAATAATAATAAGTATAAAATTTAAATTGGAGCGTTGCGATTTTAATATTACCGATAGAAAATTACGTGAAAACGGAGTCTGATAAATTGATTTTACTCTTATTTCCAAGCTATGAAGTTACTGAAATATGAAATGTAAAACAAAGAAAAATGAGAGATTGCGTATTTCTGCGTCATTAGCGCTTACCCCTGGAAATTGCCAAAGCATTTCCCTCGTTCTTGATGATGCTGTGTGCTTCCCACAGTCTCCTGGACGTCGTCATCTCCGTCGAAATTTGATGATATTCTGGTAGATTAGATAATTCAATGGTCCGTACCTCGGACCCAAACTCTCGTAAAACCGCACTGGTTACGTTTTACAAAAGTTCGTCGCTAACTCCACTGAACATCGGAGCGTCACGCACTTGCGACCGTACACTGCAAGTTCTACACAGATTGTCCCCGTTTCACGGCGCGTCGAACGATATATGCACACGTTGGCTCCCCACCATGGTACCGTCTTCCAGCTTACGTTGTCTCCGCTGATTGGCTAAGCACGCCGCCACTTCCCCTCCTCCGGTTCATTACACTCCGCGGGCGAGAGGGAGAAGTCGTTTTCCGTTTCAACAATTCGCCTCTTCTAGACCTTGCGACCCAGGATTGCGTCATGCTTCTCGACAGGAATCAGCTTGTATTAGAATTCCCAGTGAGTCATGTCTCTCAAATACCCTAACTGACAAAACTCCGTAAAATTCCGTAATCAGATAATTTTCTATGATATCGTCGTTCGTAATAATTTGCTTGTTAGCGTTTTCTAAGACATAGAAAACCTATCTGAATGCTAATAATTTTTATAAAATGCTCCGAAAATACCTTAATAATAATTATAATAAATTAATAATAATAATAAATTAACATGAAAAATTCTCTTGGCTGAACAATTTGCCGCGTAAATAAATATAGAATGGCTTCCTACTGACTTATGCCAGTTGCATAAAACCCCTCGAAAAACACGTTACATATTCGCCTCGGATCATCGGATGATTTACCGTGACGACGGTCCATTATCCGATTATCCCAGACACGTTAATAAACCCCATCCAAAATACATATTACATAAATGAAATCACCCTAAATTACAGATATATACACTCATATTTTTTCTTCACGCACTTTGCGTCAAAGTTTGTTGTCACTATGGATTGCACTTTGCAACCAGTCCCATGTTTTACATATGGAATAGTGTTCCACGGATATTTCCGCCTCTCAAATTTCTCTATGTTGGAGAAATAGACATAATTAATGTGTGAGCACTATGTATTTATGATGTCATATCACACGCATTGAAGGTGTTCTGATATATTTATATCACCATAGAACTTCCTAATTTCACTGGAGGTCCCCTCCTTATGGTGACATTTAATTCCACTTATCACTGGGCACACGATCACACTATGGTGGCAGCGCCTCGTGACCATAATACTTAATCTCTCTTTGAAGTAGATTAAATTAATATTGACTTCTGAAAAAAAAAACAGTAAATGCGCATTACATATAACACCAAATATTTCTGTGCCGTAATCGCCCTGTCTTGTTAAGTTCCCGTTAACCATATTCTACTTAATACTAGTTCTCAACACAGACCATTTCTCCTCACACAAATAATACCATTGTACAAATTATCTTAAATTACACACTTACAAATCTTACATGGCGAGGCCGTAAACAGAAATCACGTGTGCTGATATGTATGAGTTTCATGAAGGACTGTCTCGCATTCTGATGGCCCATCTTTTATCTCGTGGACGCCTTAAGCTAACAAGCCCTATTCAAGCGCTCCCCCATCTCTTGGAGATAAATGGGAACCCATCAGCGCTGCCAAAATGGCCTTGGTGCATCGAGACAATTTAGTGCTCAACAGCATCCGACAATCCCGTCATATTTCCCTGTACCTTAAAAACTCTCATTTACTTACATACTACCCCCCTGTGTGACTTCTGATACGCCTGCCTTAAGACCAGATCTTCCACGCACCAGACACCACACTTACTCATTTGATAGGCTGGCTCGCCAGCTAAACACACTCACTTTATGACACATATTTTCGTAGACTATGTATATTATACGTTCCGTATAATCTGTTTCCCTCACTATTCTCCAGCACATATGCTGTTTTCCCAATACGTTTGGAAACTATAAATGTTTCTGCGTCACCTGCTTCCAGCCTTGCAAGTGGCTCCCTTTAAATGAACGTCATCACGTTGCTCTACTAGCATATTCCTCAGTGTCTGTAACGATGCCCTGTTGCTACTGTCCACACATGCTAACCCTACCTTCCTATGGTGTTACACCTCTACTCGACACTCTATGACCTAAAAATGTCACTTCTGACTGACAGAATGACGACTTAGACAGCTTCAAAGTGAACCCTGCCTGATCTAACTTCTGAAAAACTATATTTAAATGATGTAGATGCTCCTCAAAACTGCGTGAACTAATTACCATATCATCTATGTAAATGGTTACAAACTCTCCTGTGTCATCCCCTAATGCGATGTTTAAAGCCCTAATTAAAGCTGCTGAACTACTCTTTAACCCATAAGGTGTTCTACAAAATTGATACAGGTTATATTTATGACTAAAAGCTGTAAATGGTCTATCTTCGTACATAAGTGGCACTTGCCAAAAACTGGAACTCAAATCTACACAAGTGAAATACTTCTTCCCCTCAAATGTTTGCATTAATTCTTCTATTGACATAGATTTCAGCTGATCTGAACTAATTCTACTGTTAACCAAACGAGCGTCTAAACAAATACGAACAGTGCCGTCGGTCTTGGGTACCATTATCAAAGAATTAACATATGGACTGTTCGAGTGCTCAATAATCCCATCTTCAAGCATCTGATTAATTTGTGCCTCAACTGCACTCTGATAAGCGAAAGGTACAGGATATCTATGTCCTGTGAATACTGACCTATCAATAACGTTCAATGAATGTGTATAGCAATTGGTCATACCAATGCGATCCTCAAAAACTCTCCTATTACACCATAACACATCATAGAGCCGAACACACTGTTCATCCTCTATATTTCCCTGAAATGCAGCCTCACGTAACGAGTCCTCTAGACTTCCGTTCGTAATCACACTGCCCACAAAACATGGAGAACCCCGCTCTACGGCTGGCGATATCTCATTTAAAGTACACATCACACCTACAATACTACTCCTCTGAATATGGTCATTGAACGCTACTTCTACTTCAGAATCTCCCCATATAAATTTCAAACTCCCTACATCATAACATAAGTTACCAGACACTCTACTTAGCCACTCTGAACCCAAGATAACACTGAATACTAAATTTGGAATTACAAGGCAAATCTGCTTCTCTACATGATTATTAATTTTAATGTCTACTAAAACTTGCTTAGAAATTACTTTAGACCTCTTCCCAACAGCTGTGATAACAAAAGTGCTTTTAATTGGCATCTCCTCAAAATTTACTCCAGTTCCTTTCATTTTATCATAAAATGCACTACTTATGCAACTCTTCATACAACCACTATCAATTAAAACATCTGTGTACGCCTCGGACACGTTAAATTTAACTATGGGGCTCTTACTAACCACTTCCTGAATAATACCTTCATCATTTAGTTCATGTAATAATTCATTTCTTACATTTAGGTCATAGGGTTCCTGTATAATTGTATGGACAGGGCATGCTACAGACTGAGATTCTGACCTTACTTCGCAGCCTGGTTCGCGTTTAAAGAACCGCTACAGCTGGCCGTAGTACTACTAACTACTGAACTAGTCTGGTTGTTCTGGGCTGTGTTGTCATTGTTTGGCTGTATATTACTACCACTAGGCTGTCCTCTTCCTTGACCCCTATTCTGGTTGTAATTATTGTCATTATAATTTCTCCCTTGATTTCCCCTGAAATCATTGTTTCTCCCTTGATTTCCCCTGTAATCATTGTTCCTCCCTTGATTTCCCCTGAAATCATTGTTCCTCCCTTGATACTGGTTACCATAGCCATTTCCTCTGTTCTGATTTAGCTGATTATTATTATTTCTATTTTGAGCGTTGGCCCCTTCGCCACCGTTCCCTTGAACTTCTTGATGCCTGGCTTCATTAGGTCTATTATTATTATTACCCTGGTTCCGATTGAAATTGTCATCATAACCCCCTCTCCCTAGTGCATCAAATGTGCTTAACAAATTTTCTACTTGTGATATAGTCTTTACATTCTGGATACAAGCAGCCTCCTTGATCCTATAGGGAAAGTGCCTAAGTAGCAACCTTACCACATCACTTTCCTCCTTCAAGCCATCCAGATATTTACACACTAATACCTGCCCTAAAAAGTATTCGGTCATGGTGGAGCTTCCCTTAGGGTTATATTTACCACACACTACTCCCTCACGATGCTGCGACTGAATAACCTCATTTCAGAACTTTTCACAGAATTTCATTTTAAAATCATTGATATCAGTAAACTTGTCTCTGTAGACAGCAAACCAATTCCTCGTTTCCCCCACAAACACTTGTTCTAAAATTTCAACTACCTGGCACCACTCAATACTACCATTTTCCAACCTCTCCCCGAATTTATTTTCTATAGTGTTCATGAACTCCATTGGGCACCCCTGTCGATTGCTGAACTTACCCAGTTCTACCTCCCTGTGTGTGCTATTCACAAAAACTGGCCTATTCTGACTATTTTCTTGCCTGATCCTAGCTTTTAATTTTAATTCTAATTCTGCGATTTTCTCCTCAGCCTTCCTCTCAATACTGTTTACTGTTAATTTAATGTTTCCTTCTGATTCTTCTACTTTATCATATAGCTTTGCTTGTTTCTCCTCAATCTTGCTAATGCTTTCCCTATTACTCTCTCTTAAATCATTTACTTCTGCAACTATTTGTGAGTGGACTTTCTCAATTCTACCCCCCAGCTGTTCCTTAACCTCTTTAGTAGCTACCTGAATTTTGTCAATTTCTCCCCCCAATTGCTTTTTGACCTGCTGTGTTTCCAGTTGCACTAGTTCTTTTAAATTTTCAGCCTGTGTACTGATTCTAATTTCCAACTCCTCCTGTACTTTTCCTAATTTTCTGTCTACATCTGCAATAATCTCTTTAGCCTTTTCTTCCATCACCCCCCTGATCTCACCTCTAATCAGTTCGAATTTGTCACTCATTTCCCTACTGTTTTGTTCTAATTTAGCATTTAAAGTTTCAGTACTCTCTCTATTTTCCTTACTGTTTTGTTCTAATCTGGCGTTTAAAGTTTCATTACTCTCTCTATTTTCCCTACTGTTTTGTTCTAATTTTGCATTATTCTGTTCTAATTTTGCATTATTCTGTTCTAATTTTGCATTTAAAGCATCACTACTAACTTTGTTCTGATACATGAACTCGAGAAGTAAAGTTTTTAATTCTGGTTGGCCGCCTACACTCCCTGTTTCAGTATCGGGATTTACCTCCGCTACCCCGGTACTACCATCACTCGACATACTGCTCGTATCATCATTCTCCAGTTGATGACCACTACGTAACCTCATCTGTCTTTCTTTCTCATCCCCCATAATGATATACACTGATAAAGACAAATAACCCCCAAAATACAGGCACAGAAATATATACCCTTCTCCTTCCACAAATGTTATTAGGTTTTCATCCCCACGTTGGGCGCCAAATGTAACAGTTTGGCTAGCCCACACTGTTGGGAGAGAAATGTAACTGTTTACCTTTGCCTAAGCTATGTTGTTTTAATGGGCGCCAAGACCTCAATGCAATGTTGAAATCTAAATTTGTATTTAACAACGTCTAGCTCTGGCAGAACACCTTCAAGACTCTATTCACTCAGATCGTGGTATGATTTGATCATTAACCCAACAAACAATTGTATCAGGAGAAGGAATTGGTCTATATCTAATGCTACCTACTGAAAGCAAAGATTGCATTGTAAAAGAAATGAATTTATTATATAAAACAAGTATAGCAAAATTAATAATAATAAGTATAAAATTTAAATTGGAGCGTTGCGATTTTAATATTACCGATAGAAAATTACGTGAAAACGGAGTCTGATAAATTGATTTTACTCTTATTTCCAAGCTATGAAGTTACTGAAATATGAAATGTAAAACAAAGAAAAATGAGAGATTGCGTATTTCTGCGTCATTAGCGCTTACCCCTGGAAATTGCCAAAGCATTTCCCTCGTTCTTGATGATGCTGTGTGCTTCCCACAGTCTCCTGGACGTCGTCATCTCCGTCGAAATTTGATGATATTCTGGTAGATTAGATAATTCAATGGTCCGTACCTCGGACCCAAACTCTCGTAAAACCGCACTGGTTACGTTTTACAAAAGTTCGTCGCTAACTCCACTGAACATCGGAGCGTCACGCACTTGCGACCGTACACTGCAAGTTCTACACAGATTGTCCCCGTTTCACGGCGCGTCGAACGATATATGCACACGTTGGCTCCCCACCATGGTACCGTCTTCCAGCTTACGTTGTCTCCGCTGATTGGCTAAGCACGCCGCCACTTCCCCTCCTCCGGTTCATTACACTCCGCGGGCGAGAGGGAAAAGTCGTTTTCCGTTTCAACAATTCGCCTCTTCTAGACCTTGCGACCCAGGATTGCGTCATGCTTCTCGACAGGAATCAGCTTGTATTAGAATTCCCAGTGAGTCATGTCTCTCAAATACCCTAACTGACAAAACTCCGTAAAATTCCGTAATCAGATAATTTTCTATGATATCGTCGTTCGTAATAATTTGCTTGTTAGCGTTTTCTAAGACATAGAAAACCTATCTGAATGCTAATAATTTTTATAAAATGCTCCGAAAATACCTTAATAATAATTATAATAAATTAATAATAATAATAAATTAACATGAAAAATTCTCTTGGCTGAACAATTTGCCGCGTAAATAAATATAGAATGGCTTCCTACTGACTTATGCCAGTTGCATAAAACCCCTCGAAAAACACGTTACAACACCTACCATCCTGGAGTTGCAAATTCCATGTCAAGGAACAGGGTTGAGGAATTACTTCGCTACTTACACTTTGCTGATAACAATTCTTTAAATCCCAATGACAAATTTGCAAAAGTGCGCCTCCTTTGGGATCATCTTAATGAGAAGTGGTTACAGTACTTCCCTAAAGATGCCTATTTGAGCATCGATGAGTCCATGGTTCCATACTTTGGAAGACATGGAACTAAACAGCACATTCAAAACAAACCTGTAAGATTCGGTTTCAAAGTGTAGTCGATGTGTTCAAGATTAGGATACCTTGTTCAAGCTGAGCCTTATCAGGGTGCCTGCACAGGTAACACACATCCTGAACTGGGTGTCGGGGGCTCAGTGGTTGTAGACTTGGTGAGTAAACTGCCTCAGAGTTCCGGCTACAGTATATTTACAGACAATTATTTTACTTCCCTGCCTCTGCTTTCAAAACTGGCTAGCGATGGCAACGACTGCACTGGAACGATTCGTAACAACCGTATTGAAAAGGCTCCCCTCAAAGATCCTGCTACAGTGAAAAATCTACCACGAGGAAGTTATGACCAAGTTACAGATGTAGAATCAGGAATAACTCTTGTGAGATTCAATGACAATAACGTCGTAACTCTTGCATCTAACAAGATAGGTGTTTTTCCAATGGGTACATGCAGTCGTTGGAGTGGTAAGGAAAAGAGGAGGTTGTCAGTGAGGCAGACAGCAATTGCTGCTCAGTATAATCTGTACATGGGGGTGTAGACAGGCTGGACCAAAATGTTTCTGCCTATAGACCCGGTATAAGAATGAAGAAATGGTACTGGCAACTTATACTATTTCCCTTGAGCTGCAGTGTCAACAATGCATTCCAGTTGTACAGGATGACCCCTGCGGACATGGCTAGAGGTTCTTATGACTTTCTGGGCTTCATTCGTTATATTGTCCAATGCTACCTTGGAAAATACACAAACCGCCTACCAATGGGTAGACCTTTGAAACCTATGAAAAGGCGTGTGCAAGACGAAGTGAGATTGGATGGCGTTGGCCATATAATTATAACCAATCCAACACAGGTTGGATGTGGAGAATGCCATAAGAACACTACAAAGAAGTGCAGGAAATGTGATGTCGGTTGCCACGCAAATTGTTTCGAGAAGTTCCACTCATGAGTGTTTGTGATAAACATTTGCTGCTGAGTAAAACCTCTGAATGGATGCTGTAGACATGCTAGACCAAAATGTCTTTGCTTATAGACATCCTATCAGGATGGTGAAGTTTTCCCTGAGTTGCAATTTCAACGTGTATATTTTAATTCTAATATCTTATTCTTATTGTTTCTTGTTCTGAATAATATTGATTTGCATTTTATTGTCCTTCTTGTGCAATTTATTGTATATTACTTGACTACATTCAAAAAATAAAATCATAAGTCAAGCAAAGGTTGTTTACATTTACCTGCACCCATCCATGCCCACCGCCCCATTTTTGGGGCGCCATTAATCTCAAGACAGGAACACAAAGTAAGTATTTTAACAACTTTTACACAATGAGGGGAACCCTTGGACTAATCCATGATGATATGAAATAAATATGAGACGAAAAAAAAAGTTGGGCATATATGGGTTAAAGCTGTCGGCTTGCAAACTTTTTGATATATGGGTATTTGGATAAAAAAAGATGAGAGCATTTATTAACAGTTGGCAGCCCTGGAGGCTCTTAAGAATACGCTCAGACATATATATTTATGTATACATAGCACATACGAAATTTGATTGAATTCCAATTGATAGTGTAGAAGCTATATGCATTTAAAAATTGGACCTATCAGCAGGCTTATAATCATTTTGGCAACACTGCCATGTATGGCCTCCTGGAAATTAAACTGCAATATTTTTATCTATGTGTGGCAATTTTGAATTAGCTCCCATTGATACCTTCCAAGATATCCAACATGGAGCTCAAATTTCAATTGCAAATTTTCAGCAGTTGGTAGCACTGACATCATTTCCAAATATGGACGTGAAATATTCAGGTATAGATCTTTACTCCTACCAAATTTTGTTTCGATTGCTCCAGCCGTTTTGGAGTTGATAGGGGGGGGGGGCACACAGACAGACAGACAGACAGAAGGACAGACAGACACACACACATTTGCCCGATCTCATGTCTACTTTTTCCTCATTTTTGCAAAATGTGAAAAGTAGGCTAAAAATGGACCCCAAATGACAAGAAGGTTACCGTCCCCATAAGACAATAAAATGTTTAAAATATGCATAAAAAGACGAAAAACAAAGTTAATTAAGCTCCAATTATAAAATACTTTCTCGCAATAAATGAGGTCTGATCCTCTACAAAAACCTGCATATTCTGCCTATTTTCGCCTATCCCCAAGTTTGTCCGGTGAAATCTACCTCCGCCTTCCGGCGTGCCGAGAAGACTTTTTTATTTGTTTTTTATTAGTTATCTATGACTATTCTTGTGAGGAATCCATACTGCTAGATTTGGTGTTGGAGATCTGGTTATTGGTTATACATGAGAAGATATGAATGAATTGTGAAGAGAATATAATAAAGGTTGGTTATATTTGTAGGAAATGAATCCCTCATGGTAAATTTAATACCACCACGCCCCAGAATAGATGTGTACGGTTATAACAGGAATAAGGGCCAAATTGTATTGCCATTGTGGTACTCTAAACTTAACTGTTGAATTCAAGATACATTTTTTGCGTGTTTTTAGTGGCTGAAAGACTATTAGGTCACCTGCCGGACACGGTCCACGTGGCTCGGGAACAAGTAAGCATTGTTCACTTTGCATCAGTCAATCATATATAGGCTAGTTTAATCGGTTTTCGTGATTTCCCATTTTCACCACCAGGCAAAAGTCGGGATGGTTTCTTTGAATAGGTCCACGGCCGATTTCCTTCCAAAACCCCTTCACTGCCCCGTGCTGGAAATAAAATAAACGGCCATTGGCTGCATTGATAAGATTAATTAATACATTTAACGATTCTTTTCACGCTACAATCCCACATTACGGATTGTAATCAATTTTCGACGCTTCAGTTTGAAGTTACTGTCGATTTTTAATCCACTAGTGTTCTTAACAGGATCCACTAGTGTTCTTAACAGTCAACTTGTCATCTCGCATATTTCTAATCCATGCTGGTCTCGAAATTTCCTATCACAGAGGACACCAGTCATAATCCACCATGCTTTGCTTGTGCGGTTGGTTGATTCTGGATAGAGAGTACCGTCCTCAGCAATAATTGTCGAGCCGAGGTATTTTAATGTGCTCTTAGCACTTCGATGCTATCGATGGTGGTAAGATAATGAAAATGAAAATCCACAGCCTGCTTCCAGTCTCCGACCGGGTCAGGAATGGAATGAATGGAGCCCCTATCTAGCGGCGAGGATATGAACTGTGCCGGCTGCCGAGGCCTGACGCACTCCTCTGGAGCAATGATTAAATGAATGACAGATGAAATGAAATGATAGTGGAGAGTGTTGCTGGAATGAAATTTTGGCAGGGAAAACCGGAGTACCCGGAGAAAAACCTGTCTGCCTCCGTTTTGTCCAGCACAGATCTCACATGGAGTGACCGGGATTTGAACCACAGACCCAGCGGTGAGAGGCCGGCGTGCTGCCGCCTAAGCCACGGATGCATTGGTAAGATAATAGTTTCCTTTAAATTCAGCCGCGGAGACTGTACTTGCCCGCACTGGTCAAAAATACAATAGGCCTATTGATGTTACAACTTTTCAGTCGGTCAACACAAGGAGGGCAGTGGCCGTTATTGAGTGTCATTGTAGGTTTGGTAATGTTTTGTAGAGCTATTATGCCTTGTATATTTGGATCTGAAGATGCTCTCTTGACGAGCGAAATATGTCATTCCTTAGTTTTCTCACTTTTCAGTAGTCCAAAACAAATCTCTTATATAAAAACAAGTGTCCTGACTGACTGACTGACTGACTGACTGACTGACTCATCATCAGCCAGCCAAAACTATTAAAGTTAGAAACATGAAATTTTGGGAATATGTTCGTTGTAAGTCGAAAACGCCCACTAAGGAAGGGTTTTTGGATATTCAGTTTCTAAAGGGGTGTTAAGGGGGTACACTTGCATTTCATTGAATAACAATATCTCCAGATTGCTTTCATTGGGGGATTTGATACTCGGCATATAAACTCATCATTAAAAATAAGAAGATACGTGTCTGAGGGTTTTTCGATGTGGTGTATATTTTGAGGTGAAAGGGGTGAAAAGTGGGGGTTGAAGGTTTCCTAACCAAGCGTGTATCTCTTAAACGTCATAGGCGAGGAGTTTGGACCTCAGCGGAAAAAAATCAGCATAAAAAATAACAAAATAGGTGTTTGACCGTTTTTTCATAAATCCAATATAAGGGGCCCATGGGGAGGGGTGAAAATATGGGGAGGGGGGAGGAAACGTAATATGTCTGAGTGTAAAGTTATACATGGCCTATGTTGTAGACAATAACACATTACATCTTTTTTGTCTCTTGCTATTTCATCATACGACGAATACTTAGGGAGTTATTAATGATTTTGTACTTTTTGGCCGGAATTTTCTAAGTCCCAGGAATGACATAAAAATTGATTCGAATGAAATTTCGAAAAATAGTTTTTTTAATACTTTTATTATATTTTTCACGTCTTTTAGGGTCCGGAACCAACATGATATTTTGATGTTTTTTTTCGTCCCATGCATTTTTGGTTTCAGGTGATTGAATTATTTTCCACTAGGACCGTTGCTTATCTCTTATATAAAAACAAGTGTCCTGACTGACTGACTGACTGACTGACTGACTGACTCATCATCGGCCAGCCAAAACTATTAAAGTTAGAAACATGAAATTTTGGGAATATGTTCGTTGTAAGTCGAAAACGCCCACTAAGGAAGGGTTTTTGGATATTCAGTTTCTAAAGGGGTGTTAAGGGGGTACACTTGCATTTCATTGAATAACAATATCTCCAGATTGCTTTCATTGGGGGATTTGATACTCGGCATATAAACTCATCATTAAAAATAAGAAGATACGTGTCTGAGGGTTTTTCGATGTGGTGTATATTTTGAGGTGAAAGGGGTGAAAAGTGGGGGTTGAAGGTTTCCTAACCAAGCGTGTATCTCTTAAACGTCATAGGCGAGGAGTTTGGACCTCAGCGGAAAAAAATCAGCATAAAAAATAACAAAATAGGTGTTTGACCGTTTTTTCATAAATCCAATATAAGGGGCCCATGGGGAGGGGTGAAAATATGGGGAGGGGGGAGGAAACGTAATATGTCTGAGTGTAAAGTTATACATGGCCTATGTTGTAGACAATAACACATTACATCTTTTTTGTCTCTTGCTATTTCATCATACGACGAATACTTAGGGAGTTATTAATGATTTTGTACTTTTTGGCCGGAATTTTCTAAGTCCCAGGAATGACATAAAAATTGATTCGAATGAAATTTCGAAAAATAGTTTTTTTAATACTTTTATTATATTTTTCACGTCTTTTAGGGTCCGGAACCAACATGATATTTTGATGTTTTTTTTCGTCCCATGCATTTTTGGTTTCAGGTGATTGAATTATTTTCCACTAGGACCGTTGCTTATCTCTTATATAAAAACAAGTGTCCTGACTGACTGACTGACTGACTGACTGACTGACTCATCATCGGCCAGCCAAAACTATTAAAGTTAGAAACATGAAATTTTGGGAATATGTTCGTTGTAAGTCGAAAACGCCCACTAAGGAAGGGTTTTTGGATATTCAGTTTCTAAAGGGGTGTTAAGGGGGTACACTTGCATTTCATTGAATAACAATATCTCCAGATTGCTTTCATTGGGGGATTTGATACTCGGCATATAAACTCATCATTAAAAATAAGAAGATACGTGTCTGAGGGTTTTTCGATGTGGTGTATATTTTGAGGTGAAAGGGGTGAAAAGTGGGGGTTGAAGGTTTCCTAACCAAGCGTGTATCTCTTAAACGTCATAGGCGAGGAGTTTGGACCTCAGCGGAAAAAAATCAGCATAAAAAATAACAAAATAGGTGTTTGACCGTTTTTTCATAAATCCAATATAAGGGGCCCATGGGGAGGGGTGAAAATATGGGGAGGGGGGAGGAAACGTAATATGTCTGAGTGTAAAGTTATACATGGCCTATGTTGTAGACAATAACACATTACATCTTTTTTGTCTCTTGCTATTTCATCATACGACGAATACTTAGGGAGTTATTAATGATTTTGTACTTTTTGGCCGGAATTTTCTAAGTCCCAGGAATGACATAAAAATTGATTCGAATGAAATTTCGAAAAATAGTTTTTTTTAATACTTTTATTATATTTTTCACGTCTTTTAGGGTCCGGAACCAACATGATATTTTGATGTTTTTTTTTCGTCCCATGCATTTTTGGTTTCAGGTGATTGAATTATTTTCCACTAGGACCGTTGCTTATCTCTTATATAAAAACAAGTGTCCTGACTGACTGACTGACTGACTGACTGACTGACTGACTCATCATCGGCCAGCCAAAACTATTAAAGTTAGAAACATGAAATTTTTGGAATATGTTCGTTGTAAGTCGAAAACGCCCACTAAGGAAGGGTTTTTGGATATTCAGTTTCTAAAGGGGTGTTAAGGGGGTACACCTGCATTTCATTGAATAACAATATGACACGACTATGACGCGAGCGAAGCCGCGGGTACCTGCTAGTATATATATATATATATTAATGTAGAAAACAAAGTAGGGGTCCCCATCTTAACAAAACAAAAAAAACGTATAATTAACCAATTTCCTATTGTGTCCAACGTTTAAGGGCTAAATGGTCCGGAAAGGTTTCAAATTGTCTGTCTTGGAGAGAGCTATCAAACTAAAATGACAAAATCGAAAATGCAGTTCCGGAAATACGGCCTAAAATCGCTTGTATCTTTACTCGTTTTCTTATTTAATTCAAATCCTAGCCAAATTAACTTATTTATATAATTATTTCTTTGCCGCCTCCGTGGCTTAGACGGCAGCACGCCGGCCTCTCAACGCTGGGTCCGTGGTTCAAATCCCGGTCACTCCATGTGAGATCTGTGCTGGACAAAACGGAGGCAGACAGGTTTTTCTCCGGGTACTCCGGTTTTCCCTGTCAAAATTTCATTCCAGCAACACTCTCCACTATCATTTCATTTCATCTGTCATTCATTTAATCATTGCCCCAGAGGAGTGCGTCAGGCCTCGGCAGCCGGCACAGTTCATATCCTCGCCGCTAGATGGGGGCTTCATTCATTCCATTCCTGGCCCGGTCGGAGACTGGAAGCAGGCTGTGGATTTTTCATATAATTATTTCTTTAATGTGTTCCTTGGTTCAATACCCTCAGGTGATTTTTTATTTTTTGAAAATCTTCACATCGGAAGTAGATATAATGGCTGAGATGAAACTCTGCATTGACTCACACTAGCGGTCGTAGTGGTAGAAAAGGCAATCTGCTAATCTAATCGACCGGATATGGTTGATTTTCCAGTGATCAGCCATCAGTCTACCACAGCGGCTTCGATGGCGTAGTTGGTAGCATGCTGAGCTTCTATACCCAAGATCGCGGGTTCAGACCCGGCCGAAGCCGTCGGATTTTTTAAGAGCGTTAAAAATCCCTCAGTATGCCTTTCTTCGGAGGGGAAGTAAAGCCGGCGGTCCCATGTCATAGATTTATGCCATGTTAAGGAACCTTCCACTAATTACACCTGTGTGAAGCTAAATTGGATAGGTTAGAATGTAAACAACGCTTTTAGGTTTCTACGTTCGTTGCCAAGAGCCGACTGCGGTGGCGTCTAGTAGCTAAGTTCTGAACTAGGCCTAGTAGTCGTTGACGGTGGCGTTTGGCGGTAAAAGTAGGAACTGTTTGAAAAATTCTAAGTTGCAGTCTGTACTTAAATTAAAAAACAGATACACACACTAATGCAGCCATCACAATTAACACCGGTTATCAGACAGATTCTACACACACCCAAAGTACACGGGGCTACATGACCGCGTTGTCGCAGCCCCTAAACTGAGGAACCAACCAACCAACTTCAGTCTACCGCGTGTCATCATGATGGCACCTCGTAGGAAACGTTTAGCGTGTCCTTTACGTTTGGAGAAGAGGTGGAAACAGCGATAGTTAAGTACAAATGCACCAAAAAAGGAACAGTGTTCATGGAAGGTCTAGTGTATGACATTAAAGGATGTCTCCAACATTGATTTGCTTGCTTGAAGGGTTAGAACTGTGGACTTTTTAATCACATAATATTTTGAGTTATTTTTTGCATGTCCCATTACATTGTGTTGACTGTGGTAATTATCAATAAGGCAACAGTGAAAACATCGTTTCAAAGCTCTCTATGTGCATACACTACGGTCCAGGGCAGGTTGTTCCAGCCGAAATGCTCGCCAGTGTGGAGCGGAGCACCCGCCGCCTTGCGTGAGCAAACCTGCAACATGCAATACAGCTCTGCTGTGGGGGCTGCCTTCACTGCGCTATGAATATTAGTCTACTCTTTCACGAAATGATTGCCGACGGTCGAGTTGGGAACTATTCTCTGTTTACTTGTGTCGCACGTCAGCCTGCCTCGTTGACAGGGACAGTTGCGCGAGTAGGATATGACTCAGCTCAAGTAGCCTCTGTCATCGTTTAACTGTCCGTGGTGACATGAGCTCCTGTGACGCGCAATGCTGCTTGACTTATGTGCAGAATGCATTCTGTCATCGCTATGTTCCCCGCTTCGTCCCATGGGGCAGCTACTACAATAAGCAGCAACGCTCAGCGGCAATCAAATCTTAAATGGGTAATAGATCAAGACTGACAGGAAGAGCATGGACTTGTGTTATGACCTTCGCCCAGTGACGTATTGGCTATCACCCCCAGTCCCTCTCCAACCGTGCTCCAAGCATCACTGCTGAGTACTCGCGGGTACGCATACTCAAACTCGTGGATTTACTAATGAGGTCCATAGTTAGGATGAAAAGAAGAGGTGAGAACACCGAACCCTAATATTTATCCCTTTAAAATCTCGGTCGAGTTCGTTAATGGGCAAAATCGGTCGAAGGGGGGTGAAATGGGGGCTTTTCTCTCTCGAAAAAGTGAAATATCGCTATAACTCTCTTAATATGTGAAATTGTATGCCACTCAACAAGGCGGACCGGGATCGACTCCCGGTCAATGTATGTGAGATTTTCGAAGTGAAATGCCATGTCCTGTGGTTCGGATTCCACGTAAAAAGAAGGTCCTGTGGCTCATGATCGCGAGATTAACAGTCACGTTAAACCACAAGCTTGCTTCAATATGCGAAATACTGAATCCATTCAAAGTTCATACTATGTCTCCGATAAAGGCCAAACATTTATGTTTGAGATTGGGAATTCACTTGATAAGCTAGCAGGTGATTGTACACGTATTTTGGAGCATTACGGAGGGTGAACCAAATCAGGAGAACATACCTTAATATTCCGCCCTTCTAAAACTACTCGTACAATCGCCACCACGAAATTAAGACCGTGAAATGGAACAGGGAAGTCATGCGCGTGATGTCGATAACATATCTCACCGACCTTATGTGGGCTGCTTCACCCGCACTCGTAATGAAAGTGACATTGAGTATTGGACAGGCGAGGTTCGAACCAACCGGTTCGAGAATTGGTTCAAGTTCAGAGCAGCCTTCTGTTTGATCGGCACAGGAAATCTGCTTGTATTTATGCCTATTGGAAGAAGTAGGTTACCCCCGCAATGTACTTGATCAAAATGGACCAGTTATGCTAATGCAAATTAAATTGCATTTCAGCAATTTATGAAAACAGGTTTTTAATCATGATTGTAATGAATGTCCTGCTCCAGACTCGCAGTAACGCACAGTGGTAGAAAACTAAATGCTTCCTTCCTTCTTTAAAACGAATTAACAGCAACAACAACCACCAACATTTTATGTCTGACAACATGTAGTGTTATTGTGGTGTTTGCAGTAGTAGTAGTGTGTGTATTTGTAATTCAGGTGAGGATTGGGAAGGAGGCGTCCGTGGCCTTCATTTCAGTATGATCTCGGTATTTACCTGGAGTAGAATTGGGGAACCACGGAAAACCCCTTCCAGGTTGACTTAGGTGAGAATCGAACCCATCTCTTCTCAATTTTGCCTCACAAGGCTGTGTACTCCGTTCCAGTTCTCCGACCATCCTTGGCAGAGCCAGGATTTGAACTCGGACCTCCGGGGTGACAGCCAATAATGCTAGCCACTACTCAAAGATATGGTCCTAAAAAGAACTGACACATTTATACCAATATAATTATACATTTATACTAATATTTAGATTCAGACCGTAGGCTTTCGCGGCGCGTGTCTAGTTTATCATCTAGGCTTACAGGATGGAGCCGCGTCGTATATCGGCGATTGTTTCCCGACGTTTCGTCTGTCATTGCAGCAGCCTTAATCATGGGTAGGTACGAGTTGGTGTCCGTACTCAAACTCAGTACTGACACCAACTCGTACCTACCCATGGTTAAGGCTGCTGCAATGACAGCCGAAACGTCGGAAACAATCACCGATATACTACGCGGCTCCATCCTGTAAGCCTAGATGATAAATTTATACTAATATATATATATATATATATAAATCTACAGATGCATGTCAGTTACTCTCTCACGCAATAACTACTCAACCGATTTAGCTCAAAATTTATATGGACATACTGTAGTTTATATGCCAGGGAGAAACATAGGACTATCGAGTTTAGAAATGTTTCACGGTTTCAATATTGCGGCGAAAGTTACGTTTCATTTCAGTAACAGGCGCTGCTGCGTCCCGCCCGGCGAACAGGTATCCATGGCAGGTTGCATACATTCACGCTTCTCACTACCGTACTGTACTGTACTAACTTTTCGCTTTCGGTTCAGAGGTTAGGTTACAACTATAAAAGTGTTCGGAGTGTGAGTGAGACACACACACTCACACTCTCTAACACGTAGGAAGGGCGGTAGCCAGCTAATCTCTACTTAGTATAAAACAAAGTCCACGATTCTTGGATGTTCCGGGTAATCTCGAGAACCACTGGATGGATTTTGATGCGCTTTCCACCATTCTGTAAAGGATTTCTCGAGGAAGGTTTCTGTAGAAAATAATTTATTTATGACCAAAGGAAGCCGAGCAGTAACGATTTCAGTGAATCGAGTCGGAAAGAAACCCTATCGTTCGTGCGCCTTTTAAGCTTACGCTGGGTAAACCGTTAAACATATCTATATAGGCTACTCTGAGCGTAAGAATTGTTCAGCCTAAAAAGTTCTACAAAATGTTCCGTGACAGCATTTATCTATCTTCAATAGCCTACATCACCCACTATGAATGTTTTTAGCCTATTTTCATTTATGAAAAAAAGAAAAAAAAAGGCTTATGAGATCACCTTTTGTCCGTGTGTCTGTGTGTGCGTATGTGTGTGATTCGTGTGTGTGTGTGTGTGTGTGTCCCAATAAAATCTAAACGGCTAGAGCGATTTCAATGAAACTAGGTAAGTTCATAGAACAATTCCGGACGATCCCGACCGTGCCCTTCAAATGTTGTTTCGTCTCACCAATCCAACATGGCGGCTCTGCGAAATATTTCACCAGCATTCAATATCTCCGAAACTATTACCGATATCACCCTGGAATTTTTACGGTGATAAAGGGAACTACTAGAAGTTCACCTATGAGACTTGAAAAATTCGTAACTACAAAACCAACATGGCAGCCAAGCGGACTTTTAAATAGATCTTTCTCGCGATTTAACCAACCAAACGCAATGAAAATTGGTACAGTATATGTTTATACACATTGTAATACACCGACATCTAACTTCGTTCAATTGTTGACATAACCTCAAGATGACGACTGTGCGAAATATTTCACTGACATTCTATACCTCTGAAACTATTACCTGTATCACCCTGAAATTTTGTACGAAGATAAAAGGCACTACTGGAAGTTCATCTATGAGACTTTCAAACACCTGTTAACTGCAAAACGAGCATGGCGGCCAAGCGAAGTTGAACGTTTTAAATAGACTTTTCTCGCAATTTAATGATCCAAGCGCAATGAAACTTGGTACAGCAAATGTTTATACACATTGTAATGCAGTGGTATCTAATTTAGTTCAATTGTTTACATAACCTCAAGATGGCGGCTGTGCGAATTTTAAAATTAAGATTTTATTTCTTGTGTCGTAATCATGCGATCGAAGTGAAAGTTTGAATATTGAACCTACGCAATCATTTTCCTTTATTGGTACATGACTTTATGGCCTATGCATATAACAATCCAACATGGCGACCATCCGAAATATTCAGACGGTTCTCAATATCTACGAATCTATTACAGCAATCAAAACTGATTTTTTTTATGTTCATAGGGTCTATGAACATAAGTTCACCTATAGGACTTTCAATAACCTGGTACTGTAATCACAAATCCAACATGGCGGCGACGCAACGTATAAATATTCACATGGACGTTTCTCGCAATTTAACCATCCGAGTGCAGTGAAACTTGGTACAGTAAATCCTGATAAAAATGTTAATCCACTGGCATCTAATTTATTTCAATTGTTTCCATAACCACAAGATGGCAGCTGTGCGAAATTTTAGAATCTCGTTTTACATTTTGTGTCCTAGTCATGAGATTGAAGTTTGAATACTACACGTACACAATAATCTTCATGTAACAGTACATAACTCTATCTATATATATATATATAAAAATCCAACATGGCGACCATCCGCAATATTTAGTCGGTTCTCAATATTTACGAATCTACTACAGGAATCAAACTGAAATTTTGTATGTTGATAGTGGCAATTAATATAAGTAGGATATATGAAAATATGGTTTAGTTCTTCACGGAACTACTTGTTACGTTTCCACTACTTCCAACAATCTCCATTCAATTACTAGACTAGCGTTTACGAGCTAGCTAGCGAGTGAGCCTATCACCCTCAGACTTCATTCTGGAGGATACACAGTCAAGTTTAGATTGGACAGAAGAGGGATTTGTGTTTCATGCACCTCTCCTTTCTTAAACTAACGTCTGACAAGAATTCTTTGCACATGCTATCTCCATGATAATATAATTGATAGTCCAGTCAGTGATTTTAACCCATCATGCCGAGACGGAAAGCGAATATAGGTCGTAGTTCACTGAAATCGAAAAAATACGCGTCATAAGCTTACGATGGGTAACGCGTTAAATATACCACACGAAGCCGGCGTGGGTTGCTAGGTATTAATGAAGCCATGTTACCAAGAGTCGAACATGCGAGTTTAGATCAAGGACTGAAGGTCGCCACCACTTTTAACAGAATACAGCCATTTTTGCCTTAAACCGGAGTTTCGCCGGGAGCTCAAGTACCGTAACGTACGAGTGAAAGTTAAGAATTTCATGTTAATCAGTCGTTCTTTATCTGCCTGGTTGCAAGGATACGAGTCTTGCATCTCATCGCATACAAAGCTCGGCCTTGTGACCTTATCTCTTAATACTCAATTGATGATCACTTAGGCTTCGCAGTGATTTAATCTATCAATAAGTTGTAATGGACTTCAGGAATCTTATTACTGTACAGATCTTCTTCGCTCGTTGATCCGCTCCGTTTTCGTCAAGGCCACTTTGTTTCGCCAGAGTCTTAAGATTGCATTTCTTAAAGGGAATGTAATTTGTTGCAATAATAATAATAATAATAATAATAATAAATACGCAGTACTCGAAAATGCCACATACAAGCTCTACAGGGACAGAGGAGTTGTGACAGATATTGCAGTCAGTAACAATAAAGAGCTCATAATGGTTCTGTATTCATATGCTCATACAGTTTTCCAGTCTAAACTTTGATCTAACCTCATGCCAAAACTTTGATCTAACCTCATTGCCGAGAGGAAATCCAATCCTATTACGTCGTATTTCTATTGCATCCTGCCGTTTTTAGCCTATTTTCATTTCATAAAAAAAAAAAAAAAAAAAAAAAGGCTTATGAGATCACCTTTTGTCCGTGTGTGTGTGTCTGTGTGTGTGTGACCCCCTAATAACTTTTAAACGGCTAGGGATATTTCAATGAAACTCGGTAAGGTGATAGCACCATTTGGGCCGACCCCGACCGTACCCTTCAATTTTTATTATGTCTCACCAATCCAACATGGCGGCTGTGCGAAATATTTCACCAGCATTCAATATCCACAAAACTATTACCGATATCACCCTGAAATTTTGTACGGTGATAAAGGGAACTACTAGAAGTTTACCTATTCAATTAAAAAAAATCCTCTCGGCACGCCGGAAGGCGGAGGTAGATTTCACCGGGCAAACTAGGGGATAGGCTATAATAGGCAAAATATGCAGGTTTTAGTAGGAGGATCAGACCTCATTTATTACCAGAAAGTATTTTACATTTGGAGGTTAATTAACTTTTTTTTCGTTTTTGTATGCATATTTTTATCATTTTATTGTCTTATGGGGATGGTAACCTTCCAGTCATTTGGGGTTCATTTTTTATACTTGTGATCACACTGTCCTTATGCAAGGTTTGGAACTGATGTGTAACTATCTGACAGTCTGTTACTTCTTCACGCAAAATTTTATCTCCCGCAGAGATTTTTGTTGGTTCCTCTGTTTAGGGGCTGCGACAACGTGGTCATGTAACCCCGTGTACATTGCGTGTGTGTAAAATACGATAAACGGTGTTAATTGTGATGACTGTATTAGTCTGTAATTCAGGTAAGGTCTGCAGACGGTCAATTTTAAGTAGTAGTTCCTAATTTTGTACCATATACTAACGTCAACGACACCTAGCTGTGAACTTGGCTACTAGATGCCACCGAACCAGCAACTTGCAACGAACGTTGGAACTTCCCCTCCAAAGGAAAGCATGCTGAGGGATTTTTAGCGCTCTTAGAAAATCCGACGACTTTGGCCGGCTTTGAACCAGCGACCTTGGGCTTAGAAGTTCAGCATGCTACCAGTTAGCCACTTCCCACAGAGTCAGATGGAAAAATGAAAGTCATCTCGTGCAATGGCGTTGTCTTGGCAACCTCTGATAGCTCATCCCTCATCAATTTAGAAGCGTTGTCATGGTAACCTCTGATGGCACTTGATATTTTCTTTAATTCCGAAATCATTTTTCTCATCCCTTGGCGTAATGGTAGGTCAGATCAAAAATTCTTTCAGACAAAGTTTTAGGTAATTATTAGGGGAATATTTTCCATTTTGTACGATTTTGATATTGTGCCTATTAAGAGAGATATGATTAATGTTTCCCGAAAACCCCACTTTTTTCCACCCCTTTTGGTCAATGTTTGGTGCTATCAAAAACTGTTCAAACATAAATTTTTGATACTTATCCGACACATATTATGAACTTTGAATGGATTCGATATTTCACATATTAAGAGAGTTATAGCGAT
This sequence comes from Meconema thalassinum, assembly GCA_946902985.2. Taxonomy (NCBI): domain Eukaryota; kingdom Metazoa; phylum Arthropoda; class Insecta; order Orthoptera; family Tettigoniidae; genus Meconema; species Meconema thalassinum. Next base: position 937,552,034 of record OX336390.1, read on the forward strand.
ATTTCACTTTTTCGAAGAAAAAAAAAGCCCCCCTCCCATTTTCACCCCCTTCAACCGATTTTACCCATTAACGAACTCGACCGATATTTTAAGGGGATACATATTATGTAAAACAGTCAAAGTGATTGGTGCAACATTACGGCAATTATCGTCTCCACAAAAAACTGATATATATGCATATATTTACACACACACACACATATATATACACTTTTGAACTGACGGTGGTTTGGGGGTCTGGGGGATGTGAAACGCGAAGATATGTCGAAATTTTCCGGAAGTCGAAACATGGCACCCATTGCAATAGTTAGCTTTCTGATGAAATCTACCTAAAATAGGCTACATAATTAAAAATACTACCATCAACGAAACCTAGCTGTGAACTTGGCTACTAGATGCCACCGGAACCATCAACTCGCAACGAACGTTGGAACTTCCCCTCCGAAGGAAAGCATACTCAGTTTTTTTTAGCGCTCTTGGTAAATCCAAAGACTTCAGCCGGGTTTGAACCCGCGACCTTGGGCATGAAGTTCAGCATGCTACCAGTTCCGATACCGAAGTCGCTTCCCACAGACAGATGGAAAACTGAATGTGATCTCGTGCAGTGGCGTTGTCATAGCAACTGCTGATGGCTCATCCCTTATCAATTAAAAGCAAAGTTGTCATGGCAACCACTCTTGGCACTTGTCATTTTCTTATAATTTAAATAATTTTGCTCACCCCGTGGCGTAATGGTGGGTCATATCAAAAATTCTTTCAGACAAAAGTTTCGGTAATTATTGGAGGAATATTGTCCATTTTGTACGGTTTTGATATTGTGCCTATTAACAGAGATATGATTAATGTTTCCCGAAAAATCCACTTTTTCCCACCCCTTTGGTCAATGGTTGGTGCTATCAAAAAACTTTTCAAACATAAATTTTAGGGCCTTATCCGACACATAGTATGAACTTTGAATGGATTCAATATTTCAGATATTAAGCGAGTTATATTGACATTTCAATTTTTCGAATAAAGCCTCCCATTTTCAGCCCCTTTGACCGATTTTGCCCATTAACGAACTCGACCGAGATTTTAAGGGGATACATATTATGTAAAAAATTCAAAGTGATTGGTGCAAAATTACGGCAGTTATCGTGTCCACAAGAAACTGATATCTATACATATATACATATACAGAGGTTACAAAAAGGTACGGCCAAACTTTCAGGAAACATTCCTCATACACAAAGAAATAAAATATGTTATGTGGACATGTGTCCGGAAACGCCTAATTTCCATGTTAGAGCTCATTTTAGTTTCGTTAGTATGTACTGTACTTCCTCGATTCACCGCCAGTTGGCCCATTTGAAGGAAGGTAATGTTGACGTAATGTTAGAGCTCATTTTAGTTTCGTTAGTATGTACTGTACTTCCTCGATTCACCGCCAGTTGGCCCATTTGAAGGAAGGTAATGTTGACGTCAGTGCTTGTGTTGACATGCGACTCATTGCTCTACAGTACGAGCATCAAGCACAAAAGTACGTAGCATCAACTGGTTAGTGTTCATCACGAACGTGGTTTTGCAGTCAGTGCAATGTTTACAAATGCGGAGTTGGCAGATGCCCATTTGATGTATGGATTAGCACGAGGCAATAGCCGTGGCGCGGTACGTTTGTATCGAGACAGATTTCCAGAACGAAGGTGTCCCGACAGGAAGACGTTCGAAGCAATTGATCGGCGTCTTAGGGAGCACGGAACATTCCAGCCTATGACTCGCGACTGGGGAAGACCTAGAACGACGAGGACACCTGCAATGGACGAGGCAATTCTTCGTGCAGTTGACGATAACCCTCATGTCAGCGTCAGAGAAGTTGCTGCTGTACAAGGTAACGTTGACCACGTCACTGTATGGAGAGTGCTACGGGAGAACCTGTTGTTCCCGTACCATGTACAGCGTGTGCAGGCACTATCAGCAGCTGATTGGCCTCCACGGGTACACTTCTGCGAATGGTTCATCCAACAATGTGTCAATCCTCATTTCAGTGCAAATGTTCTCTTTACGGATGAGGCGTCATTCCAACGTGATCAAATTGTACTTTTTCACAATCAACATGTGTGGGCTGACGAGAATCCGCACGCAATTGTGCAATCACGTCATCAACACAGATTTTCTGTGAACGTTTGGGCAGGAATTGTTCGTGATGTCTTGATTGGGCCCCATGTTCTTCCACCTACGCTCAATGGAGCACGTTATCATGATTTCATACGGGATACTCTACCTGTGCTGCTAGAACATGTGCCTTTACAAGTACGACACAACATGTGGTTCATGCACGATGGAGCTCCTGCACATTTCAGTCGAAGTGTTCGTACGCTTCTCAACAACAGATTCGGTGACCGATGGATTGGTCGAGGTGGACCAATTCCATGGCCTCCACGCTCTCCTGACCTCAACCCTCTTGACTTTCATTTATGGGGGCATTTGAAAGCTCTTGTCTATGCAACCCCGGTACCAAATGTAGAGACTCTTCGTGCTCGTATTTTGGACGGCTGTGATACGATACGCCATTCTCCAGGGCTGCATCAGCGCATCAGGGATTCTATGCGACGGAGGGTGGATGCATGTATCCTCGCTAACGGAGGACATTTTGAACATTTCCTGTAACAAAGTGTTTGAAGTCACGCTGGTACGTTCTGTTGCTGTGTGTTTCCATTCCATGATTAATGTGATTTGAAGAGAAGTAATAAAATGAGCTCTAACATGGAAATTAAGCGTTTCCGGACACATGTCCACATATCATATTTTCTTTCTTTGTGTGTGAGGAATGTTTCCTGAAAGTTTGGCCGTACCTTTTTGTAACACCCTGTATACATACATAAATTATATATAAACTTTTGAACTGACGGTGGTTTGGGGGTCTGGGGGACGTGAAACGCGAAGATATGTCGAAATTTTTCGGAAGTTGAAACATGGGACCCATTGCAATAGTTAGCTTTCTAATGATATCTACCTAAAACCTGGTAACTACAAAACCAACATGGCGGCCAGGCGAAGTTGAGACTTTTAAATAGACATTTCTTGCAATTTATCCATCCAAACGCAATGAAACTTGGTACAGCAAAAGTTTATACACATTGTAATGCACTGACATCTAATTTAGTTCAATTGTTTACATAACCTCAAGATGGCGGCTGTGCGAAATATTTTACCGGCATTCTATATCTCCGAAACTGTTTCTTATATCACCCTGAAATTTTGTACAGTGATACAAGGCACTACTACATGTTTATATTTGTAAGTTTCAAAAACCCGTAGAGTACAAAACGAACATGGCGGCCAAGCGAAGTTGAAACATTTTAATAGAATTTTCTCGCGATTTAACCATCTGAGCGGAGTGATCTATGTTACATTAAATGTTTATACATATTGTAATGGACTGGCATTTAATTTAGTTCAATTGTTTACATAACCTCAAGATGGCGGCTGTGCGAAATTTTAAAATTAAGTTTTTATTTCTTGTGTCGTAATCATGCCATAGAAGTGAAAGTTTGAATAATGAACCTACGCAATAATTTTCCTTTAATGGTACATAACTCTATGGTCTATACATTTAACAATCCAACATGGAGACCAACCGAAATATTTAGACGGTTCTCAATATCTACGAATCTTTTACAGCAATCATACCGAAATTCTTTATGTTCATAGAGGCTATGAACATAAGTTCACATATAGGACTTTCATTAACCTGGTGAGCACTAATCTAAATATAAATAATTAAATGGACGTTTCTCGCTATTTAACCATCCGAGTGCAATGAAACTCGGTACGGTAAATGCTTAGGCTATACAAATACTAATCCACTGGCATATAATTTATTTCCATTGTTTTCATAACCAGAAGATGTAAGTCTTAGAGATTATTCAGGTAATAGTACATAACTCTAAGACCTACATATATTAAATCCAACTGGGCGACCATCCGAAATATTAGACGGTTCTCAATATCTATGAATCTGTTACAATCGAACTGAAATTGTGTATGTTGATAAGTAGGATATATGAAAATAAGGCTTTAGTTCTTCACGGAACTACTTGTTTAATTGGCATTTAGTTGATTTAAGCCTAGCATCTTCATTGATTATCCACAAAATGATGATATATTATAATACCACGTTTATTGTCTCCAGCTATTTACCTATTGCTTCAAACAAAACTATGAATGCACCGACAACTGGTTACTGTATGCATCTGCAATAATCTTTGCAGAACATTATAGAGACTTTCCGCATACTATCTTCGCATATGTCAAACCATCAACAACCACATCTGTCCCTCAATTAATTCAACAACCTATGGTGCACCATATTAGGTTAAGTGACCATTGATAGTTCAGTGCTACGCTTTCGTTCTTTTAATGCTTTATATTTGGCTGATGAGGGGGACAAAAATTGTTCATTAGTCCCTGAAACATGTACCGTTTTCAAGAACAACTTTGTTAATATTTTTTTCATTAAAGTATTGATTCAGGCGAAAATATAAACTTATTTTTAAACGTTATCAATAAAGAACACAGAGAGACATTACTGATAGATATCGCATGTCCCAACACTCAAAACATCCAAACAACAGCTGCTACTAAAATATCTAAGCACACAGAGCTGGAAACTTGAGTTGGTGACTAAAATCTCAATAATTGTATCGTGTACTTACGTTATACCTAAAACTCTCCACAGTAGTCTATCAATATTGCATCTGCTTCCACAGATATACTACAGAAGGCAGTTCTGTCAAACATCTGTCATATTGCCAGGAAGTTCCTTGGAGACAATACCCTGGTCGAACACTCAGCAAGGCTCGATGATTCAGATGGAAATTTAGCTCATCCTATAAATGAAGGAAACTCGTGTAGACTGCGGGCACGACATGGATGTTCAGTAATGTGAAGTCTCTGAACAGTGTAATCTACAAAATTACCTCAGTACAGATGGTTCCTTGCTAAGGCCGAACCAGGTTGTAACATAAAATGTAGCCGGTATTTGCCGGTCAAATAATAATAATAATAACAATAATAATAATAATAATAATAATAATAATAATAATAATAATAATAATAATAATAATAATAATACGAGAATAAATAACAAGGAGGCTTTCAGCTGTTAGATCTTGTGTTGTACAAAAATATTTTGTTGATAATTTATTTTAGGGTTTGGGACATCTTGGTCATCATCCCCGTGTACTTGGCTGTGTGTTGAGTTTGTATGATAACCTGTGTTTCTGTGGTGACTGTAGTAGTGTGTGTAATGATTCTGGATTATGAAATGAAGTACTATACAGGCATTTACGTGGAGAGAGTGTGTAAATCCCACACAAATAGGATAGACGTTTTCAGTATGGAAGTCTCTCCCAAGGTCACTTCTGACCTCGAACCATGATCGATAATTGCGCTATTATAGACATATGATACACAGAACGACAGTAACAGGCGCCGTGGGCCATTGTTTAACAGAATGAAAACTTCAGTGTATCTGCCAGTGGTAAGTGAATTAAACCAGTTACCAAAGCGTAACGGCTGGTGTCTGAAATTACTCGTATCTTGTAACATCGGGATGTGAAAGGCTTTGGATTAGTTGGAGCGCGACGAGTTATGGACATAGAACGTACATGCTGTATTATTAAACAAAGTCCTTAATTCTGTTTGTCTGTCTGGACTAATCTCCAGAACTACTGGACGGATGTTGATGTGGTTTTCACCATTATATAAATCAATTTTCGAGTTAATTTTTGTCGTGTGGCCTAGTCGACGCCCGTGGGCGACTTGCGCGTCGGGATGTGAGATGGAATGGATGAAGATGAATTAAACTGGGCAGGGATGTGGAAGGAAGCGGCCATGGCCTGTCAGAAGGTACCGTCCCAGCAATTTGCGTGGTGTTGAAAATTGAAAACCACGGAAAACCATTTCAAAGACGGCCGACAGTGGGGCTCGAACTCACGCGTCCACCGAGTCAGCAGAGAGCTTGGCCCCATGACCGAACGCTGCGCTTTAGCCAGCGTAGCTACTGCTGTCGGTCATTTTCGAGTGAGGTTGGTATACAGTATGTAGAAACATTCATCTATCACCAAAGGAAGCCGACTAACACAATTAAGTGAAGCAAGTCGAAGAAAGTGTATTTAATATAAATTTCATATTGCCATATCAAATAAAAAGAGAACGCTAAGAAATAACAAACTTTTGATGGCACATATGAGCTTTAAAATTTAATTTCCTATCCGAAAGGTCCTTATCACATTTCGTGTATCTCCAACGGTTAGCGATTAAACCCCACCTTTGTGACGTCACTACACCCTTTGGTTTCAAAAATTCATATTTCCATTTCAAATAAAAATAGAACACTAAGAAATAGCAAACTTTTAATGGCATACACGAGCTTTAACATTTCATTTTCTATCCGAAAGGTCCTTATCACTTTTCGTGTATCTCCAACGGTTAGCGAGTAATACCTAAATTTGTGCAATAAAACACGGTCAACACCGAGCGGTGCAGTATATCTCTACATACAGCATAAAAAAGTGAAAGTTTGACTGTTTTTCTGAATTTCTACAGAAATTGGAGTTATTTACGCGTTTCAGACTGTTTTATGATGGATGCGCGCGATTTTTTTTTGTCTGTCGGTCTGTTTGTTTGTCTGTGGACAATTTTGTTCCCTTATAACTCGAGAACGGCTGGATGTATCAACGTACAATTTGGTACAGATATCCATCAGAGGCACGACACTAATAATTGATGTAGCTCTTCTCCGTACCTCTCATAAAAGGGGGCCTACCCCCTTAAAATACATGCTGAAATAGGCGTAGAAGGACGAGATAAAGCTCATTTTCATGCCCTCAATGGGAGAGATAAAACTCGGGACCACATTTTAAGGCCCTAAAACCAACCTTTTTTAAGATATTCCCAGAAAACTAATTTCATTTAAAAAACTAATGAACGAATGCAAGCCGGTAACCATGGCAACAGATTCTCAGAGGTCCATCTATTGCTGTAAGGCGCAATGCAATTCCATTAATTACATTAGTGTGAAAGTTTGCAAACGGCTAGAAGGTTATCACGGAACCAAATTAAGCTGTGACATTCATCAATACGTATAATGCGCTTAAGGCGGTCAAGGGGCACTGTAGAATTTTTTCACGCTATTTACACCTGCGGGTGTGGTATGGCAGGTCTATTATATTCCTATCCCTATATTATATTGTTATTAGTAACTCCACTATACCGGTGGCAAGTCCGGGGCCCTATTCGCAAGAAATGGGGAAGGAGGAGTCGGAGGAGTAACACCTCGTTAAAAAACCTAGGTCCAGCTGACCCGGCTGGTAGTACCTTGTAAGGGTCCCTTGCCAGGGTTACGGTGAAGTCCTCAACGGCATTGTTGGTGGAGCGGTTAAACTGCGGTACAGTAATAATGGCGGAAGGGGCCTCCTTGTGCTCGGGAGATTAGGAGTAAAAGGTATATGGTCCACATATATCATGGTAGCGTCTATCTCAGATTGAGCGGCTACAAACAGCGTCTGTTCCAGATTGGGCGGCTGATTTTAATACTGGGAGGCTTACTACCTCATCAGTTATAACCCCGCTATCCTTCGGGATAGCCTTTCTCAATTCCTTTCTTCACTCATGATGAAAACACAAAGTATTGCATTATCTACTCCAGGTGGTAATTACCCAGGTGGTAATAAATCCACCTCCACGTATTGTGGAGTTAGTAGGCCTGCTGAGTCTGGAGAGCCTGCAATGTCATGTAAGAAGAAATATATTATGTACTTAGCAACACTTAACATAAACTCACTCCTTCAGATAGGAAAACTAAAGCAAACATTGGATGTTCTTGAGAAACATAACATTGTCATCACTGCATTGCAAGAAACACGATTTTGTGATGAAGAAGCTTTTGAGTCTCAAGGATTCAGAATTTATAAAGGAATACCTGGCACAAGAGTTACACAGAACATCCCTCATCTTGGTACAGCTTGGTACCAACAGCTTGGTACAAGAAAGCTGTTGAGTCAGTGCTGGATTTTACATCATTCAATGGAAGACTATCCACATTGTCATTTAGATCGCTTAATAAAGCCTACACCGTGGTCAATTTTCATGCACCGACGAACTTGTCAAACAAGAAAGACCGAGAGCAAACTAATATATTATGGGAACAATTAAAATACGTGATTGACAATATTCCAGCGCATCACACCACCATCCTACTCGGTGATTTTAACGCTCAAGTAGGAAGAGAGAAAAAGTTTTGGAATATAGTTGGAAACTATCCCGCACATAAACGAACAAACAAAAATGGCGAACGGCTGATTGACACCTGCAAAAATAACAACCTAGTTCTGAAATCTACTGCGTTTAAACATCTTCCTCGGAAAGCAAAGACATGGAGACATCCAAATTCACTTATGGGTGAATTTCAACTGGATCATGTTGCAATATCAAAAAAATCAGATCGTGAAATCCAAAATGTGAAGGTCCTGCGTAATGCGAATATAGATTCAGACCATTATCTGTCCCTTATTAAAATGAAAGGTATTCCGTTTAGGAACAATAGAGTGAATGTTGAAAAGGGAATGAAAACGCAAAAGTACAACATCGGTGGTCTGAAGTCAAATAACACTTTTGCGGAAACACTCCACAACAAACCAAAAGATGGAACATGGTCTACTTTAAGGAACGCCATTGTTACTGCGGCTTCGGAATCCATTCCTCTTGATAGAACGCGCAAGCACCCTTGGTGGAACGATCAATGTGATCACGCAATAGAGGAAAGAAGAAAAGTTTGGATCAAGTGGAATAACAAGAAAGATGGTGTAAACCTTGAGAACTTTCTCTGCATCAGGAAAGAAACTTGTAAAATTTTAAAATTGGCAAAAAGAAATTTCCACAAATCAAAAATTATTCAAATTGAAGATGATTTTCAAAGACACAAAACAAAGGATTTCTATCAAACTTTTAAGCACCAACTGTCCAAATACGTCGCCCCTACTCTTCACATCCGAGGATCTGATGGTAAACTTAATCTCAATAATAAAGACTGTGCTAAAGCCTTTGGAGAATATTTTGAAACCCTTTTGAACACGGGCATACCTACTGAACAACTTGCCTTCTATCCTAGCGTTGCATACCAAGACAGCTCACCACCCTCAGTCGAAGAAATAACACAAATCATCAAGGGAATAAAATATAATGAGGCCTCTGGGGAGGATAGTATTGTGGCTGAATTATGGAAATATGCAGATAATGACTCCATCATTTGTCTCCAGAAAACCATTGAAGAAATATGGCATAATGAAAAATTGCCGGAGGATTGGACTTCCGCCATCATTCATCCTATACATAAGAAAGGGGATAAATCCGACCCAAATAATTATAGAGGTATTTCACTGGTATCGGTAACGTACAAAATATTTGCAAGGGCTCTTCTGAACAGAGCAGAACCGATATTAGACCGTCAGTTAGGGGAATATTAAGCTGGTTTCAGGAAATCAAGATCCTGTCCTGAACAAATTCATAACATTAAGACCATAATTTCCTACTGTACGGTACGATCAAAACCTTATGTTGTGATTTTTGTGGACTTTCAAAAGGCTTATGATTGCATTCACAGAGACACAATAATTAACACCTTACGTGAGTTTGGCCTAGACAATAAATCAATTAATTTGTTCAAAGCAAGCTTAGAAAACACCATTTCTAAGGTCAAATTTCGTGGTGAATTGTCCGAAGCCTTTGCAATCAAGACTGGCTGTAGACAAGGTGATCTGGGATCACCGATGCTGTTCAACTGTATCTTGGAAAAAATTAGAAGAGAATGGTTAACAATCTTACCAAATAATTATGGTATTCGAATTGGTTATAAAAAAGAAGACCTGAATATAAACTGTCTCGCTTTTGCAGATGACATTGCTTTGTTCTCTAATACAATGGAAGAGGCCACTGACCAACTTAATAAACTACAAACCATAGCTGCTAAAACTGGACTTAAAGTGGCCTTCCATAAAACTAATTTTATCACAAATGTCAAAGATGCCTCAAAATTCATCACGATTGGTCTGCAAAAAATCAAAAAAGTCCGAAAATTGAAATACCTAGGGGAATGGATTACCCCTAATAATTCAGAAATAGCTGCCATTGAGAGCAGATGTTACAAATTGGAAGGTGCCTTTCAAACCTGCAAAAACATTTACAAAAGTAAAAGCTTGTCCCGGAATGTCAAACTTTGTCATTATAATACAGTAATCAGGCCGTCAGCACTGTATGCCGCAGAATGCTTACAGATGACAAACAAAGGTCCATTGAGAAAATTAGAACTTAAGGATCGGAAAATTCTAAGGAAAATATTAGGACCTGTTAATGATAATGGTACTTACAGAAGAAGACATAACAATGAATTATTTGAACATATAGAAGATTTGGTGAGTGTGATGAGAAAAAGGAGAATGTCTTTGGACATCATCGACTTTCACATCGAATCCACTCATCAATATCTAAAAAAAAATCCTATTGTAAATGGTCGATACAAGTTAAAAAGGACCTAACAGAAACTTGAATCAATCAAGCTCTCGTTTGGGATCGGAACCTGTTCAGAAAGGCGGTTAAATCAACCAATAATCTACACCCTTTAACATCTGTGTTGCCTCGCCCTCACTGCAAGTGGACGGAAGAAAGGAGAGCAGAACATTCGCCAAGAATGAAGATCTACTGGCAGACAAGAAAACAAGCATTACAGTGATCATATGAGTGAAGAACATCGTGGTCCATTGATGGCCGAAACGTCTCAAAAAATTGTTGTTTTTAGTATTATATTATGGCGTACAGCGGCGAGACAAAGCCCCTCGGTGCCAGAAACAAAACTCGGGGGCCCTAAAGGGTCCTCGATAACTACATTATAAGGCTCTAAAGCCAACAGTTTCTGAAATATTCCCAGAAAACTAATTTAATTTAATTTAACAAACTAATGAAGGAATGCAAATCGGTAACCATGACAACATTATCTCAAGGGGTGGCATCCAACTTTCCATCTATTTCTGTAAGAAGCAATGCCACTCCATTTATTACATTTCTGTGAAAGTTTGCAAATGGCTATAAGGTTATCACGGAACCAATGTAGTCTGAATAATTCATCAATGCAATTAAGGGGGTCAAGGGGTAACCTAGAATTTTTTCATGCAATCTTCACGTGCGACATATAGTACAGAAGGTCTATTATATCTCCAAACAGCAATATTATTTTCAAAAATTCCTGAATTGAATCAGCATTTTTTGCGGCTTTTAGGAATTTGGGCCATTTGAGGCTAAAGAACCTGAATTTTCATGCACCACAACCCTTTATAAATTATGAAAGGGGTCTTCCTGTGTATGGGGGCCTAACACAACGCAGAGGGTCAGTTTTTATGTGACGTGTATTGCGTTTCATCTACAAGGTTTTCAATTCTATTTCACGTCAGGAAGAGCACGTTAGGTGAATTTAATTCGGGAGCACATTTTAACTTATCTTTTTTTTTTTCGACATACGGTAAATCGTAAGGATGATTTTGTTTGATACTGTGTGGTAGATATAACTTACCCATATTTGGATATCTGGGTGATATGTTGTAGACAATAGAATTGCCTGTCTTGTATCTTTATGTACGCCTATAACTCGTGCATCGTAAAATTAGGTATGGTAACCGTGAGAGTCAATACACCAATCATTTATAAAACTCTTCACCGTACTTTTCATACAGTAGAAGGGTGGATATAGGGAAAAGCTTCTCAAAATACATGCTAAAATAGGCGAAATATAAAAATTATCCTAGAAAGACGACCAAAGCTATGTTGCGCTTCTCAATGTGAGACACACAATTCGGGAGTCTATAAAAGGTCTCCGAAAACCACATTTTAAGGCCCTTAAATTAACAGTGTATGTGATATTACCAGAAAACTAACGTCGTTCTGATAAACTTATGAAGGAATGACAAACCGCTAACCATTGCAACAGTAGCTCAATTGCTAATGTCTGGTGATAACACCGAAAACCGTTCGAAGAACGGGCACTTCTGCTAGTATTAAATACACAGCCCTCTATAAGCTGTCATTTGTAGCTCCTCAGTCAGTCAACACGAATTTGCCCAATGAATAGGCAAAGTATAAATATGTAAATACACTCCTGGAAAGAATTACATGTATTAGTTGAATGAAAATCCACAGCCTGCTTCCAGTCTCCGACCGGGTCAGGGAATGGGATGAATGAAGCCCCATCAAGCGGCGAGGATATGAACTGTGCCGGCTGCCGAAGCCTGTCGCACTCCCCTGGGGCAATGATTAAAGGAATGACAGATGAAATGAAATGATAGTGGAGAGTGTTGCTGGAATGAAATTGTGACAGGGAAAACCGGAGTACCCGGAGAAAAACCTGTCTGCCTCCGCTTTGTCCAGTACAAATCTCACATGGAGTGACCGGGATTTGAACCACGGACCCAGCGGTGAGAGGCCGGCGTGCTGCCGCCTAAGCTTAGTTAATTTTCATTATTAAATTGCCCCATTTATTAGTGATATTTACTTTTATACTTTGCCCATTCATTGTGCAAATTCGTGTTGGCCGACCGAAGAGCTACAAATGACCACGACCACGAAGTCGCACCCGAAAATAAATAACAAAAACAAGCACAACCACGATTACTGGAAAGTTTTCAGACGCTGTCTGAGCTAGGTGCACGTACATTCCCCGTGTTGACAAGTCAACGTGCAGCCGCTTCAAATTTCATGTATTCCATTCCGGTACGTTAACTGTCTGAAGTTGATTGCTTCTCTCGCTCTCAGTGCGTCCTTAAAGCCACAGCAGTCAAAATGGACGTTAAACCCATAGTAGCCTACAATTACTCTCGGGTGATAACAGAGCTGTATTTGACGAACAGTTTTACGTCTGTTCTGACTCTCATCAATCAACGAACCGCAAACAATGACAGCGAACTGATGGGAGCTTTCTTTTAGTTGTTGCGATTTACAGTACATAGCCCGCATAATGCTCGGCACCACATTATGTTTATGAAAAGTAGGCCACTGCACGAAAATGTAGGATACTATCCGATAAGGTGGGGGAATTTAAGAAAAGCAAAAATACAACTAAATTGTGTTCATTATGGCAATTGTCATTAATTCGGGAATTCTGCCGATGATTATCCTAGCATTTGGTGATTTTAACAAATACTTTTCATTTTATTATGTTTAACAGATGTGAAATGAAAAAGGTTCTCCACCAATCAGAACTCAAGATTTTCATTACGATACAGCTGTTTGACCAATTAGGTAAGGATCCTGAGAGGCCAGATGCAGGCATTTTAGTTGACGCCAATGGGTGATGAGGTTAGAATGATATTAAAATTCCCATTTTTTATTTTTTTTATTTTTAGCGTACGGCTTTTAGTGTCCAGTTTGTAGCTGCTTCTATGCGGACACCCATGGGGTAATAAATAATAATAATAATAATACAATCGCATGGCCTCGGGTGCCTTGTGCAAGCTTTGTAATTTGACACCCAGAGGGTAGCTTGCATGTCGAATTTCGTTGTTCATTGAATCACTATGAAAGTCAAGGAGGTTAGATATCTAACTGTAAGCTCTTTGAACACTATAGCGCTTTCTAGTAGAGAAATGAGGAACTTTCTGTTGGCGGAAACTCCCGAGATTAATTTTGCCATTATGAACACAGCCTACTGAATTCAAATGGGTTCATTGACATGCCAACATCGTATGACATGCGTGTCGTATTTTTGCCGCCTTTCAAAAAAAAATCACTTACCACAGCCAGGAGCGAACCTGCAATCTTGGGATTAGTAGACCGACACGCTATCCACTCACCCACCGTGGCAAGCCATGGGGTGAGCTACAAGTACCGTCGCGTGTGGAGTGTTGTCTGGGGGAGGAAAGTGTGAATGTAAGGACGAGGTAACGGCTGTGGCCTATAGTTAGGGACCAACCCCGGCATTAGCTTGGAAGGAGATGGGAAACCACAGAAGACAATCTTCAAGGTTGCTGGTGCGGCGATTCGAACCTCCTCGCCTCCCGGATGTGAGCGACTGCCTCCAGCCACGCCGTAACGACCACGGCTAACTCACCCGGTAATCGGCCGCTACCGGATACAGCCACTATTCTATTATGATAAATGTAGAACTACAAATATTAACGCTCAAGGTTTTCATAAAATGGTTTATTTCCATGCATTAGGTAACGCATCGTATACCCCAAGTTTCTCTTCCCTTCCGTGGAGACAGGCTGCGTGGCTCAGCGGTAACGTTCTCGCTTGCTGGGCCCAAGGTTGCAGGTTCGTATCCTGGCGCAGTCAGCTGGCATTTGAGGGTGCGCAAATGCGAGGGAGCCGTGTCAGTAGATTTACTGGCACGTTAAAGATCCCTTTCGGGGAAAAATTCCGGCACCCTGGCGTCTCTAAAAGCCGGAGTGTTAAAAGGGACGTAAAACCAATAACATTATTATTATCTTCCGTGGAAACTCCACTGTTCAAAATCGTTGAAGTTTGTGCGGATCATCACTGCTCCCGGTTTGTCCTTAGTTATTCTGATTCACTAGGCTGTCAAGAATTCAACTTTAGCAGTTGAAAAAATTTATATTATTTCCGTAAAGCACACATCTTTTTAAAAGCAGACTGCACAGATACTTGTCATTTCATGTTTGGTGCTGCTCATTACCACTCATTTTGTAACAATATTTTGATGTTTGCAAAAATACGGAGAACAAGTCGAGAAGTGGTCTTTTGAAAGGGGTCAGATTGAGAAAATGCCTTGTCTTTGGTCGGGGAGAGGGGTGGTCCTTAAATAGAGGTAACAAATACATTGACCTTATGAGGTTTTAAATCGGCTCCAAGAAAAATCGGTCTTTAAGAGAGGTGGTCTTTTAATAGGGGTGGTCTTTTAGAGAGGTTTCACTGTATTTTTAGCCTATTTTCAATTTTGAAAAAATAGGCTTATGAGATCACCTTTTGTCCGTGTGTGTGTGTGTGTGTGTGTGTGCGTGTGTGTGTGTATCCCCCCCTAATAATTTCTAAACGGCTGGAGCGATTTCAATGAAACTCGGCAAGTTCATAGCACTATTCCGGACGACCCCGACCGTGCCCTTGAAATTTTGTTACGTCTCACAAATCCAACATGGCGGCTGTGCGAAATATTTCACCAGCATTCAATATTTCCGAAACTATTCCCGATATCACCCTGAATTTTTTTACAGTGACAAAGGAAACTACTAGAAGTTCACCTATGTGACTTTTGAAAAACTGGTAACTACAAAACCAACATGGCGGCCACGCGAATTTGCGACTTTTAAATAGACGTTTCTCGCGATTTAAACAAACAAACGCAATAAAACTTGGTACAGTATATGTTTATACACATTGTAATGCACCGACATCTAAGTTCGTTCAATTGTTCACATAACCACAAGATGGCGGATGTGCGAAATATTTCACCGGCATTCTATATCTCTGAAACTATTAGCGGTATCACCCTGAAATTTTGTACGGTGATAAAGGGCACTACTGGAAGTTCATCTATAAGACATTCAAAAACCGGTTAACTACAAAACGGACATGGCGGCCAAGCGAATTTGAAAATTTTAAATAGACCTTTCTCGCGATTTAATGTTCCAACCGCAATGAAATCTGGTACAGGAAATGTTTAAACACATTGTAATACACTGGTATCTAATTTAGTTCAATTGTTTACATAACCTCAAGATGGCGGCTTTGCGAATTTTAAAATTAAGTTTTTATTTCTTGTGTCGTAATCATGCGATCGATGTGAAAGTTTGAATAATGAACCTACGCAATAATTTTCCTGTAATGGTACATGACTCTATGGCCTATACATTTAACAATCCAACATGGCGACCATCCGAAATATTTAGATGGCTCTGAATATCTACGAATCTATTATAGCAATCAAACTGATTTTTTTAATGTTCATAGGGGCTAAGAACTTAAGTTCACCTATAGGACTTTAAATAACCTGGTGATCACAAATCCAACATGGCGGCGACGCGAAGTATAAATATTCACATGGACGTGTCTCGCAATTTAACCCTCCGAGTGCAGTGAAACTTGGTAAAGTAAATCCTTATACGAATGTTAATCCACTGGCATCTAATTTATTTCAATTGTTTCCATAACCACAAGATGGCAGCTGTGCGAAATTTTAAAATCTCCTTGTTACTTCTTGTGTCCTAATCATGCGATTGAAGTTTGTATGCTACACGAACACAATAATCTTCATATAACAGTACATAACTCTAGGACCTACATATAAAAAAATCCAACATGGCGACCATCCGAAATATTTAGTCGGTTCTCAATATCTACGAATCTATTACAGCAATCAAACTGAAATATTGTATGTAGATAGAGGCAATTAACTTAAGTAGGATATATGAAAATAGGCTGTATAGTTCTTCACGGAACTACTTGTTAAATAATTATTCAGTCCTTGTTTCTGAGGAAACAATATTTCATTAGAAGATGAACCAAATCAAACTGTGTGCTTCTATTTTAGATGCCACGAAATGGCAAATTGTGTACAGAATTCCATCAGTTAACCATGTTTAAAATATACGTATTCTTTGTACGCCCCCCTCCCCTCCCCTAAATACTATTTTACATATTCCAGGTGTTATAGATTCAATTGGAGAGTGTAATAGTCTGAAAGAGTATTATTATTTGCCAATAGTTTTCGGTGTAAAGCTCAAGTACATTTCTACATAATTCTGTTATACAGTATCTGAAATGTATGAACACTTTCTCCCTAAGTTTCTAGTGTTCTGTAGCCTACTCAAAAAAATGTGTGCTCAAATAAATTTGCGATAGAAGGGATCATACAGAGACTCCATGAGTGCGCTAGAAAATGAGGACCAAGCCAGTGACTGGATTGACAGGGCGGACAATGCTCCGTCCACAGAAACGCCCGAGATCGCACAATGGAACTGAATCCCACTGAGGAATCTAATTAACCTTGCATTATGAAACCGGTCGGCCTGCATTGTTTACTTTCATACACACCCTTTACAGAGAACGTTGAGAATGATCGAAAATGCATGGTAAAAAAAAAAAAAAAAAACAACAACTGGGTGTGTGCAACTACGATGCGGGACGATATTTGAGCGTGACAACGTATTCTCGGACTGTTTCAGCTTCGTATATTAGCCTACTTTCGATTTTTGCAAAAAATGAAAGTAGACTAATGAGATCACTAGAGGGCGAAAAAAAGTCTGTCTGTCTGTCTGTGTGTGTGTGTGTGTGTGTGTGTGTGTGTGTGTGTGTGTGTGTGTGTGTACTCTGAATGTCTGTCCCCCCCCCCCCCTATCAATTCGAACACGGTGAACGAACATTGAACGAAATTTGGTACAAAGGTAGCACTAGCAAAGGACACCTCAGTGTCATGTTTTATATCGCCGCCATCTTGACGGAAACGAAATGGCGGCCACACAAATGTTCAAAGCCTAAATGAAATTACGATTAACCTAATCATCCGATCTCTACCAAAGTTTGCAACAACATACCTTTAAAGAGGGAGCATCCTTTGACCAATCTAATAGGTCATTAGCCTAATAGTTTGCGGATGGCGGCCATCTTTGTGTCAAAATCGATTCCCTCTATTAATTCGAACACGGTGGAACCGAATGGAACGAAATTTGGTACAGAGGTAGCACTAGCAAAGGGCACCTCAGTGTCATGTTTTATATTGCCTGCCATTTTGACGGAAACGTAATGGCGGCCACACAAACGTTCAAAGCTTAAATCAAATTACGATTAACCTAATCATCCGATATCTACCAAATTTTGCAACAACATACCTTTATGGAGGGAGTATCCTTTGACCAAACTAATAGGTCATTAGCCTAATATTTTATATTGCCTGCCATCTTGACGGAAACGTAATGACGGCCACCCAAATGTTAAAAGCTTAAATCAAATTACGACCATCCTAATAATTTGATCTCTACCAGATTTTGCAACAACATGCCTTTTTGTGGAAAGCATCTTATGACTGACTACAAGGTCATCAGCCCAATAGTTTGCAAATAGCGGCCATGTATGTGTGCAAATCCATTCCCCATATCAATTCAAACACGGTGAAACCGAATTGAATGATTTTTTTTACAGATGTAGCACTAGCAAAGGGCACCTCATATTCATATTTGATATCCCTATAGCACGTTGTATTTCAACAAGCTACTACAACCAACATTCAATTATACTCCTTGAAAAGGACAAAGAGTTATAACAATACCCATGCATTAAGGAGAAAGTAGGCTATATGTTCTTTACTGAACATCTTGTTTTTAATTAGCCTATGTATTTAGCGGAACGGAAAGTTCACAGGCGAAATGAAGAAAATTCGAGTTGCACTTCCAGAGAAACTCCAAACACAACCACTCTTCTCTGAAGTTTTAACTCAACACGACTCGACAGTTTGCTGCTGGCTGTATCTGGGGGAATATGTTCGCCTGCTAGCTAGGCTGGAACTGGGGTGATAGACTCACCCCTAACCAGCTCGTAAACTTTTGCTCAGTACTTGAATGGAGATTGTTGGAAGAAATGAAAACGTAAAAACACTTTTTTGTAGAACTTTTCATGCTGAACAATTCTTACACTCATAGTATATTGATATTTTTAACGGTTTGCCCAGCGCAAGCTTAAAAAGTGCACCGTGCCATGTATTTCGACCTTTTCACTGAAATCGTTACTGCTCGGCTTCCTTTGATCATACATACATTATTTTCTGCAGAAATCTTCCTCAAGATATCCTTTACAGAATGGTTCGCGACACTCGAGCGCAGCAACAGAAGAGAGAGCGATATCATCACCTTTCACTGTAACACTTTTCACACTGTATTCCAACAGTTTGTTTGACGATATCACGTCAATAAATTCCCACGTAAAGGAGACGTAAACATTAAATAATTCAGCATTGTGCACGTGTGTATGAGGAGACACCACTACTGTAGTAGTGCGGTGTGAGTGGACATTTATTTATTTATTTATTTATTTATTTAATTAATTAATTAATTAATTAATTTATTTATTTATTTATCGTATGGCTATTAGTGCCGGGAGTGTCCGAGCTGCTTCCAGCAGACACCCTTAGGGTGAGCTACAAGTTCCGTTCAATTTCAAGTAGTTCCAACTTTCGCTGCCAGATATCAATGGTATCTAGTAGTGAACGTTGGAACTTTGATAGAGCGTTCCTACGAAATCTAACCTAACAATTTAGCTTCACACAAGTGTAGTTAGTGGAAGGTTCTTTAACATGCCATAAATCTATGACATGGGACCACCGGCTTTACTTTCCCTCCGATGGAAGGCATACTGAAGGATTTTTAACGCTCTTAAAAAATTCGATGACTTCGGCCGGGTTTGAACCCGCTATCTTCGGCATACAGGATGGTTGAGGTGAGATTCGAACCCTCCTCTTCTCAGGTTTGCCTCAAGAGGCTGAGTGTATCCCGTTCCAGCCCTCACACCAGAATTCAAATCTCTTTAATTACAATTATAATTTCCACGTTTCAATACAACATTGTTTTCATTATCTTAGATTAGGGGCAGAGCCGGGAATCGAACCCAGACCTCCGGGGCGACAGTCGAGAGTAAAGAGCCAAATACACTGTGGTGTGTTGTTTACGTGATTTACTGTTTCCTAACAACTCCTGCTGCAATATGGAAACAATTCCATCTGTCGGCAGCAAGGTCATGTTACAGGCGCTTAACGCGCTGATCGTGATCCATTATCTGAATTATGTTTTCACATTTCTATGCTATTTAATTACAGGTTTAAGATGTGTAGCCTCGACCCTCTTAAGATCAGTTGATCGAGGTTGTGATTACCTTGAGCCAGCGCCCTGCAGCCAACACTCCCTCTGTAGAACATCGTTATCTGTGTGTCTAATTCATTCCGCACGTTTCAGATCTGTGGCTATTGAACAGTTCCGGACATTTGGTATCCTACAGAAGAACTATATTCCTCTTCTTCTTGCTTCGTAACGGCCAACTAAGGACCAAGTCATGTCAACTGTTTTTTCTGCATGTTGATGTTGGCCCAGTACTCTATCATTCATTCGTTTATTTGCAATTGGGGGTGTGTCCCCCGGTGGCAAATTAGATATACATAACAAATAAATAACTGTACATAACAATTCACTAACAATTAAACTGGAGTATTTACACAAATAGTCAGTCTTTTCTTAAACACACCTATATGTTTGGGAAAAGGCTCTAAGACTGCGGCAGGTAGAGAGTTCCAATTATCAATGGCACGGTTTACGAAAGAATATTTACCATAATTTGTTCGCTGTGGTCGGCCCTTAACTTTGAAAGGATGATCGCTCCTACCCATGTAAGTGGGCTTTCCCATACGTTTGCTAAGCTCACCCCATGCTGGTTGATTTGTATACGTGTTGTACATAGCGCAGAGTCTAGATTTCATCCTCCTGGCCTCAAGTGATTCCCACCCAAGTTTCTTTAACATACGGCTCACACTGCTCCTGGGATTAAAGTCACTGAGCACAAATCTAGCGGCCTTTCTTTGTACAATTTCCAACTCATTTATGAGCCCTACTTGATATGGATCCCAAACCGCCGAGGCGTATTCCAGAATAGGTCTTACAAGTGACAAATAGCCTAATTCTTTAGCAGAGGTACTACTTCCTTTTAATACCCTCATTACAAAGTGCATGGATTTGTAAGCTTTAGAAACTACACATCCTATATGACTACTCCATTTCATATCATGTCTTTCGTGAACGCCCAAATATTTGCAAGAATGTTCTTCTACAAGTATTTCCGAGCCAATGTTATATAGAAAATCTTGCCTTCGCACTTTCCCTATTTTTATTAGACTACATTTTCTTGTGTTTATTTTCATTTTATTTTCAATCGCCCACTTATAGACCAGGTTCAGGTCATCTTGAAGTACTGCATTTTCTTGTGAGTCATGTATCTTTCGATATATTACACAATCGTCCGCAAACAATCGACAGTCACTGCGAATCCCATTTGGTAAGTCATTTATAAACGCCAGAAATAACAAAGTTCCGATTACGCTGCCCTGAGGGATACCCAACGTTATGGTAATTTCATCCGAGAATCGGCCTTCAACTTTCACTCTCTGAGAACGACCCGTCAAAAATTCTTGGATCCATAAAATTACTCTTCTATCAATCTTCGTCGAAGCTAATTTATGGAGTAGCATGTCATGCGGCACGACATCAAATGCCTTCGCAAAATCTATAACTACGGCGTCGACTGAAGCTCCATCGTCTAACGATTCGCTAATATCTTGAAAAAGTGATAGCATCTGTCTCTCGCATGAGTAACCTTTCCGAAATCCATGTTGCCTATCATTAAACCATGATAATTTTTCCCACTGTTCCCTCAAGTAGTCGCAAATGAGTTGCTCCATCTGTTTACAAACGATGGACGTAAGACTAACCGGCCTGTAGTTGCCCAATTCAAGTCTGCTCCCTCCCTTAAATATTGGGACTACCGTAGCTCTTTTCCAGTCATCCGGGATTTGCGCATTGTTTATGGACACATTAAACATCACCTCTAAGTATCGTGCCACGGCCCTACCTCCTAGTTTAAGTACTTCACTAACAATATTATCAGGACCCTTCGATATATTGTAACGTAATTTTTGTATTAGCTTTACAATTGCTGACTGGTTTATTTGGAGAAGTGGAGACCCTGATTCACCGTTAAGGTCCAACACACAGCTATTGGATTTATTGAACACACTACCATAAAAGACATTTAATTCATTAGCAATGGCCTGCTTCTCAGTAATTAATTTACCGTCACCGGACATTATCATCGACAAATTATTTGAATTTCCCTTTCTTCTCCTAACATAACTGTAATTTTTTTTTCCACCCATCGCCTCCCGAACCAAGTAAACCTTGCATATAATTGTCATGAGCAGCCCTCTTTTTTAAGACGAGCTCTCTTGATAAGGACTTAAATTTCAACATATACGTGTCACTATCATGTCTTTTATTGTATAATTTCCTAATTTTCCGTTTAAGACTCCTGATTTCCCGTGTGTAATACTCAGGATCTGGGTTTTGTTTCAGTAATTTAAATGGAACAAATTTATCAATAGCGCTATTTAAAATTTTCAAAAAGTTAGTCCACAGGATATTAATGTGATTTCCTTCCGATGCCCATCCTACAAATAGCTCATTCAAATACCCCTGAAATTTGCCCTGATCCGCCCTGCGATACTGGAATATGATCTTATTTGCTACATCAGAGTCTAATTTTGTAATGTCACCGTATCTAATAGTTAATTCAACCCCAGAATGGTCACCAATTCCTGGTTCTTTCAGACAGTTAATATACAGCTCTACAGGCCTTACGAGATAAACATCTAAGGTATTATTGCCTCTAGTTGGGAAGTCAACTATTTGGGAAAATCCCCCCTCCCTTAAAAATTTGTTTGCAGCGCTCTGAGCTTGACCCACAGCTAGTTGACTCACCAGACCAGTCTACTTTGGGGAGGTTTAAATCTCCGGCAATTATTATGCTCTTTTTCATAGAATTACCCGTACAAGTTTTATCATACAGTGTGTCGAGAAGCGAAAAGTTATCTTTCGGTGCTCTATACGCCCCTATCACCTGAAGAGGGAATTTATTCCCTTTATCCGAAATTTGTACACATAACGTTTTCATGATCCATATCAGCCCACTTTAAGAAACTAGCTATATTTTTGCGCACACAAATAAATAGCCCACCACCTCGCTTCCCCCGATCCCTTCTGTACATTTCGTAGGTCCCTTGAATTATTTCATTACTATTTATATCCTCAAATAACCAAGATTCAGTAGCAATGACAATGTCCGGAGAATACGTCTCTACAAGATTCCAAAATTCAATTAATTTATTTCCTAAACTCTGACAATTAACCTGCAGTAATCTTAGAGTCTTACCTCCGCAGCAAATATCCCGAAGTAGCTCCTTCTGTTCCCGTCGGCTGGCAACCTCTGGACCTCCTCCTCCTCACAATGGCCGGCACGAACCGAACCGATGACCCTATCATTCGCAATCGATGTTGCACCTTTCTCTCCGTCGTCCACACCGTCCCGGTTTTTAGCCTACTTTTCACATTTTACAAAAATGAGGAAAAAGTAGACTTATGAGATCGATCCGGGTAAATGTGTGTGTGTGTGTGTGCCTGTCTATCTGTCTGAGTCCACCCCCCCCCCCCCCCTATCAACTCTTAAACGGCTGCAGAAATCGAAACCAAATTTAGTATGAGTAAAGATGTATACCGGAATATCTCACGTCCATATTTGAAAATGAGGTCAGTGCTACCAACTGCTGAAAATCGCACTAGAAATTTGAGCTCCATGTTGGATATCTTGGAAGGTATGCATGGAACCTATTCCAAAATTGGCACACATGTAGATAACGCTATTTCAGTTTAATTTCCAGGAGGCCATACATGACAGTGTTGCCAAAATAATTTTAAGCCTTCTGATAGGTCCAATTTTTAATTGCCTATAACTTCTACATTATCAATTGGATTTCAACCGAATTTCGTATGTGCTATGTGTAACATAACAGATATGACTATAAGTATTCTTAAGAGCAATCAGGGCTGCCAACTGTTAATAAATGTTGTCTATATTATTTTACCCTAATAGCACGTGACATTCTAGATTAATTTGGAATAATTAATGTAAGTCAGTGCTGCCAACATGATTCTATGCCTGCTGATAGCACCAATTTTAAAATACATGTTACTTCTATACTAACAAATGGATTTCATCCAAAATTGGAACAACAAGATATCATAATATTTCCGATTATTTCTAACCAGCACACGCATGGCATGGTTGCCAACATGCTTTTACGCGTGCTGATAGCTCCAATGTCTAACTGCATATAACGTCCATTGGACTTCAACCAAATTTTGTATTCTGTACCTTAAGAGATGGAACTAAGAATATATTCAGTCACCAGGGCTGCCAACTGTAGTGCTCTATTAGGCTACATTATACCAGGAATATTTCGAACTAATTAGACATTTCGATATTACCTACTTAATTTCGTCATTATTCTAGATAGGTTCATATACTGTAGAATAATAATTGGCATGAAAAGTAGGCTGTATAGTTCGTCACGGAACTTCTTGTTAGTTTCGGCTTAGGGTGAAAGCTCCGATGTGTTTGAAATTCTTCAATAAATGGGCCACGCTCCTGGATATCTTCACATGTTATCCCAGTCTCCAACAGATCTTTATCTACTTCACTGAACCAGGCCGTGTTGATTTCATTCGGGTTATATGTCCATTAAAAGAAATCCTCCTTTTCCTCATCACGTCAGTTATTTTCTCTACGTGTGTGTACAACTCTTGGTTGTGGCGTCTTCGAAACTCATGTAGTTTTTTCATGTACTCCATTTCGTCTTCATATGAAATAAGGCTCAGGCAAGGAAAGCATTTCTACAGACAATACATTTGTTCACATCAATAATATAGATTTAGGTATTAGGAGATCATTTTTGAAAGCCTTTGTCTGGAGCGTGATGCTCTATGGAAATGAAACTTGGAGAAAAGAGGAGAATTGGAGCGTTTGAAATGTGGTGTTACAGGAGAATGATGAAGATCAGATGGGTAGATAGGGTAACAAATGAAGAGGTATTAAGACGAGTGGGAGAGGAGAGATGTTTCTGGCGATTGCTAATGAAGAGAAGAGTAGGACACATACTAAGACACCCAGGAATAGCAAGCTTAGTTATGGAAGGAAGCGTCGAGGACAAGAACTGTAGGGGTAGATATAGGTTAGAATATGTTAGATTGCCTCGGATGTAGGGTGTGGTAGCTATGTAGAGATGCAACGATTAGCTTCCGACAGGGAGACATGGAGTGCTGCATCAACCAGTCAAAAGACTGAAGACTCAAACAATAACATGAAATAAGCAGTCCGCTTTTGCCGGTGTTTAGTGCAGTTTTTCTATGGCTAGATAGCTTCTTGTCTGCTGTCATCACAACGCTTAGGCGATCGAGTGGAATTTTATTTTTGAAAAGTTTTTTTTAGTCTAATTTTGCAAAAATTGAAGAACAAGTAAACTTATGAGATCAATCTTGTGCGATATGTGTGTGTACCTTCCTCCCCTCTGTCAACTCCTAGATATCTGTATTAGTGTGTGCGCGTGTATAACGGGGTGGTTCTACGATCACATGCACAGTCAGTGCATTTATTGGCTCTAACGGTCCGCACAGCTATGGAGGAAGTTGCATCGAAGTGGAAGATATCGGGTGATCAGAATGATCAGACCTTGGAATTGACCGGCACTTTGATGAGTTGCTATAGCCGATATCGTCTCGTCACGTGCCGAGGTGAAGGACCAATAATGGGCTCTTTTGCTACTTGCTAGGTGACACGTGATTACCACTTCCTCACAACAACGACTGTCTGTCGCTCCTCTTTTAGCACAACGATTCTGACATTGAATCTGTAATATGTGTTTTTTTTTTCACCTGACAGATGCGTTTCAAGGTCATCGGCTTCCGCAGACAGAGATGTAATATTCCCCAGGTGTGTGGGCAAGACTACTGTATCTGATAGGCAACATCAGGGTAGATGGATTATCAGCTATGTCTGAGAACCTGTGAATAGATGTACTTCTCCTATTTAAAAAATCTTGAAGTTGTTTTGTAGCCGTTAATAGAGTTCTCCAAATAACATTGGAGCAACTTTTTGATTCGTCCATCACGGGTTATTTTGCTTCATAAGTAACGGAAGTCTCCTACTTCCTTTAGCTTTTCACCTGCCAATTTGATGTCCATAGAGGTTTCTGATTTATTTCGGCTGCATTCCAATATTTTTGTTTTATATTTATTAATTTTCATCATGAATTCTTTCCTCAAGACGGAGTCCATACCATTCAAAAACTCATTCAAATCCTCTGGCGTGTCAGCCAAAATGACGATGTCATAAGCAAATCTCAGAGTTGAAATTATTTCTCCTTGAATCTTTACTCCCATTTAGATTTTTATTCAATTTCCTTCATCGCTTTTTCAAAGTAAAGATTGAAAAGTATGGGTGATAAGTTGCAGCTTTGACTTACACCTTTCTGAATACCAGCTTCTTTCTCATGTCCTTCAGCTCGAATGACTGCTGTCTGGTTTCTAACTAACTTGCAAGAGGGCTTTAAAAATGGGTTGGAAGTACATATGAGATATCACCTAAGGGGCTCCCTAGAGCTAATATCGTATAAGGGCCCTCCATTAAAATACGGGCCTCTGAAAGCTCACAAAGGTCTACAACATATTATAGGGACTCAAAATAAAGTATTTAGACATCAAAAAGCTATAAGGTCCTAGGCATCTTCGGAAAGTTCACCATATATGCAAGCTAAGCTTGTACTTGTAAGACGACATTTGAATGCTAAAAGGGACCTCCATACAGTTTGGAGGACGCTATTGATGCTAAAAAGGGTATTATATTCTTTCATGGTTCCGATGTCCGGCTCTGTGGCTAAATGGTTAGCGCGCTAGGCTTTGGCCCGAAGTGCCCCGGGTTCGATTCCCGGCCGAGCCATCAGGGATTTTAATCTTCTGTCCCGTGGCTCGGGGACTGGGTGTATGTGACGTCTTCACCATCACTTCATCCTCATTACGACGCGCAGGTCGCCCACGGGCGTCAACTAGAAAGACCTGCACTCGGCCTCTCCGGAGGCCACACGATCATTTCATTTTCATGGCTCCGATGTCGTAGTTGGTAGCATGCTCAACTGCTGTTCCCAAGATCGCGGGTTCAAATTCGGCTGAAGTCATAGATTTTTAAGAGCGTTAAAATCCTTCAGTATGCCTTCCTTCGGAGGGGAAGTAAAGCCGGTGGTCCCATGTCATAGATTTATGGCATGTTAAAGAACCTTCCACTAATAACACATGTGTGAAGCTAAATTATAGCTTAATCATTTGACAAACACTATTAGGTTCCGACGTTCGTCGCCAGGAGCCGACTGCGGTGGCATCTGGTAACCAAGTTCTGAACTAGTAGTCGTTAACGGTGGCGTTTGGTGGCAAAAGTAGGAACTACTTTAAAAAATCAATATCTGCAGTCCTTACTTGAATTGAAAACAAATAACACACACTAATACAGTCATCAGCTCATCACAATTAACACCGGTTATCAGACAGATTCTACACACACCCGAAGTATACGGGGCTACATGCCCACGTTGTCGCAGCCCCTAAACTGAGGAACCAACCAACCAACCAACCATAAATTGTTCCATCATTAAAAAGTAAGTCGCCTCCGTAGCTTAGCGGTCAGCATGGTTAGCTGCCGCCACGGAGGTCCTGGGTTCAATTCCTGGCTCTGCCACAACATTCGAAAAGTGGTATGAGGACTGGAACGGGGTCTACTCAGCCTCGGGTGCCCCAAATGAGTAGAGGGGGTTCGATTCCCACCTCAGCCATCCTCGAAGTGGTTTTCCGGGGTTTCCCACTTCGTCTTCGGGCAAATGCCGGGATGGTTCCTACTGTAAGGCCACCTCCTTCCGCTTCCTTGCATATCCATCCCAATCTTCCCTTCCCATCCCTCATCAGGCCCCTGTTGGCTTTGCAGCTGATCACACCCCATCAGTTGTAACCACTCCGACCAGATGTTCCCAGTTCTAGGACACTGCCCGTAGAGGCGGTAGTGGTGAGTCCCCTCGCTGAGTCCTTGGGTACCAACTTGGAGGGTAAACTCGATTTTTTTAAAAATGTAACGAGTTTCTGTTGAAAGTAACGGCGTGACAGTTACCGGCGTTACTGCCGACCACTGCGCAAGCTATTTGAGCCATTGGCTGGCTTCAAAGATAACGAGACTGTACGATGAAGTAGACTGGTGGAATTGTGTCTTGTTCTTTGAATTTGTTTTGCGCCGAACGTTTCCGCGAAGATTCTATACCATGAAACAATGTCTGTTCGTGTGTTCCTGGTTCAAGATCCAAGAAGTTACTAATCTTATCAGTTAGGGCAGCAAACGAGAACACCAATGTGGAGAACAGAATGATTGAGCTAGATTATATGGCTAGGAGAGATCGCGCTTACACAATTAGGCCCAACATTGAAAAACAACTTTAGCTAAGTATTCTTTTATCAACCTACCGCGGTGGCCGAAAGCGCTATTGCGCTATCTCATGCCTCGCAGTTATCGGGAGAGCGTGGGTTCGAATCGCACCTCAGCCATCCTGAAAATAATTTTCCGTGCTTTCCCATTTTCACCCCCTCAGGCAAATGCCGGAACGATTCCTTCCAACAGGTCCACGACGCAGATTTCCATCCAACAATTTTAGCACTCACGAACTCCCTTCTTTTATGAAAACCACGTCTCAGAGCGCACGACTTACCCCTTGCGTCATCTCTGCCGACTTTACCCTAATTCCAATTACTAGCACATGTGAAATGTTTTGACGTAACGACGAAAAATAAATTGTTGGAGTACAGTAACGTTCGTGAAAATGTGTTACAGTGAAAGGTGATGATATCGTTTATCTCTCTTCTGCTGCAACGCTCTCTCTCACTCTTGTGTTCCTGCAGTCGTTTTTGGATGTCACGGATGAACCTGTGGACGGATTTTGATGCCGTTTTCACCATTCTGTAAAGGATATCTCGAGGAAAATTTCTGTAGAAAATAATTTATTTATGATCAAAGGAAGCCGAGCAGTAACGATTTCAGTGAAAAAGTCGAAAACGAAAACACTTGGCGTCCGTGCGCTTTTTAAGCTTACGGTGGGCAAACCGTTAAAAATATCTATATACAATGACCGTAATAATTGTTCATCATGAATAGTTCTACAAAAAAGTCCGCGAGAGCATATCTCTATCTTCAATACATCGCCCACTATAAGTGTTTTTACGTTTTCATTTCTTCCAACAATCTCCATTCAAATATTGAGGCGACAGTTAACGAGTTAGCTAGGGGAGAGTCTATCACCCCAGTTACAACCTAGCTTGCGGGCGAATATATTACCCCAGATACAGCCAGCAGCAAACTGTCGAGTCGTGATGAGAAGAGAAAAAGAGTGGTTGTGTTTGGAGTTTCCCTGGAAGTGCAACTCGGCTTTTCTTCATCTCGCCTGTGAACTTTCCGTTCCGCAAAATACATAATAAAAAATACACATAGCTGAAATTTCGCAAGAGCGTCTTTTTAAACAAATCAGTCCGAGAATACGGTGTCACGCAAAAATATCGTCGCGCATTTTAATTGCACAGTGGCTTAGCTGCGCGTCTTTCATCCGGACGGCCGGGGTTCGAATCCCGATGACAGCGGGGTGGAATTTTCACGTGAAAATCACGTGGCGTCAGGAAGGGCATCCGGCCTTATATCCCCGGCCAAAATAAAAATGAGCCAGGTTGGCTCCGGCTACACCAATTAATAGGGAAAAAGCCGAAGGAAGAAAGTCACACACAATATTTTTTCTTTTTCAGGTTGCTTTCCACATGTTCCAGTAATTTGAATTATATTGTATCGACCGACTGAAGAGTCGCAATATTAATTAAGTTCTTTAGCCAGGATGATCTTCAACAACAATATTACATTTAATTGTTAATTGCAACAAGTTGTAGCCTATTTGTTGTTGCGTATGAATAGGCTACTGTGCTCGATATGCTGGGAAAAGAGAGGCGACGCGACGGGCTCGCCAGGCAGCACGTGCTAACGCCTCGACCCTAGACGGCTCTTGTATTGATACAGCACTGGCAAATGTGGCTGGTCCCAAGAGAAAAGGGCCAAGGTCCTCTCGGGGAGTAGTGAACGCGGTACCGGTAGTGGGAACTGCACTGCAAGCCGACCTTCAGTGGTCAATGTACTCGTGTTGTGCTGGGCCCGGGCTTTCTACAGCCAGGGTCACTGCTGTATTGCCTCACTCGGCGGCTCGTTATCCACTTCCTTCCTTCCTTCCTTACAACAATCGCTTAGGGAGAATGCTGGGATGCGGCACCACTACCCCCAATATAAATTGAAAATGGCATTCACGATATCAACATCAAATGTTATGGAACAGGCCTAGATTCAGATCGTTGTTAAACAAACATCACAGCCACCACAGAAGAAAGGAAAACCATGGTGAGAGAATGATGAAAACTAATCCTTCCCTCCCTCCCACCCTCCCTCCCAATCTAGTTTTGTACCGAAAATAAGGTCCCATTAACACCAACCTACACATATGGGGTACCTACAGGTTCAGCATAACCCAATGCGTAAGCGAAACGCACTCACTTACTCTTTAAATGCCTCACAATTAAATAAATACCTTAAAACATGTATATTTACAATGAAATAATGAAAGAATGCAACACGGTAACCATGGTAACAGAATCTCACAGGTCCATCTATTTCTGCAAGACGCAATGCAATTCAGATTATTACATTACTGCGAACCCATTGCCCCAGATACAGCCAGTAGCAAACCGTTGAGTCGTGTTGGGTTAAGACTTCTGAGAAGGGTGTTTGTGTTTGGAGTTTCCCTGGAAGTGCAACTCGGGTTTCCTTCATTTCGCCTGTGAAACACAGTCAAGTTAAGATTGGACGGAAGGGGCATTTCTGTTTCATGCACCTCGCCATTCTTAAATTACGTATGACAAGAATTTGTTGCACATGCATCTCCATGATAATATAATTAATAGTCCAGTCAGTAATTTTAACCCATCATGCCGAGACGTAAAACGGATATTGGTCGTTGTTCATTGACATTGAAAAAAAAAAGCGCTTATCAGGTAATGCATTCATAACTGTTCCCGGGCGAAGCCTGGTCAGGTTGCTAGTTCATGAATAAAATGGATCAAATGTTTAAGGCAATGATTTAAATTTATAGGTACACAGTTATAACCGCCATTATCTTGTTCTTAGTGTATTTATGTTGCTATCTTTGCCAACAAAATTAAGACGAAATTTGCTGTCAATGTAAGCTTAAAAAATCAATAAAAGGGAGCATTAAACTTCTACGGTATTTATTTGTTGGTAATAATTGTGAACATCGCCAAAATAAGCTGAACTCAGCTGTAACAATAGATATTGTAACTTTCATTCAGTAAACACAAATACTGGAATATGTGAAAAGAATTGGAATTATGTTGTAT
The DNA here is from genome assembly GCA_946902985.2 of Meconema thalassinum. Taxonomy (NCBI): domain Eukaryota; kingdom Metazoa; phylum Arthropoda; class Insecta; order Orthoptera; family Tettigoniidae; genus Meconema; species Meconema thalassinum. The sequence continues at coordinate 937,583,182 of OX336390.1, forward strand.
TGGCCGACTGAAGGTTACAATATCTATTGTCAATATGACAACACTGCGAAATGGCTTCAAAGCTACCACAGACATGCTGCTTGTTACAGCACAATAATTGGCTGATAGCTTGCCACGGTGAGTGAGTGGATATCGTGTCGGTCTACCAACCCCAAGCTTGCTGGTTCACTCCTGGCCGTGGTAAGTGATTTTTGAAAGGCGGCAAAAATGCGACACGCATGTCATACGATGCTGGCATGTCAAAGAACCTTTTTTTAATTCAGTAGGCCGTGTTCATAATGGCAAAATTAATCTCGGGAATTTCCGCCAACACAAAGTTCCTCATTTCTCTACTAGAAAGCGCTATAGTGTTCAAGGAGCTTAGATATCTGACCTCCTTGACTTTCATAGTGATTCAAGGAACAACGAAATTCGACATGCAAGCTACCATCTGGGTGTCAAATTACAAAGCTTGCACCCGGCATCCGAGGCCATACGGTATTATTATTATTATTATTATTATTATTGGCTGATTACCGGCTGAGTTAGCCGTGGTCGTTACGGCATGACTGCTGGCAGTCGCTCACTACCGAGAGGCGAGGTGGTTCGAATCCCCCCGCCGGCAACCTTGAAGATGGTCTTCTGTGGTTTCCCATCTTCCTTCCAGACAAATGCCGGGGTTGGTCCCTAACTATAGGCCACAGCCGCTACCTTCCAACTCCTCGACCTTACATTCACATTCACATTTTCCTCCCCAGACAACACTCCACACACGGTACGTGTAGCTCACCCATTGGGTGTCCGCATAGAAGCAGCTACAAAAACTGGCGAGCCGAACATGTCCTCGGACACTCCCGGCACTAAAAGCTATACGCTCAAAAAAAAAAAAAAAAAAAAAAAGGCTGATTTTACTCAAATTCAAATTCGAATTCGAAATTGTGGTCTATGAGTGCAAGAAGCCTGGAGCCAATCCCTTTTTCTTTGATGTCATGCCTTGAAGAGATTTTCCAGAAAATTAAACATAAGAGTTATTTATGTCCTTGGATGAATCTTAGTTCGCTCTTCTCTTTCTTTTCATACATAATCTTGGAACAACATTTCAAGCTCGTTATTCACTACACATTTCGCTGTAATTTCACACTTATCGCGAAATTATTGAATTCACTTTAAAATGTCCTTATCGCTTTAATTAATTTTTGACAGGTATTAAAAATGCCACGTTTATTTCTTCTATTTCATATTACATTGTATTGCTTGAATATATGTCTGGTAGTCTACTATTTCACGCAAAAACTACTCAACTGATTATGTTGAAGTTTAGGATGAACACAGATTATATACCAGGAAAGAACGCTTCTCCAGCTCTTTCCAAGAAACATTTCTACTCTTCAAACTAAGCTTATCTAAGCACCTACTTTTACTTTCTACACTAAGTATTCAACAAGTGCCCCCGGGCACCAGGCCATATCCTGGTCGTTATTACACTCAAGATAATCTCCCAACAACCCCATAACCATGCTATCCGTTTTATAGATTTAGCTCATAAGGCCGCAAGGCTAACAGGATATAATTGCATGCGCGCTTAGTCACCGACCGTCGCAGGGTTGGCATTCGCTGACTATTGCCGTTTCCTAATATAATAGCCTATATTATTGTCATTTCGGCCCTTTGACACTCGGCATAGTAATGGTCAGGATGAGAAAATGTATACTTTCGAAAACGGGATTTTAGGGCACTAGAACGACCCCTTTCCGAAACATTCCCAGCTGATCGAGCAATTGGCAGCTGTAACCATGACAACGCCTGCTCAAGAAGTCCTATTGAGCTTTCCATCTAGCTCTGTAAGATGCAGTGACCAGCTCCATTCATAGCATACCATATGAACGTTCAACCCTCTTTAAACCCAAACATACAGTACATGTCAACTCTAAAACAATATTAACGAAAATAAATGGTGGGTCATAAATATCTAAAATCTCTATCTTCTAGACAGCGCTTATACCTAATGTAAGTAAAATTACGTCACGGGTGAAAACAACATGAAAGCTTAAGAGACAATTATATCCGGCCTTCAATAACACTGCATATACATTTTCAACCCCTAATATTAAGCAGAAAAATATGAGAAAACGTGGCTAATACGAACGTAATACTATATTTTTAGCCTATTTTCATTTATGAAAAAAAAAAAAAAAAAAAAAGGTTTATGAGATCACCTTTTGGCCGTGTGTGTGTGTGTGTCCCCCTCCCCCCTAATAAAATCTAAACGGCTGGAGCAATTTCAAGGAAACTCGGTAAGTTCATAGCACTATTCCGGACGACCCCGACCGTGCCCTTTACATTTTGTTACGTCTCACCAATCCAACATGGCGGCTGCGCGAAATATTTCACCAGCATTCAATATCTCCGAAAATATTACCGGTATCACCCTGAAATTTTGTAGAACTACTAGAAGTTCACCTATGTGACTTTTGAAACCTGATAACTACAAAACCAACATGGCGGCCAAGCGAATTTGCGACTTCTAAAGAAACGTTTCTCGCGATTTAACTGACCAAACGCAATGAAACTTAGTACAGTATATGTTTATACACATTGTAATGCACTGACATCTAACTTCGTTCAATTGTTTATTTAACCTCAAGATGGCGGCTGTGCGAAATATTTCACCGGTATTCTATATCTCTGAAACTATTACCAGTAGGCCTATCACCCTGAAATTTTGTACGGAGATAAAGGGCACTACTGGAAGTCCATCTATGAGATTTTAAAAAACCGGTTTACTACAAAACGAACATGGCGGCCAAGTGAAGTTGAAAATTTTAAATAGACCTTTCTCGCGATTTAATGATCCAAACACAATGAAACTGGGTACATCAAATGTTTATACACATTGTAATGCACTGGTATCTAATTTAGTTCAATTGTTTACACAACCTCAAGATGGCGGCTGTGCGAATTTTAAAATTAAGTTTTTATTTCTTGTGTCGTAATCATGCGATCGAAGTGAAAGTTTGAATAATGAACCTACGCAATAATTTTCCTTTAATGCTACATGACTCTATGGCCTGTACATATAACAATCCAACATGGCGACCATCCGAAATATTATACGCTTCTCAATATCTACGAATCTATTACAGCAAACAAACTGAATTTTTTAATGTTCATAAGGGCTATGAACATAAGTTCACTTATAGGACTTTCAATACGGTAACTTGATGATCACAAATCCAACATGGCGGCGACGCGAAGTATAAATATTCACATGAACGTTTCTCGCAATTTAACCATCCGAGTGTAGTGAAACATGGTACAGTAAATCCTTATACAAATGTTAATCCACTGGCATCTAATTTATTTCAATTGTTTCCATAACCACAAGATGGCAGCTGTGCGAAATTTTAAAATCTCCTTTTTACTTCTTGTGTCCTAATCATACGATTGAAGTTTGAATGCTACACGTACACAATAATCTTCATGTAACAGTAGACTACATAACTTCAAGACCTACATATATAAAAATCCAACATGGCGACCATCCGAAATATTTAGTCGGTTCTCAATATCTACGAATCTAATACAGCAATCAAACTGAAATTTTGTATGTTGATATTGGCAATAATTAACATAGGTAGAATATATGAAAACAGTCTTTAGTTCTTCACGGAACTACTCGTTATTATTTTCTTCCTCCTGCCCAAGTAGTGATCAACAGCGCAAGACAATAAAGCAAGCACTCAATACGTAGGATTCAATAATATGGTGATCATCCGTCTTCGGTCTCTTGTGGCATCACTGTACCAAACAATCAAGGGCCATACATAACCAAAATCAATGAGCAACACACTCCAAGCAACTAGGGCCTATTCGTCAACAATATATCAAGCGAAATTTAAGATCACAGAGAAGAGAAGCGAATTAAAGAAGGCATATTACCGAAGATACTCGAAGATCGGTACGGAAATCACAAACTAAGACAACTAGTGTTGTTTTAAGGGGCCGAACAGCGAGGTCATTTGCCCCTAAAAGGACGAAGACAACAATACAGATTTTTATTTTCGTCCTGTCTTTCTTTCTTTCTTTCTTTCTTTCTTTCTTTCTTTCTTTCTTGCTGAAGATGTACTGTAGTATGTTTTGATGGGTAAGATCGTACAGTAGGCTAGTCGCCTTCATTTGGAGCAGCCTCAAGCAGCGCTGCACCCGATTTCACAAGACCGCGCCCGCTTTCAATCGCACGAGGCAGAACGCACAAAACCTCCCATAAATTCGTCATCACTCGGGTTCGGCAGTTTAAGACCTAAAGAAGTAGAAAATATGCAAGTAAATATGACCTAAAACTATGAAATATGACCTAAAAACTATGAAATATGACATGAATCTTTGGGATAGGTAGAGCATCACTAACATACAGTAAACGTCTTAATGCCAAAACGTGATCAGCGATAATACAGCAGACATATTTAATCATACAAACTGACAGAGAGCTACAGTACATTAACATTTTCATCATTCATTCAGTATCACACTACACTACACTATTCGGAAATCCTGTGTTTGAAACTCGACGCAGATAACACGTACCTTGTTAACGACGCCTAAATTTAAACAATAAATGCTGAAATTATACCCAAATATGACCTTATATCACTAAAATATGACCAAAACAATAAACATAGCTGAAATATGCATTTATAGGCAACATAAAATTGCTTTAAACGTGGTCAGGGACCCGTCATTCCAACTTATTTTTCAGATTTCGGGTAAAATGAGCTCAGGAAAAACATATGACTTTTCCTTAACATCCGAACCTTAGTCATCACACTGTACGTTTAAAGTGATCGTAGTTTCCGATAATCATGAATGAGAGCTTCATAATGAGGCCAAGTTTCCTGCTGTACGTTTATCCTGGGCTGAGAAAACGTTACTTCAGAAAAAGTATAAGAACTTTTATCATTTTAAATGATCTTGTCGACTTCGTCTAGCGTTACGGTGACGGGACGAAATGTACCAAGAATGCACTGAGGTGTGTGACGTCATAGTACTGCTTGAGCTTCCCCCTTTCCCCACGCGCTCCGGTGAGCGTGACGTCATCCAGCCAGCTACCTCCTTTGACCTTGCTAACGGACTTTGAGTTCACGCAGCATTTGTAGATTTGTAGCATTTAAAATGATATAAAGTCTAGTCTTTCAGACTGACTGTCACTCTTTTTTATTGGGTAGTTGAAAACATTCAAACTTGGGAGTTACACTAACAATACTTGTGCCTATAATATATACAAATTTCATTACCCTCAGCCAAATAGTTTTCCATGTATATAGTTTTAAGTGAGCGGTTCCTAGAAAAGACATCAAAAACCCAGACAATGTTTCATACAACCACAAATACAAAAATAATTATTAAACTTGAGAATAATTGGCTTATATAGCCTAACTCATAATTAAACAAGGAATCATTGGTATAACTCGTTTTTCAATAGGTCTATTGGTTTGTTTGTAATTAAGGCCTAAACTCGAGTATCCATAATAAAACATCCGATAGTAGTGCGGTGTGTGGATCCTCCACTGGTGGTCCGAAGGCCTCAGCTGACTGGAGCCGTTCCTAATATAGAATTCCTTTGCACAGTGCATTACACAATATATCAGCACGTGGTCACGACTAATATTTGCTGAAGTCATGTGTGGGCACAAGCAATATGCGGGACTGGCAGTCGATGACGCACTTTCATCAAGAGAAATTATCGCCCCCAAAAGTCACACGTAACGGCACGACCCGCCTCGGTGCCTTCACGATTCCAGCAGGAGAAGACTTTCTCGTGTTCGTTCACCTTCTCTTTCTTGCTGACGGATTCACAACAGTGACCAACCCCAATATCAATCCGAAGCCGGCTCTGTAGGCATTGTCACCCTGGGCAAAGCCAATTTTGGCGCCTCCTTCCCATAACTTTAACCCAAGAAGTGCCAAGGATCGCTAAAAGTGGCTCACTGCGCCTTTTTGTGGTGCCAGGATCGCTTTTTGAGATCCTTACTAAAAGTGTGTTTTCTTGACTGTTATGTCATCTGTTGGTGAAACATTGGTAGTACATCAACTTGAATGTCTATAGTTCAAGCATATCACCACTATTGTCGCTTTTGGTAGTATTTGTTGGAGTTTTATGTCTAAAAAAATCTAGTATCTAGTACTGGTCATGTGACTGTAATAAACAAACATGGCAGCGTGGAAGTCTAAAACATTGCTAACTGAACTGGATATTTTACAAGCTTTTGATGAGGGTAGTGACTTTAGTGACTTTGAAAATGGTGAAATTGACAGTGATAATGATTCTCATGACAATGAAAATGCAGATGAGGCTGGAGGAAGTTCGTAAAATTCACCAGATGATAATACACCATTGCAGACCCGACTTATCATGCACATGTAAGCAGGCCCCTATTGTGACAAAAAGTGTTCTAAGAATGCTGATTATGTACTTATTTTCTTGAAACCTTCTGTGTTATTTCAGTATTGTATGAGGAACATTTTGTATATTTCAGTTTTTTTTGTTATGATGACATATTTTTTTTCAATTTTGAGTTTTCAGGATAACAAAAATTAAAACCATCAAAAAGATTGCTTTCTATAAAGGACCTTTAGTTCTTATATTTTCATTCTTTATACGTCTTTTTATCATGAAACAATTCTTTCTGATCAAAATGGTGCTTATATTGTTGATTTGTGATAATATTGACCGATTTTATAAAATATTTTCTAAACCACTACAATTTCAGAATTAACGCCTGGCACTACGGAATATAGCATTGGCACTTGTAGGGTTAAACCTACTATTTATCTAATGAAAACGTGAACTGAACTGTGCAGACAGCACAGCGGAGAGGCAACACCTGCACGGAAACGGACCACACATCGCTCACCAGCTCAGTGCACAATCCACAATAACCAGTTATTATCAGTATCACCCATACTTTTCAATCTTTACATCGAACAAGCGATGAAGGAAATTGGAGAAAACAAAAAGTGGGAGTGAAGATTTAAGGAGAAATAATTTCAACTCTGAGATTTGCTGATGACATCGTCATCTTGGCCGACACGCCTGAGGATTTGAATGCGCTTTTGAATGGTATGAACTCCGTCTTAAGGAAATTATTCATCATGAAAATCAATAAAGTAAAGCAAATAGCCTATATTGGAATGCAGCTGAAATGGACATAAAATTGGCAGGTGAAAAGCTAAAGGAAGTAGGAGACTTCTGTTACTTAGGAAGCAAAATAACCAGTGATGGACGAAGCAATGAGGATATAAAAAGTAGGTTGGCTCAGGCAAGGGTAGCATTTCTACAGAAAATGAATCTGTTGACATCGAATATAGATTGAGGTATTAGGAAGTCATTTTTGAAAGCTTTTGTCTGGAGCGTGGTGCTCTATGGATGTGAAACGTGGACTATTGGTACAGCAGAAAAGACGAGAATTGAAGCGTTCGAAATGTGGTGTTACAGGAGAATGATTAAGATCAGATGGATAGATACGGTAACAAATGAAGAGGTATTAAGACGAGTGGGAGAGGAGAGATGTTTCTGGCGACTGCTAATGAAGAGAAGAGATAGGTTGGCAGGACACATAATAAGACACCCAGGAATAGCAAGCTTATTTATGGAAGGAAGGGTGGAGGACAAAAATTGTAGGGGTAGACCAAGGTTAGAATATGTTAAACAGATTGCCTCGGATGTAGGGTGTGGTAGCTATGTAGAGATGGAACCATTAGCTCAGGACAGGGAGGCATGGAGCGCTGCATCAAACCAGTCAAAAGACTGAAGACTCTAACAACTAATCACACTAAGGAAGCAAACTTGAAGAATCAATAGGAGAGGCACAAAAACAGATTGCTCAGCTGCAAGAACAAACAAGTAAATCTGGTCTACGGATCTCCTTTGAAAAAACGCAATACATGACCAACATCGAAACAGCACCCAAATGGATGGCAGTATAGGGAGAACGGATCAGAAAATTGGAGAAATTTAAGTACTTGGGAGAATGGTTAGAGGACAACCTGTCAGAAAAGGAGGCAATGAAATCGAGAATTAACAAGTTAAACTTGGCTTACAAATTGACCTGGAACACTTACAACAAGAAGACCATCTCGATCAACATAAAACTGAGACACTACCAGACAGTGATTCATCCGGAAGCCATATATACAGCTGAATGTTTGTGTCTGACAAAGAAAGGAATGATCAAAAAGTTGGAGCTAGCTGAAATCAGATTAACGTGGCCCACAGTCGGCCTGAACGGCAGAAGCAGAAGAATAAGAAAACAAACTTCTGGGAATCATTGTTCGAAGAGAACAATGTACTCTCATCCAAGTTATGTGCCGATATACAAGGAGGTTGACTTGTTTCCTTCCGCACTAAGGCGCTGGAAAAATTACTTAAGGTGCTTCATTATCGTACTGGTTGTTGAGAGGTGGAACATCAAGATCATCTGCCTTAATTATAGCAATAGTATCAAAAAGCCTTAGTCTCCTCTGGACATGCCTTCAAAAATTAATTACTTACGATTCGAAAATAATAGTCTGGACAAATTATACATCAAATTCATCAGGTAATTCTGCTATATTTATAAGGCTAAAACAATTGATAATTTTTAATTTTTCATACTGTCCAAGGACAGTTCCTCTTAAGACGTAAAATATTGCAATTACACTAACACCGACATGATATCAATGTAAACTAGGCCCAAGATCTAACATCGCTGGAGCCAGTGACGCACATCAAAACAAACTGTGCATAACTTGTGGTTCATTGGAGGTACATTTGAATGGCATTAGAACGTTATTCGTTCAACGAGCTGACAGCTTCCTTTTTCGTGCGAGAATAAGTTGAAACGTTAATGAATTGTTTCACCACTATGATTTTGGCTCATGAGAAACATAGTTATCAGTGCAAAACCAGAAGTAAGCCGAGATCATATGTTACAAGTGTTACAGGTCATTGTCTTGACTGTGCCAGTTGCTAGGCTCGTCCGGGTTCTAAAGGGGCGCTATTTGTATTCTGGCCCGGTGAGTTGACGTGTTGTGGGTGCGGGTGAGTCCAATATACGACCTGCGATTCCTTTATTCATACCGGTCTTTCGTTCATCACAATTAATTTATAATCCGGTTGAATAATAATAATAATCAATTAATAATTTTAAATGAATGCATTATTCTCTAAGTATATTACATTGAATTCATTGGCAATAGCACATATCCGGCGAATCGGCGGAGAATCCATTCCAGTTATCTGTGGTATATATTGTATTACATTATCTATTATAAAACACACTCGAGTCTAACAAATTATATTTAAAGAAAAGAAAAGGATACAATAACATTTATTTTTAATAATAACAATAATACTTAATATATATATATATATATTTTAAGGAGAAATGCATTTACGCATGGAATACCGACTAAAACTCACCCCATTACTTCTGAACACTAGCCTGGAACCGTTTTTCACATTACTTCATGCTAGAGCCATTTTATCTTTGCTCGTAGGGTACACTTTTGTAGTGAATTATCTTCAGTGGCGATCCAGATGTGTCTTCTTTGTTCGGAGGGTATTTCCAACAAAGCTTCTCCATTTTGTAGCATCATCGCAACAGTGTTGTCAGGCGATATCTCTACCTCAATGTGATTTGAAGAGACTGTCTGTTTTGGACCCACCGTCCTGAAGAGAAGAAGGTGTGATTAGCATTATCTAGTTCATTAACACAGTAGATGGAATCTGGTGAATCCACCTTCCTCATCTTCTTAAGATAAGAGCAGAAGTACCCATGATCAGTGAAGAACTGCGGTTTCCTTGCTCCCATTTGATCTGCCAATTGTGAAAGGTTTGCACTCTTGCTATTCGTCTTGCATTTTGTAAATCCACCTCAGATTTTCTTCAATAACTTTCCTTGCATTCTTTCGCAAGAAAGAAAATTGGAATATTCTCGACAATAACAAGAACTGCTTCTTCAGACACCGTGCGATATGCAGATGAACAAGAAAAGTCTAATGGTAAAACTAGAGGCTAAAGAAAGGAAGATTTTGAGGAATATCCTGGGTCCCATCAAAGAAAACAGCGAGTACAGAAGGCATCACAACCACGAATTATACAAGCACGAGGAGAAGATCAGTGACACGATTCGAAAAAGAAGGATTTGCTTTTATAGCCACGTGACACGAATGAGCACAGCAGGATATCAAAACGGATATTGACGTACTTTCAAGATAAGAAAACCAAAGGGGCATGGTTTACGGAAGTTGAGAAAGATCTACGTGATATGGAAATTTCCCCTAATGATATCCAGAAGCGTGTTCCACTTCAGGAAAAACTACGCACGCACAAAGGTTTTCAGGAAAAGCCGAAGCTGAAGACAGGGAAGGCGTGGTCCCAAGAGAGAAAAGAACAACACCGGAGACGAATGCGGGAACACTGGGCGGTAGTTAGAGCTCGGAAGAAGAGTCAGTTGAACTGACGTGGTTCCTAGTTGGCCGAATCGAAGAATAATAATAATAATAATAATAATAATAATAATAATAATAATAATAATAATAATAATAATAATAATAATAATAAGCATGGAAGATATCCAAATGAGGTGAGTTCAGCAATAATGTTGATGTAACTGCATCAAACTACTGGCTCAGTATGCCTTCCTTCGGAGGGGAAGTAAAGCCCGCCGTCCCATGTAATAGATTTACGGCATGTTAAAGATCCTTCCACTAATTACACCTGTGTGAAGCTAAATTGGATAGGTTAAGAATGTAAACAACGCTCTTAGGTTTCTACGTTCGTTGCCAAGAGCCGACTGCGGTGACGTCTAGTAGCTAAGTTCTGAACTTGGCCTAGTAGTCGTTGACGGTGGCGCTTGGCGGCAAAAGTAGGAACTATTTGAAAAATTCTAAGTTGCAGTACTTAATTTGAAAAACAGATAACACACACTAATACAGTCATCACAATTAACACCGGTTATCAGACAGATTCTACACACACCCAAAAAGTACACGGGGCTACATGACCGCGTTGTCGCAGCCCCTAAACTTAAGAACCAACCAACTACTGGCTCACTTCAGGACAGATCTTTCCAGAAACTGAAGGTTTTATGCTTGCAATTCAAGACCAAGTCATCCCTTCAAAGAACTACCTCTAGTTGATTGTAAAAGATCCCGCTGTACCAGATGATAAGTGTCGCTACGGCTATCAACAGTCAGAAAAAATACAGCATATTACATCTGCATATATGGTAGATATTTCCTGGCGTCGGAGCACAAACAAAGGCATGATGCAGTTGCTAAAATATTGCATTAGGAGTTGGCTGATAAGCTTCAGCTTCTAAAAGGAAAGAAAGTTCCGTACCACCAATATCAGCCATAGTGGGTTCTTGAAAACAAGGAATATAAGTTGTATTGGGACCGAACTATTCTGACTGATCAATCGGTATCACACAACAGGCCGGATCTGGTGGTTGTCAGCAAGAAAATCAAGCAAACTACCTAACAACAAGAATCTCCAGTCAAAACACATAGAAAGGATCAGCAAATACAGCGAGTTGGTCGGCCTTATCAAAAGGCAATGGCATGTAAAACGGGTAAAGACCATACTTATCATTGTCTCAAGTACGGGCGTGTTCGCGGGTTCAAACCTGGCCGTAATCGTCGGATGTTTTAAGAGCGTTAAAAATCCCTCTGAATGCCTCGCTTCGGAGGGGAAGTAAAGTTGGCGGTGCCATGTCATAGATTTATGGCATGTTAAAGAACCTTCCACTAATTACACCTGTGTGAAGCTAAATTATAGGTTAAACATTTGAATAACGCTCTTAGGTTCCAACGTTCGTCCCCAGGAGCCGACTGCGGTGGCGTATAGTAACCAAGGTCTGAACTAGTAGTCGTTGACGGTTGAGTTTGGCGGCAAAAGTAAGAACTACTTGAAACTTCAATGTCTGCAGTCCTTACTTGAATTAAAAATAGATAACACACACTAATACAGCCATCACAATTAACACTGGTTATCAGACAGATTCTACACACACCCAAAGTACACGGGGCTACATGACCGCGTTTTTCGCAGTCCCTAAACTGAGGACCTAACCACCAAGTACGGGCGTGATCCCAAGTAACTTGCTCCAAGACTTGAATGAACTGGATCTGGATACTCAACTGCACAAACAACCCGAATCGTCCGGAAGTTCATGGGTAGCGACATTCCAGCTTAGAAGTTGCTGTTTCAGTAACTATACTTTGGTTCCCTGAAGCCCGTATAGTTATGTTGTAATGTACCAGCAATGTGTGATATGTACTGAATTAAAAAAAAAAATACGAGCCATACAGTAGTCGCATATGATGTGTAACATCTGATAAGTTATCCTACCTTGAAGTTGTTACAGTTTTTATTATCCTTGACATTCATCAACACGCAAACTATAATTTTATATTTTACACTCTCATAATACATAACAATTCCAAGACTCTCTTTTTCTTCTTCACTGCTTACTTGATATTTCTACTCTCGCACTGCCTTCTTGATACTCTGCTGTTACAAAGTAATCCGTATGTGATTAAACATTCCACATGGTACCACTGCCAGCTGGATCACATCCCTTCTGGCTGCTAAAGCGGCAGTGCGTCTTACACACTTCCGTCCGATCCACTTCCGTCCCATTTTTTCAAAATCACTCCCACAAAAATATCCAGCAACCGAGTGGAAATATGTTACACATCAAAAAATTAAACCAAAATTAAAAGACTGGTTCAGTGAAGCAGAGAAAAATCTGTTGGGATAACATGTGAAGATATCCAGGAGCGTGGCCCACTTAGGAAAACACTTCAAAAATCTCGGAGTTTTCAACTTAAGCCGAAACTAAAAAGCGGGAAGGCGTGGACGACGTAGATAAAGGTGCAACATTGATTGCGAATGAAAGAGAACTGGGAAAATATTAAAATGCAGAAGAAACAGTTGACATGACGTGGTCCTTAGTTGGCCGTAACGAAGCAAGAAGAAGAAGAAACCAAAATTAGCCCAGCGAGCGGTGTGGCCCAATGTCTACGTTCTCATTGACTGTGTCTGGTGTTCGATATGGAAAACTGTCACAGTCTAGTCGGTTGCTATTTTACGGTATTGTTGTTGCTGATTCCTACCAGAGCAGAGGTTTTGGACATCATTGGTTATCAATCTCATTTACATGGGTCTTTGTTCAATTTGTCTGACAACCTGTGTTTCTGTGGTGACTGTATTAGTGTGTGTAGAAGGTCGAGGATGGGGTAGGCGGGTATTTTCCTGGAGAGAGCGGGAAAACTATACTCAGGATGGCCACTGTTAGCTTCGGGGTTCGAAACTCCGATCTCCGGACTTTCTGCTGCTGTTTAAACGCGGAAATGGTAGATCCTGTCCAGGCTCTCCGGTATCTCTTAAACCACAGATGCACGGAGGGCGTATTATTATAATCCCTCCCTATATTATTCTGCTAAGGTCCCATTCCAGTTTTGTACCGAAAATAAGGTCCTACACATACGGGGTACCTACAGGTTCAGCATAACCCAATGCGTAAGCGAAACGCACTCACTTACTCTTTAAATGCCTCACAATTAAATAAATACCTTAAAACATGTATATTTACAATGAAATAATGAAAGAATGCAACACGGTAACCATGGTAACAGAATCTCACAGGTCCATCTATTTCTGTAAGACGCAATGCAATTCCAATTATTACATTACTGTAAAAGTTTCCAGACGGTTATAAGGTTATCACTGAACCAAATTAAGCTACACAATTCATCAATACAAACAGTATAATGCGCTTAAGGGAGTCAAGGGGCACTCTAGATTTTTTTCACGCATTTTTCACGTGTGTGTGTGGTACGAAAGGTCTTTTTCACCCGACTATAAAGGGTCTCCGAAAACCACATTTAAAGGTCCTTAAATTAACAGTGTCTGTGATATTCCCAGAAAACTAACTTCACTCTGATATACCTATGAAGGAATGACAAGCCCCTAACCACTGCACCAGTAGCTGAATTGATAAACTCTGATTATTCATACCAAGGATAAATCAGTCATAGCATTCATGATTGATATTTTGCTAAGTGTGCTCTTTACAACTAGAATATTCACGGGCGAAGCCGCGACGGGTAATGCTAGTAACAGTTATTGCTGTATTACGAATTCCAATTTACCGTTACTGTTTAAACATTATCCTCTCCATCATGTGCGTCATTTTGCAGATATCCGTGGATTTATCCGCATCCGCGCAGTTCCAATTCCGTTTCAAGGATCATTGACGATAGGGCTCGAATCATGGCGCGCCGAGCCCTTTGAAGCACTGAATCAGGTTGGTTGGTTCCTTAGTTTAGGGGCTGCAGAAACGCGGTCATGTAGCCCCGTGCACTTTGGGTGAGTGTGTGTGGAATCTGTCTGATAACCCATGTTAATTGTGATGACTGTATTAGTGTATGTTATCTGTTTTTAATTCAAGTAAGGACTGCATACAATAATTTCAAGTAGTTCCTACTTTCGCTACCAAATGCTACCGTCCACGACACCTAGCTGTGAACATCGTTACTACCAGATGCCATCGCAACCAGTGCCCGGTGGCGAACGTTGGAACTTAAGTGCATTAAACAAACCTAACCTACAAATTTTGGCTTCACACAAGTGTGGATAGTGGAAGGTTCTTTAACATGCCATAAATCTATGACATGGGCCCGCCGGCTTTACTTTCCCTCCGAAGGAAGGCATACTGAGGGATTTTTAACGCTCTTAAAAATCCGAGCCGGACCCGCGGTGTTGGGGTAATGCGCCTGCCTCTCATCCGGAGGCCCCGGGTTTAATTGCCGGTTCCGTCAGGCATGTTAGAAACTGGCGTGAGGGCTGGAACGGGGTGCACTCAGCCTCGTGAGGACAATTGTGTAGCTGTCTGACAGTGAGGCAGCGCCCCGATCACAGAAACCAAGATTAACTGCCGAGGGGACCCGACGCGCTGACCACGTGTCACCCCAATATCTGCAGGTCCAATGGCTGGGCAGCGGTCGCTTCGTGAGCCTAGGCCTTTCAAGGGCTGTGGTGCCAGGGGGGTTTATATTATTATTAAAAAATCCGACGACTTCGGCCGGGTTTGAACCCGCGACCTTGGTTGATGATGATGATAATTGTTGTTTTAAGGGGCCTAACATCTAGGTTATCGGCCCATAATGGTTTGGGTGATCGTGAAGATAAAAATGAAATGCAAACTACCGTACTGTATAACTAAAAACTAACTACTAACGTCTATATTAGAAGAAGAATTGGAAAAACCGAGAGGAGGGCAAATAAAGGACAGGAGGAAACAAATGCCCTCAACCCTTGAAGAATGAGGATTGAGGGACTTGGAAGGAAGGAGAGCCATGAAAGGCATATAGGGAAGGGAAAGAGGAGAGGGCCCGCCCCAATGTCAGTGGAAAAATGAAAAAAAACAGATCCAGCTCAGGAATCCCTCGGGATTGCCAACTTCCTAACTCATCAGCCGTGAGCCCCTGATGGTGTAGCAATATCCAGGGTGCACCAGAAATGATGGGGCTACATACAGCCTGCCTCCTTGAGCAGAAGGCAGGAGATAACAGGAAAAGAAAAAGAAGGCTGACCCCTCGCAGAAGGAGGGTATCAGAAAAGATGAGACAAGGGTGAATCAAGGCGGGAAAGGAAGAGACTCCCTAGGCCTCGGATACCCTAATACCGTCGGGGTCGGAAGAGAACAAGAGTTGACCAAGTGAGGTCGACCGGAAATAAGACGGAGAGGAGCCCGGCACAAGTAAGTGGAAGCAATGCCGGACTCAGCTGTGGTTCCGTGGTCGCCAATCCACGTCCCACTAGATGTGAGCGCCTGGGGGGGGGGGGCATAGAAGCTCAGCATGCTACCAACTACGCCCCCCGAAGCCACCACTGAGTCAGTTTGTAGCTCGTGAATTGTAAAGAGACATCACTGGGGGTTTGAAGGTCTCTCAAGTGAGATTCTGGAGATAAGGGAAGCTGGCGTGGGGGGAAATTATAGGAGCACGAAGGACAAACTGGTGAACGCGTGCAATTAGCTGCTCCTCTGCATTAGCAATGAGTTCGAGCCCAAGACGCGTGGAAACTTTGTAATTAGACACCTGGCTATTCCTGGAGGGTGTTAATTCACGCTATTTATCAGCCAGGGAAATCCAAGGTTCAGATTGGTTTCCTGTCTTGAAGGATTGAGATTCTTTTCTCGCAAACGGCAAAGGATATTATCTTCTCTCCTATCTTCCAGAGAGTAAGGTTGAAAGAAAAACAAGTAGTTCCGTAAAGAACTATACAGCCTATTTTCATATATCCTGCTCATGTTAATTTCTTCTAACAACATACAAAAATTCAGTTTAATTGCTGTAACAGATTCGTAGATATTGAGAACCGTCTAAATATTTCAGATTGTCGCCAGGTTGGATTTTTATTTTTGTACTATTACATTAAGATTATTGTGTACGTGTGGTATTCAAACTTCAATCGCATGATTAGAACACAAGAAGTAAAAACGAGATTTTAAAATTACGCACAGCAGCCATCTTGTGATTATGCAAACAATTGAAATAAATTAGATGCCAGTGGATCAACATTTGTATAAGCATTTAACGTGCAACGTTTCACAGCACTCGGATAGTTAATTCGCGAGAATCGTCCATTTAAATATTTATACTTCGCGTCGCCGCCATGTTGGATTTGTGCTCACCAGGTTAATGAAAGTCCTATAGGTGAACATATGTTCATAGTCTCTATGAACATAAAAAAATTCAGTTTGGTTGCTGTAAAAGATTCATAGATATTGAGAACCGTCTAAATATTTCGGAAGCTCGCCATTTAGGATTGTTATATGTATAGGCCATAGAATTATGTACCATTCAAGGACAATTATTGCCTAGGTTCATTATTCAAACTTTCACTTCGATCGCATGATTACGACACAAGAAATAAAAACTTAATTTAAAAATTTCGCACAGCCGCCATATTGAGGTTATGTAAACAATTGATTTAAATTGGATGGCAGTGCATTACAATCTGCAAAATCATTTACTGTACCTCATTTCACTGCGCTCAGAGAGTTAAATCACGAGAAAAGTCTATTAAAATATTTCAAATTCGCTTGGTCGCCATGTTCGTTTTTTACTTTACAAGTTTATGAAGTATACATAGATAAACTTTCACCAGTACCCTTTATCACCGTACAAAATTGCAGGGTAATATCTGTAATAGTTTCGGAGATATAGAATGTCAGTGAAATATTTCGCACAGCCGCCATTTTGAGGTTATGTAAACAATTGAACTAAATTAGACTCCAGTGCATTACTACGTGTATAAACACTTGCTGTACCTAGTTTCATTACGTTTGGATGGTTAAATCGTGAGAAAAGTCTATTTAAAAGTCTCAACTTCGCTTGGTCGCCATGTTCGTTTTCTACTTTACAAGTTTATGAAATATACATAGGTAAACTTGTATCAGTACCCTTTATCAGCGTACTAAATTGCAGGGTGATATCTGTAATAGTTTCGGAGATATAGAATGTCAGTGAAATATTTCGCACAGCCGCCATTTTGAAGTTATGTAAACAATTGAACTAAATTAGACTCCAGTGCATTACAATGTGTATAAACATTTGCTGTACCCAGTTTCATTACGTGTGGATAGTTAAATCGCGAGAAAAGTCTATTTAAAAGTCTCAACTTCGCTTGACCGCCATGTTGGTTTTGTATTCACAGGGTTTTTGAAAGTCTCATAGGTGAACTTCTAGTAGTACCCTTTATCACCGTACACAATTTCAGGGCGATATCGGTAATAGTTTCGGAGATATTGAATGCTAGTGAAATATTTCGCACAGCCGCCATTTTGCATTGGTGAGACGTAACAAAATTTGAAGGGCACGGTCGAGGTCGCCGGGAATAGTGCTATGAACATACCGAGTTTCATTGAAATCGCTCCAGCCGTTTAGATTTTATTAGGGGGGGACACACACACGAATCACACACACACACACACACACACGCACACACACACGGACAAAAGGTGATCTCATAAGCCTATTTTTTCAAAATTGAAAATAGGCTAATAATATAACGCAGCTGAAAGCGGTCAACTTACGTAATGGATTAGAAAAATTCTCACGTGAAAATATTCGAACATTTCTGCTACTTGTGCCATTCACACAAGTGTTTCTCGTTGATGTCTGATCAGTGATCACCATAGACATGCCGTACAGGGGCTTATATAAGGTGGGGAGCTGTGGGGGCTCCAGCCTCCTCCCCCCCCCCCCCCCCCCGAAAAAGCCAATAAAAATTAAAAAAGTGTTGCTTTGGTAAAAGCATAAAAAAATTGTTTATTTTGTGGTACACTAATCTTAACTTATTGGCTAAGTTATAAACAATATTAAGATTGAAATTAGACTACATCGTGGTATAGTGGCTAGCATTCTTGGCTGCCACCCCGGAGGTGCGAATTCGATTCCCGGCTCTGCCAAGATATTTTAATTCTGGTCTGAGGGCTGGAAAACGGGATACACTCAGCCTTGTGAGACAAAACTGAGAATTCCACAGTACGGTACTTTTGAGAAATAAATTGTCAATTTGAAAAAGGAAAAACTGTTTACCTTTCTGCTTAGTAAATTGACAAATATTGGATATTTGCCGGAGCCCCCGTGGCTTAGGCGGCAGCACGCCGGCCTCTCATCGCTGGGTCCGTGGTTCAAATCCCGGTCACTCCATGTGAGATTTGTGCTGGACAAAACGGAGGCAGACAGGTTTTTCTCCGGGTACTCCGGTTTTCCCTGTCAACATTTCATTCCAGCAACACTCTCCCCTAACATTTCATTTCATCTGTCATTCATTTAATCATTGTCCTAGAGGAGTGCGACAGGCTTCGGCAGCCGGCACAGTTCATATCCTCGCGACTAGATGGGGACTTCATTCATTCCATTCCTGACCCGGTCGGTTGACTGGAAGCAGGCTGTGGATTTTCATTGGATATTTGCCATTCATACTCCATAGATCATAATAGAAAATTCATTAATTATTAAATTTTATTTGTGTTTTGTGTTGCATTTTACAACTTTTTTTGTATTGCCACTTATAAATTGTAGGCTATATAAACTTAGAATGTTACAATTAACTCTTATCTAAAACAATTACACAATGTTATAAGCTCTAAGATATTGGTTGATATTTCTGTGTATTTTGCGATGACAATCCCCAGAAAATACTCACAATTTTCCAGGATAGTCACCCCCCCCCCCCCCGACAAATTGTATATACGCCCCTGATACTGCAACAGAAGCCACCATGTGTCCACAAGGTAGGTGGGTGGAGCACAGAGGACAGATGGGCGATCAGAGGGACCGGAACTGAGGGTGGGTGCGCGAGGGGCCTACTCTCGGCGAACTATCACCTAGGCTTGTAATAAAACGTTCGGGGTGAATCTGGATTGCTCTGTACCTAGAACAGTCCAGTTCGACCCCAGACTGAGTCAGACGGAGCTCTCTATCACCGATATAAGTGATGGTTGGTTCCTTAGTTTAGGGGCTGCGACAACGTGGTCATGTAGCTCCGTGTACTTTGGGTGTGTGTAGAATCTGTCTGATAACCGGTGTTCATTGTGATGACTGTATCAGTGTGTGTTATCTGTTTTCATTCAAGTTGGGACTGCAGACAATCATTTTAAGTAGTTCCTACTTTTGCTACCAAATGCTACCGTCAACGACATCTAGCTTGCGGACTTGGCTACTACTTGGCATCGCAGTCAGCACCTGGCGGTGAACGTTGGAACTAATAGAACGTTATCAGTTCCAACCAACTAAGTTTGGCTTCACACAAGTGTAGTTAGTGGAAGGTTCCTTTTCATGCCAGAAATCTATGACATGGGACCACCGGCTTCACTTCCCCTCCGGAGGAAGGCATACTAAGGAATTTTAACGCTCTTAAAAAATCCGACGACTTCGGCCGGGTTTGACCCCGCGACCTTGGGCATAGAAACTCAGCATGCTACCCACTACGTCACCGCAGCCGCCATTTACAGTATGTACAATAACCAGTGATGGACGAAGCAAAGAGGATATAAAAAGTAGGTTGACTCAGGCAAGGAAAGCATTTCTACAGAAAAGGAATCTGTTGACATCGAATATAGATTTATAGCCTTTGTCTGGAGCGTGGTGCTCTATGGAAGTGAAACTTGGACTATTGGTGCAGCAGAAAAGAGGAGAATTGAAGCGTTTGAAATGTGGTGTTACAGGAGAACGATGAAGATCAGATGGGTAGATAGGGTTACAAACGAAGAGGTATTAAGACGAGTGGGAGAGGAGAGATGCTTCTGGCGACTGCAAATGAAGAGATAGGTTGGTAGGACACGTATTAAGACACCCAGGAATAACAAGCTTAGTTATGGAAGGAAGGGTCGAGGACAAGAACTGTAGGGGTAGACCAAGATTAGAATATGTTAAACAGATTGCTTCGGATGTAGGGTATGGTAGCTATGTAGAGATGAAACGATTAGCTCAGGACAGGGAGGCATGGAGAGCTGCATTAAACCAGTCAAAACACTGAAGACTCAAACAACAACAACAACAACACTAATTTAGTTTCAGGAGTTTATTGTAAACTTGCGCAACCTGTCAAGATTGTGAGGATATCCGGCTCCATCAAGAAATGCAATTCTCGTCTGAGGGAGGCAGAATTGAGAAGAGATGTGTTTAGTTCCCAATCCTAGAAGTAGTTTTCCGTGCCCTCCCCTTCTTCTACAGGTACCTAAACACCTGGTATCCTCGTCCAAGTATACGGGGTTACAAGAACACGATATCGCGAATCCTCTAAATCACGGTTTCCCAAACTTTTTCTTACCATCACCCACTTACAAGATTTATAATTTTTTTTTTCGCCCACCTCATTTCATAAAACGCACAAATCTTAAAATTACTAACTCATACATTCAAATACCTACATTTAAGTTGAGAAATGAGGATTTTACGGACATTTTTCTCTTAATAGGTTCATAATGTTCATTTAGGTATAATTATGTACATGAAAAATTTGCAAATAGTAGGTCTAAAAAGGGATGACAATCAATGAAATGAATTATAGAAATAAATAAAATTAAAACTACATGAATTTTTATATGTAATTAATTAAACAACATGAATGCAATTTGATAAACTACTGTAGTTGAAAATAGTTTAAAAAAGAAACTTAATTTTTTTTTCTTCCGTGAAGAACTATACAGCCTACTTTTCATGCCAATGATTATTCTACAGTATATGAACCTATCTAGAATAATGACGAAATTAAGTTGGTAATATCGAAATATCTAATTAGTTCAAAATATACCTGGTATAATGTAGCCTAATAGAGCACTACAGTTGGCAGCCCTGGTGACTGAATATATTCTTAGTTCCATCTCTTAAGGTACAGAATACAAAATTAGGTTGAAGTCCAATGGACGTTACATGCAGTTAGACATTGGATCCATCAGCACGCGTAAAAGCATGTTGCCAACAATGTCATGCGTGTGCTGGTCAGAAATAATCTGAAATATTATGATATCTTGTTGTGCCAATTTTGGATGAAATACATTTGTTAGTATAGAAGTTGCATGTATTTTAAAATTGGACATATCAGCAGGCAAAGAATCATGTTGGCAGCACTGCCTTGTATTAATTACTCCAAATTAATCTAGAATGTCAGGTGCTATACGTGTGCAAAGTATAGAGCTGTTGGCTTGCATACTTTCTGATATATTGATATTAGGGTAAACAAATATAGACAGCATTTATTAACAGTTGGCATCCCTGATTGCTCTTAACAATACCAATAGTAATATCTGTTATGGTACACATAGCACATACAAAATTTGGTTGAAATCCAACTGATAGTATAGAAGTTACATGTATTTAAAAATTGGTGCTATCAGCAGGTTTATAATCATGTTGGTAGAACTGACGTATATAAGTTACTCCAAATTAATCTAAAATGTCAGAATATACGTGTGCATAGTTTAAAGCTGTTGACTTGCATACTTTCTGATATATAGGTATTTGGATGAAAAAAATAGAGAGCAATTATTAACAGTTGGCAGCCCTGGTGGCCTTAAGAATATGCTCAGTCATATCTGTTTATGTACAGATATTACTTACAAAATTTGGTTGAAATCCAATTTATAGTGTAGAAGTTATATGCATTAAACATTGGACCTATCAGAAGGCTTACAATTATTTTGGCAACACTGTCATGGTTGGCCTCCTGGAAATTCAACTGAAATAGTCTTATCTACATGTGTGCCAATTTTGGAATAGTTCCCATGCATACCTTGCAAGATATCCAACATGGAGCTCAAATTTCTAGTGCGTTTTTTCAGCAGTTGGTAGCACTGACATCGTTTTCAAATATGGACGTGAGATATTCCGGTGCACATCTTTACTCAAACTAAATTTGGTTTTGATTGCTGCAGCCGTTTAGGAGTTGATAGGGGGACACACACACACAGCCAGACAGACAGAAGGACAGACAGACAGACAGACAGACAGACACACATTTTCCCGGATCGATCTCATAAGTCTACTTTTTCCTCATTTTTGCAAAATGTGAAAAGTAGGCTAAAAACTGAATTATCTGCCCACCAATTTTTTCTAATTTCCCATCGAATTCACATTCTGCCAATTTCGCCCACTACTGGGCAAATTCGCCCAGTTTGAGAATCTCTGCTCTAAATGAATTGACAACACCTTTGTCACCTCGGTAATGTGCACGCTGTTGTTGTTGACTCACTTAGGGGCTTTGCGAGATCGTGTCCATGTATCCCCGTGCACTTGGGTGTGTGTGATAACCTGCGAAGGGTGTGCTAGCGCGTGTATTTGTAATTGGAGCTAGGATTTGGGTAGGAAGCAGCCGTTGCTTAAAGTTATGAACCGTCCCAGCATTCACCTGTAGTAGAAGTGTGAAAACACGGAAAGTTACTTCTCGTTATATGGCTGAGGTGGGAATCGAACCCAACTCTCTCAGGTCTGCCTCACGTGACTGAGTGAACCCTGTTCCAGCCCTCAGACCAGAATTAAATAACTTGGTAGAACCGGGAATATAACCCAGACCTCTGCTATCTCTACTTAGTATAAAACAAAGTCCCCGATTCTTGGATGTTACGGGTAAACTCGAGAACCACTGGATGGATTTTGATGCAGTTTTCATCATTCTGTAAAGGATATCTCGAGGATGATTTCTGTAGAAAATACATTATTTATGATCAAAGAAAGCCGAGCAGTAACGATTTCAGTGGAAAAGACGAAAATAATCCTGGCGTCCGTCCACTTAGTAAGCTTACGCTCGGCATACCGTTAACAATATCTAAATACAATACTATGAGTGTAAGCATTGTTCAGCTTGAAAAGTTCTACAAAAAATTCCGCTAGAGCATATGTCTATCTTCAATACATCGCCCACTATAAGTGTTTTTACGTTTTAATTTCTTCCAAACATGTCCAGTCAACTACTGAGGCGACAGTTTACAGCTAGCTAAGGGCGAGTCTATCATCCCTGTTACAACCTATTGCTCCAGATACAGCCAGCAGCAAACCATCGAGTCGTGTTGAGGTAAGATTTTTTCTGGGAAGGGTGGTTGAGTTTGGAGTTTCCCTGGAAGTGCAACTCGGGTTTTCTTCATTTCGCCTGGGAAACATAGACAATTTAAGATTGGACGGAAGGGGGATTTGAGTTTCATTCACCTCGCCATTCCCTGGAAGTGCAACTCTCATTTCGCCTGTGAACTTTCCGTTCCGCAAAATTTACAGTCAATTTAAAATTGGGGGATTATATTATATTAAATTATACTGATTGGCGTATAATCTCTACTTAGTATAAAACAAAGTCCCCGATTCGTGGATGTCACGGGTAATCTCGAGAACCACTGCATGGATTTTGATGCGATTTTCACCATTCTGTAAAGGATACCTCGAGGAAGGTTTCTGTGGAAAATAATTTATTTATGATCAAAGGAAGCCAAGCAGTAACGATTTCAGAGAAAAAGACGAAAAAAATCATGGCGTCCATGCGCTTTTTAAGCTTATGCTGGGCAAACCGTTAAAAATATCAGTATACAATGAATATAAGAATAGTTCAGCATGAAAAGTTCTACAAAAACGTACGCGGGAGCACATCTCTATATTGAATATATCGTCCACTATAAGTGTTTTTTTTAGATTGGACGGAAGGGGGATTTGTGTTTCATGCACCTCGCCATTTTTAAATTACGTGTGACAAGAATTTGTTGCACATGATAATATAGTTAATAGTCCAGTCAGTGATTTTAACCCATCGTGCCGAGACGTAAAACGGATATAGATCGTAGTTCATTGACATCGTAAAGAAGCGCTTGTCACGTAATGCGAAGCCGGGCCGGGTTGCTGGTAATAATATCATATGGACTCGGATGCTGGGTGCAAGCTTTGTTGTTTGACACCCAGAGGGCAGCTTGCATGTTCCTTGAAACGCTATGAGGAGCTTAGATATCTAAGCTCATTGATACTATCGCGCTTTTTAGTAGAGAATGGAGGAAATTTTGTGTTGTCGGAAAATCCCGAGATTAATTTTGTCATTATGAACATGGCCTACTGAATTCAAATGGGTTCTTTAACATGACAACAACGTATCACATGCCTTTCAAAAATCACTTACCACGGCCAGAAGCGAACCTGCAAGCTTGGGGTTGGTAGTCCGACACGATAACCACTCACCCACCGTGGCCAGCTAGACCTCTGCTGTGACGAGTTGCACGTAGTGAAGCACGGACTGACAGAAGATAAACACCCTTGAATACCAACTGCGACTTGAAATTGCAACTCAGACGTCATGAAGCCTTACAGAGGGACATGTTGTAATAACATCAGAGTAAAACAATGGCTGGTGGATTTGTTTTTCTTCAGCATAGATAATTGAGTCCTTGGTCTGACCGTTCAACACAGTAGCGTAGCCAGGATTTTTGTTTGGGGTGGGGCGTTAGGACGTCATCCGTTACTGCAGCAGTTCATATATTAGCCTACTTTCGATTTTTGCAAAAAATGAAAGTAGACTTATGAGATCTACACAGGGCGAAAAATATTGTGTGTCTGTGTGAGTGTGTGTGTGTGTGAGAGAGAGAGAGAGTGTGTACTCTGAATGTCTGACCCCCCTATCAATTCGAACACGGTGAAATCGAATTTAACGAAATTTGGTACAGAGGTAGCACTAGCTAAGGGCACCTCAGTGTCATGTTTTATATCGCCACCATCTTGACGGAAACGTAATGGTGGCCACCCAAATGTTCAAAGCTTGAATCAAATCACGACTAACCTAATCATCCGATATCTACCAAATTTTATAAGGCGAGCGTCTTTTGACTAAACAACAAAGTCATCAACCCAATAGTTTGCAGATGGGGGCCATGTATGTGTGCAAAACGATTCCCCCTATCAATTCAAACAAGGTGAAACCGAATTGAACGAAATTTGGTACAGAGGTAGCACTAGCAAAGGACACCTCAGTGTTATGTTTTATATCGCCGCCATCTTGACGAAAACGTAATGGCGACCACCTAAATGTTAAAAGCTAAAATTAAATTACGACCAACCTAATCATCTGATCCCTACCAAATTTTGCAACAATACACCTTTATGTGGGGAGCATAATTTAACCAAACTACAAGATCATCAGCCCAATATTTTGTGGATGGCCGCCATGTATGTGCACAAATCGATTCCCCCTAACTATTCAAACACGGTGAAACCGAATTGAACATAATTTGGTACAGAGATAACACTAGCAAAAGGCACATCATATTCATGTTTAATATCCGTATAGCACGTTGTATTTCAAGAAGCTACTACAACCAACATTCAATTATACTCCTTGAAAAGGACAAAGAGATATAACAATACCCATGCATTTAGAAGAAAGTAGGCTATATGTTCTTTACTGAACATCTTGTTTTTATGATTATAATCATAATCTTATAATTATAAGTACTTTAGGGTTCATTTTTAGCTGGGACAAAAATCTTCAGTCTGTTCATGACTGTCTGAATTCCGCTCTTCGTTGCTTTGTTTTGAGGCAGCTCACATCTGTGTCAGTGTTTACATTTGTCTCGGTCGCACAGATTTTCATTTATCAGTTATCAGAATACTGCTATTATGGCATATTCACACGTTTCAGTTCAGAATGTTCTTTACATTAATACCGTACTATGTCTTGGCGTTTTTAAATAGTTTATTTACCTGAAATGTTTATAGTCAATTGAATGAATATGTCCAAAAAGAACATTAGGAGTAGATAAAAGAAAGAAGAAGGCGCGAGAAAGAATCATATCATCATAGTTGCAGAACAGAGAGGACACACATAAAGGCATCAAACAAAGAAGGTACGTAGCAAAATGTTTAGGTCTATTATTGTTAATCTTCTTCTTCTCCTACTTCATCTTTCGAATAACCCATTTCGACTGTACGATGAATCAACTTTGGCTATTTTTCATTGTATTCGATTTCCTTTGCACTCTAGTTTTTATAGCTGTCTTCTTTTTTTTTAGTGTTGTTCGTTATACATTCTCCTAGGTATTTAAAGCATTTATTTTACATATTGTGCTGTTATGAATTGTGATATGTTGAGGGCATGATTAATGTTTGTCATGAACTTTGTTTTTTCAAACGATATTATTTTGTAGTCGTACTTTGGCTGCTTGTTTTTGTAATTCTCTGATTTGTTCTTGGGCATTATCTAGTGAGTCAGTAATTAAGGCCATGTCATCCGAAAAAGCTAGACAATCTACAGTGATTTTATTTGGATGTCTTCCTAGTTGAACACCTTTAGTATTGATGGCTTTCCTCCATTCTCGAACTACCTTCTTTAATGCACAATTTAGAAGGAGAGGTGACAGACCATCTCCCTGTCTTACACCCGATTTTATTTCGAAAGGTTTTGAGAGATCCCCCATAAATTGTCAGTCTGATTTATACAGCGCTGTTTTAAGGTAAGGTTAACAGTCGCTGTGGGCCTCGTTCTTGTTTCTTCTTCTTGTTGTTCCGTATAGGCCAACTACGGACCACGATATTCAACTATTTTGCTTGGAGTGGGCCTTGATGTTTGCCCAGTAGTCACGCATCCTCTGGCTGTGTTGTTCTTTTCTCTCCTTTGTCCAGAGGGCACCTGTCTTCTTCCTTGGAGTTTTTTCCTGGAACTTTATTTGCTTTAATTTACTCCTGAGAGACGTTCGATCTTTTATGTCCTTTTCCGTAACTCCCAGTTCCAGCAGATCTTTGTGCACTTCTATCAGCCATGGTGGCTTGGTCTTCCTTCTTTGCCAGTGTGTGAGTAGCTGGTTGGTCAGCCTGGTTGGGTGCATCCTGGAGACGTGTCCATAAAATGTTAGACGTCTCTTTCTGGCCACGTCTGTAATTCTTTCAGAGTAACTATAGAGCTCCTTGTTGGACCGCCTATTATTTACTCCCTTCCTTCATTGGTCCCAATTTCTTCCTCATTATCTTCCTCTCTTGGATTTCTAGTTTGTCCGTGAGTCCTTTCCTGTTTAATATGAGGCATTCAGAGGCATATTGTTTATTATTATTGTTATTATTCAGCGGAAACTGTAATACACTTTAAAGCATAATAAATAAATGCGAACCTACAAAAAAAAAACGAATAACTTTAATTTCTATCGGTGAACAATGTGTCTTTCTCGTGCAGAGAAAATTATTTGTAAAAGCTGTGCCTATATAATGAAATGGGAGCCTCAATTTCTTACACCTGTCATAAACACTTTTCATAACTTACCGAAGATTTATCCAGTTTTGGCTTCTTTATGCCATTCTTCTAAACACTCGCTAATGTGACAGACACAAAACCGCCGTAAATCCCGATAGTGGCGACATTCAACCACGCTGCGCCGGTATTGTAGCCTGAGACATTTTAACATTGCTATTTCCAGGAAATGGAAATTAAAAGCTGACAAGAGGGTGTAAGCTGACAAGCTATAACTGGCCCCTTCCAGAGAGGTCTCTTGTTAATTGGCAATCTCCTAATTTCTTGGTAGACTTTTGTCATCATCACCTGGTTGTATCCCCAGTACTAAGGCACCTACTGTACTTGGAAAATTAATCCCCTCACGTCACAATCCTTATCCTTGCAGTCACGGAAAATGACCGTTAACTTACTGAACTTATATGCTTCTTTATATGCCTGGTTGGCTCTGGTATGAATGTCTTTTATAATCATAAAACATATAAGTTCAGTAAATTAAAGGTCAAATGTAGTATAGGAAAGGACATAACATTTTTAAAGAATTACCAATCAGTGTCATTCCATCCTCATTTATATATTTTAATACGTGTGACCACCACCAACAAGGTGAATATTTTAGACTGTGATCTTACTGAACTAGGCTGTAGAAGGACTGCTTGGTAGTCGGAAACATGCCCCTGAAGAGGAGTTAGCACCTCACGCAAAGTAAGTTGTGTTGTACAGTGGACACAATAAATATAGTAGATATACAGTATAATGTCAACACGGAAAGTGATTATAAAAGACTTTCAGACCCATTAATCTCTCCATGAAGACGTCTAGTTCTGCACGATGGCGGCAAGGCGCATCTCTTCCAGCACTGCCCTCATTATCCACCCGTCACGGTATCAGACGATGTTCACGCGACGAACGAAACACATTATCCCTTTAAGAAAGTGAAGTGTAAAATTTGGAAGAGTACATGTTGTTTATTTTGTGACCCTTCGTTACATTATGAACTAAAACTTAGGATTGTCTTCTTCTAAAGGAACATCAGTTACGGAGGTCCCGGCTCTGCCAAGAAATTTTAATTATGGTCTGAGGGCTGGAACGAGGTATACTCAACGTAGTGAGGCAAAACTGACAAGAAGAGGATTCGATTTCCATCTCAGCCAACCTGAAAGAGGTATTCCGTGGTTTTACCACTTCTACTCGAGGCAAATGCCGGGGTGGTTCCTAACTTAAGGCCACGGCAGCCTCCTTGCCAATCCTGATCTGAATTACAAATACACACACTAATACAGCCATCACAATAACACAGGTTATCAGACAAATTCTACTCATACCCAAATACACGGGGCTACATGACCACGATGTCGCAAAGCCCCTAAATCAATCAACAAAAACGACGTCAGTTACGGCCAATGTGAAAGAGGGCATATCCAGAGGATGGGCAAGTGTTATCCTCTAACAAGAGCTTCGGTGTTACAGCCACAAGAGATAAATCAATATTTGTTTGTACTCACTCGCAAAGGTTCTGCGAGACCGAACGTACCTGGAAACAAAGACAATTATATTAGTTCAATGCAACATCTCATTCACAATTACAAGGTTGACATTGATATAATTAAAAACAAGATGTTCAGTAAAGAACATAGCCTACTTTCTCCTAAATGCATGGGTATTGTTATAACTCTTTCTCCTTTTCAAGGAGTATAATTGAATGTTGGTAGTAGTAGCTTGTTGAAATACAACGTTCTATACGGATAATAAACATGAATATGAGGTGCCCTCTGCTAGTGCTACCTCTGTACAAAATTTCATTCAATTCGGTTTCACCGTGTTTGAAATGATATGGTGAATCGATTTGCACACATACATGGCCGCTATCTGCAAACTATTGGGTTGATGACCATGTAGTTCAGTCAAACGATGCTTCCCAAAAAAAGGTATGTTGTTGCAAAATTTGGTAGTGGTCAGATGATTAGATTTGTCGTAATTTGATTTAAGCTTTCAACATTTGGGTGGCCACCATTACGTTTCCATCAAGATGGCGGCGATATAAAACTTGACACTGAGGAGCCCTTTGCTAGTGCTACCTCTGTAACAAATTTCGTTAAATTCGGTTTCACCATGTTTGAATACTTAGGGGGAATCGATTTGCACACATACATGGCCACTATCCGTAAATTATTGGTCTGATGACTTTGTAGTTTGGTGAAATTATTCTTCATACATAAAGGTATAATGTTGCAAAACGTAGTTGAGATCGGATAAATAGGTTAGTCGTAATTTGATTTAAGCTTTGAACATTTGGGTGGCCGCCATTACGATTCCGTCAAGATGGCGGCGATATAAAACATGACACTGAGATGCCCTTTGCTAGTGCTACCTCTGTACCAAATTTCGTTCAATTCGGGTTCACCGTGTTCGAATTGATAGGAGGGGACAGACATTCAGAGTACACACACTCACAGACACACAGACTCACAGACACACGCACAGACACACAATTTTTCGCCCTGTGTTGATCTCATAAGTCTACTTTCATTTTTTGCAAAAATCGAAAGTAGGCTAAAAACAACAAGTAGTTCCGTGAAGAACTATACAGACTGGTTTCATATATCCTACTTATGTTAAATGCCTCTATCAACATACAACATTTCAGTTTGATTGTTGTAAAGATTCGTATATATTGAGAACCATCTAAATATTTCGGATGGTCGCCATGTTGGATATTTATGTATGTAAATCTTAGAGTTATGTAATGTTACATGAAGATTATTGTGTAGGTGTTGTATTCAAACTTCAATCGGATGATTAGGACACGAGAAATAAATGCAAGATTTTAATATTTCCCACAGCCACCAAACAATTGAAATAAATTAGATGCCAGTGGATTAACATTTGTATAAGCATTTACCGTACCACTTCACTGCGATCGGATCGTAAAATCGCGAGAAACCTCTATTAAAATATTTCAACTTGGATTTGTGCTCACCAGGTTATTGAAAGTCCCATAGGTGAACTTATGTTCATTGCCTCTATCAACATACGAAATTTCAGTTTGATTGCTGTCATAGGTTAGTAGATATTGAGAACCGTCTAAATATTTCGGATGGTCGCCAGGTTGGAATTTTATATTTGTAGGCTATATAGTTATGTAAGCTACTATTAGATGAGGATTATTGCGTAGGTTCATTATTCAAACATTCACTTCGATCACATTATTAATATACAAGAAATAAAACTTAATTTTAAAATTTCCCACAGCTGCCATCTTGAGGTTATGTAAACAATTGAACTAAATTAGATGGCAGTGCATGGCAATGTGTATAAACATTTACTGTACCATATTTCACTGCGCTCAGATGGTTAATTCACGAGAAAAGTCTATTAAAATGTTTCAACTTTGCCTGGTCGCGATGTTAGTTTTGTACTTTACAGGTTTTGAAAGTTACATAGATGAACGTGCCGTTTATCACCGTAAAGAATTTCAGGGTGTTATCAGTAATAGTTTCGGAGATATAGACTGCCGGTGAAATATTTCGCACAGCTGCCATCTGGAGGTTATGTAAACAATTGAACTAAATTAGATGCAGTGCATTACAATGTGTATAAACATTTCCTGTACCATGTTTCATTGCGTTTGGATGGTTAAATCGCGATAAAAGTCTATTTAAAAGTTTCAACTTCGCTTGGCAGCCATGTTCGTGTTAGAGTTAACAGGTTTATGAAAGTCTTATAGGTGAACTTTTAGTAGTGACCTTTATCACCATACAAAATTTCAGCGTGATATCAGTAATAGTTTCGAAGATATAGACTGCCAGTGAAATATTTCGCACAGCCCCCATGTAGGATTAGTGAGACGTAATAAAATTTGAAGGGCACGGTCGGGGTTGGCCGAAATAGTACTATGACCTTACCGAGTTTTATTGAAATCACTCTAGCCATGTAGATGTTATTAGGAGGAGGGACACATATTCGTACACACATACACACACACACACACACACACACACACACACACACACACACACACACACACACACACACACACACACACACACGGACAAAAGGTGATAACATAAGCCTGTTTTTAGCCTTCTTTCATTTATGAAGAAAATAGGCTTATGATATCACCTTTTGTCCGTGTATGTGTGTGTATGTGTGTGTGTGTCACTCTGGAATATTATGCAGGAATAAATGTCAATTTAAGTTTGATCCTTTATGAAATTATTAATTGGAATTTATTACAAAAGCGAAATCACTCGCAATTCTCCTATAATAATAAACAGAAAATGCTGCGTCTCATCTCGCATAGAAGTTGTCTTGCTGCTCAGAGATGGCAAAAGAGAATGATAACGTATGATGAAAATCGAGGCAAGTAATTACGCGGGAAACAGACTAATCATGCGCAAATCTGGCTACGGATGAACATGCTAGTAGATTGGACTCACACGGATTATTTAAGAGCGTTAAAAATCCCTCAGTATGCGTTCCTTCGGAGGGGAAGCCAGGCCGGCGGAGCCATGTCATAATATATTTATGGCATGTAAAAGAACCTTCAATTACAATTGTGTGAAGCAAAATTTGTAGGTTAGATTTGATTAACGCTCTTAAGTTCCAACGTTCGTCACCAGGTGCTGATTGTGGTGGCATCTAGTAGCCAAGTTCACAGCTAGGTGTTGTTGACGGTAGCATTTGGTAGCAAACGTAGGAACTACTTGAAATCGATCGTCTGCAGTCCTTACCTGAATTACAGATAACACACATTAATACAGTCATCACAATTAACACAGGTTATCAGACAGATTCTACACACACCCAAAGTACACGAGGCTACATGACCACGTTGTCGCAGCCCCAAAACCAACCATCGTTGCTGCTGAACTGAAGTGAAGTCCACCCGGGCGACAAATGCCAACGCAAAGCGCCGCAGCACTACACACTATTTATTTACATGCAGAGGTAATGGAGAGGCAATCATCACCGCTCATAATGCAAGTTGCCAACAAAACCCCTTTCTCGCAGTAAGACACACACAACAAAAGGTCAACTGAAGATTAATGTGTAAGATATTTTTAAAGTTTTGCAACAATAGCGACATTTCTGTCTTACATCCTCAGCGGCTCGCGTCAGTCACTTAACCCTTTATAGGGCAACATTTCTTTTATTATTTTTTATGTGTACGCTATTAACATTTCAATTTTGATTTTAATTAAGTTAATATAATTATTTTTTATTTATTTTTTCCTTAATTTTATATTTATATTTATTAGCCTACTTTCGATTTTTGCAAAAAATGAAAGTAGACTTATGAGATCACTACAGGGCGAAAAAAAGTGTGTCTGTCTGTGTGTGTGTATGTGTGTGAGTCTGTGTGTGTGTGTGTGTGTGAGTGTGTGTACTCTGAATGTCTGTCCCCCCCTATCAATTCGAACACGGTGAAACCGAATTGAACGAAATTTGGTACAGAGGTAGAACAAGCAAAGGGCACCTCAGTGTCATGTTTTATATCGCCGCCATCTTTACTAAAACTGAATGGCGGCCACTCAAACGTTCAAAACGTAAAATCAAATAACGACTAACCAAATCATCCGATCTCTACCAAATTTGGTAACAACATACCTTCGTATAGGATGCGTCTTGTGACCAAACTACAAGGTCATCCGCCATACCATTTCAGGATGGCGGCCGTGCGAATTATGCAAACTTTATAATCCATATCATGGGACCCACCAGTTCCGATTATCGAGCCGAGAATCGTTTTAACTGTTCTACAGGAAGAGGCACGTTCGAAATTAAAAGTTTATTTTGTAATACTATAGTGCAGACGTGATTTTAAAAAGCTGAGCCAATTCAGTAATAAGACAAGATGACAGCGGATATCTTGTGCCTGACTTATATTTCATTAATTTGAGTATTGCATGCAATATAGCGTACTGATACAAAATAAATAAACTTTGTATGAAATGCTTTATATATAAATAATATACTCCAGTGATGAAATCGTTTAGTATAAATCATTATTTGCTAACAAGTTCCATGTAAGTCATTTTATATAGAACGATGTTCGTTGAGACAATTAGCTCAGTGGTAGAGCGTTAGCCTATCGCTCAAATGCCTATGGTTCAAACCCGATCAGAGCTAGTTTTTTTGCTTGAAATGTTATATGTTTATTGTTTTGTAATGACTCAGACGTTTTAAAATTAAGCGTTATATTGTGCATATTATGGTGTAAAATATATATTTAATTAAAACATAATTCGCCAGCAGATTTACTCGAGACATCTAGCTGCCAAAAAGGTAACTGCACGCCGACCGACTTATTAACTTCCAGATTTTATTGAAAAGTTTCTTCTTCTGGCCGCTAGAATGCACTCGCTCTGTTAGGATTATATTGTTCGATATTTCACCACTAGATGTCACGACTAGTCTACGTGGGGCTCCATTGATTACTATACCATTGGCATTCTATGCGCATCGAATTTGAAGAATGACAAGATGATACTACGATACATTTTTACTTTTTATTTTAAAGGGTTTGTAACAGCCTATTTTGCGTTACTTGAAAATGTTATTTGAAGTAAAGAACAAAACGATTTCACATAGTAACTGAATTCAAGCCGTTGGTGTTAGTTCAGGTTATTAATTAGGCCTACTTTTATTTCAGGCAAATAGCAATCGAAAATATCCACATAGTTTGTATACACACGTCTCTGTAGGGTCATGGAAAGATTTGTTAATTCAATTAGGGTTGTGAAAGCCATGCACAACCTGACGTGTAAAGACATGCCTCAACTCAAAGTTGGATGTTGCCCACGGCTGGTCGTATATGTAATAATAATAATAATAATAATAATAATAATACTAATAATAATAATAATGTAATTGGTTTTACATCCCTTTTAACTACTGCTGCTTTTAGAGACACCGGGGTGCCGGAATTTAGGCCCTAAGGAGATCTTTAACGTGCCAGTAAATGTACTGACACGGCTCCCTCGCATTTGTGCACCCTCAAATGCCAGCTGACTGCGCCAGGATACGAACCTGCAACCTAGGGCCCAGCAAGCGAGAACGTTACCGCTGAGCCACGCAGCCAGTCCGGTCGATTATGTCTCCAGATCCATAACATTCTTGATATACTTCTTATCTTTCTTTCTTCAATGATGGTAGCAGTTTTTATCTAGGTTGTGGCGTTTGGTAGAGGTAAATCGTTTCTAAGGTCTTCAACAAAGAATAGTTCTATTATACTCTTTGATAATAACAACGAGTTATAACTATACTCATACATTTAGGAGAAAGTAGGATATATGTTCTTTACTGAACATCTTGTTTTTAATTGTATTATTTATGTTTTTATTGATTTAACTTTGATATTTATATTTATAAATTAATTTATTATTTTTATTTTGAATTTATGTTTATAATTTTTATTTCCATATTTATGCAGTATTTTCTTCTTTATTTGTTTCACCCAACTTTGGGGGTACATGAAATCAATCACTTTTTATTGTTTTGAGTTTTCCTTTTGCCCTCATCCTTTGAGATCTTGCTTCCCTTTCCTCGGCAACCGTTGCTTCTGATCCTTGGTGACGGTTTTGTCCATGAGCATGGTGTCTGTAATTTGGAGTTCCACGAGGTCTTTCTCGGTTTCCTTAAACCAAAGAGTTTTTTTTTTAGTTGCGAAAGTATTTTATTTTATTTTACTTTTACATTTTAATTTTTATTGTAATTTTTTTGTAATTTTATCCAGCACATTACGTCACTTAGTTACGGATATAATCATTTATTAGCCTACTTTCGATTTTTGCAAAACATGAAAGTAGACTTATGAGATCAACATAGGGCGAAAAACTCTGTGTGTGTGTGTGTGAGTGTGTATACTCTGAATGTCTGCCCCCCCCCCTATCAATTCGAACACGGTGAAACCGAATTGAACGAAATTCGGTACAGAGGTAGCACTAGCAAAGGGCACTTCAGTGTCATGTTTTATATCGCCGCCATCTTGACGGAAACGTAATGGCGGCCACCAAAATATTAAAAGCTGAATTCAAATTACGACCAACCTAATCATATGATCTATACCAATTTTTGCAACATTATACCTTTATTTATGAGGAATCTTTTGACCAAACTACAAGGTCATCAGCTGAATAATTTGAGGATGGCGGCCATTTATGTGTAAAAATCGATTCCCCCTATTTGGTACAGAGGTAGCACTAGCAAAGAGCACCTCAGTGGCATGTTTTATATCGCCGCCATCTTGACGAAAACATAATGGCGGCTACCAAAATGTTAAAAGCTTAAATCAAATTACGACCAACCTAATCATCTGATCTCCAGCAATTTTCGCAACATTATATCTTTATGTACCAAGAATATTTTGACCGAACTACAAGGTCATCAGCCCAATAATTTGCGGATGGCGGCCATTTATGTGCGAAAATCGATTCCCCCTATCTATTCAAACACGGTGAAAACGAATTGAACGAAATTTGGTACAGAGGTAGCACTAGCAAAGGACACCTCAGTGTCATGTTTTATATCGCCGCCATCTTTTCGGAAACGTAATCGCGGCCACCCAAATGTTAAAAGCTTAAATCAAATTACGACCAACCTAATCATCTGAACTCTACTAAATTTTGCAATAATATACCTTTATGTAATAAGCATCTTTTGACCAAACGACAAGGTCATCAGGCCAATAGTTTGCAGATAGCGGCCATGTATGTATGCAAATTGATTCATCATATCAATTCAAACACGGTGAAACCGAATTGAATGAAATTCTATACAGAGGTAGCACTAGCAAAGGGCACCTCATATTCATGTTTAATATCCGTATAACACGTTGTATTTCAACTTGCTACTACAACCAACATTCAATTATACTCCCTGAAAAGGACAAAGAGTTATAACAATACCCATACATTTAGGAGAAAGTAGGCTATATGTTCTTTACTGAACATCTTGTTTTTAGAAATACTAGCAGTTCCACATGAATGTTCTTGAAAATAAGGATGGAAGATTCGACCATCAGCACTTTTTATAACATAAGCTGTGATAGGTGGTTATTACAGACCACTAACTTATAATAGTACATTATGCAACGAGCCTATAATGTCAATAATTAAGACACGAGTATGTTTATAAAACGAGCGAAACGAGTTTTATAATTTCCATACGTGTGTCTTAATTACCTTTATAGGCGAGTTGCATACGACCGTTTATGTTCGACGATAATTATAACTTTATTATATGTTCTAACATAAATATTCATAAATATCTGTCGAGATTCTGTCGGTTGAATTATTATTATTGGGAATTGTGTGCGCTCAGCATTTGATCTCTACCCAATAACGATCCCAAAAGTTTTGAAACATTGTTTATCCTGAAGTAGCACCAACAGATAGCGCACAGGTACTATGTTGGCTCATTTTGTTATTTTGGTCAAATAACACAAACTAGGCTGTTACAAACGCTTTATAATTGAAATGTATCGTATTATCAACTAGTAAGACCTCAAATTCGATGCGCATAGAATGTCAACGGAAGGAAAATCAATATTGAGTCCCAAATAGAACAATTATGACATCTGGCGGGAACGTTTCGTATAAGAAATTCATTTACTGAACAGAGAGCTGGATTATAATTTCCGTGGAACTAATGTCATACGCGTGCTTTCTCCATGACGTTATGGTGTGTTTATGTCAACAACAGCATTCACTAAACTGTCGCGAAATCTTACGAATGTGTAGAAATTGGAGTTGCGGATATTAAGGTACAGTGCTATTTCTTTTGCAATATTGCCCAGTTTGTTTATGGATTGTAACTACAATGGTTGATCCAATATAGGCTACATTGTCAACTTTGAAATCATGTAATTCAAGTCCGACATGTTGGATTTTGTGTGTATGTCAGAAGCTATCCTTACCGAATTGGTCAATGAATGAAAATATTGCGCTCTGATTGGTTGGAAAAAAAAAAAAAATTTTTTTTTTCGTCGTGTAGCCTCCTGGGAGGCGAGTGCAGGTCTTTCAAGTCGACGCCCGTGGGCGACCTGCGAGTCGGGATAAGAAATGGAATGGATGAAGATGAATGAAACTGGACAGGGATGTGGAAGGAAGCGGCCGTGGCCTGTCAGAAGGTACCGTCCCAGCATTTGCCTGGTGTTGAAAGTGGGAAACCACGGAAAACCATTTCAAGGACGGCCGACGGTGGGGCTCGAACCCACGCGTCTACCGAGTCAGCAGAGAGCTTGGCCCCATGACCTAATGCTGCTCTTTAGCCAGCATAGCCACTGCTGTCGGTATTTGTTATAATGAAAAGTAGTACTTTAATGACCCCCATTATGATACAGTTTTCTGACATATAATATTTACATATCGACATCGTCGAACATAAAGGGTTAAGGAGCATCATATATGTGAGTGGCACCGGTAGCCTACATTTGGGAAATTGGTCTGCAAGTCTTTGCACTTTTCGAGTTCTTGTCAGGGTGTGACTGGCAATCGCTTATATCTTCGGGATTCTCTTTATCCGCTGAAGTCCTTGTTTAGATAGTTGACGGAGGTAATGGCTGTGTCAGTAATATCCTGTGTTGTGTCGTAATGTGTTTGTGTTGTGTCTGATTTATTTTAAATGATATTCTGACACGCCCCTGCATCATGAGATCCCGCCAGCTATTTGGCTCGTGAAGAGGTGTTACACATGAAGCAAGGAGAGGGGAACTGTACTCTCTCGCCTCGCTCTTAATTAGAGCACGAGTTCAAGTGAAGCACGCGCCGCGACAAACATTTACCATTTACCAGGGGCGTAGCGCCAGCCACAAACCCCCGCCCTGGTTATTTGGGAATGGATATAAATTAATGACAAAATACTGTGGAGTTGCTGTCACAGAACAGAACACTAGACATATTTAATGATTTATTTTTCTATGTCTTCAGTAGTGGCGAAGTTAGGGCTCACATTTGCCCGGATCGATCTCATAAGTCTACTTATTCATGTTTTCTTGAACAGGTGAGTGGGAAAGTTGATAAAGCGTACCGGTATTGTTTCTCAGCGCACGCCACTCCGGGACGGTCCAATAGCACAGGCCCTCTTCAGGCATTGCCAAGAGTAAAAGAAATGTTACCACGTATGTCACAAAAACATGACGCCTGCTGTTCCCAAGGTAACAGGATCAAAATCCTGTCTCCGTCAGCTGGCATTAAAGGGTGCGCAAATGCGAGGGGGCCGTATCAGCAGATTTACTGACACGTTAAAGATCCCCTTGGGGGCAAAATGTTGGCACCCCGCCGTCTCTAAAAGCCAGAGTAGTTAGTTGGTTAGTTAGTTAGTTAGTGATTGAGGGTTTAAGGGGTGGAAGAGCGAGGTCATCTTCCCCTCCATCTTCATCATCATCAACATCAGTTTATCTGCCTCATGGCAGGTTTCCTCATGGTCGGTCTCTCCACTTTATCCGGTCTTCAGCAGCACGTTTCAACAGCTCTTGATGGAATCCAGCATCTGAAACCTTCTTCTTTCTCTTCGGATTTTCCCTTGGACTGTCCCTTCTAATGCACTTTTCAACAAACCATCTCCCCTTTGGCAGTATCCAATCCAATTCATTTTATTTTCCTTTTCTTCTTTAGCATCATTCTCCTCCACAGCCACATTTCGAAAGCCTCTCGTCTTCTTTCCTAAGCGTCCAAGTTTCCGCTCCATACTGAACCCTTTACCCTATGTTGGTTAAATGATTCTACTTTTTATTTCTTCGATTAATAAATATTTCAACCAGCATCATGAAAGTAGCCAGACAGTGATGAGGAAATCTCAAGCATTTGTTGGAGACAGTAGGGACATACCTGCAACAGTTTAACAAAAGGCTAAGTACTTGAGCTATGAAAAGAAATAGCAGAGCGATGTATCATAAGGACAGGTGTGGCTACCTCAATTTTAGAAGCGACGCGCGGTGAGACATGGTTCTGGTATGTTCATTGTGATATTCGCGCCTAGAAGAAATATGATGCAGTAACGTGAATGGCTGATGAAGAAAATAGACACTCCCAAGACGCCAAGATCTACTAGAAACCGCCAAATTACAGAAAATGGAGAACCAATGAGAAGAGAATGCCTACTTGAGCGCCAACAAGATATTCATTGTAAAGTGTTAAATTCAGTGATAGATAGTCATTGTACTATAGTTATAGGGAAAGTATCGTCGATAATTCGCCAACGAACAGTGACAGGGAATTTAGTACCTGAACAAGCGAATTTAGTAGTCAGACATAAAGTGTATAATAACCTAATTTTTGTATCAGCGCAAGGATGACATCGATGAATGCAGAGGAAGTGTGGAATTCTCAACAGTCCGTCCAGATGGCTGCTATGAGATAAAGAACCATCCAGTTGGGGAATGGCGTCTGATGTTCTTTGACGGGTGACTACAAAAAGAGATGAGTACGAAATAATATTTTATTATTTATTAAATTAACTTATGGTTTATGGGACATATTTTTTGTAAATACTTTGCTTGTGTGATTAATGTAGTATATTTAGTTTTGATCTGACACATTTTTGGTTTGGAAGCAGCTCGCACAATTGTAGTTTTTGGAAGGTTCTTTTCTTTGTGTTGTGTTAATTAACGTAGCTATGTGAACGGCCGTGTTCGCCTATGTTACGAAGTGCGGTTAAAAACGTCTCTCGGAGATATGTCGTGTTTCAGAAGTAGGACTGAATTCATATAATTATATAGTAGATTGGAGGGTAATTAAAATTTTGTTGAGATTTATTATTGATCAGATTCAGTGTGATTATTGCCTTTTGGAGCAATGTAATTTGTGACGAAGAGTATTCTGCTCTATCGTAAGTTTTAATTATTGTGTTAAATGTTTGCGAGCTCTAATTCAGCAGACCCGTGTGAAAGGCGTTATGTCAGTCCCAGATGTGTGTATTGTGAGTATATATTGTTGTGGTATTACAAGCGGGAACTTCAGCAGAGACTGATTTCTGTCAGCTTGATACCAGATTCATATTGTATCCTTGCGAGGACAATTATGGATATGTGATTTTTGTCTGACCATATGTTGAGTTGGAGGAGATGTTAGCTGCTGTTGATTCCTTGAGATAACAGTCCAGCTGGTCGGCTATTTATATACACTGGAAGGGGGACATGACTGGTATTGAGGAAAGGGTGAGTTGTGGTCACAAGGGCTGGCTGAGTTTCGCAAGCAAGCTCATCATTAGTGGAGTGCACGTCTGGCTCCCAATTACTTGAAAATAAATATAAATGTGAGAAACTGATCAATGGTAAAATTGTTTAAATAAATGGGAGTTGCCTACGAAATACGATAACCTTCGAAGCGTTTCCTTAACATGCAGTTTTGTTAATATAAAGTAATCTTATCCACTCAGGTGATTTGTTGTTGTTGGTTTATTCTATGTTTATTTTCCATGTCAGTGACCCGTGAGTCACGTGCGGCGCTGTTTTTCCTTGTTGTTGAGCATCTGGCCATTGTGGCAGCTCATTTGGTTAAGTGTGTCACCACACTAATAAGGGTCTCAGAGAGATGCCTGTAAATAGTAGAGTTGTAATATGTGTGTCAGAGTTAGATTTAAGGATTTTTATTAATGTTATGCCCATATCCATAAAAGTTGATTTACGAGATGATTGTTCGTGAGCACCGTGGCTGTTAACCCGTTGTGAACGAACGATCATCCAAGTACTCATTTCTCGTAGATAGTCATCACGCGAACATAAATTCACATGCAAGGTAGTGGAACTTGGATCCACATTTTATTAGAAAAGGGGAGATCTGTCTGACTCCTCAAAGTGATAAATATTCCTGCCAGGGAAAAATTCAGGGAGGATTTTGTTTATTATTGTTTGTTTTATTCTTTTATGCACAAATTAGTTATTAAATCTTGTTATTATCTTACGTTTTGTCTCCTTTGTTTCTTAATTTTAGTTTTCATCCTATAACCCTTGCCTCAGAAAAGCACGTTGTTTGGCGGACGTAAACACCACACTATGAACTGAACGCGACCCCTTGATCTAAGATTCTTGCATAAAACACTGCTATTCTGAAGGGTTCATAGGTGAAAACTGGCGCGGCCAACGTTGGGGCTATTCACTGTGGTGTAACGGGGAGATTACACATGTCAATAGTGGCGTATTTGAGTAAAACTGGCATGCCGCAAGTGCAGGCAGATATGACAGTATTTAATCACCGGGAAGTGATATTTTATTAAAAGTAGTTGAGGCGAAGTGGATACCGCCAAATGTGTGAAAGATAAATTAAAATCAGGAGTTTGCAAAGTAAAATACGGTTCACGTTGTTGTCTTTTAAATTAAAGTAAAATTAAGATGTGATACCGGGCGCCCAATGATAAAGTTAAAACTAGATTTGTGTAGAAAGTCAAACTCATGGAAATATTAGGAGGCTGTAGCCTAAAATGACAATTAATACTTTGTTAATTAGTCAGTGTTAATATCAGATCAGGATAACTGTTTAATGACTAAATATGTGCTTG
The DNA here is from genome assembly GCA_946902985.2 of Meconema thalassinum. Taxonomy (NCBI): domain Eukaryota; kingdom Metazoa; phylum Arthropoda; class Insecta; order Orthoptera; family Tettigoniidae; genus Meconema; species Meconema thalassinum. The sequence goes on from OX336390.1 coordinate 937,625,459, forward strand.
GGTTTAAAAATTAAATTGAGTAAAACTAGAACTACTCAGAGATGCAATCAACTAATGGGATTAAAGGTAAAAATAAATGAACTGAGTAGGATAAAGAAATTAAATGTGCATTGGATTTATGTACGTGTCAAAGGGCATTGGCGTATGCCATTTCCCATATGTCTCATATATATTATAAAACATGGCAACGGTGGCGCAGATCCAGGAGATCATCGAGAGTGCAGCGAGGAGAACGCAGGAATTGTTGGATACTAAATTAGCGGAACAAAGTGAAGCGTTGAATACTAAATTATCAGAACAGAGTCAATCTATAAACACTAGTATGTTAGAGCAAAGTGAAGCGTTGAATACAAAATTATCTGAACAAATAAACACTAGTATGTTAGAGCAAAGTGAAGCGTTGAATACAAAATTATCTGAACAAATAAACACTAGTATGTTGGAGCAAAGTGAATCGCTAAATACTAAACTGTTAGAGCAAAGTGAATCGCTAAAAATTAAACTGTCAGAACAAAGTGAATCGCTAAATACGAAAATGTCAGAACAAAGTAAATCGCTAAATACTAAACTGTTAGAACAAAGTGAATCATTGCGGACACAGTTAAATAACAGTAGAATTGAGCAAAATGAATATCAGGCGGAACAAGCTAGGTTATTAAAGAGTGAAATTAATGACACTATAAATTCACAGTTAGAGGCGCAAAATAATAAAAACACGAACCAATTAGCTTCGTTAACCGCAGAGATGAAAGAGCACACAAACCAACAGATGATATTACTGGCCCTTGATGTAAGCAAAAATAATGAGAAACAATTAGAGCAGATTGCAAAAATGGAGAGTATTTTTGATAAAAAACTTAGCATTCTCGATGAAACGGTGTTAGCTAAATTAGAGCAGATTGAAATAGCATGCACAATGAATACAAGCGAGGTCAAAATAGCCCAGGATAAGTTGGAAGGTCGATTTAAGGAGATGGAAAAAAGTGGCAGGGTCATTCAACAACAAATATCAGCAGTAGATGAGAACATATCAGGCATAATTAAAGATATGGACCGGCTCTAGATAAAATCAGCGGAACAGTGGAAAAGCCTAGAAACGGAACAAGAACAATTTAAGAGTACATTAGACGAAAGACTAAGCCAGATAGAAAATAATCAGGATGAAAATAAGAGCCAGATTGAAGAAAAAATAAGCACGATTAAAGAACAGATCAGGAAAGATTGGAAGAAAATGAATATTGATTCTAGAGAGGAAAGATCCACTATTCTTAAAACAGTAGGCGAAAACCACACGCGTATTCAAGCTTTGGAGCAAGAGGTAAAAAATAGACTTAAAGAGCAGACAGACAGAATCATAAAAGCCGAACTCCGCTCATTAGAACAATCATCTATATTTAAAACGGGAGCATTGAAAGACAAGCCGGATGACTCACATAGTTCCCAACCCAGCATAGCAGGAAGTCAGACTCAAGCAGAGAGCCCATTAACAACAAACACGGAAGGATTTCGTAAGAACGTAGATAGGAGCTCAACACCACAGGACGGTCATCAGCCCAGTCAACTTATTCAAGTAATTCGCTCAAATGACTACAAGCCGCAGAAATACACCGAAAATTCAGGGGTAACACCTAAGGCCTTTATCAAAGAGATTGAAGACCATTCCAATGACACTGGGGTACCTGAAGCACGTAGATTGAGAATGATGGAGAGATTTTTATCAGGGAATGTTCTCACCTGGTTTTTAAGTTTCAAATACACATTTGGAACCATGTCAGACTTTAATTTAGCGTTTCTGCGCAAATACTGGTCTCCCGCCATACAACAGAGTTTAAGAATGGAGCTTTACTCTAGAAAATATCAAACTACCCAGCAGACGAAATACTCAGATTTCTTTAACATGCAAATGCTAAAATTTCGCGACCTAGATTACCCATTAAACGAAGCAGATTTGGTGATGACAAGGCAAATGCCAGTTAATGTACAGCAAGTACTAGTCGCAGCAAACGTCAGTACGGCCCTACATGCGGAGCAGATATTACGGCAAATAGATGAGACCACATCTCATAGTAATTTTAGAGGAGGAAGACAGCTGGAATTAGTCAACACTACAGAGGTCGTAAAAACAAAACAGGGAAATACTAAAACGCAGGGTACTAATACAAGCACCTCCACACCTAGGCGAAACCAGGAAGAAGGGGAAAACAGACCATATCAGCGTAACGAAAATCACTACAACAATAGATACCAGGGCAACAATAGATACCAACAAAGAGGATATCAACAATGGCGTGATAATCGAAGGAATGATAGGCCTTATGGAAGATACGGTGATTACAATGCCAATCAACGATGGAAAGGAAGGAGAGATCAAGATCAAGGAGATCAACGTGACTATCGAGATGACTGGGATGATAGGCACGCTCAATCACAAAATTACTTAGAGGAGTTACACGCTAGTCAAGGTGGAGAACTAGGAAGATGGGAAAAGGCCATTGGGAACAGAAAGAACCCAGATACACATACTGAGGAAGCTGGAAGTCTACTGAGACAAGAGGAATATCAAGGACATGAGCGACAGAAGGATGATGGGAGTCGAAATGGAGCTAAAAAAAATGTTAATTTTGGATCAAGGAGACAGCCTCAAAACACAACAGTCGGAAGTTGAAGATGGATGGATAGTAGCGAACATACAAGAATGGATTGCTTTACCAGAAGACTGCCTGGAGGAGACGGTGAAACCATGGAACGATGAAATTAGGCAATTACCCATTATTTACGCAAGGATTGGTGGAATTAATATAAGATGTTTATTGGATACAGGGTCACAGATCAGTCTAGTATCGGAGGCCTTGGTTCGAGAGTTGGGACGGACTCAGAATATTCCTGTAATTCCGGTACCACAGCTCAAAGTGAGGGGTGTTATTCCTGAACGCACCGTCACTTGTAAACGTCAGGCATATTTAGAGCTGAACATATTGGAACATACTTTTGGGCAAACATTCATTATCATGGCAAAGATGAATTTCAATATAATTCTTGGTGCAAATTTCATTTGTGACTATCAAGCAGTGATAGATTTACACAAGAATACAGTCAGTTTTAGAGAATATGACCAGCTGAAAAACGTGGGATTGCATATGGATGAAATCACTACCGGAAGAGATGTAAATTCGTGGGCACTGGAAGCAATATCAGAAGAGACGGAAGAGGAGGTACGAAAGGCGGAAGATAACATCGTAGAAGGGGCTGTTGTGGAACTAGATGAGGAGATAGAATCCCAGGAGATATGGTCTTTATTAACAGAAGGAGATGACAGTGATGCACAATTTGAAGAGTTACTACAGGAGCGGCTCAATGACATTCAACTTGGGGGTGAACACAGAAAACAGTTGGAAGAGATTTTAAGGAAGCACAAAACAGTATTTGATACAGTACCTGGGAAAATTTTAAATTTCAAGTACTCTATGCAAGTCGAGGACTGGTCACCTTTCAAAAGCAGATTGTACCCAATTCCTGAAAAGTATCGTGGTCAAGTTAAAATCATTATAGATGAGATGTTAGAAGCTGGAGTGATAAGGAAGACACCTACACCTTATCTAAATGCGATTTTGGCAGTCACAAAACCAAATGGATCTATTAGACTTTGTTTAGATGCCAGGAACCTCAACATGAGACTCATTTTTCCTGAGTATGACAGAGCGCCAATTATCAGAGACGTATTAAAAGGCTTTAAAAACAAGAGCATTTATTCATCAGTCGATCTGACGAGCTCGCTCCACCATCTTGAGTTGGATGAGAAGTCACAGCTTCTAACTGGCTTCTTATTCGATAACCAGACATATTGTTTCGTCAGAATGCCTTTTGGAGTCAAAACAGCGGGCTGTGCTTTAATCCGAGCACTGGACCGGAACCTAACCGAGGAAGTAAAGGAGATGACGGTGCGATACATTGACGACATTCTGTTGGCATCCGACAACATTGAAACTCACATGGAAAATTTAGATAAAGTATTGGGCAACTTAAATGCATCGAATTTCAAAGTAAACCTGAAGAAATCGCATTTCTTCAAGAGCGAGATCTTATATTTGGGTCACGTCATTGACAAGGAGGGAGTGAAACCAAACCCAGCTAAGATTGAAGCGATAAAGAATTTCCCTACACCAACGAGAGTCAAGCACATTCGGGCTTTCTTAGGCGTAACGGGATTCTTTAAAGAAAACTGTCCAGGTTATACAGAGACTGTAGCTCCAATGCAAGAAATGTTAAAGAAAAATAACAAATGGTCATGGAATGCGGAATGTGAGAAAGCATTCCAAGCAACAAAACAGTTATTGGAAAACTGCATTAAATTAGTCTATCCAGATTTCAAGCTAAAATTTATAATCCAAGCGGATGCTTCACTAATTGGGATAGGTGCTATGCTCTACCAAGAGGATCCAGCTAACCTGCAGCACAAAACATATTTGGCATTTGTCAGCCGAAAATTGCGTAAGCACGAGCGAAATTACACTGTAACCGAGCTAGAATTGTTGGCCATCCTTCATGCGCTCCAACAATGGAAACGAATAATCTATGGTTACCCGATTGTTGTCAGGACTGACCACAAGGCACTAACATTCTTGTTTAAGACGTCAATGGCAAGCGAACGTGTGACACGTTGGTCTATATACATTCAGCAGTTCAGCATTGAAATTGAACATTGTCCAGGGAAGATGAACGTGATACCGGATGCACTTAGCAGGAACCCAGAGCCTGATAATGAAGAAACAGCAATGGTACAACACTTGGAGTTAACACCGAAGGACCGGGAATTCTTGGAGGAGTTACGTGAGATACAGCGAGAACAGGAAGCGGAACCATGGATGATGCTATTAATTAAATACTTCAAAAAGCAACTACCTACAGGAACACCTGCATTTCGAGAAGCGAAAGCCAAAGAAGGAAGATATGTTTATGTCAACAATTTGCTGCACAAATGGGTAGATAATGACCACACCAAGTTACGCATATTAGTACCTGCATCGTTACAACGAGGATTGACATGGCATACGCACGAAAGTTACGGTCACGTGGGCTTAGACAAGTGCGAAGCAACAATAGGAGAGACATTTACATGGCCACGTATGAGAACAACTATATGTGACGTCATTACAACTTGTGACCCGTGTCAGAGAACAAAGCCAAATAATTATTTACTGAGGCAATATACTAGACCATTGCTACCTCAGAAACCATGTGAGCTACTGGCGATGGACTGTCTTGGTCCAATTCCGAAGGGAAGGAGAGGTTGCCGTCATTTGCTAGTGTGCATTGATGTATTTTCTAAGTTCGTAGTACTATGCCCTATTCAGAAAACAACATCGAAGCAGGTACTCAGTCGCATTCGTAATAGAGTTATTCCAACCCTTGGAAAACCAGAGTTTATATTATCAGATCACGGCAGTTATTTCACAAGCGCCGAATTCAAGAAAGGAATGGAAGACATGGGTATAAAACATGTTTTAAGCAGTATCCGACATGCCCAAGCAAATCCAAGCGAGAGAGTAATTAAATGTGTAACTGCATACTTGAGGATCTTCATTCCGAACGAACACCACAAATGGGTCGATAAAATTAAGGACGTAGAGACATGCATGAATTCTACCAGGCACGAGTCAACAGGACAAATCCCTATGGTCCTACACAAGAACGAGTATCCAGTAAGAACGTGGAAAAGCATCATTAACTGTCCACAAGATCCCATGATAGCACCAGACCTGCGAATTGAAAGAACGAGAGAATACATGAGTAAACAAGCAGACCGCAGATTACGGCGAGTAAGAAATAAGAGGTTCCACGGTGATCTTGAAGTCAACCAGCTCGTTTTGGTAAAACGACCTGCTACATCGGACCCAGAAAAGAAAATCTTTAGTAAGTTCTGCGAGAAATTCATAGGACCCTATTCTATCGTAAGAAACCTTGGAAATAATGCTTACAGAGTGAAAGAATTGAGCACAGGAACAATGTCAGTTTACAACGCTGCCAACCTAAAGAAATATCGTCGAAGTGAACCATGGTAGCGCCGAAATAATGACGCTGTTTGAATATACGGACGTCCTACTATCAACAAAGTCAACGGGGAGCAGTTGAGTACGGCACGTGATGAAGGAGGAAGTAGACTTGTTGTTGACAAACATTAACGAGGCGAGTAAGGTGTTGCCGCAGGCATCCGAGCGTCACGCAAGATTGGGAGGGGGAAGAGACAAGCAGGATATGAAAACGAGTAAATGCCATTGAAGACAGGAGCGCCTAGACCAAGTAAGAAAAAGGGGTAATTCTGGAAATAAAACAAATTGGCCTACGGAAGTATTGTAAAATTGTCGACTTTATTCCTAAGTTCGAAATTTTGTGAGTGGGAGAGTTGTGAACCCTTTACCCTATGTTGGTTAAATGATTCTACTTTTTATTTCTTCAATTAATAAATATTTCAACCAGCATCATGAAAGTAGCCAGACAGTGATGAGGAAATCTCAAGCATTTGTTGGAGACAGTAGGGACATACCTGCAACAGTTTAACAAAAGGCTAAGTACTTGAGCTATGAAAAGAAATAGCAGAGCGATGTATCATAAGGACAGGTGTGGCTACCTCAATTTTAGAAGCGACGCGCGGTGAGACATGGTTCTGGTATGTTCATTGTGATATTCGCGCCTAGAAGAAATATGATGCAGTAACGTGAATGGCTGATGAAGAAAATAGACACTCCCAAGACGCCAAGATCTACTAGAAACCGCCAAATTACAGAAAATGGAGAACCAATGAGAAGAGAATGCCTACTTGCGCGCCAACTCCGGCTGGGGTACGCGGTGGCTAGCATTCACGCGGGAAATCGCCTAGACAAAATCTCTACGATCGATTCTAGGATTAATGGGCATATTCTTGACCTGTGCAATATTACGAGTTCAGTGATATTTATTTCATTCCTGTATCACAATTATTTCGAGAAATTTTTACATAAAATCCCCCTCCATCTAGACCCAAGGGCCAGTTCATTTATAAGTGTGTCGAAGAGCCAAGACATTGACTTTTATTCCGTGTGTCGAGGACACAGGACTTTTATTTGGTGCGTCTACGGACGTAGACTTTTATTCCGTGTGTCGAGGACACAGGACTTCTATTTGGTGCGTCTACGGACGTAGACTATGATTCTGTTCGTCTAAGGACGTGGACACAAGATATTCATTGTAAAGTGTTAAATTCAGTGATAGATAGTCATTGTACTATAGTTATAGGGAAAGTATCGTCGATAATTCGCCAACGAACAGTGACAGGGAATTTAGTACCTGAACAAGCGAATTTAGTAGTCAGACATAAAGTGTATAATAACCTAATTTTTGTATCAGCGCAAGGATGACATCGATGAATGCAGAGGAAGTGTGGAATTCTCAACAGTCCGTCCAGATGGCTGCTATGAGATAAAGAACCATCCAGTTGGGGAATGGCGTCTGATGTTCTTTGACGGGTGACTACAAAAAGAGATGAGTACGAAATAATATTTTATTATTTATTAAATTAACTTATGGTTTATGGGACATATTTTTTGTAAATACTTTGCTTGTGTGATTAATGTAGTATATTTAGTTTTGATCTGACACATTTTTGGTTTGGAAGCAGCTCGCACAATTGTAGTTTTTGGAAGGTTCTTTTCTTTGTGTTGTGTTAATTAACGTAGCTATGTGAACGGCCGTGTTCGCCTATGTTACGAAGTGCGGTTAAAAACGTCTCTCGGAGATATGTCGTGTTTCAGAAGTAGGACTGAATTCATATAATTATATAGTAGATTGGAGGGTAATTAAAATTTTGTTGAGATTTATTATTGATCAGATTCAGTGTGATTATTGCCTTTTGGAGCAATGTAATTTGTGACGAAGAGTATTCTGCTCTATCGTAAGTTTTAATTATTGTGTTAAATGTTTGCGAGCTCTAATTCAGCAGACCCGTGTGAAAGGCGTTATGTCAGTCCCAGATGTGTGTATTGTGAGTATATATTGTTGTGGTATTACAAGCGGGAACTTCAGCAGAGACTGATTTCTGTCAGCTTGATACCAGATTCATATTGTATCCTTGCGAGGACAATTATGGATATGTGATTTTTGTCTGACCATATGTTGAGTTGGAGGAGATGTTAGCTGCTGTTGATTCCTTGAGATAACAGTCCAGCTGGTCGGCTATTTATATACACTGGAAGGGGGACATGACTGGTATTGAGGAAAGGGTGAGTTGTGGTCACGAGGGCTGGCTGAGTTTCGCAAGCAAGCTCATCATTAGTGGAGTGCACGTCTGGCTCCCAATTACTTGAAAATAAATATAAATGTGAGAAACTGATCAATGGTAAAATTGTTTAAATAAATGGGAGTTGCCTACGAAATACGATAACCTTCGAAGCGTTTCCTTAACATGCAGTTTTGTTAATATAAAGTAATCTTATCCACTCAGGTGATTTGTTGTTGTTGGTTTATTCTATGTTTATTTTCCATGTCAGTGACCCGTGAGTCACGTGCGGCGCTGTTTTTCCTTGTTGTTGAGCATCTGGCCATTGTGGCAGCTCATTTGGTTAAGTGTGTCACCACACTAATAAGGGTCTCAGAGAGATGCCTGTAAATAGTAGAGTTGTAATATGTGTGTCAGATAATCAATGTTATTGGTTTTACGTCCCTTTTAACTACACTGGCTTTTAGAGACGCCGGGGTGCCGGAATTTTGCCCCGAGGGGGATCTTTATCGTGCCAGTAAATGTACTGACACGGCTCCCTCGCATTTGCGCACCCTCAAATGCCAGCTGACTGCGCCAGGTTTCGAACCTGCAACCTTGGGCTCAGCAAGCGAGAACGTTACCCCTGAGCCACGCAGCCAGACGTGTGTGTCAGAGTTAGATTTAAGGATTTTTAGCCTACTTTTCACATTTTGCAAAAATGAGGAAAAAGTAGTCTTATGAGATCGGGCAAATGTGTGTCTGTCTGTCTGTCTGTCCTTCTGGCTGTGTGTGTGTCCCCCCCTATCAACTCCTAAACGGCTGCAGCAATCAAAACCAAATTTAGTATGAGTAAAGATGTGCACCGGAATAGCTCACGTCCATATTTGAAAATGATGTCAGTGCTACCAACTGCTGAAAAAACGCACTAGAAATTTGAGCTCAATGTTGGATACCTTGCAAGGTATACATGGGAGCTATTCCAAAATTGGCACACATGTAGATAATACTATTTCAGTTTAATTTCCAGGAGGCCAACCATGACAGTGCTACCAAAATAATTTTAAGCCTCCTGATAGGTCCAATGTTTAAATGCATATAACTTTTACACTATCAATTGGATTTCAGCCAAATTTTGTATGTAATATCTGTACATAAACGGATATGATTAGGCGTATTCATACGAGCCACCAGGGCTGCCAACTGTTAATAATTGCTCTCTCTATTTTTTTTTATCCAAATACCAATATATCAGAAAGTATGCAAGCCAACAGCTTTAAACTATGCACACATATATTCTGACATTTTAGATTAATTTGGAGTAACTTATATACGTCAGTCCTACCAACATGATTATAAGCCTGCTGATAGTACCAATTTTTAAATACATGTAACTTCTATACTATCAGTTGGATTTCAACCAAATTTCGTATGTGCTATGTGTACCATAACAGATATGACTATAAGTATTGCTAAGAGCAATCAGGGCTGCCAACTGTTAATAAACGCTGTCTATATTTTTTAACCCTAATATCAATACATCAGAAAGTATGCAAGCCAACAGCTCTATACTTTGCACACGTATAGTACCTGACATTCTAGATTAATTTGGAGTAATTAATACAAGGCAGTGCTGCCAACATGATTCTATGCCTGCTGATATATCCAATTTTAAAATACATGTAACTTTTATATTAACAAATGGATTTCATCCAAAATTGGCACAACAAGATATCATAATATTTCAGATTTTTTCTGACCAGCACACGAATGGTATTGTCGGCAACATGCTTTTACGCGTACTGATAGATCCAGTGTCTAACTGCATGTAACGTCCATTGGACTTCAACCAAATTTTGTATTCTGTACCTAAAGAGATGGAACAAAGAATATATTCAGTCACCAGGGCTGCCAACTGTAGTGCTCTATTAGGCTACATCATACCAGGTATATTTTGAACTAATTAGATATTTCGATATTACCAACTTCATTTAGTCATTATTCTAGATAGGTTCATATACTGTAGAATAATCATTGGCATGAAAAGTAGGCTGTATAGTTCTTCACGGAACTTCTTGTTATTAATGTTATGCCCATATCCATAAAAGTTGATTTACGAGATGATTGTTCGTGAGCACCGTGGCTGTTAACCCGTTGTGAACGAACGATCATCCAAGTACTCATTTCTCATAGATAGTCATCACGCGAACATAAATTCACATGCAAGGTAGTGGAACTTGGATCCACATTTTATTAGAAAAGGGGAGATCTGTCTGACTCCTCAAAGTGATAAATATTCCTGTCAGGGAAAAATTCAGGGAGGATTTTGTTTATTATTGTTTGTTTTATTCTTTTATGCACAAATTAGTTATTAAATCTTGTTATTATCTTACGTTTTGTCTCCTTTGTTTCTTAGTTATAGTTTTTATCCTATAACCCTTGCCTCAGAAAAGCACGTTGTTTGGCGGACGTAAACACCACACTATGAACTGAACGCGACCCCTTGATCTAAGATTCTTGCATAAAACACTGCTATTCTGAAGGGTTCAATACATTGCTCCACAAAATAATTTTCTTTTCTTACTGAAGGTTTCTTTTGCGATTGCAATCCTTGTTTTTATTTCTTTAGTGCATATCATTTCTTGTGTAACCCAACTTCCTAGGTATTTAAAACTATCTACTTTTTCAATTTCATCTTCCAATTTTATTGTATTTTTTCCACTTTTTCCACCTACGACCATACATTTTGTTCTCTTTCTCATTTATTTTTATCCCATATATTTTACAAATTTTATCTACTTCCCCTCCAGAGTAGTTAAAAGGGACGAAAAACCAATAACATTATTATTACAAAAAATGAAAACCATGATTGGTAGTGTCTTTCGTCTTAAAGACCTTGAAGTAGACGAAGAAATGCTCTGTATATTTGATGTAGGCAACAATCGCAGGATGGTTTGTAATGCACTGAGCGAAGGGTGAGACTGAAGGGTGGTGTGACGGGTGATGTATCTGGAGCTGCATTTACAGTATAGCGACAATTTCACGAATAAACTGGCGGAAGTATTTAATGCAATCTTTTAAATTCTAATTTCAGTAGATTATATTTCAGTGATGGGCACCAACAGAAACATGCGTTCCATCCTGCTATTTTGTCAGCAAAAGAACGACAAAATACGTTGTCAAAGTTAACTTATAAAGAAAGCAATAAAATCTCACCACTAATCCTATTTTTTTTGAACAAACGAACGACGGTAAGCAAAAAAGGGAATGTGTGATGACAGCTCAGCGATAGGTCATTAGTTATTGAAATAAAGTGCTATGGTTGGCTAATTTTAATAACATTCTTGATGTTATTGGTCCAAATAGAATAGTGGAATAGTCTCTACAATAATCGGTTTGAACCAGTGGCGGCCTGTGTTGCACAACGACCAGAGTGATTCATGGAAAACAATAATTTAGACTGTAATAATATTTTCAGTAATAAAAGTTGTATGTTTCCTTCTATATGTATAGTAATTCATAATTGTGTTCTTTAATAATTCAGGAAATCTTATAGTAAGTTACTGTGAACTGTCTGAGAAAGGAAAGCGCGCCAACTCTCTAGGAACGCTCGGCCGTTTGGTCGTTGCTCACTGATTGCAACAAGGGAGTCGAGGCACTCCGTCAACTGCCAATACTAGACTATGTCTTGCAATGTTGCGCGTAATTGTGACACTCGCGGTTCTCGCCCCTCGTATGTAACTTACGTTGTTTTGTTCTCTTGAAGGTTTCCATGTAGACTAACTTATACTCCAATTATTCCGATGAAAATGTGATGATCTCTGAACTGCGGCATTCGTGATGAATGAGGTACCGGTAAGATACATCTATTTTACCGCACAATTGAATACAGTTTTCTCTGATACAAGCAGACATTTACCCTATCACCTCATGGGTCCCCGCGAAAGGGGGCGGGGAGGCAAGGAAGGGCCGTGCCCCCTCCCCCACCTCATGGAATCCCGAGAATATTTCGAATGTTCATTGTCACACCAGTTTATTTCATAAATTGAAGTTACTGATGTTTAACTGATTTAGATGTAGGGAATTCCTCCCATTCATCCCACAAATATAACGAACCCAGTGGTCAAATAATGAATATCACGAACCAAGTAAGAAATGAAACAAAAATTGCGGGAGGGGGTACGTCTCAATATCACCTAGTGGCATGTAGGTAGTAATAATACTTGCCTCCACCCTCCCCCGCCCCCCGGAAAAAATCCTGCCGGCGCCCATGTACCACCTGCCCCCCCCCCCATTAATGAAAATAGTGCACCACCCACAAATATTATCCCCAGCCGCCACTGGTTTGAACTTTCTGTATCCCTTCCAACTAAGTGATGTTAATGCGAAGGAAACAAGCACTCGGTAAAGAAAAAACATAGGTTATTTTCATATAATCTACTGAAGTCAGTGGTTCAAACCATGGCCACGGCAACATATGGTCTCATAGAATCCCGAATGGACTCGTTTGCAATAGCCGGAGGTGAGGTCTGTTCTTCAGCTGTCCTATATCTCACTGCTCCAGTCAGGGACGACACATGAGCGCCAGTAGCCATCAAGGTCATCTTCGCGGAGGCTAAAGATGAACAGTTCGAACATAAACGATACAGTAAATAGCAATTTATCCCAGTGCACATGTTGTAACATTAACAACAAGAGGAGGTCTTTATAACCTTCTATACCACACAAGTAAATTAACTAACAAACCTACTATTTGAGAGGAATACCAACTTGGGAAACTACTGGATGCAATGCAGAGAACGTAAAGAATGCCATTTAGAAAATATTATTCTTAAGGCTAGGACTTTTATGTAAATAGCCTGCAGATTCTTTCACGTATCTTATACATAGCTAAACATGATAATAATAATATCGTGTGGTCTTGTTAACTTATTTGACGCCCAGAGGGCAGCTTGTATGTCAAATTTTTATCGTTTCTTGGAGCGCTATGAAAGTGAAGGAGGTTGGATATCCTAGCACCTCGACACTATAGCGCTTTCTGGCAGAGAAAGTAGGAATGTTGTGTTGGCGGAAAATCCTGAGATTAATTTTGCCATTATGAACACGGCCTACTGAATTCAAATGGGATCTTTAACATGCCAACAATGTATGACATGCGTACCGAGATTTTTGACGACTTTCAAAAATCACTTACCACGACCAGGAGATGACCAAATTAGAACCTTAGCTATCATATTTTATCACATTTTATTGTCACATATTTGATCATAATGACATTTTTTTTACATACAGTATGTTTACATTTTTAAATGTAAAATTATATATTCTGTCTCTTAACTGTAAAAAAAGTATTTTTTGCAAGTGAAATATAGAAAATTCAAAAGCATCTGTATGCCAGTATTTGTTCACTAGAAACTCAGGTACATGAAACGGATTTTCCAAGCAATTCACAAGCTGCTGAGAAAGGGCCAGGGAAGATGAGGGGGTGGGAATTCACGAAACACCCTGGCCGGAACGTGTGATAGGATCAAAAATCTTTTTTTTTAGCTTTAAAAAATCTCCCATCTTTCCTGAAGAATTTGGGATATCAATTATTGTGCTGAAGTGATATTTGATGCAATAAAATTAGGTTTAAACATAATGTTTTAAGGCTATACTGTAGCTACCAGCCAAACATTCTTATTGTGTTTTGTGTCATATGTTTTGAAACTTCATGACCCATTTTCTCAGAAACTATGTGACCAATGTATTTGAAACTTGGTAGTATCTAAGACACTATATAGATCTACTAGTCGAAGTAAATGTATTCAGGTATCTTGCATAGTACCTGAAGCCCAGCTTGAAAAGCACTGACAATTTTACAGAACATTTCAGTTTTCAACTAGGATGTAAAAAAATAAAAAGAACTCAACTCCTGAAAACAATGCTTTCACTTCAGTAGCTCAAAATTGGTTTAAATATTATGCATGCAAGGTTTGTTGGGTCTGGTTTTTTGAGTATTTGCTCAGAAAAAGGGACATGAGTTAAGGGAATTTTTAACAATAGGCCTATATTTCTTTAAGATTGTTTTGTAATTCTCTGACACAAAATATTCAACAAAGGAGCTTCAAATTCTACCCAAATAATGATGAAAGCACTCTGAATACACAAAAGAACATTCAAAGAAATATCTAATGTAGGTTCTGAGATATGTAACTAAACAGCGAAAGCAACTATCGATTCACGCGTCCCGGTTCCCTTAAATGTATTTCAGTTGTCCAGTGAGTGACTGAGATTCTACTTTTCAACCTGTTGTTCAGAAAGGCTGCTATATTTCCTCCTACCCTGGAAACTAAAAGTGGCTCGCTCACTTACTTATTCTTGAGTTCATACGCATTTTCTCAGACATAATAATGGAATTTGTTTAATCTTGCTATAATATGGACATGCTTAATTAATTACTGTACAACACCTAATTTTGTAAAAATATAATGAATAAAATGAGGAATCTTCAAGTATGTAATATCATCTCTACTTAGTGTAAAACAAAGTCCCCGATTCTTGGATGTCACGAGTAATCTCGAAAACCACTGAGGTTTTCATCATTCTTTAAAGGATATCTCGAGGAAGATTTCTTTAGAAATACATTTATTTAGGATCAAAGGAAGCCAAGCAGTAACGATTTCAGTGAAAAAGTCGAAAGAAAAACTGGTGTCCGAGCGCTTTTTAAGCTTACGCTGGGCAAACCGTTAAAAATATTTATATACTATGAGTGTAAGAATTGTTCAGCATGAAAAGTTCTACAAAAACGTCCTTGAGAGACATATCTCTATCTTCAATACATCGTCCACTATAAGTGTTTTTACGTTTTCATTTCTTCCAACAATCTCCATTCAATTACTGAGGCGACAATTTACGAGCTAGGTAGGGGCGAGCCTATCAGCCCAGTTACAGCCTAGCTAACGGGCGAGCCTATTACCCCAGATACAGCAAGCAGCAAACTGTCGAGTCGTGTTGAGTTAAGACTTCAGAGAATGGTTGTGTTTGGAATTTCTCTGGAAGTGCAACTCGGCTTTTCTTCATTTCGCCTGTGATCCTTTCGCTCCACAAAATACACAGTCAAGTTAAGATTGGATGGAAGGGGGATTTGTGTTCACATAGACAGTTTTACGTGGCTCTATCGCGTGTTACATCAATACGGAATCTTTTCGTGTTCACTGCTGGAGGGAAAACGACTAATGTCGTATACAAGGAAAGCTTATATAAGACCTCGGTTAAATGTAGCCTATCACCTTGCATTCATAACTGTTCCCGGGCGAATCCGGGGCGGGTTGCTAGTGTAATATATCATTTTGATAAAAATTAAATTAATATTATAGATTTAAAATTTTTTAAATGTAATATTACATATTTCACCTAATGAAAATGGAAATCCACAGCCTGCTTCCAGTCGACCGACCGGGTCAGGGAATGGAATGAATGAAGCCCCCATCTAATGGCGAGGATATGAACTGTGCCGGCTGCCGAAGACTGTCGCACTCTCCTGGCGTGAAATAGTGGAGAGTGTTGCTGGAATAAAATTGTGACAGGGAAAACCAGAGTACCCGGAGAAAAACCTGTCTGTGTCCGCTTTGTCCAGCACAAATCTCACATGGAGTGACCGGGATTTGAACCACGGACTCAGCGGTGAGAGGCCGGCGTGAAGACGCCTAAGCCACGGAGGCTTATTTCACCTAATATTATTACATAACTATGTACATATTCTGCATGTTGATATTACATACAAATCCTAGCCCTAATGATCTCCCTACATCAACTATTAATGGCTTCAATTTTCAATCTAAATATATTCCAATCAGACACGAAGCAGCCTGGAACTCGTAATATAGGCTCGAGAAGAGTCTCTTACTATTGGCGTAGCAGATGGACAGCTCGTATATCACTCCAAGCAGGGTGAACACTTGGTACAGCACTTGAGCTGGCTGACAACCTAGATGTTAGACCTCTTTGAACAGTACCAGCAGGGCTTGTTCCCACTGTAGGAAGAGACATGATTGTTGCCAAGATAGCTAGAGCCCTGTGCGGATAAACAAAACGTTATCCGCATCCGCCCCACATCAGCTGACTGTTATCCGCATCCGCAAGACTATTATACGCATCCGCGCCGCATCCACAATACTATTATACGCATCCGCGCCGCATCCGCAATACTATTATACGCATCCTCGCCGCATCCGCAAGACTATTATCCGCATCCGCGCCGCATCCGCAAGACTATTATCCGCATTCAAGCCGCATCCGCAAGCCTATTATACGCATCCACGCCGCATCCGCAAGACAATTATCCGCATTAGAGCCGCATCCGCAAGATTATTATACGCATCCTCGCCGCATCCGCAACATTATTATCCGCACGTTCGTTATCCAAATATACTGACAATACAATAATATTTTTAATGAGAAGATGTGTTTATTTTATTTTATTTATTTATCGTATGGCTTTTAGTGCCGGGAGTGTCCGAGGAGTCTGCTTCCAGCGGACACCCTAAAGGGTGAGCTACAAGTTCCGTTCAATTTCAAGTAGTTCCAACTTTCGCTACCAGATATCAATGATACCTAGTGGCGAACTTTGATGGAGCGTTCCGACGAAATCTAACCTAACAATTTAGCTGCACACAAGTTTAGTTTGTCGAAGGATCTTCTACATGCCATAAATCTATGACATGGCACCTCCAGCCTTACTTCCTCTCCGAAGGAAGGCACACTGAAGGATTTTTAACGCTCTTAAAAAATCTGACGACTTCGGCCGGGTTGAACCCGCTATCTCGGGCACAGCAGTTCAGCATGCTACCAACTACGCCACCAAAGCCGCAATTTATTAGATAAAGTATTAAAGCAACACATTTAGACATTTGAGGAGAAATTCGTTCCCCTTATTCTGCATAAGTCAACACAAATTGGGGATATTTCCGTACTGGCTTCTCTCATGTCTCCATTATTCTCATACATTCCAAGCGAAAGCAAATAGGGAAAAAACAAGAAACGTGAGCAAAAACTAAAAGTATTTTTAGCCTATTTTCAATAAAAAAAAGAGACTTATGAGATCACCTTTTGTCCGTGTATGTGTGTGTGTGTGAGGTGTGTGTGTCCCCTAATAACTTCTAAACGGCTGGAGCGATTGCAATGAAACTCGGTAAGTTCATAGCACTATTCCGGGCGACCCCGACCGTGCCCCTCAAATTTTATTACATCTCACCAATCCAACATGGCGGCTGTGCGAAATATTTCACCAGCATTCAATATCTCCGAAACTATTCCCGATATCACCCTTGAATTTATTAGGGAGATAAAGGAAACTACCAGAAGTTCACCTATGTGACTTTTTAAAAACTGGTAACTACAAAACCAACATGGCGGCCACCCGAATTTGCGACTTTTAAATAGACGTTTCTCGCGATTTAACCAACCAAACGCAATAGAACTTGGTACAGTATATGTTTATACACATTGTAATGCACCGACATCTAACTTCGTTCAATTGTTTACAAAACCACGAGATGGCGGATGTGCGAAATATTTCACCGGCATTCTATATCTCTGAGACTATTAGCGGTATCACCCTGAAATTTTGTACGGAGATAGAGGGTACTACTGGAAGTTCATCTATAAGACTTTCAAAAACCGGTTAACTACAAAACGAACATGGTGGCCAAGCGAATTTGAAAATTTTTAATAGACCTTTCTCGCGATTTAATGTTCCAAACGCAATGAAATCTGGTACAGGAAATGTTTGTACACATTGTAATGCACTGGTATCTAATTTAGTTCAATTGTTTACATAACCTCAATATGGCGGCTGTGCGAATTTTAAAATTAAGTTTTTATTTCTTGTGTCGTAATCATGCGAACGAAGTGAAAGTTTTAATAATGAAGCTACGCAATAATTTTCCTTTAATGGTACATGACTCTATGGCCTATACATTTAACAAACCAACATGGCGACCATCCGAAATTTTTAGTCGGTTCCCAATATCTACGAATCTATTACAGCAATCAAACTGAAATTTTGTATGTTGATAGTGGCAATTAACATAAGTAGGATATATGAAAATAGGATGTATAGTTCTTCACGGAACTACTTGTTAAAAATCCAGTTCTACATTGTATTCTTAAAACTATCCGCAAATGTTGTCTCAATATTATCCGCTGCTTATCCGCTATCGGCAGGGCCTTGTAAACTATATCCGCAAGGCGAAAACATTTGCTGATATCCGCGGGTTTATCCGCTGATATCCGCAACCATGCAGGGATTAGTACATCAAGAACTGGCTATACGCCTTCAACTGCGGCGCCAAGAGAAAGTGCCGTACTATAAATATGCCCCTGAAAGTGTCAGGAAAATGACAACTTTACCTTGTACTGGGATCGTACAGTATTAAGAAACCAGTCAACCGTGCACAACAGACCTGATCTGGTTCTCGTTGACAAATACACGAGGCTCCATAGATGTGGCAATCCCAAAAAGTGGCAACATGCTAACAAAGCATGTGGAAAATCTGTCAAAGTACAAAGAGCTTTCAGAAGTGATAAGGAAGCAATGGCACATGGCACAAGTCAGGACAGTTCCTATTACCATCACCAGCACTGACGTGATTCCGAATAAACATAAATGAAACTCTCACGAGTTGAAGTTATACCTAGACCTTTTTAAGCTGATGTACTTTCGACGTGTCGCATAGTGAGGTTGTTCTTGGGCAATCAGGCCTGAAGGAGTGAGGGAAAAGTGTAAAGCTACTACTGATTGCAGTCACCGTGAATTTGCTCCTTATGATGTTCTTAATATCTAGGGTTTTAAAAGTTTTCTCCCCCAAAAATATGCTGAGAATGTGTGAACGCATTCGAAAAATAAACAATAATAATAATGCATCTAAAACCCGACGACGCCTTTAATAGAGACAAGGTACCACGTGGACAGCGGAGCGCAGGATGGCCCACTCACAGAGAATGAGGGAATTCTGGGCTCAGAGGAAGGCGAAACAAATTGCCAAGTGTAGCAAGACTTAACGTGGTCCTAGATGGCCTCAACGAATTATATATATAATAATAATAATGATATTGTAAAAATGTACGACGCCGTTTTCAGAGATAATTTCTGGCAAAAAGATCCACAGAAGAATTGTACAAAAATACTGAATCTATCATGACACTCATCAGAAAACGCAGAGTGAAGTTCTTTACACACATCGCCAGAATGAACGACACCAGACTGACGAAAAGAATATTCAACATAATTTCTACGTCGAAGTTGGGTACTTCTTGGTACAGATAAACTATGGAAGATTTACAATAATTACATATCACCATAGAAGACACTCACGACCGCAGCATTTGTAGACAAAAAATCAAAAACCAGAGATTTGAATTTAGATCACAACCCAAACGAAACAAGATGTTCAGTAAATAACATATAGCCTACTTTCTCCTAAATTCATGGGTATTGTTATAACTCTTTGTCCTTTTCAAGGAGTATAATTGAATGTAGGTTGTAGCAGCTTGTTGCAATGCAACGTGCTATGCGGATATTAAACATGAATATAAGGTGCCCTTCGCTAGTGCTACCTCTGTAAAAAAAATCATTCAATTCGGTTTCACCGTGTTTGAATTGATACGGGGAATCGATTTGCACACATACATGGTCCCCATATGCAAACTCTTGGGCTGATGATCTTGTAGTTCAGTCAAAAGTTGCTTCCCGCAAAAAGGTATGTTGTTGAAAAATTTGGTAGAGATCAAATGATTAGGTTGGTCGTGATTTGATTTAAGCTTTTAACATTTGGATGGGCGCCATTCCGTTTCTGTCAAGATGGCGGCGATATAAAATATGATACTGAGGTGCCCTTTGCTAGTGCTACCTCTGAACCAAATTTCGTTCAATTCGGTTTCACCATGTCTGAAAAGATAGGGGGAATCGATTTGCACACATACATGGCCGCCATCCACAAATTATTGGCCTGACGACCTCGTAGTTTGGTCAAAAGATTCTTCATACATAAAGCTATAGTGTTGCAAAATTTAGTAGAGATCAAATGATTAGGTTGGTCGTAATATGATTCAAGCTTTTAACATTTGGGTGTCCGCCATTACGTTTCCGTCAAGATGGCGGCGATATAAAACATCACACTGAGGTGCCCTTTGCTAGTTCTACCTCTGTACCAAATTTCATTCAATTTGGTTTCGCCGTGTTGGACTTGATAGGAGGGGGGGGGGGGGGGCAGACATTCAGAGTACACACACTCAGACACACATACACAGACTCACTCACTCACACACACACACACACACACACACACACACACACACACACACACACACACACAGACACACAATTTTTGGCTCTGTGTTGATCTCATAAGTCTACTTTCATTTTTTGCAAAAATCGAAAGTAGGCTACAAAGGCGTAAATGGACAGATGAAGAGAAGGCGCACAGTGAACGGATGAAAGGTGTTTGGGAAGATAAAAAGAGGAAAAGAGCCACCACCAAAAGCTAGATTCTTGTGTTTCTAACGCTCTCCTTAAAGGGGAATGTAGGCAAATAATAATAATAATGATAATAACAATAATAATGGTATGGTCTCAGCTGTCTCATGTAAATCTTATGAGTTGGAGCCATATAGGTGAGCTACTCTCTCATTTCGAAGTTCCGTTTGCTCTGCCTGCTAGCAGTGATATCGGAACTCAATTTGGCGACCTGCAGCTGTGAATGAATTAAATTTGTCTTGTCATCACCAAGTGTAATACGAGAGGTCGTACAACTCAGAGTGTCGTGACCTCCTCGGCTGGGATTCGATCCCACAATCTAGGGATGTGCCGCAGGGCACTTAATGGGTGGAAAATTAGCAACTTGAACTGTAGGCAGAGTTGCAATCAGTACGCGGTATATTGCAGGTGAAGAAAGCGTTACTTTCACTTACGGTTCTCGCTGACATTGTTGCTTCCATTTGAAGACACGGCCTGATTCTTTATGAGCAAGACCTCAGTGCATAATTCACAACACGTTCTCGTTCTGTCGTTCCTTCATTGGATGTGACAACCTAGCTCTATTGCCTCGTGGGCAGAGACAAGCTACTGGAGTGGAGTGGATCCACACTACTCAAGATACCACAATACAACAGGTTATCTGAGGGGGCTATCATGTTGACGCTAGGCTGGGTAGAGTGAAGAGGACCGACACTACTCTAGATACCACAATACAACAGGTTATCAGAGGCGGGGCAGAGTCAAGCTGCCGGTGTGGAGATGACCCACACAACTTTAGACACAGCAATACAACATGTTATCAGAGAGTGCTGTTGAGCACACAGTGGTATCGATTCTTCGCAAATGCTATTTTCAACAATTTTATTAATGGTTATTCGAAATTATTCTATAATTTTGCAAGTGACTATACCCATTGATTTTAAAGACTAATTACGTAGGTAATCGACACATCCCTGTAATCTGCTTTTAGGTCGGCCAACATTATTGTGCAGCCCGGAGTGCTTGCCCTGGGTTCGATTCCCGGCTCCGTCAGGGATTTTAGAGATTGACGTGAAGGCTGGAACGGGGTCAACTCAGCCTTGTGAGGACAATTAAGTAGCTGTCTGACAGTGAGGCAGCGCCCCGGTCACGAAAACCAAGATTAACGACCGAGGGGATCCAATACGCTGACCACGCGTCACCCCAATATCTGCAGGCCCAATGGCTGGGCAGCGGTCGCTTGGTAGGCCTAGGCCCTTCAGGGGCTGTAGTGCCGGGGGTTATATTTATATTTTAACATTAATGTGCCCAATTACATTAAGCGTGAAAACGAGTATTTAAACACCCTAACCTGAAAGAGATATTATATGAGATATTTATCACAAATTAATACGCATTTATTTACAAACCAATTTAGTACTCCACCCCCTCGCGATCCTAAGTGGCCCTAACGATGAAGAGATGACAGAATAATATTAACTAGCATTACCCGTCACGGCTTCGCCCGCGAATATTCTAGTTGTAAAGAGTACACTTAGCAAAATCTCAATCATGAATGCTATGACTGATTTATCCTTGGTATGAATAATCAGACTTTATCAATTCAGCTACTGGTGCAGTGGTTAGGGGTTTGTCATTCCTTCATAGGTATATCAGAGCGAAGTTAGTTTTCTGGGAATATCACAGACACTGTTAATTTAATGGCCTTTAAATGTGGTTTTCGGAGACACTTTATAGTCGGGTGAAAAAGACCTTTCGTACCACACTCACACGTGAAAACTGCGTGAAAAAATTCTAGAGTGCCCCTTGACCCCCTTAAGCGCATTATACTGTATGTATTGATGCATTTTACAGCTTAATTTGGTTCTGTAATAACCTTTCACAGTAATGTAATAATTGGAATTGCATTACGTCTTACAGAAATAGATGGACCTATGAGATTCTGTTACCATGGTTACCGTGTTGCATTCTTTCATTATTTCATTGTAAATATACATGTTTTAAGGTATTTATTCAATTGTGAGGCATTTAAAGAGTAAGTGAGTGCGTTTCGCTTACGCATTAGGTTATGCTGAACCTGTAGGTACCCCA
Organism: Meconema thalassinum; assembly: GCA_946902985.2. Lineage (NCBI taxonomy): Eukaryota > Metazoa > Arthropoda > Insecta > Orthoptera > Tettigoniidae > Meconema > Meconema thalassinum. Next base: position 937,648,273 of record OX336390.1, read on the forward strand.
TATGTGTAGGTTGGTGTTAATGGGACCTTATTTTCGGTACAAAACTGGAATTGGGCCTTAGAAGAATAATATAGGGAGGGATATGACGAACTAACTTTCACTGCGCCATTTCCCCAAGTCAATGAGAAAGTTTAAGGAATGGAAGAGTAGAACTTATTACACGGCTGTGATATGCAAGACCTTCTCTTTCACTCAGCTTACTAATATTTTTACTACGAACACTACTTCGTGTCTTCACCTAATAATGCCAGAAGAGAACAAGGTTTTCCCCAGGGATATCAGACAGGAAGCATCAGAGCGTCATAGTCGCCATCTACGTGACACTTTGGTAAAGCGACAATGATGATGGTTATTGTTGTTTGAAGGTGCGGAACATCGATGTCATCTGCTCCTAGAAACTAGACCTACTTGACTCATTTCCTGTTGCACCTAGGTGGTGCATAGGGTAGCAATAAAGGCTCTCCATCTGGTTCCATTTATGGCCAACCGCTTCACTTTGTAACCTAACATTTGTAGGTTACAGAGACTCCTTCTAGTTTCTTTCTGGTTGTTATTATTTTTTATTATTTTTTTATCTGGTTGCCAGCCGTGGCCACAATTGGTAGACGACCACAGAGTGTCTTATGTGTTCTTGGCCATAGAGATTTTCGGTGGTGGTCTGGCTGTTGCTGGTAGATGGCTTTGCAATATAACTAGGTGGCTTTGACTTATTAGCAAAGGTTCCTTGATATTAGGGCAAGGTTGCCATGGAATGTTGTTGAGAATTGCCATGCAGAATGGAAGCTAGTTGGTTTTATGAGAATGGGAATGAATTACTCTTGGTGTTGATTTGATAGTATGGAAGCTGGCTTGAAAAGAATGTTATATGTTGACATGCTGGAGAAATATAACTAATATCTGGCAAGAAGAAGGACAGAAAGACACTTTTAAGAAAATGCAAGTAGAAAAGAAATAAGAATATTAAAGTACAGTATTGTGAAGTGTGTGCAACTGTCTTGTGTGATATCATTTTAGCACCACTACTCTGAGGTGATACGTTTTATAAGAGTTTCAATGGTAGCCCAAAAAGGGGTAAGTTTTATAATTAATTACAACTTTATTCCAGGTTTTCCCCGCTTCCAAGGCTTCCTCTTCTATAGTTCTCCTCCAAGTCTTTCTGGAGCGAACACGTCTCCTTGCACCTTGCGGATTCCAATCCATCGCCGACCTCTCAACAGCTCCGTGAGGTTTTCTTACTGTGTGGCCGATCCACCGCCACTTCCTCTCCTTGATCTGAATGCTTATCGGCTGCTGGTTTGTTTTCTTCCATAGTTCTTCATTAGAGATCACCTCTGGCCATCTCACATTTGTAATTTTCCGGAGACACCAGTTAATGAAGACCTGTAATCTATATGTTGTTAACTATGTAGCCTTCCAAGTTTCACAGCCATACAAAAGAACTGACTTTACATTGGTATTAAACAGGCACATTTTGTTAGCCTATTTTCATTTATGAAAAAAAAATAAGGCTTATGAGATCACCTTTTGTCCGCGTGTCTGTCTGTGTGTGCATGTGTGTGTGTGTGTGATGGTGTGTGTCCCCCCTAATAACTTCTAAACGACTGGAGCGATTTCAATGAAACTCGGTAAGTTCATAGTTCATAGCACTATTCCGTGCCCTTCAAATTTTGTTACGTCTCACCAATCCAACATGGCGGCTGTCCGAAATATTTCACCAGCTTTCAATATCTCCGAAACTATTACCGATATTACCCTGGAATATTATACGCTGATAAAGGGAACAGTAGAAGTTCACGTATCTAACTTTTGAAAACCTGGTAACTACAAAACCAACATGGCGGCCAAGCGAAGTTGCGACTCTTAAATAGACATTTCTCGCGATTTAACCAACCAAACGCAATGAAACTTGGTACAGTATATGTTTATACACATTATCTATAAGACTTTCAAAAACCGGTTAACAACGAAACGAACATGGCGGCCACGCGAACTTGAACTTTTTAAATAGACTTTTCTCGCGATTTAATGATCCAAACGCAATGAAACTTGGTACAGGAAATGTTTATACATATTGTAATGCACTGGTATCTAATTTAATTCAGTTGTTTACATAACCTCAAGATGGCGGCTGTGCGAAATTTAAAAATTAAGTTTTTATTTCTTTTGTCGTAATCATGCGATCGAAGTGAAAGTTTGAATAATGAAGCTATGCAATAATTTTCCTTTAATGGTACATAACTCTTTGGCCTATACATAAAACAATCCAAAATGGCGAGCATCCGAAATATTTTGCTGGTTCTCAATATCTACGTATCTTTTACAGCAATCTAACTGATTTTTTTTATTGTTCATAGAGTCTTTGAACATAAGTTCACCTATAGGATTTTCAATAACCTGGTGAGCACAAATAAAACATGGCGGCGACGCGAAGTATAAATATTTAAATGGACGTTTCTCGCGATTTAACCATCCGAGTGCAGTGAAACTTTGCACGTTAAATGTTTATACAAATGTAAATCCACAGGCATCTAATTTATTTCAATTGTTTTTATAACCACAAGATGGCAGCTGTGCGAATTTTTAAATTCTCGTCCTTATTTCTTATGTCCTAATCTTGCGATTGAAGTTTGAATACTACACCTACACAATAATCTTCATGTATTAGTACATAACTCTAAGATCTACATAAATATAATTTTTTTTTTATAAAAATCCGAAATATTTAGACGGCTCTCAATATCTACGAATCTATTACAGCAATCAAACTGAAATTTTGTATGTTGATAGAGGTCATTGTATTGACCACAGAGCGACTGGAGGAAACATTGGTGAAGCTAACAGTGTACAAAATTGAACGTGGCTTGTTCGAGTTCCACATGGGTCAGATAGTTCAACCCTTACAGTGCTGGAGCGTGATATATCGGCCGAGGGAGCTTCTGATAAAAATGCTACGGGTCGATCCATCGGCCCCGTGTTTAGCCTATTTTCATTTAGAAAAAAAAAACCAGCTTATGAGATCACCTTTTGTCCGTGTGTGTGTGTGCAGACCGTGCCCTTCACATTTCATTAAGTCTCACCAATCATACATGGCGGCTGTGCGAAATATTTCACCGGCATTCTATATCTCCAAAAATGTTACAGATATCCCCCTGAAAGTTTGTACGGTGATAAAGGGCGCTAGTTGAAGTTCACCTATGAGACTTTCATAAACCTGTCAACTACAAAACGAACATGGCGGCCACGCGAAGTTGAAACGTTTAAATTGACTTTTCTCGCCATTTAACCATCCAAATGCAATGAAACTTGGTGCTGCAAATGTTTATACACATCGTAATGCACCAATATCTAATTTAGTTCAGTTCAATTATTCACATAACCTCAAGATGGCGGATGTGTGCAATTTTAAAATTAAGTTTTTATTTCTTGTGTATTAATCATGCGATCGAAGCGAATGTTTGAATAATGAACATATGCAAAAATCGTTATCTAATAGTAGATAACTCTATGGTCTACGTATATAAAATTCCAACATGACGGTTCTCAATGTCTATTAATCTATGATAGCAATCAAACTGAAATTTTGTATGTTGATAGAGGCAATTAACATAAGTAGGATGTATGAAAATAGGCTGTATAGTTCTTCACGGAACTACTTGTTTAATAACAATTGTATTGTTACTTCCAGCCACGATCTGCTATCACTTTCTAAACAAGACCACACGGGAATTATTCTCTCTCTGGATATATCAATATGTTTAAGTTCCATGAATAACTGGATTAGTAATAAATGCAACAGACAAGGAACACCTGCTGAGCTATTCACACTGCGGGAAGTCTCCAAAATAACTAATTCACTAAAGAATAAAAGGCATGTGGACCAGATAAGATTTTCAACGAGGATATCAGGGACGCTGCTCCAAAACTCATTGAAGCCTTGAAAGACCTTTTCAATGAATGTCTCCTCCAAGGAAGGATCCCTGGATGTTGGAGAAAACCTTATATAAAGAGAAAGGAGACCCTAGCTGCCCACGCTCTTATAGAGGTATCGTGCTAAAATGCACGGTCTTAAAATCCCTGACAAAGCTATTGGCCCAACGGCTGATTATCTTAGTGCACAAGAACATTCCAGAAGAACAGTTTGGTTTTCGAAAAAAAAAAAAAAAAAAAAAAAGGTCAACGATCCAAGCTATAGAATGCATATAGAGAGATGTATCTGAGACGCTAGAATATCCAAAAGGAAAATTTCACGCTGTATTTGTCGATTATGGCTAAGCGTTTGAGACAATTAACAGAATGAAACTTTTACATTGGTCAAAAAAAGTTCTGCATATTCCAAGCTTATGTATTTGTGGACCAAATATAATACACGTGCTTTAACGGATAACTGTTTTTATTTATTTATGTAGCGTATGGCATTACACATAAACCACAATAATAATAACAATAATATTAATAATAATAATAATAATAATAATAATAATAAGATTGCCCAATCGAATCTGTGCCTACTTTGTGGGAAAGAAAACCAAAGGTGTCTGGTTTACAGAAGTGGAAAAAGACCTACAAGAACTGGCGATATTACATGAGGACATCTTAGAACGTGACTCTTTGAAGAAGAAACTTGGGGAGATACAGAGTTTTCAGCCAAAACCTTCAGTATATTGAAAACCGGCAAGAACTGGACCGAAGAACGAAAAGAAGCTCACCGAAGAAGAATGCGCGAATACTGGGCCAATGTGAAAGAAAGAGGGAAAAGGCAGTTGAAATAACGTGGTCCATAGACGACCGAAACGATTATAAATAATATAATAATAATAATAATAATAATAATAATAATAACGTCCAGAAAGATCTGAAAGAAATGGGAATACGAGCAGAAGATGCACAAGACCGAAATCTTTATAGAGCAGCCATCAAGACGTTGGGGACTTTCCGGGACGAAAAACGGACAACTGGTGCGAAATGGACAGAAGAACGTCGTGCTAAACACAGTGAGCTCATGAAGACAATGTGGATCAAGCGAAAAATGAACAAATGCCATAATGTACGAGGGCAGATCAAAAAATAAGTTACACTTCCCAGTTATGGCCATTTATTACACCACCTATACAACAGCAACGCCCCTATAACGACATACAATGTAACGTCACTTTTCCACTTAGTTTCCAAGAGACTCCAAACATTTCTGCGAACGCACAACCAACTTGTCGATGCCGGATGCATAGAAAGTTCCTCCAGCGTTCTGCAACCACACGGAGACAGCGGCCTTCACCTCCTCATCGGTCTGAAAACGTCGACCACCGATCTCCGTTTTGAGCATACCGAACAGATGAAAGTCACATGGCGCTAGGTCGGGACTGTAGGGTGGATTTTGCCAGACCTCCCACTTGAAACGCTGCAGCAGTTCGCTCGTTTGGCGGGCCTTGTGAGGTGTTGCGTTATCGTGCAACAAAATCACACCGGCGCTCTATTTCCCCCGGCGCTTCTCTTTAGTCGTGCAATTCTTCCTTTTGGCCCATAGGAATCAGATTGTCGCGCGCACCTTATATTTGGAGTGAACGTCCAGTCGACCCGCCATTGCATTTGGCCGCTATTCACACCATACAAGACGAGGCACAACAGCGACCTGCCTAACAGACGTGTGGGCATTGTCTGTCCCTTTCTCCGCTGTGCCCACTTTTGCGACACACAGCGCGCTGCTGCAGCGCGTTAGTGCAACTAACGTTTTGGTCCACCTTCGTAAAATGAGCTTATCGTGGACCCTAGTTGGCCAATTAGCGAAATTGAATAATAATAATAATAATAAGTACATACTAGCACAGATATCAACCTTATTATGACCTTATGTCCACTCAAAGCTCGATGGTGTAGCACTGACAAAGTCGTTAGGGTCATCTAGGTATGCTCTTAGTTTGCAATCTTCCACAATGTGTCTGATGGTCTGGTTCGATGTACCACTGTCACAGCAGGGGTCTGGCCACTTCCCCCATTTGTGCAGGTTGTATGCACAAACTCCATGTCCGATAACAGTGTACGATACAAACAAACGTGTTATCTTAGAGTTAACACATGAGTCAATGTGCAAAAATGAAATGTCGCCATAAAGCAATGCAAATACATCATGCAATATGCAAAACGTTTTTTGATCAGTGTATATAAACTCGAGCAACTCATAGGTGAAAGAAACCCAGTAGCACAACTGAAGAGCTATAGAATAGTAATTGATGACACGGTTGCTGTCTCTAAACCAATAGAGCAAACAAGAGCGGTGTTACAATGAGATCCGTTTAACCCAATCTTGTTCAATGTCGCTACATATGATGTGGTGGAAGCAGTTCATCTAGAAGACGTGAAGATCTACATTTATGCAGATGACAAGGCTTTAATATCAACATCTAGATCTTCCCTGCAAACAGCCATTGATAGACTCTCAGTATGGGCCAAGGGAAATGACAGCGTTCAAAGGGATAAGACATTGAAAATGAGGAAAAGGAGGAAAGTTACTTTTAGCCCCCTCTTCAAGTTATACACCAGGCTAAGGAGCGCTTAGTCGCACCGCGTACCTGGCCCACACGCCGCTGGCGATCTATCTGACCAACAATATGGATTTCAGAGAGGGCACTCAGTGATTGATTCTGTACGGGTAGTTATAGAAACTGGAAACAGACAATAAGTGTGTAACCATTACTCTCGTAAAGTTACACAACTTGTGGCCCTGAATGTGAAGAATGCTTTCAACTTTTCAAAAAGTAGTGACATTTTGGAAGCACTTCAAGTTAATTTAGATTGCCAAAATATATCTTGCGGATGATGAGAGGATATCTAAAAGACCGTATTTTGCAGTGCGATACAGAGGAAGGACATGGGATGAAATGATTAGCCGGTGGGGCAGCACAAGGACCAGACCTCTGGAATATTGCGTACGTAAGCCTATTGCCATTGTAGGTCCCAGAAGACGCAATATTCCTGATGACATAGCTGCTCTGATTGTGGCTCTTAGTATAGAACTGGCGCAACTGAAATTACAACAGTTAATGCGGCGTGGGACGGAATGGATGACGGAACATCAACTATTAATGTCAGATCATAAAACAGAGATTACTGTGCTGACGAGAAAGAGAATCAATATTCTGGTATAGATGGAGCGCTAGTTCTTGGCCGGTGAACATTTCAAATGGAAGGCTAAGAGCGAGTTACTTGCCCCGTTGATGGAAATAGCACCTCATGCTGGACCTGGTTGGGACATTCCTAATGTTCCTCCACCCCCAACTTCTCAACACCTATCGCTGCTGACATAACCCTTCCTGTCCCACCCTCAATTTGTGGAGGGTGGGGATAGGCCCGCCGACTAGACTTGTCGACTAGACTGACCGGCCAAGAACTAGCGCGCTATGTATACCAATGTAACTGGGGCAGACAACGGTTATTGCATCAAGGAGAACGAAATACTTGGGTGTGACGCATACATTATGAGACCATATACGGAGAGTAACGGTTAAGGCAGCAAAGGTAGTTTATGGGGGTGAAGCTGATTCCTGCCCGTGGTGCCCCTGCTAAGGTAGTTGGAATTATATTTCCATTACCGAACTGAACGTCAGCAATCCAGAAGCAAATCAAAGAATGGTGAAAATTAATATAAACCGGCCCTTTTCAGCGCCAAAACTGACAATCATCTCTGTCAATATTGAAGGTCTTTCATCCACCAAGGAAGAGTTATTAAGCCATATATGCCATGATCAGAAATGTGATTTACTATGTATTCAGGAAACCCACCGAGACTTGACTCTCCACCGTCCAAAAATCAAGGGTATGAGCCTAATAGTTGAACATCCTCATCGACATTATGGCAGCATTATCTTTGCCAAACCTAATATTCAGATCGTCTCCACAGGAATTTCCATTGTAGATGACACCGAAATTCTTACAGTAGAGCTTAGCAACTGTTCTGTAACATCAGTTTATAAGCCCCCAGGTACTGTATTTAAATTTGTAGAACCCAGCAACTTCCAGCATCAATCTGTGAAGTTTGTTGTTGGTGATTTCAACAGCCGTAACACAATATGGGGTTACTCAACTACCGATGAAAGTGGTGAGGCCGTGGCTGAATGGGCAGACTCATATGATCTCAACTTATTGCATGATAACAAACTTCCAGCATCTTTCAACAGTGCAAGATGGAGGCGTGGATATAATCCCGATATGATATTTGTGAGTGAAAACATATCTCATTTATCAATAAAATCAGTGGGTCAAGCTATTCCTCACACGCAACACCGGCCTATTATATGCCAGATTTATGCTGCCATTCGACCACAGTCAGTTCCTTTCCGACGTAGATACAATTTTAAGAAGGCTGATTGGGAGAAATTTACCATTTCTCTAGATGAGAATATTCTAAATATTGAGCCAGTTCCTGAATTATATGACGACTTTGTAAATATCGTGAAGTATTGTTCCCGTGTTTCAATTCCCCGAGGCTGCAGAGCACAATATATAAAAGGTCTGACTTCGGAAACTGAGGAACTTTTGAAAAACTATCTTGACCTCTTTGATAATGACCCATTTGGTAACGATACCCTTCAAGCTGGGGAAGATCTTTTAACAGCGATTTCCAAGAACAGGAACGATGCATGGTGCCAATTGATGGAGGAGACGGATCTAAGTAAGAGTAGTCAGAAAGCCTGGAGACTCCTTAAGTACCTGAGTTAAGATCCAACAACAAAAGAGGGACACAAAAATATAACAGCTAATCAGATTGCTCGTCAGCTCGTGGAAAATGGTAAATCTGACCATCCATTACGCAGGTCAGATCATAAAATTGCTCGGTCAGAAGAACTCGAGACTAGTCAACTTATGCAACCTTTTTGCATGGCAGAACTGACGGCAGCCATTGATAGTTGTAAGATCGGCAAGGCAGCAGGAGTAGATGATATCAGATTAGAGCAGATCAAACACTTTGGGGAACGAGCAAGAGAATGGGTCCTAGCTTTCTTCAACAACTGTTTGAAATCCTGCAATTTCCCAAAAACCTGGAGGAAATCACGTGTCATACCGATTCTGAAACCTGGTAAAATGTCAACTGAACCTCAAAACTACAGGCCAATATCCTTGTTGTGTCACCTGCTTAAAATCTTTGAACGAATGTTACTGAACCGCCTAGTTCATGTCGTAGAGCCTGCTCTCATACAACAACAAGCAGGCTTCAGACCAGGGAAAAGTTGTACATCCCAGATCCTTAACCTCACTCAATTCATTGAGGATGGCTTTGAAACACGGAATATCACGGGAGTAGCTTTTATCGATTTGACCGCTGCCTATGACACTGTCAATCATCGTGCTTTGTTACAGAAGATTTATGGAATCACGAAGGATTACAGTTTCACAAAACTTATTGAAAGTTTCCTCCAAAACAGGAGATTTTATGTGGAATTCCAAGGACAGCGCAGTCGATGGAGACGTCAAAGAAATGGCTTACCTCAAGGTAGTGTTCTATCACCAATGTTGTTTAACGTCTACACTAACGACCAACCACTTCCAAGGAACACTAGAAGTTTTCTTTATGCCGACGATCTAGCATTAGCTTGTCAGGGGAAATCCTTCGAAGATGTTGAAGCTCATTTAACACAAGCATTGACTGAGTTGGATGTCTATTACTATGATAATCAACTTCGTCCAAATCCATCAAAAACTCAGTTGTGTGCATTTCATCTGAAGCACAAGCAGGCTCGTCGTGAACTTAACGTCTCTTGGCAAGGAACACGCTTAGTTAACACTCCTCATCCAAAATATCTGGGAGTTACCCTCGATCGTACTCTGACCTACAAACAGCATTGCCGGAATACCAGACTAAAGGTGGAAGCTAGGAATAACATCCTACGTAAGATCACTGGTAGCACCTGGGGCTCTCAACCATCAACCTTGAGAACGACAGCGCTTGCAACATGTTACAGTGTTGCAGAATATGCATGTCCAGTGTGGTACAAATCCACCCATGCAAATAATGTTAACAAGGCGCTTAATGAAACATGTAGGCTTATTACAGGTTGTTTGAAGCCTACACCTCTTGCAAAACTTTACCAGCTTGCAGGGATAGCACCACCGGAGATACGTCGTGAGGTAGCAGCCAATGAAGAGAGAGCTAAACAGGTTAATCAGTTTTCCCATCCGTTGTACGGTTATGTACCAGCCACCCGTAGGTTGAAGTCCAGGAGAAGTTTCCTCAACACCACTGCAGTCTTGCTAACTACACCAGCTACAGCTAGAAAACAATTGTGGACTTCTCGGCTTGGGAATAACTCTCTATGGATCACCCTTCGGAAAGCCTCCCACCTGGACATGATCAGAAATGGATCGTGTGGAGGGCACTTAATCGTCTCCGTTCTGCTGTTGGAAGATCTAAGGATAACTTGCAGAAATGGCACTTCCCCGTCGACTCTACCAACTGCGACTGCGGTATGCCCCATACCATGGAGCATCTACTGAATTGTCCGCTGTGCCCTGCCACTTGTACAGCAGAAGATCTTTTACTAGCAACTTCCAATGCTATACAGGTTGCACATTTTTGGTTGACCGTGGTTTGAAAAGACATTGTGTGTTGTATGGTTTACTTCTCTTTTTTTTTGTTTGTAAATATGTATGTAATTTTAGTGTAATCCAGTATTTTGTTTGCTTCTGACACGAATAAAAAAAAAGGTAGTTTATTTATTTATATCGAATGGCAAAACAAGGATACATTAAAAATACACATATCTTGCAATTATATATACAATTATTTACAGGTCAACATTCAAAACTTAATGTCCCGACTTTTCAGCCAGTCCACTGCCTCTGTAGAGTCACTGTGTAGTTTTTGAACAGATCCATTGAATCTTCTTTTTGGGCAGTCCATAACAACGTGCTGGGTGGTCTGGGGCACATTATGACAGTCCCAGAATGGGTCTTCAGATCTTTCCCAATTGTGAAGCCAGAATTTACACCTGCCATGATTTGTCCTGATTCTGTTTAGAGATGTTCATTCCCTTCTCGGTAAGTTGAAACCAGGAGCAGCTCTACAAGGACGATGGATTAAACCCAGGCGGTCAGGATTTGAAGAGGTCCAATCTTCATGCCAGATCTCATCGGCATCAAATTGTATTAGTACCTAAAATATGAATCTAGTTTTAAATTATGAGACCAAATATTACAAATCATGCTTCCTTTACTGTTATTGCGACTTGAACTTGTGTATATTTCTTGTTAACAATTTCTTTTTTTAAGATTTTTATTTTTAATCTTCAATTTGTATTTTGTATTCTAATGCATTTTTAGCCTACTTTTCACATTTTGCAAGAATGAGGAAAAAGTAGACTTATGAGATCGATCCGGCCAAATGTGTCTGTGTCCTTCTGTCTGTCTGACTGTGTGTGTGTGTGTCCCCTATCAACACCTAAACGGCTGCAGCAATCGAAACCAAATTTGGTAGGAGTAAAAATATATACCTGGATATCTCAACGCCGTATTTGAAAATGATGTCAGTGCTACCAACTGCTGAAAAATCGCAATTAATTTTGAGCTCCATGTTGGATATGTTGGAAGGTATGAATGGGAGCTATTTGAAAATTGGCACACGTATAGATAATAACATTTCAGTTTAATTTCCAGGAGGCCATCTCTGGTAGTGTTGCCAAAATGATTATAAGCCTGCTGATAGGTGCAATTTTAAATGCACATAACTTCTACATTATCAATTGGAATTCAACCAAATTTCGTATGTGGTATGCGTATATATACACATATAACTGAGCGTGTTCTTAAGAGCCACCAGGGCTGACAACTGTTAATAAATGCTCTCAATTGCTTTTATCCAAATACCAATGTGTCAGAAAGTACGCAAGCCGACAGCTTTAAACTATGCACACGTATAGTATCTGACATTCTATATTAATTTGGAGTAACTTATATACGTCAGTGCTACCAACATGATTCTAAGCCTGCTGAGAGGTCCAACTTTAAATACATGTAACTTCTATACTATCATTTGGATTTCAACCTAATTTCGGATGTGCTATGTGTACCATAACCGATATGACTATGCGTATTCTTAAGAGCAACCAGGGCTGCCAACTGTTAATAAATGCTGTCACTATTTTTGTTACCCTAATATCAATATATCAGAAAGTATGCACGCTAATAGCTCTAAACTTTGCACACGTACAGTACCTGGCATTGTAGATTAATTTGGAGTAACTAATATACGTCAGTGCTGCCAACATGATTCTAAGCCAGCTGATAGGTCCAATTTTAAAATGCCTGTAAGTTCTATAATAACTAATGGATTTCATTCAAAATTGGCACAACAATAGATCGTATTATTTCAGATTATATCTGACCAATACATGCATGACATTGTTGCCAACATGATTTTATGCGCGCTGTTAGATCCAATGTTTAACTGCATGTAACGTCCATGCTATCCATTGGACTTCAACCAAATTTTGTATTCTGTACCTTAAGAGATGGAAACAAGAATATATTCAGTCACCAGGGCTGCCAACTGTAGTTCTCTATTAGGCTACATTATGCCAGGTATACAGTATTTCGAACTAATTCGTAATTTCGATATTACCAACTTAATTTCGTCATTATTATAGATAGATCCATAAAGATTAATCATTGGCATGAATCTTAAATTCTAAGAAAAGTAGGCTCGTTAGTTCGTCAGGGAACTTCTTGTTATCTTGTATTCTAATGCATTTTTATTTTGTATTTTCATGTATTATCTGTGTGTAAACAATTGTTTGCTACTGGAATTGGGCCACTGCCCCTTTGTGGCAATAAAAACAAATAAAAGAAATATGAATACCAACTAATTGATCATTTTACAATTTTGCTGGGTGTTTGCCAGAAATAAGTCAAACTTCAGTAAGTCGAACTTCTATAATATCTCCAACTTCTATATCTCGAATGATATTTTGTTCCCTGACATAAAATATTCCAGCTAATACGCTGTCAACCATAATGAAATAAACACAAGATGTATAGCGCTTTGCAGGAGTCACGTGTTTGAAAGGAACGGTAAATACATACAGTAAAACATTTATCCCTAGTTAGTAGGTTAGTTGGTTCCTTAGTTTAGGGGCTGCGACAACGCGGTCATGTAGCCCCGTGTACTTTGGGTGTGTGTAGAATCTGTCTGATAACCAGTGTTGTTTGTGATGGCTGTATTAGTGTGTGTTATCTGTTTTTAATTCAAGTAAGGACTGCAGACGATAATTTCAAGTAGTTCCTACTTTCACTACCAAAACCTACCGTCCACGACACCTAGCTGTGAACTTGGCTACTACTAGATGCCATCGTAAACAGCGCCTAGTGACGAACGTTGGAACTTAAGAGCAATAATCAAACCTAACCTACAAATTTTGCTTCACACAAGTTTAGTTAGTAGAAGGTTATTTTTCATGCTATAAATCTATGACATGGGACCACCGGCTTTACTTCTCCTCCGGAGGAAGGCATACTGAGGGATTTTTAACGCTCTTAAAAAATCCGACTATTTCGGCCGGGTTTGATGTTGGGCATAGAAGCTCAGCTTGTTACCAACTACGCCAGGAAAGCCGTGACGTAGCAACAGTTGACTATTTATGACAATAGAACACCATTTTTTCATGTATTTCTATATCTTAAAATTTCGGTAACTCAAATTATTTTTAGCCTATTTTCATTTATGGGAAAATAGGCTTATGAGTCTGTGTGTGTATGTGTTCCCCTCCCTCTAATGACTTCTAAATGGCTGGAAAGATTTGAATGAAACTCGGTAAGATCATAGCTCCATTTCTGCCGACCCCGATCGTGCCCTTCAAAATTTATTACGTCTCACCAATTCAACATCGCGGCTGTGTGAAATATTTCACCGGCATTCTATATCTCCGAAACTATTATCGATATCACCCTGAAATTTTGTACGGTGATTAAGGAAACTACTAAGAGTTCACTTATGAGACTTTAGAAATGCTGTTAACTACAAAACGAACATGGCGGCCAAGCGAATTTGAAACGTTCAAATAGACTTTTCTCGCGATTTAATCATTCAAACGCAATAAAATTTAGTACAGCAAATGTTTATACATCCTGCAATGCATTGGCATCTAATTTAGCTCAATTGTTTACATAACCTCAAGATGGCGTTTGTGCAAAATTTCAAAATTAAGTTTTCATTTCTTGTGTAGTAATCATGAGATCGAAGTAAAAGTTTGAATAACGAACCTACGCAATAATTTTCATTTAATGGTACATAACTGCATGGCCTATACATATAACAATCCAACATGGCGAGCATCCGAAATATTTAGATAGTTCTCAATATCTACGAATCTTTTACAGCAATCGAACTGAACTTTTTTATGTTCATAGAAGCTATGAACATAAGTTCACCTATAGGACTTTCAATATCCTGGTGATCACAAATCCAACATGGCGGCGACGCGAATTATAAATATTTAAATCAACGTTTTTCTCGATTTAACCATCTGAGTGCAGTGAAACTTTGCACGTTAAATGCTTATACAATGTTAATCCACTGCCATTTAATTTATTTCAGTTTTTTTTAACAACCACAAGATGTGCGAAATTTTAAAATCTCGTTTTTATTTCTTGTGTCCTAATCATGCGACTGAAGTTTGAATACTACATGTACACAATAATCTTCATGTAATAGTACATAACTCTGAGACCTACATATTGTACAGTCCCCCAGGGGTCTGCACCCCCTGGAGGCCATCACCCCATCATCTATTTAAACCACCCCTAACTGGCAAATCTCGTAAGTCCAGAACAACATCTTTAACACCGCAAGGGCAGCTAACCAGCCTGGAAAGCTTGCCAAATACTTGCATCACACCACAAACAGCTACACATAATTAACTGGGGCATCTATGCCAGCGGAATGCTGACAGCACAACACCGAAGCTTATAAGAAGAGGATCTTAAGGAGGACGGCTCTCTCTCAATTACCAGTTATACAGTGCGTTCGCCGAAGGCCCTAGCCGTTATCATCAGGTGAGTCAGCAGTGTTCAGAGTTCCTATATTTTGTGACCTACCTCACAGACTTGTACACTTATACTTATAAGATTCATTACATTCCCCTAAAAGGGACTCATAATTTCATATTAACTGACCAATAAATACTTGGTCAATGCACTACACTTGTCTTACTGTTTACACGCCTCTTTACGTCCCAACGCCTTTCCTGACTCCCGTCACGATTAGACGTGACATACAGTAGCCAAACAGTTGCTAGCTCAGGTATCATTGTATTTCCCGTAGAGGCCCGACTGCCAGAAGCAGCGTGCCGCCACATAGCTGACGCGTGCACGTCGGTTATATAACTATCTCCAATCAGCTGAGCGAGTAGCACGTTGACCTGTACACTAAGTTCCATCCCCTGAAATACACCTACGTCTTTTATAGGAGCACCCCCTAGCATCCTAACACTAAACAACACTCTACACTGGTCAGCTTACCCGGCTACGGGAAGCTACCCCCTTTTAGGCACCCCCTTATAAATTAACACAATAACACTTCCGTTTTAGATCTAACTACCCCCCACTAAGGGATCTAAAACAGATGGTGGAGGCCGGGTACCACACACAGTAAAATAGGGCTCATACAACGAGTTCTCGTGGTCAAAACGGCCCGTACCGCATATAGCCAAGCGAGACTGAAAAATTTTTTTTTTCTTCTCAGACAGAAAGCAGTTTTTTTTGCTTCGCACTATCTACACAGGGGAAATTCTTAGCAAACCAACCCCCCAGCCCCAGAAAGAATCAGAGATACACAGGATACACTGACAAACACGCACAGTTTTTTTTCTTAGAAGACGCATACACTTCATTCAGAATGGCACCTCATGCAGAAACAACAGAGATTGTAAGCCATAGAGGCAGTAGGGGTACGCCAATATTATTAGCATTATTGCTCAGATGCCAGAGGCACATACAAAGCCGGCAAACACAGATACGGGCACTCCAAACAAAAATCGGGGCAATACAGGGCAAACAGCCATACACTCCGTCAGAGGGTAGGACAGCGCAATTAAGATGCGCACATAAGCACTTGAGGCACATACACGAACACCTCAATAGGATCCATATCCAAAGACACAGAATACACGACCGATTGATCAACACACATGGTCCTGTAATAGACAATGCAACCCTCGAGAGGATGAGGGTGCACTACACGATTTTACACACTCAGTACAGGGAGTTAATTCGCGAACAAGCGTTTCTCCAACTAGCGGCCACAGAACTATACAAAGCACAAGCACATTGATACAACAGTTTTCCAGCAGGCCATGAGCCTCAACAGGCAGTACACCCAAATTTGGGACGAGTACCGCGAACTCCAGAATAACAAGGCCATTTTTGAGTACATGGCAGGGCCACAAGCCCAGCCGGGAGAGGACATAAGCGTAGATACGCTAACGCAGCAATTTGCGAGGATGTCCCTCTCGCCACGTACTGCCACACATGGGAAGGAGTTCACCGTGGCCACAGTCCAGAAGACGGCCAGGTTAGACTCCAATACACTGCGGGGCCAAAGTTACACCATTACACATCCCTTAGCTCCGGTTCGGAAGGCAATTTTGCCAAACCGGGCAGCAGAACCTAGGCCAACCCCCTCGGAACGGACGAACGAGAGGGAGTTGAAGCCAGGACCCTCAGACACACATGACATGACGGGGAGACAACGGGAGGCAACCACGTCATGGGCTGAGGACGTAGAGCCCGCCCTACAGCACATTAAGCCTACATACACCTACACAAGTGGGCAAACACAATGGCAGGAGTCTGCCGTGGCCACAGGCCAGAAAGCGGTCAGATTACACGCCACTACATCGCTAGGGCATACACAGGCCATCAAACGGCCTTTGCCGCTAGGCCAAAGGGCAATTTTGCCAGGACGAAAGCGGGCACCGGCATCTGTACCCCAGGTGCGAATGCATAAGAGGGTGTTGCCTTCAGGCCCTCAGGATGCACAACACACACCCATACACTCTGACCAGGCGCTAACACACGGTACACGGGGCATAAGAAAGGTCCTATTACCTACCCCATCAGACCGGTCAGGCAAGAATACATACACCCCCGTAAACTCTACTAGGGTAGCGCAGAGCGCAATTAGGCCCTCGAACACGGGCACACTCAGACCAACAGCCAGACATTACGGTGAAAGTAGGCCCAGACTTACTTTGCTAGAAATTCCGCCGGAAAATAGTAAAGGAGTACCTCAGTGGATTTCAGGGGCCTATGCCCTAGTAACTGGGCGAAAGTATTCACCTTTCCGACCAAGGACGCTCGGACTGGAATAACGACTTTCACCTGCAGTACAGAAATAAACTAATATCGATGATGATGATGATAATTGTTGTTTTAAGGGGCCTATCTAATATCACTTGCACCTGCATTATAGGTACACGTAAGCTCGTTTACACTGAGAAATACGACAACAGACACACAGAGACTCACAAACACATACGGCACATTTTTTCATGTATATGCAGTGCAACATGGCTAAATCAGAAGTGCATAATTCTAAATCCTTCTTGGTTTTTTTTGGCCCCTAGCATTTTTTTTCTCAGGCCATCAATGGTTATTGATCATAGTTGGTCCACACCATAACTTAGATAACGTAAAGTTTATAATATCCAAAGCCAAGCGGAAGCCAATCAGGCAAGCCACGCGGCTTCAGGCCGGAAACAGCTATTCTGAACACAGCTTAAGCATCAAATCACAGCATAGAGCTTAGGCGGGTCTTTTTAAGTAGAAATGACTAAATGTCCTATGTTCCGGTCCCACAGTTTGATAGATTCTCTTGTGACGGGCGAGAGCCATAACCGTGGCAAGAATTACGAATCGCAAACTATTTTTCAAAAATTTGATGAGGTGTGCTTTAACCAACAGAAGAGCCCAATTGCACACCGGGGCAAAACACTGTCATTTTGTTGAGTTATGCCGGAACATTTAGCACAATTTGTGTTTAAATATATAATGGCTCAACGGACAATACGTATCTTTCTTTTGAAAATTATATATTCAATGCCAAGGTAAGGTTATAATTGCTTTGGAGTGGAGTTTCGACTCCCATAGTGCACTGGCTTTGCTCGTGACGTGAATACACATGTATCAAATACGTCTTGCAATGGCCTTCCCAATGTGTACTAGACAGTGTCAGTAGATTCCCCTGAGACGTAACTAGATTACTGTAGTACTAACGTCACCAAATGGGTGAGTAGTACACTCAGGTCCCACTTCTCATTTTTAAACATTTTTGATATTGTTTACGACACAATTTTTACAGACTATCGCCGCCCGGCAACCCGCTTTTAATAAGCATAAAGCAGTGTGCAGGCGAGATACAATATATTTTTATACCTTTTTCAAAAAGTGCTCTCTTAATTCGGAGCGGGGCATAACTCATTTTTTTTGCCTCACTCATTAATCCCGAGAAAGGAAAGTGGCCAAGTTGAACTGTATGTATTTAATCCATAGGCATACGTCACACATTACACTGCCTATAACATGACTTTTTCTCACCTCCATGACAACACGCAAGCTAAAACGCAAACACACCATAGGGTGAAAATCCCAGACTTTGGGAAACCCTACATATTTTTGGAAGACACACAGTCAATTTACATTGCCACATAGCAGTAATACACTACCAAACTGTCCCGGAGACACAGCCTAGAATGGCACCAGAAACAATTACTCTGGTTAAAGACGGTCTCAAAACCCGCAGCCTTCTGAATACCAGGAACGTAAGGTCGGGTAGCTATCCAGTTGCAGGATAGGAAAGTATGGAATCTAAAACAGATGGGGACAGTTACTCTAACAGATATCCATAAGCGGAAAACAACAAAATCACCTCCGGCACCTAGTCATCAAACACGCGACTAGCGGCCCGGAGACACTCGTGTATAACGACATTTTGTAACATGGATAGGGATATATTCGACCCACGTCACAGTTAACACAAAATTTGGGGGCACGAATGTAGTTAGTGAAAGGTTCTTTCACATTGCGGAAAGCCCCACTCGCAATTACAGAGATAGCACTCAAGTTCACACATACACGTGCCGGAAACATGAGCATTGCCAAACAAGTAACAAGTGAGCGCGCAAGCCATTGTACTCGAGACTATCGCCATCAGCAATATGACAATCGTGACTGGGCGACCTTCATACATATAGACAGGCTAAGACCACTCCAAGTGAACAGGAACAAACGCCATCATTCGCGTCAGATCCAAAGACCTTATAACTCCCCAAATTACACTACGAGGAGAATTCAAAAACACACAAACTCTTCACGGCAATGCGTACTTTCATTTGCGCATTGCAAATACACGATACATGTGCCATGGTATATATGGCATAGATATCGTCATACCAAGTCTTTACAGTAAGCCGGGTCCGAATTCATAATCACACACCACACTCGTACCAAAAACTAACTAACCAACGGTATTTTTGGTACGAGAGACACAAGCAAAAACCACACTGAGGACACCTCAATCCCAGAAACACAACGCAGACACGGAACACAGAGAATCACATGAGATCACGGGCCCAAATCCCAGTAAAAATTGGACACCATGGAAAACAACTATCCAGGCTTCCAATCACACCGACATCGGCCCATACAAGTACATAAACAGGGAATACCTCATTTCCTCCGGCCAAACACCGTGCATAAATTTCAATTACACCTGACATGGAAAATAGATTTCCCAGACACAGGTATGAAAATTTCGTAAGGCAAAAGTCTTATGGAATAGTGGCCACACAACAGTACTAGCTAAATAGGACGAATTGCTACATTGGTCCGCCCGGAATACCGAACAGTGACAACACTCACATACTGGCGAAAAGTCACGTACGCAAACAAATGAAAGCACAACATGACGAAAATACTGACTTGCAGGTTTCACCGCATTGCCACACTGCTGCCGACAGACACTATTGTTATATCGGCAGTGACCGTGAAATCACAAGCGCAAAGCAATCATAATGCCACACATTTTTTTAGCACTGCAAAAACAATTGCGACATTTAGCAACGTATAGACATCTTTAACACCGGACTTATCGTAGGGCCATAGGGACATATCTCAAATATGTTGACAAGTGCCCACGCCATCTGACACTCAGACACGCGATACACATTAGGACTTAGCCGATAACAGGCCAACCGTCCGCGTGGTGTAGCGGAACATAGTCACACACACACGCGCTCACTAATCAGGGGCAAACACAGACAGGGGCTCTGAGGAAACAAGACCCCCCCTAATAACTTCCTTTCTCGATTTTAGTTCTCAAAAATCATTACAGGCGATTAGGACATGGCCAGGCACACTATGACCACTGGCCACATTCACACTACAAATGGGAGACCAAATTAGGCCGTGACGTCACAGCGTCACAACGCTTTACTATCCCCAGAAGCGGATAGAAAGCGGACATGGACCGAGGGAGAATGACAGAAGCATAGGTGGACAATCCCAGCGGGATTATCACTATACCACCCACAGACTACCATCCTACTACACTGCTCCCTTTCCATAACCTTCCCACTTCCAACATCAGCCAACACAGACATACAGACACGATGAAAACAGCTACACTACATTACAAAGTATACATCGGGGTTGATAGACTTCATGCGTTTAAAGAGAGGGCTTACTACGCCCTGGACCCCAATGCTAACACCCGAGTATTAGGGGTGTGTCGGACAACGATAATTAAGCGTAATGCGCATCTCCAAGTGAGAGATGAGGCCAAAATCATATACTAACCATTTTTTTAAAATTAAATAATCCCGCATGACAGGGACATAATATTATTTTACACTCACCCTATACCTATCCTTACATGAGGGCGGATATGCCTCATATCCAGATACATGCATGGAGTATCCCATCCATATACCAAGGGTTATTACTATCAAACCTGCATGGAATTTTTATAATTTTGCAATCCCGGGAATTACCTGCCCCCGTCCACTCATTGTAAGAGCAATCCTAGCAGCATTACCGGCTCAAGGCCACCATTTATTGAAGCCCAAAGATGCGCAACCCCTTCCTACCATGCTTTCAGCCTACTCTACGAATAACGACCCCCAGATCCTAATAACAGGGTACCTAACTCCATAGACCCTACTAACACCTCCATAAAGGTTAACAGAGCATTACCGCTGGAAATCCGACGTAGCAACAGGAGGCCTAAAGTAGTCTATGCACTTAGAAGTTCTACAACCCCAAAACACTTGAAAAATTTTACATGCCATACACAGCAAATTATTTACAGGTTACACTTATATTTTTATATATAAAATGGAATCTCATAACACTCTGATTGGTGATAACGGCACGAGCAGAAGGCCAAAGGCACCACACTGGAGCAGAGCTGGGGAAGGTGATGTTGACCCTTACCCCAGTTGGCTCAACAGCTCAGTTACCCTAGTAACTTAACGACTAGACCAAACAGACGAACCACGTAAGGTTGAGGCACTCACGGCCTGGCGCGGGCAAGCTTCGGAATCCTAGGTATGCCTAGCCTGCTCCTGGGAGGAAGAGATGCTACACCCACCATGTGCCACGGTCGTCGAAGCCAAGACCTGCAGGGGAGACTTTCTAGGGATGGTGCGAGAAATAGCTAGCTCCACGCCGGACCCAGGAGTTGACCCTAGGGACGAACAAACTAGGACTAGACTCTTAGTTAACTATAAGTAAGTAGGACTTCCATGGCGGGGAGTCAGACTCCTACGCGCGGGAGTGAAGTATTATTGCGGCCAACAGTGGCGAAGAGATTATTATTACTGCGAAAAGCATACTACGGTTGCCAATAAAGGCGAAGAGATTATTATTACTGCGAAAAGCATACTACGGTTGCCAATAAAGGCGAAGAGATTATTATTACTGCGAATAAACGCGAAGAGAATACTACTATTGCCAATGAAGGCGAAGATAATATTATGCCATTGGACGATGTCCAATGTCCACATAAATGGCGACGCAGCGGGCAGCCTAGGGCATTAAATGAGTAGCATAGCGAGCAACTCAAAGGGGTTAAAGTGGGCGACCCAACTACGACAACGTATGAAAGACAACGGTAATGAGCAGGAAGATACAGCAGGCGAGACGGTTTGCTTTGTGGCACCGTAAGCCGCCTGTGACTATATTAGTACTAGTTAGTAAGACCTAGAATAGACGTTGACAACTAGAATTAAGGGGGCGGAATCCGGCGGTTCTAGAGACAACCGGTGTTTCTAGAATACGTACGGGTGGTGATCTGAGGACGTAAATTGCCTCAGGTGATCGCCCTGGTCAAAATTTTAGCTGTAAGACAGTTGCATTTGACACGCAACTTAGGATTAAGCAAATTCACTAACCGCTGATGCTAAATAATAGCACAGCACATTTCGGCAATAGAGTAAGGCCACCCATTCGGCTTAGTAATAGCAACCATTTTTTCCTACCATAAGTAAGATAAATAGTGTTAAGATAACGCCGCTCGGCACCTGATGGCCGACAAACCCGTCATCAGGGTAAGTCCGATAATACATTATAATACATTATAATACATGATAATACATTATAATACATGATAATACATTATAATACATGATAATACATTAAAATAAGTATAATTGAGGTAGAATATATCGGCACCCGGTAACCAAAATTCCGCTACCGGGGTAAGGCCAACAACACATTAAGACAACATAGTAATATGAATAATATTAAGGTGATACATTAAGTAGATTAACTAGATTAATTAGGTTATATAAACACCTTGAGCGTAAGAAACGACATTACGGCACCGTATAGGGTAAGCCCGGGTATACATCAAATAACACTAATCACGCCATTTTTTTTTCACAGGGAAAAAGAGCCTCAGACTGTGGACACACTGCCACAGGAAGCGGCATAGGAAATATGCAATATTTATATGTTTTCCTAATCTCTCCATTTTTTTTCAGGCATCGTCACCAAGAATATGGCACTGGTGACTATGATTTCGCTGCCATACAGCAGCAGCATGCTATTTGTGCCATCATATTATTACATTCCACCTTTGCACATTAATTTGTATTTAATATTCGCATTCATCCTCACTCACATACTCACCACATTTTTTGCAGCTACACTCTACAAATCTGCACAGCAGGGCTGATGCCTGTGGGGTATCAGGCTCGCTGGCAGATCAACGTAAACAAGAAAAACATAAGGCGTCAAAAATGCGGCGCAAATTACGGCAAAGAGGGCGCAACCGACTTGTGGCGGCGACTCTCATTGTCAAGTGTGAAGGCATTCGCCCACAGGGAATGCTTCACAGATTAAGGATACATTTCAAGCGGTACGACCACTAAACCGTACCAGGAAGTGGCCGTGAAGGACTAGCCGTGAGACGGCGCATACGTACAAAGGAGTAGCGTGCACGCGAGGTAATATATAAACTAGGAGCATAGAAAATTAGCGCGCTTAAGCTAGATATAAGATAATTGTAATTCATAATTGTAAAAGGGTAACTTAACACAAATTGATGCGCCCACGGGCAATCATTCTACTATAAACATATAAATAATACCTCGCACCCCCACATTGTCTACGGAGGTGATAAATGATATTCCTCAACGTTAATACATTAATACATGCACATCTCAATATAACACATTAAGCGGTATACTCTTTTTAAGAGCACATGTACACCATGTTTATGATTTGTTTTTCTTCCATTTTCTTTCTTCTAACTTCCCCAATTGTAAAGGTGTTCCGTTTCATCCCAACGCAATAAACACATTTTGAATATTTCCCTTAACTTATACCCTGAAACACCTATTTTTCTACTTCTTCTATCTTTCTCATTGCATGGAGCAATTTTTTCCCTAAGATAGAGCGGACACAAGCATCCGTCCAGCCCTGTTTTTTTTCCTCCCTGCACAACAATATATCGCATAATTATCAAAACCATGTATTTTTTTTCTCTCTGAAACTTTCAATATGTCAATGTCAATTTTTTTCATGCACTATTTTTACAATGTCAATGTCATATATATATATGTATATCCCATAACCCACCCCTCTGAACACGAGCTGATCTCACACCTATACATCAACACGACATCACCACATCTATACGACGACGAAGAAGACACCAACAGGAGATACAAGGAAGACTCAAGAACAAACTGCTACATCGACATCCCAACCTCAAGTTCCGTTCCGTTCCCGTTCGCGGGGATGCGAACTAAATAGAGGAAGAGGCTTGTACAGTCCCCCAGGGGTCTGCACCCCCTGGAGGCCATCCCCCCATCATCTATTTAAACCAGCCCTAACTGGCAAATCTCGTAAGTCCAGAACAACATCTTTAACACCGCAAGGGCAGCTAACCTGCCTGGAAAGCTTGCCAAATACTTGCATCACACCACAAACAGCTACACATAATTAACTGGGGCATCTATGCCAGCGGAATGCTGACAGCACAACACCGAAGCTTATAAGAAGAGGACCTTAAGGAGGACGGCTCTCTCTCAATTACCAGTTATACAGTGCGTTCGCCGAAGGCCCTAGCCGTTATCATCAGGTGAGTCAGCAGTGTTCAGAGTTCCTATATTTTGTGACCCTCAAAGACTTGTACACTTATACTTATAAGATTCATTACATTCCCCTAAAAGGGACTCATAATTTCATATTAACTGACCAATAAATACTTGGTCAGTGCACTACACTTGTCTTACTGTTTACACGCCTCTTTACGTCCCAACGCCTTTCCTGACTCCCGTCACGATTAGACGTGACATACAGTAGCCAAACAGTTGCTAGCTCAGGTATCATTGTATTTCCCGTAGAGGCCCGACTGCCAGAAGCAGCGTGCCGCCACATAGCTGACGCGTGCACGTCGGTTATATAACTATCTCCAATCAGCTGAGCGAGTAGCACGTTGACCTGTACACTAAGTTCCATCCCCTGAAATACACCTACGTCTTTTATAGGAGCACCCCCTAGCATCCTAACACTAAACAACACTCTACACTGGTCAGCTTACCCGGCTACGGGAAGCTACCCCCTTTTAGGCACAATAGGGGCCGATAACCTAGATGTTAGGCCCCTTAAAACAACAATTATCATCATCATCATCACCTTTTAGGCACCCCCTTATAAATTAACACAATAACACTTCCGTTTTAGATCTAACTACCCCCCACTAAGGGATCTAAAACAATATATAAAAATCCAAAATGCGACCATCGGAAATATTTAGACGCTTCTCAATATCTACGTATCTATTACAGCAATCAAACTGAAATTGTAGGATATATGAAAGCAGGCTGTATAGTTCATCATGGAACTACTTGCTTATTTCCGATTTCACTTCGAGTTTGCGATAGACGCTGCTGTTGCTGATCGGAGTAGTTGTGTGTTATGTCTCAAGTTTACGATACGATTCTTTTTGTCGTGTGGCCTCCTAACGTTAGAGGCCGAGTGCAGGTCTTTCTTGTGGGTTATCTGCGTGCCGGGATGAGAGATGGAATGGATAAAGATGGATGAAAATGGGCAAGGATGTGGAAGGAAGCGGCCGTGGCCTGTCAGAAGGGACCGTCCGAGCATTTGCCTGGTGTTGAAAATGAGAAACCACGGAAAACCATTTCAAGGACAGTCGACGGTGGGGCTCGTACACACGTGTCTACCGAGCCATCAGAGAGCTTGGCTCCATGACCTAACGCTGCGCTTTAGCGAGCGTAGCCACTGCTGTCGGTTACGACACGATGATAAGATGCTATTGTCAACACTCGATGGACAGAGTCTGTACAACACAATGCGTCACATTCTCTCAGCTTGATCAATGGCTCAATTTGTCGCAGTCCATTAACTGTTTCATCTGGCGTTCTTAATGGCTCAGCTTTTATTTTAATGGCGCGATTACTTTTTTAAGTTCGATATTCAACGTTCAATAATAATTCTAGTCTTATGGACCTTCTACAAAACTACAGTAGGCCTACATTTTGTAAAATCGAGTTTACCCTCCAGGTTGGTGGCTCCCACGGACTCAGCGATGAAACTCACCCCTACCCCCATTTCAGGCAGTGTCCTAGAGCTGGGAACATCTAATCGGAGGGGATACAACTGGTGAGGTGTGATTGGCACCTCGCCCAGGCGGCCTCACCTGCAAAGCGAACAGGGGCCTCATGAGGAAAGGTAACGGATGGTTAGGATGGATAGGCAAGGAAGAGGGAAGGAGGCGGCCGTGGGCTTAGAGTATGGGCCATCCCGGCATTCGCCCGAAGACGAAGTGGGAAACCACGGAAAACCACTTCGAGGATGGCTGAGGTGGGAATCGAACCCTCCCTACTCATTTGGACCACCCGAGGCTGAGTAGACCCCATTCCAGTCCTCATACCACTTTTCAAATTTCGTGGCAAGACCTCCGGGGCGGCAGGTAACCACGCTGACCGCTACGCTACGGAGTCGACTAGGCCTACTTAAATTAGCCGAAGTACTGATATCTCGCCAGGAAATGGCCGTTGGGTTTGAACTGCAGTTGTCTTCCCGCTCACTGCGTATCACACATTCCAAAAACATTAAGTTGGTCACTGTTTCCATTACTGTACCTGATACCGCCACACTGTTAACAGTAAACACGAAGGCTTGTAAGAATAGCGACAGTAGGAAGGAAGGTGACAATACACACACGCGTGAAACCCACCTAATTGGTAAACATATTTGTTGACCGACTGGAAAGCTGATTGCGGTCGAGATGGGAACTATTCTTTGTTTACTTGTGTCACACGTTGACAGGTACAGTTGCGCGAGTAGGATATGACTCAGCTCCAATAGCCTCAGTCATCGTTTAAATGTCCGAGGGGACATGAGAGCTGTGACGCTTATCTGACGCAATGCTGCTTGACTGCAGTCTGCACCCTGCCATCGCTGTGTCCTTCTTCGCCCCGCGGGGCTCACGCTACAATAGACTAAACAACAAACGCTGGTGCAGCCACGCTCAGCGGCAATCAAATCGTGAATGGGCAAAATACAATACATTCGTATTTCCAGTAAACACTTAATTCCTAACCCAGCAATTAGTTGACCAACTGATATTCATATTAATGTATGTATGTTAGTGCGGTACAAAGCTTTTGTTGCTCATTCATTTTAGAGGCTTGGGATATCTTGGTCATCAACGCCATTTATTTGGGTGTGGGTAGAGGTTGTCTGGTGTTGGAGAAGGATACAGCCAAGAAGACAAATATATGGGTGATTCAAAAAATCAAACCAGATCTGTCTCTTGAAGGTTTAATAACACGATTACAGCTGTCATATTTTGGACACGTTATGAGGCGTTCTGATTCGTTGGAAAAGACAATTATGCTTGGAAAGGTGGAAGGGTCTCGGAGACGAGGGCGGCCAGCATGAAATCCGACATGAATATGTCAGTGAAGGATCTGAAGTATATGACAGTCCATCCATGCAGTCGCTAGGAGTCGACGCCGACTTGATGGCATCTGATCATCAGAAGTTGTGTGATAACCTATGTTAAGTAGTATGTGTGACTGTATTAGGGCAGGAATTAGGGTAGGTCCCCGGGAGATGAAATAAGGTTCTACCCCGGAATTTGGCTGGAAAAGAAGTTCAAAAACCGTTTTAAGCTCACTGAGTGAAATTCGAACCCATCTCTTTTCAGATTTGATATACGAGGCTGAGTTTCAGTCCTCAAACCAGAATTAAATTAATTGAAAATCCGGAAATCGTAACTTAAATCTGGTCGGTGGGCTGGAACGGGGTCCACTCAGCCTCGTAAGGCAAAACTGAGAGAAGGTGGGTTCGATTTCCATCTCAGTCATTCTGGAAATTATTTTCTGTGGTTACCCACTTTTACTCGAGGCAAATGCTGGGATGGTTCCTAACTTAAGACCACGGCAATCTCCTTCCCAATCCTCACTTGCACTACAAATACACCACAATAGCTCAGGTTATCAGATACAAATCGGACTCATCTGGGGCCTAGTGTCGCTAAGCAGTTGTGATCCCCTGAGGTGGGGGAATGTACTGCCCCGTGCGCGTGACCCCGAAGCGACTAAAGTGAGATGTTTGTAAGATACAATCTGATCCAGTATCGACCTCCATTGATCCACTCAGAGCCTACTTGTGATATCCCTATCGAGGAGATAAGCCTGCGGTGTTTATTGAGAAATCAAGTTCTTGTGTATTCAATTTATTGCTCAGTAACAAGTTGCAATCACTTCCTAGCAGGCGATAGGGAAAACAAATACGCTGCTCGTATGTGAGCAGCACTTGGCGCTCTATCTTATTATATAATACGCTAAGCTGTATGTTTCACAAAACTCAAGCTCCTAAACCAGAGGGCGTTACTAGGTGTGGTTTGTACCAAAATCTTCCAAATCCTCTCAATAGTACAGGGAAAACCTTGCATTTCTTGAAAAGTCAAAGGAAATATTGATTCGTTTATAAAGTGCTTTTAAACAAATAAACAAGACGATAGCCCATAGCAGAACTGTATCGTGTACAGCCCGCATAGCACTAGAGACGGGCGGGTAGTCTGTACACATGGGGAGCACACAACCAGCAGCAGTGATGAATTGCTCTCTGATTTCATACATATCGACAATTTGTTTAAAAAGTGCGTTTTAAAACATATTTATAGAAGCCGGCATAACAGTAAAGCCCGGCGGATGGTTTATACACATGCGAGAGTTCTCGCACGCGTCCGCTAGTTGTATTAATTTCTACACGACTCATGGAACCCCATACTATCGCGCTCCGTGTATTTATAAGGAGTCTCACAAGATCTTCTTTGAATGAAGTTAACTTTGATTCGTATTTCCCCAACTCTTTAGAAGACGCACTTTGAAACTACGGATTGATCAAGCTCTTCAAAATAGGGAATGTATGATTCACAATGATAATGTGAAAATTTACGAATGTACGAGGGGCGTACTTACACTTAGTTTTTGTACGTCCGGGTATGGTTCACATTTCACTTTTGAAGGTGGTGACGTGTAACTAGTGTCTTGTTCCACCGTTTGGTAGCAGCAGACCACAGGGGCCAACAAATACAATCGTCATAGCCGACTTCATGGCTAGGCTTGTGACTGGTGATGAGACATGACTCCATTACCAAGAGCACAAACGATACAACAAGCGATGCAAAGGAAGCATAGGAACAGTCCTCCGCCAAAGAAATGTGGAACAGTGCCTTCAGTTAGCAAGCGAATACCGACAGTGTTCTGGGACACAAAGGGCATCATCCTCATTGACTGGCTGGAATTAGGGGCCTCGATTAACAGTGCAGAATATGTGGCAACCCTTAAGCGCTTACGTCGTGCCATTCAAACTAAGCGGCCAGGAAAATGGGCTAAAGGTGTGCTTCTGCAACATGACAATGCCCGTCCCCACACTAGCCGAGAGACCACCTTTGCCATTGATCAAATGGGATTCACGGTGCTGCCACATCCACCAAACTCTCCCGACTTGACACCAAGTTATTATCACCTGTTCGGGATCATGAAGAAACCTCTGGACACAGATGTTAAGGCATGGGTACACAGCACTCCGAAAGAATGGTTTCAGGAATGTCTGGAGAGACTGACACATCGATGACAAAAGTGCATAAAGTTACAAGGAGATTATGTTGAGAAGGTGGGCGTAACAACTGATGTGTAATGTACTTCCTTTGGGTAGAAAAAATAAAGTGTAAAACAATATGGTATGCCCCTCGTATTTTGCAAGTTTTATCATTCATTCATTTACTTTGTTTTCAAATGGGGGCAATTCCCCGCTGGCAAATTGTACAATTACAGAAAATTACCAACAATAATATCAAATAAAATTTCAGTCTTCTCATGTTTGGGGAAAGGCTCTAAGACTGTGACAGGTAATGAGTTCCAATTATCGATACCACGAATAATGAAAGAACATTTCGCTTAACTTTGTGCGGATGATCTGGCCTGCTCACAAGGGAAGTATCAGGTAAGACAGGTCGAAACCTATCTTGAAACATTGTGGACGCAATCGTTGTACTATAAGAGGACAACGTGCGGAAAATCAGCTGCCAGATTGAACTGCAAGGCTCCGAAATCGTACCTAACAGGCATGACGGCTGGTAGAGCTGGACATCCCTGCGGCACTCGGAGTAGTAGCGAGGTGGGGCGTATATGCTGACTGGATCGTGCGGCCGCTTCCCACCGGCCTTGAATGCCTGGTCAGGGCTGTCCCTTCCAACACAGCGTGCTCCGATTCAACACGGAACTGTAAAATGGGTTGCCTACCCACCCGCAATTGGCTTGATATCTGCTCGTAGAGCGCTAGCGACGGGGCTGAGTGCGATTTCACTGATTGCCGCCTTCTTATGCATCATTGCAAAGTATTTTGCTCTTTCAAAATATATTTACACATGCTTCACAATAAGTTTGAACGATTTCTGTTTCAGAACTTGTTATTTTACGCTTCTGTTAATGGCTTTTGCAGAGCATTTCTATGAAATAAAATTTTATTTTACAACATATTGTAGTTGATTACTAAGCAATGTATTTTTTTGTTGTATTTTATTTACAACACAATTTATTGCTTTTTAACCCAATACCACAAAACGAGATACAATTTGGAAATGATTTGTTACAAAATCGTAATCAGTCTTCGATGCGACTAAAAAGTTAATATATCACAGACGTTACATCTACTGCAAATGGACATTTACATAAGGTGTTCGAAGTGGCGTCCAAGCAGAGGGTCACTCGTCGCATGATAACATCTGAGGAGTAATTTCCGCAAATACTTCGGTAATGACGAGCTCCATTTCTTCGGGTGTTTGTGGTGATCTTAAAAATACTCTCGACCTGACTCGACTCAGCCCCGTCGCTAGGGCGCTGGGAGCAGATTTTAAGCCGATTGCGGATGGGTAGACAACTCATTTTACAGTTCCGTGTTGAATCAGAACAGGCTGTACGGTACTCGCTACCTCCCATTGATTTATATGAGAGATTCGTCACATGATTTCGGATCCTTGCAGTTCAATCTGGAAGCTGATTTTCCGCACGGTGTCGTCTTATAGTACAAGGATTGCGTCCACAAAGTCTCAAGATAGGTTTCGACCCATCTTACCTGATACTTCCCTTGTCAGGAAGGTGGGATTTTCCAGTCGTCTGCTTAGTTCTCCCCATGCTGAACAATTAGTGTAAGTGTTAAACATTGAGTATAATCTATCTTCCAGAGATTCCCACTCTAGTTTTTCTATCATTCGAGTTACACTACTTCTAGGATTAAAATCCTTGAGCATAAACCTAGCAGCCAGTTTTGTAATTAGACGCCTGGAGCATTTTAACCCTGAACTTACTGTATAGTTTCCTTTACGTCATGTCTCGGATATCTCGGTAGCAATCTCCCGGGTGAGACCGTGACAGAGGAAAACTGCAGGTCGAGTCGCTGAGCAGTGGCTAATTAAGTCCGTTTGAAATTGTTAAGAGAAAGGAAAGAACCAATCAGAATATAATTTTATAAGCTGTTAGAGTTGTGTAATACATTATCCTTTCGCTACAAGAAGTTCTGGGAAGTGCTAACTCAGCTACTTTGCTTTCAATCCGAGAATGCTTCTTCGTGCAGCTAATATAGATTACTACAATAAGTGTTGAGGATACTACGCAGATATTAGAAACAAAGCATTTCCTCGTAGAATTGCCACACCCCTTCGGCTAAGCGTTTACTGTACTAACGATCCTCATTAGTGTTGCCACTAACTGTTCTATCGTCTCACACAATCAGACTGGCCGTTGAAAAGTTTCACGAAAGGCACGATAAAATTACGGTGCTCAATTTGGTACATAATTTTGGAGTGTGGTTGATTCATCAATTTTTGTACCTAGTTTTATTATCAGAGGAAACACCAGTTAAATTGCTACATATCTACTCCTTTCTTTCACACTTGCAAGAGCGTCGTACATCGTCTTCGTGACCATCTCTAGTGACCACCCTACGGAATGGATGAGGGTTCATCTTGTGTCACAATGTTTCCTGCGCAAGAGTAATTTTATTTTTGTGAAGAGCTCATAATTGTGAGGACCCATATCCAGTGAATACGGTGGTTTTCCAATATCTCCATCGCCAGTCACGCAGGAGGTACTGGTACATCATAGCCAGGGGCAGATGACCTCGTAGTTCCGCCCCTTAAAACAACAATAACTTACTAACAACATCATAGCGTTACCTGTGTGACGCCGTGAATTGTTATGAAGGATGATGAGAATCATTCACACCCACCGCATTTACCTGATATGATCCGATGGATTTATTTATTTATTTATTTATTTACTGCATATGAAATCTCTCCTTAGTATAAAACAAAGTGACCGATTCTTGGATGTTACGGGTAAACTCGACAACCACTGGATGGATTTTGATGCGGTTTTCACCATTCTGTAAAGGATATCTTGAGGATGATTTCTGTAGACAATAATTTATTTATGACTAAAGGAGGCCGAGCAGTAACGATTTCAGTGGAAAAGTCGAAGAAAAAAACATGGCGTCCGAGTGCTTTGTAAGCTTACCCTGGTCAAACCGTTAAAAATATCTAAATACTATGAGTGTAAGAATTGTTCAGCATGAAAAGTTCTACAAAAAAGTCCGGAGAGCATATGTCTATCTTCAATACATCGCCCACTATAAGTGTTTTTACGTTTTAATTTCTTCCATGTCCATTCAACTACTGAGGCGACAGTTTACGAGGTACAGTAGCCTCTCACAAATCCGGACCTCAAAAATCCGGACTCCGGCAAATCCGGACCGCTCAAAAAATATTTTTTGTAATACAAAATCAGTAAAATGTAGGTAACGTGATGCTTAAGCGCCTTCAATTTCTCCGCGACCATTCCGCATTACAAGAATGACGTCTTTTCTATTCTACTGGCTGTGCGGCACGGCGGGAGGCACAGTACTTAGTTGACCGCGCTCACTCTCTCTGTGCAGACGTTATTTTCGGTGGCTACCTCGTGTTGTGTCGGTGCTCTGTGTTTCTCGCGTCTTGTTTTTAAGTACTGTAAGATGAGTAACAAACGAAAGCAAGTGTGTGTGTCAGTGGAAGAAAAACTCCGTGCTATAAAGAGGATTGATGCTGGAGAATCGGCGAAAAAAATCGCTCTAGAGTTAGGAGTAGGAACAAGTACAGTTTCAGATTGGAAGAAGAATCGCGGACAGATAGAAAAATGGTGTTCCTCTCAATCCAGTGGAAGTGCGATTAAAATTAGAAAAAGCATGCATAAAGGCAAACATGTAGAAGTTGAAGAAGCATTGTTCTTGTGGCATGAACATTTAAGAGGTAAAGGGGTTCCTATTACGGGGCCTATGCTTCAAGAAAAGGCGTTGCATTTCAAAAAAGAAATTGAAGGTGAAGATGGTGAGTTTACAGCAAGTGAAGGTTGGCTTGATCGTTGGAAGAAACGATTTGGTGTTCGTAAACTGTCAATAAGTGGGGAGGCATTATCAGCCAACAAAGATGCTGTTCCTGAATTCAAGCATGTGTAAGTTTGTTTTTACACACTGTTTCTGATGATTTATTTTCATTTATTTTGCATACTGTAGTACTGTAATGTAAATTCTTAAGTCTTATTAAAGTTGTTCAATACTATTAACCATCTATTTTTTCTACCCCTGTGTTCAGTTAATTGCAGTTCAGAACTGTTTTATGCGAGTAACAATAAAGTACACATATCGGCACGGAGTGGCGGCGATCGCGGCACGCAAACCACTGCCGCGACCGACGTCACTCTGTCTCCGGGAAATCCGGATTTTTCGGAATCCGGATCGGCCGTCCGCCACATTGGTCCGGATTTTCGAGAGTCTACTGTACCTAAGGGCGAGTCAGCCATCTCTGTTACAGCCTAGCTAGCGGGAGGACCTATTGCCTCAGATACAGCCAGCAGCAAACCGTCCAGTCGTGTTAAGACTTCTGAGAAGATTGGTTGTGTTTGGAGTTTCACTGGAAGTGCAACTCGGCTTTTCTTCATTTCGCCAGTGAACTTTTCATTCCGCAAAATTCACAGTCAAGTAACGATTGGACGGAAGGGGGATTTGTGTTTCATGCACCTCGCCATTCTTAAATTACGTCTGACAAGAATTTGTTGCACATGCATCACCATGATAATATAATTAATAGTCCTGTCAGTGATTTTAACCCATCATGCCAAGACGTAAAACGGATATTGGTCGTTGACATTGGAAAAAAAAGCGCTTATTAAGTAATGCATTCATAACTGTTCCCAGGTGAAGCTGAGTCGGGTTGTTAGTGTATTTATATATAAATTATGCTTTAATCCCTTATCCACCCAGTTCGGCTTCACCCACGGACTTTGCGAGGGATCATTCCTCTACCGTCGTAAGGACGGTATCTCGGAGCGGAACACACTTTGTCAGCAGATACAACTGGGGATGGTGACAGGCGACCGCTAACTTGGGCTTAACTAAGGAAAGGTCTGGGGAGGGATTTGGAAGGAACCTCCCCAGCATTTGCCTAGCGTTGAAAATGGGAAACCACGAAAAACATTTTCAGAACGGCCGGGGTAGGATTCAAACCCACGCACTCCCGATGCCAGCACGTTAGCACTCTCAGCCACCGTGACCAGCATATATTTATGTATAAATTGTCTGATAACCTATGTTATTGTGGTGTCTGTGTGTGTGTACTAGTAATTCAGGTTAGGATTGGGGAGAAGGCGGCCATGGTATTAAGATAAGAACCATGCCGGCATTTGCCTGGAATAGAAGTTGGTTGTTGTTGTTGTTGTTGTTTGAGTCTTCAGTCTTTTGACTGGTTTGATGCAGCTCTACAGGCTCCTTAACCGAGCTAATCGTTTCATCTCTACATAGCTACCACACCCTACATCCGAGGCAATCTGTTTAACATATTCTAACATTGGTCTACCCCTACAGTTTTGTCCTCGACCCTTCGTTCCATAACTAAGCTTGCTATTCCTGGGTGTCTTAGTATGTGACCTACCAACCTATCTCGTCTCTTCATTAGCAGTCGCCAGAAACATCTCTCCTCTCCC
Organism: Meconema thalassinum; assembly: GCA_946902985.2. Classification (NCBI taxonomy): domain Eukaryota; kingdom Metazoa; phylum Arthropoda; class Insecta; order Orthoptera; family Tettigoniidae; genus Meconema; species Meconema thalassinum. The sequence continues at coordinate 937,683,363 of OX336390.1, forward strand.
ACTAGTCTTAATACCTCTTCATTTGTTACCCTATCTACCCATCTGATCTTCATCATTCTCCTGTAACACCACATTTCAAACGCTTCAATTCTGCTCTTTTCTGCTGCACCAATAGTCCAAGTTTGACTTCCACATGGCCGGGAATCGAACCCGGAGCTCCGTAGTGACAGCCAAGAATGCTTGCTAGGCGCTACACCTCGAGGTGGCTCAAGGAAGTAGATCATAGAGAGCATCACATCGCTGTTATAGATGTTGCTTCGTCCTTGATCCATTCTTTCTTATTTCTAAATTACTGTAATTGTTTTTATTGTAACTCATGATATCCTCCGGAAATTCCTCCCATTCCTTCACGTGGATCTCTTTCTTCTCGATGTGTGCAGGGAAGAAGCGTCAGAAGACGAGGAAATGAACAAAGAACCCATGTCTCATGACGTGTACGTAACACTATTTACAATGAATTGGGGCCTGATTTGAACCGCCAAGGACGAAGAGTGTGGGTGTTCTGACATCCGGACCATCAATCTAGTCATCTTTGTTCGCTCGTGTGTTCATTAACCTCGCCGTTCTTCCACCTCCGCAGTGGAGCGTCATAACACACGTTCCTCGAGACCATAGTGGTTGGAATAATAATATAGGCTATATATATAAAAATGGGTGTGTGCAACTACGATGCGCGCCGATATTTGAGCGTGACAACGTATTCTCGGACTGATTTGTTTAAACTGTCGCTGTTGCGAAATTTCAGCTTCGTACATTTTGTAATTATGTATTTTGCGGAGCGGAAAGTTCACAGATGAAATGAAGAAAAGCCGAGTTGCACTTCCAGAGAAACTTCAACACAACCACTCTTCTCTTAAGTTTTAACTCAACACGACTCGACAGTTTGCTGCTGGCTGTATCTGGTGTTATAGGCTCGCCCGCTAGCTAGGCTGTAACTGGGATGATAGACTCACCCTTAGCCAGCTCGTAAACCGTCGCCTCAGTATTTGAATGGAGATTGTTGGAAGAAATAAAAACGTAAAATCACTTCTAGTGGGCGATCTATTGAAGATAGAGATATACTCTCGCGGACTTTTGTGTAGAACATTTCATGCTGAACAATTCTTACACTCATAGTATATTGATATTTTCAACGGTTTGCCTTGCGTAAGCTTAAAAAGCGCACGGACGCTATGTAATTTTTCTTTTTTTTTTAGCCTATTTTCAATTTTGAAAAAAAAAAAAAAAAAAAAAAAAAAGGCTTATGAGATCACCTTTTGTCCGTGTGTGTGTGCGTGTGTGTGTGTCTGTGTGTGTGTCCCCCTAATAAAATCTAAACGGCTGGAGCGATTTCAATGAAACTCGGTAAGCTCATAGCACTATTCCCGGCGACCTCGACCGTGCCCTTCAAATTTTGTTACGTCTCACCAATCCAACATGGCGGCTGTGCGAAATATTTCACTAGCATTCAATATCTCTGAAGCTATTACCGATATCTCCCTGAAATTGTGTACGGTGACAAAGGGCACTACTAGAAGTTCACCTATGAGACTTTTAAAAACCTGGTGACTACAAAACCAACATAGCGGTCAAGCGAAGTTGAGACATTTAAATAGACTTTTCTCGCGATTTAACTATCCAAACGTAATGAAACTTGGTACAGCAAATGTTTATGCACATTGTAATGCACTAAAGTCTAATTTAGTTCAATTGTTTACATAACCTCAAAATGGCGGCTGTGCGAAATATTTCACTGACATTCTATATCTCCGAAACTATTACAGATATCACCCTGAAATTTTGTACGGTGATAAAGGGCACTGATACGGGTATACTTATGTATATTTCATAAACCTCTAAAGTACAAAACGAACATGGCGACCAAGCGAATTTGAAATATTTTAATAGACTTTTCTCGTGATTTAACTCTCTGAGCGCAGTGAAATGAGGTACAGTAAATGATTTTGCAGATTGTAATGCACTGCCATCTAATTTAATTCAATTGTTTACATAACCTCAAGATGGCGGCTGTGCGAAATTTAAAAATTAAGTTTTTATTTCTTGTGTCGTAATCATGCGATCGAGGTGAAAGTTTGAATAATGAACCTAGGCAATAATTGTCCTTGAATGGTACATAACTCTATGGCCTATACATATAACAATCCTAAATGGCGATCTTCCGAAATATTTAGACTGTTCTCAATATCTATGAATCTTTTACAGCAACCAAACTGAATTTGTTTATGTTCATAGAGACTATGAACATATGTTCACCTAAAGGACTTTCAGTAACCTGGTGAGCACAAATCCAACATGGCGGCGACGCGAAGTATAAATATTTAAATGGACGTTTCTCACGAATTAACTATCCGAGTGCCGTGAAACGTTGCACGTTAAATGCTTATACAAATGTTGATCCACTGGCATCTAATTTATTTCAATTGTTTGCATAATCACAAGATGGCTGCTGTGCGTAATTTTAAAATCTCGTTTTTACTTCTTGTGTTATAATCATGCGATTGAAGTTTGAATACCACACGTACACAATAATCTTAATGTAATAGTACAAAAATAAAAATCCAACCTGGCGTCCATCTGAAATATTTAGACGGTTCTCAATATCTACGAATCTGTTACAGCAATTAAACTGAAATTTTGTATGTTGATAGAGGCAATTAACATGAGCAGGATATATGAAAATAGGCTGTATAGTTCTTCACGGAAATACTTGTTTTTACTGAAATCGTTACTTCTCGGCTTCCTTTCATCATAAATAAATTATTTTCTACAGAAATCTTCCTCGAGATATCCTTTACAGAATGGTGAAAACCGCATCAAAGTCCATCCAGAGGTTCACCCGAAAAACGACAGTAGCGACACTCGATCGTAGCAACAGAAGAGAAAGAGAGCGTTGCAGCAGAAGAGAGATTCACTGTAACACTTTTTCTTCGAGGGGTCAAACCTCTCCTTTTCTTTCCATAGTATTTCCTGCCTTCTGTTCATGGCCCTAAAGAAGGCCACCTCTTTTATGGTGCAACCTAGACAGTGCTACACCCTCAAGAGCTTGGGAGTTGGCGACCCTGGAGGTGTTCCTGACTTGGGTCTCTTCTATCATAGACTTTGGGGTGGACCCTCTCCTCTTTCCCCCTTCTCTATCTGCCTTTCATAGCTCTACCTCTTTCCGACTCCCTCTGTCCTTATTCTTTGAGGGTTGAGGGTATTTCTTTTCCTTGTTGTGCCATTCCATTTTTAGTCCTCTTCCTCTTCTAGTCCGTAGTTAGTTTCAGTTGTAGCTTTTCACTATCATTAGGGGCCGATAACCTCGATGTTAGTCCCCTTAAAACAATAGACTACCTATCATCTTTACGAACGTTTACAAGTGCAACAAACAGAGATTTAATGTTTTTCAGTCGGTCCACACGACTGTACCCAAATGTAATGAGATGCTCTGAAATTACACGTGGCTGATAGTTTTTACGGCCAGATGTCCTTCCTGATGCCAACCGCACGACAGGAGTTAATGAGAGATGAAATGAAAATCCACAACCTGCTTCTAGTCTCCGACCGGGTCAGGAATGGAATGAATGAAGCCCCCATCTAGCGGCGTGGATATGAACTTTGCCGGCTGCCGAGGCCTGACGCACTCCTCTGGGGCAATGATTAAATGAATGACATATGAAATGAAATGATAGTGGAGAGTGTTGCTGGAATGAAATTTTGACAGGGAAAACCGGAGTACAGTTTTGTCCAGCACAGATCTCACATGGATTGACCGAGATTTGAACCACGGATCCAGCGGTGAGAGGCCGGCGTGCTGCCGTCTAAGCCACGGAGGCTCGAGAGATGAAATGAATGAAGATAAATGAAAGTTCAATGTCAAGTAGTTCCAAATTTGGCTACCAGACGCCACTATCACCCAGCGGCAAACGTTGAAATCACAACACCGCACTCTTGTGATAAACTGTGGGTGATTAACACTCATATTAACCAAGCATTTTACTGTATAAAATATGAAACTATTCGAATGGAACAATAAACAAATAGTTCGGCCAAGGAACTTCGAGATCATCTGCCCCTCAAAGGAACTTTATTCAAATTAGGAAGTTTCTTTATCTGCCATCGAAGTTAAGAATATTGAGGGACATATTGGCTTGGAAACCTGTATAGGAAGGAGAAAATCTGTGGGAGCTCTTGGCAGCACAGCGGTGTGGTATAGGTGTGGGACGTAGTGCAAGATGCGCTACCCCAGTGGTGGTCTGGTCAGGGTGTACCGAGAGCCCGCTGATGAGTAGGCGAAACCAACCGACAGTGGTGGCTACTCTCGCTAAAGCGCAGCGTTAAGTCATGGGGCCAAGCTTTCTGCTGACTCAGTAGACGCGTGGGTTTGAGCCCCACCGTCGGCCGTCCTTGAAATGGTTTTCCGTGGTTTCCCATTTTCAACTCCAAGAAAATGCTGGGACGGTACCTTCTGACAGGCCACGGCCGCTTCCTTCCACATCCTTGCCCTGTTTCATTCACCATCATTCATTTCATCTCTCTTTAACTCCTCTCCTGAGGTTGGCGTCAGGAAGGGCATCCGGCCGCAAAAACCATCGCCACAAAGACTTCCATCGCATCTCATCCCCGACCCCATTGGAAGACGGGAATAATAAGGGGTTGGTTGGTTCCTCAGTTTAGAGTCTGCCACAACACGGTCATGTAGCCCCGTGTACTTTGGGTGTGTGTAGAATCTGTCTGATAACCGGTGTTAATTGTGCTGGCTGTATTAGTGTATGTTATCTGTAATTCAGGTAAGGACTGCAGAAGATCAATTTCAATTAGTTCCTAGTTTTGCTACTAAACAATCAACTAGTTCTGAACTTTGTTACTAGATGCCACCGCAGTCGGCTCCTGGTGACGAACGTTGGAATCTAAGAGCGTTAGTCAAATATAACCTGTAATTGAGCTTCACACAAGTGTAATTAGAGGAAGGGTCTTTATCATGCCATAAATCTATGACATGGGACCGCCGGCTTTACTTCTCCTCCGAAGGAAGGCATACTGAGGGATTTTTAACGCTGTTAAAAATTTTGACGACTTCGGCCAGGTTTGAACCCAAGACCTTGGGCATAGAAGCTCAGCATGCTTCCAACTACGCCATCGAAGCCGCTTTAATAAAGGGTTGGCAAAACCATGCAACACATTTGGCATAATCCTAATATTTGCTGGAGTACCTTACATTGCGCAGACCAATTAAAATATAGCCAGACCACCTGAAGCGTGGCTAATTGGATCCAATGCGGTACTGTCTACAGTGCGAGGAGAAAGACAACCATGTCGTATGCTGCTCATGTCTTCAGACCAGCTGGTGACGTGCCACAACACTGCCCTACTTGGATGTGCTAGAAGGATGAGTGATCCTAGAAGCTGCACCTACCGTAGTTCTGACCCAAACACAGACCTTCCAAGGTTGAAATGTCGCTCTTACCTAGCAAGTATATCACTGGATGCCAATAACAAAGGACTATACATGTAGGGCTTCCTCTAATTAGGCCATACTAGGTCATACGGTATTAGCGTATCCGAGGCCTAGAGAGTCTCTTCCCTTCCCGCCTTAATTAGGCCTTGTCTCATCTTTCCTGATACCCTCCTTCTGCGAGGGGTCAGCCATCTTTTTCTTTTCATGTCATCTCCTGCCTTCTGCTCAAGGCCCTCAAGGAGGCCGGGTGTATGTAGCCCTACCGCTTATGGTGCACCCTGGATATTGCTACATCCTCAGGGGCTCACGGCTGGTGAGTTCAGGAGTTGGCGATCCTGAGGGATTCCTGAGCTGAGTCCGTTTCTTCCCCCTTTTCCACTGACTTATGGGTGGGCCCTCTCCTCTCTCCCCTTTCCTATCAGCCTTTTATGGCTCTCCCTCCTTCCGAGTCTCTCAATCCTCATTCTTCGAGGGTTGAGGGCATTTTTTTTCTTCCTGTCCTTTATTTGCCTTTATTTCTTTACAATTCCTTCTTCTAGTCTGTAAGTCTGTAGTTAGTATTAGTTATAGTTTTCATTCTCATCTCATCTTTCACTATCACCCAAATCATTAAGGGCCGATAACCTAGATTTTAGGCCCCTTAAAAGAACAATTATCATCATCATCATCATCATCATCATCATCATCATCACCAATTAGGCCATACTGAATTCCTTAGTGAACCTGATTCAATCTTCATATAGATTAATCATTCGAATGAATCTTACATTTGAGAAAAGTAGGCTCTTTAGTTCGTCACGGAACTTCTTGTTATTTGATTGAATGTCCTTTTCATTAAAGGTAAACGTAATATTTTTATCTTCATTAGTATTTTTATTTTAGCGTATGTCTTTTAGTGCCGGGAGTGTCCGAGGACATGTTCGGCTCGCCAGTTTTGTAGCTGCTTCGAGACGGACACCCAATGGGTGAGCTACAAGTACCGTTGGGGAGGAAAGTTGGAAGGGAGGGTCGAGGAGTTGGAAGATAGCGGCTGTGGCCTATAGTTAGGGACCAACCCCGGCATTTGCCTGGAAGGAAGATGGGAAACCACAGAAGACCATCTTCAAGGTTGCCGGCGGGGGGATTCGAACCTCCTCGCCTCCCGGATGTGAGCGACTGCCAACAGTCATGCCGCAACGACCTCGGCTAACTCACCCGGTATCTTCATTAGTAATTTGTATAGCAAGGAATATATACAAGGTGATTTGATAATTAATCAAATAATTATTTTAGTTGTTGTTGTTAATTCATAATAGGGACTTGGGACAAGTTGGTCATAAGTCCCGTGTAGTTGGGTGTGTGTTGAACTATGTCTGATAACCTGTATTTATGTGATGACTGTAGTAGTGTGTGTAACAGGTTTGGAGTAGGAGTCCCGGGATCTGAAATAAGGTACTTGGTGCTTGGAGGGAGTGTGGAAAAACCCGGGGAATAGCCAGTTTCAGGATAGTGGCTGTTAGCGCCGGGATTCGAACTTCCAATATCCGGACTTACCACAGCTGGCGTCGCGGACGTGGTGCATGATTTAATGCCGTGTTAGTTTTGATACACGTATAATCTATAATGTTTTAACATAATTATTAGTTCTCATCTGTAACTATGGTTGGTTGGTTCCTCAGTTTAGGGGTTGCAACAACGCGTTCATGTAGCTCCGTGTACTTTGGGTGTGTATAGAATCTATGTGATAACCGGTGTTAATTGTGATGTCTCAATTAGTGCGTGTTATCTGTTTTAATTCAGGTAAGGACTGCAGACGATCAATTTCAAGTAGTTCCTACTTTTGCTATCAAATGCTACCGTCAACGACTTCTAGTTGCGAACTTGGCTACTAGATGCCACTGCAACCGGCACCTGTCGGTGAACGTTGGAACTTATAGAGTTTAGCAATTCTATCCTACAAATGTCGCTTCACACAATGTTATTGTAGTTAGTGGCTTTACTTCCCCTCCGCAGGAAGGCATACTGAGGGATTTTTAACGCTGTTGAGAAATCCGACGACTTAAGGGTTTGAACCCACGATCTTGGGCATAGAAGCTCAGCATGCTACCACAGAAGCTGCCTTATTTGCTGCAAAATGTTGTTTACAAGATAAACGTGAGGGCCAGATGACCTAGGTATTCTGCCTCTTATAGCTAAGATAAACGTGACTAGTGCACGTAGTCTACTGTAGGAGATCACTCCTTACGTTAATCATCCTTGGCAATTGCCATTCACGATATATTGTGCAGAACGTTTTTACGGTTAAGTTCAATTGGAAGAGGAGGAGACAACCTTGGGGCGGTAATTGCTCTCACTCTGGCCGACAAGTACTTTCGTCAACTCTACTGATCCTCTGGTGGGGCAAGTTACCTGTCGTGCAATGAATGGTTCATTGGCGTAGTTGGTAGCATGCTGAACTGCTGTGCCCAAGATCACGGGCTCAAACCTGGTCGAAGTCGTCGGAATTTTGAAGAGCGTTAAAATTTCTCAGTATGCCTTCTTTCGGAGGGGAAGTTCACCCGGCGGTCCCATGTCATAGATTTATGGCATGTAAAATATCCTTCCACTACCGGTAACTAAACTTGTGTGAAGCTAAATTTGCAGGTTAGATTTCGCTGAAACACTCTATCAAAGTTCCAACGTTCACCACTAAGTAGTCAGCCCGGAGGTTGGTTGGATCCTCAAAAAGTGCCACCATATGTTATGTGGTAGAAATCCACAAAACCCAAGGCACCACTGTAATGAGGCGTACTAGGCAAGGTGAGGTCGTTTGCCATTGCTTTCCTCACTAGCCCTATGAGCAGAACCTTCCACAGTAGACACCGGCACTGGTTGTGCCCTGAAGGTCACTGTATAGTGTTTACATGGAAATAATTAGCATTACTGTTTTGATTTACAACTTACACTATAATATAAAGTCAAGGTTTCTTGAAAGCACAGCAAAGCCAACTCCATACAGACCAATGGAGGCCCTGAGAGTTGTGGAAGGTAGAGGCTAGCACTAGATGGGATGGAGTTGTCAGCTCCACGCCCGGCCGTCTTTGCTCCCAGGAACCCTGGTACTCATTTCTGGTGTAGGCTGAGTTAACCCCAGGGCTATTTGCGTTTCCGAAAGTGGAAGTTTTGTATCTAAAGCACACTACCTGGGTGGGGATCGAACCCACTCACTTTCAGTTGGAAGCTTAGCGCCTGTACCGACTGCGCCACGCAGCCCCCAAAGGTTTCTTGAAGCATTACCAAATCGGTATGTATGTCTCTGTGAATAGATAACAATGCTAGACCGTTGAGTCTGTTTTCACAAGTAGAATTTCTAAAGTATATTTTCAACCAACTCAACTCCGGTCGGCAGTACCAGTAGCTATAGAGAGAGGCAAAGTTGCGAAAGGTTTGATAAGGGTATAAAAGTTAGGGGAAAAAAATTCTAACGCGCTTCAAGGGCACTTGTTGCTGTTCTTGATTCGTTCATAAGAGCGAAGGCACTGGAGAGTAATAAGAGGTTATGTTGTTACACATAGATCAGAGCAAACTGATTGTCACACTGTTTACATCGCTCTACCTTTGCTTTGCAACGTTGCCATACGTCACTTAGTAACAATAGTAACTCACATGATAAGTATATTAGTATATTCATAAACAAATATTATATGTGACCAAAAAGGAAATCCCCCCCTTATATACGCCCTTGGCGTAGAACAATGTTCTATTATTGAGGTCACCCGTATTGTCGGGCTGAACCAGTAACAAAGGTGAGTACAGTATGTGTACAAAGTGAGAATATAAACCAACATTGCATAAGTACGTAGCGGAAGTACCATTACCACCTACTGTACTCTACTCGACACTCATTGAGTGTAACCTCGCCATTCAGTTAGCAGCTACCACCGTGAGTTGACGGGCATTCACAACGGACAATAAACGTCTGTCTGGCTACACATTATCATACGGGGCCGGAGATGAGGTAAAAGACGCCTTCTATATGACAGGCCGATTGGCCTTCATGACGTGAGGAGAGATGAATGAAATAAGAATGATGATGGTGATGATAATTGCTGTTTTAAAGGGACTAACATCTAGGTCATCGGTCCCTAATGGTTTGGGTGATCGTGAAACATAAGAATGTAATGTAAATTATTACTCTATCTACACACTTACAGACTAGAAGAAGAAATGCTAAACAAAAGGAGAATAAGGTAAATAAAGGACAGGAGGAAAACCACAGTTTCTCATTGTTATTATTATATATGAATTACAGCCAACGACCATGGCGGGGTATTTTAATTGAGCTAGCAACACGTTTCAAGTAGTTCCAGATTCCACTGTCATTAACACCTAGCAGCGAACGTTGGAACTTGATAGATCGTTTCTAACAAAATAACCTACAAATTTGGCTACACACTACCAATTGTAGTGGTAGGTCCTTTTACATGCCATAGCAGTTCAGCATTTCTCATTGGTAGCCTATTAGTTGACTCGTTAGAAATGAACAGCGTGTGTTTTGTGAATGCATTTCTGGAAGTTAACCTCCATTGTACTGCTACGTGCTACCCCTAATAGCAAGTTCGTTAATTGGATCAAAGTAGGTAAAGAACAACACAAATGGTCCTTTAAAGAAATATTAGCTTTATTGCAGGTCAGAAAGTTACACCACACAATAAGAAAATAGAAACAATTAGCTGTCTTTCTTCGTGTTTGCTCCCTTATGGAGGACACTCACCCTTTCACTTGGTCATGCAGTTAAACCTTCCGTAATTAGTCCCGTGTCCCTGCTAGAAATAACCACAACTCTTCCTCTTGTACACAAGCCACAGTCTGCCACTCACTGTTCTTGAATACACACTGTTCCGCAATTCGCACGTTACCGTAACACCTCTATCGCACTGGTAAGAACACACCCAATCCCCTTGGTCAGGGTCGCTCTTATATAGCGAGGCTGATGACTCAATAGATGTTTCTAGAGTAGACTAGGGTTCACGGTCACTCTCAGACCTTCTCGAGAATTCCAACACCAGGCGGGCAGCGAAACTTCGAAACGGGGTCTTTTGTCCTCGCTGCTCATTGCGTGAACTGCTGGGTGACACAGAGTCCGGGGGTAGCCTGGGGCGAGCTGGAGTTATGTGCGACGCAGCGAAGCAACCCAGCGCTCGTAACAGTACTTTTGAAATGATCTTTTATTAAGTTATATACAAGTCCAAAAGCGTTTGTTCTTGTTTACCTCTTCTGTAGCCTTTAGTGGCGTTATATTGGGGGGGGGGAGGGCGTGGTGGCGCAGCGGTCAAGCTGTATGCCTCTCACCAAGGCGGACCGGGTTCGATTCCCGGTCAATGCATGTGAGATTTTCGATGTGAAATGCCATGTCCTGTGGTTCGGATTCCACGTAAAACGGAGGTCCCGTGGCTTATGATCGCGAGATTAACGGTCACGTTAAACTACAAGCTACCTTTTTCGTTATATTCGGCATGTGGGGCCGATAACTAGAGTCCTGCATGGATAAACAAAACCTTATCCGCATCCGCCCCGCATCCACACGACTGTTGTCCGCATCCGCCCCGCATCCACACGACTGTTGTCCGCATCCGCACGTTTGTTATGCGAATCTACTGACATTACAATAACATTTTCAATCAGATAAAGCATAAAGAATTAGAGCTACACATTTAGACCTACAAACATTTTGATGTCTATGGGTAAAGCCCTGCGGATATAGTTTGCATGACTGTTTGGATAGCGGATAATGTTTGGAGTAAATTTGCGGATAGGTATTGTAATACAATCCGAACTTGTTGAATATCATTACTAGGACCCGAATACCGGGTGAGGTAGCCGAGGTCGTTACGGCGTGACTGCTGGCAATCGCTCATATCCGGGAGGCGAGGAGGTTCGAAACCCCCCGCCGGCAACCTTCAAGATGGTCTTCTGTGGGTTACCATCTTCCTTCCAGGCAAATGCCGGGGTTGGTCCCTAACTATAGGCCACAGATGCTACCTTCCAACTCCTCGTCCTTACATTCAAACTTTCCTCCCCAGACAACACTCCACACGCGACGGTACATGTAGCTCACCCCATGGGTGTCCACCAGAAGCAGCTACAAACTGGCGAGCCGAACATGTCCTCGGACACTCCCGGCACTAAAAGCCATACGTTAAAAATAAAAATAAATTTAAAAAAATAATAAAAAAAAAGCACCCGAATGTTATGACACATATTTCTCCGTTATGTTTATTTCATGACAAATGTAAGGCAATGATTTAAGCTAATATCATTCATATTATGTCATTAAACATGGTATTTAACCCTCCAAACTGAAAAGGGTTGCAATTCTGGCTGTAATAACATTCATTCTAAACATAGCACATGACATACAAAGCCTAAGGGAACCATTTTCTCCTCAAATGTCTAAATGTGTTGCTTTAATGCGTTATGCTTTATCTAATTAAGAAGTAGTTCCGTGAAGAAATATACAGCCTATTTTCATAATTATCCTACTCATGTTAATTGCCTCTACCAACATACAAAATTTCAGTTTGATTGTTGTGATAGATTCGTAGATATTGAGAACCGTCTAAATATTTCAGATGGTCGCCAGGTTGGATTTTTATTTATGTATTATTACATGAAGATTACTGTGTACGTGTGGTATTCAGACTTCAATCGCATGATTAGGACACAATAAGTAAAAACGAGATGTTAAAATTTCGCACAGCCGCCATCTTGAGGTTATGAAAACAATTGAACTAAATGGGATGCCAGAGCATTACAATATGTACAATCATTCACTGTACTATATTTCACTGCGCTCAGATGGTTAAATCACGAGAAAAGTCTATTAAAATGTTTCAAATTCGCTTGGCCGCCATATTCGTTTTGTACTTTACAGGTTTTTGAAAGTTACATAGATAAACTTGTAGCAGTGACCTTTATCACCGTACAAAATTTCAGGGTGATATCATAAATAGTTTCGGAGATATTGAATGCCAGTGAAATATTTCGCACAGCAGCCATTTTGAGGTTATGTAAACAATTGAACTAAATTAGACGCCAGTGCATTACAATGTGTATAAAATTTGCTGTACCACGTTTCATTACGTTTGGATTGTTAAATCGCGATAAAAATATATTTAAAAGTCTCAACTTCGCTTGGCCGCCATATTGGTTTTGTAGTTACCAGGTTTTTGAAAGTCTCATAGGTGAACTTCTAGTAGTGCCCTGTATCACCGTACACAATTTCAGGGCGATATCGGTAATAGTTTCGGAGATACTGAATGCTAGTGAAATATTTCGCACAGCCGCCATGTTGGATTGGTGAGACACAATAAAATTTCAAGGGCACGGTCGGGGTCGGCCAAAATATTGCTATGATCTTACCGAGTTTCATTGTGATCTCTCCAGCCGTTTAGAAGTTATTAGGACACACACACACACACACACACCTCACACTGTAATCTTTCAATTCTTGCCACAAGATGGCTTCACCCAGAGAAGCCATTTGTAAATTTGAAGATACAAAAATTAAATAAAAATGAATATTCTGCCTCATAAATGGCCTTTCTTTAAAATTTAAGCAAATGACATAATTAGTACTGTAATTGAACAAATCCACCTTTTTGAAACTCTTCTTATCTCCGGGCGTGTGCAGATATTCTGAAAGGACTGGCTCGTACATAGGCCTTACCAAAACCTCCTATAAACTAATAAAGACGAAGGAAGGTTTACATGCATCTAACTAAAAAGAAACTATCCAATTTAAATTTACTTTATATTCGGAAGCTGCATGCGAGAAATTGATAAATATAATAAAAAGAGTGACACCCAAGAAATGCAATTAAAAATATATAATATAATAATATAATAATAATAATATTTAGGCCTTTAAAGATTTATTATTTGTTTTTCACATTACCGGTAATGCCGTCGTCTGCCCAATATGTCCATTTCATCACCACTTTGAAGCTGGTCAGCCATGCCATTATGGTTTACCGCCATGAAGGTCTTCTTCAACTTAGCACAGTTATCTTGATGGGTATTAGCCCTACTATGATTGTGGCATTACAGCCAGAACCCAATCACGTGGTACCCTCCATACTAAAACAATTCGGAGGTACCGTACGGTCTTCAAGCTTTCCGTAGAAACACCAAGCGCTCAGCTCAAGAGAGACACCCTACACAACCTGACATCCTAAAGTCCAGCGAGACAATCCCTTCCGCCGCGCACTAGGTCGCTTGCTACAACACGTCTCCCAGCCACAGCTCCTTCCAGGAAGTCTTCACAGAATTGCTATTGTCATACGCCTGTTTGTCCAGACCACTCATTGCATTTGCTCGGCCGCTTCCTCATCACCCCCTCGGGGTGAGCGAGCATACCTGCTCGAGACAATAGTGTCCATTAAGTGTTGCCTCCTGCACGTGTGACCAGAACATTAACCTGACTCCTGGTTCGGTGGTCTGAACAATATTAATAAACTTTCTTAGACAACATACGATTAGAGCTAGCTTCAGAATCTCGTCAAAAGTGACCTAAAATACATTGAATAATTAATAATAAAAAGCATACGTATATGATAATAGTAATAATAATAATAATGACACTGCGTCTACTGCAGACGTGTCCAATGCAATTTAACACGTTGCCAACACGATAACATGATATAAAGAAATAATAAACCCACTAGCCTACATTAAAACTGTCATGGGGGACTCATAAAATATAGGTTACAACACACACACACACACACACACGCGCGCACACACACACGGACCAAAGGTGATCTCATAAGCCTGTTTTTTTTTCATAAAATGAAAATATGCTAAAAATAGTATTGTAATGCCAGTAGATTTGGATAACAGTGTTTATCCACGCAGGGCTCTATATGGGAAGCGAACAGCCAATAACACAACCCCGTCGTGGGAACGGCTACTATACCACTGTTACCGCAAATTGATCATCTGACTGTTCGCCACTGAGACTTGTACCCCGGTAGCCCACCAAGAGAAATCAGACATATTCCTGGAACAGTAAGTAGGACATTTTAAAATCCACTCTAATGGTTTACGAGGTCAGTAGTCATCTTAACGTGCCCAGATTTTGCAGAGACTAGCAAAAGTAATGACACTGCTCTTTACCACCGTGTCTTCTTTCGTACATATAAGTTCTTCCTTCCTCGAGCAGAACAGTTGTGTTTTGTGAATCTGCGCTCTTATCACAGCATCGCGCTAGTTTACAGATTGATTCCTCTCTTTTTATTCTTATTTTTCCAACAGCCTTATTTTTCTTTAAACTCGCAGTTTGATGAGTATTTTGCCCTGGAATAGCTTATGTTGTCTGATATTTGACGACCAGGTTTGCTTTATGTCCTTTAAATTCTTTTAATTTTTATAGGAAGAATGTTATATAATTTTGGTGAGAAATACAGAGTTACGTTTTGTTATATTTAACTTCTGGTTGATATAAAATAGAGACATTCGCATTCAAACTTTTGGTTTCAGACCCGAGATTTACAACTTGAATTCTATTTTTATTTTAAAAATGTATTTATATATTTCAAAAGCATAGAACTGTTTAATGTTGAAGAGCTTCGCCTCGGCATACAGACTCATAGTCTATCCTTCTGTAACATTGTTCGCAATATTATAATTATATGAATTGCAGCCATAGAAGGTTATATTAATTGAACACCCATGGGCTCACAGCAGGTTCAATTTCAAGTAGTTCTAATTTTAGCTGCCAGATGCCACAGTCACTGATACATAGCGGCAAACGTTGGAACTTGATAGAGCGTTTCTAACCAGCCAAATACAGTATAACCGACAAATTTGGCTACACACTACCAATTGTAGTGGTAGGTTCTTTTACGTGCCATAAATCTATGACATGGACTCGACGGCTTGACTTTCCCTCCGAAATAAGGCATACTGAAGGATTTTGTAACGCTCATAAAAATCCCACGACTTCGGTCAGGTTTGAATCCGTGAACTTGGGAATCGCAGTTCAGCATGCTACCACTACGCCACCAAAGACTTGTTCTCGTACTAAACTGTCGCTTTCAGTGACATCGGTCAAAACCGAAAACTTTCAAATATAATCGCCACTTGAGTGGAAAAAGCAGCGCATCAGTGCAGTTCTCATCAGGAAGAAAAATTATTCGCAATATGACATTCTGTCCTATACGAGCTATTCTACTGTTCTTTCGTCAATGGACACAGAAACGATGAAATAAGTCGCTAACGTAAGCCTATAAAGAAGTCAGTATAACGCAGTGTGAAATCACTAATCCTTTGTTGGTGTTGTTTGTGGATAAAAGAAGTATTGTAAGTGAAATGGCAGCTGCGATAAGATCTCAGCGATAACAGAAATCGGAATAGCGCTCCATATTTGAATGATTTTAATCGAATCCTTGCACTTTATTGGTCCAAATCGAATAGAGCAGAACAATCAACATCCTGCCAGTAAACAAGTTACGTCTTGACAACAATGTTGTCCGGCTCCGTGGCCCATTGGTTAGCATGCAAGGCTTTGCCCTGAAGGGCCCCAGATTTGATCCCTGGCTGGACCAAGGGGATTTTAATCTTCTACTTGGGAAGCTGAGCGAGAAATCTCGCATGTTCATTAACCACTCGCCCGGCTTTACTGTTATGTGGCCTTCTAGAAATAAGTTTATTTCTTTAAACGCAAGTGTACGAACTTGCCAAGGAGAACTTCTTCATTGAGCACCTACGGACGAAGAGAGGACTACCATCTACGGACGCCTGGAAAAGACTAATGCATAAGAGAGTGAAGAAGAGGGGTGGAATCTGGCTCGAATTGTACATAACGGAAGCCATGACGAATAGGGTATGGACTGACACCAATCAAGACCTACGACACTTCGTTAACTCGATAGCGGTACATGGGTACCACCATAAACTGTGCGTCACCGAGTGCTTTCATGACAGACGTATCCTGTATCTGTAAATTATGTGGTAAACAATCTAGTCGGTACCACGTAATCACATGTAAGAACCGGGGACCTCCATTGTGATATTTTGTGAAGGTGGAAGGTGAAAACACTGATGTTTATTCAAATTTATTAACCCTATGCACAATTTGTGCGCTGTATTTTCAATAATATTTAAACGCAATTTTTAAACAAATTGTCGATACTTATGAACTCACCGCTGCGAGTATATCTGTTTGTTTGAATATCCTTTTCAATGCACAATGGGTTGTGTGTGTCCCTTGTGTACATACTACCCGCCCAGCACAAGTGCTATGAGGCTGTACGCAACACAGCTCTGCCAGGGGCTATCGTCTTGTTTGTTTGTTTGTTTGTTTGTTTAAACACAATTTTTAAACAAATAAATATATTTTCGTTAACTTTTCAAGAAATGCAACATTTTTCCTGTACTATTGAGACAATTTGGAATATTTTGGCACGAAACACACCTTCTAACTCCTTCCGGTTCAGGAGCTTGAGATTTTTGTCGGATGAACTTAGCGTATTATACATGGGTTGGTTTTTTAGTTTTGGCACCTTAGCTATAACTGGATTAATATCTCACTTAGATAGTTCCAAGTTTCACAGGCCCTCGATGTAGTCCCAACCGTTGCGTACAGCGTGTTCCCAGCGATGTGGAAGTCGTTGGATCCCGTTGCCACTGCCCAATCTATTGATGGTACGAAGAGAGCGCTCGGCAGCCTGCTCCCCGCGCATTGTCATCTTCATCGTCGGGATGAGATCATAGTCGCAGGGACTGATGTCGGGAGAATATGGGGGGTGATAAAGGACCTCCCAGCCTCAGCGATCCAACAATGCCGACACAACGCCTGCTGTGTGTGCCTTAGCATTGTCATGCAGAACGATGGGCGGTGTAACCATGTGGTGGCGCCGTTTCCTTCTCAGAGCTCCTCGGAGATGGTCTTGCAGAAACGAACAATAGTACGCCGCATTAACGGTTTGCCCTCGGAGTACGGCAGCCGAGCGCTCTCTTCGTACCATCAATAGATTGGGCAGTGCCAACGGGATCCAACGACTTCCGCATCGCTGGGAACACGTTGTACGCAACGGTTGGGACTACATCGAGGGCCTGTGAAACTTGCAACCATCTAAGTGAGTTATTAATCCAGTTATAACTAAGGTGCCAAAACTAAAAAAAACAACCCATGTATAATAGATCGCACTCCCAACAGAATCTGAGCGCTCAGCAGAAGCAAATGTATACCATTTTACTTCAGAACTAAAGACATATGTTATTAAGAGTGGCGTACCGACTTTTAGGGTTTAAACGCCATCCAAAGACATCTGTTTACTTGAATTCTTATATTGTCCCATGACCCGTCAATCGCCTGTGTTACACTACCACTAGTGATCCTTCTTTACTCCTGTATATATTTTAAACGTGGTCACGTTCTTCACTTTGTAATTGCCCTCCACTCTACTCGTAGCGAGACTCCTCCTTCAGTGTTGGAGCTAGCCATGGATCAGTTTTGCTCTTAAAGTGTGCGATCGGTAACTTTCTTCACGTCGCTTTGGGCTGCTTTAAATATTCATGTGTGTGTCACTGTGGGTCCGTTTCGTTAAATATAATGCGGTACATGAGGGGTTTCTGCAATTTACCCTTATCCATGATGCAGAGTAAGCCATCAAGATGGCAGAGTTTGAGAGTCAATAGTAGCCTAATGGCAGTATAAACATGGAGAGAAAAACATTATTTTTCTCTAACATCATATCAAGATTATAGGAAGTCACGTATGGTCATGTTGGTAACACTTCATCTTTTCAGTTTAAAATATTTAGTTACTGCTTTCCATATTTGTTTTAAATTGATTTTTTCATTTTTTTGTTTTGTGCTGGGAAAATATAATTAAAATAGTTATCGTGCAAAGAGAATGTTCAATTCAATCGACCGCCAGACGCTCTTCTGCAAGCACGAGATGTAGATTACAACACCCGCACCCTCATAGAACAGACTCTAACAGACACCACCTCTAAGGTGAAGTTCAGAGGAGAACTCTCTAGAATTTCGAGATCAAAACCGGAGTACGGCAGGGGGATGGCCTTTCCCCTATTTTATTTAATCTTGTGCTTGATAAAGTCATCAATACATGGGAATATGCACTGAGGAATCTGGGAATCAAACCGGTGAACATTGGAGATGGAACTCGTAAAACCTAGATCAGATGCTTGGCTTTTGCAGATGACATAGCAATCCTAACCAGCAACTCTACCGATGCTGTTATTTCTGTCCAAGCACTACACGAGATAGCGATAAAGGCAGGTTTACAAATATCGTATGACAAAACCAAGTATTTTGAGAGTCGTCATTGCGGGAAAGCCCCTTTAACAACTGCTCATGGAACAATTGGGAAAGTTGATCGCTTCCGATATCTCGGCGAATGGGTCCACCCGAATGGCAGAGGTGGCACTTCAATCTCGGAGAGGTGCACTAAACTGAATGCATCCTATTATATATCACGTAACCGCTACAGCAAGAGGTGTATTTCAAAAAATGCAAAGATCTGTCATTATAACGCCGTTATTAGACCACAGTTTTTATATGCAGCAGTGACCCTCATGATGAACAAGAAAGGCAACATGGATGATTTGGAGAAAGTCGAGAGACGTGTCCTTCGAAAAATTCATGGTCCCAGATGGCTCTTAACGACTTAAAGCAAACACCGAATTATACCGTCAGTTGGAACCAGCCACCACTATCATGCGGCGGAGACGACTGAAATTCTGCGGGCATCTCTTCAGGATGGCGAACGATAGAATCACCAAGAAGATCTTCAACTTGATTAATGGCTCCAAGACTGGCAGCTTGTGGCTTAATGAAGTGACACAAGACTTGAATAACGCTGGGAATTTAGACTGTGATATTCTTGACCGTTCCAAATGTTGTGACAGTGTTAACTCTTGGTCCCCACCCCTCACACAGGAGAGTATTGGCTCAACTGAGGAGATAAAAAAGAAGAAAGATATCAACGCAGAAGCACTCCTTAGTGGGCTTAAATCACTAATAATAAATAATAGTCGAAATATCGTTTTTATAATGCACACATCTACCGTAATGTATCAATAACCCCCCTCCCCCAGAACGAAAACCTGCGTACGCCACTGGTTATTAATAAATAGGGTTCGAGATTTGTAGGTATTTATTTAAATGTAAATACATATTTTAAGCATTTTTTAGCCTACTTTTCACATTTTGCAAAAATGAGGAAAAAGTAGTCTTATGAGATCGGGCAAATGTGTGTCTGTCAGTCTGTCTGTCTGTCTGTCAGTCTGTCTGTCTGTCTGTCTGTGTGTCCCCCCTATCAACTCCTAAACGGCTGCAGCAATCAAAACCAAATTTAGTATGAGTAAAGATGTGCACCGGAATAGCTCACGTCCATATTTGAAAATGATGTCAGAGCTACCAACTGCTGAAAAAACGCACTAGAAATTTGAGCTCCATGTTGGATATCCTGCAAGGTATGCATAGGAGCTATTCCAAAATTGGCACACATGTAGATAATACTATTTCAGATTAATTTCCAGGAGGCCAACCATGACAGTGTTGCCAAAATAATTTTAAGCCTTCTGATAGGTCCAATGTTTAAATGCATATAACTTCTACACTATCAACTGGATTTCAACCAAATTTTGTATGTAATATCTGTACATAAACAGATATGACTGAGCGTATTCTTAGGAGCCACCAGGGCTGCCAACTGTTAATAATTGCTCTCTCTATTTTTTTATCCAAATACCAATATATCAGAATGTGTGCAAGCCGACAGCTTTAAACTATGCACACGTATATTCTGACATTTTAGATTAATTTGGAGTTACTTATATACATCAGTTCTACCAACATGATTATAAGCCTGCTGATAGTACCAATTTTTAAATACATGTAACTTCCATACTATCAGTAGGATTTCATCCAAATTTCGCATGTGCTATGTGTAACATATCAGATATGACTATAAGTATTCTTCAGTGCAATCAGGGCTGCCAACTGTTAATAAATGCTGTCTATATTTTTTTATCCTAATATCAATATATCAGAAAGTATGCAAGCCAACAGTTCTATAATTTGCACACGTATAGCACCTGACATTCTAGATTAATTTGGAGTAATTAATACAAGGCAGTGCTGACAACATGATTCTATGCCTGCTGATATGTCCAATTTTAAAATACATGTAACTTCTATACTAACAAATGGATTTCATCCAAAATTGGCACAACAAGATATCATAATATTTCAGATTATTTCCGACCAGCACACGCATGGTATTGTTGGCAACATGCTTTTACGCCTGCTGATAGATCCAGTGTCTAACTGCATGTAACGTCCATTGGACTTCAACCAAATTTTGTATTCTGTACCTTAAGAGATGGAACTAAGAATATATTCAGTCACCAGGGCTGCCAACTGTAGTGCTCTATTAGGCTACATTATACCAGGTATATTTTGAACTAATTAGATATTTCGATATTACCAACTTAATTTCGTCATTATTCTAGATAGGTTCGTATACTGTAGAATAATCATTGGCATGAAAAGTAGGCTCTTTAGTTTGTCACGGAACTTCTTGTTTAATATATAAATTCCTGCTTTTCACTTATTGGCGCATAAAAATACATAATATTCACATTTTTTAAAAATCAGTATGATAGATCTTTTAGTTTATTGCAGCTATCTAATCTTCATGCAGAGCGTATGTCAGCTTGCAACTGTGTTATTCTTTATTTGTCGCCCCGTGCCACTCACTGTGGAAGCTGGGGATTTCCTTGTCCATAGCCATATTGCACCACGTGCTAGACCTTCCCCTCCCCCAGCTACCTGGAACCAGTTTCACTCACATGCAGTTCATTTCTGGCACTGTGAAGTGTAAGGCAGTTCTACGATGCCTAAAGAAAAAACAACTACAAGTTATCGTCTGTTGCAGAATTTAAAGATAATTTTACTTCTGATGGGGGTGTTCTGTTCTGCCAACCATGTGGGAAAGCGATCTCAAGTTATACAACACCTCAAGGGCAAGAAACACATTGTCGCAGTTTCGTGCCTTCAGAAGAAGTGTCTCGCGATAATCGTCGGTCATTTGTGATGGACAACCTGAAGATGTATCTCGCTGTGTATTGTAATGTTTCAGCAGTCTGTGAGACATAGCATAAATTACATTCGTGGGTACTACATATTGTTTATATTCAAATTAATAAACTACATTATAATTAATTTTTTTACTTTCTTGTCACATATTTCAGGTATTTTTAATACATACGAAATAAATATTTTCCCGATTTTTAGCACCTAAAATTCCGAGCCCTATTAATAAATACTGTGACGGTAATCATGGTTCATTCAATAAACCACAACATGACTGGTAGTGTGCGTTACTAACCACTAGATTTGTTTCGGCTATTTTATACAATTATCTACAAACACTGAAGTAGGCTGCCGAGTCCACAGTTCAAGGCCCTCTTCTGCGACATTATCGTGTTTGAGGCCACTTTCCATGTCGCTTTAGTAATCGTAATTTGATGTTTTTCCGTCTGTCAACACGATTGTACCCAATTGTAATGGTAGTTCCTTATCCTGAAAGAAAAATATATAATAATAATAATAATAATAATAATACAATTACGAGCCTTACAGTAGTCGCATATGATGTGTAACATCTGACATAGAAGAAACTTCACATGGAATTGTTGATACACCGGTATTTTATAGTATTATTGGCACAAATAGTAATCTATTGTAAAAGGGAGTGTTTTACAGATATTGTAGTTTATAATACGGAACTCATTTTATTAGATGATTTGTAGCTTCCACCAGCACTAGCCTATATAAAGAATACGATATGGATCAACTAGATTAATAGACGCGACACCGCTCATAACCTTAAATTCCTTATAAACAGGTCCTCTTGATTCTCAGACAAACACGTAATTTCATATGGATTCTGTTAAAATGAGTCATATTGATATGATAAATATCGTTTAAAATGATAATCTGGTACCAAAAATATCTCCCCCACCCAGAATTCGAACCGAAGATCTCTAGATTCCCAGTCATACGCAATAACCCCACGGCTATTTCTACTACGCAAAAATTGTGCACAAGATGGTGACTTATTTCCAGGTTCCAATAATACTGCATTACGGAATTAAGTTTCATTTATATTTTGCTTGTTTCGATAATGCTCTTGAGTGACATTGAGTTTAAAATGCCTTATGCCAAAGCAATGCCGACTACTTACAATGTTTGATATTAAGGCATTTTACCATTTAAATACTGATACGAAGACTTCGAACATGTACCATGTCATTTGTTTAAATCACTTGACACCAGAGTTCGCATGAGCGTTTTCCGTTCAGTATGTCATATACATTCCACATGGCCGAGAGTGCGTCATGGTATGAATTTTTGGCACCGCGCGCTGATTGTTTCTCTTACCAGTGCCAGCTGGATCGATCGATGGAGTTGGCAGTGCGTCTTATACTTCCGTTCAATCCACCACTGCCAGCTAGGGCACACTTCCATTTGATCGATCGAGCGGGCAGTGCATACTTCCGTTTGATCCACCACTGCCAGCTCGATCGTTCCGATCCACTTCCGTCCCCAATTTTCAAAATCACTCCCACAAAACTATCCAGCAACCGAGCGGAAAGATGTTACACATCAATAATCATAATAATAAAAATACAAGTGCATTTATTAATCGTATGTAATTTCTTTTTTCTTCTTTTTTCAGATTGGGGAAACACCCATTACAGTTGGGTACAATCGTGTTGATCGATTGAAAAGCATTAAATTTCGATCTCTTCTGCGATCTCCATGACGAAACTGTTTGCAAAACTAACCTCTCCAATTCTCTGTATGCTTGTGGTCACAATGCTATAAATCTATTTCTGCTCGTCTCTTACTTGTTCATGTTGCCGGAAATGGTAATGATTTGGCAACGTTCTGTAGGCTATCGTTTATGCCCATCATATCATGGCCCAAGCTATTAATTGTGTTGTATACATAGATCACATATTTTTACATTAACTGTAACAATCACGTCAATTCACAAAAAGTGTATTCATAAAAAAGAGCTCATGCTTACGTGACCGACGACCTTGTGAATGCTCATGGTTGTACTCGGCTGAATGCACCTGCGGTAACACAGCCAACTCACTGCAGGCCAAGGAGCACACGATAACAGAGGAATGAATCTTTACGTAGGTATGCATTTCTTTTAGATGAGAAGGTGATGATGAGCTAGACAGCGGAAGTTCAGGCTCTAAAAGATAATGTTTTAGGCGCCTAAAATAGGCTCCTTAAGTGCTATATTTAGGCACTAAAATAAATAATATATATATTCTAGCAACCCGTCCCAGCTTCGCCCGGGAACAGTTCTGAATTCTTGTCAGACGTAATTAAAACATGCAGACGTTCATGAAACACATATCCCCCTTCCGTCCAATCTAAAATCACTTATAGTGGGCGAAGTATTGAAGATAGAGATATGCTTTCGCTGACATTTTTTTTGTCGAGCTTTTCATGCTGAACAATTCTTACGCTCATAGTATATCGATATTTTTAACGGTTTGCCAACCTTAAGCTTAAAAAGCGCACGGACGCCAAGTTTGTTTTCGACTTTTTCACTGAAATCGTTACTGCTTGGCTTTCTTTGATCATAAATTATTTATTTTCTACAGACATCTTTCTCGAGATATCCTTTACAGAATGGTGAAAACCGCATCAGAATCCATCCAGTGGTTCTCGAGATTACCCGTGACATCTAAGAATCGGAGAGACTGTTTTATACTAAGTAGAGAAATATATAACTGAGCAGGTATCAGGAAAACATTAAAACTGTAACGTAAATGGACTTAACTCAATATAAAGTGCAATGTCGGTATTAAAAGAAACCTAAAACATTTCACAATCGGCACAAACAACTCACAATTATAGACTGAGGTTAAACATCATGTCCATAGTTGGCTTCACACTAAATAACAAGCACTTTCTCTGAATGTCCATGGAAAGGTTATGGCGTTTGTCACTAAGGATTAATTTTTACGCTGAGAAAGAGCGTTCAACTTCAACTGATGATACACGACAATATTTTAAGTTTTTGATGAGATGAACTGATATTTCACTTTCACCTTCATCGTCATTTTTTCCCGTTAAAATGTTAGCAGCAACGAACAAACTCTTCAAACCGACGTTTTTCTGAACAACTGAATGAAACGTCTTGTTCACTTTTTCAACCGTAGCTCCAGGAGCTTCAGATAGTTTCTGCTCAAAATTAAAACAGAAATTGAAATCTAACAAAGGAAAAACTAGTCACTAAAAATAGAATTACGAGGAAAATATGCACTAACGTCAAGAAAGGCATTTTTGGCACTATAAAACTGCTTTATGTTCGACGATGTCGATATGTAAATATTATATGTGAGAAAGCTGTTACATAATGGGAGTCATTAAAGTACTACTTTTCATTATAACACTGTTTATCCAACCAATCAGAGCTCAATATTTTCATTCATTGACCAATTAGGTAAGGATAGCGTCTGACATGCACTCAAAATCCAACATGTCGGACACGAATTACATGATTTGAAAGTTGACAATGTAGCCTATATTGGAGCAACCATTGTACTTACAATGCATAAACAAACTGGGCAATATTGAAAAGGAAATAGCACTGTACCTTAATATCCGCAACTCCAATTTCTATACTTTCGTAAGATTTCGCTGACAATTTTAGTGAATGCTGTTGTTAACATAAACACACCATAACGTCATGGAGGAAGCAAGCGTATGACGTTAGTTCCACGGAAATAGTAATCCAGCTTTCTGTTCAGTAAATGGATTTCTTATGCGAAACTTTTCCGCCAGATACCGATACTGTTCAATTTGGGACTGAATTGATTTGCCTTTCGTTGATATTCTATACGTATCGAATTTGAAGAATAACTATAGTAAAGCCATTATTACTTCCGACTTGACGTTTCAGTGTTACCCTTGAGTTATCTAGCAGTCAGAAGGAAAATCACTTTAACTAGACAATCACAGGCAGCCATTCAAATCGATATATCACGAAAAATTGAGTTTCGTTCGCGATGTTGCGGTTTAGCGAACGAAACTCTAGCTTAACACTGATACGTCAAGTCGGAAGTAATGACGGCTTTACTATAGTTGATAATACGATACATTTTAATTTTAAAGCGTTTGTAACAACTTATTTTTTGCTATTTGACCAAAATAACAAAATGATCATACATAGTAGGCCTACATGTGCGCTATCTGTGGGTGCAACTTCAGGATAAATAATCCGTTATTGGGTAGAGATCAAATCCTGAGCCCACACAATTCCCAAGCAGAAGAATTCAACCGACAGAATCTCGACAGATATTTATGAATATTTATGTTAGAACATATAATAGAGTTATTATTAATTTCTTCGAACATATGCAACTCGTCTATAATGGTAATTACGACACTCGTATGGATATTATGGAAGCAAGAATATTGTGTTCGAAGGAGGGTTTTGCTAACTGCATGTACCAACTTATAGACGTGAGTTATCACGAACATAGATCATTATTGATTGTATTCAACACCAGATTTGTGTATTTAACAACGAAGCAAAATAACCAGTGATGGACGAAGCAAAGAGGACATAAAAAGTAGGTTGACTCAGGCAAGGAAAGCATTTCTACAGAAAAGGAATCTGTTGACATCGAATATAGATTTAGGTACTAGGAAGTAATTTTTGAAAAACTTTGTCTGGAGCGTGGCGCTATATGGAAGTGAAACTTAGACTATTGGTGCAGCAGAAAAGAGGAGAATTGAAGCGTTTGAAATGTGGTGTTACAGAAGAACGATGAAGATCAGATGGGTAGATAGGGTTACGAATGAAGAGGTATTAAGACGATTGGGAGAGGAGAGATATTTCTGGCGACTGCTAATGAAGAGAAGAAATAAGTTGGTAGGACACATACTAAGACACTCAGGAATAGCAAACTTAGTTATGGAAGGAAAAGTCGAGGAGAAAAACTGTAGGGGTAGACCAAGGTTAGAATATGTTAAACAGATTGCCTCAGATGTAAGGCGTGGTAGCTAAGTAGAGATGAAACGATTAGCTCAGGACAGGGAAGCATGGAGGGCTGCATGAAATCAGTCAAAAGACTGAAGACTAAAGCAACAACACCAAAAATAATAATATTACCACCAGACGCAGTAGCTGCGTACGTTAAGGCGCAAGGCTCTGGGGCCAGGCTGCTCCGGACTCGGGGAGACGAATAGGTTCGAACCCCACCGTCGACGAAATGGTTCCTCATTTAAAAATCAAAGCAAATATTGGGACGGTTCAGTTCACGACCGTTTGTTACGAACTCCTTGCCCGGTTCCATTCATTTCGTTTCTCATTAACTCTTCTTACGATGTTGGCGTCAGGAAGGGCATCTGTCCGAAAAAACAAACAGCTTCATAGAAATTCATCGCATTCAATCTTCGACCTCACAAAAGTAGGGATAATAAAGGGGAGAATTACTGAGGTCCTGGGCTCGTTGACCGGCAATGACAAAAAATCCACTATTCTTTGAAGGACGATAATTGAGAAGATGTGGTTTCGTACTTATACTTCAAGCGAATGCCGCGATGGGGCCAAAATTGAGCCCACGACCAAGTCCTTTCAAATCCTAGTTCCAATACAAACGCATACAGGTCAATACTCAGTCAAGTAAACGGGACTGACGATCACGATGACCGAAGATCCTAAAATGAAACTTAAGCAACAATAACAAAATCTTATTGCTTTAAGTATTTCTCTTCGTACTTCCCCTAGGGGCTCACAACAAATGGGGCGTGGATTGGTGACCAAGGGACCCCTAGCTGAGTACAGCGTTGCTTGTGCCGGGCTCCTCACCTTCACCTTACCAAACGTCCTCACTTGGTCAACTCTTGTTCTCTTCCAATCCCAACGGTGTTAGGGTATCAGAGGCCTAGGATGTTGTTCATTTTTCCAACTTAATTCACCTTTGTCTTTTCTTTCCAGACACCTTCATTTCTCGAGGGTCCAGACCTCTAAGTTATCTCCTGCCTGCTGCACAAGGCCCTAAAGGAGACAGGGTGCATGTAGCCAAATAGCTTAATATGATAGCTCACCATGCACGGAGCGCCTTGGACAAGGACTCACGACTGGTGAGTTCGGGAGTTGATGACTCCGAGGGTTTCCTGTGCTGGGTCCAACATTTCCCTTTTCCCAGTGTCTATGGGACGGACCCTCTCCTCTTTCCCAATTCTCTCTGCATTCCATGGCGTTATCATCTTCCAAGCCTCTCAATTCTCATTCTTCGAGGATAGAGGTTATTTATTTACCCTGCCTTTTATTTCCCTTTAGTTTCTTGTTCCATTTATAGCACGTAGCCCTTCTGCATCGCACTTTCTACTGAGAAGTGTCCCACATGCACTAGTGATGAATGAGATGTCTAATAACTGATTCGCACAGGGGTATCGCTGCATGCAGGTGGATTACGTCAGAATTCGCAGAGATAACAACCAGACTAACGCTTGCTGCATGTTCCTCAGCGCTGCTCGTCCAATGCACTCCATTGCGTTATGAAGACTCGCTTTCGAGCGCATAATAGTGGCTGATGCTTGGTACAGATGCTGTCAACATATCGCCAATTGCTGAGGCGTTCAACAAGGACGAGTTTCCAAATAGACGTCTGTCTTCTGTACACGTATTTGGACGAAGAGGACAGCTATTAAGAGCTAATGGATTGTTCAAAGCACATACTGTACAGCAGTGCTTTACCCACCTGTGGCAATGCTAACGTTGTGCGTAATGTACTGCAGTACCCCCCAGTAGCTGTAATCAGCTACTTTATTATTATGACCGACACTTTGGTAGCTTATTATTAGGATTCATAATGTTAGAACAAGCTCACACGACCTTCCAGACGACAATTTGCAATGTCACGATACCCCAGTTAATGTGAATATTTGACAACCATGTGGGGCAATCTGCTTTGTAGCTGTGCCACCACCAACGTTTGTACATGCCTTCAGATGACCATCCAATGCAAACAGTATTTGGATATGCGTAGGGAGGAGTGTTTTTGTTATTATTAAATGTTTATTGTTAAGAGTGTTGATTATTTACCCTGACTGTATTAACCTTCTCACGGTAAGTTGAATTTCACCTTACTGTGGTGATAATAATAGGTAATAATAATAACAATAGTCTAATAAAAAATACCTAGGAGAAATTATCCAACCCACAGGCCAGACTCGTGATGCAAACAAAGAGAGAATCGGTAAATTGCAAAGAGCCTACAGAATCACATGGAACAGGTATAATAAGAAATCCATCTTCCGTAAAGCAATATTACGACATTACAACACGGTAATCAAACCCGAGGAACTATACGCCTCTGAAACACTGATCATTGGGGGCAGATCACTAATAAAAGATGTACGAAAGTAAGAAAGAATAAATAGTTCCGCGAAGAACTAAATAGTCTCTTTTCATATATTACAACGGTCGTTTCAATTTGAAAAGCTCTCCCACCTATTAAATGTTTTTATAGCTATTCGTATGGTACATGACCTACATTGTGATAAAGATCAGAGCAATGATTTCGAACTGAAAACTCATGTCCAAACGTTGTAGTCAAGAAACATAACAATACTTTATAACAGCAAAATGGTCTTTCTATGGAACTGGTGCTTCCCGTATCTTACATCAAACCTTTCATAATTACATAAGATAACTCACAACACACCGTCATCACTGGAAAATATATGTCCAAAGTCACATGACAAGGTTTATCTACATTACATGAATACAACACCGGATGAATACAACATGGTACTGGCTTATGAACTTACCGAGAGACCGTTTTAATAGAACATCAGTAGAATGTGTTCCTTTTCAGAAATGAATATGCGTATTTTACGATACCCACATTGGAAACCTCGTTTTTCACCTCTAAATACAATTACAACCACGTCTACTACTGTATAACTTTCAGTTCTAGTTAATTAGGATTCCTTCCGCATCTCTCTGTAACAAGACACAGGAGTCGATTATAAGAAAAGTCAAATGCACGGCTTTTGTAATTTACAGAATTCAATGACATTAGATTATTATTATTAAAATGATTATGATTCGTTATATGAAGCTTCTATCGATCGCTTGAATAAGATACAACAAAGAAATACAGTAATTTTAAATATTTGAATATCGCTTGGCTACCATGTTTTCTTGTGTTTATCAGTTTTTTTTAAGTTTCATATATATCTATCACCATAGAAAAACTTTTTTTTTTGCTGCTATAATGTTGAAGACATTGAGAACTGGTGAAATATTTCTCATCGCTGGCAGGTTTGATTGTTTAATAAATTATGTACGTCATAGAATTATATATCAGCAGATGAAGATTATTATCGTAGTTCGTTATATAAACTTTCACTTCGATCACTTGAATAGGTCTAAAAAAAAAAAAAAACGTGATTTTTAAACATCGCACAGCCACCATCTTGAATTTCTCATAAAAATTGAACTATGAACCACGCTAAGTTTCATTGCAAGGAAATGGCATTTAAATATTTAAAATGTGCGTGGCCACATGTTGGTTTTGTGTTGATCAGGTTATTGAAAGTTATGTAGGTAATTTTATTTTAATAGTCTCTATTAACATTGTGAGCTTTGAAGCCATTTTTCACTGTTGCCTAAGTAAACAAAAGTTTGGTGCTTTTCAGTCGGTCAACCTGAATGTACCCAAAAAAAGAGCTGGGTTGTGCCCTAATCCTGAAATAAATAACATAAGATTAATAAATACACTAGGATGGCCAGTTTCGATCGTCAAGCGATCATCATTAGATCCATTACACTTAGGCTATAACATCTATGTTTTAGAATACAGGTGAAAAATATTTACAATATGTACAATTTTTTAGTTGCAGTATTGGTAATGCAACTGTCAGTGTATGCTAATTGTAGTATATCAAATGTTAGGTGAAATGCTAAAATGGTGATAAAAATCCGGAGTTTGTCTGTTTGTGGTGATTATATGGTTATACAAAATCAACTATGGTTATACTGTAATAATACAGGCTGATACTTATCCGGTTTGTCTCCCTGACTGGAACTTCGAGCAGTTTCGTGTTCACTCTGGCACCAGTTTTGGTCGACTAACCCGGGTGTTAACTGGACGACACTGGTTTTTCCCTTTCTGCCCCCTTTTGTTCCTATGTGGTTTCTGAGGTCAGTGCAATGTTTAATTGTGTGACGTTGGCAAGTCTAGATAAGAATGTACGTTATTGAATACAGGAAGATCTACAACTATTAAAGACCGTGGAACTGTCATTGCCACGCGTGGACTAAAAATTTGAAATTAATCACCACAGGCCTGTGCACAGGTGTCCATTGCTTCACTAGCCGCAGGATTCCCTGTTCCAAGAAGTCTTGTGGTTGTGACAGGAGCCAATCCTGTACGGTGTCCTCTAGTTCGACGTCCGATTGGAAACATTTTCTCTTGAGAGGAACCATTAACAGTGACGTGTATTGTGCGGCACTCCGTAGCCTACTCAAGTCCATCAAGAGCAAACGGCCTGGACTGCTCACGAAGGGAGTGATTCTGCTCCATGATAACGCTCGCCCACACGTCTCTAACGTCACACAAGGTGTATTGGCCACAATAAAGTGGGAGCAACTTGAACAACCGCCCTACAGTCCGGACTTGTTACCCTGTGACTTCCATCTGTTTGCTCCGTTAAAATAACATCTCAAGGGAAAACGTTTCCTATCGGACGACGAACTAAAGGACACCGTACAGGATTGGCTCCTGTCACAACCACAAGACTTCTGGGAACAGGGAATACTGTGGCTAGTGAAGCAATGGGACACCTGTGCACAGGCCTGTGGTGATTACTTTTGAATAACGAATAAATTGTACCCACAGTATCGTTTCGTACCTTTTCATTTGAACACCCGTGGTAATGCCACCACAGTCGCCATCTCTTAGCTTGCTTTATTTCGAAGTAAATCATCGGCTTTGGATCATCCAATTGGTTTTTCCTCATCCGCTCCTTGCCGCAATGAAAACAAAGACTCGTGTAAGTTCAGTGTGTTTGCGTCACAACAGAACACATTACGATGTTCGATTCCGAGAACACTTCAAGTTCACGTCAGAGACGATCTAATCTCTTTGCTCAATATCTGAACTCTGAATTATTTACAATACCAGTACCGAGACGGACATGCCTCTCATGGTTTGTACTCTGGAGTCCGCCAGAGATTTAAAATCAGGCATGATGGTTTGGATGAGGTGCACTCAGTCCCGCGAGGACAATTCAGTAGCAGTTTTGCATGTAAAGTAGAGCTATTACAACGGCAATGTGACTGAGGATGCCATCTCTCAGGATATGGATATCCCATTACTGAGATGGAAAACCCGGCCGAAGTCGTCGCATGTTTAAGAGCGTTAAAATCCCTCAGTATGCCTTCCTTCGGAAGGGAAGTAAAGCCAGTGGTCCCATGTCATAGATTTATGGCATGTAAAAGAACCTTCCACTAATTACACTTATGTGTAGCTAAATTATAGGTTAGATTTGACTAACGCTGTTAGGTTCCAACGTTCGTCGCCAGGAGCCGACTGCGGTGGCATCTAGTAACCATGTTAAGAACTAGTTGTCGTTCACGGTGGCGTTTGGTAGCAAAAGTAGGAACTCCTTGAAAATTGAATCCCGGCATGCTGGTCGCCCACGGGCGTCGACTAGAAATACCTGCACTCGGCCTCTCAGGAGGCCACACGACAAAACAAAAACCTACTGATAACAATTGAAATAGTTCTCAATGGTTTCACAGGTTGCACTCCCGGCAAATTGTCAGTTGCAACTTTTCAGTCGGTCAACACGAATTTTCCCAATGACTGGGCGAGGCACAGTGTATATCAGATGGCTCACTCGCCCCGTACTATCTACTTTTAGGTGTCCCGCATACAATAATGCTGTGTGGGATGTCTAGTAACTGATTCCCACAGGGGTCACACTACAAACTGGCAGATTACGTCAGAATACGAAGAGATAACCGGACGGCCGCTCACTGCATGTTCCTCAGCGCTACACATCGAATGCACCCCATTGCGTTATGAAGCCTCCCATTTGAGATCGTAAGAGGCTGATATGGTGTGGCTGGTGTATTCAGTAACGACAAGTACACGAACATTATAGGCTAGTAAACAATGAAGAAGCTGGTCGTAATTCCGTCAAAGCTCGCAGACGGTATGCGCTGGTGTTTCCAGATGGACGTCTGCCGTCTCTACACGTATTTCGCCGAACACAGCTGCAATATTACGAACGAATGGATTGTTCCAGGCACATACCGTCTGCGGTAATCCTGACGTTGTGTGGAATGTAGGCCTACTGCAGTACTTTGACTACACACGGTCAGTTACACATCAACTTACTGCGCTGCTACAGATAATAATGTGTATGTCTACCCCTTATTATTCCCGTTTTCCAACGGTGTCGGGGATGAGATGCAATGGAAGTCTTTGTGGCGATGATTTTTCCGGCCGGATGCCCTTCCTGACGCCAACCTCATGAGAGGAGTTAATGAGGGATGAAATGAATGATGGTGAATGAAACTGGGCAAGGACGTGGAAGGAAGCGGCCGTGGCCTGTCAGAAGGTACCGTCCCAGCATTTTCCTGGTGTTGAAAATGGGGAAACCACGGAAAACCATTTCAAGGACGGCCGACGGTGGGGCTCGAACCCACGCGTCTACCGAGTCAGCAGAGAGCTTGGCCCCATGACCTAATGCTGAGCTTTAGCCAGCGTAGCCACTACTGTCGGTGCTACAGATAATAATAATAATAATAATAATAATAATAATAATAATAATAATAATAATAATAATATTGGTAATAATAATAATGGTCATAATAATAATAATAATAGTAATAATAACAATTCACGTTTGAAGAACCTACACACTCCTACCCAGACTCCTCTCCACCCACGAAAGAGGAAATCAGACAGATCATCCAGTCACTGATGAACAACAAATCACCTGGTGAAGATAAAATAATAGCGAACTCTGGAAGTCTACAGGTGACAAAGCGATTGACAAACTAACAGAGATTATCCATGAGATCTGGAAAAATGACTGGACATCGGCCCTGATATATCCCCTCACAAGAAAGGTGAGAAAGCAGATGTAAACAACTACCCAGGCATCTCACTCCTCTCGATAACATGTAACATTCTCTCGAAAGCCCTTCAGACCCGGGCAGAGAAACAACTTGATTCGCAATTGGGAAAGTATCAAGGAGGATTTAGAAAAGGGCGCTCATGTGTTGACTCTTAAATTTCTTCTTACATATCTGACTCATAGGAACAGGAAGTTTGTGGTGACCTTCATAGCCTTCAAGAAGGCCTACGATTCTATTGATCGACATACACTCCCTCAAATTCTAAAGGAAATGAGCCTAGACAACAAAACAAGAACAATTACCCAACAGACAATAACCAATACGACCTCCAGAGTGAAATTCAGGGAAGAGATTTCGGACACCTTCGAAATCAAGACAGGTTTTCGACAAGGAGATGGATTATCGCCTCTACTTTTCAACTGCGTATTCGGCAGTGGCGCAAGGAGATGTGTAATGAAGAGGTTAACAACGGACTTAGAAGCTTGCCACGGTGGGTGAGTGATCAACGTGTCGGTCTACTAACCCCAAGCTTGCAGGTTCGCTCCTGGCAGTGCTAAGTGATTTTTGAAAGGCGGCAAAAATTACGACACCATGTCCTACGATGTTGGCATGTCAAAGAACCCATTTGAAAGCAGTAGGCCATGTTCATAATGACAAAATTAATCTCGGGAGTTTCCGCCAACACAAAGTTCCTCAATTCTCCACTAGAAAGCGCTATAGTGTTCAAGGAGCTTAGATATCTAACCTCCTTGACTTTCATAGTGCTTCAAGGAACAACGAAATTCGACATGCAAGCTACCCTTTGGGTGTCAAATAGCAAGGCTTGCACCCGGCACCCGAGGTCATACGATATTATTATAACGGACTTAGAATAGGTTATAAGAAAATGGATATGACAATCGACTGCCTAGCTTTTGCAGATGATCTAGTAGATACTGCTACACAACCCAAGCAGGCCTCCAGATCTCCTTAAAAAACAAGAAGTTCCGTGACGAACTAAAGAGCCTACTTTTCTTAAAATTTAAAATTCATGCCATTGATTATTCTATATGGATCTATCTAGAATAATGACAAAATTAAATTGTTAATATAGAAATTTCTAATTAGTTCGAAATACTGTATACCTGGCATAATGTAGCCTAATAGAGAACTACAGTTGGCAGCCCTGGTGACTGAATATATTCTTGTTTCCATCTCTTAAGGTACAGAATACAAAATTTGGTTGAAGTCCAATGGATAGCATGGACGTTACATGCAGTTAAACATTGGATCTAACAGCCCGCTTAAAATCATGTTGGCAACAATGACATATATGTATTGGTCAGAAATAATCTGCAATAATATGATCTCTTGTTGTGTTAATTTTGAATGAAATCCATTTGTTAGTATAGAAGTTACAGGCATTTTAAAATTCGACCTATCAGCAGGCTTAGAATCATGTTTTGCAGCACTGACGTATATTAATTACTCCAAATTAATCTAGAATGTCAGGTACTATACGTGTGCAAATTTTAGAGCTATTGGCTTGCATATTTTATGATATATTGATATTAGGGAAACAAAAATAGAGACACCATTTTTTAACAGTTGGCAACACTGGTTGCTCTTAAGAATACGTATAGTCGTATCTGTTATGGTGCACATAGCACATACAAATTTTGGTTGAAATCCAAATGATAGTATAGAAGCTACATGTATTTAAAGTTGGACCTCTCAGCAGGCTTAGAATCATGTTGGTAGCACTGACGTATTTAAGTTATTCCAAATTAATACAGAATGTCAGGTACTATACGTGTGCATAGTTTAAAGTTGTCGGCTTGCATACTTTCTGATATATTGGTATTTGGAAAAAATAAATTGAGAGCATTTATTAACAGTTGGCAGCCCTGGTGGATCTTAGGAATACGCTCAGTTATATCTGTTTATGAACACATAGCACATACGAAATTTGGTTGAATTCCAATTGATAGTGTAGAAGTTATATGCATTTAAATATTGGACCTATCAGCAGGCTTATAATCATTTTGGCAACACTGCCATGTGTGGCCTCCTGGAAATTAAACTGCAATATTATTATCTATACGTGTGCCAATTTTCAAATAGCTCCCATTCATACCTTCCGGAATATACAACATAGAGCTCAAATTTCAATTGCGATTTTTCAGCAGTTGGTAGCACTGACATCATTTTCAAATATGGGCGTGAGATATTCAGGTATAGATCTTTACTCCTACCAAATTTTGTTTCGATTGCTGCAGCCGTTTAGGAGTTGATAGGGGGGGGGGGACACACACACAGCCAGACAGACAGAAGGACATACAGAATTACAGACAGACAGACAGACAGACAGACAGACAGACAGACACACATTTGCCCGATCTCATAAGTCTACTTTTTCCTCATTTTGGCAAAATGTGAAAAGTAGGCTAAAAACGGAATTTATAACTAACATCAAGCAGGCCCCCAAAGAGTTATACGTGGAACAACGAATACTCAAGTTCAGGGGCGCACCCGAGGGGGGGGGGGGCTTTGGGGGCTTAAGCCCCCCCTAAAAACCTGGGAACACTTTAAAAACATTGATAATATCTTTCAAGAAAATTGATTGCATAACGGGCTCCAGAATGTTTAGTGTTGGAACGTTGGAACATTTTGCGATTTTCTACTGGTTTAAAATAGAATTATGTTAGGCCTATATTTATGCAACACTTGAGTGATAATAATATATATTGTAAACACAACACGATCGGATATTTCCGTTGTCGTAACTATGCTCGGAGCAAGGTGCGCGTGGGACAGCGGTGAAAATTTCTCTCCCCAAGGCATTGTGCTGTGCTCTGTGTCAAGTCAGTGTTGGTGTTTATAAAAGTTTATTCGTTGATTGTTGTTGTGTTTGTATTTTCTATTGGCTATTGGTGTTCGTAGTGTGTCCAATTGGACTAGTAGTAATGGGAGACAAAAGAAAGTCAAACATGCAAAACTACTTTAAACCGTTAAAAATCAATAAATATGATGTGGTTAGTGTTAGTGAATGTGGCGATCCTTCAACGAGTAAGGAACTGTTAACAAGGACTGCAAGCATAGAAATACAGCCAAGTTGTTCGTCAGAGGAGGGCTCCGAGACTAATGTGAGCAGGCCTAAGGCCGTTGTAAGTAAACATAACATGGATTTGGACATTGGTTTATTTAAAAACAAAGTGTTGATGGACAATGAAAAGTTCAAAGTTTTGAATGACAAATGGGTTCCTCAGAGCAACTTTAACTTTCCTTTTAGATCGCATGGGAACCAACAACGAAAATTTTCGTTTTCATGGCTAAAGAAATATACCTGGCTTTCGTATTCTGGAATTGAAGACTCTGCATACTGTGTCCATTGTATGCCTTTTTCAAAAAAAAAGAAGTAGGTAAGAGTAACGCTCAACATACTGGACAACTTGTTGAAGAAGGTTTTTGTAACTGGAAAAAAGCACTAGAAAAGTTTGAAAAACATGCAAACTCGCAGTATCATAAAGACTCATGTGTAAGCCCAGCTAACTTTAAAAGAGTTATGGACTGCCGAATGAAACCGATTGACAAATCTCTTGATAAAGGAAAAGATGTCCAAGCCCAAAATAATGTGAAAAGAATAATTCCAATAATAGAAACTATAATTTTGTGTGGCAGGCAAAATATCGCCCTTAGGGCCATAGAGATTATGGTCAGTTTCAAATCGACAGCAAACCATTTGAAAATGAGGGAAACTTAAGAGGTTTGCTCAGAGCTAGAATTGAAGCAGGTGACAACAATTTGAAAGATCACTTTGGGTCATGTGGCAAAAATGCGACCTATATAAGTTGGAATTTTCAAAATCAAGTCATCGATGCTTGTAACCAAATAATAACTGAAAATATAGCAAGTAAAGTAAAATAAGCTAAGTTTTTTAGTGTTCTCGCAGATGAAACATCTGATATTTCAACTGTTGAACCGTTTTCTTTGTGTTTACGTTATGTAACGCCAAATACTTTAAATGGTTATGAATTGTGAGCAATATTTGAAGTTCATGCCTCTAACCTCTACTACGGGTAGCGTATTGGCAAAAACATTGATTAAAGGTCTTGAAGACAGTAATAAAGACATAAATAACCTACGTGGCCAGGGGTACGATGGGGTGGCTGCCATGAGTGCAAAGTTAAACGGGACTCAAGCGTGCTTCCAAGAAGCTCACCCCTCAGCAATATACGTGCATTGTGCATCTCATAGCCTTAACCTGGCATTGTCGACCATGTCTGAGGTTGTATCAATCAGGAACTGCTTTGGAATAGTGGAGAAGTTGTGGGATTTCTTTAACACTCCTAAAAGACAAGCAGTTTTAAAACAGTGCATTGAATCTGAGGTAAATCTTGAAACCAACAAGAAAAAACTCCTGCAGCTTTGTCCAACAAGATGGGTGCAAAGGCACGATGCTATTTTTGTTACGAAAGAACTGCTGCAACCTCTTGAAGGAGGAGATTAAAAACTGGAATGATAGGGAATCTTCTTCAGGAGCTCAAATACTACTAAACTCCTTAAGTCAAGGTGAATTTATAATTTCTCTCATGGCATCAGAAAAACTGCTAGGTTACACAGTAAACCTAAGCAAAAAGCTTCAGGGAATTGATTTAGATTTATCGTCTGCAATTACACATGCTGAAACTGTGATTGAAAGCTTAAAATCTCTAAGAAAAAATGCAGATCAAGAATTTCACTCGTTTGAAGAAGCTACCAAAATTGCCAATAACTGCGGTTCAATAATTTCGATGCCTCGAACAGTTGGAAGACAACTGAACAGAAGCAACATTCCAGCAGAAACTCCAGAATTATACTATAAAAGATCTGTTTTCATCCCTTGGATTGACTCTTTCATTATTTCATTGGAATCTCGATTCATCAAGCATAAATACTTATTAAAGAGTTTTGAGTGCTTACTGCCATCAGCCAATGCATCACATACACATAAAGAAACCTTCCAAGAAAAAATGCAACTTGATTTCTTACAGCTGTGTAATTTTTATAAGAATGACATAAATGAAAGTGGAGGAAACAACAAAGGCCTGCTTATGGCTGAGTTTGAACTGTGGCACAAGAGCTTCAAGACCCACGCTAATATCCCTAAAAACGCAATCGATATGTTGAATCTATGTGACAAGGACTTGTTTCCTAATATCCACACATTGTTGAGAATTTTGTGTACCATCCCTGTGACTACAATCACTGCTGAGAGGTCATTTTCTACACTACGTCGGCTGAAAACATATCTTAGGAATACCATGGGTGCAGACAGGCTGACTGGACTAGCAGCACTGAATATTCACCGGGAAATTGAAGTCACCAGTAGAGGTAGTTTCAGTTTTCGATTTTGTTCTGTGAAATTCGAGTTTCCACTTTATTCAAACAACGTTAATGTTAATTCATTAATACATGATTTGTATCCAACTATTTGTTTAAACTTGCCTTCAGCCTGTGTGATTAAGTTCAACTTGAAATTCTAGAAATGTTTAAGATTTTTTATTATAATGTTAGTTATTAAGGAAAATTAAAATAACTTAATATTTTCACGTACAGTACATACAATATTTGTTACAATTCATAACACTATGATATACAATTATATCTCGTAATTTTTAAAATGTAATTTTTAGTTCCAATTAAATTTACATATTCAAAATCAAAATGATATTAGTAATTTCCTAAAACCTATACTAGTTCTTGGTATAAACAACTCAAAACTTAGTAAATGATTGCAGATAATTGATGTTACACATCAATATGACGATCCTGGTAGCTGGATATATAGTTATGATAATAGTGAGCAGAGCAATCCAGTCGTTATCACTCTGATCGTGATCAAAAGTTAATTCTTGATAAAAATCATGCAGTTCCTTTTTATTACTTGTATAAACTTAGCTCAATGGTACTGTAACTAAAACTAAAACCAATGCACATTTTGTTTAAATAATCTCCAGTCCAATAGCATCTTTTGTATTGGTTTTAACAGAACATTCTACAGTATGTTTGATCTTATAGAATATATTTTTATGCATATGATCTCAAATATACATATTTACATACAAGACTAATAATGGACACATTCTCTTTCCATAGCTGAAATCATGTTATTGAGGAAAGCCCCCTCCAAACCAAAAGTCTGGGTGCGCCCCTGCTCAAGTTGACAGAAAAATTTAAGTTTTTAGGCGAACGGATAAAACCAAACAACTCTGAGAAAGAAGCGTTTATTTCAAGGATCAACAAGATGGAAACTGCGTACCAGCTAACCAGAGATGTTTACAATAAACGATCAGTGTCCATCAATGCCAAGATTAGGCATTATTGTTCAGTCATTCGTTCAGAAGCTCTGTACGCAACAGAATGCCTTGCAATGAATAAGACAGGTTTAGTTGAAAAGTTAGAGGCCAAAGAACGAAAAAACATGAGAAAGATCCTAGGACCAGTCAGAGAAAATGCAGAGTACAGGAGGCGACATTACAACGATCTCTACATACGTGTGGAAAGGATAACGGACTTGATGCGAAAAAGGAGAATTCGTTTCTATGGCCACATAACACGCATGATCTCGCAGAGACTCACCAACCGTATATTTTCCTACTTTTTAGACAAGAAAACCAAGGGACCATGGTTCTCTGTGATCGAAAAAGATCTTATAGAATTAGGAATTTTGCTTGAGGACATTCAAGAACGTCTTCCTCTCCAGAATAAACTTAGAGCACACCAGCGATTCCAAGAAAAGCCAAAACTGAGAATAGGCAACAAGTGGACGGCTGACAGAAAGGAGGCGCACAGGAAACGGATCAAGGACTACTGGGCTCAGAGACGGAAACAGTTGAAGTAACGTGGTCCATAGCTGACCGAAACGAAGAAGAAGTATAATAATAATAAGTCCTGAAGATTAAAACCCTTAAGTCAATGTCAATTTGTAGTTTCTATTCTACCGGTTTCCTTCCTCAGCGCAAATAATAATATGTTTTTTTAAATGTGAAACATCTTTCCAATCGGTTGCTGGATATTTTTGTGGGAGTGATTTTGAAAAATGGGACGGAAGTGGATCGGACGGAAGTGTGTAAGACGCACTACCGCTTTAGCAGCCAGAAGGGATGTGATCCAGCTGGCAGTGTACCATGTGGAATGTTTAATCACATACGGATTACTTTGTAACAGCAGAGTATCAAGAAGGCAGTGCGAGAGAAGAAATATCAAGTAGGCAGTGCAGAAAAAAAGTCAGTCTGTTAACGTAAATTAGATACTAGCAGGAGACTGATGTAACAGCTGAGTATCAAGAAGGCAGTGCGATAGTAGAAATATCAAGTAGGCAGTGCAGAAAAAAAAGAGAGTCTTGGGATTGTTATGTATTGTGCCCAATTAGTCACGGCAGTCTGGCATCGAACTCAGGTCTCATCAGAGAAGACCAGGCACATGGTTATGCCTAGGGTCGAACCATTGGTCTCTAAGGGGGAGCAATTATAGGGAACCCACAGAGCAATGAGAGGTATACTGACATATAATAGTCTAGCGTGATTTCACGAATTATATGTGAAAATCATAGCAATTTAAAGGAGGAATTGTAGCCAAATGCAAAGGAAATATACGTTTTCAGAGCATACGAAAACGAGAGAAGGCGAGTTTGGCAGTTTACAAATGACCCTTAGCGAGTGGGCGGAGTAGCCTAGGCGCCAACCGCACTACTTACGTCTGGGGCGGAGAGACAGCTCAAAATTAATGACCCGGGAATCCACCATTCGACAACGGGGCAAGCCGCATGCACAAGGAAATTAATTAATTCCAGCTAAATGGAACATTGTAATGCATTGAAATATACACACAGATGAATATATTCACGGAGAAGTAATTTAGGAGTGGTTTTTCACCTAAATTTATGCCTATATCTCCAAATGACCGCATTACAACCTAACTCACGCTCAAGAGCAGGGATACTGTAACCAGCCAGCGGGGAACCCCCACCGTGGCGTCATAACGCGCTGAACTAAGGCAATTAATTGTAATTAATTGGCCGAAGCGATCGCCGGCACGCGAATGTTTTTGAAACCTCCACACCTAAGTAAACAAGATGCAGATGTCATTTCGACTGAAGAGGGATTATTTCAAGAAGGGAGTCGCTCTCACATGTCCCGTGAACTATTTTGTGCAAGAAACCTTTATAAGGGGGAGCAGCCCACGCGAGGTCAGTGGAAAGCAAGCAGTTGAAAGCAAGCAGTTGAAAGCAGTTGATCTACAGTCGCTCGAGTTGAAAGTTGTTAGTTGACCTACAGCAGTTGAGAGTTAGAAGTCTTTGTCTACATTCGCTCTACAGTAAGCACGCCAAGTATTAAAGTATCAACGCTCCGCCGTTGAAGACAATGGAAGCAAGTTATAAGCTTCATAAATAATCATGAAGTGCGTCGAAAGTAAAGTAATACAGATATTTATCTATTATCTGACGCAGATATAAATTCGCTACAGCGAAAAGGAACTTATAATGTTTTCGAACAGTTCTTATACCGGGAGGTATTGTCAGAATTGTATGACATTATCATCAGGATCACTACAGTGATGGGAGCGTGGAAGTCATTCCCACCTAACCAGGATAGTGAGCTGAACGTGATTGCAGGGAACGAGGATCGAATATCCGTAAAACGCTACTAGATTTCACGTAGACCAGCGGTTGTCATAATTGCATCGCATCTCTGAGATCAAGCGTAGGAGAAGTCCGGATTAAGGATCAACATGTGAAGTCATGGATGAAGTGTAAATAAAATTGTGAAATAATGATTTAAAGTGTTCATGTGTCTAATGGTTAATAATCAGTGTATAGCAGTGGTAAAGGCCACTTATAATAATATGTGTATCATGTGGCAAGTGTGTGAATCTCAGTGTTGTGTTAAGGATATCATGATGGCTTAAACCAAACATCATGGTAGCGCTTAGGCTGAAGATCTGGTATTTTCCAGCAAGAAGGAAAAAGTGAGTACACATGCAATTATATCCTTATAACTGAATAGTTCACCATGTAACGATTTATCACTTTGAGATTAAAGATGTAATAGTCACTTACTGAACGAGTTTTCACCACTCGTCTTGAATAAAGTATGGCTTGGAAGGTGATTTGTTTAGGACCCTTTAGGTCAAAAATAGTGATGGATCTAACGGTAACGGTAATGAATAATAATAATAATCTGGGGTCGGCAACAATAAAGTAATGGGCAAATGTGGCCTAAATAATGTTCAAATAGTGTCATGTCTAATTTAAAGATACTGTGATTTGGTAAACAGTAAAAGTGTAACGTGGAATATAGTGAAATACGAGAGCTTTTTCAGTGTCAGTGAAAATTTGAATGAATATTTGATATGGTCAATCCTTACGATTATGTTTGAGGACCATTAAATTAAAGTAAGCCAGTAAATTTATACATTTGTGTTAGGAGCTATGTAAAGCTTTGGCTTAAGTAGTATAACAGAGAGAACGCAGGTGCCTTAATAATAGAGTCATCTATGTGAAATATTGTTTGAGCCGCATGTATAGCGTGCAGATTAACGTAGAATCCAGTGATTTACGTAAGATAATCGCGGGGATTGACTAGTATAGCTTGCGCGTTAGGTGAAA
Source organism: Meconema thalassinum (assembly GCA_946902985.2). NCBI lineage: Eukaryota > Metazoa > Arthropoda > Insecta > Orthoptera > Tettigoniidae > Meconema > Meconema thalassinum. The sequence continues at coordinate 937,726,623 of OX336390.1, forward strand.
CGTTGGCTGAATCTTCGAGGAGTATCGCCTTTGTGCATACTGTATTATACGCAGCGATTTGGATAGATCCGTCTATTTCCAACGCTTGCATGAATTATGGCCACTATTGACGTCCGTCGAGACGCAGTGAGCATTTGTACCAATGGTCTACCCTGAGAGGTAGGACCATATTCGTCGTCTAGGAACGCAGGTTTCCTGATATATTATTGACAGCTGCTGGTGAAAACCGTGGGGTTTCACTATGATGCGCGTCTTAAAGCCACATAATCACCATAGAACAGCAAGGCTATCACTAGAATTCCACCCCAGCCATGAATGTTTATTAAGGAGCCAATTTGAGCCCAAATACACTATAAAGATAGGTGTTAATTAATTAAATGACTCAATTACTTAGGAATCACGCCTAGCGTATCTGTACTGTTATATAATTGTAAACAAGTTTGACCTTGACGATAGAGAGAGAAAGGTAGTGTGGACCATTTCCGTGGCAGCCATCTTGGTTAGCCAGCTGGAACGAATTTTATGGCCTGTTGAGGGGGAGAAAGGTCCGTCGACCGATCCCTTGTCATTTACAGTCACAGTAGGACACTGAGGAATCTCGGTATTTAAATATGCAATTAAGATATGAGTATTATAATGATGCCAATTGAATTGAATGGTGTATGGCAAGTCACATACGTTGTTGGATCATAGAAATCAGATAATATTTGGCGAAGTTATCCTCTGAGGAGGAAAGCCGAACCAAAATAATGTAGGCATCTTCTTTAATATGCATTTGCCAGTTCATGCTAATTTATGCATACGGGTATGTGTTTTTCCCAGAACATGACACAGTTGTAACTATGGTAAGCCCGATAAGACCCAGAAAATCGTTATATGGTGAAACTATAAAATATTCTATCCATGTTTATTTTTTTAAGGAGCATGTACCACTGTCCTAGATCGTTCATAGGGATGGAAAGAAGGAAGATGATTCGCACGACACAACAAATATTTGTTAATAAATGCAGAATATAATGAATTTTTGCTAGTTGAAGTAAATGCCGTAAGAGGCGGAATAATGTCTTAGTAATCTCATTTTTATGTGACATGTGATTTTTGTGTGAAGATACTCCCATTAACTAAAATTGTGTCACATGATGAACACTATGGAAACCTTGTAATCTGAACTATTATTGACAGGATGTTAGAATTAGGTTTGAGTGCAGTGTAGCACTATTTTTAAGAAGAAAGCTCACAGAATAACCCTATTTTATTTGTGGGAATTAAATGTAAATTGTCCTTTGATTTGTATTTGTTGTATAGCCATGATTTTAGACCAGTAAATGTTTTATTTGTAGGAATGTTGTGTATTTCCTGTAGAAGTAGTTACCTGGTAGACTCAAATCCTGAGCATGTGGTCGTATTGTGGGCAGGAACGTCCCATACCTCGAAAGACCGTGAGCTAGTTGGGATACGAACACATGGTCCACATGGTGACAATCGGGTACATGGAGGAGTTGTCTCTGTACTTGGATTGAGTCACAGGTATTGCTTAAAGTCGGCCGAGATATTAATGGTAGAAGCAAGTACAGCATAGATATTAGGACAAAATAGGAAAGGCCGCGTCCCATTTGTTAGTAAGCCATCACGTTTAAACATAATTGTTGATAATCCTCCATAAAACATGCTTAAATATGATTATAACCTACACACAATACCCCCTTCTTTATCATGTCACCCAGGTGTGTGGGGCAAAGCGTGTTATCCCTATATATTACCCTCATCATTATCAATGTCGCCCGTGAGTGGGGCCTGTTGAAATTACGGGTCACCATAGGCACATGAGGGTGAGCACAATACATTAATCTTTATCAATGGCATGGCCCAAGTGGGGCATTCGGCAGTAAAAAAACCACTCCCTGAACAGTTTTAATAATAAATTAGAAGATGGCCGATGTCTTACAATAACCATGTTATTATCAATGGCGCCCAGTACGTGGATGGCTTATGGGATTCAGAAAAACCCCATAATAATAGCATGGTTTTCATGGGGAAAACCATAGAAATAATATTTTTCCTCAAACTTTGTTTGAGCGATTGTGAGTCTTTCTAGATGATGTTCAGATGTCAGACATGGTTGTCAGACGGGTACGAGGGTCAATACCCATTCCATAGTTAGTTTTGACATTTTATAATATGTTGTTGTTGTTGTTGTCGCGGGATTGGAATCTTTTCTTTCCAATAGAACGTGCCAGCATATTCAGCTGCGGCCTATCTGAATCTCAAATTAAACAGTACAGGATGGCCGGAACGGAAGAAGTACTCAGGTGTATTGCTGAGTTAAGGGAACATTTCGATGTTATTAATGCTAAAAGTAAGGAAGAATCCAAGGCATTTAAAGATGAAATAGCGGGTAGATTGGATGCCAATCAAACCGAAATAAACAATAGACTAGAGGCTAATCAAGCCGAAGTAAATACTAGACTAGAGGCTAATCAAACTGAGGTAAGCCAGATGTTGGCTACAGTCAATACTAGATTAGAGGCTAATCAAGCCAGTGTAAACACGCAGTTAGAATTAAACCTAGTAGAGGTTAATAAGAAGATGGACGACGTTAAAGAGTCTGTCCAGCGTGAGGTAACTAAAAATATTGTTAGCGTGATCTCAGAAATGCAAGATGATAACGATAAACGCTTTGAGTCTATTGAATTAAAATTAGAAAGCAATCTGCAAATGTGCAGAGAGTCACAGCGTGAAATTAACGATAATTTAAACAGTATGTCCAGGGAGCTTAAAGACATTCAAAGTCAGAATGAAGCTAATACTAAACGTCAGTTAGAGCAATTTAACACGTTCACTCAGACCGTGGATCAAAGGTTCGAGGATAATGACGTAAAATGGAATACGCGAATGGCAGGTTACGCCAAGGCGGTAGACGAATCCTTAAGAAAACAGGATCAGAATATCCGTGACCAATGTAAGGAAATTCAGGAAATAAAGACTTCTGATCAAGAGAATAAGGAGATAATGTCTAATATAAAGAGACAAGTCGGAAAAGTGCAGAAAGAGTTGGAACAAACTCAGAGTGACTTAGCAGTTATCCATAAAAGACAGGACGAAGACCAAGGGGAAATCACGAAAATAAGGACTGAAATCTCTCATATACAAGGTCATATTCAAAGGGAAGTTACAGGTTTACGCGAAGAATTAGAGCTTCGAGAAGGCTTAAAGACTGAAGCCAGCGATAAGACTCTTGCCGAAGTAAGAGAAAGTCTAGCAGGGGAAATTATCCACCTGAAGGAAAACCTTAAGGATGATAAGGAAAAGGTATTTTCTATGGCAGAAAGAAACCGAGATCGCCTAGAGAAAATAGAACGAGAGGTATTAGCTCGTTTGGAAAGGGCGGAAAACAGGCATAGCCAAATTGAGACTAGAATGATAGCGCAGGAGGAATCCATGTTGCGGAATCCTAGGTCTAGCGAAGGAAGTATAGACGAGAATAGGAGAAATAAATGGGCAGAGATAGAAATACAGCCCACTCCAAAGAACGCAGCCATGCCAAGTGACAGCCCGTATGCCACACCCGGTATGCCGATGGCCATGTCAACACCGCATAAAAATGCTGTACAAAACCAAATAGTCACAGTTATAAGGGCTAGTGATGAGAAACCAAAGAAATACTCTGGGAGTAATTCTAATATGACATCCAAGTACTGGCTCAAAGAAGTTTCCGAGTACTTGAATGATGCGAAAGTACCGCCAGAGCGCAGGTTGAGAGCGATTGAAAAACTAACCGAAGGGGAGTGCGCCCTATGGTTTAGGAGTTTTCGGTACACGTTCGACACCGTTGATGAATTTCGCCAAGCATTTTTAAGCAGATATTGGAACGCGAGCGTACAACAAAACCTCAGACTGGACTTGTATTCCAGGCGTTACAGTACTAGTAATCCGACTAAGTACGGAGAGTTCTTTGTGAATCAATTATGCCGTTTTCGCGAGCTTGACGAAGGGCTTAAAGAGTCAGATTTATGCATAGCAATAGCCAAGCAGCTGCCGTATGAAGTGCAGCGTCTGCTAATCTCAGCAAACGCCAAAACTGCAATCGATATGGAGGAGGTGCTGAGACAACTCGATCTAACCACAGTGCAGCACGCAAGACAAAGTCGAAATGTGGAACAGGTTAACATGACGAATACGCCGATTGAGCCAACGAAGGTGCAGACAAAGAGCAAATCTACAAGCACCGAAACAGAAAAATCCGACTGGCAGCGCGAAGGACGCGAAAACCAAAATTGGAGGCCAGCGTATAGAGGAGGTTCGAACCGTGGTAATCGAGGAAGGAAAAACTGGAATCAGCGTGGTACCAGAGACCAGCAGCTGGATAACAGAAGAAATTACGGCCGAAATGGGAACAACCAAGGATGGAGATCCCAAGAGCAGAGTCGCGGGTTCGATGAAGAGGCGGAAGAACGTTATCACGCATCTTTAAGATACATGGAAGAGCGCGGAGATGATCCGAGACAATCGCGAGTTCATTGGGATGAAGCGATTCGGAATAGAAGGTCACCCGACATATATCAAAATGATGACGGTGCCAAAAGTCTGGAACTTCAACAGCATGAAGACAGGCAGAAAAACTCCACAAAGAATGGAGCAATTGAAAAAAAAAAAACACCAATTTTAAATGACCAAAGAGAGATAAGTTCAGGATGGAATGCAGTGAATGTTGTTAACTGGATTGCCAAACCTGAGGAGCTTATCGAAGACCTCGATGAAAGAACGGTCAATGTAAGAAGAGAACTACCTATTATTATTGTGAATATTGCGGGAATGAAAGTAAGAAGTCTCATTGATACAGGGTCAACAGTAAGTTTGATAACCCAGGCATTATACAGTGAAATCCAGAATAAAATCCACGTATTGAAAATACCTATTTCAAGCGTGAAAATAAAAGGTGTCATACCAGATAAGGTTATGATATGCAAATACCAAGTATTTTTAGATTTTCAGATAGGGAACTCTACATTCTCACAGAGCTTCCTACTTGTGAATAAGCTGCCGTATAACCTCATTGTTGGGATGGATTTCATAAGAGAGTATAAAGTTATTATAGATCTCTCGCAAGACATTGTGATGTTTCGCGCAAGTGAGGGAAAGGAAGAGTTAGAACTCTCATTAAGGCATAATGAAACGAGACAAGAAAAATACGTATGGCATACAAACGGAGATATGACTGGGGATGCAGTGTCGACAATAGAAGACATTGAGGAAGAGTTGGCAACACTGGCCGCAGACATTGAAAAGGATCTCGAACCAAAATTTGAAGAATGCCTGGAAGAGAAGATAGAAGAAGCTAAATTTGGTCCAGAATATAAACAAATGCTAAGGGAACTGCTATTCGAGTATAAAGGAGTCTTCGATTCGAGACCTGGCCGGATCAAGAATTTCCAGTATGCGTTCCAAGTCAGTGATTGGACGCCATTCAAACAGAAGCCGTATCCTGTAGCTGAGAAACATTACTTAAAGGTCAAAGAAGCGATACAGGAAATGCTAGAAGCAGGCGTCATTGTAAAGACAGCCACACCTTATGTCAGCCCACTGGTAGTTGTACCGAAACAGGATGGAAGTGTGAGGATATGCCTGGACCTACGAAATTTGAATTCCAAGGTCATACCGGAATTTGATAAAGTGCCGCCCATTAAGGAGGTACTCAGGAGGTTCAAAGGAAAGACTGTGTTCTCAAATCTTGACCTGACGGCAAGTTTTCACCATCTTGCTCTGGAAGAGAAAACAAGTCTATTAACCGGATTTTTATTTGACCAGCACACGTATTCTTACGTACGTCTTCCATTTGGATTAAAAACAGCAGGTTCAGCGTTGATACGAGCGCTAGATAGGAACCTATCCGAAGAAGTAAAAGCTACAACCATATGCTACGTAGATATACTACTGACCTCTGAAACAGTGGAAGAACATGTCAGAGATCTACGCAAGTTGTTATATGACCTAAGTCAGGCTAACTTTAAGGTCAATATAAAGAAGTCTAACTTTGCTCAGAGAGAAGTTAAATTTCTAGGTCACGTAATAGATGCACGAGGAGTCAGACCTAATCCGGGAAAATTGGAAGTCATTAAACGTTTCCCGAGACCAACGAAGGTAAAGAACGTCAGGCAATATCTGGGCGTTATTGGATTCTTTTCAAACCATTGTCCGAAGTATACCGAGACTGTAGCACCACTCCAAGACTTACTTAAGAAGGGAGGAAGATGGCGATGGACGGAGCAATGCGAGGAAGCCTTCGTGAAATCTAAACAGATGCTGTTAGATTATGTAAAATTGGGATATCCTGACTACACTCAGAAATTTATTATCCAGACTGACGCATCCTTCATAGGCATTGGAGCTATGTTATATCAGGAAAATATGGACAGGCCAGAGGAGAAAACTTATATTGCATTTATCAGTAGAAGGTTGAAGCCTAATGAAAAGAATTATACGGTCACGGAGATCGAACTACTTGCGATACTGTATGCTTTACAGTATTGGCACAAGCTGATTTATGGTTTTAGAATTATATTGAGAACAGACCATAAAGCCCTAACGTTCCTGCTGAAAACTTACTTGTCGAGTCAAAGACTGACAAGGTGGTCCCTGTACATACAACAATTTCAAGTGGAAATAGAATATTGCCCGGGGAAGGACAATATCATACCTGATTTGCTAAGCAGATACCCTACGGCAGAGGAAGAAGAAGCTCTAGCTATCGAGATAGAAGATAGAGATCAGAAGACCTTAGATGATCTGAGGAACATCACCGTTTTTCAACGTGAAGATCCCTGGATACGGTTGATGATTAATTACCTCGAGGGAAAGCTGGATAGAGGAACCCCGATGTATGTGGAAGCTGAAGCACTGTCAACGGAATATCTATGGTTTAACCAGATGCTACATAAATGGAGCGACTCTGACCACACCAAACCCAGGATTGTTGTACCACCAGCATTGCAGAGAAGGCTAGTATGGCTAGCACACCGAGCTTTTGGACACTCCGGTGTAGATAAGACTGTTGCCCTGCTTAAAGAGGCATTTATTTGGCCAAAACTTAGAGAAACAGTCAGAAATACTATCAGGACATGTGATATGTGCCAACGAGTAAAGCCTAACTCGTACTTAATGAGGCAGAAACCTATACCACTCTTACCAGAGAAGCCATGTCAGCTCCTGGCGCTGGACAACTTTGGACCCCTTCCTAGAGCTAGAAGAGGAAATAAACACATCCTAGTTGCACTAGACGTGTTTTCCAAAATGGTAGTCCTGTGTCCAATTCAGAAAACCAGTACAAAACAGGTACTTAAGAGGCTGAAGGAAAGAATCATTCCTATATTAGGACAGCCAGAAGACATCTTATCTGATCATGGGAGTTGTTTTGCCAGCATAGAATTTCGCGGGGAGTTGGAAAATCTGGGCATAAGACAGATTTTGTCCACGGTTCGACACCCAGAGTCGAATTCCGCTGAGAGAGTTATGAGGGAACTGCAAAAATACATGAAGATATATTGCTCTACTGAGAATTGGAGATGGATTGACGTACTTGAGATTATTGAATATTGTATCAACAATACCGTGCACGAAGCGACAGGAGAGGTGCCAGTGAGCCTACATCTCGATAGAAGACCAGAGAGGCCGTGGAATAATGTCATCCAGACACCCATCGATGCACAACTTGGACGTGAGTTGAGGATCCAGAGGACGTTCGAGTATCTCAAGAAACAAGCTGATAAACGGCAGCGAAGAAACAGGAGGAAACGCTATCACAGACCGTTACTCGTGGGAGAATACGTCTTACTGAAGAAACCCGCCAGTTCAGATCCAGAGAGCAGGAAATATAAGAAATTTCAGCATGCTTACCACGGACCCTACCTGATTATAAGGGATCTGCAAAATAATGCATATCGGATAAAAGATGAAGCAACGGGTAGAGAAGTTGTGGTAAACGCAGCTAACTTGAAACTATATAGTCCACCAGAAGACTATGATGCGAGAGAGGAGCAAGCTATGCACATCCAAGTGAACGGGGAATCATTACGTATGCACGGAAAGATTCTTGAGAAAAGCTTACAGGCTCAAGAAGGGTCGAAGCGAAACAACCAGCTCACCAACCCAGCGGACACGAAGGAAGAATGCAGCTGTCTACTGCAGGAACTTTATGACCAGTTGAGGGAAGCCGCTGTGGAGCTGAGGGGGATGAATGAACAATTGAGAAGGGAGAACGAGAGTCTACGAGGCAGCATACAGAATGGAGTGGGGAACGAGAAAGCCCATTGCCGAGAGCAATGACCGCTTAAAGTAAATACTGCATGGAGTTGATGCCAGCTGATAGGCCCGAAAAATTCACTTATGAAATGAATTTTTCGAACTTAGCAGGAGAAAGATGTGCCCAATTAGTCACGGCAGTCTGGCATCGAACTCAGGTCTCATCAGAGAAGACCAGGCACATGGTTATGCCTAGGGTCGAACCATTGGTCTCTAAGGGGGAGCAATTATAGGGAACCCACAGAGCAATGAGAGGTATACTGACATATAATAGTCTAGCGTGATTTCACGAATTATATGTGAAAATCATAGCAATTTAAAGGAGGAATTGTAGCCAAATGCAAAGGAAATATACGTTTTCAGAGCATACGAAAACGAGAGAAGGCGAGTTTGGCAGTTTACAAATGACCCTTAGCGAGTGGGCGGAGTAGCCTAGGCGCCAACCGCACTACTTACGTCTGGGGCGGAGAGACAGCTCAAAATTAATGACCCGGGAATCCACCATTCGACAACGGAGCAAGCCGCATGCACAAGGAAATTAATTAATTCCAGCTAAATGGAACATTGTAATGCATTGAAATATACACACAGATGAATATATTCACGGAGAAGTAATTTAGGAGTGGTTTTTCACCTAAATTTATGCCTATATCTCCAAATGACCGCATTACAACCTAACTCACGCTCAAGAGCAGGGATACTGTAACCAGCCAGCGGGGAACCCCCACCGTGGCGTCATAACGCGCTGAACTAAGGCAATTAATTGTAATTAATTGGCCGAAGCGATCGCCAGCACGCGAATGTTTTTGAAACCTCCACACCTAAGTAAACAAGATGCAGATGTCATTTCGACTGAAGAGGGATTATTTCAAGAAGGGAGTCGCTCTCACATGTCCCGTGAACTATTTTGTGCAAGAAACCTTTATAAGGGGGAGCAGCCCACGCGAGGTCAGTGGAAAGCAAGCAGTTGAAAGCAAGCAGTTGAAAGCAGTTGATCTACAGTCGCTCGAGTTGAAAGTTGTTAGTTGACCTACAGCAGTTGAGAGTTAGAAGTCTTTGTCTACATTCGCTCTACAGTAAGCACGCCAAGTATTAAAGTATCAACGCTCCGCCGTTGAAGACAATGGAAGCAAGTTATAAGCTTCATAAATAATCATGAAGTGCGTCGAAAGTAAAGTAATACAGATATTTATCTATTATCTGACGCAGATATAAATTCGCTACAGCGAAAAGGAACTTATAATGTTTTCGAACAGTTCTTATACCGGGAGGTATTGTCAGAATTGTATGACATCATCAGGATCACTACAGTGATGGGAGCGTGGAAGTCATTGCCACCTAACCAGGATAGTGAGCTGAACGTGATTGCAGGGAACGAGGATCGAATATACGTAAAACGCTACTAGATTTCACGTAGACCAGCGGTTGTCATAATTGCATCGCATCTCTGAGATCAAGCGTAGGAGAAGTCCGGATTAAGGATCAACATGTGAAGTCATGGATGAAGTGTAAATAAAATTGTGAAATAATGATTTAAAGTGTTCATGTGTCTAATGGTTAATAATCAGTGTATAGCAGTGGTAAAGGCCACTTATAATAATATGTGTATCATGTGGCAAGTGTGTGAATCTCAGTGTTGTGTTAAGGATATCATGATGGCTTAAACCAAACATCATGGTAGCGCTTAGGCTGAAGATCTGGTATTTTCCAGCAAGAAGGAAAAAGTGAGTACACATGCAATTATATCCTTATAACTGAATAGTTCACCATGTAACGATTTATCACTTTGAGATTAAAGATGTAATAGTCACTTACTGAACGAGTTTTCACCACTCGTCTTGAATAAAGTATGGCTTGGAAGGTGATTTGTTTAGGACCCTTTAGGTCAAAAATAGTGATGGATCTAACGGTAACGGTAATGAATAATAATAATAATCTGGGGTCGGCAACAATAAAGTAATGGGCAAATGTGGCCTAAATAATGTTCAAATAGTGTCATGTCTAATTTAAAGATACTGTGATTTGGTAAACAGTAAAAGTGTAACGTGGAATATAGTGAAATACGAGAGCTTTTTCAGTGTCAGTGAAAATTTGAATGAATATTTGATATGGTCAATCCTTACGATTATGTTTGAGGACCATTAAATTAAAGTAAGCCAGTAAATTTATACATTTGTGTTAGGAGCTATGTAAAGCTTTGGCTTAAGTAGTATAACAGAGAGAACGCAGGTGCCTTAATAATAGAGTCATCTATGTGAAATATTGTTTGAGCCGCGTGTATAGCGTGCAGATTAACGTAGAATCCAGTGATTTACGTAAGATAATCGCGGGGATTGACTAGTATAGCTTGCGCGTTAGGTGAAAAGTTGGCTGAATCTTCGAGGAGTATCGCCTTTGTGCATACTGTATTATACGCAGCGATTTGGATAGATCCGTCTATTTCCAACGCTTGCATGAATTATGGCCACTATTGACGTCCGTCGAGACGCAGTGAGCATTTGTACCAATGGTCTACCCTGAGAGGTAGGACCATATTCGTCGTCTAGGAACGCAGGTTTCCTGATATATTATTGACAGCTGCTGGTGAAAACCGTGGGGTTTCACTATGATGCGCGTCTTAAAGCCACATAATCACCATAGAACAGCAAGGCTATCACTAGAATTCCACCCCAGCCATGAATGTTTATTAAGGAGCCAATTTGAGCCCAAATACACTATAAAGATAGGTGTTAATTAATTAAATGACTCAATTACTTAGGAATCACGCCTAGCGTATCTGTACTGTTATATAATTGTAAACAAGTTTGACCTTGACGATAGAGAGAGAAAGGTAGTGTGGACCATTTCCGTGGCAGCCATCTTGGTTAGCCAGCTGGAACGAATTTTATGGCCTGTTGAGGGGGAGAAAGGTCCGTCGACCGATCCCTTGTCATTTACAGTCACAGTAGGACACTGAGGAATCTCGGTATTTAAATATGCAATTAAGATATGAGTATTATAATGATGCCAATTGAATTGAATGGTGTATGGCAAGTCACATACGTTGTTGGATCATAGAAATCAGATACTATTTGGCGAAGTTATCCTCTGAGGAGGAAAGCCGAACCAAAATAATGTAGGCATCTTCTTTAATATGCATTTGCCAGTTCATGCTAATTTATGCATACGGGTATGTGTTTTTCCCAGAACATGACACAGTTGTAACTATGGTAAGCCCGACAAGACCCAGAAAATCGTTATATGGTGAAACTATAAAATATTCTATCCATGTTTATTTTTTTAAGGAGCATGTACCACTGTCCTAGATCGTTCATAGGGATGGAAAGAAGGAAGATGATTCGCACGACACAACAAATATTTGTTAATAAATGCAGAATATAATGAATTTTTGCTAGTTAAAGTAAATGCCGTAAGAGGCGGAATAATGTCTTAGTAATCTCATTTTTATGTGACATGTGATTTTTGTGTGAAGATACTCCCATTAACTAAAATTGTGTCACATGATGAACACTATGGAAACCCTGTAATCTGAACTATTATTGACAGGATGTTAGAATTAGGTTTGAGTGCAGTGTAGCACTATTTTTAAGAAGAAAGCTCACAGAATAACCCTATTTTATTTGTGGGAATTAAATGTAAATTGTCCTTTGATTTGTATTTGTTGTATAGCCATGATTTTAGACCAGTAAATGTTTTATTTGTAGGAATGTTGTGTATTTCCTGTAGAAGTAGTTATCTGGTAGACTCAAATCCTGAGCATGTGGTCGTATTGTGGGCAGGAACGTCCCATACCTCGAAAGACCGTGAGCTAGTTGGGATACGAACACATGGTCCACATGGTGACAATCGGGTACAGTATTATGAGACTGTAAAAAATAAAGAGTTTTTGTGTGTTGATGAATGTCAATGATAATAAAAACAGTAACAACTTCAAGGTAGGATAACATGTCAGTTGTTACACATCATATGCGACTACTGTATGGCTTTTAGTGCCGGGAGTGTCCGAGGACATGTTCGGCTCGCCAGTTTGTAGCTGCTTCTAGGCGGACACCCATTGGGTGAATTACAAGTACCGTCGCGTGTGGAGTGTTTTCTGGGGAGGAAAGTTTGATTGTAAGGACGAGGAATTGGAAGGTAGCGGCTGTGGCCTATAGTTAGGGACCAACCCCGGCATTTGCGTGGAAGGAAGATGGGAAACCACAGGAGACCATCTTCAAGGTTGGCGGCGGGGGGATTCGAACCTCCTCGCCTCCCGGATGTGAGCGACTGCCTGCAGCCACGCCGTAACGACCACGGCTAACAAGCAAGACTTACAGTACAGAAAATATTGTACCATAAAAGAAAGTTGTTCTCAAAACTATTTTTAAAACATTAATCGTCTAAAAGCTAAAAATCACTTACACTAAAAAAAACAGATCTGTTACAAAATATGTTAAATGCCAAAGAATTAAATCTTGAAATAAAACCAGCGCTTTGGATAAAAAACGAACTAAGATTTTGCATACATAAGAAAGCAAAAAATCAACCAACAACTATACGATGTTCAATTGCAACTAAGTAACTTCTGGAAAGCATCCCAATGGGACAGTTTTACCGAGCACCTACATGACACCATCAAAATCAGAGCAACGAGGAAGCACGAAACGCTAGAAAATAAACTAAGAAAACTAGGAGAAACACAGAACAATCAATCTACCAGTTTCGTCCAGTTAACACCCGGGTTCAGTCGACCACAATTGGTGCTAGAGTGAACACGAAACTGCTCGAAGTCCCAGCCAGGAAGACAACCGGATAAGTATCAGCCTGTATTATTACAGTATAACCATAGTTGATATTTTACAACCATATAATCACCCCAAACAGACAAACTCCGGATTTCTATCACCATTTTAGCATTTCACCTAACATCATATATACTACATTTAGCATACACCGACAGTTGCATTACCAATACTGCTACTAAATAATTGTATATATTGTAAATATTTTTCACCTGTATTCTCAAACATAGATGTTATAGCCTAAGTGTAATGGATCTGAGAATGATCGCTTGACGATCGAAACTGGTCATCCTAGTTTATTTATTAATCTCATGTAATTTATTTCAAGATTAGGGCATAACCCAGCACTTTTGGGTACATTCGTGTTGACCGACTGAAAAGCACCAAACATTTGTTTTGTAAAACCAGCTTGAAGAAGGAACAGTGAGTGGATGTTATGTAGATGAGTCTCTACTGTGTTTACGGCTCGATGCCCTTCCTGATGTCCTTCCCATTAGAGGAATCAATGAGAAATTATTTAAAAACTAAAGTCCCGTGTGGTCTCTCTGGAGCGAATGAAATTGGACAAGCGCCGTGGCCCGTTAGAAATGGTTGACGGTGAAGTGCCTCGAGTCTGGAGAAGCCAGCACCAACATACTCTCCTCGAAAGAGCTCGTAAGACACACTGATCTATGGTCGTATGATTGCGTGCACGACATAACGCCTAAAATGTTCCAATAATTCTACGATTGAGTGCACGAGAAAAGACTGTAAAATGCTTCATTACCGAACGTAAGCCAACAGTCGGTTGCTGAAAGTATGTCATTTCCTTCGTTTATAGACCTACTCTTGGTCTGTCTGCCATCTCTTGATGAATGCAGTACATTTGCTTTTGTCTGTTGGCACAGGCTAGAGTAAAATGTGGTTTTTCACCGATGTCTCAGTCTCACTCATGGCTGTAATTATATAGAAGCTACTGAGGTATGGGTGGTGCTTAGTAATTACAGTTAGGGTACAGTCAGTGCCTGTGGATGCTGCGAAAGGTTCTACTCATAGGGTTAGTGCTGCTGTTCTGACTGAGTGAGGAAAGCAATGGCAAACTACCTCACTCCTCTTCTTGCCTAGTGCGCCTCAATATAGCGCTGCCTTGGATTTTTTGGCAAAAATACGACACGCATGTCATACGATGTTGGCATGTTAAAGAACCCATTTAAATTCAGTAGACCGTGTTCATAATGGAAAAATTAATCTCGGGAGTTTCCGCCAACACAAAGCTCCTCATTTCTCTACTAGAAAGCGCTATAGTATTCAAGAAGCTTAGATATCTAATCTCCTTGACTTTCATAGTGATTCAAGGAACAACGAAATTCGACATGCAAGCTACTCTCTGGGTGTCAAATTACAAAGCTTGCACCCGGCACCCGAGGCCATACGATATTATTATTATTATTATTATTATTATTATTTTTACTACCCACATAACCTAACGGTGGTATTTTTGAAGATCCAACCAGCCTTCGGGCTGATGACCTAACACTCACATAGACCTACTCCATTGTGGGTTAAACTTGAAAGTCGGTTGGTAACACTGACTGGTGACATTTGAATGCTTTGTTCTACTTGTGAAAAGAAAAGTGACGATCTTCTTCAATCTGGTGGAAATTGAATAACTGATGGCTGAGTTATTGAATTATTGTCCACGAGTTCCCTTTTTTAGCTGTAACATCTGATTAAATAACTACCCTACCCTCCGTGTCGCGACCTTGCACGTTATGTGAACAGTGATTCAGGAATGACGTGCGATCAAACAGGGTTATATAAATACCACTCTGTGAAGGTCTATGACGGTCGTTAAGCTGTCAGGGGACATCAAGCTTTCTTTCCTGATGACAGCTAGTTTGCTTTTCGACCGGAAGTTATTCATGGACAGTTTAGGGAACTACGGTCAATCACGTCTAAAGTGACTGAGGTGGGAATCGAGCCCATATCTTCTCGTATGTCCTCAGGTCCCCCAGGGACTCACAAATAGTGGGACGTGGGTTGGCGACCACGGGACCCCAGCTGAGTCCGGCATTGCTTCCACATACTTGTGCCGGGCTTCTCTCTGTCATCTTTCCTATCGACCTCCCTTGGTCAACTCTTGTTCTTTTCCAACCCCGACGATATTAAGGTATCCGAGGCGTAGGGAGTCTCTTCCTTTCCCGCTTTAATTGGCCCTTGTCTCATCTTTCCTGTTACACTCAATCTTCGAGGGATCAGCCTTCTTTTGATTTTCATGTTATCTCCTGCCTTCTGCTCAAGGCCCTCAAGGAGGCAGGGTGTATGTAGCCCCACCACTTCTAGTACTCCTTCGATTGTGCTACACACTCAAGGGCTCACGGCTGGAGAGTTCGGGAGTTGGCGACCCCGAGGGATTCCTGAGCTGGGTCCGGTTTTCTGGGGCGGACTCTCTCTTCTTTCCCTTTCCTATCTGCTTTTCATGGCCCTCCTTCCTTCCAAGTTCCTCAATCCTCATTCTTCGAGGGTTGAGGGCATCTCTTTTCTTCCTGTCCTTTATATGCTTTATTCTTGACTAGCATTACCCGGCCCGCGAATATTCTAGTTGTAAAGAGTACACTTAGCAAAATCTCAATCATGAATGCTATGACTGATTTATCCTTGGTATGAATAATCAGACTTTATCAATTCAGCTACTGGTGCAGTGGTTAGGGATTTGTCATTCCTTCATAGGTATATCGATTCACTATCTTAAATAGGAATCTGGCGCTCAACAACTTATTATATTACACTATCACAGGTAAGGTCACACCACAGTGTATATTATTTATTCTTATTATGTTTGTTAAATTTGAACCACAATAGTCATCACCACGTTCAACAACTCATTAAAAATGTTACATTTGGCGCCCAACGTGGGGCACGAAAACCATTCGGTATTTAGTCAGAGGAGTGTATAATTTCAGTGCAAATTGTCAGTGCTTTTGGGGGACAGTGAAGTGAAGTGAAATTTTGGAAGGGCAATTTTTATACGATGTACTTCGAGATGGCGGATAAGAAAGAAAAGTCTATCGATATTCATGAAATTTCATTAGCTGATATCTTGAGGGAGATGAATAAAAGGAGAGAGGAAGAAAGAAAAGAACATCAGGAGTGGATGGAGAACTCAGATAGAGAACATCAGAAATGGATGAGAAAGGAGACTGTAATTGAAAGCAGATTGGAGTCAGATGAAATTGTAGTTGAAAACAAATCTGAATCAGAGGAAATTGTAGGTGAAAGCAGATTGGAGTCAGATGAGATAGTAAGAGAAAACAAAACAGAGGGGGTAGAGACTTTAGGGGATACTGAAGTAGAATCAATGAAGACAGCCTGTAAGGAGACTGTAATTGAAAGTAGATTAGAGTCAGTGGAGATTGTAGATGAAAGCAGATTGGAATCGGAGGAGATCTTAGGTGAGGAACGGCAAGTAGCGGAGATTTTAGGTGTAATCAGATTAGAGTCAGACGAGATTTTAGGTGAAAGCAAATTGGAATTAGTGGAGACTGTAATTGAAAGTAGATTAGAGTCATTGGAGATTGTAGGTGAAAGCAGATTGGAATCGGAGGAGATCTTATGTGAGGAACGGCAAATAGCGGAGATTTTAGGTGTAATCAGATTAGAGTCAGACGAGATTTTAGGTGAAAGCAAATTGGAATTAGTGGAGACTGTAATTGAAAGTAGATTAGAGTCATTGGAGATTGTAGGTGAAAGCAGATTGGAATCGGAGGAGATCTTAGGTGAGGAACGGCAAGTAGCGGAGATTTTAGGTGTAATCAGATTAGAGTCAGACGAGATTTTAGGTGAAAGCAAATTGGAATTAGTGGAGACTGTAATTGAAAGTAGATTAGAGTCATTGGAGATTGTAGGTGAAAGCAGATTGGAATCGGAGGAGATCTTATGTGAGGAACGGCAAATAGCGGAGATTTTAGGTGAAATCAGATTAGAGTCAGACGAGATTTTAGGTGAGAATAGATTAGCGTCAGAGGAGATAGTAGGAGAAAGCATAGTAGAGTGGAAGGAGATTTTAGATGAACGCAGGATAGCTGTAGAAGAGACTATAGAATGTAGCGAAAAAGAAGTGAAGAAGATGAGAGAAAAGATAGGGATAGAAGTAGGTAAGATAAAGAAAGTACTAAGCACCCAAGAGATTAAGATGCAGACAATCATAGATAAATTAGATAGGCAAACTAGGGAAGAATTTAGTCCTGTGATAGAGGAAGTTAATATGAAATTATTAGTGGCAGAGAAGCGTGCGTTAAGTCATAGTCATAAGAACATAATTAGTAAACAGGTTAAGAGGAGGAGAGAGATAGATAAGAGGAGAAGCAATGGGCAACGGCTAAAGAGAAAATTAAATATTAGTAGTGGAGAAGTGAAGGGAAGACATGTAGGTAGAAATTTTAGAAGTAAAATGAAAGAAGAGAGAATTAAGTTGCTAGAGGAGAAAGAAATCAGGATGAGAGAGAGAAAGAAAGCATATGACGTGCAGTGGCGTACTGAATTAGCCAGACTTGGGGAAATGATAGGAGGAAAGCCGAAGTATAATGTTACTGTTGATGAGTGTAGTCCGAAAGAGGTAGAAAGTAATGTTATAAGAAAAGAGGAAAATGGAACCCTAGAAAGAGATAGAATTGAAGATGAAGATGGTAAGAACGGTGAAATGCCAGAGAAAGTAGTGATGTAAATTTATATTACCGATAGTTACTCTTCCGTATGACTTAAATATTAAGTAATGAAGTTTAATATGACTTAAAAGAGGAAGATAAGAAACCTGCTGTGTGTAATTTTAATTCAGTCGTGAAGTTAGGATGGTAAGGGGCGCGTAGTGCCTACGCTTATTGATTTAGATTGACTAAAATTATTTAATTTTGAAGACAGAGGTTGTCGTGCTATTGAGCAATGCAGGTAAGTTGAATGTAGGTCCTTAAACTGCAGGTAAGTTGGATGAAGTAAGAATTAAATTTTAAAAGTAGGAAGGTTATTACATAGGTAAGTAATCGAAAGAAAGTAATAATTATTATGGCAACCATAATTAAGAATATAATGGTAATAAAGATTTAATTCAAAAGTGAGTGAAGATCAGATGATACAGTGGTAATAAAACTAGTGAGTTGAAGAATTAAGTATTGATTTAATAAAGAAGTTTCAGTTGAGGACAGCGAGGTTATCAGCGGATATATGTTGAGAAATTTATAAGTGGTTTAGAATTGTTAATGGTAATGCGTTGTATGAATTAACCAACATCGGGTTGAAATGAGGAAGTAGTAACTAATTAGGACATCTGGTAACTTACTTGGTGACAGATATGTGTGTGTGTATGTGTGTATTTTCACGTAAATGGACGTGAGTTTGAAGTAGTAGGCCAACGAAGGTAATGCCGTTGAGCAATGTGGTTTTAAAGTTTTGGTAAGATGCCAAATGAAGTTTTTTAAGGAGGAAGTTTTGGTAAGATGCCAAATGAAGTTGTTTTTTGAGGAAGTTTTTGGTAAGATGCCAAATGAAGTAGGTTGGAGGAAGTTTTTGGTAAGATGAAGTAGGTCAGCGAGGTATATTCCGTTGAGCAATAATTATTTTTTTATGGTATCTACGGGACTACGTGAAGTTAATAAGGGAGTTTTTTTTAAGTATATATGGATGTATGCACACAAGGTAATAAGAGATTACAAAGGTAAGATTGTCCAAGTTTTTGTTACAGTTACGCACGTTTTAAAGATATTACAAGGCTTGTTATCGAGCTAAACCACTTTTAGTAAAAAAGTTACTAACGAATTAATTATGTGGTAGATTGTTGTCCTACACAGGTAAAAGTAAAGATAATAATTATAATTATATGGTTGGCATAATATTTTCTAGAAGTGAACGGAATTTATTATAATTCGATGTTTTGAGGATTTTAAAGATAAATCATTTTTTTGGTAGACGAGAAATTAAAGTTTTATTTATGTCATACGGAGTTAGTAAAGAGAAGTTTAATATGTTGAAGACAAGAATAAGTTCGTAAGATAAGTGTATACCTAAGGGGTAATAATGAAGTTTCAATTAAAGGCAGGTGTAATTTACGCGTTTAATTTGATAGAGAAGAAAGTATCTGAACTGTGTTATAACTCAGGACTTGCTTTATGAAGTGATTATGGGAGAATATTTGCTAATTAAGAGTGTCGGTGTTATTGACTATCAACTGGAACACTGTCATTATTTGAGGAAGACAATAGTTAGGAAAGCAAAGGGTGATGTTATTATTCCAAGGAATTAGTCGAAGCATGTAAGATTTTTTTTTAGCTGAAATTTAATGTGTTATTGGTCAGTAAGAGGTGACCTGTAACAATACGAAGATGTGGGATTATACCACGAATAGGGGAGTTTTTTTTGTATGTGACGTGTGATATCACGATGAGTTTTGAGAGATTCTGGTATAGCAAGAGTGAGCTATAGTCCAGGCGGTCAGAACAAGTAGGAAGTGGTGTTTGGAGGACACGGTACTTAATTAAGAGTTTTGAGAGAAAACTAAGGGGGGTTTTTAGGCATTCAGCAAAAAGTCAAATCATAATTAGACTAAGTTCAAAGTATAAGAGCATTAATATTTTGTGGAACGAAATATTTATTCCGAGAAGTTTGTCATGTGTTTTTGTGAAATAGTTTAGTGATATACGTAATTCAGGTATTGAGTAGTATTTTGTCCAAGTCTTAATCATTTTGTTATGGTAAGTAAGGAATGACGTTACGGTAAAGTTATATCTTGACGCTAAGTTAAATTTTATAAAGTGAACGAGAAGTCAGATTTTATGTTTATTGGTGATTTTGAAAATCCAAGTTATTGTTTTCGAGAAGTAGTAAAGAGGAATTATGGTTTTATGAGAAGTTAAGAAGTCGTGGAGACTTAGGAAGTATTAATTTGGAAGGAGGCGGCCGTGGCCTAAGAAAGAATTAAGCCACGAAGGCAGGTGAGTAGTAACTTGGATATTTAAATGAACTGTTTAATAACTGCTTTGAGGTATTTCGATGTCATTATGTATTTGGGGAAATATTTACATGTATGACATATGCACTGAAATAGGAATTGCCTTAGGTATCGTGCTAAGTTATTTTTTTCTTCAATTATTGAAATTTTACTGCATTTGAGTAATCCCTTTATAAAGACGAAAGGAATATTGTATTGTTTGCATCCTATTATCGTGTGCTGTAATAGTTATTATGGGTTAATCAGCTGGTATTACAACAATGTACTTCTACGCCAGACTGATATACAAAAACTACGTTCAAAAGAGATGAAGCCAAAATTGTATGTCATGCATACGATCACCGAAATATAAACGAGTGCAGCGTTGACATATATGTCAAAAATAAAAGTGAAGGGCATTTTATATGTATTTTTTTTACAGCATATAAAAAAAAAAAAATGAACATTATGAACATTTGGAAGAATGAGATGAATGAAAGTTAAAATATGATTTTTTTGTGAAGAATACATTTATGTATATTTTTTTTACAACATATATAAAGAAGAATGAACATTATGAACATTTGGAAGAATGAGAAATGATAGTACAAATATGTAAAGTGAAAAGAGTATGTTCTTGTATATCTTTATGTATTGTTGAAGGGTATTATTTGTATGTTGTCGTTATGGGGGTATTAATATTTAAATTTGTATTCATTTGTGTAGGATGTGTAGTGATATAAATAATGTTACATTTTATTTTAAATTATTTATATCAGGGGCGATTGTAACGATTCGATCCCATAGCTGTTATATTTAAAGGGTTATTCATTTATTATCATGTTATTATTATTATTATTAACTAGTACATCCATGAGATGATTTTTATATCAGATAATTGTAAGCGGTTTTGATTATTATATTCAATTAGATTTTTATTAACAATTACTTGTAAAGAGACGAAGTATTATATATTGCAACAAGACTGGCGATATGGACTAACCCTGTGCGTCACAAACTGAACGACGTAGTAAGAATTTCACCACGGCAAACTGCGTCATTTTCCTGAGATGTTAAGAAACCCACTATGGTGTAACCAACACGCCATTTTCTACGGTACGTACGCGTCAAAGATTACTAGTTATGGTGCAACTAGCCCTCGTGGAGGAATGAACACAGAAGAGAGGGTAGCTTGCTTCTAGAGTGGGGGCTGTGACACCACGTGACAAGGAAGTCATTAGTACCTGCGACTCCGACAAAAGACGCATTGATCTATAGCTATCAATGAAGGAAGGAAGTTGTAACCTTGCTTTCTGGGTCCTAATGGACTGAGCACCGAGAGTCGACACTGAACGATGTCTTGCCGACATCTATATCAATACATAATGGGTTATATCCCTGATCAAGAGTCTTTCTACAGATGGCAACGTACTTAATGAGGATATTTCATAGTAAATGAGATATCACATCATTTTTTTAAACATAAGCGACGTAACATCGAGATCATCGATCATTTCTTAAATATGACGAATCTTCGACTGGGTGAGCCAACAATTCAATAAAACTATCGTCTCTATTATAATTTAACTTCATTTAACTTTCAATTCATTTTAATATTCATTTTCTTTTAAATAATTAATTGCCGCATTGAGTAATTTTAAATTCAATTGTGTGACTATCACTATTCTGTTTTATTAATATTTTGTTTTTGCATTTAATAAATTCATTCTCTTCAACGTAATGCCTATTTCTTTCATTGTAGTTGGTACTTTAAGGCAATCATACTCCTTGATTAAATACGGATTGGTTAGATGACTTTGTCTCACTACGGCCCGGGTAAGTGGTTCTCGACTCTACTGCTGATAGCCGAGGTTAAATCAATAAATTTCGATTCACTATCTTAAATAGGAATCTGGCGCTCAACAACTTATTATATTACACTATCACAGGTAAGGTCACACCACAGTGTATATTATTTATTCTTATTATGTTTGTTAAATTTGAACCACAATAGTCATCACCACGTTCAACAACTCATTAAAAATGTTACACTGCATGTATTGATGAATTTTACATCTTAATTCGGTTCAGTGATAACCTTATAACCGTCTGGAAACTTTCACAGTAATGTAATAATTGGAATTGCATTGCGTTTTACAGAAATAGATGGACCTGTGAGATTCTGTTACCATGGTTACCGTGTTGCATTCTTTCATTATTTCATTGTAAATATGCATGTTTTAAGGTATTTATTTAATTGTGAGGCATTTAAAGAGTAAGTGAGTGCATTGGGTTATGCTGAACCTATAGGTCCCCCATATGTGTAGGTTGGTGTTATGGGACCTTATTTTCGGTACAAAAACTGGAATGTGACCTTAGCAGAATAATATAGGGAGGGATTTGTTTACCATTTCTTCTTCTAGTATGTAAGTTAGTATTAGTTGTAATTTTCGTTACATTCTCATGATTCATTATCACCCAAACCATTTGGGGCCAATAACCTAGATGTTAGGCCCCTTAAAACAACAATTATCATCATCATCATCAGCAGCAGCCCTCAGGACGGAAGTAAATTTCTTTGCAGAGCCGGGGATGCAACCCGGGACATCAGGAATGGAAGTTAGTAACGCTGACCGCTCTATTGAGAGGCAGTCCATCCAGTTTGGAAATTCGTGAATTAGAGTGAAACCTCTATTAAGAGACCAGTGACAGTTCCATGGAAAGCTGGTCCTTTAGAGGGGTCTCTTAGTAAGGTGGGCATTAAAACTAATTTTATACTGCATTATTAATAAAGTACAGTTGGAATACATACTCGATTACTTTTTATCTGCATTAATTACAATTAGTTATTTTCTGACGTCTGTCATTTAAAAAGACACGAATTGATCTCTGTTTCAGATTAGCGCATCTTTTATTTTTAACAATTTCACTTTCTAGAATATCTCTGAGTGAGTTCTTAAGTCCATTAATTTGTTCTGGGTTCGGACAATCTTCTAGGAGAGCCGTTTTTTGTATTTTAATACGTTACATACCACTTTTTCTAATGACATTGTATGCTGATGCAGTTCTGTGCCAACAGAACCATTGTTTACATCATCACCCTCATCACCATCTCCAATGGGAAGGTCGACGAGAAGTGGTCTTTTGAAAGAGGTCAGACTGAGAAAATGCCTGGTCTTTGGTCGAGGAGAGGGGTGGTCCTTAAATAGAGGTAACAAATACATTGACTTTAGGAGGTTTTAAATCGGTTCCAAGAAAATCGGTCTTTAAGAGGGGTGGTTTTTTAATAGGGGTGGTCTTTTAGAGAGGTTTCACTGTAATTATTTGCAGAGGCCACCTTATTGCGTAGTAGCTAGCATTCTTGGCTGTCATCGTAGAGGCCTGGCTCAGACAAGAAATTTAATTCTGGTCTGAGGGCTGGAACGGGGTACACTCAGTTTCGTGAGACAAAACTGTTTTACGTCCCCTTTTAACAACTGCGGCTTTTAGAGACGCCGGGGTGCCGGAATTTTGCTCCGAATGGGATCTTTAACGTGCGGCTCCCTCGCTTTTGCGCACCCTCAAATGCCAGCTGACTGTGTCTGGATTCGATCCTGCAACCTTGGGCACAACAAGCCATGCAGCCAGCCAAAAAAAAAACTGATAAAGTGGGTTCGATTCTTACCTCAGCCATCCTGAACTTGGTTTCCCACGTCTACTCCACGTAAATGCTCGGATGCTTCCTAACTCAAGGCCACTGCCAGCTCCTTCCCAATCCTCATCTCAGTTACAAAAGCCCCTACATGAAACAACAGAGTCTTTGGCGCATCACGTATAGAAATTTACGTGTGGTAGGGTGGTCAATTCCTTTCCGCATCTGGCAGGTTCCCATTTAGGATCACAGAGCTGGGAGACCCCTTGTCAAACCCGAGACCTCCACTACATCACGACGTAGCCCTCAAACAAATGTTGTCATGGTCAATCGCCATCTTGGGGTTATGAAAGCAATTGACATAAATTAGACACCAGTGGATTAAAATTTGTATAAGCATTTACCGTAGCAAGTTTCACTGCACTCGGATGGTTAAATCACCAGAAACGTCCATTTAAATATATAAATTTCGCGTCGCCACCATGTTGGATTTGTGCTCAGCACGTTTTTGAAAGTCTCATAGGTGAACTTATGTTAATAGCCTCTATACACATACACAACTTCAGTTTGGTTGCTGTCATAGATTAATAGATATTGAGAACCGTCTAAATATTTCGGATGGTCACCATGTTGGATTTTAATATATAGGCCATAGCGTTATGTACTATTTGATGAGGATTGTTGCTTAGGTTCATTATTCAAACGTTGATTTCGATCGCATGATTAGGACACAAGAAATAATAACTTAATTTTAAATTTCGCTCAGCCGCTATCTTAGGTTATGTAAACAATTGAATTAAATTAGATGTTTTGCTGCGGTGGCTTGGAACATCCAGATCATCAGCCCCATGTATTTGGAAATGTGTTGACTTTGATAACATCTGTTATTATGGTGACAGTAATAGCGTGTGCAATTGTGAATTTTTGGGTCAAGGATTGGTGTAAGTGCCCAGGTACAAACTCAGCATTTGCCTGGAGGGAAAGTGTTTAGGTACCACTCTCAGGATGGCCACTGTCAGTGATGGAACTCGTACCTTCCAGATCCCTCTTGGAGACGTAGTGATCGGCTACGCTGCGCGTTACTAAAAGAGAGATAGTTGATGTGTACCTGAGCGGCTTCGGTGGCGTAGTCGGTAGCATGCTGAGCTTCTATGCCCAAGATCGCGGGTTCAAACCCGGCCGAAGTCGTCGGAGTTTTTAAGAGCGCTAAAAATCCCTCAGTATGCCTTCCTTCGGAGGGGAAGTAAAGCCGGCGGTCCCATGTCATAGATTTATGGCATGTTAAAGAACCTTGCACTAATTACACCTGTATGAAGCTAAATTAATTATAGGTTAAACAACGCTCTAATTAGGTTCCTACGTTCGTCACCAGGAGCCAACTTCAGTGGCGTCTAGTAGCCAAGTTCAGAACTAGTAGTCATTGACGGTGGCGTTGTGGTTAAAAGTAGGAACTACTTGAAATTCAATGACTGCAGTCCTTACTTGAATTAAACAAGTAGTTCCGTGAAGAACTATACAGCCTATTCTCATATATCCTACTTTTGTTAACTGCCACTATCAACATACAAAATTTCAGTTTGATTGCTGTAATAGATTCGTAGATATTGAGAACCGACTAAATATTTCGGATGGTCGCCATGTTGGATTTTATTTATGTAGGTCCTAGAGATATGTACTGTTACATGAAGATTATTCTGTACGTGCAGCATTCAAACTTCAATCGCATGATTAGGACACACAAGTAACAAGGAGATTTTAAATTTCGCACAGCCGCCATTTCGTGATTATGGAAACAATTGAAATAAATTAGATGCCAGTGGATTAACATTCATATAAGGATGTACTGTACCAAGTTACACTGCACTCGGATGTTTAAATTTCGGGAAACGTCCATGTGAATATTTATAATTCGCGTCGCCGCCATGTTGGATTTGCGATCACCAGGTTATTTAAAGTCCTATAGGTGAACTTAAGTTTATAGCCCCTATGAACATTAAAAAAATCAGTTTGATTGCTATAATAGATTCGTAGATATTCAGAGCCGTCTAAATATTTCGGATGGTTGCCATGTTGGATTGTTAAATGTATATGCCATAGAGTCATGGACCATTAAAGGAAAATTATTGCGTAGATTCATTATTCAAACTTTCACTTCGATCGCATGATTACGACACAAGAAATAAGAAACTTCATCTTAAAATTTGCACAGCCGCCATATTGAGGTTATGTAAACAATTGAATTAAATTACATAACAGTGCATTACAATGAGTTTAAACATTTCCTGTACCAGATTTCATTGCCTTTGGAACATTAAATCGCGAGAAAGGTCTATTTAAAATTTTCAAATTCTCTTGGCCGCCATGTTCGTTTTGTACTTAACCGGTTTTTGAAAGTCTTATAGATGAACTTCCAGTATTGCCCTTTATCTTCGTACAAAATTTCAGGGTGATACCGCAAATAGTTTCAGAGATATAGACTGCCGGTGAAATATTTCGCACATCTGCCATCTTGTGGTTATGTAAACAATTGATCGAAGTTAGATGTCGGTGCATTACAATGTGTATAAACATATACTGTACCAAGTTTTATTGCGTTTGGTTGGTTAAATCGCGAGAAACGTCTATTTAAACGTCGCAAATTCGCGTGGCCGCCATATTGGTTTTGTAGTTACCAGTTTTCCAAAAGTCACATAGGTAAACTTCTAGTAGTTCCCTTTATCACCGTAAAATATTCCAGGGTGATATCGGGAATAGTTTCGGAGATATTGAATGCTGGTGAAATATATCGCACAGCCGCCATGTTGGATTGGTGAGACGTAACAACATTTGAAGGGCACGGTCGGGGTCGCCCGGAATAGTGCTATGAACTTACCGAGTTTCATTGAAAAATCGCTCCAGCCGTGTAGAATTTATTAGGGACACACACACACGGACAAAAGGTGATCTCATAAGCCTATTTTTTCAAAATTGAAAATAGGCTAAAAACAGATAACACACACTAATACAGTCATCACAATTAACACCGGTTATCAGACAGATTCTACACACACCCAAAGTACACGGGGCTACATGACCGCGTTGTCGCAGCCCCTAAACTGAGGAACCAACCAACCGATGTGTAGCTGGAAGCAGATTCGATCGCGTGTTGACTCGCTGCTGTAATTAGGCGGTGTTTGGATGTTATCACGGAGCGTAGGCGATATGTGTGTCACTGTAGCTGCATAGCCGATTGTTCAATAACAATCTTTGTTTCACGAAGTGTTGACAGTTGTTGTTCAGGCAAGCAGCAACCTTGCGTTTGTTCTCTGTAGAGACTGAGTAGACCCCGTTACAGTCCTCATACCACTTTTCAAATTTCGTGGCAGAGCCGGGAATGGAATCGCGGACCTCCTGGGTGGCAGCTAATCACGCTGAAATCTACACCACGGAGGCGACAAATCTATATTCGATGTCAACAAATTTCATTTCTGCAGAAATGCTTTCCTTGCCTCGGCCAAACTACTTTAATAATAATAATAATAATAATAATAATAATAATAATAATAATAATAATAATACACTAACTCACTCAGAAGGGGAAGTAAAGCCGGTGGTCCCATGTCATAGATTTATGGCATGTTAAAGAACCTTCCACTAATTACACCTGTGTGAAGCTAAATTGTATAGGTTAAGAATGTAAACAACGCTCTTAGGTTTCTACGTTCGTTGCCAAGAGCCGATCGCGATGGCGTCTAGTAACTAAGTTCTGAACTAAGCCTAGTAGTCGTTGACGGTGGCGTTTGGCGGCAAAAGTAGGAACTATTTGAAAAATTCAAAGTTGCAGTCCTTACTTGAATTAAAAAACAGATACACACACTAATACAGCCATCACAATTAACACCGGTTATCAGAGACAGATTAGAGAGCCTCCGTGGCTTAGGCAGCAGCACGTCGGCCTCTCACCGCTGGGTCCGTGGTTCAAATCCCGGTCACTCCATGTGAGATCTGTGCTAAACAAAACGGAGGCAGACAGGCTTTTCTCCGGGTACTCCGGTTTTCCCTTTAAAAATTTCACTCCAGCACCACTCTACACTATCATTTCATTTCATCTGTCATTCATTTAATCATTGCCCCAGAGGAGTGCGACAGGCTTCGGCAGCCGGCACAGTCCATATGCTCGCCGCTAGGGGGCTTCATTCATTCCATTCCTGAACCGGTCGAAGACTGGAAGCAGGCTGAGGATTTTCATTTCATCAGACAGATTCTGCACACACCCAAAGTACACGGGCAGCCCCTAAACTGAGGAACCAACCAACCAGAAGCCTTCTATGGGACACGAAGATCGCGCCGTTCTCACAAAATGCGAGTTCTTAGCAGTTTTTCACATTCAGATGTCTACAAAGTTTGGAGATTTCATTTGTTCAGGAACTTCGAGGTCTTCCTACTGGCCTTTTTCCTCTTGGTTCTTCTTTAAAGATTTATAAGACCATCCCATCATCTCACATCCTTAGTACAGTAAATGCCCAGCCCATTGAAGTATTCTGGAGTTAATGATGTAGAGTATTGGTGCTTGCTGTGATAGTGAGTGTATGTCTTTATTTGATCTTTTTTTTTCAGCTTTGGATGTGGGGTCAAAAATGGTCCAAAATAATAATAATAATAATAATAATAATAAGCCTCCGTGGCTCAGGCGGCAGCACGCCGGCCTCTCACCGCTGGGTCCGTGGTTCAAATCCCGGTCACTCCAAGTGAGATCTGTGCTGGACAAAACGGAGGCAGACAGGTTTTTCTCCGGGTACTCCGGTTTTCCCTGTCAAAATTTCATTCCAGCAACACTCTCCACTAACATT
Organism: Meconema thalassinum; assembly: GCA_946902985.2. Taxonomy (NCBI): domain Eukaryota; kingdom Metazoa; phylum Arthropoda; class Insecta; order Orthoptera; family Tettigoniidae; genus Meconema; species Meconema thalassinum. The sequence goes on from OX336390.1 coordinate 937,755,114, forward strand.
TCATTTCATCTGTCATTCATTTAATCATTGCCCCAGAGGAGTGCGTCAGGCCTCGGCAGCCGGCACAGTTCATATCCTCGCCGCTAGATGGGGGCTTCATTCATTCCATACCTGACCCGGTCGGAGACTGGAAACAGGCTGTGGATTTTCATTCAATAATAATAATAGTCATAGTTATTGTTGTTTTAAGGGGCGGAACAACGAGGTCATCTGCCCCTCTTAACACAGATTAACGAATACAAATTTGGAATGGAATTTCAAATTTAGAGGTGGACAACTAAATTTGAAAAGACCGAAAATTAATAAAACAAAAAATTAAATAAAAATAATAATTATAAAAATAAACAAATTTACGGAAAAACATAAAAATATAATAATAATAATAATAATGGAAAAACTAGAGGCGAAAGAAAGGAAGATTTTGAGGAAAATCCTGGGTCCTATGAAAGAAAACAGCGAGTACAGAAGGCGTCACAACCACGAATTATACAAGCACGTGGAGAAGATCAGTGACACGATTCGAAAAAGAAGGATTGCTTTTTATAGCCACGTGACAAGAATGAGCCCAGGCAGGATATCAAAACGGATATTGACCTACTTTCAGGATAAGAAAACCAAAGGGGCATGGTTCACGGAAGTTGAGAAAGATCTACGTGAAATGGAAATTTCCCCTGAAGATATCCAGGAGCGTGTTCCACTTCAGGAAAAACTACGTACGCACAAAGGTTTCCAGGAAAAGCGGAAGTTGAAGACAGGGAAGGTGTGGTCCCAAGAGAGAAAATAACAACACCGGAGACGAATGCGGGAACACTGGGCGGTAGTTAAAGCTCGGAAGAAGAGACAGTTGAACTGACGTGGTCCCTAGTTGGCCGAATCGAAGAAAGAATAATAATAATAATAAGTTCTATAGGTTGAGCAATATAATCTGCAGCTTGTAAACCAAGGAGGCGTGATTCACCGAGATAGAGAAGACCTGCTGGGAGTGGGGATAACACACGAGAATATCCAGAAACGTAAACGTGTTTCCCTGAAAACGAAACTCCAAGAACACCAGGGTTTCCAAGTAAAGCCAAAACTAAACACTGGAAAAACATTAACTGAAGCGAGGAAGGAACATCATTGTAAACGAAAGCGAGAATACCAGGCGAACGTTTAAACCCAGGCGCAAAGAAATGGGAAAGGGCAGTTAAAATAATGAGGTCCGTAGATGGCCGAAACGTCCGCAATAATAATAATAATACAGATATTATGAATTTTGTAAAATGTGTGTATTTGTAACGATTTAATAAATAATAATAATAATAATAATAATAATAATAATAATAATAATAATCATCATCATCATAAGTCATACCAGAGGCCTTATAGGCTTCAGAAACGACAGCAGTCAAGGGACGAACAAAAATCAAGGAATTAGAAAAACAAGAGGGAAAATTTCTGAGAAAGATCTACGGGCCAGTTCAGAAAGAGGGAATATGCATAAAGTGACCGATAATAGAATTGTACAAACAGACAGAGACGATTACAAACAACATAAGGAAAAGAAGGGCAAACTTTTATGGACATATAGGTACATAGGATGACCGAAGACAGACTGACCAAGACATTTTTTTTGATATAGTTACGAATAGTACACTAATAACCAATTGGGTAAAGGGAACCGTGGAAGACCTCAAGAAACTAAACATCTCTACAGAAGACATGGGCGACGGGAGCACATACTGAGAAAAACGTAAACAACAGAAGTTTGAGCGAACTTCCAAAGAGAGACAACCGGGAAAGGAGTGGACGGAGGAGAGAAAGAGGAAGCTCAGTATGTATATGAGAGGTTTTTGGGGAAAAGGAAGAAAGGTCCAGAATAAAACATGACAATTGATTGTGTTGTAACGTTCTCCTTATGGGGAATTAACGAATAAATAAATAATAATTATAACAATAATAATTGCGCAAGCGAAACTCTGACACTTAACATTAAACATTAAACATGAACTTGAAGACATCATAAAGGAAGAGAGGAAGATCATTAGGAAAACTTTAGGAGCATGATATACGCAAGATGGTTACAGACTATAATCAATAAAAACAACAGAAAAGTTTTCAAACATCGATATTGACATTAAGAAAATACGAATGAAATTCTTTGGACATCTCACTAGACTACCAGAAAATCGATTGACGAAAAGGATAATAGATTATTTGACCACACTCAAGAATTCAACACCTTGGGTAGAGGAACTTCGAAAGGACCTAAAAAACGCAAACATAAGTTCACCTGACATTTTAGAAAGGGATACCTTCTGGCACAAAGTTAAATAAATGGGAAGTTATATCAGAGCAACCACAACAAAAATAGTACAGACCAAAGTGGTCGGAACAACGCAAAAGCCTTCTCGGAAAGAATGAAAGCCTATTGGAACAACAAGAGGAACTAAAAGAAAAGTTGATTGAGTCATTTGTCTTCTATGTATTGGGAGAATTCGCTTCAAATAATAATAATAATAATAATAATAATAATAATAATAATAATAATAATAATAATAATAATTGAGAAAAAGCAGATGTGGAAACTTGAGTCGGTGACTACAATCCCAATAATTTTGTATCGTGTACTGGTGTTATACCCAGAACTCTCCACAGTAGTCTATCAATATTGAATCTGCATCCGCAGATATATATTGAACTTCAGAAGGCAGTTCTGTTAAACACATGCCATATTGTCAGGTAGTTCCTTGGTGCCAATACTCTGTTCGAACACTCAGCAAGGCTCGATGATTCAGATGGAAACTTAGCTCATCCTATAAATGAAGGAGACTCGTGAAGACTGCGGGCACGACATGGATGTAGAGTAATGTGAAGTTTCTGAACAGTGTAATCTACAAACGTACCTCAGTACAGATGGTTCCTTGCTAAGGCGGAACAAGGCTGTAACATAAAATGTGGCCGGTATTTGCCATGATAATGATGTCAAATAATAATAATAATAATAATAATAATAATAATAATAATAATAATAATAATAATAATAATTGAGCCGTGCAAGCTGTCTCAAACATTTTCCTGCATCGTTCGACATGCAATCCCTACCCTCCCCTACCATTTAAAGTGCCCTCTAAGATGTCTTGGTTTGGCTAATGAACTCGAGATGGCAGAGCCTGTCGGCACTACAAGTTGTGGGTTGTTACTTCAACCACTAGAGCGAGACATAGGTGTCTTCCGGAACGCCTCTAATCAAGACATATTTGAAAAAGTATATTATTCTACGTCAGTAAACGAAAGACTGTATATGCATCATACCGCCAAATTATTTTAATGGTGTCGTGTGAATATTATTTTAATATGAACATTGTCACAGTAACTTATGTGGCTCATTTGGATTGGTCAAATTTAAAATAAACTTGGTGCATGATGGGAGTGCTTCTTCCCACTTGTCCTCCATCTTGTAAATTTGGACTTGTAACTGATTGCTGATTTGAGAAAGACGCAAATTTTGGGTTCTCGTCTCCGCTAAAATGGGGATATATCCCATTATCTTGATGAATTTGAAGAATGTAGTGTGCAACTATCATCTGTGATACTCGTGAACGTGTTTTTCTGCCTAAATATGGAGATATGATGTTATTTGTTTGCATCTCAACGTGTTCTGCTGGCAGCCATCTTCATGATTTTTGTGATATAAATCCTTCAAGGATATCTCATTAGTGTTTTAAATATTAGTGTCTCCCCAAAAGGATTTATTAAGGTATGTTTTGATGTTTTATTTAATTTAATATTGTTGAAGCTCCATATTTTTCGTTGTGTACTTGTGCTTAATTTTATTTCGTCTGAAGGTTGACTAGGCCTAAAAATGTCACCACGGAATATGTAAATTTTTGTTAAATAGTGTTAGTCCGGGGGACACTTCTATGTTTACTTTCTAATTTTATTATTTGGTGTCTTGCTAAGACGTTTTCTTCTGGTTATATTCTGGTACTGACCAGACTAGTCAATTGAGTAGTAGGCCTAATTTTGATCGTTAGTCAATCGGTTTTTATTTTGATCCGTAGCCTTTTAAAATACTATTTGTTCTTTTCATGTCTAGAGTTTATTGTATCTTCCTGTTTTCTCACTGGAGATTTTTTTATGAAGAATTCTGAGTTTGATGTAAATTCGTACTGGATATATTTTCAACTGTTCTAGTTGCCATGGTAAATTGTTGACAGTAGTGCATTGTGGATTGATGCTTTTTTTTGGCGTGTGTTCTGAAGTGCACGTTTGTGGGTTATTGTGATGTGTTTAATTTGTTTTTGTTTTTATTCACCCTTTGTTTTTCTTTATTTGGAGCTTTCTATTTTAGTACTCCTGCGTGTATCTTTCGGTACCTTTGTTTATGGTAAAGTTTGCATTATTTATTTCTTTTTTGATTTTCCGTGGACCTCGTGGTTCAGTTGAAAGTATGTCAGGTGCATGTTAAGTGTTTTTTTAAATTTCAAGGCTTTTCCTTCTCTTACTTCAGGTAGTACTTCATGGTAGTTTTAATGTTACCTTTTATGTATCAAACTTCCTACCAAAATAATCATAGTTGTTGTAAATTTTGTTTGGTCTCTTAACTAAACGTTTCGTTAGGTTCCCCTCAGGTAATTGTTAATTGGTATCGACCTTAAGCCTTGTTTTTATCTCCATGGGAATTTTAGGTAGGGTTTGTTTAAGTTTTTGTATTTTTATGCTGGCTGATGCATTTTCTGTTCTCTGGTGGAGCTGTTCATTTAAGATTAAATATTTATTTAAAGGAAGCTAGCTGTTGTTGCATCATTTCGTCGGTGGCAGTTCTGTTGTTATCGGGGGCTTTTCTGTAGACGAGCCTGTGGGTTTTCTTCTTCTCCACCTTCCTCCGTCTTTAGGTGTTCTTCTGTTAGGACATGTCATCTGGCGGTGAGTTGCAGTTGTGAGCGGACCTCTTAGAATATGTAAGTTGGCCCATCCACCCTATCCCCATGGTGAGTAGGTGTCAGTGGTAGCAGAGCGTGGTTGCGATCCACGGACCTCTGGGTTATGGGCCCAGCACGCTTCTACATGGCGAGTAGGTGTCAATAATACTAATAATAATAACAATAATAATAATAATAATAATAATAATAATAATCCAGCACTGCTCTTAAACCAAAGGGCTGTACAGTACGGAGACTTTGACTCTGAGTAGACTTGGACAAGTCGATAAATTATTAATACAAGAACGAAGGACATTAGGAAATATTTTAGGCAACAGATGAGTTGAAGGACAGGTACGATTGAGGACCTATACAGCAAGATAGAACCAATAGCATCGTCGATTTAAAAGAAAAAAGATTGCTGTTCTACGGGCACATCTTATGTATGACTAATAATCGACCGACTAACGAAATCGGGAATTTCACAAAACCAAAGGTAATCAAGTGGAGTTGGTTCAAAGAATGTGGGAAAGACCTGATGCAAATTGGTATTCCAGAGAGGAAAGTCCATATCAGATGTAAATTTTGAGAAATGAGAGATACTAGCGGACCCATGCAAGAAATCTCGCATGTTCATAAACCACACTTTCCCCATAGCATCAGTATTTGCAAATCGCACACTTAGAAAAATCTATATTTATGAAATTAGAATGCAATTCGTCACTGCTAATGTCGTTTGTGTGCTGAGCCCATTGATTGACAGTGAACATGTACATGAATTAACATTTAATAGTTTGGACATGAAACAGGCGTCCCTACGGCCAAAATGCGAACTAAATAGCAATGATGTCGCGTTTTTTCTACAGCAACAGTATTTGCAAATCGGACACTTCTTACACAAATCTATATTTATGAAATTAGAATACAATTCGTCACTGCTAATGCCATTTGTGTGCCGAGTGTGCTGTAACACTCACCGGTTATTCGATATTTATGAAATTATACGATTTGAGTACCGAGTGCTCATTCCTTTGATTAACTGTTTCTGAAATCCAAGCAAAATGATAAAGGAAATACCTCAGAATGTTAAAATGACATGAAACAGGCATCACAGCGGCCAAAATGTGAAGTGAACAGCAATTATGGATCCTACTTTCCTACAGCAACAGTATCTGCAAATCGCACACTTCGTACATTTTTTTAAAAGTCATATTTTAAAGAAATTAATTATAGATATTTATGAAATTAGAGTGCAATTTGTCCCTGCTAATGACTATTCTCTTTCATTTGAATACACATTTGTCACGTTCGGTCGCTTGTGAGCCCCGCAGGAGGGATCTATACTACTGTAATAATATATATGATGATTAGTGTTTTAAAGTGGAATTTAAACCCAGAAGGCGGAGGAGAACATGTGTTGACCGAAGACATTTCACAAGAAATGAACAAAGGGGAACCGACGGTTTTAAAGGGAAGCGATAATCAAGCTTTTCCTTTAATTAAACTGGATGTAACATAATAAACAGGAAGAAGAGCTCAATATCCTCTGTAATGAAAAGCCTATTGATAAAGTAGAAACTTTTGAATATCTAGGAACCATATTGAGTACGGTAAAGATGGAAAAATTGAACCCGAGGTACTAAATAGAACTAAGAAAGCAGTATCTGCTTATTATCAGATGAATACCACAATAGTATGGAAGAAGGACATACGTCTTAGGACCAAAAAGCAGATCTATAATGCAATCATGGCATCGATTACGCTGTATGGTGTGGAGAGTTTGGCATTACAAGATAAATATCTAAGTAGGATTACTGCCACAGAAATGACGTTTCTGAAGAGAGCAGTAGGAAAGACAAGAGGAGATCGAGTTCGAAATGAGAGAATTATATAGGAATTAGGACAAAAAGTAATGGCTGAAGTGGTTGAGGAACGTCAGTTGAGATGCTACGGACATGTTACGAAAATGGAAGAAGAAAGAAAGGTAAAACAATTAGATGAAATGCGAGTTGAAGGAGGAACTGGACGAGGTAGACCCCGCATTACATGGAAGAATAGGATTGAGAGATTGGGACACAAAAATAATAATAATAATTATACGAGCCTTACAGTAGTCGCATATGATGTGTAACATGTGATATGTTATCCTACTATGTGTGCCCCGGGAGCGCAAATCCCTTGTTGACGAGTGAACTCTGTTGGTCATTGAAATAACTACTTGTAAAACTCCACTGCCAAATCCTGACCGTAATGAATCATTATTGTTATTTGCCGTGGCGGAAGCAATCCACTGCCTACTAGATGCGAGCTGCGCTCTATACCGACCAGTTAGTAAACCCATGCCAGCGATGTTATTGAAAATGGCCTCGTTTTGCCGATCAGCGCACTGCCAAGTATAGGCGCGATCAAAAATTAGGTGTGCGGAAGGTATATTAAATGTGTTTCTCCCAGTGATAGGTTTAGACCAACGAAGGTTTAATTATTGTTAGTAGTCGGTGTTAATGTACTGAATTCCTACGTTGTTTGGAGTGTTTGTTGATGCGATATAGATTCCACATAGCCACATGGCCGACAGTACACCGAGTGCTTACATTAAATAAGAATAAAGCAAAAGTATGAAGATTTAATAAATCGTAATTGTTTTCAGCAAATATGATAAAATGAATATTTTCACACCAAAGCACGACAACTTGAAGATGATTTATTGTAGGAATATCTTAAATGGGGTCTCCAAACCTTGAACTAAACTCTATGCGATATACATTTGCCATAGCCACATGGCCTATAGTACTTCGATGTACCGATCTCCGCCATCACGCGCGCTCATTGTTTCCGTCCCATGCTCTTCCGTCCCATCCACTTCCGTCCCTTTTCCAAAATCACTCCCACAAAAATGTCCAGCTACCGAGTGGAAAGATGTTACACATCAAAAAGGGGCAAAACTGTTGTGGACATGAAGAGAATTTGCAGAAATAGAGCGGAATGGCAGAGATGGCCCAAACGAGGCTACCCCGACTCTTAAAGGCATAAGGGAATTGAAGAAGAAGAAGAAGAAGAATAAAAAGAAGAAACTGGATGAATTTTGGGTTATCTACCTCAGGATGAGGTTCCAATCTTCCTTCCTCATCGATGTCTATGTAGGCAAGAGTCTAGTATTTTCCAATATTTATCATAGCTCGGGGTCACCCCATTCGTGTTGAGCTGTTCGTATTTACAGGCACTTTCTATGTATGTGTCAATAAGGAATGTGTGCTGTATCCACGTTGCGTGCTCAAGCCCGAAGGACAGCGAGACCTGAACTTGACCGTGGTGAGCAAGCATGCAGTGTCAGCTGTTGCGGAACAAATTGGGGAACTATCATAGCTCAATTACCGAATAATGTTATGACTTCCTGAATCCATCTTCAATGACTTCCTTTCCAGCATCTGTCCCAGGACAAACCTTTTAATGGTCACAATTCGAATGCTCGCCATAATCTAACTTTACCCTTGATGATGATGATGATCGTGTGCCTCCGGAGAGGCCGAGTGCAGGTCTTTCTAGTGGACGCCCGTGGGCGACCTGCGCGTCATAATGAGGATGAAGTGATGATGAAGACGGCACATACATCCAGTCCCCGAGCCACGGGAATTAACCCCAGGTGATTAAAAACCCTGATGGCTCGGCCGAGATTCGAACCCGGAGCACTTCGGGCCAAAACCTAGCGCGCTAACCATTTAGCCACGGAGCCGGACACTTTACCCTTGACAAATAGGCCGTTTCGGTGGCGTAGTTGGTAGCATGCTGAGCTTCTATGCCCAAGGTCGCGGGGTCAAACCCGGCCGAAGTTGTCGAATTCTTTAAGAGCGTTAAAAATCCCTCAGTATGCCTTCCTTCGGGGGTGAAGTAAAGCCGGCGGGCCCATGTCATATCTATCTATCTATCTATCTATCTATCTATCTATCTATCTATCTATCTATCTATCTATCTATCTATCTATGGCATGTAAAAGAACCTTCCACTAACTACAATTGTGTAAAGCTCAATTTGTAGGTTAGATTTGATTAACGAGCTATTAAGTTCCAACGTTCCCCACCAGGTGCCGGTTGAGGTTGCATCTAGTAGTCAAGTTAGCTAGGTGTCGTTGAAGGTAGCATTTGGTAGCAAAAGTAGGAACTACTTGAAATTGATCGTCTGCAGTCCGTATCTGAATTACAGATAACACACTCTAATACAGCCATCAAAATTAACACCGTTTATCAGACAGATTCTACACACACCCAAAGTACACGGGGCTACATGATCGCGTTGTCGCATCCCCTAAACTGAGGAACCAACCAAGCAGTCTTGATAAAGTCCATCACAGTACTGGCGTGAAACATCGCTTACTCAATGAATATGACGTGATATAACACCAGCAACGGGACTTTTTGTTTTTATTATTACAAGCAGGTACCCTCGGCTTCATAGTTGAGTTATGTCCCTTTGTTATTTCCCATTTTCTTTTGAATGCCACCGAACCAAGCGTTAGATGTTCACCAACTTTCGTCAGAAATGTAAGACGTGGACGTAAATTATATGTTTCCCGTCCGAATTTGGCCGCGGAATTGAAAAGTTTCACGTGTTATGTAACACTTATATCATAAAGAGATATTCTATTTAAACATATTTTCATTCCGAGTTCGCTGTTAAATGAAATTTAAAATTCTTCGTGATATCGAAATGAAAATATAATAATATTTTACATTACTTCTTTTGTAACAATTTCTTTGCCTGCTTTATGAATGGAATGAAATATTAAAGATATCAAAGAGCTTAATTAAATTGTATTAATGCTGAAAATTAACTTTTAAATATGAAATCAAAATACAGAGTTAAAATACAAATATTTGCTATCGAACTAAATTTTAATTTTAAAGATTTAAAGAAACGTATTATAATTAACCATATCTTTAACCTAACCATAAATAACTTAAATATATTTTGAAAGCATGAACTTTAATATACTTAATCAATGTATAAGTTACGTAAAATCGTACCTCACATAACAACAAATAAAAGAAGAATTTTAAATATAATAATGTTACGGCTGTGAGTTTGTGTCATCGCTCACCGCATGAGTCACAACTGCCCCAGGGCTGGGTTGTGGCCTGCCTCCCGTATTGCGTGCGCCTTATGCAACAGGGCTACTAGTACAAAGGGATAGTCCAGAATATTCGTGACTGGACCAGCGATAGAAACCTCGAGAAGCCGTGAACCCTGGATGGATCTAGAAGCATTTATTGAGTCACCGGCCTGCTATATAAGTGCGACCTGTCACGCAGTGTTGTTGTTGTGTTTTACGAGCTAGTGTGAGCGATTATCGTGAGCGACAGAAGTGTGGTGACTTGCGAAACCCCTAGTGGAGCGGGGAAGTGAGACTCCTACAGAGGAACTGTGTTTTGAGCGAGTGTGCTTACTTAGTGCGAAGAGAAGTCATTGTGGTGAGTTGCAAAACAGTGAGTGACAGAGCTAGTGCAGCTATTTCCATCCAGCGTACGGGGCCACCTCATTACGAGGGATTAACTGTGGTCTGTTGACAAGTGAAAGGGGAAGTATTCTCGACTTGAGGAAACTGGAGTAAGGTAATAATTGCTATTTGCTGTTGAGTAGTGTATATTTCTGGCCACAATAAAGTTAATTATTTCTTTAAAGCAGTAATTGGTGTTGTGCTTCCTACCCACCGTAATCCAGTTAACAAAAGTGCCACTAGGGGGGTGGCACGTAACAACTGGTGTCAGAAGCCGGATTACGAACTCAAGTACAACACCTGATGGTCCTGGTTTCAAAACCCGAGCAGGTCATTTTCTCTAATTTTTCTGTGAGTGCATGCCCTTTACAAGACAAACAACTAAAATGGAGGAGAAATTGGCAGCATTGCTAGAAAAGTTAACTGGCATGGAAGACGGCCAGAAGAAATATGCCAAGGACCTGAAGGATGACCTGAAGAAGATGGAAGACGGCCAGAAGAAGTTAGCCGAGGACCTAACTGCCAAACTAGAAGACAGCCAGAAAAGTTTAGCCGAGGACCTAACTTCCAAATTAGAAGACGGTCAGAATAAGCTAGCAGAGGACCTGAAGGACGGCCAGAATAAGTTAGCAGAGGACCTAACTGCCAAATTTCTGGATGGCCAGAAAAATCTGGAAGAGTGTCTGCTGACGAAATTAGAGGAGAGCCAAAGGAAATTAGAACAGGGCCTACGTGAGGAAGTCGCAGCAGTGGAAAAGAAGTTCGACGCCTTACAAGTGGAAGTTGCCGAGCTGCGCCAACGCCCGCTGATGGGGGTGGAAGAGAGATTCAACGCTCTACAAAAGGAATTTGCTGAGCTGCGCCGACACCCGCCGACAGGGATGGAAGATAGATTCAAAGCCCTACAAGAGGAAGTCGCCGAGTTGCGCCGACGCCCGCCCACGGGTACACCGGGGACATCAGGAACGGGACAGAGCAGAGTGACGCCCCCAACCTTCGACGGAAAGGTCCCGTGGAGCACCTACTTACGTCAGTTCGAGGCGGCCTGTTCCATAAATAACTGGAACAACACAGAAAAGGCTACAGCTCTCATTGTAGCGCTGAGAGGTGACGCCCTTAACGTCCTTCAGGCCATCCCGACTGGATCCCAGGACTACGCTTCACTGATCGCCCATATGGAGTCCCGATATGGAGATAGCCATCTTCAGCAGGCCTACCAGATGCAGCTCCGGACCCGGGTACAGAAGAACGCGGAAACCCTGCAGGAGTTCGAGATGGACATCGCACGCCTCGTAAGGCTCGCCTACCCAACAGCGCCGGCCGACATTCTGGAGCAGATAGCGACGCATACCTTCACCGACGGGCTACGGGACCCGGACACCCAACAGGCGCTGCGACTCGAGCCACGCACTTGAGTTCGAGACGGCAAAGCAGGTATCTAGAATGCGCGCGCGGGTGCGTCAGGTGGACGTCGACGGACCAGCCAAAGCCGGCAAGACCAAGCCCCTGGCCGATGAACTAATGGAGGCGCTAGGCCGGTTCTTCAAGTGTCGCAGCACCACCAACAAAAACGTAGCCGAAGGACATCCGGAGAGGCGGCCCGGAAGAGGACTACCGACCTGCTGGACCTGCCGTAAGAGAGGCCACCTGAGCAAGGACTGCGGTGATCGCCGCCGCCAAGGGTTTCCGTCGGGACAGTCAGTCGTAGGGAAACCGCGCGGCCCAGGGAAGCAAGTATCAGCCAACCTTGGGGGGCAAAGGTTGGCTTGTGACAGTCGTCAAGCCCCGGCAGTCCAAGTGCGTGTGACGAAGTTACGGAGGGACAATAGCAGCCTGATGGTCGACGGAGTCGTCAACGGAGAGAGCTGGCCCATGCTAATCGACACGGGAGCATCGAGGACCATCGTCAGTCCCACCGTGATCCCGAAGTGGAGAGTTCAACCCACACAAAGGAACCTCCAGCTAATAACCGCGACCGGAGAGACCGCACCGGTACATGGCGAAGCATCACTGGAGTTCCTCATTGGTCGACGGGCGATAAAGCATTCAGTGCTTGCGGCTGACGTATCAAATGAAGTGATCATCGGACTGGACTTCCTGGACCAGAACAACATCATCTTGGATCTGAGTACCAACACTCTGCACTTCGGAGGTGAGGAACTTGCTTTGCAACCTGCGCACGAGTCCATCACCGCACGACGAGTAAGGCTGAGAGAAGACGTCATCGTTCCCGCCAGGACGGAGGTCAGCGCAGCCGTAATTGTCGACGGAACTGCTAAGGGAGTGGCGGCTGTCATCGAGCCAAAATATGAGGACAACCAGACAAAAGGATTGCTAGTTGCCAAGACTCTCATCAACACGACGTCTCGGCCGTACGTCCGCCTGTCCAACCTGAACGACTACGACATTACGGTTCACCGGGACACCAACCTAGGAGTCTGCGAGCCCGTTACCTGGATTGCCCGCATCACAGATACGACAGACGGACACCTGCAGACGGACAACCGAAGAAGACGCACACTGCCAGAAGAACTACAGAAGCTGTACCAAGGATCCCAGGACCATTTAGACGAGGAACAATCACGCCAACTTCAGGACCTGCCACGCGAATTCCAGGATGTCTTCTCCGTGGGGAGAAAAGACTTCGGCAGGACAAGCTTGGTCCAGCACAGAATCGACGTTGGGGACAGCGCACCGATTAGGGCCCCATTCCGACGTGTCCCGCTCGCCAAGCAAGCCGAAGTCGACCGGATGGTAGAAGAGATGAAGGAGCAAGCGGTGGTCGAGCCATCACATAGTCCTTGGAGTTCTCCGGTCGTGCTTGTGAAGAAGAAGGACGGTTCCACAAGGTTCTGCGTGGACTACAGGCGGGTGAACGACGTCACGAAGAAGGACAGCTACCCACTGCCCCGGATCGACGACACGCTGGATACCATATCAGGGTCAAGGTGGTTCTCCACCTTGGATTTGAGGAGTGGCTACTGGCAGGTGGAGGTGCACCCTAAGGACCGCGAGAAAACGGCGTTCTCTGTGGGCAGCGGGCTCTGGCAGTTCACCGTCATGCCATTCGGTCTGTGCAACGCCTCTGCGACCTTCGAAAGGCTAATGGAGTCCATTCTGAGGGGACTACACTGGAAGACCTGCCTGGTCTACCTAGACGACGTCATCGTTCTGGGGAGAAGCTTCGAGGAGCACTACAGCAACCTGAAGGAGATCTTGTTGAAGCTACGGGCTGCCCAGCTGAAGTTGAGCCCCAAGAAGTGTCAGCTCTTCCAGAAGCGGGTCCAGTACCTTGGGCATATCGTCTCCGAGGAAGGGGTGCGCACCGACCCAGAGAAGACCGCAGCTGTGAGGGAGTGGCCAGTTCCGAAGGACAAGTCCCAACTACGAAGCTTCCTGGGACTCTGCACTTATTACCGTCGCTTCGTGAGGGGATTCGCCGACATCGCCAAACCTTTACATCGACTGACTGAGATGGACCAACTCTTCACGTGGACAGCAGAATGCCACAGTGCCTTCGAACAACTCAAGCAGGCTCTGTGCACCGCGCCTATTCTGGCCTACCCCAGACCTGGAACAAGGTTCATCGTCGATACCGATGCCAGCGACTTTGGCATAGGGGAAATCCTGTCGCAAGTAGTGGACGGCGAGGAAACAGTAGTGGCCTACTTCAGCAAGGCCTTGTCAAAGCCAGAAAGGGACTACTGCGTCACCAGGAAGGAGCTGCTCGCCATCGTGAAGACCATTGAACACTTCCACAAGTACCTGTACGGGCAAGAATTTCTCATCAGGACCGACCACGCATCCCTGCGGTGGCTCCTGAACTTCAAGCTGCCCGAGGGTCAACTCGCGCGGTGGTTAGAGAGGCTTCAACAGTACAACTTTGAGATTCAGCACAGGAAAGGCCAACTGCATTCTAACGCCGACGCCCTGTCACGAAGACCGTGCCCCGAAGACTGCACCTTCTGTGCCCGAAGGGAGGAGAACACCGGGATACTGTGCCGACGGACTACTGTGGAACTTCAAGGGAACTGGAGCCGCGAATCTTTCACGCGGGCACAAGCAGAAGATGATGACCTGGGACTGATAGCCGAATGGAAGAGGGCCTGTGTCCCCACACCCGGGTGGAACATTGTGAGTGACTGCAGCCCAAAGTTTAAGTCCTACTGGGCACAGTGGGGCTCGCTGATTGTGAGGGATGGCCTCATCTGCCGTACCTGGGAGAGCACCGACGGGAAGACATCTCGGGAACAAGTCGTCGTTCCGAAGGCTATGACGGAGGAAGTCCTGAAGGAAGTTCATGGAGGATCATCTGGTGGACACCTAGGGATAAAGAAGACCCTGGAGAAGCTGAGAGAGCGGTTCTACTGGATCGGATGCCGAACAGACGTGGAGAACTACTGCGCGAGGTGCCACGATTGCGCAGCCAGCAAGGGCCCAGGACGAAGAAGACGGGGTCCACTGAAGACCTACAACGTGGGCGGCCCCATGGAGAGAGTGGCCATCGATGTTGCTGGGCCATTCCCGTTAAGCGAGGCAGGGAACCGCTACATATTAGTCGTCAGCGACTACTTTACCAAATGGCCGGAGGCGTATGCGCTCCCTAACCAAGAAGCCGCGACGATTGCAGAGACCCTGGTGAAGGAATTCGTCAGCCGGTACGGAGTACCCCTGGAGCTGCACTCCGACCAAGGGAGGAACTTCGAGTCGCAGGTGTTCCAGAACCTATGCCAGCTGCTGGGAATCCGGAAGACAAGGACAACGCCGCTACACCCTCAGTCCGACGGGATGGTAGAGCGATTGAATCGCACCATCGAGAACCATCTCCGAATAGTCGTCAGCGAGCACCAGAGGGATTGGGACAAACATCTTCCACTATTTCCCCTGGCCTACCGCGCCGCCGTGCATGAAGCCACCGGGTGCACACCAGCCCGGGCCATGTTTGGGAGGGAGCTCCGTCTACCTGTCGATCTTGCCTTCGGCCAACCTGGGAATGATCCGATCCCGGTAAGCCAGTATTGTCAAGAACTGGTCGACCAACTGGAGGACGTGCACGCGTTCGCGAGGAGGAAACTGCGGATCGAGACCGACCGAATGAAGGCCCGATACGACCAGCATACGGATGCCGGTGGATTCCACGAGGACGACCTGGTCTGGCTCTTCAACCCATTACGGAAGAAAGGCCTGTCACCCAAACTGCAGAAGTCCTGGGAGGGCCCGTACCGAGTCGTGAAACGGATCAACGATGTCGTCTACAGGATCCAGCGGAGCCCGAGGGCGAAGATGAAGATCGTGCATCGAGATCGCCTGGCAGCCTACGGAAGGACACACACGGACCAATGATTGATCGGGACGATCAGCCTTTTTAGGAAGGGGGTGGTGTTACGGCTGTGAGTTTGTGTCATCGCTCGCCGCATGAGTCACAACTGCCCCAGGGCTGGGCTGTGGCCTGCCTCCCGTATTGCGTGCGCCTTATGCAACAGGGCTACTAGGACAAAGGGATAGTCCAGAATATTCGTGACTGGACCAGCGATGGAAACCTCGAGAAGCCGTGAACCCTGGATGGATCTAGAAGCATTTATTGAGTCACCGGCCTGCTATATAAGTGCGACCTGTCACGCAGTGTTGTTGTTGTGTTTTACGAGCTAGTGTGAGCGATTATCGTGAGCGACAGAAGTGTGGTGACTTGCGAAACCCCTAGTGGAGCGGGGAAGTGAGACTCCTACAGAGGAACTGTGTTTTGAGCGAGTGTGCTTACTTAGTGCGAAGAGAAGTCATTGTGGTGAGTTGCAAAACAGTGAGTGACAGAGCTAGTGCAGCTATTTCCATCCAGCGTACGGGGCCACCTCATTACGAGGGATTAACTGTGGTCTGTTGACAAGTGAAAGGGGAAGTATTCTCGACTCGAGGAAACTGGAGTAAGGTAATAATTGCTATTTGCTGTTGAGTAGTGTATATTTATGGCCACAATAAGTTAATTATTTCTTTAACAGTAATTGGTGTTGTGCTTCCTACCCACCGTAATCCAGTTAACAAAAGTGCCACTAGGGGGGTGGCACGTAACAATAATTTAGTTTAGAACTTCTTTATATACAATATTGACAGTTCTTCCTTCTGGTGCCAAAATGACTAAGCTACTTGGAGAACTTACTCTGGAACAGGCAACATAAAATTGTCCTTGGGAGAAACAGTCTTCGCGTAGGTCGATTCTTGCAAATGTTACATTTTGGCCTTGTGTTTTGGAATGCACGATACGCAGTGAGCGGGAAGACATCCGCAGTTCAAACCCAACTGCCATCTCCTGGCGCGATATTAATAGATGCATTGTCAAAGGAAAACATTCCATGTTACGAACTTGGGCCGTGTAACCTGTACCGAAAACTTCCTCTGATTTAACACCAGGCCTATTCTGAACAGCAGTTCATTAAATTCAGATTTGCCAACATTTTATAGTAACTTTCCATGTGTAATATCTTTGTACCTCAACATACAGAAAAGTGTTTTCAAAATCACGTCTTGTGTAAATGTTGGAAAAGGTAGTGAATGTGGTTTTTGGCGGAATGGATACTCGCTCGTAGAAATTATTTTCAGTAAAATAGACTGGATCACAATTCTGTAAGTGCATATCGAGGTATGTGACGGTGGGATGCCTTTAGTGTTACGGAAACGGCAATAGCCGCCACATAGCTTCGTTGCTACTGACATAACGACCAGACTGATATGTTTCTACTTAACTATACAGGATTTGTTAGCCCTGTGTTTATGACATTTAACGTAGCCTGATCGCTACCTTTATTTAGTAGTCGCTACTGTAGTGTTACAAAAATAAAGGTGGTATTGGAAGGCGCTATTTCACACTAATGTTCGTTATTGTAGTTCTAAAACATAGAAGGTTATTTTTAAATTATGATGTAGATATAGCTTGAAAGAGGGATGACCGTTTAGATTTCTAATGTTCTTATCGTCTTTTAATAATTACGTTCCTTTTAACTACTCTGGCTTTTAGAAACGCCGGGGTGCTAGAATTTTTCCCCGAAGGGGATCTTTAACGTGACAGTAATTCTACTGACATGGTTCCCTTACATTTGCGCACCCTCAAAAGCCAGCTGATTGCGCCAGGATACGAACCTGCAACCTTGGTCCCAGCAAGCTAGAACGTTACCGCTGAGCCTCGCAGCTGGTCTATCGTGTTTTAGATAGTAAGTGGATTGGCATTGCCTCTTACAGGGATAGATGGACAATTGGATGTCATGTCTTGAGCTACTGTTGCCATGAATACGGACTTGCGATTAATTCATCAGTTTATCAGAGTGAAGATAGTTTTCTGGGAATATCTTTGAAACTGTTGGTTTTAGGGCCTTAAAATGTGGTTTTCGGTGTCCGAGTATTGGTTCTCGCATCGAGAGGCTTAAAATGAACTATGCCCGGTATGTATGCGACAACTTCGATATTTTTCCCAGTTAAGTATAACAAAAATGTAAAATCACATTTCACCCCTTTTCATCCCTTTAAAATCGGAATGTTTAAAAATCCTTTCTTAGTGCGCATCTACACTACGGTAGGAACATATCTTCAAAGTTTCATGGAATTATCTCCAGTAGTTTTTGCTGTGCGTAGATTATCAGTCAGTCAGTCAGGACATCTTCCTTTATATATGTAGAAGACTAGCTGTACCCAGCATGCGTTGCAATGCCAATCAAAGAAAATGTTGGCGTTGTAACTTTGTTTGTTGAAGTGCTTTTGGATACATTTTTAGCCTACTTTCGATTTTTGCAAAAGATGAAAGTAGACTTATGAGATCAACACAGGGCGAAAAAAGTGTGTCTGTCTGTGTGTGTGTATGTGTGTGTGTGAGTCTGTGTGTCTGTGTGTGTGTGTGTGAGTGTGTGTACTCTGAATGTCTGTCCCCCCTTATCAATTCGAACACGGTGAATGCGAATTGAACGAAATTTGGTACAAAGGTAGCACTAGCAAAGGACACCTCAGTGTCATGTTTTATATCGCCGCCATCTTGAAGGAAACGTAATGGCGGCCACACAAATGTTCAAAGCTTAAATCAAATTACGACTAACCTAATCATCCGATCTCTACCAAATTTTGCAACGACATACCTTTATGGGGGGAGCATCCTTTGACCAAACCAATAGGTCATCAGCATAATAGTTTGCGGATGGCGGCCATCTTTGTGTGAAAATCGATTCCCCCTATTAATTCGAACACGGTGCAACCGAATGGAACGAAATTTGGTACAGAGGTAGTACTTAGAAAAGGCACCTCAGTGTCATGTTTTATATCGCCGCCATCTTGACGGAAACGTAATGGCGGCCACACAAATGTTCAAAGCTTAAATCAAATTACGATTAACCTAATCATCAGATCTCTACCAAATTTTGCAACAACATACCTTTATGGAGCATCCTTTGACCAATCTTATATGTCATTCACCTGATAGTTTGCGGATGGCGGCCATCTTTATGTCAAAATTGATTCCCCCTATTAATTCGAACACGGTGGAACCGAATGGAACGAAATTTGGTACAGAGGTAGCACTAGCAAAGGGCACCTCAGTGTCATGTTTTATATCGCCGCCATCTTGACTGAAACGTAATGGCGGCCACACGAATGTTCAAAGCTTAAATCAAATTACGATTAACCTAATCATCCGATCTCTACCAAATTTTGCAACTACATACCTTTATGGAGGGAGCATCCTTTGACCAATCTAATAGGTCATTCACCTAATAGTTTGCGGATGGCGCCCATCTTTGTGTCAGAATCGATTCCCCCTATTAATTCAAACACGCTGAAACCAAATGGAACGAAATTTGGTATAGAGGTAGCACTAGCAAAGGGCACCTCTGTGTCATGTTTTATATCACCGCTATCTTGATGGAAACGTAATCGCGGCCACCCAAATGTTAAAAGCTAAAATGTAATTACGACCAACCTAATAATCTAGTCCCTACCTAATTTTGCAACACCATATCTTTATGTGGGAAACATTTTCTGACCAAACTGCAAGAACATCAGCCCAATAGTTTGCAGATGGTGGCCAAGTATGTGTGCAAATCGATTCCCCCTATCAATTCAAACACGGTGAAACCGAATTGAACGAAATTTGGTACAGAGGTAGCACTAGCAAAGGGCACCTCATATTCATGTTTAATATCCCTATAGCACGTTGTATTTCAACAAGCTCCTACAACCAACATTCAATCATACTCCTTGAAAAGGACAAAGAGTTATAACAATACCCATGCATTTAGGAGAAAGTAGGCTATATGTTCTTTACTGAACATCTTTTTTTTCTTTTTTCCGTTTACTGCCTCTAAACTATTGTAAAATGGATTTACTATCTCAGAACCATTCGTGGAAGCGTGCTCAACAACTCATCAAAGATTCATCGCAATCGAATGAATGGTAGACTATATGAACGCATACGGGACTTTGTTTAAACGATTCGCGCACCGTTCAGTGATGAGATTCCATTTTTTATGACATGTGTTCAGTTTAAAATAATCACTCAGATTATATAGGCTACTCCAGGTAGTATTTCATAAAATAACGACAGTTTTCATTAATTAGTGCGACTTACCAAGAGCCCTTAAGATCGTACTAAAGTGTGAAGAGTATAACCTACCTGTAACAGAAAGATGCAACATATTAAAACACGCTTCAACTCTGCAATACCACAAGAGAAATGATTTCAAATAGCCTATTTTATACATGTAAAAATATCAACCCTCAAATTAGTGTTAACATGGCTGATAACCAACATCGTTGGCCCCTTAAAATAATTAATTAAGTATTCCTTTATGAGATGCAAACAAAGTTTTGAAAATATTAAAATTATAAAGAATTTTATATTAAAAAGAGAATAATTAAAGTATAAGTGAGGCGTACGTTTCCAAAATCCGCCTTATCCCGTTTTTAGGAAAATTGAGTTTTTCGTCCATCTCCATAGGTCATATGATTTAGCATCTTTATCAACAAAAAATAGTTCCTAAACTCGCCTTATCCTAAGATGATGTTTCCAAAATCTGCCACATGTGGCACCGAAAGTTGAACGTATCTCAAAGAATACTCTATGGAGAAGGCCTCAGCACGATATTTCTGAAGTTCTATGTACACTGTGTAAGTGTGTATTCTTTGAAAATGGTGGCAATGCTGTTCCCAATTATTTCGCGCCAGTTTTTTTACACGCACATTACTTATTTTCTGGATAAACATTTCTTAATTTTTAACATATTTTATGACTATAAACAATAAGACAATTTCGATTATAATATCACTTTATGACGATGGTTATCATTATAAAGTTTTAGATAAGTTTCCAAAATCCGCCCTTATCCACCATGACAGTTCCAGAACCCTTGCATATCACGAGTTGTAGCCTATATATCTCCATATAACAAACATGAACACATACATTAATTTTACTGAAGTCGAACAAGAAACGTTTTTTTCGTCTTCTGAAAATTTTGCCAAAATGGATGTGGTGGATTTTGGAACCGTGCGCCTCAAGTACAGCTGAGTACATTTCATATGGGATTTGGTTCAATACAATGCGGGAAATACGCTAGGAAAGAAGGCAGGAGCATTACTCGGACCCCTGTCCTAAAGCACGCCCCTTGACTTAATACCTCAACCCCAGTCATCACCTAAGGCCAGCCTCTTCGTCATTCTTCTACTGGCGCTAAATAATAAGTAAATAAATAAATAATTAAATAAATAAATCATGGAAATTTGCTATTTTCCAGTCGGTCAACACAATTTTAATGGATTATTCCCTAATCCTGAAAATAATTTACATGAGATTAATAAATACACTTGGATGAGCAGTTTCGGTTGTCAAGCGATCGTCATCAGATCCAATACACTTATGCTATAAGCGCACATATTGTAAATAATTTCACCCATACTTTTAGACATAGATTTAATAGCCTAAGGGTAATGGATCTGATGACGATCGCTTGACGATCGAAACTGGTCATCCAAGTGTATTGTTACGGCTGTGAGTTTGTTTCGTCGCTCGCCGCATGATTCACATCTGCCCCCGGGCTGGGCTGTGCTCTGCCTCAGTGTATTGCGTGGGCCTTGCGCAACAAGGACTACTAGGACAAAGGGATGGTCCAGAATATTCGTGACCCAGCCAGTGATAGAAACCTCGAAAAGCCGTGAACCCTGGATGGGTCTAGAAGCATTTATCGAGTCACCAGCCTGCTATATAAGCGGCCTCCTCAGCGAGGGGACGGAGAGTTTTTCTGCGGACAGTGTTTCTGAGCTAGTGCGTGTTTTTCCTGAGCGACAGAAGTGTGGTGACGTGACTTGCAAAACCCAGTGAGATTCCTTCCGAGCCGCGGAGCAGTGTGAGGAGTGTGTACTTGCCTAGGGCGACAGAGACATTGTGGTGAATTACGAAACGCATTGGGCAGTTCCCTAGCCAGCGGATAGCGAGGCAGTGTGTGGCGGCGAGTGACTGGCTATCATAAATAACTGTAGTTTGCGTACAAGGAAGTGGACAGGTATTTCGGTGAGTGACAGACCGGCTAGACACTGGCCAGCCAAAATAGTGAACGGACAGCTGCTCGAGAGAGTGAAAGGGAAGTGACGGCAGCGAGAGAGGAACTAGAGTGAGATACTAGTTGCTTGCATTTGCTATTTGTGTGGTGTATTTTGTAGCCCGCAATAAAGCCAATACGTTTCTTTAAAGCAGTAATTGGTGTTATGTTTTCTACCCACCGAATCCAGTTAGCAAAAGTGCCACTAGGGGGTGGCACGTAACAATATTTATTAATCTCATGTTAATGTTTTTTCAGGATTAGGGAATAACACCCATTACAATTGGGTACAATCGTGTTGACCGACTGAAGAACATCAAAGTTCGATTACTAAGGCAACATTGAAACTGGCTTGAAACACCATAAATAAATAAATAAATAAATAAATAAATAAATAAATAAATAAATAAATAAATGAATAAATGAATAAATAAATAAATAAATGAATAAATAAATAAATACTGAACCCTTATTGATCTTCGATAAATAAGTATTCATATTTATTATTATTATTACTACGGCCCAGGCAGTACTTGAGGAAGTCGACATGGATGTAAGGGAGGCCTGCATTTCGTAATGATTGCAACAGGAGCTGAGCTGGTAGCTATTCTTGGGGGACGACTAGAATTAGTCGGGTTCAAGGCCAAATTGAGCAACTACTGTACCAAAATTGGAAGCATAAAGGAAGGATCACGAGTCACTTGCAACGAACATACGATTGAATCAGCCAATCACAAGAGACCAAGCCATGAACACGCGGTGGATAGCGTCAGTAGTAAAAAGCCCGCGGAATTGTGTATCTAAAGAACCGCCGAACGGATTAATCTCCGCACGAGTGAATTGAGACGTTTGATTTATTTGAAGAAGAATGACACTAGTCCCATCTTTGTGAGACAATAACTCTGGAAGTTTTTATCCGATTCCACCCCACTCCTCCGCCCCCTGTCAGTTTCTAATAAATAGTTTGGCTTGACGCTACTCTAAGTCATTCTTTGTGGAGCCTTGAGAGGCTAACTTCACGCCAGTTTGTATCGTGATTTTTACGCTCTGAATTTAGTGAAGTTATTTTATTTGTGAGCTCTGAGGAGCTAAAGTCACATCAATTGCATTATCGAATTATAAAGCTCTAGTACATTTATTCTGAAATCAACTTTATTTTGTGAGCTAAATACTTCACGTGGTAACTTGTAACATTTACTTAAAGACGACCATTTCAGCTCTGAGGGGCAAGTCTTGTAACACCCTAATTAGCGCTCACCGGAGCGAAGTTCAACAGTACAGTACGGAAATACCGAGCAACATAGCGACTGCCAGTGCAGCCAAGATCTTAAACTTGTTAACGAACCAGTGACGTGGTCTCGAGATGTATATTTTATGTACAAATTGCAGTGTATTTTATGTGTTTTATTGTGCGTGTGTGCGAGATATATAGGGCCAGTCTTCGAAATTAATCGCATTAGGACAATTGTGGGCGAACTGAGTAACCTGCAAGCGATTATAGATAGGTAAATAATTAACATTGAACTTTTCTGCCAAGGAGTCGATACCAAGATGATCAGCACGTGGTTTGGAGTTGGGATGAACTTCAGCAATTCAACGCAGATGACCACGATGGAGTGCTAATTTGTCCATAGGGCAATGGGCTGAGGAGGATGGCCTTAGTTCTACAAGCAGAGCGGTGATGTACAAAAATTGGATAATTTCAATTATGTAGTTAGATTTGGCCGGGGAACTTTTGTAAATAGTTTTGTTTCTTTTCTAGTTGTTTAGAGTTTTTCTTGCACCGACACTCAATGTTTTAAATGTCCCTTGGCGCGTGGCCAAAGTGTTCGTTAGATATTTGTTTTTCCTTGAGTCATATGTAATGCGCGCGGCGTGCGTGCGTGATTTTTATCCTTGCAAATGCGGAACCCGTTACATTCGATAAATGGTGCTTTATTAACGTTAATATTTGAAATAGGAATGGGAGGTAATTACTGTAAGATATTTGCTGAACAGGTTATTATTCATATTAGGGATGCCAAGCGCACCAACTTAAAAGTAATTTGTAGAACACCTTCGTTCTAATTTTGATAGATTTTTTTGAGTCATTTTCAGGTTGACTAGTCATGGCATAGAACGGTGGCGCCAGCATGTGGAAATTATTTGTGTCTTTTTATTTCAGGGTCTGTCAAAACCCATACGTGTGATTTTGTGTGTGTTACTGTGTCAAGTGTGTGTTGATTCTACGTGAGGAGGGGGTAGAGGTCCTACCGCTCTCATATTTTGCTGCTGTTGTGTTTTTTTAGATGGAAAGACAGGGTGCTCTGGGGAGGCCGCTGTTTCTTGTCCATATATTTTTCTGACACACACATGTATTATTGTGCTTTGGGGCACACTTCTTCGAGATTCGACCCCATGTCCTGGGAGGTCGAGATATTTGACACGTGGGTTGACAGACATGCAGAGTTCCACAAACCGCCCGTTTTGCCTGTGACTTATTTTGATAGGCAGTCCTGATTTGTCCGACTGACCCCTGTAAGCTTTCATGTAGCAAACCTGTTCATTGTGATGGCTATTTTTAAGCCATAATTAATTGGGGAGTTCGCCATGTGTGTAACGGCTTGTTGTACGTTGTATGGGTAAAATATTGTATTTAATGTAAATGTTGGCTGTGTGCCTATTGCTTTGTTTATGACTCGATTCATGTAAATTTTTTGTGTGTTACACCTGTGCGGTGTAGTTGGAGAGTACTTGTAAATTTTTGACAGCGGTCATTTGTGTATTTTTATTGGTCACGTGTTAATGTACTTGTGTTGATTTGTGTGAGAAGTCCTAAGTTTTTAGGCAGTAAATGTTGCTACGGCAATTTGATTCCAATTTCACACGGAAATTTTGTGTTTGTTTATATTAGATTTAGGAAGTGTCGGTTTTAATTTTATGTATTGTAGTTGTGTTCCCCCGTGTCGGTCTAGCTCTAGAAATGTGGATTCGTTGTCTGAAGGATTATTCTGGATGATAACGAATCACGCATTCATTGTACACATCGTGATGCATGTAGAACGGCATACGCACATACAGTATATGGTCATTTTTGTATTTTATCTTAGGGACACTTGGTCCAGGTAATTAAACTCTCCAGAGATTTTCGCCTAGTTTTTGGCATTTTTATTAAGTGGGAGTCAGATGGGAGTTTTTGTTGTTTATTTGTTAAGTGTAAATATGGTGATTTGTTATTAAATTCATTTGTTTTTAACCCTGGCTTCACTCTTTCCTGCATGTTATTTTGTTATATGTTACCCTGCAAGTTAATGAAGCGCCCTGACAACAACTTACGATATGAACCGTTACACCCCCCGAAACTGAGTCTCATATGCTTCTTTGCAAGGGTTCAATAAATAAATGAATAAATAAATGAATAAATAAATAAATAAATAAATGAACATCGAACAGCCACAGCTAACTGGTATAGAGCTATCAAAGTGGTGCTATTTCTGCACGGCTGGGACGTTCCGCTTTCACTGCCATCTAACAGAGAAGGCCTGCAGTACGGTGGTGTAACACCTCAGCTAGAAGTACACCACACATCCATTCTATGGTAAACTCCAATTAGTTGACCTACTTCCGCCATGATGCACTTAGCATTAACCTTCTTACACTCTATGAAGATAATGATGCTTAAACCCAAGGTCAAATCAAAAGGACACAAGATCCATTAATAAAGGTGTTGGGGTTAATATACACACATCAAAAAAAGTTTTGCATCACCTCGGTTCCAAGAGTTCCGGAACCTTTAAATACAAAGGGAATAGAGATCAACACAAACAACATTTCAGCTCGTTTTATTGCTCATGAGACCCACACATTGCATGTTGTACCATCATACAGCTAGACTTTCAGCATTTGTGGTCCAGATTGCAGTACACACCACTACCTCTAATACCCAGTAGCACGTCCTCTTGCATTGATGCATGCCTGTATTCGTCGTGGCATACTATCCACAAGTTCATCAAGACACTGTTGGTCCAAATTGTCCCACTCCTCAACGACAAATCGGCGTAAATCTCTCAGAGTGGTTGGTGGGTCAAGACGTCCATAAACAGCCCTTTTCAACATATCCCAGGCATGTTCGATAGGGTTCATGTCTGGCGAACATGCTGGCCACTGTAGTCGAGCGATGTCGTTATCTTGAAGGAACGCATTCACAAGATGTGCACGATGAGGTCGAGAATTGTCGTCCATGAAGACAAATGCCTCTCCAATATTCTGCCGATATGGTTGCACTATGGGTCGGAGGATGTCATTCAGGTATCGTAAAGCCGTTTCGGAGCCTTCCATGACCACCAGTGGCGTACGTCGGCCCCACATAATGCCACCCCAAAACATCAGGGAACCACCACCTTGCTGCACTCGCTGGACAGTGTGTCTAAGACGTTCAGCCTGACCAGGGTGCCTCCAAACACGTCTCCGACGATTGTCTGGTTGAAGGCATATGCGACACTCATCGGTGAAGAGAACGTGATGCCAATTCCGTGGGATCCATTCAGCATGTTGTTGGGCCCATCTGTACCGCGCTGCATGGTGTCGGGGTTGCAAAGCTGGACCTCGCCATGGACGTCGGGAGTGAAGTTGCGCATCATGCAGCCTATTGCGCACAGTTTGAGTTGAAACACGACGTCCTGTGGCTGAACGAAACGCATTATTCAACATGGTGGCATTGCTGTCAGGGTTCCTCCGAGCGGCAATCCGTAAGTAGCGGTCATCCACTACAGTAGTAGCCCTTGGGCGGCCTGAGCGAAGCCTGTCATCGACAGTTCCTGTATCTCTGTACCTCCTCCATGTCCGAACAACATCGCTTTGGTTCACTCTGAGACGCCTGGAAACTTCCCTTGTTGAGAGCCCTTCTTGACACAAAGTAACAATGCGGACGCGATCGAACTGCGGTATTGACCTTCTAGGCATGGTAGAACTACAGACAACATGAGCAGCGTACCTTCGTCCTGGTGGAATGACTGGAACTGATCGGCTGTCGTACCCCCTTCGTCTAATAGGCCCTGCTCATGCATGGTTGTTTACATCTTTGAGCAGTTTTAGTGACATCTATGAACAGTCAAAGGGACTGTATCTTGGATACAATATACACAGTCAACGTCTATATGCCGGAGATCTGGGAACCGAGGTGATGCAAAACTTTTTTTGATGTGTGTATATTTAGGGACTTGGGATACCTTGTGTGTTCAATTTGTCTGATGACCTGTGTTTAAGTGTGACTGTGTTATTATAGAGTAGGGTACTCGGTAGGTGCCCCGATACTTGGAAGAGGTAGGCCCTATTATATCGGCATTTTGCTGGAGCGAGTGTGGAAAAACCCGGGATAGAAACACTGTTAGATGAATTTCGTGTTCTACTGTATATAGTTGCTTGTATTATTTTAAATTGATGTATTTTTTCTGTGGATCGCGGCGTAGCTACTGGCACACTTCCACTCCCGGATGGTTGGTTCCTCAGTTTAGGGGCTGCGACAACGTGGTCAGGTAGCCCCGTGTACTTTGGGTGTGTGTAGAATCTGTCTGATAACCGGTGTTAATTGTGATGGCTGTATTAGTGTGTGTATCTGTTTTTCAATTCAAGTAAGAATTGCAACTTTGAATTTTTCAAATAGTGCCTACTTTTGCCGCCAAACGCCACCGTCAACGACTACTAGGCCTAGTTCAGAACTTAGCTACTAGACGCCACCACAGTCGGCTCTTGGCAACGAACGTAGAAACCTAAGAGCGTTGTTTACATTCTTAACCTATAATATTTAGCTTCACACAGGTGTAATTAGTGGAAGGTTCTTTAACATGCCATAAATCTATGACATGGTACCGCCGGCTTTACTTCCCCTCCGAAGGAAGGCATACTGAGGGATTTTAACGCTCTTAAAAATCCGACGGTTTCGGCCGGGTTTGAACCTGCGAACTTGGGCATAGGAGCTCAGCATGCTACCGACTACGCCACCGAAGCCGCCTACTCCCGGATGGGCACAGTATAAGCATCAGTATGTTTCATTTATAACTTAACACGCCTTTTGTAGTAAACAAGGGGGACATGAAATATGTATCACTTAATTGATACACTTTCTGTACTAAGAAAGGGAGACATGAAATATGTATCACTTAATTGATTCACTTTCTGTACTAAGAAAGGGGGATATGAAATATGTATCACTTAATTGATACACTTTCTGTACTAAGAAAGGGGGATATGAAATATGTATCACTTAATTGATTCACTTTCTGTACTAAGAAAGGGGGATATGAAATATGTATCACTTAATTGATTCACTTTCTGTACTAAGAAAGGGGGATATGAAATATGTATCACTTAATTGATACACTTTCTGTACTAAGAAAGGGGGACATGAAATATGTATCACTTAATTGATTCACTTTCTGTACTAAGAAAGGGGGACATGAAATATGTATCACTTAATTGATACACTTTCTGTACTAAGAAAGTGGATATGAAATATGTATCACTTAATTGATTCACTTTCTGTACTAAGAAAGGGGGATATGAAATATGTATCACTTAATTGATACACTTTCTGTACTAAGAAAGGGGGACATGAAATATGTATCACTTAATTGATTCACTTTCTGTACTAAGAAAGGGGGATATGAAATATGTATCACTTAATTGACACACTTTCTGTACTAAGAAAGGGGTTACATGAAATATGTATCACTTAATTGATACACTTTCTGTACTAAGAAAGGGGGATATGACATATGTATCACTTAATTGATACACTTTCTGTACTAAGAAAGGGGGATATGAAATATGTATCACTTAATTGATACACTTTCTGTACTAAGAAAGGGGGACATGAAATATGTATCACTTAATTGATTCACTTTCTGTACTAAGAAAGGGGGATATGAAATATGTATCACTTAATTGATACACTTTCTGTACTAAGAAAGGGGGATATGAAATATGTATCACTTAATTGATACACTTTCTGTACTAAGAAAGGGGGATATGAAATATGTATCACTTAATTGATACACTTTCTGTACTAAGAAAGGGGTTACATGAAATATGTATCACTTAATTGATACACTTTCTGTACTAAGAAAGGGGGATATGAAATATGTATCACTTAATTGATACACTTTCTGTACTAAGAAAGGGGGATATGAAATATGTATCACTTAATTGATACACTTTCTGTACTAAGAAAGGGGTTACATGAAATATGTATCACTTAATTGATACACTTTCTGTACTAAGAAAGGGGTTACATGAAATATGTATCACTTAATTGATACACTTTCTGTACTAAGAAAGGGGGATATGAAATATGTATCACTTAATTGATACACTTTCTGTACTAAGAAAGGAGGATATGAAATATGTATCACTTAATTGATACACTTTCTGTACTAAGAAAGGAGTTACATGAAATATGTATCACTTAATTGATACACTTTCTGTACTAAGAAAGGGGGATATGAAATATGTATCACTTAATTGATACACTTTCTGTACTAAGAAAGGGGTTACATGAAATATGTATCACTTAATTGATACACTTTCTGTACTAAGAAAGGGGGATATGAAATATGTATCACTTAATTGATACACTTTCTGTACTAAGAAAGGGGGATATGAAATATGTATCACTTAATTGACACACTTTCTGTACTAAGAAAGGGGTTACATGAAATATGTATCACTTAATTGATACACTTTCTGTACTAAGAAAGGGGGATATGAAATATGTATCACTTAATTGATACACTTTCTGTACTAAGAAAGGGGGACATGAAATATGTATCACTTAATTGATACACTTTCTGTACTAAGAAAGGGGGATATGAAATATGTATCACTTAATTGATACACTTTCTGTACTAAGAAAGGGGGATATGAAATATGTATCACTTAATTGATTCACTTTCTGTACTAACAAAGGGGTTACATGAAATATGTATCACTTAATTGATTCACTTTCTGTACTAAGAAAGGGGGACATGAAATATGTATCACTTAATTGATTCACTTTCTGTACTAAGAAAGGGGGATATGAAATATGTATCACTTAATTGATACACTTTCTGTACTAAGAAAGGGGGATATGAAATATGTATCACTTAATTGATACACTTTCTGTACTAAGAAAGGGGGATATGAAATATGTATCACTTAAATGATTCACTTTCTGTACTAACAAAGGGGTTACATGAAATATGTATCACTTAATTGATTCACTTTCTGTACTAAGAAAGGGGGATATGAAATATGTATCACTTAATTGATACACTTTCTGTACTAAGAAAGGGGGATATGAAATATGTATCACTTAATTGATACACTTTCTGTACTAAGAAAGGGGGATATGAAATATGTATCAATTAATTGATACACTTTCTGTACCAAGAAAGGGGGATATGAAATATGTATCACTTAATTGATTCACTTTCTGTACTAACAAAGGGGTTACATGAAATATGTATCACTTAATTGACACACTTTCTGTACTAAGAAAGGGGGCCATGAAATATGTATCACTTAATTGATACACTTTCTGTACTAAGAAAGGGGGCCATGAAATATGTATCACTTAATTGACACACTTTCTGTACTAAGAAAGGGGGACATGAAATATGTATCACTTAATTGATTCACTTTCTGTACTAAGAAAGGGGGATATGAAATATGTATCACTTAATTGATACACTTTCTGTACTAAGAAAGGGGTTACTTGAAATATGTATCACTTAATTGATACACTTTCTGTACTAAGAAAGGGGGATATGAAATATGTATCACTTAATTGATACACTTTCTGTACTAAGAACGGGGTTACATGAAATATGTATCACTTAATTGATACACTTTCTGTACTAAGAAAGGGGGATATGAAATATGTATCACTTAATTGATACACTTTCTGTACTAAGAAAGGGGGATATGAAATATGTATCACTTAATTGATACACTTTCTGTACTAAGAAAGGGGGATATGAAATATGTATCACTTAATTGATACACTTTCTGTACTAAGAAAGGGGGATATGAAATATGTATCACTTAATTGATACACTTTCTGTACTAAGAAAGGGGGACATGAAATATGTATCACTTAATTGATACACTTTCTGTACTAAGAAAGGGGGATATGAAATATGTATCACTTAATTGATACACTTTCTGTACTAAGAAAGGGGGATATGAAATATGTATCACTTAATTGATTCACGTTCTGTACTAACAAAGGGGTTACATGAAATATGTATCACTTAATTGATTCACTTTCTGTACTAAGAAAGGGGGTCATGAAATATGTATCACTTAATTGATTCACTTTCTGTACTAAGAAAGGGGGATATGAAATATGTATCACTTAATTGATACACTTTCTGTACTAAGAAAGGGGGGTATGAAATATGTATCACTTAATTGATACACTTTCTGTACTAAGAAAGGGGGATATGAAATATGTATCACTTAATTGATTCACTTTCTGTACTAACAAAGGGGTTACATGAAATATGTATCACTTAATTGATTCACTTTCTGTACTAAGAAAGGGGGATATGAAATTTGTATCACTTAATTGATACACTTTCTGTACTAAGAAAGGGGGATATGAAATATGTATCACTTAATTGATACACTTTCTGTACTAAGAAAGGGGGATATGAAATATGTATCACTTAATTGATACACTTTCTGTACTAAGAAAGGGGGATATGAAATATGTATCACTTAATTGATTCACTTTCTGTACTAACAAAGGGGTTACATGAAATATGTATCACTTAATTGATTCACTTTCTGTACTAAGAAAGGGGGATATGAAATATGTATCACTTAATTGATTCACTTTCTGTACTAAGAAAGGGGGATATGAAATATGTATCACTTAATTGATTCACTTTCTGTACTAACAAAGTGGTTACATGAAATATGTATCACTTAATTGACACACTTTCTGTACTAAGAAAGGGGGACATGAAATATGTGTCACTTAATTGATACACTTTCTGTACTAAGAAAGGGGGCCATGAAATATGTATCACTTAATTGATACACTTTCTGTACTAAGAAAGGGGGCCATGAAATATGTATCACTTAATTGACACACTTTCTGTACTAAGAAAGGGGGACATGAAATATGTATCACTTAATTGATTCACTTTCTGAACTAAGAAAGGGGGATATGAAATATGTATCACTTAATTGATTCACTTTCTGTACTAAGAAAGGGGGATATGAAATATGTATCACTTAATTGACACACTTTCTGTACTAAGAAAGGGGGACATGAAATATGTATCACTTAATTGATTCACTTTCTGTACTAAGAAAGGGGGATATGAAATATGTATCACTTAATTGATTCACTTTCTGTACTAAGAAAGGGGGACATGAAATATGTATCACTTAATTGATTCACTTTCTGTACTAAGAAAGGGGGATATGAAATATGTATCACTTAATTGATTCACTTTCTGTACTAAGAAAGGGGGATATGAAATATGTATCACTTAATTGATTCACTTTCTGTACTAAGAAAGGGGGATATGAAATATGTATCACTTAATTGATTCACTTTCTGTACTAAGAAAGGGGGACATGAAATATGTATCACTTAATTGACACACTTTCTGTACTAAGAAAGGGGGACATGAAATATGTATCACTTAATTGATTCACTTTCTGTACTAAGAAAGGGGGATATGGAATATGTATCACTTAATTGATTCACTTTCTGTACTAAGAAAGGGGGACATGAAATATGTATCACTTAATTGATTCACTTTCTGTACTAAGAAAAGGGGATATGAAATATGTATCACCTAATTGATTCACTTTCTGTACTAAGAAAGGGGTTACATGAAATATGTATCACTTAATTGATTCACATTCTGTACTAACAAAGGGGGACATGAATTATGTATCACTTAATTGATACACTTTCTGTACTAACAAAGGGGGACATGAAATATGTATCACTTAATTGATACACTTTCTGTACTAACAAAGGGGGACATGAAATATGTATCACTTAATTGATACACTTTCTGTACTAAGAAAGGGGGATATGAAATATGTATCACTTAATTGATACACTTTCTGTACTAAGAAAGGGGGACATGAAATATGTATCACTTAATTGATTCACTTTCTGTACTAAGAAAGGGGGACATGAAATGATTATCACTTAATTGATTCACTTTCTGTACTAAGAAAGGGGGACATGAAATATGTATCACTTAATTGATTCAATTTCTGTACTAAGAAAGGGGGATATGAAATATGTATCACTTAATTGATTCACTTTCTGTACTAAGAAAGGGGTTACATGAAATATGTATCACTTAATTGATTCACTTTCTGTACTAAGAAAGGGGGACATGAAATATGTATCACTTAATTGATACACTTTCTGTACTAACAAAGGGGGACATGAAATATGTATCACTTAATTGATACACTTTCTGTACTAACAAAGGGGGACATGAAATATGTATCACTTAATTGATACACTTTCTGTACTAACAAGGGGTTACATGAAATATGTATCACTTAATTGATACACTTTCCGTACTAACAAGGGGTTACATGAAATATGTATCACTTAATTGATACACTTTCTGTACTAAGAAAGGGGGATATGAAATATGTATCACTTAATTGATTCACTTTCTGTACTAAGAAAGGGGGATATGAAATATGTATCACTTAATTGATTCACTTTCTGTACTAAGAAAGGGGTTACATGAAATATGTATCACTTAATTGATTCACTTTCTGTACTAAGAAAGGGGGACATGAAATATGTATCACTTAATTGATACACTTTCTGTACTAACAAAGGGGGACATGAAATATGTATCACTTAATTGATACACTTTCTGTACTAACAAAGGGGGACATGAAATATGTATCACTTAATTGACACACTTTCTGTACTAAGAAAGGGGGATATGAAATATGTATCACTTAATTGACACACTTTCTGTACTAACAAAGGGGGATATGAAATATGTATCACTTAATTGATACACTTTCTGTACTAACAAAGGGGGGCATGAAATATGTATCACTTAATTGATACACTTTCTGTACTAAGAAAGGGGGATATGAAATATGCATCACTTAATTGACACACTTTCTGTACTAACAAAGGGGGATATGAAATATGTATCACTTAATTGACACACTTTCTGTACTAACAAAGGGGGCCATGAAATATGTATCACTTAATTGACACACTTTCTGTACTAACAAAGGGGGACATGAAATATGTATCACTTAATTGATACACTTTCTGTACTAACAAAGGGGGACATGAAATATGTATCACTTAATTGATACACTTTCTGTACTAACAAAGGGGGACATGAAATATGTATCACTTAATTGATACACTTTCTGTACTAACAAAGGGGGACATGAAATATGTATCACTTAATTGACACACTTTCTGTACTAAGAAAGGGGGACATGAAATATGTATCACTTAATTGACACACTTTCTGTACTAACAAAGGGGGACATGAAATATGTATCACTTAATTGACACACTTTCTGTACTAACAAAGGGGGCCATGAAATATGTATCACTTAATTGATACACTTTCTGTACTAACAAAGGGGGACATGAAATATGTATCACTTAATTGATACACTTTCTGTACTAACAAAGGGGGACATGAAATATGTATCACTTAATTGACTCACTTTCTGTACTAAGAAAGGGGGATATGAAATATGTATCACTTAATTGACACACTTTCTGTACTAACAAAGGGGGATATGAAATATGTATCACTTAATTGATACACTTTCTGTACTAACAAAGGGGGCCATGAAATATGTATCACTTAATTGATACACTTTCTGTACTAAGAAAGGGGG
Source organism: Meconema thalassinum (assembly GCA_946902985.2). Lineage (NCBI taxonomy): Eukaryota > Metazoa > Arthropoda > Insecta > Orthoptera > Tettigoniidae > Meconema > Meconema thalassinum. The sequence goes on from OX336390.1 coordinate 937,789,964, forward strand.
ATATGAAATATGTATCACTTAATTGACACACTTTCTGTACTAACAAAGGGGGATATGAAATATGTATCACTTAATTGACACACTTTCTGTACTAACAAAGGGGGCCATGAAATATGTATCACTTAATTGACACACTTTCTGTACTAACAAAGGGGGACATGAAATATGTATCACTTAATTGATACACTTTCTGTACTAACAAAGGGGGACATGAAATATGTATCACTTAATTGATACACTTTCTGTACTAACAAAGGGGGACATGAAATATGTATCACTTAATTGATACACTTTCTGTACTAAGAAAGGGGGACATGAAATATGTATCACTTAATTGACACACTTTCTGTACTAAGAAAGGGGGACATGAAATATGTATCACTTAATTGACACACTTTCTGTACTAACAAAGGGGGACATGAAATATGTATCACTTAATTGACACACTTTCTGTACTAACAAAGGGGGCCATGAAATATGTATCACTTAATTGATACACTTTCTGTACTAACAAAGGGGGCCATGAAATATGTATCACTTAATTGATACACTTTCTGTACTAACAAAGGGGGACATGAAATATGTATCACTTAATTGATACACTTTCTGTACTAACAAAGGGGGACATGAAATATGTATCACTTAATTGACACACTTTCTGTACTAACAAAGGGGGCCATGAAATATGTATCACTTAATTGATAGACTTTCTGTACTAACAAAGGGGGCCATGAAATATGTATCACTTAATTGATACACTATCTGTACTAACAAAGGGGGACATGAAATATGTATCACTTAATTGATACACTTTCTGTACTAACAAAGGGGGCCATGAAATATGTATCACTTAATTGATACACTTTCTGTACTAACAAAGGGGGCCATGAAATATGTAACACTTAATTGATACACTTTCTGTACTAACAAAGGGGGACATGAAATATGTAACACTTAATTGACAAACTTTCTGTACTAACAAAGGGGGACATGAAATATGTATCACTTAATTGATACACTTTCTGTACTAACAAAGGGGGCCATGAAATATGTAACACTTAATTGATACACTTTCTGTACTAACAAAGGGAAACATGAAATATGTAACACTTAATTGACACACTTTCTGTACTAACAAAGGGGGACATGAAATATGTAACACTTAATTGACACACTTTCTGTACTAACAAAGGGGGCCATGAAATATGTATCACTTAATTGATACACTTTCTGTACTAAGAAAGGGGGCCATGAAATATGTATCACTTAATTGATACACTTTCTGTACTAACAAGGGGGACATGAAATATGTATCACTTAATTGATACACTTTCTGTACTAAGAAAGGGGGCCATGAAATATGTATCACTTAATTGATACACTTTCTGTACTAAGAAAGGGGGCCATGAAATATGTATCACTTAATTGATACACTTTCTGTACTAAGAAAGGGGGCCATGAAATATGTATCACTTAATTGATACACTTTCTGTACTAAGAAAGGGGGCCATGAAATATGTATCACTTAATTGATACACTTTCTGTACTAAGAAAGGGGGCCATGAAATATGTATCACTTAATTGATTCACTTTCTGTACTAAGAAAGGGGGCCATGAAATATGTATCACTTAATTGATACACTTTCTGTACTAAGAAAGGGGGCCATGAAATATGTATCAGTTAATTGACACACTTTCTGTACTAACAAGGGTTACATGAAATATGTATCACTTAATTGACACACTTTCTGTACTAAGAAAGGGGGCCATGAAATATGTATCACTTAATTGACACACTTTCTGTACTAACAAAGGGGGCCATGAAATATGTATCACTTAATTGATACACTTTCTGTACTAACAAAGGGGGCCATGAAATATGTATCACTTAATTGATACACTTTCTGTACTAAGAAAGGGGGCCATGAAATATGTATCAGTTAATTGATACACTTTCTGTACTAAGAAAGGGGGCCATGAAATATGTATCAGTTAATTGACACACTTTCTGTACTAACAAAGGGGGCCATGAAATATGTATCACTTAATTGATACACTTTCTGTACTAAGAAAGGGGGCCATGAAATATGTATCACTTAATTGATACACTTTCTGTACTAAGAAAGGGGGACATGAAATATGTATCACTTAATTGATACACTTTCTGTACTAACAAAGGGGGCCATGAAATATGTATCAGTTAATTGATGCACTTTCTGTACTAAGAAAGGGGGCCATGAAATATGTATCACTTAATTGACACACTTTCTGTACTAAGAAAGGGGTTACATGAAATATGTATCAGTTAATTGATACACTTTCTGTACTAAGAAAGGGGTTACATGAAATATGTATCACTTAATTGATACACTTTCTGTACTAACAAAGGGGGCCATGAAATATGTATCACTTAATTGATACACTTTCTGTACTAACAAAGGGGGCCATGAAATATGTATCACTTAATTGATACACTTTCTGTACTAAGAAAGGGGGCCATGAAATATGTATCAGTTAATTGATACACTTTCTGTACTAAGAAAGGGGGCCATGAAATATGTATCACGTAATTGACACACTTTCTGTACTAACAAAGGGGGCCATGAAATATGTATCACTTAATTGATACACTTTCTGTACTAAGAAAGGGGGCCATGAAATATGTATCACTTAATTGATACACTTTCTGTACTAAGAAAGGGGGACATGAAATATGTATCACTTAATTGATACACTTTCTGTACTAACAAAGGGGGCCATGAAATATGTATCAGTTAATTGATACACTTTCTGTACTAAGAAAGGGGGCCATGAAATATGTATCACTTAATTGACACACTTTCTGTACTAAGAAAGGGGTTACATGAAATATGTATCAGTTAGTTGATACACTTTCTGTACTAAGAAAGGGGGCCATGAAATATGTATCAGTTAATTGACACACTTTCTGTACTAAGAAAGGGGGCCATGAAATATGTATCACTTAATTGATACACTTTCTGTACTAACAAAGGTGGCCATGAAATATGTATCACTTAATTGATACACTTTCTGTACTAACAAAGGGGGCCATGAAATATGTATCACTTAATTGATACACTTTATGTACTAACAAAGGGGGCCATGAAATATGTATCACTTAATTGATACACTTTCTGTACTAAGAAAGGGGGCCATGAAATATGTATCAGTTAATTGATACACTTTCTGTACTAAGAAAGGGGGCCATGAAATATGTATCACTTAATTGACACACTTTCTGTACTAACAAAGGGGGCCATGAAATATGTATCACTTAATTGATACACTTTCTGTACTAAGAAAGGGGGCCATGAAATATGTATCACTTAATTGATACACTTTCTGTACTAAGAAAGGGGGACATGAAATATGTATCACTTAATTGATACACTTTCTGTACTAACAAAGGGGGCCATGAAATATGTATCAGTTAATTGATACACTTTCTGTACTAAGAAAGGGGGCCATGAAATATGTATCACTTAATTGACACACTTTCTGTACTAAGAAAGGGGTTACATGAAATATGTATCAGTTAATTGATACACATTCTGTACTAAGAAAGGGGGCCATGAAATATGTATCAGTTAATTGACACACTTTCTGTACTAAGAAAGGGGGCCATGAAATATGTATCACTTAATTGATACACTTTCTGTACTAAGAAAGGGGGCCATGAAATATGTATCACTTAATTGACACACTTTCTGTACTAAGAAAGGGGTTACATGAAATATGTATCATTTAATTGATACACTTTCTGTACTAAGAAAGGGGGACATGAATTATGTATCACTTAATTGACACACTTTCTGTACTAAGAAAGGGGTTACATGAAATATGTATCACTTAATTGATACACTTTCTGTACTAACAAAGGGGGCCATGAAATATGTATCACTTAATTGATACACTTTCTGTACTAAGAAAGGGGGACATGAAATATGTATCACTTAATTGACACACTTTCTGTACTAACAAAGGGGGCCATGAAATATGTATCAGTTAATTGATACACTTTCTGTACTAAGAAAGGGGGCCATGAAATATGTATCACTTAATTGACACACTTTCTGTACTAACAAATGGGGCCATGAAATATGTATCACTTAATTGATACACTTTCTGTACTAAGAAAGGGGGCCATGAAATATGTATCAGTTAATTGATACACTTTCTGTACTAAGAAAGGGGGCCATGAAATATGTATCACTTAATTGACACACTTTCTGTACTAACAAAGGGGGCCATGGAATATGTATCACTTAATTGATACACTTTCTGTACTAAGAAAGGGGGCCATGAAATATGTATCACTTAATTGATACGCTTTCTGTACTAAGAAAGGGGGACATGAAATATGTATCACTTAATTGATACACTTTCTGTACCAACAAAGGGGGCCATGAAATATGTATCAGTTAATTGATACACTTTCTGTACTAAGAAAGGGGGCCATGAAATATGTATCACTTAATTGACACACTTTCTGTACTAAGAAAGGGGTTACATGAAATATGTATCAGTTAATTGATACACTTTCTGTACTAAGAAAGGGGGCCATGAAATATGTATCAGTTAATTGACACACTTTCTGTACTAAGAAAAGGGGCCATGAAATATGTATCACTTAATTGATACACTTTCTGTACTAAGAAAGGGGGCCATGAAATATGTATCACTTAATTGAAACATATTCTGTACTAAGAAAGGGGTTACATGAAATATGTATCACTTAATTGATACACTTTCTGTACTAAGAAAGGGGGACATGAAATATGTATCACTTAATTGACACACTTTCTGTACTAAGAAAGGGGTTACATGAAATATGTATCACTTAATTGATACACTTTCTGTACTAAGAAAGGGGGACATGAAATATGTATCACTTAATTGACACACTTTCTGTACTAAGAAAGGGGTTACATGAAATATGTATCACTTAATTGACACACTTTCTGTACTAACAAAGGGGGCCATGGAATATGTATCACTTAATTGACACACTTTCTGTACTAACAAAGGGGGCCATGAAATATGTATTACTTAATTGATACACTTTCTGTACTAAGAAAGGGGGATATGAAATATGTATCACTTAATTGATACACTTTCTGTACTAAGAAAGGGGGCCATGAAATATGTATCACTTAATTGATACACTTTCTGTACTAAGAAAGGGGGCCATGAAATATGTATCACTTAATGGATACACTTTCTGTACTAAGAAAGGGGGCCATGAAATATGTATCACTTAATGGATACACTTTCTGTACTAACAAAGGGGGCCATGAAATATGTATCACTTAATTGATACACTTTCTGTACTAACAAAGGGGGATATGAAATATGTATCACTTAATTGATACACTTTCTGTACTAACAAAGGGGGCCATGAAATATGTATCACTTAATTGATACACTTTCTGTACTAACAAAGGGGGCCATGAAATATGTATCACTTAATTGATACACTTTCTGTACTAACAAAGGGGGACATGAAATATGTATCACTTAATTGACACACTTTCTGTACTAAGAAAGGGGGCCATGAAATATGCATCACTTAATTGATACACTTTCTGTACTAAGAAAGGGGGCCATGAAATATGTATCACTTAATGGATACACTTTCTGTACTAAGAAAGGGGGCCATGAAATATGTATCACTTAATGGATACACTTTCTGTACTAACAAAGGGGGCCATGAAATATGTATCACTTAATTGATACACTTTCTGTACTAACAAAGGGGGATATGAAATATGTATCACTTAATTGATACACTTTCTGTACTAACAAAGGGGGCCATGAAATATGTATCACTTAATTGATACACTTTCTGTACTAACAAAGGGGGCCATGAAATATGTATCACTTAATTGATACACTTTCTGTACTAACAAAGGGGGACATGAAATATGTATCACTTAATTGACACACTTTCTGTACTAAGAAAGGGGGATATGAAATATGTATCACTTAATTGACACACTTTCTGTACTAACAAAGGGGGACATGAAATATGGATCACTTAATTGATACACTTTCTGTACTAAGAAAGGGGGCCATGAAATATGTATCACTTAATTGATACACTTTCTGTACTAACAAAGGGGGCCATGAAATATGTATCACTTAATTGATACACTTTCTGTACTAAGAAAGGGGGCCATGAAATATGTATCACTTAATTGATACACTTTCTGTACTAACAAAGGGGGACATGAAATATGTATCACTTAATTGATACACTTTCTGTACTAACAAAGGGGGCCATGAAATATGTATCAATTAATTGATACACTTTCTGTACTAACAAAGGGGGACATGAAATATGTATCACTTAATTGACACACTTTCTGTACTAAGAAAGGGGGATATGAAATATGTATCACTTAATTGACACACTTTCTGTACTAACAAAGGGGGACATGAAATATGTATCACTTAATTGATACACTTTCTGTACTAAGAAAGGGGGCCATGAAATATGTATCACTTAATTGATACACTTTCTGTACTAACAAAGGGGGCCATGAAATATGTATCACTTAATTGATACACTTTCTGTACTAAGAAAGGGGGCCATGAAATATGTATCACTTAATTGATACACTTTCTGTACTAACAAAGGGGGCCATGAAATATGTATCACTTAATTGATACTCTTTCTGTACTAACAAAGGGGGCCATGAAATATGTATCACTTAATTGATACACTTTCTGTACTAGCAAAGGGGGCCATGAAATATGTATCACTTAATTGATACACTTTCTGTACTAAGAAAGGGGGCCATGAAATATGTATCACTTAATTGATACACTTTCTGTACTAACAAAGGGGGCCATGAAATATGTATCACTTAATTGATACACTTTCTGTACTAAGAAAGGGGGCCATGAAATATGTATCACTTAATTGATACACTTTCTGTACTAACAAAGGGGGCCATGGAATATGTATCACTTAATTGATACACTTTCTGTACTAAGAAAGGGGGCCATGAAATATGTATCACTTAATTGATACACTTTCTGTACTAACAAAGGGGGCCATGGAATATGTATCACTTAATTGATACACTTTCTGTACTAACAAAGGGGGACATGAAATATGTATCACTTAATTGATACACTTTCTGTACTAACAAAGGGGGCCATGGAATATGTATCACTTAATTGATACACTCTCTGTACTAAGAAAGGGGGCCATGAAATATGTATCACTTAATTGATACACTTTCTGTACTAACAAAGGGGGCCATGGAATATGTATCACTTAATTGATACACTTTCTGTACTAACAAAGGGGGCCATGGAATATGTATCACTTAATTGATACACTTTCTGTACTAACAAAGGGGGCCATGGAATATGTATCACTTAATTGATACACTTTCTGTACTAAGAAAGGGGGCCATGGAATATGTATCACTTAATTGACACACTTTCTGTACTAAGAAAGGGGGATATGAAATATGTATCACTTAATTGATACACTTTCTGTACTAACAAAGGGGGCCATGGAATATGTATCACTTAATTGACACACTTTCTGTACTAAGAAAGGGGGACATGAAATATGTATCACTTAATTGACACACTTTCTGTACTAAGAAAGGGGGATATGAAATATGTATCACTTAATGGATACACTTTCTGTACTAACAAAGGGGGCCATGAAATATGTATCACTTAATTGATACACTTTCTGTACTAACAAAGGGGGATATGAAATATGTATCACTTAATTGATACACTTTCTGTACTAACAAAGGGGGCCATGAAATATGTATCACTTAATTGATACACTTTCTGTACTAACAAAGGGGGCCATGGAATATGTATCACTTAATTGATACACTTTCTGTACTAACAAAGGGGGCCATGGAATATGTATCACTTAATTGATACACTTTCTGTACTAAGAAAGGGGGCCATGGAATATGTATCACTTAATTGACACACTTTCTGTACTAAGAAAGGGGGATATGAAATATGTATCACTTAATTGATACACTTTCTGTACTAACAAAGGGGGCCATGGAATATGTATAACTTAATTGATACACTTTCTGTACTAACAAAGGGGGCCATGGAATATGTATCACTTAATTGACACACTTTCTGTACTAAGAAAGGGGGATATGAAATATGTATCACTTAATTGATACACTTTCTGTACTAAGAAAGGGGGACATGGAATATGTATCACTTAATTGATACACTTTCTGTACTAACAAAGGGGGACATGGAATATGTATCACTTAATTGATACACTTTCTGTACTAACAAAGGGGGCCATGGAATATGTATCACTTAATTGATACACTTTCTGTACTAACAAAGGGGGGCATGAAATATGTATCACTTAATTGATACACTTTCTGTACTAACAAAGGGGGCCATGGAATATGTATCACTTAATTGATACACTTTCTGTACTAAGAAAGGGGGCCATGAAATATGTATCACTTAATTGATACACTTTCTGTACTAACAAAGGGGGCCATGGAATATGTATCACTTAATTGACACACTTTCTGTACTAACAAAGGGGGCCATGGAATATGTATCACTTAATTGACACACTTTCTGTACTAAGAAAGGGGGATATGAAATATGTATCACTTAATTGATACACTTTCTGTACTAACAAAGGGGGACATGGAATATGTATCACTTAATTGATACACTTTCTGTACTAACAAAGGGGGCCATGGAATATGTATCACTTAATTGACACACTTTCTGTACTAAGAAAGGGGGATATGAAATATGTATCACTTAATTGATACACTTTCTGTACTAAGAAAGGGGGACATGGAATATGTATCACTTAATTGATACACTTTCTGTACTAACAAAGGGGGACATGGAATATGTATCACTTAATTGATACACTTTCTGTACTAACAAAGGGGGCCATGGAATATGTATCACTTAATTGATACACTTTCTGTACTAACAAAGGGGGACATGAAATATGTATCACTTAATTGATATACTTTCTGTACTAACAAAGGGGGCCATGGAATATGTATCACTTAATTGATACACTTTCTGTACTAACAAAGGGGGCCATGGAATATGTATCACTTAATTGATACACTTTCTGTACTAACAAAGGGGGCCATGAAATATGTATCACTTAATTGATACACTTTCTGTACTAACAAAGGGGGACATGGAATATGTATCACTTAATTGATACACTTTCTGTACTAACAAAGGGGACATGAAATATGTATCACTTAATTGATATACTTTCTGTACTAACAAAGGGGGCCATGGAATATGTATCACTTAATTGATACACTTTCTGTACTAACAAAGGGGGCCATGGAATATGTATCACTTAATTGATACACTTTCTGTATTAAGAAAGGGGGCCATGAAATATGTATCACTTAATTGATACACTTTCTGTACTAAGAAAGGGGGACATGGAATATGTATCACTTAATTGATACACTTTCTGTACTAAGAAAGGGGGCCATGAAATATGTATCACTTAATGGATACACTTTCTGTACTGAGAAAGGGGGCCATGAAATATGTATCACTTAATGGATACACTTTCTGTACTAACAAAGGGGGCCATGAAATATGTATCACTTAATTGATACACTTTCTGTACTAACAAAGGGGGATATGAAATATGTATCACTTAATTGATACACTTTCTGTACTAACAAAGGGGGCCATGAAATATGTATCACTTAATTGACACACTTTCTGTACTTACAAAGGGGGCCATGAAATATGTATCACTTAATTGATACACTTTCTGTACTAACAAAGGGGGACATGAAATATGTATCACTTAATTGACACACTTTCTGTACTAAGAAAGGGGGCCATGAAATATGCATCACTTAATTGATACACTTTCTGTACTAAGAAAGGGGGCCATGAAATATGTATCACTTAATGGATACACTTTCTGTACTAAGAAAGGGGGCCATGAAATATGTATCACTTAATGGATACACTTTCTGTACTAACAAAGGGGGCCATGAAATATGTATCACTTAATTGATACACTTTCTGTACTAACAAAGGGGGATATGAAATATGTATCACTTAATAGATACACTTTCTGTACTAACAAAGGGGGCCATGAAATATGTATCACTTAATTGATACACTTTCTGTACTAACAAAGGGGGCCATGAAATATGTATCACTTAATTGATACACTTTCTGTACTAACAAAGGGGGACATGAAATATGTATCACTTAATTGACACACTTTCTGTACTAAGAAAGGGGGATATGAAATATGTATCACTTAATTGACACACTTTCTGTACTAACAAAGGGGGACATGAAATATGTATCACTTAATTGATACACTTTCTGTACTAAGAAAGGGGGCCATGAAATATGTATCACTTAATTGATACACTTTCTGTACTAACAAAGGGGGCCATGAAATATGTATCACTTAATTGATACACTTTCTGTACTAAGAAAGGGGGCCATGAAATATGTATCACTTAATTGATACACTTTCTGTACTAACAAAGGGGGCCATGAAATATGTATCACTTAATTGATACACTTTCTGTACTAACAAAGGGGGCCATGAAATATGTATCACTTAATTGATACACTTTCTGTACTAACAAAGGGGGCCATGAAATATGTATCACTTAATTGATACACTTTCTGTACTAAGAAAGGGGGCCATGAAATATGTATCACTTAATTGATACACTTTCTGTACTAACAAAGGGGGCCATGAAATATGTATCACTTAATTGATACACTTTCTGTACTAAGAAAGGGGGCGATGAAATATGTATCACTTAATTGATACACTTTCTGTACTAACAAAGGGGGCCATGGAATATGTATCACTTAATTGATACACTTTCTGTACTAAGAAAGGGGGCCATGAAATATGTATCACTTAATTGATACACTTTCTGTACTAACAAAGGGGGCCATGGAATATGTATCACTTAATTGATACACTTTCTGTACTAACAAAGGGGGACATGAAATATGTATCACTTAATTGATACACTTTCTGTACTAACAAAGGGGGCCATGGAATATGTATCACTTAATTGATACACTCTCTGTACTAAGAAAGGGGGCCATGAAATATGTATCACTTAATTGATACACTTTCTGTACTAACAAAGGGGGCCATGGAATATGTATCACTTAATTGATACACTTTCTGTACTAACAAAGGGGGCCATGGAATATGTATCACTTAATTGATACACTTTCTGTACTAACAAAGGGGGCCATGGAATATGTATCACTTAATTGATACACTTTCTGTACTAAGAAAGGGGGCCATGGAATATGTATCACTTAATTGACACACTTTCTGTACTAAGAAAGGGGGATATGAAATATGTATCACTTAATTGATACACTTTCTGTACTAACAAAGGGGGCCATGGAATATGTATCACTTAATTGACACACTTTCTGTACTAAGAAAGGGGGACATGAAATATGTATCACTTAATTGACACACTTTCTGTACTAAGAAAGGGGGATATGAAATATGTATCACTTAATGGATACACTTTCTGTACTAACAAAGGGGGCCATGAAATATGTATCACTTAATTGATACACTTTCTGTACTAACAAAGGGGGATATGAAATATGTATCACTTAATTGATACACTTTCTGTACTAACAAAGGGGGCCATGAAATATGTATCACTTAATTGATACACTTTCTGTACTAACAAAGGGGGCCATGGAATATGTATCACTTAATTGATACACTTTCTGTACTAACAAAGGGGGCCATGGAATATGTATCACTTAATTGATACACTTTCTGTACTAAGAAAGGGGGCCATGGAATATGTATCACTTAATTGACACACTTTCTGTACTAAGAAAGGGGGATATGAAATATGTATCACTTAATTGATACACTTTCTGTACTAACAAAGGGGGCCATGGAATATGTATCACTTAATTGATACACTTTCTGTACTAACAAAGGGGGCCATGGAATATGTATCACTTAATTGACACACTTTCTGTACTAAGAAAGGGGGATATGAAATATGTATCACTTAATTGATACACTTTCTGTACTAAGAAAGGGGGACATGGAATATGTATCACTTAATTGATACACTTTCTGTACTAACAAAGGGGGACATGGAATATGTATCACTTAATTGATACACTTTCTGTACTAACAAAGGGGGCCATGGAATATGTATCACTTAATTGATACACTTTCTGTACTAACAAAGGGGGACATGAAATATGTATCACTTAATTGATACACTTTCTGTACTAACAAAGGGGGCCATGGAATATGTATCACTTAATTGATACACTTTCTGTACTAAGAAAGGGGGCCATGAAATATGTATCACTTAATTGATACACTTTCTGTACTAACAAAGGGGGCCATGGAATATGTATCACTTAATTGACACACTTTCTGTACTAACAAAGGGGGCCATGGAATATGTATCACTTAATTGACACACTTTCTGTACTAAGAAAGGGGGATATGAAATATGTATCACTTAATTGATACACTTTCTGTACTAACAAAGGGGGCCATGGAATATGTATCACTTAATTGATACACTTTCTGTACTAACAAAGGGGGCCATGGAATATGTATCACTTAATTGACACACTTTCTGTACTAAGAAAGGGGGATATGAAATATGTATCACTTAATTGATACACTTTCTGTACTAAGAAAGGGGGACATGGAATATGTATCACTTAATTGATACACTTTCTGTACTACCAAAGGGGACATGGAATATGTATCACTTAATTGATACACTTTCTGTACTAACAAATGGGGCCATGGAATATGTATCACTTAATTGATACACTTTCTGTACTAACAAAGGGGGACATGAAATATGTATCACTTAATTGATATACTTTCTGTACTAACAAAGGGGGCCATGGAATATGTATCACTTAATTGATACACTTTCTGTACTAACAAAGGGGGCCATGGAATATGTATCACTTAATTGACACACTTTCTGTACTAAGAAAGGGGGCCATGGAATATGTATCACTTAATTGATACACTTTCTGTACTAACAAAGGGGGCCATGGAATATGTATCACTTAATTGATACACTTTCTGTACTAACAAAGGGGGCCATGGAATATGTATCACTTAATTGATACACTTTCTGTACTAACAAAGGGGGACATGAAATATGTATCACTTAATTGATATACTTTCTGTACTAACAAAGGGGGCCATGGAATATGTATCACTTAATTGATACACTTTCTGTACTAACAAAGGGGGCCATGGAATATGTATCACTTAATTGACACACTTTCTTTACTAAGAAAGGGGGCCATGGAATATGTATCACTTAATAGATACACTTTCTGTACTAACAAAGGGGGCCATGGAATATGTATCACTTAATTGACACACTTTCTGTACTAAGAAAGGGGGCCATGGAATATGTATCACTTAATTGACACACTTTCTGTACTAAGAAAGGGGGCCATGGAATATGTATCACTTAATTGATACACTTTCTGTACTAACAAAGGGGGCCATGAAATATGTATCACTTAATTGATACACTTTCTGTACTAACAAAGGGGGCCATGAAATATGTATCACTTAATTGATACACTTTCTGTACTAACAAATGGGGCCATGAAATATGTATCACTTAATTGATACACTTTCTGTACTAACAAAGGGGGCCATGAAATATGTATCACTTAATTGATACACTTTCTGTACTAACAAAGGGGGCCATGAAATATGTATCACTTAATTGATACACTTTCTGTACTAACAAAGGGGGCCATGGAATATGTATCACTTAATTGATACACTTTCTGTACTAACAAAGGGGGCCATGGAATATGTATCACTTAATTGATACACTTTCTGTACTAACAAAGGGGGCCATGAAATATGTATCACTTAATTGATACACTTTCTGTACTAACAAAGGGGGACATGGAATATGTATCACTTAATTGATACACTTTCTGTACTAACAAAGGGGGCCATGGAATATGTATCACTTAATTGATACACTTTCTGTACTAACAAAGGGGGACATGGAATATGTATCACTTAATTGATACACTTTCTGTACTAACAAAGGGGGACATGGAATATGTATCACTTAATTGATACACTTTCTGTACTAAGAAAGGGGGCCATGGAATATGTATCACTTAATTGATACACTTTCTGTACTAACAAAGGGGGACATGGAATATGTATCACTTAATTGATACACTTTCTGTACTAACAAAGGAGGCCATGGAATATGTATCACTTAATTGAAACACTTTCTGTACTAAGAAAGGGGGCCATGGAATATGTATCACTTAATTGATACACTTTCTGTACTAACAAAGGGGGACATGGAATATGTATCACTTAATTGATACACTTTCTGTACTAACAAAGGGGGACATGGAATATGTATCACTTAATTGATACACTTTCTGTACTATCAAAGGGGGACATGGAATATGTATCACTTAATTGATACACTTTCTGTACTAACAAAGGGGGACATGAAATATGTATCACTTAATTGATACACTTTCTGTACTAGCAAAGGGGGCCATGAAATATGTATCACTTAATTGATACACTTTCTGTACTAAGAAAGGGGGCCATGGAATATGTATCACTTAATTGATACACTTTCTGTACTAACAAAGGGGGACATGGAATATGTATCACTTAATGGATACACTTTCTGTACTAACAAAGGGGGACATGAAATATGTATCACTTAATTGATACACTTTCTGTACTAACAAAGGGGGCCATGAAATATGTATCACTTAATTGATACACTTTCTGTACTAAGAAAGGGGGCCATGGAATATGTATCACTTAATTGATACACTTTCTGTACTAACAAAGGGGGACATGGAATATGTATCACTTAATTGATACACTTTCTGTACTAACAAAGGGGGACATGGAATATGTATCACTTAATTGACACACTTTCTGTACTAACAAAGGGGGCCATGGAATATGTATCACTTAATTGACACACTTTCTGTACTAACAAAGGGGGCCATGAAATATGTATCACTTAATGGATACACTTTCTGTACTAACAAAGGGGGCCATGAAATATGTATCACTTAATGGATACACTTTCTGTACTAACAAAGGGGGACATGGAATATGTATCACTTAATGGATACACTTTCTGTACTAACAAAGGGGGACATGGAATATGTATCACTTAATGGATACACTTTCTGTACTAACAAAGGGGGCCATGGAATATGTATCACTTAATTGATACACTTTCTGTACTAACAAAGGGGGCCATGGAATATGTATCACTTAATGGATACACTTTCTGTACTAACAAAGGGGGACATGGAATATGTATCACTTAATGGATACACTTTCTGTACTAACAAAGGGGGACATGAAATATGTATCACTTAATTGATACACTTTCTGTACTAACAAAGGGGGCCATGAAATATGTATCACTTAATTGATACACTTTCTGTACTAAGAAAGGGGGCCATGAAATATGTATCACTTAATTGATATACTTTCTGTACTAACAATGGGGGCCATGAAATATGTATCACTTAATTGATACACTTTCTGTACTAAGAAAGGGGGCCATGAAATATGTATCACTTAATTGATATACTTTCTGTACTAACAAAGGGGGATATGAAATATGTATCACTTAATTGATACACTTTCTGTACTAACAAAGGGGGCCATGGAATATGTATCACTTAATTGATACACTTTCTGTACTAAGAAAGGGGGATATGAAATATGTATCACTTAATTGATACACTTTCTGTACTAACAAAGGGGGCCATGGAATATGTATCACTTAATTGATACACTTTCTGTACTAAGAAAGGGGGCCATGAAATATGTATCACTTAATTGATATACTTTCTGTACTAACAAAGAGGATGAAATATGTATCACTTAATTGATACACTTTCTGTACTAAGAAAGGGGGCCATGAAATATGTATCACTTAATTGATATACTTTCTGTACTAACAAAGGGGGATATGAAATATGTATCACTTAATTGATACACTTTCTGTACTAACAAAGGGGGCCATGGAATATGTATCACTTAATTGATACACTTTCTGTACTAAGAAAGGGGGATATGAAATATGTATCACTTAATTGATACACTTTCTGTACTAACAAAGGGGGCCATGGAATATGTATCACTTAATTGATACACTTTCTGTACTAAGAAAGGGGGCCATGAAATATGTATCACTTAATTGATATACTTTCTGTACTAACAAAGAGGATGAAATATGTATCACTTAATTGATACACTTTCTGTACTAAGAAAGGGGGCCATGAAATATGTATCACTTAATTGATATACTTTCTGTACTAACAAAGGGGGATATGAAATATGTATCACTTAATTGATACACTTTCTGTACTAACAAAGGGGGCCATGGAATATGTATCACTTAATTGATGCACTTTCTGTACTAAGAAAGGGGGATATGAAATATGTATCACTTAATTGATACACTTTTTGTACTAACAAAGGGGGCCATGGGATATGTATCACTTAATTGATACACTTTCTGTACTAAGAAAGGGGGCCATGAAATATGTATCACTTAATTGATATACTTTCTGTACTAACAAAGAGGATGAAATATGTATCACTTAATTGATACACTTTCTGTACTAAGAAAGGGGGCCATGAAATATGTATCACTTAATTGATATACTTTCTGTACTAACAAAGGGGGATATGAAATATGTATCACTTAATTGATACACTTTCTGTAGTAACAAAGGGGGCCATGGAATATGTATCACTTAATTGATACACTTTCTGTACTAAGAAAGGGGACCATGGAAAATGTATCACTTAATTGATACACTTTCTGTACTAACAAAGGGGGAAATGGAATATGTATCACTTAATTGATACACTTTCTGTACTAACAAAGGGGGACATGGAATATGTATCACTTAATTGATACACTTTCTGTACTAACAAAGGGGGACATGGAATATGTATCACTTAATTGATACACTTTCTGTACTAACAAAGGGGGACATGAAATATGTATCACTTAATTGATACACTTTCTGTACTAACAAAGGGGGCCATGAAATATGTATCACTTAATTGATACACTTTCTGTACTAAGAAAGGGGGCCATGGAATATGTATCACTTAATTGATACACTTTCTGTACTAACAAAGGGGGACATGGAATATGTATCACTTAATGGATACACTTTCTGTACTAACAAAGGGGGACATGAAATATGTATCACTTAATTGATACACTTTCTGTACTAACAAAGGGGGCCATGAAATATGTATCACTTAATTGATACACTTTCTGTACTAAGAAAGGGGGCCATGGAATATGTATCACTTAATTGATACACTTTCTGTACTAACAAAGGGGGACATGGAATATGTATCACTTAATTGATACACTTTCTGTACTAACAAAGGGGGACATGGAATATGTATCACTTAATTGACACACTTTCTGTACTAACAAAGGGGGCCATGGAATATGTATCACTTAATTGACACACTTTCTGTACTAACAAAGGGGGCCATGAAATATGTATCACTTAATGGATACACTTTCTGTACTAACAAAGGGGGCCATGAAATATGTATCACTTAATGGATACACTTTCTGTACTAACAAAGGGGGACATGGAATATGTATCACTTAATGGATACACTTTCTGTACTAACAAAGGGGGACATGGAATATGTATCACTTAATTGATACACTTTCTGTACTAACAAAGGGGGACATGAAATATGTATCACTTAATTGATACACTTTCTGTACTAACAAAGGGGGCCATGAAATATGTATAACTTAATTGATACACTTTCTGTACTAACAAAGGGGGCCATGGAATATGTATCACTTAATTGATACACTTTCTGTACTAACAAAGGGGGACATGAAATATGTATCACTTAATTGATACACTTTCTGTACTAACAAAGGGGGCCATGGAATATGTATCACTTAATTGATACACTCTCTGTACTAAGAAAGGGGGCCATGAAATATGTATCACTTAATTGATACACTTTCTGTACTAACAAAGGGGGCCATGGAATATGTATCACTTAATTGATACACTTTCTGTACTAACAAAGGGGGCCATGGAATATGTATCACTTAATTGATACACTTTCTGTACTAACAAAGGGGGCCATGGAATATGTATCACTTAATTGATACACTTTCTGTACTAAGAAAGGGGGCCATGGAATATGTATCACTTAATTGACACACTTTCTGTACTAAGAAAGGGGGATATGAAATATGTATCACTTAATTGATACACTTTCTGTACTAACAAAGGGGGCCATGGAATATGTATCACTTAATTGACACACTTTCTGTACTAAGAAAGGGGGACATGAAATATGTATCACTTAATTGACACACTTTCTGTACTAAGAAAGGGGGATATGAAATATGTATCACTTAATGGATACACTTTCTGTACTAACAAAGGGGGCCATGAAATATGTATCACTTAATTGATACACTTTCTGTACTAACAAAGGGGGATATGAAATATGTATCACTTAATTGATACACTTTCTGTACTAACAAAGGGGGCCATGAAATATGTATCACTTAATTGATACACTTTCTGTACTAACAAAGGGGGCCATGGAATATGTATCACTTAATTGATACACTTTCTGTACTAACAAAGGGGGCCATGGAATATGTATCACTTAATTAATACACTTTCTGTACTAAGAAAGGGGACATGGAATATGTATCACTTAATTGACACACTTTCTGTACTAAGAAAGGGGGATATGAAATATGTATCACTTAATTGATACACTTTCTGTACTAACAAAGGGGGCCATGGAATATGTATCACTTAATTGATACACTTTCTGTACTAACAAAGGGGGACATGAAATATGTATCACTTAATTGATACACTTTCTGTACTAACAAAGGGGGCCATGGAATATGTATCACTTAATTGATACACTTTCTGTACTAAGAAAGGGGGCCATGAAATATGTATCACTTAATTGATACACTTTCTGTACTAACAAAGGGGGCCATGGAATATGTATCACTTAATTGACACACTTTCTGTACTAAGAAAGGGGGATATGAAATATGTATCACTTAATTGATACACTTTCTGTACTAAGAAAGGGGGACATGGAATATGTATCACTTAATTGATACACTTTCTGTACTAACAAAGGGGGACATGGAATATGTATCACTTAATTGATACACTTTCTGTACTAACAAAGGGGGCCATGGAATATGTATCACTTAATTGATACACTTTCTGTACTAACAAAGGGGGACATGAAATATGTATCACTTAATTGATACACTTTCTGTACTAACAAAGGGGGCCATGGAATATGTATCACTTAATTGATACACTTTCTGTACTAAGAAAGGGGGCCATGAAATATGTATCACTTAATTGATACACTTTCTGTACTAACAAAGGGGGCCATAGAATATGTATCACTTAATTGACACACTTTCTGTACTAACAAAGGGGGCCATGGAATATGTATCACTTAATTGACACACTTTCTGTACTAAGAAAGGGGGATATGAAATATGTATCACTTAATTGATACACTTTCTGTACTAACAAAGGGGGACATGGAATATGTATCACTTAATTGATACACTTTCTGTACTAACAAAGGGGGCCATGGAATATGTATCACTTAATTGACACACTTTCTGTACTAAGAAAGGGGGATATGAAATATGTATCACTTAATTGATACACTTTCTGTACTAAGAAAGGGGGACATGGAATATGTATCACTTAATTGATACACTTTCAGTACTAACAAAGGGGGACATGGAATATGTATCACTTAATTGATACACTTTCTGTACTAACAAAGGGGGCCATGGAATATGTATCACTTAATTGATACACTTTCTGTACTAACAAAGGGGGACATGAAATATGTATCACTTAATTGATATACTTTCTGTACTAACAAAGGGGGCCATGGAATATGTATCACTTAATTGATACACTTTCTGTACTAACAAAGGGGGCCATGGAATATGTATCACTTAATTGATACACTTTCTGTACTAACAAAGGGGGCCATGAAATATGTATCACTTAATTGATACACTTTCTGTACTAACAAAGGGGGACATGGAATATGTATCACTTAATTGATACACTTTCTGTACTAACAAAGGGGACATGAAATATGTATCACTTAATTGATATACTTTCTGTACTAACAAAGGGGGCCATGGAATATGTATCACTTAATTGATACACTTTCTGTACTAACAAAGGGGGCCATGGAATATGTATCACTTAATTGATACACTTTCTGTACTAAGAAAGGGGGCCATGAAATATGTATCACTTAATTGATACACTTTCTGTACTAAGAAAGGGGGAGATGGAATATGTATCACTTAATTGATACACTTTCTGTACTAAGAAAGGGGGCCATGAAATATGTATCACTTAATGGATACACTTTCTGTACTAAGAAAGGGGGCCATGAAATATGTATCACTTAATGGATACACTTTCTGTACTAACAAAGGGGCCCATGAAATATGTATCACTTAATTGATACACTTTCTGTACTAACAAAGGGGGATATGAAATATGTATCACTTAATTGATACACTTTCTGTACTAACAAAGGGGGCCATGAAATATGTATCACTTAATTGATACACTTTCTGTACTAACAAAGGGGGCCATGAAATATGTATCACTTAATTGATACACTTTCTGTACTAACAAAGGGGGACATGAAATATGTATCACTTAATTGACACACTTTCTGTACTAAGAAAGGGGGCCATGAAATATGCATCACTTAATTGATACACTTTCTGTACTAAGAAAGGGGGCCATGAAATATGTATCACTTAATGGATACACTTTCTGTACTAAGAAAGGGGGCCATGAAATATGTATCACTTAATGGATACACTTTCTGTACTAACAAAGGGGGCCATGAAATATGTATCACTTAATTGATACACTTTCTGTACTAACAAAGGGGGATATGAAATATGTATCACTTAATTGATACACTTTCTGTACTAACAAAGGGGGCCATGAAATATGTATCACTTAATTGATACACTTTCTGTACTAACAAAGGGGGCCATGAAATATGTATCACTTAATTGATACACTTTCTGTACTAACAAAGGGGGACATGAAATATGTATCACTTAATTGACACACTTTCTGTACTAAGAAAGGGGGATATGAAATATGTATCACTTAATTGACACACTTTCTGTACTAACAAAGGGGGACATGAAATATGTATCACTTAATTGATACACTTTCTGTACTAAGAAAGGGGGCCATGAAATATGTATCACTTAATTGATACACTTTCTGTACTAACAAAGGGGGCCATGAAATATGTATCACTTAATTGATACACTTTCTGTACTAAGAAAGGGGGCCATGAAATATGTATCACTTAATTGATACACTTTCTGTACTAACAAAGGGGGACATGAAATATGTATCACTTAATTGATACACTTTCTGTACTAACAAAGGGGGCCATGAAATATGTATCACTTAATTGATACACTTTCTGTACTAACAAAGGGGGACATGAAATATGTATCACTTAATTGACACACTTTCTGTACTAAGAAAGGGGGATATGAAATATGTATCACTTAATTGACACACTTTCTGTACTAACAAAGGGGGACATGAAATATGTATCACTTAATTGATACACTTTCTGTACTAAGAAAGGGGGCCATGAAATATGTATCACTTAATTGATTAACTTTCTGTACTAACAAAGGGGGCCATGAAATATGTATCACTTAATTGATACACTTTCTGTACTAAGAAAGGGGGCCATGAAATATGTATCACTTAATTGATACACTTTCTGTACTAACAAAGGGGGCCATGAAATATGTATCACTTAATTGATACACTTTCTGTACTAACAAAGGGGGCCATGAAATATGTATCACTTAATTGATACACTTTCTGTACTAACAAAGGGGGCCATGAAATATGTATCACTTAATTGATACACTTTCTGTACTAAGAAAGGGGGCCATGAAATATGTATCACTTAATTGATACACTTTCTGTACTAACAAAGGGGGCCATGAAATATGTATCACTTAATTGATACACTTTCTGTACTAAGAAAGGGGGCCATGAAATATGTATCACTTAATTGATACACTTTCTGTACTAACAAAGGGGGCCATGGAATATGTATCACTTAATTGATACACTTTCTGTACTAAGAAAGGGGGCCATGAAATATGTATCACTTAATTGATACACTTTCTGTACTAACAAAGGGGGCCATGGAATATGTATCACTTAATTGATACACTTTCTGTACTAACAAAGGGGGACATGAAATATGTATCACTTAATTGATACACTTTCTGTACTAACAAAGGGGGCCATGGAATATGTATCACTTAATTGATACACTCTCTGTACTAAGAAAGGGGGCCATGAAATATGTATCACTTAATTGATACACTTTCTGTACTAACAAAGGGGGCCATGGAATATGTATCACTTAATTGATACACTTTCTGTACTAACAAAGGGGGCCATGGAATATGTATCACTTAATTGATACACTTTCTGTACTAACAAAGGGGGCCATGGAATATGCATCACTTAATTGATACACTTTCTGTACTAAGAAAGGGGGCCATGGAATATGTATCACTTAATTGACACACTTTCTGTACTAAGAAAGGGGGATATGAAATATGTATCACTTAATTGATACACTTTCTGTACTAACAAAGGGGGCCATGGAATATGTATCACTTAATTGACACACTTTCTGTACTAAGAAATGGGGACATGAAATATGTATCACTTAATTGACACACTTTCTGTACTAAGAAAGGGGGATATGAAATATGTATCACTTAATGGATACACTTTCTGTACTAACAAAGGGGGCCATGAAATATGTATCACTTAATTGATACACTTTCTGTACTAACAAAGGGGGATATGAAATATGTATCACTTAATTGATACACTTTCTGTACTAACAAAGGGGGCCATGAAATATGTATCACTTAATTGATACACTTTCTGTACTAACAAAGGGGGCCATGGAATATGTATCACTTAATTGATACACTTTCTGTACTAACAAAGGGGGCAATGGAATATGTATCACTTAATTGATACACTTTCTGTACTAAGAAAGGGGGCCATGGAATATGTATCACTTAATTGACACACTTTCTGTACTAAGAAAGGGGGATATGAAATATGTATCACTTAATTGATACACTTTCTGTACTAACAAAGGGGGCCATGGAATATGTATCACTTAATTGATACACTTTCTGTACTAACAAAGGGGGCCATGGAATATGTATCACTTAATTGACACACTTTCTGTACTAAGAAAGGGGGATATGAAATATGTATCACTTAATTGATACACTTTCTGTACTAAGAAAGGGGGACATGGAATATGTATCACTTAATTGATACACTTTCTGTACTAACAAAGGGGGACATGGAATATGTATCACTTAATTGATACACTTTCTGTACTAACAAAGGGGGCCATGGAATATGTATCACTTAATTGATACACTTTCTGTACTAACAAAGGGGGACATGAAATATGTATCACTTAATTGATACACTTTCTGTACTAACAAAGGGGGCCATGGAATATGTATCACTTAATTGATACACTTTCTGTACTAAGAAAGGGGGCCATGAAATATGTATCACTTAATTGATACACTTTCTGTACTAACAAAGGGGGCCATGGAATATGTATCACTTAATTGACACACTTTCTGTACTAACAAAGGGGGCCATGGAATATGTATCACTTAATTGACACAATTTCTGTACTAAGAAAGGGGGATATGAAATATGTATCACTTAATTTATACACTTTCTGTACTAACAAAGGGGGCCATGGAATATGTATCACTTAATTGATACACTTTCTGTACTAACAAAGGGGGCCATGGAATATGTATCACTTAATTGACACACTTTCGGTACTAAGAAAGGGGGATATGAAATATGTATCACTTAATTGATACACTTTCTGTACTAAGAAAGGGGGACATGGAATATGTATCACTTAATTGATACACTTTCTGTACTAACAAAGGGGGACATGGAATATGTATCACTTAATTGATACACTTTCTGTACTAACAAATGGGGCCATGGAATATGTATCACTTAATTGATACACTTTCTGTACTAACAAAGGGGGACATGAAATATGTATCACTTAATTGATACACTTTCTGTACTAACAAAGGGGGCCATGGAATATGTATCACTTAATTGACACACTTTCTGTACTAAGAAAGGGGGCCATGGAATATGTATCACTTAATTGATACACTTTCTGTACTAACAAAGGGGGCCATGGAATATGTATCACTTAATTGATACACTTTCTGTACTAACAAAGGGGGCCATGGAATATGTATCACTTAATTGATACACTTTCTGTACTAACAAAGGGGGACATGAAATATGTATCACTTAATTGATATACTTTCTGTACTAACAAAGGGGGCCATGGAATATGTATCACTTAATTGATACACTTTCTGTACTAACAAAGGGGGCCATGGAATATGTATCACTTAATTGACACACTTTCTTTACTAAGAAAGGGGGCCATGGAATATGTATCACTTAATAGATACACTTTCTGTACTAACAAAGGGGGCCATGGAATATGTATCACTTAATTGACACACTTTCTGTACTAAGAAAGGGGGCCATGGAATATGTATCACTTAATTGACACACTTTCTGTACTAAGAAAGGGGGCCATGGAATATGTATCACTTAATTGATACACTTTCTGTACTAACAAAGGGGGCCATGAAATATGTATCACTTAATTGATACACTTTCTGTACTAACAAAGGGGGCCATGAAATATGTATCACTTAATTGATACACTTTCTGTACTAACAAATGGGGCCATGAAATATGTATCAC
This sequence comes from Meconema thalassinum, assembly GCA_946902985.2. Classification (NCBI taxonomy): domain Eukaryota; kingdom Metazoa; phylum Arthropoda; class Insecta; order Orthoptera; family Tettigoniidae; genus Meconema; species Meconema thalassinum. The sequence continues at coordinate 937,815,041 of OX336390.1, forward strand.
TTAATTGATACACTTTCTGTACTAACAAAGGGGGCCATGAAATATGTATCACTTAATTGATACACTTTCTGTACTAACAAAGGGGGCCATGAAATATGTATCACTTAATTGATACACTTTCTGTACTAACAAAGGGGGCCATGGAATATGTATCACTTAATTGATACACTTTCTGTACTAACAAAGGGGGCCATGGAATATGTATCACTTAATTGATACACTTTCTGTACTAACAAAGGGGGCCATGAAATATGTATCACTTAATTGATACACTTTCTGTACTAACAAAGGGGGACATGGAATATGTATCACTTAATTGATACACTTTCTGTACTAACAAAGGGGGCCATGGAATATGTATCACTTAATTGATACACTTTCTGTACTAACAAAGGGGGACATGGAATATGTATCACTTAATTGATACACTTTCTGTACTAACAAAGGGGGACATGGAATATGTATCACTTAATTGATACACTTTCTGTACTAAGAAAGGGGGCCATGGAATATGTATCACTTAATTGATACACTTTCTGTACTAACAAAGGGGGACATGGAATATGTATCACTTAATTGATACACTTTCTGTACTAACAAAGGAGGCCATGGAATATGTATCACTTAATTGAAACACTTTCTGTACTAAGAAAGGGGGCCATGGAATATGTATCACTTAATTGATACACTTTCTGTACTAAGAAAGGGGGCCATGAAATATGTATCACTTAATTGATACACTTTCTGTACTAACAAAGGGGGCCATGGAATATGTATCACTTAATTGATACACTTTCTGTACTAAGAAAGGGGGCCATGAAATATGTATCACTTAATTGATACACTTTCTGTACTAACAAAGGGGGCCATGGAATATGTATCACTTAATTGATACACTTTCTGTACTAACAAAGGGGGACATGAAATATGTATCACTTAATTGATACACTTTCTGTACTAACAAAGGGGGCCATGGAATATGTATCACTTAATTGATACACTCTCTGTACTAAGAAAGGGGGCCATGAAATATGTATCACTTAATTGATACACTTTCTGTACTAACAAAGGGGGCCATGGAATATGTATCACTTAATTGATACACTTTCTGTACTAACAAAGGGGGCCATGGAATATGTATCACTTAATTGATACACTTTCTGTACTAACAAAGGGGGCCATGGAATATGTATCACTTAATTGATACACTTTCTGTACTAAGAAAGGGGGCCATGGAATATGTATCACTTAATTGACACACTTTCTGTACTAAGAAAGGGGGATATGAAATATGTATCACTTAATTGATACACTTTCTGTACTAACAAAGGGGGCCATGGAATATGTATCACTTAATTGACACACTTTCTGTACTAAGAAATGGGGACATGAAATATGTATCACTTAATTGACACACTTTCTGTACTAAGAAAGGGGGATATGAAATATGTATCACTTAATGGATACACTTTCTGTACTAACAAAGGGGGCCATGAAATATGTATCACTTAATTGATACACTTTCTGTACTAACAAAGGGGGATATGAAATATGTATCACTTAATTGATACACTTTCTGTACTAACAAAGGGGGCCATGAAATATGTATCACTTAATTGATACACTTTCTGTACTAACAAAGGGGGCCATGGAATATGTATCACTTAATTGATACACTTTCTGTACTAACAAAGGGGGCAATGGAATATGTATCACTTAATTGATACACTTTCTGTACTAAGAAAGGGGGCCATGGAATATGTATCACTTAATTGACACACTTTCTGTACTAAGAAAGGGGGATATGAAATATGTATCACTTAATTGATACACTTTCTGTACTAACAAAGGGGGCCATGGAATATGTATCACTTAATTGATACACTTTCTGTACTAACAAAGGGGGCCATGGAATATGTATCACTTAATTGACACACTTTCTGTACTAAGAAAGGGGGATATGAAATATGTATCACTTAATTGATACACTTTCTGTACTAAGAAAGGGGGACATGGAATATGTATCACTTAATTGATACACTTTCTGTACTAACAAAGGGGGACATGGAATATGTATCACTTAATTGATACACTTTCTGTACTAACAAAGGGGGCCATGGAATATGTATCACTTAATTGATACACTTTCTGTACTAACAAAGGGGGACATGAAATATGTATCACTTAATTGATACACTTTCTGTACTAACAAAGGGGGCCATGGAATATGTATCACTTAATTGATACACTTTCTGTACTAAGAAAGGGGGCCATGAAATATGTATCACTTAATTGATACACTTTCTGTACTAACAAAGGGGGCCATGGAATATGTATCACTTAATTGACACACTTTCTGTACTAACAAAGGGGGCCATGGAATATGTATCACTTAATTGACACAATTTCTGTACTAAGAAAGGGGGATATGAAATATGTATCACTTAATTTATACACTTTCTGTACTAACAAAGGGGGCCATGGAATATGTATCACTTAATTGATACACTTTCTGTACTAACAAAGGGGGCCATGGAATATGTATCACTTAATTGACACACTTTCGGTACTAAGAAAGGGGGATATGAAATATGTATCACTTAATTGATACACTTTCTGTACTAAGAAAGGGGGACATGGAATATGTATCACTTAATTGATACACTTTCTGTACTAACAAAGGGGGACATGGAATATGTATCACTTAATTGATACACTTTCTGTACTAACAAATGGGGCCATGGAATATGTATCACTTAATTGATACACTTTCTGTACTAACAAAGGGGGACATGAAATATGTATCACTTAATTGATACACTTTCTGTACTAACAAAGGGGGCCATGGAATATGTATCACTTAATTGACACACTTTCTGTACTAAGAAAGGGGGCCATGGAATATGTATCACTTAATTGATACACTTTCTGTACTAACAAAGGGGGCCATGGAATATGTATCACTTAATTGATACACTTTCTGTACTAACAAAGGGGGCCATGGAATATGTATCACTTAATTGATACACTTTCTGTACTAACAAAGGGGGACATGAAATATGTATCACTTAATTGATATACTTTCTGTACTAACAAAGGGGGCCATGGAATATGTATCACTTAATTGATACACTTTCTGTACTAACAAAGGGGGCCATGGAATATGTATCACTTAATTGACACACTTTCTTTACTAAGAAAGGGGGCCATGGAATATGTATCACTTAATAGATACACTTTCTGTACTAACAAAGGGGGCCATGGAATATGTATCACTTAATTGACACACTTTCTGTACTAAGAAAGGGGGCCATGGAATATGTATCACTTAATTGACACACTTTCTGTACTAAGAAAGGGGGCCATGGAATATGTATCACTTAATTGATACACTTTCTGTACTAACAAAGGGGGCCATGAAATATGTATCACTTAATTGATACACTTTCTGTACTAACAAAGGGGGCCATGAAATATGTATCACTTAATTGATACACTTTCTGTACTAACAAATGGGGCCATGAAATATGTATCACTTAATTGATACACTTTCTGTACTAACAAAGGGGGCCATGAAATATGTATCACTTAATTGATACACTTTCTGTACTAACAAAGGGGGCCATGAAATATGTATCACTTAATTGATACACTTTCTGTACTAACAAAGGGGGCCATGGAATATGTATCACTTAATTGATACACTTTCTGTACTAACAAAGGGGGCCATGGAATATGTATCACTTAATTGATACACTTTCTGTACTAACAAAGGGGGCCATGAAATATGTATCACTTAATTGATACACTTTCTGTACTAACAAAGGGGGACATGGAATATGTATCACTTAATTGATACACTTTCTGTACTAACAAAGGGGGCCATGGAATATGTATCACTTAATTGATACACTTTCTGTACTAACAAAGGGGGACATGGAATATGTATCACTTAATTGATACACTTTCTGTACTAACAAAGGGGGACATGGAATATGTATCACTTAATTGATACACTTTCTGTACTAAGAAAGGGGGCCATGGAATATGTATCACTTAATTGATACACTTTCTGTACTAACAAAGGGGGACATGGAATATGTATCACTTAATTGATACACTTTCTGTACTAACAAAGGAGGCCATGGAATATGTATCACTTAATTGAAACACTTTCTGTACTAAGAAAGGGGGCCATGGAATATGTATCACTTAATTGATACACTTTCTGTACTAACAAAGGGGGACATGGAATATGTATCACTTAATTGATACACTTTCTGTACTAACAAGGGGGGACATGGAATATGTATCACTTAATTGATACACTTTCTGTACTAACAAAGGGGGACATGGAATATGTATCACTTAATTGATACACTTTCTGTACTAACAAAGGGGGACATGAAATATGTATCACTTAATTGATACACTTTCTGTACTAACAAAGGGGGCCATGAAATATGTATCACTTAATTGATACACTTTCTGTACTAAGAAAGGGGGCCATGGAATATGTATCACTTAATTGATACACTTTCTGTACTAACAAAGGGGGACATGGAATATGTATCACTTAATGGATACACTTTCTGTACTAACAAAGGGGGACATGAAATATGTATCACTTAATTGATACACTTTCTGTACTAACAAAGGGGGCCATGAAATATGTATCACTTAATTGATACACTTTCTGTACTAAGAAAGGGGGCCATGGAATATGTATCACTTAATTGATACACTTTCTGTACTAACAAAGGGGGACATGGAATATGTATCACTTAATTGATACACTTTCTGTACTAACAAAGGGGGACATGGAATATGTATCACTTAATTGACACACTTTCTGTACTAACAAAGGGGGCCATGGAATATGTATCACTTAATTGACACACTTTCTGTACTAACAAAGGGGGCCATGAAATATGTATCACTTAATGGATACACTTTCTGTACTAACAAAGGGGGCCATGAAATATGTATCACTTAATGGATACACTTTCTGTACTAACAAAGGGGGACATGGAATATGTATCACTTAATGGATACACTTTCTGTACTAACAAAGGGGGACATGGAATATGTATCACTTAATGGATACACTTTCTGTACTAACAAAGGGGGCCATGGAATATGTATCACTTAATTGATACACTTTCTGTACTAACAAAGGGGGCCATGGAATATGTATCACTTAATGGATACACTTTCTGTACTAACAAAGGGGGACATGGAATATGTATCACTTAATGGATACACTTTCTGTACTAACAAAGGGGGACATGAAATATGTATCACTTAATTGATACACTTTCTGTACTAACAAAGGGGGCCATGAAATATGTATCACTTAATTGATACACTTTCTGTACTAAGAAAGGGGGCCATGAAATATGTAACACTTAATTGATATACTTTCTGTACTAACAAAGGGGGCCATGAAATATGTATCACTTAATTGATACACTTTCTGTACTAAGAAAGGGGGCCATGAAATATGTATCACTTAATTGATATACTTTCTGTACTAACAAAGGGGGATATGAAATATGTATCACTTAATTGATACACTTTCTGTACTAACAAAGGGGGCCATGGAATATGTATCACTTAATTGATACACTTTCTGTACTAAGAAAGGGGGATATGAAATATGTATCACTTAATTGATACACTTTCTGTACTAACAAAGGGGGCCATGGAATATGTATCACTTAATTGATACACTTTCTGTACTAAGAAAGGGGGCCATGAAATATGTATCACTTAATTGATATACTTTCTGTACTAACAAAGAGGATGAAATATGTATCACTTAATTGATACACTTTCTGTACTAAGAAAGGGGGCCATGAAATATGTATCACTTAATTGATATACTTTCTGTACTATCAAAGGGGGATATGAAATATGTATCACTTAATTGATACACTTTCTGTACTAACAAAGGGGGCCATGGAATATGTATCACTTAATTGATACACTTTCTGTACTAAGAAAGGGGGATATGAAATATGTATCACTTAATTGATACACTTTCTGTACTAACAAAGGGGGCCATGGAATATGTATCACTTAATTGATACACTTTCTGTACTAAGAAAGGGGGCCATGAAATATGTATCACTTAATTGATATACTTTCTGTACTAACAAAGAGGATGAAATATGTATCACTTAATTGATACACTTTCTGTACTAAGAAAGGGGGCCATGAAATATGTATCACTTAATTGATATACTTTCTGTACTAACAAAGGGGGATATGAAATATGTATCACTTAATTGATACACTTTCTGTACTAACAAAGGGGGCCATGGAATATGTATCACTTAATTGATACACTTTCTGTACTAAGAAAGGGGGATATGAAATATGTATCACTTAATTGATACACTTTTTGTACTAACAAAGGGGGCCATGGGATATGTATCACTTAATTGATACACTTTCTGTACTAAGAAAGGGGGCCATGAAATATGTATCACTTAATTGATATACTTTCTGTACTAACAAAGAGGATGAAATATGTATCACTTAATTGATACACTTTCTGTACTAAGAAAGGGGGCCATGAAATATGTATCACTTAATTGATATACTTTCTGTACTAACAAAGGGGGATATGAAATATGTATCACTTAATTGATACACTTTCTGTAGTAACAAAGGGGGCCATGGAATATGTATCACTTAATTGATACACTTTCTGTACTAAGAAAGGGGGCCATGGAATATGTATCACTTAATTGATACACTTTCTGTACTAACAAAGGGGGACATGGAATATGTATCACTTAATTGATACACTTTCTGTACTAACAAAGGGGGACATGGAATATGTATCACTTAATTGATACACTTTCTGTACTAACAAAGGGGGACATGGAATATGTATCACTTAATTGATACACTTTCTGTACTAACAAAGGGGGACATGAAATATGTATCACTTAATTGATACACTTTCTGTACTAACAAAGGGGGCCATGAAATATGTATCACTTAATTGATACACTTTCTGTACTAAGAAAGGGGGCCATGGAATATGTATCACTTAATTGATACACTTTCTGTACTAACAAAGGGGGACATGGAATATGTATCACTTAATGGATACACTTTCTGTACTAACAAAGGGGGACATGAAATATGTATCACTTAATTGATACACTTTCTGTACTAACAAAGGGGGCCATGAAATATGTATCACTTAATTGATACACTTTCTGTACTAAGAAAGGGGGCCATGGAATATGTATCACTTAATTGATACACTTTCTGTACTAACAAAGGGGGCCATGGAATATGTATCACTTAATTGATACACTTTCTGTACTAACAAAGGGGGACATGGAATATGTATCACTTAATTGACACACTTTCTGTACTAACAAAGGGGGCCATGGAATATGTATCACTTAATTGACACACTTTCTGTACTAACAAAGGGGGCCATGAAATATGTATCACTTAATGGATACACTTTCTGTACTAACAAGGGGGGCCATGAAATATGTATCACTTAATGGATACACTTTCTGTACTAACAAAGGGGGACATGGAATATGTATCACTTAATGGATACACTTTCTGTACTAACAAAGGGGGACATGGAATATGTATCACTTAATGGATACACTTTCTGTACTAACAAAGGGGGCCATGGAATATGTATCACTTAATTGATACACTTTCTGTACTAACAAAGGGGGCCATGGAATATGTATCACTTAATGGATACACTTTCTGTACTAACAAAGGGGGACATGGAATATGTATCACTTAATGGATACACTTTCTGTACTAACAAAGGGGGACATGAAATATGTATCACTTAATTGATACACTTTCTGTACTAACAAAGGGGGCCATGAAATATGTATCACTTAATTGATACACTTTCTGTACTAAGAAAGGGGGGTATGAAATATGTATCACTTAATTGATACACTTTCTGTACTAAGAAAGGGGGATATGAAATATGTATCACTTAATTGATTCACTTTCTGTACTAACAAAGGGGTTACATGAAATATGTATCACTTAATTGATTCACTTTCTGTACTAAGAAAGGGGGATATGAAATTTGTATCACTTAATTGATACACTTTCTGTACTAAGAAAGGGGGATATGAAATATGTATCACTTAATTGATACACTTTCTGTACTAAGAAAGGGGGATATGAAATATGTATCACTTAATTGATACACTTTCTGTACTAAGAAAGGGGGATATGAAATATGTATCACTTAATTGATTCACTTTCTGTACTAACAAAGGGGTTACATGAAATATGTATCACTTAATTGATTCACTTTCTGTACTAAGAAAGGGGGATATGAAATATGTATCACTTAATTGATTCACTTTCTGTACTAAGAAAGGGGGATATGAAATATGTATCACTTAATTGATTCACTTTCTGTACTAACAAAGTGGTTACATGAAATATGTATCACTTAATTGACACACTTTCTGTACTAAGAAAGGGGGACATGAAATATGTGTCACTTAATTGATACACTTTCTGTACTAAGAAAGGGGGCCATGAAATATGTATCACTTAATTGATACACTTTCTGTACTAAGAAAGGGGGCCATGAAATATGTATCACTTAATTGACACACTTTCTGTACTAAGAAAGGGGGACATGAAATATGTATCACTTAATTGATTCACTTTCTGAACTAAGAAAGGGGGATATGAAATATGTATCACTTAATTGATTCACTTTCTGTACTAAGAAAGGGGGATATGAAATATGTATCACTTAATTGACACACTTTCTGTACTAAGAAAGGGGGACATGAAATATGTATCACTTAATTGATTCACTTTCTGTACTAAGAAAGGGGGATATGAAATATGTATCACTTAATTGATTCACTTTCTGTACTAAGAAAGGGGGACATGAAATATGTATCACTTAATTGATTCACTTTCTGTACTAAGAAAGGGGGATATGAAATATGTATCACTTAATTGATTCACTTTCTGTACTAAGAAAGGGGGATATGAAATATGTATCACTTAATTGATTCACTTTCTGTACTAAGAAAGGGGGATATGAAATATGTATCACTTAATTGATTCACTTTCTGTACTAAGAAAGGGGGACATGAAATATGTATCACTTAATTGACACACTTTCTGTACTAAGAAAGGGGGACATGAAATATGTATCACTTAATTGATTCACTTTCTGTACTAAGAAAGGGGGATATGGAATATGTATCACTTAATTGATTCACTTTCTGTACTAAGAAAGGGGGACATGAAATATGTATCACTTAATTGATTCACTTTCTGTACTAAGAAAAGGGGATATGAAATATGTATCACCTAATTGATTCACTTTCTGTACTAAGAAAGGGGTTACATGAAATATGTATCACTTAATTGATTCACATTCTGTACTAACAAAGGGGGACATGAATTATGTATCACTTAATTGATACACTTTCTGTACTAACAAAGGGGGACATGAAATATGTATCACTTAATTGATACACTTTCTGTACTAACAAAGGGGGACATGAAATATGTATCACTTAATTGATACACTTTCTGTACTAAGAAAGGGGGATATGAAATATGTATCACTTAATTGATACACTTTCTGTACTAAGAAAGGGGGACATGAAATATGTATCACTTAATTGATTCACTTTCTGTACTAAGAAAGGGGGACATGAAATGATTATCACTTAATTGATTCACTTTCTGTACTAAGAAAGGGGGACATGAAATATGTATCACTTAATTGATTCAATTTCTGTACTAAGAAAGGGGGATATGAAATATGTATCACTTAATTGATTCACTTTCTGTACTAAGAAAGGGGTTACATGAAATATGTATCACTTAATTGATTCACTTTCTGTACTAAGAAAGGGGGACATGAAATATGTATCACTTAATTGATACACTTTCTGTACTAACAAAGGGGGACATGAAATATGTATCACTTAATTGATACACTTTCTGTACTAACAAAGGGGGACATGAAATATGTATCACTTAATTGATACACTTTCTGTACTAACAAGGGGTTACATGAAATATGTATCACTTAATTGATACACTTTCCGTACTAACAAGGGGTTACATGAAATATGTATCACTTAATTGATACACTTTCTGTACTAAGAAAGGGGGATATGAAATATGTATCACTTAATTGATTCACTTTCTGTACTAAGAAAGGGGGATATGAAATATGTATCACTTAATTGATTCACTTTCTGTACTAAGAAAGGGGTTACATGAAATATGTATCACTTAATTGATTCACTTTCTGTACTAAGAAAGGGGGACATGAAATATGTATCACTTAATTGATACACTTTCTGTACTAACAAAGGGGGACATGAAATATGTATCACTTAATTGATACACTTTCTGTACTAACAAAGGGGGACATGAAATATGTATCACTTAATTGACACACTTTCTGTACTAAGAAAGGGGGATATGAAATATGTATCACTTAATTGACACACTTTCTGTACTAACAAAGGGGGATATGAAATATGTATCACTTAATTGATACACTTTCTGTACTAACAAAGGGGGGCATGAAATATGTATCACTTAATTGATACACTTTCTGTACTAAGAAAGGGGGATATGAAATATGCATCACTTAATTGACACACTTTCTGTACTAACAAAGGGGGATATGAAATATGTATCACTTAATTGACACACTTTCTGTACTAACAAAGGGGGCCATGAAATATGTATCACTTAATTGACACACTTTCTGTACTAACAAAGGGGGACATGAAATATGTATCACTTAATTGATACACTTTCTGTACTAACAAAGGGGGACATGAAATATGTATCACTTAATTGATACACTTTCTGTACTAACAAAGGGGGACATGAAATATGTATCACTTAATTGATACACTTTCTGTACTAACAAAGGGGGACATGAAATATGTATCACTTAATTGACACACTTTCTGTACTAAGAAAGGGGGACATGAAATATGTATCACTTAATTGACACACTTTCTGTACTAACAAAGGGGGACATGAAATATGTATCACTTAATTGACACACTTTCTGTACTAACAAAGGGGGCCATGAAATATGTATCACTTAATTGATACACTTTCTGTACTAACAAAGGGGGACATGAAATATGTATCACTTAATTGATACACTTTCTGTACTAACAAAGGGGGACATGAAATATGTATCACTTAATTGACACACTTTCTGTACTAAGAAAGGGGGATATGAAATATGTATCACTTAATTGACACACTTTCTGTACTAACAAAGGGGGATATGAAATATGTATCACTTAATTGATACACTTTCTGTACTAACAAAGGGGGCCATGAAATATGTATCACTTAATTGATACACTTTCTGTACTAAGAAAGGGGGATATGAAATATGTATCACTTAATTGACACACTTTCTGTACTAACAAAGGGGGATATGAAATATGTATCACTTAATTGACACACTTTCTGTACTAACAAAGGGGGCCATGAAATATGTATCACTTAATTGACACACTTTCTGTACTAACAAAGGGGGACATGAAATATGTATCACTTAATTGATACACTTTCTGTACTAACAAAGGGGGACATGAAATATGTATCACTTAATTGATACACTTTCTGTACTAACAAAGGGGGACATGAAATATGTATCACTTAATTGATACACTTTCTGTACTAAGAAAGGGGGACATGAAATATGTATCACTTAATTGACACACTTTCTGTACTAAGAAAGGGGGACATGAAATATGTATCACTTAATTGACACACTTTCTGTACTAACAAAGGGGGACATGAAATATGTATCACTTAATTGACACACTTTCTGTACTAACAAAGGGGGCCATGAAATATGTATCACTTAATTGATACACTTTCTGTACTAACAAAGGGGGCCATGAAATATGTATCACTTAATTGATACACTTTCTGTACTAACAAAGGGGGACATGAAATATGTATCACTTAATTGATACACTTTCTGTACTAACAAAGGGGGACATGAAATATGTATCACTTAATTGACACACTTTCTGTACTAACAAAGGGGGCCATGAAATATGTATCACTTAATTGATAGACTTTCTGTACTAACAAAGGGGGCCATGAAATATGTATCACTTAATTGATACACTATCTGTACTAACAAAGGGGGACATGAAATATGTATCACTTAATTGATACACTTTCTGTACTAACAAAGGGGGCCATGAAATATGTATCACTTAATTGATACACTTTCTGTACTAACAAAGGGGGCCATGAAATATGTAACACTTAATTGATACACTTTCTGTACTAACAAAGGGGGACATGAAATATGTAACACTTAATTGACAAACTTTCTGTACTAACAAAGGGGGACATGAAATATGTATCACTTAATTGATACACTTTCTGTACTAACAAAGGGGGCCATGAAATATGTAACACTTAATTGATACACTTTCTGTACTAACAAAGGGAAACATGAAATATGTAACACTTAATTGACACACTTTCTGTACTAACAAAGGGGGACATGAAATATGTAACACTTAATTGACACACTTTCTGTACTAACAAAGGGGGCCATGAAATATGTATCACTTAATTGATACACTTTCTGTACTAAGAAAGGGGGCCATGAAATATGTATCACTTAATTGATACACTTTCTGTACTAACAAGGGGGACATGAAATATGTATCACTTAATTGATACACTTTCTGTACTAAGAAAGGGGGCCATGAAATATGTATCACTTAATTGATACACTTTCTGTACTAAGAAAGGGGGCCATGAAATATGTATCACTTAATTGATACACTTTCTGTACTAAGAAAGGGGGCCATGAAATATGTATCACTTAATTGATACACTTTCTGTACTAAGAAAGGGGGCCATGAAATATGTATCACTTAATTGATACACTTTCTGTACTAAGAAAGGGGGCCATGAAATATGTATCACTTAATTGATTCACTTTCTGTACTAAGAAAGGGGGCCATGAAATATGTATCACTTAATTGATACACTTTCTGTACTAAGAAAGGGGGCCATGAAATATGTATCAGTTAATTGACACACTTTCTGTACTAACAAGGGTTACATGAAATATGTATCACTTAATTGACACACTTTCTGTACTAAGAAAGGGGGCCATGAAATATGTATCACTTAATTGACACACTTTCTGTACTAACAAAGGGGGCCATGAAATATGTATCACTTAATTGATACACTTTCTGTACTAACAAAGGGGGCCATGAAATATGTATCACTTAATTGATACACTTTCTGTACTAAGAAAGGGGGCCATGAAATATGTATCAGTTAATTGATACACTTTCTGTACTAAGAAAGGGGGCCATGAAATATGTATCAGTTAATTGACACACTTTCTGTACTAACAAAGGGGGCCATGAAATATGTATCACTTAATTGATACACTTTCTGTACTAAGAAAGGGGGCCATGAAATATGTATCACTTAATTGATACACTTTCTGTACTAAGAAAGGGGGACATGAAATATGTATCACTTAATTGATACACTTTCTGTACTAACAAAGGGGGCCATGAAATATGTATCAGTTAATTGATGCACTTTCTGTACTAAGAAAGGGGGCCATGAAATATGTATCACTTAATTGACACACTTTCTGTACTAAGAAAGGGGTTACATGAAATATGTATCAGTTAATTGATACACTTTCTGTACTAAGAAAGGGGTTACATGAAATATGTATCACTTAATTGATACACTTTCTGTACTAACAAAGGGGGCCATGAAATATGTATCACTTAATTGATACACTTTCTGTACTAACAAAGGGGGCCATGAAATATGTATCACTTAATTGATACACTTTCTGTACTAAGAAAGGGGGCCATGAAATATGTATCAGTTAATTGATACACTTTCTGTACTAAGAAAGGGGGCCATGAAATATGTATCACGTAATTGACACACTTTCTGTACTAACAAAGGGGGCCATGAAATATGTATCACTTAATTGATACACTTTCTGTACTAAGAAAGGGGGCCATGAAATATGTATCACTTAATTGATACACTTTCTGTACTAAGAAAGGGGGACATGAAATATGTATCACTTAATTGATACACTTTCTGTACTAACAAAGGGGGCCATGAAATATGTATCAGTTAATTGATACACTTTCTGTACTAAGAAAGGGGGCCATGAAATATGTATCACTTAATTGACACACTTTCTGTACTAAGAAAGGGGTTACATGAAATATGTATCAGTTAGTTGATACACTTTCTGTACTAAGAAAGGGGGCCATGAAATATGTATCAGTTAATTGACACACTTTCTGTACTAAGAAAGGGGGCCATGAAATATGTATCACTTAATTGATACACTTTCTGTACTAACAAAGGTGGCCATGAAATATGTATCACTTAATTGATACACTTTCTGTACTAACAAAGGGGGCCATGAAATATGTATCACTTAATTGATACACTTTATGTACTAACAAAGGGGGCCATGAAATATGTATCACTTAATTGATACACTTTCTGTACTAAGAAAGGGGGCCATGAAATATGTATCAGTTAATTGATACACTTTCTGTACTAAGAAAGGGGGCCATGAAATATGTATCACTTAATTGACACACTTTCTGTACTAACAAAGGGGGCCATGAAATATGTATCACTTAATTGATACACTTTCTGTACTAAGAAAGGGGGCCATGAAATATGTATCACTTAATTGATACACTTTCTGTACTAAGAAAGGGGGACATGAAATATGTATCACTTAATTGATACACTTTCTGTACTAACAAAGGGGGCCATGAAATATGTATCAGTTAATTGATACACTTTCTGTACTAAGAAAGGGGGCCATGAAATATGTATCACTTAATTGACACACTTTCTGTACTAAGAAAGGGGTTACATGAAATATGTATCAGTTAATTGATACACATTCTGTACTAAGAAAGGGGGCCATGAAATATGTATCAGTTAATTGACACACTTTCTGTACTAAGAAAGGGGGCCATGAAATATGTATCACTTAATTGATACACTTTCTGTACTAAGAAAGGGGGCCATGAAATATGTATCACTTAATTGACACACTTTCTGTACTAAGAAAGGGGTTACATGAAATATGTATCATTTAATTGATACACTTTCTGTACTAAGAAAGGGGGACATGAATTATGTATCACTTAATTGACACACTTTCTGTACTAAGAAAGGGGTTACATGAAATATGTATCACTTAATTGATACACTTTCTGTACTAACAAAGGGGGCCATGAAATATGTATCACTTAATTGATACACTTTCTGTACTAAGAAAGGGGGACATGAAATATGTATCACTTAATTGACACACTTTCTGTACTAACAAAGGGGGCCATGAAATATGTATCAGTTAATTGATACACTTTCTGTACTAAGAAAGGGGGCCATGAAATATGTATCACTTAATTGACACACTTTCTGTACTAACAAATGGGGCCATGAAATATGTATCACTTAATTGATACACTTTCTGTACTAAGAAAGGGGGCCATGAAATATGTATCAGTTAATTGATACACTTTCTGTACTAAGAAAGGGGGCCATGAAATATGTATCACTTAATTGACACACTTTCTGTACTAACAAAGGGGGCCATGGAATATGTATCACTTAATTGATACACTTTCTGTACTAAGAAAGGGGGCCATGAAATATGTATCACTTAATTGATACGCTTTCTGTACTAAGAAAGGGGGACATGAAATATGTATCACTTAATTGATACACTTTCTGTACTAACAAAGGGGGCCATGAAATATGTATCAGTTAATTGATACACTTTCTGTACTAAGAAAGGGGGCCATGAAATATGTATCACTTAATTGACACACTTTCTGTACTAAGAAAGGGGTTACATGAAATATGTATCAGTTAATTGATACACTTTCTGTACTAAGAAAGGGGGCCATGAAATATGTATCAGTTAATTGACACACTTTCTGTACTAAGAAAAGGGGCCATGAAATATGTATCACTTAATTGATACACTTTCTGTACTAAGAAAGGGGGCCATGAAATATGTATCACTTAATTGAAACATATTCTGTACTAAGAAAGGGGTTACATGAAATATGTATCACTTAATTGATACACTTTCTGTACTAAGAAAGGGGGACATGAAATATGTATCACTTAATTGACACACTTTCTGTACTAAGAAAGGGGTTACATGAAATATGTATCACTTAATTGATACACTTTCTGTACTAAGAAAGGGGGACATGAAATATGTATCACTTAATTGACACACTTTCTGTACTAAGAAAGGGGTTACATGAAATATGTATCACTTAATTGACACACTTTCTGTACTAACAAAGGGGGCCATGGAATATGTATCACTTAATTGACACACTTTCTGTACTAACAAAGGGGGCCATGAAATATGTATTACTTAATTGATACACTTTCTGTACTAAGAAAGGGGGATATGAAATATGTATCACTTAATTGATACACTTTCTGTACTAAGAAAGGGGGCCATGAAATATGTATCACTTAATTGATACACTTTCTGTACTAAGAAAGGGGGCCATGAAATATGTATCACTTAATGGATACACTTTCTGTACTAAGAAAGGGGGCCATGAAATATGTATCACTTAATGGATACACTTTCTGTACTAACAAAGGGGGCCATGAAATATGTATCACTTAATTGATACACTTTCT
This sequence comes from Meconema thalassinum, assembly GCA_946902985.2. Lineage (NCBI taxonomy): Eukaryota > Metazoa > Arthropoda > Insecta > Orthoptera > Tettigoniidae > Meconema > Meconema thalassinum. The sequence continues at coordinate 937,831,808 of OX336390.1, forward strand.
GTACTAACAAAGGGGGATATGAAATATGTATCACTTAATTGATACACTTTCTGTACTAACAAAGGGGGCCATGAAATATGTATCACTTAATTGATACACTTTCTGTACTAACAAAGGGGGCCATGAAATATGTATCACTTAATTGATACACTTTCTGTACTAACAAAGGGGGACATGAAATATGTATCACTTAATTGACACACTTTCTGTACTAAGAAAGGGGGCCATGAAATATGCATCACTTAATTGATACACTTTCTGTACTAAGAAAGGGGGCCATGAAATATGTATCACTTAATGGATACACTTTCTGTACTAAGAAAGGGGGCCATGAAATATGTATCACTTAATGGATACACTTTCTGTACTAACAAAGGGGGCCATGAAATATGTATCACTTAATTGATACACTTTCTGTACTAACAAAGGGGGATATGAAATATGTATCACTTAATTGATACACTTTCTGTACTAACAAAGGGGGCCATGAAATATGTATCACTTAATTGATACACTTTCTGTACTAACAAAGGGGGCCATGAAATATGTATCACTTAATTGATACACTTTCTGTACTAACAAAGGGGGACATGAAATATGTATCACTTAATTGACACACTTTCTGTACTAAGAAAGGGGGATATGAAATATGTATCACTTAATTGACACACTTTCTGTACTAACAAAGGGGGACATGAAATATGGATCACTTAATTGATACACTTTCTGTACTAAGAAAGGGGGCCATGAAATATGTATCACTTAATTGATACACTTTCTGTACTAACAAAGGGGGCCATGAAATATGTATCACTTAATTGATACACTTTCTGTACTAAGAAAGGGGGCCATGAAATATGTATCACTTAATTGATACACTTTCTGTACTAACAAAGGGGGACATGAAATATGTATCACTTAATTGATACACTTTCTGTACTAACAAAGGGGGCCATGAAATATGTATCAATTAATTGATACACTTTCTGTACTAACAAAGGGGGACATGAAATATGTATCACTTAATTGACACACTTTCTGTACTAAGAAAGGGGGATATGAAATATGTATCACTTAATTGACACACTTTCTGTACTAACAAAGGGGGACATGAAATATGTATCACTTAATTGATACACTTTCTGTACTAAGAAAGGGGGCCATGAAATATGTATCACTTAATTGATACACTTTCTGTACTAACAAAGGGGGCCATGAAATATGTATCACTTAATTGATACACTTTCTGTACTAAGAAAGGGGGCCATGAAATATGTATCACTTAATTGATACACTTTCTGTACTAACAAAGGGGGCCATGAAATATGTATCACTTAATTGATACTCTTTCTGTACTAACAAAGGGGGCCATGAAATATGTATCACTTAATTGATACACTTTCTGTACTAGCAAAGGGGGCCATGAAATATGTATCACTTAATTGATACACTTTCTGTACTAAGAAAGGGGGCCATGAAATATGTATCACTTAATTGATACACTTTCTGTACTAACAAAGGGGGCCATGAAATATGTATCACTTAATTGATACACTTTCTGTACTAAGAAAGGGGGCCATGAAATATGTATCACTTAATTGATACACTTTCTGTACTAACAAAGGGGGCCATGGAATATGTATCACTTAATTGATACACTTTCTGTACTAAGAAAGGGGGCCATGAAATATGTATCACTTAATTGATACACTTTCTGTACTAACAAAGGGGGCCATGGAATATGTATCACTTAATTGATACACTTTCTGTACTAACAAAGGGGGACATGAAATATGTATCACTTAATTGATACACTTTCTGTACTAACAAAGGGGGCCATGGAATATGTATCACTTAATTGATACACTCTCTGTACTAAGAAAGGGGGCCATGAAATATGTATCACTTAATTGATACACTTTCTGTACTAACAAAGGGGGCCATGGAATATGTATCACTTAATTGATACACTTTCTGTACTAACAAAGGGGGCCATGGAATATGTATCACTTAATTGATACACTTTCTGTACTAACAAAGGGGGCCATGGAATATGTATCACTTAATTGATACACTTTCTGTACTAAGAAAGGGGGCCATGGAATATGTATCACTTAATTGACACACTTTCTGTACTAAGAAAGGGGGATATGAAATATGTATCACTTAATTGATACACTTTCTGTACTAACAAAGGGGGCCATGGAATATGTATCACTTAATTGACACACTTTCTGTACTAAGAAAGGGGGACATGAAATATGTATCACTTAATTGACACACTTTCTGTACTAAGAAAGGGGGATATGAAATATGTATCACTTAATGGATACACTTTCTGTACTAACAAAGGGGGCCATGAAATATGTATCACTTAATTGATACACTTTCTGTACTAACAAAGGGGGATATGAAATATGTATCACTTAATTGATACACTTTCTGTACTAACAAAGGGGGCCATGAAATATGTATCACTTAATTGATACACTTTCTGTACTAACAAAGGGGGCCATGGAATATGTATCACTTAATTGATACACTTTCTGTACTAACAAAGGGGGCCATGGAATATGTATCACTTAATTGATACACTTTCTGTACTAAGAAAGGGGGCCATGGAATATGTATCACTTAATTGACACACTTTCTGTACTAAGAAAGGGGGATATGAAATATGTATCACTTAATTGATACACTTTCTGTACTAACAAAGGGGGCCATGGAATATGTATAACTTAATTGATACACTTTCTGTACTAACAAAGGGGGCCATGGAATATGTATCACTTAATTGACACACTTTCTGTACTAAGAAAGGGGGATATGAAATATGTATCACTTAATTGATACACTTTCTGTACTAAGAAAGGGGGACATGGAATATGTATCACTTAATTGATACACTTTCTGTACTAACAAAGGGGGACATGGAATATGTATCACTTAATTGATACACTTTCTGTACTAACAAAGGGGGCCATGGAATATGTATCACTTAATTGATACACTTTCTGTACTAACAAAGGGGGGCATGAAATATGTATCACTTAATTGATACACTTTCTGTACTAACAAAGGGGGCCATGGAATATGTATCACTTAATTGATACACTTTCTGTACTAAGAAAGGGGGCCATGAAATATGTATCACTTAATTGATACACTTTCTGTACTAACAAAGGGGGCCATGGAATATGTATCACTTAATTGACACACTTTCTGTACTAACAAAGGGGGCCATGGAATATGTATCACTTAATTGACACACTTTCTGTACTAAGAAAGGGGGATATGAAATATGTATCACTTAATTGATACACTTTCTGTACTAACAAAGGGGGACATGGAATATGTATCACTTAATTGATACACTTTCTGTACTAACAAAGGGGGCCATGGAATATGTATCACTTAATTGACACACTTTCTGTACTAAGAAAGGGGGATATGAAATATGTATCACTTAATTGATACACTTTCTGTACTAAGAAAGGGGGACATGGAATATGTATCACTTAATTGATACACTTTCTGTACTAACAAAGGGGGACATGGAATATGTATCACTTAATTGATACACTTTCTGTACTAACAAAGGGGGCCATGGAATATGTATCACTTAATTGATACACTTTCTGTACTAACAAAGGGGGACATGAAATATGTATCACTTAATTGATATACTTTCTGTACTAACAAAGGGGGCCATGGAATATGTATCACTTAATTGATACACTTTCTGTACTAACAAAGGGGGCCATGGAATATGTATCACTTAATTGATACACTTTCTGTACTAACAAAGGGGGCCATGAAATATGTATCACTTAATTGATACACTTTCTGTACTAACAAAGGGGGACATGGAATATGTATCACTTAATTGATACACTTTCTGTACTAACAAAGGGGACATGAAATATGTATCACTTAATTGATATACTTTCTGTACTAACAAAGGGGGCCATGGAATATGTATCACTTAATTGATACACTTTCTGTACTAACAAAGGGGGCCATGGAATATGTATCACTTAATTGATACACTTTCTGTATTAAGAAAGGGGGCCATGAAATATGTATCACTTAATTGATACACTTTCTGTACTAAGAAAGGGGGACATGGAATATGTATCACTTAATTGATACACTTTCTGTACTAAGAAAGGGGGCCATGAAATATGTATCACTTAATGGATACACTTTCTGTACTGAGAAAGGGGGCCATGAAATATGTATCACTTAATGGATACACTTTCTGTACTAACAAAGGGGGCCATGAAATATGTATCACTTAATTGATACACTTTCTGTACTAACAAAGGGGGATATGAAATATGTATCACTTAATTGATACACTTTCTGTACTAACAAAGGGGGCCATGAAATATGTATCACTTAATTGACACACTTTCTGTACTTACAAAGGGGGCCATGAAATATGTATCACTTAATTGATACACTTTCTGTACTAACAAAGGGGGACATGAAATATGTATCACTTAATTGACACACTTTCTGTACTAAGAAAGGGGGCCATGAAATATGCATCACTTAATTGATACACTTTCTGTACTAAGAAAGGGGGCCATGAAATATGTATCACTTAATGGATACACTTTCTGTACTAAGAAAGGGGGCCATGAAATATGTATCACTTAATGGATACACTTTCTGTACTAACAAAGGGGGCCATGAAATATGTATCACTTAATTGATACACTTTCTGTACTAACAAAGGGGGATATGAAATATGTATCACTTAATAGATACACTTTCTGTACTAACAAAGGGGGCCATGAAATATGTATCACTTAATTGATACACTTTCTGTACTAACAAAGGGGGCCATGAAATATGTATCACTTAATTGATACACTTTCTGTACTAACAAAGGGGGACATGAAATATGTATCACTTAATTGACACACTTTCTGTACTAAGAAAGGGGGATATGAAATATGTATCACTTAATTGACACACTTTCTGTACTAACAAAGGGGGACATGAAATATGTATCACTTAATTGATACACTTTCTGTACTAAGAAAGGGGGCCATGAAATATGTATCACTTAATTGATACACTTTCTGTACTAACAAAGGGGGCCATGAAATATGTATCACTTAATTGATACACTTTCTGTACTAAGAAAGGGGGCCATGAAATATGTATCACTTAATTGATACACTTTCTGTACTAACAAAGGGGGCCATGAAATATGTATCACTTAATTGATACACTTTCTGTACTAACAAAGGGGGCCATGAAATATGTATCACTTAATTGATACACTTTCTGTACTAACAAAGGGGGCCATGAAATATGTATCACTTAATTGATACACTTTCTGTACTAAGAAAGGGGGCCATGAAATATGTATCACTTAATTGATACACTTTCTGTACTAACAAAGGGGGCCATGAAATATGTATCACTTAATTGATACACTTTCTGTACTAAGAAAGGGGGCGATGAAATATGTATCACTTAATTGATACACTTTCTGTACTAACAAAGGGGGCCATGGAATATGTATCACTTAATTGATACACTTTCTGTACTAAGAAAGGGGGCCATGAAATATGTATCACTTAATTGATACACTTTCTGTACTAACAAAGGGGGCCATGGAATATGTATCACTTAATTGATACACTTTCTGTACTAACAAAGGGGGACATGAAATATGTATCACTTAATTGATACACTTTCTGTACTAACAAAGGGGGCCATGGAATATGTATCACTTAATTGATACACTCTCTGTACTAAGAAAGGGGGCCATGAAATATGTATCACTTAATTGATACACTTTCTGTACTAACAAAGGGGGCCATGGAATATGTATCACTTAATTGATACACTTTCTGTACTAACAAAGGGGGCCATGGAATATGTATCACTTAATTGATACACTTTCTGTACTAACAAAGGGGGCCATGGAATATGTATCACTTAATTGATACACTTTCTGTACTAAGAAAGGGGGCCATGGAATATGTATCACTTAATTGACACACTTTCTGTACTAAGAAAGGGGGATATGAAATATGTATCACTTAATTGATACACTTTCTGTCCTAACAAAGGGGGCCATGGAATATGTATCACTTAATTGACACACTTTCTGTACTAAGAAAGGGGGACATGAAATATGTATCACTTAATTGACACACTTTCTGTACTAAGAAAGGGGGATATGAAATATGTATCACTTAATGGATACACTTTCTGTACTAACAAAGGGGGCCATGAAATATGTATCACTTAATTGATACACTTTCTGTACTAACAAAGGGGGATATGAAATATGTATCACTTAATTGATACACTTTCTGTACTAACAAAGGGGGCCATGAAATATGTATCACTTAATTGATACACTTTCTGTACTAACAAAGGGGGCCATGGAATATGTATCACTTAATTGATACACTTTCTGTACTAACAAAGGGGGCCATGGAATATGTATCACTTAATTGATACACTTTCTGTACTAAGAAAGGGGGCCATGGAATATGTATCACTTAATTGACACACTTTCTGTACTAAGAAAGGGGGATATGAAATATGTATCACTTAATTGATACACTTTCTGTACTAACAAAGGGGGCCATGGAATATGTATCACTTAATTGATACACTTTCTGTACTAACAAAGGGGGCCATGGAATATGTATCACTTAATTGACACACTTTCTGTACTAAGAAAGGGGGATATGAAATATGTATCACTTAATTGATACACTTTCTGTACTAAGAAAGGGGGACATGGAATATGTATCACTTAATTGATACACTTTCTGTACTAACAAAGGGGGACATGGAATATGTATCACTTAATTGATACACTTTCTGTACTAACAAAGGGGGCCATGGAATATGTATCACTTAATTGATACACTTTCTGTACTAACAAAGGGGGACATGAAATATGTATCACTTAATTGATACACTTTCTGTACTAACAAAGGGGGCCATGGAATATGTATCACTTAATTGATACACTTTCTGTACTAAGAAAGGGGGCCATGAAATATGTATCACTTAATTGATACACTTTCTGTACTAACAAAGGGGGCCATGGAATATGTATCACTTAATTGACACACTTTCTGTACTAACAAAGGGGGCCATGGAATATGTATCACTTAATTGACACACTTTCTGTACTAAGAAAGGGGGATATGAAATATGTATCACTTAATTGATACACTTTCTGTACTAACAAAGGGGGCCATGGAATATGTATCACTTAATTGATACACTTTCTGTACTAACAAAGGGGGCCATGGAATATGTATCACTTAATTGACACACTTTCTGTACTAAGAAAGGGGGATATGAAATATGTATCACTTAATTGATACACTTTCTGTACTAAGAAAGGGGGACATGGAATATGTATCACTTAATTGATACACTTTCTGTACTACCAAAGGGGACATGGAATATGTATCACTTAATTGATACACTTTCTGTACTAACAAATGGGGCCATGGAATATGTATCACTTAATTGATACACTTTCTGTACTAACAAAGGGGGACATGAAATATGTATCACTTAATTGATATACTTTCTGTACTAACAAAGGGGGCCATGGAATATGTATCACTTAATTGATACACTTTCTGTACTAACAAAGGGGGCCATGGAATATGTATCACTTAATTGACACACTTTCTGTACTAAGAAAGGGGGCCATGGAATATGTATCACTTAATTGATACACTTTCTGTACTAACAAAGGGGGCCATGGAATATGTATCACTTAATTGATACACTTTCTGTACTAACAAAGGGGGCCATGGAATATGTATCACTTAATTGATACACTTTCTGTACTAACAAAGGGGGACATGAAATATGTATCACTTAATTGATATACTTTCTGTACTAACAAAGGGGGCCATGGAATATGTATCACTTAATTGATACACTTTCTGTACTAACAAAGGGGGCCATGGAATATGTATCACTTAATTGACACACTTTCTTTACTAAGAAAGGGGGCCATGGAATATGTATCACTTAATAGATACACTTTCTGTACTAACAAAGGGGGCCATGGAATATGTATCACTTAATTGACACACTTTCTGTACTAAGAAAGGGGGCCATGGAATATGTATCACTTAATTGACACACTTTCTGTACTAAGAAAGGGGGCCATGGAATATGTATCACTTAATTGATACACTTTCTGTACTAACAAAGGGGGCCATGAAATATGTATCACTTAATTGATACACTTTCTGTACTAACAAAGGGGGCCATGAAATATGTATCACTTAATTGATACACTTTCTGTACTAACAAATGGGGCCATGAAATATGTATCACTTAATTGATACACTTTCTGTACTAACAAAGGGGGCCATGAAATATGTATCACTTAATTGATACACTTTCTGTACTAACAAAGGGGGCCATGAAATATGTATCACTTAATTGATACACTTTCTGTACTAACAAAGGGGGCCATGGAATATGTATCACTTAATTGATACACTTTCTGTACTAACAAAGGGGGCCATGGAATATGTATCACTTAATTGATACACTTTCTGTACTAACAAAGGGGGCCATGAAATATGTATCACTTAATTGATACACTTTCTGTACTAACAAAGGGGGACATGGAATATGTATCACTTAATTGATACACTTTCTGTACTAACAAAGGGGGCCATGGAATATGTATCACTTAATTGATACACTTTCTGTACTAACAAAGGGGGACATGGAATATGTATCACTTAATTGATACACTTTCTGTACTAACAAAGGGGGACATGGAATATGTATCACTTAATTGATACACTTTCTGTACTAAGAAAGGGGGCCATGGAATATGTATCACTTAATTGATACACTTTCTGTACTAACAAAGGGGGACATGGAATATGTATCACTTAATTGATACACTTTCTGTACTAACAAAGGAGGCCATGGAATATGTATCACTTAATTGAAACACTTTCTGTACTAAGAAAGGGGGCCATGGAATATGTATCACTTAATTGATACACTTTCTGTACTAACAAAGGGGGACATGGAATATGTATCACTTAATTGATACACTTTCTGTACTAACAAAGGGGGACATGGAATATGTATCACTTAATTGATACACTTTCTGTACTATCAAAGGGGGACATGGAATATGTATCACTTAATTGATACACTTTCTGTACTAACAAAGGGGGACATGAAATATGTATCACTTAATTGATACACTTTCTGTACTAGCAAAGGGGGCCATGAAATATGTATCACTTAATTGATACACTTTCTGTACTAAGAAAGGGGGCCATGGAATATGTATCACTTAATTGATACACTTTCTGTACTAACAAAGGGGGACATGGAATATGTATCACTTAATGGATACACTTTCTGTACTAACAAAGGGGGACATGAAATATGTATCACTTAATTGATACACTTTCTGTACTAACAAAGGGGGCCATGAAATATGTATCACTTAATTGATACACTTTCTGTACTAAGAAAGGGGGCCATGGAATATGTATCACTTAATTGATACACTTTCTGTACTAACAAAGGGGGACATGGAATATGTATCACTTAATTGATACACTTTCTGTACTAACAAAGGGGGACATGGAATATGTATCACTTAATTGACACACTTTCTGTACTAACAAAGGGGGCCATGGAATATGTATCACTTAATTGACACACTTTCTGTACTAACAAAGGGGGCCATGAAATATGTATCACTTAATGGATACACTTTCTGTACTAACAAAGGGGGCCATGAAATATGTATCACTTAATGGATACACTTTCTGTACTAACAAAGGGGGACATGGAATATGTATCACTTAATGGATACACTTTCTGTACTAACAAAGGGGGACATGGAATATGTATCACTTAATGGATACACTTTCTGTACTAACAAAGGGGGCCATGGAATATGTATCACTTAATTGATACACTTTCTGTACTAACAAAGGGGGCCATGGAATATGTATCACTTAATGGATACACTTTCTGTACTAACAAAGGGGGACATGGAATATGTATCACTTAATGGATACACTTTCTGTACTAACAAAGGGGGACATGAAATATGTATCACTTAATTGATACACTTTCTGTACTAACAAAGGGGGCCATGAAATATGTATCACTTAATTGATACACTTTCTGTACTAAGAAAGGGGGCCATGAAATATGTATCACTTAATTGATATACTTTCTGTACTAACAATGGGGGCCATGAAATATGTATCACTTAATTGATACACTTTCTGTACTAAGAAAGGGGGCCATGAAATATGTATCACTTAATTGATATACTTTCTGTACTAACAAAGGGGGATATGAAATATGTATCACTTAATTGATACACTTTCTGTACTAACAAAGGGGGCCATGGAATATGTATCACTTAATTGATACACTTTCTGTACTAAGAAAGGGGGATATGAAATATGTATCACTTAATTGATACACTTTCTGTACTAACAAAGGGGGCCATGGAATATGTATCACTTAATTGATACACTTTCTGTACTAAGAAAGGGGGCCATGAAATATGTATCACTTAATTGATATACTTTCTGTACTAACAAAGAGGATGAAATATGTATCACTTAATTGATACACTTTCTGTACTAAGAAAGGGGGCCATGAAATATGTATCACTTAATTGATATACTTTCTGTACTAACAAAGGGGGATATGAAATATGTATCACTTAATTGATACACTTTCTGTACTAACAAAGGGGGCCATGGAATATGTATCACTTAATTGATACACTTTCTGTACTAAGAAAGGGGGATATGAAATATGTATCACTTAATTGATACACTTTCTGTACTAACAAAGGGGGCCATGGAATATGTATCACTTAATTGATACACTTTCTGTACTAAGAAAGGGGGCCATGAAATATGTATCACTTAATTGATATACTTTCTGTACTAACAAAGAGGATGAAATATGTATCACTTAATTGATACACTTTCTGTACTAAGAAAGGGGGCCATGAAATATGTATCACTTAATTGATATACTTTCTGTACTAACAAAGGGGGATATGAAATATGTATCACTTAATTGATACACTTTCTGTACTAACAAAGGGGGCCATGGAATATGTATCACTTAATTGATGCACTTTCTGTACTAAGAAAGGGGGATATGAAATATGTATCACTTAATTGATACACTTTTTGTACTAACAAAGGGGGCCATGGGATATGTATCACTTAATTGATACACTTTCTGTACTAAGAAAGGGGGCCATGAAATATGTATCACTTAATTGATATACTTTCTGTACTAACAAAGAGGATGAAATATGTATCACTTAATTGATACACTTTCTGTACTAAGAAAGGGGGCCATGAAATATGTATCACTTAATTGATATACTTTCTGTACTAACAAAGGGGGATATGAAATATGTATCACTTAATTGATACACTTTCTGTAGTAACAAAGGGGGCCATGGAATATGTATCACTTAATTGATACACTTTCTGTACTAAGAAAGGGGACCATGGAAAATGTATCACTTAATTGATACACTTTCTGTACTAACAAAGGGGGAAATGGAATATGTATCACTTAATTGATACACTTTCTGTACTAACAAAGGGGGACATGGAATATGTATCACTTAATTGATACACTTTCTGTACTAACAAAGGGGGACATGGAATATGTATCACTTAATTGATACACTTTCTGTACTAACAAAGGGGGACATGAAATATGTATCACTTAATTGATACACTTTCTGTACTAACAAAGGGGGCCATGAAATATGTATCACTTAATTGATACACTTTCTGTACTAAGAAAGGGGGCCATGGAATATGTATCACTTAATTGATACACTTTCTGTACTAACAAAGGGGGACATGGAATATGTATCACTTAATGGATACACTTTCTGTACTAACAAAGGGGGACATGAAATATGTATCACTTAATTGATACACTTTCTGTACTAACAAAGGGGGCCATGAAATATGTATCACTTAATTGATACACTTTCTGTACTAAGAAAGGGGGCCATGGAATATGTATCACTTAATTGATACACTTTCTGTACTAACAAAGGGGGACATGGAATATGTATCACTTAATTGATACACTTTCTGTACTAACAAAGGGGGACATGGAATATGTATCACTTAATTGACACACTTTCTGTACTAACAAAGGGGGCCATGGAATATGTATCACTTAATTGACACACTTTCTGTACTAACAAAGGGGGCCATGAAATATGTATCACTTAATGGATACACTTTCTGTACTAACAAAGGGGGCCATGAAATATGTATCACTTAATGGATACACTTTCTGTACTAACAAAGGGGGACATGGAATATGTATCACTTAATGGATACACTTTCTGTACTAACAAAGGGGGACATGGAATATGTATCACTTAATTGATACACTTTCTGTACTAACAAAGGGGGACATGAAATATGTATCACTTAATTGATACACTTTCTGTACTAACAAAGGGGGCCATGAAATATGTATAACTTAATTGATACACTTTCTGTACTAACAAAGGGGGCCATGGAATATGTATCACTTAATTGATACACTTTCTGTACTAACAAAGGGGGACATGAAATATGTATCACTTAATTGATACACTTTCTGTACTAACAAAGGGGGCCATGGAATATGTATCACTTAATTGATACACTCTCTGTACTAAGAAAGGGGGCCATGAAATATGTATCACTTAATTGATACACTTTCTGTACTAACAAAGGGGGCCATGGAATATGTATCACTTAATTGATACACTTTCTGTACTAACAAAGGGGGCCATGGAATATGTATCACTTAATTGATACACTTTCTGTACTAACAAAGGGGGCCATGGAATATGTATCACTTAATTGATACACTTTCTGTACTAAGAAAGGGGGCCATGGAATATGTATCACTTAATTGACACACTTTCTGTACTAAGAAAGGGGGATATGAAATATGTATCACTTAATTGATACACTTTCTGTACTAACAAAGGGGGCCATGGAATATGTATCACTTAATTGACACACTTTCTGTACTAAGAAAGGGGGACATGAAATATGTATCACTTAATTGACACACTTTCTGTACTAAGAAAGGGGGATATGAAATATGTATCACTTAATGGATACACTTTCTGTACTAACAAAGGGGGCCATGAAATATGTATCACTTAATTGATACACTTTCTGTACTAACAAAGGGGGATATGAAATATGTATCACTTAATTGATACACTTTCTGTACTAACAAAGGGGGCCATGAAATATGTATCACTTAATTGATACACTTTCTGTACTAACAAAGGGGGCCATGGAATATGTATCACTTAATTGATACACTTTCTGTACTAACAAAGGGGGCCATGGAATATGTATCACTTAATTAATACACTTTCTGTACTAAGAAAGGGGACATGGAATATGTATCACTTAATTGACACACTTTCTGTACTAAGAAAGGGGGATATGAAATATGTATCACTTAATTGATACACTTTCTGTACTAACAAAGGGGGCCATGGAATATGTATCACTTAATTGATACACTTTCTGTACTAACAAAGGGGGACATGAAATATGTATCACTTAATTGATACACTTTCTGTACTAACAAAGGGGGCCATGGAATATGTATCACTTAATTGATACACTTTCTGTACTAAGAAAGGGGGCCATGAAATATGTATCACTTAATTGATACACTTTCTGTACTAACAAAGGGGGCCATGGAATATGTATCACTTAATTGACACACTTTCTGTACTAAGAAAGGGGGATATGAAATATGTATCACTTAATTGATACACTTTCTGTACTAAGAAAGGGGGACATGGAATATGTATCACTTAATTGATACACTTTCTGTACTAACAAAGGGGGACATGGAATATGTATCACTTAATTGATACACTTTCTGTACTAACAAAGGGGGCCATGGAATATGTATCACTTAATTGATACACTTTCTGTACTAACAAAGGGGGACATGAAATATGTATCACTTAATTGATACACTTTCTGTACTAACAAAGGGGGCCATGGAATATGTATCACTTAATTGATACACTTTCTGTACTAAGAAAGGGGGCCATGAAATATGTATCACTTAATTGATACACTTTCTGTACTAACAAAGGGGGCCATAGAATATGTATCACTTAATTGACACACTTTCTGTACTAACAAAGGGGGCCATGGAATATGTATCACTTAATTGACACACTTTCTGTACTAAGAAAGGGGGATATGAAATATGTATCACTTAATTGATACACTTTCTGTACTAACAAAGGGGGACATGGAATATGTATCACTTAATTGATACACTTTCTGTACTAACAAAGGGGGCCATGGAATATGTATCACTTAATTGACACACTTTCTGTACTAAGAAAGGGGGATATGAAATATGTATCACTTAATTGATACACTTTCTGTACTAAGAAAGGGGGACATGGAATATGTATCACTTAATTGATACACTTTCAGTACTAACAAAGGGGGACATGGAATATGTATCACTTAATTGATACACTTTCTGTACTAACAAAGGGGGCCATGGAATATGTATCACTTAATTGATACACTTTCTGTACTAACAAAGGGGGACATGAAATATGTATCACTTAATTGATATACTTTCTGTACTAACAAAGGGGGCCATGGAATATGTATCACTTAATTGATACACTTTCTGTACTAACAAAGGGGGCCATGGAATATGTATCACTTAATTGATACACTTTCTGTACTAACAAAGGGGGCCATGAAATATGTATCACTTAATTGATACACTTTCTGTACTAACAAAGGGGGACATGGAATATGTATCACTTAATTGATACACTTTCTGTACTAACAAAGGGGACATGAAATATGTATCACTTAATTGATATACTTTCTGTACTAACAAAGGGGGCCATGGAATATGTATCACTTAATTGATACACTTTCTGTACTAACAAAGGGGGCCATGGAATATGTATCACTTAATTGATACACTTTCTGTACTAAGAAAGGGGGCCATGAAATATGTATCACTTAATTGATACACTTTCTGTACTAAGAAAGGGGGAGATGGAATATGTATCACTTAATTGATACACTTTCTGTACTAAGAAAGGGGGCCATGAAATATGTATCACTTAATGGATACACTTTCTGTACTAAGAAAGGGGGCCATGAAATATGTATCACTTAATGGATACACTTTCTGTACTAACAAAGGGGCCCATGAAATATGTATCACTTAATTGATACACTTTCTGTACTAACAAAGGGGGATATGAAATATGTATCACTTAATTGATACACTTTCTGTACTAACAAAGGGGGCCATGAAATATGTATCACTTAATTGATACACTTTCTGTACTAACAAAGGGGGCCATGAAATATGTATCACTTAATTGATACACTTTCTGTACTAACAAAGGGGGACATGAAATATGTATCACTTAATTGACACACTTTCTGTACTAAGAAAGGGGGCCATGAAATATGCATCACTTAATTGATACACTTTCTGTACTAAGAAAGGGGGCCATGAAATATGTATCACTTAATGGATACACTTTCTGTACTAAGAAAGGGGGCCATGAAATATGTATCACTTAATGGATACACTTTCTGTACTAACAAAGGGGGCCATGAAATATGTATCACTTAATTGATACACTTTCTGTACTAACAAAGGGGGATATGAAATATGTATCACTTAATTGATACACTTTCTGTACTAACAAAGGGGGCCATGAAATATGTATCACTTAATTGATACACTTTCTGTACTAACAAAGGGGGCCATGAAATATGTATCACTTAATTGATACACTTTCTGTACTAACAAAGGGGGACATGAAATATGTATCACTTAATTGACACACTTTCTGTACTAAGAAAGGGGGATATGAAATATGTATCACTTAATTGACACACTTTCTGTACTAACAAAGGGGGACATGAAATATGTATCACTTAATTGATACACTTTCTGTACTAAGAAAGGGGGCCATGAAATATGTATCACTTAATTGATACACTTTCTGTACTAACAAAGGGGGCCATGAAATATGTATCACTTAATTGATACACTTTCTGTACTAAGAAAGGGGGCCATGAAATATGTATCACTTAATTGATACACTTTCTGTACTAACAAAGGGGGACATGAAATATGTATCACTTAATTGATACACTTTCTGTACTAACAAAGGGAGCCATGAAATATGTATCACTTAATTGATACACTTTCTGTACTAACAAAGGGGGACATGAAATATGTATCACTTAATTGACACACTTTCTGTACTAAGAAAGGGGGATATGAAATATGTATCACTTAATTGACACACTTTCTGTACTAACAAAGGGGGACATGAAATATGTATCACTTAATTGATACACTTTCTGTACTAAGAAAGGGGGCCATGAAATATGTATCACTTAATTGATTAACTTTCTGTACTAACAAAGGGGGCCATGAAATATGTATCACTTAATTGATACACTTTCTGTACTAAGAAAGGGGGCCATGAAATATGTATCACTTAATTGATACACTTTCTGTACTAACAAAGGGGGCCATGAAATATGTATCACTTAATTGATACACTTTCTGTACTAACAAAGGGGGCCATGAAATATGTATCACTTAATTGATACACTTTCTGTACTAACAAAGGGGGCCATGAAATATGTATCACTTAATTGATACACTTTCTGTACTAAGAAAGGGGGCCATGAAATATGTATCACTTAATTGATACACTTTCTGTACTAACAAAGGGGGCCATGAAATATGTATCACTTAATTGATACACTTTCTGTACTAAGAAAGGGGGCCATGAAATATGTATCACTTAATTGATACACTTTCTGTACTAACAAAGGGGGCCATGGAATATGTATCACTTAATTGATACACTTTCTGTACTAAGAAAGGGGGCCATGAAATATGTATCACTTAATTGATACACTTTCTGTACTAACAAAGGGGGCCATGGAATATGTATCACTTAATTGATACACTTTCTGTACTAACAAAGGGGGACATGAAATATGTATCACTTAATTGATACACTTTCTGTACTAACAAAGGGGGCCATGGAATATGTATCACTTAATTGATACACTCTCTGTACTAAGAAAGGGGGCCATGAAATATGTATCACTTAATTGATACACTTTCTGTACTAACAAAGGGGGCCATGGAATATGTATCACTTAATTGATACACTTTCTGTACTAACAAAGGGGGCCATGGAATATGTATCACTTAATTGATACACTTTCTGTACTAACAAAGGGGGCCATGGAATATGTATCACTTAATTGATACACTTTCTGTACTAAGAAAGGGGGCCATGGAATATGTATCACTTAATTGACACACTTTCTGTACTAAGAAAGGGGGATATGAAATATGTATCACTTAATTGATACACTTTCTGTACTAACAAAGGGGGCCATGGAATATGTATCACTTAATTGACACACTTTCTGTACTAAGAAATGGGGACATGAAATATGTATCACTTAATTGACACACTTTCTGTACTAAGAAAGGGGGATATGAAATATGTATCACTTAATGGATACACTTTCTGTACTAACAAAGGGGGCCATGAAATATGTATCACTTAATTGATACACTTTCTGTACTAACAAAGGGGGATATGAAATATGTATCACTTAATTGATACACTTTCTGTACTAACAAAGGGGGCCATGAAATATGTATCACTTAATTGATACACTTTCTGTACTAACAAAGGGGGCCATGGAATATGTATCACTTAATTGATACACTTTCTGTACTAACAAAGGGGGCAATGGAATATGTATCACTTAATTGATACACTTTCTGTACTAAGAAAGGGGGCCATGGAATATGTATCACTTAATTGACACACTTTCTGTACTAAGAAAGGGGGATATGAAATATGTATCACTTAATTGATACACTTTCTGTACTAACAAAGGGGGCCATGGAATATGTATCACTTAATTGATACACTTTCTGTACTAACAAAGGGGGCCATGGAATATGTATCACTTAATTGACACACTTTCTGTACTAAGAAAGGGGGATATGAAATATGTATCACTTAATTGATACACTTTCTGTACTAAGAAAGGGGGACATGGAATATGTATCACTTAATTGATACACTTTCTGTACTAACAAAGGGGGACATGGAATATGTATCACTTAATTGATACACTTTCTGTACTAACAAAGGGGGCCATGGAATATGTATCACTTAATTGATACACTTTCTGTACTAACAAAGGGGGACATGAAATATGTATCACTTAATTGATACACTTTCTGTACTAACAAAGGGGGCCATGGAATATGTATCACTTAATTGATACACTTTCTGTACTAAGAAAGGGGGCCATGAAATATGTATCACTTAATTGATACACTTTCTGTACTAACAAAGGGGGCCATGGAATATGTATCACTTAATTGACACACTTTCTGTACTAACAAAGGGGGCCATGGAATATGTATCACTTAATTGACACAATTTCTGTACTAAGAAAGGGGGATATGAAATATGTATCACTTAATTTATACACTTTCTGTACTAACAAAGGGGGCCATGGAATATGTATCACTTAATTGATACACTTTCTGTACTAACAAAGGGGGCCATGGAATATGTATCACTTAATTGACACACTTTCGGTACTAAGAAAGGGGGATATGAAATATGTATCACTTAATTGATACACTTTCTGTACTAAGAAAGGGGGACATGGAATATGTATCACTTAATTGATACACTTTCTGTACTAACAAAGGGGGACATGGAATATGTATCACTTAATTGATACACTTTCTGTACTAACAAATGGGGCCATGGAATATGTATCACTTAATTGATACACTTTCTGTACTAACAAAGGGGGACATGAAATATGTATCACTTAATTGATACACTTTCTGTACTAACAAAGGGGGCCATGGAATATGTATCACTTAATTGACACACTTTCTGTACTAAGAAAGGGGGCCATGGAATATGTATCACTTAATTGATACACTTTCTGTACTAACAAAGGGGGCCATGGAATATGTATCACTTAATTGATACACTTTCTGTACTAACAAAGGGGGCCATGGAATATGTATCACTTAATTGATACACTTTCTGTACTAACAAAGGGGGACATGAAATATGTATCACTTAATTGATATACTTTCTGTACTAACAAAGGGGGCCATGGAATATGTATCACTTAATTGATACACTTTCTGTACTAACAAAGGGGGCCATGGAATATGTATCACTTAATTGACACACTTTCTTTACTAAGAAAGGGGGCCATGGAATATGTATCACTTAATAGATACACTTTCTGTACTAACAAAGGGGGCCATGGAATATGTATCACTTAATTGACACACTTTCTGTACTAAGAAAGGGGGCCATGGAATATGTATCACTTAATTGACACACTTTCTGTACTAAGAAAGGGGGCCATGGAATATGTATCACTTAATTGATACACTTTCTGTACTAACAAAGGGGGCCATGAAATATGTATCACTTAATTGATACACTTTCTGTACTAACAAAGGGGGCCATGAAATATGTATCACTTAATTGATACACTTTCTGTACTAACAAATGGGGCCATGAAATATGTATCACTTAATTGATACACTTTCTGTACTAACAAAGGGGGCCATGAAATATGTATCACTTAATTGATACACTTTCTGTACTAACAAAGGGGGCCATGAAATATGTATCACTTAATTGATACACTTTCTGTACTAACAAAGGGGGCCATGGAATATGTATCACTTAATTGATACACTTTCTGTACTAACAAAGGGGGCCATGGAATATGTATCACTTAATTGATACACTTTCTGTACTAACAAAGGGGGCCATGAAATATGTATCACTTAATTGATACACTTTCTGTACTAACAAAGGGGGACATGGAATATGTATCACTTAATTGATACACTTTCTGTACTAACAAAGGGGGCCATGGAATATGTATCACTTAATTGATACACTTTCTGTACTAACAAAGGGGGACATGGAATATGTATCACTTAATTGATACACTTTCTGTACTAACAAAGGGGGACATGGAATATGTATCACTTAATTGATACACTTTCTGTACTAAGAAAGGGGGCCATGGAATATGTATCACTTAATTGATACACTTTCTGTACTAACAAAGGGGGACATGGAATATGTATCACTTAATTGATACACTTTCTGTACTAACAAAGGAGGCCATGGAATATGTATCACTTAATTGAAACACTTTCTGTACTAAGAAAGGGGGCCATGGAATATGTATCACTTAATTGATACACTTTCTGTACTAAGAAAGGGGGCCATGAAATATGTATCACTTAATTGATACACTTTCTGTACTAACAAAGGGGGCCATGGAATATGTATCACTTAATTGATACACTTTCTGTACTAAGAAAGGGGGCCATGAAATATGTATCACTTAATTGATACACTTTCTGTACTAACAAAGGGGGCCATGGAATATGTATCACTTAATTGATACACTTTCTGTACTAACAAAGGGGGACATGAAATATGTATCACTTAATTGATACACTTTCTGTACTAACAAAGGGGGCCATGGAATATGTATCACTTAATTGATACACTCTCTGTACTAAGAAAGGGGGCCATGAAATATGTATCACTTAATTGATACACTTTCTGTACTAACAAAGGGGGCCATGGAATATGTATCACTTAATTGATACACTTTCTGTACTAACAAAGGGGGCCATGGAATATGTATCACTTAATTGATACACTTTCTGTACTAACAAAGGGGGCCATGGAATATGTATCACTTAATTGATACACTTTCTGTACTAAGAAAGGGGGCCATGGAATATGTATCACTTAATTGACACACTTTCTGTACTAAGAAAGGGGGATATGAAATATGTATCACTTAATTGATACACTTTCTGTACTAACAAAGGGGGCCATGGAATATGTATCACTTAATTGACACACTTTCTGTACTAAGAAATGGGGACATGAAATATGTATCACTTAATTGACACACTTTCTGTACTAAGAAAGGGGGATATGAAATATGTATCACTTAATGGATACACTTTCTGTACTAACAAAGGGGGCCATGAAATATGTATCACTTAATTGATACACTTTCTGTACTAACAAAGGGGGATATGAAATATGTATCACTTAATTGATACACTTTCTGTACTAACAAAGGGGGCCATGAAATATGTATCACTTAATTGATACACTTTCTGTACTAACAAAGGGGGCCATGGAATATGTATCACTTAATTGATACACTTTCTGTACTAACAAAGGGGGCAATGTAATATGTATCACTTAATTGATACACTTTCTGTACTAAGAAAGGGGGCCATGGAATATGTATCACTTAATTGACACACTTTCTGTACTAAGAAAGGGGGATATGAAATATGTATCACTTAATTGATACACTTTCTGTACTAACAAAGGGGGCCATGGAATATGTATCACTTAATTGATACACTTTCTGTACTAACAAAGGGGGCCATGGAATATGTATCACTTAATTGACACACTTTCTGTACTAAGAAAGGGGGATATGAAATATGTATCACTTAATTGATACACTTTCTGTACTAAGAAAGGGGGACATGGAATATGTATCACTTAATTGATACACTTTCTGTACTAACAAAGGGGGACATGGAATATGTATCACTTAATTGATACACTTTCTGTACTAACAAAGGGGGCCATGGAATATGTATCACTTAATTGATACACTTTCTGTACTAACAAAGGGGGACATGAAATATGTATCACTTAATTGATACACTTTCTGTACTAACAAAGGGGGCCATGGAATATGTATCACTTAATTGATACACTTTCTGTACTAAGAAAGGGGGCCATGAAATATGTATCACTTAATTGATACACTTTCTGTACTAACAAAGGGGGCCATGGAATATGTATCACTTAATTGACACACTTTCTGTACTAACAAAGGGGGCCATGGAATATGTATCACTTAATTGACACAATTTCTGTACTAAGAAAGGGGGATATGAAATATGTATCACTTAATTTATACACTTTCTGTACTAACAAAGGGGGCCATGGAATATGTATCACTTAATTGATACACTTTCTGTACTAACAAAGGGGGCCATGGAATATGTATCACTTAATTGACACACTTTCGGTACTAAGAAAGGGGGATATGAAATATGTATCACTTAATTGATACACTTTCTGTACTAAGAAAGGGGGACATGGAATATGTATCACTTAATTGATACACTTTCTGTACTAACAAAGGGGGACATGGAATATGTATCACTTAATTGATACACTTTCTGTACTAACAAATGGGGCCATGGAATATGTATCACTTAATTGATACACTTTCTGTACTAACAAAGGGGGACATGAAATATGTATCACTTAATTGATACACTTTCTGTACTAACAAAGGGGGCCATGGAATATGTATCACTTAATTGACACACTTTCTGTACTAAGAAAGGGGGCCATGGAATATGTATCACTTAATTGATACACTTTCTGTACTAACAAAGGGGGCCATGGAATATGTATCACTTAATTGATACACTTTCTGTACTAACAAAGGGGGCCATGGAATATGTATCACTTAATTGATACACTTTCTGTACTAACAAAGGGGGACATGAAATATGTATCACTTAATTGATATACTTTCTGTACTAACAAAGGGGGCCATGGAATATGTATCACTTAATTGATACACTTTCTGTACTAACAAAGGGGGCCATGGAATATGTATCACTTAATTGACACACTTTCTTTACTAAGAAAGGGGGCCATGGAATATGTATCACTTAATAGATACACTTTCTGTACTAACAAAGGGGGCCATGGAATATGTATCACTTAATTGACACACTTTCTGTACTAAGAAAGGGGGCCATGGAATATGTATCACTTAATTGACACACTTTCTGTACTAAGAAAGGGGGCCATGGAATATGTATCACTTAATTGATACACTTTCTGTACTAACAAAGGGGGCCATGAAATATGTATCACTTAATTGATACACTTTCTGTACTAACAAAGGGGGCCATGAAATATGTATCACTTAATTGATACACTTTCTGTACTAACAAATGGGGCCATGAAATATGTATCACTTAATTGATACACTTTCTGTACTAACAAAGGGGGCCATGAAATATGTATCACTTAATTGATACACTTTCTGTACTAACAAAGGGGGCCATGAAATATGTATCACTTAATTGATACACTTTCTGTACTAACAAAGGGGGCCATGGAATATGTATCACTTAATTGATACACTTTCTGTACTAACAAAGGGGGCCATGGAATATGTATCACTTAATTGATACACTTTCTGTACTAACAAAGGGGGCCATGAAATATGTATCACTTAATTGATACACTTTCTGTACTAACAAAGGGGGACATGGAATATGTATCACTTAATTGATACACTTTCTGTACTAACAAAGGGGGCCATGGAATATGTATCACTTAATTGATACACTTTCTGTACTAACAAAGGGGGACATGGAATATGTATCACTTAATTGATACACTTTCTGTACTAACAAAGGGGGACATGGAATATGTATCACTTAATTGATACACTTTCTGTACTAAGAAAGGGGGCCATGGAATATGTATCACTTAATTGATACACTTTCTGTACTAACAAAGGGGGACATGGAATATGTATCACTTAATTGATACACTTTCTGTACTAACAAAGGAGGCCATGGAATATGTATCACTTAATTGAAACACTTTCTGTACTAAGAAAGGGGGCCATGGAATATGTATCACTTAATTGATACACTTTCTGTACTAACAAAGGGGGACATGGAATATGTATCACTTAATTGATACACTTTCTGTACTAACAAGGGGGGACATGGAATATGTATCACTTAATTGATACACTTTCTGTACTAACAAAGGGGGACATGGAATATGTATCACTTAATTGATACACTTTCTGTACTAACAAAGGGGGACATGAAATATGTATCACTTAATTGATACACTTTCTGTACTAACAAAGGGGGCCATGAAATATGTATCACTTAATTGATACACTTTCTGTACTAAGAAAGGGGGCCATGGAATATGTATCACTTAATTGATACACTTTCTGTACTAACAAAGGGGGACATGGAATATGTATCACTTAATGGATACACTTTCTGTACTAACAAAGGGGGACATGAAATATGTATCACTTAATTGATACACTTTCTGTACTAACAAAGGGGGCCATGAAATATGTATCACTTAATTGATACACTTTCTGTACTAAGAAAGGGGGCCATGGAATATGTATCACTTAATTGATACACTTTCTGTACTAACAAAGGGGGACATGGAATATGTATCACTTAATTGATACACTTTCTGTACTAACAAAGGGGGACATGGAATATGTATCACTTAATTGACACACTTTCTGTACTAACAAAGGGGGCCATGGAATATGTATCACTTAATTGACACACTTTCTGTACTAACAAAGGGGGCCATGAAATATGTATCACTTAATGGATACACTTTCTGTACTAACAAAGGGGGCCATGAAATATGTATCACTTAATGGATACACTTTCTGTACTAACAAAGGGGGACATGGAATATGTATCACTTAATGGATACACTTTCTGTACTAACAAAGGGGGACATGGAATATGTATCACTTAATGGATACACTTTCTGTACTAACAAAGGGGGCCATGGAATATGTATCACTTAATTGATACACTTTCTGTACTAACAAAGGGGGCCATGGAATATGTATCACTTAATGGATACACTTTCTGTACTAACAAAGGGGGACATGGAATATGTATCACTTAATGGATACACTTTCTGTACTAACAAAGGGGGACATGAAATATGTATCACTTAATTGATACACTTTCTGTACTAACAAAGGGGGCCATGAAATATGTATCACTTAATTGATACACTTTCTGTACTAAGAAAGGGGGCCATGAAATATGTATCACT
Organism: Meconema thalassinum; assembly: GCA_946902985.2. Classification (NCBI taxonomy): domain Eukaryota; kingdom Metazoa; phylum Arthropoda; class Insecta; order Orthoptera; family Tettigoniidae; genus Meconema; species Meconema thalassinum. The sequence continues at coordinate 937,856,946 of OX336390.1, forward strand.
TAATTGATATACTTTCTGTACTAACAAAGGGGGCCATGAAATATGTATCACTTAATTGATACACTTTCTGTACTAAGAAAGGGGGCCATGAAATATGTATCACTTAATTGATATACTTTCTGTACTAACAAAGGGGGATATGAAATATGTATCACTTAATTGATACACTTTCTGTACTAACAAAGGGGGCCATGGAATATGTATCACTTAATTGATACACTTTCTGTACTAAGAAAGGGGGATATGAAATATGTATCACTTAATTGATACACTTTCTGTACTAACAAAGGGGGCCATGGAATATGTATCACTTAATTGATACACTTTCTGTACTAAGAAAGGGGGCCATGAAATATGTATCACTTAATTGATATACTTTCTGTACTAACAAAGAGGATGAAATATGTATCACTTAATTGATACACTTTCTGTACTAAGAAAGGGGGCCATGAAATATGTATCACTTAATTGATATACTTTCTGTACTATCAAAGGGGGATATGAAATATGTATCACTTAATTGATACACTTTCTGTACTAACAAAGGGGGCCATGGAATATGTATCACTTAATTGATACACTTTCTGTACTAAGAAAGGGGGATATGAAATATGTATCACTTAATTGATACACTTTCTGTACTAACAAAGGGGGCCATGGAATATGTATCACTTAATTGATACACTTTCTGTACTAAGAAAGGGGGCCATGAAATATGTATCACTTAATTGATATACTTTCTGTACTAACAAAGAGGATGAAATATGTATCACTTAATTGATACACTTTCTGTACTAAGAAAGGGGGCCATGAAATATGTATCACTTAATTGATATACTTTCTGTACTAACAAAGGGGGATATGAAATATGTATCACTTAATTGATACACTTTCTGTACTAACAAAGGGGGCCATGGAATATGTATCACTTAATTGATACACTTTCTGTACTAAGAAAGGGGGATATGAAATATGTATCACTTAATTGATACACTTTTTGTACTAACAAAGGGGGCCATGGGATATGTATCACTTAATTGATACACTTTCTGTACTAAGAAAGGGGGCCATGAAATATGTATCACTTAATTGATATACTTTCTGTACTAACAAAGAGGATGAAATATGTATCACTTAATTGATACACTTTCTGTACTAAGAAAGGGGGCCATGAAATATGTATCACTTAATTGATATACTTTCTGTACTAACAAAGGGGGATATGAAATATGTATCACTTAATTGATACACTTTCTGTAGTAACAAAGGGGGCCATGGAATATGTATCACTTAATTGATACACTTTCTGTACTAAGAAAGGGGGCCATGGAATATGTATCACTTAATTGATACACTTTCTGTACTAACAAAGGGGGACATGGAATATGTATCACTTAATTGATACACTTTCTGTACTAACAAAGGGGGACATGGAATATGTATCACTTAATTGATACACTTTCTGTACTAACAAAGGGGGACATGGAATATGTATCACTTAATTGATACACTTTCTGTACTAACAAAGGGGGACATGAAATATGTATCACTTAATTGATACACTTTCTGTACTAACAAAGGGGGCCATGAAATATGTATCACTTAATTGATACACTTTCTGTACTAAGAAAGGGGGCCATGGAATATGTATCACTTAATTGATACACTTTCTGTACTAACAAAGGGGGACATGGAATATGTATCACTTAATGGATACACTTTCTGTACTAACAAAGGGGGACATGAAATATGTATCACTTAATTGATACACTTTCTGTACTAACAAAGGGGGCCATGAAATATGTATCACTTAATTGATACACTTTCTGTACTAAGAAAGGGGGCCATGGAATATGTATCACTTAATTGATACACTTTCTGTACTAACAAAGGGGGCCATGGAATATGTATCACTTAATTGATACACTTTCTGTACTAACAAAGGGGGACATGGAATATGTATCACTTAATTGACACACTTTCTGTACTAACAAAGGGGGCCATGGAATATGTATCACTTAATTGACACACTTTCTGTACTAACAAAGGGGGCCATGAAATATGTATCACTTAATGGATACACTTTCTGTACTAACAAGGGGGGCCATGAAATATGTATCACTTAATGGATACACTTTCTGTACTAACAAAGGGGGACATGGAATATGTATCACTTAATGGATACACTTTCTGTACTAACAAAGGGGGACATGGAATATGTATCACTTAATGGATACACTTTCTGTACTAACAAAGGGGGCCATGGAATATGTATCACTTAATTGATACACTTTCTGTACTAACAAAGGGGGCCATGGAATATGTATCACTTAATGGATACACTTTCTGTACTAACAAAGGGGGACATGGAATATGTATCACTTAATGGATACACTTTCTGTACTAACAAAGGGGGACATGAAATATGTATCACTTAATTGATACACTTTCTGTACTAACAAAGGGGGCCATGAAATATGTATCACTTAATTGATACACTTTCTGTACTAAGAAAGGGGGCCATGAAATATGTATCACTTAATTGATATACTTTCTGTACTAACAAAGAGGATGAAATATGTATCACTTAATTGATACACTTTCTGTACTAAGAAAGGGGGCCATGAAATATGTATCACTTAATTGATATACTTTCTGTACTAACAAAGGGGGATATGAAATATGTATCACTTAATTGATACACTTTCTGTACTAACAAAGGGGGCCATGGAATATGTATCACTTAATGGATACACTTTCTGTACTAACAAAGGGGGCCATGGAATATGTATCACTTAATTGATACACTTTCTGTACTAACAAAGGGGGCCATGGAATATGTATCACTTAATGGATACACTTTCTGTACTAACAAAGGGGGCCATGGAATATGTATCACTTAATTGATACACTTTCTGTACTAACAAAGGGGGCCATGGAATATGTATCACTTAATGGATACACTTTCTGTACTAACAAAGGGGGCCATGGAATATGTATCACTTAATTGATACACTTTCTGTACTAACAAAGGGGGCCATGGAATATGTATCACTTAATTGATACACTTTCTGTACTAACAAAGGGGGCCATGGAATATGTATCACTTAATTGATACACTTTCTGTACTAAGAAAGGGGGCCATGAAATGTGTATCACTTAATTGATATACTTTCTGTACTAACAAAGAGGATGAAATATGTATCACTTAATTGATACACTTTCTGTACTAAGAAAGGGGGCCATGAAATATGTATCACTTAATTGATATACTTTCTGTACTAACAAAGGGGGATATGAAATATGTATCACTTAATTGATACACTTTCTGTACTAACAAAGGGGGCCATGGAATATGTATCACTTAATGGATACACTTTCTGTACTAACAAAGGGGGCCATGGAATATGTATCACTTAATTGATACACTTTCTGTACTAACAAAGGGGGCCATGGAATATGTATCACTTAATGGATACACTTTCTGTACTAACAAAGGGGTCCATGGAATATGTATCACTTAATTGATACACTTTCTGTACTAACAAAGGGGGCCATGGAATATGTATCACTTAATGGATACACTTTCTGTACTAACAAAGGGGGCCATGGAATATGTATCACTTAATTGATACACTTTCTGTACTAACAAAGGGGGCCATGGAATATGTATCACTTAATGGATACACTTTCTGTACTAACAAAGGGGGCCATGGAATATGTATCACTTAATTGATACACTTTCTGTACTAACAAAGGGGGCCATGGAATATGTATCACTTAATGGATACACTTTCTGTACTAACAAAGGGGGCCATGGAATATGTATCACTTAATTGATACACTTTCTGTACTAACAAAGGGGGCCATGGAATATGTATCACTTAATTGATACACTTTCTGTACTAACAAAGGGGGCCATGGAATATGTATCACTTAATTGATACACTTTCTGTACTAAGAAAGGGGGCCATGAAATATGTATCACTTAATTGATATACTTTCTGTACTAACAAAGAGGATGAAATATGTATCACTTAATTGATACACTTTCTGTACTAAGAAACTGGGCCATGAAATATGTATCACTTAATTGATATACTTTCTGTACTAACAAAGGGGGATATGAAATATGTATCACTTAATTGATACACTTTCTGTACTAACAAAGGGGGCCATGGAATATGTATCACTTAATGGATACACTTTCTGTACTAACAAAGGGGGCCATGGAATATGTATCACTTAATTGATACACTTTCTGTACTAACAAAGGGGGCCATGGAATATGTATCACTTAATGGATACACTTTCTGTACTAACAAAGGGGGCCATGGAATATGTATCACTTAATTGATACACTTTCTGTACTAACAAAGGGGGCCATGGAATATGTATCACTTAATTGATACACTTTCTGTACTAACAAAGGGGGCCATGGAATATGTATCACTTAATGGATACACTTTCTGTGCTAACAAAGGGGGCCATGGAATATGTATCACTTAATTGATACACTTTCTGTACTAACAAAGGGGGCCATGGAATATGTATCACTTAATGGATACACTTTCTGTACTAACAAAGGGGGCCATGGAATATGTATCACTTAATTGATACACTTTCTGTACTAACAAAGGGGGCCATGGAATATGTATCACTTAATTGATACACTTTCTGTACTAACAAAGGGGGCCATGGAATATGTATCACTTAATTGATACACTTTCTGTACTAACAAAGGGGGCCATGGAATATGTATCACTTAATTGATACACTTTCTGTACTAACAAAGGGGGCCATGGAATATGTATCACTTAATTGATACACTTTCTGTACTAACAAAGGGGGCCATGGAATATGTATCACTTAATTGATACACTTTCTGTACTAACAAAGGGGGCCATGGAATATGTATCACTTAATTGATACACTTTCTGTACTAACAAAGGGGGCCATGGAATATGTATCACTTAATGGATACACTTTCTGTACTAACAAAGGGGGCCATGGAATATGTATCACTTAATTGATACACTTTCTGTACTAACAAAGTGGGCCATGGAATATGTATCACTTAATTGATACACTTTCTGTACTAACAAAGGGGGCCATGGAATATGTATCACTTAATTGATACACTTTCTGTACTAACAAAGGGGGCCATGGAATATGTATCACTTAATTGATATACTTTCTGTACTAACAAAGGGGGACATGAAATATGTATCACATAATTGATACACTTTCTGTACTAACAAAGGGGGACATGAAATATGTATCACTTAATTGATACACTTTCTGTACTAACAAAGGGGGCCATGAAATATGTATCACTTAATTGATACACTTTCTGTACTAAGAAAGGGGGCCATGAAATATGTATCACTTAATTGATACACTTTCTGTACTAACAAAGGGGGACATGGAATATGTATCACTTAATGGATACACTTTCTGTACTAACAAAGGGGGCCATGGAATATGTATCACTTAATGGATACACTTTCTGTACTAACAAAGGGGGCCATGAAATATGTATCACTTAATTGATATACTTTCTGTACTAACAAAGGGGGACATGAAATATGTATCACTTAATTGATACACTTTCTGTACTAACAAAGGGGGACATGAAATATGTATCACTTAATTGATACACTTTCTGTACTAACAAAGGGGGCCATGAAATATGTATCACTTAATTGATACACTTTCTGTACTAAGAAAGGGGGCCATGAAATATGTATCACTTAATTGATACACTTTCTGTACTAACAAAGGGGGACATGGAATATGTATCACTTAATGGATACACTTTCTGTACTAACAAAGGGGGCCATGGAATATGTATCACTTAATGGATACACTTTCTGTACTAACAAAGGGGGCCATGAAATATGTATCACTTAATTGATATACTTTCTGTACTAACAAAGGGGGACATGAAATATGTATCACTTAATTGATACACTTTCTGTACTAACAAAGGGGGCCATGGAATATGTATCACTTAATGGATACACTTTCTGTACTAACAAAGGGGGCCATGGAATATGTATCACTTAATGGATACACTTTCTGTACTAACAAAGGGGGCCATGAAATATGTATCACTTAATTGATATACTTTCTGTACTAACAAAGGGGGACATGAAATATGTATCACTTAATTGATACACTTTCTGTACTAAGAAAGGGGGCCATGAAATATGTATCACTTAATTGATACACTTTCTGTACTAACAAAGGGGGACATGGAATATGTATCACTTAATGGATACACTTTCTGTACTAACAAAGGGGGCCATGGAATATGTATCACTTAATGGATACACTTTCTGTACTAACAAAGGGGGCCATGAAATATGTATCACTTAATTGATATACTTTCTGTACTAACAAAGGGGGACATGAAATATGTATCACTTAATTGATACACTTTCTGTACTAACAAAGGGGGCCATGGAATATGTATCACTTAATGGATACACTTTCTGTACTAAGAAAGGGGGCCATGAAATATGTATCACTTAATTGATATACTTTCTGTACTAACAAAGGGGGACATGAAATATGTATCACTTAATTGATACACTTTCTGTACTAACAAAGGGGGACATGAAATATGTATCACTTAATTGATACACTTTCTGTACTAACAAAGGGGGACATGAAATATGTATCACTTAATTGATACACTTTCTGTACTAACAAAGGGGGACATGAAATATGTATCACTTAATTGATACACTTTCTGTACTAACAAAGGGGGCCATGGAATATGTATCACTTAATTGATACACTTTCTGTACTAACAAAGGGGGCCATGGAATATGTATCACTTAATGGATACACTTTCTGTACTAACAAAGGGGGCCATGGAATATGTATCACTTAATTGATACACTTTCTGTACTAACAAAGGGGGCCATGGAATATGTATCACTTAATGGATACACTTTCTGTACTAACAAAGGGGGACATGAAATATGTATCACTTAATTGATACACTTTCTGTACTAACAAAGGGGGACATGAAATATGTATCACTTAATTGATACACTTTCTGTACTAACAAAGGGGGACATGAAATATGTATCACTTAATTGATACACTTTCTGTACTAACAAAGGGGGACATGAAATATGTATCACTTAATTGATACACTTTCTGTACTAACAAAGGGGGACATGAAATATGTATCACTTAATTGATACACTTTCTGTACTAACAAAGGGGGACATGGAATATGTATCACTTAATTGATACACTTTCTGTACTAACAAAGGGGGACATGGAATATGTATCACTTAATGGATACACTTTCTGTACTAAGAAAGGGGGCCATGGAATATGTATCACTTAATTGATACACTTTCTGTACTAAGAAAGGGGGCCATGGAATATGTATCACTTAATTGATACACTTTCTGTACTAACAAAGGGGGACATGGAATATGTATCACTTAATGGATACACTTTCTGTACTAAGAAAGGGGGCCATGGAATATGTATCACTTAATTGATACACTTTCTGTACTAACAAAGGGGGCCATGGAATATGTATCACTTAATTGATACACTTTCTGTACTAACAAAGGGGGATATGAAATATGTATCACTTAATTGATACACTTTCTGTACTAACAAAGGGGGACATGGAATATGTATCACTTAATTGATACACTTTCTGTACTAACAAAGGGGGCCATGGAATATGTATCACTTAATGGATACACTTTCTGTACTAACAAAGGGGGCCATGGAATATGTATCACTTAATTGACACACTTTCTGTACTAACAAAGGGGGACATGGAATATGTATCACTTAATTGATACACTTTCTGTACTAAGAAAGGGGGCCATGAAATATGTATCACTTAATTGATACACTTTCTGTACTAACAAAGGGGGATATGAAATATGTATCACTTAATTGATACACTTTCTGTACTAACAAAGGGGGCCATGGAATATGTATCACTTAATTGATACACTTTCTGTACTAACAAAGGGGGCCATGAAATATGTATCACTTAATTGATACACTTTCTGTACTAACAAAGGGGGCCATGAAATATGTATCACTTAATTGATACACTTTCTGTACTAAGAAAGGGGGCCATGAAATATGTATCACTTAATTGATACACTTTCTGTACTAACAAAGGGGGCCATGAAATATGTATCACTTAATGGATACACTTTCTGTACTAACAAAGGGGGCCATGGAATATGTATCACTTAATTGATACACTTTCTGTACTAAGAAAGGGGGCCATGAAATATGTATCACTTAATTGATACACTTTCTGTACTAAGAAAGGGGGCCATGAAATATGTATCACTTAATTGATACACTTTCTGTACTAACAAAGGGGGCCATGAAATATGTATCACTTAATGGATACACTTTCTGTACTAAGAAAGGGGGCCATGAAATATGTATCACTTAATTGATACACTTTCTGTACTAAGAAAGGGGGCCATGAAATATGTATCACTTAATGGATACACTTTCTGTACTAAGAAAGGGGGCCATGAAATATGTATCACTTAATTGATACACTTTCTGTACTAAGAAAGGGGGCCATGAAATATGTATCACTTAATTGATACACTTTCTGTACTAACAAAGGGGGCCATGAAATATGTATCACTTAATTGATACACTTTCTGTACTAACAAAGGGGGCCATGAAATATGTATCACTTAATTGATACACTTTCTGTACTAACAAAGGGGGCCATGAAATATGTATCACTTAATTGATACACTTTCTGTACTAAGAAAGGGGGCCATGAAATATGTATCACTTAATTGATACACTTTCTGTACTAACAAAGGGGGCCATGAAATATGTATCACTTAATTGATACACTTTCTGTACTAACAAAGGGGGCCATGAAATATGTATCACTTAATTGATACACTTTCTGTACTAACAAAGGGGGCCATGAAATATGTATCACTTAATTGACACACTTTCTGTACTAACAAAGGGGGCCATGAAATATGTATCACTTAATTGATACACTTTCTGTACTAAGAAAGGGGGCCATGAAATATGTATCACTTAATTGATACACTTTCTGTACTAACAAAGGGGGCCATGAAATATGTATCACTTAATTGACACACTTTCTGTACTAACAAAGGGGGCCATGAAATATGTATCACTTAATTGATACACTTTCTGTACTAAGAAAGGGGGCCATGGAATATGTATCACTTAATGGATACACTTTCTGTACTAACAAAGGGGGCCATGGAATATGTATCACTTAATTGATACACTTTCTGTACTAACAAAGGGGGCCATGAAATATGTATCACTTAATTGATACACTTTCTGTACTAACAAAGGGGGCCATGAAATATGTATCACTTAATTGATACACTTTCTGTACTAAGAAAGGGGGCCATGAAATATGTATCACTTAATTGATACACTTTCTGTACTAAGAAAGGGGGCCATGAAATATGTATCACTTAATTGATACACTTTCTGTACTAAGAAAGGGGGCCATGAAATATGTATCACTTAATTGATACACTTTCTGTACTAAGAAAGGGGGCCATGGAATATGTATCACTTAATGGATACACTTTCTGTACTAACAAAGGGGGCCATGAATTGTGTGTATGGAATTTAAATATAATATAATATAAAATAATATAATTGGGCACAATCATGTTGACCGATTGAAAAGCAAGATAGATACTAGGCAACACTGTAAAACGGCTTCTAACATTTCAAAATTGTTTATCAAATCTCTTTCTTCCTAGGAATTGCTGGACAATTTCGAAGGGGTGGAGGGGATGAGGTCGCTGTAGCACTTCTCCCTTCTGTAAAACATCGTACGTGAGAAATACGGAGTTTGGTCGGAGTCGGGGTGGAAAGTATCGCTCTTGTTGAGGATCACTTATGAGTTTAGCAAAGGTGGCTTTAGAAATGCCATTTAGGCTTAAGGGGAGTCGTAAAGTTCCAAATCGGTAAATTTTGACATTTTCACTTTTTTACGCGTTAATAATAGTCTATATGATTCATTCTGATTAATTTGCTACGTGTTTTATTATAATGGTCAAATGTTTACCATTATTAATTTCTTTTTATTATATTACTGTAATCCTAATTTTTCTTTAAAAAATCTTGCAAGGTTCTATAAACAGCATATCTCACAAACTATTTGGTCTAGAAGGCTGTGGTTTGGATTATATATCGATGGAAATCATCAGTTGGCTATTCTGTCGAGAAGAGTGTCAGCGGTCGATGGTCCCCCGACATCCCTGTCTAACGGGCACAATACACTTATAAAGATGCTGCTGCTACTACTACTGCAACTAAATACTTTCACCCAAATCTTTAGACCGATTAGCTTAAGTGTAATGGATCTGATGATGATCGCTTGACGAAACTGGCCATCCAAGTGTATTTATTAATTTATTTATTAATCTCATGCATTTCTTTTTCATGATTAGGGAATCACAATTGTATAATATATTAACATATTAATTAGTTCTACTGAATTCAGTTCTGGGTGACACTGTTATTTGTAATATTTTTAGGGGGAAAGTGAACTGTGTGAAAATGCTTCCAAACGAAATGGCCTTATTTTAACATCAATTTTCTCAAAAATTACTTTTTTTTCTTATAAATAAAAGGAACTACTGATGGTATCTCCATAATTATTTTGCCATATAATGTATATTACACACCGATACTGTGGATCCTCGAAGAGTCAATTTGTTCAAGTAGATAGTTCAATAAAATCTGCAAATATTTAATGAAAAATATTAGAGGTTCAATGAAAAAAAATATTTTAAAAAATCTATTAAAGTTTCCCATACGAATGAGAATCAGTGCACTGTGGGAGAACCAATAAACAGTCTGTAAAAAAAAATCATATATCATTTCATCATCATCATCATCATCATCATCATCATCAAGTTTCCACTCCAGTTTCCCGGGTGTGGTTTACGAGCGTTCTCTATTTTAGTATATTCATGTACCACTGCTCCTTCCCTTGGATGTGATATCTTCCTTCACTTGGTCCAGCCATCTCCTCCTATGTCTTCCAACAGTTCTCTTTCCAGTAATCTCAGTATGCAACCATTATTTTGCAATTCTTCTTTCTGTCATACGTTTGACGTGACGAAACCATCGCAAACGTGCCCTAGTTATGATCTCCTCCAGGGACTGATTTATTCCAGCTTGTTCTCACATTTCTTACTTTGTCTTTATATAGCCATTTTAACATTGGCAATATAGGGCTTTACGACTCCCCTTAAGTGGGCAGTAAATCCTCTGAGTTCTGCAGCACCGTGTCGAGAGATAGCTCCATCCTTGAGCAAGGAGAGTGCATTCCTCGCGAACACAGGAGAGTTGTCATTCAGTCCTCGACCACACTGATTGTGAGAGACGCCTCAAGGCTGGCTCACTGCTTTTACTTGGCTCTGCAACATCGGCCTTGCGCATCATCTGACCGCAATTCTCCGTTTCTAACAACTGGGAAAGTATTAAAATGTTAGCTTCATGGAAATGCCCTAGAGCGGTAGCTACGCACGCTAAGGCTCAAGGCAAAGGGTCAGGCTACTCCTAACGCAGAAGACGAGTGGGTTCGCTGCTATTGAAATGGTTTCCATATTTTCCCATTTCTACTCATGGCAAGTTCTATCTGAGATTTGGTTGGTCGGTTCCTTAGTTTAGGGACAGCGACAACGTGGTCATGTAGCCCCGTGTACTTTGGGTGTGTGTAGAATTTGTCTGATAACCGGTGGTAATTGTGATGGCTGTATTAGTGTGTGTTATCTGTGATTCAGGTAGAAGGACTGCAGACGATCAATTTTTCAAGTATTTCCTACTTTTGCTACCAAATGTTACCGTCCACGACACCTAGCTGCGGCCTTGGCTACTAGATGCAATCGCAGCCAGCACTAGGCGGCGAACGTTGGAACTAATATAGCGTTATCAAACTTACAAATTTTAGCTTCCACAAGTATAGTTAGTGGAATGTTCTTTTACATGCCATACATCTATGACATGGGCCCGCCGGCTTTACTTCCCCTATGAAGGAAGGCATACTGAGGGATTTTTAATGCTCTTAAAAAATCTGACGACTTCGGCCGGGTTTGAATCCGCGACCTTGGGCATAGAAGGTCAGCATGCTACCGACTACCCTACCGAAGCCGCCTTATCTGAGTTTTAATTTAGTCTCTTAGCAATAAAATTTCGACATATCTTCGCGTTTCACATCCCCCAGACCCCAAAACCACGAGGTGTCTTTTACGAGATGATGTTTTCCACCCTTAAAAATCCTACGTCTCTGGCCAGGTATCGAGAGTCGGAGGCTAATTTTTAATTCACCAAGAAAACCATGGACTGTTTAACAACGTTTATCGCAGGCAGTTCCACAGCATAGTTCACCAATTTCCGGATGGTGGTATTCTGTTCACGGATGGTTCGAAGGTGGACGAGAAGATGGGTTGTGATTACGTTATTGATGGTGCAAATACAGAGATCTCTTTCCTGAGGCCTGTAGTGTGTTTACTGCGGAGTTCGTTGCAGTCAATTGCTACATGTTTCCCGCAACACCCCCTAGTGCAGCGAATTCACGACCTACTAGCCGGGCTGTGCCACGCTGACACTCGAATCACCTTTCTGTGGCTTGCAAGCCACAAGGGAATTGCGGGAAATGAGTTAGCGGATCAAGCTGCAAAAGAGGCGGTATCACCACCACCTCGACCAATGGAGGTACCCGCTAGAGATATTCGCTCTCAGTTACGCCGACAAGTTCTGGCGTTTTGGAAGAGTCAGTGGCTAGCTGACCCAATGCCCAGTGAACTGAGAGCGATCAAGGGAACTACTCGCGTGTGGCGGAGCTCTTTCCGGTCACGGAGGGAGTCCGTCATTTTGTGTAGGCTAAGGATAGGTCATACAAGATCCACCCACTCGTGCCTAATGAGAAGGGAAGACCCCCCCCCCCCCCACTTTGTACCTGTGGAGCTGTTTTCACCGTGGCCCACATTTTCACCGAGTGTGAGGATCTTGCTGACTTACGAAGAATCTTTGGTTTGCAGATGACACTCAAACGTATATTAGCCGATGAAGCGGTGGCTGCTGATCTCGTCATCCGCTTTATAAGTGAGAGTGGGTTAGGACCAGAAATCTAAATTTTCCAGTGAACATTGACTCAAATACTTTGTTCGTTTTTAGGTAGATTTCATTAGAAAGCTAACTATTGCAATGAGTCCCATATTTCGACTTCCGGAAAATTTCGACATATCTTCGCGTTTCACATCGCCCAGACCCCAAAACCACCGTCAGTTCAAAAGTTTATATATAATTTATGTATGTATATATATATATATGTATATCAGTTTCTTGTGGACACGATAACTGCCGTAATTTTGCACCAATCACTTTGAATTTTTTACATAATATGTATCCCTATAAAATCTCGGTCGAGATCGTTAATGGGCAAAATCGGTCGAAGGGGGTGAAAATGGGGGGCTTTTTTTTTTCGAAAAATTGAAATTTCGCAATAACTCTCTTAATACGTGAAATATCGAATCCATTTAAAGTTCATAATATGTGTCGGATAAGTGCCAACAATTTATGTCAAATAAGTTTTTTGATAGCACCAACCAAAGGGGTGGAAAAAAGTGGGTTTTTCGGGAAACATTAATCATATCTCTCTTAATAGGCACAATATCAAAACCGTACAAAATGGACAATATTCCCCTAATAATTACCTAAAACATTTGTCTGAAAGAATTTTTGATATGACCCACCATTACGCCAAGGGATGAGAAAAATGATTTCGGAATTATAAGAAAATGCCAAGAGCTATCAGAGGTTGCCATGGCAACACTACTAAATTGATGAGGGATGAGCCGTTGCCATGACAACGCACTTGCACGAGATCAGATTCAGTATTTCCATCGGACTAAGCCGGCCCCGTGGTGTTGGGGTAGCGCGCCTGCCTCTCACCCGGAGGCCCCGGGTTCGATCCCCGGCTCCGTCAGGGGTTTTAAAACTGACGTGAGGGTTGGAACGGGGTGCACTCAGCCTCATGAGGACAACTGAGTAGCTGTCTGACAGTGAGACAGCACCCCGACCACGAATACCAATATTAACGGCCGAGGGGACCCGACGCGCTGATCACGCGTCACCCCAATATCTGCAGGCCAAATGGCTGGGCAGCGGTCGCTTGGTCGGCCTTAGCCCGTCATGGGCTGGATGGTGCCAGGGGTTGACTTTGACATCTGACTAAGTGGGAAGCGGCTTCGGTGACGTAACTGGTAGCATGCAGAATGTCTATGCCCAAGGTCGCGGTTTCAAAGCCGGCCAAAGTCGTCGGATTTTCTAAGAGCGCTAAAATCCCGCAGTATGCTTTCCTTTGGAGGGGAAGTTCCAACGTTCGTTACGAGTTGCTGGTTGGGGTGGCATCTAGTAGCCAAGTTCACAGCTAGGTGTCATTGACGGTAGTACCTGGTAGCAACATTAGGAACTACTGCTTGAAATTGACCGTCTGCAGTCCTTACCTGAATTACAGACTAATACATCCATTACAATTCACACCGTTTATCAGACTGATTCTACACTCACCCAAAGTACACGGGGTTAGATGACCACGTTGTCACAGCCCGTAAACTGAGGAACCAACCAGAGGTAGATTTCATTAGAAAGCTAACTATTGCAATGGGTAGGCTACCATGATTCGACTTCCGGAAAATTTCGACATATCTTCGCGTTTCACATCCCCCAGACCCCAAAACCACCGTCAGTTCAAAAGTATATATATAGGGTATATATATATATATATATATATCAGTTTCTTGTGGACACGATAACTGCCGTAATTTTTCACCAATCACTTTTTACCGAATATGTATACCTATAAAATCTCGGTCGAGTTCGTTACTGGGCTAAATCGGTAGAAGGGGGTGAAAATGGGGGGGGGGGGGGCTTTTTTCGAAAAAGTGAAATATTGCTATAACTCTCTTAATATATGACATATCGAATCCGTTCAACGTTCATACTATGTGTCGGATAAAGCCCAAAAATTTATGTTTGAAGAGTTTTTTTATATCACCAACCATTGACCAAAGGGGTGGGAAAAAGTGGGTTTTTCGGGAAACATTAATCATATCTCTCTTAATAGGCACAATATCAAAACCGTACGAAATGGACAATATTCCCCTAATAATTACCTAAAACTTTTGTCTGAAAGAATTTTTGATATGACCCACCATTATGCCAAGGGATGAGAAAAATGATTTCGGAATTATAAGAAAATGCCAAGAGCTATCAGAGGTTGCCATGGCAGCACTACTAAATTGATGAGGGATGAGCCATCAGACGTTGCCATGACAACGCACTTGCACGAGATGAGATTCAGTATTTTCATCTAAGTGGGAAGCGGCTTTGGTGACGTAACTGGTAGCATGCAGAATGTCTATGCCCAAGGTCGCGGTTTCAAAGCCGGCCGAAGGCGTCGGATTTTCTAAGAGAGCTAAAATCCCTCAGTATGCTTTCCTTTGGAGGGGAAGTTCCAACGTTCGTTGCGAGTTGCTGGTTGGGGTGGCGTCTAGTAGCCAAGTTCACAGGTAGGTGTCGTTTACGGTAGTACCTGGTAGCAACATTAGGAACTACTGCTTGAAATTGACCGTCTGAAGTCCTTACCTGAATTAAGACTACTACAGCCATTACAATTCACACCGTTTATCAGACAGATTCTACACTCACCCAAAGTACACGGGGTTAGATGACCGCGTTGTCGCAGCCCCTAAACTGAGGAACCAACCAGAGGTAGATTTCATTAGAAAGCTAACTATTGCAATGGGTACCATGTTTCGACTTCCGGAAAATTTCGACATATCTTCGCGTTTCACATCCCCCAGACCCCAAAACCACCGTCAGTTCAAAAGTTTATATATAATTTATGTATGTATATGTGTATGTATATATATATATATGCATATCAGTTTCTTGTGGACACGATAACTGCCGTAATTTTGCACCAATCACTTCGAATATTTTTCCGAATATGTATACCTATAAAATCTCGGCCGAGTTCGTTAATGAGCTAAATCGGTCGAAGGGGGTGAAAATGGGGGGCTTTTTTCGAAAAAGTGAAATATTGCTATAACTCTCTTAATATGTGAAATATCGAATCCGTTCAACGTTCATACTATGTGTCGGATAAAGCCCAAAAATTTATGTTTGAAGAGTTTTTTTATAGCACCAACCATTGACCAAAGGGGTGGGAAAAAGTGGGTTTTTCGGGAAACATTAATCATATCTCTCTTAATAGGCACAATCTCAAAACCGTACAAAATGGACAATATTCTCCTAATAATTACCTAAAATTTTGTCTTAAAGAATTTTTGATATGACCCACCATTATGCCAAGGGATGAGAAAAATGATTTCGGAATTATAAGAAAATGCCCAGAGCTATCAGTGCTTGCCATGGCAACTCTACTAAATTGATGAGGGATGAGCCATCAGACGTTGCCAAGAGAACGCACTTGCACGAGATCATATTCAGAATTCCATCTGACTAAGTGTGAAGCGGCTTCGGTGACGTAACTGGTAGCAAGCATGCTGAATGTCTATGCCCAAGGTCGCGAGTTCAAAGCCGGCCGAAGTCGTCGGATTTTCTAAGAGCGCTAAAATCCCTCAGTATGCTTTCCTTTGGAGGGGAAGTTCCAACGTTCGTTGCGAGTTGCTGGCTGCGGTGGCATCTAGTAGCCAAGTTCACAGGTAGGTGTCGTTGACGGTAGTACCTGGTAGCAACATTAGGAACTACTGCTTGAAATTGACCGTCTGCAGTCCTTACCTGAATTACAGACTAATACAGCCATCCCTAAGTACACGGGGTTACATGACCGCGTTGTCGCAGCCCCTAAACTGAGGAACCAACCAAAATCTCTGCGGGAGATATAATTTTGCGTGAAGAAGTAACAGACCGTTACATAGTTACACATCAGTGTCGAAACCTTGCATAAGGACAGTGTGACCACAAGTATAACAAGAAGTTCCGTGAAGAACTATAGAGCCTACTTTTCATGCCAATGATTATTCTACAGTATATGAACCTATCTAGAATAATGACGAAATTAAGTTGGTAATATCGAAATATCTAATTAGTTCAAAATATACCTGGTATAATGTAGCCTAATAGAGCACTACAGTTGGCAGCCCTGGTGACTGAATATATTCTTAGTTCCACCTCTTAAGGTACAGAATACAACATTTCGTTGAAGTCCAAGGGACGTTACATGCAGTTAGACACTGGATCTATCAGCACGAGTAAAAGCATGTTGCCAACAATACCATGCGTGTTCTGGTCAGAAATAATCTGAATTATTATATCTTGTTGTGCCAATTTTGGATGAAATCCATTTGTTAGTATAGAAGTTACATGTATTTTAAAATTGTACATATCAGCAGGCATAGAATCATGTTGGCAGCACTGCCTTGTATTAATTACTCCAAATTAATCTAGAATGTCAGGTGCTACACGTGTGCAAAGTATAGAACTGTTGGCTTGCATACTTTCTGATATATTGATATTAGGGTAAAAAGAATATAGACAGAATTTATTAACAGTTGGCAGCCCTGATTGCTCTTAACAATACTTATAGTCATATCTGTTATGGTACACATAGCACATATGAAATTTGGTTGAAATCCAACTGATAGTATAGAAGTTACATGTATTTAAAAATTGGTACTATCATCAGGCTTATAATCATGTTGGTAGAACTGACGTACAGAAGTTACTCCAAATTAATCTAAAATATCAGAATATACGTGTGCATAGTTTAAAGCTGTTGGCTTGCATACTTTCTGATATATTGGTATTTGGATTTAAAAAAATGAGAGAGCAATTATTAACAGTTGGTAGCCCTGGTGGCTCTTAAGAATACGCTCAGTCATATCTGTTTATGTACAGATATTACATACAAAATTTGGTTGAAATCCAATTGATAGTGTAGAAGTTATATGCATTTAAACATTGGAACTATCAGAAGGCTTACAATTATTTTGGCAACACTGTCATGGTTGGCCTCCTGGAAATTAAACTGAAATAGTATTATCTACATGTGTGCCAATTTTGGAATAGCTCCCATGCATACCTTGCAAGATATCCAACATGGAGCTCAAATTTCTAGTGCGTTTTTTCAGCAGTTGGTAGCACTGACTTCATTTTCAAATATGGACGTGAGCTATTCCGGTGCACATCTTTACTCATACTAAATTTGGTTTTGAATGCTGCAGCCGTTTAGGAGTTGATAGGGGGACACACACACACAGCCAGACAGACAGACAGAAGGTCAGACAGACAGACAGACAGACAGACTGACAGACAGACAGACAGACAGACAGACACACATTTTCCCGGATCGATCTCATAAGTCTACTTTTTCCTCATTTTTGCAAAATGTGAAAAGTAGGCTAAAAATGGACCCCAAATGACAAGAAGGTTACCGTTCCCATAAGACAATAAAATGTTTAAAATAAGCATAAAATGACGAAAAACAAAGTTAATTATGCTCCAATTATAAAATACCTTCTCGCAATAAATGAGGTCTGATCCTTCTACGAAAACCTGCATATTCTGCCTATTTTCGCCTATCCCCAAGTTTGTCCGGTGAAATCTACCTCCGCTTTCCGGCGTGCCGAGAGGACTTTTTAAATGCTGAATTTGTGTTTTTTTTCCGTAATGTTTGTTTATATTATAATTATTACTTTTATTATCGACAGTAGTGGCTACCCTGGCTAAAGCGCTGCGTTAGGTCATGGGGCTAAGCTCACTGCTGACTCGGTAGACGCGTGGGTTCGAGCCCCACCGTTGGCTGTTCTTGAAATGGTTTTTCGTGGTTTCCCCATTTTCAACACCAGGCAAATGCTGGGACAGTACCTTCTGACAGGCCACGGCCTGTTCCTTCCACATTCTTGCCCAGTTTCATTCATCTTCATCCATTCCATCTCTCATCCCGACGCGCAGGTCGCCCACGGGCGTCGATTAGAAAGACCTGCACTCGGCCTCTCAGGAGGCAACACGAAAAAAAAAACTTTTATTAAACTTTTTGTTTTATTAATTTTCGGTCTTTTGAAATTTAGGTGTCCACCTCTAAATTTTAAATTCCATTCCAAATTTGTATACTTTAATCTGAGTTAAGAAGGGCAGATGACCTCGTAGTTCCGCCCGATAAAATAACAATAACTAACTGACTGTTTAACAAGAACAACAACAACAACAACAACAACAGACTGACAATGATAGAGGAAAGTTCCGTCATATGACTACAAAAGGAAGAAGGAAGCTTGTAGTTTAACGTGACCGCTTATCTCGCGATCATGAGACTTGGGACCTCCTTTTAACGTGGAATCCGAACCACAGGACATGACATTTCACTTCGAAAATCTCACATGCATTGACCGGTAATCGAACCTAATCCACCTTGGTGAGGGGCAGACAGCTTGACCGCTGAGCCACCACGCCCCTAGGTCATAAGGCAGTCAATTTGGTTGGTTGGTTCCTCAGTTTAGGGGCTGCGACAACGCGGTCATGTAGCCCCGTGTACTTTGGGTGTGTGTAAAATCTGTCAGATAACCGGTGTTAATTGTGATGTCTGCATTAATGTGTGTTATCTGAAATTCAAGTAAGGACTGCAGACATTCAATTTTCAAGTAGTTCCTACTTTGGTACCAAACCCCACCGTCAACGTCAACTAGTTCTATACCCTGTTACTAGATGCCACCGCAGTCGGCTCCTGGCGACGAACATTGCAACCTAATTGCGTTTGTCAAATCTATCCTGTAATTTAGCTTCACACAAGTGCAATGTTCTTTTTATTGCCATAAATCTATGACATGGGACCACCAGTTTTACTTCCCCTCCGAAGGAAGGCATACTGTGGGATTTTAACGCTCATAAAATATCCGACGGGTTTGAACCCGCGACCTTGGGCATAGAGGCTCAGCACACTACCAACTACGCCACAGAAGCCGCTACATCACTTCTTTTTTTTAACATCCTGTGACGTGTTGCTAGCGCCCAACAAAGCGATATCGACATAATCCAGCCCTACAATAAATAGTCCCTTTTTCTAACACAGGATATTATTTATCTTTCTTCTTATTTTAACGTTTTTGCGTCAAACTCCGATGCATTACATAATTATTATACATTTGTTTATATAACCCGTATAAGCAAGCAGTGTAGTAAAAAGAGACTGATAGTCACCTGACCTGACCCATGCATTCGATGCAGACTATTGTAGCCTGTCAGCCCGAAGGCATTGAGATATCCAGTAAATTTCGACCAGCTGCAAATGTGTTAGGGTGATTGGGTGATTACAATGAAGTCTTAGCTAGAGTCTGAAAGACTGGACTTTATATCATTTTAAATGCTAGCAGCCGAGTACCAAGAAGGCAGTGCGAGAACAGAGTTTCAAGATTCTATTTTGTTTCTTCACTGCCTACTTGATTGTTCTCGCATTGCCTTCTTGAAATTCTGTTCTCGCACTGCCTTCTTGGTACTCGGCTGCTACATCACACACTTCAGTGCATTCTCGGTACATTTTGTCCCGTCACCGTAACGTAACGCCAGACCCCAGCGTAACGACCAAGTCGACAAGATCATTTAAAATGATAATAACTGAGACTGTCTCGCTTAAGCTAGACCAGCTGGATTCAGACCGAAAGGCATTTAGATATTAGAAACTTGAAAATTAGATGGTGGTACCAAATATTGTTTGAAGTGGCTTAACATCTTGGTAATATGACCAACTCCACGAACCTACTACGGTGTTGTAGCAGGAGGAGAGGTGATACTCCGACGTGGCGAGTCCCGGTTGGGTCCTCACCTGCTTGCTGGCGGACTTGAGCGAAATAAAATAGCTCTCGCGGACCAAACACACATGAAGATTGGATGTCAATTGCTCGAAGGCGGATGAGAATGACTAGTTACATTACAAAGGTGGAAAGGCAGAGGAATGTTAGTCGAAAGTGGCTACGTAGGACTCCATAGCTGAGGTGAAAGCAATTTATCCAGGGGTATGTCGCCCCAAAATCAATTACCTCAGCCAAAGGACAGGGTTGAGCGTTAAAAAAAAAGTCAGTCTTAGAGACTAGACTTTATATCATTTCAAATGACGCATGCTACAAATGCTACACATGTTAGAAAGGCAGGAGGGCTTCACTTCGCTCGAAGCCCCAGGACTCTTTCAACAGACTCCATGACCCATTAACTTAGGCTTCCCGCACGGGGAACGGAGAGCGGGACGTGCACTCTGCTGCATGACGTCACGCACTCGCCGTCTTCGTATCGCATGACGCCAGACTTCAGGAGTAAACTCAGACTCAACAGACTCCATTACCCTTTAACTTAGGCTTCCCGCACGGGGAATGGAGAGCGGGAGGTGCACTCTGCTGCAAGACGTCACGCACTCGCCGTCTCCGTATCGCATAA
This sequence comes from Meconema thalassinum, assembly GCA_946902985.2. Taxonomy (NCBI): domain Eukaryota; kingdom Metazoa; phylum Arthropoda; class Insecta; order Orthoptera; family Tettigoniidae; genus Meconema; species Meconema thalassinum. The sequence goes on from OX336390.1 coordinate 937,878,441, forward strand.
CGCCAGACCCCAGGAGTAAACTCAGACTCAGTGCATATGCACTGAACAACTTTCCACCCCCGGTGGAAGACTGCCACAAGTCAAAAAACATGAATTTTGAATTATGTGCCTATGCTCAAGTCAGTGTCCTGTACAACTGCCACAACCCAGATCCTATAGATAGCAATTCTACGGTACTGAATAGAAAACTGCCATAACTCTAAATTGTTAATATTTTTATTAAAACACATAATTATAATCCATGAGATAACTCTGTATGTTATTATATAGAACTAGACAATGTTAGAAGTTAGTAATACGTTGCTTTCACTTTAGTTATGCTAATACACACATCAAAAAAAGTTTTGCATCACCTCGGTTCCAAGAGTTCCGGAACCGTGAAATACAAAGGGAATAGAGATCAACACAAACAACATTTCAGCTCGTTTTATTGCTCATGAGACCCACACATTGCATGTTGTACCATCATACAGCTAGACTTTCAGCATTTGTGGTCCAGATTGCAGTACACACCACTACCTCTAATACCCAGTAGCACGTCCTCTTGCATTGATGCATGCCTGTATTCGCCGTGGCATACTATCCACAAGTTCATCAAGACACTGTTGGTCCAAATTGTCCCACTCCTCAACGACAATTCGGCGTAAATCTCTCAGAGTGGTTGGTGGGTCAAGACGTCCATAAACAGCCCTTTTCAACATATCCCAGGCATGTTCGATAGGGTTCATGTCTGGCGAACATGCTGGCCACTGTAGTCGAGCGATGTCGTTATCTTGAAGGAACGCATTCACAAGATGTGCACGATGAGGTCGAGAATTGTCGTCCATGAAGACAAATGCCTCTCCAATATTCTGCCGATATGGTTGCACTATGGGTCGGAGGATGTCATTCAGGTATCGTAAAGCCGTTTCGGAGCCTTCCATGACCACCAGTGGCGTACGTCGGCCCCACATAATGCCACCCCAAAACATCAGGGAACCACCACCTTGCTGCACTCGCTGGACAGTGTGTCTAAGACGTTCAGCCTGACCAGGGTGCCTCCAAACACGTCTCCGACGATTGTCTGGTTGAAGGCATATGCGACACTCATCGGTGAAGAGAACGTGATGCCAATTCCGTGGGGTCCATTCAGCATGTTGTTGGGCCCATCTGTACCGCGCTGCATGGTGTCGGGGTTGCAAAGCTGGACCTCGCCATGGACGTCGGGAGTGAAGTTGCGCATCATGCAGCCTATTGCGCACAGTTTGAGTTGAAACACGACGTCCTGTGGCTGAACGAAACGCATTATTCAACATGGTGGCATTGCTGTCAGGGTTCCTCCGAGCGGCAATCCGTAAGTAGCGGTCATCCACTACAGTAGTAGCCCTTGGGCGACCTGAGCGAGGCCTGTCATCGACAGTTCCTGTATCTCTGTACCTCCTCCATGTCCGAACAACATCGCTTTGGTTCACTCTGAGACGCCTGGAAACTTCCCTTGTTGAGAGCCCTTCTTGACACAAAGTAACAATGCGGACGCGATCAAACTGCGGTATTGACCTTCTAGGCATGGTAGAACTACAGACAACATGAGCAGCGTACCTTCGTCCTGGTGGAATGACTGGAACTGATCGGCTGTCGTACCCCCTCCGTCTAATAGGCCCTGCTCATGCATGGTTGTTTACATCTTTGAGCAGTTTTAGTGACATCTATGAACAGTCAAAGGGACTGTATCTTGGATACAATATACACAGTCAACGTCTATATGCCGGAGATCTGGGAACCGAGGTGATGCAAAACTTTTTTTGATGTGTGTATTTATACTTTTCCTATTAGCTCAAAATCTTTAAATGCTTCTCCTGAAAAAGTGTCCTTTTTGACGTCATGCACGCAGTAACCGTAACGCATAACGGTAGACCAAAGCATAACGATGAAGTCGACAAGATCATTTGAAATGATAAAAAAGAACCTATTGTTCAGAATACTTCTGCAGGAAAACCGAACGGAAATCAAAGTCGCCGACTAAAGCAAAGGAAAAGGGCACGAGTAAGGGAAGCAGATATAAATATGGCTGCAAGGAATGTACCAGGAAGAGAACCGAATGCCAAGGAAAGTAGCCAAGTCACGAGTGGAAAGAAGACGACGACAGGGAAAGCCCCGTAACAGATGGAATAATGAAGTGGAAGCTGACCTGAGGACAAGGAACATTCGTCCGTGGAGACCAGCAGTTCAGGACAGAAGCAGATGGCGGAAGATTGCAGAAGAGGCCAAGGCCCACCCAGGGCTGCAGCGCCGGATAAGTAAGTAAGTTTTTTTTGTCATACGGCCTCCTGAGAGGCCGAGTGCAGGTCTTCCTAGTCGACGCCCGTGAGCGACCTGCGCATCGGGATGAGAGATTGAATGGATGAAGATGAATGAAACTGGGCAAGGATGTGGAAGGAAGCAGCCGTGGCCTATCAGAAGGTACCGTCCCAGCATTTGCCTGGTGTTGAAAATGGGAAACCACGGAAAACCATTTCAAGGACGGCCGACGGTGGGGCTCGAACCCACGCGTCTACCGAGTCAGCGGAGAGCTTGGCCCCATCACCTAACGCTGCGCTTTAGTCAGCGTAGCCACTGTTGTCGGTAGTAAGTAAGTAATCTGCCCATATTAACAAGGAGGTGGATGAACATGATTACCGCTACAAATGGAGGCTCCAACCCAGTGCTACAAAAACGGAGGTATCTTGTTTCCACCTGAGCAACATATTGGCTAATACCCAACTCAATGTAAAATTTGAGGGGAAGATTTTGAACTATAACAAGTTCCCAAAGTACTTAGGAGTAATACTGGATCGAACACTCTCTTACAAGCAACACCTCCAGAGCACAGCAGCTAAAATTAGAAGCCGCAACAATATATTGCTAAAGCTATGTGGAACATCTTGGGGAGCTTCTGCCATTACTACAAGATGCTCTGCCTTAGGTCTAGCCTTCTCTGTGGCTGAATACTGCGCCCCAGTTTGTCTCAATAGCCCACACGTCAAACTCGTTGATACCCAGTTGAACAACACCATGAGACTAATCACTGGTTGTATAAGAACTACACCAGCATATTGGCTTCTAGCCCTCAGCAATATTCTTCCACCCCACCTTCGTAGAGAAGTTGCCTTGCTACGGGAGTACTACAAGATTATGGATCACCCTACACTACCTATTCATGAAGATATCCCCTCTCTTCAAATGAACAGGCTCAAATCCAGGAAGCCACCCATTTGTCATGCCCAGAAGCTTGTAAGAAACCATTTTGATTCCAGCATGCAGTGGATTAGTGAATGGACAGTAAAAGCTTGTCCTGAGTCGAGCTCCTTCCTGGACCCTACAAGAACATCCACTCGAGGTTCCGATCTGCCTAGGAGGGCTTGGGCAACTCTCAATAGGATTCGGACAAACCACGGAGTATGCAATCGAACTTTGTTCAAATGGGGAAAAATTTTGTCTCCTCGGTGTGATTGTGGTGCTCCTAATCAAACCATCCAACACATTACAACTGACAGTCCTCTGAGGGCATATGGAGGAGACAGGATCGACTTCATGTTGGCGACACCTGACGTGGTCCAATGGATAGACTCATTAGACCTGAGACTGTAAATAGTGTAAATAGTAAAAATAACGTACTGTCGTGACTGTGAGCCTCCATGGTTCAGAACCCAGGACTGCGGTTCGGAGGAACATTATATAAGGGCAATAGAGTTATTATTATTACTAAGTTGGATGTGAGCTTTTGTAAGCCAGAATGTATATTTCTCAAGGAAATAAGACTGTTGGAGCCAGGATGTGTACAGAGGTCTGTAAATATTGATGGTACAGAAGGACATTTGGTCGAGTACTCTGTACTGTAGAGAGAGTGATTCATGGTCACAAGCTAGTCCAGAAATTGAACCCTGGAAGTCACGTAGACGCTAGTATGGGCAGTCGCCGCTAGCTGAGGGAGCAGCACTTTCTGGGCACTGAGGGTGGAATGGACCACAGGCCTCTGTGGAAGGGAGAGATGGACTCCGATCATCTCTAGTTGGATATAATGGTATCCAAAATGGCGAGCAGTTGTTCTCACGCCTCAGTTCTTGCCAGAGTAACGTCGTAACGCACGCGAGCAGAATTCAGCCTCGCGAGGACATGTTAGATGTCAAGTAATAGTAAAGACTTAGTAGCGCCAATTCAGACCTGCGTGCACTTCCAGCACTAACTTCCCATAATCTGTATATAGTGTATATAATTCGACTGCCAAGGCATAATAAATCGGCAGTAGTTCAAGGGAAGTTCATCTTTTATTCCGGAAGTTCCGGGACTAGTCTACAAAACCTCAAATTCCCTTATCTAGTGAACCGCTCGGCTAGGAGGGAAAATCGTCGGAGGACCTGTCAACCTGCCAGAACGTCTCACAGGCCAGGTAGGTCACAACAGTACAGTTGATTTTAAAGTGATTTTCTTTGTACTCTGAAATCTTGTATTGATTATATTGCCAAACGATAAATAAATAACCGCTACCTATTGACTTCCATCTAACTCACATGCAAAATGAAAATCCACAGCCTGCTTCCAGTCTCCGACCGGGTCAGGAATGGAATGAATGAAGCCCCCATCTAGCGGCGAGGAAATGAACTGTGCCGGCTGCCGAGGCCTGACGCACTCCTCTGGGGCAATGCTTAAATGAATGACAGATGAAATGAAATGATAGTGGAGAGTGTTGCTGGAATGAAATGTTGACAGGGAAAACCTGAGTACCCAGAGAAAAACCTGTCTGCCTCCATTTTGTCCAGCACAGATCTCACATGGAGTGATCGGGATTTGAACCACGGACCCAGCGGTGAGAGGCCTGCGTGCTGCCGCCTAAGCCACGGAGGCTTCACATCTAACTCACATGCTCGAAGAAAATATAGTAAAGGATTAAGAGGCATGGGAATGAACTGCCCTAAACCCTCTAAGAACTTGAAGGGAGGAAAAAGTAGAGAACCCAACCCAAAATCCATGCAGGAAGGAGGAAAACCTCTCGGTGTTGCTAACTCCTGAACTCATCAGTTGTGAGCCCTTGAGGGCGTAAGGCTATCCAGGACACACCTTGTGTTGTGGGGCCTCACACCCTCCAAATAGAAGTAAGAAAACAATTGAATAACGAAAACGAAGGTTTCAAAATGCAGTGGTGCCAACCCTATGCACAACGGCACGGACTTATGCACCGACCCTATACAATAAGTGTTTGTCTGCTACTAATGTGTTGAAAGTTCTGATATGGAGACTTGTCTGAATTGCGGATTAGATTGTGTCGACCGACTGAAAAGCTGCAATATTAATTGTCAATAAGGCAACACTGTAAAATGGCTTCAAAGCTATCTATAAGTAAAGCCCTGCGCGGATAAACAAAAATGTATCCGCATCCGCCCTGCATCCGCACAACTGTTATCCGCATCTGCCCCGCATCCGCACGGCATTTTCCCGCATTCCCAGGACTGTTATCCGAATCTACTGGCATTTAAATAATATTTTTAATTAGATGAAGCATAAAACATTAAGGCAACATATTTAGACATTTGAGGAAATGGTCGTTCCCTTAGGCTTTGTATGTCATGTGATATGCTTAAAATGAATGTTACACAGCCAGAATTGCAACCCTTTCCTGTTCGGAGTGTTAATTATGCTTAATGACATAAGTGAATAAGATTAAATTAAATCATCAGCTTAATCCTCGTCCACACCGGCAGACTTGTTTGCAGACTGTATGTACATTGTTTGCAGACTGTATGCAAACTGTTTGAAAACTGTATGAAGACTGTATGTATACTACTTTGCAGTCTGGTAACAGTCTGCAAACAGTCTCCATACAGTCTGCAGACTGTTTAGAAACATTGTATCCGATACAAGTATGTTACTTGGTTTTTGTCCACACCAGAATTAGACCTCTAGTCCACACAGTCAGTGCTTCTAGCGATGCCGAGTGAAGAAGACGTACTTGCGTTTGCGACTTCTTGCAAAGCAACCCGCTTTTTGTTGCGATTTTTGTACTCTAAACACGTCACATCCCACAAAGCAGGACGGACGTGAAACTCTTCAATTAATTTGATTGTCTGTTCCTGATTCCAAGAAGTCATTTTGGGTTTATCACCAGCAGCACAGTTTTCCTATCAAATTTTAAAACTAAAAACCAAATATCTACTTTTGCCACGCACAATTCACGAACAATTAACTCAGCAGTATGACTCCATCCGCACTGTGATCCGCTCGAAAGGCAACTAGCTACTAGATGCGCCTGTGGTTTGTATCTGGTCTCCAGTTTCAAAACACGTCCACACAGGAAGATTTGAGACAAAATACTTGTTTCTTGTATGCGTGTTTTCCATTTCGTTGGAAAACATAAAACATTGTATTTTGTCTCTAGAAACACGAGATTTGTTTGTCATTTGTATTGTCAATTGCATGCAGACTGTTTGCAAACTGTATGCAGAATGTTTCGAAACATCACTCGAGTATGAAATGTGTCTCCCGATTGTATGTAGATTCTTTTCAAAAAGTCTGCCAACATCCCGCATACAAATGAGAAACATTTGGGAAACAGTCTGCATACAATGTTTCTGGAAACAAATCTGCCGGTGTGGACGAGGCTTTACAATTCTCATGTAAACAAAACATAACGGAAAAATATGTTATGTCATAAACATCTGGATTCTAATAATGGTATTAAACACGTTCGGATTGTATTCTAAAAAATATTCGAAAATTTTCTCCAAACATTTTCTGCAGCTTATCCACTATCTGCGCAGGGCTTTGTTATAGGGGCGCTCAGAAAAACCGTCAATTATACTGAGGGAATTCAAACTTTGGAAATATGACATACCGACTTATTGTACCCTTTCAGAAGTCATACCAACTCCCTTCAGTATTTCTGAGAGGAGGGAGGGGAGTTGTTATTCCCAGCACCTCTCTTAGCTGGGCACGTCCGTCCAGCAGGAAGGCATGTACCGACTCCCACCGAAAGTCAACAAGAGCTATGTTGATAAAACATTTTCTGAGAATATAGCAGTGAATGGGTATTGTGCGCAGTCGACGTGCCGGAACCATGATTGGGCTCTGGTCATAATAGGGCTACAATCAGATTACAGGAAGACACGCCATTCTCAGTACCAATGTGGACAGTATGCACTGGCAGTGTTTACATTATGTTTCACGATGCGCGATTTTGTAGCATCCCCTATTAGAGTCGAATATATGCGTCAATCTGTCTAGGAACCAGTACTTTTTATGCATTTATGGATTTTAAATTTCCACTTGCTGTGGTCACTCTAGCGACTTACCTTAAACTGTGGGTTGTCGAAACACTTTATTGTCTTCCTTTGTTTTATGACCGCCACAACTCAGGCACATTTGTTTAAATCAACAATGATGAACACTTTGTAGGTTGGTTGGTTCTTAAGTTTAGGGGCTGCGACAACGCGGTCATGTAGCCCCGTGTACTTTGGATGTGTGTAGAACCTGTGTTAATTGTGATGGCGGTATTAGTGTGTGTTATCTGTGATTCAGGTAGAAGGACCGCAGACATTCATTTTTCAAGTAGTTCCTACTTTTGCTACCAAACGCCACCGTCAACGACCAACTAGTTCTGAACTTGATTACTAGATGCTACCGCAGTCGGCTCCTGGCGACGAACGTTGGAACCTAAGAGCGTTAGTCAAATCTAAACTATAATTTAGCTTCACACAAGTGTAATTAGTGAAAGGTTCTTTATCATGCCATAAATCTATGACATCGAATCCCATATCTAGGTGGAAAAAATTCACTGTCGCAAATGAAAGCGAAAACTGGCTCATTCGATAGTGAACAAACCAGATGGTGACCTTCGGTCTTCCTTTCCGCTCTCTGGTGCGTAGGAGGGAGGTTATAGGTCTTGCTGGAAGTTATCAGGTTATTTGATAGGCGGTGTCGGAGTGAACCGAACGTTGTGATTCTAGTGAGTTCAACAAGGTGATGTCTCCTGCGACTCATGGAATAGTGAAAAGGGGGATGTGTTCGCACTTTTATGCGTAATACAAGCTTTTGCAATAAATACATTATTTACTTTATGAGTGCCTCATAGTGCCACTTTACTTTAAACGTCATTCGATATGAAATTTAATGTAGATTCAGGATCTGTAGTGGCTTGGTTGCGCACGAATGTGCATGATGGTTTATTTTTTATTTGCAGTGACTATGTGGACATTACCGCGAGAAGAATTTTTCAACGCGTGGCGGTTGTGTCGTAAATAGGGGCGTGCAGACGTCATATTTCAATATGTTATGAATAAATTTGATCCATCAACTCTTACTGACACTCAGGTGCAGGAGCTAAGAAACAAAATTAAGTTGATATCCCATAATATCAACAACAAGATGTTCAGTAAAGAACATATAGCCTACTTTTTCCTAAATGCATGGGTATAGTTATAACTCTTTGTCCTTTTCAAGGAGTATGATTGAATGTTGGTTGTAGGAGCTTGTTGAAATACCACGTGCTATAGGGATATTAAACATGAATATGAGGTGCCCTTGGCTAGTACTACCTCTGTACCAAATTTCGTTCAATTCGGTTTCACCGTGTTTGAATTGATAGGGGGAATCGATTTGCACACATACTTGGCCACCATATGCAAACTATTGGGCTGATGTTCTTGCAGTTTGGTCAGAAAATGTTTCCCACATAAAGATATGGTGTTGCAAAATTAGGTAGAGACTAGATTATTAGGTTGGTCTTAATTACATTTTAGCTTTTAACATTTGGGTGGCCGCGATTACATTTCCATCAAGATAGCGGTGATATAAAACATGACACTGAGGTGCCCTTTGCTAGTACTACCTCTGTACCAAATTTCGTTCCATTCGGTTCCACCGTGTTCGAATTAATAGGGGGAATCAATTTTGACATAAAGATGGCCTCCATCCGCAAACTATTAGGTGAATGACCTATTAGATTGGTCAAAGGATGCTCCCTCCATAAAGGTATGTAGTTGCAAAATTTGGTAGAGATCGGATGATTAGGTTAATCGTAATTTGATTTAAGCTTTGAACATTCGTGTGGCCGCCATTACGTTTCAGTCAAGATGGCGGCGATATAAAACATGACACTGAGGTGCCCTTTGCTAGTGCTACCTCTGTGCCAAATTTCGTTCCATTCGGTTCCACCGTGTTCGAATTAATAGGGGGAATCAATTTTGACATAAAGATGGCCGCTATCCGCAAACTATCAGGTGAATGACCTATTAGATTGGTCAAAGGATGCTCCCTCCATAAAGGTATGTAGTTGCAAAATTTGGTAGAGATCGGATGATTAGGTTAATCGTAATTTGATTTAAGCTTTGAACATTTGTGTGGCCGCCATTACGTTTCCGTCAAGATGGCGGCGATATAAAACATGACACTGAGGTGCCTTTTGTTAGTACTACCTCTGTACCAAATTTCGTTCCATTCGGTTGCACCGTGTTCGAATTAATAGGGGGAATCGATTTTCACACAAAGATGGCCGCCATCCGCAAACTATTACGCTGATGACCTATTGGTTTGGTCAAAGGATGCTACCCCCATAAAGGTATGTTGTTGCAAAATTTGGTAGAGATCGGATGATTAGGTTAATCGTAATTTGATTTAAGCTTTGAACATTTGTGTGGCCGCCATTACGTTTCCGTCAAGATGGCGGCGATATAAAACATGACACTGAGGTGCCTTTTGTTAGTACTACCTCTGTACCAAATTTCGTTCCATTCGGTTGCACCGTGTTCGAATTAATAGGGGGAATCGATTTTCACACAAAGATGGCCGCCATCCGCAAACTATTACGCTGATGACCTATTGGTTTGGTCAAAGGATGCTCCCCCCATAAAGGTATGTCGTTGCAAAATTTGGTAGAGATCGGATGATTAGGTTAGTCGTAATTTGATTTAAGCTTTGAACATTTGTGTGGCCGCCATTACGTTTCCGTCAAGATGTCGGCGATATAAAACATGACACTGAGGTGTCCTTTGCTAGTGCTACCTTTGTACCAAATTTCGTTCAATTCGCATTCACCGTGTTCGAATTGATAGGGGGGGACAGACATTCAGAGTACACACACTCACACACACACACAGAGACACACACAGACTCACACTCACACATACACACACACAGACTCACACTCACACATACACACACAGACACACTTTTTTTCGCCCTGTGTTGATCTCATAAGTCTACTTTCATTTTTTGCAAAAATCGAAAGTAGGCTAAAAATGGGAGAGTGCAGGAAGAACAATGGTTGGTTGGTTGGTTCCTTAGTTTAGGGGCTGCGACAACGCGGTCATGTAGCCCCGTGTACTTTGGGTGAGTGTAGAATCTGTCTGATAACCGGTGTTAATTGTGATGACTGTATTAGTGTGTGTATCTGTTTTTTTAATTCAAGTAGGGACTGCAACTTTGAATTTTTCAAATAGTTCCTACTTTTGCCACCAAGCGCCACCGTCAACGACTACTAGGCCTAGTTCAGAACTAGCTACTAGACGCCACCGCAGTCGGCTCTTGGCAACGAACGTAGCAACCTAAGAGCGTTGTTTACATTCTTAACCTATCCAATTTAGTTTCACACAGGTGTAATTAGTGGAAAGATCTTTAACATGCCATAAATCTATGACATGGGACCGCCGGCTTTACTTCCCCTCCGAAGGAAGGCATACTGAGGGATTTTTAACGCTCTTAAAAAATCCGACGGCTTTGGCCGGGTTTGACAGGAAGAAAGAACAATGCCACGTACATATGTAATCTACCTATGAACATTAGACATTTTGTAATTATTAAGGGGAGTGAGATTAATGAGAACATTACTTGACGAATGGACGTTTTCTTTTTATTTGCAATAGGAGAAATAGGCCTAATATTCAATATATGTTGTCTTTATTTCCATGCTTTTTTAGAGAAATAATATTGTTTTCGTGTGTGAAGTATGTTTACTAAAACTACGTCATTAACAGGACTGTAAAATGACATTTTGTTATAAAGAAATTGTTTGTATGATTTTGACGAATATTATTATTTTTAGAACATAAATGTTATTTTTATGCATATTTCGTTGTTCTATGTTTAATAACAATTTAATATACGCTTTAAATCTGAATGATTTTACATACAGTGACTTCGTCTATTCCCTCAAATAAGGTGTAACAAGAATACTTGACTGAAAGTCTCATTGTTATTCATATTCTATCCAGTTTTAAATAGTATGTTTACCACTGTCATAAACTATCATATACACATCCAAATCGTGATTTTTACTACCAAAAATGGATGATTCTTGTGTTGCTTTCGGTCATTTCTTACGCCTCACCTTACCCCTCACTCCTTTATTTACCCTCGAAGTTCGTACACTTTAGACGATGCCAGAAATGAATTCAGCGACCTCGAAAACGGTATATTGCCAACTTTTAATAGAATCCCAGCACTATCAACGAAGTTATTAACTTTTTCCACCTAGAATTGGGATTCGACACACTGTGCGCCGGCTTTACTTCCCCTCCGAAGGAAGGCATACTGAGGGATTTTAACGCTCTTAAAAATCCGACGACTTCGGCCGGGTTTGAACCCGCGACCTTGAGCATAGACGTTCAGCATGCTGCCAACTACGTCAACGAAGACGCCCAAGTAATTCCATTACATTTAATGAATAACTATGGACTGTTCTAAGCAGTAAACAGTGCATGCCGTAAGGGATATAATTGTGCGCAGTCCTGTCCATTTGAGCATTTGAGCCGTAGTTTCTCAGGTTCCATGGATGGAAGGAAGCTATTTCAAATAAACTAAAGAATGAAAATCCACAGCCTGCTTCCAGTCTCCGACTGGGTCAGGAATGGAATGAATGAAGCCCCCCCCCCCCCCCCATCTAGCGGCGAGGATATGAACTGTGCCGGCTGCCGAGGCCTGACGCACTCCTCTGGGGGCAATGGGATCTCCAATTTTGTAAAGCCCATCTGCGCCTCTTTACTGCGAGAGCTAAAACCTCAAGCAGCCATAGCCTCCCTATGAAGGCTTCCACACAAGACTCGACACAAACCTAGAACAACTGAGGCTATTAGAGACGCCGGGGTGCCGGAATGTTTCTCCGAAGAGGATCTTTAACCTACTGACACGGCTCCATCGCATTTACGCACCCTCAAATGCCAGCTGACTGCACCAGGATTCGATCCTGCAACCTTGGGCATCAAACAAACTGTAGTTCTTTATCTTCATTGGGCTATACATGGGTGGCCACAATGAGGTTCGCGAGCCAAATGTGGCTCCTTGAAAAAAAAAAATCAGCTTTTAAACATTTTACAAAGCATATAAAGTATATAAATGGACTGGCGTTTGTGAAGAAAGTTCCAGAAAAGAAACACGTACTAACAAAAGAGTGTGCTTATCTCAATATTTGGGACTACCTACTGTACTCAACGCTCAAGTTCACTGAACTAACTGATGAACCTTGAAGTGAACTCGTGCGAACCGCGCTTGCCAATTAATATCAGTCAGATTTCAAACAACCAACAGCAAAAATGAACACTCATAAGTAAAATCCAACATTTGTTGTGTAATTGAACAATAATGTTACCGTATGAGTTAAGTAAACTATATATTCATTTTTAGCTTAATTTCGATTTTTGCAAAATATGAAAGTAGACTTATGAGATCAACACATGGCCTAAAAATGTGTGTCTGTCTGTGTTTGAGTCTGTGTGTGAGTGTGTGTATCAATTAATATGATAAAATTGGTCCGGCCAGATCAAACATAAAATGCCAGCGTTTCGCCCCAGTGTGCCGTTGGGCTCGTCAGTTGGTACAGACACACCTCACCAATACGCATGGCTAGTACATACTGAGAAGGCCATCACAAGACACAAAATACAAGTAGTATTGACGTCACAAGTGATGCCAATGTGCTACGGAAATCAAGTTCCCTTTCCTAAAACAAAAACCTTACCTTGGCAATCCAAATAGGTTATGAATATTCCCAAATGAGAATATGATGTAATTTCCGTTTGATCAGATAAATTATCAATTAACTAGCAGAAGTACCCGTTCTTCGTACGGTGTTATATATTAACACCAGACATTATCAATTGAGCTACTGTTGCAATGGTTAGCGGTTTGTCATTCCTTCATAAGTTTATCAGAACGAAGTTAGTTTTCTGGGAATATCACACACACTGTTAATTTAAGGGCCTTAAAATGTGATTTTCGGAGACCCCTTATAGACTCGCGAATTTTGTGTCTCACAATGAGAAGCGCAACATATGCTTTGATCGTCCTTCTAGGATAATTTTTATATTTCGCCTATTTTAGCATGTATTTTGAGAAGTCTTTCCCTATATCCACCCTTCTACTGTATGAAAAGTACGGTGAGGAGTTTTATAAATGATTGGTGTATTGACTCATGTTTACCATACCTAATTTTACGATGCACCAAGCATCCGAACACGATTTATAGGCGTACATAAAGATACACAGAAAGACAGACAGACAATTCTATTGTCTACAACATATCACCCAGATATCCAAATATAGGTATATCTACCATACAGTATCAAACAAAATCATCCTTACGATGAACCCGTATGTCGACAAAAAAAAAAGAGATTAGTAAAAATGTGCTCTCAAACTTAATTCACCTAACGTGTACTTCCTGACGTGAAATAGATGTGAAAGCCTTGTACACGAAACGCAATACACCTCACATAAAAAATGACCCTCTACGTTGTGTTAGGTCCCCATACACAGGAAGACCTCTTTCATAAATTATAAAGGCTTGTGGTGCATGAAAATTCAGGTTCTTTAGCCTCAAATGGCTAAAATTCCTAAAAGCCGCAAAAAATGCTGATTCAATTCAGGAAGTTTTGAAAATAATGTTGCTGTTTGGAGATATAATGGACTTTCTGTACCCATGTCGCACGTGAAATGGCATGAAAAAATTCTAGGTTACCCCTTGACCCCCTTAATTGCATTGACGAATTATACAGTCTACGCTGGTTCCGTGATAACCTAATAGCCATTTGCAAACATTCACAGAAATGTAATAAATGGAGTAGCCTAATAATAATATCGTATGGCTTCGGGTGCCGGGTGCAAGCTTCGTAATTTGACACCCAGAGGGTAGCTTGCATGTCGGAATTTCCTTGTTCCTTGAATCACTATGAAAGTCAAGGAGGGTAGATATCTAAGCTCCTTGAACACTATAGCACTTTCTAGTAGAGAAATGAGGAACTTTGTGTTGGCGGAAACTGCTGAGATTAATTTTGCCATTATGAACACGGCCTACTGAATTCAAATGGGTTCTTTGACATGCCAACATCGTATGACATGCGAGTCGTATTTTTGCCGCCTTTCAAAAATCACTTACCACGGCCAGGAGTGAACCTGCAATCTTGGGGTTAGTAGACCGACACGCTATCCACTCACCCACCGTGGCAAGGTAGCCTATAAATGGAGTGACATTGCTTCTTACCGAAATAGATGGAAAGTTGGATGCCACCCCTTTAGATAATGTTATCATGGTTACCGATTTCCATTCCTTCATTAGTTTGTTAAATTAAATTATTTTTCTGGGAATATTTCAGATACTGTTGGTTTTAGAGCCTTATAATGTAGTTTTCGAGGTCCCCAAGTTTTGTTTCTGGCACCGAGAGGCTTTGTCTCCTCGTTGTACGCCATAATATAATACTACTAATAATAATATAATATAGGGATAGGAATATAATAGACCTGCCGTACCACACCCGCAGGTGTAAATCGCGTGAAAAAATTCTAGTGTACCCCTTGACCCCCTTAAGCGCATTATACGTATTGGTGAATTTTACAGCTTAATTTCTTTCCGTGATAACCTTCTAGCCGTGTGCAAACTTTCACACCAATGTAATTAATGGAATTGCATTGCGTCTTACAGCAATAGATGGACCTCTGAGAACATGTTGCCATGGTTACCGGCTTGAATTCGTTCCTTAGTTTCTTAAATGAAATTAGTTTTCTGGGAATATCTCAAAAACGGTTGGTTTTAGGGCCTTAAAATGTGGATTTCGGGGACCCATTAGGGCCCCCGAGTTTTGTCTCTCACATTGAGGGGCTGAAAATGATCTTTGTCTCGTCCTTCTACTCCTATTTCAGCATGTATTTTAAGGGGGTAGGCCCTTCTTCATGAGAGGTACGGAGAAGGGTTACATCAATGATTAGTGTCGTGCCTCTGATGGATATCTGTACCAAATTTTACGTTGATACACCCAGCTGTTCTCGAGTTATAAGGGAACAAAGTTGTCCACAGACAAACAAACAAACAGACAGACAGATCAAAAAATTATTTTCGCGCGCATCCATAATAAAACAGTCTGAAACGCGTAAATAACTCAAATTTCCGTAGAAATTGCGAAAAAAACATACAAACTTTAATTTTTATGTATGTAGAGATATACTGCACCGCTCTACAAATTTAGGTTTTACTCGCTAAGCGTTGGAGAAACGCGAAAAGTGATAAGGACCTTTTGGATAGCACATTAAATGGTAAATCTTGTGTATGAATCAAAAGTTTGATATTTCTTAGCGTTCTCTTTTTATTTAAAATGGAAATATGAAATTTTGAAACCAAAGGGTGTAGTGACGTCACATATGTGGGTTTTACTCGCTAACCGTTGGAGATACACGAAAAGTGATGAGGACCCTTCGGATAGGAAATTAAATTTTAAAGCTCGTATGTGCCATCAAAAGTTTGCTATTTCTTAGCGTTCTCTTTTTATTTGATATGGAAGTATGACATTTTGAAACCAAAGGGTGTAGTGACGTCACTAAAATGGTCGCCATTTGTAAATAGTGCAAAATATAGAAATTAAAAGTATCCTATATGTAAACATGGTAAATCGGCTACATCCATGCAAAATAGCATTTAAATCGGACCAGTGGTTCTTGCGTTATCGAGTAACACACAGACAGACAGACAGACAGATAGAAAGACAGACACACACCATCTCATTTTTATATATTAGTATGATATAATAAAATTGGTCCGGCCAGATCAAACATAAAATGCCAGCGTTTCGCCCCAGTGTGCCGTTGGGCTCGTCAGTTGGTACAGACACACCTCACCAATACGCATGGCTAGCACATACTGAGAAGGCCATCACAAGACACAAAATACAAGTAGTATTGACGTCACAAGTGATGCCAATGTGCTACAGAAGTCAAGCTCCCTTTCATAAAACTAAAACCTTACCTTGGCAATCCAAATAGGTTATGAATATTCCCAAATGAGAATATGATGTAATTTCCGTTTGATCTGGCCGGACCAATTTTTTCATATTAATTGATAATGTATCTGATCAAACGGAAATTACATCATATTCTCATTTGTGAATATTCATAACCTATTTGGATTGCCAAGGTAAGGTTTTTGTTTTATGAAAGGGAGCTTGACTTCCGTAGCACATTGGCTTCACTCGTGACGTCAATACTACTTGTATTTTGTGTCTTGTTATGGCCTTCTCAGTATGTGCTAGCCATGGGTATTGGTGAGGTGTGTCTGTACCAACTGACGAGCCCAACGGCACACTGGGGCGAAACGCTGGCATTTTATGTTTGATCTGGCCGGACCAATTTTATCATATTAATTGATAATTTATCTGATCAAACGGAAATTACATGATATTCTCATTTGGGAATATTTATAACCTATGAGTGTGTGTACTCTGAATGTCTGTCCCCCCCCCCCCCCCTATCAATTTGAACACGGTGAAACCGAATTGAACGACATTTGGTACAGAGGTAGAACAAGCAATGGGCACCTCAGTGTCATGTTTTATATCGCCGCCATCTTGACGGAAACGTAATGGCGGCCACCCAAATGTTCAAAGCTTAAATCAAATTACGACTACCCTAATCATCCGATGTCTACCACATTTTGCAACAACATATAGTCATATGGCGAGCGTCTTTTGACCAAACTACAAGTTCATCAGCTCAATAGTTTTCAGATGGCGGCCATGTATGTGGGCAAATCGATTCTCCTTACTAATTCAAACACGGTGAAACCGAAATGAACGAAATTTGGTACAGAGGTAGCACTAGCAAAGGTCACCTCATTGTCGTGTTTTATATCACCGCCATCTTGACGAAAACTTAATGGCGGCCAACCAGATGTTAAAAGCTTAAATCAAATTACGACCAACCTTATCATCTGATCTCTACCAAATTTTGCAACATTATACCGTTATGTATCAAAAATCTTTTGACTAAACTGCAAGGTCATTATCCCTATACATTGCGGATGGCGGCCATGTATGTGTGCAAATCGATTTCCCCTATCTCTTGAAACACGGTGAAACCGAATTGAACGAAATTTGGTACATAGGTAGCACTTGTAAAGAGCACCTCACTGTCATGTCTTATATCGCCGCCATCTTTACGGAAACGTAATGGTGGCCACCCAAATGTAAAAAGCTAAAATCAAATTACGACCAACCTAATCACTTGATCTCTACAACATATCGCAACAACATACCTTTATGTGAGAAGCGTTCTTTGACCAAGCTACAAGGTCATCAGTCCAATAGTTTGCATATGGCGGCCATGTATGTGTGTAAATCGATTTCCCCTATCAATTCAAACACGGTAAAACCGAATTGAACGAAATTTGGTACAGAGGTAACAAAGGGCACCTCAGTGTCATGTTTTATATCGCCGCCATCTTGATGGAAACAGAATGGCCGCCATACAAATGTTAAAAGCTTAAATCAAATTACGACCAACTTAATCATTTGATCTCTACTAAATTTTGAAACAACATTCCTTTTTGTGGGAAGCTTCTTTTGACTGAACTACAAGGTCTTCAGCCCAATAGTGCGCAGATAGCGGCCATGTATGTGTGCAAATCGATTCCCCATATCAATTCAAACACGGTGAAACCGAATTTAATGATTTTTTTTACAGAGGTAGCACTAGCCAAGGGGATCTCGTATTCATGTTTAATATCCCTATAGCACGTTGTATTTCAACAAGCTACTACAACCAACATTCAATTATACTCCTTCAAAAAGACAAAGAGTTATAACAATACCCATGCTTTTAGGAGAAAGTAGGCTATATGTTCTTCACTGAACATCTTGTTATGAAATAAGAAACGCGTCTTTATTTTATAAATCATTAATTTTTTAACAACCAGGCTCGCTTCGAAACAGCTTTATAAATTGTTTCTCCCAAAGTTAAAGATATTGGCCACCCCTGCCGCTATAATGTTTCAGGTATATTTTGAGTGAATCATTAATTCTGAAGTTATATTTATTATTCTACAGAGGTCTAAATAAATCAATCATTCGTGTGAATCTTACATTTTAAGAAGAGTAGGCTCTTTAGATCGTCGCGGAACAATAATGAATCATTTTATGAAATCCGAAAGGGAAGAGAGGACATTGTGCCTCTAATCAAGGACATAACTCTGAATACAATTCATAAGATTCAAAACACCTCCTCTGCCCACTGAGAGGATTTGAATGCAGCCGAAAGAAATCAGAAACCCCTATGGACATCAAATTGGCAGGTGGAAAGCTAAAGGAAGTAGGAGACTTCCGTTACTTAGGAATCAAAATAACCAGTGATGGACGAAGCAAAGAGGATATAAAAAGTAGGTTGGCTCAGGCAAGGAAAGCAATTCTACAGAAAAGGAATCTGTTGACATCGAATATAGATTTAGGTATTAGGAAGACATTTTTGAAAACCTTTGTCTGGAGCGTGGCGCTCCATGCAAGTGAAACCTGGACCATTGGTGCAGCAGAAAAGAGAAGAATTGAAGCGTTTGAAATGTGGTGTTACAGTACAATGATGAAGATCAGATGGATAGATATGGTTACAAACGAAGAGGTATTAAGACGAGTGGGAGAGGAGAGATGTTTCTGGCGACTGCTAATGAAGAGAAGAGATAGGTTGGTAGGACACATATGGAAGGAAGTGTCGAGGAAAGAACTGTAAGGGTAGACCAAGGTTAGAATATGTTAAACAGATTGTCTCGGATGTTAGGTGTGCTAGCTATGTAGAGATGAAACGATTAGCTCAGGACAGGGAGGTATGGAGAGCTGAATCAAACCAGTCAAAAGTCCGAAGACTCAAACAACATCAATAGCAACCCTCTACAATAAGCACTGTCGTGAAGCCATTGCATGTTCCTTCCGTATTAATTAGCAGAGAGATTCTTGTCGATGCGACGTCACATCACCGGTCTGATGTACAGCTCCTTGATAATAGCACGTATCAAACGTATTAATGCTTCACGGTTCCGCCCATATTAATTCTCACAAGCTGAGATATGACGCGATGTTGAGACATTTCCTGTGATAACATCAGCTCACGTGAAGCGCAGCTGCGAATATATTCTCCCTTTGTTAGCTCGCGACAAGGAAGTTCCGATGGTTATGACTAATATTCGGATGACATCCTCCCACACACGGAACACGAGGAGAAGTTACAGCCAAAGTCCTGCGTGGATGCGGATATCCGCGGATATTCGCAACATATTTTGGCATGCAGATATTGTTTGCATGGCTGTGGGATAGTGGATAAGATGCGGATAATGTTTGGAGTAAATTTGCGGATAGGTTTTAGAAAACCGAACTTGTAGCCTAATAGAGCACTACAGTTGGCAGCCCTGGTGACTGAATATATTCTTAGTTCCATCTCTAGGTACAGAATACAAAATTTCTTTGAAGTCTAATGGATAGCATGGACGTTACATGCAGTTGAACATTGGATCTAACAGCTCACGTAAAATCATGTTGGCAACAATGTCATGCATGTATTGGTCAGAAATAATCTGAAATAATATGGTCTATTGTTGTGCCAATTTTGAATGAAATCCATTAGTTAGTATAGAAGTTACATGCATTTTAAAATTGGACCTATCAGCAGGCTTATAATCATTTTGGCAACACTGTCATGTATGGCCTCCTAGAAATTAAAATGAAATATTATTATCTATACGTGTGCCAATTTTGAAATAGCTCCCATTCATACCTTCCAAGATATCCAACATGGAGCTCAAATTTAAATTGCGATTTTTCAGCAGTTGGTAGAACTGACTTCATTTTCAAATACAGGATTGAGATACTCAGGTATAGATCTTTACTCCTACCGAATTTTGTTTCGATTGCTGCAGCCGTTTAGGAGTTGATATGGGGGGGGGGGGGGACAGACAGACAGACACACATTCGCCCGGATCGATCTCATAAGTCTACGTTTTCCTCATTTTTGCAAAATGTGAAAAGTAGGCTAAAAATATTATTGCAATGCCAGTAGATTCGGATAACAAACTTGCGGATGCGCAGTGCTCTAGTACAGCTTATGAGTACTATTGAGATGGCATCCTTCGATACTAATTGAACACACATCCAAATGCACGGGACTGATGACCAAGATGTTCCAAGCCCCCGAAACGAATTGACAATGATGTAGGTGGTTGCACTGCATGGTTACTGGTGTAATCTCAAATTATAAAAGCCGCCTTGTCAAACACTAGCAGTAGTGCCCGGCTTCGCCCGGTGGATTTATTTGTTTTATGGATGATAATGAATACTACTACAGAACCGGCACATGATACTTAAACTGACAGAAAAAATATATATTTAAATATAACTTTTTGTGGTGGCGGTGGTGGTGGTTGTCGTGAGGGTGATAAGCAGTACAGTATGATGTACGTAACATTTAGGTCATTTTCCCATAATGATAATAATGATAATAATGAATAAGGAAACGGCTATTTACTAACTACAGCACTGACACATGTAATTTACAAACAAATTTCTAAAAAAATGATTAGAAAGAGGAGTAAGTTAAATAAAAGACACTGCCTAGGGCCTATATCTCATTGTCTGTTAGAAATGTAGAGACCAATAGTGTCGTCTTTTGTCGCATAGCGCCGTAGGAAAATAATCAGAACACTTTGGGAAACTTCGGCTGTTCCGAGCTCCTGAGGTAGCAATAGTATCATTTATGGCCACATAGCGCTCAACGATAATGTTCGGAATACATTAAGGTACATTTGAAAGCACCAACGCTTATTGCAGCTGATAACCTCAATGTATTGACCAACACCATTGCACTTACACAGACGCATAATATGTTCATGATGATAACTGTATTAAGGGGCAAAAGAAATCTTTTTGCACTAATTACTCCCCGTGACTGCAATTTATAAGCAGCGCAAGATTTAACTATTTTCGCAATTCTGCATCAGAACACTGGCAGGGGTGACGTGATGCAGCCCGAATTGCCAGTCAACAATAGACTTATTAAAATACTCTTACAGTTACACTACTACGGACATGAATGGTTCTAGGGCCTTAATACGTGATTTTCAAGTTCAGTTTGTTTGTTATTCTAAATGTAGGGAATGGAGAGCGTTGTCCAAAATATCAAGTGGACAGTGTTACCAGCAGGATTTCAAAGTATATGTATAATTTGGTGCAATTAGGAGGAACGGTGTAGATTTGTGATAAAGGCCTATATGCAGGGAATGGAGTGGTCTGTCCGAAATTTAAAGTGGACAGTGTCACCCGTAGGGTTCCAAAGGGTAAGTGTACAAAATGTAATTCAGATCGGTGAAACGGTGTAGATTTGTGCCAAAGGGCCTAAATGCAGGGAATGGGGTGGTCTGTCCGAAATTTAACATAGCCTAAACTATTCCTCCTGATCTGGCTATCATATAAAAAAAAGAATTTTTCGAATCCGGCTGGTAGTTCCAGAGATTAGCGCGTTTAAACACATAACAAACACACAAACGCTTCAGCGTTATTATATTATAGTATACATAATTCCGTCAGCGTGAAACATCTTCGAAACTATCTTAACAAAAACCAAAAATAAAATGGATATCCTTATACAAAGTCATTAATTTAAATAAATGAAAGGTGACAAAAAGAATTAATAAATAATTATAGGATGTGTGAAATAGTTGGACATTGATATTCCAACCGTAAATGAAACAACATAGCACCACATCAGTCACTTCAATACATTTTGCACATGGGAAGGTTTGCTTCAGGACATTATTAAACTACTTTCTAGTGATTGACAAGGCGGCTATTATAATTTGAGATTAATATCTGTCAACACGGAGAATATTTAATACCATGGTTAATGTCTGTGCATTTTACTGGTGTAAGAAAAAGTAAAGAAAAGTGTTATCCGAAATGTCACAGTTCTCGACAGCAGAAGGTGTTACTAGTTGCGTCTAGGGATACCTTTGGTCGTCAGCTCTGTGTAGGCTACTTACGTATGTATGGTACATTTCATAATAAACTGTGTTGTTTATGACTATTATCAAACGATTGGACGATGTAATGACAGGCAATTTCAAGGACGCAATTTTATTTCAACATGAGCCGAGGATCTCCGTCAACATGACACCAGGCCCCTTTTATTCAACAGAGATTGAAACATCTGAATTTTTTCGAGACGTAGTGCACAGTTTTCAACCTCACTGCAACAAGAAAAGTATTTTTAATGGGACTTTTTAAAATCATTACATATTCTGTGTCGTCAAATATGACTTAGAACAGTAGATTGTATTGATTGACGCAGTTCCTCGACACCATTTGTCACAAAATAGTTAAACTGTGTTGTTGTCGAAGCTCTTTTAGTGTGTGTAGCTAACTTCCTCGAACCACAAATAAGATACAATTTCTGCATTTGCTTGGGGTGAATTAGCGCTCAGAAGAAGAAGGCGACACTAGATATTTTAAGCTACTTTCATAAAAAATTAAATAGGCGAATGTGATCACTCAGGGGTTTAGTGTGTGTGTGTGCGCCATCCATAGCTACCATCACTAAGAACACTGCTTAAGATTCACAAGGACAATATTGTAAATTGTAGAGTAGCTCCAAATTACAAATTAAGAAAACAGCTACTAACAAGTTGATCCGTGAAGAATTATACAGCCTATTTTCATATATCCTACTTATGTTAACTACCACTATCAACATACAAAATTTCTGTTTGATTGCTGTAATAGATTCGTAGATATTGAGAACCGACTAAATATTTCGGATGGTCACCATGTTGGATTTTATATATGTAGGTCCTAGAGTTATGTACTGTTACATGAAGATTATTGTGTACGTGTAGCATTCAAACTTCAATCGCATGATTAGGACACAAGAAGTAACAAGGAGACTTTAAAATTTCGCACAGCTGCCATCTTCGGGTTATGTAAACAATTGAACCAAGTTAGATGTCGGTGCATTACAATGTGTATAAACATATACTGTACCACGTTTTATTGCGTTTGGTTGGTTAAATAGCGAGAAACGTCTATTTAAAAGTCGCAAATTCGCGTGGTCGCCATGTTTGATTTGTAGTTACCAGTTTTTCAAAAGTCACATAGGTGAACTTCTAGTAGTTCCCTTTATCACCGTAAAAAATTCCAGGGTGATATGGGGAATAGTTTCGGAGATATTGAATGCTAGTGAAATATTTCGCACAGCCGCCATGTTGTGGTTATGGAAACAATTGAAATAAATTAGATGCCAGTGGATTAACATTCGTATAAGGATTTACTGTACCAAGTTTCACTGCACTAGGATGGTTAAATTGCGAGAAACGTCCATGTAAATATTTATAATTCGCGTCGCCGCCATGTTGGATTTGTGATCACCAGGTTTTTTAAAGTCCTATAGGCGAACTTAAGTTCATAGCCCCTATGAACATAAAAAATTCAGTTTGATTGCTATAATAGATTCGTAGATATTCAGAGCCGTCTAAATATTTCGGATGGTCGCCATGTTGGATTGTTAAATGTATAGGCCATACAGTCATGTGCCATTAAAGGAATATTATTGCGTAGGTTCATTATTCAAACTTTCACTTCGATCGCATGATTATGACACAAGAAATAAAAACTTAATATTAAAATTCGCACAGCTACCATCTTGAGGTTATGTAAATAATGAACTAAATTAGATACCAGTGCATTACAATGTGTATAAAAAATTCTTGTTCTTGATTTCATTGCGTTTGGAACATTAAATCGCGAGAAAGGTCTATTTAAAATTTTCGAATTCGCTTGGCCGCCATGTTCGTTTTGTAGTTAACCAGTTTTTGAAAGTCTTATAGATGAACTTCCAGCAGTGCCCTTTATCTCCGTACACAATTTGAGGGTGAAACCGCTAATAGTTTCAGAGATATAGAATGCCGGTGGAATATTTCGCACATCTGCCATCTTGTGGTTATGTAAACAATTGAACCAAGTTCGATGTCGGTGCATTACAATGTGTATACACATATACTGTACCAAGTTTTATTGCGTTTGGTTGGTTAAATCGCGTGAAACGTCTATTTAAAATTCGGAAATTCGCGTGGTCGCCATGTTTGTTTTGTAGTTACCAGTTTTTCAAAAGTCACATAGGTGAACTTCTAGTAGTTTTCTTTATCACCGTAAAATCGGGAATAGTTTCGGAGATATTGAATGCTAGTGAAATATTTCGCACAGCCGCCATGTTGGATTGGTGAGACGTAACAAAATTTGAAGGAGACCGTCGGGGTCATCCGGAATAGTGCTATGAACTTACCGAGTTTCATTGAAATCTCTCCAGCCGTTTAGAAGTTATTAGGGACACACACACACAAACACACACGGACAAAAGGTGATCTCATAAGCCTATTTTTTCAGAATTGAAAATAGGCTAAAAATTCTGAGGATTATCATTAATGACGTTTATGTAAAAGACATAACTTAACTAGTCAATAGGCTGGCTGCGTGGCTCAGCGGTAACGTTCTCGCTTGCTGAGCCCAAGATTGCAGGTTCGTATCCTGGCGCAGTCAGCTGGCATTTGAGGGTGCGCAAATGCGAGGGAGGCGTGTAAGTAGATTTACTGGCACGTTAAAGAACCCCTTCGGGACAAAATTCCAGCATCCCGGTGTCTCTAAAAGCTACAGTAGTTTAAAGGGGCTAAAAAACATTAACATTATTATTACCATTAACTAGTCAAAAAACTAGAGTCCATGAAATTTACACCAAACATGAGAATTATTCATTCGACATAATAAATATGTATACAAACATACCAGCAAAAGAAGCAATAAGGGTAAAAGAAAAAATTAAAAGAGTTAATAATAAAAAAGAAACTAAAGAAGTAGTTGAATTGCTCAATATCACGCTCAACCAGAACGTGTTCCGATTTCAAGGTAAAATATACGAACAAACAACAGGTCTGGTAGCCAACTTATTTATTAACAGTATAGAGAACACATTCCTCGACGGGAACACATCCCAGGGCTTTATACACCTGAGTAGATATGTGGATGACCCTATTTGAATTATTTGACACGGAGATAATTAATGAAATACACTTTTCCAAACAATCAACAACTGACACCAAGCCATCAAATTCACGATGAAAAGAGAAAATAACCGGCACATAAATTACTTAGACATAACAATCCATCAAACATATTCCATTTGCCGCAATGCAACACAAACCTCCCACACTATTAACAACCACTCCAAACACACAAATTATTCAATAAAGAAATTGAAACGACAAACCAAGTGGCCATGGAGAGCAATTTCACACCAACACAGTAGACCGAATGCTAACGAAACAATGAAAGAAATAGAAAACAATTCAGCGGCTTCGGTGGCGTAGTCCGTAGCATGCTGAGCTTCTATGCCCAAGATCGCGGGTTCAAACCCGGCCGAAGTCGTCGGATTTTTAAGAGCCTTAAACATCCCTCAGTATGCCTTCCTTCGGAGGGGAAGTACAGCCGGCGGTCCCATGTCATAGATTTATGGCATGTTAAAGAACCTTCCACTAATTACACCTGTCTGAAGCTAAATAGTATGTTAGGTTAAACATTTGACAAACGCTCTTAGGTTCCGACGTTCGTCGCCAGGAGCCGACTGCGATGGCATATGGTAACCAGTTCTGAACTAGTAGTCGTTGACGGTTCCGTTTGGCGGCAAAAGTAGGAACTACTTGGAAAAATTCAATGTCTGCAATCCTCACTTGAATTGAAAACAGATGACACACGCTAATACAATCATCACAATTAACACCGGTTATCAGACAGATTCTACACACACCCAAATTACACGGGGCTACATGACCGCGTTGTCCCAGTCCCTAAACTATGGAAGCAACCAACCTATCTTTGGTTCAATTCATAAAGGGGCACCAACTGCGCACAACGAGGCAAAGACGGATCCACTTCTTGAAACGGGCAATTTTGCGAAAGGGGTGTAACATGCACGTTGAGTACAAATCATATCTATGTAGCACCGCGTTAGCTCAATGGGTAGAGCATAGGCGGTTGCCGGTCTGCTACACTAGCTGCTCAATGTTGACGTCAGCAAAAAGCCTCTTTGGTTATAGCGCCCGGATGTTGATGACATGTCATCTTTTTACTGAGCTGTCTAAAACAATGCTGAAGTACATAGAAACTCCGGACGGGCCACCCCGTCTTCAAATATGTGTTTTTTCATCTTTTTGCATTATTATTTTGCTATTTTTCCATTTTAAGAGCATTTTTTAAGTTTTAAGTCATATTTTAGAAAAATCAGCCTTTTAAGGTCATTTTTAGCCTATTTTCAATTTTGAAAAAATAGGCTTATGAGATCACCTTTTGTCCGTGTGTGTGTCCCTCTAATAACTTCTAAACGGCTGGAGAGATTTCAATGAAACTCGGTAAGTTCATAGCACTATTCCGGACGACCCCGACCGTGTCCTTGAAATTTTGTTACGTCTCACCAATCCAACATGGCGGCTGTGCGAAGTATTTCACCAGCATTCATTATCTCCAAAACTATTCCCGATATCACCCTGGATTTTTTTACGGTGATAAAGGGAACTATTAGAAGTTCGCCTATGGGACTTTTGAAAAACAGGTAACTACGAAACCAACATGGCAGCCACGCTACTTTGCGACTTTTAAATAGACGTTTCTCGCGATTTAACCAACCAAACGCAATGAAACTTAGTACAGGATATGTTTATACACATTGTAATGCACCGACATCTAACTTGGTTCAATGGTTTACATAACCACAAGATGCCGGATGTGCGAAATATTTCATCGGCATTCTATATGTCTGAAACTATCAGCGGTATCACCATGAAAATTTGAGCGGAGATAAAGGGCACTACTGGAAGTTGATCTATAAGACTTTCAAAAACCAGTTATCTACAAAACGAACATGGTGGCCAAGCGAATTTGAAAATTTTAAATAGACCTTTCTCGCGATTTAATGTTCCAAACGTAATGAAATCTGGTACGGGAAATGTTTATACACATTGTAATGCACTGGTATCTAATTTAGTTCAATTATTTACATAACTTCAAGATGGCGGCTGTGCGAATTTTAAAATTAAGTTTTTATTTCTTGTGTCGTAGTCATGCGATCGAAGTGAAAGTTTGAATAATGAACCTACGCAATAAATTTCCTTTAATGGCACATGACTCTATGGCCTATACATTTAACAATCCAACATGGCGACCATCCGAAATATTTAGACGGCTCAGAATATCTACGAATCTATTATAGCAATCAAACTGTTTTTTTATGTTCATAGGGGCTATGAACTTAAGTTCGCCTATAGGACTTTAAATAACCTGGTGATCACAAATCCAACATCGCGGCGATGCGAATTATAAATATTCACTTGGACGTTTCTCGCAATTTAACCATCCGAGTGCAGTGAAACTTGGTACAGTGAATCCTTATACAAATGTTAATGCACTGGCATCTAATGTATTTCAATTGTTTCCATAACCACAAGATGGCAGCTGAGCGAAATTTTTAAATCTCCTTGTTACTTCTTGTGTCCTAATCATGCGATTGAAGTTTGAATGTTACACGTACACAATAATCTTCATGTAACATTACATAACTAGGACCTACATATATAAAATCCAACATGGCGACCATCCGAAATATTTAGTCGGTTATCAAGATCTACGAATCTATTACAGCAATCAAACTGAAATTTTGTATGTTGATATTGGCAATTATCATAAGTAGGATATATGAAAATAGGCTGTATAGTTCTTCACGGAACTACTTGTTATCCAATTTAGTCATGTCACAGCTTATATGAGGTAGTTACGTCTCTCAGAGTTAAGAAGAAGCTAGTAACGTCATTGACAGCATCAATCACATCGTTGGAGAAAATGGGCGAAGAAATCGTTGATTCCATTTCCTTAATCAACCGGGTGGGAACTAGTCTTACAACAATCGTGGCGAAATTGCTGCGGGTATTGCATGAAAACTGAAAAAAATGCTGAATAAAAACGCCGGGTATAAAACATTATGCAAAATCTAAAGACTTTTATTTTTGAAATATTGGTGAGTTTATTAATATAAGATGATTTTCTCCATTTTTTGTGCATTTTTTGAATTTATAGGTCATTTATTACAGTCATTTTTGAAAATGTTAAGCGCATTTTTTAACCTTTTTAACGATATCAACATCCGGGCCCTATAAAAATATCACTAGGGTGTGAAGAAATGCGATTCGTTGTACAGTATTTTAATATGACGACACCTCCGTTCTTTTGAATCCTGTTGATGCGCATAGTTGTACGCCAGCTTGTGGGCAAGGACTTTTCCTTTAGATGTGGTTATTATTTTACATGGCTTGCAGCCGAATGGCCATATCTGGGTGTTTTTTATTAACCCTTGAGAAGTGGCGTAAAAAAAACCACGAGGACTGGCGCTGGGTCATTTTGACCCATAGTGTGTCACTCGATTTTTGTCGTAGTCGTACGGATTTTAATGAAATAATTTTACACTTGGAGTCTTCCTATGAACAATTCCCATTATCAAATGAGGTTTATTTATATTTTTCAAATTTAACATGAAGAAAAATGATAATAATTTTCAAAACAGTATAATTGACCGTGATAGTGGTGGCAAAGCAGTTATCTCATTTGTTTAAACAAAGGAGCTGATGACCAAGGTGTCCCTACATCCTAAACATGGATCAACAAGAACGTAAGCTATGTGATTATGCTGAAGCAAAATAGGTGGATATTTTCCCTTTTATTTTTTGTCCCGACTAACGAAAGTGGAAAATTATCACGCGAGAACTGGCGCCATGGGTAAATCTGACCCGATCGTAAATAATATAGAAATAACTTGAGTGTTCAAAAAGCTATGGACATGTTCCTTTCCCAGTGTGAAGTTCAAGGCTAGGAAGGAAGGTACAGTAAGCGACAGGAAATAAGGGCTGACCAAAACGAAAATATAGAGCATTTATTAAGCCTCGGGTCAAAAATACCCATGCGCCAGTCCCCGTGGGTTCCCAACAAGTTCAATTCATGTAGTTCCAATTTTCGCTACCAGATGCTACTGTCACTAACACTAGCGGTGAACGTTGGAACTTGATAGAGCATATCTAAATAGCCAAATAAAACCTACAAAGTTTACTACACACTACCAATTGCAGTGGTAGGTTCTTTTCCGTGCCATGAATCTACCTAATGACATGGACCCGCCAGCTGCCAAAGGAAGGCATACTGAAGGATGTGGTTATAAGATGCGGTAACCAGAATGTGGTAAGCGGGAAGGCGGATGCAGCTTCTTTGTTCCTCTGTGGCTAGATACCACAGCTTCCAGTGTTTCAGAACTCAACCACTAAAGTTCGCAGCTACCAATCATGTTGTTACAAGAGTAGGGGAAGATGGGGGTAATTCCGCCACCCCTTAAATTCGAATAACTGCACGACTTACATGCGCATGACTAGCAAAACACTATCAGGTGTGTCAATTGCCGTTGTGGAAGCGTGCGTTTGCTCGGGAATTACAAATCTCCAATCATCCTTTGTGATGTAAGATTGTACCATCTAATGAATCAAGTTAAGGGTAGTTTAATTAAGTGATTACCTAATTTTGACTATGTTTTAGGAAAGTACGAATATTACTGATCATTTTATGCTATTCGTTTATGTCGTTCAATTTGTTGGTTATGTAGCATTTTGCGCCCAAATATTCAATGTGCTCATGGGTTAATGCCACCGCAGGTGGCGGTATTCCCCGATTCAACTTTTCAATGGTAGAAATTGCTTACTTTTATTTGCAGATCCGTCGAAATAGAGGGAGAAAAACAGAAAACACGAAATGGACTGCGGACGAACTAAAGAAAGCTGTTGAAGCTGTGAATGATGGTAGCTCTGTTAAAAGTGTTTCCAAGTTGTTTAATATTCCAACAACAACAATATGCGATAGGTTCAAAGACAGTAAGTTAGACAAACCTACATTAGGGCGTAAACCACTGTTTTCTGAAGAGCAAGAGAATGACATTCGTTACCATCTTTTGTTTTTATAAAAAATGAACTATGGTACAGATGCACTAAATGCTCAAAGTGGGCCCATTCTGAATGTAGCGGCCACGATTCTCCGAAAAACTAGGCTTGAGACTTCTGTCTGTGTAATTAATAAATATCGTAAATGGCACTTACAGTATGTATAGTAGGCCTAATCCTTTTGTAGGCTTTTCATGATCCAAAGTTGTTTACATAGGCCTATATCCATTAAGTTTAAATATGGCGGTATTTCCCCATCAGTATGGCGGAATTGCCCACTTAGTGAGGGCAATACCGCCATTTTCACTGGTCAAGGGAAATTACAATATCTCCTAGAAGTTACTTGATAAGAGTAATGATACTCAGTAGTATTGAAGCCAATGTAATAATAATAATAATATCGTATGGCCTCGGGTGCCTGGTGCAAGCTTTGTTAATTGGCACCCAGAGGGTAGCTTGCATGTCGAATTTCGTCGTTCCTTTGAACGCTATGAAACTCAAGGGGGTTATATATCAAAACTCCTTGACACTACAGCGCTTTCAAGTAGAGAATGGAGGAACTTTGTGTTGGCGGAATATCCCGAGATTAATTTTGCCATTGAACTCTGCCTACTGAATTCAAATGGGTTCCTTAACATGCCAACAACGTATGACATGAGTATCGTGATTTTTGTCGCCTTCAAAAATCACTTACCATGGCCAGGGGCGAACCTGCAATCTTGGGGTTGGTAGTCCGACACTACAACCACTCACCCACCGTGGCAAGCTAGCCAATGTAATAAGGGGCTGTATTTCCTTTTTCTTTCTTTCTTTTCTACAAGAAACTGTATCAGTACAGGGCAACATCTTCCTTAAGGTGGCGCTATTCGCCCATCTTCCCCTAAGCTTGGCTCCACCGAACACATTTGGAAGATTGATACGGAGTTTCTTCAGAAACCTATCGAAAATTAATTCCCTTGGATGATGAGAACAGTCAATAAGCCCAAAGAAGGACGGGGAGTGGTAAATATCGGACGAATACTTAAGAAATGCAGTGTTACTTAATGGAGCAAGAGTAGTCAAAATAGGCTATAACTCGAGAGCGGGTTGACTTAATCGATTGTAAAATTTCAATAGAATAATACACCGATTTATAATATACAGTAGAATAGTGATCGGCATATCGCCTTGAAGAGTTACTTAATTGTTCGCTGGATGAGGCAGCTGGTTTTCAGTCAATCTTTCTGCTGTCGGTTGGGATATTAGGTGTATTCAATCCTCTGTACGTGCAGAATATAATAACCTGTGCAACTGTAGTGTCCGTACTAGTATGGGTACTTGCAAATGGGGCTACGCAATTCAGCCATGGTCGTTAGCAGCAAAGTACATAATAGAATTTGGACCAACCGTATTTACATGCCACGTTATGAGGAAAGTAGAAAGGCAGGGGCGGCTTTCTAGCTACAAAATGAAATTCCGAGCTGTACGTTATAACAATCTCAATATGTTGTTAGCTGAGTGTTTTGTGGTGGGCATTTTCAAGGTAGATATCAAGAATTGGATTTTCACGACCGCTATGATACTTATGCTATAAGTTTTAACGGGATTTCATGTGGTGGTAGCATTGTTTACAAATAGTGCAAGCAGGGCTAGTAACTATAGATCTAGTGCAAATTAACGGTGTCCAGCCCCAAAAAATAAAAACTTCCGACAATGGCAGTTGAAAGGTTTTCATAGTACTGAAAGTAAAGATATCTTTGAAGCCATTTTCGGCGTTGCCTTACTATTATATACTAGCATTACCCGTCGCGGCTTCGCCCGCGAATATTTTAGTTGTAAAGAGTACACTTAGCAAAATCTCAATCATGAATGCTATGACTGATTTATCCTTGGTATGAATAATCAGACTTTATCAATTCAGCTACTGGTGCAGTGGTTAGGGGTTTGTCATTCCTTCATAGGTATATCAGAGCGAAGTTAGATTTCTGGGAATATCACAGACACTGTTAATTTAAGGGTCTTTAATGTGGTTTTCGGAGACCCTTTATAGTCGGGTGAAAAGACCTTTCGTACCACACTCACACGTGAAAATTGCATGAAAAATTCTAGAGTGCCCCTTGACCCCCTTAAGTGCATTATACTGTATGTGATGATGAATTTTACAGCTTAATTTGGTTCAGTGTTAACTTTATAACCGTCTGGAAACTTTCACAGTAATGTAATAATTGGAATTGCATTGCGTCTTACAGAAATAGATGGACCTGTGAGATTCTGTTGCCATGGTTACCGTGTTGCATTCTTTCATTATTTCATTGTAAATATACATGTTTTAAGGTATTTATTTAATTGTGAGGCATTTAAAGAGTAAGTGAGTGCGTTTCGCTTACGCATTGGGTTATGCTGAACCTGTAGGTGCCCCATATGTGTAGGTTGGTGTTAATGGGACCTTATTTTCGGTACAAAGCTGGAATGGGACCTTAGCAGAATAATATAGGGATGGATAAATTGCAGCCAATGGCCATAGCTGGGCATTTTATTTGAACGCCCGTAGGATCCCCATCAAGTTCAATTTCAAGTAGTTCTCACTTTGGATACCAGAGATGCCACTGTCACCTAGCGGCGAACGTTAGCTCTTGATAGAGCGTTTCTAACCAAATAACTTACAAATTCAGCTACACACTTCCAAGTGGTCTGCAGATATCCAAGTTTACGGAAAATCGAATAGCATATCTTCTTGGCAATGAAACATTCTTCCTGGAAGATATCAAATCGCTCCTCAAGCTACCCAACACGGCTGCCTCGGTCGCGGTCTTGGAAGAGAGGAAAACAAAAGCACGTCAAATTCCAAGATAATGTTTAGATACCGAAGCAATGAAGAATCACGCATGGAAAGGACCAAACTTTAAGTTACGTCACGTCTTCACGCGTTACGCTGCACATGGTTTTCATAGTAAAATATGTACAATTCCGAGATTCCACAAACCGACAGAAAACTGTAAATGTCGCCTATGTGGGGAGCTATGCGCCCGGTACCATTTCGGAAACTGTGTTTAAGTTCACAACCGATCAGCACATTTGCTAAAGACTGATACAAATCAGTATTATCATATTCATTTAATAATTACTTTTCTTCCTTTCTGTACACAGTGTGTTTAATAATAATAATCTTATTATATAATACGCTAAGGTGTATGTTTCACAAAACTCAAGCTCCTAAACCAGAGGGAGTTACAAGGTGTGGTTTGTACCAAAATCTTCCAAATCGTCTCAATAGTTCATGGCATTTGTAGACTTAGAAAGGCTTTTGATAACGTTGATTGGACTAAATTGTTTGGCATTTTGAAAACGATTGGAATAAAGTACAGGGATAGGAGGGTGATAAATAATCTATACAGAAACCAGACAGCAGTCATTCGAGCTGAAGGACAAGAGAGAGAAGCTGGTATTCATACAGGAGTGAGGCAAGGCTGCAACTTATCACCCATACTATTCAATTTTTACATTGAACAAGCAATGAAGGAAATTGGAGAAAAAATTAAAGTGGGAGTGAAGATTCAAGGAGAAATAATTTCAACTCTGAGATTTGCCGATGACATTGTCATCTTGGCCGACACGCCTGAGGATTTGAATGAGTTTTTGAATGGTATGGACTCCGTCTTACGGAAAGAATACATGATGAAAATTAATAAATGTAAAACAAAAATATTGGAATGCAGCCGAAATAAATCAGAAACCTCTATGGACATCAAATTGGCCGGTGAAAAGCTAAAGGAAGTAGGAGACTTCTGTTAGTTAGGAAGCAAAATAACCAGTGATGGACGAAGCAAAGAGGATATAAAAAGTAGTTTAGCTCAGGGAAGGAAAGCATTTCTACAGAAAAGGGATCTGTTGGCATCGACTGTAGATTTAGGTATTAGGAAGTCATTTTTAAAAACCTTTGTCTGGAGCGTGGCACACTCTAGAAGTGAAACGTGGACTATTGGTGCAGCAGAAAAGAGGAGAATTGAAGCATTTGAAATGTGGTGTTACAGGAGAATGATGAAGATCAGATGGCTTGATAGGGTTACAAACGAAGAGGCATTAAGGCGAGTGGGAGAGGAGAGATGTTTCTGGCGACTGCTAATGAAGAGAAGAGATAGGTTGGTAGGACACATACTAAGACACCCAGGAATAGCAAGCTTAGTTATGGAAGTAAGGGTCGAGGACAAGAACTGTAGGGGTAGAC
This sequence comes from Meconema thalassinum, assembly GCA_946902985.2. Taxonomy (NCBI): domain Eukaryota; kingdom Metazoa; phylum Arthropoda; class Insecta; order Orthoptera; family Tettigoniidae; genus Meconema; species Meconema thalassinum. The sequence goes on from OX336390.1 coordinate 937,912,943, forward strand.
CAAGGTTAGAATATGTTAAACAGATTGCTCTAGATGTAGGGTGTGGTAGCTATGTAGAGATGAAACGATTAGCTCAGGACAGGGAGGCATGGAAAGCTGCATCAAACCAGTCAAAAGACTGAAGACTCAAACAACAACAACAACAGTACAGGGAAAATCTTGCATTTCTTGAAAAGTCAACGCAAATATATGTATTTGTTTATAAAGTGCTCTAAAACAAATAAACAAGACGATAGCGCCTGGCAGAACTGTGTCGCATATCACTAGTGCTGGGTGGGTAGTCTGTACACATGGGGCGCACACAACCCATTATGCGAGAGTTCTCGCACGGGTTCGCTAGTTATAATAATTGTTGTGGTAGGTTCTTTTACATGCCATAAATCTATGACACGGGCCCCGACGTCTTTACTTTTCCTATGAAGGAAGGCATACTGAGGGATTTTTACCGCTCTTAAGGAATCCGACGATTCGGACGGGTTTGAACCCACGAACTTTGGCACAGCAGTTCAGCATGCTACCCACTACGCCACCGAAGAACTCTTATGAACAATTGGCATTATAGCTTTCAGTCGGTCAACACGAAATAATTCCCATTACTGGAATATGTCTAATGTCTTCAGGCTCCTCAGACAACACTTGTACTATGTAACTTGTGTGCTTTGAATTTGATTAGATTTTATCAAAACAATTATCTCTTAAGAAGTTTTCTGAAAACTCCAAAGTTACATAGCGATAGTTTACTGAGCAGTCTGTAGAGATTACACAATTTAGATAAGTCTCCACATCAGATCTTTCAACACATTAACAGTATATATATGGTATGTTGTAGTTATAGCTTTTAACCATCATCACAGCAGAGACTTTGTAGTTCATTTGCGCATATTATTGTACAATTCTCGTGTAGTTTAGGGCTTATCACAGCAGCAGTAGCTACACCTTTATACATTAGCTTGGGGGAGGGGATCGTCATTTCTAGGTTTTGCAACATTAAAATCAAAACAATATGAAAATAAATATTAAAAATATTAAATAATAAATAATAAATAATAAATATTAAATAATAAATAATAAATAATAAATAATAAATAATAAATAATAAATAATAAATAATAAATAATAAATAATAAATAATAAATAATAAATAATAAATATTAAATAATAAATAATAAATAATAAATAATAAATAATAAATAATAAATAATAAATATTAAATAATAAATAATAAATATTAAATAATAAATATTAAATAATAAATATTAAATAATAAATTATAAATAATAAATAATAAATATTAAATAATAAATAATAAATAATAAATAATAAATAATAAATAATAAATAATAAATATTAAATATTAAATAATAAATAATAAATAATAAATATTAAATAATAAATATTAAATATTAAATAATAAATAATAAATAATAAATATTAAATATTAAATAATAAATAATAAATAATAAATATTAAATAATAAATATTAAATAATAAATAATAAATAATAAATAATAAATAATAAATAATAAATAATAAATAATAAATATTAAATAATAAATAATAAATAATAAATAATAAATAATAAATAATAAATAATAAATAATAAATAATAAATAATAAATAATAAATAATAAATATTAAATAATAAATATTAAATATTAAATAATAAATAATAAATATTAAATAATAAATATTAAATAATAAATAATAAATAATAAATAATAAATAATAAATAATAAATAATAAATATTAAATAATAAATATTAAATAATAAATAATAAATATTAAATAATAAATATTAAATAATAAATAATAAATAATAAATAATAAATAATAAATATTAAATAATAAATAATAAATAATAAATAATAAATAATAAATAATAAATAATAAATATTAAATAATAAATAATAAATATTAAATAATAAATAATAAATATTAAATAATAAATATTAAATAATAAATAATAAATAATAAATAATAAATAATAAATAATAAATAATAAATAATAAATATTAAATAATAAATAATAAATAATAAATAATAAATAATAAATAATAAATAATAAATAATAAATATTAAATATTAAATAATAAATAATAAATATTAAATAATAAATATTAAATAATAAATAATAAATAATAAATAATAAATAATAAATAATAAATAATAAATAATAATACATATTAAATATTAAAATATTGAAATAATAAATAATAAATAATAAATAATAAATAATAAATATTAAATAATAAATAATAAATAATAAATAATAAATAATAAATAATAAATAATAAATAATAAATAATAAATAATAAATATTAAATAATAAATAATAAATATTAAATAATAAATATTAAATAATAAATAATAAATAATAAATAATAAATAATAAATAATAAATATTAAATAATAAATAATAAATAATAAATAATAAATAATAAATAATAAATAATAAATAATAAATAATAAATAATAAATATTAAATATTAAATAATAAATAATAAATAATAAATATTAAATAATAAATATTAAATATTAAATAATAAATAATAAATAATAAATAATAAATAATAAATAATAAATAATAAATAATAATACATATTAAATATTAAAATATTGAAATAATAGTTCTCTTTTCAGATACTTAATACCTTAATAATTTCCCGGAAGGAAGATGGAGCTTTGGCAGCAGAGGTGGAATGACGATCTCGGAGGAAGATGGACAGCTCGGCTGATACCGAGTCTGGTCGAGTGGACAAGTAGAAAACACGGAGAAACGAATTACTTTCTGACTCAGTTGTTGACAGGTCATGGCTACTTTCGGTGTTACCTTCATCGTATGGCCAAAGTAAGGAGTCCAGTTTGTATTTACTGCGAGAACGAACGAGATGACGTATATCATACGTTCTTCGTCTGCACTCGTTGGACAGAGGAAAAACAACGACTTGAAGCTGAGGTTGGTCCAATAACGCCGGACAATATAGTTGGAATTATGCTGAGGAACGAGCTCAGCTGGGATACGGTCGCTTTCTTTGTTGAGGTGGTCCTTCGCCAGAAGAAGTCGGATGGGGACTTGCTCGATTTAGTTGATTAAGTCTGCGATCCGCGGACTGAGTATGAATTGAGAAGTAAGATGGTGCTTGTAAAGCAAAGAAAATGACTCCATCCTGAAGTAATACGAAAGTGGTCCCGGGATGGGTTTTGTCAAGAGGACAGGGTGTGGTTTTTTAGAGGGTAAGAATCCCACACTCTTGAGGAGTGCGGACCCTTGTCAAGGTCTTATGCAACATTTTTCCACTTCCCTCGTAAAAAAAATACCACACCTACTAAGTTATCTGACAGGTTTTGATTTTTTGATTTGGAGGGCAGGGACTGTCTGTGGATGTCACTGTAGGTTTGGTAGTGTTTTGTACAGCCATTTGTCTTGATAATTTGGATCTGATGATCAAAACATAGCATCCATTACTTTTCTCCTTTCTCAATAGCCCATAACAATATATATCTTAATCACATGTAATTTATTTGAGAATATTTTTTCACATATTCCAATAATTAGAATTCTTTTGTGTTGACAGGCTGAAAATTACAATATCAATCGTTCTGAAAGAATCGTAATAAATGATTAGGCTGTTTTCTTCATAAAAATAATTATACATGAGATCAATCATGGGACTGTGCGTACGTGTGTCTGAACATCTGAGAGACTGCTCTGCTCTGCGAGATTTTAGTTGGTGGCAGCATTGTTAAGGTCGTGTTATGCATAATAGCATCGTAGCGATCACAGAACTTGGAGACAAATTTCGCAAATGCTACAAATTACAAACTCTAGATATGATCAATGAGTTTCTGTATCATCCGAGCTATTTGCCATCATCAACTTTTGCACTCTCTTTGTAATCATAATATTAATAATATCGTATGGCATTAGATGTCGGGTGCAAGCTTTGTTATTTGCTATTGGACGCCAGCGGGATGCTTGCATGTCAAATTTCGTCGTTCCTTGGAGCGCTATGAAAGTCAAGGAGGTTAGATATCTAAGCTCCTTGATACTATAGCGCTTTCTAGTAGAAAATGGAGGAACTATGTGTTGGCGGAAAATCCCAAGATTAATTTTATCATTATGAACACGAACTACTGAATTCAAATGGGTTCTTTAACATGCTAACAACGTATGGCATGGGTGTGGTAATTTTTGTCGCCTTTCAAAAATGACTTAGTCTACCATAACCAGAAGCGAACCTGCAAGCTTGGGGTTGGTAGTCCGACACGATAAGCACTCTCCTTGTAAATGCCATCAAGAGAAAGGGGCGAAACATTGGCTAATGAAATGAATTACACACGTCCAGAAATCCTGAAAATGAAATTTAATATAACTTGCAGTACCTTTCAATGAGTGTAACTACAATGTAAATTAATATGGCACACCCAAAAGGCATTTTCCGACAATTGTTATGCCAGTTGAAAGGCTGAAGGGAACTTATTTGCGAGCTCGTTCGTGCGTGCAATCGTGACTGCGTGTTTGTTCATGCATGTGCAATTGTGGATGTGAGTGACCGTGATCACTCACAGCGCTGCCCTCGACCAATTTCACTCGGGAATCCTGGAGAAACCAGAATAAACACTTTTATATTCATCTGAGCCCTCACGGTGGTATCCTCATCTTGACGTGATGTGGGGGCTTGAGAGCCTAAATGACCCTGCGAGCTATGCTCCTGGTAGGGCTTCCCATCCTCGACAGGTCAAAGGTGATGTGTCAGACTAAGAGGGATACCCTGGTCCTCCAGGTTGGGGGTTGATAATGGAGCTAACAACCCCATATCGAAAAAAAAAACAGCCTGTTATGAAATTCCAATACAATAATAGCAGGACTGATTTAATTATTTATCTATTTATCGTATGTCTTTTAGTGCCGGGAGTGTCCCAGGACATGTTCGGCCCGCCAGTGGCTGTAGCTGCTTCAAGCGGACACCCATGGGGTGAGCTACAAGTTCCGTTCAATTTCAAGTAGCTTCAACTTTCGATATCAGATGTTATTGATACCTAGTGGTGAATGTTGGAACTTTGATAGAGCGTTCCAACGAAATGTAACCTAGAAATTTAGCTTCACACAAGTTTAGTCAGTGGAAGATTCTTTTACATGCCATAAATCTGTGACATGGGACCGCCGGCTTTACTTCCCCTCCGAAGGAAGGCATACTGAAGGATTTAAACGCTCTGATACAATCCGACGACTTCGGTCGGGTTTGAACCCGCGATCTTGGGCACAGCAGCTCAGCATGCTACCAGCTTCGCCATCGAAGGCGCTATTAATGAGGTTTCCACAAGCAAGAAACAGAGTTTCAAAGGCCGCAGATATCTGAATAAAATACAGTACTGTCATCAAACTTTACGTATGCTCGGCACTAATGAGAATTCGATTGAGAAGGCCATGATCTCCTTACACTCACGATATATTGAAACTGAAGGTTCTCGGTTCAGAACCCTGCCGAGGCTGATTGTAATAACCCTGGAAGAATAGTAACAGAATGGGTCTTAGGAACTGCCAGATCCTTCGCTTGTTTGTCCTTTTGACTAGACGCAGATCGAGAGGTACGAAACTCTGATCAATCTAACATTCTCAAAGTTCAAAATATCACATTCGTCTCGCCAGAAAAAATGAGAGTTTGTTGATAGGTAAACAAAATGGTGGCATATATAACGTCATGGGCGACACTAGAGGTTTAAACACAGACGAAAATTAGTGACAAGAACAATGATTGGAAAATGTGCGTATCCCCCAACAGGTACTGGGCACTTGTTCAGCTCACTGACACTTAGCAGCTCCTGGACAGTTGAGCTGGAGAGGTCAGCTTTAAGGAACGATATTACACAACTATGGCAAGTGAAATGTGATTCTTCAAGGAACAACACCGGATGTGAATAACTACGCGATATTGTTCCTTGAAGGATGATGTTTACGACCGCCTCGTGATGTAGTGGCTAGCGTTCTTGGCTGTCGCCCTGGAGGTCCGGTTTCGATTCCCGACTATGTCAAGAAATTTTAATTCTGGTGTGAGGGCTGTAACGGGGTGCACAGCCTCGTGAGGTAAAACTGAGAAAAGGAGGGTTCGATTTGCACCTCAGCCATCTTGGAATTGGATTCCCCTACATCTATTTCATGAAAATGCTGGGATGGTTCATAACTTAAGACCACAGCCGCCTCCTTCCCAATTTTATCCCCAATTTACAAATACACACACTGGACCGACAGTGGTGGGTGCGCTCGCTAAAGCGCAACGTTAGGTCATGGGGCCAAGCTCTCTGCTGACACGGTAGACGCGTGGGTTCGAGCCCCACCGTTGGCCGTCTTTGAAATGGTTTTCCGTGGTTTCCCCATTTTCAACTTCAGGCAAATGCTGGGACGGTACCTTCTGAAAGGCCACGGCCGCTTCCTTCCACATCCTTGCCCAGTTCCATTCACCATCATTCATTTTCATCTCTCATTAACTCCTCTCATGAGGTGGGCGTCAGGAAGGGCATCCAGCCGTAAAAACCATCGCCACAAAGACTTCCATCGCATCTCATCCCCGACCGCGTTGGGAAACGGGACTAATAAGGGGTAGACATGCATACAGTACAGCGATCACAATAACACAGGTTAATCCACAATTCCACGCACTCTCAAATTCTCGGGGCTATATGACCACGATGTCGCAGCCCCTATAATAAAAGCAACAACAACAACAACAACAACAACAACAACAACAACAACAACAACAACAACGGGAAGATGTGAGATATAGTATTTCTGCCACAACACTGAGCAAGTAGCTCCCACTTGCTCGAGTGTTGGCCACGCGGCCTTGCACTGTTTATGGCTCTATATCAGCACCTTATAGCCTATTGTTGTGAACACCTGCGAGGGTGTTGCTGTAATGAGTTATTGTTGCCAGTCATTTGTGGTGTGCAGCAGGTCCAACAATGGTGTGTTTGAGACTATCGATAGAGCCCTGTACGGATAAACAAAACTTTATCCGCATCCGCCTCGCATCCGCACAACTGTTGTCTGCATCCCCCGCATTCGCACGACTTTTATCCACATCCACCCGGAATCCACACGTTTTTTTTATCCGAATCTACTGGCATTAGGTTACAATAATATTTTATATTCGACCCTCACTATTATGTGTTAGAAAACTGTATCATAATGATGGTCATTATAACACCGTTTTCCATTATGATACAGTTTCTCCAGCCAATCAGAGCTCGTTCATTGACCAATTAGGTAACGATACCTTCGCGCATGCACTCAAAATCCAACATGTCGGACATAAACACAACATCGAACTATAATAAATTACCGACATGGAATACGCACCGTCCATATGTTCGCGTAAATAAACTGGCGAATATGAGACAAGAAATAGCACTGTACCGGTACCTTAATATCCCCAAAACCAATTTCTACACAGCGCGTGGTTTTGACACGACTTCAGTGACAGTTTTACTGAATACTGGTGCGCAATCTGAACATATGGTATTGAAGCACACAGAGCGCATGCGTCGGTTGTCCAGAGAGTTTGGACAAGAGAGATATACTACCCACCGCGGCACCCGATCACAACATTCTACTGTAGTGACTGAACAGATATTTATGAATATTTATGTTAAAACATATAATAAAGTTATAATTATCGTCGAACATAAACAGTCGTATGCAACTCGCCTATAATGGTAATTAAGACACTCGTATGGAAATTATAAAACTCGCATACGCTCGTTTTATAAAAATACTCGTGTCTTAATTATAGCCATTATAGGCTCGTGGCATAATGTACTATTTAGTTAGATAAGGCATAAAGTATTAAACCAACACCTTTAGACATTTGAGGAGAAAGTCGTTCCCCTAGGCTTTGTATGTCATGTACTATGTTTAAAATGAATGTTACACAGCCAGAATTGCAACCTTTTTCAGTTCGGAGTGTTAATTATGCTTAATCACATTATTTGAATGAGATTAGTTTGAATCATTTATCATGAAAGAAACATAACGGAAAAATATGATGTCATAATAACATTCGGGTCCTAGTAATGATATTCAACAAGTTTACTCCAAACATTATCCGCAACTTAACCACTATCCTCTGCTTGTTTACCATCTCTTGTCTGTTGGCACAGGCTAGAGTAAAATTTGGCTTTTCACCGATAACAGTTAGTGCCTGTGGACGTTGTGAAAGGTTCTCCTCATAGATGTAGTGATTCAGTGAGGAAAGCAATTGCAAACTACCTAATTCCTTACCTTGCCAAGTACGCCTCATTATAGTGTTGCCTCGGTTTTGTGGGTTTCTACCAAATAACCTATGGTGGTGCATTTTGAGGATCCAACCAGCCTCCAAACTGACTACCTAACAGACAGACTTTAACAGAACTATGGAGTTGTTATCGATGTCGTACGCAATAACTCATTAAGTTGTGCCTTCTTAATTCCTTTACCAATATCGCGTCACAGTCTTTCTCAACACCCTCATGGTTACAGGGTAACAGGCAGGAAGGTTTTCATTCACCTCAACCCACAGGGACGTTTTGTGAGTTTGGCCTACTGTACATTCCAAATAAACAATTGTTCTTGTTGATGCTGGAGTCTTCAGTCTTTTGACTGGTTTGATGCAACACGTTCTTGGTCTCAGGAGGTTATGGAGTAACTGTTTATTTCGACATGGCTCCCTACCTTATATCATTTGTCTATGGAGGCTATGCCATTGTTTACTAATTCTTTCTTTCTTTCTTTCTTTCTTTCTTTCTTTCTTTCTTGACAAACCTTGATAGAGGGACAAGTAGTTGTCTTGAAACGTTGGTTTTCTTGTATGTCACTCGACCTAATAGTCCCGCCCCAAAGCTATATTATGTATGCAATTGAACAAGAAAGCCGGCCCCGTGGTGTTGGAGTAGCGCGCCTGCCTCTCACCCGGAGGCCCCGGGTTCGATCCCCGGCTCCGTCAGGGATTTTAAAACTGACGTGAGGGTTGGAACGGGGTGCACTCAGCCTCGCGAGGAAAATTGAGTAGCTGTCTGACAGTGAGACAGCGCCCCGATCACGAATACCAAGATTAACGGCCGAGGGGACCCGACGCGCTCATCACGCTTCACCCCAATATCTGCAGGCCAAATGGCTGGGCAGCGGTCGCTTGGTCGGCCTTAGCCCGTCATGGGCTGTATAGTGCCAGGGGTTCTTTTTGTTTTTGTTTTGTTAAATTGGACGAGAAAGTTTACGGAACACTATTTCAACTTGGTTTAACATTTTGTGTTTTCAAGCTATGCTCTTCATTTTATTTTATGCGCGTTTAGCCTATTTATTTTTACGGAATGCGAGACACATTAATTGCTCTAGGCTCGCTTAATGACCATCGCAGTCCTCTTATCTGGGATTTGTTAGCAGAAGCTTTCTACACCAGGATACATTCAGAGGCCCCTCCAGGGGATCACATCTAGTGGGACGTGGGTCGGCGACCACGGAACCCCAGCTGAGTCCGGCATTGCTTCCACTTACTTGTGCCGGACTCATCTCCGTCTTCTTTCCTATCAACCTCTCTTGGTCAACTCTTGTTCTCTTCTGACCCCGATGGTATTAGGGTATCCAAGGCCTAGCGAGTCTCTTCCTTTCCTGCCTTAATAGGCCCTTGTCTCATATTTCCTGATACCCTCCTTTTGCGAGGGGTAGGCCTTCTTTTTATTTTCATGTGAGTTGGCGATCCCGACGGATTCCTAAGCTGCGTGTGTTCTTTTCCCTTTTTCCCCTGACTTTGGGGCGGGTCCTCTCCTCTTTCTCTTTCCTATCTGCCTTTCATGGCTCTCCATCCTTCCAAGTCTCTCAATCCTCATTCTGCGTGGGTTGAGGGCATTTCTTTTCTTCCTGTCCTTTATTTGCTTTATCCTTTATTTGTTTACCATTTCTGCTTCTAGTTTGTAAGTCTAAAGTTTACGGAACACTATTTCAACTTGGTTTAACATATTGAGTAGGAAACTTGGACAGCGGGTGGAATATTATGAACAATATAGTGAACGGATTATTGTAGCAAAAATCAATACTAAACCTACCTGCACCACAGTGGTACAAGTCTATATGCCTACCAGTCAAGCTGATGATGAGGATGTTGAAAAGGTCTTCGAAGAAATAGACGAAATTCTGAGGTATATCAAGGGTGATGAAAATGTTATAGTAATGGGAGATTGGAATGCTGTGGTAGGAAAAGGGAGAGAAGGGAAAATAGTAGGAGATTTCGGATTAGGTGAAAGGAATGATCGAGGAACCAGGCTGGTAGAATTCTGCACCGAGCATGAGTTGGTCATAGCTAACACCTTATTCAATAACCACAATAGAAGAATATACACATGGATGAGACCAGGAGATACAGGGCGTTACCAAATCGACTTCATTATGGTCAAGCAGAGGTTTCGAAACCAGATTTTGGATTGTAAAGCATATCCTGGTGCTGACATAAACTCTGACCACAATCTGGTCGTAATGAAATGCAGATTAAAGTTGAAGAAACTGAAGAAAAGTCAAAAGCCAAAAAGGTGGGCAATAGACAGACTGAAAGAGAAGGATGTAAACGAAAGATTCAAGAAGAGTATAAAGGAAGGACTAATGAAAAACCCTAAACAAACTTCAATTGCAGACGAATGGGCACTTTTGAAGAATGAAATAACAAAATCCGCAGAAGAAAACATTGGTAGGAAAGAAAGAATAGGTAGAAAACCGTGGATCACTCAGGATATACTAGAATTGATGGATGAAAGGCGGAAACACAAGAATGTAAGAGATGAGAAGGGGAAAGCAGAATACAGACGTCTGAGAAATGAGGTTAACAAGAAGTGCAAGGAAGCGAAAGAAGAATGGTTGAAAGAGAAATGTACAGGTATAGAAAATTGTCTGAAATTAGGTAAAGTAGACACAGCTTATCGAAGGATTAAGAATACTTTTGGGGAAAAGAAGACTAAGTGCTGTAATATTAAGGACACAAATGGAAAGCCTCTAACAGACAGGGAAGAAAAGGTTGAGGGAAAGCTTACATAGAGAGTTTGTATAAGGGAAAGGAGATTGAGAATCATGTAATGGAAAGGGAGGAGGAAATTGATGAGGATGCGAAGGGAGATTTAATATTGAGATCAGAATTTGATAGAGCTTTGGAAGACTTAAGCCGGAACAAAGCACCAGGCATAGATGATATACCGATTGAGTTGCTACGCTGCATAGGAGATTAAGGTCTGATCAGGTTATTTCACTTGGTGTGTAGGATTTATGAGACAGGTGAGGTACCCCCTGATTTCAAGAAGAATGTAATCATCCCTATACCAAAGAAAGTGGGAGCTGACAGATGTGAAGATTACCGTACAATCAGCTTGATTACTCATGCTTCAAAGATCCTGTCTAGGATAATTTACAAGAGGATTGAAAGCCAGATAGAAACGGAGTTGGGTGAAGACCAGTTTGGTTTCAGGAGAAATGTAGGAACAAGGGAAGCTGTACTAAGTCTTAGGCTGATTTTGGAAGGTAGAATAAGGAAAGATAAGAGAACGTTCATGGCTTTTGTAGACTTAGAAAAGGCTTTTGATAACGTTGATTGGACTAAATTGTTTGACATTTTGAAATCGATTGGAATAAAGTACAGGGATAGGAGGGTGATATACAATCTATACAGAAACCAGACAGCAGTCATTCGAGTTGAAGGACATGAGAGAGAAGCTGGTATTCAGAAAGGTGTAAGGCAAGGCTGCAACTTATCAGCCATACTTTTCAATATTTACATTGAACAAGCAATGAAGGAAATTAGAGAAAAATTTAAAGTGGGAGTGAAGATTCAAGGAGAAATAATTTCAACTCTGAGATTTGCTGATGACATAGTCATCTTGGCCGACAAGCCTGAGGATTTGAATGAGTTTTTGAATGGTATGGATTCCGTCTTACGGAAAGAATTCATGATGAAAATTAATAAATGTAAAACAAAAATACTGGAATGCAGCCGAAATAAATCAGAAACCTCTATGGAGATCAAATTGACAGGTGAAAAGCTGAAGGAAGAAGAAGACTTCTGTTACTTAGGAAGTAGAATAACCAGTGATGGACGAAGCAAAGAGGATATAAAAAGTAGGTTGGCTCAGGCAAAGAAAGCTTTTCTACAAAAAAGGAATCTGCTGACATCGAATATAGATTTAGGTATTAGGAAGTCATTTTTGAAAGCCTTTGTCTGGAGCGTGGCGCTCTATGGAAGTGAAACTTGGACTATTGGTGCAGCAGAAAAGAGGAGAATAGAAGCATTTGAAATGTGGTGTTACAGGAGAATGATGAAGATCAGATGGGTAGATAGGGTTACAAACGAAGAGGTATTAAGACGAGTGGGAGAGGAGAGATGTTTCTGGCGACTGCTAATGAAGAGAAGAGATAGGTTGGTAGGACACATACTAAGACACCCAGGAATAGCAAGCTTAGTTATGGAAGGAAGGGTCGAGGACAAGAACTGTAGGGGTAGACCAAGGTTAGAATATGTTAAACAGATTGCCTCAGATGTAGGGTGTGGTAGTTATGTAGAGATGAAACGATTAGCTCAGGACAGGGAGGCATGGAAAGCTGCATCAAACCAGTCAAAAGACGGAAGACTCAAACAACAAGTTAGTATTAGTTATAGTTACTCACTATCACCCAAACCATTAGGGACCGATAACCTAGATGTTTGGCTCCTTCAAACAACAATTATCATCATAACATCCAAACGGTTCAATAACTTCAATGAAGAGACGGCAGATCTTGATTGTCCTTTATTTTGGTCAATACGAATAAAATATAAGATGACAGTGTGAATACTCCACTTGGAGCGCTGGGGTAGTTGGTAAGACTTTGTGTGTTTCCAATTTAGCTCTAGTTTTAAGTTTAACGCGTTCCAGACTGTTGGCGACGAATGAATCGACAAAAGATCTTGTCCGTCTGCCTTTTGCTTATTTTAGGGTCTGCGACATCGTGGTCATAGAACCCCGTGTATTTGTGTGATAACCTGTGTAAGGAGAGAGACATATACAATACCTTAAGAGTCATCTTACCAGCAAAATCAATGTTCTAAAATCACTTACTCGGCGTACTTGGGGAGCAGACCCGGAACTATTATTAATAGTATATCGTAATATAATTCGTTCTGTGCTGGATTACAATTCCTTTTATTTTGATATAATGTCAAGTACTAGGCTCCTCCGTTTAGATAGAATACAGTTTACTGCTTTGCGTCTCATAATAGGCGCGCTTACATCGACTCCCACAGGAGCACTTTTAGTTGAAACCGGAGAAATGTCGTTACATTATCGGCGTCAACACCTTGCGTGTATGTACCTGTTGCGTAAAATGATGATAGCAGTATCACCTATCGTTCCTAAATTACAATTATTGGAAGATTATTATATTCGTCGATTATTGCCCACAGCTTCTGTTCCTGCCTTGCTGGCCGCATATTCCATTCTTAAACAGTACCGCCATAATATATTAAAAGTTAGTATTCCGTATTCCGTAGCTCATTTTCAACCGAATATCCTCCAGCATTCCTTACCCCAAATACATCAGACTTTTCCACATAACCCAGTAATTATTCCTCGTATGTTACACGAAATAACGAGCCATTTGGCATCTTGCATTCTTTTTTATACAGATGGGTCTAAAATGGTTCACCCCTCACGTGTGGGAGCAGCCTTCTTCTCTCCCGATTTACATATTTCATGTCAGTATACTTTACCCTCTGACGTCACGATATTTACAGCCGAAATTTTTTGCAATTCGCCAGACGTGTCTCTATATTAAACAACATGGTATTCGCCATTCGCTAATTTGTACAGACTCTATGACTGTTGTTCAATCACTACAAAATGTTCTCGAGGCTGATAATTGGTTTTTATGCCTGTTAATGCATCAATTGTACACTTTACATACTTCCTTAAAAACGCCTCCTTGAATTTGTCCATCGTTACACCAAAGAAGTATTTTCTATCTAAATTGCATTTTGTAAATACTGTCAATTCAAATAACAGTACAGTAAGTATGTAGTTAGTTTTAGTTGTAACTAGGTAGTTAGTTTGTCTATTAGATATATGTCATTGTTCTATTAGACTGTGGTGTGTGAGTGTGTCTGGTAGCAGTTGCATTGTTTATTATTTATAGTTCATTGTTTCAGTAGACTGTGATGTGTTAGGGTGCATGTGAGTGTGCCTGGTGACAGACTGTTTCAGTGGTAGTATTTGTTGTTGGTGGAACTTTAGTATTTTTTTTTTTTTGTTAGTAGAATTTTGGTATTTAATTGTTAGTACGGTAGAAGGTTAGTAGAATTGCTCTTTACTTATTCTGAAAGGGAGTAGCAGCCTTTCAGAATAAATCAAATCTTTACTAGTCTTATAGACGAGTAGTGGAGTAGTGGGTGTTCCAAGCCACTCTAGAACCCTCCTCTTACCACTACTAAGCCTTAGTCATGTTAAATATTTGTCGAACGCGTGGTCCGATTTTGACAAATGAGGTATTGTTGGACTCGGGCTGACGTCCTCTTTGCTATGGACCACTCGTTATATTTTTCAAAATTTTTTTGAAAATTTTTGTTTTCGAAACTATGTGATAGTTTGAAAACCAAACAGGATAGAACGTTGTGCCATGGCTCAAACGAACAGTCTTTATGACCTTTATTTTTTGTAATAAAACTTTTTTATTTTTTATATTTTTTTGAAAACACTTTAATTTTGAAAATCCTATATTTTGGAAACTAGGAACTCTACAAAAAAAATTGTTTAACGTAAATCAATGGTCCCTACCCCCTCTACCCCCAAAATAAATTTCAAGTCTCTAGAATGAAAACCTGCAGTAGTGGGATGGTGGGGGAGCTGCTTACAAAAGCAAGTGGTGAGCCCCTGCGACCTTGGAATGGAAGGAGCCATGCTAGGAGGGCGTGCTTGGATTCGTTTTTTTCGTCTCGTTGTGCTCTTTACGGGAATGTCGGTGTCGAAAAGGTGAAAATCTGGAAACACAGTCTTTTTGGGGTAAAAACGTGATTTTAGACTTTTTGCTATATCTCGCGAACCAATCATGCTAGAGGCATGTTCGACAGGTCCAAGGACTCGGGGTGACGTCCTCTCTGCTATGGACCACTCGTTATAATTTTTAATAAAATTGGAAACTCGATTTTGGGGTAAACACATGCTTTTTGTGATTTTGCCGATATCTAACGAACCAATAACGTTAGAGGCATGTACGACGGGTCCAAGGACTCGGGGTGACGTCCTCTTTGCTATGGACCACTCGTTGTAATTAAAAAAAAATGGGAAATGCGATTTTGGGGTAAACACGTGTTTTTTATGATTTTTGCCGATATGTCACGAACCAATAACGCTAGAGACGTGTACGAGGTGTCCTAGGACTCGGGCTAACGCCCCCTTTCAAATGTGGTAGATATTTTTTTTCCAAAAAGATAATTCACAAAGGGCCTAACGCCATACATGTTGAAAAAACGTTTTCTTTTTCTTTACCTGTTTATAATTTTCATGGAGCGTGGTGGTTGAGAGAGACGATACTGCTGGATGTGTGTGTTTCAACGAACCTGTCGCTGACCAAGGTGGCTGTGTTCAATAGATCAATCGCTATTTCGGCGGGTCGGTGTATGACAGAGCGAGGGTGCGTTTTTCCTGATATTTTACCTTTAACGTGTAAACGGTGATGAGAACTAGGTTCTATGTTGGTCGAAGCGAGTAGAGAAAACAAACTTACAGGAGGTGAATGTCATTTGAGCTTATTGGAAGGCTCCGATCTGACTTGACAATAGGTGACGCTTGAAGGTGAAATAATCTGACCATCGTGGTGGCAGGGGAGTGTGAAAAGGCATGCACACACACATTTGTGAAACCACATGTAGGCTAAACCAGTGACATCCTGTCTTGCTTCGTACGTGACAAAATGCAAGTTCAGGTGACATTTGATCTACCTCAGGTGTTCGCTTGGGACGTTATCTGTCCACGTGCATGATAACTGTTAACAAGTTACATCCTGTCTTGCTTCGTACGTGACAAAATGCAAGTTCAGGTGAAATTTGATCCGGCACAGGTGTTCGCTTGGGTGTTATCTGTCCACGTGCACGATAAGAGAATGTTCAAAGCGTGGGAATCGCTGAATCAGTAAAAAGTATAATGCAACTTGTCGGAATAATGTCACAACCAATAGATAGGCAAGAGCTGCAAACAGCAGTGGTGGGAGGTGAAGGGAGGGAGAGGGGAGGGGGTGATGTATGAGAGAACACAGGAGGAAAGGGAAAGACAAACATGTATGAACATGCATGAAGCGCGGAGCGCTGTACACATAGAGCTATAGGTGGTGTACAACATGTGTGAATAAATAAAAAGTACACAGGTTCACACAACATGTAGTTTATTGATCCAAGAATTAAACGTAGAGTTAAACCCTAACCATTTGACGTAGAGTTTATTTCCTTTTTGTTTCAACACTTTTTCCACAAGATAATGCTGAGGAAATGCTGTTTTCTGAAGTTCATGGAGATAAAATCTACCTTTTATGGGTTGATGGTTGAGGTCCTCGAGTAAATAGGTGACTGGACTGTCCAAGTAGACTCGACGAATTCGAAATAGTTCAGTCCCCCACTGAGGCGTGTAGCCCTTATTGAAGACAGACTTAAATTTGCTTACACGAACAAAATCCCCAATGTTCAGTCGGTGACGTTTAGGATCAGCTGCTTTTATGGGGTTAAACAGTTTATCCAATCGCTGAATATTTTTAGTCACGAGGCGTGGCTTGGTCCCAATCGTTCTATGTTTGGTGTCATTGTAACGTGATACTAGCTCAGGTAACATGTCCAACCAGCGATAACTGCCCTGAGCGGTAAACGCTTTCCACATATGGGTTTTCAATGTTCGGTTGAACCGCTCGACCACACTGGCTTTCAGATTGCTGTACGTGGTGTAATGGTGAATATCCTTAGATTTGAGAAAACTGGAGAAATCCTTGTTGAAAAATTCTTTCCCCTGGTCGGTTTGTAGCAACTGAGGTTGACGTTTGGAGTGTTGAATAATATGTTGAAAGGCCTTGGTAACTAGTGGACCAGACTTGCGACGCACAGGTTCAACAAAGGCCATTTTGGAATAGACATCAATGACGGTCAACATATAGCGTACACCGTCGTTAACGCCAGCATAGGGTATCATTTCAACCAAGTCAGCCTGCCAAAGTTCATCCACACCTCGTGAAATCACCTTGAGTCGCGGATAGTGACGCCTAGCTGGGCGATGCAACTCGTGAGCAATACCCATTTTAATGGGTGAGGGCTTAAACAATAATTTTGGCATTTCGAAGTTCTTGTTCAATTTCTTGAATTTCCCAATCGTGACCGGTGTGGCCAGCTTGACGTGAGGCATGCAACAATTGTAGCCGCTGGACGAGCTTATTGGGATTGTGCCAGTAGGTAACATCCACAAGGGGTTTTAATGGTTTAAAAGTCACTCCCGAAGCGGACACTTTACGACGAGTACTTTGACTGGTGGGAAACATTTTTGCAATGATGGTTTTATATTTTTGAGATATATTGGCATTCACTTGTTGCGTGGGATCATACTGTCTTTTGTGAGCATGGGTATCCAATAAAATGGATTTATATTTGTCAAGGTCCTCTGACGTATAATCATGGGAAGAGGGGGTCCGAGAAAAGAGCAGCTTTAACAGTCCTGGCGTTAATTTATAGTTGATGTTTTTAATGACAGCTTTAGTACGAGCAAATTTAATGGATGAATCGCCAATTTTAAAACTATCATCCTCATAGCGAACACCATACGTGGTATCTGTGTTTCCAATAAATAGATCGGTGAAATAGGGTTCCAATGTTGATCCATAATATTTTATTAAAATGGTTTTCAGTTGAGCTTTATGTTGAGGGGTGGCCAAGAGTTGTGAAAACGGAGACGCTCTGGAAGGGCAAGGTGTTTCGACCATGGCCAAGGATTTCTTTTTTCTCAAAAACTCTGCAAGGGGTGCGGCCTTTTTTTGAGGCGTAAACACTTGTTCCTCCTCATTCTCAACTTCACTATCACTAGTCAAATCTTCCACTTCCTCTTCCTCAGGGTCCTCGTGCAGCGTCTGCGTGGCTTGTGAAACGGTGGGTAGCGTTTCAGATGGCTTGAAAGAGGGTTTCAACATGGCTTTTAGTGGAGGTGCTAAATGTTGCTGAATAAACAAAGCATGATTGGCACGTGATTGTTTCAATTGACGAAACTTTTGGCGAATAGTATTTTTTGCTCTAATAATATGCTTTTTCAATTGACTCTCTGCTAACGCCATGGTGTCTTGACAAATGACTTGATGGCGAATGAGACAGGGCCTTAAATAGCAATAAAATGATCAAACCCTAAGCGATACCGTCCTTGGTTGAGTTCACTTTGTTTGTCAATCACTAAACAGGCATGACGTTGAGTGTTCCAGCACTTGGCACACAATTCTGTAAACATTTGAAAGGTCATATCCGGATTCACATGTTCATTATAAATGTGACGACTGTTCCTCTCGTCCTGACGAAATAAAACAATGACATTGGCATTGTCACGAATCAACTGTTTGGACATTTTAGAATACGTTTGCCCAAGATAGAAGCAATCGATATGTTTGTGTCGACCCATGCTGAAATAGCTTTGAATGATGCCTTGACGTTCAGTGGATACATCATCGAAAATCATGAGTGAATCAGGCTTTACCTCATCCGGTGAAATCACATTTTCTTGCATGGAAAATGTAAAATAACCCATATTCTCTTTTTGTAATCCAGACATGACTTGATCCAGAAACACGTAGAGGGGTTGGTAGAGAGATTTTGCAAAAATATAAATATTTTGAAAACGCAGACCATTGGGCGCTGTAATGAGCGTTAGCAAAAGATTAGTCTTTCCACAGCCGGAAGGCCCCACAATGATGCAGCGAATGGAAGATGGAAACAGTGAACCATGGCGTTGTTCACGTGATGTGGGACAGAGATGGGAAACCATGTCCCCCACGGGGAATGACTCTTGCTGCTTAATAATCTTCATTTCAACTAAGGCTTAGAAAGGCTAGCAGGCTGTCTATATACAGGACACCGAGCCTTGTCATAGAAACAGTAGACTGGTACTACAGGTTGACGATGGATGTCTTTGGACGTGCGTTGATGGCCAAAGCTAGGCCTGTCCCCATACATGATCCTAAACAGGAAACAGATCCTGCTAATAAACACTATGTGGATAGGTCAGTAGTGCCACGCACAAAACAGGGAGATTATGACTTTAAGGGAAAGCGGTTAACCCATGTAAAACATCCTCAAGTGTCTACAGACGTTACTACGAAAAAGTATGTGGATAACAAAGTGTATGAGTTTTATGACAAAGTGCCCCAGCTTATGGTGAATGGCTATAGCGCTAATCACCATCGGATTATTCACGTGGAAGACCCACAAGACGAAGACGATGTTTGTACCAAGCGTTACGTGACCCATGAAATGAAAAGGCTTTATAAATTTATCCCATCTGTGTTTTTAGTGTATCTGACAAATGAAAAACCTGTGAATGACAGAAACCATTTACCGCTAGTCCATGATCAGCACTTGACCTATGCGCTTGCTTCGGGTTTAAGCCACTATCGATTACACTATGATGGAACCATTCACATCAAATATGCCATACCTGATGAGAACCATTTACAAATAAAGATAAATGGTCATAGGATGTTGCTTCATAACCATGAAATGGTCAATGCAGGTGACGAATTATCCTTTTATCTCATGTTGACATGGGATGAAAAGCAAGCGGGAAAAACCATAAACGACTTCCCACTTTATGTGGAATTGGAATATACAGCCATGAAATAACCATCTGACGTTAGTTGTGATTTAAACTTTCTTGTGAAAGGTTGTGGGTCATTATCATCATGGTGAAACAAAGGTATGCAGTGAGAAAGACTAAAAAAAGGACTTTGTCCTTGGCAAAGCCAGGGCTTACAACATTCGAGGACAAGCCCTTGCGAAAGAAAAAAAGAAAAAATAATGTATTGACCATAAGGAAAGCCCTTCGAGCAGCACAGAGACAGGTTATTCCAAAACGTCGGCGACAGGTTTCAAACCAAGGGCGAGTGATTCCCGTTCCCAAACGAGCGGGATTTTTACCTGCATTATTTGCTGGTTTGGCTGCTCTGGGCTCACTTTTGGGCGGTGCCAGTGCAGTGGCGAAAACCATTAAAGCCGCGCAGCAGGGCAAGCAACAACTCAAAGAAAGTCAGCGACACAATGAAACGATGGAAGCGATTGCCATGGGGGCTAGAAATGCCAATTTAAAGCCAGCCTTTTATCAACAAGGATTTGGGATTTCACCATTTCGAAATATTAAAAAAAAAAAAATTTAACCTCAGCCATAGCGAGACATGCCCTGACGCATCAACAAGTGGAAAGCTATGCTAAACAACTAAAGCTTTCTCATTTTCGAGGTGTGTTTATGCGAAACCAATTACCCCCACGACCCTGGAAACAGGAATGTGCTGTTGTCAATTTGGATGATCACCGAGGACCAGGAACGCATTATGTAGCTTATGTCAAAGAGGGATCCACGGTATGGTACTTTGACAGTTTTGGGAATTTGCCCCCGCCCATGGAACTAGTGACCTATTTTGGAAACAGGATCAAGATATATTATAATGTGAAACGTGAGCAAACGTTTAACAGCCAACAGTGTGGACGTTTGTGTTTAATTTTTTTATATAAGACGCAGCATAAGCAAAAACGCCACCAGTATGTCGGTAGAAAGTAAAACGTTTACAGTGCATGGACGTGGACCTGAAGTCAGCCTAGACTTTTACCCGCCTATCGAATTGAGTGAAAAACCCTATGGTTTAGGACTTGTTTCTCTTGAAACGTACAATCGAATATACAACATACGTGAAAATGTGAACAACAAGTTTTACTATGATGATTCTGTGCTCACCCTGAACTCTGGTGGATACACGATCGATGATATTTATGAACACATTTATGTGGTGTTGATCAATCAGTATGGTTTAAAGTCATTTCTCGACGGAACGCACAAGTTTGAACTTGTAGGCAATACTAACACTCATCGCTGCAGTATTTTCTCTACCTTCAACATTGACTTTAAAACACACCCCGATTCCATTGGCCCATTACTCGGATTTAAACCACGTGTGTTGGAGCCCAACAAAAAACATGAATCGGACCATGAAGTGAAATTCATTGAGGACCATCATGTGTCGGTGACGTGTAATATTATTAGCCAAGTGTACACCAATCAAGAACCATCGCATTCGCTTTATGACTTTATTGTGACATCGCCCAATGGGTATATTATTCGTGAAAACCCTCCAGTGGTGCTTTTTCATGCTGTGGCTGTTGATAGTATTAGTAATATAACATTAAGACTGATCAATAGAGATCAACAACTCATTGATCTAGATTCCACTACACCAGTGACTTACAAGTTGGTGCTAAAGCCACTATGAAATTTGTGTATAAAGCAACAACACCGTCTAGGAATGGTGTTAGTTGTTTGCCGCGTGAATACACGTTAACATCTCAAGGCAAGCAGATTTTACAGCATTTGGGTTACCACGTCAA
The DNA here is from genome assembly GCA_946902985.2 of Meconema thalassinum. NCBI lineage: Eukaryota > Metazoa > Arthropoda > Insecta > Orthoptera > Tettigoniidae > Meconema > Meconema thalassinum. Next base: position 937,934,578 of record OX336390.1, read on the forward strand.
CCCTTATAATGAATTCTATCCTAGAGATAGCGAACCACATCGAGGAGCAACCAGGAGTGGTAAGAATTGATCTCCATTCCTATCAAGCTCAAACACCTGGACTCAATAACAATGATGAAATTCAATTTGTTATCAACAACCAAGATATTTACACCCTACCGCATGAAAGTGTTATTCAGATTGAAGGTCGGCTCACCAAAGCCGATGGCTCTACACCCACTACATCCAAGTTGGCCAACCATGGTTTAGCCTTTCTGTTTTCTGAAGTACGTTATGTCATTAACGATATCGTGGTGGATAGCACTCGAAATGTGGGTATTTCCAGTGTCATGAAACTATACCCCTCTTATAGTGAGGAAGAAGGTAAAACACTTTGCATGGCAGCTTGGTGCCCTGACTCGACCAATGACTGGATGGTACACACCGATGGGACCTTTACTGGATATTTACCTCTTAAACTGGTTCTAGGCTTTGCCGAAGATCACCAACGCATTGTGGTTAACGCAAGGCAAGTGCTTTATCTAGTGAGAGACAGGAGTGATAACAATGCACTCAAGGGGGCCGACAATGCCCCCATCGATTCAAAAATTCAACTACAACGCTTGCTATGGAAAGTGCCTCATGTGACCCTTAACGATAGCAAAAAACTGGACATACTCAAAATGGTAAAGAGAGATATGCCTCTACCCATGGAATTTAGAAGCTGGGCACTCCATGAGTATCCGCTATTGCCCACCACCAACACACACAGTTGGTCTGTAAAAACAGCTCGCTATACAGAGAGACCTCTCTACCTGATCGTGGGTTTTCAAACGAATCGCAAGTATCAACAAACCAAAGATGCCACGCAATTTGATCACCTGCAATTGAGAAATGCACGTCTTTTCCTCAACGGAGCTGTGTTTCCCTATGAAGGACTGGATTTGGATTTTTCAAAAAATAAGTTTGGCCCCCTGTACGACTTGTTTTCTAAATTTCGATGGTCGTATTATCAAAAAGAGAACGGTCCCATGCTACTACCCCAAGCGTTTAAGGCAAGAGCACCACTGATTGTTTTTGACTGTTCTTACCTGGAAGAGTCTGTCAAGCCATCCAATATCGACATTCGACTAGATTTTGAAACGCATGACAATGTACCAGCCAATACGACAGCCTACTGTCTGATTATTCATCACAAACAAGTCAACTATTATCCACTGTCCAACCAAGTGACGAGTGTATAAATAACAGCTCAACCCACGTTAAGTCGCTCAGTCATGTCTTGCTTTAAAGCCTCAAGAGACGTTACATCCATGAATTTAAACTCTGAGGAACAACGTTTCAAGACTTTTGCCACATGGCCAGTGCCTTTCATAAACCCTCAAGCCTTGGCGGCTGCTGGATTCTACTATTTAAAAACAAGAGATGAAGTGAAATGTGCCTTTTGTCCCATCATCATAGACCAATGGCAGGAGGGCGATGAACCCATGCAGGAACATCAGCGCTGGTCACACACCTGCCCCTACCTGTGCAGAATGAAAGTGGGAAATATACCCTGTCATTCAAGCTATCCCTCACTTGTGTCTCTGGGTGATGAAAAAAATACAAGTTATGATACATGTGGGCCGTATGGTATCCATGGTGCTTCGGTGAGCAGATCACCATCAAAAACGCCTAGTTTAGAGACATTGGGACATCATCGGTGTTATGGACGTTACAAACACAAGAGACTATTTTGTTGTATCAGTTGCTATCGTCCTTATCCTAAAATGAGAAAAGCCTGTAAGACGTGTTATGATAATAAAATGATGTAATTCTTAAATTCTTATTTTTGCATGTCCCCCTGTCCTACCCTAACCTTCTTTTTTGAAACTAGCATGGCAGGTAAGTCCATGCCATGATCACACGTGATCGTCAGTCAGTCGTCAGTTGAACTTGGTCCAGGCAAGCGTCAACATGTTGCGCACACTCATTGTGGATTGCCAAGGGTTTAAAATTGGTGACAACAAATTTATATTTAAACAAGTGGCCATAATCGATTGTACCACGTTTTGGATATCGCAAGCTACGCATTTGCTATTTAAACCACCCCATGCTTTTGATTTGTTGTGTGAAAAAGACCGTAAACAAACCCAGTGGATTGAAAATCATAGGCAACTAGACTGGAATCAGGGAACCATTTCCTATAAATATTTGGACGTGGTCATGAAAGCACACTTGTCCTCGGCCAATGTGGTATTTGTGAAAGGTAATGAAAAACGTCAATGGTTGCAACCATTTTTGGCGTCTTACTGTCAATGTATCGACCTCATGGAGTTGGACTGCCCCTCCCTGCAAACGCTCATGGATACTTGTTCCTGTGGCAACATTACCCATACAGCCCTATCGCATGCGTGGCATCTCTTTCATTGGTTAACCACTCATGCCTGCTGGGAGTTGTTGAACAAAATTATAACTCAAGATTTACCTGTGAATGACGTCAGTGAGATTTCTACTAGCGACGTGTAAACATCTACAGCACATGATACCATGGAGAAAGGCAATGCTACGGACAAAGCCATCGGCAAGTTCTTTGTGTGCAAAAAGAAACTAGACAGTTTTACCAAAGAGGAACTCTTGGCACTGCCCAAGTCGTTCATTTATTATGTGGCCGCCAACGCGGTCAAAGAAATCTGGCAACATGTACCAAAATCATGGACTCAAGACCCTGTGTTGAGTGAATTGCAACCCTGTACGGATTACGATCACCATAAGCAAGTGGCCATGGCAAAAATACCGTCTATGCGTCAGTGTGCGACTTGCCAGCTAGTGAAACTGTATCACGGTCATAAAAGTCCGTGTAAAGACTTTGTTGAATCATTCCACGAGTGTCATGGCGAGAAAAAGCAACAACAACAACAACAAACACAAACATCGTCCACAGAGGAGGAGGAAGACCAAACCTTTTTACCATCGATGGAAAAGGATATGCCAGACCTGTACTGGCAATGGCGTCATTGACAAAGTGATTCAATACTTACCTTACGAAATCCATCTTCCAGGTTATCGTTTTTGCGGCCCTGGAACTCGTCTCGAAAAACGTTTACAACGTGGTGATGTACCCATTAATCTTTTGGATCAAACATGCAAGGAACATGACCTTTCTTATCGCCATAGTCATTCTGGTTTAAGACATGTGGCAGATAAATTGTTATTGAAGAAAGCTAAACAACGTTTCACATCCAGTGATGCCTCAGTAGGTGAAAGGATGGCAGCCCTAATTGTCATGAGTGCTATGAAAGGAAAGTTGATGATGCATGGACATAAACATTGAGGAGTGAGGAATTGGGATTTGTTTGTATTCTATTTTTCTTTTGTCAATTCACTATGACTATGAAATAAAAACAAAAGTTTTCCAGAGCACGATGTTTTGTTATTTTTAATTTTAAGAAATCGTGATGTTGATGGCTGATTTTTTCATTTTACACATTTCACACATGATGAATTCCACACACTGTCATTTATCATTTTGCAATTTACAGTTTTTGAAAACGTTCGTTTCAAGTTTAACGTTTTTGATGATATGGATTTTTCCATTTTGCTGATGACACATTTTAAACAATGTCCGTTTGAAGTTTTTGAATTTTCAAATTTCACACATGGCCATTTCCAGTTTTTAAAAATGTCCGTTTTAAGTTTTGCTGTTTTGGTGATATGGAAACATGGAATTTCCATTTTGCTGTTTTCATATTTTTTCCATTTGGTGTATGTCGAAAGTTGAGATTTGACAATGATGTTGATGCGAGTGCTTGACCTTGATAATACTGCAATGTGTTGATGTGTGTTTGGAGAAACGTCGAGGTCTACGACTACTGCAGGTAAGACTGTTTTTACAAAAATAATGTCTTTTGACTGCCACATTTCAATGAAAAAACGAAACTATTTAAAACAAAATGAATATATAAGTGACCATTTACCCCCACCCCACCCACCCACTCTACCTCATCGTGTTTGCTCTGGTCAACCATATACACCAGTTTTCTCTCTCCACTCATACATTCACACCTGTCTTTGGGAACAAACACAACCACTTTATTTATTCTCAAAAGCACATTCTCGACATGCTCACTCATCCCAAAAGAACTTTTTAGTTTATCATTTACATTACGAAAAATAATTAAATACTAGTTATTAAAGTTACTAAAAATCTTACTTATTTCATATTTACAAAAAAAAAACTCAACTTTGTACAGCGTTAAAAGAATCACACTATTTACCAATCAAAAAATTTAAAAAAATAAGGTTGCATAGAACGTTTTAAGAGCAAAAGGTCCAAGTGGGTTGTCACTATTTTACAAAATCTACTATTTACAATTGCAGAAACCAATATTTACAAAATTCTAAATCTACAAGTTACAAAAAGCCATGTCCCATAAACGATTAAACAATGAAATCACACCTCCTCCTCCTTGAGATCATAACCCCAGGGTAGGCTAGTGAGCAGGTCATCAGCCCACACACGTTTGTTATCCATGGAGGCGAGGGTGCGTTTTCTCTGTTCCACAAGATACAAATGATGGTTGCTTGATTGTATCCTGCACTGTGTATGAGACATAGCTTTGCCAGTGCGTAAAACCGCTAGATAGTCATCAACACGTAGCGATTTTACCACTGCCCTACCTACACCTTTTGCTCTTTTGGCTTCCTTACAGTCGAGTGTGCGGTAAGCATACATTTTTGAAGCCAAACCTACGAATTCCGTCATAATGGAATCACTGCATTCATCTTTTAAAACGCCCATTTCCTTCTTGTTTTTTATGGGCAGCTGAAACATGTTGTCGGCGCTATAGCAAGAAGTGTCGAACCAGTCACTATGTTGCCTCATGACGTCATAGGGGTTGCAGTGGCGAATGTGGTAAATGAATGAGTCCGTGTCCATATACAAAAGAGAGACGTCCTCAAAATGGCGTTTGGCAAACTCATAGTGGAATCGATACATGACCGATTTAGAAAAGTCTAAAATGACTTGACCCAAGTAAATGGGTTTATCCATGGTCACGCTGGTCTTACTCATTTCAATAGTAGCCAAATCCTCATCGATAATTTTGATCGATTTGAAATTTGGCTTGGCAATGTACCGCCGGGCACCCCACCGCCCCTCCCAGACATTCACCAATTTAATGTCACGGTATTTGCGGACATTCTCCATAGACTTGCCATAGATGCAGTTGTTCATTAATTTAAAAAAATTAATTTCAAACTGCTGTGTTGCCATTTGTCGGTGCTCTGTGTTGAGTCGCATGTATGGCTCAAGCCATGCTTTTTGAGCAAAAGAAATACCCCTGTGGATTTTCTTTAACACCAAGCCTTGGGCGAGGCATTGCACCAACATTTGGATATGTAGCACATACCGATTTTTGTTGTAAAGTGTGCCCATGAGTTTTTCAATTTTCACTTTACTGTCAGGGGGAACCATTTGCTCAAGGCAGAATGGGAAATCGGCATGTTCATCATACAAGGATGAGGGGTATTCAATATCCACTTCTAGCACATATCCACGGCCTGTTTCTTGGCTAGCCATGTTCACATCAAATTCTGACACTTGTTTGTCTGTCAGCCAAGCAAACTTTCCATAGGGCAAAGGCTGACTCATGGCGTAACCATACAAATTATTCACGTCATAGTACATTAAGTACGATTCTGGTTTGTCTAGTGAATAATCAGGCATGTAGACATTGTTCGCTTTGGCATGGCGCTGGTTAAGTGACACAAAGCCGCCACGAATGCCCTTTTCAAAAAATAGAACCATGTCTACGTCAGTGAGTAAATCCAATTCCACTTGAGTGTATTTCAAAGCGGCATCAAACGAGAGTCCAGGACTCGTGTAATAGTGAGCCGGGTCAAGACCGTAAATGTGTTGACACAAGTTACGGAATTTTTCAAACACATCAGTGAGCAGCAATACATCCAGTTTTAGGTAATGCAAAGCATATTCACTTAGCGTGTTCATGCCAAACACTCGCCAAACTTGACATGCATGTGCATAGTCTTCATCGGAAACGGTACTGCGTGTTAGTTTCGAGTAAAATTTCTCTTGTGGTGGGAGTTTTCTTTGCTTTAACACGTCCCAGCTATTGCAGAAATCATACGGGAATATACCTTTCCGAATGCACAATTGAAATTGCTCAGGATCATTAAAATGCATTCTAGTATTTTTTAATTCCTCCTCATTCAAGCCATTCACAAGGCTGTCTAGCGAGGATGCCATAAACTTAAAGGAATCCAAAAATCGAATGCTAAAGTTGCTCAACCACCATGTTAGGGCCGTAAAACGCTCATGGTTTTGGGGAATAATGGTAAACGAGCCCTTGTTGACATGGCCCAATTCACGAATCAAAAACTGAATGTCATAATTTGCCAGATTATGGAAAAAGACACTGATGAAACGAGGAGCTGGAAAGTTCAAGTTGCATTTACTATGCGCAGCTCCACGAAACTCCCCCGTAAAGTGCGAGTGATCACGAACGGTGTCTTCAGCATTGATCAGTGGCTTTTCGCAAATATGACATGTTGTGGCATGCTCATACCACTGCTGCTGTTCTTGAGATAGGCTCATGGGTACTGGGTGGTCCAGTATATCCTGTAGATGGTCGGCCAACTTGATAAGTTCATCCAAGAACCATTTGGCACAATCTGGCCCCTCACGGTATTTGTACACGGATTGTGTGGGGTCATAGGCACACACCACATTAAATCCTATGGCAAAGGGTTCATGTTTTTGAATGGGTGTGGTTGAGCTCATGGAGGGATCTGGTTCACATCCCGCCATGGGTGTAGTGAGAGCTTCGAAATCTGCATATACCACATAGGGGACAGTGTCACGCTTATGAATGTCCTTAAACTTTAACACAGCCTTGTCCCCTTGTGGCAATATCAGTCTCACCGCTTCCTGAGAAACACAATCCACCCTATGACGTTCCAAAAGCGTAGGAGTGGTAAAATATTGCAGACAACGGTCACAAATATGTTTCTTAGGTTTATGTTTAGACATTTGACTGCTTAGCAATCTACTCAGGCTTTTAATGAGGCAATAGTGATTCACCTCTCCTACAGATAAATATAAAAGATGAATGTGATGTCGTTTCGGTTCTTTTGTGGCATAAAGAGGACCCACAATCTCATCACCATTAAGGCCATAGACCATGAACGAAAAGTCTTGGTTATCTTGTTCAAACCTATGGATCTCGGTTAAGTCCATAGGGAACGATACTCGAGTTAAATTTAAAGTTTGTTTCAATTCTTCAAACTTGGCCTTGTACTTTCCCGGTCTATAACAATGCTGTTGTACTGGCTGCAAATACGCAGCCACAGACCACAGAAAGCAATCATTGTCACGATTCTTTATATTGACCACAGCATTTTTCGAAGCTATGGCTGGTGGTGTTTCAATATAGCTAGACCCAGCGTTCAACGGGTTGAATTGACAAATGTTGATTTGCAAATGATGAATTTTGTCTAAGGCAAGGCCACTCGGTCCTTGTTGCAGTTTATCAAATTTTGATAGCAAGGCATTCACCACGTGGGTTTCATACCACTGTTCCAAATTATGGGCTATGAATAACTCTTGCATTTTACTGCAAATATAAAATGTCTCTTTATGCTCTACGTCCTTCTTTTTATATATGAAATCGCACACCAGTTCTGTATTCACCTTTAAAGCCGTATGCAACCTTTGCGCTGTGCAAATTTCAATTTTGAAAATTTCAAAACAAGATTGTAAAAATTCTTTGGGAATCAAACTTTTTCTAACATTGACCACGCGTCCAGAGCACACACGTGATTTGAAACAACTATTTAGGCGTTCCCAAGTTAGGCTATCGGTAGCAGTGGCAAAAGACATTATTTTGAAAGAACACTCTCACCTGAGTTTTCAGCTGTAGACTGCTTGACAATGATTCCACTCTAAAGCCACTTGGTTTTCAACTGTATTTGCAATAGCAGTGAACCTTTTGTTTTCCAAATATCTAAAAAGAAATAAAATAAACCACCATAAGTATATCCATTCCATATAGTTTATGCATTTCATAAACAAAACAAAATCAAACAGGTTATATATATATATAAAAAAAACAAATCTCACTTTCAAGTGTAATGCTTTGCTATATTCCCGTCTCGTGGGCTAGTGTGGAAATGGTTTCCTTTTCTAGTTGTCCGTTTTTCTCTCTTTTCCAATCTCTTTCCCACAGACACACGACAGGTAGGCTATACACGTTATCTGCAAACAAATAAATAAATAAATAAATAAAATCATTAATTACCTAATCAATAAATAATTACATGTATTTATATAAAAATCAATAAATATATAAATATATACCTACCCCACAACAAAGTTAAGTATTTTCCACCAACACCAAAACTGATAAACAAGACCAGGGGTTTCATGCAACGCAGTGTGTTCAAAGGTAGTCACCTAAGTGAGCGTGGAAATGATAACGACATGTCTTTATATATGCTACGTTGCATGTATAATCTTTTTTTTTCCATGCTTTGAAGATTCTCTTATCGTGCACGTGGACAGCTAACGTCCCAGGCGAACACTTGCGCCGGATCAAATTTCACCTGAACTTGCATTTTGTCACGTACGAAGCAAGACAGGATGTCACTGGTTTAGCCTACATGTGGTTTCACAAATGTGTGTGTGCATGCCTTTTCACACTCCCCTGCCACCACGATGGTCAGATTATTTCACCTTCAAGCGTCACCTATTGTCAAGTCAGATCGGAGCCTTCCAATAAGCTCAAATGACATTCACCTCCTGTAAGTTTGTTTTCTCTACTCGCTTCGACCAACATAGAACCTAGTTCTCATCACCGTTTACACGTTAAAGGTAAAATATCAGGAAAAACGCACCCTCGCTCTGTCATACACCGACCCGCCGAAATAGCGATTGATCTATTGAACACAGCCACCTTGGTCAGCGACAGGTTCGTTGAAACACACACATCCAGCAGTATCGTCTCTCTCAACCACCACGCTCCATGAAAATTATAAACAGGTAAAGAAAAAGAAAACGTTTTTTCAACATGTATGGCGTTAGGCCCTTTGTGAATTATCTTTTTGGAAAAAAAATATCTACCACATTTGAAAGGGGGCGTTAGCCCGAGTCCTAGGACACCTCGTACACGTCTCTAGCGTTATTGGTTCGTGACATATCGGCAAAAATCATAAAAAACACGTGTTTACCCCAAAATCGCATTTCCCATTTTTTTTTAATTACAACGAGTGGTCCATAGCAAAGAGGACGTCACCCCGAGTCCTTGGACCCGTCGTACATGCCTCTAACGTTATTGGTTCGTTAGATATCGGCAAAATCACAAAAAGCATGTGTTTACCCCAAAATCGAGTTTCCAATTTTATTAAAAATTATAACGAGTGGTCCATAGCAGAGAGGACGTCACCCCGAGTCCTTGGACCTGTCGAACATGCCTCTAGCATGATTGGTTCGCGAGATATAGCAAAAAGTCTAAAATCACGTTTTTACCCCAAAAAGACTGTGTTTCCAGATTTTCACCTTTTCGACACCGACATTCCCGTAAAGAGCACAACGAGACGAAAAAAACGAATCCAAGCACGCCCTCCTAGCATGGCTCCTTCCATTCCAAGGTCGCAGGGGCTCACCACTTGCTTTTGTAAGCAGCTCCCCCACCATCCCACTACTGCAGGTTTTCATTCTAGAGACTTGAAATTTATTTTGGGGGTAGAGGGGGTAGGGACCATTGATTTACGTTAAACAATTTTTTTTGTAGAGTTCCTAGTTTCCAAAATATAGGATTTTCAAAATTAAAGTGTTTTCAAAAAAATATAAAAAATAAAAAAGTTTTATTACAAAAAATAAAGGTCATAAAGACTGTTCGTTTGAGCCATGGCACAACGTTCTATCCTGTTTGGTTTTCAAACTATCACATAGTTTCGAAAACAAAAATTTTCAAAAAAATTTTGAAAAATATAACGAGTGGTCCATAGCAAAGAGGACGTCAGCCCGAGTCCAACAATACCTCATTTGTCAAAATCGGACCACGCGTTCGACAAATATTTAACATGACTAAGGCTTAGTAGTGGTAAGAGGAGGGTTCTAGAGTGGCTTGGAACACCCACTACTCCACTACTTAGACGGTTAAGATATTGATAATATAAGCCAAATAATGGCTACACTGCGTCCTGCTGCACGGCTGAAAGCAACGGGAAACTACAGCCGTATGCTATTCCCGAGGATATGCACCTCTCTATGCATAATTACATGTGATGATGGCCTCCTCCCTTGTAAAATTTCAATCCGGAGGTAAACTAGTCCCCCGTTCGTATCTCCGGGTGGGGACTACTCGAGAGGGGGTTAACATCACAGAAGTGACAAAGAGGAAATCTGACATTCTACGGATCGGAGCGTGGAATGTTAGAAGTCTGCTAGGAAGTGGAAGGTTAGAAAACTTAGAAAAGGAAATGGATAGGTTGAGGTTGGATTTGGTTGGGATTAGTGAAATGCGCTGGCAGGAAGAACAGGACTTTTGGTCAGGAGACTATAGGGTCATTAGCACTAAATCAAACAATGGCCAAGCAGGGGTTGGCCTCATATTGAGTAGGAAACTTGGACAGCGGGTGGAATATTATGAGCAATATAGTGAACGGATTATTGTAGCAAAAATCAATACTAAACCTACCTGCACCACAGTGGTACAAGTCTATATGCCTACCAGTCAAGCTGATGATGAGGATGTTGAAAAGGTCTACGAAGAAATAGACGAAATTCTGAGGTATATCAAGGGTGATGAAAATGTTATAGTAATGGGAGATTGGAATGCTGTGGTAGGAAAAGGGAGAGAAGGGAAGATAGTAGGAGATTTCGGATTAGGTGAAAGGAATGATCGAGGAAGCAGGCTGGTAGAATTCTGCACCGAGCATGAATTGGTCATAGCTAACACCTTATTCAATAACCACAATAGAAGAATATACACATGGATGAGACCAGGAGATACAGGACGTTACCAAATCGACTTCATTATGGTCAAGCAGAGGTTTCGAAACCAGATTTTGGATTGTAAAACATATCCTGGTGCTGACATAAACTCTGACCACAATCTGGTTGTAATGAAATGCAGATTAAAGTTGAAGAAACTGAAGAAAAGTCAAAAGCCAAAAAGGTGGGCAATAGACAGACTGAAAGAGAAGGATGTAAACGAAAGATTCAAGAAGAGTATAAAGGAAGGACTAATGAAAAACCCTAAACAAACTTCAATTGCAGACGAATGGGCACTTTTGAAGAATGAAATAACAAAATCCGCAAAAGAAAACTTTGGTAGGAAAGAAAGAATAGGCAGAAAACCGTGGATCACTCAGGATATACTAGAATTGATGGATGAAAGGCGGAAACACAAGAATGTAAGAGATGAAAAGGGGAAAGCAGAATACAGACGTCTGAGAAATGAGGTTAACAAGAAGTGCAAGGAAGCGAAAGAAGAATGGTTGAAAGAGAAATGTGCAGGTATAGAAAATTGTCTGAAATTAGGAAAAGTAGACACAGCTTATCGAAGGATTAAGAATACTTTTGGGGAAAAGAAGACTAAGTGCTGTAATATTAAGGACACAAATGGAAAGCCTCTAACAGATAGGGAAGAAAAGGTTGAGAGATGGAAAGCTTACACAGAGAGTTTGTATAAGGGAAAGGAGATTGAGAATCATGTAATGGAAAGGGATGAGGAAATTGATGAGGATGCGAAAGGAGATTTAATATTGAGATCAGAATTTGATAGAGCTTTGGAAGACTTAAGCAGGAACAAAGCACCAGGCATAGATGATATACCGATTGAGTTGCTATGCTGCATAGGAGATGAAGGTCTGATCAGGTTATTTCACTTGGTGTGTAGGATTTATGAGGCAGGTGAGGTACCACCTGATTTCAAGAAGAATGTAATCATCCCTATACCAAAGAAAGTGGGAGCTGACAGATGTGAAGATTACCGTACAATCAGCTTGATTACTCATGCTTCAAAGAGCCTGTCTAGAATAATTTACAAGAGGATTGAAAGCCAGATAGAAACGGAGTTGGGTGAAGACCAGTTTGGTTTCAGGAGATATGTAGGAACAAGGGAGGCTGTACTAAGTCTTAGGCTGATTTTGGAAGGTAGAATAAGGAAAGATAAGAGAACGTTCATGGCTTTTGTAGACTTAGAAAAGGCTTTTGATAACGTTGATTGGACTAAATTGTTTGACATTTTGAAATCGATTGGAATAAAGTACAGGGATAGGAGGGTGTTATACAATCTGTACAGAAACCAGACAGCAGTCATTCGAGTTGAAGGACATGAGAGAGAAGCTGGTATTCAGAAAGGTGTAAGGCAAGGCTGCAACTTATCAGCCATACTTTTCAATATTTACATTGAACAAGCAATGAAGGAAATTAGAGAAAAATTTAAAGTGGGAGTGAAGATTCAAGGAGAAATAATTTCAACTCTGAGATTTGCTGATGACATCGTCATCTTGGCCGACAAGCCTGAGGATTTGAATGAGTTTTTGAATGGTATGGACTCCGTCTTACGGAAAGAATTCATGATGAAAATTAATAAATGTAAAACAAAAATACTGGAATGCAGCCGAAATTAATCAGAAACCTCTATGGAGATCAAATTGGCAGGTGAAAAGCTAAAGGAAGTAGGAGGCTTCTGTTACTTAGGAAGCAGAATAACCAGTGATGGACGAAGCAAAGAGGATATAAAAAGTAGGTTGGCTCAGGCAAAGAAAGCATTTCTACAAAAAAGGAATCTGCTGACATCGAATATAGATTTAGGTATTAGGAAGTCATTTTTGAAAGCCTTTGTCTGGAGCGTGGCGCTCTATGGAAGTGAAACTTGGACTATTGGTGCAGCAGAAAAGAGGAGAATTGAAGCATTTGAAATGTGGTGTTACAGGAGAATGATGAAGATCAGATGGGTAGATAGGGTTACAAACGAAGAGGTATTAAGACGAGTGGGAGAGGAGAGATGTTTCTGGCGACTGCTAATGAAGAGAAGAGATAGGTTGGTAGGACACATACTAAGACACCCAGGAATAGCAAGCTTAGTTATGGAAGGAAGGGTCGAGGACAAGAACTGTAGGGGTAGACCAAGGTTAGAATATGTTAAACAGATTGCCTCGGATGTAGGGTGTCGGAGCTATGTAGAGATGAAACGATTAGCTCAGGACAGGGAGGCATGGAGGGCTGCATCAAACCAGTCAAAAGACTGAAGACTCAAACACACACCTGTGTTATTGTGATGACTGTATTAGTAAATTGGGTATAGAATTCGAAAGGAGGCGGCCGTGGCCTTAAGTTTGGAAGTGGGTAAACCACGGAAAACCACTTCCAGGATGTTGGCTGAGGTGGCAATCGAAACCCTCCTCTTCTCAGTTTTGCCTCACGAGGCTAAGTGTACCCCGTCCCAGCCTTCAGACCTAAACTAAATTTCTTGGCAGAGCCGTGAGTCGAACCCGGTGACAGGGAAGAACGCTAGCCGCTACGCCACGAGGTGGACTAGGCCAAAAACTACAAGAGTAGGAGTGTAATTATTTGGTCGATGAGAGGGGGCCTTCATTGTGTTATGTACCCTGAAAGAAGGAACTACTTGGCCGTTTATTACATAGAGTGTACGAAATTTATGCTTTTCAGTCGGTCAACATGATTGTACCCATTTGAAATTACACGAGATTATTAAATTCAGTTGGATAACCAGTTTCGATCGTCAAGCGACTATCATCAGATCTCTTAGATCCTTCAGAGATCCCCCCTGATCTTTCATAATTCCCTCAGATCCTTCAAGGATCCCTCGGAGCATTCAAGGATCCTTCAGTGATATCTCAGATCCTTCAGTGATCCTTCAGTGATCCTTCAGAGAGTCTTCAAGGATCCCTCAGAGTCTTCAGAGTTCCATAAAAGCCTTCAGGGATCCTTCAGGGAACTGATGATGATCGCTGGACGATCGAAATTGGTCATCCAAGTGAATTTATTAATATCGTGTTTTTTAGGGCTAGGGAAACGCCCAATACAATTGGGTACAAACGTGTTCACCAACTGAAGATCATAAATTTTGTTTACTAAAGCAACAGTATGTAAAATGGCCCCCAACACGATAATACATAGAGTATCAGAGGAGAGGGGGCGGGTGAATAGGTGTGAGTGATTTCAACAATTAAGAATGTTTAGGATAAATGCACCGCAATATTATGTTAACCCAAAGTGGATGACGGTGTACGTTGTTTCAAAGAGCGAAATATGGAGGTCAGTTGCCCCAGACCGAATATTTTCACACGTTGTTATATTTACAAGATTTCCCGCCATCACCTCTTAAACGATGACAGTGCTTTGGGTGGTAAGGACAAGAACCCTTTGAATATTGTGATAGGAGTGATCACACTTTATTTAAGCCAATTTCATTGTCTCTTTTGAGACTAAAACTCCTAGGTTCGATCTCTGGTTCTGTCGGGAATAAACAAGAACAGAGTTTACTGAGCCCCGAGAGGATAACTGAAAAGATATGGGTTCAGTTCCCATCTCAGTCATTATGTAAGTATTTTTACGATGTTTCTCACTTTTACTTCAGACAAATAACGGGATGGTGCCTCCCTAGTCTTACTCACAACAATGTACACACACTACTACAGACAACAAAATAACACACGTTATTGAACAGATTCATCAGCCACTGAAGTACACGGCCCTGATATCCCTTAAGTGAAGTAACAACACTTCACAATCAATCGTCTTGCGTAGCTTATTTTCCTGAGGGAGCCATGAAGTAAATAGGATTGAATTTTCATTGTTGTCCCTTGTCTTATCCATTACTGTGGTCTTAACCCTGAAGATGACCTAAGTCGATAGGTTGAAACGTTGGATTAACAAATAATTCTTTACTGCGGAAAGTTTAAGACATCTATCCCCATTTGTTGCAATCTTATCTGGGCCAGATGATCTAGATGTTAGTCCACTTAAATATCGCGTCAATAATAAATAAATAAATACATAAATAAGTAAATAAATAAATAAAATAATATTGTGGCAATCAAGGGGCGAACAAAAATCAAGGAATTAGAAAAACAAGAGAGAAAAATTCTCAGAAAGATCTACGGGCCAGTTCAGAAAGAGGGAATATGGATGAAGAGACCGACAATAGAACTGTACAAACAGACAGAGACGATTACAAACAACATAAGGAAAAGAAGGGCAAAATTTTATGGACATATACATAGGATGACCGAAGACAGACTGACCAAGAAAATTTTTAACATAGTTACGAATAGCACACTAAAATCCAATTGGGTAAAGGAAACCGTGGAAGACCTTAAGAAACTAAACATCTCTACAGAAGACATCGCAGACAGGAGCAAATACAGAGAAAAACTTAGACTACAGAAGTTTGAGCAAACTCCCAAAGAGAGACAACCAGCAAAGAGGTGGACAGAAGAGAGAAAGAGGAAACATAGTGTGTATATGAGAGGTTTTTGGGAAAAAAGAAGAAAGGTCCAGAATGAAACATGAAAATTGATTGTGTTGTAACGCTCTCCTTATGGGGAATTAACGAATAAATAAATAAATTGTGGCATTAAGATCACTTCGATAAGTGTGCTTTAGAATGGGATTATTAATGTGCTATGGCACTGACACGGTTCTCTCATTAACACTCGCTAATGCCATCCGATACAGCCGAGATTCGAACCCACAACCTTCGGAAAAGTAGGCGAGGTATTTAATCAATCGACCAGGTAATTCAGCCAGGAGCCTGTCAAGTAATAATAATAATAATAATTGTAATGTGTGTCCTACCTGCCGTGAGGGCGAACGCGAAGAGTGCGGAGGACAGATAGCTCATGTTGGCGATACTGGGACAGACAGAGCACTACTGAACAGGCCACGCGCTCTCAGCCTTACATATAGACCGGCACGGCGCGAGGTGTTGGGTGGGAGGGGCGGAGGAGGGGCGCTCCCACCTGCTGTCACACACCCCCACCTTGATCGGCAGAGTCATCGAATTCCTGAACGTAACTTCTAGACATCTGATACACCCCCACCTTGATCGAGAGAGTCAGAAATCCTGACCCTAACTGCTAGACACCTGATACACCCCCACCTTGATCGGCAGAGTCATCGAATTCCTGACCCTAACTTCTAGACATCTGATACACCCCCACCTTGATCGGCAGAGTCAGAATTCCTGACCATAACTGCTAGACACCTGATACACCCGCACCTTGATCGGCAGAGTCAGAAATCCTGACCCTAACTGCTAGACACCTGATACACCCCCAGCTTGATTGGCAGAGTCATTGGATTCCTGACCCTAACTTCTAGACATCTGATACACCCCCACCTTGATCGGCAGAGTCAGAAATCCTGACCCTAACTGCTAGACACCTGATACACCCCCACCTTGATTGGCAGAGTCATTGGATTCCTGACCCTAACTTCTAGACACCTAGTAAACCCCCACCTTGATCGGCAGAGTCATTGGATTCCTGACCCTAACTTCTAGACATCTGATACTCCCCCACCTTGATCGCCAGAGTCAGAATTCCTGTCCCTAACTTCTAGACATCTGATACACCCCCACCTTGATCGGCAGAGTCAGAATTCCTGAGCCTAACTTCTAGACATCTGATACTCCCCCACCTTGATCGGCAGAGTCATTGGATTCCTGACCCTAACTTCTAGACATCTGATACTCCCCCACCTTGATCGCCAGAGTCAGAATTCCTGTCCCTAACTTCTAGACATCTGATACTCCCCCACCTTGATCGGCAGAGTCATTGGATTCCTGACCCTAACTTCTAGACACCTGATAAACCCCCACCTTGATCGGCAGAGTCAGAATTCCTGACCCTAACTTCTAGACATCTGATACACCCCCACCTCTGATCACAATCAACACCTTATACTGTACACCCCCCAGAAGCTCACAACTTTTGGGATGTGGGTTGGCGACCACGGGACCCCAGCGGAGTCAGGCATTGCTTCCACTTACTTGTGCGGGGCTCCTCTCTGTTATCTTTCCTCTTGACCTCCCTCGGTCAACTCTTGTTGACCGAGGCCTAGGGAGTCATTCACTTTCCCGCCCTTGTCTCATCTTTCGTGATCCCTCATTCTTCGAGGGGTGAGACCTCTTGTTTTCTTTTCATTGTACCACCTGCCTTCTGCTCAAGGCCCTCAAGGAGGCAGGGTGTGTGTAGCTCCACCACTTATGGTGCACCCTCGAGGGCTCACGGCTGATGAGTTCGGGAGTTGGCGACTCCGAGGGCTTCCTGATCCAGTTTTTCTCCATCTTCCATTGCCTTTGGGGTGGTCCCTCTCCTCTTAACCTTTCCTATCTGCCTTTCCTGGCTCTCCTTCATCCAAGTCCCTTAATTCTCATTCTTTGAGGGTTGAGGGCATTTCCTTTCCTCCTGTCTTTTGTTACCCTTATTCTTATTTTGTTCTCCATATCCTCTTCCAGTTTGTAAGTGTGCAGTTAGTTTTAGATTAAGTTTCATTTCATTTACACTTTCACCATCACCCGAACAATTAGGGGCCGATAACCCAGATGTTAGGCCCCTTAAAACAACAATTATCATCATCATAATTTATATAAACAAATTAATAAACGTAATCATTTAAAACTATTTTGATATGTATTGAACTGTTGGCAAAACTGATGCTGTGTGGAAGTGAAAACTACAACGTCAGTTTTCGTCTAACGTTTTCACGTAAATAAAAGTAATATTGAAATAGTTTCTTTAAGGTCTAATATTTTTTTACGCTAAGGATGGAATCATTGATATTCCGAAACATGTACGACGTTTAATATTAGATTAAACAACTTCTCATATTATTGATCAGGAGGTTTTCAAGTTATTCAATTCCATCAGTCGATACGGATATATTTTACCATTTTTAACAAGTTGTTCAGTAAAGAACATATAGCCTACTTTCTCCTAAATGCATGGCTGTTGTTATAACGCTTTGTCCTTTTAAAGGAGTATAATTGAATGTTGGTTGTAGTACAGGGCACCAGGAAATGTTCTCCGCAGTGCCCACAAGCGTCTGCGAGAGTTATCATCAGTAGTTACGTTGGCAGCACTACTGTCTCTTGTATTAAAACAAACAAACAGTAAACTTTGTACTCACCACAGCCATTCATAACAGATGCTGGAAGTGTTGATGACACATACGGTCACTTATTGCAATACACACTGACGATTTCGACAGCCTACAGCCCACACTGTGGGATTGTCACTGACAAGGACACAGTGCTGCCAACTAAACTGCTGATGCTAGCTCTGGAAAAAGCTCGTAGTCATTGCGGAGAACGTTTCCTGGCGCTTGTTGAAATGCAACGTGCTATACGGATATTAAACATGAATATGAGGTGCCCTTTGCTAGTGCTACCTCTGTAAAAAAGTGTCATTCAATTCGGTTTCACCTTGTTTGAATTGACATGGTGAAATGATTTGCACACATACATGGCCGCTTTCTGCAAACTATTGGACCGATGTCCTTGTAGTTCAGTCAAAAGATGCTTCCCACAAAAAGCTATGTTGTTGCAAAATTTGGTAGAATCAGATGATTAAGTTAGTCGTAATTTAAGCTTTGAACATTTGGGTGGCCGCCATTACGTTTCCGTCAAGATGTGCTCTTTGCTAATGCTACCTCTGTACCAAATTACGTTCAATTAGGTTTCACCGTGTTCGAATTGATAGGGGGGGGGGGGGGGAGACAGACATACAGACTACACACACTCACAGACACAGACAAACAATTTTTGGCCCTGTGTAGATCTCATAAGTCTACTTTTATTTTTTGCAAATATCGAAAGTAAGCTAAAAATGGTTAATGTGTACGCATTCTTTGTTATCCATAATGTAGTGTTTTTGTCATCGTTGCTTTTTTAGGGACTGCGTCATCGCAGTCATATACTCTCGTGTACTTTTGAGTGTGTGTGGAATTTATCTGATAACCTGTCTTATTGTGATGGCTGTGATAGTGTGTACATTGGGTTAGGATAGGCGACCGTGGCCTTAAGTTAGAAACCATCCCAGCATTTGCCTGGAGTAGAAGTGGGGGAAACCACGGAAAACTACTTCCAGGATGTCTGAGGCGGGATTCGAACCCTCCTCTTCTCAGTTTTGCCTCAAAGATCTTTGAAACACATGCCAAATGCCGGCTGACTGCGTTAGGATTCAATCCTGCAATCTTGGGAACAGCAGATGAGAACGATCCCGCTGAGCCATGCAGCCAGTCAAACGCAGTAAAGGATCGGGATTGATGTAAATCTTATTGATGAGTTATTACACTGTAACCATCCATTATCTTTTGTATACTTACTGAACATATTGATGACGAATCTGAAGATGTTCGCATGACGAACGAAACATGTATTTCCCTGAATTATTATTTGATGCAGTGAAGTGTATATTGATACGTGCCACCTCTACTGACACTTTCGTTAACTGGATTACGGTGGGTAACAGCACAACACAATTGTTCCTTTAAAGAAATATTAGCTTTATTTCAGGTCTAGATGTTTACACCACACAATAAACACTTGGAAACCAATTAGCAGTCTCAGTCAAGTGCCTCCCTTATGGAGTTCACTCAACCCTTTCACTCACTCACAGAAGTTAATCCCTCACTAATGAGGTAGGCCCATGTCCTGGCTAGAAATAACTGCACTCTTCCTCTTATAAACAAGCCACAGTCTGATACTCGCTTGTTTTTGAATACACGCTGTCTTGCCGTCCGCAGGCTAGAGAACAGTCCACTGCGTTTCGCAATTCACCACAATAACCTCCGTCGCACTGGAAAACACACTCGCTCGGCACTCCGCTTCCATACTTCTGTCGCACAGTCAAACGCACACACCTCAAAAACACAGTCCTCCTCACCGGCCAGGGTCGCTCTTATACATCGGATCTGATGAATCAATGGATGCTTCGAGAGTGGACCAGGGTTCACGGTTTCTCGAAAGTTCCATTTCTGGGTGGGCTGCTTAGATTCTAGACCGTGCCCTTTTGTTTTTACAGCCCTGTGGGGCGGCCTGAGTCACGCGCGGGCGACGAAACTGTCTAGCATTCGTAACACCACTAAGGACTGGATACTTATTAGAAACTACAAATCCGTCCAGGGCTAGTTAAGTTCCGTCCAAATCAAACCAAACATGAGAATGATATCATTCGACAAGCACACCAATGAAGCTATCCTTTTAATGGAAGGTAACCAAGGGGTAAAAATTCCGATTTAGAAACAGATAAAATAACTAAAATATTAAGGCTCGAACTAAAACAGCACGATTTTACGAACAGTCAAACAGATTAGCCAGGGGAATATCTCTTAGTGAATTAATAAACAATACATTCTTCAACAATTTAGAGAACATGTACCGTAGAACCCTTCTCATCCACCCTCGGTTGATCCGATCGTGCTCGAGCCGAACTTGACCCGACTCGCATCGGTGAGTCACTACCCGTCGCGCCATTGGTTTTTAGAAATACTTGTTGTTATCGCTTGTCCATTTTGGTGCTTACTATTAGTTGGTTTTAAGACATTGTTCTTCTGTGTTCGTTACAGTACTGTACATTTGTGTGTGTTCAGGAGTGAAACGTAAACACGTTACACTTTCATAAAATGAACAAGAAGTTCCGTGAAGAACTATACAGCCTACTTTTCATGCCAATGATTATTCTACAGAATATGAACCTATCTAGAATAATGACGAAATTAAGTTGCTAATATCGAAATTTCCAATTAGTTCGAAATACTGTATACCTGGCATAATGTATCCTAATAGAGCACTACAGTTGGCAGCCCTGATGGCTGAATATATTCTTAGTTCCGTCTCTTAAGGTACAAAATACAAAATTTGGTTGAAGTCCAATGAATAGCATGGACGTTACATGCAGTTAAACATTGGATCTAACAGCGCGCGTGAAAGCATGTTGGCAACAATGTCATGCATGTATTGGTCAGAAATAATCTGAAATAATATGATCTATTGTTGTGCCAATTTTGAATGAAATCCATTAGTTAGTATAGAAGTTACATGCATTTTAAAATTGGACCTATCAGCAGGCTTAGAATCATGTTGGCAGCACTGACGTATATTAAATACTCCAAATTCGTCTCGAATGCCAGGTACTATACGTGTGCAAAGTTTAGAGCTATTGGCTTGCATACTTTCTGATATATTGATATTAGGGTAACAAAAATAGGGACAGCACATATTAACAGTTGGCAGCCCTGGTTGCTCCTAAATATACGCATAGTCATATCTGTTATGGTACACATAGCACATACGAAATTTGGTTGAAATCCAAACGATAGTATGGAAGTTACATGTATTTAAAGTTGGACCTGTCAGCAGGCTTAGAATCATGTTGGTAGCACTGACGTATATAAGTTACTCCAAATTAATATAGAATGTCAGGTACTATACGTGTGCATAGTTTAAAGCTGTCGGCTTGCATACTTTCTGATATATTGGTTTTTGGATAAAATAAATTAGGAGCATTTATTAACAGTTGGCAGCCCTGGTAGGTCGTAAGAATACGCTCAGTCATTTCTGGTTATGTACACATACAACATACGAAATTTGGTTGAATTCCAATTGATAGTGTAGAAGTTATATGCATTTAAAAATTGGACCTATCAGGAGGCTTATAATCATTTTGGCAACACTGCCATGTTTGGCCTCCTGGAAATTAAACTGAAATATTATGATCTGTACGTGTGCCAATTTTGAAATAGCTCCCATTCATACTTTCCAAGATATCCAACATGGAGCTCAAATTTCAATTGCGATTTTTTAGCAGTTGGTAGCACTGACATCATTTTCAAATATGGCCGTGAGATATTCAGGTATAGATCTTTACTCCTACCAAATTTTGTTTCGATTGCTGCAGCCGTTTAGGAGTTGATAGGGGGGGACACACACACTGCCAGACAGACAGACAGACAGACGGACAGATAGACAGACAGACAGACAGACACACATTTGCCCGATCTCATAAGTCTACTTTTTCCTCATTTTTGCAAAATGTGAAAAGTAGGCTAAAAATTAGCAGTGCTACGAAGACTGGACAAAGAGGAATCACTCCAAGAAATTTGCCAAGGAACTCAATGTAGGTATTACGACAATAAAAGATTGGAGAAGAAATCGGAAAGACATTGAATCATGGTGAAAACGCTCTTAGGAATCATAAAACATTGAAACAGCCTAAACTTGAACTGCTTGACAATGCATTGTGGATGTGGCTCCACCAAGCAAGAAGGAAAGGAACCCCGATATCTTGAGTTCAGAGATTGTTTATTTTAATGTAAATCCTTATTTTTAGCCTACTTTTCACATTTTGCAAAAATGAGGAAAAAGTAGACGTATGAGATCGATCCGGGAAAATGTGTGTCTGTCTGTCTGTCTGTCTGTCTGTCTGGCTGTGTGTGTGTGTGTCCCCCTATCAACTCATAAACTGCTGCAGCAATAAAAACCAAATTTAGTATGAGTTAAGATGTGCGCCGTAAAATCTCACGTCCATATTTGAAAATGATGTCAGTGCTACCAACTGCTGAAAAAACGCACTAGAAATTTGAGCTCCATGTTGGATATCTTGCAAGGTATGCATGGGAGCTATTCCAAAATTGGCACACATGTATGTAATACTATTTCAGTTTAATTTCAAGGAGGCCAACCATGACAGTGTTGCCAAAATAATTTTAAGCCTTCTGATAGGTCCAATGTTTAAATGCATATAACTTCTACACTATCAATTGGATTTCAACCAAATTTTGTATGTAATATGTGTACATAAACAGATATCACTGAGCGTATTCTTAAGAGCCACCAGGGCTGCCAACTGTTAGTAATTGTTCTCTCTATTTTTTTATCCAAATACCAATATATCAGAAAGTATGCAAGCCAACAGCTTTAAACTATGCACACGTATATTCTGACATTTTAGATTAATTTGGAGTAACTTATATACGTCAGTTCTACCAACATGATTATAAGCCTGCTGATAGTACCAATTTTTAAATACATGTAACTTCTATACTATCAGTTGGATTTCGACCAAATTTCGTATGTGCTATGTGTACCATAACAGATATGACTATAAGTATTGTTAAAGCAATCAGGGCTGCCAACTGTTAATAAATGCTGTCTATATTTTTTCCCCTAATATCAATATATCAGAAAGTATGCAAGCCAACAGCTCTATACTTTGCACACGTATAGCACCTGCCATTCTAGATTAATTTGGAGTAATTAATACAAGGCAGTGCTGCCAACATGATTCTATGCCTGCTGATATGTCCAATTTTAAAATACATGTAACTGCTATACTAACAAATGGATTTCATCCAAAATTGGCACAGCAAGATATCATAACATTTCAGATTATTTCTGACCAGCACACGCATGGTATTGTTGGCAACATGCTTTTACGCGTGCTGATAGATCCAGTGTCTAACTGCATGTAACGTCCCTTGGACTTCAACCAAATTTTGTATTCTGTACCTTAAGATATGGAACTAAGAATATATTCAGTCACCAGAGCTGCCAACGGTAGTGCTCTATTAGGCTACATTATACCAGGTATATTTTGAACTAATTAGATATTTCGATATTACCAACTTAATTTCGTCATTATTCGAGATAGGTTCATATACTGTAGAATAATCATTGGCATGAAAAGTAGGCTGTATAGTTCTTCACGGAACTTCTTGTTCTGTACTTTGTGATAATCCGACTTTTTTTTTTGCGTTCCGACCAAACCCTCAGTCCCAAAGGTGACAGATTACAGGGGTATACCGATGACGTAATATGAATTTACGATACAGGACAAACCAGGAATTGTTACTAGAAACGTACACCACTCAATGACGGTGACTGCGCAAGCGACTGGGAATTACAAATCATCGTCTTTCTTCTGACATGGGTGCTTTCAGTTCACCTCCTTAGTTCCATGATGCTTTGTGTTTGTATTTGTGTATTTGAAGGACTGATTCAAACCTAAGGAACATCACTTTGCATAAATGATGATCAGATGTGTGCCCATTAACCCTCTATAGAATAGAGGTCTATATACTGTATTAACCACCTACTAAGAAAAGAGTTTTTGGACTATTATCAAAGGCGCTAATATTTGAAACTTCCAGCCTAATTACAACAACATTTCCTATAGATGTAATATTTCTGAAAGGCAAATATTATATCCGTCTCCTTGAACTATGGTGCTGGCTAGAATTTCAACTACTAAATACCAGGCACGTCCAGAGTGTAAGTTCCGTTTGGTAATAAAATTAAATTGTGTACAGATACAGAAAAAATATTTATTGCACAACATTCTACACATCTTAAAATACTTTTCCACATAACTGCCGAACTTTTGCAGGCTTTTGTCATAGCGTGGCACAAGTTTTTGGATACCATCTTCATAGAAGTTTGCCGCCGACCGTATACGAGAGTGAAGACTCCCCTGTAAGATATCCTACCGTTTGGCCACCACTGTTAGGCAAATTGCGTATGTGGTCAGGAGAACTCCTAAACATACGCAGTTCTCCTGGTAAGCACACACACAGACAGACACACAATTTTTGGCCCTGTGTTGATCTCATAAGTCTACTTTCATTTTTTGCAAAAATCGAAAGTAGGCTAAAACTAGTCTGCCCTATAAAGGATTAACCTGTCCAAAAATGCAATTAATTTGTAACATATTATTGTTCTTGTATTCAGTATGTTAGATATAAACAATTTGAACCACCCAACTCGTATGTTTATCTAACCTTGTCCTAAAAAAATGTATTTAACAACTAAAATGATGCCGTGGGGACATTTTTGTCATTATGATGTTATTTCCAGATTACGCAAGCAGAATAACTTTCTGGGGAAGACATACGCTATAAGTTCAATGACTGTGAGGAAAGTCTGCTTAGCTATAGGCCTAGTAAACAAGCCATTAGTGCGCGACAATGAACAGGATGTCCATTGCCAGTGGTTAAGTACAGGATAACTAACTAACTACAGTATAAACATATTTAAGCCTTAAAAGTAATAATAGTACAAACAAGTAGTTCTGTGAAGAACTAAATAGCCTATTTTCATATATCCTAAAAAAATCCACAGCCTGCTTCCAGTCTCCGACCGGGTCAGGAATGGAATGAATGAAGCCCCCATCTAGCGGCGAGGATATGAACTGTGCCGGCTGCCGAGGCCTGACGCACTCCTCTGGGGCAATGATTAGATGAATGACAGATGAAATGAAATGATAGTGGAGAGTGTTGCTGGAATGAAATTTTGACAGGGAAAACCGGAGTACCCGGAGAAAAACCTGTCTGCCTCCGTTTTGTCCAGCACAGATCTCACATGGAGTGACCGGGATTTGAACCACGGACTCAGCGGTGAGAGGCCGGCGTGCTGCCGCCTAAGCCACGGAGGCTTTTTCATATATCCTACTTATGTTAATTATCACTATCAACTTACAACATTTCAGTTTGATTTCTATAATAGATTGGTAGATATTGAGAATCGTCTAAATATTTCGGATGGTTGCCATGTTGGAATTTTATATATGTCTATAGAGTTGTGTACAATTAGATGAAGATTATTGCGTAGGCTTATTATTCAAACTTCAATCGAATGATTAGGACCAAGAAATAAAAACTTAATTTTAAAATTTCGAAAAACTGCCGCCATCTTGAGGTTATGAAAACTACTGAAATAAATTAGATGTCAGTGAATTATCATTCGTATAAGCATTTAGGCCTACTATATCATGATTCACTGCGCTTGGATGGTTAAATAGCGACAAATATCGATTTAAAAATCTAAATTCGCGTCCCCGCCATATTGGATATGTGTCCACCAGGATATTGAAAGTCCCATAGGAGAACTTATGTTAATAGCTTTTATCAACATACGAAAATTTCAGTTTGATTGCTGATATAGATTAGTAGATATTGACAACAGTCTAAATATTTCGGATGGTTACCATGTTGGATTTTATATATGTAGGCCATAGAGTTATGTACTATTAGATGACAATTATTGCGTAGGTTCATTATTCAAACGTTGACTGCGATCACATGATCAGGGCACAAGAAATAAAAACTTAATTTTAAAATTTCGCCCAACCACCATCTTCAGGCTATGTAAACAATTGGACTAAATTAGGCGGCAGTTCATTACAATATGTATAAACATTTGCTGTACCATGTGTCATTGCGCTAGGATCGTTAAATCGCGGGAAAAGTCCATTTAATTGTTTCAACTTCGCTTGGCCGCCATTTTCATTTTTGAAAGTCACATAGGTAAACTTCTAGTAGTGCCCTTTATAACCATAAAAAAATTCCGGGTGATGTCAGTGATAGTTTCGGAAATATAGAATGTAGGTGAAATATTTCGCACAGCCACCATGTTGGATTGGTGAAACGTAATGATATTTGAAGGGCACAGTCGGGATCGGACAAAATAGTACTATGACCTTACAAGTTTCATTGACATCGCTTCAGGGGTTTAGATTTTATTAGACACACACACACGGACAAAATATGTTCTCATAAGCCTATTTTTGTTCATAAATGAAAATAGGCTAAAATATGCCCTAAAATGTACAACAAATGCCCTGCAGATACCTCATAAAAGTATCTTAAACCCCTTACCCCATAATATGAAAATATTGAAGGTGCAAAGTTTCTGAATTGACAAAAAAGTACTACGCAATTTTATTGAAATCATAGTCCTGGTGATGGTATTTTAACTCTAGAATCATTTGGAACATTTGCAGAGAAGGTGAGGGTGAATTCACACGCAGCTGTCATGATCTCCACACAGTCGCACTTCCACAATCACTTATTTATTTTATTTATTTAATTATTTATTTATTTGCGAACAACAGGATTTTCATCCCAATTACAGTGGCATAAAGATTACACAGTATGTTATCTTATAACTTATACCAACTTAAACTAAACAGTAACTAAATAAAACTAATTAAAATAACTAGGCGAGAAATTAAAACAGAAAAGTACAGATATAAGGTGCGTTCAAAAAGTAACGAGCCGGAGGCTGGAATGCGCAAACCGGTGACTACATCGGCTAATCGTGGCGTGTGTAACGAGGTGTGGTTCCGACCAGAGCGTGAAAGGTCATAGCCCGTCACTAGAGGGCACGCGTGCACGTCACGTGACGATACAAAGCGAGCAGCAGAATGCATCAATCGTCCAACGCTGCCAGTCGCATTGCAAACAGTGACATGGAGGCGTGAAACGAAGAGCAAAGAAGTGTTGTTCGGTTTCTGACAGCGGAAGGAGTAGGGGGAACGGACATTCATCGCCGAATGTCACAAGTGTACGGCGAACACTGCATGTCCCTTGCAAGGGTCAAGGCGTGGCACAAGCGCTTCCGGGAAGGATGGGTGACGTTAGCCGATGATGCCTGGTCTGGGGCACCCCCCTGCATTACTGATGACAACGTCCAGCTGGTTGATGCACTCATTACCCAGGACCGCCGAGCGACAGTGAACGCCATAGCCGCCGTGGTCGCTCCACGACCATGCACGATATCTTACGGCCAACACAGTCACGGCACTCCTGCAGAAATTCAACTGGGAGGTTCTCGGCAACCCTCCATACAGTCCAGACCTCTCTCCCTGTGATTACGCCATGTTTGGTCCCCTGAAAAGGGCTCTGCGGGGCCAACAATTCACCTTGGACGCCCACGTCCAGCTGTACGTGCGGAACTGGTTCACATCGCAGCCCAGGGAATTTTATGAGTGACCGGCTCGTGTCACAGTGGGACAAATGCCTCAACAGCCAGGGCCAATACTTCCAACATACAGGTACTGGTTTCTGTAATTATGCATCCGGCACGTTACTTTTTGAACGCACCTTATAATACAAATGTAATACAAGGTTGGCTAGTGTGCCCAATCGGTCACGGCAGACTGGCATCGAACTCGGGTCTTATCAGAGAAGACCAGGCACATGATTCTGCCTAAGAGTCGAACCATTGATCTCTGCGGGGGAACAGTTACAGGGAACCCGAAGAGCAATGAGATGTATACTGACATATAATAATATAGCATGATTTCACGGCCAGATTGTGAATATCATAGCTGTTTAAGGGAATAATTGTCAGAAATTGCAGTCATACGTACGTTTTCAAAGTATAGAAACGTGAAAGCAGGCCAGCTTGACGTTTTACTAATTGCAGCGAGCGAGTGGGAGGAGATACAAGGCGCCGAGGGAACTTCTTTCGTCTGGACCGAGGAGACAGCTCGAAATTAATGACCCTGGGAGTCCCCAATGGACAACGCTTGAGACTGGAGTGGGGATGATTGCCCACGGAAATTAATTGATTACAGCCAAGTGGAGCATTGAAATGGAGTGAAATGTACACCCAGGTGAATATATTCTGGGAGAGATAATTTAGGAGGGGGTTTACGCCTAAATTAAAGCCTATATCTCCAAATGAGCGTGTTAACACCGAACCTACGCTCGAGAGGAGTGATTTGGTGACCAGCCAGAGGGGAATCACCATGGTGGCGTCATGACGCGATGGAATAAGGCAATTAATTGTAATTAATTGGCCGAAGCGATCGCTTGCACGCAAGTGATTATGGAACTCCCACATCTAGATAAACAAGGTGTATACGTCATTGTGAATGGAAATACAGTATCTCAAGAAAGGAGTCGCTCTCGTGTGTCCTGTGGACTACATTTTACGAGAAACCTTTATATAGGGGAAGCAGTGCAGACCAAGTCAGTTCGTCTTTAGTTGTCTTCAAGTTGTCTTCCAGTCTTCTTCAGTTCGTCGTGATCATCTGCACTCTACACGTAAAATAAACGCTACCAATAAGTGCGCGAAATGTTAAAGTATATTTGAAGAACAATGGAAGCATCATCCAGCTTCTTAATAGTAATCATGAATCGCATAAGATTTAATTTACAGAAGATATTCATCCATTATTATACGCAAGTGTAATTTGCTACAGCGTAGCAATAATTTAGGATGGTTTTGGACACTGAATACCAGGAGGTACTGTCATACTTTTAAATGACGCAGTATCGTCAAGATCATTACATTTATGGGAGCCGAGAGGCATCACAAATAATCATGACGGTAAAATAAACAGTATTGAAGGGAACGAGAATCGAACGCACGTACACGCAGATAGACTTTCACGGAGACCAGCGGATGTCGTAGCTTCATCGCATCTCTGAGGTCAGGCGTTAGGAGGAGTCCGATTAAGGATCAACCTGTGAAATAGTGAAAAAGTGTACATAAATTTTATTATAGTGATTTCAAAAGTGTTTATGTGTATTGTGATTAATATGTATTGTGTAAAAGTGAGAGAAGCCACTGGTAAGAGTATGATTATCATGTGGGAAATATGTGAAATCAAGTGTCGTGTGAGATATAGCATGATGGCTTAAATCAAGCGTCATGGTAGGCCCGGAGCTGGGATGCTGGTATCATCCAGCGAAAATGAAAAAGTGAGTACCAATTTACAATGTTATTCTAACTAAATAGTTCACCATACAACGATGCATCACTTAAGACTAAGATGTAACAGTCACTTATGAACGAGTTTTCACCACTCGTCTTGAATAGAATATGTCTTGGAAGGTGATTTGTTTATGGCCATTCAGGCCGAAGTTTGTGATTAATGTAACGGTAACGTTAAATGATAAATAATAATAATAATCTGGGGTCGGTAACAATAAAGTAAAGTAAAGTAAAGTAATAGGCATTTTGGCCTAAATAACGTTCAAAGTGTGTCATGTCTAATATAAAGATACTGTATTTTGGTAAACAGTAAGAAAGTAACGTGGAATATAGCGAGATACGAGAGTTTTTCAGTGTCAATGAAGTGTTGAATGAATATTTGATATGGTCAATTCTTAGGATTGTATTTGAGAACCATTAAAGTAATGTAAGCCAGTAAATTTATACTTGTTTTTAGGAGCTATTTAAAGCTTTGGCTTAAGTGTAATTGCAGAGAGAACGCGGGTGCCTTAATAATTGAGTCATCTATGAGAAGTATTGTTTGAAGCCGCATAGAGCGAGCGAAGTAACGTAGAATCCAGTGATTTACGTAAATAAAGTTGCGGGGACCAAACTAACATAGCTTGCACGTTAGGTGAAAAGTTGGCTAATCTACGAGTTAGTATCGCCGTTGTGCATACTTTTATTATTCGCAGCGAATTGGACAGAGCCTGTCTGTATCCATCGCTTGCAGGAATAATTGCCACGAGGGAAGCTCTTCGAGACTCCGTGAGCACATGTATAAAATGATCTGCCCTGAGAGGAGAATCATATTCGTCGTATAGGAAACGCAGATTTCCTTATTATGTTATTATTGAGACAGCTGCTGGTGAGAATCTTGTATTCTCATTATGATGCGCGTCCAAAGCCACTAGTATTCACCATAGAACGGCAAGGCTATTACAGAATCCATCCCCAGCCATGAATGTTAATAGGAGCCGAGTTGAGCCCATTACACTATAAATATAGGTGTTAAATAATTAGAATGACTCACTTACTTGAGAACAACACTTAGCGTAACTCCATTGTACTGCAATTGTAAACAAAGTTGACCTTGCTTGCAACCAAGAGAGGGAGTGGGAGTAGACCACTAGTGCGACGGCCATCTTGCTCGGCCAGCTGGAACTATTTTTATTGCCTGCGTGGAAGGGGAGGTTTAGCGACCTGATTCCTTTATTTTTAAAGCAGAGTGGGACACTGAAGAATCTCGATATTTCGATATGTAATTAAGATATGATTGTTATGATGATGCCAATTGAATTAAATGATGTGTTTCAACACACATACATTGTCGGACCATTGAAATCGGATAATATTTGGCCCAGTTATTCTCTGAAGAGGAACACTGAACCAAATAAATGATTAGGCATCTTTTTAAAGTGCATCTTTGCCCAGTTCATACTAATTTATGCAGACGGGTATGTGATTTCTAAGAACATGACACGTTTGTAACGATAATAATTTCGACAATACCCAGAAAATCGTTGTATGGTGAAACTGTAAACATTTCTATCCATGTGTATGTTGGAAGGGAAACGTACCACTTTTTAAGCGTTTCATATTGATGGAAAAGAAGGAAGATGATTCACACGACACAACAATATTTGTTAATTAAGGCATAAAATAATGAATTTATGCTAATCAAAGTAAATGCCGTAAGAAACGGATTAATGTTTTATTATTACAGAATTAATGTCATTTTGATGTGATGACTTTTGTGTTGTGATACTCCAGTTATGTAAAATTGTGTCACATGATGAACACTATGGAGACTCGTAGAGGTCTGAAAGTATCAATGATAGGATGCTAGAAATAGATTTGAGTGCAGTGTAGCACTAGTTAAGAAGAGACTCACAAAATAACCCTGATATTAATTGTGGGAATTAAATGTAAATTATCCTTTGTTTGTATTTGTTGTATAGCCATGATTTTATATCAGTAAATGTTTTATTTTAGGAATATGTTGTTTCTTTCATGTAGAGTAGTTACCTGGTAGACTCAAATCCTGAGCATATGGTCGTATGGTGGGCAGGAACGTCCCATACCTCGAAAGATCGTGAGTTAGCTGGGATACGAACACATGTTCCACATGATGACAATTGGGTACACTAGGTAGAATGACACAGTGGCAAGAATTCATGATTTACAATTTGCAAAGTTTGAGACATTATTTCTGGAGAGTGGTTAGAAATTCCACAAAAATACTGTCAAGTAAGTACTAAAATCTATGGCATTATTTCTTCGAACAACATTGTTGAAGATATTACATAGTCTGTTCAGCGGTGAGTTTTTGTGGGCAGGTGTCCTGGTTCTTTTTATTTCAAATGTGATATCGTTCGTTGAATTGATACGTGGTACATGAAAATTTTAAGAGAGAAAGGAATTCAGAATCATTATTTGAATTGTTTATAATTTTGAAAAGTAATTTCATAGCATCTATTTTTCTTCGAATTTCTAAACTGTCTACATCTCAGCAGTCTTGAACGATGACAGGTTCTATTGCAATACAACCTTCACGGCAGGCAAGCGCTGGACAGTCGATTTTGTGCTGTGCTGACCGATTAACGTTTCTAGGACGGCGCAGCGTGTTAGTCCTACTCTACCACTCCCTTACCCATTGAGACTGCCTGCGAGTAGGTGAGCTGCAACCTCCAACACACCAGTTGGGCAGGAGGATGTGATCGAGCTACACCGCTACCTTGAGAAGGCCCACGCCAGTGATTGTAGTAATGCAATTGGTCTGTCCTGAGTCCCATGTGTGAAATTCACCGACCTCTCTGGGGATGGTCCATATGAATATAAGGAGGAAATACCATCCACTGAGAGGTTGTTCCGCTAAAAGAGGAACCCTTAATTGTTAATGAGTGCTCTTGGAGCAGCTTTAAGGGGATAAGTTACAGAACAGTTAAAATTGTCTAAATAATTTTTTAAAATATTTCATGAATCTCTGAAGTCTGCCCTTTACATTGATGTGTAATACATTATAGTTCAAACATTAGAAATTGCCATAATTTAAATTCACACTTGCGATAACTATGAAATAATCATGTGTGGAAAATTTTAACTGCAGTTTTCTCAATTCCATTTTTTTATGTAGCCTTCGTTGCTCTTTCTAGAGCGACTATTTATCACAAGAGTTGTGAAATTTTTACCATAGATATGTCTCATAATGGTTGATATTGTTACGGGTGCGGGGTTGCTTCATTCTCTCGCGCGTGACTCACAGCCGCCCAAGGCTACCCCCCGGGCTCTGTGTCGGCCGGCCGCTTGCGCAGCGAGAACAAAAGGCATGGTCCAGAATGTTCGTGGCCTACCTCGTGTTGGAAATCTCGAGAAGGTCTGAGAGTAGCTGTAAACCCTGGTCTACTCTAGAAACATCTGTGAGTCGTCAACCCCGATATATAAAGAGCGACCCTGGCCAGTGTCAGTGAGTGTGTTCTTACCAGTGCGATAGAGGTAATGCGGTGACGTGCGAATTGCGAAACAGTGTGTATTCAGGAACAGTGAGTGACAGACTGTGGCTTGTGTACAAGAGGGAGAGTTGTGGTTATTTCTAGCGAGGTCACGGGACAAATTACGGAAGGATTAACTGCATGACCAAGTGAAAGGGTGAGTGTTCTCTACAAGTGGAAACTAATAGTGACTAGTAGTCTTTTAGGAAGTGAGACTCAGTGTGCCTATTGTGTGGTGTATATTCCTGACCTGCAATAAAGCTAATATTCTTTAAAGGACCATTTGTGTTGTGCTTTACCTAGTGTGATGCAATTAACGAACTTGCTATTAGGGGTAGCACGTATCAATATTTTAATGGAGAAGTTTCATTGTTTAAAATAAAACTGTTTGGGTGTTGACTGTTTTCTTTAAGAAAAAGTAATTATATCTTTTGACAGTTTAGAAAAGGAAAACAATCCTGACTCCCCTGAAGTACAATATAACAAACGCTCCATTAATATATCATGTAAGGTTTATTTGAAATTCGGCCTACATTTCATTAGCATACCATTATTAGATTGTGAGGTAAAGGAACATCAATTAAACAGACTTAACATTGGTAAGATAGGTGATTCCGTACCCCCGAAAGACAGTACACATTACTGATAAGTTACCATGTCACATCATTCAACACAATATCAGTAGACAAATAGGCTACTGCTTATTCGTTGTTGTTGTTTTCTAATTGGAGGGGTTTGGACACCGTCGTAATTAGAAAGTAAGTAGGAAGGAAGAAATGAAAGTAAGTTAGAAGGAAGCAAATAAAGTAAGTACGAAGGGTGGGAGGAAAGAAAGTAAGTAGGAAGGGTGGGAGGAAAGAAAGAAAGAAAGAAAGAAAGAAAGTAAGTAGGAAGGGTGGGAGGAAAGAAAGAAAGAAAGAAAGAAAGAAAGAAAGAAAATAGGAAGGGTGGGAGGAAAGAAAGAAATAAAGAAAGTAGGAAGGAAGAAAGAAAGTAGGTAGGAGGGAGGAAAGAAGAAGGAAGGAAGGGAAAGAGAAAGGAAGAAAGGAAGTACCATAGAAAGAAAGAAAGAAAGAAAGAAAGAAAGAACTAAAGAAAGAACGTAAGTAGGAAGGAAGTGTGTGAGTGTGTGTGTATAGAATTTGTCTGGTAATCTGTGTTATTGATTATTAGTAATTGAGGTGAGGATTGGGTAGGAGGCAGCCGTGGCCTTAAGTTAGGAAGCATCCCGGCATTTGCCTGGAGTAGAAGTGGGAAACCACGGAAAACTACTTCCAGTATGCCTGAGGTGGGAATCGAACACATCTCTTCTCAGTTTTTCCTCACGAGGCTGAGTGGATCCTGTTCCGCCAAAAAAAATCTGGGGAATGGGACCCACTCAGTCTCGAGAGACAAACTTGAGAATAGGTGGGTTCGATTCGGTAGGACTACAGTCACCACAATAATACAGGTTATTACACAAATCCCACACCCGAGTACAAGGGGCTAAATGATTGCGATGTCCAAGCCCCTCAAATGAAACAACAGCTATTTCAATTTAATTCTAAACAAATTAAAAAGTACAATTTTTAAACTCTTCATAGAAAGCTAATTTAAGCCCCAATAGTTCACAGATATCTTTGCCTCCAGAAACCAAGCTTTAAATGTTCAACATTTTAATTTAAACTATATTTATACAATTTCCCAGTTTTGCACTCACAAAGTTTTTTGTCACATATTTCATTTCAAAAGTGCTCCATATGTGCTAAGCTACCCTACTGATTCAGCAGATATCAAGTCTAGAGTGAAGCTCTTATCACACTCAATGTAACATGTTCCAATTAATCAGTTGAAAGCCATTGTTGAAGCCAGTTCACAGTTCTGGTAGGTTTGCTGGTAAGAAGAAGGTTGACTACACAGGCACTTTCACATAACGCCACAAAATAAACACATGGAGGTAGGTCAGGAGAGCATGGAGGCCATTCCAGGAAGTTCTAATTATCATCCCCTTCACGACCAATCCATAGGTTCCCCAAACTTGTGTTAAATAATTCAGCAACATTTGAATGGAAACATTGGGGAACATCATCATGTCGATTAAAAAAAAAATGCTAACTAACCGCTGCTGCTGCGCTCTAGCGGCAGAAATCAGAAATGCAGGTGCAAGAAACATAACTTTTTTAGTTTTTATACAGGGCCATCAAGTTTCGTGACGCTTTGTCAAAAATATATCCGCAGTGAATCAATGAAACTGCTCCAATCATTTGTAAATAATTACCCTGTCTAATTGTTGTAAAAGATGTACAGGGCGCCCGAGAATGTTCTCCGCAGTGGGTTCGTGCAGCTGTGAGTGGTTGAGTCATGAGTTTTAGTTAGCTGCACTGCACTGTGTCCTTCAAAGCGGGACTCCCTCGTGTGGGCTGTCAGTGTGTATCACGATAAGCAAGCGACCCTGCAGGTCTTCAGCGTGTATTACAGTCAGCGAGCGTTCGGATGGATTATTATTGGAAGAGTGCAACAGGATACAGGCGGTAATGTTTACTACTGAAGAAAGTTTTTTTTTGGTGGAATACGTTTTTCGCGAAGGCGATCGGTTTACAGAAAATGTAAAATTAAGATATCAGGCGCGGTTTCCTAATTCAAAGTGTCCAAACCGTGATACTATTCGGGATTTGGTAAGTAAATTTCGTGTGACTGGCTCAGTTCACGATGTACCGGGAACAGGCAGGCCTACGCTTTTATCAGACGAAAAACTTGATGAAATCTCCGATATAATGCTGCGAAGCCCAAGTAAATCAACACGAAAATTAGCTCAACAAATAGGAATCTCTAAGTCGACAGCACATAAAGCATAAGAGACAAGCTTCAGTTGTTCCCTTATAGTGGGTGATGTATAGATGATAGACATATGCTCTCGCGGACTTTTTTTGTAGAACTTTTCATGCTGAACAATTCTTACACTCATAGTATTTAGATATTTTTAACGGTTTGCCCAGCGTAAGCTTACAAAGCGCTCGGACGCCAGGTTTTTTATCGATCCTTCCACTAAAATCGTTACTGCTCGGCTTCCTTTGATCATAAATAAATTATTTTCTACAGAAATCATACTCGATATATCCTTTACAGAATGGTGAAAACTGCAACAAAATCTATCCAGTGGTTCTTGAGTTTACCAGTAACATCCAAGAAACGGGGACTTGGTTTTATACTAAGTAGAGATGATGCAAGCGGCAGCCGTGCTACCAACGTAATTGCTGTAGCTAGCTCTCGCAGACGCATGTAGGCGCTGCGGAGAATATTCCCGGACTCACTGTACTATTAATATTGTTAATTATTTGTCTCTCTCCACTTACTGGCGAAGTAATTGGCCGTGGAAAGAAGGAGACTCTTAGCCCTTGGATAACCTAGGCTTATACAGTCAGCATCAAATTAGACCAAGGGGGTGATGTGCAGAAATGTAAAAGCAGGCACAAGTAATCCTGGGCTCAGTATATAACCTCGTGGCCGCCATACACATATCACCAGTTGTGAATCCCACTTATTTAGTGACATCATGCGCGTACCTATCTGCCGTGTTTCGCACACCTCGTCTTCCTCGAGCTACTGATACCAGACATTCCGACATGTCTCCGAATGAGTTCTTACTTTGTGGCAGTTTAGAAGTCACTTGTCGAGAGGAAGCCCTCAATACATTCACCTTCCCTTACTTAAATGACAATATTCGTCATAGCCCAGTACGAAATTTAATCTTTTTTCAGTCAACACGATTGTACCCAATTATAATAACATCGTATGACCTCGGGTGCAAGCTTTGTAATTTGACACCCAGAGGGTAGCATGCATGTCGAATTTCGTTGTTCCTTGAAACACTATGAAAGTCAAGGAGGTTAGATATCGAAGCTCCTTGAACACTATAGCGCTTTCTAGTAGAGAAATGAGGAACTTTGTGTTGGCGGAAACTCCCAAGATTAATATTGCCATTATGAACACGGCCTACTGAAGTCAAATGGGTTCTTTGACATGCCAACATCGTATGACATGCGTGTCGTATTTTTGCCGCCTTTCAAAAAAAAATCACTTACCACGGCCAGAGCGAACCTGCAATCTTGGGGTTAGTAGACCGACACGCTATCCACTCACCCACCGTGGCAATTGAAATGGGTGTTTCTCTAATCCTGAAAAAAAAATACATAAGTACACTTTGATCACCGGTTTTGATCGTCAACAGATCCATTACACTTAGGTATTAAGTATGGGTGATATTACGAGGGCTTTTTTTTTCAAGTTCCGAACGACAGTATAAAAATAACAGATTGACATACCAAACTGATTTTACTACTAAATGTTTGCTTGTTTTATTCTTATGTCTCAACATAATTGTCAAAACGATTGAAACATTTGTCGTATCGTTACACCAGCTTTCCAATGCCCTTGGCAAAAAATCTCCCGCCACTGAAGTGGGTACGTCTGGAGAGTCTCCTGAAGTGTTTCCTTTTGGCGAGGCGTTTCCGCCCAACCATACCTTCAATTCTCGAGAATGGTGAAAATCATTCAGTGCTGGTTTGGACTAAACGGAACGGCAGATGGTCCTAAACTTCTCACTTGAATTCTTTGTAAAAGTCTATCGTAACGTTGGCACAGTGTGGTCGTGAATGATTTTCACCTTTTTCGCTTCAATTCGCGAACATAATATCCTTATTTTCTTGACCAGAAACATATGATTCGTACATTTTTTTTGTCGCGTTTATCGTTGATGAGAAGAAATCATGCCTCTACTTAAAGAGCTCGTTAGACCATGTAGTTACACTATTCCACGAAGGTACAAGTCTTGACAAGGAAAGATCATTGACCTGTCTCATTAAACAGACTGATTTGTTAGGCAATGAACTTATCGAATGTCACGGACTCTCTCTGTTCCGTGTGAGATGGGGTCAGGGACGGAGCGGCCCATGGCGGCATCGCTAACGCTCGTGCGCCACATTAATAATACTACAGTACCCTAATGCAGTGGCTACGCTCGCTAAAGCGCAGCGTTAGGTCATGTGGACAAGCTCACTGCTGACTCGGTAGATGCGTGGATTCGAGCCCCACCGTCGGCCCTCCTTGAAATGGTTTTCCGTGGTTTCCCCTCCATTTTCAACACTAAGCGAATGCTGGGCTTGTGACAGGTCGCGGGCACTTCCTTCCACATCCTTGCCCAGTTTCATTCATCTTCATCAATTCTCTCATCCCGGCTCATCTCGGGCGTCGACTAGAAAGTCTTGCACTCGGCCTCTCAGGAGGCCACACGACAAAAGAAAGTATATGATCGATCATCTTATTATTTAATAAGCTAAAGTGTATGTTTCACAAAACTCAAGCTCCTAAACCAGAGGGAGTTAGAAGGTGTGGTTTGTACCAAAATCTTCCAGATCGTCTCAATAGTACAGGAAGAAACTTGCATTTCTTGAAAAGTCGACGGAAATATATTGATTTGCTTATAAAGTGCTTTTAAACAAATAAACAAGACAATAGCCCCTGCCAGAACTGTGTCGAGTCCAGCCCGCACGCCCACCTAACCGTGGCACACCTTCTCTTGGAGTGTGTGGATCTGGCCGATCTGCGAGGAACTCTTAAACTGCCTAATACCCTCTCCCTTATTCTCCGTGATGACGGGCCGTCAGCTGACCTCGTCATCCGGTTCACGAGGGAGAGTGGTTACTTTTTGAAGTTTTAATGTGTAGTTACGACTTTTAATTCAGGTTAAATCTGTTTTATGTTTTTTATTGTGTTCATCTATTTTATTGTTCACTATGCCTAACTTGTTTTATCCTTTTTTACCATCCGCATTTTATTCTTTTTATTCAAATAAGGCATAATTTTTGGGGCTCACTGTCTGTTTTATAAACACCATTTTCGTTTCATCCATGGCAGTGAGTTGTTTTTATCTACATCCTTTCATTTCACGCCATTTCATTTCATTAGGGGCCGATAACCTCGATGTTAGGCCCCTTAAAACAACAATTATCATCATCATCATCATCATCATCATCCAGCCTGAATAGCACTAGTGCCGGGCGGGTAGTCTATACACATGGGGCGCACACAACCCATTATGCGAGAGTTTTCGCACGGGTCCGCTAGTAATTTATAAATTAATTTTTAAATTAACACCTTGGCTCTAAAGCCCAAGCAGGACCTTGGCCTACGTCAGCAGATAGCGCAGTGGTTAGCGCGATGTGTCCCCTCGTTCAATTAATCTTGCCTTTCTTGACTAAGGTCACTTGCCGCTCATGTCAAACAACTTCTCAATTGTCCTCACGAGGCTAATTTCACCCATTCCAGCTCAGACGCCAGTTCTAAAATCACTGATAAAGTCGGGAATTCAAACCGAGTCGTCCGACGTTACAGGCAAGCACCCCCTGCACCACAGTATCAGTTATTTAATCCAGCTACATATTTATTAATGAATTATTAGGAAATGCTAAGGCTCAGGATGGCCTCTTAAGCTCGTCCTATCGGGGGAGGGCATTTGCTTCAGGGCTGTCCCAACTACCTGTCTGCTCTGTCTCATCACTCCGTGCTCATCGGGAAATAACACACTGTGACGGGCTGTCCCCACCACCTCTCGTTAGTCAGACTAGGCTTGCTCTCATTGGTCTCTGCTCTGATAGCCCGTCTCACCTCTCCATGCACATACATCCTTCTCGCACTTCGCTTCTAATAACTGAGCAGCTCCGAGCCGGTTAAAGGGCAGTTGAGACAATTTGTCTATGCCTATGTGTACGCCTGTCTGTCTGTTTCAGTTTGTTTCAGCTTAAGTTTAGATTAAGACAAAAAATAATTTAAAACCCTTCCCTGGCCAAAGGATAGCCAAGGGAAGGGCTATTATTAATCATTAGCTTATAGTTTCAGGACGATTGTATGCAGCGGCGGAGCGATTGATGACAACTATCAGGACACGAGAGGAGAAGCCCCCCTCTCGGGATCACGGGCGCACTAGGCGAGCGGACTGCGCTCCGAACCTAACCCCGGACGTGCTAGTCCAAGCAGTACCAAGCCAACTGATTCCAATAGGCTATACCAGGGGGTGTCAACCAGATAGGGATTATTTGGTACCATCGGTGTAGTAGCGCGGCCAGACGTAAGGAGCGGATTAAGCGCTGTATATCGTCTTGCCAACATATGCATGATACACGTTTTAATTGAATTGCAAATATATCCCTATATTTAGTCAATAAATATACACATAATTCCTAATTGACATTTCCTTGCAATTATCTTGCTCACCGACGATAATTACGGCACTTATCATTAAATAAACATTATTTCTACTGGGTTGGCGGCATTGACCAACATGGACGCTCTGTTTATGTCGTGCTTGCTGTGAACTATATTGGCCGTATATTAATATTTTATAATAAGCTAATGTTGTGTTCTTTCTCATCTTTCTTTCATCAAATCGTCTTCTTGGTAATGAGAAGTGAACAGTTCTTCTTCTGCTACGCCAAGTAAGTACGCTTATTTTAAGAGTTTAAGTGAAAACTTGTTTCTGTAGTGCCTGTGAAAAATATACCGTACCGGTAGCCTAGTTTTGAATTGATATTAGACGCAGTGTACAGGTGATATTCTACTTGACATATTAATTACACTTTCACTATTATTTATTCCACAGGTAGGCCTACCAAATTCTGTGAACAAACAAATCGTAAATTGCTGTTCTCGAAATAGCAGATGAATGTGGCAATTTGGCCTACTCTCCTGAGAAATGACCAGGTAAGACTCTGTTACCGTAATGTTTTCAACTTGATTACATCTTGCAGAGATACATACAGTACCATGAGCCTATTGCATATGTGTACTCAAGTTCTTGAGGAGTGTTAATAATTCATTTTACATTGCGGTAGATTAAAAATGTCATGGCTCATGGCAACGTGTCTAAGCTTTAATATTTTCCCCTTCCTTGAATTTCAAATTATTGGTACCGTATTCAAAAAAGATCAGTTCTTGCACATGTTAGTTACTGGTACAGTGGCAAGTATTCAGTTGGTCGAATATGTAGTAATGCCATTACTGATGTAGAACTGTCATTACAGGTTCTAAAATCTTAACACACACTGGTCCTATGGGTGGCTGTGTGCTCTTGTTCTGTGGAGCAAAGTCCAACATTAAAATTAATTTCAGAGGTCTACATTTTGGTCCAAATATACAAATGAACGAAGCACCAAATGGTGAACGCATTTGTACTCTGAATTTGAAGCATATTAAGTTCATCAGAATGGTTTCATTTTATGCGTATGTTATTTTAGAATAGGCTATATTTATTTTTCTTCCCATCATTCCATAATTATTTTTAGAAAATTCAGCAGCTACAGCACTGTATTCATGCGTTGCAAAACTATTTCTCCTCTGGCAGAGGATTAAGAATAGAATTAGAAACGATGAGACATCTTTCAGAAGGGTGATACCTGCAGAAGCAGTAACAAAACCACTCACCAGACACATCAAAAATCTAGAAGATATGCTGGAGTTACCCTTAATTGTTGTGTAATAGAAACACACGTGGATTAGTTACATTAATCGCAGAATTAAAATTTTAGTTATTTTCTGAAAGGTGAGAGAGGCAGTCTTATGGGTTTCATCAATAATAGATGTCTATTACATTAATAAATAAGCTTCTGTGTCCAACTAAAATAAATCCTCATCAGTTTTGATGTGGTGTTAACTCATAAAACAGTGTAAAGAAGATAGGTTAATATGTTTATGTTCGACACTGGCGAAATGTAAATATTATGTCAGAAAACTGTACTATAATGAGGCTCATTATAGTACAAGTTTTCATTATGATACAGTTTCTCCCACCAATCAGAGCTCAAGAAACAGTTGTGTGACCAATTAGGTAAGGATAGCATCGCACCTGCGCTCACTTCCATGGCCCCCTATTTTAAATTTCACTGCGTGGTGAGTGTCATAGTGAGGTATTCCAGGAGGCCATGGTCAAATACAAGGTATTCTCTGCATCCCATGCGCTCTGTTCAGTATATAAAACTGGTGAAATCTCGACAGATATTTATGAATATTTATGTTCGAACATAAAATAGTTATAATTATCGTCGAACATAAACAGTCGTATGCAACTCGTCTATAATTGTAATTAAGACACTCGTATGAAAATTATAAAACTCGTGTCTTAATTATTGTCATTATAGGCTCGTTCCATAATGTACTATTAAGTTACAAGGTGCACATATAATAAGCCACTACAACAGAGATCTGAGTGAAATCACATGAAATTTTACTAACAAATAACTTAGGTGCAGGCTAGAACTATTACCACTGTGTTGTATTGTTTCTTCCAGTATCACAGTAAACAATTTGTTTTAAAGGACTCTTCACCTTGTATTATGTTATATCGTGGGATAGATACAAGATAAATATAATTCATTTATTATATGCCAATGTAATGGTTGACATACCTATAGGTAGTATTTTATTCCTACACGTTACTTACAATATTTTTCAACAGGTAGGATGCTAATGTCTAAGCCAGTCACAGCTCGTGCTCAGTAGCGGCTGGTGTAGAAAATTAGTTGTGTGTAGAGATGGGCAGCAGTCAACTGAAAACAGTCGAATTAGTCGATAGTTAAAACAATCGACTTATTCAACTGCTTTTAAAAAACAGTCGAATGAATTCAACGACTACTCACCGTATCATAAACAAGTCGTTTGCAAACGACTGATCGCAAAACAATCGGAAATCATTGGAATGAAACAAGTCGTTGGCAAACGACTAATTCCAAGCGAATGGAATCATTCGAATTGAAGTAGTCGTTGTAAACGACTGATCCCAAAGCAATCGTTGGAAATCATTGGAATGAAACAAGTCGTTGGCAAAAGACTAATTCCAAGCGAATGGAATCATTCGAATTTAAGTAGTCGTTCTAATCAAACGACTTCTTCAGGATAACTTCATGCTATACAATTCATTGTGCTGTATGTTTATTGTAGAGCTTTAATTAATAAGTTAAGTATACCTGTAGGTGCCTATAGTTTTATACAGTTCGTTGATTCTTTCAATGAAATAGCCTAAATCCAGTTGTCCAAGTTATTGGAAATGCTAAGCATTCAACATTTAGGTTATGCTTGAACTCCCGGTTTTCTGGCCCATCATCCCAGGCAAGCCTCCCAGTCAGATGGATCATTTGGCTGTAATTTTGAATTAGAGTAAGGTTGTAGTATGCGTGGTCAGATTTAGACAATAGCCTACTCCATGAAGGGGTCATGGTTACGCCTTCTATGTTTGTTTATTGAATAGAGTAACTGAAATGAGGGATGTATACTGATTTTAAGATTTGTGG
This sequence comes from Meconema thalassinum, assembly GCA_946902985.2. Taxonomy (NCBI): domain Eukaryota; kingdom Metazoa; phylum Arthropoda; class Insecta; order Orthoptera; family Tettigoniidae; genus Meconema; species Meconema thalassinum. The sequence goes on from OX336390.1 coordinate 937,977,898, forward strand.
AATGAGTTTATGAATTTTTAATAGAATTTAATGAAGTCTTCAGTAAAGTTGAAGGAGACATGATCGTGTTTAGACAATAGCCTACTCCATGAAGGGGTCATGACTATGCTTTCTATGTCTGTTTAAGGTGTAGTGTGGCTGAAATGAGGGAGGTTTACTGATTTTGGTGTTTGTGGAGTAGTTTTTTCGTTTATAATTTAGGTTTTGTGAAGCTCGTTGCGGAGTTGTTTTATGGATTTTATTGCTCTGCAAATGAAGTGTATTAGGGGGTTCTGGGTTTGGTTTAGCTGTAGTTTACAGGGTTATGGCTGAGAGTTGTTGTAGCAGGCCTGACAACTGTGTCAGAGCAGTGGCGTGCTGTGTGGGAGGGGGGGGTTAGTGGCAAAGACATGAGGGCAGGGATGGAAGAGTTTATGTGTTCCCTCACAGTTGGCGCATTTAGGCTTATCTCGAGGTACCGTACAGATAGAGTGGTGATGTAAATCTCCAGCGGGTACTGTGAGGACAGCTTGACGGCTGTAGGTGCCTATAGTTTTATACAGTTTCTTGTTCGTAGATTCTTTCAATGAAATAGCCTACGTCCAGTTGTCCAAATACAGGGTCTTTCATATAAAGTAAGAACGCCAAGCGGCGGGTTTGTTATCCGCTAGTGTGGTGGCCTTGACCGAGCTTGTGGCGAAACGTGGCCCCCTGCTCTAAGCGTGTGTACAATCCTCTATGAAATATTACCTTATAAAAGTTGCTGGAAGTGTCGTCCTTCCTGGGTTATAGAGGCATTGTATCTGGAAACCACATTTTGGCTGACGAGAGTGATTCATGCCACTGTATTTTTTCTGATTTTTTATTTTGTGTTTTTTATTGAGACTGAACTAGTAGTGTCAAAGTTATTTACAATTACGTGAATCTGTGCTAGTGAAGGTGGCACTTCATCAGGAAATTGCTGAACAAATGCATCACGTACCCGCCGAGTCGAATCGTAATTAAAATAAATTTTACATACAAAAATACGATGTTGCAATGATAACTGTCTCAACATGTTAGCAGCTGTGGTTCAGACTGGCGACTGACAACACCTGCACGCTTATTGCAAGGTCAAGTTTGTACTATGCGCGCGCCTTCAATACTACAGCAGGGGGCCGTGGCGCGTCACAAGCTCGGCCAAGCCGGCTTCAGCAGCGAATGACAAAACCGCCGGTCGCCGTTCTTACTTTATATGAAAGACCCTGTATATATGTATGTCATTTCATTGGAAATGTTAAGCATTCAATATTTAGGTTATGTTTGAACTCCTTAACACAGTCTATACACTTTTAATGAGAATTGGGTGCATTCTTGAATCATTACACAACTTGAACATGGGCTTACCAATTATGGCTTAGAGTTCTATTTATTTTATGATTGAATTTCATTCATTTATTCTACAGCATGATAAATGAATTACAAGAAAATTATTATGAAATGCTCCCCATAGCGTGATGGTAATGATCGATGCAAACATAGAATAGATTTTCCAGGAAAATTAAATCAGAAAATATTTTATATTGGGATCCAATATTAATAGCATTTTAGCAAGTCGGAGGGTGTGTACGCTCAAATTGATTCTGGTTGTCAATTGGTTTGTAGAGATGGGCATCAGCAGTCGACTGACAAAAGTTAAAACCATCGACTTGTTTGACTGCTTTTAGAAAACAGTCGAATGAATTCAACGACTACTCGCCGTAACATAAACAAGTCGTTTGCAAACGACTGAACTGATCCCAATTGTTTTAACATGCTCTGAGCGCTGGCATAGTTTTACGTTCTGGTCATAAATTGTTTGTATTCACATTGTTGCCAACATCTCCACTGAAAGTTCGCTCTCGTTACTGTTCTAAAGTGCTCTATTGTCGTGTCTCGTGTGTATTTATTCTAGGCTGTCGTGTTCTTGTTCAAGTTGTATTTCAACTCTACACTCTTAGTACGGTATTTTCTGCAAAACAACTAAGAAATAAAAGGCACGTCACAATTTTGGCTATGGAATTGTTACCGGTACTTTCAGTTCTAGTAATTTAATTAAGTATTGCTCTATTGCTTCACTTATTCAGAGTACATACAGGTAATGTGTTCTATACCAATATCGGGGAACATTTACTCATTGCAACATTGGATATAATGGCTGCACTATACACAACGCCGCAACCTCCATTCGAAGCACAGTAAAAATAAATAACTTGGATCAATTTCAATTTCTTTTTAGTACATATTATTCTTAAAAATAAATGAGACCAACCAGGTGGTATAGTTCTTGGTTGACACTTCTGGGGTCCATGTTTGATTGCTGAATGTCAAGAAATCTAATTCTAGTCTGAGGGTAAGAACAGGGTACACACAGCCTAGTGAGGTAAACCGGGAAATGTTGGGTTTGATTCTCCGCTTAGCCACCCAGCAAGTGGTTTATCATGGGTTCCCACACATACAGATAACATACACATAACAGCAAATTCAAGTTCTCCATTTCAAGCATTACACATTTATTAAGTTAACTGTTTCAACATACAAACTTGCATGTGTTGTAGGAATTTGCGGTTCATCGGTGTCAGCCATGGCGTCAAGGAGGTAATAGGTCCATTATCATGTGCTGTAGCCTACCGTTATACCTTGGCAAGAAAGAAGAACATGCCTCAACACATACTTTTAAAAGGACCAGATTTGATTACTGTATTTTTGCCAAGTTTGATTTTGGCTCTCCCTGTTCATTTTTCTTCGTTGACAAACTTTTTAAATAAAACATGATTTCTAGCAGTATTGAGTGTGTTTCTTGTTTTTCATTGAAAGTCCTATTTCTCCTTTCCCCTTCACAGCATGTCATAGAATTTACTGTATTAGTGTGCCATGAAATTTGTTTATGTACATGTACTTACTGTATTTCACCCTTCAAAATTGGTGGACTGGATATATTTTAAAGGGAATATCAAATGAACTATTGTATATAAATTTTGTGATATCCAATTATTTTTCTGAAACTAATGAATTTGGCATTAATTACAATAACAATTTTAGTGTGATGAGGATCAGGTTACACCACCTATTTCCTTAGTATTCTCTCTTAAAATTTTCCTGTTATTGCGAACAGCATCAAGCATTTTAAGATATGAATATTCTCCCTTCCCAGTACTTTTCCTTTCTAGTTTAATCTCGGAACTAATCGGTTATAATTGGGCCTACAGTGGTTAATTGGAAGGGACCATTTTTTTTAAATTGAGTAATAATGTGCTGCAGACCTTATAGTAGCCTAATTCTTGTCAATGCAATATGCTCCAATTGCAACTGAAAGAAATGTAAACATGTAAATTATTGATGAGGTCATGTCCTAAATGCTGTGATTGCTCATTTCAGAGTTCCGGAATTCACAATTTCCCACTTTGGTATTATTAAAAAAAACTGTTATTGCTATTTTGAATGTGATTTATTTCGTGTAGATCATATTATTATCTCCACACTTAAAAACGTGTGCTATAAGTATTGGGAAGATTGTGATTTTCGGAACATTGATGTGGGCAGAGCAGTTAGGACGAGAATATTTAACGGAACGAGGGGAAGGGGAGGGGTAGGCTACCCGCACGGCCGTGCTCAACTAGTACCGCGGTCATACACCAGGCAGCGCTGAAGTCTTAGGTGCCAAGAATTAGCATGGCTGTCGGCTATCTGTAGTAGTAGGTAATCTGTGGGCTATACTGTATACCAATCTCGGCGAGGAAACTGATTTTGCAACTGTTGCATGACACACCTACCGTACTAACAAAACCTACTCATTTCCACACCCACTTCCTTGCATGTGGCAATAACCAAGCCGCCAGGTTTCACGTGTAGGCAATCTTTCCTTTCTGCCTATGCGGTTTTCCCTGGCCCTACAATCCAACCCTTATATATATGTACATATTTATATGTGCATATATGTAAAATATACCTATGCTAATATATACCCATGATGTCTGGTAAATCGCGATCGCGATCGGACAGGCGCTAAGCCTCAAAGGGCAATCCTTTTCCAACCCCCTATGCTTTCTCTTCTACTATGTAGACTAACTGCATGTCGGAGGCACCAGTAGTAAGGTCGGGTGCCACGCGGGGGGTGCGGGAAACCTCCCCCCCCCCCCGCCCCGGAAAACAAACAAACAAACAAACAACAAAAAAGCCTAGGACAGGGCCATCCAGTCATTGCGCTCGGGGAGCACTGGGCAGTCAGACTAGCGCTCCTTCCCCTACCACCACTACACTGTGGCAGGGGAGGAGACCTGAGACAGACGGACGATGTTCCGACTGCGCTGACAAGATACGTACGTACAGTCGCGCGGCCGCGCTCGGGGAGCACTGGGCAGTCAGACAAGAGCTCCTTCCCCTACCACCACTACACTGTGGCAGGGGAGGAGACCTGAGACAGACGGGCGATGTTCCGACCGCGCTGACAAGATACGTACGTACAGTCGCGCGGCCGCGCTCGGGGAGCACTGGGCAGTCAGACTAGCGCTCCTTCCCCTACCACCACTACACTGTGGCAGGGGAGGAGACCTGAGACAGACGGGCGATGTTCCGACCGCGCTGACAAGATACGTACGTACAGTCGCGCGGCCGACGGCTTTTGTTGACATCATATTGATAGGGCTGTTTTGCCATAAAAATATACCTCACATACGCCTACAGGGTGAGATATTTTTACTAATTTCTCAACTAGCTCCATAGGACGAACACATGCCGCCGCGTCCATTGGGCACTCCTTGATTAAATTCCCTTCCACGAAGGGTTTCCCAGCTTTGGCAATTCGCATCGAAAATTTTGCTTGCTCGTAAATTGGGTCCACCAACCTCACTTTCCTCTATCTCCTGTTAGACAGAAATACGGCAAGTAACAATTTTAGTGTTCTTCAGTTAATTACGTCATTTGTTTGTTTGTAAACAAGCATTTTAAAATTAAAACAATAATACTTACAGAAAAGTGCTGCATGAAATTTTCTTTCAATTCTTCCAACTTCGATTGGCGACTGGCGTCTGTCAAATCACCGTAATCATCCCTGTGGTTGGCACTGCAGTGCCGTTCCAAATTGTGTTTCTTTAAACACATTAAATCTCGGTGGCACACTAAACAATTGGCATGCCCTTTAAAAGCTGTACAGGAAAATGAAATTTCCCATTCTGCTTTAAAGATTGCTGCTTCGCCACACCTTTTTTAAAATATGATGTTCAGTCATGACCATTGCGAAACTGACTTACTTACACGCTGTCAACAAAGCGCATTGGACTAGACTAGCGACTAGACGCGCTCAGCCAGCCAAGCTCCTCCCACCCCTAACGAAACTCCCATCCACCAAAGCGCTCGGAGCACTGGCTTGAGCTCGGCCGGAGCGCTGATTGGATGGCTCTGGTCTAGGAGAACCTTAAAGCCCTCGTCTTGATTTTCTTCCCGACACCGATATTTTCTCGCCTGCTGTTCCCCAGGTTATTTATTTATTTATTTATTTATTTTATTTATTTAGCGTATGGCATACAAATGCATTATTACAAATTTACAACAAGTATTACAAACAAACATCTAGGCCCTGTATATATTCAATGGATTTTGGGGTTGCCAACAGGAAGTCTTCATAGCGTCCTTCATATGCTCTGATTGTGCAGTCCTTCCTAATGTGTTCAACAGTTTGCCGCGGTGCTCCACAGTCGCATGCTGGTGAGGGTAGCATTCGCCACTTAAAAAGCGAATCTCCGCATCGTCCGTGTCCTGTTCTAAGGCGGTTGAGTGTTGACCACATTTTACGAGACTGGTCAAAACCTGGAACTGTCTTACTGATACAAGGCATAGACTGGCAAGTAACTGGAGCGTTTTTGAGCCAATCTCTCCTCCAGGAGTCAATGATGTTGAACTCGACGAGGCAGCTGGCAAGTGCAAGAGGTGGATGTCTTGAGCGGAGTCTGTTGATCCCAAGGTCAGGGATATCAGAATGTATCGGGAGATCAGGGTTTCCCATGATCTTGGTGTATTCTCTTCTCAAAGCAACTTTCCTTCGCAGATGAGGGGGTGGTATATTACTTAGGACAGGCAGCCAGATGATGGGTGTAGACCTGATCGTTCCCGAAATAATACGCATTGTATTATTAAGCTGGACATTGACTTTGTTTATATGTGTGCTGTTCAACCATACTGGTGCACAGTACTCAGCCGCAGAGTTGTGGCGGATGATCCCCAAGTGGTTCCACAAAGCTTTTGTATGATATTGTTTCTTGTCCTCAGTTTTGCAGCAACTTTTGTAAGGTGTGATTTATACGATAGAGTTCTATCTAGCTTGACACCCAGATATGATGGTTCCTTATTATGGGTAAGTTGTGTACCATCAAAATACACTTCCAAAGTCCTGTTGGATTGTCTGTTGTTGAGATGGAAGCAACTCACATCTGTTTTTGATGCGTTTGGTCGAAGTCTCCACTTTCGAAAATATTCTGCAAGTGTAGACAGATCAGATGTTAGAATTTCTTCCCCAGGTAGCGGAATCGAATCCCGGTGCCGTCAGTTGGTATTTGAGGGTGCTCAAATGCGAGATAGCCGAGTCATGTTAAAGATTCCCTTTAGGGCTCACCACTTCTCTAAAAGCTGCAGCAAATAAAAGGAACGTAAAATTCCCAGCAGAAGCAGCAACATGTTGTGTTACACAGTATGTTGCTCCAAAGATTGGTCCCCCGGCCTCCTGCCCCGCACGGATTGGATCATATAATAATAAACCTTAATGAAATGAAGGGGCTCTTGCTTCATGAGTTGTGGGGAGGCGTCACTAGACCTTGTAGCGCAGTTTCATTATTAGTGGTAACAAGTGCCGTAGTTATATAAGATCACGTTCTACCTCACACTGTGGAGTAAGAAGCAATTAGGTATCGTAATGTCGACCCTATGACAAGACAACCGCTGTGGCTAACAAGACTACGTTATAGTGCTGTACACACTGCTCAACAAAAGTTTGTACTAGTGTCATCAATATGCTGACCAAGATAAACTTATTTTTTTATTGCTTCATGGCCATTGGTTGCAATAAATACCTTATTTACAACGAAGCTTTCATCGTTACAAAAGATACAGTAACTCACAACACCACTGGAAATTTTTTGTTCAAAGTGACGCTTATCTACAACTAGCTGAAGTACCCGTGCTTCGCTACTGGTCATAAATAAATTGAAATGTGAAGGTGACATTTAAAACAGGGGATAGGCGAGGTGCTGCGCGGAGGGAGATTAAGGATGGAACATTTTGTCCAGCTACACCGCTTGGCATTGACCTTGTCTTATAACACACAATTAGGTTTTACTCGCAAACAGTTGGAGATATACGAAAAGTGATAAGGACCATTCTGGTAGAAATTTAAATTTTAAACCTAGTATATGCCATCAAAAGTTTGCTATTTCTTAGCGTTCTCTTTTTATTTGAAATTGAAATGTGAATGTTTGAAACCAAAGGGTGTAGTGACGTCACATAAATGGTCGCCATATTTAAATAGTGCAAATTATTGAAATCAAAAGTAGCCTATATATTAACCAGGCAAATCAGCTACTTCCATGTAAAATTTCATGCAAATCGGACCAGTGGTTCTTTGGTGATCGAGTAATACACAGACACATACCATCTCACTTTTATATATTAGTATGGATGTAGTTTTTTGATGTACGAAAAACGTAATTTGAAAGCACCCATGTTTAAGTACAAAAGGAGTCTGGTCATGGCTTTTAATCATTACTATGAGAATTATTGGTGACGTCATTTACCTGTAGGTTTGCTACGGTACTGTATCTGTTGTGGGCAGTGAAGGAGGTAATGCTCTGTACAAATTATTTACTCTTATAGTCATGTCTTAAGTAGAAAAGAGGGAGTGTTCACTGCGTGGTTAATCATTTTAGGTTACTGTTTCATTTTGGTTGCTACAAATTATTCTGGTTCTGTTAGTCTTAGTCAAGTCTTATCACAGTTACTGTATTCCTGATTTGTGATAAAAAAAGATAGCCAGTACAGGTTAACCATGTCAACAATGCAGCATACATTAGGCCCAAAATGTCACATTTAGACGACCACGTGGATTAGCGGCTAACATTCTCGGCTGTCGCCTTGGAAGTCTGAGTTTGAATCCGGCTCTGCCAAGAAATTTTAATTCTGGTCTGAGAGCTGGAAAGGGGTACACTGCGCCTCCCGTGGAAAAACTTGGAAGATGTTTTTCGTGGTTTCCCACTTCTACTCGAAGCAAATACAGGGATAGTTTCTAACTGAAGGCAACATCAACCTCATTTTTAATCCTCACCTTAATTACAAATACACACACTACTACAGCCATCACAGTAACACTGGTTATAAAAAAAATCATAATCTTAAGTTCATGGGGCTACATGGCCATGATGTCGCCAAGCCTCTAAATCAATCAACAATAACAGAATCATTTAAGCTCATTTAATCTTAATACTAAGTTTCGTGATGATATCTATATCCGTGAAGACCTATACAGCCTATTTTCATATATCGTACTTATGTTAATTGCCTCTAGCAACATACACAATTTCAGTTTGATTGCTGTAATAGATTCGTAGATATTGAGAACCGACTAAAAATTTCGGATGGTCGCCATGTTGGATTTTATATATGTAGGTCCTAGAGTTATGTACTGTTATATGCAGATTATTGTGTACGTGTAGTATTCAAACTACAATCGGATAATTAGGACACAAGAAGTAACAAGGAGATTTTAAAATTTCGCACACCTGCCATCTTGAGGTTATGGAAACAATTGAAATAAATTAGATGCCAGTGGATTACCATTCGTATAAGGATTTACTGTTCCAAGTTTCACTACACTCGGATGGTTAAATTGCGAGAAACGTCCATCTGAATTTTTATATTTCGCGTCGCCTCTATGTTGGATTTGTGAACACCAAGTTATTTAAAGTCCTATAGGTGAACTTAAGTCCATAGCCCCTATGAACATTAAGAAATTCAGTTTGATTGCTATAATAGATTCGTAGATATTCAGAGCCGACTAAATATTTTGGATGGTCGCCATGTTGAATTGTTAAATGTATAGGCCATAGAGTCATGTACCATTAAAGGAAAATTATTGCGTAGGTTCAATATTCAAACTTTCAATTCGATCGCATGACTACATCACAAGAAATAAAAACTTAATTTTAAAATTCGCACATCCGCCATCTTGAGGTTATGTAAACAATTGAACTAAATTAGATACCAGTGCATTACAATGTGTATAAATATTTCCTGTACCAGATTTCAGTGCGTTTGGAACATTAAATCGCGAGAAAGGTCTATTTAAAATTTTCAACTTCGCTTGGCTGCCATGTTCGTTTTGTAGTTAACCGGTTTCTGAAAGTCTTATAGATGGACTTCCGTAGTGCCCTTTATCTCCGTAAAAGATTTCAGGGAGATACCGCTAATAGTTTCACAGATATGGAATGCCGGTGAAATATTTCGCACATCCGCCATCTTGTGGTTATGTAAACAATTGAACGAAATTAGATGACGGTGCATTACAATGTATATAAACATATACTGTACCAAGTTTCATTGCGTTTGGTTGATTAAATTGCGAGAAACGTCTATTTAAAAGTCGCAAATTCGCTTGGCCGCCATGTTCGTTTTGTTGTTACCAGATTTTCAAAGGTCACATAAGTGAACTTATAGTTGTTCCCTTTATCACCATACAAAATTTCAGGGTAATATCGGTAATAGTTTCGGAGATATTGAATGCTGGTGAAATATTTCGCACAGCTGCCATGTTGGATTGGTGAGTCGTAACAAAATTTGAAGGGCACGGTCGGGGTCGCAGGGAATAGTGCTATGAACTTACCGAGTTTCATTGAAATCGCTCGGGCCGTTTAGATTTTATTAGGGGGGGGGGCACACACACGAATCACACACACACACACTCACACACGCACACACACACGGACAAAAGGTGATCTCATAAGCCTACTTTTTCAAAATTGAAAATAGGCTAAAAAAAACTACGTATTCAGATGTTTAAGGCGTTCAGATTCCTAATGTTCTTAACGTGGTTTGGATAGAAAATGGAGGCCCATGACCTGGTGTTTACGTCTTGACTGTAGTCATGGAGAAAATGGAGTAGCATGGCCCCTTACAGAGACAGGTGGAAACCTGGTGATCACTTCTTGAGGTAGAGTTGCCGTTGAGAAAATTTAGTGGCATGGCCTCTTACCGAGGGCCGCATTCACACCGAAGATGCAAGACGCAAGATGCAGGGTGCAGGATGCATCTTGATGAAAGGTCTTTCACACCCAAGATGCACGTGCCACTTGCACCTTCTTTTAATATCCATTATCTCTGTTTAGTTTAGTACGTGAGTTTGAGAAATGAATAATCAATCATCCGACTCTTCAGACGACGAAATTACAATTCTGGCCTGTTCAGTCAGAAGGAAACGAAGACAGAGAAGGAATCGTTTATGGCAGCACCCATACTGGGATAATGCTGGAGAGCCCTGCTATTGTGTCTCAGCAATTACTGAACCATCCGGTCAAGTTTCAGGTATATTAAACAAGTAGTTCCGAGAAGAACTATACAGCCTATTTTCATACATCCTACTTATGTTAATTGCCTCTATCAACATACACAATTTCTGTTTGATTGCTGTAGTAGATTCGTAGATATTAAGAACCGACTAAATATTTCGGATGGTCGCCATGTTGGATTTTATATATGTAGGTCCTAGAGTTATGTACTGTTACATGCAGATTATTGTGAACGTGTAGTATTCAAACTTCAATCGCAAAATTAGGACTCAAAAAAAAACAAGGAGATTTTAAAATTTTTCACAGCTGCCATCTTGAGGTTATGGAAACAATTGAAATAAATTAAATGCCAGTGGATTAACATTCGTATAAGGATTTACTGTACCAAGTTTCACTGCACTCGGATGGTTAAATCGCGAGAAACGTCCATGTGAATATTTATAATTCGCGTCACCGCCATGTTGGATTTGTGATCACCAGCTTATTTAAAGTCCTATAGGTGAACTTAAGTTCATAGCCCCTATGAACATTAAAAAATGCAGTTTGATTGCTAAAATAGATTCGTAGATATTCAGTATAGTCTAAATATTTCGGATGGTCGCCATGTTGGATTGTTAAATGTATAGGCCATAGAGTCATGTACCATTAAAGGAAAATTATTGCGTAGGTTCATTATTCAAACTTTCACTTCGATCGCATGACTACATCACAAGAAATAAAAACTTAATTTTAATATTCGCACTGCCGCCATCTTGAGGTTATGTAAACAATTGAACTAAATTAGATACCAGTGGATTACAATGTGTATAAATATTTCCTGTACCAGGTTTCAGTGCGCTTGGAACATTAAATCGCGAGAAAGGTCTATTTATAATGTTCAAATTCGCTTGGCCGCCATGTTCGTTTTGTAGTTAACCGGTTTTTGAAAGTCTTATAGATGGACTTCCAGTAGTGCCCTTTATCTCCGTACAAAATTTTAGGGAGATACCGCTAATAGTTTCAGAGATATAGAATGCCGGTGAAATATTTCGCACATCCGCCATCTTGTGATTATGCAAAACAATTGAAGGAAGTTAGATGTCGGTGCATTACAATGTATATAAACATATACTGTACCAAGTTTCATTGCGTTTGGTTGGTCAAATCACGAGAAACGTCTATTTAAAAGTCGCAAATTCGCTTGGCCTCCATGTTGGTTTTGTAGTTACCAGGTTTTCAAAAGTCACATAAGTGAACTTATAGCAGTTCCCTCTATCACCATAGAAAATGTCAGGGTAATATCGGTAATAGTTTCGGAGATATTGAATGCTGGTGAAATATTTCGCACAGCCGCCATGTTGGATTGGTGAGTCGTAACAAAATTTGAAGGGCACGGTCGAGGTCGCCGGGAATAGTGCTATGAACTTTCCGAGTTTCATTGAAATCGCTCCTGCCGTTTAGATTTTATTAGGGGGGGACACACACATGAATCACACACACACACACACACACACACACACACACGCGCACACACACACGGACAAAAGGTGATCTCATAAGCCTATTTTTTCAAAATTGAAAATAGGCTAAAAATGGAGATTTCGACTTTTAACAAGTTGTTGGATCCCATGGAACAGTCACTGAATCGTAGGGATACAAATTATCGGTTGTGTGTATCTCCGAAAGACTACTGATATTTTTGAGGTAAGTACGGTAACTATATTTTCCCATGAATAGTATAACCCATTTTTGAAACGTGTGAATATACTGTAGCTCAAAACTTAATACATTACTTAGGAATATTTTCTACAGCATTGTTTCTTAGTAAAAGTATCACTATAAACAAGTAGTTCCGTGAAGAACTATAAAGCCTATTTTCATATATCCTACTTATGTTAACTGCCACTATCAACATACAACATTTCAGTTTGATTGCTGTAATAGATTCGTAGATACTGAGAATCGACTAAATATTTCGGATGGTCGCCATGTTGGATTGTATATATGTAGGTCCTAGAGTTATGTACTGTTACATGAAGATTATTGTGTACATGTAGGATTCAAACTTCAATCGCATGATTAGGACACAAGAAGTAACAAGGAGATTTTAAAATTTCGCACAGCTGCCATCTTGTGATTATGGAAACAATTGAAATAAATTAGACGCCAGTGGATTAACATTCGTATAAGGATTTACTGTACCAAGTTTCACTGCACTCGGATGGTTAAATTGCGAGAAACGTCCATGTGAATATTTATACTTCGCGTCGCCGCCATGTTGGATTTGTGATCACCAGGTTATTTTAAGTCCTATAGGTGCACTTAAATTCATAGCCCCTATGAACATTAAAAAAATCAGTTTGCTTGCTATAATAGATTCGTAGATATTCAGAGCCGTCTAAATATTTCGGATGGTCGCCATGTTGGATTGTTAAATGTATAGGCCATAGAGTCACGTACCATTAAAGGAAAATTATTGCGTAGGTTCATTATTCCAACTTTCACTTCGATCGCATAATTACGACACAAGAAATAAAAACTTAATTTTCAAATTCGCACAGCCGCCATCTTGAGGTTATGTAAACAATTGAACTAAATTAGATACCAGTGCATTACAATGTGTATAAACGTTTCCTGTACCAGATTTCATTGCGTTTGGAACAATAAATCGCGAGAAAGGTCTATTTACATTATTCAAATTCGCTTGGTCGCCATGTTCGTTTTGTAGCTAACCGGTTTCTGAAAGTCTTATAGATGAACTTCCAGTAGTACCTTTTATCTCCGTACAAAGTTTCAGGATGATATCACTAATAGTTTCAGAGATATAGAATGCCAGTGAAATATTTCGCACATCCGCCATCTTGTGGTTATGTAAACAATTGAACGAATTTAGATGTCGGTGCATTAAAATGTGTATAAACATATACTCTACCAATTTTTATTGCGTTTGGTTGGTTAAATAGCGAGTAACGTCTATTTAAAAGTCGCGAATTCACGTGGCCGCCATGTTAGTTTTGTAGTTACCAGTTTTTCAAAAGTCACATAGGTGAACTTCTAGTAGTTCCCTTTATCACCGTAGTAAATCCCAGGGTGTATCCGGAATAGTTTCGGAGATATTGAATGCTGCTGAAATATTTCGCACAGCCGCCATGTTGGATCGGTGAGACGTAACAAAATTTGAAGGGCACGGTCGGGGTCACCCGGAATAGTGCTATGAACTTACCGAGTTTCATTGAAATCGCTCTAGCCGTTTAAAAGTTATTAGGAGGTGTGGTGTTTGTACACCACACCCAAAACAATTGAACTAAGAGTACTATATTGATGTGCAATTGCAACGATAGTGCATGTATATATTTATTGTGTTTAAGGGTAGTTTAAAATCATATGTTCATTTTCATCCATTCTTGTAATTAGACGTCGACCCGAGATTTCAAACCGTAAATTTACAACCCCTCCCCCAATAAATATATTTCTTGAGCTCACTTGTGGAACTAACAACTGACAATAGATACCGCTTGAACCGTCATAAACCGCTTATGAAGAGGCAGGAAGAATGGAAAGGGAGCCACAACCAGGAGTGACCTTCGGTAGCCAACAGGCTAATTCTAAAAGATGTCGGAACAATGGACCCTACAGCTTTTTAGAATAAATTGTTTTACGACGAGAAAACTGCAACATTGTGTTTTTTAAAGAAGATACCGCTACATGACACCAATATGGAAGTGTGTCACTGGGGGGAGAGACCTTCACCCCAATATAGCCACTTGGTGCTTGATAAAGGACTTACTTCGGCCAATAAGAAAGGAGCGTCACTTTCTGTAGACAATACTTTGATATTTCAATTGGCAGATCCCCTACTGCTGGTGGGAGACATAATTGCCATATATAAGCCGGGACAGAGCTGTATGGAGAGGAAGAATATTATTATGTTTTCACTTGAAAGCACTCCAAATTCTAAACTTGGACCTCACTTGTTGAGATTCAACTACCAAAGTTCATAAAGTTCAACTAGTAAACTCAGTGGTGATCTAGCTAGGATATTTCCAGCATTGCGCTGAATATCAAAGACGAGTGAAACCATTCCATTCACTCAGCTAGGCGACAGCATCTGTGCAATTAGTGTGCAGATAGCTTTATCAGGGAGGATTGGTACTTCGAACCATGGAACACCACGCAAGATGTCTACTTCAGGAACGAGATACCTCCGCCAACATCGCCCATGAAGATCTTCAACCCGGTGAGCTCATGCATATTTGTCAATTGCAAGTCGGACGTAAATAATATTAACTTCAATAATTTAAAGAAATAACTTCCCCTTTTTATTTTTATCCGTTTGAAAGGTCGCAAGACGTCATTCATCTCATCCTGTTTGTTAATAAATTATTTTTAACTTCTATGACTTTCAGTCAATATTTATTCAATGCTAGACTTCCCAGAGGTCAAAATAAATAGAATAAGGTGTTTTACAGCTAGCCTCTGCTGCCCCTCCCCCGAAAGTAAAGAATCTCAATTTAATAATCATAAATTTATCTCACAACCGTCTGTTGGAGATTGGCGCCCTATTAACCGAGCTATTTACTGCACTCATTTTATATCACGAGCTATGAAACGTTACAACATGTCACCCAAGCATGGGCCAAGCTGTGCACTAGCCGCGAAACGTTACAGAGGCACACACACACACATACTCCTCACACACACACACACACACACACACACACGCACACACACACGGACAAAAGGTGATCTCATAAGCCTATTTTTTCAAAATTGAAAATAGGCTAAAAATCGATTGAAAAGATGATTCGTATCATATGAAACATGACACTGAGGTGCCGTTTGCTAGTGCTACCTCTGTACCAAATTTCGTTCAATTCGGTTTCACCGTGTTTGTAATGATAGGGGGAATCGATTTGCGCACATACATGGCCGCCATCCACAAATTATTAGATTGATGACCTTGTAGTTTGGTCGAAAGATTTTTTATACTTAAAAGTATAATGTTGCAAAAGCTATGATAAAGAGTTATGTCATGCCTGCTGATAAGATAAAACAGTCCAGATTGAGAGTGCAGGGTTATCTAAAGTATATTGGCGGAAATGCAACTAGCTTCTTCTGAGGTGGGGCAGTAAGATGTATAAGTTGCGTTCAAAAAGTAACGAGCCGGAGGCTGGAATGCGCAAACCGGTAACGACATCGGCTAATCGTGGCGTGTGTAACGAGGTCCGGTTCCGACCAGAGCATGGAAGGTCACAGCCCGTCGCTAGAGGGCACACGTGCACGTCACGTGACGATACAAAGCGAGCAGCAGCATGCATCAATCGTCCAACGCTGCCAGTCGCATTGCAAACAGTGACATGGAGGCGTCAACCGAAGAGCAAAGAGGCGTTATTCGGTTTCTGACAGCGGAAGGAGTAGGGGGAATGGACATTCATCGCCGAATGTCACAAGTGTACGGCGAATACTGCATGTCCCTTGCAAGGGTTAAGGCGTGGCACAAGCACTTCAGGGAAGGACGGGTGTCGTTAGCCGATGATGCCCGGTCTGGGGCACCCCTCTGCATTACCGATGACAACGTCCAGCTGGTTGATGCACTCATTACCCAGGACCGCCGAGTGACAGTGAACGCCATAGCCGCCGTGGTCGCTCCACGACAATGCACGACCTCATACGGCCAACAGAGTCGCGGCACTCCAGCAGAAATTCAAATGGGAGGTTCTCGGCCACCCTCCATACAGTCCAGACCTCTCTCCCTGTGATTACGCCATGTTTGGTCCCCTGAAAAGGGCTCGGCGGGGCCAACATTTCACCTCGGACGCGACGTCCAGCTGTACGTGCGGAACTGGTTCACATCGCAGCCCAGGGAATTTTATGAGACAGCAATTCACCGCCTCGTGTCACAGTAGGACAAGTGCCTCAACAGCCAGGGCCAATAACATAAAGGTACTGGTTTCTATAATTATGCGTCCGGCTCGTTACTTTTTGAACGCACCTTATATATGAAACAAGGACCTCATCCACGGTCCTTACAATCCATTTCTTCAGTGTTGCCGTACTAATGCTCTCCAGTAGGTAGTCCCGTGTAGCAGAACGTATAAGTGGGCCGTTCCTTCTTGAACGGTGGAGGTTACGTGCGGAGTGGTGTCTCCACGCACACTGAGCCTTCACACCTTTGTGATCAATGTAACATAGTATAAGTGGGCCGTTCCTTCTTGACCGGTACATATTACGTGCGCAGTTGAATCTCCACGCACAGCGAGCCTTCATACCTTTGTGATCAATGTAACATAGTATAAGTGGGCCGTTCCTTCTTGACCGGTACATATTACATGCGCAGTGGTGTGTCCACGCACAGTGAGCCATCATACCTTTGTGATCAATGTAACATAGTATAAGTGGGCCGTTCCTTCTTGACCGGTACATATTACATGCGCAGTTGTATCTCCACGCACAGTGAGCCTTCATACCTTTGTGATCAATATAACATAGTATAAATGGTCCGTTCCTTCTTGACCGGTACATATTACCTGCGCAGTGGAGTCTCCACGCAGAGTGAGCCTTCATACCTTTGTGAACAATGTAACATAGTATAAGTGGGCCGTTCCTTCTTGGCCGGTACATATTACATGCGCAGTGGTGTCTCCACACACAGTGAGCCTTCATACCAGTGTGATCAATGTACCATAGTATAAGTGGGCCGTTCCTTCTTGACCGGTACATATTACATGCGCAGTGGTGTCTCCACGCACAGTGAGCGTTTATACCTTTGTGATCAATGTAACATAGTATAAGTGGGCCGTTCCTTCTTGGCCGGTACTTATTACGTGCTCAGTGGTGTCTCCACGCACAGTGAGCATTCATACCTTTGTGTTCAATGTAACATAGTATAAGTGGGCCGTTCCTTCTTGGCCGGTACATATTACGTGCGCAGTGGAGTCTCCACGTACAGTGAGCCTTTTACCTTTGTGATCAATGTAGCATAGTACATGTGGGCCGTTCCTTCTTGACCTGTACATATTACGTGCGCAGTGGTGTCTCCACGCACAGTGAGCCTTCATACCTTTGTGATCAATGTAACATAGTATAAGTGGGCCGTTCCTTCTTGGCCGGTACATATTACGTGCGCAGTGGTGTCTCCACGCACAGTGAGCCTTCATACCTTTGTGATCAATGTAACATAGTATAAGTGGGCCGTTCCTTCTTGGCCGGTACATATTACGTGCGCAGTGGTGTCTCCACGCACAGTGAGCCTTCATACCTCTGTGATCAATGTAACATAGTATAAGTGGGCCGTTCCTTCTTGGCCGGTACATATTACGTGCGCAGTGGTGTCTCCACGCACAGTGAGCCTTCATACCTTTGTGATCAATGTAACATATAAGTGGGCCGTTCCTTCTTGGCCGGTACATATTACGTGTGCAGTGGTGTCTCCACGCACAGTGAGCCTTCATACCTTTGTGATCAATGTAACATAGTATAAGTGGGCCGTTCCTTCTTGACCGGTACATATTACATGCGCAGTGGTGTCTCCACGCACAGTGAGCCTTCATACCTTTGTGATCTATGTAACATAGTATAAGTGGGCCGTTCCTTCTTGACCGGTACATATTACGTGCGCAGTGATGTCTCCACGCACAGTGAGCCTTTTACCTTTGTGATCAATGTAGCATAGTATAAGTGGGCCGTTCCTTCTTAGCCGATACTTATTACGTGCGCAGTGGTGTCTCCACGCACAGTGAGCCTTTTACCTTTGTGATCAATGTAGCATAGTATAAGTGGGCCGTTCCTTCTTGACCAGTACATATTACGTGCGCAGTGATGTCTCCACGCACAGTGAGCCAAATGCCTTTGTGATCAATGTGCGCAATGTGTCCTCGGCAGTGCAAGAGCATATTCAGTGGTCTCAGTGTTCTACTCGGGCTTTAAGAACAATTCTCACGCACTTACGACCAGCCACGAATGACTGGCCCATATATACAGTGTTGTCAAGAGATGTGTGGATCCTAGAAATGCGTGTAGTTTTTCATCACGCGAGTAATATAGCGTCTAAACACATTGTTGGGTGAATTTTATATGGAATGCGTACACATTAACCATTTAAAAAATGGTAAATAGATATTGTATCTCCGTATTGATTGATAGAATTGATCAATTGAAAATCCGCCTGATCAATACCAAGAGATGTTGTTTAATGAAATATTAAACGACGTACACGTTTCGGAATATCAATGATTCCGTCCTCAGCTTGAAGAATATTACCTCGATATACCTTAATAGTACATTATGCAACGAGCCTATAATGGCAATAATTAAGACACGAGCATATTTATAAAACGAGCGTATGCGAGTTTTATAATTTCCATACGAGTTGCATACGACTGTTTATGTTCGACGATAATTATAACTTTATTATATGTTTTAACATAAATATCTGTTGAGAGTCAGCCACTTGAATTTTGTGATCGGAGTGCAAGAGCTGGGTATGATATGTCTGTTTTTTTTAAAGTTCTGTGACCGACCGACGCATGCGCTCTGTGTGCTTAAAATGCCATATGCAGGCCATATGTTTACAGCCTACCGTCCAGCTCTATAGCATTCACTAATATTGTTACCGAAATCGTTTGAAAGCAATGCGCTATGTAGAAATTGGTGTTGGAGATAATAAGGTACAGTGCTATTTCTAGTCTCCTATTCGCCAGTTTATTTACGCGAACATATGGACGGTGCGTATTCCATGTCGGTAATTTGTATAGAAAGATGCTGTGTTTATGTCCGACGTGTTGGATTTTGAGCGCATGCACGAAGGTATCATTACCTAATTGGTCAATGAATGAGCTCTGATTGGCTGGAGAAATTGTTTCATAATGAAAAATAGTGTTATAATGACCATCATTATGATACAGTTTTCTGACCCATAATGTTTATATTTCGATATCGTCGAACATAAAAACTAGTTAAACATTGTCAAAAAAATGGATACCCTTACAAACAGTGTAAATTTAAATTAATGAAAAACTTGTAAATATATGAATTGATGTGCAATTAGACAAAGCTCTTTAATATACTATGTTGAATTCTATTAGTATTACGAAAAATATATTGACTGGAGACTTCCTTTTTCGAATGTAGATATGTGAGAAGGCAAGTAAACCGTCGATAAAACTGGAAGAATTTTCGATAAAAACGTAAATAAATACTATCAAAAATCAGTCGAAATTTCAAGACGATTCCTCACTCTGTAGATTATCAGATCCACTGGCAA
The DNA here is from genome assembly GCA_946902985.2 of Meconema thalassinum. Classification (NCBI taxonomy): domain Eukaryota; kingdom Metazoa; phylum Arthropoda; class Insecta; order Orthoptera; family Tettigoniidae; genus Meconema; species Meconema thalassinum. Next base: position 937,997,680 of record OX336390.1, read on the forward strand.
CACAATGTGCGTAAATATTCTATAATATTCAAGCATATTTGACATGTAAGCAGTAATCATCATTTCTTCTTCTTCTTCTTCTTCTTCTTCTTCTTCTTCTTCTTCTTCTTCTTCTTCTTCTTCTTCCAAGCATTGTCCCGCTGGTGCAGGGTCCGCTTTTTTGGTCATTGATCTCCATTTTGTCCGGTTTCGTGCGTCAGCTGGATTTAGGCCGGTAATTTTTAAGTCACCATTTATAGTGTCTTGCCAACGCTGCTTCGGTCGTCCTCTGGGGCGCAGGCCTTCAACCTCAAAATGAAGGACAGAGTTATTAACAGTATCAGGCGCTGCAGGCAAGGCATGGCCATACCATCGGAGCCGTCTCTCCCTCATCTTGTCCACAATTGGGGCGACACCCATTTGGTCCCGAATTGTGTCGTTTCTGACATGGTCAATAAGGGAGATGCCCATTGTCCAACGAAGCATTCTCATTTCCATGGCGTGCAGGCGACGTTCTGAAATTTTGTCGCATGGTCGACATTCAACTCCATACAGCGCAACTGGCTATACCACTGTCCGATATATCTTCGATTTGAGACGAAGTGGCATTTTCTTGTCGCAGAGCACCCCCGTGACCTCCTTCCACCGCAACCAGGTTGCGTTTACCCTGGCTCTTACTTCATCATTGAAGTTGCCATCACTCGAAGACGAGATCCAAGGTACCTGAAGCATTCTGTCTTGACTAGATTTTGTCCAGCGACTTGAATGGTACCGTCACTTGGGTTTAACTCCAGATACTCCATCTTTTTCACATTCAGACATAGGCCATACTGGGAGAGGCGGTTATTCCAGTCTTCAACTTGGCATTGTAGTTTTTCTCGGGTAACATCTGCAACCATTATATCACAGAAGGGTCCAAGGAACATTCCGTTGCAGGTCACGAGTGAAGGTGTCCATCACAAGAACAAAAAGGGACGGTGATAGTGCTGAACCTTGGTGGACGCCGACATTTACAGGAAAGTTTTCCGAGGTGCCAACAGCACAAAGTACTCTACTGCTGGTGTTCGTGTATAACATATTGACCACATTTATAAATGACTCTGGCATACCATAGTTGAGGAGCGCATACCAAATCAACTCATGAGGAACACGATCGAAGGCCTTTTCAAGGTCAAGAAAGGCAATATGCAGAGGCTTTCTTTTCTCACGGTGCTTCTCCATGAGTAACCGTGCTGCGAAGATGGCGTCAGCGGTTCCAGCCCGCTTGACAAACCCGCACTGGTTGGAGCTGATTTCGGTGATGGCACATAGGCGTCGATCAAGAATCCTCTCAAAGATCTTTATTGTATGTGCCAAAAATATCTCCCTATGAAATCCATCTTCCAGGTGGAGAAAAGTAAAGTGGATAGCTTCTTCTAACCTCCAAATGACTTGAAAACAATCCTTACTATTTGGTTTTTTATGTTATGATACTTGCGTTTTGGTCAACATAAAGTGAAGCCTATATCGTCGATGTAAATTCATTAACCAATCGTGCATGCGAGCATCATTTGATAGTTAAGGTCAAGAAAAACAAGAAGTTCCGTGAAGAACTATACAGCCTACTTTTTATGCCAATGATTATTCGACAGTATATGAACCTATCTAGAATAATGACGAAATTAAGTTGGTATTATCGAAATATCTAATTAGTTCAACATATACCTGGTATAATGTAGCCTAATAGAGCACTACAGTTGGCAGCCCTGGTGACTGAATATATTCTTTGTTCCATCTCTCTAGGTACAGAATACAAAATTTGGTTGAAGTCCAATGGACGTTACATGCAGTTAGACACTGGATCTATCAGCACGCGTAAACGCATGTTGCCAACAATACCATGCGTGTGCTGGTCAGAAATAATCTGAAATATTATGATATCTTGTTGTGCCAATTTTGGATGAAATCCATTTGTTAGTATAGAAGTTACTTGTATTTTAAAATTGGACATATCAGCAGGCATAGAATCATGTTGGCAGCACTGCCTTGTATTAATTACTCCAAATTAATCTAGAATGGCAGATGCTATACGTGTGCAAAGTATAGAGCTGTTGGCTTGCATACTTTCTGATATATTGATATTAGGGTAAAAAAATAGAGACAGCATTTATTAACAGTTGGCAGCCCTGGTTGCTCTTAACAATACTTATAGTCATATCTGTTATGGTACACATAGCACATACGAAATTTGGTTGAAATCCAACTGATAGTATAGAAGTTACATGTATTTAAAAGTTGGTACTATCAGCAGGCTTATAATCATGTTGGTAGAACTGACGTATATAAGTTACTCCAAATTAATCTAAAATGTCAGAATATACGTGTGCATAGTTTAAAGCTGTTGGCTTGCATACTTTCTGATATATTGGTATTTGGATAAAAAAAATAGAGAGAGCAGTTATTAACAGTTGGCAGCCCTGGTGGCTCTTAAGAATACGCCCAGTCATATCTGTTTATGTACAGATATTACACACAAAATTTGGTTGAAATCCAATTGATAGTGTAGAAGTAATATGCATTTAAACATTGGACCTATCAGAAGGCTTAAAATTATTTTGGCAACACTGTCATGGTTGATCTCCTGGAAATTAAACTAAAATAGTATTATCTACATGTGTACCAATTTTGGAATAGTTCCCATGTATACCTTGCAAGATATGCAACATGGAGCTCAAATTTCTAGTGCGTTTTTTCAGCAGTTGGTAGCACTGACATCATTTTCAAATATGGACGTGAGATATTCCGGTGCACATCTTTACTCATACTAAATTTGGTTATGATTTCTGCAGCCGTTTAGGAGTTGATAGGGGGGGACACACACACAGCCAGACAGACAGACAGACAGAAGGACAGACAGACAGACACACATTTTCCCGGATCGATCTCATAAGTCTACTTTTTCCTCATTTTTGCAAAATGTGAAAAGTAGGCTAATGTTTGGAAAGTCGAAGCAAATAATAATATACATTCATTTCTCAGAGAAGTGAATATTAATTTACTGCAAGTTTCTCCTCCAAAGCCTCTCATAGCGCAAATTGCATCATACAATATTTGAGTTCTCCTCGTTGCGTAGTGGCTAGCACTTTTGACTGTCACCACGGAGGTCTGGGTTCGATTTGCAGCTCTGCCAAGAAATTTAATTCTAGTCTGAGGGCTGAAACGGGGTACACTCAGCCTCGTGAGGCAAACCTGAGAAAAGGGGGTTCGATTTCCACTCCCGCCATCCTGGAAGTAGTTTTCCGTGGTTTCCCACTTCTACTACAGCCAAATGCCGGGATAGTTCCTAACTGAAGATCACGGTCGCCTCCTTATCAACCCTCACCTGAATTAGAATTGCACACACTAATACAGCCATCACAATAACACACGTTTTCAGACAAATTCCACACACACCCAAGTACACGGGTCTATATAGCCATGATGTCGGAAAGTCCCTCAATTTAATCAACAAAAACATTATTTGTGGAGCGTCGGAATAAAAACCGGGAACAAAAACCGATAAAACAATTTTTAATGCATCCGTGCTATTGTGGTCCTGAAAAGAGTAGGCTATTCGGTGAAAAATGATTTGAAATATGATTCTACGAACAATCTACCATAGAAAGTCGTTTGAAATGCCACAAGGCCGTCAATGTTTATAGCATTCTGCTTAGCTTGAACTACGGTATTGGTTTTTGTAACGGCGCGGCGCTCCTCAGCCGACAGGACGGTACCAACCCATGAGAGCTGAAGGATGTGTTTAGTTGTTTTATCATTTTAAATGATCTTGTCGACTTCGTCGTTACGCTGGGGTCTGGCGTTACGTTAAGGTGACGGGACGAAATGTACCCAGATGCACTGAGGTGTGTGACGTCATAGTACTGCTTGGTGCATGTGTTCCCCGACAATCTCTACTTAGTATAAAACAAAAATCCCCGATTTTTGGATGTCACGGGTACTCTCGAGAAACACTGGATGGAGTTTGATGCAGTTTTCACCATTCTGTAAAGGATATCCCGAAGAAAGATTCTGTAGAAAATAATTTATGTATGATGAAAGGAAGCCAAGCTGTAACGATTTCAGTGAAAAAGTCGAAAACAAACTTGGCGTCCGTGCGCTTCTTAAGCTTACGCTGAGCAAACCGTTAAAAATATCAATATACTATGAGCGTAAGAATTGGTCAGCATGAAAAGTTCTAGAAAAAAGTCCGCGAGAGCATATCTCTATCTTCAATACATCGCCCTCTTTAAGTGTTTTTAGACTGGATGGAAGGAGCACGTCCCCGCGCGCTCTGGTGAGCGTGACGGCATCCCGCGCGCTTGACCTTGCTTTGCCCTTGGTTTGCACTTGCCATTCGCGAGTAATTTGAAACAAGATAAGCAAGATAAGTATTATGCAGATACTATTCTAACATGTCAAGAGTCTTTGGCTTCGAGCGAAGCGAGAAACCTCCTGCCTTTCTAGCATTTTTCAGCATTTGTAGCATTTAAAATGAGACAAAGTCTAGTCTTTCAGACTGACTGTCACTTTTTGATTTTATTTAGGGGCTTGGTCATTGTGATCATTTCAGCTTCTTGTACTTAGTTGTAGCAGAATTAGTCTGATAACCTGTGTTGTTGTGGGTCTGTATTCGTGTGTGTTTTGTAATTGAGGCAAGGAGGAGGGATAGAGTTGGTCATGGCTTTAAGTTAGGTACCTGCATTTGCCTGGAGTAGAAATGGAAAACTACGGTAAACTACTTCCAGGATGGCTGAGGTAGGAGTCGAACCCACCTCGTGTACCCCATTTCAGCTTTCAGACCAGATTTGAATTTCTTGGTAGACCTGGAAATTGAACCCGGGCCTCCGCGGTGACAGCCAAGAACGCTAGTAACTATGTCACGAGACGGACTGCAGGAGGGAATCAAGTCCGTCTCTTCTCACAATCAGTTTTTCCTCACGGGGTGGACCAGAATTAAATTTCTTGACCGGGACGTCCGGGACGACAGCCAGGAATAACTAGCCGCTACACCAGAAGGTGACCAGTACGCCTTTATGTTGAAAAGGTTCTTTAGAACTTTCGCTTCGACTTGCTGTACAGGTAACCAAATGTTTGATTCTGCAGCCACTCTGCATATTAGCGAAATGTCATTTACGATAGTTTAGGCTACCTCTCACCTCCAAACCAAATATTTTGCTGGTAATTGAAGGAAATGATCTCTCTATCGATGGATCTTTGCGTGTGCTGGAGTGTGTACGGCACAGTGAATAGCTCCTGCTGTAAGAGGCTTACCTTGATCGAGTTCGAATCGTGAACTAGGCCATGGCCACATCTCTCGCCCCCGCATGTCCCACCTGAGGTCGTCGCTCGAGCCCAGCCTCTGGCAACATTTCATTCTTCCTCGATAAATGCTTAATATTTCCTCACAATGCACACGGCTCATTGAATAAGGAATAGGCTAAGTGGTTAGCACGCTAAGCCTAGGGCATCTATTCTCAGTTGGATCGTGGGATTTTTAGGTGGTGGTGATTGATGTTTTAATGGTCGAGTCATCTAGGTCACCAGCCCTTAATGATACAAATTATTAAAATTATGATCTCTGACTTAGAACAAACTTACATACTAGAAGAAGAAATCGAACAAAAGATGCCCTCAACCCTCAAAAAATTAGGACTGAAGGGACTTGAAGGAAGTAGAGCAATAATAATAATAATAATAATAATAATAATAATAATAATAATAATAATAATAATAATAATAATAATAATATCGTATGGCCTCGGGTGCCGGGTGCTAGCTTTGCTATTCGAGGCTCAGAGGGCAGCTTGCATGTAGAATGTTTGTCGTTCCTTGGAGCGGTATGAATGTCAAGGAGGTTAGATATCTAAACTCCTTGACACTATAGCGCTTTCTAGTAGAAATAGGAGGAACTTTGTGTTGGCGGAAAATCTCGAGATTAATTTTGCCATTATGAACACAGTCTACTGAATTCAAATGGGTTCTTTAACATGCCAACAACGTACGACATGCGTGTCGATATTTTTGTCGCCTTTCAAAAAAATCACTTACAATGGCCAGGAGCGAACCTGCACGCTTGGAGTTGGTAGTCCGACACGATAACAACTCACGCACCGTGGCAAGCTAGTAGAGCAATGAAAGGTGATAAGAAAGAGGAGAGGATCCACGTGTAAATCACTGGAAAACATAATCCCCAGGGTCGTCAAATCCCTAGATCACCAACTGTGAGCCCTGTCCTGGGTTGTGGGTTGGTACAGTAGGCAGAGGGTAAAACACGTGTAATCCCTCCAAAATGAGGGCATCAGGAGAGAAAGTACAAGTAAGGGAAAATGAAGGACTCCCTTTGATGCCGTAATACTGTCGGGGTTGGATGAGAACAAGACTTGACCAAGGGAGATCGACAGGAAATATGGAACAGAGGCGGCAGGCATCAGTAAATGCAAGAATTGCTCGAATCAGCTGGAGTCGTGGGGCGTAACCTGCCTCGGCGGTTGAAACCGCCCCCAGGTCTCTTCTTGTGTAATTTGTGATGATGCCTTGAAATAAACAACTTAGTAGTTACAATTATGCGAAGGTTAACTTGTATGATATGTAATAGGAACGGAAACTTTCAGAGAAAGGAGAAGGTATAGCTATTCTATGTTAAGTTATACCAGTTCGGAATAAAGCAATGATAACAATAGGAAGCTCCTAACTATTAGGTCGAGTATTGTATCACCCACCCCCTCATTCTAATCTTTCCACATAATTTATATAAAGTAAGAACTATCATAGACACCAGGTGCACCAAGTTCGAGAGGGCCTACCACTCCTGCCGCAGCATCTACGCATCGAAATTCCTCTCCAAAAACCTCAAACTCAGACACTACAATTTAGTAGTAAAGCCATCTGTTCTGTACGCCTCTGAGTGCCTCGTGATGGCCAGGAAAGTTGTATAAGAAAAAGGCGATGGACACTTGATCCGCATGATCCCTTGCCGGCTCACCAGTAAGATCTTCACAGTGGCAGGAAGAGGGAAGGCCTCTAGGACCAAGTGGATCTCTATGGTCAGGACGGATTTAGACCACCTAGAGGTCCCACTTAATTTCATACAGGACCGCCAACAATTCTGGCAAACCATCCGACAGGGAGTTTTTCCTGTATCACTGACAGCTAGGAAGAACACTGGTGTCAGCAGACCACCATGGACGGAGGAAAGAAAGTTGGCTCATAGTCAGATGATGAAAAAGTACTGGAAGAAGAGAAAAGACAAAGCGACGAGGAGATACGAGCCCCGTGGTCCTCAGTAGGCCCAAACGATGATGATGAAGAAGAAGAAAGTAAGAACAATATGTTTCCTAAGAAGATGGTATAATGGCTTTCACGGCCCGTGAATTGAACTCAGCAATTGTTCTAGGTTTATGGCGCGTATTGTGTGGGGTTTCACCTAGGATACCAGGTTGGCTCATCAGCGAGCTACTCCGGTGTGGGTCTGGGCGCGGACCCCAAGAGCTCGCTGATGAGCCAGCTTGGTGTCCTAGGCGAAACCCCACACAATACGCGCCATAAACCTAGAACAATTGCTGAGTTTTAATATATTTCCGGTCTAGTGTAATTGGACATGAACACGTGTTGACTGACTGAACGTTGGCAGTTATTTCAGAAAGAAGCCAATTAGATTGACGGTAGAAAGTTAACATGTCTCACCCATGTGGGACTCGAACCCACGACCACCGGTTTTTCACGCCGTTGCTCTGAACATTTAGTGAATGGAGGGCACATTTACAGAAATATACCAATTTTGTTACGGTTTAATTATGAACAATTGAAACACTGGTGTACCAATACAATACCAGGTGAATCAGCTGCGCCTTATAATATTGTTTTATGCAGCCCAACTAGCGCGTGTTCTCTGCTGGCATCCCACCCATATGGTACAGTGCTTGCAGGAAGTCTAGGGACAGGTCTAAATTTCGTTTGATGCACATTTGTCCCTAAAGTAACAGCATTTCAGTCATTGTTTTACATGATGTTATTAGACATCTATATGAGGGGTTTTCATTTAAAATTTTGCTGCTCTAGCTCTAATACTTATGGAGATGGAATGCTTTACCTTTTTAAGCAGGGCTAAAAAAGCTGTTATTCCTACTAAAATGTTCTTTTTTCTCAAAAGATGCTAGTCCTACAGCTATGAAATTTTTACTGCAGTTTTACTGCAATATATCAATCATAAATATAACAAGTAGTTCCGTGAAGAACTGTACAGGCAATTTTCATATATCCTACTTATGTTAATTGCCACTATCACACACAAAATTTCAGTTTGATTGTTGTGATAGATTCGTAGATATTGAGAACCGTCTAAATATTTCAGACGGTCGCCAGGTTGGATTTTTTTTTTTTACTATTACATGAAGATTATTGTGTACGTGTAGCACTCAAACTTCAATCGCATGATAGGACACAAGAAGTAACAACGAGATTTTATAATTTCGCACAGCTGCCATCTTGTGGTTATGGAAACAATTGAAATAAATTAGATGTCAGTGGATTAACATTCGTATAAGGATTTACTGTACCTAGTTCCACTGCACTCGGATGGTTAAATTGCGAGAAACGTCCATGTGAATATATATACTTCGCGTCGCCGCCATGTTGGATTTGTGATCACCAGGTTATTTAAAGTCCTATAGGTGAACTTAAGTTCATAGCCCCTATGAACATAAAAAATTCAGTTTGATTGCTATAATAGATTCGTAGATATTGAGAGCCGTCTTAATATTTCGGATGGTCGCCATGTTGGATTCTTAAATGTATAGGCCATTGAATCATGTACCATTAAAGGAAAATTATTGGGTAGGTTCGTTATTCAAACTTTCACTTCGATCGCATGATTACGACACAAGAAATAAAAACTAAATTTTAAAATTCGCACAGCCGCCATCTTGAGGTTATGTAAACAATTGAACTAAATTAGATACCAGTGCATTACAATGTGTATAAACATTTCCTGTACCAGATTTCATTGCGTTTGGAACATTAAATCGCGAGAAAGGTCTATTTAAAATTTTCAAATTCGCTTGGCTGCCATGTTCGTTTTGTAGTTAACCGGTTTTTGAAAGTCTTATAGATGAACTTCCAGTAGTGCCCTTTATCTCCGTACAAAATTGCAGGGTGATGCCGCTAATAGTTTCAGAGATATAGAATGCCGGTGAAATATTTCGCACATGCGCCATCTTGTGGTTATGTAAACAATTGAACGAAGTTAGATGTCGGTGCATTACAATGTGTATAAACATATTTACTTAACTTGCTACCAACGTACGAACATATCATTATATTAGGGGATTTCAACACTAATCTACTTACGAAGAATTACGATACTAAGAAATTAGAAGACATGTTTTCCTCATGTGACTTGACTATCCTTCCTTCAAATCCTACTAACCATGTACATACTACCAACAACATTTCCCACACCTTAATAGATCTCAAAGTGACTAACAACCCTCAGAAAGTGGTAACTCAAGGACAGATTTCAGTACCGGCCGTGTCCACCCACGATCTTATATTTCTCGCTTACTCACTACGCGTTCCAAAATATAAACCTAGGTATATAACGTGCAGGAATATGAAAGATATCGATATGTATGAACTAAGGTACGATGCAAACATTCTTCCGTGGAATGACATTTTAAATCTGAAAGACATTGATGCAAAAATAAATAAATTTAATTCGTTAATACACAATCTATACAACAAACATGCACCCAAAAGACAGATAAGAATATCACGCAAACCTAATCCATGGTTAACCTCTGATGTTAAACATATGATGTCTCAACGTGATACACTCTACCGACATTACAAACGTACCCAAGATCCAAGTGACTATGAAAATTATAGAATAATGAGGAATAGAACTAAACAAATCATCCGTAATCTTAAGTTTAAATATGTTCGTGAATCAACAAGGAATCTAAATACGGCTAGTGCTTGGAGGCATGTCCGAGCCATGGGCATAGGCAATACACGGGAACAGCTTCAGGTACCTGACATTCCACTTGACGATTTAAATGCGTATTTCACGGAAGAGAGAGTTCAGTCTAATCCGCCTAACATACCTCATGTAAATAATGACCCATCATTTGTCCCACGAAGTCGCCCATGCTTTGCTTTTCGTACTGTCAGCACTAATGAAGTTAAGAAAGTATTGTATTCTATTAAATCGAAAGCTAGTGGTGTCGACGATATTCCTATAACTTTCATACTTAATATCATTGGCGCTATTCTACCCATTCTCACCCATATTTTTAATCACTGTCACAAAAACGGCACATTACCTGCAATTTGGAAGTACGCTAATGTAATCCCACTTCCCAAGAACCCAGGCTCTAAACTTCTATCCGATTACCGTCAAATTTATATTCTCCCCGCTCTTTCCAAAGCGTTAGAACGGTTGGTACATACTCAAATACTGGAATACCTGCACGCTCACTCTCTTCTGGATCCACTTCAATCTGGCTTCAAGAAGGGTCATAGCACAGCAACTGCTTTACTAAAAGTGACTGATGATATCAGACAAGCAATGGACGAAAGACAACTGACAATACTCACACTCCTTGACTTCAGTAGGGCTTTTGACACGATACATATCCAGACATTGTTGAAGAAACTTGCATGCCTTTTCGGTAATGAGGCTTTAAAATTTTTCACCACATATCTTACAGATCGCATGCAACGTGTAATAACACAAGATACTGCTTCACAGTGGCGACTCAGGAAGGCAGAAATCCCTCAGGGCTCCGTTCTTGGTCCTCTTTTGTTTGTCCTTTATATTAATGACATCTCCTCAGTAATAAAATATAATAGATATCATCTTTATGCGGATGACCTCCAAATTTACGGTCACGTTGCTATCAAAGATATAGCGAACGCGATACGAGATGTAAACACCGACCTGCAACAACTCAGTGTGTATGCTAGTGATAACGCTCTCCTTCTCAACCCCAAAAAGACCCAAGTTATTATAATCGGCTCGCAGGGATTATTGAATTCCATGTATAAAAACTACACTATCCCTCCTGTGACTTTAAATGCAACCGTAATCCCGTTTAGTAAATCAGTGAAAAACCTCGGTATGACTCTGCCTGAAACTCTTGACTGGTCTGCACATGTAAGTAATACTTGCAGGAAGATGTACGCGTCGCTACACCCACTCAAACGGCATAAGGACATTTTACCACAAGACGTGAGGATAAAACTTATTGAGACTTTGATACTACCAATACTTGACTATTGCGACGTGGTCCTTGTTGATGCAACTAGCGAACAAACTAAAAAACTGCAACGAGCATTGAACTCTAGTCTTCGGTTTGCTTTCAACTTGAATTACGATTCTCACGTAACCCCTAGCTACAAAGCTCTTTCTTGGCTGAAACCTGAAGGGCGTCGAAATTTTCATATTTTGACGTCGGTATATCGAACCCTAGACGAAAATCTCCCACTGTATATTTCTTCGAAATTTCATTTCCTGTCCTCATTTCATAATATTAATACTAGATCTGGCTCTTCCCTCGCTATTCCCGTTAACCGCTCTTCCAAGTACAATAAATCCTTCGTTGTGACTGGGTCGCGACTTTGGAATACACTCCCAGCTGACGTAAGGAAATGCAAGACCTACACAAAATTTAAGACTGCTTGCAGAGATTTCCTTTTGAAAGCGGCTTCGGTGGCGTAGTCGGTAGCATGCTGAGCTTCTATGCCCAAGATAGCGGGTTCAAACCCGGCCGAAGCCGTCGGATTTTTTAAGAGCGTTAAAATCCCTCAGTATGCCTTCCTTCGGAGGGGAAGTAAAGCCGGCGGTCCCATGTCATAGATTTATGGCATGTTAAAGATCCTTCCACTAATTGCACCTGTGTGAAGCTAAATTGGATAGGTTAAGAATGTAAACAACGCTCTTAGGTTTCTATGTTCGTTGCCAAGAGCCGACTGCGGCGGCGTCTAGTAGCTCAGTTCTGAACTTGGCCTAGTAGTCGTTGACGGTGGCGCTTGGCGGCAAAAGTAGGAACTATTTGAAAAATTCTTAGTTGCAGTACTTAAATTAACAAACAGATAACACACACTAATACAGTCATCACAATTAACACCGGTTATCAGACAGATTCTACACACACCCAAAGTACACGGGGCTACATGACCGCGTTGTCACAGCCCCTAAACTTAAGAACCAACCAACCAACTTCCTTTTGAACACCGCTGACTGTTTCGTGTGACTGGTGATGGATGATAGACAGCATGATTGAGCCATTATGGTATATAAATAAAAATTAAAATACCCAGTTATTTACTAGATCTAACACTATCACTTATTATTATTATTATTATTATTAGTAGTAGTAGTAGTAGTAGTAGTAGTAGTAGTAGTAGTATTAGTATAATTATTATTATTGTTTCAGGTAACAATTTTATATGTTTCTTTGTTTGATGTGCATTGCTATCTTTATTTTTTATGTCCTGTATTATTCCAACTTAATTTCTAGTTTACGTATCTTATTCAATGGTAGTATTTGTGTATTTTAATATAACTATGTGGTTAAGTGTAAGAGAGGGCCACGAGCCCTAACTTCGCCACTGCAAAAGACATAAATAAATAAATAAAATATATGCTACTGTACACAGTTTTATTGCGTTTAGTTGGTTAAATCGCGAGAAACGTCTATTTAAAAGTCGCAAATTCGCGTGGTTTTGGTTTTGTAGTTACCAGTTTTTCAAAAGTCACATAGGTGACCTTCTAGTAGTTCTCTTTATCACCGTAAAAAATTCCAGGGTGATATCGGGAATAGTTTCGGAGATATTGAATGCTGGTGAAATATTTCGCACAGCCGCCATGTTGGATTGGTGAGACGTAAGAAAATTTGAAGGCCACGGTCGGGATCGTCCGGAATAGTGCTATGAACGTACCGAGTTTCATTGAAATCGCTCCAGCCGTTTAGAAGTTATTAGGGGGACACACAAAAATCCATCACACACACCATCACACACGCACACACAGACAGACACACGGACAAAAGGTGATCTCATAAGCCTATTTTTTTCAAAATTGAAAATAGGCTAAAAATACTACCTGGGAAAAAATACTGCTCATTCGGTCGACTCTCAAAGAAACTTTCTTCCCCGGTAATTTTGGCGGTAAGATTGGTCAATTTCGTTCCGCGATGACTTCCGATTGGCAGCACTTCAAGAAAGCGCCCACAGCGGTTCCATCACAAGCAAGACATGGAGAAAACAACTGCGCAGTCAGAATAGCTCGAAGTGGATACAGGCAAATACGAGGGAAAAATAATGGAGTTCAGTATCGTTTGCAGGATATACTTGCAGTGCAGTGCATTGGTACCATTCGAGATGCAGGCAGAGAAATATCGACCTTCCTGACAACACGCGTTAGTTGGGCTGCATAAAACAATATTATTAGGGGTACCTGATTCATCTGTTATACATACTGTAGGCCTATATATGAATCGCAGCCAATGTAGCAGGATATATTAATTCAACGCCCGTGGGCTCCCAGCAAGTTCAATTTCAAGTAGTTCTAACTTTGGCTACCAGTGTCACTGACACCTAGCGGCGAACGTTGGAAATTGATAGAGCGTTTCTGACCAACCAAATACAACCAACAAATTTGGTTACCCACTACCAATTGTTTTACGTGCCATAAATCTATGACATGGGCCCACCGGCTTTACTTCCCTCCAAAGGAAGGCTTACTGAAGGATTTTAACGCTCTTAAAAATCCGACGTCCGGGTTTGAACCCGTGATCTTGGACATAGCAGTTCAGCATGCTACCGACTACGCAGCCACCGAAGCCGTGTTGTACCAATTGATAGTCTAGTATAATACTAATAATAATAATAATAATACTAATAATATCGCATGGCCTCGGATACCGGGTGCAAGCCTTCTTATTTGACGCCCAAAGGGCAGCTTGCATGTCGAATTTTGTTGTTCCTTGGAACGCTATGAAAGTCAAGGAGGTTAGATATCTAAGGTCCTTGACACTGTAGCGCTTTCTAGTAGAGAATGGAGGAACTTTTGAGTTGACGGAACATCCGGAGATTAATTTTGCCATAATGAACACGGCCTACTGAATTCAAATGGGTTCTTTAACATGCCAACAACGGATGACATGCGTGCCGTGAGTTTTGTCGCCTTTCAAAAATCACTTACCACAGCCAGGAGCGAACCCGCCGTGGCAAGCTATAATAATAATATCGTATGGCCTCGGATGCCGGGTGCAAGCTTTGTAATTTGACACCCAGAGGGTAGCTTGCATGTCGAATTTTGTTGTTCCTTGAATCACTATGAATGTCAAGGAGGTTAGATGTCTAAGCTCCTTGAACACTATAGCGCTTTCTAGTAGAGAAATGAGGAACTTTGTGTTGGCGGAAACTCCCGAGATTAATTTTGCCACTATGAGCACGGCCTACTGAATTCAATAATGGATTCTTTGACATACCAACATCGTATGACATGCGTGCCGTGAGTTTTTTCGCTTTTCAAAAATCACTTGCCACGGCCAGGAGCGAACCCGCCGTGACAAGCTATAATTGGTAGGAATTGTAGAGACCTTTTGGCCCTTCTTGAGCGAATGCATTGACAGTTTTGAAAAAGAACGCGAGTCTTAGGACGAAAGCAATTTAACCGTCGAGTCACCACTCACCTCTCATAATGAATGTTCTGCCTCGAACGTAACAGAAGCGAGCCTCAATGGTCACAGAACCTTGTCCCTTGTCCGAGCTCAAGGTTCTGTTACCCTTGCTTTTAGATCAAGTATTGCACGGACATGAAAGGCCATTGGATTAATAACCAATTTCCTTTCTTGGCAGGAGGTTTACACTACATCGAACTAGTTTCAGGATTACTTTCTTTCCAAAAATGTCCCTCAACAATTGAAACACTGTTTTGACTACAGTGATATTATTCTGGTGGCTTCGGTGGCGTAGTCGGTAGCATGCTGAGCTTCTATGCCCAAGATAGCGGGTTCAAACCCGGCCGAAGTCGTCGGATTTTTTAAGAGCGTTAAAAATCCCTCAGTATGCCTTCCTTCGGAGGGGAAGTAAAGCCGGCGGTCCCATGTCATAGATTTATGGCATGTTAAAGAACCTTCCACTAATTACACCTATGTGAAGCTAAATTGTATAGGTTAAGAATGTAAACAACGCTCTTAGGTTCCTACGTTCGTTGCCAAGAGCCGACTGCGGTGGCGTCTGGTAGCTAAGATCTGAACTAGTAGTCGTTGACGGTGGCGTTTGGCGGCAAAAGTAGGACTATTTGAAAAAATTCAAAAGTCTGCAGTCCTTACTTGAATTAAGAAACAGATAACACACACTAACACAGTCATCACAATTAACACCGGTTATCAGACAGTTTCTACACACACCCAAAGTAAACGGGGCTACATGACCGCGTTGTCGCAGCCCCTAAACTGAGGAACCAACCAACCAACCAAAGTCAAAACTGGTGTATGAAATGGTCAAAGAGACTTTCTATATCGATGACATAAAAGCAAGGTTCTTACTACCATCCACTCAAAATACTGCCAAGGTACTTGAAGAGAGAAGATAAAAAAAGGGAGGATATTTGGCTTGAATTTTACAGACGCCACGTGGGTCCGACACTGGATGGAAGCGAATCAAGAATTAAGGCATGTCATCACGAGTTTAGCGGTTCATGGATATCACCACAAACTATGTGCGACCACACATTTCCATGAAGTAACCAATGAGTGTGTGTGTACTTTGTGTGCGAAGGATGTGAACGCTATCACATCAACCGATGCAAAAATAGGACAAAATCAGTTTTAGAGTATGTTGTTGTTGTTGTTGTTGTTTCCTATGGCTAGCCCGGATTCCAATCCATCAGCTTTCTTGCGTTCGAATAGAGTTGTGAGAGGTTTCCTGAAGTTCTAGCAGTCACATCAAGTTTGTTGCAATGTAGCAGGTGTCCCTTATCCATTTTACTTCCAGGTTCGTGACAAAGTGTGCATTCTTCAGATCTCAAGATGTTGATTGTTTTCAGATGAGCTGCAAGGCAGTCATGGCCAGTGTTAAGTCTGAAGAAGGCTACAGCTTCTCTTCTTGGTGTTAATTTACATTGATCCCATTTAGCATCTATGTCCTTCCATAATTTGGTTTCTGCTGTTTTCTTTGCCATTTCTTCATACCTGTTTTTGATAGTATTGTTCAAGATCCTTTTAGCTGACATAAAATCAGTCTGACTGACAGGTTGTTGTAGTGTGGTACCTTTTTTTGCTAATCTGTCTGCCTCTTCATTACCTGCTATTCCAACATGAGAAGGGATCCACTGAAATGAGATCTGTTTGTGGAGTCTTTGAAGGGTTTTTATCATACAAAAATTTCTTTCAGTTCTTTATTTTGAGGCTTATAATTTGACGAGACGGCTTGGATTGCTGCTTTTGAATCTGTAATGATACCACATTTTTGATAATCAATGTTTCTGCCTAGTAACTGATGGAGTGCATGTGAAATTGCTCTTATCTCAGCATCAAAATTTGTTTTGTTCTGGCCTACTGGGAAGTAGAGTGAGAAGAGAGATGAATGTATTCCTGCTCCAGTTCTATTTTCTTTGTCTTGTGAGCCATCTGTAAATATTTTTAGCCATTGATGAGACGGATATCTTTCTTCTATTGTACAGAGGGCCAGTTGTTTTAGATCTTGTGGTGAAGAGTCTTTCTTTCAGACCTCTTCTAGCAAAGTAAGATCTGTAGTCACTTGTATATATTCTATGGGGTTGACTGGCATACAGAGTGGTTCAAGTTTTATTTGCCGATTGCTCTTATTGATATATTCTTTGGCGAGACTTAAGGGATCTTTTTGTGTTTTAAGATTGGGGATAGAAACTGGGTCTTTGATCCATGTCATTTGAGGTAGTCTTTGTATACTGAGATATGCATTGACTGTTTGATGTTTCATCTCTTCTTCTTGGTAAGTTGTGGGTATGGAGTATAGCAAAGATCTATAGACTAAAGAACCAACATGAATTGTATTTTGGCCATTCGGCTGCAATTAAATTTATAAAAACGCGGCCGAAGTCGTCAGATTTTTTAAGAGCGTTAAAAATCCCTCAGTCCTTCCTTTGGAGGGAAGTAAAGCCGGCGGCTCTATGTCATAGATTTATCGCAGGAAAAAGAACCTTCCACTAACTACACTTGTGGATGCTAAAATTTGTAGTTGAGTTTGATAACGCTATATTACTTCCAACGTTCGCCGCCAGGTGCTGACTGCGATGGCATTTAGTAGCCACGTCCGCAGCTAGGAGTGGGTGGACGGTAGCATTTGGTAGCAAAAGTAGGAACTACTTGAAAAAATTAATCGTCTGCAGTCCTTCTACCTTAATCACAGATAGCACACACAAATACACCCATCACAATATCACCGGTTATCAGAGTGATTCTACACACACCCAAAGTACACGGAGCTGCATGACCGCGTTGTCGCAGCCCTTAAACTTAGGAACCAACCAATATTATTCTAAAAAGCTGTTCTCTGTTGAAAATTCTGTTCGAGCGCCTTCGATCAAGGAGTGCATCATTTTGCTGACATGAGTTAGGGGACAGCTAATCTCGGCCCAGGATATAAGTATGAAAGGTGTTAGATGTAGTTTTACATAAGCCGCCTTCTTTGGTATTGGGGTACGTATTGAGACGCTTGTCGCAAAGTTCTGGGTTCGACTCCTCGTTCTGACAAGAAATAAAATTCTAGTCTTGAGGATGGAACGGGACACACCCAGCCCCGTGAGACACGAATGAGAAGAGGTGGGTTTGGATCCCCTCTCAGCCCCCTAGAAGCGATTTAGCGCCGCTTCTACCTAAGATGAATACCGGAATGATCTCTAACTTGAGGCCACAGTCGCTTCCGGTCTCAATTACGAAGGACGTACTATACTGTTTTACACATTTTTTTTCTACCCAAATGTTACGTCCACCTTCTCCTTGTAATTTTACCATCGATGTGTCAGTCTCTCCGGACCTTCCTGAAACCATTCTTTCGGAGTGCTGCGTACCCGTGCCTTGACAGCTGTGTCAGGAGGTATCTTCATGTTCACGAACAGGTGATAATCACTTGGTGCCAAGACGGGACAGTATGGTGGGTTTGGCAGCTCTGTGAATCCAAATTGTTCAATGGCAGCGGTGGTCTTTCGGCTAGTGTGGGGGCGGGCGGTGTCATGTTGCAGAAGCACACCTTAAGTCCATTTTCCTGGCCGCTTAGTTTGAATGGCACGACGTAAGCGCTTAAGGGTTGCCACATATGCTGCACTGTTATTCGTGGCCCCCAACTCCAGCCGGTCAATGAGGATGATGCCCTTTGTGTCCCTGAACACTGTCGCCATTCGCTTGCTAACTGATGGCACAGTATGACATTTCTTTGGCGGAGGACTGCCCCTATGCTTCCATTGCATCGATTGTTGTATCGTTTGTGGCTCATGGTAATGGAGTCATGTCTCATCACCAGTCACTAGCCTAGCCATGAAGTCGGCTGGATCTTGTCTGGAGAGACTGACACATCGATGGCAAAAGTGCATCAAGTTACAAGGAGATTATGTTGAGAAGGTGGACGTAACAACTGATGTGTAATGTACTTCACTTGGGTAGAAAAAATAACGTGTTAAACAATATAGTGCGCCCTTCGTACAAATACACACCACAATAACATAGGTTATCTGCCACCTTTGTAAACGTGGCTGTTTGATCACAATGTCGCAAACCCCCAAATGAATCAACAACAGTCTCACATGAGCTGCTCACATTTAAAAACGTTGGGGTGAGAAGCACGATGATTTAAAATTATGCCTCCACGATAAATAATTTCATTTTCTGTCATTTTTTTAGCGTACGGCTTTTAGTGCCGGGAGTGTCCGAGGACATGTTCGGCTCGCCAGTTTTGTAGCTACTTCGAGACGGACACCCAATGGGTGAGCTACAAGTACCGTTGGGGAGGAAAGTTGGAAGGGAAGGGCGAGGAGTTGGAAGGTAGCGGCTGTGGCCTATAGTTAGGGACCAACCCAGGCATTTGCCTGGAAGGAAGATGGGAAACCACAGAAGACCATCTTCAAGGTTGCCGGCGGGGGGATTCGAACCTCCTCGCCTCCCGGATGTGAGCGACTGCCATTAGTCATGCCGTAACGACCTCGGCTAACTCACCCGGTTTTCTGTCAATCATTAGCGTTGATCTTTATTTTAGTGAGAGGCTTTATTTATATTGCCCATCAGCAATACCTCAGCGGACCGGGTGTAGCTTTGGGAAGTCCGGTAACACAATGTGGCATTGTTTCCATGGAAGACCCCAGTGGAGATGTTGACTCTCCAGTTATCTGGTATTTGATGGTGTAGGAAATAGAACTGTCCATCACGTATCGCTAATACTCGATCGGGTTCACGTCTGATGAAAGTGGAGGCCACTCCATTCTTAAAATTTTGCTTCTGCGCCATATTAATCTACTAACTTTTACCTTTTTAAAGGTACATATATTTTTCACCACATAACGCCTCACAACCAACCACTACTGTCGACCAAAATATTATGTGTACTCGAGTTTGAAGGTTGTTTGTTAAGTAACCAATAGACTTACATAAAATCCAATAACATAATCATTTTCGTCGTTCTATTTTACGTTAGTTTATGTAGGTTTGACATTTTTAATATATATTTTAATATTTTTTTATCGCAGTTGGAACACAGAAAGTGCCCGTTTTTAAGCGTGTTTCAACCATGCGTCACATTTAAGAATTATCATCTCAATAACCCGTCATCAGATCGAATCAAAATTTTAACACAATATACGTTGGAATCTTGTATAACTGGTTTATTAATTTCAAAAGTTTGTGTGTCCAAGAAACAGAGTTGTTATCATTTTTGTAAGGTAACATTTTCTCGGCTCGGGGTGGTTGGAAAATATAGTTTTTGGTCGCGTTGTAATCCTTATACATCAAAAAGTTATGCTATATGATGTGAAGTACGTAAATTAATTCACTTATTTTATATCGATTTGTATTTGTTCGGCGAAATAAGACATGTTTCACCAGCTAGCCGCTCCGGGAAATGCTGTACAGCGTTGCTGATATGGAGCCCATCACTTCCGAGCGAAGCGCGCCATGGCGCGATATGTGCTCCATCTCAGCAACGCTGTACAACTTTTCCCGGAGCGGCTAGCTGGTGAACCATGCCTTATTTCCCCGAATAAATACAAACCGATATGAAATAAGTGAATTAATTTTTGTATTTCATAGTCATACAGCATAACTTATTGATAATAATAATATCGTGTGGCCTCGGGTGCCTGGTGCAAGATTTGTAATTTGACACCCAGAGGGTAGCTTGCATGTCGAATTTCCTTGTTCCTTGAATCACTATGTAAGTCAAGGAGGTTAGATAATATATATCTAAGCTCCTTGAACATTATAGCGCTTTCTAGTAGAGAAATGAGGAACTTTGTGTTGGCGGAAACTCCCGAGATTAATTTTGCCATTATGAACTCGGCCTACTGAATTCAAATCGGTTCTTTGACATGCCAACATCGTATGACATGCGTATCGTATTTTTGCCGCCTTTCAAAAATCACTTACCACGGCCAGGGGCGAACCTGCAATCTTGGGTTAGTAGATCGACACGCTATCCATTCACCCACCGTGGCATCGGAAGGGATGGGCTCCATATGTGATGTATAAGGATTACAACGCGACCAAGAACTACATTTTCCAACCACCCCGAGCCGAGAAAAGGTTACCTTACAAAAATGATAACAACTCTGTTTCTTGGACACACAAACTTTTGAAATTAATAAACCAGTTATAAAACATTCCAATGTATATTGTGTTAAAATTTGGATTCGATCTGATGACGGGATTTTGAGATAATAATTCTTAAATGTGACGCATGATTGAAACACGCTTAAAAACGGGCACTCTTTGTGTTCCAACTGTGATAAAAAAAAAGTGTTAAAATATAATTTAAAAATTCCATTCCTACATAAACTAACGTAAAATAGAACGACGAAAATGATGATGTTATTGGATTTTATGCAAGTCCATTGGTTACTTAACAAACTACCTTCAAACTCGAGTGCACATAATACTTTGGTCGACAGTAGAGCCCTACGCGGATAAACAAAACGTTTTCCGCATCCGCCCAACTCTATTCCGCATTCCCACGTTTCTTATCCGAATCTACTGGCAGTACAATAATATATTAATCAGATAAAGCATAAATTACTAAAGCAATATATTTAGACATTTGAGGAAAAAGTCCTTCCCTTAGGCTTTGTATGTCATGTGCTATGTTTAAAATGAATGTTACATAGCCAGAATTGCAACCCTTTCCTGTTCGGAGTGTTCATTATGCTTAATGAGATTAGCTGAAATCATCGTCTTACATTTGTCATGAAAACAAGAAGTTCCGTGACGAACTAAAGAGCCTACTTTTCTTAAAATTTAAGATTCATGCCAATTATTATTCTATATGGATCTATCTAGAATAATGACGAAATTAAGTTGGTAATATCGAAATTTCTAATTAGTTCGAAATACTGTATACCTGGCATAATGTAGCCTAATGGAGAACTACAGTTGGCAGCCCTGGTGACTGAATATATTGTTAGTTCCATCTCTTAAGGTACAGAATACAACATTTGGTTGAAGTCCAATGGATAGCATGGACGTTACATGCAGTTAAAAATTGGATTTAACAGCGCGCGTAAAATCATGTTGGCAACAATGACAAACATGTATTGGTCAGAAATAATCTGAAATAATATCATCTATTAATGTGTCAATTTTGAATGAAATCCTTTAGTTAGTATAGAAGTTACATGCATTTTAAAATTGGACCTATCGGCAGGCTTAGAATCATGTTGGTAGCACTGACGTATATAAGTTACTCCAAATTAATATAGAATGTCAGGTACTATACGTGTGCATAGTTTAAGGCTGTCGGCTTGCATACTTTGTGATATATGGGTATTTAGATTTAAAAAATTGAGAACATTTATTAACAGTTGGCAGCCCTGGTGGCTCTTAAGAATACACTCTGTCATATCTGTTTATGCACACATAGCACATACAAAATTTTGTTGAAATCCAGTTGATAGTGTAGAAGTTATATGCATTTAAAATTTGGACCTATCAGCAGGCTTATAATCATTTTGGCAACACTGCCATGTATGGCCTCCTGGAAATTAAACTGCAATATTATTATCTATACGTGTGCCAATTTTGAAATAGCTCACATTCATACCTTCCAAGACATCCAACATGGAGCTCAAATTTCAATTGCGATTTTTCAGCAGTTGGTAGCACTGACATCATTTTCAAATATGGCCGTGAGATATTCAGGTATAGATCTTTACTCCTACCAAATTTTGTATCGATTGCTGCAGCCGTTTAGGAGTTGATAGGGGGACACACACACACACAGCCAGACATACAGACAGAAGGACAGACAGACAGGCACACATTTGCCCGATCTCATAAGACTACTTTTTCCTCATTTTTGCAAAATGTGAAAAGTAGGCTAAAAACATAACGGAAAATTATGTTATGTCATGAACATCTCGGTCCTAATAATGATATTAAACTAGTTCGGATTGTATTCTAAAAACTATCCGCAAGTTTACTCCAAACATTATCCGCAGTTTATCTGCTATCCGCACAGCGATGCAAACTATATCCGCATGGCGAAAAGTTTTGTGATCCATGGATATCCGCTTCCTCGCAGGGCTTTACCAATCAGCAATCACTCATTGCGAACTTATAGAGGAATCCCACGTGCCTCAAGCTACCACGCGCCGTCAGAACTAAGCATTCAGAGGAGCGAGCGAGAGCCGGGTCGGGGTCTGGCGCCGCTTGTTGAACGGAGAGGATTCCCACACGGCCCAGACCTTGGCCCCAGCACGACAAGGTTAAATGTCTCTTTGATATCTTATTAAACACAAACAAAGTGGTTGAGGTGGGCGTAATGACCGCACTTCCGTCTCCGCTTATGATGCATAATGGTCATTACACTGAGAACAAGGGTAAGTGATTTAAAGTAGGAAGAAATTACGCTCCCGACTCAGGGAGCATAGCCAGCTGTCGGAAACGATCGTAGTAAAAACAAGTACTATAGTCTTGCTTAATTTGAATCACCGACAGTGGTGGCTACGCTCGCTAAAAGCGCAGCGTTAGGTCATGGGGCAAGCTCTCTTTCCTACTCGGTAGACGCGTGGGTTCTGCCCCACCATCGGCCGTCCTTGAAATGGTTTTCCGAGGTTCCTCATTTTCAACACCAGGCAAATGCTGGGACGGTACCTTCTGACAGGTCACGGCCACTTCCTTCCACATCCCTGCCCAGTTTCATTCATATTCATCCATTTCATCTCTCATCCCGACGCGCAGGTCGCCCACGGGCGTCGACTAGAAAGACCTGCCCTCGGCCTCTCAGGAGGCCACACGTGGTCACTTGACTGCCTGGGCAGGGAATCACGCCCAGTTCACGTCATCGGCTCTGTCAGACAGGGGTAGCCAAGAAGCTCCGAGAAAATATGATGATGATGATAATTGTTGTTTTAAGGGACCTAACATCTAGGTTATCGGCCCCTAATGGTTTGGGTGATCGTGAAGATGATAATGAAATGTAAACTATAACTAAAACTAATTACTAACTCATATAGGCTACTAGAAGAAGAAATGGAAAAGAAAAGGAGAATCAGGCAAATAAAGGACAGGAGGAAAAGAACTGCCCTCAACCCTCGAAGAATGCGGATTGAGGGTCTTGGAAGGAAGGAGAGCCATGAAAGGCAGATAGGAAAGTGAAAGAGGAGAGGGTCCGCCCCAGAGGTAATGGAAAAAAAGGGAGGAAATCGGACCCACCTCAGGAATCTCTCGGGGTCGCCAACTCCCGAACTCACCAGCCGTGAGCCCCTGAGGGTATAGCACTATGCAGGGTGCACCATAAGTGGTGCCTCCTTGAGGGCCTTGAGCAGAAGGCAGGACATAACAGGAAAAGAAAAAGAAGGCTGACCCCTCGCAAAAGGAGGGTATCAGAAAAGATGAGTCAAGGGCCAGTTAAGGCGGGAAAGGAAGAGACTCCCTAGGCCTCGGATACCCTAATACCTTCGAGGTCGCAAGAGAACAGGGGTTGACCAAGTGAGGTCGACAGGAAAGAAGACGGAGAGGAGCCCGGCACAAGTAAGTGGAAGCAATACCGGACTCAGCTCTGGCCCCGAGGTCGCTAACCCACGTCCCACTAGATGTGAGCCCCTGGGGAGCCCTAGAAAAGACAAGACTTGCTACACTGTTATAAGCAGTTAAGAACTAATTAATTAATTAACGAACAATAAATAAACCGCGCTGTAGCAAGTAACCGGGCACAGCTCTATGCGCCCCTTGCGGGCAGCCTTGCAATCACGTGTACAACTGTATTTACTTGCTCTATAGCGGCTCCGGTGGTGTAGTTGATAGCATGCTGAACTACTGTGCCCAAGATAGCGGGTTCAAACCCGGCCGAAGTCGTCAGATTTTTTTAAGAGCGTTAAAAATCCTTCAGTATGCCCTCCTGCGGAGGGGAAATAAAGCCGGCGCACAGTGGGTCAAAATCGAAATCTAGGAGGACAAAATTAATTATTTTCATAATTAAACAAGTAGTTCCGAGAAGAACTATACAGCCTATTTTCATATATCCTACTTATGTTAATTGCCACTCTTTAACATACACAATTTCAGTTTGATTGCTGTAATAGATTCGAAGATATTGAGAACCGACTAAATATTTCGGATGGTCGCCATGTTGGATTTTATATATGTAGGTCCTAGAGTTATGTACTGTTACATGAAGATTATTGTGAACGTGTAGTATTCAAACTTCAATCGCATAATTAGGACACAAGAAAAAACAAGGAGATTTAAAAATGTTTCACAGCTGCCATCTTGAGGTTATGGAAACAATTGACATAAATTAAATGCCAGTGGATTAACATTCGGATAAAGATTTACTGTACCAAGTTTCACTGCACGCGGATGGTTAAATTGCGAGAAACGTCCATGTGAATATTTATAATTCGCGTCACCGCCATGTTGGATTTGTGATCACCAGGTTATTTAAAGTCCTATAGGTGAACTTAAGTTCATAGCCCCTATGAACATTAAAAAATGCAGTTTGATTGCTAAAATAGATTCGTAGATATTCAGTATCGTCTAAATATTTCGGATGGTCGCCATGTTGGATTGTTAAATGTATAGGCCATAGAGTCATGTACCATTAAAGGAAAATTATTGCGTAGGTTCATTATTCAAACTTTCACTTCGATCGCATGACTACATCACAAGAAATAAAAACTGAATTTAAAAATTCGCACTGCCGCCATCTTGAGGTTATGTAAACAATTGAACTAAATTAGATACCAGTGGATTACAATGTGTATAAATATTTCCTGTACCAGGTTTCAGTGCGCTTGGAACATTAAATCGCGAGAAAAGTCTATTTAAAATGTTCAAATTCGCTTGGCCGCCATGTTCGTTTTGTAGTTAACCGGTTTTTGAAAATCTTATAGATGGACTTCCAGCAGTGCCCTTTATCTCAGTACAAAATTTTAGGGAGATACCGCTAATAGTTTCAGAGATATAGAATGCCGGTGAAATATTTCGCACATCCGCCATCTTGTGATTATGTAAACAATTGAACGAAGTTAGATGTCGGTGCATTACAATGTATATAAACATATACTGTACCATGTTTCACTGCGTTTGGTTGGTCAAATCGCGAGAAACGTCTATTTAAAAGTCGCAAATTCGCTTGGCCGCCATGTTCGTTTTGTAGTTACCAGGTTTTCAAAAGTCACATAAGTGAACTTATAGTAGTTCCCTCTATCACCATAGAAAATGTCAGGGTAATATCGGTGATAGTTTCGGAGATATTGAATGCTGGTGAAATATTTCGCACAGCCGCCATGTTGGATTGGTGAGTCGTAACAAAATTTGAAGGGCACGGTCGAGGTCGCCGGGAATAGTGCTATAAAATTTCCGAGTTTCATTGAAATCGCACCTGCCGTTTAGATTTTATTAGGGGGACACACACACACGAATCACACACACACGGAGAAAAGGTGATCTCATAAGCCTATTTTTTCAAAATTGAAAATAGGCTAAAAATGAAAATTTATTACTTCTACAGCATTCTCATATAATTGCCGCTCGCTATTCTGGGATATAAACGCATCTCAGTATAAATCTGTTACCACTGTTCGAGCAGTCTGAATTGGAGGCTGAATGTAAGTGGCTGTGGTTTGGTTGTCTTTGTGGTTAGTGTGATGCTTTAAGATGGAACATGCAGCTGAAGGTATGATCTTTGTAACGTGTTTCAGTTATTAATGGGCGTAATTGTTACGTAATTTTAGCTATATTTGCATTATATATTTAACTATTATGTTTAAAATTATATTTCCACTTAGCTTTTTAGTATGTCGCGTCACTCTGCGTCACTTTCTACTTAATGTTGAAATGTAGATAAAGTCTTCTAGTTTACGTCTGTTATAAGATTTTTTGCATCTTTTTGCAACTTACATAGTTATTTTACGTTTTAGAAGATGCCGCGCAACCATTTCTCACACGTTTACAACTGTTTGAAGCACTGGGTTCGACGATTATGTCAAAAGTGGAACTTTGTGACTTTGCTAAAAGTAAATTAGGGGTAGAAAATTGTTCTGAAGAGATAACTGAATGCTCTATCCAACTCCTAGTCATTGACAATTTCTTTCATGTGTAGACGTAGCTTAAAGAAGGTCTTAACTGTTGTTTATTATGAAGTAAACAAATTATATACGTTGCTTTCACTCTAAATTCATGATTAAAACGTAAACATAATTTTGTCCCCCTAGATTTCGAATTTGACCCGCTGTGCGGCGGTCCCATTTCATAGATTTATAGCATGTAAAAGATCCTTCCACAGACTAAACATGTGCGAAGCTAAATTGTTAGGTTGGATTTCGTCGGAACGCTCTATCAAAGTTCCAACGTTCACCACTTGGTATCATTGATATCTGGTAGCGAAAGTTGGAACTACTTGAAATTGAACGGAACTTGTAGCTCACCTTAAAGGTGTCCGCTGGAAGCAGCTACAGACTCAGGCGAGCCGAACATGTCCTCAGACACTCCCGGCACTGAAAGCCATACGATAAATAAATAAATAAATAAATAAATAAATAAATAAATAAATAAATAAATAAATAAATAAATAAATAAATAAATAAATAAATAAATAAATAAATAATACTTCCACTATCTCGACTCGGCGAACAGACTTTAGTTGCTTGCACGATGCTGATCTCACTCCGTCCCAACCCTCATACGGGTTCGAACACAGGTCATCCAGACAGTGGGACGCAAATTTAAATGGCAGACGTTTAGAAGTTTCTATTATAAAAATAATTAAGTAAATATTCTCCCCAAATTCTTTTTATTCCTGGTGGGTTTTGTTGCTGCTAGTTGTAGGGGCAAGGCGGACATCGGCTTTGTGCAATTAGTGTGTGTGTATTCCTCTCACAGACACTACCATACGGAATATACCTGCAGTTGAGTACTTGGGAGAATAGATTTCGGCGAATCAGATCGAGAACCTAGCCCTAGATGCCAGATGTACCAAGTTTGAAAGGGCTTATCAGTCCTGTCGTTGTATCTAATCATCTAAGTGCCTCTCCAAGTATCTCAAACTCAGACACTGTAACTCGGTCGTCAAGCTATCTGTTCTGTATGCTTTTGAGTGCCTTGTAATGGCCAGTAAGGGCCCACTCAGAAAACTGGAGTTAAAAGAGAGGACAATCCTGAGGAGGATTTAGGTCCAATTGGAGAGGAAGGAGGCATTTACAGAATCCGTAATAATGATGAATTGTATGAACACCCGGAGGACATCATCACGTCTATAAGGAAAACTTGACACGTCAGGATTCTGAAAGACTCACCAACAGGATATTCACAGTAACAGGAAGAGGCAAGACTTCTAAGAACAAATGGATTGCATCAGTTAAGTCAGATATGGAACAACTAGAGATCCCACTGGAACAAACTCGTGACCGTCTGATGTTTCGTGAGGGCGTCTTCCCAACGTCCCTTACAAGTAAGAAGACTACAGGAGCTAAGTGGACAGAGGAAAGAAGAGTGACTCATAGTCAGAAAATGAGGGACTATTGGAAGAAGAAGAAAGTAACAACTTTACCGAAGAGTAGATACGAGCCCCGTGGTCCTAGGTAGGCCTAAACGAGAAAGAAAGAAAGAAAGAAAGAAAGAAAGAAAGAATATTTATTTCAGCCAAATAGTCATCAATCCACTTTTACACAACAATTACACATAAGAACAGATGCTGTCTTTCAATTAGAATGATAACCGTTCCTTTACTGTAGGCTGTCAGAGATTTGGTCCTTTCACAACACCACAGGATGTGGTACTTTCCACACTCTCCGCCACACAGCTCACGCACATATTAGCTTGTAGGTTCATGGAACAATTTGAGAGTGTTTATCTTATGGTGAAACCCATGTATGATAATTCTGGTCACAGCATGTCGTAGGTCATAATTTACTCCCGTCCAGTCTCGTGATATGAAGGCGTCTGTAGCATAGAAGTCTTTCTGTACTTCGCCTGCTTTTTCGTTTGATAAAATGCATAGACATTAACCATTATGAAGATGGTATTAAATATTCTCCGTGTTGACGGATATCAATCTCTAATTATAAAAGCCACCTTGTCAAACACTTGAAAGTAGTTTAATAATTAAATTAACACGTACATGTTTCGTTATATCAATGATAACTTCGTCAGCGTGTAAAAATCTTAGAAACTATCTAAAAAAATGGGTATCCTTACAAAAGGTCATTTATGAAGTGCCTGATATCTCAGGTGGATGTGCTGCTATGTTATCGTTTCATTTACAGCTGGAATATCAATGTCCATGTGTTTCACACATCCTATAATTATTTATTAATTCTTTTGTGACCTTTCATCTATTTAAATTAATGACTTTTTGTAAAGATATCCATTTTCTTTTTCTTTTTGTTATAATTTGAGATTCTCATCTTTGAATCACTTTAATCCATGCCGTCGTTGATGGTCATATCTCAAATTTTCTATGAAGGTTTTTCTTTCCATTCATATTGCATTTTTATTTTTTATGGCTTTTAGTGCCGGAAGTATCCGAGGACAAGTTCGGCTCGCCAGGTTTTGTGGCATTGGGAACTGAGGCAATCCCCGGCCTGTTAAGCGGGAACATTTGTACTGTGGACTGAATGATTCAAGCAGCTGGACGTTTCAACTATTTTTCGAGTAACTGGAGGACATAAATATGGTACAAATTTAAGAACATATTTTGAAAACTTAATCACATATCTTCCATAATTATCCGGGCCCTGACCCATAATAAATGAAGCACTTACTACCATCGAGAAGAGAAGTGCTACCTACACCCACCCCTGGTTGGCACGAACCGTGCTGCAATGGTTGCAGTGACAAGGCGCAGTCCTAAAATAAAACGATAAGCTGTATCTTTAACAAAGCGAGAGACAGTTAGGAGACGCGGTTTGCTCCAAAATCTCTTTAATTATCTGTAGGCTATACTTCAGAAACTCAGCAATCTTTCTAGGTTTATGCCATGTCCAGTGTGGGATTTTGCCAAGGAGCAACAAGTTAGCTCATCACCGGGCTCTCTGAGTCCATTCCTCGACCCCAACAGGAGTAGCGAACTACGCGCTACATCCCATTTTATGAAGCGCACCTGTGCCTCTTTACTGTGAGAACTAAAAGCTCAAGCAGCCTTAACCTCCCTATGAAGGCTTCCAAAAAGATGGTACATTGGCTTTCATGGCCATTGAGTTAAAACTCAGCAATTTTTCTAGGTGAGTTTTAATTCATTGGCCGTGAAAGCCAATATACCTTTTATACTTCAGAAAATTCATAAATTGCTAGAAAAGTGTGAGGCTGGAGGATCAGGTCGCCTTTTGGCTGTATTGTGTCAAGCCGGCAGAATACCAAAGTCAGCGATTGGCGCCCATCAAGCTGCATTCAAGGTTAGACCACTGTCTAGACGAAACCATTGGTCGCTACTTGGTTAGACCTCTGTCTAGACGAAAATTACCGGTTGTTCTACAAGCAAAGGGGTCTGGGTTTCTATATAAAACCTTATTAACACGTTAGAATTGAACATGTCAATCTGACTTTTATCCATTGCTAGTTCAGATTTATATCAACTCGCCGGTTAATTTGATAAATGTTCAATAACTTATCAGATTTACCAAATTTAATGGTGATAATATATAATAACTGGCAATTATAAATATTCACCTGATAAATATAATTTTCCGTACAGGTTCATATCCTGGCGCAGTCAGCTGGCATTTGAGAGTGCGCAAATGCGAAGGAGCCGTGTCAATAGATTTACTGGCACGTTGAAGATCCCCTTCGGGGCAAAATTCCGGCACCCCGGCGTCTACGAAAGCCAGAGTAGTTAAAAGGGACGTATAACCAATAACATTGTTATAATTTACCATAAAATATATTTTGATACGTATCGCTGCCCAATTGCTACTACTGCTGTTGGCGCCAATCCCCGAAACTAAAACTACACTATAAGTATAAGTAGGCTTGCCATATTTTTGGTGAGTGAAACCGGGACACATTAATATGGGATAGCCTTACCGGGGAATCCGGGGGTCCTCCCCCGGGAAATGTATTAAAAATTAGAAGCAAAATGGTGAGTTTTAATCCTTTTTTTAAGCCTCGCAAGTGAGGGGGGAATCTGGCACCCTAAATTGTTAATTCTACACACCTTTTAAAAATAAAAAAGGAATTTTTGCTACATAAAATATATATAATTTTTTCTGGTCTACCATCTAGAAAGAAGTGATAATAAGATACAATTTAAAATACTTCATAAAATTGTTTAATTGGACAATTACTGTCCTATTATTTTTTGAAAAACTACAACTTTTTGTCTAATTACAAAAATATTTTTTGTCAAACTAAAAAAACAATTAATTAATGAGTTAACAATGTTAATCTTTGCTTTCAAACTACTCATATTTTTGACTTGAAAGTACTTTTTTCAAAATGTCTTTCTTAAGCTTGACCTTTGCATAAAAATCATAGCAAGATAGGCCAAAGTTGATTTAACATACAATCAATGCTCTTGCAGTGGACTCACTCATTAATGCTCTGTCATCCCCCAGGCATTGTTCATTGGAGAAAACGCCCTTTCCACAGATGCTGATTCTTAAACACATACAGTCACCTACACCTTACAGCCGTTTTCCGGGACATTGATAAAACCGGGCGGGACACCGGGACATGAGAAAAATACCGGGACTGTCCCGGTCAAACCGGGACGTATGGCAAGCCTAAGTATAAGTAATATTGTTTCAGGTAGAGTCTTATACGGTATTTCCCTCATAATATACGTGTTGATCGACTGAACGTTATCGATTATTGTTAATTAGCCAAACCTGAAAATGGCCTCTTTGTTTGATATGAGTGTTTATTTCGATAGAACCGAGGATGAGACAAGGTACAGTACTTGTGATGCAACTGAGCGGTGTCGTCCATCAAGCCGTGGTCTTGAGCTGTCAACAGAAACAAGTACGGTATTCAACTCATGCCTCGCCACTAGCTTGCTATTCACAGCCGCAAGGCAGCAGCACCATGACATAAGCGCTAATCAGTTTGAATGGGAAGTCCAGTGACGGCGATAAATATACCTGTGCTCAACGGGTTCCCGGCCTATTTCAGGACCCCGCATTCAACATACTGTTATGGTATGTTGTTTGCTTCAGTTATTTTGAGTCCTCATACTCGAAGCCTTCAGATCCTTTCAGTACAGCGGCTTCGGGGTTGTAGTTGGTAGCATGCCTATGCTCAAGGTCGTGGGTTCAAACCTGGCGAAAGTCGTTGGATTATTAAGAGCCTTAAACATCCCTCAGTATGCCTTCCTTCAGATGGGAAGTAAAACCGGCGGCCCTTGTCATAGATTTATGGCATGTAAAAGAACCTTCCACTAATTACACTTGTGTGAAGCTAAATTATAGCTAAGATTTGACTAACGCTCTGCTGTGGCATCTAGTAACGAAGTTCAGAACTAGTTATCGTTGACGGTGGCGTTTGGTAGCAAAAGTAGGAACTACTTGAAAATTGAATGTCTGCAGTCCTTACTTGAATTAAAGACAGATAACACACACTAATACAGCCACCATAATTAACACTGGTTACCAGACAGATTCTACACACATCCAAAGTACACGGGGCTACACGACCACGTTGTTGCAGCCCCCCTAAACTGAGGAACCAACCATCCTACTATGTCAGAAACCTTCCCTGGAGTGTACACATCTCACCCAAGTTTCATCGCTATCGGATGAAAGGTATATGACCTTATATGGGACTTTGTTGAAACGCTTCGCGCGTCGTCGCTCATTTGTTGATTCTACTCGTGCTCTACCAATTTTTAAAGGGATTTACTAAGCGTACCAGAGTCGCCAACTTAGCAGAATTAACATAAATTAAAATCCACCAGCGGAAGAACATTTGTACAATCAAAGGGGATGATGATGTGTTTGAGTCTTCAGCCCTTCGACTATTTTGATGCAGCTTTCAATGCATCCCTTTCCTGAGGTAATCGTTTCATCTCTACATAGATAGCACACCTTACATCTGAGGCAATCCTTTTAACATATTATAACTTTAGTCTACCCCTACAGTTCTTGTCCTCGACTCTTCCTTCCAAATGTAAGTTTGCTATTCCTGGGTGTCTTAGTAAATGTCCTACCAACCTATTTCTTCTCTTCATTAGCAGTCGCCAGACACATCTCACGTCTCCCACTCGTCTTAGCATCTCTGCATTTGTAACCCTATCTACCCATCTGATCTTCATTATTCTCCTGTAACACCACATTTCAAACGCTTCAGTTCTCCTCTTTTCTGCTGCACGAATAGTCCAAGTTTCACTTCCATAGAGCGCCACGCTCCAGACAAAGGCTTTCAAAAATGAATTCCTAATACCTAAATCTATATTCGATGTCTACAGATTCCTTTTATGTAGAAATACTTTCCTTGCCTGAGCCAACCTACTTTTAGAAATTATAAAATAAGAAATTGCAATGCGGCTTCCGGAAAATATTCGCGCTTCACATTCCCCAGACCCCAAAACCACCGTCAGTTCAAACGTTGATATATAATTTATGTACGAGTATCTATGTATCTATCTTTATCACTTTCTTGTGGACACGATAACTACCACCATTTTTCATCCAACACTTTCAAATTCATACATAATATAAACCCTTTAAAATCTGAGTCGAGTTCATTTCACTATAATCCAAAGTCCAGGGGTGTTCAACGTACGGCAGACTCGGCCCGCGAAGGCATTTTATTTGGCCCTGGCAGAGTTTTTATAATCTGCCTAAGTTTGAGGTTTATGTTTTTCGTAGATACCGAAGAAACTAAATAATAACAAGTAGTTCCGTGAAGAACTAAAGCCTATTTCCATATATCCTACATATGTTAATTATTGCCAATATCAACATACAAAATTTCAGTTTGATTGCTGTAATAGATTCGCAGATATTGAGAACCGACTAAATATTTCAGATGGTCGCCATGTTGGATTTTATATAATACAAGCTGTACCCGGCATGCGTTGCAATGCCAATCAAAGAAAGTGTTGGCGTTGAAATTCTGTTTCTTGAAGTGCTTTTGGATACACAACATGTTAACTGCCTCTAAGCTATCGTAAAATGGATTATCTAATTTAGAACCATTCGTGGAAGCGTGCACAACAACTTTCAAAAGTTTCATCGCTGTCACTCATTTGTTGAATCTACTCGTACGCTACCTGTTGTGAAATGGATTTACTAAGTCGAAACCCTTCCCTGGCGTGAACACAATAACTCATCAATGATTCATCGCAATCGGATGAATTGTATATGCACGTATACGGGGTTTTGTTTAAACGATTCGTGCGCTGTCACTCATTTGTTGAATCTACTCGTGCGCTACCTATTGAGAAATGTATTACTAAGTCGAAGCCCTTCCCTGGCGTGTACACAATAACTCATCAAGGTTTCATCGCAATCGAAGAAGGTTATATGAACCCAATAGGGGATTTTGTTGAAACGCTTCGCGCGTCGGCACCCATTTGTTGCATCTACTCTTGCGCTACTTATTGTGAAATGGATTTACTAAGTCCCCTTCCCTGGCGGGTACACAATAACTGATCAATGTTTCATCGCAATCGGATGAATAGTATATGAACGCATACCTGATTTTGTTTAAACGATTCGCGCTCCGTCACTCATTTGTTGAATCTACTCGTGCGCTGCCTACTGTAAAATGTATTTACTAAGTTAGAAACCGTCACGTAAGTGTCCACAACATCTCACCCAAGTTTCATCGCTATCGGACGAATGGGATATGAAGACATAGGGGACTGTATTGAAACGCTCCGCATGTCGTCGTTCATTTGTCGAATCTACTCGTGTGCTACCTACTGTGAAATGTATTTACTAAGCCAGAAATCTTCCTTGGAGTGTCCACCATATTTCACCCAAGTTTCACCGCTAACGGCAGAATGGTATATGACCTTATACGGGACTTTGTTGAAACGCTTCGCGCGTCGTCCCTCATTTGTTGAATCAACTTGTGCGCTCCAAATTGTATAGTGGATTTACTAAGCCAGAAATTTTCCATGACGTGTACACAACATATCAAGGAAAAGGAAGATTGTAGTTTTACGTGACCGTTAATAAACACAACATATCACCCACGTTTCATAGCTACGGACGAATGGTACATGAATGCATACGGGACTTGGTTGAAACGCTTCGCGTGTCGTCGCTCATTTGTTGATTCTACTCTTGCGCTATATATTGTAATATGGATGTACTCAGCCAGAAACCTTCCCTGGAGTGTACACAACATCTCACCCAAGTTTCATCGCAATCGGATGAATGGTATGTGAACGTATACGGGACGTTGTCGAAACGCTTCGCGCGTATGAACTCATTTGTTGAATATAAACGTGCGCTTCGTATTGTAAAATGGATTTACTTAGCCAGAAACCTTCCCTGGAGTGTACACAACATCTCACCCAAGTTTCATCGCTATCGGATGAATGGTATATGAAATTATATGGGACATTGTTGAAACGCTTCGCGCGCCGTTGCTCATTTGTTAATTCTACTCGTGCTCTACCTATTTTTAAAGGGATTTACTAAGCTAGAAACCTTCCCTGGAGTGCACACAAAATCTCAGCCTAGTTTCATCGCTATCGGACGAATGGTATATGAACGCAAACGTGACTTTGTTGAAATGCTTCGCGCGTCGTAGCTCATTTGTTGAATCTACTCGTGCGCTGCCTATTGTCAAGTGGATGTACTAAGCCAGAAAATTTCCCTGCAGTGTACACAACATTTTACGCAAGTTTCATAGCTATCGGACGAATGGTATATGAATGCATACGGGACTTTGTTGAAACGCTATGCGTGTCGTCGCTCATTTGTTGAATCCACTCGTGCGCTATCTACTGTGAAATGTTTTCACTAATTTTGAAACCTTCACGTAAGTGAACACAACATCTCACCCAAGTTTCATCGCTATCGGCCGATTGGTATATGAACACATACGGGACTTTGTTGAATTGCTTCGCGCATCGTCGCTCATTTGTTGAATCTATGCGTGCGCTACCTATTGTAAAATGGATTTACTAAGTCAGAAACCTTCCTTGGAGTGTACTCAACATCTCACCCAAGTTTCATCGCAATCGGACAAAAGGTATATGAACGCATAGGAGACATACATACCCACAGACAGACAAACTATCACGTAACATTGATTTTTATATATATAGACAAGCTGTACCCGGCATGCGTTGCAATGCCAATCAAAGAAAGTGTTGGCGTTGACATTCTGTTTCTTGAAGTGCTTTTGGATACACAACATGTTAACTGCCTCTAAGCTATCGTAAAATGGATTTTCTAATTTAGAACCATTCGTGGAAGCGTGCACAACAACTTTCAAAAGTTTCATCGCTGTCACTCATTTGTTGAATCTACTCGTACGCTACCTGTTGTGAAATGGGTTTACTAAGTCGAAACCCTTCCCTGGCGAGTACACAATAACTCATCAATGATTCATCGCAATCGGATGAATTGTATATGCACGTATACGGGATTTTGTTTAAACGATTCGTGCGCTGTCACTCATTTGTTGAATCTACTCGTGCGCTACCTATTAAGAAATGTATTACTAAGTCGAATCCCTTCCCTGGCGTGTACACAATAACTCATCAAGTTTTCATCGCAATCGAAGAATGTTATATGAACGCAATAGGGGATTTTGTTGAAACGCTTCGCGCGTCGTCACCCATTTGTTGCATCTACTCTCGCGCTACTTATTGTGAAATGGATTTACTAAGTCCCCTTCCTTGGCGGGTACACAATAACTGATCAATGTTTCATCGCAATCGGATGAATAGTATATGAACGCATACCTAATTTTGTTTAAACGATTCGCGCTCCGTCACTCCTTTGTTGAATCTACTCGTGCGCTACCTACCGTAAAATGTATTTACTAAGTTAGAAACCGTCACGTAAGTGTCCACAACATCTCACCCAAGTTTCATCGCTATCGGAGTAATGGGATATGAAGACATAGGGGACTGTATTGAAAACGCTCCGCATGTCGTCGTTCATTTGTCGAATCTACTCGTGTGCTATCTACTGTGAAATGTATTTACTAAGCCAGAAACCTTCCTAGGAGTGTCCACCATATTTCACCCAAGTTTCACCGCTAACGGCAGAATGGTATATGACCTTATACGGGACTTCGTTGAAACTCTTCGCGCGTCGTCCCTCATTTGTTGAATCAACTTGTGCGCTGCATATTGTATAGTGGATTTACTAAGCCAGAAATTTTCCATGACGTGTACACAACATCTCACCCAAGTTTCATAGCTACGGACGAATGGTACATGAATGCATACGGGACTTGGTAGAAACGCTTCGCGTGTCGTCGCTCATTTGTTGATTCTACTCTTGCGCTACATATTGTAATATGGATGTACTCAGCCAGAAACCTTCCCTGGAGTGTACACAACATCTCACCCAAGTTTCATCGCAATCGGATGAATGGTTTGTGAACGTATACGGGACGTTGTCGAAACGCTTCGCGCGTTGTCACTCATTTGTTGAATATAAACGTGCGCTTCGTATTGTAAAATGGATTTACTTAGCCAGAAACCTTTCCTGGAGTGTACACAACAATTCACCAAACATTTATCACTATCAGACGACTGGTATATGACTTTATACGGGACTTTGTTGAAACGCTTCGCGTGTCATCGCTCATTTGTTGAATCTACTGGTGCGATACCTATTGTAAAATGTATGAACTAAGCCAGAAACCTTCCCTGGAGTGTACACAACATCTCACCCAAGTTTCATCGCTATCGGATGAATGGTATATGAAATTATATGGGACTTTGTTGAAACGCTTCGCGCGCCGTTGCTCATTTGTTTGTTGATTCTACTCGTGCTCTACCTATTTTTAGCCTATTTTCAATTTTGAAAAAATAGGCTTATGAGATCACCTTTTGTCCGTGTGTGTGTGCGTGTGTGTGTGTGTGTGTGTGTGTGTGTGTGATTCGTGTGTGTGTCCCCCCCTAATAAAATCTAAACGGCTGGTGCGATTTCAATGAAACTCGGTATGTTCATAGCACTATTCCCGGCGACCCCGACCGTGCCCTTCAAATTTTGTTACGTCTCACCAATGCAAAATGGCGGCTGTGCGAAATATTTCATTAGCATTCAATATCTCCGAAACTATTACCGATATCGCCCTGAAAATGTGTACGGTGATAACGGGTACTACTAGAAGTTCACCTATGAGACTTTCAAAAACCTGGTGACTACAAAACCAACATGGCGGTCAAGCGAAGTTGAGACTTTTAAATAGACTTTTCTCGCGATTTAACTATCCACACGTAATGAAACTTGGTAGAGAAAATGTTTATACACATTGAAATGCACTGGAGTCTAATTTAGTTCAATTGTTTACTTAACTTCAAAATGGCGGCTGTGCGAAATATTTCACTGACATTCTATATCTCCGAAACTATTACAGATATCACCCTGCAATTTAGTACGGTGATAAAGGGTACTGATACAAGTTTACCTATGTATACTTCATAAACTTGTAAAGTAGAAAACGAACATGGCGACCAAGCGAATTTGAGACTTTTAAATAGACTTTTCTCACGATTTAACCATCCAAACGTAATGAAACTAGGTACAGCAAGTGTTTATACGCATAGTAATGCACTGGAGTCTAATTTAGTTCAATTGTTTACATAACCTCAAAATGGCGGCTGTGCGAAATATTTCACTGACATTCTATATCTCCGAAACTATTACAGATATTACCCTGCAATTTTGTACGGTGATAAAGGGTACTGATACAAGTTATCTATGTATACTTCATAAACGTGTAAAGTAAAAAACGAACATGGTGACCAAGCGAATTTGAAATATTTTAATAGACTTTTCTCGTGATTTAACTCTCTGAGCGCAGTGAAATGTGGTACAGTAAATGATTTTGCAGATTGTAATGCACTGCCATCTAATTTCAATCAATTGTTTACATAACCTCAATATGGCGGCTGTGCGAAATTTTTAAATTAAGTTTTTATTTCTTGTGTCGTAATCATGCGATCGAAGTGAAAGTTTGAATAATGAACCTAGGCAATAATTGTCCTTGAATGGTACATAATTCTATGGCCTATACATATAACAATCCTAAATGGCGAGCTTCCGAAATATTTAGACGGTTCTCAATATCTATGAATCTTTTACAGCAACCAAACTGAATTTTTTTATGTTCATAGAGACTATTAACATGTGTTCACCTATAGGACTTTCATTAATCTGGTGAGCACAAATCCAACATGGCGGCGGCGCGAAGTATAAATATTTAAATGGTCGATTCTCGCGAATTAACTATCCGAGTGCTGTGAAACGTTGCACGTTAAATGCTTATACAAATGTTGATCCACTGGCATCTAATTTATTTCAATTGTTTGCATAATCACAAGATGGCTGCTGTGCGTAATTTTAAAATCTCGTTTTTACTTCTTGTGTTCTAATCATGTGATTGAAGCATGAATACCACACGTACACAATAATCTTAATGTAATAGTACAAAAATAAAAATCCAACCTGGCGACTATCTGAAATATTTAGACGGTTCTCAATATCTACGAATCTGTTACAGCAATCAAACTGAAATTTTGTATGTTGTTAGAAGAAATTAACATGAGCAGGATATATGAAAATAGGCTGTATAGTTCTTTACGGAACTACTTGTTAAAGGGATTTACTAAGCTAGAAACCTTCCCTGGAGTGCACACAAAATCTCAGCCTAGTTTCATCGCTATCGGACGAATGGTATATGAACGCAAACGTGACTTTGTTGAAATGCTTCGCGCGTCGTAGCTCATTTGTTGAATCTACTCGTGCGGTGCCTATTGAAAAGTGGATGTACTAAGCCAGAAAATTTCCCTGCAGTGTACACAACATTTTACGCAAGTTTCATAGCTATCGGACGAATGGTATATGAATGCATACGGGACTTTGTTGAAACGCATTGCGTGTCGTCGCTCATTTGTTGAATCCACTTGTGCGCTATCGACTGTGAAATGTATTCACTAATTTTGAAACCTTCACGTAAGTGTACACAACATCTCACCCAAGTTTCATCGCTATCGGACGAATGGTATATGAACACATACGGGACTTTGTTGAAATGCTTCGCGCATCGTCGCTCATTTGTTGAATCTACGGATGCGCTACCTATTGTAAAATGGATTTACTAAGTCAGAAACCTTCCTTGGAGTGTACTCAACATCTCACCCAAGTTTCATCGGAATCGGACGAATGGTATATGAACACATAGGAGACATACATACCCACAGACAAACTATCACGTTACAATGATTTTAAGCCTATTTTCAATTTTGAAAAAAATAAGCTTATGAGAACACCTTTTGTCCGTGTGTGTGTGTGCGTGTGTGTGTGTGTGTGTGTGTGTGTGAGGTGTGTGTGTGTCCCCCCTAATAAAATCTAAACGGCTGGAGCGATTTCAATGAAACTCGGTAAGTTCATAGCACTATTCCCGGCGACCTCGACCGTGCCCTTCAAATTTTGTTACGTCACACCAATCCAACATGGCGGCTGTGCGAAATATTTCACTAGCATTCAATATCTCCGAAACTATTACCGATATCGCCCTGAAATTGTGTACGGTGATAAAGGGCACAACTAGAAGTTCAGCTATGAGAATTTCAAAAACCTGGTGACTACAAAACCAACATGGCGGTCGAGCGAAATTGAGACTTTTAAATAGACATTACTCGCGATTTAACTATCCAAACGTAATGAAACTTGGTACAGCTAATGTTTATACACATTGTAATGCACTGGATTCTAATTTAGTTCAATTGTTTACATAACCTCAAAATGGCGGCTGTGCGAAGTATTTCACTGACATTCTATATCTCCGAAATTATTACAGATATCATCATGCAATTTTATACAGTTATAAAGGGTACTGATACAAGTTTACCTATGTATATTTCATAAACCTGTAAAGTACAAAACGAACATGGCGACCAAGCGAATTTGAAATATTTTAATAGACTTTTCTCGTGATTTAACTCTCTGAGCGCAGTGAAATGTGGTACAGTAAATGATTTTGCAGATTGTAATGCACTGCCATCTAATTTAATTCAATTGTTTACATAACCTCAAGATGGCAGCTGTGCGAAATTTTAAAATTAAGTTTTTATTCTTGTGTCGTAATCATGCGATCGAAGTGAAAGTTTGAATAATAAAGCTAGGCAATAATTGTCCTTGAATGGTACATAACTCTATGGCCTATACATATAAAAATCCTAAATGGCGAGCTTCCGAAATATTTAGACGGTCCTCAATATCTATGAATCTTTTACAGCAACCAAACTGAATTTTTTTATGATCATAGAGACTATGAATATATGTTCACCTATAGGACTTTCAGTAACCTGGTGAGCACAAATCCAACATGGCGGCGACGCGAAGTATAAATATTTAAATGGAAGTTTCTCGCGAATTAACTATCCGAATGCCGTGAAACGTTGCACGTTAAATGCTTATACAAATGTTGATCCACTGGGATGTAATTTATTTCAATTGTTTGCATAATCACAAGATGGCTGGTGTGCGTACTTTTAAAATCTCGCTTTTACTTCTTGTGTTCTAATCATGCGATTGAAGTTTGAATACCACACGTACACAATAATCTTAATGCAATAGTACAAAAATAAAAATCCATCCTGGCGACCATATGAAATATTTAGACGGTTCTCAATATCTACGAATCTGTTACAGCAATTAAACTGAAATTTTGTATGTTGATAGAGACAATTAACATGAGCAGGATATATGAAAATAGGCTGTATAGTTCTTCACGGAACTACTTGTTATATATATAGATAGATTTTCATTTATGAAACAAGTATTTCCGTGAAGAACTATACAGCCTATTTTCATATATCCTACATATGTTAATTATTGCCAATATCAACATACAAAATTTCAGTTTGATTACTGTAATAGAATCGTAGATATTGAGAACCGACTAAATATTTCGGATGGTCGCCATGTTGAATTTTATATATGTAGGTACTAGAGTTATGTAGGCTACTGTTACACGAAGATTATTGTGTATGTGTAGCATTCAAACTTCAATCGCATGATTAGGACACAAGAAGTAACAAGGAGATTTTAAAATTTCGCACAGCTACCATCTTGAGGTTATGGAAACAATTGAAATAAATTAGATGCCAGTGGATTAACATTTGTATAAGGATTTACTGTACCAAGTTTCACTGCACTCGGATGGTTAAATTGCGTGAAACGTCCATGTGTATATGTATATTTCGCGTCGCCGCCATGTTGGATTTGTGATCACCAGGTTATTTTAAGTCCTATAGGCGAACATAAGTTCATAGTCCCTATGAACATAAAAAAATTCAGTTCGATTGCTATAATAGATTCGTAGATATTCAGAGCCGTCTAAATATTTTGGATGGTCGCCATGTTCGATTGTTAAATGTAAAGGCCACAGAGTCATGTACCATTAACGGAACATTATTTAGTAGATTCATTATTCAAACTTTCACTTAGATCGCATGATTACGAAACAAGAAATAAAAACTTAATTTTAAAATTCGCACAGCCACCATCTTGAGGTTATGTAAACAATTGAACTAAATTAGATACCAGTGCATTACAATGTGTATAAACATTTCCTGTACCAGATTTCATTGCATTTGAAACATTAAATCGCGAGAAAGGTCTATTTAAAATTTTCAAGTTCGCTTGGCCGGCATGATCGTTTTGAAGTTAACAAGTTTTTGAAAGCCTTATAGATGAATTTCCAGTAGTGCCCTTTATCTACGTACAAAATTTCAGGTTGACACCGCTGATAGTTTCAGAGATATAGAATGCCGGTGAAATAATTCGCACATTCGCCATCTTGTGGTTATGTAAACAATTGAACGAAGTTAGATATCGGTGCATCAAATGTGTATAAACATATACTGCACCAAGTTTTATTGCGTTTGGTTGGTTAAATCGCGAGAAACGTCTATTTAAAAGTCGCAAATTCGCGTGGCCGCCATGTTGGTTTGGTAGTTACCAGTTGTTCAAAAATCACATAGGTGAACTTCTAGTAGTTCCCTTTATCACTGTAAAAAATTCCAGGGTGATATCGGGAATAGTTTCGGAGATATTGAATGCTGGTGAAATATTTCGCACAGCCGCCATGTTGGATTGGTGAGACGTAACAAAATTTGAAGGACACGGACGGGGTCGTCCGGAAAAGTGCAATGAACTTACTGAGTTTCATTGAAATCGCTCCAGCCGTTTAGAATTTATTAGGGGGGGGGGGGGGGGACACACACACGGACTAAAGGTGATC
The DNA here is from genome assembly GCA_946902985.2 of Meconema thalassinum. NCBI lineage: Eukaryota > Metazoa > Arthropoda > Insecta > Orthoptera > Tettigoniidae > Meconema > Meconema thalassinum. The sequence goes on from OX336390.1 coordinate 938,040,744, forward strand.
TCATAAGCCTATTTTTTCAAAATTGAAAATAGGCTAAAAATAGACTTATGAGATCACCTTTTGTCCGTGTGTCTGTCTGTGTGTGCCCCAAATAACTTCTAAACGGCCGGAGCGATTTCAATGAAACTCACTAAGTTCATAGCACTATTCCGGACGACCCCGACCGTGCCCTTCAAATTTCGTTACGTCTCACCAATCCAACATGGCGGCTGTGCGAAATATTTCACCTACATTCAATATATCCGAAACTATTACCGATATCACCCTGGAATTCTGTATGGTGATAAAGTGAACTACAAGAAGTTCACCTATGTGGCTTTTGAAAAACTGGCAACTACAAAACCAACATGGTGGCCAAGCGAAGTTGCGACTTTTAAATGGACGTTTCTCGCGATTTAACCAACCAAACGCAATGAAACTTGGTACAGTATATGTTTATACACATTGTAATGCACCTACATCTAACTTCGTTCAATTGTTTACATAACCTTAAGATGGCGGCTGTGCGAAATATTTCACCGGCATTCTATATCTCTGAAACTGTTAGCGGAATCACCCTGAAATTTTGTACGGAGATAAAGGGCACTACTGGAAGTTCATCTATAAGACTTTCGAAAACCGGTTAACTACAAAACGAATATGGCGGCCAAGCGAATTTGAAAATTTTAAATAGACCTTTCTCGCGATTTAATGATCCAAACGCAATGAAACTTGGTAGAAGAAATGTTTATACACATTGTAATGCACTGGCATCTAATTTAGTTCAATTGTTTATATAACCTCAAGATGGTGGCTGTGCGAATTTTAAAATCTCGTTTTTACTTTGTGTGTCCTAATCATGCGATTGAAGTTTGAATACTACACGTACACAATAATCTTCATGTAACAGTACATAACTCTAAGACCTACACATATAAAAATCCAACATGGCGACCATCCGCAATATTTAGTCTGTTCTCATTATCTACGAATCTATTACAGCAATCAAACTGAAATTTTGTATGTTGATAGAGACAATTAATATAAGTAGGATATATGGAAATAGGCGGTATAGTTCTTCACGGAACTACTTGTTTTGTATTGTGGTTCAGGTTATTATTTATGTTGTCGAATAGCCGAGTGAGAGCTTGGTTGGTGTTTGAAGAAGGGGGCACCTGGGTTTGTGGATATACTTGTGTTAGGGAAAATCGGGAGGGGTAATGTGACCCCGGTACGTTTAGGAATCTGCCATTCGGCTCGGCCGCAAATTAAGTGATGAGCACCCCTGGTGTGTAATGTTTACTACTGAAGAGAGGGCTTCTTCGATGGGGAATACGTTCTTCGCGAAGGCAATCGGTTTATAGAAAATGTAAAACTAAAATTTCAGGCGCGGTTTCCTAATTGAAAGTGTCCAAACTGGGATACCGTTCGGGATTTGATAAGTAACTTTCGTGTGACCGACTCAGTTCACGATGTACCGGGAACAGGCAGGCCTACGCTTTTAACAGACGAAAAACTTGATGAAATCTCCGATAATTATAATGCTGCGTAATCCAAGAAAATCAACACGCAAATTAGCTCAAGAAACAGGAATCTCTAAGGGAAGAGCACACAAAGCTGTACGAGACAAGCTTCAGCTGTTCCCCTATAAAGTTACCAGCTGATACAAGCGGCTGCCATGCTGCCAACGTAACTGCTGGTGCTGCGGAGAACGTTCCCTGACGCCCTGGATTTGGTCTGTTACTACGCAAGGACCGGGAACTCCACACGTCTGTCATCGTAGGCTATATCGTCATCCATGCGATCCACATTCCTCTGAGGCTCACGGAGCAGGGACCGAGCAGTACGCCAACAGCTCATTCTCTAGATGTAACGAGTATCGGTCTAAGCCAGCAAATAAGGTTGAGACTAGGAAGATATCGAAGGAAGAAATCTGAATTACCTACAGCAGTTTTAAAATGCTACCATTTTCGTTCAGTAATCGTTTCCTATTTCATTAGCCTATTATTATCATTAAGCTTGTCCTGATTCGAGCTTCTTCCTGGACCCTACAAGAACATCTACTCCAGGTTCCGACCTGGCTAGGATGGCTTGGGCAAGTCTCAATAGGATTCGGTCAAATCACGGAGTATGCAATGGAACTTTGTTCAAATGGGGAAAAATTTCGTCTCCTCAGTGTGATTGTGGTGCTCCTAATCAAACCATCCAACACATTACAACTGACTGTCCTCTGAGGCCATATGGAGGGGACTGGATCGACTTCCTGTTGGCGACACCTGACGTGGTCCAATGGATAGACTCATTAAGACCTGAGACTGAAAATAGTAAAAATAATGTACAGTAGATTTTAAAGTGATTTTCTTTGTACTCTGAAATCTTGTATTGATTATATTGCGAAACGATAAATAATAATCATTAAGGGCAAATGACCTAGATGTTGCGCCGCAGTTGTTAAAAGGAACGTACGACCAATAACATTATTATTATCCTCGTTTCTTTCTATCTGTCTTTGATTAGCATCGCAATGCATGCTGGGTATAACTACAACGATATAAAAAGCAAAGTGCTCGCTTTGAGCAGCTTGAGTAACGATGGCTTATCGCTCGGAGCATCGTCAGCCTGTCATTAGTTCATCCTTAACACATGTAGAGTGAGTGAGGGTCACAGAGTACGCAACAAGAGCAACTTTTGACGTGAGGATGAGTAGACATTGTTTGTTGTTGTTGCTGCTTCATTTAGGAGCCTGGTCATCACTCATCAGCCATATACTGTATATTGTGTGTGTATAGAATCCATGCTTGCTACGGTAGGTGAGTGGTTATCGTGTCGGTCTACCAACCCCAACCTTGCAGGTTTGCTCCTGGCCGTCAGTGATTTTTGAAAGGCGGGAAAAATTACGACACGCATGTCATACGATTTTGGCATGTCAAAGAACCCATTTGAATTCAGTAGGCCGTGTTCATAGTGCTTCAACGAAATTCGACAAGTTTGTCAAATAACAACGCTTGCACCCGGCACCGAGGCCATACGATATTATTATTATTATTATTATTATTATTATTATTATTATTAGAGAATCTATCTGAAAACTTGTGTAACTGTGTATCGTAAGTGTGTCTTTGTGTTTGAGGCTTCAGTCTTTACCAGGGGCGGCCAGTAATAATGTTGCAATGTTGCACAACGACCAGATTTCTTTAAGAAAAGCAATTAACACCGTAATAATATTTTTAGCAATAAAAGCTGTACGTTTCCTTTTATATGATTGTATAGGAATTCATAATATTGTTCTTTCATAATTCAGGCAATCTTATAGTAAGTTACTGTGAACTGACTGAGAAAGCGAAGCGCACCAACTGTCTAGGAGTGCTCGTCCGTTGGGTCGTTGCCAGCCCCAAGCACCGACCAGATCTCAATAGTGAAGGGTGTGGCAGAGATGCTAGACCGAGTAAGCCCTATCCCAATAGTTAACTCGGATGGTCGTTGCCCGCTGATTACAACAAGGGAGCCGAGGCGTGGACGGAGACTGCCGATACCATATCTTGCAATGTAATTTGCGAGTACTTGTGACACTCGACCTCTTATATACGTTGTTTTGTTCTTGTGAAGGTTTTCATGTAGACTAACTCATAATCCAATTAATCCGATGATAATGTGGTTCTATGAACTGCGGAATTTGTGATGAATGCGGTACAGTCCTTTTAGCGCGCATTTGAATACAGTCTCTTACCCTACCTCCCCCCCACTTAATGATAATAGTGCAACGCCCAAAACAATCATCCACCAGCCACCACTGTTTTTGACTGGTTTGATGCAGCCCTCCACGCCTCCCTGTCCTGAGCTAATCGTTTCATCTCTACATAGCTACCACACCCTACATCCGAGGCAATCTGTTTAACACACTCTAACCCCCTACAGTTCTTGCCCTTGACTCTTCCTTCCATAACTAAGCTTGCTATCTCTGGGTGTCTTAGTATGTGTCCTACGAACCTATCTCTTCTCTTCATTAGCAATCACCAGAAACATCTCTCCTCTCCCTCTCGTCTTAACACCTCATTTGTAACACTATCTACCCATCTGGTCTTCATCATTCTCCTGTAACACCACATTTCAAACACTTCTATTCTCCTCTTTTCTGCTGCGTCATTAGTCCAAGTTTCACTTCCATAGAGTGCCACGCTCCAGGCAAAAGCGTTCAAAAATGACTTTCTAATACCAAAATCTATATTTGATGTCCACAAACTCCTCCTCCGTAGACATTTATGTACGTAATTGAAACTATTAGAGTCTATAATTTAGTTAGGTGCCCATGGACTTGGAATAAAGTATGAACCATCCCTGCATTTTCCTGGAGTAAAGCATGATTTAACGTGACCCGCTGCGTAGCACTGTGAAAGGCACGCAAGATTAGACTGAGTGCCGGTCATCCTGACAATGGTTTTCTCCTAAAATGAAGAGCGAGATCGCTCCCAAGAAAAGAGTTCGAAAGGAAACGAACTGTCAATTTCTGTGTTATTTAAAAAAGAGAATAGGGTCTCTGAGCGATCTAGTAATAGGCTCATCAGCAGGCGAGAGATCTCATCTTGCTCCATGTACGATCCTGATGTTAATTAAGCATCTCTTAATTATCGCCATGCACTTCTACTGTACTTCCTGTCATTCATGTGTTCTGCAGAAGAATAGCATTTATTGTACGCTACTTTTGATATACAGTAAGCTCCTTTATTTGGAGGTCTCTTTCGTCTTCGGGAACGTCACACCAATCCCTGAATTATAATATTTTCCAGAGGATGCATTTTTAGCGTGGTCGAAGAACTGCGTAATGCGTTGTTTACTGAGCGGCTTAAACGTTCATATAATCAATATGGACTGATTTGTTTGTTATGCAGACCATAGTTTTATCAAGATTCGCCCCTGCCAGTATATAAATAATTTTCTTTGCTGCGGTATTGAAGTAGACCATCCTACCAGCGTCTAACCGTCGAGTGTTCACCTGACGACCTAACGGAATCAACAAACAGCGCTGGGTGTGAGCTGGTCCTTCAGTAAAGAAAATGCCAATGGAATCTACTGGAGAGCGATTGTTCTCCAGATTAGGCGAAGTGAATGAAAATCATTAATCCTATATATCTCTTTGGTTGGCAATAGCTTCTGTTCATAAACCGATCTGTTTATAAATCCGCCAATAACACTGTCGTAAACATCGTGGTTTTCGCGTCGAAGCCGACTCGCAAAGTTTCTCGACGCTAAAGCGTATTTCAGTAGCATTTAGTTTGATAAGAACGTCGAAATAAATACGTTGGTTTCACACATATTCACCTACGGGTATCAGAATATTACATTAACGACAGAATTATGTTGGCAAAACGTTGGTGCGGTAAGGAGATAATGATAGCATGTTACGCTACATTTTTGATGTTCACTAATTAGCCATATTTGATCTTTATTTGCTCCATCGTAACATTTTAAGGTTGATTATGACCACCTTTGCTTGCTGAATGATGATTCTTCAGGCCTTACATACATCAGGAATTGTAACAAAGCTGTGATGATCGCAATTATGTGGGATTAGAGGCTATAAATCTGTTTTTGTGCCAAGTTCAAGATTAATGAGATTATGTCTCGCAAGTGGTTTAACGATACTAAGATAAGACTGCATGATACGTCGCTTATTTCTTACGAAATGTTATGAATTGTCGAGACAATTGTATGCTTAAGATAGTGATAAGCAGTGTGGATTGTTTGCTAAATTTCTTCAAAGCTAAATTTGATGCTGTCATTGAAGCAGTAAAGTAATACAAATAATTCCTCCCAGATGAAAGTTTAGAGCCGAATATACAATTTCTAAGAATGCTGTTCTGTTTTTGGAGTGCAAACAAGAAAGACAGAGAAGCTTCAGAGAAATACAGGGTTTAGAGCTTTGTTCAATTTTGAACAAGATGCCACGTTTATGAAGTCATGGAAATTCTACAAGATGTTTCAGGAAGGTAGTATCCGCTCCGAAGGCCAAATCGTACAGGAACTCTGTTACGGAGATTTCAAGTATAAACTATTAGAGTCTATAATTCAGTTACTGTAGGTGCCCCTGGACTTGGAATAAAGTATGTACCATTCCCGCATTTTCCTGACTTAATGCAACCCGCTGCGTAGCACCGTGAAAGACACGCAATATTAGACTGACAATGATTTTCTCCTAAAAATCAGGGGCGAGATCGCTCCCAAGAAAAGAGTTCGAAAGGAAACGAACTGCCAATTTATGTGTTATTTGAAAAAGAGATTAGGGGCTGTGAGCGAACTAGTAATAGGCCCATGAGCAGGCGAAATATCTCCTAACGATCACTAGTTAAATAAGAAATTTTAAAAATAACGTTTGGTAACAAAACAGTCTATGACGCAATCACTTCAATAGCTGGCTACGGTTGAAGGTAACATCTCAAATAGGTTTCACACTTATAGCCTACACATAAAAGTACTAACAAAACAAAATATTGGCTGTGTGCAACTACGATGCGCGCCGATATCTGAGCGTGACAATGTCATCTCGGACCGATTTCTTTAAACTGTCACTTGCGAAATTTCAGCTTTGTATGTATTTTAATTATGTATTTTTCGGAACGGAAAGTTCACAGGCGAAATGAAGAAAAGCCGAGTTGCACTTCCAGGGAAACTCCTAACACAACCACTCTTCTCTGAAGTTTTAATTCAACACGACTCGACAGTTTGCTGCTGGCTGTATCTGGGCGTAATAGGCTCGCCCGCTAGCTATGCTGTAACGGGAGTGATAGACTCGCCCCTACCCAGCTCGTAAAGTGTCACCTCAGTATTTGAAAGGAGATTGTTGGAAGAAATGAAAATGTAAACATACTTATAGCGGGCGATGTATTGAAGATAGAGATATGCTCTCGCGAATTTATTTTGTAGAAATTTTCATGCTGAACAATTCTTTCACTCATAGTATATGGATATTTTTAACGGTTTGCCCAGCGTAAGCTTAAAAAACGCACTGACGCCATGTGTTTTCTTCGATTGTTTCACTGAAATCGTTACTGCTCGGCTTCCTTTGATCATAAATATATTATTTGTACAGAAATCTTCCTCGAGATATCCATTACAGAATGGTGAAACCCGCATCAATATCCACCCAGAGGTTCACCCGTGACATCCAAAAACGACAGTAGCGACACTCAAGCGCAGCACCAGAAGAGAGAGAGAGAGAGAGAGAGAGCGTTGCAGCAGAAGAGAGACAAAGCGATATCATCACCTTTCACTGTAACACTTTTTCACGGCTGGCTGCGTGGCTCAGGGGTAACGTTCTCGCTTGCTGGGCCCGAGGTAGCAGGTTCGTATCCTGGCGCAGTCAGCTGGCATTTGAGGGTGCGCAAATGCGAGGGAACCGTGTCCGTAGATTTACTGGCACGTTAAAGATCCCCTTCGGGGCAACATTCCGGCACCCCGGCGTCTCTAAAAGCCAGTGTAGTTAAAAGGGACGTAAAACCAATAACATTATTATTATTATTAACACTTTTTCACGAATGTCACTGTATTCCAACAATTTATTTGATGTTATCACGTCAAAACGCAACACTTTAGATTGAAATTGACCAACCGAATAAAGAAATATAACTGCTTCAAACATCCGACTCATTACAAAGTTTACTTAAAAATCTCCGTAACTTAATAATTGTAAACACTGTTGCACGTAAGTATTATACAGGGTGTTTCAAAAATAGAGGGCATAATTTCAGGAATGTATTTGTTGTATGTAGACAATCAAAATAGTTCATTACAACATGTGTCCGGAAATGCTTCATTTCTGAGTTATGGCCTTCACAACACTGAACTTCACCGGAACGTGTTTCTTATCGCAGGTCGTTGCCGTGATAGGAAACATTAAGGGGACACTCTGACGGTTCATTCTGAGGCGAAGGTTAAATTCAGTGTTGTGTTTGGCGTTCGTCTGTGCGTCATGTACTCAAATCAACATCTGGCAGAGATGCACTTCATGTGCGGTAAGGTGGACAGCAATGCTGCGTTGGCTCGTCATTTGTTCCAGGAGAGGTCAATGAGACATCAATATGAGGTCTGTATTCAAGCAGGAGGTGGGCATTTTGAACATCTTCTGTAATGACAATGATCTGTGGAAGAAAAACGTTCCGGTGAAGTTCAGTGTTGTGAAGGCCATAACTCAGAAATGAAGCATTTCCGGACAAATGTTGTAATGAACTATTTTGATTGTCTACATACAACAAATACATTCCTGAAATTATGCCCCCTATTTTAAAAAAAACACCCTGTATACTTATCCACTAAACATAAAAAAAAGCCTGAACTGATCTGATGATGGTTGCTTAACGAACGAAACTAGTCATTCAGTTTAGCCCCCATTTTGTGAGAAGAGTTTTATTATGCGTATAAATAATTCACGTAATTTATTTCATCCACTAAGAAATTAATGATAGTTTTTCAGCCAGGATATCCACCTCATATTGCAACAAGTAGTTCCGTGAAGAACTATACAGCCTATTTTCATATATCCTACTTATGTTAATTGCCACTATCAACATACACAATTTCTGTTTGATTGCTGTAATAGATTCGTAGATATTAAGAACCGACTAAATATTTCAGATGGTCGCCATGTTGGATTTTATATGTAGGTCCTAGAGTTATGTACGGTTACATGCAGATTATTGTGAACGTGTAGTATTCAAACTTCAATCGCATAATTAGGACACAAGAAAAAACAAGGAGATTTTAAAATTTTTCACAGCTGCCATCTTGAGGTTATGGAAACAATTGAAATAAATTAGATGCCAGTGGATTAAGATTCGTATAAGGATTTACTGTACCAAGTTTCACTGCACGCGGATGGTTAAATTGCGAGAAACGTCCATGTGAATATTTATAATTCGCGTCACCGCCATGTTGGATTTGTGATCACCAGGTTATTTAAAGTCCTATAGGTGAACTTAAGTTCATAGCCCCTATGAACATTAAAAAATACAGTTTGATTGCTAACATAGATTCGTAGATATTCAGTATCGTCTAAATATTTCGGATGGTCGCCATGTTGGATTGTTAAATGTATAGGCCATAGAGTCATGTACCATTAAAGGAAAACTATTGCGTAGGTTCATTAATCAAACTTTCACTTCGATCGCATGACTACATCACAAGAAATAAAAACTTAATTTTAAAATTCGCACTGCCGCCATCTTGAGGTTATGTAAACAATTGAACTAAATTAGATACCAGTGGATTACAATGTGTATAAATATTTCCTGTACCAGGTTTCAGTGCGCTTGGAACATTAAATCGCGAGAAAGGTCTACTTAAAATTTTCAAATTCGCTTGGCCGCCATGTTCGTTTTGTAGTTAACCGGTTTTTGAAAGTCTTATAGATGGACTTCCAGTAGTGCCCTTTATCTCCGTACAAATTTTTGGGAGATACCGCTAATAGTTTCAGAGATATAGAATGCCGGTGAAATATTTCGCACATCCGCCATCTTGTGATTATGTAAACAATTGAACGAAGTTAGATGTCGGTGCATTACAATGTATATAAACATACACTGTACCAAGTTTCATTGCGTTTGGTTGGCCAAATCACGAGAAACGTCTATTTAAAAGTCGCAAATTCGCTTGGCCTCCATGTTGGTTTTGTAGTTACCAGGTTTTCAAAAGTCTCATAAGTGAACTTATAGTAATTCCCTCTATCACCATAGAAAATGTCAGAGTAATATCGGTAATAGTTTCGGAGATATTGAATGCTGATGAAATATTTCGCACAGCCGCCATGTTGGATTGGTGAGTCGTAACAAAATTTGAAGGACACGGTCGAGGTCGCCGGGAATAGTGCTATGAACTTTCCGAGTTTCATTGAAATCGCTCGAGCCGTTTAGATTTTATTAGGGGGGGACACACACACGAATCACACACACACACACGCACGCACCCACACGGACAAAAGGTGATCTCATAAGCCTATTTTTTCAAAATTGAAAATAGGCTAAAAATCACGGGTCCAATTCCCGGACGAGGAAGTAGAGCTCTTGAAGGCTGGAAAATCCATTTGAGGCAGTCCGTCTCGTACGATGTCAGCTCGTAAAAAATCTCTCGTATCGCACTTGGTAATTGTGAGACTAAATTAATTCTCAGTCACAAGTAGTGTTTCGGTTTCGCTACTAGGTGGCAGCACGTCTAAATACAAGGGTAGGTGGTCTAGATCAGTGTTTCCCAAACTTTTTTGTGTATGTACCACTTTAAGGGATGAGAATCTCTCGCGTATCACCCAATGGTTGGGAGATATAGTAATAATAACCCCCACCACCACCACCAAGTAGCAGACCAAAAGATGGACTGTAAATTGTGTTTGTTAGAGTTGGACTGTTGGAGTTAAAGTTCAAATTATAAAAACTGTGTCCAGTTGTTTTATTATTTATAACAATAAATATTCAATTCAAACATTCAGAAATGCCACTGTACAAATAATATTAATAAAAACACTTAATAATTAAACTTAAAACCCAAAGTGCAACTAACAACTTCAATGTGAAGGGTGAGCTTGAGGATTAGAAGCCAACGTAGGAGTGTCTGGTTTAACATTGCTGATTCTCAAACGAAGATCGTTTTCCACTGTAATGAGCCTATTCCGGTATTTAGGCCTATTCTTGAGATAAATAAGTGAAGAAAATGCAGTCTTTCACAAGTACGAAGTAGTGAAAGGCAGTAAAAATCTAACTGCTTTGTTAGCTATGTCTGCACGCCTCTCAACCCAAAAGTTCACAAGAGCAATTTTGAAAAAGTTTGCCTTAGTTCTGAATCACAATTCAATTCATAAAACTGCTCCTTATCTTTGCCCTTAAAGTCCTCCGGCGACATATAAATGTTCTTATATTTTTAAATTTGATATTTCTATATTTTTCGTAACATCACCGCGTACCACTGCAGCAGTACGAGCGTACCACCTGTGGTACACGTACCACAGTTTGGGAAACGCTGCTCTAGATGACTCCAACTCGAAATATATGTCCCAGGCAGCTTGGGTCATATTATTATTGTTATTATTTTCATTATTACCGACAGCAGTGGCTACGCTGGCTAAAGCGCTGCGCTAGGCCATGGGGCCAAGCTCTCTGCTGACTCGGTAGACGCGTGGGTTCGAGCCCCACCGTCAGCTGTCCTTGAAATGGTTTTCCGTGGTTTCCCATTTTCAACACCAGGCACATTCTGGGACAGTACCTTCTGACAGGCCACGGCCGCTTCCTTCCACATCCTTGCCCAGTTTCATTCATCTTCATCCATTCCATCTCTCATCCAATAGAAAGACCTGCACTCGGCCTCTCAGCAGGCCACACGACACAAAAAATATTATTTTATACAGTACATTACAACATAACTATACGGGCTTCAGGAAACCAACGCAAAGTCACTGAAACAGAAACTTCTAAGCTGGAATTTCGCTAACCATGAACTTCCGGACGATTCTGGTTGTTGATGGAACTACTGCCTTCTGCATTAGTTTGTACAGTTGCGTATCCAGATCCAGTTCTTAAAGCAAGGTACTTGGGATCACGCCCGTACTTGAGACAATGATAGGTATGGTCTTTACCCGTTCTACATGCCACTGCCTTTTGATAGGGTCGACCAACTCGCTGTATTTGCTGATCTATTCTATGCGTTTTGACGGGAGATTGTTGTTGTTAGGAAGCGCAACATTATTATTATTATTAAGATCTTACAAGGAGGAACAGAAAAGCAAGTGGGAGAGAGGATGAAGAGATATTGCCAGGGAGTGGAGACAAATAAGTAGTTTCGTGAAGAACTAAAGCCTATTTTCATACATCCTACTTTTATGTTAATTGCCTCTATCAACGTACAACATTTCAGTTTGATTGCTGTAATACATTCGTAGATATTGAGAACCGTCTAAATGTTTCGGATGGTCGCCATGTTGTATTTTTATATATGTAGGTCTTAGAGTAATGTACTATTACATGAAGATTATTGTCTAGGTGTAGTATTCAAACATCAATCGCATGCTTAGGACGCAAGAAATGAAAATCAGATTTAAAAATTTCGCAGAGCAGCCATCTTGTGGTTATGATAACAATTGAATTAAATTAGATGCCAGTGGATTAAAATTTGTATAAGCATTTACCATACCAAGTTTTACTGCGTTCGGATGGTTAAATCGCGAGATACGTAGTCTACATTTAAATATGTATAATTCGTGTCGCCGCCATGTTGGATTTGTGCTATTCAGTTTATTGAATGTCCCATAGGTGAACTTATTTTCATAGCTTCTATCAACATACAAAATTTCAGTTTGATTGCTATCATAGATTAATAGATATCGAGAACCGTCTAAATATTTCGGTAGGTCGCCATTTTGGATTTTATTTATGTAGGCCATAAAGTTATGTACTATTAGATGACGATTTTTGCATCGATCGCATGATTTATACACGAGAAATAAAAACCTAATTCTCAAATTGCTCACAGCCGCCATCTTGAGCTTACGTGAACAATTGAACTAAATTAGATGCCAGTGCATTACAATGTGTATAAACATTTACTGTACCACATTTCACTGCGCTCAGATGGTTAAATCGCGAGAAAAATCTATTAAACTGTTTCACCTTCGCTTGGCCGCCATGTTCGATTTGTATTTTACAGGTTTTTGAAAGTTTCATAGCTGAACTTCTAGTAGTACTCTTTATGACCGTACAAAATGTCAGGGTGATATCAGTAATAGTTTCGGAGATATAGAATGCCGGTGAAATATTTCGCACAGCCACCATGTTGGATTGGTGAGAGGTAATAAAATTTGAAGGGCATGGTAGGGGTTGGACAAAATAGCACTATGACCTTACCGAGTTTCATTGAAATCGCTTTAGCCGTTTAGAAGTTATTAAGGGGACACACACACGGACAAAAGGTGATCTCATTAGCTTTTTTTTTTTTTCATAAAATGAAAATAGGCTAAACATAATGTAAAAGCTGTCAAACGTGGTCCATAGTTGGCCGTAACGAATAAATAGATGTATTATTATTATTATCATCAACGTGTTGACAGTACGAAATGCGACCAATACACAGCAATCTAGCTACGTAACACAGAAGTATACAGCGTTGGGGGTTTCTATTGTGTTGTGCACGGCCTTGAAATGAGCAATTTGTTACGAGACTCCTACAGTATGGCCTCTAAGTTTCATTACACGCTATTAGTGTCCATCATAATTCAACTTTCCTGGATTGGATGTTTCGTAAAGAACTTTGGCAAAAAGCAATGAATACCGAACAATTTTAGGTCGCAGTTTTGAGTCCTGTCCGAGTCTCACTTCATTTACAAAGACAAACTGATGTTATCAAACAAAGAGCATCTCAGTGAAGCCACTACTATGTGTACAGTAGCGTTGCATGGTTTTATTTATATCCCACATTTCATAATGGTTTTAATGGTTTCCTATTTTTACCACCAAGAAAGTGCCAGGACGGTTCCTTTCAACATATTCGCGGTCGACTTCCTTCCAAAATCCCTTCCCTGTCCCTTCCTTATATAGACCCTAATTTAGCAGTTGCCTGTTACCATCCCCAGTTGTATCTGCTGACAAGGTGTGTTCGGCATCCAGATACAATCCTTGCGATGGTAGAGGATTGATCCCTCGCAGAGTCCGTGGGTGAAACCAACCACTAGACGTGTTAAGGGCACGGCCGCCTCCTTCCCCAATCCTCACCTAAATTACAAATACACGCGCACCCAAGTACACGAGGCTGAATGAATACAATGTTCAAGCCTCTCAAATGAAACAACAACAACAACAACAAGGTTACGAAACCCACTGGCGAAACAGACTGTACCGTTTTATATAGACCCCCTCCTGTTAGCTGATTTGCTCACAGCGAGGGTCTTGATGGCGTGTGTTCGTGGCTGAAGGGAAAGATGACGCCGTGAGCACACAGCCACTGGACACGAAGGCGACTCTGGAAACTGTCGGCCATCCTTGAAACAATTCGCATTCCTTCTTCAACTCAAAACGAATCGTGAGATTGCTTCTTTTATCATAAACGATCGCTCCACATCATCTCAAATTTATGAAATTACTTATGAGAAAGATGGCAATTGTCAATAGTTCTACTTTCGCTCTAAATTCGATGAAAAAACATGAACGAGAAAATAAATTACATGAGATTAATAAAATCTCATGTAATTTATTTCAGGATTAGGGCATAACCCATCTCTTTTGGGTACATTCGTGTTGACCGACTGAAAAGCACTAAACACTTGTTTACTAAGGCAACACTGAAAATATGGCTTCAAACACCACAATAATAATAATAATAATAATAATGTTATTGGTTTTACGTCCCTTTTAACTACTCTGGCATTTATAGACGCCGGGGTGCCGGAATTTTGCCCCGAAGGGAATCGTTAACGTGCTAGTAAATCTACTGACACGGCTACCTCGCATTTGCGCACCGTCAAATGCGCCAGGATACTAACCTGCAACCTTGGGCCAGAAGCGAGAACGGTGCCGCTGAGCCACGCAGCCAGGCAAAGTAGAATCCAGTGTCCGGCCAGAGCCAATAGCAAGTACATTTCCAAAGTTCCAAATCCCTTCTCTGTGAAATCTGAACCGTGCCGGGTTCAATACGAGATCGGGCCGTGCGATCATAACCTCGCCTGGCTAATTCCTCTGTTTGTGACGTCTTCATCGATCCTTTGATCCATATGAACTCGCTATACATTCACCAGGTCTCTCAGAGGCCCTACGCCATCCTATTCTACCACTCTCAAGCGGGTGTAGTTCCATCGCCCACCGATACCCACAAACTTGCCGCTCAGACCCACCCAACTAGCTCAGTATTCCCACCTGCTTTGAAGGGGTTGCAGACACTGCCAATGGCATAGTTGCCACATCTTGCGTCAACTGATTTAAAATATTAACTTTTATTTGATCTTTTTCCAAAGAAGGTAGAAATCATCGAATTTAACGACCGATTTAATTGACGATAATAAAATTCTGTAAACATAGGAACATCTATTCAATACCGTTTCCTACTCAGAAGCAGGTTTCTCAATTTTAGAACCTCAAAAAATCATTTTAATAAGCAATATACACTACTGTTTGTAGAAAGCGAAACACCAAGAACATGAGATGTGACCACATTGCACGTTATGCCACAGATTATGGACATGACAATACATTACTGATTAGAAGGACAGTCCGGTACATGCACGTTGACGGTCGATCTTCAGTACGACGTCGCGCCACCTCGTGCTGCACTCAGAGCCGCTAGACGTCGTGGCATGGAATCATACAGCGCTTGAATACGCTGCTGGGGAATACCGTCCCACGCGGTCTGTAGGCTCGTCCACAAAGCATCAACAGTGGCGGCAGGTAGACCTGAACGAACAAGTTGCCGACCGACCATATCCCAGACATGTTCCATGGCCGGCATGTCAGGCAAACGGGCAGGCCAGGGAAGTAGTCTTGTGTAGTTCGCGAACGAACTAGTTAGGAAGAGCGGATCCCACAGACGAACTACCGAACTAGTTCCCAGATCCCTCGCTTGTTAGTTCGTTTGATCGTTTTCCGCTGACCGACTTGTAACAGCGCGAGAGCTCGGGTCCGCCGTAGCTCGTCAGCTCGTCACCTCACCACTCATTGCACAATCACACGCGCTTTTATTTTCTTCCAGTCAGTTCAGTTGATTGAGTGTATCAATTGATAGTGGCAAGATTGTCAAGTTTTGGCGCGGTGAATGTTCAATGTTGGTTTATTATAATATAGCAGTATAACACATTACAAGTGCTAACACGCTAATAGGTAATAACTACCTTATATTTGTAATGTAATACAGTGGCGGTTCATAAATTGAAGTTACTGATAGTTAACTGATTTAGATGTGGGGATAATTCCACAGTTTTATTTAACTTAGTCATTTTGGATTATTTGAAAATATGTCAAATTATTTAGAAAATCGGCGAACTGGACTAACATTACCATTTTAATGAACTGGTTGATATTTATTTTTGTCGATACATGGTGATACAACTACTTTTTACCTGTTTTTAAGAAATGAACATTATGATGATGATTCACAAAGAAAAGCGAACTTCTATGGACAAAAACTCTGAACTAAAAAAACTATTCCTCCCATTTATGCCATAAAGATAATGTACCCAACGGTTTCAGAGCAGCCAAATAATGAATATCACGAAGCAAGTAAGAAATAAAACGAAAATTGCGGGGGGGGGGGGGGTACGTCTTATCATCATCTAGTGAAAGTAGGAAATGGAATCGGATGGTGACGCGCCGATATACGCGAAAAATGATGATAATAATTGTTGTTTTAAGGGGCCTAACATCTTGGTTATCGACCCCACGCGAGAAAAAAAATAATAAGTGTATGCTTCTACGAACAGATCGTCCATACTGTTTTTCTTTTAGGTATAGTACCGGTATTTCACTAATGATAAATGACGACTTTTGGCTTTATAAACAATAGAAAGAGATGTTTTCTCAGAAGGAAAGACATGGACCCTAGTTAAAAGGATGGCCAACAATAGAGTGAGATGGAAGAAGTTTGTAGCTACCCTATGTTCCTACAAGGAATAGAAGGAATAAGGGAAGCGGAAGGAAGCTTGTAGTTTAACGTGACCGTTAATCCTGAGATCATGAGCCACGGGACCTCCTTTTTACGTGGAATCCGAACCACAGGACATGGCATTTCACTTCGAAAATCTCACATGCATTGACCGGGAATCGAACCCGGACCGCCTTGGTGAGAGGCATACAGCTAGACCGCTGAGCCACCACGCCCCAGAAGGAATAAGGAATTTCACTAATGTTTCAATACTCATATTTTTGTATTTTTTTATCTTCGAATATCCAAATGTAAAACACGTTACTACACACGCAACATGCCAATATCTAATACACGAACTGCACTTGCAGCGGCATAGTAACAGTTACGGTAGCCTACAATATTGCTTGAAACGAGAGCAATGTGAATGAGCAATCAGTGGTGACGGACTGCTATAGCAAACAAAGAGCGCGTGCAGTGGCAGTAGCAAGGCGAGCGAACGATCTGTCTTCGAGATGGGAGATAACGAACTAAAAGAGCGAACTAGTTCGCTAAGGAGCTGCGAACTAAACTGATCGCTCCCAGCCGCGAACTATTATGCGCAAGACTACAGGGAAGCAGAGGTATCCATCGTTCTGCGAAGATGGCTTGCACATTCCTCGCCAAATGCGGGCGGGCATTGTCTTGCTGAAATATGCCCTGAGAAACGGCCTGCAAGAGGGGCAGTGCCGCGGGCTGTAAAACTTTCCTGATGTAGCGATCACTATTCAGATTGCTCGCAAGACGTACAAGGCACGATCGCCTGTTATAGGCAATTGCGCCCCAAACCATTACACCTGGTTTTTGTCCGCTAAGCCGCTCAACAATACAGTCTGCCTGATTGCGTTCTCCACGGCGGCGTCGAACGCGTATGCGACCATCACTGTAGGACAGATTGAAGCAGGATTCGTCCGAAAACCCTACATTTCGCCACTCAGCCTCCCAGTGTCAGCGTGCACGAGCACATTGTAGTCGGAGGCGTCG
Organism: Meconema thalassinum; assembly: GCA_946902985.2. Lineage (NCBI taxonomy): Eukaryota > Metazoa > Arthropoda > Insecta > Orthoptera > Tettigoniidae > Meconema > Meconema thalassinum. The sequence continues at coordinate 938,058,336 of OX336390.1, forward strand.
GTGATTCCCAGTCAATGGAAGCCGACGCAGTGTCATATGTGCTACCAGTCCAGCCCTCAAAAGACGGCGTCGCACCGTCGACGCAGACAGGTCCACCCCAGTTGCAGTGCTCCAAATTCGAGCCAACACCGAGGACGACGCTGTTCTGTAAAATAGAGAAATTAAGTTATTTACCAACCTTTCGCAGGGGAAGGAGGGGGAACAATTCATATATTTATACAGTAAAACCCCGTTATTATTCATTCTTTCATTTAAATTTAATTGGGGGTTTTCCCCCGGTGGAAAATAGAGTATACATAACAAATAAACAATTATGCTTAACAATTCAATAACAATTAAACTGGAGTATTTACACAAATCGTTTCGCAATCACATCTGTATGTTTGGGGAAAGGCTCTATGACTGCGACAGGTAGAGAGTTCCAGTTGCCAATGGCACGGTTTACGAAAGAATATTTACCATAATTTGTATTTTGAGAGCCTCCGTGGCTTAGGTGGCAGCACGCCGGGTCCGTGGTTCAAATCCCGGTCACTCCATGTGAGATTTGTGCTGGACAAGGCGGGGGCAGACATGTTGTTCTCCGGGTACTCCGTGTTCGCTTTTGCGAATGGTTTTGTAGGTTTTGTTTCCCGTACGGTTTGAAACATTTGTTCAATCTTTCTGCCCCATTATTTTACTTCGCTATAATTGCAGTATGAACGCGGTGTTCTGTTTATTTATTGTTTAGTTAACTTATGATTCAATTGAATTGTTGTTCTTTGTTATTTCTTGCCTACTCACCTTTTTCTGAAGTGTGTTTATCTAGACGCACCGCACTGTCACACTTTCTCACAAATACTGTGATCGCGTCAGCAGTAACCCTCGCAATGTGTATGGAGATATGCGCTGATTGGCTGTTGATACACCTCCTCCCATCTGGAATGTTCGGCGCACTATGACGTCATTTCCACTATATATTGCCTTCATCACCGTTCTGTCTACGCCTGTCTACATCCGACCACGGCTGCCTGCCTGACCACAACAAGGCCCTTATTGGGTCAGCACTGTTGGTAAACATCGTGTAGCTGTAACCACTCTCATTGTTTGGACTGTGTCGAGCTGGGCAAGTTCTGAGTCAACGACCTTCATCTCATCAACTCTGCAATGTGAAATTGTAACTGCTTGTAACCCGCCAGCAGGTCACTACCAAGAGATCTGTTACTGCTGGTTACACTTCGTCGAAGGAGCTACAATCTATTTTTTTCGGAAGCCATGCCGAGACTTCCTGGAGGAAGCCTTTTTTTTTAAATTATTTTATTTTTATTTTACGACCCGCTCCCTGCGGGCCAGCTAACCCATGGCCGTGTTCCAGCACTGCACTTGAAATTTTGTATCGTGCTGAACAAACGCTTCGATTCTGCCCTGTCCGGGCAAAACAATACTACTTCCTGCTACTGTCTGAGCGAGTCTCCTGCAGAACGATTTTATGGGAAGATACTTGTATCAAGTATCCAACCATTGGTAACGCCAACTTTAATCAAGCTTGTTTAATACATTTTTTCAAGGCCAAGCCTTTTTTTTTTGGCTTCTTGCTTTTTTTTTATCTTTTCTTGAAAATACTTTTAATCGCCTGTTATTAGGCTTTTTTATGCATTCGTATTGTAATTCATATTTCTAGTCAATGTTTATTCTGAGTTTCCTGGAGAAACAATACATTTCTGAATTGCCTTCTTTTAACTATCATTCTAATGAAAATATTTGTTATTGATTCAAAAAATCAAATAAATGTATTAACTCTAGTTATCAATGTTTGGTCTCTTCCTTGTCGCTCTATTTACATTCCACTGTGTGCCCGAAACCTAATCCTCTGTTAATTCCCAGTTGGGGTGCCACTCCATTCACCCCTTGCCACTCCGGTGTTTCCTGACGAAACTTTCATTCCAGCAACACTCTCCACTATCATTTCATTTCATCTGTCATTCATTTAATCATTGCCCCTGAGGAGTGCGACAGGCTTCGGCAGCCGGCACAGTTCATATCCTTGCCGCTAGATGGGGGGACTTTCATTCCATCCCTGACCCGATTGGACGACTGGAACAGGCTGTGGATTTGCAATTTGTATTTTGAAACAACGATCACTCCTACTGGGCTTTCCCATACGTTTGCTAAGTTCACCCCATGCTGGTTGATTTGTATACGTGTTGGGTGTTTAGCACTCGGTATAGTTCATGCCTTATTGGTCTCTTTGAAGTTGTTGTTACTTTATTTTAGGGCCTTGGGACATCTTGGACATCAGCGCCATGTAATTGTGTGTATCAGTCTGATAACATGTGTCACTGTGATGTCTGTACATACTCACTCTCCTGGCTCCACAAACCGCAGTGGGTTCTGGGCCTCGTAAAGTAGCCTCCTCCACCTCGTTCTGTCCTTGACATCTTCCTCTCGCGCTCCTAGTAGCTCTATGTGGTCTCTCCATCTCATTTTTGGTCTGCCTTTAGGTCTTCGTCCGTCTGGCCTTTTCTCACACACTTCTCACAGTCTAGATCCCTCTTCTCTTCTATACAAGTGACCATCCCATCTCAGCCTTCTGGTCTTAGCTTCCGCAACAACATCGGGTTCTCTATATGACTCCTTTAGTTCCCTGTTCTTTCTCCTTCGCCACTCACCTGCTTCACAAATTGGTCCGAAAATCTTTCTGAGGATTTTATTTTCGAAAACCTTTATCTTTCTCTCTGTGCATTCGCTCTATCTCCGTGTTTCTGCACCATTTAATAATACTGGCCTAATCCCCGTGTTTCTGCACCATATAGTAATACTGGCCTAATCCCCGTGTTTCTGCACCATATAGTAATACTGGCCTAATCCCCGTGTTTCTGCACCATATAGTAATACTGGCCTAATCCCCGTGTTTCTGCACCATATAGTAACACTGGCCTAATCTCCGTGTTTCTGCACCATACAGTAATACTAGCCTAATCCCCGTGTTTCTGCACCATATAGTAATACTAACTTAATCTCCATGTTCCTGCACCATATAGTAATACTGGCTTAATCTCCATGTTCCTGCACCATATAGTAATACTGGCCTAATCTCCATGTTTCTGCACCATATAGTAATACTGGCCTAATCTCCGTGTTTCTGCACCATATAGTAATACTGGCCTAATCCCCGTGTTTCTGCACCATATAGTAATACTGGCCTAATCCCCGTGTTTCTGCACCATATAGTAACACTGGCCTAATCTCCGTGTTTCTACACCATACAGTAATACTAGCCTAATCCCCGTGTTTCTGCACCATATAGTAATACTAACTTAATCTCCATGTTCCTGCACCATATAGTAATACTGGCTTAATCTCCATGTTCCTGCACCATATAGTAATACTGGCCTAATCTCCATGTTTCTGCACCATATAGTAATACTGGCCTAATCTCCATGTTTCTGCACCATATAGTAATACTAACTTAATCTCCATGTTCCTGCACCATATAGTAATACTGGCTTAATCTCCATGTTCCTGCACCATATAGTAATACTGGCCTAATCTCCATGTTTCTGCACCATATAGTAATACTGGCCTAATCTCCGTGTTTCTGCACCATATAGTAATACTGGCCTAATCTCCATGTTTCTGCACCATTCAGTAATACTGGCCTAATCCCCGTGTTTCTGCACCTTACAGTAATACTGGCCTAATCCCCGTGTTTCTGCACCATATAGTAATACTGGCCTAATAAGAGTTTTATATATTCGTATTTTGGTCCCTCTTTATAAAAATTTCGATGTAAGTAGTTTGTTAACTGCAGCTGGATGCAGCTTTAATTCTCGCTTCTATCTCCTCTTCTTCTTCTGCTTTTCTATTGTTTATTAGTGTCCCCAGGTATTTGAACTCGTCTACTTCTTCAAACACATGGTTATCAATTTGTAAAGTTCCATGTCTTCTTGTCTTGTGATTTCTCTCTACCTTCATGAATTTTGTTTTTTCATCCTTCACTTCTAGTACAACTTCCCCTGCTTTTTTGAAGTGCTTTTATGCCAGTCCTTTTAAGTCTTCCGAATTTTCAGCAATTATTGCTACCTCAACTGTACTAGTGTGTCCATTTGCTGAAGCGATTACGTTCAAGACATCCACCTATCTGCACAGCGGAGAATCTTGCAACCAACAAATTCATCCTTGCTGAGAGATGGTCTTCTGATTGGAATTCGTCTGCCTCTCCAGAGAGTTCAGTAATGCCATGCATAACTGAGAAGCTGCCAGGATTCACTCAACCTAGTGAACCCTTTACCCTATGTTGGTTAAATGATTCTACTTTTTATTTCTTCAATTAATTAATATTTCAACCAGCATCATGAAAGTAGCCAGACAGTGATGAGGAAATTTCAAGCATTTGTTGGAGACAGTAGGGACATACCTGCATCAGTTTAACAAAAGGCTAAATACTTGAGCTATGAAAAGAAATAGCAGAGCGATGTATCACAGGGACAGGTGTGGCTACCTCAATTTTAGAAGCGACGCGCGGTGAGACATGGTTCTGGTATGTTCATTGTGTTATTCGCGCCTAGAAGAAATATGATGCAGTAACGTGAATGGCTGATGAAGAAAATAGACACTCCCAAGACCTACTAGAAACCGCCAAATATCAGAAAATGGAGAACCAATGAGAAGAGAATGCCTACTTGCGCGCCAACTCCGGCTGGGGTACGCGGTGGCTAGCATTCACGCGGGAAATCGCCTAGACAAAATCTCTACGATCGATTCTAGGATTAATGGGCATATTCTTGACCTGTGCAATATTACGAGTTCAGTGATATTTATTTCATTCCTGTATCACAATTATTTCGAGAAATTTTTACATAAAATCCCCCTCCATCTAGACCCAAGGGCCAGTTCATTTATAAGTGTGTCGAAGAGCCAAGACATTATTATTATTCTGTGCGTCTACGGACGTAGATTATTATTATTCTGTGCGTCTACGGACGTAGATTATTATTCTGTTCGTCTGAGGACGTAGACTTGTATTCTGTGTGTCGAGGACACAAGATATTCATTGTAAAGTGTTAAATTCAGTGATAGATAGTCATAGTACTATAATTATAGGGACAGTATCGTCGATAATTCGCCAACGAACAGTGACAGGGAATTTAGTACCTGAACAAGCGAATTTAGTAGTCAGACATAAAGTGTATAATAACCTAATTTTTGTATCAGCGCAAGGATGACATCGATGAATGCAGAGGAAGTTTGGAATTCTCAACACTTCGTGCAGATGGCTGATATGAGATAAGAACCATCCAGTTGGGGAATGGCGTCTGATGTTCTTTGACGGGTGACTACAAAAAGAGATGAGTACAAAATAATATTTTATTATTTATTAAATTAACTTATGGTTTATGGGACATATTTTTTGTAAATACTTTGCTTGTGTGATTAATGTAGTATATTTAGTTTTGATCTGACACACTTTTGTTTGGAAGCAGCTTGCACAATTGTAGTTTTTGGAAGGTTCTTTTCTTTGTGTTGTGTTAACTAACGTATCTATGTGAACGGCCGTGTTCGCCTATGTTACGAAGTGCGGTTAAAAACGTCTCTCGGAGATATGTCGTGTTTCAGAAGTAGGACTGAATTAATATAATTATATAGTAGATTGGAGGGTAATTAAAATTTTGTTGAGATTTATTATTGATCAGATTCAGTGTGATTATTGCCTTGGGAGCAATGTAATTTGTGACGAAGAGTATTCAGCTCTATCGTATGTTTTAAATATTGTGTTAAATGTTTGCGAGCTCTAATTCAGCAGACCCATGTGAAAGGCGTTATGTCAGTCCCAGATGTGTGTATTGTGAGTATATATTTTGTGGTATTACAAGCGGGAATTTCAGCAGAGACTGATTTCTGTCAGCTTGGTACCAGATTCATATTGTATCCTTGCGAGGACAATTATGGATATGTGATTATTGTCTGACCATTGTTGAGTTGGAGGAGATGTTAGTTGCTGTTGATTCCTTGAGATAACAGTCCAGCTGTCGGCTATTTATATACACTGGAAGGGGGACATGACTGGTATTATGGAAAGGGTGAGTTGTTGTCACAAGGGCTGGCTGAGTTTCGCAAGCAAGCTCATTAAAGTGGAGTGCACGTCTGGCTCCCAATTACTTGAAAATAAATATAAATGTGAGAAACTGATCAATGGTAAAGTTGTTTAAATAAATGGGAGTTGCCTACGAAACACGATAACCTTCGAAGCGTTTCTTTAACATGCAGTTTTGTTAATATAAAGTAATCTTAACCACTCAGGTTGTTTGTTGTTGTTGGTTTATTCTATGTTTATTTTCCATGTCAGTGACCCGTGAGTCACGTGCGGCGCTGTGTTTCCTTGTTGTTGAGTATCTGGCCATTGTGGCAGCTCATTTGGTTTAAGTGTGTCACCACACTAATAAGGGTCTCAGAGAGATGCCTGTAAATAGTAGAGTTGTAGTATGTGTGTCAGAGTTTGATTTAAGGATTTTCATTAATGTTATGCCCATATCCATAAAAGTTCATTTACGAGATGATTGTTCGTGAGCACTGTGGCTGTTAACCCGTTGTGAACGAATGATCATCCAAGTGCTCATTTCTCGTAGATAGTCACCACGCGAACATAAATTCACATGCAAGGTTGTGGAACTTGGATCCACATTTTATTAGAAAAGGGGAGATCCATCTGACTCCTCAAAGTGATAAATATTCCTGTCAGGGGAAAAAGTCAGGGAGGATTTTGTTTATTATTGTTTGTTTTATTCTTCTATGCACAAATTAGTTATTAAATCTTGTTATTATCTTACGTTTCGTCTCCTTTCTTTCTTAGTTATAGTTTTCATCCTATAACCCTTGCCTCAGAAAAGCACGTTGTTTGGCGGACGTAAACACCACACTATGAACTGAACGCGACCCCTTGATCTAAGATTCTTGCATAAAACACTGCTATTCTGAAGGGTTCACTAGAAAGACCTGGTCAAAATTGGATAGAATGCGGACCAATCACTGTGTATGCAGGGATCTCCTGTACAAGTGAAGGAAAAGATCTTCATCATGTTGCAGACTATTCGGCACCTAGTTCAAGAATGCCCACAAACATCTTACAGTGGTGAATTCAGCGACTTCTTCCTAGGGATACCATGGGCACTACATTAGGTTTCTAACCTTGATGTCAAATTGTAAAAAAAAAAAAAAAAAAAACTTGTATGCCATACGATAAATATATAAATAAATAAATAAATATTTGTAATTGAGGTAGGATTTGGGTAGGATGCGGCCGTGGCCTTAAATTAGGTACAATCCCAGCATATTCTTGGATTAGAAGAGAGAGAAACCATTGAAAATCACATCTAGGATGGCTGAGGTAGGAATTGAAACCGTCTCTTTTGTGGATTGCCTTTCGAGGCTGTGTGTTCCCAGTGAAGAAGAAGAGTCTGGTACGAATGAATGTAAGGAATACGGTGGTCAGTCGGAAACCCGTGGTCGCGATTATGAGAAGTGACGTAAGACACACAACCCCGCCACTACAGGTGACACCTGGCATGTGACCCTCACTCGTCCCGGACACTGCACAGTGGCGTCACCAGACCGGAAACAACCCCCACAGGAAGTTCGCTGGCTGGAAACAATGCAGAGCCGCGGGCGTCCACCCTCATCCCATCCCGCAAGGCAGACATGGGCAGGGCCAGATGCGATACAAAATAATCTAGGTGGGCCGAAAAAGATCAACACATTTTTATAGATAGTTTATAAACTTTTAAATGATCAAGTTGACTTCGTCGTTACGTTACGGCGACGTCACGAAATGGACCGAGAATGCACTGAGGTGTGTGACGTCATAGTGCCGCTTGGTGCATGTGTACTGAGTTCACTGGTGAGCTCTGGCGTTACGAGACGGCAACGACACGGCAAGCGTGACGTCATCCAGCTAGCTCCCTCCTTTCACCACGCGCTCCAGCTCCCTCATGACTTGTAACTTTCTAGCGTTCTGATTTGTTGATGTGTAACATCTTTCCGCTCGGTTGCTGGATAGTTTTGTGGGAGTGATTTTGAAAATTCGGGACGGAAGTTGATTGGAACGATCGAGCTGGCAGTTGTGGATCGAACGGAAGTATGCACTGCCCGCTCGATCGATCGCAAATGTACTAGCTGGCAGTGGCGGAAAACGGAAGTATGCACTGCCCACTCGATCAATCGAACTGAAATGTACTAGCTGGCAGTGATGGAAAACGGATGTATGCACTGCCCACTCGATCAATCGAACTGAAATGTACTAGCTGGCAGTGATGGAAAACGGAAGTATGCACTGCCCGCTCGATCGATCGAACGGAAGTGTACTAGCTGGCAATAGTGGAAAACGGAAGTATGCACTGCCCGCTCGATCGATCCAGCGAGCAGTGGTAAGACCCATGACGTACTCTCGGCCATGTGGAATGTATATGACATACTGAATGGAAAACGCTCATGCGAACTCTGGTGTCAAGTGATTGAAACAAATGACATCGTACATGTTCGAAGTCTTCGTATCAGTATTTAAATGGTAAAATGCCTTAATATCAAACATTGTAAGTAGTCGGCATTGCCGGTATTATGTTTCTGCACAATGCCTATTCAAATATTAACCCACATAACGGTAATGCAGTCATCAATATAATATAATCGTTTTGGTTATGCGAGAATTGAGCAAGCCTTCATGAACTATTACTGAATACATTCTCTTTACTCACAAGAGGGTCTATTCATAAGGCATTTTAATTTCAATTTCACGCAGGAACATTATCGAAACAAGCAAAATATAAATGAAACTTAATTCCGTAATGCAGTATTATTGGAACATGGAAATAAGTCACCATCTTGTGAAGAAAATTTGCGTAGTCGAAATAGCCGTGGGCTTAGTGCTTATGACTGTGATTCTAGAAACCTGGGATTCGAATCCCGGACGGGGTAGATATTTTTGCTACCAGATTATCATTTTAAACGATATTTATCATATCAATATGACTCATTTTAACAGAATCCATATGAAATTACGTGTTGGTCTGTGAATGAAGAGGACCTGTTTATAAGGAATTTAACGTTATGAGCGGTGTCGCGTCTATTAATCTAGTTGATCCATATCGTATTCTTTATTTAGGCTAGTGCTGGTGGAAGCTACAAATCATCTAATAAGATGAGTACCGTATTATAAACTACAATATCTGTAAAACACACCCTTTTACAATAGATTAATATTTGTGCCAATAATAGTATAAAATACCGGTGTATCAACCATTTCACGCGAGGTTTCTTCTATGTCAGATGTTACACATCATATGCGATTACTGTAAGGCTCTTAATTTATTCTTGATCATCATTCATGTCAAGAGACTTTGGCTTCGAGCGAAGCGAAAAGCCTCCAGCCTTTCTAGCATTTTTCAGCAGTTGTAGCATTTAAAATGATATAAAGTCCTGGACATGGGACAGAAGCTGGTATTCAGAAAGGTGTAAGGCAAGGCTGCAACTTATCACCCATACTTTTCAATCTTTACATTGAACAAGCAATGAAGGAAATTGTAGACAATTTTAAAGTTGGAGTGAAGGTTCAAGGAGAAATAATTTCAACTATGAGATTTGCTGATGACATCGTCATCTTGGCCGACACGCCGAGGGATTTGAATGAGTTTTTGAATGGTATGGACTCCGTCTTACAGAAAGAATACATGATGAAAATTAATAAATGTAAAACAACAAGATGTTCAGTAAAGAACATATAGCCTACTTTCTCCTAAATGTATGAGTATAGTTATAACTCGTTGTTATTATCAAAGAGTATAATAGAACTATTCTTTGTTGAAGACCTTAGAAACGATTTACCTCTACCAAACGCCACAACCTAGATAAAAACTGCTACCATCATTGAAGAAAGAAAGATAAGAAGTATATCAAGAATGTTATGGATCTGGAGACATAATCGACCGGACTGGCGGCGTGGCTCAGCGGTAACGGTCTCGCTTGCTGGGCCCTAGGTTGCAGGTTCGTATCCTGGCGCAGTCAGCTGGCATTTGAGGGTGCACAAATGCGAGGGAGCCGTGTCAGTACATTTACTGGCACGTTAAAGATCCCCTTCGGGCCAAAATTCCGGCACCCCGGTGTCTCTAAAATCAGCAGTAGTTAAAAGGGATGTAAAACCAATAACATTATTATTATTATTACGACCTGCCGTGGGCAACATCCAACTTTGAGTTGAGGCATGTCTTTACACGTCTGGTTGTGCATGGCTTTCACAACCCTAATTGAATTAACAAATCTTTCCATGGCCCTACAGAGACGTGTGTATACAAACTATGTGGATATTTTCGATAATATAATCCTAACAGAGCGAGTGCATTCTAGCGGCCAGAAGAAGAAACTTTTCAATAAAATCTGGAAGTTACCTTTTTGGCAGCTAGATGTCTCGAGTAAATCTGCTGGCGAATTATGTTTAAATTAAATACATATTTTACACCATAATGTGCACAATATAACGCTTAATAACATTTTCAAGTAACGCAAAATAGGCTGTTACAAACCCTTTAAAATAAAAAGTTAAAATGTATCGTAGTATCATCTTGTCATTCTTCAAATTCGATGCGCATAGAATGATAATGGTATAGTAATCAATGGATCCCCACGTAGACTAGTCGTGACATCTATTGGTGAAATATCGAACAATATAATCCTAACAGAGCGAGTGCATTCTAGCGGCCAGAAGAAGAAACTTTTCAATAAAATCTGGAAGTTACCTTTTTGGCAGCTAGATGTCCCGAGTAAATCTGCTTGCGAATTATGTTTTAATTAAATATATATTTCACACCATAATGTGCACAATATAACGCTTAATTTTAAAACATCTGAGTCATTACAAAACAATAAACATATAACATTTCAAGCAAAAAACCTAGCTCTAATCGGGTTTGAACCATAGGCATTTGAGCGATAGGCTAACGCTCTACCACTGAGCTAATTGTGTCAACGAATATCGTTCTATTTAAAATGACTTACATAGAACTTGTTAGCAAATAATGATTTATACTAAACGATTTCATCACTGGAGTATATTATTTATATATAAAGCATTTCATACAAAGTTTATTTATTTTTTATCAGTACGCTATATTGCATGCAATACTCAAATTAGTGAAATATAAGTCCGGCACAAGATATCCGCTGCCATCTTGTCTTATTACTGAATCAGTTCAGCTTTTTAAAATCACGTCTGCACTATAGTATTACAAAATAAACTTTTAATTTCGAACGTGCCTCTTCCTTTAGAACAGTTAAAACGATTCTCGGCTCGATAATCGGAACTGGTGGGTCCCATGATATGGATTATAAAGTTTGCATAATTCGCACGGCCGACATCCTGAAATGGTATGGCGGACGACCTTGTAATTTGGTCACAAGACGCATCCTATACGAAGGTATGTTGTTACCAAATTTGGTAGAGATCGGATGATTTGGTTAGTCGTTATTTGATTTTACGTTTTGAACATTTGAGTGGCCGCCATTCAGTTTTAGTAAAGATGGCGGCGATATAAAACATGACACTGAGGTGTCCTTTGCTAGTGCTACCTTTGTACCAAATTTCGTTCAATTTGCATTCACCGTGTTCGAATTGATAGGGGGGGACAGACATTCAGAGTACACACACACAGACACACACACACACACAGACTCACACACACACATACACACACACACACAGACAGACACACTTTTTTCGCCCTGTGTTGATCTCATAAGTCTACTTTCATTTTTTGCAAAAATCGAAAGTAGGCTAAAAATACTGGAATGCAGCCGAAATAAAGAAGAAACCTCTATGGACATCAAATTAGCAGGTGAAAAGCTGAAGGAAGTAGAAGACTTCTGTTACTTAGGAAGCAAAATAACCAGTGATGGACGAAGCAAAGAGGATATAAAAAGTAGGTTGGCTCAGGCAAGGAAAGCATTTCTACAAAAAAGGAATCTGTTGACATCGAATATAGATTTAGGTATTAGGAAGTCATTTTTGAAAGCCACTGTCTGGAGCGTGGCGCTCTATGGAAGTGAAACTTGGACTATTGGTGCAGCAGAAAAGAGGAGAATTGAAGCATTTGAAATGTGGTGTTACAGGAGAATGATGAAGATCAGATGGGTAGATAGGGTTAAAAACGAAGAGGTATTAAGACGAGTGGGAGAGGAGAGATGTTTCTGGCGACTGATAATGAAGAGAAGAGATAGGTTGGTAGGACACATATTAAGACACCCAGGAATAGCAAGCTTAGTGATGGAAGGAAGGGTTGAGGACAAGAACTGTAGGGGTAGACCAAGGTTAGAATATGTTAAACAGATTGCCTCGGATGTAGGGTGTGGTAGCTATGTAGAGATGAAAGGATTAGCTCAGGACAGGGAGGCATGGAGCGCTGCATCAAACCAGTCAAAAGACTGAAGACTCAAACAACAACAAAGTCCAGTCTTTCAGACTGACTGTCTCTTTTTTTTTTCTTTCTGAATTTTATATCAAACACAACTTATAGGCTACAAATGGTAGACAAGAACACACCTTCATTATTTGTTACAAGAGGAAGGAGTATGTGACAAGTGAAACTGTGACTGTGCTTCTAAAAGTTTATCATAATCTGGCTGAAATTGGGATGAGTCGATTCTTAGTAGTGCAGCTAAATGGTGGTCAATCAATCTATTTCCGACGCTATTTTTGCGGAGCTTCATTGTAGAAAACACCTGTTCACAGATATAGGAAGATGCGAACATGGCAGTTATCTTTTGTGCATGAGATTTCAAGTTTGGGAAGTTTGATTTTGGTAGGGCCTTGTAGAACTCAAGTTTCGAAACGTTGAGGAATAGTTGCTTTAAATCGTTGTTACATTGTAACTTAATCAGTTCTAGCTGCAACTCTGATTTTACTGTTTCACAGTCAACATTAAATGGCTCGCTAAAAACGTCAAAGTCATGTTCAATAACTTTGAAGTCCTGAAATCTTTATTCAAATTCGTCGTGGAGATTTTTTGCACAAAAAAAGCGCATGAACACAATGAGATTGAAATTGGCTTTCACTTCTAGGTTCACAGAACAGGAAATATGACCTATGTGTAATTGTAGGTAGTGTGCCGGTAATTCGTAACCATGTCGCGGTACGCATTAGACTAGCTCAAGGGTCGCACTTGGCCCACGGGCCGGATTAGACTAGCTCAAGGGTCGCACTTGGCCCACGGGCCGGATTAGACTAGCTCAAGGGTCGCACTTGGCCCACGGGCCGGATTAGACTAGCTCAAGGGTCGCACTTGGCCCACGGGCCGGATTAGACTAGCTCAAGGGTCGCACTTGGCCCACGGGCCAGATTAGACCAGCTCAAGGGCGCACTTGGCCCGCGGGCCGGATTAGACCAGCTCAAGGGCCGTACTTGGCCCGCGGGCCTGATTACACCAGCTCAAGGGCCGCACTTGGCCCGTGGGCCGGATTAGACCAGCTCAAGGGCAGCACTTGGCCCGCGGGCCGTACAGCGATTTCCGATTCAACACGGAACTGTAAAATGGGTTGCCTACCCACCCGCAATTGGCTTGAAATCTGCTCACAGCGCGCTAGCGACGGGGTTGAGTGCGATTTCACTGATTGCCGCCTTCTTATGCATCATTGCAAAGTATTTTGCTCTTTCAAAATATATTTACACAGGCTTCACAATAAGTTTGAACTATTTCTGTTTCAGAGCTTGTTATTTTATGCTATTGCTATTGCAGAGCATATCTATGAAATAAAATTTTATTTTACAACACAATTTATTGCTTTTGAACCCAATACCACAAACGAGATACAATTTCGAAATGACTTGTTACAAAAGTGTAATCAGACTTCGTTGCGAATGAAAAAGTTAATATATCACAGACGTTACATCTACTGCAAATGGACATTTACATAAGGTGTTGGAAGTGGCGTCCTTCATCTTCCAAGCAGAGGGCTGCTCGTCGCATGAAGTTCTCTCTTGCGTTTGACATCTGAGGAGTAATTTCCGCAAAGGCGTCGGTAATGACGAGCTCAATTTCTTCGGGTGTTTGTGGTGATCTTAAAAATACTCTAAACCTGACGTAGGCACAAATGAAGAAATCCAGGACGGTCAGATCAGGTGAACGTGGTGAGAATTCTTTAAAGCCACTAATTCCTATCCACCGGCCAGGAAACAAACGGTTTAAAACTTCTCTTGCTAGTCTGAAGGAGTACGCTGGATGACCATCTTGTTGAAAAACATGTTGTTCAACTCCCCCAATGTAAAATCATCGAAGATGTCCTGGAGTATGAAGTAAGACTAAACTGCCTGTGTTCGTCGTTCTATCATTTTTCATTGTTACAGGTAAATAGTTCTGAAATAGAAACCGTTGAAACTTATTCTTAATTAAACTCAATTTTGTAACAAATAATTTCGAAATTGTATTTCGTTTTGTGGCATTGGGTTAAAAAGCAATAAATTGTGTTGTAAATAAAATGCAACACAAAAATACATTGTGTTGTAATAAACTATGTTGTAAAATAAAATTTTATTTCATAGAAATATTCTGCAAAAGCCATTAACAGGAGCGTAAAATAACAAGCTCTGAAACAGAAATCGTTCAAACTTATTGTGAATATTGTGAAGCCTGTGTAAATATATTTTGAAAGAGCAAAATAGTTTGCAATGCTGCATAAGAAGGCGGCAATCAGTGACATCGAACTCAGTCCCGTCGCTAGCGCGCTACGAGCAGATTTCAAGCCAATTGCGGGTGGGTAGGCAACCCATTGCACAGTTCCGTGTTGAATCGGAACACGCTGTACTTGGCCCAAGACTGCCGTAAGGGAATATTGTTGATTCATTCGAGAGGCTTGGACATCGAGGTCATTTGGCCTCGTGTTCTTGGGCGAGTGATAGTCTGTGATAGCTATATTACTGTGTGTATCAATGTATAGTAGCTTCGGGTCCAGATGGCCTGAATTCTATTCCCGACTCTGCCATGGAGGATTGTTCTCAGTGTCGTGAGCACAACTGAGATTGAATCCTCGTCCAAACGTCCTTGATTCTATTTCCCGCGAGTTCACTTCATGACGTAGTGACTAGCATTCTTGGCAGTTGCCACGGAGATACAGCTTCGCTTCCCGGCCATGCCAAGAAATTTAATTCTGGGCTAAGGGCTGGAATGGTGTTCACTCAGCCCTGTGAGGACAAGTGAGAAGAAGTTGACTTGATATCTACCTCAGCCATCCTACTGTAGAAGTGGTTATCCGCGAGTTCTCCACTTCAACTCCACGCGAAAGCTAATACGAACCCATATTAAGGTCAATGTCGTCTCCTACGTAAATTTTAGCTTCAATTACAAACACACTGGTTTTGCGCACACCTAAGTACATGGTCACGATGCCGATGAATAACGGCTACTCATGACTAGTTACCACAGTTTGCCTGTCCTTAGCCGCTTCCCCGTATCGTTCTCTCCTCCGATAAGAACATAATTAGCTTGTTCACACTCTAGCCACTGCACAAGTCACGAAACAAACGAAAGCTGTTATTACGTGACTAATGCCTTTGTCCGAGAGCTTGTCGTAGATCAGTTCCTTTTTTGTCTTCCGACCCCGACGGTATTAGAGTATCCGAGGCCTAGGGAGTCCTTCACTTTCCCGCCTTAATTGGCCCTTGTCTCATATTTCCTAATCCATCATTCTTCGAGGGGTCAGACCTGTTCTTTTTCTTTTCATGATATCTCCTGCCTTCTGCTCAAGGTCATAAAGGAGGCAGGGTTTGTGTAGCCCCACCTCTTCTGGTGCACCCTAGAAAGTGCTACACCCACAAGGGCTCACGGCTTGTGAGTTCGGGAGTTGGTGACCCCGAGGGACTCCTGAGCTGGGTTCGGCTTTACCCCTCTTTCCATTGTCTTCGGGGTGGACCCTCTTCTCTAGTACGACCATTGTTTCAGGCAGAGGATGATTCCTCAGTGTGGGAACGCCTCCTGGATGGTGGTTCCATTGTTTGAGACAAGGGTTATCTAAGCAGGTTGATGCGTCATTTGTTTGAGGCGGAGGATAATTCCTCAGTGTGAGAACGTTACCAGGTTGGTGCGACCATTATTTGAGGCAGAGGATGATTCCTCAGTGTGGAAACGCCTCTGTCATTGGTCGCATTTCATTTCATTTCATCTGTCATTGCCCCAGGAGAGTGCGACAGGCTTTGGCAGCCGGCACAGTTCATATCCTCGCCGCTAGATGGGGGCTTCATTCATTCCATTCCCTGACCCAGTCGGTCGACTGGAAGCAGCCTGTGAATTGTTATTAGGAGTTGTACAACGTAGGAATAATCGTGATTCATTAGTAAATACATGAGATATAGCAGTTAGTATTGGGTACGGTAAGACTGTATCATGGATATAAGATGACCGTTTAGCATCCTCGACTGTTTTACTCCTGGGAATGACTCACAGAACACGGATTTTCCTGACCAATGACACAGCTCGCGTGGATATTTCGGTCACTACTAACTACTACAACTAATAATAATGACTGTGATGTCCCACAACACACAGTGCAGTACGACTCATTGAATCAGATAATGGCTGGGCCAGGCTGCGGGCTGCGGTATTTGGCGATGTTCCGGATAAATGGTGCTGGACTGCGCTCGATAGGGGCCGGCTACATGGCCTGGAATATCAGCTCTCCAGCTGTTTGGCTGGCTGAAAATGAAGGAACAAATTATTTGCTAACATTACTTTATACAATAATAATTTATAATATTAACAGTTTGTATTGGCAATACCCGGCTTCAAAACTTAACATTAACATATAAATAATAATAGTAATGTGATTTCTGGAGCTTATCGATTTATGTATTTAATACACTTGGAAATAAACTCTTCAATTTCAGAGCATAATTTAAAATTAGACATGGATAAATTTAATGTGTGTGTTAGTTGTCAACAAATACAATGAAAATTTTCAAACAAACATTGAGAATAATGGTGAAACCATATGCCCTAAAACTATGAAATATTATCTTAAAAACTATGAAATATGACATAAAAATATGAAATAAGCCCTAAAACTATGAAATATTCCCTAAAAACCATGAAATATGCCCTAATACTATGAAATATGACCTGAAAACTATGGAATATGCCCTGAAAACTATGAAATAAGCCCTAAAAACTATGAAATATGACCTAAAATCTCAGTTCTCATACTTAGGAAGCATCGTCACTGACGATAATAGGTGCACCACAGAAGTCAATAGGAGAATTTCCCTCGCTAAACAGGTCTTCAGCAATAAGAGACAGCTTCTGACAAGCAGGCACATTAGCATTAAAACTAGAATATCGTTTATCAAAACATATGACAGGAGTGTTTTGTTATACGGATGCGAAACTCTGGTTCCAAGGAAATAGGAAATACAACGCCTGGAAGCAGCGGAAATGTGGATGTGGAGAAGAATGCTGAAATTAAGCTGGACGGAGAAAAAGACTAACGAATGGGTCCTCAAGGAAGTAGACGAAACAAGAAAATTGATCATTACTAAAGAAAAGAGACCGTCGCCTCCGTAGCGTAGCGGTCAGCATGGTTAGCTGCCGTCCCGGAGGTCCTGGGTTCGATTCCCGGCTCTGCCACGAAATTTGAAAAGTGGTACGAGGACTGGAACGGGGTCTACTCAGCCTCGGGTGGCGCAAATGAGTAGAGGGGGTTCGATTCCCCCTCAGCCATCCTCGAAGTGGTTTTCCGTGGTTTCCCACTTCGTCTTCGGGCAAAAGCCGGGATGGTACCTTCTTCAAGGCCACGGCCGCCTCCTTCCCTTTTCCTTGTCTATCCATCCTAACCATCCCTTACCTTCCCTCATGAGGCCCCTGCTCGCTTTGCAGGTGAGGCCGCCTGGGCGAGGTGCCAATCCCACCTCACCAGTTGTATCCCTTCCGATTCCATGTTCCCAGCTCTAGGACACTGCCCGTAGAGGCGGTAGTGGTGAGTTCCCTCGCTGAGTCCATGGGTTCCACCAACCTGGAGGGTAAACGACTAAAAATTAAAAAAAAACTATAGAAAAGAGGAAAGCAACATTCGTTGGCCACACGGTACGTCATAATGAGTTCCTGACCACCATACTGGAAGGGAAAGTTCTGGGCAAGAAAGGAAGAGGAAGACCGAGGAAGGCTCATCTGGATTCTGTGATGCATGGACTTCAATTTAAACAGTAAGCTGACTTAACACGTTCAGCAAGTGAGAGAAATGTGGTTGCGGTGACAAGCCCTGGCCTTTTGATGATGATGTTCAGCACAGTTTTCTCGCAACCATGATTATTACGTCATTGTGACTCATATCGATCAATATGTACATTTGGGCCAACATGGAACTTCCCAATCGAAATGACAAGAAAAACCATGCTATTGACGTCCGAAACGGGGGAGGAGCTTACGGTCAGCTGTTTGCAATATGGCGGCGATATAGTGACGTGAAGTAATTGGGTGTGCGTTTGTTATGGCTTCTAATTCATGATGGCAAAATACTACATATTTCCATTCATTGATAGAAATATTTTTTATAATCAATTTAAATGCAGTGCCTAATTACTACCAGTTAAAAATATTACCCACATGTAGATAGTTAATTTACTGTCTGCTGTTACATATATGAAGCCTGTACTTGGGAGCCTAGCGGTATCGATGTTTCTATTAATTTCACAATATATATATCTCACATAACACAAAGGACGACTCCCTGATAATAAATTGAATCAAGCAACCCTGAATTTGCATGAAATGTTTTGGGTTCAAAGAAGCGTTACTTGGGATGCTCAAATCATACTTCAATATTGCAAATATTGACCTACATACTTGCTGTTCAAAGGCAAGAATGTTAATTTATTAATCTCTTGCCACAGGCAAGTTAAAATGGAGACATCCTCTTTATCAATATATTTAATTAAATATTTAAAATACTGATATTTAACAAAGCTGGAGTCTCCATTTGAACTTGCCATAAGCAAACGGAACAGATCAAAAACTACACTTTAAGCCAAACCAAATTCACTCCTCAGCTCGACATAAACCATAATACCAATTAAAACCTATACAAAACATTCTCTCCTTACTGTTGTACAACTTTCAAACCAACTATTCGCACTCAAAACTGTAAAACCCTGAATTGGGAACTAATTAAAGTTAGAATAGCCTAGGCCGATCCGGTCTCCTGCTACATTACCGCATATGTATACTTAACATCACTATAACTTCAAAATTACGGCTAAGTGACCTATCTGCCTGAGTAGTATAGGTGTTGCCGGCCTGCCTGGGATGATGGGTCACCAAACCGGTACTTAAAACTAAGATTTTACATTTTAATTAACTAAATTCAACAGTAGGGAGATCATAGCCAAAAACACAATCCAAGCCAAATCATACTTCAATGACCTACATACTTGCTGTTCAAAGGCAAGAATACAAATTCTCTGGCAAATTAAAGCTAGGAACAGCATTTTTCTTAAGTTTTCTAACCATTCGGCTATTGTCAATCGGAAGAACCCCTAAAATAAGTTTACGAAGAGCGGATTACATTCTTTGTACGGCACAGAAGTAATGGGCTATAAATTTATCGGTATTTTTGATGTAGCTAAATCCATGTGAATACAAATTAGAGACAATAACTATCAATAATCAACAGTACCGGTGGAAAGGAGTCGTCTTCACAAAAATGCAGACTGCACACTGTCATGTAACATGTAACACGTTTTCCAATTGACAGCGCCGAAGCCCATCTTTCTCTCTGAACTTTTTGTACAGGAAAGTAGTGAAGATATTTCGTAGCCGTTTTATACGATTTGCAACCGTATACAGAGCAGTACCTCCTCGAATTTGACAAATTTCTTTCTGTTTCCATCACGACGTCAATGCTTCACCATCTAAATAAATCTTACCAGTCACAATGTTACAGCTTCAATTATCTGCCGCGTGGCTGCGCCATCCAACTTTTCTGACGTCAATAGAGCATCCAGCGTTTAGAAAAGACTGTGAGTCTTCTGGGCTTTTACTTTTAACGGAACCCCTCCCCCTACACTGGTTCTGTTACCTCACCTTTTATCTTGAAGGAACTATGAATATATATATTTTTCGCCATAATAGCTTCCTACAATTATCTGCCAATTGATTACCTTTGTTATTACATACAAGTATCGCTTATATTACGTCTCAGTGATTTAAACATTTTCGAGGTTAGCACGCTGGAAAGAAGAGCCTCGTCCAGTGCTGCATGCTCGCCCGGAGTGGAGCACGTGCTCAGTTCCGCCGGCACTATCCGTCATTGGTTTATTGTTGTGTGTCTGTTTTATTTTCTGTTCGATCGAATCAGGGCTGCCGACAGTTGGGTTCGAACCCACTATCTCCCGAATGCAAGCTCACAGCTGCGCGCCCCTAACCGCATGGCTAACTCACTACAATATTACAAATATTAATCTAAACAAAGCAACAAGAATAGAATTGAAAGAAACTAAATGATAGCCTAACTAATAACAAAAAATGGTGATGATCAACAGTATTGCTGACATAAAAATTGTTAACATCGTCAGCATACAGTACATCCGAGAAGGAAGGGTTGTGCTCTCGACATCTGTCAATCAGTAATGCGTCACCTCACAACGAAATGAATGTCGTTATTGGTTCTCTTTGCATACGGTATCCTTAATACTGGTCCAATCCGTTAACACATGCAAAACTGCTCCTTCCTGTGCGTTTTCTATTTCAGGAAGCTGCTGGGGTTGCGTTGTGTCGCTAACTTATGAAAACGCAGTACTCAAGGCGGGTGAACTTAACGTATGACGTCAGTGCTACCTCTGCCTAGAGTTAGCAACACTGTCGCCATAAGGCTCCACAACGCTGGATGCTCTAGAATGAAACGCATTATTAAAGCTGAGAATCTTCAAACGTGTTGTACTTTTATATTTGAACTGCAGCCAATGGTCATAGCAGGGTATTTTCATTGAACGCCCGTAGGCTCCCCATCAAGTTCAATTTCAAGTAGTTCCAACTTTCGCTACAATATATGTCACTGTCACTGACACCTAGCGGTGAACGTTGGAACTTGATAGAGCGCTTATAACCAAATAACCTACAAATTTAGCTACACATTACCAATTGTAGTGGTAGGTTCTTCTACATGCCATAATTCTATGACATGGGCCCGCTTGGCTTTACTTCACCTCCGAAGGAAGACATACTGAAGGATTTTAACGCTTCTAAAAATTCCACGACTTCGGCCGGTTTTGAACCCGCGATCTTGAGCATAGCATTTCAGCAACGTATTCCAACTCACAGTGGGTCAAAATCGATATCTAGGAGGACAAAATTATTTATTTTCATAGTTAAAAAATCAAAATGTATTACTTCTACAGCATTCTCATATAATTGCCGCTCACTATTCTGGGATATAAACGCATCTTAGTGTAAAACTGTCCGTACTGTTCGAGCAGTCTGAATTGGAGGGTGAATGTAAGTGGCTGTGGTTTGGTTGTCTTTGTGGTTAGTGTGATGCTTTAAGATGGAACATTCAGCTGAAGGTATGAACTTTGTAACGTGTTTCAGTTATTAATGGGCGTAATTGTTGCGTAATTTTAGCTATATTTGCAATATATAATATTTAACTATTATTTTTAAAACTTTATTTTCACTTAGATTTTTAGTATGTCGCGTCACTCTGCGTCACTTTCTACTTAATGTTAATTTTTTGCATCTGTTTGCAACTTACTTACTTATTTTACGATTTAGAAGAAGCCGCGCAACTAGTTCTCACACGTTTACAACTGTTTGAAGAACTGGGTTCGACGATTATGTCAAAAGTGGAACTCTGTGACTTTGTTAAAAGTAAATTAGGGGTAGAAAATTGTTCTGAAGAGATAACTGAATGCTCTATCCAACTCCTAATCATAGACATTCTTGCATGTGTAGACGTAGCTTAAAAAGGTCTTAACTGATGTTTATTATCAAGTAAACAAATTATATACGTTGCTTTCACTCTAAAATTCATGATTAAAACGTAAAAATAATTTTGTCCCCCTAAATTTCGATTTTGACCCACTGTGCAACCTTTTCCACCATAGTAAGATATCAAGAATGTATGCAATAGCCATTGCTATCGTATTCCGTATCACAGATTATACAGGGTAATACACTTCCGGTAGCTAGCCTTCCTTCCGTATTATGTACAATGAGACATCATCTGACCAAGCTCCTAATACAGCCCTCATCAAATCACCGCGAATGGCGCAGCAAGTCCATATGTGGCCGCGCGAAAAATACGCAAGGTGTTCAAGAAATTTCACCAGTCATTTAAGAAATTTCACCAGTTATGAACATTTATGTTGGCACCTGTATTATAACAAGCTTCTTCTTTCTTCGTTATGTCACCCAGGGGCTCACATCTAGTGGGACGTGGGTCTGCGACCACTAGGCCCCAGCTGAGTCGCGCATTGCTTCCACTTACTTGTGCCGGGCTCCTCTCCGTCTTCTCTCCTGTCGACCTCACTTGGTCAACTCGTGTTCTCTTCCGACCCCGACGGTATTAGGGTATCCGAGGCCTAGGGAGTCTCTTCCTTTCCCGCCTTAATTGGCCCTGTCTCATCTTTTCTGGTACCCTCCTTTTGCGAGGGGTCAGCCTTCTTTTTCTTTTCCTGTTATCTCCTGCCTTCTGCTCAAGGCCCTCAAGGAGGCAGGGTGTATGTAGCCCCACCACTTCTGGTGCACCCTGGTAATGCTACACCCTCAGAGGATCACGGCTGGTGAGTTCGGGAGTTGGCGACCCCGAGGGATTCCTGAGCTGGGTCCGGTTTTCCCCCTCTTATCCATCACCTGCGGGGAGGACCCTCTACTCTTTCACTTCCCTATCTGCCTTTTATCTGCATTCTTCGAGGGTTGACGGCATTTGTTTTCCTCCTGTCCTTTATTTGCCTTATTCTCCTTTTGTTTTCCATTTCTTTTTCTAGTATTTAAGTTAGTAGTTAGTTTTAGTTATAGTTTACATTTCAATATCATCTTCACGATCACCCAAACCATTAGGGGCCGATAACCTAGATGTTAGGCCCCTTAAAACAACAATTATGATCATCATCATCTTCGTCATGCCCGACTAAGGAGCGCGATTGAACTTATTCAGCTGTTGGCATTGCCTTTCTCTTCTCCTTATTTCTCTTCATCTTCTCGCTGTGGCTTCTCTTGCGATCTTCTGGCCAGGTTTTGTTGGTAATAGTGCTTGGGTGGTCTGCTAAGCCAATGTCATCTCTGGTGCCTATTTCCTGAAGATCTTTTCCAACTTCAAGCAGCAAGGTGTTTTTAACTTTCATTGAAAGGGCAAGGTTAAGAATCCTTTTGGTCAGTCTCTGATTGCCCATCCTGAGGATATGCCCGTAAAATTTCAATGGTCTTTTCCTAAATGTTTCTGAGATTTTCTTCGAGTGCTGGTATAAGTCTTGGGATTTACTTTTCCTCCAGATTCCCCCTGTGCAGATGGTCCAAAAAATTCTTATGAGTTTCCTTTCTTGCTTTTCCACATCTTTAATAAAATGATGCTTCAGGCTTGATTACAGTCTTGTAATGCCGTAATTTTGCATTTCTGGTTATTAATTTTTAGCCTATTTTCAATTTGAAAAAAAAAAAAAAAAAAAGGCTTATGAGATCACCTTTTGTCCGTGTGTGTGTGTGCCCCCCCCCCCCCCTAATAAATTCTAAACGGCTGGAGCGATTTCAATGAAACTCGGTAAGTTCATAGCACTATTCCGGGCGACCCCGACCGTGTCCTTCAAATTTTGTTACGTCTCACCAATCCAACATGGCGGCTGTGCTAAATATTTCACCAGCATTCAATATCTCCGAAACTATTACCGATATCACCCTGGATTTTTTTACGGTGATAAAGGGAACTAATAGAAGTTCACATAAGTGACTCTTGAAAAACTGGTAATTACAAAACCAACATGGCGGCCAAGCGAAGTTGCGACTTTTAAATAGACGTTTCTCGCGATTTAACCAACCAAACGCAATAAAACTCGGTACAGTATATATTTATACACATTGTAATGCACCGACATCTAACTTTGTTCAATTGTTTACATAACCACAAGATGGCGGCTGTGCGAAATATTTCACAGGCATTCTATATCTCTGAAACTATTAGCGGTATCACCCTGAAATTTTGTACGGAGATAAAGGGCACTACTGGAAGTTCATCTATATGACTTTCAATAACCGGTTAACTACAAATCGAACATGGCGGCCAAGCGAATTAGAATAATTTAAATAGACCTTTCTCGTGATTTAATGTTCCAATCGCAATGAAGTCTGGTACAGGAAATGTTTATATATGTTGTAATGCACTGGTATCTAATTTAGTTCAATTGTTTACATAACCTCAAGATGGCG
This sequence comes from Meconema thalassinum, assembly GCA_946902985.2. Taxonomy (NCBI): domain Eukaryota; kingdom Metazoa; phylum Arthropoda; class Insecta; order Orthoptera; family Tettigoniidae; genus Meconema; species Meconema thalassinum. The sequence goes on from OX336390.1 coordinate 938,082,743, forward strand.
GCTGTGCGAATTTTAAAATCTATATATTTAAAACAGTAAGGTGATTTTTGTTATCACGAGATAGAGAGAACGACAGAACCAATTTACTTCGTAGAGCACTCTAACGAAAGCTCTTGGCCTGTAGATTTGCAGAGTGTCTCTAAAATAAACAAATATAATACGGTATATTTTTAAATAAATATAGAAAATAGCAGAATTCTCGCCCCTCGCGCATGCGCACAATCCGCCTGGGCTCATGACAAAATGGCGGTGAGAAGTCCATTAAAATGTAAGTTATTTAATAAGCTTGCATGTAATTGAAAACATACATTAACCAAGTTCTGACAATACAATATAATAACAGTATGAACATATACGAATGTATATTGATTTTATTGATAATGAATTGGATTATTTTCTTCAGATAGCGGCTTTTGAAGATAGTGAATGGTTGCGTCTGCATCTGAATATGAGTGCGCGAGTAGCTATTTGGTTAAGGCGATTGACTGTGGATCCAAGGATCGCTGGTTCGATCCCAACTCTCGCCAGTATTTTTTTTTTTTGCCACTGAAATATTGTTTTATCAAGGAGTATTAGTAAGGTTTTATGTCAGTTAAAGATACATATTTCTACACATTTTCTCAACACGTTTTATTTCCGTTTTACCATTGCATTACAGCATGTCCTCAATACGTCGTTTGAATATCTGCAATCAGTTCCAGTAACTGACAACAGATGGCAGTACCTCGCCAATATAGTTCCAGTAACTGAGAGCAGATTGCGTCGATATATTTAAAACACAAGGCATGGCCTTGATGGCGAGTTTTCGCATGATAGTTAAATATTGTTTTATCAAGGATTATTAGTAACGTTTTATGTCAGTTAAAGATTCCTACATTCCCTCTCAATAAGTTTTATTTCCGTTTTACCATTGCATTACAGCATGTGGTCAAAAGAGCTAATATCTGCCATCAATTGCAGTAACTGACAAATGATGGCAGTACCTCGCCCATATAGTTTCAGTAACTAACAACAGATGGCAGCACCATTGCATCGATATATTTAAAACACAAAACATGGCGCGTTTTCAAGTGATGGAGAGTTATAGAGGGGAATTTTTAAGAAGGGAAACGTTGAAGAACATTAACTGACAGTTGAGTGTGTAGGCTATGTTGTTTATGTACTTTAATATTGCAATTTCTTCCCAATGCTTCGGTGGTCAAGTTGGTAGCATCCTAGACTAAAAGTTATAAATTATGCATCGTCGATATACTCTTAAATTATTAGTGAAAAGGTAGTTTTCCAGGCCCTGGCGCGTGTCCACAATTGCTTTCGCCATGAGAGACACTTGGCAAACATAATTCGTTTGAAGGGCTCCGACATCGTTGTCACTCAGCCCCATGTACTTTGGTGTGTAAGTGTAAAATTTTCTCTGATAACCCGTATTATTGTGATAGCTGCATTACTTTGTGTATTTGTAATTAAGGTGGGAAATGGCAAGGTGACGGCCGAGGCCTTAAGTTAGGAAACATCCCGGTATTTGCCTTGAGTGGAAGTGGGAAACCACGTAAAACCACATCTAAGATTGTCGAGGTGGGAATCAAACCTTCCTCTTCTTAGTTATACCTCTAGAGACTGAATGTGCCCCGTTTTTGCCCTCAGACCAGAATTAAATTTCTTGGCAGAGCAGGAAATGTAACCCGGGTCTCCGAGGCGATAGCCAAGAATGGGTGGGCTTCCATGTGTTAATACGATTTTTGACATGCACGGGACATAGAATTCTAAAACAGCCTCCATTAGGGTGACTGCCGAAGTGAGTATTGAGTATATGCCTAAGCTCATTCCAGTAGTTGGCGAAGTTATTCTATGTTCCCCTGCAAAATGTACTGCCATAAACTATAACAGGTGATGGAAATAGCTTATTTAGAGCAGTTTTGTACTGTTTATATCAAAATGAAGAATGTCATTCTGCGCTGCGTTTTCAAGCTATTGCCAAACATTTCGCTGGCAGGAACAATTATAAGGAATTTATTGTAAGCGATCAGTCTCATCGCATTCTCCTCACCAACCAACTTGAGTATGAGAGTCTCTGGACGGTCATGTTGAACTTCATTATATAAGACAGTTGTTTAATGATTATTTGTTTAGAGTACTGAATCTAACTACGCAGTTGATTTCGGCAATGGAAGTATTTTTTGCCATTTAATATTTAGCGGCTCCGATATTGCAGGTCACTATAGTGTTATCGAATAATACGAAGCCACATTTAAAATCCAATATAAATAGGCCATTTCAGAAACAATTCCAGATGTTATGCAGTACAGTGAAAGGTCTTTGACGATCAAATGTAAACATTGTTCTACATTGTATTTCTCTTGCGTAAAATCTACGCGCGGTTACTTTGGCCTTTACTGTTGTGATGGTAAAATTGATCTGCTGAAATATAAAATATTTGCCAAGCTGCAACAATGCAATGATATTAATTTTAAAGTCTGTCTGTCTGTCTGTTAGGTAGTCAGCCCGAAGGCTGGTTGGATCCTCAAAAAGTATCGCCGTTACGTTATGTGAGTAGATACCCACAAAAACCCAAGGCAGCGCTATTTTGAGGCGTTCTAGGCAAGAAGAGGAGTGAGGTAGTTTGCCATTGCTTTCCTCACTGAGTCAGAACAGTAGTCCTAACCCTATGAGTTGAACCTTTCACAGCATTCACAGGCACTGACTGTGCCCCGAATGCCATTACTAAGCACCACCCATACCTCAGTAGCTTCCATATAATCACAGCCATGAGTGAGACTGAGACATCGGTGAAAAGCCACCTTTTACTCTAGCCTGTGCCAACTGACAAATGCAAAAGTACTGTATTCATCAAGAGATGGGGAACATTGAACTTATATCCAGTAGTTCAAACACATACATCAGCGTTAACATATTGGCGAACAGGTGTGCGAGTGTAAACTTTTCTCTGATAACCTGTGTTAATGTGATGGCTGTGTTGATGTGTGCATTTGTAATTAATGTGGGGAATGGGGAGTTAACGACCGAGGCTTTAAGTTAGGAACTATCCCGGTATTTGCCTGGAGTGGAAGTGGGAAACCACGGAAAACCAAATCCAAGATTGTTGAGATGGGAATCAAACTTTGCTCTTCTTAGTTTTGCCTCACGAGTGCGCCCCGTTCCAGTCCTCAGACCAGAATTAAATTTCTTGGCAGAGCGGGGATCGAACCTGGAATCCGGGGCAATAGCTCAGAATGTAGCCTTAAGAATGGGCTTCCCTGTGTTAATACGATCTTTGACAAGCACTGAACATATAATTCTAAAACTCCCTCCATTACTGTGGCTGGCGAAGTGAGTCTATGCTCATTCCAGTAGTGGCGAAGTGATTCTATGCTCCCTTGCATAATTTACTGTCATGGAAATACAAAGTATTGTACCTTCAACAGGTGATGGAAATTCATTATTTACAGCAATTTCATTCTGTTTATTTCAAAATGAAGATCGTCATCCTGAGTTGCGTTTGCAAGCAAATTGCAAAAATTGCAAGGATTTTATTATTGGCGATCAATCTCATCGCATTATCATCAGCAACCAACTTGAGAATAGAAGTATTCATTGTATATGTGAATATTATTGTTTATTGATTATTTGTTTAGAGTGCATAACAATGGGTCTAACCACGCAGTTGATTTTGGCAATGAAAGTAAGTTATTATTTGCCATTTAATATTTGGCGGCTACGTTGATGCAGGCCACTATAGTTTTATATAAAATGACGTTAATTTGGGCAGAAATGCTGCTATAAATAAACCCATTTGACGAAATAGAACATTAGCCGCAAAAAAGTGGGAAATCGGAGAAAAATACGAAGCCACTTTTAAAATCCAATATAAATATGGCATTTCAGAAACAATTCCAGATACTATGCCGTTACAGTTTAGGGTCCTTGACGAACAAATGTAAACATTGTTCTGCACTGTATTTCTCTTGCGAGAAATCTACACTTGGTTACTTTGACCTTTGCTGTTGTAATGGTAAAATTAATCTGAATAAATATAAAATATTTGACAGGCTTTAACAATTATTTTTCACTGGAGATGATATCTCAAGGAATTCCAGAGGGACTAATCGGCAGTACAATGCTATGTCCTTCGTTTCATGGCGCAGCGGTCAAGCTGTATGCCTCTCACCAAGGCGGATCGGGTTCGATTCCCGGTCAATGCATGTGAGATTTTTGATGTGAAAGGCCATGTCCTGTGGTTCGGATTCCACGTTAAACGGAGGTCCCGTGGCTTATGATCGCGAGATTAACGGTCCCGTTAAACTGCAAGCTTCCTTCCTTCCTTCGTTTCATTTGGTGCCAATGTTACTGTGCCACACGCACACGGTCCACATTGTTTTAAAATGTATGGAATTGCACATCATCGCATTTCTTCGTTATATTCCAAAAATATAAGCGATGGTTTGCGGCCAGTTGTATTAGACTCATCAGAGTTCTTGAATCCCTTGGAACTAAACGACTGGCCGCCACATACTCCAAACGCTTGGCCCGTTATGCTGCTTAGAAATCTGAACGGTTCCCAAGGACTCCTAAATGCAACCATATTGCTTGGATTTGGAAATAATAGGTGCAGTTAAAATTAGGCAGAGATGTCTAATCCTTCGACTTGATTTAACACCATCCGATAAAACACTATCATTTTCTTTTAAGAGGCAATATTTTCCAATTCATTTGGCATACTTTATCACAATCAATAAAGCTCAAGGGGAAACTCTGGAACGTATAGGCCTCAATTTGCCCCAACAATTTTTCAGTCATGGCCAGCAGTATTTTGCAATGTTGAGAGTGCAATCTTTTGACGCCCTCATAGTTTCAATAGAGTCAAAAAATAATCGTACAAAGAATGTACAGTAGGCCTATATAAGAAAATTCTTCAGTAAATATTTTTCTATTGACCGTCATGTTTTGACGGGTTTCAACTAGTTAAGTTTTTATTTCTTGTGTCGTAATTATGCGATTGAGGTGGAAGTTTGAATAATGAACCTATGCAATAATTTTCCTTTAATGGTACATGACTCTATGGCCTAAACATATAACAAACCAACATGGCGACCATCCGAAATATTTAGACGGCTATGAATATCTACGAATCTATTACAGCAATCAAACTGAATATTTTTATGTTCATAGGGGCTATGAACATAAGTTTACCTATAGGACTTTCAATAACCTAGTGATCACAAATCCAACATGGCAGCGACGCGAAGTATAAATATTCACATGGACGTTTCTCGCAATTTAACCATCCGAGTGCAGTGAAACTTGGTACAGTAAATCCTTATATGAATTTTAATCCACTGGCATCTAATTTATTTCAATTGTTTCTATAACCACAAGATGGCGGCTGTGCGAAATTTTAAAATCTAGTTTTTACTTCTTGTGTCCTAATCATGCGATTGAAGTTCGAATGCTACACGTACACAATAATCTTCATGTAACAGTACATAAATCTAGGACCTACATAAATAAAGTCCAACATGGCGACCATCCGAAATATTTAGTCTGTTCTCAATATCTACGAGTCAATTACAGCAATCAAACTGAAATGTTGTATGTTGATAGTGGCAATTAACATTAGTAGGATATATGAAAATAGGCTGTATAGTTCTTCACGGACCTACTTGTTTAATACATCTGTTCCAAGTGAGTCTGTAAGCTGAGATCCTGTCTTTGTTTGCTTCACGATTCACTCCGGAAGGTTGGATGTTTTCTCCCAGGTATTTGAATTTAGACACTTGAGATATTTTGTCCAATTTGGTTGTCATTGGTGGTCCATCTAGGTACCGAAGACATCCCTCCTTGTAGTGTGTTTTCTGGTATGTGATCTGGAGTCCTGTTCTGGTTGCAATTTCGTGAAGTTTTTCCGTGGATGCAATCGCTTCCTGTCTGTTATTGGAAAAGATTGCGAGATCATCAGCGAAGGCCAAACACCGTAAATGAATTTTGTTATTACGTAGTCTTCCAAGGGTTATTCCTCTAACTTCTTTCTCCCAGGTCCTAATTACTTTTTCTAAAACAAGATTAAACAATAGAGGGGACAACCCTGTTTTAACATCAAATGGTTCAGATAATTCCCCCAAGAATTTAACTTTTGAAGTGGTGCCTGTTAGTGTTTGCTTGATTAATTCTTTAGTTTTCCTGTCTACTTTGAATTCTTCCCGAACACGAACAATCTGTATTATAAAACAATCGATTGTCAAAAATATGGTAGTTCAAGATACAGTCAGAACATTAATTTTTCACTTAGGCGAGAAAATACGGTATTATTACTGTTCCTGCTATTACTACTACTACTACTTCTGACAATTACTTACAAAAATGTAATAACCTACAGCAAAAATTTCTTAAAGTAATTATAACAAAATTACTGTACTTAAGATTTAAAACTCCAATAATTAGTGCGACGTTTGCATGCTCGCTGCAAGTGTTCAGAAAAAAAAGGTGTGTAACTGGAACAAGCTGCTCTCAATGAACAGAGTATGCCATCCACAAGATCCGGTCCGGAGGACCAATATTCTGACTGTATCTTGAACTACCATATTTTTAGCCACGGTGGGTGAGTGGTTATAGTGTCGGACTACCAACCCCAAGATTGCAGGTTCGCCCCTGGCCATGGTAAGTGATTTTTAAGGCGACAAAAATCACGACACTCATGTCATACGTTGTTGGCATGTTAAAGAACCCATTTGAATTCAGTAGGCCGTGTTCAATGGCAAAATTAATCTCGGGATTTTCCGCCAACACAAAGTTCCTCCATTCTCTACTTGAAAGCGCTGTAGTGTCAAAGAGTTTAGATATCTAACCTCCTTGACTTTCATAGCGTTCAAAGGAACGACGAAATTCGACATGCAAGCTACCCTCTGGGTGTCAATTAACAAAGCTTGCACCAGGCACCCGAGGCCATACGATATTATTATTATAGCCTACTTTTCACATTTTGCAAAAATGAGGAAAAAATAGACTTATGAGATCGATCCGGGAAAATGTCTGTCTGTCTGTCTGTCTGTCTGTGTGTGTCCCCCTATCAACTCCTAAACGGCTGCAGTAATCGAAACAAAATTTGGTAAGAGTAAAGATCTATACCGGAACATCTCAATGTCATACTTGAAAATGATGTCAGTGCTACCAACTGCTGAAAAATCGCAATTGAAATTTGAGCTCAATGTTGGATATCTTGGAAGGTATACATGGGAACTATTCCAAAATTGGCACACATATAGATAATAAAACGTTAGTTTAATTTTCAGGAAGCCATACATGACAGTGTTGCCAAAATGAGTCTAAGCCTACTGATAGGTCCAATTTTTAAATGCATATAACTCCTACACTACCAATTGGATTTCAACTAAATTTCGTATGTACTATGTGTACATAAACAGATATGACCGAGCGTATTCTTAAGAGCCACCAGGGCTGCCAACAGTTAATAAATGCTCTCTCTATTTTTTTTACCCAAATACCAATATATCAGAAAGCATGCGAGCCAACAGCTTTAAACTTTGCACACGTATACTGCCTGACATTCTAGATAAATTTGGAGCAACTAATGTATGTCAGTGCTACCAAAATGATTCTAAGCCTGCTGATAGGACCAATTTTTAAATACACGGAACTTCTATACGATCAATTGGATTTCAACCAAATTTCGTATGTGCTATGTGTGCGATAACAAATATGACTATGCGTATTCTAAAGGCAATCAGGACTGCCAACTGTTAATAAATGATGTTTATATGTTTTACCCTAATATCAATATATCAGAAAGTATGCAAGCCAACAGCTCTAAACTTTGCACACGTCGAGTACCTGACATTCTAGATTAATTTGGACTAACTAATATACGTCAGTGCTGCCTACATGATTCTAAGCCTGCTGATAGGTCCAATTTTAAAATACCATTAACTTCTCAACAAATGGATTTCATCCAAAATTGGCACAACAATAGATCATAATATTTCAGATTATTTGTTACCAACACATGCATGACAGTGTTGCCAACATGATTTTACGCGCGCTGATAGATCCAATGTCTAACTGCATGTAACATCCATGCTATCAACAAAATTTTGTATTCAGTACCTTAAGACATGGAACTAAGAATGTATTCAGTCACCAGGGCTGTCAACTGTAGTGCTCTATTAGGCTTCATTATGGCAGGTATATTTCGAACTAATTAGAAATTTCGATAATACCAACTTAATTTCGTCATTATTCTAGATTGATCCATATAGATTATTCATTGGCATGAATCTTAAATTTTAAGAAAAGTGGGCTCTTTTCTTTAGTACGTCACGGAACTTCTTGTTTAATATTTTAAGCACTTTTTATTAAATACATAAATTTCTGCTTTTCACTTATTAGCACATAAAAAGATATAATATTTAAATATTTTAACCAGTATGCTAGATCTTTCAGTTTATTGCACTTTTGTTCTGTGTTATTTCAACGGGGAAGAACCTGTGAGCTATTCTGCATGCAGAGCGTATGTCAGCCTGCACCCCCTCCAAGCTACCTGGAACTGGAACAAGTGTCACTCACATCCAGTTCATTTCTGGCACTATGAAGTGTAAGGAAGTTCTACGATGCCGAAAGTAAAGGCAACTAAAAGTTATCGTCTGCAGCAGTATGTTGCAGAATTAAAAGATAATTTTACTACTGATGGGGGCGTTCTGTTCTGCCAACCATGTAGGGAAAGCAAGCAAGGCTGAACAGCGATCTCAAGTTACACAACACCTCGAGGGCAAGAAACATATTACCGTAGTTTCGCGCCTTCAGAAGAAGTGCTTGGCGATAATCGACGGTCATTTGTGATGGACAACCTGAAGATGTATCTCGTTGTGTATTGTAATGCTTCAGCAGTCAGTGAGGCATAGAATAAATTGCATTCGTGAGTACTGCATATTGTTTATATTCACATTAATAAACTAAATTATAATTAAATATTTCTACTTTTTTGTCACATATTTCAGGTATTTTTAATACATAAAAATAAATCTTTTCCCGATTTTTAGCACCTAAAAATCCGAGCCCTAGTTATAATACAGGTGCCAACATAAATGTTCATGATTGGTGAAATTCCTTAAACACAAGGCTTACCACCAATCAGGATGCACTGCTATTGACTGACCTCAATACAAACCAACAAGGAGCGTAGTAATTCAGCGTTGTCAAATGTATCATTACTGCCATTTCACTACCAGCTGCCACATGTCATACTTCGTAAGATGAGCATTGTAGTCGGACCACAGCCCACTCTATTCTATCTTCAATTTGACAACAGTGCCCTACTACAACAAATTACCCCCTCCTGCACTCAGAGCTAGCGCCAACAGTTCAGGGTCATAGTCGAGTAGCCGCGCCATAATTGAGAACACTCTGGTCACCAGCGGAGCACAGAGTAGGCAGGAATGTTATCAGTTGGGCGAGAGGGAGCGGGATTCATGGAGAGGATATGGTGTGAAAATTCTCTCACCTTATTCGAGCGTGATTTCTTTTACACCGCACAGCATAGTCAAGTGCGTTAAATCCTGTACCAGAACTCTAGGTGGAGCTGGAAGTCCGGAGATAGAAGGTTTGAATTCCGATGCCATAGTGAGTAAGGTCTTTCCCAAGGTTCATGAACAATCTTCCAGAGAAACGCTGAGATGCCCAATACTACAGTAGATATAATGATAATAATAATAATAATTTAAGTTACAACCACCACAGAAACACAGGTTATCAGAAAAACTAACAAGTAGTTCCGTGAAGAACTATACAGCCTATTTTCATATATCCTACTTATGTTAACTGCCTCTATCAACATACACAATTTCAGTTTGATTGCTGTAATAGATTCGTAGATATTGAGAATCGACTAAATATTTCGGATGGTCGCCATGTTGGATTGTATATATGTAGGTCCTAGAGTTATGTACTGTTACATGACGGTTATTGTGTACGAGTAGCAATCAAACTTCCATCTCATGATTAGGACACAAGAAGTAACAAGGAGATTTTAAAATTTCACACAGCTGCCATCTTGTGGTTATGGAAACAATTGAAATAAATTAGATGCCAGTGGATTAACATTCGTATAAGGATTCACTGTACCAAGTTTCACTGCACTTGTATGGTTACATTGCGAGAAACGTCCATGTGAATATTTATACTACGCGTCGCCGCCATGTTGGATTTGTGATCACCAGGTTATTTTCAGTCCTATAGGTGCACATAAGTTCATAGCCCCTGTGAACATAAAAAAAATCAGTTTGCTTGCTATAATAGGTTCGTAGATATTCAGAGCCGTCTAAATATTTCGGATGGTCGCCATGTTGGATTGTTAAATGTATAGGCCATAGAGTCATGTACCATTAAAGGAAAATTATTGCGTAGGTTCATTATTCCAACTTTCACATCGATCGCACGATTACGACACAAGAAATAAAAACTTAATTTTAAAATTCGCCCAGCCGCCATCTTGAAGTTATGTAAACAATTGAACTAAATTAGATACCAGTGCATTACAATGTGTATAAACATTTCCTGTACCAGATTTCATTGCGTTTGGAACACTAAATCGCGAGAAAGGTCTATTTAAATTATTCAAATTCGCTTGGCCGCCATGTTCGTTTTGTAGCTAACCGGTTTTTGAAAGTCATATAGATGAACTTCCATTAGTGCCCTTTATCTCCGTACAAAGTTTCAGGATGAAACCGCTAATAGTTTCAGAGATATAGAATCCCGGTGAAATATTTCGCACATCCGCCATCTTGTGGTTATGCAAACAATTGAACGAAGTTAGATGTCGGTGCATTACAATGTGTATAAATATATACTCTACCAAGTTTTATTGCGTTTGGTTGGTTAAATCGCGAGTAACGTCTATTTAAAAGTCGCGAATTCACGTGGCCGCCATGTTGGTTTTGTAGTTACCAGTTTTTCAGAAGTCACACAGGTGAACGTCTAGTAGTTCCCTTTATCACCGTAATAAATCCCAGGGTGATATCGGGAATAGTTTCGGATATATTGAATGCTGCTGAAATATTTCGCACAGCCGCCATGTTGGATTGGTGAGACGTAACAAAATTTAAAGGGCACAGTTGGGGTCACCCGGAATAGTGCTATAAACTTACCGAGTTTCATTGAAATCGCTCGAGCCGTTTAAAAGTTATTAGGGGACACACACACACCTCACACACACACACACACACGGACAAAAGGTGATCTCATAAGCCTATTTTTTTTTTTCAAAATTGAAAATAGGCTAAAAACCATTTACATGGAGCTGATAACTAAGTTGTCCCAAGCCCCTGAAACGAATTACAAAAATAATCCCCATTACAAACTATTTCCTATATTGAAGCTCTTAGATTATGGTAGCGTGATTTTAACAAAGAATGCTCGTATTGTCATTTAGACTTTCACGGCCCGTGTTATTATTCATAATGTTGAATTTTGGGCTTATGCCGTGTTTTATTATATTGCAATTCGACGCGTTTCGAAAGAAACCATGTCTTTCATCGTCAGGAATAATCTGGAATACGACAATGTTGCTAAGAGAAAGCAACGAAGAACCTTCTATATGTTCTTCGTTGCTTTCTCTTAGCAACATTGTCGTATTCCAGATTATTCCTGACGATGAAAGACATGGTTTCTTTCGAAACGCGTCGAATTGCAATATAATCAAACACGGCATAAGCCCAAAATTCAACATTATGAATAAGAATGCTCGTACTTTACTTTAGGTTACTTTACTTAAGTTTACTTTATTTTATTCTAGTTTACTTTAATTTGCTTTAGTTTTCAATGCATTAACCATAATTGTCGAGATGACCGTCGATGTTTTAGATGCACCAACTTCCAAAATTACTTTTTAGTGAAACACAGTATTGCTAAACCAGCACTCGAGGAATTTATGAGTAAGGAAGGTTTATGTAAATGAAAATTGTAAGGAGATCCATTTCGTCTCATAAATAATATGGTTACACTAGTTTTAAGAATTAGTTATGAGCAATTCGGCTGATGAAGACCGCAATGAAAGGTTGAAACATGCACCAACAATATTGAATAGATGTTTTTAATTTTGTATCTGTAGGAGTTGTATTTTATAAGTTATCCCTCCCTATATTATTCTGCTAAGGTCCCATTCCAGTTTTGTACCGAAAATAAGGTCCCATTAACACCAACCTACACATATTGGGTACCTACAGGTTTAGCATAACCCAATGCGCAAGCGAAAAAGCCTCACGTACTCTTTAAATGCCTCACAATTAAATAAATACCTTAAAACATGTATATTTTAGAGAAAAATGTAAGAATTTGGAATTTAAAGCTAAAATAACATAACATCTCCCCAGTAACTTGGGGGAGAAGAAACAAAGGCATTGAAATAAATTGCATAGCATTTGCAGACGATTTTGCTATATTGTCAGAAAACCTAACAAGTGCAACAACACAAATCAATCTCTTGGAAGAAATAGCCAACAAAACAGGTTTGAGAATCTCCGAAAAGAAAACTAAATTTATTACAAACATCAAGAACGCTTCAAAATATTTGGCAACATATATTGGCCCAGTGGAAAAAGTAAAGAATTTCAAATATCTGGGAGAAATAATTCAAGAAAATGGTTTAGAAAAATCTTCGGTAGAAGAAAGGGTACACAAGATGGAAAGAGCATATGGTATCACTAAGAATTTTATAACAAAAAGTGCTTATCTAAAAATCTTAAAATAAGGCACTACACTACAGTGGTGAAACCGGAATGCCTATATGCAAGTGAATGTCTGTTACTAAACCATAGATTAGATAAACTTGAAATACTAGGATGGAGAATCATGAGGAAAATTTTAGGCCCAGTGAAAACAGCAGAAGTGTGGAAATTAAGATCTAATGATGAAAAATACAGCAACATGGAAAATATAACAGAAACTATAAGAAAAAGGAGATTGCAAATTTTTGAACATATTTACAGAATGGATGATTCCAGATTAACAAAAAGGATATTCAAGTACCTTTGGGAGAAAAGGGCAACAACTAGCTGGATTCAAGAAGTAAAAAAAGATTTAGAAAGAAATAATATAAGTGAAGAAGAAACGGTGAACAGAGAGATCTTTAGAGAAAGGGTATTAAGTATGAAAGTATTCCAAGGAAGATTGCCAAAGAAACCTGGTGCCAAGTGGTCCGAGGACAGAAAGAAGCAGCATAGTGAACGGATGAAGGAGTACTGGAGGGAACGGAAGAGAAAACAACAAAGTGTGAAGAATTGAAATTGGCACGTGGTCTGTAGCAGACCTCATCGGAAAGAAGAAGAAGAAATAATGAAAGAATGCAACACGGTAACCACGGTAACAGAATCTCACAGGTCCATCTATTTCTGTAAGACGCAATGCAATTCCAATTATTGCATTACTGTGAAAGTTTCCAGACTGTTATAAGGTTATCACTGAACCAAACTAAGCTGTAAAATTCATCAATACATACAGTATAATGTGCTTAAGGGTGTCAAGGGGACTCTAGAATTTTTTCACGCAATTTTCACGTGTGAGTGTGGTACGAAAGGTCTTTTTCACCCGACTATAAAGGATCTCCGAAAACCACATTTACAGGCCCTTAAATTAACAGTGTCTGTGATATTCCCAGAAAACTAACTTCGCTCTCATATTCCTATGAAGGAATGACAAACCCCTAACCACTGCACCAGTAGCTGAATTGACAAAGTCTGATTATTCATAACAAGGATAAATCAGTCATGGCATTCATGATTGAGATTTTGCTAAGTGTACTCTTTACAACTAGAATATTCGCGGGCGAAGCCGCGACGGGTAATGCTAGTGCATTATAAATCAATGCGGCAAATATCAAACATTTCTTAATAAGGTAAATGTTATTGCCTTTGTGTATCCATTCTGATTTTTGCTCAGCTGTTTAACCCTTTATGGGATAGAGGCCTCTATATTAACCACGTGTCATAAGGACAATTTATGCTTTCATCATAATTCGTTGTGGCAGTTTCCAAATATAAAGTGCGTTCAAAAAATAACGAGCCGGAGGCATAATTACAGAAACCAGTTCCTGTATGTCAGAAGTATTGGCCCTGGCTGTTGAGGCACTTGTCCCACAGGGACACGAGCCGGTGAATGGCTGTCTCATAAAATTCCCTGGGCTGCGATGTGAACCAGTTCCGCACGTACAGCTGGACGTCGGCGTCCGAGGTGAATCGTTGGCCCCGCAGAGCCCTTTTCAGGGGACCAAACATGGCATAATCACAGGAAGAGAGGTCTGGACTGTATGGAGGGTGGCCAAGAACCTCCCATTTGAATTTCTGCAGGAGTGCCGCGACTGTGCTGGCCGGATGAGGTCGTGCATTGTCGTAGAGCGACCATGGCGGCTATGGCGTTCACTGTCCCTCGGCGGTCCTGGGTAATGAGTGCATCAACCAGCTGGACGTTGTCATCGGTAATGCAGGGGGGTGCCCCAGACCGGGCATCATCGGCTAACGACACACGTCCTTCCCTGAAGCGCTTGTGCCACGCCTTGACCCTTGCAAGGGACATGCAGTGTTCGCCGTACACTTGTGACATTCCCCTACTCCTTCCGCTGTCAGAAACCGAACAACACCTCTTTGCTCTTCGGTTGACGCCTCCATGTCACTATTTGCAATGCAGCGTTGGACGATTGATGCATGCTGCTGCTCGCTTTGTATGGTCACGTGACGTGCACGCGTGCCCTCTAGCGACGGGCTGTGACCTTCCACGCTCTGGTCGGAACCACACCTCGTTACACACGCCACGATTAGCTGATGTCGTCACCGGTTTGAGCATTTCAGCCTCCAGCTCGTTACTTCTTGAACTCACCTTGTACATTGCTATTACACCAAGAACACTGATACTTCTCAGTTGCGTTAGTGTCTGTTACACTCATCCCCAATCCAATATGGCGTCAATACCTTGGCATTATTAAATTAAGCTGCAGTTTAGTAAGTGCTTTTAAATCTTTAATTATGCAGTTACCCACAAATAACACATTTTGAGTTATGTCACTGTTGCAGTGAATGAGTGAAATCGCATGGGTTTAAGTTGGGGGAGTGTGGAGGCTATGATAATCCCCACCCCAATCGATCCATCGGTTCCCTAATTTTCTATTTAAGAATTCATGAACTTGGCGTTGGAAGTGGAGCTGATCCCTTCTTGTCGGTCTCCTGCTGCGACACAAACCAATTTTCCCGAGTTACCAGTTACACATGTTCTGTGTTGGTGCCGGCCGCCATCTTTACTGCAGCACTCTAGCGACAGACAGCTGAAATGCGACTGCAAAAGGCAAAACTTTTTGAAAAGATGGTATATTGGCTTTCACGGCCAAGGAATTAGTCAGTAGTCACATCGAGGGGAAAATAATAGGGTTCAGCAGTGCTTTTTTCAGGAGGGAACTGGGTGTGCGTGTACCCCGTAAACATTGAAAACTGTTTAAGAAAAACATATTGGTACATTTGTATCTAGTCCGGCAAATATAACATCCAAATTGAAAGTTCATAGATCAGCTGGCGTCAACATAGTGTTCACAATATCTGGAGGAGATCTCGAGTAATCCTCGACTTAAATCTATCTATCGAATCAGTTTCTTTTGGTCGGCAACTCGGCACTCCGTTCTTATAAGCAGGCAGGGTAGTGTTCGGAGGTGGAGTAGGTTGTTAGTTTCTGCACGAGGTTAGTTTTGAAGGATTAAACAAGTAGTTCCGTGAAGAACTATAGAGCCTATTTTCATATATCCTACTTATGTTAATTGCCACTATCTACATATAACATTTCAGTTTGATTGCTGTAATAGATTCGTAGATATTGTGAACCGACTAAATATTTCGGATGGTCGCCATGTTGGACTTTATATATGTAGGTCCTAGAGTACTGTTACATGAAGATTATTGTGTACGTGTAGCATTGAAACTTTAATCGCATGATTATTACACAAGAAGTAAAAACGAGATTTTAAAATTTCGCACAGCTGCCATATTTTGGTTATGGAAACAATTGAAAAAAATTAGATGCCAGTGGATTAACATTCGTATAAGGATTTACTGTACCAAGTTACACTGCACTCGGATAGTTAAATTGCGACAAACGTCCATGTGAATATGTATAATTCGCGTCGCCGCCATGTTGGATTTGTGATCACCAGGTTATTGAAAGTCCTATAGATGAACTTATGTTCATAGCCCCTATGAACATAAAAATATTCAGTTTGTTTGCTATAATAGATTCGCAGATATTTAGAGCCGTCTAAATATTTCGGATGGTCGCCATGTTGGATTGTTAAATGTATAGACCATAGAGTCATGTCCCATTAAAGGAAAATTATTGCTTAGGTTCATTATTCAAACCTTCACTTCGATCGCATGATAACGACACAAGAAATAAAAACTTAATTTTAAAATTCGCGCAGCAGCCATTTTGAGGTTATGTACACAATTGAAATAAATTAGATACCGTTGCATTAAAATGTGCATAAACATTTCATGTTCCGAGTTTCATTGCGTTTGGAACATTAAATCGCGAGAAAGGTCTATTTAAATTTTCAAATTCGCTTGGCCGCCATGTTCGTTTTGTAGTTAACTGGTTTTTGAAAATCTTATAGATGAACTTCTAGTAGTTCCCTTTATCACCGTAAAGATTTCAGGGTGATATCGGTAATAGTTTCGGAGATATTGAATGCTGGTGTAATAATTCGCACAGCCGCCATGTTGGATTAGTGAGACGTAACAAAATTTGAAGGGCACGGTCGGGGTCGCCCGGAATAGTGCTATGAACTAACCGAGGTTCTTTGAAATCGCTCCAGCCGTTTAGATTTTATTAGGGACACACACACACACACACACACACACCTCACACACACACACACACACGCACGCGCGCACACACACACGGACAAAAGGTGATCTCATAAGCCTATTTTTTCAAAATTGAAAATAGGCTAAAAATAACGAACTATTTAACATCCTCCCAGGCATCGAAAAAGCTGAAAGTTAATGATTCGAACACAAACAAATGACCGGACTTCGCAAATTGCCCAAAATTGCAAGTTCGTGATGTTTTGTTGACTACAACTGAGAGTACCCCTTAATAGTACATTATGCAACGAGCCTATAATGGCAATAATTAAGACACGAGTATAACTATTTTATGTTCGAATATAAATATTCATAAATATCTGTCGAGATTTCGCCAGTTTTATGTACTGAACAGAGCGCATGAGACGCAGAGAATGCCTTGTATTTGACCATGGCCTCCTCGATTACCCTACTATGACACTATGCCAGGCAGTGAAATTTAAATTAGAAGGCCGTGGAACTCAGCGCATCTAATTATCTAATTGGTCAAACAACTGTTTCTTGAGCTTTGATTGGTGGGAGAAACTGTTTCATAATGAAAAATACGTAGTGTTATAATGAGCCTCATTATAGTACAGTTTTCTAACATATAATAGTCGGGGTCGAACATAAATATTGTTTAGAAAAGAAGCTCTGGTGTTCAGTATGCTTGCAGTGCATTAGTACCACCATAGCGTTTAGAAGAGAAAGTGTGCCGACTCCCGAGTTTGCCGTATCTTTAGTATGGGTAGTTGCTGCGCCCGCCGGTAGACTGCGCAGCGGTTGGTTGTGGCTGGCTGGAGACACTTTCTAAGCGCTCGCGAGTTTGAAAACATGGAAATGCTGCCGTGTTTAGTCCTTATTTCTTGGTGTTGAAAAGTGTATGCGATCAAGAAGCGATAGTGAAATAATACATACGTTATGACACTGGTATGTTTAGTATTTGTAAGCTTTTACACTTATTTCTTTACGTTTGTGCTGTCGAGTGAATTATAACCTGGTAAGATTCGTCAAACAAAACTGTGTAAGTGAATATGCCGTGTTGTTTTGTTCCCGGGTGCCGATCTGGATACGACAAGTCATCTGCAACAGGTAGGCACTTTTTTAGACCTCCAAAAGCCGAAGATGATTTATTTAAATGGACTAAGGCCATTCCGAGGAAAGACATTAAATTGTCAAGTAAGTCATATGCAGGCTATGTGACAAACATTGCTCCGATAATTTCCTTATAAAAACGGACACTTTCATTATAGAAGGAAAGACAGTCGAAATGGCGAGAAAGAGATGGAGTTTGAAGCCTGGTGCAGTCCCACACTATCTAGCCGGGTATATTGTCAAGCAACTAAGGAAAGGGATCAGCTGTGTGAAGTGTGCATTAACCCTTCAAAGTGAAAAGGCCGTCAGACACAACAGCTGCAACTTTCACTATTATAAAGGACTTTGGCACAATAAATGCCCTTAGTTACCTAACTCAACCGTCTGACAGTGTCTTCAACATTCTTTTACAGGTCGAAGTAGTCGTTGACATGGAATTATCTTCCCTTTCAAATTTGTGGGTTGATATATTTTATGAGTGTTAGGACAGCATTGATGAGATTGTTTTAGGGCCGTGATTTTTTGATGGTGTATGGAACATAAACTGGACCTTATTGGAAAACTCGTTTTTCATTTCATGAAGTGCGCTTTTTCTTTCGTACGAAAGAAATTAGGAAAGAGCAGTCAACTTCTAAGTCTGGAAAATCATCGCGTAAGCTGTCCAAAGCTTCGGACAACTGAGAGCTATAAGTTATATGGATGAGTTTGTCGTTATACTGTATTATATTATATTTACTTTATTTGTGCAGTAGTGAATGGTCTGTAGCTTTACGATTTTCACACATTCAGTTACATTTTGACCCCCGTCAGAATGTTTTATTTCCTTATTATATGAACCTATGACGCAATCTGATGTTTCATAATTAACACAACGGACGTTAGCGTTGTATATACTCAGTGCGGAGAATTTTATATTTGGATCATCTTGTCTAATACAACGTAGTGTAAGCTGATAACATTCAGTTACTGAAAAGTAACATTCAACTGCTTGTATTGATACCGTCCTCACTCTGCGCTAACCGACGCTAGAGCCACCTAGCGGCTGGACCATACAAACTCCACAAGTCGCGTCACTTTCTCGTCTATACGCTATGGTACCACCTTCCTGCCAACATGCGTTAGTTGGGTTGCAGCAAATGATATTGGAAGGGGCTGCTGAATGACCTGGTACAGCGCTTGTAACAGTTTGTAAAACAATCCCCAGTTTATGTATTCCAGCTACGCCCCTGTCCCAGCTGCATGGAGATGGCGTGTCTCCTGGTCTCTGCGGTTGGTTGATCTCACAGGGTCGATGTATTGTGTTTAATTCGTGTCCGCACCCGGCACAAATCGATTTCCTTTCTTTTTCTGGTTCCTTCTTGCGGTTGGTGTGATTAACCCAAATACTGGGTGAATGTTGACATCGGACCACAACTTCCATTCATGCTTCTGGCATGGCCTTCCTTGGCTTGTGATAGCGTCCCTTACACATGCGAACTCCATAATCCTCATGCCACTTGGCTCCAACGTAAGTCATACCAAAAGGAAAACATACTTGGTGTTGAAATATTGGCCTTCGTCGCCAAGTAATACATCACCAGCAAACCATGTATAAGGTGCGTTCAAAAAGTAACTAGCCGGAGGCTGTAATGCGCAAACCGGTGACGACATCGTCTAATCGTGGCGTGTGTAACGAGGTGTGGATCCGACCAGGGCGCGGAAGGTCACAGCCCGTCGCTAGAAGGCACGCGTGCATGTCACGTGACGATACAAAGCGAGCAGCAGCATGCATCAATCGTCCAACCAAGACCAGGACAGTAGGCCATTCGACATGCTTCCTGGTGTGGTTGAAGACTGTGGGGCACCCATTGGGCACACACTATCCGCAAGTGCAGTCGTTCCTTCATGATGGTGTGCACACTTCCGACGCTCAATCCGACCACGGCGGCTATGGCGTTCATTGTCACTCGGCGGTCCTGGGTAATGAGTGCATCAACCAGCTGGACGTTGTCATCGGTAATGCAGTGGTGTGCCCCAGACCGGGCATCATCGGTTAACGACACCCGTCCTTCCCTGAAGCGCTTGTGCCACGCCTTGACCCTTGCAAGGGAGATGCAGTGTTCGCCGTACACTTGTGACATTCGGCGATGAATGTCCGTTCCACCTACTCCTTTCGCAGTCAGAAACCGAACAACACCCCTTTGCTCTTCGTTTGACGCAACCATGTCACTGTTTGCAATGCGTCTGGCAGCGTTGGAGGATTGATGCATGCTGCTGCTCGCTTTGTATCGTCAGGTGATGTGCACGCGTGCCCTCTAGCGACGGGTTGTGACCTTCCACGCTCTGGTCGGAACCACACCTCGTTACACACGCCACGATTAGCCTATGTCGTCACCGGTTTGCGCATTACAGCCTCCGGCTCGTTACTTTTTGAACGCACCTTATACACCCTACCTTAACCTTGCGCCACATCGTCCTGCTTGAAGGATGTAGACTATATATCAGTATAAAATTCATTGTTGATAACATACCTTTAATAACCCAAAAGTATTACATGCATTACAAGCATTCTTGGTCTACGTTCGATTCCCGGTTCTTCCAACAACAACAAAAACTGGTCTGAGGGCTGGAACGGGGTACACTCAGCCTCGTGAGGTTCAATCAGGAATGTTAACGCTATTATTTCCCCCTCGTATTAATCCGTTGTCACATCGAGGGATGTGCTTGCGGTGCATTGGTACCATACGAGATGCAAGCAGAGAAATATCGACCTTCCTGATAACACGCGTTAGTTGGGTTGCAGCAAACGATATTGGAAGGGGCTGCTGAATCACCTGGTACACAGTATGATGATGACGTATTATTTAAGCCACATACCAGCGGGGCTATACCTACATGCGACAATGCTGATGTCGTGAAGAATGTACTGCAGCAGTTTTTTATAGTAATAATCTTCTTCTTTATTAGGAACTAGCTGAAGTACCCGTGCTTCGCTACTGGTCATAAATAAATTGAAATGTGAAGGTGACAGTTAAAACAGGGGATAGGGACGGTGCTGCGCGGAGGGAAGTTAGGATGGATCATTTTGTCCAGCTACAACGCTTGCCATTGACCGTGTTTTATAGCACAAAATTAGGTTTTACTCTCTAACAGTTGGAGATACATGAAAAGTGATTAGGACCATTCAGATAGAAATTTAAATTTTAAACCTAGTATTGTGCCCGTTTGGACCGAAGTCCGGACGACCACATATGCATTTCACCAAAAATCAGTCAGCACGAGAATCAAAATATCCCTGGGCGCCAGATGGGTTAATGTCGAATGCAAAGACCCAACAAAAAAATGCTTAAGTGATTTACGGCTCGACGCAACAATAAGGATAGAAGGAGATTCATAAAAACGGTGATTGCATACCATAAAATTATCTCATTTTATTAAAACCTTAAAATGACATGAAGAAAATATGCCCAAAATGGCATAAGAGATGACTGGAAAAGAATAAATTATTTACGCAACATACAATATCGCCAACACATGAACTCTAACAAAGTTGAAACGAGAGGTCAGAATATCAGTCCTGTTGACTTCGTTCAACATAATTATGTACAGGGGTAGGGTTTTATCAGCGCAAAGTCAATCGTCCATACTGATCCCTAAATTATTTAGCATTCACACGTTGAAGATCAATAAGAAAATTTATCACTGGTTGGAAAATCACTTTGTTCATTTCTCAAAACTATTATCGTAGCATTTCGACTAACACTTTTTAGGCAATAGTAATATTAGGATTTGTCAAATACAAAGTTGTTCATAATGAGTGAAATACACTATGATTTACATGGATCTTGAGCATTTTTGTGGATTCAAAAAAAAACAGAAAATATCTAGTGAAACATAGATCTCAATCCAAAGTCTGTCAAAAATAATTTTGACTTAATCAAACATATAATTATCCCAAATATAACTTCCATTCCACATGGATTCAGTCAACAAATTAATTAATTATTCCTTGAAAACATTAATTAGGAAATTTGAAATATCATTTAACATGTTTTATAATGAAACAAATTATTATTATTATTATCAAAGTGATGTTGACAAAATGTCAAATATGTTCAGCATCAACTTATTAAAGAAAATGCATATTTATTTTTTATAGGATCTGAAAATCCTTTCAGCTAATAGTGGTTGTTAATAAGTAACAATTTCAAACAACAGCATTGGCCCATATGATTGACACGTAATAAAATTCACAGAATTATAAATCAGCATTTAGACAACGGTAAAGCTTTCCTGAATGAAAGGAACTAGTAGAATAATAATTTTCCGGTAAGCAATTACTAGAAATATTGTCAAACACGTGGATCAACAGTAATTTAATAATGATGGTTCACAAAATAACCTGTGGTTATATTACGAGGAAAGTGTGGCGAAAAACGACTCTCCTACTACATCAAAAACATCCAACCTACAATTTGATTGGTGCTCCATTTTACACAACCTCATTCCTGCGACTTAAATTGCGCACTAAGAATGGCATATAATTATCTGCACACACACAACGACATCTTCCCAAATTTTACAAAATAATCAAGCCTTTGCTTGTTATGACAAACGGAAGATTCAAAAATCAGTTATCCTCACCAATGAGTTTACGACAATATCCAATATAATTTCACCATCAAAAATTCCACACAGTGTTAATATTAGCAAACGCTGTGAAAGACGTTGCGTCATAATGATTTTATTTTATATAAACTCTAGCAAAAACCCTGCTTTATACATGCTTAGCTTCCCATTTCACTTCTTTCCGTGTCTTTATCAAAGCTTTAAATATGAAATGCAAACGTGAAACAATTTCACTGAATTTAAACTGTTCATTATAAGTGGTCATGTGTTAACCACTAACCTTCGGAATTAACAAATATCCGATTTAGAGTATGACTTCAAATGTCAACTGTATTAATCATACAACCAGAAAATTATTATTATAAACCACAAATGTTTATTATTATTATTATTATTATTATTCCAGAAAAATAGAAAAATAATAATTATTATTAAATACCATTATTATTATTATTATTATCATATTCAAAACTAGGTTTAAAGTTATCAAACTGTTCGGGGAATATCACCCTCGACTTCAAAATGATGGATAACTATCCATTCCTCAATTTAGATTAATTCTTAAATCTCAAATTATGACGGCTAATGACAGCAATAAGAAAAAAATATCGAACTAAAATAAATGCTCGTTCTGCTCGTCCATAAATATCGAATCGTATAAATCTGAGTAAAAATCAACTCAGGTCCTAGCTCAGGTTTCGAAAGAAAATATTTGCAAAAGCAAATAAACATATCGATGACTATAGAGAGAGAAAAATATGTGTTGGCAAGACTGTAGAAAATACGAGAAAATCCAACTAACTACGCATAGAAATAATGTAAATTGCAGCTTACATTCTTGTAGGTCTTGATGGTAGAAATCTGGACTGAACCAGACTACTCAGTCTTCCTGTTGTCTGTCCCATTAGGACGCGTACTTATATTCTCGTATCAGCTTCCATGTTATACCCACAAGCTGTTTACGCAGACATAGTGGCGATTATTTCTTGCAGAAAAATGTTGGCAACTTCAAGAGCTGAAGCGTAGTTGACAGGGGTCTGATCTAAGCGATCCAGATGAAATAATTACCAAGACCCACTGTGATACAATCAGTATTCCAATACTCTTACAATCTTTTTAGCCCAATTACAAATTCTGTCGAGTTGGCTGGGCAAAGCTTCTCACTTTTCAGATCGCTCAAGGCTAAACCTGTATTCCCATTCGGCTTTCGAATTGTAATATGCAAGACTGGTTTTGAAGTTACTGACTTATCCTGGCTGGTCCAACTATTGGATATAAATAATCCAGCTATAAGTGAATGTGGACTGAAGGAAAAGTTGTAGACATAGTCTACCATAATTATGTCCAAGTTGTAGCGGTAAAAATTACCAAGTGCCCCAGACTTATTTCACTTCTGTGAAATCGAAGAAAAGTTCTAACCTCTCTCGAAATAGTTTAACACTTTCAGTAACCATGTACTGTCGAAAATTCTAAGTCCACAGCTTGTGCTGTAAGTTGAAGTTTAAATGCAACCATGTGCTCGGTGATAATAACGATGTTCGAAGTTCGGTGATAGTCAAGCGGCTAGAGCGCTTACGTAGCGTAGCACGACCAAGTCAACGGAGTGCTTGTGACGAAGTGAACCTACCTCTGCCTGCGAGGCTCGCCTTATATACCCATCCACTTGCTGGCTCAAGGGCACTGCGGCGAAAACGCTGGAACTAAAACAGCTCATAACTCGGCTTCTGTTCGATCAATTTCTTTGAAACAAAGCTCATTCTTCTTCTCTTGTTCTTGCCAGTAATCTGATATAGGTTTCATGTTTCCATCTCAACGGGAAATATTTAGTGACATATAGCCTCGACTATGACGCTCTCCTCCTACGTCACTTACCCACTTCTTGGCTGTAAATTCCTTCGAAAAGCTTCTAAGAAGGTTTGGAGCGCGCTATTCAAACATCCATATCCGAACTTAGATTCGTGGCCTGTTCCCTCAAATCTAGGCTCACGGCTTGTACCCTTCAATCTAGGCAACTGGATTTGGGCACAGTATATGCCATCAAACGTTTGTTATTTCTTAGCGTTCTCTTTTTATTTGAAATTGAAATGTGAATGTTTGAAACCAAAGAGTATAGTTACGTCACTAAAATGGTCCCCATCTTTAAATAGTGCAAAGTATTGACATCAAAAGTAGCCTATATCTTAACCAGGCAAATCAGCTACTTCCATGTGAAATTTCATGTAAATCGGACCAGTGGTTCTTTGGTGATCGAGTAATACACAGACACATAGACACATACCATCTCATTTTTATATATTAGTATAGATGTAGTTTTATGATGTACGAAAAACGTACGATATTATTTTCTTAGTAATTTGAAAGTACCCATGTTTAAGTACAGAAGGAGCCTGGTCATGGCTTCTAATGATTACTATGAGAATTATTGGCGACGTCAGTTACCTGTAGGTTTGCTACGGTACTGTATCTGTTGAGGGCAGTGAAGGAGGTAATGTTCTGTACAAATCATTTACTCTTATATAGTGATGTAAAATACCCAGGTATTTATAAACCGGGGTAAATACCCATTCTATATACCCGGTTAAATACCCAATTTGGGTAAATACCCGGGTATTTAGATTTTTCATTAAAAATCCTGTGTCGTGGTAAGTTGAACCTTAAACTATGCAAACTATTCTACATTAACTTTTTAGAAATGTAACAACATTAGATAGTTAATAAAATTAAATTTAATTAGAATTGGGACTTAAAAAACAGAATTAGAATTGGGAATTAGATCAGAAGATGAAACTCAATAGTTATAACCTGAATAACTCAGGGTATGAACTAGGCTTTTTTTTCAAACATTGAGATAAAAGTTGGGGGAAATTTATTCAGAGCATTGGCCAAGTTCTACAAAAGGTGTAATGGACAGTTTTCAGAACAGTTTTTAAAATCATCTCTACTTAGTATAAAACAAAGTCCCCGATTCTTGGATGTCACTGGTAATCTCGAGAACCTTTGTATATATACTGCTCAAAAAAATTAAAGCACCACTTTTTTCAAAGGCCACCAAATTTTGAAAAGTTGACCTACAAGCTCGAAATCTCAGTATGACGTTTGTCCTGACGCCTACCAAGCATATGCTTCAGCACAACTCCCCAACTGGAGTAGTTTCGGGGTAGCACCCCGAAAACCAGCCCATTTTCGAAAACCGCAAATTGAAGTTTGCGAAAAACGCTGCAGGACTTGTCGCAGGTTTCCAAAGCAGTCGAAAATGAATGAGTCTTACTCTTAAAGGTTCCACAAACACGTAGAAATCGTTACATTTGACGTTTGGGCATTTTCAACCCCCTTCATCATCCCCTAAACATGGACTACCATTGGGGGCGTCTGAGAAGGTACCGGGTGTGTTTAACCATCTGAAAACCTGCACACCGTCCTCAGTTGCTGATTGCAGTAAGTTCTTAAGGCCTCCGGCAATGTCCACACCCCCTAACACCCTCAACTGGCATAGGACCAAACCACCCCCTCTTGATTCACCCCTAAGGAAGGTTTTAATCGAGATGTTTATCAGTGCTGTGAATGCGGGGGTCTTCCCCTACCGTTTCCATAAAGGAGCTGTGCCTTTGTCACCACCCCTTCCCCTGCAACTCCCGTTTGTATGATTTTTCGAATCAGGCCCTTTTTAAGTGCTGAAACGAGGTCTTAATCGCTGAAAGGGCTGTAAAGGTCCTTAGAAGTAGTGGTGACACGAAATCAACCCCTTCCGAACGATGATTGACATTCCGTCCCCGAAATTCGAAATTTTTGCACCCCCAACCCTCCCTGTCTGGACGCGTAACGCGTCATGGCAGAGTTTTCAGAGTTGGATGGAAATGAAGCTTATGGCCTGCAATGGAGCCCAAAACAGCAGGTTGGATGGAAACTCATCGGTAGGGTGGGAAACGGGACCAAAAAGTTTTCAAAAAAGTTAACAGCCTCTAGTAAGTACACCAATGCATAGGCAACCCACATCACGTCATTTTTCTCTCATTGCCAAACTTTGTAACCTATTGCCGATCATAGGCAACCCACACGCACGGACGTGATGTAGGTTGCCTATGCATGGGCGTACTAACTGTAGGCTGTACACTTTTTTGAAAAATTTTGGTCCCGTTTCCCAACCTACCGATGAATTTCTATCCAACCTGCTGTTTTGGGCTCCATTGCAGGCCATAAGCTTCATTTCCATCCAACTCTGAAAACTCTGCCATGACGCGTTACGCGTCCAGACAGGGAGGGTTGGGGGTGCAAAAATTTCGAATTTCGGGGACGGAATGTCAATCATCGATCGGAAGGGGTTGATTTCATGTCACCCCTACTTCTAAGGACCTTTACAGCCCTTTCAGCGATTAAGACCTCGTTTCAGCCCTTAAAAAGGGCCTGATTCGAAAAATCATACAAACGGGGGTTGCAGGGGAAGGGGTGGTGACAAAGGCACAGCTCCTTTTTTGAAACGGTAGGGGAAGACCCCCGCATTCACAGCACTGATAAACATCTCGATTAAAACCTTCCTTAGGGGTGAATCGAGAGGGGGTGGTTTGGTCCCATGCCAGTTGAGGGTGTTAGGGGGTGTGGACATTGCCGGAGGCCTTAAGAACTTACTGCAATCAGCAACTGAGGACGGTGTGCAGGCTTTCAGATGGTTAAACACACCCGGTACCTTCTCAGACGCCCCCAATGGTAGTCCATGTTTAGGGGATGATGAAGGGGGTTGAAAATGCCCAAACGTCAAATGTAACGATATCTACGTGTTTATGTAACCTTCAAGAGCAAGACTCATTCATTTTCGACTGCTTTGGCAACCTGGGACAAGTCCTGCAGCGTTTTTCGCAAACTTCAATTTGCGGTTTTCGAAAATGGGCTGGTTTTCGGGATGCTACCCCGAAACTACTCAAGTTGGGGAGTTGTGCTGAAGCATATGCTTGGTAGGCGTCAGGACAAACGTCATACTGAGATTTCGAGCTTGTAGGTCAACTTTTCAAAATTTGGTGGCCTTTGAAAAAAGTGGTGCTTTAATTTTTTTGAGCAGTATATTTTGATGCGGGTTCACAGTTCTGTAAAGGATATCTCGAGGATGATTTCCGTAGAAAATAATTTATTTATGATCAAAGGAAGCCGAGCAATAATGATTTCAGTGGAAAAAAAATTAACAAAAAAACTTGGCGTCCGAGCGCTTTTTTAGTTTATTTTGGGCAAACCGTTTAACATATCTAAATACTATGAGTGTAAGAATTGTTCAGCATGAAAAGTTGAACATAAAATCCAGGAGAGCATATCTCTATCTTCAATATATCGCCCACGATAAGTATTTTTACGTTTTCATTTCTTCCAACCATGTCCATTCTAATATTGAGGCGACAGTTTACGAGCTAGCTAAGGGCGAGTTTATCACCCCTGTTACAGCCTAACTAGCGGGCGAACCTATTACCCCAGATACAGCCAGCAGCAAAACGTCGAGTCGTGTTGTGTTAAGACTTCAGAGAAGGCTGGTTGTGTTTGGAGTTACCCTGGAAGTTCAACTCGGTTTTTCTTCATTTCGCCTGTGAACTTTCCTTTCCACAAAATACACAGTTAAGTAAAGATTGGACGGAAGAGGGATTTGTGTTTCATGCAACTCGCCATTACCTGGAAGTGCAACTCGGCTTATCTTCATTTCGTCTGTGAACTTTTTGTTCCGCAAAATTCACAGTCAATTTAAGATTGGACGGAAGGGGGATTTGTGTTTCATGCACCTCACCATTCTTAAATTACGTCTGAGAAGAATTCGTTATAATTAATAGTCCAGTCAGTGATGTTAAGCCATCATGCCGAGATGTAAAATGGATATAGGTCATAGTTCATTGACATCGCAAAATAAAAAAGTGCTTATCACGTAACAATGAAACAGAGCAACAAATAATTTCTAGATTGCCACAAGAGAAACAAAGACTTCGTTCTCGGCACCTTCAAACCGTTGCTCAAGAAGAACACCGTCTGAACCACGATCAAAAACAAGCTTATAACACTAAGAGGGAAGGTAAGATATTTTTTCTCGATGCCCCTGTAGGCACAGGCAAAACACTCTTGATTTATGTGTTGCTCGCCAAAGTGAGGTCTGGTGGTAATATTGCTCTTGCCGTCGCATCATCTGGAATTGCAGCCATTCTTTTGGAAGGAGGAAGAACAGCACATGCAACATTTAAACTTCCTTTGAAAGTCAGCAGTAATGATGGAAATGTATGTAATATTTCAAAACAAAGTAACACTGCCAGTGTAATCCAAAATTGTTCTTTAGTTGTATGGGATGAGGCCACAATGTCGCACAAAATTTCCGTTGAAGCTGTAGACAGGACCTTGCGTGCTCTAAGGAATCGGAACACACCTATGGGTGGCTGCACACTTTTGTTCGCCGCAGATTTTCGTCAAATCTTACCAGTTGTCACCAGAGGAACGAGAGCCGACGAAGTGAACGCTTCATTAAAAATATCTTACATCTGGCCAGATATAACAAATTGGCACTCAAATCTAACATGAGAGTAGGCTACTCTTATCTTCAGAAGATAATAGTTTGTTTGCTAATTAGTTACTTAGAGTCGGAAATGGAGATTTACCGGTCATTGACGGGAGAATTACCCTCAGTGACGATTTCTGTGCTTTAGTAAGCAGTATTCAAGAATTGATTGATAGCGTTTATCCTCAAATCCATGGCCTATCTAACAAGTCTCATTCATGGTTTAAAGAAAGAGCAATATTATCGCCGCCAAACGAACAAGTTGTGAAAACTAATGACTTGGTGTTCTCCAAATTCACTGCCCAGGCTCTAGTATATTACTCAGTAGGCTAGACGAAATAGTCGATAGTGAAGAAGCTGTTCATTACCCTACAGAATTCCTAAATTCTTTATTTCCTTCTGGCTTGCCACCACACAAGCTTATTTTAAAAGTAGGAGTGCCTATTATATTGCTACGTAATTTACAACCACCAAAGTTATGCAATGGGACACGATTGGTAGTGAAAACTTTGAAAAACTGTTTCATTGAATCAACTATCTTAACTAGCTGTGGTACAGGAGAAACGGTCTTAGTACCCAGAATCCCTATGATTCCTTCAGATTTGCCTTATCGTTTCAAACGAGTACAATTTCCAGTAAGAGTCTGCTTTGGCATGACTATAAACAAAGCACAGGATCAGACACTTAGCGTGACTGGAGTTAATCTTAATGGAGAATGTTTTTCTCATAGACAGCTTTACGTGGCTCTATCGCTTGTTGCATCAAACCGAAATCTTTCCGTGTTCACTGCTGGAGGGAAAACGACTAATGTCGTATACAAGGATATCTTATAAGACCTCCGTTAAAAGTAGACTATCACCTTGCATTCATAACTGTTCCCGGGCGAAGCCGGGGTGGGTTGCTAGTTCATATGTAAAATAAATAATCAAATAACCAAAAAGGCTAGTAAATAGTAAATAGAAAATCAAACAAAGAATAGAAAATGAAAGGGAAGTACAGTGTCAGTTTGAATTCTGGGTAGGATGAGCTAAGCAGTGTTGCCAAGCCATATGCTTGCTGGCATACAGTACATCTTCACCCATTATAGAGCCCACATACTACAAAAACTTCCTGACATGCATTTGTGTTATTTAGAGTATGATTAAAAAAAAATATTTCTTTAATATTTAAAATTGAATGAAAAATAACTTAAAAGCACTTTTACTAAGCATTTTTTTTTTCAAATGTCCTTTCTATTGAATAGATTTTATTACCTTTTGAGTTTTGGCATACACATTCAATTACTAAGCAAATAGCTTACTCTTATTACTACAAAAGTAGCTTTTCCCTCCCACATCTTTGTTGCTCATTTCCAGTATCGTAATAAAACTCGACCTTCTCAATATCTTGGTATTTATTAAAAATTTAAAACACAAAACAACCAAAAGGTTTTACTCAATATCTTACTTTGGTTTAAGAAAAAAAAATAAAGACAAGGTTACAGTGTCAAAACATAACATATAAATACCCAAAAATATCCGGACGTCCATTTTCCTTTTTTTTTTAGTATGGAAGGATCAATATTGTTCCTGATTTCAATTTAAGGTATCGAATACCTGTGTTTCAGTCCTTGTTTGTCCAACACTTCATCAACACATCAAAAAGTGTTGTACAAAGCTCAAAAACTGAAAATACCCTAATTTTGCGTATTTAAAAGACCACTGGGTAAATACCCGGGTAAATACCCAATTTATATTTACCTTCCCACTGGGTATTTACCCGTCCACATCACTACTCTTATAGTCATCTTTTTTGACGTATTGAGTGTACAGGGAGCTGCCGTAGTACCTCTAAACTGAACCCAACGTCTTAAGTAGAAAAGAAGACGTGTTCATGGCGTGGTTAATCATTTTAGGTTACTGTTTCATTTTGGATGCTACAAATAACTCTGGTTCTGTTAGTCTCAGTCAAGTCTTATCATAGTTACTGTATTCCTGATTTGTAATACAAAAAGATAGCCGGTATAGGTTAACACTGTCAACAATTAAAACAATGCAGCATAAAAATATTAGGATTAATAAAACATAAACGTCAACATATTAGAAGTAGAACACACCTTAACGGAGAGTATAACACTACAATATAATATATTGCGCATGATACCTTCCATCATTAAAATCTCCCGTAACAGCAGCGGCATCAAGAGTATGTAATTAGACCCCAAATTGTCACATTTAGACGACCACGTGGATTAGCGGCTAACATTCTCGTCTGTCACCTTGGAGGTCCGAGTTTGAATCCGGCTCTGCCAAGAAATTTTAATTCTGGTCTGAGAGCTGGAAGGAGGTACACTGCGCCTCCCGTGGCAAAACTTGGAAGATGTTTTCCGTGGTTTCCAACTTCTACTCGAAGCAAATACAGGGATAGTTTCTAACTGAAGGCAACAGCAACCTCCTTTTTAATCCTCACCTGAATTACAAATACACTCACTACTATAGCCATCACAGTAACACAGGTTATCAGAAATAATTAATACACACTTAAGTTCATGGGGCTACATGGCCATGATGTCGCCAAGCCTCTAACTCAATCAATAACAGAATCAATTAAGCTCATTTAATCTCAATACTAAGTGTCGTGATGATATCTATAGCCGTTGGTACGTTAGGTCACGTGCAGGGTTAGCCGATGTATCTCAATACTAAGTGCCGTGATGATATCTATAGCCGTTGGTACGTTAGGTCGCGTGCAGGGTTAGCCGATGTATCTCAATACTAAGTGCCGTGATGATATCTATAGCCGTTGGTACGTTAGGTCACGTGCAGGGTTAGCCGATGTATCTCAATACTAAGTGCCGTGATGATATCTATAGCCGTTGGTACGTTAGGTCGCGTGCAGGGTTAGCCGATGTATCTCAATACTAAGTGCCGTGATGATATCTATAGCCGTTGGTACGTTAGGTCACGTGCAGGGTTAGCCGATGTATCTCAATACTAAGTGCCGTGATGATATCTATAGCCGTTGGTACGTTAGGTCGCGTGCAGGGTTAGCCGATGTATCTCAATACTAAGTGTCGTGATGATATCTATAGCCGTTGGTACGTTAGGTCGCGTGCAGGGTTAGCCGATGTATCTCAATACTAAGTGTCGTGATGATATCTATAGCCGTTGGTACGTTAGGTCACGTGCAGGGTTAGCCGATGTATCTCAATACTAAGTGTCGTGATGATATCTATAGCCGTTGGTACGTTAGGTCGCGTGCAGGGTTAGCCGATGTATCTCAATACTAAGTGTCGTGATGATATCTATAGCCGTTGGTACGTTAGGTCGCGTGCAGGGTTAGCCGATGTATCTCAATACTAAGTGTCGTGATGATATCTATAGACGTTGGTACGTTAGGTCGCGTGCAGGGTTAGCCGATGTATCTCAATACTAAGTGTCGTGATGATATCTATAGCCGTTGGTACGTTAGGTCACGTGCAGGATTAGCCGATGTATCTCAATACTAAGTGTCGTGATGATATCTATAGCCGTTGGTACGTTAGGTCGCGTTGCAGGGTTAGCCGATGTATCTCAATACTAAGTGCCGTGATGATATCTATAGCCGTTGGTACGTTAGGTCGCGTGCAGGGTTAGCCGATGTATCTCAATACTAAGTGCCGTGATGATATCTATAGCCGTTGGTACGTTAGGTCACGTGCAGGGTTAGCCGATGTATCTCAATACTAAGTGCCGTGATGATATCTATAGCCGTTGGTACGTTAGGTCACGTGCAGGGTTAGCCGATGTATCTCAATACTAAGTGCCGTGATGATATCTATAGCCGTTGGTACGTTAGGTCGCGTGCAGGGTTAGCCGATGTATCTCAATACTAAGTGCCGTGATGATATCTATAGCCGTTGGTACGTTAGGTCGCGTGCAGGGTTAGCCGATGTATCTCAATACTAAGTGTCGTGATGATATCTATAGCCGTTGGTACGTTAGGTCGCGTGCAGGGTTAGCCGATGTATCTCAATACTAAGTGCCGTGATGATATCTATAGCCGTTGGTACGTTAGGTCACGTGCAGGATTAGCCGATGTATCTCAATACTAAGTGTCGTGATGATATCTATAGCCGTTGGTACGTTAGGTCGCGTTGCAGGGTTAGCCGATGTATCTCAATACTAAGTGCCGTGATGATATCTATAGCCGTTGGTACGTTAGGTCACGTGCAGGGTTAGCCGATGTATCTCAATACTAAGTGCCGTGATGATATCTATAGCCGTTGGTACGTTAGGTCACGTGCAGGGTTAGCCGATGTATCTCAATACTAAGTGTCGTGATGATATCTATAGCCGTTGGTACGTTAGGTCGCGTGCAGGGTTAGCCGATGTATCTCAATACTAAGTGCCGTGATGATATCTATAGCCGTTGGTACGTTAGGTCGCGTGCAGGGTTAGCCGATGTATCTCAATACTAAGTGTCGTGATGATATCTATAGCCGTTGGTACGTTAGGTCACGTGCAGGGTTAGCCGATGTATCTCAATACTAAGTGTCGTGATGATATCTATAGCCGTTGGTACGTTAGGTCGCGTGCAGGATTAGCCGATGTATCTCAATACTAAGTGTCGTGATGATATCTATAGCCGTTGGTACGTTAGGTCACGTGCAGGATTAGCCGATGTATCTCAATACTAAGTGCCGTGATGATATCTATAGCCGTTGGTACGTTAGGTCACGTGCAGGGTTAGCCGATGTATCTCAATACTAAGTGTCGTGATGATATCTATAGCCGTTGGTACGTTAGGTCGCGTGCAGGATTAGCCGATGTATCTCAATACTAAGTGTCGTGATGATATCTATAGCCGTTGGTACGTTAGGTCGCGTTGCAGGGTTAGCCGATGTATCTCAATACTAAGTGCCGTGATGATATCTATAGCCGTTGGTACGTTAGGTCACGTGCAGGGTTAGCCGATGTATCTCAATACTAAGTGCCGTGATGATATCTATAGCCGTTGGTACGTTAGGTCACGTGCAGGGTTAGCCGATGTATCTCAATACTAAGTGCCGTGATGATATCTATAGCCGTTGGTACGTTAGGTCACGTGCAGGGTTAGCCGATGTATCTCAATACTAAGTGCCGTGATGATATCTATAGCCGTTGGTACGTTAGGTCGCGTGCAGGGTTAGCCGATGTATCTCAATACTAAGTGTCGTGATGATATCTATAGCCGTTGGTACGTTAGGTCACGTGCAGGGTTAGCCGATGTATCTCAATACTAAGTGCCGTGATGATATCTATAGCCGTTGGTACGTTAGGTCACGTGCAGGGTTAGCCGATGTATCTCAATACTAAGTGTCGTGATGATATCTATAGCCGTTGGTACGTTAGGTCACGTGCAGGGTTAGCCGATGTATCTCAATACTAAGTGCCGTGATGATATCTATAGCCGTTGGTACGTTAGGTCACGTGCAGGGTTAGCCGATGTATCTCAATACTAAGTGCCGTGATGATATCTATAGCCGTTGGTACGTTAGGTCACGTGCAGGGTTAGCCGATGTATCTCAATACTAAGTGTCGTGATGATATCTATAGCCGTTGGTACGTTAGGTCACGTGCAGGGTTAGCCGATGTATCTCAATACTAAGTGTCGTGATGATATCTATAGCCGTTGGTACGTTAGGTCACGTGCAGGGTTAGCCGATGTATCTCAATACTAAGTGCCGTGATGATATCTATAGCCGTTGGTACGTTAGGTCACGTGCAGGGTTAGCCGATGTATCTCAATACTAAGTGTCGTGATGATATCTATAGCCGTTGGTACGTTAGGTCGCGTGCAGGGTTAGCCGATGTATCTCAATACTAAGTGCCGTGATGATATCTATAGCCGTTGGTACGTTAGGTCACGTGCAGGGTTAGCCGATGTATCTCAATACTAAGTGCCGTGATGATATCTATAGCCGTTGGTACGTTAGGTCGCGTGCAGGGTTAGCCGATGTATCTCAATACTAAGTGCCGTGATGATATCTATAGCCGTTGGTACGTTAGGTCGCGTGCAGGGTTAGCCGATGTATCTCAATACTAAGTGCCGTGATGATATCTATAGCCGTTGGTACGTTAGGTCGCGTGCAGGGTTAGCCGATGTATCTCAATACTAAGTGTCGTGATGATATCTATAGCCGTTGGTACGTTAGGTCACGTGCAGGGTTAGCCGATGTATCTCAATACTAAGTGTCGTGATGATATCTATAGCCGTTGGTACGTTAGGTCGCGTGCAGGGTTAGCCGATGTATCTCAATACTAAGTGTCGTGATGATATCTATAGCCGTTGGTACGTTAGGTCGCGTGCAGGGTTAGCCGATGTATCTCAATACTAAGTGCCGTGATGATATCTATAGCCGTTGGTACGTTAGGTCACGTGCAGGGTTAGCCGATGTATCTCAATACTAAGTGCCGTGATGATATCTATAGCCGTTGGTACGTTAGGTCACGTGCAGGATTAGCCGATGTATCTCAATACTAAGTGCCGTGATGATATCTATAGCCGTTGGTACGTTAGGTCACGTGCAGGGTTAGCCGATGTATCTCAATACTAAGTGTCGTGATGATATCTATAGCCGTTGGTACGTTAGGTCACGTGCAGGGTTAGCCGATGTATCTCAATACTAAGTGCCGTGATGATATCTATAGCCGTTGGTACGTTAGGTCACGTGCAGGATTAGCCGATGTATCTCAATACTAAGTGCCGTGATGATATCTATAGCCGTTGGTACGTTAGGTCACGTGCAGGGTTAGCCGATGTATCTCAATACTAAGTGTCGTGATGATATCTATAGCCGTTGGTACGTTAGGTCACGTGCAGGGTTAGCCGATGTATCTCAATACTAAGTGCCGTGATGATATCTATAGCCGTTGGTACGTTAGGTCGCGTGCAGGGTTAGCCGATGTATCTCAATACTAAGTGTCGTGATGATATCTATAGCCGTTGGTACGTTAGGTCGCGTGCAGGGTTAGCCGATGTATCTCAATACTAAGTGTCGTGATGATATCTATAGCCGTTGGTACGTTAGGTCACGTGCAGGGTTAGCCGATGTATCTCAATACTAAGTGTCGTGATGATATCTATAGCCGTTGGTACGTTAGGTCACGTGCAGGGTTAGCCGATGTATCTCAATACTAAGTGCCGTGATGATATCTATAGCCGTTGGTACGTTAGGTCGCGTGCAGGATTAGCCGATGTATCTCAATACTAAGTGTCGTGATGATATCTATAGCCGTTGGTACGTTAGGTCACGTGCAGGGTTAGCCGATGTATCTCAATACTAAGTGTCGTGATGATATCTATAGCCGTTGGTACGTTAGGTCACGTGCAGGGTTAGCCGATGTATCTCAATACTAAGTGTCGTGATGATATCTATAGCCGTTGGTACGTTAGGTCACGTGCAGGATTAGCCGATGTATCTCAATACTAAGTGTCGTGATGATATCTATAGCCGTTGGTACGTTAGGTCGCGTGCAGGATTAGCCGATGTATCTCAATACTAAGTGTCGTGATGATATCTATAGCCGTTGGTACGTTAGGTCACGTGCAGGGTTAGCCGATGTATCTCAATACTAAGTGTCGTGATGATATCTATAGCCGTTGGTACGTTAGGTCACGTGCAGGGTTAGCCGATGTATCTCAATACTAAGTGTCGTGATGATATCTATAGCCGTTGGTACGTTAGGTCACGTGCAGGGTTAGCCGATGTATCTCAATACTAAGTGTCGTGATGATATCTATAGCCGTTGGTACGTTAGGTCACGTGCAGGGTTAGCCGATGTATCTCAATACTAAGTGTCGTGATGATATCTATAGCCGTTGGTACGTTAGGTCACGTGCAGGATTAGCCGATGTATCTCAATACTAAGTGTCGTGATGATATCTATAGCCGTTGGTACGTTAGGTCACGTGCAGGGTTAGCCGATGTATCTCAATACTAAGTGTCGTGATGATATCTATAGCCGTTGGTACGTTAGGTCACGTGCAGGGTTAGCCGATGTATCTCAATACTAAGTGCCGTGATGATATCTATAGCCGTTGGTACGTTAGGTCGCGTGCAGGGTTAGCCGATGTATCTCAATACTAAGTGCCGTGATGATATCTATAGCCGTTGGTACGTTAGGTCACGTGCAGGGTTAGCCGATGTATCTCAATACTAAGTGTCGTGATGATATCTATAGCCGTTGGTACGTTAGGTCACGTGCAGGGTTAGCCGATGTATCTCAATACTAAGTGCCGTGATGATATCTATAGCCGTTGGTACGTTAGGTCACGTGCAGGATTAGCCGATGTATCTCAATACTAAGTGCCGTGATGATATCTATAGCCGTTGGTACGTTAGGTCGCGTGCAGGGTTAGCCGATGTATCTCAATACTAAGTGCCGTGATGATATCTATAGCCGTTGGTACGTTAGGTCACGTGCAGGATTAGCCGATGTATCTCAATACTAAGTGCCGTGATGATATCTATAGCCGTTGGTACGTTAGGTCACGTGCAGGATTAGCCGATGTATCTCAATACTAAGTGCCGTGATGATATCTATAGCCGTTGGTACGTTAGGTCACGTGCAGGGTTAGCCGATGTATCTCAATACTAAGTGCCGTGATGATATCTATAGCCGTTGGTACGTTAGGTCGCGTGCAGGGTTAGCCGATGTATCTCAATACTAAGTGCCGTGATGATATCTATAGCCGTTGGTACGTTAGGTCACGTGCAGGGTTAGCCGATGTATCTCAATACTAAGTGCCGTGATGATATCTATAGCCGTTGGTACGTTAGGTCACGTGCAGGATTAGCCGATGTATCTCAATACTAAGTGCCGTGATGATATCTATAGCCGTTGGTACGTTAGGTCACGTGCAGGATTAGCCGATGTATCTCAATACTAAGTGCCGTGATGATATCTATAGCCGTTGGTACGTTAGGTCACGTGCAGGGTTAGCCGATGTATCTCAATACTAAGTGTCGTGATGATATCTATAGCCGTTGGTACGTTAGGTCGCGTGCAGGATTAGCCGATGTATCTCAATACTAAGTGTCGTGATGATATCTATAGCCGTTGGTACGTTAGGTCACGTGCAGGGTTAGCCGATGTATCTCAATACTAAGTGTCGTGATGATATCTATAGCCGTTGGTACGTTAGGTCGCGTGCAGGATTAGCCGATGTATCTCAATACTAAGTGTCGTGATGATATCTATAGCCGTTGGTACGTTAGGTCGCGTTGCAGGGTTAGCCGATGTATCTCAATACTAAGTGCCGTGATGATATCTATAGCCGTTGGTACGTTAGGTCGCGTGCAGGGTTAGCCGATGTATCTCAATACTAAGTGTCGTGATGATATCTATAGCCGTTGGTACGTTAGGTCGCGTGCAGGGTTAGCCGATGTATCTCAATACTAAGTGTCGTGATGATATCTATAGCCGTTGGTACGTTAGGTCGCGTGCAGGGTTAGCCGATGTATCTCAATACTAAGTGCCGTGATGATATCTATAGCCGTTGGTACGTTAGGTCGCGTTGCAGGGTTAGCCGATGTATCTCAATACTAAGTGTCGTGATGATATCTATAGCCGTTGGTACGTTAGGTCGCGTTGCAGGGTTAGCCGATGTATCTCAATACTAAGTGCCGTGATGATATCTATAGCCGTTGGTACGTTAGGTCGCGTGCAGGGTTAGCCGATGTATCTCAATACTAAGTGTCGTGATGATATCTATAGCCGTTGGTACGTTAGGTCACGTGCAGGGTTAGCCGATGTATCTCAATACTAAGTGCTGTGATGATATCTATAGCCGTTGGTACGTTAGGTCGCGTGCAGGGTTAGCCGATGTATCTCAATACTAAGTGCCGTGATGATATCTATAGCCGTTGGTACGTTAGGTCGCGTGCAGGGTTAGCCGATGTATCTCAATACTAAGTGCCGTGATGATATCTATAGCCGTTGGTACGTTAGGTCACGTGCAGGATTAGCCGATGTATCTCAATACTAAGTGTCGTGATGATATCTATAGCCGTTGGTACGTTAGGTCACGTGCAGGGTTAGCCGATGTATCTCAATACTAAGTGCCGTGATGATATCTATAGCCGTTGGTACGTTAGGTCGCGTGCAGGGTTAGCCGATGTATCTCAATACTAAGTGTCGTGATGATATCTATAGCCGTTGGTACGTTAGGTCACGTGCAGGGTTAGCCGATGTATCTCAATACTAAGTGTCGTGATGATATCTATAGCCGTTGGTACGTTAGGTCGCGTGCAGGGTTAGCCGATGTATCTCAATACTAAGTGTCGTGATGATATCTATAGACGTTGGTACGTTAGGTCGCGTGCAGGGTTAGCCGATGTATTTGTTGGTTCTTAAATTTTAATTCCCTACATCGACCCCTGTTAACAATTGTTTTTAAAACCACGTATTCAGATTTTTATGGCGTTCAGATTCCTAATGTTCTTATCGTGGTTTGGATAGAACATGGAGGCCTATGACCTGGTGTTTACGTCTTGACTGTAGTCGTGGAGAAAATGGAGTGGTATGGCCCCTCACAGATTCAGGTGGTAAACTGGTGATCACTTCTTTAGGTAGTGTTGCCGTTGAGAAAATTGAGTGGCATGGCCTCTTACCGAGATAGAATGAAACTTGGTGGACCCGTCTTGTGCTACTGTTGCCATAGAGATGGCTGGCCTTGCCGTTCCTTCATAAGTTAATTTTCTGACTTTATTAGTAGTCCAGTGAAATTAGTTTTAACCTGGACAAAATTAATATCAAGCTGAAAATTGGTGGAAACGTTAAGAACAATGTCCTAAACGAAATCCCCAAAAGTCCCAAAAAATCCAAGCCATCTTGGATTTTTCGGTTTTTGGCCATATCTTTCAAACAAGTGGTCCTAGCGAGGTCAGACTGGTGTCAAATTGACCTGATTTTACCGCCAAAGTCTCAGGAACATTAATATGTTAGACGCGTTCTTACAGCTGTTTTATTCATTTAAGTACTATTAACATAAATAGAGTGTTAAAAAGTTAGATTTTGACCGTTCCTGTCACAATAGCTAAATACTGCCAATGCAAATCATGTATTTAAACCTAAAATTATAAATCTTATTCTTGAAATTGAGTATCTATCACATCTAAAATGCTTAAATTATTGTCAGTATTAAATACAGAGACATTATGAGAGATGTAAGCTTTGACTTGTAATGCTTAGCGGCTTCTGTCGTTTGGTGGTTCCATGAGATCTGTAAAAAAAAGTAACAGTGATAATCTTATCTTTTGTGCAGATGATGTCTATATATATTTCGAAATAACTTGCCCTCGTATTAAAGCACAAGATCGTCAGGGTCGTCAACGTCGATGCTCTCCTCTGGGCGGTTCGCACATCCGTGACCAGCGCAGTATCCGCACATTGTTGTGCAGCGCAGGCCACTCAGTAGGCAAGCGCATTTGCGCTCACATCCGGATCTGCAGTTGTGGTGTCCAATCGGCTAGTTATGGGGCATCCATATACAGAAAGAAAGAAAGCCTCTCCTGCTGAAGCGATTTCTTTGTGCGATGCATCTGGATTGTTGAAAACATGGACCTTACTGCGCAATTTAGCGTTTTCTTTAAGCTGCCTGAAGGACCTGATTTTTTCCTTTCTAAAGGGGGCGGATGTGGTGTCACAACCAGTAGCAGCGTGGAAGAAAGGGAGAATTGGAAGCAAGCTCCCAAGGCCAGACTTGAGTTTTCCGCTTTTGAAAATCTTGCCTTTTCCATTCTTCTTTCCGGCATAAACATGGAAATGTCTTCATTAACATCAGGTACCGAAACCATCAAAACGAGCAGATCAGTATCTTCTCCCACAATCACAGGACTGACTTCCGTTTTCCTTGAAGTTTCGGCTGCCGTTGAAACAATCAGGGTATCAGCGTCGTCTTCAGCTTGAATAACCTCAATGCCTGCTGTTATAAGGTGTTTTGATTGGAGAGCAATGAAACGCGTCTTGTTGTTCTCGTTTGATAAAAACACTTCTTGTTGTACAGTAGTTGGCGTGAAATCTTCCATAACTGCATCTGGTGCCTCCTTGCCAGTTCTCCTGGCATGTTCTGCATCTTTGGTTATCGGGCATCAAACACAACGGTTGCCTTTTTGCCAAAATGGATTTCAATATAATTGACCTATTGCTGGCAAATTTGGGAGTAGGTTGCAGGACAGGTCCAAACAACTCGATGCAGAAGGAAACCTCCGTCGACCGTGAACACAGGGTTTGATGGCAACGCTTCTTCGCAGCTTGAAAACTCTTCTTGGACTTTGTGCCTTTCCGCAGAAGTGTGCCATCAAATAGAGCAGGTGGTTTTGCGGCCAACTCGTAAGTCAAGTACGTTGAAATCTCTTCTTTACTTCGTATTTTGCAAAGGAGGCGATGAAACAGCTGGTTCGGGTCTATTTCCACTGTGGTGTCCTTAATTTTAGTGCTCTTGGCCATACTTCCAAGGGAACGAACTTTGTCCTTCCTCTTCAAGTGGACGTCGCTGAGGCATTGACCTACGATTGACTTCATGGCTTGCAAACCAAGGGCGTGGGCTTCGTCGCAGTTCACGGTGACGTCGGCAACCACACGCGTACGCAGAGACAAAAGAAGAGAAAGTTCCACGAAAGGGCTGTGAGAACGCAGCCACTCTGTCATCTTGTCAACATCCCCTTTGTCTCTGCCTTGTCGTGTCTCTCGAAGTTCGACGTGTTGATCGCAAGTTTCAGAGAAAACACCACTGAAGCGTTCCATTGCATCGTCAATACCAGACGTTTCAGGCATGGGGGTCACCCATCGAGCTATCACCTCTTCAGACATTCCGCGGCCGTGTGACAGTCCTCCCGCTGACTTCATAGTACGCATCAGCACCTGTTCGATTGCCATCCAAACTCCACACCAGAATTTGTCGGATCTTCGGACGGTGAAGAAGCCTTTCGTCACAAATTGTTCGATTTCGGACTCAGTCATGGTTTCATTTATCCTCAACATTTTCTGGAGGTAAATGTGAGCGTATTTGGCATGATTAAAACGCCCTGCAGCATGTAAGTATGGAATCATGCTCTGCACACAATACAGGTGAAGATTCCAGTCCCCAGAACGTTCGGCTCTCACGAAAAGACGCATGATGGTTACCATTTTGAAATACTCAGTCCATAATTTCGCTGTGCGACCTGATTTGGCAACTTCGTCGAACTTGGTGTAAAACCGACTGGAGGCGTCAGCAAGGCATGCAGTGTTGCGGATGCTTGCAACTGTTTCTTCCCCTAAAAGTACCTTTCGGTGAACTGCTTTAAGTTCTTCGGTTAAAATCGTATCTCCTTTTATGTCGTCGATGAGGACACTGGCGAGAGCAACTTGAGTCAGGAAGTGGGCAATCATACTCGTGTCCAGACATCATGTGAATTACCGAATTCTTTGCATAAATTTCCACCCACAAGTCCTCTAAGCTACTTCCAGCCATTAAAGATCCTACAGCGCCCATAAAGGACATCAATAGGTGGAAACCTCCAAGCCGCAAAGTAATATTTGATAAGGGGCTATTTTCTTCGGCCGAGAGCACGATATCCAAAGCTTTTGCATAGAGCGGTTGGTCA
Organism: Meconema thalassinum; assembly: GCA_946902985.2. Lineage (NCBI taxonomy): Eukaryota > Metazoa > Arthropoda > Insecta > Orthoptera > Tettigoniidae > Meconema > Meconema thalassinum. The sequence goes on from OX336390.1 coordinate 938,125,422, forward strand.
AACGTTACCACACAGGACTGGTTTCTCGCTTCGCTCTACTCTGCTGCATAAAGGAGGCAAGTGTGAATCGTCCACGGATTTGAAGGCGATAAGTTTGTATATTCATTCTATCTTTAAAATAACTCTTATTCCACCAATTCAGGTAACTTTACTAGGTTAGTGCGTAAAAACAGGTCAACATCGAACTTTAAACACACTATTTATATTATTAACAGTGCTAAAATAATTAAAAATGCTGTAAGAATGCGTCTAGCATATCTTATTAATGTTTCCGAGACTTCGACAGTAAAATCTTGTCAATTTGACACCAGTCTGACCTCGCTAGGACCACTAGTTCGAAATATATGGCCAAGAACCGAAAAATCCAAGATGGCGGCGTTTTTTTTTCCTTCAAGATGGCGGCTTTTCCTCCGCTCGGATTTTTGGGGACTTTTGGGATTTCGTTTAGGACATTGTTCTTAACGTTTACACCAATTTTCAGCTTGTTATTAATTTTGTCCGAGTCAGAGGTCAACTTTGTCTAATTGCACTGGACCTTTGCTCGAGTGCAAATAGACCGATATCAGAATAATAAGAAAGACTATCGAAAATCCATGTAACCAGCGGTTTCTTCTGGGTCCTAAACTATGTTTATGCAAAATTTGGTAGAGAACGGTGTAGATTTGTATTCGGAACATACATACATACATACATGCATACATACATACATACATACATACATACATACATACAGACTTTCACTTTTATATTAGGAATATTCTACACCACAGTAGTTTTCCTTCAACCCCAAAATACTCTACTCCTCCACAAATTTCGGTCTTCAGCATCTTCCTCGGTTAAGCCTCTGGTAGCAATGCTTCTCTTTACACCCTCCATCCATCGTTCACTTGGTTTACCGCGTTTCCGTTTGCCTTCTGCTTGCCAATGTAACAATAAATATGGAATTCTACTATTCTGTATCCTATTCACATGTCCAAACCATTGTAACCTTCTTTCTTGAACCACTTCTAGTACATTTTTATTAAAAGTGCAGTTTAGTCAATCCTCCCTTTTCGTCACTTTTAACAAGATACTTTATTGAGAATATATCATTTATGATTAAAATACCTTTCTGAGAGTCCTAGCGAGTTCATTTGGGTTTCAATTCCCACTGCCTACACCGGAAATATAATTGCTTTTTACGTAAAGTAAGCATTTTTGGTCGTGTTCATTTCAATATCGTCCACCATTTTATATCGACGGTGGACACTACGTCATACCCACGTGACACGTTACCAACATGAATAATGAAGTAAAAGCCAAAACCATTGGCCTGGATAAAGATTATTGATGCGTGACTTCCACACTGTGCGTGACCGCAGGGCAGCGCTACCCAACCACCATTGGTCTGCGGATGCGATATAGTACCAAAATCGTGGGGTTGGCATTACTGACTCAGTGGAAAGATGGTCTTCAGACCTTCGATTTCAACTATATAAGTCGTGTTGCAATTTGGGCGGCAAGGTGGGTCTATGATAGCGGAGCAGTGAACATCTAATTCTCAATCCTCTCGTGATATCCTCCCGACTTTCTTTTTCGTGTGGCCTCCTGAGAGGCCGAGTGCAGGTCTTTCTAGTCGACGCCCGTGGGCGACCTGCGCGTCAGGATGAGAGGTGGAATGGATGAAGATGAATGAAATTGGGCAAGGATGTGGAAGGAAGCGGCCGTGGCCTGTCAGAAGGTACCGTCCCAGCATTTGCCTGATGTTGAAAATGGGAAACCACGGAAAACCATTTCAAGGACGGCCGACGGTGGGGCTCGAACCCACGCGTCTACCGAGTCAGCAGAGAGCTTGGTCCCATGACCTAACGCTGCGCTTAGGCCTGCGTAGCCACAGCTGTCGGTTCCCAACTATTAATTCAGGTACTTTCAGTTTAAAAAAAATATACAAAGGATTGACTAAACGCACCGCCACCCATTTTTTTACCTGCATAATTTCTCTGATTCTCGTATTTCTAATGTTATCCTATCTTGATTTTCTTGCCGCCCTCCTCCAATAATCCATCTCTGTTACTAATAATTTGTTTGCTTGCTGCGTGTTTAACGTCCAAGTTTCAGCTCCATTTAACAAAATACTGTGTACTAATGAACTGTAAATAAGTTTCTTAGTGTTGTTTAAAATATTTCTGCTCCATAAAACGGAATTTATTTACTAATAATAATAATAACCGTGTTACAGAACTTATGGTGAATGGAGGACAAATAACACAGGCAGAGAAATTCAAATACTTCGGTGAATGGATTGAGCCCATCATTCGTGAAAAGGAAGCTTTCGTGGCACGAATTAATAAAATGGAAATGGCTTGCCACTTAACCAAATACATTTACAAAACACGATTAATGTCCTTCAAGGCCAAACTGAGGAACTACGTTACCGTTATTCGCTCGGAGGCGTTATATGCATCAGAATGCCTGGCGATGAAAAAGAAAGGCCTGGCAGAACAACTCGAAACCAAAGAGGGGAAGATTCTGAGAAAGATCTTGGGCCCGGTCAAGGAACGAGGAGAGTATAGAAGATGACACAACGATGAACTTTATCTACATGTGGAGAAAATAACGGACACCATTCGCAAATGAAGACTCTCCTTTTATGGCCATTTAACACGAATGAACTCTGGAAGATTGTCCAATCGAATTTGTGACTACTTTGTGGGAAAGAAGACCGAAGGGATCTGGTTTACAGAGGTGAAAAAATACCCACAAGAACTGGGGATATCACATGAGGACATCTTGGAACGTGACTCTTTGAAGAAGAAACTTCGGGAGATACAGAGTTTTCAGCCAAAACCCATATTGAAAACCTGCAAGAAGTGGACCGAAGAACGAAAAGAAGCTCACCGAAGAAGAATGCGCGAACACTGGGCCAATGTGAAAGAACGAGGGCAAAGGCAGTTGAAATAACGTGGTCCATAGAAGACGGAAACGATTATAAAAATAAATAAAATGTTACAGAAAGTGTGGAGTAAAATTACTGCAATTTATTTCACAATATCCGACATATAGCACGTTGTAGAGCTCCTTTGGAAACAGCAATTAAGCATCCCGTTCATCATGTGTGCATGCGGGGCAATTATAAGTAGAGCCACCTGTCTGGCACATTGGTGTTAATAAAGGTATAGTACACTGAGTCCGGGAATGATCTCCGCAGCGCCTATATGCGTCTGTGAGAGCTAGCTACAGCAGTTACGTTGGTAGCACGGCTGCCGCTTGCATCATAACAAATAAACAGTAAACTTAGTACTCACCACAGCCATTCATAACAGATGCTGGAACCATTCACAGTCCATCACTCTTTTCCCGTAATCAGTTTGTTTTAATTCATGATCCACGGTAACTTTATAAGGGAACAACTGAAGCTTGTCTCTTACAGCTTTATGTGCTGTCGACTTAGAGATTCCTGTTTGTTGAGCTAATTTTCGTGTTGATTTACTTGGACTGCGCAGCATTATATAGGAGATTTAATCAAGTTTTTCGTCTGTTACAAGCGTAGGCCTGCCTGTTCCCGGTACATCGTGAACTGAGCCAGTCACACGAAATTTACTTACCAAATCCCGAACGGTAGACTATCACGGTTTGGACACTTTGAATTAGGAAACCGCGCCTGAAATCTTAATTTTACATTTTCTGTAAACCGATCGCCTTCGTAAAAAACGCATTCTACCAACAAAAAAAAACTCTCTCTTCAGTAGTAAACATTACCGCCTGTATACTGTTGCAGTCTTCCAATAATAATCTATCTGAACGCTCGCTTCCTGCAATACACACTGAAGACATACAGGCTCGCTCGCCTATCGCACTACACACTGACAGCCCACACGCGGGAGTCCCCCTTTCAAGGACACAGTGCAGCCAACTAAACTAATGACTCAACCACTCGCAGCTGCACGTACCCACGGCGGAGAACATTCCCGAGCACCCTGTATATTGTGAATAGCGAGCCCAAAATATATTCTTCATACCATTTTATTAAATTCCCGGTTCACAGTAAGAAAAATTAACACCAGCTTCATACATAATTTACTCTAGTAAATTGTGGCAGATGACGTCGATGTTCCTCCCCTTAAAGCCACGAACACTCTAGAAGGTTATGCACAAAGAGATTTAACCCTTTGTATACATTATCGTATGGCCGGGTACAAGCTTTGTTAATTATTGACGCCCAGAGGGCAACTTGCGTGTCGAATTTTATCACTCCTTGAATCCTTGAAGCGCTATGAAAGTTAAGAATGTTAGATATCTAAGCTCCTCGACACTATAGCGCTTTCTAGTAGAGAAATGAGGAACATTGTGTAGGCAAAAAATCCCGAGATTAACTTTGCCATTATAAACACGGCCTACTGAATTCAAATCGATTCTTTAACATGCCAACATCGTATGACATGCGTATCGTGATTTTTGTCACCTTTCAAAAAAAATCACATACCGCGGCCAGGAGCGAACCTGCAAGCTTAGGGTTGGCAGTCCGACACGATATCCACTCACTCACCGTGGCAAGCCAGCATAGATTATAACAACAGCCAACCTTTCTGTGACGAGTTTCAGAAGCTCAGTTCATATTCCTGGCATCTATAATCTGCGAAAACTAAGCTAGGGAATTCTGTACCTGCACATTTTACTGCAATCGGTTCAAAAATACTCGAATTATAAAATACACTTTTAGAAACAAACTCAACCCTGAAGAAAAAAACAAAACATCTTCCCACATTGTACTAGTTTATTTTATCTAGTTTTGCTGCCATCATCCTGTAGGATATTATAAGGTGCGTTCAAAAAGTAACGAGCCGGAGGCTGGAACGCGCAAACCGGTGACTACATCAGCTAATCGTGGCGTGTGTAACGAGGTGTGGTTCCGACCAGAGCGTGGAAGGTCACAGCCCGTCGCTAGAGGGCACGCGTGCACGTCACGTGACGTTACAAAGCGAGCAGTAGCACACATCAACCGTCCAACGCTGCCAGTCGCATTGCAAACAGTGACATGGAGGCGTCAACCGAAGAGCAAAGAGGTGTTTTTCGGTTTCTGACAGCGGAAGGAGTAGGGGGAACGGACATTCATCGCCGAATGTCACAAGTGTACGGCGAACACTGCATGTCCCTTGCAAGGGTCAAGCCGTGGCACAAGCGCTTCAGGGAAGGACGGGTGTCGTTAGTCGAAGATGCCCGGTCTGGGGCACCCCCCTGCATTACCGATGACAACGTCCAGCTGGTTGATGCACTCATTACCCGGACCGCCGAGTGACAGTGAACGCCATAGCCGCCGTGGTCGCTCCACGACAATGCACGACCTCATACGGCCAATACAGTCGCGGCACTCCTGCAGAAATTCAAAAGGGTGGTTCTCGGCCACCCTCCATACAGTCCTGACCTCTCTCCCTGTGATTACGCCATGTTTGGTCCCCTGAAAAGGGCACTGCGGAACCAAGAATTCTCCTTGGACGCCGGCGTCCAGCAGTACGTGCGAAACTGGTTCACATCGCAGCCCAGGGGATTTTATGAGACAACCATTCACCGCCTCGTGTCACAGTGGGACAAGTGCCTCAACAGCCAGGGCCAATAATTCTAACATACCGGTACTGGTTTCTGTAATTATGCCTCCGGCTCGTTACTTTTTGAACACACCTTATATAGGCCTATTAGGAAACACCTAAGTCTCATGAGAGGAAGGGCATGCTGTGCCTTTCACGGCCAGTGAATTAAAACTCAGAATTTTTTCTAGATTTGTGCCGTGTCTTGCGTGAGGTTTCACCTAGGACACCAAGCTGGCTCATCAGCGGGCTCTTTGTTGTTGTAACATCAAGATCATCAGCCCTTTATTGAGGTGAGGTGTGTATGCCTATCTAGGATATGTTTCTCACGGGAAGCCAGGCATCGTATCCAGGTGAAGGCTTTCAGAAGGTCTTGCGACAATGACTGACCCACTCTGCTCGTATCACAGAATCCAGTTTTGCCGGCTCAGGGTCATGCGTCATCTGGTTGACCATCCAGGATCAGATCACCCACACTTCTCCCTCGTCCGATCCTTGGAAGGATTTTATCATTCTTAAACTCCTGTTGAAAAGGGTTGTGTTCGAACTACTCACCATTACCTTCTACGCAACTACCAGGTCGTCCGCTAGTATGTCTAGTGGTTATTTATTTATGTATTTATTTATCGTATGACTTTTAATGCCGGGAGTGTCCGAGGACATGTTCGGCTCGCCAGAGGCTGTAGCTGATTCAAGCAGACACCCATGGGGTGAGCTACAAGTTCCGTTCAATTTCAAGTAGTTCCAAATTTCGCTACCAGATGTCACTGACACCTAGTGGTGAACGTTGGAACTACGATAGAGCGTTTGAACGAAATCTAACCTAGAAATTTAGCTTCACACAAGTTTAGTTAGTGGAAGGATCTTTTTCATGCCATAAATCTATGACATCGGACAACCGGGTTTACTTCCCCTCCGAAGGAAGGCATACTGAAGGAATTTAACGCTCTAAAAAATCCGACGACTTCGATCGGGTTTGAACCCGCTATCTTGGGCACCGCCACCGAAGCTGTCTAGTGGTGTATGTCTGTTACTACTTCAATCAAAACTACTCAACCAATTTAGATGCAATTTTGTATGAACATTCGTTCAATTACATTATTAGCAAATGGGAGGGGGGGGGGGGGGGGTGTTATTCCCCGATGGCAAATTGTACAATTACAGAAAATTACCAACAATACCATCAAACACACTTAATGTACACAAGTCATGATGGGAACTAGAGTAATAATTGAGTATTTACACAACATTTCAGTCTTCTCTTAAACACATCAATATGTTTGGGGAAAGGCTCTAAGACTGTGGCAGGTAATGAGTTCCAATTATCAATACCACAGTTAATGAAAGAATATTTCCCCTTAAGTTTCAACGCTGCGGTCGGCCCTTAACTTTATGCCGATGAACTGATTACGTGCCGAGTGCGACCGTGCCGGATGGGACCCAGTAAAACTCGTGGCTGTAGCGACCCTGCTAGCAGCTTACAGTGCCCCATGAGACCCATTGTTCGAGAGAAGAATTGAGGATCTTATTTCCAAAGTGACGTAAATCCATGAAATGCAAAACTTCAGAAATCGCGTTTTTGTATAATTAAATTCAGATATGATTAGGAATATAATGTAATTTCTTCATTACTTTCATGTACATACCGACACTGTGTTTTAAAAATCTCCTATCATTTGAAATTGTGGTAACCGTCTCCTGTAAATTGGAGTTAGGACGTTTTGGAGATAAATCACATATTGACATACGCTTTGAGTGACATTTATGAACATTTAAATGGTTAAACACAACAAACACAAACTGATTTTCTATATATTCTACAAAGTTAGACATGGCCTAGATTTATCACGTGATGTCCAGAGAGCCATCGGATTGGTCAAGACACATTGGAAATGAATACACGAAGGAGTTACATCACTTTGCAAATAAACTTAGTTCTTAGATCTCTGTTAATATGGGATGTACGACGCATTGCGACTTAAAACCTTTGCTATACGTTGAGATAACCTATAAACTTGCTTATGAAAGAAAAAACTGAAAAACCGTCAATTTTGGATTTACGTCACTTTGGAAATAAGCTCTTCATTAAGGCGCCATACCTAACCTAACCTAACCTAACTTTAGCAGAGACAGATGTATTAGAAATTCCCAGATTCCACCGATATATCAGTGCTTGGGTCGCTAGTGGCACGATGGCAGATTGGTGGGTCGCATCCGGTACGACACCGATGATCTGCCCTGCTCAGGTAGGTGGGATTTCCCAGATGTTAGCTTAGTTCTCCCCATGCTGGCCATGTAGTGTAAACATAAGATATAGTCTGGATTTCGACTTCTGATCTTCCAGAGATTCCCATCCATCACTTGAGTTACACTACTTCTAGGGCATTATGGTGTTTGAAGTCATTTTCAGTGTTGCCTTATTAAAAGAATGTTTGATACTTTTCAGTCGGTCAACACGATTGTACCCTTGAGATTAATAAATACACTTGGATGACCAGTTTCGATCGTCAAGCGATCATCATCAGATCCATTACACATAGGCTACAATTTATTTTATGTATGAACGTATGGGTGGATATAATTACAATATGCACACTTCTTTAGTTTCGGTGTTAATTAAGATAATACAACTCGTCAATACTTGTTAGTTATAGTCTAAGTGATGTTTTGTTAAAATACTAAAAGTGTTGATTGGCCTTCAAACTGGCTTGTATCTCTTCTTCTTTATTTGTTTCACCCAACTTTGGGGTGCATGAAATCAATCACTTTTTATTGTTTTGAGCTTTCCTTGTGGCCCAGTATTGCCTCATCCTTTGAGGTCTTGCTTCCCTTTCTTCGGCAGAGATGTGGATCGTACGCTTTTGTTTGAGTTTCACTTGGAACCGTTGTTTCTTATCCTTGGTGACGGTTTTGGCTGTTTTGTCCATGAGCATGGTGTCTGTAATTTGGAGTTCCACGAGGTCTTTCTCAGTTTCCTTAAAACAAAGTGGTTTAGTTTTTTTTATTACGGAAGTGGTCGAAGATCTTCTTGGTTAATCTATTTGAATTTATCAGTAGGATGTGCCCATAAAACTCAATTCTCCGTTTTCTTATTGTTTCCGAGAGTTTTTCAGTTTTTTTTTGGTAAAGAGTTTCGTTCCTGACATGGATTAATTTGTTGTTATGAAATCTGGGGCCTAAGATTTTGCGTATTATCTTTCTCTCCTTGACCTCCAGCCTTTCAAGCGGTCCCTGGACTGTGAGAGACAATGTTTCTGCTGCATATAAGGCTTCTGGTTTAATTACCGTGTTATAATATCTTATCTTGGTATTGCAGGAGAGAGACTTCTTGTTATAAGTGTCCTTCGTAAATTGGAAGGCCAATTCAACATTTTTCTCCTAGATTCCATTGCCTTTTTCTCTAGCGCATTCCAGCTGATCCATTCCCCAAGATATTTAAATTCTTTGATGATGTCTATGTACTGTTTGCCCACTTGAAGCTTTTTTGGTGTTTTTTTTTATGTTCATCATTATTTTGGTCTTTTCAACTGAGATTTTGAGACCCATTTTTAACGCTTTCCTCTGGAGTTCGAGGATCTGTTCCTTGGCTTCTTCCCATAAAGGCCAAGCTATTAGCAAAAGCTAAACGATTGACCTTAATGCCTTTCTTTTTAGTTCATATTCTGATTCCACAGTGGGTCTTCACATTCCACTCCCTGACTACTTTTTCGAGGGCACAGTTAAATAGCAGTGGAGAAAGCCCATCTCCTTGCCGTACACCTATTTTGATCACAAAAGGGGTGGAGCGTTCCCCCATGAATTTAACTTTGGAGAATGTATTAGTTAGTGTATTAGTTGCTTGTATTTATTAATCTCATGGTTTTTCTTTTTTAGAATTAGTGAATAACCCATCTCATTTGGGTACAATCGTGTTGCCCGACTGAAAAGCAGAAAATATTCGACTACTTCTAGGATTACAGTCGTTGAGCACGCACCAAGCAGCCTTCCTTTGTACCATCTCCAGCTCATATTTTATATACCAGGAAACATACAGAATTATTGCCGTTTCGAAATGTTTCAATATGGTAGCAAATGTCACGTTTCATTTCAGTAGCAGGTGCAGCCCGACGAACTGGTATGCATGGCAGGTTGCATATATGCACCCTTGTCCACGCTTCTCGCTACCAAATTCTGTACCTCAGAACCAGACTAACGTAAGTCACATTATGCCAACTTTTCAGGAGAGCATAAAAACTATAGAAAATAAACTCTATGTCTGACTGCGGAGCTAACACTTGAATAAGCCAGCAAAAACTATTGACATTATTAAAGTTGTATATACTTAACCCCTTTATTGGTATTTCCTTAAGTGAAAAAACACTTTTTTGGAAACTTTGGCGTCACCTAGCTTCTTCATTTCAAAACGTATGATATGACCCCAATGAGACAAATTATAGGTGACAATGTCCTACATTTTTAGCCTTCTTTCTATTTTTGCAAAAAATGAAAGTAGACTTATGAAATCAACACAGGGTGAAAAAAGTGTGTCTGTGTGTGTGAGTGTGTGTACTCTGAATGTCTGTCCCCCCTTATCAATTCGAACACGGTGAACGCGAATTGAACGAAATTTGGTACAAAGGTAGCACTAGCAAAGGACACCTCAGTGTCATGTTTTATATCGCCGCCATCTTGACGGAAACGTAATGGCGGCCACACAAATGTACAAAGCTTAAATCAAATTACGACTAACCTAATCATCCGATCTCAACCAAATTTTGCAACAACATACCTTTATGGAGGGAGCATCATTTGACCAAACTAATAGGGCATCAGCCTAATAGTTTGGATGGCGGCCATCTTTGTGTCAAAATCGATTCCCCATATTAATTCGAACACGGTGAAACCGAATGGAACGAAATTTGGTACAGAGATAGCACTAGCAAAGGAAACCTCAGTGTCATGTTTTATATCGCCGCCATCTTGACGGAAACGTAATGGCGGCCACACAAATGTTCAAAGCTTAAATCAAATTACGATTAACCTAATCATCCGATCTCTACCAAATTTTGCAACATCATACCGTTATGGAGGGAGCATCCTTTGACCAAACTAATAGGTCATTAGCCTAATATTTTGCGGATGGCGGCCATCTTTGTGTAAAATCGATTCCCCCTATCAATTCGAACACGGTGAAACCGAATGGAACGAAATTTGGTACAGAGGTAGCACTAGCAAAGGGCACCTCAGTGTCATGTTTTTCATCACCGCCATCTTGACGGAAACGTAATCGCGGCCACCCAAATGTTAAAAGCTAAAATGTAATTACGACCAACCTAATAATCTAGTCTCTACCAAATTTTGCAACAGCATATCTTTATGTGGGAAGCATATTCTGACCAAACTGCAAGATCATCAGCCCAATAGTTTGCAGATGGTGGCCAAGTACGTGTGCAAATCGTTTCCCCCTATCAATTCAAACACGGTGAAACCGAATTGAACGAAATTTGGCACAGAAGTAGCACTAGCAAAGGGCACCTCAGTGTCATGTTTTATATCGCCGCCATCTTGACGGAAACGGAATGACGGCCACCCAAATGTTAAAAGCTTAATCCAAATTACGACCATCGTAATAATTTGATCTCTACCAGATTTTGCAACAACATGCCTTTTTGTGGAAAGCATCTTATGACTGACTACAAGGTCATCAGCCCAATAGTTTGCAAATAGCGGCCATGTATGTGTGCAAACCCATGCCCCATATCAATTCAAACACGGTGAAACCGAATTGAATGAAATTTTTACAGAGGTAGCACTAGTAAATGGCACCTCATATTCATGTTTAATATCCCTATAGCACGTTGTATTTCAACAAGCTACTACAACCAACATTCAATTACAGTATACTCCTTGAAAAGGACAAAGAGTTATAACAATACCCATGCATTTAGGAGAAAATAGGCTATATATTCTTTACTGAACATCTTGTTTGTTTAAAAAACTTTTCTTTAAAATACGTCGATTCAGAGAAAAACGCTTTTCAAAAAATGTTTTAGTTTTTCGACAAAATGATCGTGCAAATTATTCTGAAATTTAGAGTTAAGCTTTTCTTGTGCTTTTGTAACGATTTACTAAAAGCCAACCATAGCACGGTTTTTGGAACGAAAGGGGTTTCTTCTGTGCAGCTGTACTGTACTAGGAGTAGGCTACTACGAGTGATGCTGATGCAGTCAAGGACGCGGTCACCGATATCAGCCGGGTTCATTGAGAGCTCACGCATTGAGGCGTTTCTAGTAGCCCGAAGGGTGTCCTAAGCCTCTAATAAGACCAATTAACAACATTAACAAGTACTCCAATGGAGGCGCTAAGAGCACACAGCCAAGCTCACCGCGGGAGTGTCTATTTACGCACCAATGCGCATGCCCCAGAGTGACCGCTGTCTCACTGCAACCAGGCAAAGGAGCGAACTGTATATTCCTCACGTGATGAACACTGGGGTGTCCATTTGTCATCTGCCTTGACAACAGCTTGATGAATGAAAGAGTCAAGTCTGCCTAGAAAGTATCACTGAATATTCTTCACTTGCTATTCATGTACTTGGACAATGTCCACTGTTAATCGTTCAGCAGCTGACTTTGGGTGGAGACATCTGTGTTTTGTACGTGTAGTCTACTAATTAGGACGTTCTTTAAATATGTCTCTATTACGTCAAAGCAGGAATGGCGTGGATGTTGACAGCATCTTAACTTGGTTTTTAAAATTTTGCAAAGGTGTTGGTTGTCGGTCTTTAATGCCTTTGCAATCAATTCGAGTAGATTGTAGGAGGCCAAAATATTTGTGAGATTGATGTCATTATTGTTACGAGTATTGATGATGATAGTTGTTGTTTTAAGGGGCCTAACATCTGGGTTATCGGCCCCTAATGGTTTGGGTGATGTGAAAATGTAAATGAAATGAAACTAAACCTAAAACTAGAAGAGGAAACGAAAGAAAAATAAGAATAAGGGAAACAAAAGACAGGAGGAAACGAAATGCCCTCAACCCTCGAAGAATGAGAATTAAGGGACTTGGAAGAAAGGAGAGCCAGGAAAGGTAAAGAGGAGAGGGACCGCCTCAAAGGCAATGGAACAAGGAGAAAGAACCGGACCCAGCTCAGGAAGCCCTTGGGGTCGCCAACTTCCGAACTCACCAGACGTGAGCCCTTGAGGGTGTAGCAATATCCAGGGTGCACCATAAGTGCTGGGGCTACACACACCCTGCCTCCTTGAGGGCCTTAAACAGAAGGCAGAAGATACAATGAAAAGAAAACAAGAGGTCTGACCCCTCGAAGAATGAGGGATTAGGAAAGATGAGACAAGTGCCAATGAAGGCGGGAAAGTGAAAGACTCCCTAGGCCTCGGATACCCTAATACCGTCGGGGTTGGAAAAGAACAAGAGTTGACCAAGGGAGGTCGACAGGAAAGATAACAGAGAGGAGCCCGGCACAAGTAAATGGAAGCAATGCCGGACTCAGCTGGGGTCCCATGGTCGCCAACCCACGTCCCACAAGTTGTGAGCCCGTGGGGGGAGGGGGTATTCAGTATTCTCCTTCTTGATCTGTATAAGCCAACTAAGGACCATTACAATGGGTCTTGATGTTTGCCCAGTAGTCACACATCCTCTGGCTGTGTTGTTCCTTTCTCTCCTTTGTCCAGAAGCCACCTGGGGGTTATTCCTGGAACTTCATTTGCTTCAGTTTACTCCTGGGAGACGTTCGATCTTTTATGTCTTTTTCTGTATCTCCCAGCTCCTGCAGAACTTTGTGCACTTATTTCAGCCATGATGACTTGGTCTTCCTTTTTTGCCAGTATGTGAGAAGTGGAATGCATCCTGGAGATATGTCCATAAACTGCTAGACGTCTCGTCCTGGTCACGTCTGTAATTCATTCAGAGTAACTATAGAGCGCTTGGTTGTGTCATCTTATGTATTCACCCATTCCTTGACTGGTCCCAATATCTTCCTCATTATCTTCCTCTCTTGGAATTCTAATTTGTCCGTGAGTCCTTTCCTGTTTAATATGAAGCATTCAGAGGCATATAAAGCTTTAGGGTGGATGACCATTTGATAGTGCTTCATTTTGGTTTTGCGTTAGAAGAACTTCTTATTGATACCTCTACATTTGTTACCCATCTGATCTTCATCATTTTCTTGTAACACCACATTTCAAACGCTTCTGTTCTCCTCTTTTCTGGAGCGGTAACAGTCCAAGTTTCACTTCCAGAGAGCACCACGCTCCAGACAAAGGAATTCAAAAATCACTTTCTAATACCTAAGTATATATTTGATTTCAACAGATTTGTTATCTCTACTTAGTATAAAACAAAGCCCCGGAATCGTGGATGTCACGGGTAATCTCCGGAACCACTGGATGGATTCTGTAAAGGATATCTCGAGGAAGGTTTCTGTAGAAAATAATTTATTTATGATCAAAGGAAGCCAAGCAGTACCGTTTTCAGTGAAAAAGTTGAAAGAAGAAACTGGCGTCCGTGATCTTTTTAAGCTTACGCTGGGCAAATCGTTAAAATATCATTATACTGTGAATGTAAGAATTGTTCAGCATGAAAAGTTCTACAAAAAAAGTCCGGAAGAGCATATCTCTATCTTCAATACATCGCCCACTATAAGTGTTTTTACATTTTCTTTTCTTCCAACGATCTCCATTCATTACTGAGGGGCAGTTCATGAGTTAGCACATAATGCATTCATAACTGTTCCCAGGCGAAGCCGGGGGTGGTTGCTAGTTAATATATAACTAGCAACCCGCCCCGGCTTCGCCCGGGAACAGTAATGCATTACGTGATAAGCGCCTTTCCTTTTCGATGTCAATGAACTACGACCTACGTCTCGGCATGATGGGTTAAAATCACTGACTGGACTATTAATTATATTATCATGGAGATGAATGTGCAACGAATTCTTGTCAGGCGTAATTTACGAATGGCGAGGTGCATGAAACACAAATTCCCCTTCCGTCCAATCTAAAAACAGTTAGTGGGCGTTGTATTGAAGATAGACATATGCTCTCACGGACTTTTTTGTAGAACTTTTCATGCTGAACAATTCTTACACTCATAGTACATTGATATGTTTAACGGTTCGCCCAGCGTAAGCTTAAAAAGCGCACGGACACCAGGTTTCTTTTTTCGACTTTTTCACTGAAATCGTTACTGCTTGGCTTCCTTCGATCATAAATAAATTATTTTCTACAGACACCTTCCTCGAGATATCATTTTCTGAATGGTGAAAACCGCATCAAAATCCATCCACGGTTCTCGAGATTACCCGTGACATCCAAGAATCGGGGACTTTGTTTTATACTAAGTAGAGATATGTGCTCCCCACCCTCCAACGCGCGTCATCGTGACCGGATTTCGAACTAAGAACGTCGCTCATTAGTCGAACTTCGCTTTCTGGTGACAACTGGTGTCAACAAATGACTCAGCAGCTGGTCTGAAGTTATATGCGACGTGAAGGCCCAAGTAATTTAGAGGTTAGACCTCATAGGCCAGGCGAATGCACTGTTATCAAACACAATAGACATAGTCACCTTGTCCTCCAAGTGGACTGGTTATGGGCCGGCTCACTCTGCAGATTCTAAGCCTCCGGCCTCACTCTATATGCCAAGCTAACAAGCCGTGCTGTGTCATATGATTCACCTAATTGGCGGTGTACAAATTGCCCTGTTGCTGGAATGACTGTTATTTAGCGAGTAATGAATGCGCTTGGTAAAGCAGTGGCTGCATCTGCTACCGTGTTATATAACACTCACAATAGGCCCTTCAGCTAGCCACGGTGGGTGAGTGGCTATCGTGTCGGTCTACTAACCCCAAGATTGCAGGTTCGCTCCTCGCCGTGGTAAGTAATTTTTGAAAGGCGGCAAAAATACGATACGCATGCCATACGATGTTGGCATGTCAAAGAACCCATTTGAATTCTGTAGGCCGAGTTCATAATGGCAAAATTAATCTCGGGAGTTTCCGCCAACACAAAGTTCCTCATTTCTCTACTAGAGAGCGCTGTAGTGTTCAAGGTGCTTAGATATCTAACATCTAACCTCCTTGACTTTCATAGTCAAGGGACAACGAAATTCGACATGCATGCTGCCCTCTGGGTGTCAAATAACAAAGTTTGCACCCGGACCCAGGCCATACAATATTATTATTATTGATAGGCCTTTGCGAACGTCTACTCCCCGATCGAATCGAATCTTGCACAAGGAAAACGTCTGTGTTGTGAAAACTTAAAATTTGGGATCTTCTGTCGTGACTGGCTGCATGGTGCAGAAGTAGCATTCTCGCCTGCTGTGTCCAAGGTTGCGGGATCGAATCCTGGCACAGTAAGTTGACATTTGAGGATCCTTAAATGTGAGGAAGTCGTTTCCTTTAATTTACTGGTAGGCTATGTTAAAGATCCCTTTCGGGGCAACATTCCGCAATACCACCAGGGGCAAGGCTGTCCGTTCTCTCGAACCAAAAATCGTAAAACGTCATGTGAGGGCTTAAACGAAAGGGCATAACGCCCTCTTTAAAGATGACTATTTATTTTTAATTTTGCCAAAGGGCCTAAGTGTAAAACTCAAAATATATTATTTTTTTGGATATTTGCAAACATTTTATGAAAGTATGGTATATTTTTTTAAAAATAGGAATTGTAGAAAATTGTGTGTTGGCTTAAACTAATGGTCTCTATACCCACTATCCTTAGGAAAAACATTGTGTTTTTAGTTTTTTGCAAAAAAAAGTGGAAATAGGCCATATTTCTTAAACTAAAAATCGTAGAAAGTTATATGTTGGCACAAACGAAAGATCTCTATTCCCTTTATTCCTAGAACAATACATTTTATTTTTAGAAATTTAAAAAAATCTATTTGGAAAGTAGGCTATATTTTCTAAACTAGGAATCACAAAAGGTTGTATGTTAGCTTAAACGAAAGGTCTATATGCCCTTCATTTCTAGAATAATGCATTTTATTTTTAGAAATTAAAACATCTATTTAGAGATTAGGCTTTATTCTTTAAACTAGGAATCAGAAAAAGTTGTACTTTGTCTAAAACGTAGTGGTTTTGGATCGGTACTGGGACCACCTCCAAGATGGTGGCCGTAGCTTAAATTAACCTAGCCTAACCTAACAAGATGGCGGCCGTAGCTTAACTTAACCTAGTCTAACCTAACAAGATTCAACGTTCACATTTCTAAGGAGCATAACTATGGATCCAACTTTCAGAGTAAGAATACATATATGGAAGTAAAGAACTTAATTCCAAGCAATTCAAGAATTCTGTAGAAAATTGAAGTAGTTAGCTTTCATCTTCTGTATTTAATCTGTTAACGCCAGTGTATGTGTTATAACTACCGGTTTTAAGTTCTATTACCTTCAAATTAATTTCATTACGGTGAACATTTTTTGGTACAAGAATGCAAACTTTCGAGAAATTGATTATACTGTAGTTTTCGCAGAAGAGAATGTTTCACCGTAAATCTCAGCCACAATGTCATCAAGCTCTAAACTTCAATAACATTTGATTCCTCACCATCCACGGAAGGGTTGTCGCCGTTACCAACTTGCAGCAAAAAATCAAAACATTCCATTACTTCTGGTTTTGATCGCATGTTTTGATGTAAGTGGCGTATTTTGAAGAGGAGCCAGAGGGGAGAGTATTGCGAGAAGCGTGCAGCAAAACCTGCCTGAAGTTTTCTCCATGAACAATAATTTTCCCACCAAAATGAATGTCGTTACCCATAATATATTTTAGAAGACAATTCACACTCATTAATGAATGAATATTTGCCATTAGGGCTTCATCCAATACTATGAGCCGTGCTAATCGAATATCGCCAGCTGCTTTGAAATTTAATTTTAATCCAGACATTGAACTCTCATTTAAATTTAGAGGAATGTTGAATTTACGAGTTATACTAGTGCAAAATATTGTTTAAAATATGAAGTGTTCCCTCCCTGATGTAAGAATTCGCTTGATTTTTTAGTCTAGCTTTTGAGGAGTGTAATGCACTATATACAACCGGCCGCAACAACTGTCGTTTATATATTTGGAATATAAGGAAGAAATGCGATGATGTGCAATTCCAGACATTTTAAAATAATGATTTCACCTGAAAAATCACGTGGCGTCAGGAAGGGCATCCGGCCTTAAATCCCCGGCCAAAACCAAAATGAGCCTGGTTGGCTCCGGCGACCCCAATTAATTGGGAAAAAGCCGAAGAAGAAGTAAAGTAAGTATTCAGCTGGCACGGTAACATTGGCTCCAATGGAAACGAAAGACATAGCATTGTTGTACTGCCGAATATTCTCTCTGAAAGTCCTTGATATATCATCTCCCGTGAAAAATGGTTTCAGTCTGTCAAGTATTTGATATAGCGGCCGATCAATTTTACCATCACAACAGCAAAGGCCGAAGTAGCCAAGCAAGGGAAGTACAGTGCAATGCTGAGCAATGTTTACTTTCGTTCGTCAAGGACCCAACACTGTACGGCATAATACCTGGAATTGTTTCTGAAACGGCAGATTAATATTTAATTTTTAAAGTGGCTTCGTCTTCTCCCTGAATTCTCATCTTTTTTTTTTTTTTGCGTCTATTTGTAGTTTCCATACGACCGGTCAATGTTCTTTTCGTCGGACGGGTTTATTAATAGTAGCATTTCTCCCCAAATTAACGTCGTATTCGGTAACACTATAGTGTCCTCCATCAACAGAGTTACTAAGCATTAAATGGCAAATGATACTTCCATTTCTATAATCGCCATAATCAACAACTTAATTAGACTCATTGCTATGTTCTCTGAACAAATAATCAATCAATAATTGGCTTGTACAATGAAGTGCAATATGACCAGTGTATTCACCGTCCATAGACTTCCATACTCAATTTGCTTATTGAGGGGAAGATGGTAAGACTGATCGCCAATAATGGAATCCTTATAATTATTCCAGTCAGCAACAATATTTGCAAACGCAGCTCACGGTGACGTTTTTGATTTTGATAAAAACAATACGAAACTGCTCCATCACTTGTTATAGGTAGTAACTACAATCCAATGGGTTTCCATGACAGTAAATTGTGTAGGGAGCATAGAATCACATCGCCAGCCACCGTAATGGTGGCAGTTTTAGAATTATATGTCCCGTGTCAAAAGGTATTAACACAGTGGAACCCACTCTTAATTAAGGCTGCTAATGAAGTATGGAAACAAAGCGGCCCAGTAATTCTGTGTAGTCGCTTTCTAGCAGTACATAGCCATGGGATATAAATGGAAAGGTTCTGTTTTGGCTCCGGCGCTGTTTAACTTAAATACTTCTGACCTCCCTGTAACAGTATCAATGAAGTTCATTTATGCTGATGATCTGGCTTTGGTCACTCAGCATAAAAGTCTTGAAGCTGGAGAAACGGTACTTTCTACTGATTTAACGACGATGCATGAATACTTTAAGAAGTTGAGATTAACACCAAACTCAACGAAGACTGAAGTTAGCTACTTTCATCTTAGCAATAGAATGGCTGATGGAAAGTTAAATGTCAACTATATTGGCCAGGCTCTTCATCATCAAGTTTCTCCGAAATATTTGGGCGTGACTCTGGATAGAACTCTATCATACAGAAGTCATATAGAAAACACCGCAGCATAGCTGAGATCGCGAAATAGTATCATACAGAAGTTGTGCGGAACCTCATGGGATGCAACAGCTATAACACTACGATGTTCTTCCTTAGGACTCGTCTACTCTGCTGCTGAATACTGTGCTCCAGTGTGGCTAAGCAGCCCATGTGTGGGTAAAATTGATGTCCAGCTAAATGTGGCAATGAGAACAATGACAGGGTGCATCAAGTCTACTGGCTACCGCCTCTAAGTCACATAGCGCCACCAAATCTGCAGAGACAGAACGACCTTCTAAATGAATATAATAAATTAATTATCAACCCTCAGCGTCCAATCCACTATGATGTGCCTGTACTTAGAAAAAAGCCGATTAAAATTCAGACGGCCACCCTTCCTACTGGCAGAATCGTTGCAAGCAATGAATCTCAACATGAACAGACATGAGGACTACCAGGCTCTCGTTAGACCAGGTACACAGTCAGTTGGCATGGAACTACCGCGATGTGTTTGGAAGACACTCAACAGGCTCCGTACAGGCCATGGAATTTGTGCAGAGAACCTCCACCGATGGGGATTGGCGACATCTTCCCAATGTGGCTGTGGCAGTAAACACCAGACCAACAAACGCATTGTAACATCCTGCAGCAGACGAGCTTATTCTGGGAGTCCAGAAGATTTCTTTGAAGTGACGACTGCAGCCCTTCAATGGATTGAAAACTTAGATATTAACTTGTAGATTTAGTATTTCTAATTTTGTACAATTTGTAAACTATGTATATTAGTTGCTCTTCAGTTGCCATACGCTAAATAAATAAATAAATAAATAAATACATAAAAGGAAAGGTTTAACAATTCGTAGAAGCAGCTTCGTCTCTGTCATGTTACCGTTTTCTATATAAAACAAGTATTTCCGTGACGAACTAAAGAGCCTACTTTTCTCAAAATTTAAGATTCATGCCAATGAATATTCTATATATCAGAAATTAAATGTTACATTGGATCTATCAGCGCTTATTAAATAATGTTGGCAACAGTGTCATGTATGTGTCGCTTAGAATTAATCTTAAACATTTTGATCTATTATTGTCACAATTTTAATATAGAAGTTACAAGTATTTAAAAATTGGACTTATGAGCAGGCTTAGAATCATGTTGGCAGCACTGACATGTATGAGTTATTCCAAATTAATCTAGAATGTCAGGTACTATACGTGTGCAAAATTTAGAGTTGTTGGCTTGAATACTTTCTGATATATTGGAATTAGGACAAAAAGTCTAGAGAGAGCACCTATCAACAACACAAACAAATCGAGGCCACTGAAGAAATATTAACGAAGGACTTATGTGCAATGTTTCAATACTTCCGTAAATGGGGACTTCAACCGAACCCTAATAAAACTGAATCCACGTGCTTTCATCTGAGCAGCATCCTAGCCAACCATGAACTAAACATATATTTTGATGGAAAACGTGTGATTCATAACAAATACCCAAAGTACCTTGGAGTGACACTTGACAGAACACTGTCATTTAAACAACACCTAACAAACACTGCAGCCAAATTGAGGTCAAGAAATAACATCCTACAAAAACTGTGTGGTACAACATGGGGTTCCACTGCGTCTACCCTCCGATCAACTGCCCTAGGTCTTGTATACTCAGCAGCAGAATATTGCAGCCCTGTTTGGCTAAACAGTAGTCACACGAAGCTAGTAGATGTTCAACTAAACCAAACTATGCGGATAATTACTGGTACAATCAAGTCCACACCAGTTTTCTGGCTACCTGTCCTGAGCCGTATTCCACCTCCTACGCTGAGAAGAAAGAATATCCTCCTGAGAGAATTTAACAAAATCTGCAACAACCAACAGCTGCCAATCCATGAGGACATACCTGCAATCCAAATCAATAGACTCCGCTCCAGACACCCTGCAATCAGAACAGCCAACAACCTGGCAGACCATAACTTCAATCTTCATGAAGCCTGGGCAGAAAATTGGTACACAAACACTCCACCAGAGCTACATAGTTTTCTCCATAGTAACAACAATCCATGGGAACTTGATCTGCCCCGTAGGACATGGTGTACACTGAACAGGATACGCACCAACCATGGGAGATGTGGTGATCTACTATACAAATGGGGAAAGATCACCTCTCCAGAGTGCACGTGTGGCTTCCAGTGTCAGACCATCAAGCATATAGTTGAAGAGTGCCCTCAGAACTTATATCCTGGAAACCACTTTGACTTTTTGTTTTCTACAGCAAATGTGTTAAACTATGTAAATAATATGTCTGTAAATTTGTAAATTATGGTTATATTTTCTCTGTGTTCCAAAAAGTGATGTGTAATTGCCATACGATTAATAATAATAATAATAATAACAGTTCGCAGCCCTGATGGATCTTAAGAATACGTGTAGTCATATCTGTTATGGTACACAAAGCACATACGAAATTTGTTTGAAATCGATTTGTTAGTATAGGCCAGGGGTCTCCAAACTTTCCAGCCTTAGGGCCATACTGATTACTCCAGTAAGTTCCGAGGGCCAAAACCATATTATCATTGTTGCCGGTGGTAAAAAGTGAAATAGTCCACAGATGAAAAAAAGTCCGATAACGTACGCAACGTTGAAAAAAGGCTGCAAATCGGACTAAAGTCCGCAAAACGGCAACACTGCATATGATTAATTTTCCTGTCATTATCTGTAATTTCTAGATTAGTCGTAGAGTACGAGCCATGAGGAGTAACGTGACACGACATCTGGTGGACACAAGCGGAAATAGGTAGTACCCTCTATCGCTAACAGATGGCGCTAATAGCACGTACAGAGTAATCTCGTTGGTTCGAGAGAGTTCTGGTGTCTTCCACTCACTTCTAGATGGCAGTAATTGGAATATATAAGAAGGCTAGTTGCGCAACCACAAGTCAGTTCCTATGACACTGTTGTGAAATAAAATAGTGCGTACCTCCTTAAAACGTGTTTGTGCGTGTTTAAGTTTAAGACATCTTTGTAACAGTATTTTGATTTGAATTGTTGCTTTTGTGTGTGATTTAGTAGTATGGAAAAGAAGCGAAAAATTGATAGTGAATGCAGAAAATTCAAAGATGAGTGGAACATTCAGTATTTCGTAATTGAGTCCAGTAACAAGGCGCTATGTTTGATTTGCAATGAAAGCATAGCCGTTCTCAAGGAATATAACATTAAACGTCATTATGAAACAAAACATTTTCAAAATTACTCAAAATATACAGGAAGTTTGCGAACAGAAAAATTCGAAGCTATGAAGCGCGGATTGAAATCGCAGCAATCTTCATTTACAAAACTCAAAACCGAACAAGAGGCTGCAACTCGTGCCAGCTTTCGTGTGGCTCTTGAAATTGCAAAACGTGGAAAACCATTCACCGATGGAGAAATGATCAAAGAATGCATATTTGCAGCAGCCGAAGAAATGTGCCCTGTAAAGGTAAATTTATTAAAAACTGTCAGTATGTCAGCAAACACTGTGGCTCGAAGGGTAGAAAACATCGCTGAAAATATATCCTCTCAACTGTTCGACAAAAATGGAGATGTTGAGTGGTTTTCTTTGGCCTTGGATGAGTCAACGGATGTGTCAGATACTGCTCAGGTGTTGATTTATATTCGAGGAGTAGATAAAAGCTATGAAGTGCATGAAGAACTTCTTGATATGTATAGTATTCATGGCACAACTACTGGTAGAGATATTTTTAAAGGAGTTGAAATGGCCATTAATCAAAATAACCTTCGATGGAAAAACTTGAAATGTATTACAACTGATGGAGGCAAAAACATGAGTGGGAAAGATAAAGGAGTGGTCGCTCTTGTGTCAAAGGCTGTAGAAAATGACGGTGGTTCAAAACCATTAGTCTTACATTGTATCATTCATCAACAGTCTTTGTGCGGAAAATGTTAGGATATGTCTGAAGTTCTGAAACCAGTCATATCAACTGTTAATTTTATGAGATCTTTTGGGCTGAATCACCGACAATTCCGACAATTTATTGAAGAGATTGGAGAAAATGACTTACCTTATCATACTGCCGTACGTTGGCTTAGTTGTGGGAAAGTCCTTCAGCGCTTTTTTGAACTTCGAGCAGTGATCGATTTTTTTTTGAATGAAAAGCATCGCCCTCTTACTGAATTACAAAACAACGCATGGCTGTAGAAGTTAGCATTCTATGTTGATTTGACAAAACATGTGAACGAACTGAATTTGAGATTGCAAGGAGAAAACCAGCATCTTCCTGATTTATACACTAATATCAAATCATTCCGGAAGAAATTGATACTGTTTCAATCACAACTACGAAGTAAATGTTTTTCACATTTTAAAACAGGTGAAATATTCAGCCACACCACTGAGACTGAGTTTCCTATCGATTTTGCAATCGAAACTTTGAGTGCTTTGAAAATAAATTTTGATACTCGTTTCTCGGACTTCGATGCCTTTGCGAATCAAATTAAGATTTTTCAGGATCCTTTTGATACTGACATTGAAACCCTAGCCCCGGAACTTCAAATGGAAATGATTGAACTACAGTGCAGTGATATAATTAAGAACAAATATAAAAACTCATCTTTGTTGGAATTTTATAAGAGTCTTCCACTGACACAATTTGATAATTTGCATAAATTTGCTCGTGGGCTGTTTTCTGTTTTTGGTACTACTTATTTGTGTGAGAAGACCTTCTCCAAAATGAAGTACACAAAAAAAAATTACAGATCTGAATTAACTGATGAGCATCTTAAATCTCTTTTAATAATTGGTACAAGTAAAATTAGTCCACAACTACAAACTATTGTCAGTGGAAAATCTCAATTACATAAATCTCATTAGTATTTCATATGTCTGCATGTTATACATGTCTTTACTCATTACAATTCTGTGTTTCTTTATCCAACTTATCACAAAAACAATAACAATAAGCCTACAACAATGTTATGAGTAGTTAGCCCATGACCATATCAATGTAGATGTCATATTAATAATTATTCAACATAAAATTGGAATACTTCAGTAAACTGAATTTAATTTGCTATAAAAAAATATGTTCTCTAAAAGGAGTTTTCAAGTATGCTAGCTCTCCGCGGGCCGGACAAAATCTGTCCGCGGGCCGGATGTGGCCCTCGGGCCGTAGTATGGAAACCCCTGGTATAGAAGTTACATGCATTTAAAATTGAACCTATCAGCATGCTTAGAATCATGTTGGCAGCATCGACGTATATCAATTACTCCAAATTAATCTAGAATATTAGGTACTATACGTGTGCAGAGTTTAGAGCTGTTGGCTTGCATGATTTCTGAGATATTGGTATTAGGATGAATAAATAGGGACAGTATTTATTAACAGTTGGTAGCGCTGCTGGCACTCAAGAATACGCATAGTCATACCTGTTATGGTACACAAAGCACATACGAAATTTGGTTGAAACCCAAATGATAGCATAGACGTTATATGCATTTAGAAATTGGACCCATCAGCAGACTTAGAATCATATTGGCAACACTGTCATATATGGGCTCCTGAAAATTAATCTGGTATGTAATTATCTCTGTGTGTGCCAATTTTGGAACAGCTGGCATGCATAACTTCTGAGATATACAACATTGAGTTCAAATTTCAATTGTAATTTTTCAGCAGTTGGTAGCACTGATGTCATTTTCAGATATGGCCGTGAGATATGCAGGTATAGATCTTTACTTATACCAAATTTGGTTTCGATAGCTGCAGCCATTTAGGAGTTGATAGGGGGAACACACACAGAGATAGACAGACAGACAGACAGACATACATTTGTCCAGATCGATCTCATAAGTGTACTTTTACCTAATTTTTACAAAATGTGCAAAAGTAGGCTAAAAATTCTGTTAGCTGTTTAGAGAAAAGGCAGTCCTCCGAAAAGCTGCTCCAGATTTCTCTTTACAGTAAGACCTTCCAATTCGGACGGGGATATGACCTAGTCGTTGTCTTCCTTTGCTCTTATACACCCGTCCATGACGGGTTGTATTGTATGAAAATAGAACAGCTATGTTCAAGGTCGCTAAATGTAACTTTAATGACTGGCACATTCTGGTATGAGACATCATAATGATTCTTATAAGGGCTATTGTTTACCTGCCATTT
Organism: Meconema thalassinum; assembly: GCA_946902985.2. Taxonomy (NCBI): domain Eukaryota; kingdom Metazoa; phylum Arthropoda; class Insecta; order Orthoptera; family Tettigoniidae; genus Meconema; species Meconema thalassinum. The sequence goes on from OX336390.1 coordinate 938,150,761, forward strand.
TATTGCGGATGTGCAGTCTTCTGCAATTTAAAAAAAAAAGTCCTCTCGGCACGCCGGAAGGCGGAGGTAGATTTCACCGGACAAACTTGGGGATAGGCGAAAATAGGCAAAATATGCAGGTTTTCGTAGAAGGATCAGACCTCATTTATTGCGAGAATGTATTTTATAATTGGAGCTTAATTAACTTTGTTTTTCGTCATTTTATGCTTATTTTAAACATTTTATTGTCTTATGGGAACGGTAACCTTCTTGTCATTTGGGGTCCATTTTTATAGGCTACTTGTGGTCACACTGTCCTTATGCAAGGTTTCGACACTGATGTGTAACTATGTAACGGTCTGTTACTTCTTCACGCAAAATTATATCTCCCGCAGAGATTTCGGTTGGTTCCTCAGTTTAGGGGCTGCGACAACGCGGTCATGTAACCCCGTGTACTTAGGGATGGCTGTATTAGTCTGTAATTCAGGTAAGGACTGCAGACGGTCAATTTCAAGCAGTAGTTCCTAATGTTGCTACCAGGTACTACCGTCAACGACACCTACCTGTGAACTTGGCTACTAGATGCCACCGCAGCCAGCAACTCGCAACGAACGTTGGAATTTCCCCTCCAAAGGAAAGCATACTGAGGGATTTTTAGCGCTCTTAGAAAATCCGACGACTTCGGCCGGCTTTGAACTCGCGACCTTGGGCATAGACATTCAGCATGCTTGCTACCAGTTACGTCACCGAAGCCGCTTCACACTTAGTCAGATGGAATTCTGAATATGATCTCGTGCAAGTGCGTTATCTTGGCAACGTCTGATGGCTCATCCCTCATCAATTTAGTAGAGTTGCCATGGCAAGCACTGATAGCTCTTGGCATTTTCTTATAATTCCGAAATCATTTTTCTCATCCCTTGGCATAATGGTGGGTCATATCAAAAATTCTTTAAGACAAAATTTTAGGTAATTATTAGGGGAATATTGTCCATTTTGTACGGTTTTGATATTGTGCCTATTAAGAGAGATATGATTAATGTTTCCCGAAAAACTCACTTTTTCCCACCCCTTTGGTCAATGGTTGGTGCTATAAAAAAACTCTTCAAACATAAATTTTTGGGCTTTATCCGACACATAGTTTGAACGTTGAACGGATTCGATATTTCACATATTAAGAGAGTTATAGTAATATTCCACTTTTTCGAAAAAAAAAGCCCCCCATTTTACCCCCTTCGACCGATTTAGCCCATTAACGAACTCGACCGAGATTTTATAGGTATATATATTCGGTAAAATATTCAAAGTGATTGGTGCAAAATTACGGCAGTTATTGTGTCTACAAGAAACTGATATACATATACATACATAAATTATATATAAACTTTTGAACTGACGGTGGTTTTGGGGTCTGGGGGATGTGAAACGCGAAGATATGTCGAAATTTTCCGGAAGTCGAAACATGGTACCCATTGCAATAGTTAGCTTTCTAATGAAATCTACCTCTGGTTGGTTCCTCAGTTTAGGGGCTGCGACAACACGGTCATCTAACACCGTGTACTTTGGGTGAGTGTAGAATCTGTCTGATAAACGGTGTGAATTGTAATGGCTGTAGTAGTCTTAATTCAGGTTAGGACTGCAGACGGTCAATTTCAAGCAGTAGTTCCTAATGTTGCTACCAGGTACTACCGTCAACGACACCTAGCTGTGAACTTGGCTACTAGATGCCACCCTAACCAGCAACTCGCAACGAACGTTGGAACTTCCCCTCCAAAGGAAAGCATACTGAGGGATTTTAGCTCTCTTAGAAAATCCGACGACTTCGGCCGGCTTTGAAACCGCCACCTTGTGCATAGACATTCTGCATGCTACCAGTTACGTCACCGAAGCCGCTTCCCACTTAGATGAAAATACTGAATCTGATCTCGTGCAAGTGCGTTGTCATGGCAACGTCTGATGGCTCATCCCTCAATAATTTAGTAGTGTTGCCATGGCAACCTCTGATAGCTCTTGGCATTTTCTTATAATTCCGAAATCATTTTTCTCATCCCTTGGCATAATGGTGGGTCATATCAAAAATTCTTTCAGACAAAAGTTTTATGTAATTATTAGGGGAATATTGTCCATTTCGTACGGTTTTGATATTGTGCCTATTAAGAGAGATATGATTAATGTTTCCCAAAAACCCACTTTTTCCCACCCCTTTGGTCAATGGTTGGTGATATAAAAAAAACTCTTCAAACATAAATTTTTGGGCTTTATCCGACACATAGTATGAACGTTGAACGGATTCGATATTTCATATATTAAGAGAGTTATAGCAATATTTCACTTTATCGAAAAAAGCCCCCCATTTTCACCCCCTTCTACCGACTTAGCCCAGTAATGAACTCGACCGAGATTTTATAGGTATACATATTCGGTAAAAAGTGATTGGTGAAAAATTACGGCAGTTATCGTGTCCACAAGAAACTGATATATATACAAGTATACTTTTGAACTGACGGTGGTTTTGGGGTCTGGGGGATGTGAAACGCGAAGATATGTCGAAATTTTCCGGAAGTCGAAACATGGTAGCCTACCCATTGCAATAGTTAGCTTTCTAATGAAATCTACCTCTGGTTGGTTCCTCAGTTTAGGGGCTGCAACAACGTGGTCATCTAACCCCGTGTACTTTGGGTGAGTGTAGAATCTGTCTGATAAACGGTGTGAATTGTAATGGATGTATTAGTCTGTAATTCAGGTAAGGACTGCAGACGGTCAATTTCAAGCAGTAGTTCCTAATGTTGCTACCAGGTACTACCGTCAATGACACCTAGCTGTGAACTTGGCTACTAGATGCCACCCCAACCAGCAACTCGTAACGAACGTTGGAACTTCCCCTCCAAAGGAAAGCATACTGAGGGATTTTAGCGCTCTTAGAAAATCCGACGACTTCGGCCGGCTTTTAAACCGCGACCTTGGGCATAGACATTCTGCATGCTACCAGTTACGTCACCGAAGCCGCTTCCCACTTAGTCAGATGTCAAAGTCAACCCCTGGCATCATCCAGCCCATGACGGGCTAAGGCCGACCAAGCGACCGCTGCCAAGCCATTTGGCCTGCAGATATTGGGGTGACGCGTGATCAGCGCGTCGGGTCCCCTCGGCCGTTAATATTGGTATTAGTGATCGGGGTGCTGTCTCACTGTCAGACAGCTACTCAATTGTCCTCACGAGGCTGAGTGCACCCCGTTCCAACCCTCACGTCAGTTTTAAAATCCCTGACGGAGTCGGGGATCGAATCCGGGGACTCCGGGTGAGAGGCAGGCGCGCTACCCCAACACCACGGGGCCGGCTTAGTCAGATGGAAATACTGAATCTGATCTCGTGCAAGTGCGTTGTCATGGCAACGGCTCATCCCTCATCAATTTAGTAGGGTTGCCATGGCAACCTCTGATAGCTCTTGGCATTTTCTTATAATTCCGAAATCATTTTTCTCATCCCTTGGCGTAATGGTGGGTCATATCAAAAATTCTTTCAGACAAAAGTTTTAGGTAATTATTAGGGGAATATTGTCCATTTTGTACGGTTTTGATATTGTGCCTATTAAGAGAGATACGATTAATGTTTCCCGAAAAACCCACTTTTTTCCACCCCTTTGGCCAATGGTTGGTGCTATCAAAAAACTTATTTGACATAAATTGTTGGCACTTATCCGACACATATTATGAACTTTGAATGGATTCGATATTTCACGTATTAAGAGAGTTATAGCGAAATTTCATTTTTTCGAAAAAAAAAAGCCCCCCATTTTCACCCCCCTTCGACCGATTTTGCCCATTAACGAACTCGACCGAGATTTTATAGGGATACATATTATGTAAAAAATTCAAAGTGATTGGTGCAAAATTACGGCAGTTACCGTGTCCACAAGAAACTGATAAACATATATATATATATACATAAATTATGTATAAACTTTTGAACAGACGGTGGTTTTGGGGTCTGGGGGATGTGAAACGCGAAGATATGTCGAAATTTTCCGGAAGTCGAAACATGGGACCCATTGCAATAGTTAGCTTTCTAATGAAATCTACCTAAAATGAAATCTACCTAAAAATTAGTCTCGAGATCCAGATTGCGTAACAGTGTGCACAATCAAAACGCTAAGGCGGATATTTCACAAAACTCAAGCACTTAAGCCATAGGGAGTTAGAAGTTGCGGTTTGTACCAAAATCTTCTCAATAGTACAGGAAAAATCTTGCATTTCGTGAAAATTAACGGAAATATATTTATTTGTTCATCAAGTGCGTAAATAACTGTATCACGTCCAGTCCGCATAACATAAAAGTCGGGCGGGTGGTATATACACATGGAGTTATTATATTCTAGTTATTGTTGCCTTAAGGGGCGGAACTACGAGGTCATCTGTCCCATACACATGGAGCGCTTGCAAGTAACCTATGATAATTATGGTGTTTGAAACCATTTTTCAGTGTTGCCTTAGTAAGCAAAAGTTTGATGCTTTTTAGTCGGTCTACACGATTGGACTCAAATGAGATGGGAGAGAGGGAACAGCCCAACGAGATAAGGGATCCTCACACACAGGAATCATTGGAAAAAGTGACCAAGTTAACTGCTCTCAACAGGACCGCGCAAGACTTAACCAGATAAGTAGCCTGTACAATACAACCTGAATTGACCATTTACAACAACCACATATTCACTCCAAACAAGCAAATTCCGGAGGTCAATCACCACTTCCAGTATCTCAACAAAACATCACATAGACCACAACTAACAAACACTGACGAGTTGCATTATCTCAACCAATACTGCAACTAAATAAGTGTATATATTGTAAATATTTTCACCCATACTTTCAGACATAGATTTTATAGCCTAAGTGTAATGGATCTGATGATGATCGCTTGACGATCGAAACTGGTCATCCAAGTGTATTTATTAATCTCCTGTAATTATTTTCAGGATTAGGGAATAACCCATCTCATTTGGGTATAATCGTGTTGACCGACTGGAAGGCACCAGTCTTCTGTAAGCTATAATAATGTTATTGGTTTTACGTCCCATTCAACTGCTGAGGCTTTTAGAGACGCCAGGGTATCGGAATTTTGCCCCGAGGGGGATCTTTAACATGCCAGTGAATCTACTGAAACAGCTCCCTTGCATTTGCGCACTCTCAACTGCCAACTGACTGCACAAGGATTCAATGCCAATAAAGCCAGGCGGGTGGTTTATACACATGCGAGGGTATTATGTAACATGCTGGGCACTTCTATCTTACTGGGCAACGAAATCCGGTAATATTTTGCTGGAATTATTATTAGGTATTAATCATATTAGCAAACCAATCACAGTGGCTACTCTCGCTAAGGCGTAGTCGCTTAGTCAATACTTGAAAGATACCATTATTAACGCTGGGCAAGGTAGTAAGTCAAACATCTCATAACTTTGCTACTATTGGACACTCACAGAAAATACATTCATAAGTTTCCTTCTTTTAAATAGAGATACGCATCGTTTCCTCGTTAGTACTGTAGCTATAGGCTGTATTTAAAACAGTTAGGTGATTTTTGTCACCGGAAGATTGAGAGAACGGCTTTATAAATCACTCTAACCAAAGCTGTACATTTGCTGAGTGTCTTGGGGAGGTTGTAAGCTGCTTTGAGTCAAAAAGTGGAATTTTAGATTTTATGTTATGTTGATAGCCTGAAGTCCAATTTATAGTACATATGCTTATTTGCTGAAATTGTTAACTAAACGCCATTTATAGGTCATTTAAAGCCACGCCCCCCTTGAAGATCTGTTCCTGGGAACTGGCACATTCTCTCCTCCTCATTCTTCTCCTTCTTCTCCTTCTCTTTCTCCTGCTCCTTCTCCTTGTTCTCCTTCTTATATTTCTCCTTCATCTCCTGCTCCTTCTTTTCTTTCTCCTGCTCCTCCTTCTCTTTTTTCTTCTCCTCCTCCTGCGTCTCCTGCTTCTCCTTCTTCTCCTGCTCCTTCTTCTCTTTCTCCTCTTCCTTCTTCTCTTTCTCCTGCTCTTCCTTCTTCTCCTTCACCTTCATCTCCTGCTCCTTCTTCTCTTTCTATTTCTCCTGCTCCTCCTTCTGCTCTTTCTTCTCTTATTCCTTCTCCTGCTTCTTATTCTCTTTCTCCTTCTCCTGCTCCTTCTTCTCTTTCTCCTCCTCCTGCTTCTTATTCTCTTTCTCTTTCTCCTTCTCCTCCTAATTCTCTTTCTCCTTCTTCTCCTGCTCCTTCTTCTCTTTCTCCTTCTCCTGCTCTTCCTTCTTCTCCTGCTCCTTCTTCTCTTTCTATTTCTCCTGCTCCTCCTTCTGTTATTCCTTCTCCTTCTCCTGCTCCATCTTCTCTTTCTCCTTCTCCTGCTTCTTCTTCTCTTGCTCCTGCGCCTCCTCCTTCTTCTCCTGCTCCTTCTTCTCCTTCTTATCCTGCTCCTTCTTCTCTTTCTCCTCATTCTTCTCCTTCTCCTTCTCCTGCTCCTTCTTCTCTTTCTATTTCTCCTGCTCCTCCTTCTGTTATTCCTTCTCCTTCTCCTGCTCCTTCTTCTCTTTCTCCTTCTCCTGCTTCTTCTTCTCTTGCTCCTGCGCCTCCTCCTTCTTCTCCTCCTCCTTCTTCTCCTGCTCCTTCCTCTCTCTCTCCTTCTTCCATTTCTAATTCTCCTTCTCCTCCTTCACTTTCTCTAAAGAAGTTAGGAAGTTAAGCAGAAACCAGAAGAGGGACAGAGAAGAGAGGGACAACCCAGATGATCCTGAATATGGGCCTGTTGCACATTAAAACACTTATCTTGAAGAGCATTTTTCTTCACTTTTGTTTTCCGAGATAAATGCTCCTTTTTCTCAGGAAGTATTAACAATAGCGCTCTGAAATGTTTTTCAGTAATTCAATATGATCAACTAAAGGATTGTGTGTTTCTTGTAATTTTAACATAAATAGAAAAAATAATATGTTATGTTTTCGTAGAGAAAAAAAATTAAACCATTTAACATTTGAAAACAAAAATATTAAAAATATTATTTACAAACACACACATTTCCAAAAACAACCATTTAAAGATAAAATATAGATCTAAGTATCTGTGAGGTTTTGTTTCAATAGGTTAAATACTTACTGAGAAAAAGGAGCATGAATTTGACAAATTTAACATGGTGGAGATAGGGCTTACTACCTCCCAGAAAAATTATGTTACCGTATATTTTCAAACAATCACGCGAAGGCAAATATCAAGAAATGTGAAAGACACAGACCTTAGCAAAATCTAAATTTATTTAAAAAAATCCAGTTCAACATTGTATTCTAAAAACTATCCGCAAATGTATTACAAACATTACCCGCTATCCGCACAGTTATGAAAACTATATCCGCATGGTGAGAAATGTCTGTGCATATTCGCATCCACGTAATGCTAAGACAGCACTAAGACAATTCCAGTCACGCAATAAAATGAATCGCTAAAAACACCCAACCAACATACATACATATCCAAATCCAGTTCCAGCTGGGTGTTTACGAGGCCTCTCCTGCTCACCACTTTTCTTCGTCCACTTGATGCCAGTTAACTCCTCTTCTCTCTATAGAGACTCTCACTCCGGTACTCCAGCACATTCTTGGACGCCCTCGAGGTCTTCATCCATCGATCTTAAGTTCTTCCATTATTTTTGGTAACAATTGCCCGCTCATACTCTTAACATGTCCATGCCAGCGAAGTCTCTGTTTCTCTACCCCCTTCTCTCATACTTTCCTGATTTAGTTCTTTCCTAATTTCTACATAGTCTATCTTATTCTGTCCAATCTTGTTTTCCCTTTAACTGCTCTGAGAAACCTCATTTCACCCGCTTGCAGCCTGCTCCAGTCCCTTTCCGTCATTGTCCATGTTTCTGCCCCAAACGTGACAATGGGTGAGCAATAAGTCTTATACATGAGGAGTTTGGCTTTTTCTGGAACTTCTTTATTCCAAATCAGATGTTTTATTGATTGATAAAAATGTCCTCTCTTTTGCATCCTCTTGGTAATGTCATCTCTTATCCTACCATTACTAGATATTTCACTACCTAGATAAGTGAAACTGTCTACCACTCTGAGGGGTTCACCATCCAACTCAATATTCCCATTTATCTTTCAATCTCTTCCGAATATCACAGCTTCACTCTTATCTCTATTTATTTTAATCCATACCTTTCCATTCTTCGAGTTGTAACCAAGAAATGGAACAAAATTCTGCAATAAGAGTAGTGGCGTAGTGGGTAGTGTTATTACCGGCCACCGTTGTTTGGTGATCTCTTGTTATAGTCAACGGCTCTAATTGGATTTCCACGTCTGTTGTGGATGTGACCCTCAGGTGTTTAGACGCCTCATTTGATATCCAAAAAGAGAGAATTTCAGGTGCTAATACCTAATATACTGTTTGCAGTGCTATGTCATCTTTTTGAAATATATTCCAATATGTTGTGGTTGTTTGAGTCTTCAGTCTTTTGACTGATTTGATACAGCTCCATGCCTCCCTGTCCGGAGCTAATCGTTTCATCTCTACATAGTTACAACACCCCACATCCGAGGCAATCTATTTAACATTTTCAAACCGTGGTCTAACCCTACAGTTCTTGTCCTCGACCCTTCCTTCCATAACTAAGCTTGCTATTCATAGGGTGTCTTAGTAGGCTATGTGTCCTACTAACCTATATCTTCTCTTCATTAACAGTCCCCAGAAACATCTCTCCTCTCCCACTCGTCTTAATACCTCTTCGTTTGTAACCCTATCTACCCATCTGATCATCATCATTCTCCTGTAACACCACATTTCAAATGCTTCCATTCTCCTCTTTTCAGCTGCACCAATAGTCCAAGTTTCACTTCCATAGAGCCGGCGCCACGCTCCAGACAAAGGCTTTCAAAACTGACTTCCTAATTCCTAAATCTATATTCAATGTCAACAGATTCCTCTTTTCTAGAAATGCTTTCCTTGCCTGAATCCTCTTAGCTTCGTCTATCACTGGTTATTTTGCTTCCTAAGTAAGAGAAGTCTCCTACTTCCTTCGGCTTTTCACCTGCCAATTTAATGTCCATAGAGGATTCCGATTTATTCCAATACACTGAAGTGATTCACAACACGTTGGCAGCACTTGGAATTCCATGTTCCGTGGGCCACTGCTGGACGAATACGCTAATAAGCTGTTGTATAATTTATGAGTCAGGCTGTTGATGAGCGCACTCTATAACGCATGAATACCAAGTCAGTAATTATAGCCATTGTTCGCACCGCGACGACCAGAATGGGGAAGTGCGAGTCAATTGAGCCGCCTCGCCACGCGCAGGTGCCCTTGGGCGCTTGCAACGTGCTCAGAGAGGGAACTCAACCCTGGCGCGGGCGCCGGCGCCTGTGCTCCATGCCACTGTCTTACGTCACTACTTCGACTGTAGCAGCCTCAAATCGGTCGTTATTGTTATTATTACTTCTGTATTATTATTATTATTATTATTATTATTATTATTATTATTATTATTATTTAACCCTTGAGAACTGGCGTGAAAAAATATAACACGAGGACTGGCGCCGGGTCATTTTGACCCACAGTGTGTCGCTCTCTTTTTTCCGGAGTCGTACGTATTTTAATGAAGTAATTTTACACCTGGAGGCTTCTATGAACTATTCCCAATATGAAATTAGGTTTATCTATCTTCATCATCATATATATTATTTCAGTAGTATAGATCCCTCCTGCGGCGCTCACAAGCGACCAAGCGTGAAAATGAGCATTCAAATGAAAGAGAATAGACATTAGCAGTGACGAATTGCACTGGAATACCATAAATATCAAAAATTTCTTTAAAAAATGACTTTTAAAAAATGTACGAAGTGTGCGATTTGCAGATACTGTTGATGTATGAAAATACGCTCCATACTTGCTGTCCACTTCATATTTTGGTCACTGTGACGCCCGTTTTATGTCATTTTAACATTATGAGGTATTTCCTTTATCATTTTGCATCGATTTCAGAAACAGTAAATCAAAGGAATGAGGACTCAAATCGTATAATTTCATAAATATCGAATAACCGGTGAGTGTTACAGCACACTCAGCACACAAATGGCATTATCAGTGACAAATTGCATTCTAATTTATTAAATATCAATTTTTGTAAAACCTCTTGGGGAAAGTGTGCTTTATGAGCATGGGAGATTTCTCGCGCGGGTCCGCTAGTATTTTACAAATTTAACATGCACAGAAATGACAGTAATTTTCGTAACAGTATCATTGGCCTTGATGGTGGCAGCAATGCGAGTTAGACATTGTTTTAAGGGGCAGAACTACGAGGTCATCTGCCCCGTCTCTCTGTCTCTAGTCATATAATTTTTTTTTTAACAAAGGAGCAGATGACCAAGATGTCCCTAAACATGGATTAACAAGAACGTGAGCTATGTGATTGTGCTGTACGAAAATAGGTGGATTTTCCCCCTTATTTTTTACAGATTGTCCCAACTAACGTAATGAAAATAATTGTCACACGAGGACTGGCGCCATGGGTAAATCTGACCCGACCGTAAACAACATAGAAAAATCTTGAGTTTTCAAAAAGCTATGGACATGTTTCTTTTGCAGGGTGAAGTTCAAGGCTAGGAAGGAAGGTAGGCTACAGTAAAGCTGCGGTTTTCTCCAGTAGCGATACCGCTTTCTAGCGGCCGTAATGTGACGGTGAACGACGTCACGAAAACGTTCGTCATAGAAACGAAGGCGAGTGGTTTTCTAGGAAGCGTTGACTACCACCGTCACATAAAGTTGCGGTGGCGTCATTAATATGACGGTGGTTAGTACGGTAGCAAACAGTTCGTCACCTTTTTTGTACGGTGTACGGTGTCTACTGAAAGTAGTGAATTATATACTGTACAATGACTGATAAGATGATATATTGGAGTATGGAAGGAGAGGAAACATTAATAGATTTCGTCAAGAATTATGAGGCATTGTATAATGTGAAGAGTAACCTTAAAAATAGACAGCGTTTCTGTTCAGGAGATATTGGTCTCTTGATTTTGTTGTACGGCACTGAAGTTATATCATCCTTTATGTAATTCAGAACATAATCAAATAACACTGGCGTAATCCGAAAATATTCTTATATATCTTCATTGCAATGCAAATGACGACGCACTAAAATTTCATATGCACCTTCTGTAGGACGCCTTTTTTTAAATGTCACTTCCCCCCGTACGTTCCCTATCGTCTTGGGATGACTCCTCTTCTTCCAAAAATATTACGACCGCCATTTCAAGATCATCCATTTCTTATTTAACTTTATGACAACATGCCGTCACGACACACACAGATAATTAAATTTAACTTTACACCATTATTCACCGTCAAGACGGTTCCCAGTCCCTATACGTCATTCACCGTCACATTAATTAGTGGCAGGAAATAAGGGTTGACCAAAACGAAAATATAGAGCAGTATTTTAGCCTCGGGTCAATAATAGCCATGCGTCAGTCCTCGTATCGGACAACTAAGGACCACGTCATTTCAACTGTCTTCTCTGGGCTTTGATCTTTGCCCAATGCTCCTTCATACGATGCCGGTGTTGCTCTGTTCTTTCTTCCATCCGCATCTTTCCCGTCTTCAACTTAGTTTCTATCATTTTAAATGATCTTGTCGACTTCGTCGTTACGCTGGGGTCTGGCGTTACGTTACGGTGACGGGACGAAATGTACCCAGATGCACTGAGGTGTGTGACGTCATAGTACCGCTTGGTGCACGTGTTCCCCGACAATCTCTACTTCGTTAGTATAAGACAAAAATCCCCGATTCTTGGATGTCACGGGTAATCTCGAGAACCACTGGATGGATTTTGATGCGGTTTTCACCATTCTGTAAAGGATATCTCCAGGAAAGATTCTGTAGAAAATAATTTATGTATGATCAAAGGAAGCCAAGCAGTAACGATTTCAGTGAAAAGTCGAAAACAAACCTGGCGTCCGTGCACTTCCTAAGCTTACGCTGGGAAAACCATTAAACATATCAATATACTATGAGCGTAAGAATTGGTCAGCATGAAAAGTTCTACAAAAAAAAGTCCGCGAGAGCATATCTCTATCTTCAATACATCGCCCACTATAAGTGATTTTAGACTGGATGGAAGGGGCACGTCCCCGCGCGCTCTGGTGAGCTTGCGGCATCCCGCGCGCTTGACCTTGCTTTGCCCTTGGTTTTCACTTGCCGTTCACGAGTAATTTGAAACAAGATAAGCAAGATAAGTATTATGCAGATAATGTTCTAACATGTCAAGAGTCTTTGGCTTCGAGCGAAGCGAGAAGCCTCCAGCCTTTCTAGCATTTTTCAGCATTTGTAGCATTTAAAATGATACAAAGTCTACTGTAGTCTTTCAGACTGACTCTATTTTTCTTGAAAACCCTGGTGGCCGTTTAGTTTCTTCCTGAGGCGGCTGTGTTCTTGAATATCTTCACATGTAGTCTCCATCTCCAGTAGATCACTTTCTACCTCATCGAACCAGACTGTCTTGGTCTTATTATCTTTAAAATAGGTATTGTTATTATTTATTATTATACCGACAGCATTGGCTCAGCTGGCTAAAGCGCAGCATTAGGTCATGGGGCCAAGCTCTCTGCTGACTCGGTAGACGCGTGGGTTCGAGCCCCACCGTCGGCCGTCCTTGAAATGGTTTTCCGTGGTTTCCCATTTTCAACACCAGGCAAATGCTGGGACGGTACCTTCTGATAGGCCACGGCCGATTCCTTCCACATCCTTGCCCTGTTTCATTCATCCTCATCCATTCCATCTCTCATCCCGACGCGCAGGTCGCCCACGGGCGTCGAATAGTAAGACCTGCACTCGGCCTCTCAGGAGACCACACGACAAAAAAAAAAATATTATTATTATTTTTATCGACCACGGTGGCCAAGAGTGCTAACGCGCTAGCTCTTGTTTCCTTGGCACCACGAGAGCGTGGGTTCAAATCCCATCTCGGTCGTCCTATAAATGGTTTTCTTGGTTTCCCATTTTCACCACCAGGCATATGCCAGGACGGTTTCTTTCAACAGGTCCTCGGCCGACTTTCTTCCAAAATCCCTTCCCTGGCCTTTCCTTATTTAGACCCAAGTTAGCGGTCATCTGTCACCATCCCCAGTTGTATCAGCTGACAAAGTGCGTTCAGCATTCAGACACTGTCCTTACGACGGTAGAGGAATGATCCCTCTCAAAGTCCGTGGGTGAAGCCGACCTGTGAGATAAGCAATTTAAAACTATTATTATTATTATTATTATTAATATTATTTTCATCACCAATTCGTGTTCAAACATTTTCCCTTCCTAATTTCACTGGTGTCTGAGTGTACTTATACTAAATGATTCTCTCGCTGGAGGTTCTCGAACATTCCAAAGAAGCGGTGCAACGCCTCAAAGCACATGATAATTTCATATAAACTATAATATTGCTATAAACTTGAGATATGCTCTAAAACGAGCTTTGAATATTCGTCTCAAACTTACCACACTGGAAGATTTTCGAAGCGACGATAACTTGTGCTTTATAACATTCCGGACTTTGCTTGCTTATTTATGCTGTGGTTTCGTAGTTGTTATAGGCTAGGTCATAATGTTAACCATTGTTATTGCCTTTGTCTTCTTTATGATAGTTTTTGTTCTTTTTACATTAACAATTAAGTTTGTTTAGTGCATTTTCTTAGTCTTTGAATGTTTTCTTTTATTCAAATTCAAAATACATTATAACGTACGTTTTAAAAATGTCAATATTTTAAAACTCAACATTTCTTCTAGGTTTGTGCCGTGTCTTGTGTGGGGTTTCGCCTAAGACACTAAGCTGGCTCATCAGCGGACTTTTGTTGTCCCCGCCCGGACCCCCACAGGAGTAGCGTACTGCGCGCTCCCTCGCTTTTTTATGAAGTGCACCTGCGCCTATTTACTACGAGAACTAAAAGCTCAAGCAGCCATAACCTCCCTATGAAGGCTTCCAAAAAGATGGTAAACTGGCTTTCACGGCCAATGAATTATAACTCAGCAATTATTCTAGGTTTGTGCCGTGTCTTGTGTAGGGTTTCGCCTAGGACACCAAGCTGGCTCATCAGTGGGTTCTTAAGGCGCGGAACAGTGAGGTTATCTGCCCATCTCGAACTCCAGAATGTGGAGTAATGCCACATGATTAGGAACAGAAGATCTTACAGTCAATAGACGCTTCACATAGACCTACTTATAAATTCAATGATCGCTCAGCGGCAGTAAATACAGAACTTACAAGGCATTATTTGCGCGTTGCCTGTTAGATTAATATTTGTTTGGTCGGCTTATTCATGGGAGCCCTATTGTTGTTGTTGTTGTTTCAAGGGTGATCGTGAAAATTCACACGAACCTATCATTAGAACTAACTACCAACTCACACACACTGCAAGAAGAAATGGAAAACAAAAGAAGAATATAGGAAATAGAAGACAGGGAAAATAAAATCCTCAACCCTCGAGGAATGGGGATTGAGAGACCTGGGAAGAAGTAGGGCCATGAAAGGCAGATAAGAAAGGGGAATTATGAGAGGGTCCGCCCCAAAAGGCAATGGAAAAAGGGAAAATAAACGGACCCAGCTCAGGACTCCCTCGGGGTTGCCAACTCCCGGGCTCACCAGCCTTTAGAGCCTTGAGCAGAAGGCAGGAGATACGGTGAGCCCTTGAGTTTGTATCTCAATCCAGGGCGGGGCTACTCACACTCTACCTCCTCTAGGACCTTGAGCAGAAGGCAAGATATACGGTGAGCCCTTGAGGGTATAGCACTATCCAGGGTGGGGCTACTCACACTCTACCTCCTTTAGGACCTTGAGCAGAAGGCAGGAGATATGGTGAGCCCTTGAGGGTGTATCACAATCCAGGGTGGTGCTACACACACCAAGCCTCCTTTAGAGCCTTGAGCAGAAGGCAGGAGATACTGTGAGCCCTTGAGGGTGTATCACAATCCAGGGTGGTGCTACACTCACCAAGCCTCCTTTAGAGCCTTGAGTAGAAGGCAGGAGATACTGTGAGTCCTTGAGGGTGTAGCACTATCCAGGGTGGGGCTAAACACACTCTACCTCCTTTATGACCTTGAGCAGAAGGCAGGAGATACGGTGAGCCCTTGAGGGTGTATCACAATACAGGGTGGTGCTACACACACCAAGCCTCCTTTAGGGCCTCGAGCAGAAGGCAGGAGATACTGTGAGCCCTTGAGGGTGTATCACAATACAGGGTGGTGCTACACACACCAAGCCTCCTTTAGGGCCTCGAGCAGGTCAGGAGATACGGTGAGCCCTTGAGGGTGTAGCACTATCCAGGGTGGTGCTACACACACCAAGCCTCCTTTAGGGCCTCGAGCAGAAGGCAGGAGATACTGTGAGCCCTTGAGGGTGTATCACAATACAGGGTGGTGCTACACACACCAAGCCTCATTTAGGGCCTCGAGTAGAAGTCAGGAGATACGGTGAGCCCTTGAGGGTGTAGCACTATCCAGGGTGGTGCTACACACACCAAGCCTCCTTTAGGGCCTCGAGCAGAAGGCAGGAGATACTGTGAGCCCTTGAGGGTGTATCACAATACAGGGTGGTGCTACACACACCAAGCCTCCTTTAGGGCCTCGAGCAGGTCAGGAGATACGGTGAGCCCTTGAGGGTGTAGCACTATCCAGGGTGGTGCTACACACACCAAGCCTCCTTTAGGGCCTCGAGCAGAAGGCAGGAGATACTGTGAGCCCTTGAGGGTGTATCACAATACAGGGTGGTGCTACACACACCAAGCCTCCTTTAAGGCCTCGAGCAGAAGGCAGGAGATACTGTGAGCCCTTGAGGGTGTAGCACTATCCAGGGTGGTGCTACACACACCAAGCCTCCTTTAGAGCCTTGAGCAGAAAGCAGGAGATACGGTGAGCCCTTGAGGGTATAGTACTATCCAGGGTGGGGCTACACACACCAAGCCTCCTTTAGGACCTTGAGCAGAAGGCAAGAGATACGGTACCATGAAAAGAAGAGAAGAGGTCCACATCTCGAAGAATGAGACAAAGACCAATTAAGGCGGAAAGTGAAAGACTCCGTACGCCTCGGATACGCTAATACCGTCGGGGTCGGAGGAGAACAAGAATTGACCAAGGGTGATCGATGGGAATGGTGACGGATAACAGCCTGTCACAAATAAGTTGGAGCAATACAGGACTCAGCAAGGGTTCCGTGGTCACCAACCCACGTCCCACGAGTTGTGAGCCCCTGGAAGGTGCTGTTGTTTTTTTGGTCAGTTTTAGGGGCTTGGGACATGTTCTTTATCAGCCCCGTGTGCTTGGATACGTGTTCAATTTGTCTGATAACCTGTGTTGCTGTGATGACTCTGGTAGTGAGTATAACTGTGATTATCAGGTTGTTGTTGATTCTTTAGAGGCTTTGCGATATCGTAGTCATGTAGCTCCGTCTACTTGGGTGTTTGTAGAAGTTGCTTGATAATCTGTGTCACGGTGATGTCTGTACTAGTATGTGTATTTGTATTTTAGTCAAGATTTGGGTGGGAATATGCCGTGGCTGTAAGTTAGTTACCAACCCAGCATTTGTCTCAAGTAGAAGTGGGGAAACCATGGAAAACCATTTCCAGTATGGCTGACGTAGGAGTCAAACTCGCCTCTTCTCAGTTTTTGCCTCACGAGGCTGAGTGAGCGCCGTTTCAACCCCCAGAAGATATCCTGTCAGAGCTGAGAATCGAACCCGGATCTCCGCGGTGAAGAGCCCTGCACGGATAAACAAAACGTTATCCGAATCCTCTGACATTAAATAATATTTTTAATTTATTAGATAAATTAAAACAACACCTTTAGACTTTTGAGGAGAAATTCGTTACCCTAGGCTGTGTGTGAATCGCAAGACAATGTTGACTTAGTTTTTTCCCTCTGAGTGGAACAGCGAGTGGCTAATGATAACACTTAGTCGTCGAATATAGGCTACCCACGCAGGCAAGCGCAGGTATAAATGAATTTTATTTTTGGCATAAGTCAACACTAATTAAAAAGGGCATTTCCATGACTGGGTTCTCTCACTTCTCTGTTATTCTAATACAAACCAAGCAAAAGCAAATAGGGAAACAGCAAAACACGTGTAAAATATGCAGAGCTTAGCAAAAAACTAAAATTATTTAAAAAAAAGTCCAGCTAATCATTGTATTCTAAACATTCTTCTTCTTATTATTATTATCCTTCGTCTTTTCCCACTCAAGTGGGGTCGGCGTTCCTGGCAAGTCTTCTCCATTTCCCTCGGTCGCATACGTCCTCTTCCCTTAGATGTTTCTCCCTCAAGTGATCTCGTATACAGTCCCTCCACCTTCGTTTTGGTCTTACCTTTCCTCTGTCATTCTCTTGCCAACATAGGCTAAGTGTCCTCCCTTCTCATGACATGTCCATACCACTGTAGTCTTCCCTCTTGAACCTTCTCCGTCACTTTAACACTACCTCTTAGTCTCTCATTTCTAATCCTATCGGCTCTGGTGATGCCACAAATTCTTCTTAACATTTTCAGTTCAGCCACATCCATTGCCTTACAATGTGCCTTAGTTGGTGCCCATGTCTCTGCTCCATAAATCATTGCAGATCTTACTGACTTGTACACAGTTTATCCGCTATTCACACAGCCAAGGAAACTATATCCGCATGGCGAAATATTTTGCGGATATCACCATCCACGCAGTGCTTTACCAAAGCTAGTCACGGTGGGTGAGTGGATAGCGTGTCGGTCTCCAAACCCCAAGATTGCAGGTTCGCTCCTGGCCGTGGTAAGTGATTTTTGAAAGGCGGCAAAAATACGACACGTATGTCATACGATGTTGGCATGTCAAATAACCCATTTGAATTCAGTAGGCCGTGTTCATAATGGCAAAATTTATCTTGGGAGTTTCCGCCAATACGAAGTTTCTTATTTCTCTACTAGAAAGCGCTATAGTGTTCAAGGAGCTTAGATATCTAACTTCCTTGACTTTCATAGTGGTTCAAGGAGCAACGAAATTCGACATGCAAGCTACCCTCTGGATGTCAAATTACAAAGCTTGCACCCGGCACCCAAGACCATACGATATTAATATTATTAACACTAATAATTGAGTGTATTGTTTTCTCTCACTTCTATGTTATTCTCATACAATCCAAGGGAAAGCAAACAGAGCATAGCAAAAAACGTGTGAAAGACGCAGATCTTAGGAAAAACTAAAATTATTTAAAAAAAGTCCAGCTCAAAATTGTATTCTAAAAGCGGCTTCGGTGGCGTAGTTGGTAGCATGCTGAACTGCTGTGCCCAAGATAGCGGGTTTAAACCCGGCCGAAGTTGTCGGATTTTTTAAGAGCGTTAAAAATTCTTCAGTATGCATTCCTTCGGAGAGGAAGTAAAGCCGGTGGTCCCATGTCATAGATTTGTGGCATGTAAAAGATCATTTCACAGACTAAGCTTGTGTAAAGCTAAATTGTTAGATTATATTTCGTCGGAACGCTCTATCAAAGTTCCAACGGTCACCACTAGGTAACATTGATACCTGGCAGCGAAAGTTGGAACTACTTGAAATTGAACGGAACTTGTAGCTCACCCTATGGGTGTCCACTAGAAGCAGCTACAGACTCACGCGAGCCAAACATGTCCTCGGACACTGAAAACCATACGATAAATAAATAAATAAATATATTCTAAATATTATCCGCATCCGCGCAGATTCAAAAGACATCGAACTGAGCCTGGAGACGAGACGTGTGCCTCTTGTGGTTGCAGGATAACCCCGGATACTGTAAGAGGAGAACATATCATAATGACGTGGTCTCCCTGCATTTCATTACGCTTGGCTGAGCCTGCAGGCACAAAAGCATCGTTCTCTTGTAGTCAATCATGCAAGAAGCCAGGGGAGGCTTGGCTGAGTCTGCGGGCTTCCTACCGAATCGTGACTACACCTATACGATGGATTGAGTTCGCGTAGCTCAGGTAGTAAGCCTGTCTCAGTGGGGAGCATCGCATATCTACTGCGTAGTTGGTAGCATGCTAAACTGCTGTGCCCAAGATCGCGGGTTCAAACCCGGCCCGCCCTTTAGCATGCCTTCCTTTGGAGGGGAAGTAAAGCCAGCGGTCCCATGTCATAGATTTATGGCATGTAAAAGCACCTTCCACTAACTAAACTTGTGTGAAGCTAAATTTCTAGGTAAGATTTCGTTCAAACGCTCTATCAAAGTTCCAACGTTCACCACGAGGTGTCAGTGACATCTGGTAGCCAAAGTTGGAACTACTTGAAATTGAACGGAACTTGTAGCTCCCCCCATGGGTGTCCGCTAGAAGCAGCTACAGACTCAGGCGAGCCAAACATGTCCTCGGACACTCCCGGCACTAAAAGCCATACACTAAATAAATCTACTGCGATGTCCCTGCCAGGGAATCGAACCATGGTATGTCCGCCTCGCTGGGATGCGGCTAGCACTCTTAGCGGTCACCACATCCGGGTTCGATTCCCGACTCTGTCAGGGATTTTCGAAACTGACTAGAGGGCTGGAACGGGGTGCACTCAGCCTCGTGAGGACAATTGAGTAGCTGTCTGGCAGTGAGGTAGAGCCCAAGTCACGAAAACCAAGATTAACGGCTAAGCGGACTCGACGCGCTAACCACGCGTCACCCCAATATCTGCAAGCCAAATGGCTGGGCAGCGGGCGCTTGGTAGTCCTAGACCCTTCATGGACTGTAGTCCCAGGGGGTTATTATTATGCACTAATACAGCCATCACAATGACACAGGTTATAAGATAATTCTACACACACCCAAGTACACGGGGCTACCTGACCACGATTTCATAAATCCCTTAAAGAATCAACAACCCCAACAACTCTATGAAGAGTAGTCTATTAACGTACATCATTCTTCCTCATGCATGTGCTAGATGGTAATCCACGAAGTAAACTGAACAAACATTTGTCTGGAGTAGAAGTGGGGAACCACGGAAAACCATTTTCATGATGACTGAAGTAGGAATCGAACCAGTCTCTTTTCCGATTTGCCTAACGAAGGTGAGTGTACCCCGTTCCTGCCCTCAGAACAGAATTACATTTCTTGGCACACCCGGGAATCGAACTCGGGCCTCCGCAGTGACAGCCTAGAAGGCTAGCTGTTACGCAGCGAGGCGGAGTGACTGTTCAAAGAGATTGAGCATGTAAAAAAAAAAGAAAATAAATTCATACTGATGTTCGAAAATGAAAACCACATGGATTAATTTCCTTGGATTGGATACCAGATTTACTGCCAAAATTTCCGTA
Source organism: Meconema thalassinum (assembly GCA_946902985.2). Classification (NCBI taxonomy): domain Eukaryota; kingdom Metazoa; phylum Arthropoda; class Insecta; order Orthoptera; family Tettigoniidae; genus Meconema; species Meconema thalassinum. The sequence continues at coordinate 938,171,040 of OX336390.1, forward strand.
ATTCATGAACAATAAATTAAAAACAGGCTTTGTGACTAATTATATTCACAATACTGAACAAAAGGATCAAAATAAACTTAAGTAATGATATATAGAAATTTCCTTAAACTGCTTACTAGGTAGAAACATGCAAGTGCAAGCTGTGCCTGTGACTTGGTTGGTTGGTTCCTTAGTTTAGGGACTGCGAGAACGCGGTCATGTAGCCCCGTGCACTTTGTGTGTGTGTAGAATTTGTCTGATAACCGGTGTTAATTGTGATGGCTGTATTAGTGTGTGTTATCTGTTTTTAATTCAAGTAAGGACTGCAGACGATAATTTCAAGTAGGTCCTACTTTCGCCACCAAATGCTGCCGTCCACCACACCTAGCTGTGAACTATTAGATGCCATGGCAACCAGAGCCCGGTGACGAACGTTGGAACTTAAGAGCATTAATAACGCAAATTTTGGCTTCATTCAAGTGTAGTTAGTGGAAGGTTTTTTTCATGTCATAAATCTATGACTTGGGGCCGCCGGCTTTACTTCTCCTCTGAAGGAATGCAAACTGAGGGATTTTTAACGCTCTTAAAATCCGAAGATGGGTTTGGACCCCCGACCTAGGGCATAGAAGCTCAGCATGCTACCGACTATACCACCGAAGCCGCTACCTGAGACTAATGATTCCATTCCTCCAGAACAAACATCCCACACCGTACCGCAATTGGAGTTTATCAGTAAATGATAGTTGTACACTAGGTGAATCAGCTGCCCCTAATAATATTGTTTTATGCAGCCCAACTAACACGTGTTGTCAGGAAGGTCGATATTTCTCTGCCTGCATCCCGTATTGTACTAATGCACTGCAAGCATATCCTGCAAACGATACTCAACTCCATTACTTTCCCCTCGATGAGACTACAGACTAATACGAGAAAAAAAAACACTGATTGTCGTCTGAAAGACTAGACTTTATATCATTTTAAATGCTTCAAATGCTGCGTAAACTCCAAGTCCGTTAGAAAAAAAAATGTGACAGACTTTGTATAATTTTAAATGTTACAAATGCTGAAAAATGCTAGAAAGGCTGAAGGCATCTCGCTTGGCTCGAAGCCAAAGACTCTTGACATGTTAGAAAATTATCTGCATAATACTTATCTTGCTTTATAATACTTTATCTTGTTTCAAATTACTCGCGAACGGCAAGTGCAAAGCATGGTCAAGCGCGCGGAGAGAGATGGCTGGATGACGTGCCCCTTCCATGCAGTCTAAACACACTTATAGTGGGCGATGTATTGAAGACAGACATATGCTCTCGCGGACTTTTTTGTAGAAATTTTAATGCTGACCAATACTTACGCTCATAGTATATTGATATTTTTAACGGTTTGCCCAGCGTAAGCTTAAGAAGCGCACGGACGCCAAGTTTGTTTTCGACTTTTTCACTGAAATCGTTACTGCTTGGCTTCCTTTGATCATACATAAATTATTTTCTACAGAATCTTTCTTCGAGATATCCTTTACAGAATGGTGAAAACCGCATCAAAATCCATCCAGTGGTTCTCGAGATTACCCGTGACATCCAAGAATCGGGGATTTTTGTATTATACTAACGAAGTAGAGATTGTCGGAGAACACATGCACCAAGCGGTACTATGACGTCACACACCTCAGTGCATCTGGGTACATTTCGTCCCGTCAACGTAACGTAACGCCAGACCCCAGCGTAACGACGAAGTCGACAAGATCATCTAAAATGTTAAAGAAAAAAAGATAAAAATAATTTAAAAAAGGCAATTGCAAACGAAGGTCAAAGGAGGTAGCAGGCTGGATGATGTCACGCTCACTGGAGCGCGCGGGGAAAGGAAGAACCTCAAGCAGTACTATGTCACACACCTCAGTACATTCTCGGTACATTTCGTCCCGTCACCGTAACGTAATGCCAGACCCCAACGAAGTCGACATAATCATTTAAAATGATAAAACAATAGTGTTGAGTATCGTTTGCGGGATATACATGCAAATATCGACCTTTCTGCCAACACGCGTTAGTTGGACCACATAAAACAATATCTTTAGGGGCAGCTGATTCACCTGGATAGCAGGAGATTCAGGTCTTATTCAGTAGATACGTTCCCATGTGTTGAAACAATCTCTAGAGAAGTTAATCGTAGACGGAAACCCTGCTATCTCTCTGAACCCTATTATCAACACCCCGTGCGGGCAGCTGCAGAAGGTCCGGAGGTCGTAGGTTTGAATCCCAGCGCTGATACCGGCTATGCTCAGTGTGGTTTTCCCGGAGCTATTTTATCCACACTCCCTCCTGGGATTGTGCATGTCCTATGCCATCCCTGTCCCTATAGCCTAATACAGTTGCAGACATTGCTACAGTCATCACAGGAATACAATACACAACCGATGTTTACTACAATTTCCCACCCCCGTAGGCACTTTGGTGGCATAGTTGGTAGCATGCTGAGCTTCTATGTCCAAGGTCGCGGGTTCAAACCCGGCCGAAGTCCTCGGATTTTTAAGAGCATTAAGAATCCCTCAGTATGCCTTCCTTCGGAGGGGAAGTAAAGCCGGCTGGCCCATGTCATACATTTATGGCATGAAAAACATACAGTCAGTCTGAGAGACTAGACTTTATATCATTTCAAATGACGCATGCTGCAAATGCTACACATGTTAGAAAGACTCAGGAGGGCTTCCAGTGAAGCACTCTGCTGCATGACGTCACGTACTCGCCGTCTCCGTATCGCATAACGCCGGACCCCAGGAGTAAACTCAGACTCGGTGGATATGCACTGAACAACATGATGACGTCATACACGCCGTTACCGTAACGCATAACGGTAGACCAAAGTATAACGATGAAGTTGACAAGATCATTTGAAATGATAAAAAAGAACCTTCCACTAACTACAATTGTGTGAAGCTAAATTATAGGTTAGATTTGATAACGATCTATTAGTTCCAAAGTTTGCCGCCAGGTGCTGACTGCGATGCCATCTAGAAGCAAAGTCCGCAAGCTATGTGTCGTGGACGGTCTCATTTGGTAGTAAAAGTAGGAACTACTTGAAATTATTGTCTGCAGACCTTACTTGAATCACAGATAACACTCACTAATACAGCCAACACAATTAACACCGGTTATCAGACAGATTCTACACACACCCAAAGTACACGGGGCTACATGACCGCGTTGTCACAGCCCCTAAACTAAGGAACCAATCAACCATCTCCATAGCCACGTTTCTCAATTTGGTCTATCTTCCAAAGGAGGCTTATAGGTATAAATTACCATAATCTAACTGGCCATTGAATTGGATGAAAACAAATGTGTGTTTCGAATTGAGAAACCATTCTCCATTACAATTTCGTGCAGAATGATTCAAGTCTTTATACAACCTTCAAAAGCTTGACGTCAATAGTGAATATTCAAATAAATCATTTTTAAATTTATTTACCGAAAACAACACATTGAAGAACATCTTTACAGAAGCAGATACTATTTCATTAGTTTTGAACTTGAGTGTTTTATTAGCAATATGTGTATAATGTTCTTTTTTAATTTTCATTAAATATTCCAATGCAACAGATCTGTTTTTAAACAAATTTACAATATATTTTTACCATGATTCTTCGAATACTGTAATATCAAGATAGGCTGGATGTTTGTATTTGATTCTAACATTATTTTAACCTGATTTCAGTTAATATTTGGAAGTATATTCAACGGATATTAAATGTGTATAGTGAATACTTTTATTTTAGTGCTTAATTTTATTCATAGATTGTTAATGTTTCAATTATTTTGGTACTCTTAGTTTAATGTTATAATAAATTGATATTGGCCGAGGATGGTTACAAGTAGCAAGTTAACCGAAACTAGTACTAAAGACTATACGTATGTCGATTTTTTCGGAAATAAGTTTATGGCACATTCTGGTGCCCAGCCATTGTAACTACAGATGAGTTGAAATTGTTTTCAAGTAAAGCGGTAAGTCACCGAGATAAAGAGAATTATATTTTTAGTGGAAATGGAAAGAACACCGCATTTCCTCTCACTTTTTCATAATTAAACTTATGCTGTTATTTGTAATACATGTACTTCCTTTATAAAAATAAAATTGGCGAAATAACTATATTGCTTACCTTCAATTGGTGTGTTTTAAGTGTTTCCTTTCAGTGTTGAAAGTTTATATTGGCTCTCCTGAAATATTTACATAATAATTTAAATAATTTACCATCCTCGGCTAAAATCAATTAATTACAACATTAACCTAAGAGCATCAAAATAATTCAAACATGAACAATCTATAAATAATATTAAGCACTAAAATAATAATAATAATAATAATAATAATAATAATAATAATAATAATAATAATCACTATACAAATTCTTACCCCGTGGAGTCTTCATATGTCATTTTGTTTCAATATTTATTCATAGGTACTTTAATTTATATGTCAATATGGTTAACTTATATGAGGTATGATCAATGAGTCGAGGAATACAAGTTATCAGACAGGTTCAACACACATCCAACTACACTACGGGGCTGATGACCATGATGTATTTGTTGTTGATGATGATGATGGTTGTTGTTTTTAGGGGCCTAACATCTAGGTTATCAGCCTCTAATGAATTGGGTGAGTGAAAGATGAGATGAGAATGAAAACTATAACTCGTACTAACTACAGACTAGAAGAAGAAATGGCAAGCAAATAAAGAATAAAGCAAATAAAGGAAGGAAGAAAAGAAATGCCCTCAACCCTCGAAGAATGAGGATTGAGGGACTTGGAAGGAAGGAGAGCCATGAAAGGCAGATAGGAAAGAGGAGAGGGCCCGCCCCAAAGTCAGTGGAAAAAGGGGGGGGAAAAACGGACCCTGCTCAGGAATCCCTCGGGATCGCCAACTCCCGAACTCACCAGCCGTGATCCCTTGAGTGTGTAGCACTATCCAGGGTGCACCAGAAGTCGTGGGGCTACATACACCCTGCCTCCTTGAGGGCCTTGACCAGAAGGCAGGAGTTAACCTGAAAAGAAACAGAAGGCTGACCCCTCGAAGATTGAAGGTATCAGGAAAGATGAGACAGGAGCCAATTAAGGCAGGAAAGTGAAAGACTCCCTAGGCCTCGGATACCCCAATACCGTCGAGGTCGGAAGAGAACAAGAATTGACCGAAAGAGGTCCACAGAAAAGAAGACAGGGAGGAGCCCGGCACAAGTAAGAGGAAGCGATGCCGGACTCAGCTGGGGTCCCGTGGTCGCCAACCCACGTCCCACTAGATATGAGCCCCTGAGGGGGACCATGATGCCCAAGCCCCTCAAATGAATTAACAAATGAATTCCAAATCAGACTATTTTCACGATATATATTCTATTCTGAACAAAGAGCGCGAATATGTTTATAATAATTTGTTAATATAAACTGTTATTAGCTGGCTGCGGAGCCAATCGTCTCTTGAAGTGAGATGTCATTCAAATGATCTGCGGCAAAGTAATAAAATATTCGTTAAGTGCGCGTTGAGAGACAATAAACACGGCAGCTATGTTGTTGAGCTGCACCACGCGTCTCTGGTTTCACGACTCTGAATTCTAATGACAACATGATCGGGGATCTGTATGACCGCATTAAGTCCTGACATCATGACAAGGTTGCATTGTGAAGCGAGAGAAACACGGGCGCGCTCCAAAGTGGAGGGGGGTGGGGGGTGGGGGGAAGGACTTAAGGGGATATGCATATCCCCCACCATAATATCTCCTTTTTCACCCCTACCTTATGGCCCGTCACTATAATACGACAGTATATACTTATATCCCCTCTCCAAAATTATTATCCCTCCCTATATTATTCTGCTAAGGTCCCATTCCAGTTTTGTACCGAAAATAAGGTCCCATTAACACCAACCTACACATATGGGATACCTACAGGTTCAGCATATCCCAATGCGTAAGCGAAACGCACTCACTTACTCTTTAAATGCTTCACAATTAAATAAATACCTTAAAACATTTATGTTTACAATGAAATAATGAAAGAATGCAACACGGTAACCATGGTAAAAGAATCTCACAGGTTCATCTATTTCTGTAAGACGCAATGCAATTCCAATTATTATATTACTGTGAAAGTTTCCAGACGGTTATAAGGTTATCACTGAACTAAATTAAGCTGTAAAATTCATCAATACATACAGTATAATGCGCTTAAGGGGGTCAAGGGGCACTCTAGAATTTTTTCACGCAATTTTCACTTGTGAGTGTGGTACGAAAGGTCGTTTTCACCCGACTATAAAGGGTCTCCGAAAACCACATTTAAAGGCCCGTAAATTAACAGTGTCTGTGATATTCCCAGGAAACTAACTTCGCTCGGATATACCTATGAAGGAATGACAAACCCCTAATCACTGCACCAGTAGCTGAATTGATCAAGTCTGATTATTCATACCAAAGATAAATCAGTCATAGCATTCATGATTGAGATTTTGCTAAGTGTACTCTTTACAACTAGAATATTCTCGGGCGAAGCCGCGACGGCTAATGTTAGTTATTATTATTATATGGCTGGCTGCGTGGCTCAGCGGTAACGGTCTCGCTTGCTGGGCCTCAGGTTGCAGGATCGAATCCTTGGCGCAGCCATTTGGCATTTGAGGGTGCCAAAATGCGAGGGATCTGTGTCAGTAGATGTACTCGCACGTTAAAGATCCCATTTGCGGCAAACATACGGCACTCCATCGTCTCTAAAAGCCAGAGTAGTTAAAAGGGACGTAAAACCAATAACATTAATACTACAAAATTATTATACGAGGTGAATCAGCTGCCCCTAATATTAATGAATTATGCCGCCCAACTAACGCGTGCTGTCAGGAAGATCGATATTATCTGCCTGCATCCTGTTAGGTCTGCAAACGTTACTGAACACTATTATTTATGTGACTACAGACCAATAAGATGGAAAAATAATAATGTTCAGTATCGTTTGCGGGATATGCTTGCTGTGCATTAGTACCAACGCAACGGGATGCCAGCAGAGAAATATCGACCTTCCTGATAACAATGCTAGTTGGGATGCATAAATCAATATTATTAGGAGCAGCTGATTCGACTGGTAGGCGGTATATAATACGCTAACAAGGGTAGTATCAGGTAAGACAGGTCGAAACCTATCTTGAAACTTTGTGGACACAATCGTTGTACTATAAGAGGACAACGTGCGGAAAATCAGCCGCCAGATTGAACTGCAAGGCTCCGAAATCAAACCTGACATCCTGGTAAGCAGATGTGACGGCTGGAGGAGCTGGACATCCATGCGGCACTTGGAGTAGCAGCAAGGCTGGAGCGTGCGGCTCCTTCCCACCGGTCTTGAGTGCTTGGGCGGTAAGACCTGTCCATTCCAACATGTACGGTACTCGCTACCTCCCATTGATTTATGTGAGAGATTCGCCACATAATTTCGGATCCTTGCAGTTCAATCTGGCGGCTGATTTTCCACACGTTGTCCTCTTATAGTACAACGATTGCTCCACAAAGTTTCAAGATAGGTTTCGACCTGTGTTACGTGATACTTCCCTTGTAATGTACTGTATATGTTTCTCAAAATTCAAGCTCTTAAACCAGAGGGAGTTAGAAGGTACAGTTTGTCCCAAAACTTTTCTCGACATTACAGGAACACTCTTGCATTTCTTAAAACTTCAACGGGAATATATTTATTTGTATATAAAGTGCGATTAAACAAACTAACAAGATGATTGCCCCTTCCAGAACTGTATCGCGTCGATCCCGCATACTAATTAAGTCGGGCGGGTGGTCTATACACATGCGAGTGTTCTCACACGGATCCGCTAGTTTTCTTGGTACGGCTGCGTTCTAATGATCACATGCTCGAAAGTAATGTTGTCTATGTCTGCATTATGCCATGACATCATCACAATGAGGGTAGCAAATTGCAAACTGTTTCATGGGGCAGTGCCTAGTTTATCAGCCCCGATCATCATACAATTTATGAAGACTTATGACTGAGTTAGGGAAAAAATGAAAATCCACAGCCTGCTTCCAGTCGACCGACCGGGTCAGGAATGGAATGAATGAAGCCCCCATCTAGCGGCGAGGACATGAACTGTGCCGGCTGCCGAAGCCTGTCGCACTCCTCTGGGGCAATGACTAAATTAATGACAGATGAAATAAAATTATAGTGGAGAGTGTTGCTGGAATGAAATGTTGACAGGGTAAACCGGAGTACCCGGAGAAAAACCTGCCTCCGTTTTGTCCAGCACAGATCTCACATGGAGTGACCGGGATTTGAACCACGGACCCAGCGGTGAGAGGCCGGCGTGCTGCCACCTAAGCCACGTAAGACTGAGTTAGGATTATATCTAATATACGAGGCACGTCCAGAAAGTAAGTTCCGTTTGGTAATGAAATTAAATTTTGTACCGATACAGAAAAATTATTTATTGCACAATATTCTACACCTCTTAAACTACTTTTCCACATAACTGCCGAACTTTTGCAGGGATTTGTCATAGCGTGGCACAAGTTTTTGGATACCTTCTTCATAGAAGTTTGCCTCCGACCGTAAACGAGAGTGAAGACTCCCCTGTAAGATATCCTACCGTTTGGCCACCACTGTTCGGCAAATTGCTTATGTGGTCAGGAAAACTCCTAAACATACGCAGTTCTCCTGGTAAGCACGCAATTTGCCTAACAGTGGTGGCCAAATGGCAGGATATCTTACAGGGGATTCTTCAATCTCGTTTACGGTCGGCGGCAAACTTCTATGAAGAAGGTATCCAAAAACTTGTGCCACGCTATGACAAATGCCTGCAAAAGTTCGGCAGTTATGTGGAAAAGTAGTTTAAGAGGTGTAGAATGTTGTGCAATAAATAATTTTCTGTATCTGTACACAATTTAATTTTATTACCAAACGGAACTTACTTTCTGGACATGCCTCGTATTATAGAAAGGTCTGTGATATTATTATTATTATTATTATTATTATTATTATTATTATTATTATTATTATTATTATTATTATTATTATTATTATTATTATCTTTGTATCGGTCGTCTAGGGACCACGAGCCAATTTCAATATCTTGTCCTTTGCTGTTCCTTCTTCTTCCTCCAGTATTCCTTCATTATCTCACTATATTTCCTCTTCCTTTCCTCGGACCATTTCGAACCAGTTTTCTTTCGCTTCCTCCATTGAAATCCTTCTCTTTTTAGCTCTTTTTGCCTGTGGTGTATCTTCTTCTCTGATATTATATCTTTCCAAATCCTTTTTGACTTCATGTACCTGGTTGTTGTTGACTTCTTGTTCCACAGGAATGTGAAGATCAGCTTGGTTAACCTACTGGCATCCAATGTCAAAATAATAGCAATCACCCCTTCCGTATTCTTTCCGATATGTTTTCTATTTTTCGTTGTTGGTTGATTCTTAAGTTTAGGGTCTGCGACAACGCAGTCATGTAGCCCCGTGTACTTTGGGTGTGTGTAGAATCTGTCTGGTAACCGGTGTTAATTTTGATGGCTGTATTAGTGTGTGTATCTGTTTTAATTCAAGTAAGGACTGCAGACGATCAATTTTCAAGGAGTTCCTACTTTTCCTACTTTCGATATATTTCATCAATATTTATTAATTTCCAGAATCCTGCAGTTTTTAAAGGACAGAATATTTTGCGCATAATTCTTCTTTCTACTACTTCTAAGTTATCCAATTTGTAGTTCAGTACGAGACATACAGGCATTCCGGTTTGACTACGGTGGTGTAGTGCTGTATTCTAAGATCTGTAGACAAACACTTTTTGTTGTAGGTATTCCTAGTTATGCCATACGCTCTTTCCATCTTTCGTATTCTTTCTTCTACAGCAGATTTCTCCAAAACCATTTTCTTGAATAATTTCGCACAAATATTGGAACTTCCTTAGCCTCTTTATTCGACCAATTTCAGCTACTAGGATTTCTGGAGCATTTTTTATGTTTGTCATAAATTTGGTTTTTATTATTTTTATTGTTTTAATAATTACTATTACTATCATTATTCATGTGTCTTTATCATTAATATTAGTATTAGCTTAATTAATTTACTCCTTATTTATCACCATAATTATATTTTAGCCTATTTTCATTTATGAAAAAAAAGGCTTATAAGATTACCTTGTGTCCGTGTGTCTGTGAGTGTGTACGTATGAGTGTGATTCGTGTGTGTCCCCCACCACCACCCTAATAAAATCTAAACGGCTGGAGTGATTTCATTGAAACTCGGCAAGTTCATAGCACTATTCCGGAAGACCCCGACCGTCCCCTTCAAATTTTGTTACTCTCACCAATCCAACATGGCGGCTGTGCAAAATATTTCACCTGCATTAAATATCTCCGAAACTATTACCGGTATCACCCTGGAATATATTATGGTGATAAAGGGAACTACTAGAAGTTCACCTATGTGACTTTTGAAAACCTGGTAACTACTTTTACTACTGGTTGCGACTTTTAAATAGACGATTTAACCAACCAGACGCAATGAAATTTGGTACAGCATATGTTTATACACATTGTAATGTACCGACATCTAACTTCGTTCAATTGTTTACATAACCTCAAGATGGCGGCTGTGCGAAATATTTCACCGGCATTGCATATCTCTGAAACTTTGTACGGAGATAAAGGGCATTACTGGAAGTTCATCTATGAGACTTTCAAAAACCGGTTAACTACAAAACGAACAAGGCGGCCAAGCGAAGTTGAAAGTTCTCGCGATTTAATGATCCAAACGCAATGAAACTTGGTACAGCAAATGTTTAGACACACTGTAATGCACTGGTATCAAATTTAGTTCAATTGTTTACATAAACTCAAGATGGTGGCTGTGCAAATGTTAAAATTAAGGTTTTATTTCTTGTGTCGTAATCATGCCATCGAAGTGAAAGTTTGAATAATGAACTACGCAATAATTTTCCTTTAATGGTACATGACTCTATGGCCTATATATATAACAATCCAACATGGTGACCATCCGAAATATTTAGACGGTTCTCAATATCTACGAATCTATTACAGCAAACAAACTGTAATTGTGTATGTTGATAGAGACAATTAACATTAGTAGGATGTATGAAAATAGGCTGTATAGTTCTCCACGGAACTACCTGTTGTATTTCCAAATTTGGCTCATATGTACTGGCACCATATTGCGTGTAAGAGAGCCCTAACTTCGCCACTACTGAAGACATAAAATAAATTAAATAAATAAATAAAGAAACCTTTATAAAACTCCAGTACCCCTTATCCCCTGAAGGTCCGTGGCCTACCAAGTGACCGCTACAGATTGTGGAGTGACACGTGGTCAGATCCCCCTATTCTTTGGTTTCCTTGACCTGGGCGCTGCCTTTCTGGTCAGACAGCTGCTCTATCATCCCCACGAGGAAGAGTGCTTCCCCTTCCAGCCCTCACTTCACTTCTTTAAAATCCCCGATGGAGCCGGGAATCGAACCCAGGGCTTTCGGGTGAGAGGCCGGTGCACTACTCAAACACCAGGGGCTGCCTTGAAATATTGAAACTTAACAAAATTAGAAATTAAAACATTATACGAATAAATATACAGAGTGTGCCTGAAATACTGGTAATTCCTGAAGAAAGATACTTGTGAAGCCAATTTTCAGGGTCACCTTATTAACAATTAATATTGTACCCTTCAGTCGGTCAACGCAACGTAATCTGTAAAATAACCTGAAATAAATTACATGTGATCAACCCTTTCATCTTCTTCGCCTTTTGAGACCACAGAGGATCACTTTACCCAACCATCAGTTCGTCGACTTGTAGGTCCTCCCAGTACTTCTTCATGCGTATTGATAGTCTTGCACAATTTTGGGCGGAAAATATTCCTGTAGGAATTTTCTTTTTTGAGAGTGGAAAATGAAACGTCATATTAGCCTACTTTCGATTTTTGCAAATAGTGAAAATAGATTTATGAGATCTACACAGGGCCAAAAATTGTGTGTCTGTCTGTGTGTGAGTGTGTGTACTCTGAATGTCTGCCCACCCTATCAATACGAACACGGTGGAACTGTATTGAACGAAATTTGGTACAGAGGTAGAAATAGCAAAGGGCACCTCAGTGTCGTATTTTATATCGCCGCCATCTTGACTGAAACGTAATGGCGGTCACCCAAATTTTCAAAGTTTAAATCAAATTACTACTAACCTAACCATCCGATCTCTACGAAATTTTGAAACAGTATACCTTTATGTATGAAGACTCTTTTGACCAAACTACAAGGTCATCAGCCCAATACTTTGCGGATGGCGGCCATGCAAGTGTGTAAATTGATTCCCCCTATCTATTCAAACACAGTGAAACCAAATTGAACGAAATTTGGTACAGAGGTAGCACTAGCAAAGGGCACTCCAGTGTCATGTTTTATATCGCCATCCTCTTGACGAAAACGTAATGGCGGCCACCCAAATGTTAAAAGCTTGAATCAAATTACGACCACCTTAATCATCTTATCTCTACCAATTTCTGCAACATTACCTTTATGTATGAATAATCTTTTGACCAAACTACAAGGTCATCAGCCCAATAATTTGAGGATGGCGGCCATGTATGTGTGCAAATTGATTCCCCCGATCAATTCAAACATGTCAAAAAGCGAATTGAACGAAATTTGGTACAGAGGTAGAACTAGCAAAGGGCACCTCATACTCATGTTTGATATCAGTATAGCACGTTGTATTTCAACAAGCTACTACAACCAACATTCAATTATACTCCTTGAAAAGGAAAGAGTTATAACAATACCCATGCATTTAGGAGAAAGTAGGCTATATGTTCTTTACTGAACATCTTGTTTTTAAGTGCTGTAGTTAAACTTTTCTTATTTGCAGCATCTTCTGTTGTTAGGCCAATTTCTTTTAAGTCCTCTCTGAATTCTTTTAACCATCGGCATCCAGTTGTTGTGTGTTTTGAAGCCAGATTGTACTGTACTAGTTGTTTTAGAAAACGTGAATCTGGCATTCTCATGATGTGCCCAAAGAATCCTAGTCTTTCCTTTCGCATGGTGTCAGTAATGGGTTCTAGGTTGTTATAGACGATATTGTTAGGTATTATTCGCCATTGCCCATCTTTTTTATATCCATTATTGATACAAGTTCTTCCAATTCACCTTTCGATCTTCTGTAACCTGTCGGTTTTAGAATGATCATGTTTCTGCTGCATACGCCCTTTGTAGGGCAAAACTATTTTTTACTTTCATGTGTTTCTATATTTTAATTCATTTTAATTATTAAAATTATTAATAATGTTATTTTTAGTTTCCCTAATTTTAATGTTTATATATTTATCATTAATTTTCAATGTATGTTCCAATAGATTAAATTTTGATATTTTTATTCAATTAATTAACTAATTTCTAATTGATTTTATAGTTATTTTCATAATTTTTTCATAGTTAGTTTTATTATTTTAATTTTGTTGTAATTTTATTATTTTTAAGATTTTTATTTCTATATTTATATTTTATTTTTACGCTTTAGTTGTTAATGTTTTAGTTTTAAGTTTTTAAAAATTTTATACTACACATTACGTCAAGTACTGTAGATTATTATTCTGCCTGGTGGCAGGTCCATGTCTGCGTAAAGAGAATGTTTGATGCCAATGTTCCTGGTCTTCAGCTTCTTCCTTCAGTCTGCTGTAACTCCTTCCATCTTTCATCTCATCCAGATGTTGAATTCTTCTTCTTCCCCGTCCTGTCGTTCCTTTGATCTTCCCTTCAATGACGTCGTACATGAGCCCCTCATGTCTAAGTATGTGCCTGATCCAGTTGGCCTTCCTCTGAAGAATTGTATTCAGAAAAGTTTTCTTCTCACCTACTCTTCTCAGTACAGCATCGTTTGTCACACGATCTCTCCACTTGATCTTCTCTATTCTCCTCCAGCACCACATTTCAAAACTTTCCAAGTATTTTCTTTCCCTTTTTCTCATTGTCCACGTCTCTGCCCCGTACAGTGCAATGCCCCAGATGTAACACTTCCTTAGTTCTAAACTCAACTTGCTGGTGAACAGAGTCCTCTTCTTGTTGAATGCGGCTTTGGCCATGGCGATTCTGGCGCGAATTTCATTTGTGCATTGAGCATGTTTTGTCAGCAAGCTTCCCAAGTACTTGAACTGCTTCACATTCTCCAATTCTTGATTGTTGATAGTTATCCTCAAAGGATTCTCCCGTTTTGATTTCTCGATGTTGATTTCCATGCCATATACCTTCCAGTTCCCACCAACCGGTTCATCATGTGCTACAGTTGTCTTTGATTTTTGGCGAGCACTACTAGGTCATCCGCATACTTGATGGTGTTTATGAGGCGTCCACCTATCCTGAAATTTCCGCATCCTTTCAAAGCTTCTTTCACCAGCCAGTCACCGTACAGGTTGAAGAGACTTGGCGATAGACAACATCCTTGTCTGACTCCTCTTCCTATTTCCACGCTGTTCGTTTCTCCGTATTTCAGTCGCATCTTTACTCTTTGTCCCAGGTACAAATTGAAAATTAGTCTCCGGTCTCTCCAGTTGATTCCTATCTCCTTAAGGATGTTCATCAATTTTGTCCAGTTGACTCTGTCGAAGGCCTTCTGCCAGTCTATAAAACAAACGCAAACTTCTTCGTTAACAGTCAAAACTCTCGCCGACAATATCCTCACTACCGATAGCATATCTGGTTCCTTTTCCTTTCCTAAATCCAAATTGATCCTCTCCCATTACTCCTTCAATTTTGTGTTCCAGCCGTCAATTGAGTATTCTTGCAATGATCTTCGCCACATGTGAGATCAGACTAATTGTTCTGTAACCACTACATTTCGTAGCTTGTTTTTCTTCTCAAGAGGAACCATTGTGACGTCCAAAAAGTCCTTAGGCCATTCTCCATTTTCATAAATGTTGTTGATAAGCTGTGTCAGCACTTTCAGACCTCCGTCTCTGATTTTTCAGCAAATCCACCGGTATGTCGTCTTCTCCTGTAGCTTTCCCTTTTTTCATGTCCTCAGTTGCCTTCTCTACTTCTGTTGTCAGTATGCTGGGCCCTTTCTCGTCTTCATCAATCGCCTCCTCTGTCTCTATGTCGATGTCTTGCGGGCGGTGTTCCTTATCTTAGAGTTCCTTAATATATTCTTCCCATATTTTCAGCACTGCCGCTTGTTCAGAAACCATTTGTCCTCTATTCCGAATGGCCTTACATCTTTGTTCTCGCTTCCTCCCAGCTCCTTCGTTTTCTGGTACATGAGGTCGTACCTTCCTCTTCTTTGTAGTTCCTCTATGTCATCGCACATTTCTTCCATTTACTTTTCCTTCGCTTTGTCTGTTTCTCTCCTGAGTGCATTGTTAAGTCTTCTGTATTCTTCTTCGTTTATATTTTTACACTTCCTCCTTTCCTCCATCTTCCATATTTGATTTTTAGAAATACTAGCACTTCGGCATGAAAATTCTCCAAAATTTGGCTGAACGATTCAACCATTAGCATCTTTGAAAGCATAAACAGTCCTTATGACAGGTGGTTAATATAGAGACCACTATCCCATAAATGGTTAAGATTTATATTTCACATATTCCAGTAATTGGAATGATTTTGTGTTGGCCGACTGAAAGCTATAATATTAATTGTTAATAAGCAAAATAACCAGTGATGGACGAAGCAAAGAGAATATAAAAAGTAGGTTAGCAAGGCAAGGAAAGCATTTATATAGAAAAGGAATCTGATGACTTCGAATATCGATTTAGGTACTAGGAAGTCAGTTTTGAAAGCCATTGTCTGGAGCGTGGCGCTCTATGGAAGTGAAACTTGGACAATTGGTGCAGAGAAAAGAGGAGAATTGAAGGGTTTGAGATGTGGTGTTACAGGAGAATGGTGAAGATCAGATAGGTAGATAGGGTTACAAACGGAGAGGTATTAAGACGAGTGGGAGAGGAGAGATGTTTCTGGCGGTATAGTAGGACACATACTAAGACACCCAGGAATAGCAAGCTTAGTTATGGAAGAAAGGGTAGAGAACAACAACTGTAGGGGTAGACCAAGGTTAGAATATGTTAAACAGATTGCCTCAGATGTAGGGTATGGTAGCTATGTAGAGACGAAACGATTAGCTCAGGACAGGGAGGGATGGAGCGCTGCATCAAACCAGTCCAAAGACTTAAGACTCAAACAACAACAACAACAACAACAACAACAACAAGACAACACTGAAAATTGGCTTCAAAGCAAACTTTAAAGATTTGATAGCCTAAGTGTAATGGATCTGATGATGCTCACTTGAAGATCGAAACTGGTCATTCAAATGTATTCATTAATCTCATGCTTGCCACGGTGGGCGAGTGGATAGCGTGTCGGTCTACTAACCCCACGATTGCAGGTTCGCTCCTGGCCATGGTAAGTGATTTTTTTGAAAGGCGGCAAAAATACGACACGCATGTCATACGATGTTGGCATGTCAAAGAACCCATTTGAATTCAGTAGGACGTATTCATAATGGCAAAATTAATCTCGGGAGTTTCCGCCAACACAAAGTTCCTCATTTCTCTACTAGAAAGCGCTATAGTGTTCAAGGAGCTTAGATATCTAACCTACTTAACTTGCATAGTGATTCAAGGAACAACGAAATTCGACATGCAAGCTACCCTCTGGGTGTTAAATTACAAAGCTTGCACCCGGTCATACGATATTATTATTATTATCATCATTATTATTATTATTATTATTATTATTATTAATCTCATGTTGTTGTTTTTTTCCAGGATTAGGGACCCACTCGTTACAATTGGGTACAATCGCATTGACCGACTGGAAAACATTAAATGTTGTACCGGAACTTGATAAAATGTTCCCGCACAGAGTATGGACCATGTGTATGCAGGGAGGTTGTTAATGTGGAGAAGCTAAGTGCTGTTAACGACGGACTTGTCAGCACGTCTCATAAACCAATATAACTTACTGTGGAGTCTTCTCATCAACAGAGTTAGCGAGTGTCCACTGCACGAGGTCTCACTACATCAGCTTCAACAACGGAATATGGGTTGGTTGGTTGGTTCCTCAGTTTAGGGGCAGCGACAACGCGGTCATGTAGCCCCGTGTACTTTGGAGGTGTGTAGAATCTGTCTGCTAACCGGTGTTAATTGTGATGGCTGTATTAGTGTGTGTTATCTGATTTCAATTCAAGTAAGGACTGCAGACATTGAATTTTATCAAGTAGTTCCTACTTTTGCCGCCAAACGCCAACGTCAACGACTACTAGTTCAGAACTGGTTACCAGATGCCATCGCAGTCGGCTCCTGGCGACGAACGTCGGAACCTAAATGTTTGTCAAATGTTTAACCTAATCTATATTTTAGCTTCACACAGGTATAATTAGTGGAAGGTGCTTTAACATGCCATAAATCTATGGCATGGGACCACCGGCTTTACTTCCCCTCCGAAGGAAGGCATACTGAGGGATTTTAACGCTCTTAAAAAATCCGACGGCTTCACCCGGGTTTGAACCCGCGATCTTGGGCATTGAAGCTCAGCATGCTACCAACTACGCCACCGTAGCCGCACAAACATAAACGCTGTTGTTGATTTTTGGGAGCTTTGCGACATCGTTATCATTCAGCCACGTGTACTTGGGTGGGTGAGGGATATGTCTGATAACCTGTGTCAATTCAGCAGAAATTGGAATACAAAAGGTTGACATTCAACCTCCATATAGCCTACATTTGGCAGTCCTATACCTAAGATCTGAAAAGGGGCATGAAAATTAAGGAAATGGGAAAGATGGAAACGATGTGTGCACTAATGGTGATGGAGAAGAAAGAGAGCAGAAGAAAGTAGCAGACTTCAATGGCGATGTAGAGTTTAAAGTTGAGGGTGATAGTATAGCAAAGGAACAGAGATCTTGCAGCATGGAGACCTTACGCCAGTTCCCAGAGATTAGGTTAAAGGCGCAGAGTTCAGTACTAAACAAGAGTTTTTGCCATTCTATGGCTTGCCCTTCATCAATGATCCCACTAAGCATCCATCTTTCCAGGAACTTTTAATGGACCAGTGGGTATTGTAAGTTATAAAACAGTTTCAGGTCGGACAGAGAAAGCAGGGAAGACAACGGAAAAGCTACAAATACCTTCTGAAATCTAATTTAACTAAATGTCAAATCAACACGGACAAATGCGTGATTACGGGATCAAATCCTCAGGCATGGCGTCGCCTCGCCCACCAAGGGCCATATCAATTTCGAATAACACCGGCGAAAATGTGAAACTGAAAAGTACAATGCGAGGAAAGAGCGTGAGGATTACAGGAGGACCAACCTTCAAGATCCAGTGGCTGCTTCAAAAAACTTGTGTGACTACTGTGGAAGAGTTGTCGTACATCTGCTACCACTTCCTCTATCTGCACTGAACTGGGTCATTCATATTCAATTCCAATCTGATCATTTACTATCGCACTAAACAAGCAGACCTGAAGGTCAATAGACACTAACAACATACCGTATTCACAAAACATCACGCAAACTAACAAATCTTGACCAGTTATGCAAGTTTGCAATAACTGCAAATAATGTAGATGAGGCTACCTACTACACTGGTCAAAACAACTAGGGGATCAGTTGAGATATCTATGTTCTGACGTATTGTCATCGGCAGAATGACTTACAATGGTTCGACGTCTTTCTGTCGGTTCTACGGAGTGGAGAAAACAACATTACGGCAACCGAGATAGTGGTAATAACAGAAAGTTGCTGCAGAGGGGGTTGGTGTGGACGTGTGTTTACTCTACCAAACGAATGACACAAGCAGTTGCGTTCAGATGGTGAAGTGAGCAGGTAGTGCAATGCAACAACAACGTGACTTACCCGAAGGAATTGCATGGAGAGCCATAGGAAGGTTGGAAGCAGGACTGACTCAGAAGAAGGTGGTAGCAGCTATTGGAGTGTCCCAAAGTGTAATTTCCAGGACCTGCACGCGATTTCAGACAACAGGAACCGTTAAAAGAAGGCCAGGCCACGGTCGTCCCGGTAACATCAGCAAGAGATGACCGTTATCTCCGGTTAACGGCCCGTCGAGACAGGAGGCAGAATGCAACTCAACTGCAACGCACCCTCCAGGCGGCAACAGGACCCGCAATATCAACACAAACAGTCCGAAATCGCCTTCGGGAAAGTGCCCTTTACGCACGGAGGCCTATGGTGTGTGTCCCATTAAAACCACGCCGCCGTTTAGCCCGTAGAAACTGGGCGGAGGAACATCAGGATTGGCGTCGTAACGAATGGCGCCGGGTTTTGTTCATAGATTAGTCAAGATTTTGTGTTCAGCCGGACAATCGTCGTTCCCTCAACTGTAGAAAACGTGGAACTTGGAACAATCCCGCGTGTGTTCAGGAAACAGCACCATATCATGGTGGTGGACGAATGGTGTGGGCAGGAGTCAGTATTGGCGGACGTACGGAGCTCTATGTCGTTCAGAATGGTGCTTTGACTGCTCAGAGGTATCGAGACGAGATCCTTCGACCATTTGCTGTGCCCTACGCTGGTGCCATAGGCGATGGGTTCATTCTGGTGGACGATAACGCACGTCCCCGCAGAGCTGCACTGGTGGACAACATGCTTGACGACGAGGGCTTTGAACGAATCGAGTGGCCAGCTTGTTCACCGGACTTAAACCCGATTGAGCATGTCTGGGATGCACTTGGCAGACGCATTGCAGCCAGACCAGCACCTCCCACAACGGTTGCCGAGCTGGATATTGCACTCATGGAAGAATGGCCAAATATCCCTCAAGAGCTGATCGATAACCTCATACTGTCCATGCCACGTAGGTGTGCAACTGTCCTGGCCGTCCGAGGTGATCACACACCATATTAGAGGGCAAGGAGAATGAGTTTTTCACTATTATGGTAGCCACATGGCGCCTCGCTCTAAGTAAACGCCATGTAAACCTCCAGTAAAGAGTTGAGACAGCACAATATCGTACTGTAGCACACACAAATTACAATTGTAACCGAACTCTGAATAAAAGACGTTACCATATGTATCTTGTGTATGATATCTCACCTGATCCCCTAATTGTTTTGACCAGTGTACTTACAGAGTCTTTATAGTGTAGCGGTTAAGACTGGTTTGAAGATCAACATCCAGAAGACTGAATGTATGACCAATATCAAAGAGACCCCTTCTAATATTTCTCTCACAGACACTACCATACGAAAGGTACCTGCAGTTAAGTACTTGGGAGAATGGACTTCTGCGAATCAGAGCGAGAACCTAGCCATAGATGCCATATGTACCAAGTTTGAAAGGGCTTATTATTCCTGTCGTAGTATCTATTCCTCTAACAATAAGTGCCTCTCCCAGAACCTCAAACTCAGACACTATGACTCGGTCGTCAAGCCAACTGTTCTGTATGCTTCTGACTGTCTTGTAATGACCAGAAAGAGTCCATTCAGAAAACTGGAGTTAAAAGAGAGGAAGATCCTGAGGAGGATATTAGGTCCAATTGGAGAGGAAGGAGGCATTTACAGAATCCGTCATAATGTTGAATTGTATGAACAGCAGGAGGACATCATCACGTCTATAAGGAAAAGACGCCTGACCATTTACGGACACTTGATACGTCTGAATTCTAAAAGACTCACCAACAGGATATTCACAGTAACAGGAAGAAGCAAGGCTTCTAAGAACAAATGGATTGCGTCAGTCAAGTCAGATATGGAACAACCAGAGATCCCACTGGAACAAACTCGTGACCGTCTGCTGTTCCGTCAGGTCATCCGACAGGGCGTGTTCCCAACGTCCCTTACAAGTAAGAAGACTACAGGAGCTATGTGGACAGAAGAAAGAAGACTGACTCATCGTCAGAAAATGAGGGACTATTGGAAGAAGAAAACAACAGCTTTACCGAAGAGTAGATACGAGCCGCGTGGTCCTAAGTAGGCCTAAACGATAAAGAAAGAAAGAAAGAAAGAAAGAAAGAAAGAAACTGCAGTAACTTGTAGCCTAAGTGTAATGGATCTGATGATGATCGCTTGACGATCGAAACTGGTCGTCCAAGTGTATTTATCAATCTCATGTAATCTTTTTGAGGATTAGGGAGACACCCATTACAATTGGGTACAATTGTGTTGACCGACTGAAAAGCATTAATTTCGATTGAATTTAAGGATTATTTAAATGTCACATTGCTACAGATGGGTTTAGCAGACACCAACACAATGAGTATAAGTGCTCTTGATGTATGTGTAATATTTTCCGATACTAGCACCACGAATTATGTAGTCTCACATTCCGGAGAGAAAACGATAGAGTAGTATCGATTTAATGAGTCGATAAATAATATTTTCCAGCACTACACTGCGGTAAAAATTGAAAAAGTACCGATTTCTAGTAATGCCACTGTTGCAGCAAATGAGTGATGTGAAGAAACAAAGTTGTTTGTCGGAGTCATCAGTCTCTTGTCTGATTTGATGCAGCACTCAAAGACTCCCTGTCCAGACCTAATCGTTTAATCTCCACATAGCTACCATACCCAACATGCGAGGCAATCTGTATAACATATTCTAACCATGGTCTACCTCTACAGTTCTTATCCTCCACCCTTCCTTCCATAACTAACTTTACTATTCCCGGGTGTCTTAGTATGTGTCTTCATTACCAGTCACCAGAAACATCTCTCCTCTCCCTTAATACCTCTTCGTTTGCAACCCTATCTTCCCATCTGATCTTCATCATTCTCCTGTAACACCACATTTCAAATACTTCTATTCTCCTCTTTCCTGTTGCGCCAACAGTCCAAGTTTCACTTCCAGCGAAAGGCTTTCAAAAATTAAATTCTATTATTTGATGTCAACAGATTTTTTCCTGTAGAAAATCCTTCCTTACCTGAGCCAATCTACTTTTTATATCCTCTTTGCTTCGTCTATCACCGGTTATTCTGCTTCTAAAGTTGCAGAATTCTCCTACTTCCTTACAAAGTAAGATATCAAATAGATTAAATTTGATAAGTGAGGGATTTTTTTAGAATGGTAAAAAGAAACAGGCTGTAATTTAGTCGTAAACTCTAAAGAATTTTCGTTGCAGCAGTGCATTTGTTAAACTGTCTAACTATTTTTAGCCTACTTTTCACATTTTGCAAAAATGAGGTTGAAGTATAGACTTATGAGATCGATCGGGGAAAATGTGTGTCTGTCTGTCCTTCTGTTTGTCTGTCTGGCTGTGTGCGTGTGTGTCGTCCCCCCCCCCCCCCCGCCCTATCAACTCCTAAACGGCTGCAGCAATCGAAACCAAATTTAGTATGAGTAAACAAGTATACCGGAATATCTCAAGCCCATATTTGAAAATGGTGTCAGTGCTACCAACTGCTGAAAAAACGCACTAGAAATTTGAGCTCCATGCTGGATATCTTGGAAGGTATGCATGGGGGCTATTCCAAAATTGGCACACATGTAGATAAAACTATTTCAGTTTAATTTCCAGGAGGCCGTACATGATAGTGTTACCAAAGTAATGATAAGCCTTCTAATAGGTCCAATTTTTAAATGAATGTAACGTGTACACAATCAATTAGATTTCAACCAAATGTTGTAGGTAATATGTGTACATAAACAGATATGTCTGAGCGTATTCGTAAGAGCCACCAGTGCTGCCAACTGTTAATAATTCCTCTCTCATTTTTTTAAATCCAAATACCAATATACCAGAAAGTATGCAAGCCGACAGTCTTAAACTATGCACACGTATAGTACCTGCAATTTTAGATTAATTTGGAGTAACTTATATATGTCAGTTCTACCAACATGATTCTAAGCCTAATGATATGACCAATTTTTAAATACATATAACTTCTATACTATCAGTTGGATTTCAACCAAATTTCGTATGTGCTCTGTGTAACATAACAGATATGACTCTAAGTATTCTTAAGAGCAATCAAGGCGGCCAACTGTTAATAAATGCTCTCTCTATTTTTACCCTAATATCAATATATCAGAAAGTATGCAAGCCAACATCTCTATACTTTGCACACGTATAACACCTGGTATTCTAGATTAATTTGGAGTAATTAATATAAGTCAGTGCTGCCAATATGATTCTATGCCTGCTGATAGGTCCAATTTTAAAATACATGTAACTTCTATACTAACAAATGGATTTCATCCAAAATTGGCACAACAAGATATCATAATATTTCTGATTATTTATGACCAGCACACGCATGATATTGTTGCCAACATGCGTTTACGCGTGCTGATAGATCCAATGACTAACTGCATGTAACGTCCATTGGTCTTCAACCAAATTTTGTATTCTATACCTTAAGAGATGGAACTAAGAATATATTCAAACACCAAGGCTGCCAACTGTAGTGCTCTATTAGGCTTCATTATACCAGGTATATTTCGAACTAATTAGACATTTCGATAATACCAAGTTAATTTCGTTATTATTCTAGATAGGTACATATACTGTAGATTACTCATTGGCATGAATCTTAGTAGGCTCTTTAGTTCGTCACGGAACTTCTCGTTTTAACATGGATCTTTTCATTTAGAATCGAGAGATTTCACTCGTGGTAAACTTAAATGTTTATGAAATAATATTATAAACCACAGAGCAGAGAGAAGGGGGAGGGTTTAGGATGCATGAGAGGAAATTCCAACAGTAGACTACCAATCGAAGGGGAACAATATTTGATCAGTGAAGCTACTGAAAGACTAATTAGAGCCACAAAGGTTTGAGTGAGATTCATTTTGTAGCTGAAGGCTCAACACCCACTCTAAAAAAAGAAAAGTATAAAAAACAAGATGTTCAGTAAAGAACATATAGCCTACTTTCTCCTAAATGCATGGGTATTGTTATAACTCTTTGTCCTTTTCAAGGAGTATATTTGAATGTTGGTTGTAGTAGCTTGTTGAAATACAACGTGCTATAGGGATATTAAACATGAATATGAGGTGCCCTTTGCTAGTGCTACCTCTGGAAAAATTTCATTCAATTCGGTTTTACCGTGTTTGAATTGATATGGGGAATCTATTTGCACACATACATGGCCTCTATCTGCAAACTATTGGGCTGATGACCTTGTAGTTCAGTCAAACGATGCTTCCCACAAAAAGGTATGTAGTTGCAAAATTTGGTAGAGATCAAATGACTAGGTTGGTCGAAATTTGATTTAAGCTTTTAACATTTGGGTGGCCGCCATTCCGTTTCCGTCAAGATGGTGGCGATATAAAACATGACACTTAGGTGCCCTTTGTTAGTGCTACCTCTGTACCAAATTTCGTTCAATTCGGTTTTACCGTGTTTGAATTGATAGAGGGAATCGATTTGAAAACTTACATGGCCACCATCTGCAAAGTATTGGGCTGATGGCCTTGTAGTTTGGTCAACAGATTCTTTGTACATAAAGGTATAATGTTGCACAATTTGGCAGAGATCAGATAATAAGGTTGGTCGTAATTTGATTTAAGCTTTTAACATTTGGTTGGTCCCCATTACGTTTTCGTCAAGAAGGCGGCGATATAAAACTTAGGTGCCCTTTGCTAGTGCTACCTCTGTACCAAATTTCGTTCAATTCGGTTTCACCGTGTTTGAATTGACAGGGGAATCGATTTGCACACATACATGGCCGCCATCTGCAAACTATTGGGTTGATGACCTTGTAGTTAAGCCAAAAGACGCTCCTATATAAATATATGTTGTTGCAAAATTTGGTAGATATCGGATGATTACGTTAGTCGTAATTTGATTTAAGCTTTGAACATTTGGGTGGCCGCCATTACGTATCCGTCAAGATGGCGGCGATATAAAACATGACACTGAGGTGCACTTTGACCTCTGTACCAATTTTCGCTCAATTCGGTTTCACCGTGTTCAAATTGATAGGGGGGAGGGGGGACAGACATTCAGAGTACACACACTCACACACATACAGACAGACACACAATTTTTTGACCTGTGTAGATCTCATAAGTCTACTTACATTTTTTGCAAAAACCGAAAGTAGGCTAAAAACATGGGAGATATGAGGGAAACAGTGAAGACAGCACAAAATAAGAACGAAGTTTTGAAAAATGGATAAAATTAGTAACTATTTGAATTTTGAAAATTCAAAACTTTTTTTCAAACAGTAAGATGTGTGTGTTTCCTTGGTAATAATTGTTGTACAATATTAGTGTCAGGCACAGTTCTAATATTAAAATCGTTATTGTTTTGGCTCCTTGAGATCTGTGTTCCCCCTTAATACACACTCCGATTGAAATAAGAAAACGTATCTAACCTTTAAAATTAAATTAAAACAAAACATCGTAACACAAATAGTGTTGTGGGTTCATAAACGGCACCACATTATATTTGAAGCAAGTTACTAAGAAAACTGCTGGCTACGAAGCACAACCACGAACTGAATGAAAGTTACACGGGAAGTTGAGGGCTAGAGGAAGCGGTAGAGGAGTGCAGTTTTACTGGTATCTTAAAATACCCCACAACACTGTTTGTAGGTTAAGTCTCAGGTGTTCTTTTAAGTTCGCAGAATTTCGTCCTCTTTAGGAATTACCTGTAGCCTATAGATCTGACCAACATGTGTGCTAAATCACAGCCAGATCGGGACATTCACGCTCCCGTGTTCCCTAGTTGGCCGGGGAGGAGAGGCACATAGCGCCGGAGTGATACGCAACCCACCGTGCACGCATGTATTGTTGGAAGCTTGTTACATTGTCCCAATCGCAATGGTGAGAGCGTAGCCATGGAGAATACCGGTAACGAAGTATTGACAG
Source organism: Meconema thalassinum (assembly GCA_946902985.2). Classification (NCBI taxonomy): domain Eukaryota; kingdom Metazoa; phylum Arthropoda; class Insecta; order Orthoptera; family Tettigoniidae; genus Meconema; species Meconema thalassinum. The sequence continues at coordinate 938,196,808 of OX336390.1, forward strand.
AATTCACTCCCTTGTGTGAATCCTGAATGACACCAATCAGAACTATAATAATAATGTTATTGGTTTTACGTCCTTTTTAACTACTGCCGCTTTTAGAGACGCCTGGGTGCAGGAAGTTGTCCCCGAAGGGGATCTTTAACGTAAATCTACTAACACGGCTCCCTCGCATTTGAGACCTTTCAAATGCAAGTTGACTGCGTCAGGATTCGATCCTTCTGCCTTGGAAACAGCAGGCGAGAACGTTAGCGCTGAGCCACGCAGCCAGCCAGCCGAAGCTTTAAATAGAAACGGACATTAACTAAATAGTGATGAGATGACATATTCAACCATATAAACAATATTTATCACAAATAACGCAACATTTATACACCTGAGTAATAATTCCTTGTAAAACGATTTGTAATTTAATAATGTTGTACTCTATATAAGTGAACAGGATCTGCCTGTTTACCAACTCTTGATGAATGCGAATGCGGTACATTTGCATTTGTCTGTTGGCACAGGGTAGAGTAAAGTGTGTATTTTCACCGATGTCTCAGTCTCATTCATGGCTGTGATAATATGGAAGCTACTGAGGTATGAGTGGTGCTGAGTACAGCTAGTGGCTGTGTGTACTGTGAAAGGTTCTAGTTAGTTATTGTTGTTTTAGGTGGCGGAACTACGAGGTCATCTACCCCTAGTGTGTGAAAGGGTCAGTACTGGTGTACTGACTCAGTGAGGAAAGCAATGGCAAACTGCCTCATACCTCGCCTTGCTTAGTATGACTCATTATAGTGTTGCCTTGGTTTTGTGGGTTTCTACCACATAACCTATGGTGGTGCTTTTTGAGGATCCAACCAGCCTCCAGGCAGACTACCTAACAGACAGGATCTGATGATGATCTCTTGATGATCGAAACGTCATTGAATTACGTATTCCTTTCAAAAAGTGTGTGAATAATTCATGTAATGTTTCTTTCAGGTTCTGGTGATATAATATTAGTTACACCCCTCTCTTATAGCTAGACAAAATTAACTGAAAACAGACGAATATTGCTTCTTCGAATCGTAGAACGAAAAAGTCACTTCCGGGATTATTACATTGTCATGGAAACGAGCATTTCCTATAAAAGCATGCGCTAGTCCTTGCGAACTTCCTCTGTTTAAGCAGCGTTTCGTAGCCTTGTTCACGTATCAGTGGCTGTTTCATTCATACAGTCGGAAGAATTGAGCTCTAACAAGCTCAGGGATTCTTGGTTGTCGGCACCGGAAATTACAGGTTCGTAATGACGAAACTACGAGCGGTCGAGCTTAAACTACTCCATGTAAAGAACACATTTCAGAAATGAGTCTCGTACATATCTACTTAGTATTAAAAAAAAGTCCCCGATTCTTGGATGTTGCGGGTAATCTCGAGAATCACTGGATGGATTTTGATGCGGTTTTCACCATTTTATAAAGGATTTCTCGAGGGAGGTTATTGTAGATTTTTTTTATTTATGACCAAATAAAGTCGAGTAGTAACGAATTCAGTGAATCGAGTCGAAAACAAACTATCGTCCGTGCGCCTTTTAACTTTACGCCGGGTAAACCGTTAAAATATATACAGGGTGTCTTTTATGTACCTTTGGAGAATGATAGGTCGTGTAGGGGACGGGTATAGAAGTAATTTGAGATAGGGAACTTGGAGTCGGGGCGACCTCCTTAACCCCTAAAATAAAGGTTGAATCAGGCCCTCCACCCTGTAGGTTAGGCAACCGACCCAGGCCTCTATTACCTTTCTCAATCCTTAACTCTTGGCAAGATTCATTTCACCATGTGGCGCTGGCAGGGACTACCGGCCTTTCGCATCGCAACGCTATCCATTACGCCGGCGCCACATGGTGAAATGAAAATTGCGTGAAAAAAATTCTATAGTGCCCCTTGACCCCCTTAAGCGCATTATACTGTATGTATTGATGAATTTTACACCTTAATTTGGTTCAGTGATAACCTTACAACCGTCTGGAAACTTTCACAGTAATGTAATAATTGGAATTGCATTGCGTCTTCAGAAATAGATGGACCTGTGAGATTCTGTTACCATGGTTACCGTGTTGCATTCTTTCATTATTTCATTGTAAATATACATGTTTTAAGGTATTTATTTAATTGTGAGGCATTTAAAGAGTAAGTGAGTTCGTTTCGCTTACGCATTGGGTTATGCTGAACCTGTAGGTACCCCATATGTGTAGGTTGGTGTTAATGGGACCTTATTTTCGGTACAAAACTGGAATGGGACCTTAGCAGAATAATATAGGGAGGGATAGCTCCCTCATAGTCATGTTACGTGAAACGGCAACGCTGTAATGCAGCAACTTGATCGATTAAGTTCCTCAGTTGTGACGTCTTGTTGTGGAACTATGTGCCCAGTTCCTAGCGGGGAACAGGAAGTGATAAGAGGTAACAAACCGCTTCCCGTAACCTGAGCTCCATAAGTGAGCGTTACTTCCGTCCTCCAAAACATTGAGGCATCTCGATAAGATCCTAGTTTCCGCAATTTGGAGGAGAAAATATTATATGGACGCGCTGATCCCTCTTGGGTGTCACAGGCCGGGGGTGCAGGAAATGCATCCCCCAATAACGCAATCCACAAAAGCCCCCCCCCCCCCAAAAATAGCATCTGAAACCACTTGTCAAGATTTGAAGTAATTTTTATGTTTGACCCTGACTATTATATGCCAGAAAACTGTATCATAATGATGGTCATTAAAACACTATTTTTAATTATGAAACAGTTTCTCCCACCAATCACAGCTCAAGAAACTGTTGTTTGACCAATTAGATAACGCGTTCCACGGCCTTCTAATTTACATTTCACTGCATGGCCTAGTGTCATAGCAGGGTAATCGAGGAGGCCATGGTCAAACACAAGGCATTCTCTGCGTCTCATGCGCTCTGTTCAGTACATAAAACTGGAGAAATATCGAGAGATATTCATGAATATTTATGTTCAAACATAAAATAGTTATAATAATTATCGTCGAACATGAAGAGTCGTATGCAACTCGCCTATAATGGTAATTAAGACACTCGTATGGAAATTTTAAAACTCCCATACGTTCGTTTTATCAACATACTCGTGTCTTAATTATTGCCATTATAGGCTCGCTGCATAATGTACTATTAAGTGTTGCCTGTACTGAGCCCGTCTGCCCACAGGCGATCACATGCGAGGACACATGAGCACAGAGTGAGAACGAGTCTCAGGTCTCAGGGCGTCCTGGGCTAAGCCGGCAAAAGTTTACTGCACACTGCCCTCACAACACATACACTGAGTGAGAACACACACATTTTAAAAAGAAAATCAATTCACATATTTTTTCAGCAACAAAAGAAATAAATCACTTCACTGCAGTCGAAAATTAATGTGCGGCGGCGAAAACTATCTACTATTCTGATTTGTGCATATCGAAGAAAAAAATAGTCTTATCTACATGAGAGTCCATTTTCTTTGACTATGATCGTCGAATACAATTAAACAATTTTGCCCTATAGACCTACATGACATAATGAAAAAATGATAAATGAATGAAGCAAATGATGCCGCATTTCTCTGCCCTATTCCCTACTATGTACATTACTTGATAGCTTCGGAGTTATTTTCACACACTATCATCATCATTGTGACGTTATTTATACATTATGTTCATATTTCAAAATCGAATCAGCAAAACTTGGATGATTCTTTGCAACCTCCACTTATCGAAGCAACGCATTCTCAAAATTTAAAGATCTTAGTCATGGAATAATCTGACACTTGACTGAAATATAAGAGCTTTCGAAAAGAGAAGAAATAATACATTTTTTTGGTAATTACAAAAAATGTAATTATTGACACTTGACTTTTTTTTTCTATACTGCTCAACACATTGATTTTAAATGAATTATTTTAACACTGATTTTTTTTCAAGCCACTTCATGGATTGGCAACCTTATTTGACGTGACGTCATTTCACTCTTCCCAATAGATTCGACTACTATCATGAAGTTTATTTGATGTGGAAGTCTATTTATTATATTGGATTGACACTTTAATTACCGTATCTGAAGCTTTTTATACACACTATGGGGTAGAATTGCCACCATCGCAACATGTCCCACTTATTAGAGGATTTACTCAGGAAACAACATTTATCAATCTGGGTTCAAACACACATCCCTGTATCATTATATCCCAATCGCAATTAGAATAATTAGCTTCAATTACCACGTATCCAATATTAGCTTAAGGATTACTTTGATCCCTCACTCGCAAATAAATATTTATAACAATATCATTCACCATTTTACAGTAATAGAACAAAAACCATCACGGTCCATAAGAACTCAATGTTAAAAAATATGCTGTGTTATTATTATTATTATTATTATCAAACATTAAAAATATGTTTATTATTTAATTTCGTGTTCTGATAGCGTCAACTAGAGCATTTGAGGTGTCACTAATCCTGCGGCCTCTGTAAACATAGGGTAAGACATCCTATATTATGAATTTAATTTAATTTAATGAGGAATCACCTCATTTTCAAATGTAAGCATAAACTTCAGGACGGTGATAACAAATTTAAAGTATTTCGCAGTGTAATAATTTAGACTTTCACGACCGGCGTTGAAATAGGAATCTCTGTTTCGCGGGCTTATAGGCCGTGTTCCAAGGACATTTTGTCGTCCTGACGTTTCGCTGAATACTGCGTTCAGCATGTTCACAGGTTACATTATCGCAGTGCATTATAAAGACGCAAATTTACGGAAGTTAGGAAATTCATGGCAAAAATAACATTCTCATGGCAAATGTCTTGAAGTTGGAAGTTCCTCGGCGCGGAAGGGAATCAGGCACCACGATTCCGTAAGGACTTCGCCCTCGGGAAAGGTTGTTTCCCAGCATTGGCCTACTGCTGGCTCCATGTTCGCAGCAAAATGCCAGGGTTGACATCGCCTTCATTCCTCCTTTCTGCTAGTCCAGCATCGTCCGCCTAGCCCCTAGGCCACTAGCCCATCATTGTCTTCCCACAGCTGGGCGGTGACGGCACGTTCCCATTCACTCGCCTCTGGATAGTCCAAATACTGTCGTGCGTGTTCAGCATTTATCGATGGGTTAACTGACTTTATTAATTGGTAGAATGTTTCAATGAGAACTACCACGTTCTCTGATATCGGTGTAATATTGCACTCAAAGATATGCCTGGCCTATTTTAAGCCCTGTGTTCATAAGTAGTAAAACGCGAAATTCCAAAGTCCACAACATCATGGTCAGTTTAAACATTTTAAAATTTCACACAGCCGCCATCTTGTGGGGTTATAAAAAAATGAAATAATTTAGATGTCAGTGGATTAACATTTGTATAAGCATTTACCGTACCAATTTTCACTGCGCTCGGACAGTTAAATCGCGAGAATTGTCTATTTAAATATTTCAACTCCACTTGGCCACAATGTTCGATTTGTTGTCAACAGGTAGCAGCTTTGATGGCGCAGTTGGTAGCATGCTGAACTGTTGTGCCCCAGATCGCGGGTTCAAACCCGGCCGAAGCCATCGGATTTTTTAAGAGCGTAAAAATCCTTCAGTATGCCTTCCTTCGGAGGGGAAGTAAGGCTGGCACAGATTTATGGCATGTAAAAGATCCTTCCACTAACTAAACTTGTGTGAGGCAAAATGTCTAGGTTAGATTTCGTTGTAACACTCTATCAAAATTCCAACGTTTACCACTTGATGTCAGTGATATCTGGTAGCGAAATTTGGAACTACTTGAAATTGAACGGAACTTGTAGCTCACCCTATGGGTGTCCGCTTGAAGCAACTACAGCCTCTAGCGAGCTGAACATGTCCTCGGACACTCCCGGCACTAAAAGCCATACGATAAATAAATAAATAAATAAATAAATAAATTAATTAATTAATTAATTAATTAATAACTTAACAGGTTTTTGAAAGTCTCATAGGTGAACGTTTGGTAGTACCCTTTATCACCGTAAAAACTTTCAGGGAAATAACAGTAATTGTTTCGGAGATATAGAATGCCGGTGAAATATTTCGCACAGTCGCCATGTTGGATTGGTGAGATGTTATAAAATTTGAAGGGCACGGTAGGGGTCAGAAAAAGTAGTACTATGTCCTTACAGAGTTTCATCGAATTCGCTCTAGCCGTTTAGATTTTTATTTGTGGGACACACACACACACACACACACGCGAACAAAAGGTGATCTCATAAGCCTTTTTTTTTTTTTTTCATAAACAAAAAATGGCTGAATGAATGATCGTGTGGCCTCCGGAGAGGCTGAGTGCAGGTCTTTCTAGTTGACGCCCGTGGGCGAACTGCGCGTCGTAATGAGATGAAGTGATAATGAAGACGGCACATACACCCAGTCCCCGAGCCACGGGAATTAACCCCAGGAGATTAAAATCCCTGATGGCTCCGCCGGGAATCCAAACCGGGGCACTTTGGGCCAAAGCCTAGCGCGCTAACCATTTAGCCACAGAGCCGGCAAAAAAGGTCCCATTGCTCTGGTTTCTTCCATGACTTACTCGGGAATAGCAATAGAGCGTCTGGAGTGTCTTCGTTGCTGGCCTATTAGCCTACCATCATTGCAAGAGGTCTAGTCATGGCTGCAGGTGACCTGTCTCAAACCTTACAAGTTATGCACACCGCATTGTTGTTGTTGTTGTTGCGTGGACATCGTGGTCATTTCAACCTCGTGTAGTTGGGTGTGTGTAAGTGTAGAATTTGTCTGCTAACCTGTGCTAATATTGTGGCGGTATTATTGTTTGTAACTTAAGCGAGGATATTGGGATGGAAGTGGCTTGGGCTTTTAGTTAGGAACCATCCCGGCATTGCTTGGAGTAGAAATGGGAAATCATGGAAAACCTCTTCTAGGATTGCCGTGGTGGGAATCGAAGTTGTCTAACGAGGCTGAATGTACCCCGTTCCAGCTCTCACAACAGAATTAAATTTCTTGGCAGAGCCGGGCATAGAATCCGGACCTCTGGGGTGACAGCCAAGTAACCTAACCGCTACGCTACACCACAAATTATTAGAAATGTTCAACACACAAACAAGTAGGCTACACGGGGTTGATGACTAAGAGGTTCCAAAACCCTAAAATTATTTAAAAACTATTTTGTTCAAGAGGGTCGAGATGGTGCAGTGTTTATCTCTCACCAAGGCCGACCGGGTTCGAACTCGTGACCGGTATTTATCGTATGGCTTTTAGTGCCGGGAGTGTTCAGCTCACCAGAGGATGTAGCTGCTTCAAGCGGACACCCATGGGGTGAGCTACAAGTTCCGTTCAATTTCAAGTAGTTCCAACTTTCGCTACCAGATGCCAATGATACCTAGTGGTGAACGTTGGAACTATGATAGAGCGTTCCAACGAAATCTAACCTAGAAATTTAGCTTCACACAAGTTTAGTTGTCGCCTCCGTAGCGTAGCGGTCAGCACGGTTAGCTGCAGCCCCGGAGGTCCTGGGTTCGATTCCCGGCTCTGCCACGAAATTTGAAAAGTGGTATGAGGACTGGAACGGGGTCTACTCAGCCTCGGGTGGCCAAAATGAGTAGAGGGGGTTCGATTCCCACCTCAGCCATCCTCTAAGTGGTTTTCCGTGGTTTCCCACTTCGTCTTCGGGCAAATGCCGGGATGGTACCTACTGTAAGGCCACGGCCGCCTCCTTCCCTCTTCCTAGCTTATCCATCCGAATCTTCCATCCTCTCCCCTCCCTCATGAGGCCCCTGTTCGCTTCGCAGGTGAGGCCGCCTGGGCGAAGTGCTGATCACACCTGCCCAGTTGTATCCATCCCGACCAGATGTTCCCAGCTCCAGGACACTGCCATAGAGGCGGTAGTGGTGAGTTCCCTCGCTGCGTCCGTGGGAACCACCAACCTAGAGGGTAAATTGACTAAATAAAAAAAACAAGTTTAGTTACAGGAAGGAACTTTTACATGCCATAAATCTATGACATGGAACCGCCGGCTGTACTTCCCCTCCGAAGGAAGGCATACTGAAGGATTTTAACGCTCTTAAAAAAACCGACGACTTCGGCCAGGTTTGAACCCGCAATCTTGGGCACAGCAGTTCAGCATGCTACCAACTACGCCACCGAAGCCGCTGATCCTACAGTAATACAAAATGAATCGGCCGGAGTTGAAAAGTTATCACAACTTTTCAGCTGACAGATAGAACGTCATTGACAGAACTGAACTTAACAAACTATTCAGGTTATACATGTATTTGTGTTGGTGGAATATCAATTTTAATGTAAGAAACTTTTCTTTCAAATCAATTTTAGACTTAATGCCTTTCAGCTCCGTGACCAGTTTAGTGCAGCATAAAGCCCTCCGGAATTATTATTTCACATCCTATTTTATTTTAAAATGGATTTGTAACATGAACACCACCTAAACCCCGTATAAATGTAATTTACAATATCACTGTAACACGCGGGAATCTTGCAGTGTGGCCAACATTAAGTACGTAATACGGCGCTGAAAGGGAGCAAGTGAATGACTTAATTCTTTTCTATGCCGTTCCAAGGCCCTTGGGTCACTACTTCACAATACTAATTGTTTAAAAAATTACCATTTTAGCCTATTTTCAATTTTGAAAAAATAGGCTTATGAGATCACCTTTTGTCCGTGTGTGTGTGTGTGTGAGGTGTGTGTGTGTGTGTCCCTAATAACTTTTAAACGGCTGGAGCGATTTCAATGAAACTCGGTATGTTAATAGTACTATTCCGGGCGACCTCGACCGTGCCCTTCAAATTTTGTCACGTCCCACGAATCCAACATGGCGGCTGTGCGAAATATTACACCAGCATTCAATATCTCCGAAACTATTACCGATATCACCCTGGAATTTATTACGGTGATAAAGGGAAGTACTAGAAGTTCACCTATGTAACTACAAAACCAACATGGCGGCCACGCGAATTTGCGACATTTAAATAGACGTTTCTCGCGATTTAAACAAACAAACAAACACAATAAAACTTGGTACAGTATATGTTTATTCACATTGTAATGCACCGACATCCAACTTGGTTCAATTGTTTATATAACCACAAGATGGCGGATGAGCGAAATATTTCACCGGCATTCTATATCTCTGAAACTATTAGCTGTATCATCCTGAAATTTTATACGGAGATAAAGGGCACTACTGGAAGTTCATCTATAAGACTTTCAAAAAGCAGTTAACTACAAAACGAACATGGCGGCCAAGCGAATTTTAAAATTTTAAATAGACCTTTCTCGCGATTTAATGTTCCAAACGCAATGAAATCTGGCACAGGAATTGTTTATACACATTGTAATGCACTGGTATCTAATTTAGTTCAATTGTTTACATAACCTCAAGATGGTGGCTGTGCGAATTTTAAAATTAAGTTTTTATTTCTTGTATCGTAATCAAGCGATCGAAGTGAAAGTTTGAATAATGAACCTATGCAATAATTTTCCTTCAATGGTACATGACTCTATGGCCTATACATTTAACAATCCAACATGGCGACCATCCGAAATATTCAGACGACTCTGAATATCTACGAATCTATTGTAGCAATCAAACTGTTTTTATATTCATGGGGGCTATGAACTTAAGTTCACCTATAGGACTTTAAATAACCTGGTGATCACAAATCCAACATGGCGACGACGCGAAGTATAAATATTCACATGGACGTTTCTCGCAATTTAACCATCCGAGTGCAGTGAAACTTGGTACAGTAAATCCTTTTACGAATGTTAATCCACTGGCATCTAATTTATTTCAATTGTTTCCATAACCACAAGATGGCAGCTGTGCGAAATTTTAAAATCTCCTTATTACTTCTTGTGTCCTAATCATGCGATTGAAGTTTGAATGCTACACGTGCACAATAATCTTCATGTAACATTACATAACTCTAGGACCTACATATATAAAATCCAACATGGCGACCAACCGAAATATTTAGTCAGTACTCAATATCTACGAATCTATTACAGCAATCCAACTGAAATTTTGTATGTTGATATTGGTAATTAACATCAGAAGGATATATGAAAATAGGCTGTATAGTTCTTCACGGAACTACTTGTTGACTTAATGCTTCTCAGCTCCGACCAATTCAAATGAGTTTTTCGAAGTAAAAATCCCATTCTGTGGTTCGGATTCCACGTATAAATGGAGGTCATGTGTCTCATGATCATGAATTTAAGCTTTCTTCCTTTTCTTTTACTTAAATCGCTTAGGGGCCCATGGTCGTGAAGAAACCTCCTCAGATCCAGGGTGTACAAATGTGCACCTTTACTTTTTAATAATTTTATCAGCAGCAGTTGGTATTATGTATTTCGACCTGTATTCCTACCTCATTTCGACAGGGATGGGGATGAGTAGAGATGAGTATTCTATGGGGCGAATGGCCTTTACAACGTCATGCCCTTCTCGACCCCTAGTTCAACAGAAGGATTAATTGGAGGGATAATAAATGGTTATAAATGAAACTGGACAAAAGGTTGGAAGGATACAGCCGTGGCCTATTATAAAGCACCGTTCTCCTTGAATTGAAAACGATAAACTATAAAATATCATTTCAAGGACATCGAACAGTGGGGTTCGACCCAACTCGGCTTCCCTGACCAGTCCTGCGCTTTACCGCGCTCGGTAACATTGTGACCTTGTGACATTGTGACATTGTGAACTTAATATTTCACTGAGGACGTGTCCTTTAACTTCAAATATGTGTTATTTGTGCCATTATTTAATAAGAAACATTGAAATAGAAAATTTCAGCTATACTGTAATATTTGCCTCAGTTTACAGGAATGATGACCTCAGTACTCACATGACACAGAGATAATAAGGCTAGTGACCGGAGGGCTGTTGTCTCACTGGCCAGGCTGAATCACTTCCGGGCGTTAATGAAGCGGCTGCAGATGATACACAGCAGTTTACAGCCCGAGTGTTCCTAGCGCCGCACGCAGGAATCTTCTATATTCTGGAAGAGGCAATGACGATTAGAATTTATCTAATTCATAAAACTGACTAATAATATTTTTATTGGTTAACCACATCCCGTTTCCTAAAATTTGTGAGGCTTGATAAAATCTCTGCACTCATTATTGGGTTATTAATCAACTGATCGATTTGGTGGTTAGGAACAAAAGAAACCGTGGACTCCAGAGCACACCTGTTGCTCCTCCACTTTGTCCAGCTCGGATTCCACATGCACCGAAGGAGATTTGATCCCGGAATGCAGTGATGAAAGGTCTACGTCTAACTATCTGAGACATGGATCGTCATTTAGAACAGGTAATAGATACTGAGTCCGTTTAGACCAGTGTCCAACGGCCCCATTTTGCAAATTCCCGAAATCAGTTCAGCACAAGATAAAAGCTATCTCAGGGTCTATCTGGGCGAAAACTAAGTAAAAGCTGGCTTCACTGATATCATCAATATGCAAGCAAAGTAAGAAGAAGTAACAACGAAAATAGCACAACCATGGTTAAGAAGAGACTGGGAAGAGAAATGTTGGAAATGGTGCAAGCAATGTACAACAACTGTGTTAGCAGGGTACTGACCCCAGTTGGAAAGACAGATTGGTTTAGGAACAAGACTGGACTAAGACAGGGGAGTGTGCTGTCACCTCTCTTGTTCATAATGGTGATGGATGAAATTGTAAAGGAAACATAGGAAGCATATGGACATAAAGAAATGAAGTTACTGTTATTTGCAGACGATATTGTGGTCTGGGGAAGGAACACCGAAGAAGTGCAAAAACAACTAGATGCACTGAACGAAAATATTCAGAAGTACGGCCTGAAAATCAGTATAGAGAAAAGCAAGACCATGGTGATGACAAGAGGGGAAAGACAAGGAAAGGGCACTGTGAAAATTGGAAGTCAGAGTTTGGAAATTGTGGACACGTTCAAATACCTAGGAAGTGAATTGATGTAAACTGGTAGGTTGGACATGGAGATTGGCAGGAGGGTACAGCAGAGCAATGCATTCTATCAAAGTGTAAGAAAACTTGTTTGGGATAAGGATGTACCAAGGAAAAGCAAGGAGGTAATGTATAATGTGTACTATGTACCCATATTAACTTATGCAGCTGAGACTTGGACCCTGACAAGCAGGCAAGAGAGTAGAATCCAAGCCAGTGAAATGAAATTCCTAAGAAGTATGATAGGAAAGATAAGGAAAGACAGAGTGAGGAATGAAGATGTTAGGAAGGAAGTTGGGATGGGAAAACTAAATGAGAGAATTGAGAAGAATAAACTAAGGTGGTTTGGACATGTAAAGAGGATGGAGGAAAATAGAATACCAAGACAGATGCTGGAGGCGAAGTGCAAGGGTAAGAGAGCAAGAGGAAGACCTAGAACAAGGTGGATTGATTCAGTGAAGAACAGCGTGAGAAAAAGAAATCTGGACTGGGACAAGATCGTGGAAGAAGAATTGTGGAAGGAAAGAGGAAAGTGGAGAAGTGCCATAAATACCCCGACCCGGCAGGAGCTGGATAAGGGGAAATGATGATGATGATCTCAATTTATTAACATTTAAAATTTGAAAACTTGGGCAAAAATCACCAAAATAAATAACCTTCAACATAAAAAATCAACACTCGGCATAAATAAACCCTTCTTACACTCGTTGCATGATAACCAGAAAATTGATAGTCCGTCTGGTATCATTATTCTAATTTTTTATATTATTTACACTCTTGAGGTGATCCCTCTCTGTGTGCACTTGTTTCGTTTCTATAGAAAAACATTATCACACGTAGTTTTCATTTCCGAAGATCAATTATGACTGTTCAAGCTATGGACAATTTTTATGTTTCATTTGATAATTGTTCTATTATGGTATTTGTAAGTGTGCTTTCCAAAAATAGAATTATGGAAATAATTGCACTCATTTATTTTCGTAGTGTTATGCAGTCGTGCAATACTAATATATGACTAGCATAATGGTCAAATGTTATATTTCTTGCATTTGTAACATTGTTCCACTGAATAATTTGTTAATAACTTTTTTATCACATTGTTGTGGAATGAAATTTATAATATCTTAAATTTCTCCTAATTATTTATTCTCAGTTGGTATGACATCACCAAAGAATTATTTATATTCAACTCAAACTATGTTATATCAGATAATTACATTTTTATAAACAATGATAATTGTTGTAATTTTTCTCTCAATTAATAAATTAAATCTCTCTCCAAATAATTATCTTTCTCCTTCATATTTAATCTCCAAAATATTTAAGTTCACAATATTTATAACAACATGTATTAGTATTATGTGTAATTTTTCCACAATTGTTTATAACAGATATCACTCCTTTCTCGCGATCTGATTTATGAAGATTTTCATCTAAGTCAGTTGAATGGTTCTGAAATTATTATTAGTTTATGCACTCTCAATTGTTTAGTATAAGCATTCTCAAATTTTTATTTTATGCACTTGCAACTATTTATAAGGTGCGTTCAAAAAGTAACGAGCCGGAGGCTGTAATGCACAAACCGGTGACGACATCGTCTAATCGTGGCGTTTGTAACGAGGTGTGGTTCCGACCAGAGCGTGGAAGGTCACAGCCCGTCGCTAGAGGGCACGCGTGCACGTCACGTGACGATACAAAGCGAGCAGCAGCATGCATCAATCGTCCAACGCTGCCAGTCGCATTGCAAACAGTGACATGGAGGCGTCAAACGAAGGGAAAATAGGTGTTGTTCGGTTTCTGACAGCGAAAGGAGTAGGGGGAACGGACAGTCATCGCCGAATGTCACAAGTGTACGGCGAACACTGCAAGTCCCTTGCAAGGGTCAAGGCGTGGCACAAGCGCTTCAGGGAAGAACGGGTGTCGTTAGCGGATGATGCCCGGTCTGGGGCACCCCCCTGCATTACCAATGACAACGTCCAGCTGGTTGATGCACTCATTACCCAGGACCGCCGAGTGACAGTGAACGCCATAGCCGCCGTGGTCGGATTGAGCGTCGGAAGTGTGCACACCATCATGAAGGAACGACTGCACTTGCGGGAAGTGTGTGCCCAATGGGTGACCCACAGTCTTCAACCACACCAGGAAGCATGTAGAATGGCCCACTGTCTTGGTCTTGGTTGGACGATTGATGCATGCTGCTGCTAGCTTTGTATATTCACGTGACGTGCACGCGTGCCCTCTAGCAACGGGCTGTGACCTTCCACGCTCTGGTCGGAACGACACCTCGTTACACACGCCACGATTAGCCGATGTCGTCACCGGTTTGCGCATTACAACCTCCGTCTCGTTACTTTTTGAACGCACCTTATATTTTATAAGCAATCTCTGGTCAGGTTTATCAAATCTAATAATCATATCTTTTACCTATTGGGCATAATATCGGGAATCTAGATAGTTGACCCAGGTGTATTGGAACTGACATCCTTTTCTACAGGATTTGAATTGGACTGGAATATGGGGCAGCCATATCGCTTCCCCCGTCTTTTACAACTATGAGCAAACACATGCTCCAACTAACTTCTTCCACAACTCCGGAAATATATTCCTCATGGACGACACTCACACTCAGTCTCCACATAACCATAACTCTTATCGCATTTTGTTTAACAACAATCATCACTTATGATTCTTAATATTTTTTTTTTCTAATGTTGTATTATTCCGTCATAGAAATGACCTCGTGTACTTGGTACTTATAAAGTTTTTCAATGATAGGTGTATTTATTCCTGGTCAAAATCTTCCCTGCCTCTATTTAACAAAATTTCATCCTACACTTTTATATATATAAGCTTGCCACGGTGGGTGAGTGGTTAACGTGTCGGACTACCAACCCCCAAGCTTGCAGGTTCGCTCCTGGCCGTGGTAAGTGATTTTTGAAAGACGGCACAAATCACGACATGCATTTCATACGTTGTTGGCATGTTAAAGCACCCAAAGGAATTCAGTAGGCCGTATTCATAATAGCAAAATTAATCTCGGGATTTTCCGCCAACACAAAGTTCCTCCATTCTCTACTAGAAAGCGCTATAGTGTTAAGGAGCTTTGATATCTAACCTCCTTGACTTCCATGGAACGACGAAATTCGACATGCAAGCTGCCCTCTGGGTGTCAAATTACAAAACTTGCACCCGGCACCCGAGGCCATGCGATATTATTATTATTATTATTATTATTATTATTATTATTATTATTATTATACCTGCCATTACTATATTTCCTTTCTTATTTTCACTTTCTGCTTTCAAAAATATCATCTAAACTTATTCTTCATTGCTGATGGCCTAACTTTGTTAACATTGCCATGAAATATCATTTGAACAAACTCAGTTATTATTAACCCTGTTCATAAATACAAATAACCATTGTTATTATTAACCCTGTTCACAAATATTAATCCTGCTTCAAAAATATTTTATTCAAATAAATAATCACTGTCTTTATTATCTCTGTTCACCAATATTTTAAATAACCATTGTTATTATTATTCCTTCTAACAACATTTAAACGATTATTATTTCTCTCGGTAATATTTAAATAATTTCTGTTATTATTTAACAATATTTAAACAATTACTGTTATGACCGTATTCATAAAATATTTAAATATAATAATTAAACAAATTATTTAACCCTCCCATTTATTTTACGACTATCGCAATATGAAAGTCAATTACGGCACGAAATACGTCATAGGTTTTGACCGACTATCAGACCGTGGATATGAAGCATTTCAGTCGCGTTTGGACTTGTTTTCTTTAGAATTTTATGTAGAATTCAGAAAACTTGAAAACTGTAAATTTAAACTTGAAATAAGAAAAGTTTTAGTGCTGTGAGACAGCGCCAGTTGGTGAGTCATTGTTTACCACCGACCGGTCTGGCGAGCGGGTCGAGAGGGTGAGTGAGTGACGTCAGTTGAGTTCCAAGTAGTCCCTTAATCATCTGGGTATCATGGCCAAACGGAAAGATGATGATGATAATTGTTGTTTTAAGGGGCCTAACATCGAGGTTATCGGCCCCATAAACGGAAAGACTATAACTAGGAAATCACTCCATAATTACATAGCAGCCGCGAAGACGATTCATCTTCTTGACAGCTGGATAGAGAGAAGCTGTCCTGCCGGATTCAGGTCAGCCTGCGCTCATCAGCATGGGGTCATTCGTCATCTTCCTCACTCCAATACAGACGATATTGTGCTACTCAAGGTGTAAACACAATATTTATTTGAGACATAACATCCCCATTGTCACAAAAGAGCGATCCCTTGAGCACCAAACCATAGGAAAATTAATTCAACAGCTTATCCCTAAAATGTTGTGTCTCCGGAACCAACCTGGCTAATTTCGTCGGAGATTTAAGGGCATATACCCTTCTAGACGCCACGTGATATCACAAGTGATAATTCCTCCACGCCAGAAGTATAACCCTGGCCGTCCTGGTGAATGGCAAGTGACATCACGCTTCCAAACCAGAGATGTTGCTGTGTCTTATTTTAGGGGCTGTGACATTGTGGTCATTTAACCCCGTGTATTTGGGTGTGGGTGTGTGTGTGTGTGTGTGTGTGTGTGTGTGTAGAATTCGTGTAATAACCTGTGTTATTGTGATGGCTGTGTTAGTGTGTATTTGTAAACTGGGGAGAGGATTGGGAATGAGGCGGCCGTGGCCTTAAGTTATAAACCTTCTCAGCATTTTCTTGGAGTATAAATGGGGGAAAACCACTTCTATATTGGCTGAAGTAAGAAATTGAACCCTCCTCTTCTTACTTTTGCGTCACGAAGCGGAATGTACCCCGTTCCAGCCCTTAGACGAGAATTAAAATATCCTGACAGTGCTGGTAATCGAAACTAGACCTTCGGGGCGACAGCCAAGTTCGCTAGTCGCTACACCACGAGGTGGTCCGAAACACTCGATATATTAAAAATAACGCTGCAAAAGTTTTGGGGCAAAATTATATTATAAATTCAAATTCAGTATCATCATTACTAGAGATTTGACCTCGTGGCACTCAACCCCCCGAGGCCCATGGTGACCGCTGCCCAGCTCTGTTGGCCTACAGATTGTGGAGTGACGCTTGGTCAGCACGTCGGGTCCCCTCGGCCGTTAATCTTGGTTTTCGTGGCCGGGGCGCTGCCTGTCTGGTCAGCAACCAAGTTGACTAATTCTTGATATTAGCTACTTTTGGCTTTTCAACTTTTACAAGGCAGATTATTGAAAATATATGATTTATGATCCACACAACTTACTGGGAGTCATTGCTGCACTGGAAATATTTGTTTATTATTACGTGAATAAATTATTTTATGTTCGACCCTCACTATTATGTGTTAGAAAACTGTATCATAATGATGGTCATTATAACACCGTTTTTCATTATGATACAGTTTCTCCAGCCAATCAGAGCTCGTTCATTGACCAATTAGGTAACGATACCTTCGCGCATGCACTCAAAATCCAACATGTCGGACATAAACACAACATCGAACTATAATAAATTACCGACATGGAATACGCACCGTCCATATGTTCGCGTAAATAAACTGGCGAATATGAGACAAGAAATAGCACTGTACCGGTACCTTAATATCCCCAAAACCAATTTCTACACAGCGCGTGGTTTTGACAAGACTTCAGTGACAGTTTTACTGAATACTGGTGCGGAATCTGAACATATGGTATTGAAGCACACAGAGCGCATGCGTCGGTTGTCCAGAGAGCTTGGACAAGAGAGATATACTACCCACCGCAGCACCCGATCACAACATTCTACTGTAGTGACTGAACAGATATTTATGAATATTTATGTTAAAACATATAATAAAGTTATAATTATCGTCGAACATAAACAGTCGTATGCAACTCGCCTATAATGGTAATTAAGACACTCGTATGGAAATTATAAAACTCGCATACGATCGTTTTATAAAAATACTCGTGTCTTAATTATAGCCATTATAGGCTCGTTGCATAATGTACTATTACGTTCTTGCTCATTCGACGATGGCTGCCATGACACATTGCCGTCCTACATGACGTCATACCCGTTGCCAACATGTCCGATACAAAATACACCACACAACACACGTAACTTTGTAATTATGTGAAAAAAGAATAAAAGGCAAACCATTGGCCTGGATAAAGATTATTGATACGTGACGACCCCCACTGTGCGTGACAAAAATCCAGGGCCGCGCTACCTAATAATTATTGGTCTAGGCGAAAACCATTCGTCTGCCGGATGGGATATAGTACCGAATGGGTGAGCTTGGCATACTGTACATGTTGCCCAAAATGGCTGAAGTCAGCAGGAATTTCGCCTGTATAAGTTGTGTTCATATTTGGAATGGCTGGGCGAGTCACAGACAGCGGAGGAGTGAACATCTATTATTACATCTCCAGATATTTTCCTGACTATTAATTCAGTTATTTTAGTTAATTTCAGTACTTCGAGAATATTTCCCGTAGAGTAGCCCAAGTCGAGTTTTACCCTAAGTTGTCCATATGAGTCTGAGTTCACTCCGTTCCTGCCCTCACGTGGATTTCTAAAATCCCTGACGGAGCCTAGAATCGAACCCGAGGCCTCCAGGAGAGACGTGCTACCCTAGCACCACGAGGTCGACTCATTACTGGAACCCCCCAGGGCTCACATCAAGTGGGACGTGGGTTGGCGACCACCGACCCCAGCTGAGTCCGACATTGCTTCCACTTACTTCTGCTGGGCTCCCCTCTGTCTTCTTTCCTGTCGACCTCTCTTGGTCAACTCTTGTTCTCTTCCGACCCCTACGGTATTAGGGTATCCGAGGCCTAGGGAGTCTCTTCCTTTCCCGCCTTAATTGGCCCTTGTCTCTTCTTTCCTGATACCCTCCTTCTGAGAGGAGTCAGCCTTCTTTTTCTTTTCATATTATCTCCTGCCTTCTGCTCAAGACCCTTAAGGAGGCAGGGTGTATGTAGCCCCCCCCCACTTGTGGTGCACCCTGGATATTGCTACACCCTCAGGGGCTCACGCCTGATGAGTTTGGGAGTAGGCGATCTCGGAGGAATCCTGACCAGGGTCCGTTTTCCCCCCTTTTTCCACTGACTTTGGGGCGGGCCGTCTCCTCTTTCCCTTTTCTATCTGCCTTTCATGGCTCTCCTTCCTTGCAAGTCCCTCAATCCTCATTCTTCGAGGGTTGAGGGCATTTCATTTCTTCCTGTCCTTTATATGCCTTATCCTTTATTTGTTTACCATTTCTTCTTCTAGTCTGTAAGTCTGTAGTTAGTATTAGTTATAGTTTTCATTCTCATCTGATCTTTCACTATCACCCAGACCATTAGGGGCCGATCGCCTAGAGGTTAGGCCCCTTAAAAGAACAATTATCATCATCATCATCATCATGATCATCATTACTAGAAATAAAAAAACTTAATTTCCGAACACAAAAATGTGTCCTTACACCGTATAAAATTACACAAATTGCGAATTGTTGCTTCCCTTTTTGCAACACACGTGTATTCTAGTTCATGTTTTCCTCACCTTGCCCGATTGTGTTCCAAGATAATGGTGTTTGGCCTTGCGACATGAGCTACTGTAATTCATCGCAATCCTCATCCATTGTAACGAAACCAGGTAATAACAAGAGAATATCGCCACAAAGATTGCGCCAAATTTCCACAAATCATGCTTTTATGTTTCCGATGACCTTGTCACTGACGATTCCTAATAATACTTACAATGTTTCAAGTGCAGAGGCGTGCATTGGGATGAAGGAAGGGAAGCACTGCTTCAGGGATCGAAATTGCTCTTCAATTTATCTGTTTTCTATAGCCACATTTGTCGCCTCCGTGGTGCTGTGGTCAGCATGATTAGCAGCCACCCCGGAGGTCCGAAGTTCGATTATCGGCTCAGCCACGAAATTTGGAAAGTGGTATGAGGACTGGAACGGGGTCTACTCCACCTCGGGTGGTCCAAATGAGTAAGGAGTTCGATTCCCACCTCAACTATCCTCGAAGTGGGTTTCCGTGGTTTCTTCGCGTAAAATGCCGGGATGGTACCTAGCGTAAGGCCACGGCCGCCTCCTTCCCTCTTCCGTGCCTATCACTCCCAAGCTTCCCCTCCCTTCCCATCCCTCACGAGGCCTTGCATAGAAAAAGCAAAACGAAACATCAGACTTGATCATAAATACCACGTGTCTCATTATAAATCACTATTATTGTTTAATTTCGCAAAACACTCACTTCTTAACACATTAATTGAAATATCTTGAGGAAATCTGAACTCGTGCGTTGGGAGGAACTCAATAACAAGTACAACAGTGTGAGGGTGGACGCTACGGACAGATGAATTACAAAATCACATTGTGTATTGAGAATGTAGCCTATTAATTACACCTTTCAATTAAAATAAGAACAACAATCTATATATTTCACAACTTAAAACATGTTACAATTGCAAATTAATAAGGGACATCTACAATGTTCTAGTCTAGTCAGTTCCTACATATGTTTTTTTTTTTTTTGCCTGAGAAGGTGCCTATGAAAATGTACTAAAAGGTGTTCAGATAGTGCAGAATCTCATACTGCGAATAGTGTCGAAGAAATATATATCCGACTGTGTCTTCAACATTAACAATTGTATGCTTTTCAAATATATAAACACATTTTTAGCCTATTTTCAATTTTGAAAAAAAAAAGGCTTATGAGATCACCTTTTGTCCGTGTGTGTGTGTGTGTGTGTGTGTGTGAGAGAGAGAGAGAGAGAGAGAGAGAGAGAGAGAGAGGTGTGTGTGTGTGTCCCCTAATAAATTCTAAATGGCAGGAGCGATTTCAATGAAACTCGGCAAGTTCATAGCAATATTCCGGACGACCCCGTCCGTGCCCTTCAAATTTTGTTACGTCTCACCAATCCAACATGGCGGCTGTGCGAAATATTTCACCAGCATTCAATATCTCCGAAACTATTGCCGATATCACCCTGGAATTTTTTCGGTGATAAAGGGAACTACTAGAAGTTCACCTATGTGACTTTTGAAAAACTGATAACTACAAAACCAACGTGGCGGCCACGCGAATTTGCGACTTTTAAATAAACTTTTCTCGCGATTTAACCAACCAAACGCAATTAAACAATATAGAGTATATGTTTATACACATTGTAATGCACCGACATCTAACTTCTTTCAATTGTTTACATAACCACAAGATGGCGGATGTGCGAAATATTTCACCGGCATTCTATATCTCTGAAATTATTAGCGGTATCACCCTGAAATTTTGTACGGAGATAAAGAGAACTTCTGGAAGTTCATCTATAAGACTTTCAAAAACCGGTTAACTACAAAACGAACATGGCGGCCAAGCGAATTAGAAAATTTTAAATAGACCTTTCTCGCGATTTAATATTCCAAACGCAATGAAATCTGGTACAGGAAATGTTTATACACATTGTAATGCACTTGGATCTAATTTAGTTCAATTGTTTACATAACCTCAAGATGGCGGCTGTGCGAATTTTAAAATTAAGTTTTTATTTCTTGTGTCGTAGTCATGCGATCGAAGTGAAAGTTTGAATAATGAACCTAAGCAATAATTTTCCTTTAATGGTACATGACTCTATGGCCTATACATTTAACAATCCAACATGGCGACCATCCGAAATATTTAGACGTCTCTGAATATCTACGAATCTATTATAGCAATAAAACTGATTTTTTTATGTTCATAGGGGCTATGAACTTAAGTTCACCTATAGGACTTTAAATAAGCTGGTGATCACAAATCCAACATGGCGGCGACGCGAAGTAAAAATATGCACATGGACGTTTCTCGCAATTTAACCATCCGAGTGCAGTGAAACTTGGTACAGTAAATCCTTATACGAATGTTAATCCACTGGCATCTAATTTATTTCAATATTGTTTGCATAACTACAAGATGGTAGCTGAGCGAAATTTTAAAATCTCCTTGTTACTTCTTGTGTCCTAATCATGCGATTGAAGTTTGAATGCTACACGTTCACAATAATCTTCATGTAACAGTACATAACTCTAAGACCTACATACATAAAATCCAACATGGCGACCATCCGAAATATTTAGTCGGTTCTCAATATCTATGAATCTATTACAGCAAACAGAAATTTTGTATGTTGATAGTGGCAATTAACATAAGTAGGATATATGAAAATAGGCTGTATAGTTCTTCATGGAACTACTTGTTGAAGATAGAAATAGAATTCAAGTTGTTAGTCACGGGTATGAAACCAGAAGTATTACAGAGAATCACACATCTTATATTAACCTAAGATAAGTATAGCTAAACGTAACTTTCTGTATTTCTCACCAAACATCCTCCTAATTAAATTAAAAGAATTTAAAGGAAATCAAGTAAACCTGAAGATGCATATACACATTTTCTCAGATAAAACAAAATTAAAATTGAAAATATAATTAGTTGAGCCAACAAGTTTATACAAACACAAATTCAATTGTCCTTCTTATTCATACATCTTTTTACATAGAACGTGTTATGCCGCTAAGCCAAGAAATCGTAATCAATGATGTGCATGCCATTGCACCTTTTAGTGGCATATATAATTAATTGCTCTTCCTGCTCTGTATGAATTTGATATCCTATTTCGACCTGTCTTTATCATATTGTAATAATATAATTTAATAATTGTAAATGTACAGGTTAAACAACGAGTAGGAAGAGTAAGGAAATTCATAAAATGTGTACTGATTTTCTGAATTTCGTAAAATTTGTATAGCCTATTTGTAACGATTTATTCAATAATAATAATAACGTATCACAAAATGAGTGCCTAACATCGTGTTATTTCCACTCGTGACCAATAAGCTATTACACAACACAGGGGAAATACATATTTGATGTGTAACATCTTTCCGCTCGGTTGCTGGATAGTTTTGAGGGAGTGATTTTGAAAATTGGGGACGGGAGTGAATCGGGCGGAAGTGGATCGAACGGAAGTGGATAGGACGGAAGTGAAGACGCACTGCCAGAAAAATGGGACGGAAGTGAATCGGGCGGAAGTGGATCGAACGGAAGTTGATCGGACGGAAGTGAAGACGTACTGCCAGCTGGATGTACAATTGAAAATGTGTGTATTGGAAGCAAGGAAGTGTGTGCTCTGTAGCGCGAGAATGTTATGGCAATACAGTAGGCAGTGCATTTAGCAGGCACTGGTTTGACGAGCACAGTGGCAAATGTTTCACCGACTTTCATTTGTCATTGAGCAGTTTATGAAGCTTCACCTTCAAGGTTGAATATCACATGGGGTAGGACAAAGACGACAAATGACATTTAAGTAAGCGGCATTATTGTCAAGCTGTGGGTGAGTAGTCAAATATTAAATGCGTAACAGAATGTTGTTATATGAGTGGAATAAAAGCTGTATTTTCATCATATGTGAGACTAGGTCATTTGATGATTGTAGGAAGCCATGTTTTGATTGTTTACGACGAACTGTATGACAGCCTTGAGAATAATGAATGTTATAGTTACTGAGGAATGTGCTCACAGTATTTGAGAGTACTGTTGACGTTGTTTGTCACTTTGTTATTATGAATTATTAATGTAAAAGGAATGAAGGAAGCTTGTAGTTTTGCGTGTCCGTTAATCTCACGATCATGATCCACGGTACCTCCCTTTTACGTGGAATGCGAACCACAGGACATGCCATTTCAATTCGAAAATCTCACATGTATTGACCGGGAATCAAACCCGGTCTACCTTGGTGAGAGACTTAACAGCTTGACCGCTGCGCCACAAATGTGACAGTAGCATATCTCCAATTCAATCTATACATTCATCATAGTACCAGTATGAAAATGGAGTGTAAATTAACATTTTAAGAATGTCCAAGCTGTGTAGTATACGAGTAGGATAACATGTCAGATGTTACACATCATATGCGACTACTGTAAGGCTCGTATCTTTTTTTTTTTTTTTTTAGATTTATAAATCACCAATTATGGGGGAATCCGCTAAATGTAAAGGCCCAGAAGAGCCCGTAGTACACTCATAACTCTGGGCGGACAATAACTACCTTTGTTGACATTAGTTCTTAGAACTGAGAAGGCTGATGTTTTCTGGTGTACGTTATATCCTTGTCACTGGCGAGTGTTATTAGCTAACACTGCGGTACTTAATGCAGGAGCACATCACTCAAGCGGGAAGCAGCTGCATGAATGTCGCGTGTCACAGTATTGTACACTGCAGAAGGGGCTCTATGACTACAAACCAGTCTGTTGTTGTTGTTGCTGCTGTTCTTATCCACACGGTAGAGATATAGCTAAGCCGCCCAGCCTGTGTACAATTATAATACTTCGCGACACACCAGTTGCGAATCCCTGATCTTACTATAAAGATCTTTGATGGATCAGTGGTAGAGTGTCCACATCTTGATTCCAAGATATCGGCTTCCATTCTCGGCAGAGCAAGTCGGATATATCAAGGGCGGGAATAATCCACGGATCTCCAAACATTAAGATCTCGGCTCGTAAAGGATCTCTCGTATCACATTTGACGATTACAAGGCAAAATTAATTGAATATCAGCCACAGGTCTTCATTAGAAGGCGGTGCGAACAACAATGGACAGAGGCAACTCCTCGGGGAAGGGAAGGGAAGGGAAGGGAAGGGAACGGAGGAACGTCATCCTCACAGATTTCTTCTTTTAGTATTTGCCTTGGAATTCAAGGAAGGGTGGATTAATTCTAAGTTCACAGTTATAAGAAAACCAGGTTTGATTCAGTTCCAAATCAAGCGATCTCTCGCACAGTGTGAAAATAGTGTTCTATTGTTTGGAAGAGGAAAGCTCATGTCCTGCGGGTAACGCTCACAGACAGTGGCGCGCCAGCGGCCAGATCAGGAAGTAGAGCTGACGAGATGATCCTCCTCTGATTCTGCTCATGCGCGGATGTAGCAAGCATTTCAAGTAACAAACTAATAATAAAATATATTAACATACATATAGGGACTCTATAGCAAACTAGCTACGGCTGCCATCTATCAACAACAACAAAACTGGTGGCACTAATACCCATGAAGGGTCTAGACCTACCAAGCGACCACTGCCCAGCGATTTGGCCTGCAGATTATGGGGTGACGCGTGGTCAGCTCGTCGAGTGCCCTCAGCCGTTAATCCTGGTTTCTGTTACCGGGGCCCTGTCTCACTGTCAGACAGCTACTCAATTGTCCTCACGAGGCTGAGTACACCCCGTTACCGCCCTCACGTCAGTTTCTAAAATCCCTCCGGGTGCGAGGCAGACATGCTACCCCAAAACCATTGCTGCAATCAATCAGTTCTTCTTCTTCCTTATGTGACATCTCCTCTCAGGAGGTTGGCAACCATCATAGAGACTCTTGCTTTAGATGATGCAGCACGAAACCAAGTTTTCAGATTATCGATCCAAGAAATGCGTCTTCTTCCTGGTCTTCTTTTGCCTTGTTGCTTCCCTTGAATGACCAGCTGCAGCAGATGATATTTCTCTCTTCTCATCACATGACCCAGATACTGCAGTTTTCTAATTTTGACAGTATTTAATATTTCCTTTCTCTTTCCCATCCGCCTTATCACCTCATCGTTGGTGACCTTTTCTTTCCAATTCAGCCTCAGTATCCTTCTGTACGTCCATAGCTCAAATGCCTCCAATCTGTCCATTTCTCGTTTCTTTATGGTCCAGGTCTCAACTCCATGGAACAAGGTGGAGAAGATATAACATCTCAGAAGTCTAATTTTTAGATGTAAATTAAGGTCTCTGCTACAGAACACTCTCCTCGTTTTATTGAATGCATTTCTGACTTGACCGATCCTGGACTTTATCTCCTCAGTACAGTCAATGTAACAGTTCACATTTGTTCCTAAATACTTGTACTTTGTCACTTGCTGTACTGTCTCCCCATTGATTATCAGACTATAACGCTGTAGCAGTCACAAGACCTACTATAGTTCATCCATTTTAACGCACAGCTGTGAAAGACAATTACCGTAATTCATTTAAGATGACATAATTTCACGCAGTTATGGGGATGAAATTAGTTAGTTAGTTAGTTATTGAGGTTTCAAGAGGTGGAACTACGAGCTCATTTGCCCCTTTTATATACTGTATTTAACTTCACAATGTGCAGAAGCCATCACTGGAAATTGGAGAGTACATCGCCTAAATGGCACCAAATCAAAAGATCTACACACAGTGGCTGAAGCCATATGATTATTAATTCATTTTCCGATTATTGAATTTGTGTCCAGCTTGTCCTTGAACTGAACTGAACTCATCTCCTATTCATCAAGCATTGTGAAAAGTACGGGTGATAATGATAAAATACATCCATGTTCTATAATCCATTATTAACTTGTTTCTAAGTCACATTAACCCACTTCGTTGCCATTAAAGATCCGCCAAAACTGTTTCTCTCGAGTATGTAGGACAAATGATTGAGATATTAGTTTCTAAAATTCATGAATCCGTCTAAAATTCAGTAAGAATGTTGAAGTAAGAAAGGTCACGCTGTTGCGGTTTCGATTCTACAGTAGCAGTAGAAACTACTATTAGTCACAGATGACCTCTAAGTAATCATTATAATTCCATCGTTTACGGATTACTTATGAATTCCCTCAAGTTATCATCTCCCGCTCCCGAGATACCCACATTTGGGGTCTCGCTGAAAGAAACTGCCATCGCGATAATCCCCACATCATGAACAACTATTCTCCAGAAACTGGTGCTCTCCTTTTACCTACAGTATTTTCAGAGATTTTCGGGTTTTGAGAGACGTAATATGTTTTTCGCCCTGAATGTTGGCTAATATGACTTAGCCTACTGTAAAGCGAGATTGTTGTCGCGTGCTGTTTATATAGGTACTAGCAGGTACCCGCGGCTTCGCTCGCGTCATAGTCGTGTCATATTGTTATTCAATGAAATGCAGGTTTAGCCCCGTTAACACCCCTTAAGAACCTGAATATCCAAAAATCCCTCCATAGTAGATGTTTTCGACACACAACAAACATATCCCCAAAATATCATTCTTCTAACTTTAATAGTTTTGGTTGGTCGATGAGAGTGAACATCCAAAAATCCTTCCTTAGTGGACGTTTATCTTCCAGAAGTTCACCCCTCCCCATAGGACCCTTAAATTGGATTTATGAAAAAACGGTCGAACACCTATTTATTTTAATTATTTATTTATTTATTTTTTATTTATCTTAAGCTGATTGATTTCCTCCGAGTTTCAAACTCCTCGCCTATGTCGTTTAAGAGATACACGCTCCATTAGGAATCTTTCAACCCCCACTTTTCATCCCTTTCACCTCATAATATACACCACATCGAAAAACCATTAGACATGTGTCAGCTTATTGTTAATGATTGGTATATATGCCAAGTATCACATCCCCAAATGAAACCACTCGTGAGATATTGTTATTCAATGAAATGCACGTCTACCCCCTTAACACCTCTTTAAAACCTGAATATCCGAAACTCTTTCCTTAGTGGACGTTTTCGACATACAACGAACATATCCCCAAAATTTTATGTTTCTAATTTCAATAATTTTGGCTGGGCGATGATGAGTGAGTGAGTCAGTCAGGACATTTTCTTTCATTTATTTTTGAGAATTTCACCCCTCCCCATGAACCCCGTAAATTGGATTTATGAAAAGAACGGTCAACACCTATTTACTTATTTTAAGCTGTTTTCCCAGCTGAGTTTCATGAGTTAGTAAGTGAGTCAATCAGTTAGCACACTTTTTTCCTGTTTTTATTCCCCAGAATTTCACCCCTCCCCATGGGCCCCTTAAATTGGATTTATGAAGAAACGGTCGAACACCTATTTACTTATTTTTAAGCTGCTTTTTCCACTGAATTTCAAACTTATCGCCTATGTCGAATAAGAGATACATGCTCCGTTAAGAATCCTTCAACCCCCAATTTTCACCCCTTTCACCTCATAATATACACCATATCGATAAACCCTTAGACATATGTCTGCTTATTTTTAATGATTACTTTATATGCCGAATATCACATCCCCAAATGAAACAACTCGTGAGATATTGTTATTCAATGAAATGCAAGTTTAACCCCCTTAACACCCCTTCAGAACAAGAATATCAAAAAAATCCATCCTTAATGGACTTTTTCGACATACAACGAACATATCCCCAAAATTTCAAGATTCTAACTGCAATAGGTTTGCTGGGGGATGATGAGTGAATATCCAAAAATCCTTCCTTAGTGGACTTCTTTCCCCAGAATTTCACCCCTCCCCATGGCCCCCTTAAATTGGATTTATGAAAAAACAATCGAACACCTATTTACTACTTTTTCAATCTGATTTTCCTCCCTGAGATTCATACTTTTTGCCTCTGTATTTTGAGAGATACTTGCTCCGTTAGGAATCCTTCAACCCCCACTTTTCTCACATACATCTCATAATATACACCATATCGAAAAACCCTCAGACAAGTGTCTTCTTATTCTTAATGATGAGTTTATATGCCGAGTATCCCATCCCCAAGGAAACCAATCGGGAGATATTAGTATTCAATTAAATGCAAGTCTACCCCCTTAACACCCCTTTAGAACCTGAATATTCAAAAATCCTTCCTTAGTGGACCTTTTCGACATACAACGAACATAAATCCAAAATTTAACGTTTCTAACTTCAATAATTTTGACTGGGCGATGATGAGTGAGTGAGTAAGTCAGGACATTTTCTTTCATTTATTTTTCAGAATTTCACCCCTCTCATGAATCCCTTAAATTGGATTTATGAAAAAAAAATATCGAACACCTATTTACTTATTTTTGAGCTGTTCTTCTCCCCTGAGTTTGATGAGTGCGTGAGTTAGGACAATTTCTTTCCTGTTTTTCCCCGAAGAATTTCACCCTTCTCCAGGGGCCCCTTAAATTGAATTTATGAAAAAACGGACGAACACCTATTTACTTCTATTTTAAGCTGTTTTTTTCGCTGAATTTCAAACTTCTCGCCTATGTCGTTTAAGAGATACACGCTCCGTTAAGAATCCCTCAACCCCCGAATTTTCACCCCTTTCACCTCTTAATATACACCACATCGATAAACCATTAGACATATGTCTGATTATTTTTAATGATTAGTTTATATACCAAATATCACATCCCCAAAGAAACAACTCATGAGATATCGATATTCAATGAAATGCACGTTTACCCCTTAATACCTCTTTAAAACACGAATGAACAAAAATCATTCCTTAGTTGATGTTTTCGACATACAGCGAACATATTCCCAAAATTTCATGTTTCCAACTTAAATAGTTTTCGCTGAGCGTGATGAGTGAGCGAGTCAGTCAGGACATTTTCTTTCAATTATTTTTATCAGAATTTCACCCCTCCCCATGGGCCCCTTGAATTGGATTGATGAAAAAACGCATGAACACCTATTAACTTATATTTTAAGATTTTTCCCCTGAGTTTGATGAGTGACTGAGTTAGTCAGTCAGTTAGGACACTTTCTCTCCTTTTTTCCCCAGAATTTCACCCCACCTCATTGGCCCCTTAAGTTGAATTTATGAAAAAACGGTCGAACACCGATTTACTTATTTTTTAAGCAGATTTTTTTTTCGCTGAGTTTCAAATTTCTAGCCTACCGGTATGTCGTTTAAGAGATAAGCCTACACGCTCCGTTAGGAATCCTTCAACCCCCACTTTTCACCCCTTTCACCTCATAATATTACACCACATCGAAAAACACGAGACATATGTCTGCTTATTTTTAATGATTAGTTTATATGCCGAGTATCACATCCACAAATGAAACCACTCGTGAGATATTGTTATTCAATGAAATGCAGGTTAAACCCCCTTAAGACCCCTTTAGAACCTGAATATCCAAAAATTCTCCCTGAGTGTACGGTTTTGACATACAACGAACATATCCCCAAAATGCCATGTTTCCAACTTCAATATTTTTGGCTGGGCGATGATGAGTGAGTGAGAGAGTCAGGACATTTTCTTTCAATTTATTTTGTTCAGAATTACACCCCTCCCGATGAACCTCTTAAATTCGATTTATGAAAAAAAAAACTGTCGAACACATATTTACTTACTTTTAAGCAGTTTATCCCCCGAGTTTGAAGAGTGAGTGAGTCAATCGGTTAGGACACTTTCTTTCATTTTTTTTTTTTTTTTCAGAATTCCACCCCTCCCCATGGGCCCCTTAAATTGGATTTATGAAAAGAAAACGGTCGAACACCTATTTACTTATTTTTAAGCTGATTTTTTTCGCTGAGTTTCAAACTCCTCGCCTATGTCGTTAAAGAGATACACGCTCCGGAAGGAATCCTTCAACCCCCACCTTTCACCCCCTTTCACCTCATAATATACACCACATCGAAAAACCCTCAGACACATGTCTTCTTATTATTTAATGATGAGTTTATATGCCGTGTATCACATCTCCCAATGAAACCAATCGGGAGATATTGTTATTCAATGAAATGCAGGTTTAACCCCCGTAAAATCCCATTAAACCTGAATATCCGAAAATCCTCCCTTAGTAGACGGTTTTGACATACAATGAGCATATCCCCAAACTGTCATGTTTCTAACTTCAATAATTTTGGCTGGGCGATGATTTTCTTTCAATTTTCTTTTTTCAGAATTTCACCCCTCCCCATGAACCCCTTAAATTTGATTTATGAAAAAAAACTGTCGAACAGCTATTTACTTATTTTAGGCAGTTTTTTCCCCTGAGTTTGATGAGTGAGTCAGTCAGTCAATCAGTTAGGACACTTTCTTTCCTGTTCTTCCCCCCCCCCTGAATTTCACCCCTCCCCATAGGCCCCTTAAATTGGATTTATGAAAAAACTGTCAAACACCTATTTACTTATTTCTGAGGCTGATTTTTTTCAGCTGAGTTTCAAACTCCTCGCCTATGTCGTTTAAGAGATACACGCTCCATTAGGAATCCTTCAACCCCCACTTTTCACCCCATTCACCTCATAATATACACCACATCGAAAAACCCTCAAACACGTGTCTTCGTATTCTTAATGATGAGTTTATATGCCGAGTATCACATCCCCCAATGAAACCAATCGGGAGATATTGCTATTCAATGAAATGTAGGTCTACCCCCTTAACACCCCTTTTGAACCTGAATATCCAAAAATCCTTCCTTAGTGAGCGTTTGCGGCCCTTGAGAAGCTGCATACCAAATTCCATTCCATTTTGGCCGGGCGATGATGAGTGAGTGAGTGACTGAGTGAGTCAGGACATTTTCTTTCAATTTTCTTTTTTCAGAATTTCACCCCTCCCCATGAACCCCATAAATTTCATTTATGAAAAAAACTGTCGAACAGCTATTTACTTATTTTTAAGCATTTCCCCCCCCCCCCCCTGAGTTTGATGAGTGAGTCAGTCAGTCAATCAGTTAGGACACTTTCTTTCCTGTTTTTTTTTTTTTTTTTCAGAATTTCACCCCTCCCCATGGGCCCCTTAAATTGGATTTATGAAAAAACGGTCAAACACCTATTTACTTATTATTTATGCTGATTTTTTCCCGCTGAGTTTCAAACTCCTCGCCTATGTCGGTTAAAAGATACACGCTCCGTTAGGAATCCTTCAACCCCCACTTTTCACCCCTTTCAGCTCATAATATACACCACATCGAAAAACCCTCAGACACATGTCTTCTTATTTTTAATGATGAGTTTATATGCCGAGTATCACATCCCCCAATGAAACCAATCGGGAGATATTGCTATTCAATGAAATGCAGGTCTACCCCCTTAACACCCCTTTAGAACCTGAATATCCAAAAATATTTTCTTAGTGGGCGTTGGCGGCCCTTGAGGAAGCTGCATACCAAATTTCATTCCAATCCGTTCGATGGTTTCTGAGATTTCGTGATGAATGAATGAGTGGGTGAGTTAGTGAGTGAGTGGTATTTGACAAAATATATAGTAGATATTTATGGACCACGTTTGACAGTTTTTACATTATTTTTTGTCTTCACTCTCTGCCAATATCTCTCCCACTTCCTTCTTCTGTTCCTGCATGTAAGATCTTCCTTTCCTAACTGACAACTCCCCTGTCTCCTGGAAACCTGTAAACTCCGTAACTAGTCGTCTAAATCACTCACAGTCCATTATGTCTTCTTGTTGTGTAACGGTAAATGCTAGTCAACGAACAGTGACTTGTTACTAAAACCCATGACACGATACCTGAGAGGTTTTCTAAAATTATTTTAAGATGCCTTTAACCCTATCTCAAACACCCAGTTAACAAGACTGATAACTGCAATGTTATGGATAAACAAAAATTCTACATTCAAAAACGAACCAGTGGTTGAGTCAATGTACACTGGAAAAAGTTTTGTAAACACCCAACTCCACAGAACGAATTAAATTAGTAACTGTCAGGTTGGCCGACCAATAATTAGTTTAAAAAAATGCCCGCACTCTTAAAACGAACCGTCGTATATGCCTCTGCGACCAATGGTTCGCGAAATATCGAATGATCTCTTGAGCACGGCTACCGTGGCCAGCGACATGCTCGTTTAAACACCACCGATACCGTCTCTCTCTACTACCACACTTAAATAATATTAAAATACATTTTAAAAGGATCGTTTTTTAACATGGTTTGTTAGACCCATTGTCAAAAAATATTTCAAAAATAAATAATACATTTCAAAAAGGGCCCTCACCCCAACTCGTATAATACCTCGCATGTCAAAATCTCATCATGGGTTAGGAAAATATCGACAAAAGTGTAGTTAAGCCCTTTGTCAAAAGACTGAAGACTCAAACAACAACAACAACAGGCTAAAATTTTAAAAATAAATTCGAAAAGAGGACGTCACCCCAAGTCCTACGATACCTCATAGCTCAAAATACCATCATGGATTCAAAAAATATCAACAAAAGTGTAGTTAGGCCCTTTGTCAAAATTTTAAAAATAAATTCGATAAGGGGGCGTCACCCCAAGCCCTACGATACCTCATAGCTCAAAATACCATCGTGGATTCAAAAAATATCAACAAAAGTGTAGTTAGGCCCTTTGTCAAAATTTTAAAAATAAATTCGAAAAGAGGACGTCACCCCAAGTCCTACGATACCTCATAGCTCAAAATACCATCATGGATTCAAAACATATCAACAAAAGTGTAGTTAGGCCCTTTGTCAAAATTTCAAAAATAAATTCAAAAAGAGGACGTCACGATACCACATAGCTCAAAATACCATCATGGATTCAAAAATTTCAACAAAAGTGTAGTTAGCCCCAATGTAAAAATTTCAAAAATAAATTCAAAAAGGGGGCGTCATCCCAAGTCCAACGATACCTCATAGCTCAAAATACCATCGTGGATTCAAAAAATATCAACAAAAGTGTAGTTAGGCCCTTGTCAAAATTTCAAAAATACATTCGAAAAGGGGGCGTCACCTCAAGTCCTACGATACCTCATAGCTCAAAATACCATCATGGATTCAAAAAATATCAACGAAAGTGTAGTTAGGCCCTTGTCAAAATTTCAAAAATAAATTCGAAAAGGGGGCGTCACCTCAAGTCCTACGATACCTCATAGCTCAAAATACCATCATGGATTAAAAAGATATCAACAAAAGTGTAGTTAGGCCCTTGTCAAAATTTCAAAAATAAATTCGAAAAGGGGGCGTCATCCCAAGTCCAACGATACCTCATAGCTCAAAATACCATCATGGATTCAAAAAATATCAACAAAAGTGTACTTAGGCCCTTTGTCAAAATTTCAAAAATAAATTCGAAAAGGGGGCGTCACCCCAAGTCCTACGATACCTCATAGCTCAAAATAACATAATCGATTCAAAAAATAGCAACAAAAGTGTAGTTAGGCCCTTTGTCAAAATTTCAAAAATAAAAAATAAACGGTTAATACAAAAATTATATAGATAATGTATTAACTATTAAATAAAAGTTAAAAAGTTAAAAAAGGAATTATTTTTTCAAAATGTGTCGTTAGGCCCTTTGACAAAATTTAAAAATTAATAATAAATTCAAAAAGGGGGTGTCACCCCGAGTCCTACAATACATCACACATCAAAATCTGACCATGCGTTCACGAGGTATCGGCCAAGTCCGCGAGAAAGTAGACTATGGCTTAGAACTTCCATCATCCCCCTGACTAGAATAGGCTAGGTTAAGCCATGCTCACCATCTTTATTTGAAAAGCGCGCCATCCATGTACGTGGTTGCGCGCAGCCGCCATCTTGGATGGTGGAGCGGTGGCGGTGGCTGTACAACTCTTACAAAACCACTACTACAAAAATTTGAAAAATTAATTCAAAATGGTGGCGTCACCCCAAGTCCAACAACATGTCACATGTTCAAATCCGACCATGGGTTCGTGGGATATCAACTTGCCAAGTTGCAACATGCAGTCGCGGTGCATGCATTAACACTCATGGCATATGTTGTACGCTGAGTAAGTCCTTCATCCACAATTCGTTTTAAAAAGCCGCCGATGTCTTAACCCTAGTCACGTGTTGCAAAGTCAAGTACACTCACATACAAATAAAATAGGTCCCTCATGTAGTTAAGCTCTTTGTTAAACAACATTAGAAAATAAATGATAAATTCAATAGGGGCTCGTCACTCCGAGTCCTACGACACGTCACATGTTCAAATCCGATCATTGGTTCGCGAGATATCAACGAAAAACCAAAAACTAGGTACACTCACGTCCAAAAAAAGTGTCTGCGTTAGCTTTCCCCTCATCCCCCTACTGCACAGTTTTAGTCCAAGAGACCTGAAACATGAAACTTGGTTTGTGGTATTGAACCCTTCAGAATAGCAGTGTTATGTGCAAGAATCTTGATCAAGGGTTCGCGCTCAGTTCATAGTGTGATGTTTACGTCCGCCAAACAACATGCTTTACTGAGGCAAGGGTCATAGGATTAAAACTATAATTAAGAAAGTAAGGAGACAAGACGTAAAATAATAACATGATTTAATGACTAATTGTGCATAAAAAGAAAATAACAACAATAATAAACAATATCCTCCCTGAATTTTCCCATGACAGGAACATCTATCAATGTTGAGGAGTCAGACGGATCTCCCCTTTTATAAAAATGTGGATCCATGTTCCACTACCTTGCATTTGAATTTTATGTACGCGTGATGACTAACTACGAGAAATGAGTACTTGGATGACTGTTCGTTTACAACGGGTTAACAGCCACGGTGCTCACGAACAATCATCGCGTAAATCAACGTTTATGGATATGGGCATGACATTAATAAAAACCCTTAAAATCTAATGCTGACACACGCACTACAAATCTACTATTTACAGGAATCTCCCTGAGACCCTCATTAGTGCGATGACGCACTTAACAAGCTGAGCTGCCAACCTGGCCAATTGCTCAATAAACACACAAGGAAAGACAGCATTGCACGTGACTTCACGGGTCACTGATATGGAAAATAAACATGGAATAAAACCAACAATAACAAAAGCCTGGCCGGCTAAGAATACTTTATATGAACAAAACTGCATGTTAAGGTAACGCTTCGGAGATTATCGTGATTCGTAGGCAACTCCCATTTATTTAAACAATGTTTACCATTGATCAGTTCTTATTCTGTATTTCAAGTAATTACGGAGTCAATAAGCGCTCCTCACTAATGACCTTGCTTGCAATGGTTCAGACCGCCTTGTGAAACATCTCCCCCTCTTCAATACTCGTCATTTCCCAACCCCAGTGTATATAAATAACTGACCAGCTGTGCCGTTATCTCAAGGAACCAACAGCAACAAAAATCTCAACCACCTCAACATATGGTCAGACAATAATCAAAATATCCACAATTGCCCTCGCAAGGATACAATATGGATCTGGCACCAAGCTGACAGAAATCAGTCTAAGCTGAAAATCCCGCTTGTAATGACCACAAAATACACACAATCACACCTCTGGGAATGACATGACGATTTTCACACAGGTCTGCTGAATAGATGCTCACAACTATTAAAACAATATTTAAAACCTATTATAGAGCTGATTGCTCTTCGTCACAATTTACATTGCTCCAAGGGCAATAATCTCATTGAATCTGATCAATAATAAACCTTAAACAATTTAATTACCCTCCAATCTACTATATCGTTATATTAACTCAGTCCTACTTCTGAAACACAACATATCTCCGAGAGACGTTTTTAACCGCATTGCGTAACATATGCAAACACGGCCGTTCACATAGCTACGTTAGTTAAAACAACAAACAAAAACAAGAACCTTCCACTAATAACATATACGAGCTGTTTCCATGCAAAAGGTGTGTCAGACCAAAACTAAAATACTACGTTAATCAAACAAGCAAAGTATTTACAAAAATATGTCCCATAAACCATAAGTTAATTTATCAAATAATAAAGAATATTATATTGTACTCATCTCTCGTTCAGTCACCCGTCAAAGAACATCAGCTGCCATCTCCCAATTGAATTGTTCTTATCTCATCTCAGCCATCTGGACGGAGTGTTGAGAATTCCAAACTTCTTCTATGGTAATCGATGTCATCTCTCGTGCTGATTCAGAAAGTTAGATTATTATACACTTGATATCAGACTACTAAATTCGCCGTTCCAGGTACTACTTTCCCCGTAACAGTTTGTTGGCGAATTATCGACGATACTGCCCCTACAAAATATAGTACTGTGACTATCTATCACTGAATTTAACACATTTACAATAACTTCTATGTCCTCATGACACGCAAAAGTATAACAGCCTACGTCCTTAGACGCACAAAACAAAGTCACAAACTTGTGTCTTCGACACACAAAATGTAATACGTTCCGTCCTCAGACGAACACAAGTAAAAAGTCTACGTCCGTCGACGCACAAAGTAATAGTCAACCTGTGTCCACGATACACAAAATAATAGTCGTTGTCTTGGCTTTTCACGCCACTTATAAATGAACTGGCCCTAGGTCTTGATGGGGGGGGGGGGGGGGGGGGAATTATACAAATATTTCTCGAAATAATGGTGGTACAGGAATGAAATAAATATCACTGAACTCGTAACATTGCACAGGTCAAGAATATGCCCATTAATCCTAGAATCGATCGTAGAGATTTTGTCTAGGCGATTTCCCGCGTGAATGCTAGCCACCGCGTACCCAAGCTGGTCTTGCCGCGCTCGTAGGCATTCATTTCTCATTGGTTCCACATTTTCTGTAATTTGGCGGTTTTTCGCAGATCTTGGCGTCGTAGGAGTGTCTATTATCTTCATCAGCCACTCACGTTACTGCATCATATTTCTTCTAGGCGCGAATATTACAATGAACATACCAGAACCATGTCTCACTGCGCGTCGCTTCTATTTTGAGGTGGCCAACACCTGTCCTTCTGACACATCGCTAGGCTATTTCCTTTCACAGCTAAAGTATTTAGCCTTTTGTCAAACTGCTTCAGGTATGTCCCCGCTGTCTCCAACAAATGCCTGAAATTTCCTCATCTCCGTCTGGCTACTTTCATGATGCTGGTGGAAATATTTATTAATTGAAGAAATAAAACATAGAATCATTTATCCAACAGAGGATAAAGGGTTCACAACTCTCCCACTCACAAAATTTCGAACTTAGGAATAAAGTCGACAATTTTAAAAGACTTCCGTAGGCCAATTTGTTTTATTTCAGAATCACCCCTTTTCTATTACTTGGTCTAGCCGCTCTTGTCTTGAATGGCATTTACTCGTTTTCATTTCTTGCTTGTATCTCCCCTCTCAGTCTGCTTGCATGACCCGCTGATGCCTGAGGCAACACTCTGCTCGTCTCGTTAATGTTTGTCAACACCAACTCTACTTCCTCCTTCACGTGCCGTACTCAACTGCTCCCCGTTCACTTTGTTGATAGTAGGACGTCCATATATTTAAACTGCATCATTATTTTGGCGCTCCCATGGCTCACTTCTACGATACTTTTTTAAGTTGGCTGCATTGTAAACTGACATTGTTCCTGTGCTTAACTCTTTCACTCTGTAAGCGTTATTTCCAAGGTTTCTTACGATAGAATAGGGTCCTATGAACTTTTCGCAGAATTTACTGAAGATTTTCTTCTCTGGGTCCGATGTAGCGGGTCGTTTCACCAAAACGAGCTGGTTGATTTAAAGATCACTGTGAAACCTCTTATTTCTTACTCGCCGTAATCTGCGGTCTGCTTGTTTTCTCATGTAGGCTCTCGTTCTCTCAATTCGCAGGTCAGGTGCTATCATGGGATCTTGTGGACAGTTAATGATGCTTTTCCACGTTCTCACTGGATACTCGTTCTTGTGTAGGACCATAGGGATTTGTCCTGTTGACTCGTGCCTGGTAGAATTCATGCATGTCTCTACGTCCTTAATTTTATCCACCCATCTGTGATGTTCATTGGGAATGAAGATTCTCAAGTATGATGTTACACATTTTATTGCTCTCTCACTTGGATTAGCTTGGGCATGTCGGATACTGCTTAAAACGTGTTTTATACCCATGTCCTCCATACCTTTCTTGAATTCGGCGCTTGTGAAATAACTGCCATGATCTGACAATATAAATTCTGATTTTCCAAGGATTGGAATAACTCTATTTCGAATACGACTGAGTACTTGCTTCGATGTAGTTTTCTGAATAGGGCATAGTACTACGAACTTAGAAAATACATCAATGCACACTAGCAAGTGACGGCAACCTCGCCTTCCTTTCGGAATTGGACCGAAGCAGTCCAGGGCCAGTAGCTCGCATGGTTTCTGAGGTAGCAATGGTCTAGGATACTGCCTCATTAAAATAATTATTGGGCTTTGTCCTCTGACACGGATCACAAGTTGTAATGACGTCACATATAGTTGTTCTCATACGTGGCCATGTAAATGTCTCTCCTATTGTCGCTTCGCACTTGTCTACGCCCACGTGACCGTAACTTTCGTGCGTATGCCATGTCAGTCCTCGCTGTAATGATGCAGGTACTAATATGCGTAACTTGGTGTGGTCATTATCTACCCATTTGTGCAGCAAATTGCTGACATAAACATATCTTCCTTCTTTGGCTTTTGCTTCTCGAAATGCAGGTGTTCCTGTAGGTAGCTGCTTTCTGAAGTATCGAATTAATAGCATCATCCATGGTTCCGCTTCCTGTTCTCGCTGTATTTCACGTAACTCCTCCAAGAATTCCCGGTCCTTCGGTGTTAACTCCAAGTGTTGTACCATCGCTGTTTCTTCATTATCAGGCTCTGGGTTCCTGCTGAGTGCATCCGGAATCACGTTCATCTTTCCTGGGCAATGTTCAATCTCAATGCTAAACTGCTGAATATATATAGACCAACGTGTCACACGTTCGCTTGCCATCGACGTCTTAAACAAGAATGTTAGTGCCTTGTGATCAGTCCTGACAACAATGGGGTAACAATAGATTATTCGTTTCCATTTTTGAAGCGCATGAAGGATGGCCAACAATTCTAGCTCGGTTACAGTATAATTGCGCTCGTGCTTACGCAATTTTCGGCTGACAAATGCCAAATATGTTTTATGTTGCAGGTTAGCTGGATCTTCTTGGTAGAGCATAGCACCTATACCAATTAGTGAAGCATCCGCTTGGATTATAAATTTGTGCTTGAAATCTGGATATCCTAATTTAATGCAGTTTTCCAAAAGCTGTTTTGTTGCTTGGAATGCCTTCTCACACTCCGCATTCCATAACCATTTATTATTTTTCTTTAACATTTCCTGCATGGGAGCTACAGTCTCCGTATAACCTGGACAGTTTTCTTTAAAGAATCCCGTTACGCCTAAGAAAGCCCGAATGTGCTTGACTCTCGTTGGTGTAGGGAAATTCTTTATCGCTTCGATCTTAGCTGGATTTGGCTTCACTCCCTCCTTGTCAATGACGTGACCCAAATATAAGAACTCGCTCTTGAAGAAATGCGATTTCTTCAGATTTACTTTGAAATTCGATGCATTCAGGTTGCCCAATACTTTATCTAAATTCTCCATGTGAGTTTCAATGTTGTCGGATGCCAGCAGAATGTCGTCAATGTAGCGTACCGTCATCTCCTTAACTTCCTCGGTTAGATTCCGGTCCAGGGCTCGGATTAAAGCACAGCCCACTGTTTTGACTCCAAAGGGCATTCGGACGAAGCAATACGTTTGGTTATCGAATAAGAAGCCAGTTAGAAGCTGTGACTTCTCATCCAATTCAAGATGGTGGAAACTGGACGTCAAATCGACTGATGAATAAATGCTCTTGTTTTTAAAGCCTTTTAGTACTGTGCCCAACTCTAGGAATGGGTATTCCAAGTTTCAGACACCTAGATATCAAGGGAAAGGCTGTAGCCGCTTTTGAAAGTTGAGATATTTGAATATCGCGCTACATTGCTTCTCGAAGCATTTGGAAGGAATTTACCGATAGTTGGATGTCAAGTGACGTAGCGAGTAATAGCAGAGGTGGAGGCTATTTATTGATTAAATAGTTAATTATGGAGTAGATACTTGAGACTGGGATCAGATTACTGGCACGGCCAAATGAAAGAGAATGCAATTAGTATCAAGTAAATCGGACCAGGGATTCAAGAGATATGAGGATTTCTAGATATCAGGTGATGACGCGTGACCCTGACAGTTTTGAATAAAAGCCAGCTGGCCGAAGCAACTTCAGCTCATTCTAACACAAGCACTTGGCGAGCAAGTTGCATCTACGCTGAGCCAAGGCACATGGTTGCCAGATCTACGCAGAAGTTCTTTTGAAAGTCGTGATAGTCACGAAAAGTGCTGCGCTACGAGTTGGAACTTAGTAAGTTTCTGGCGAGGAGAATCACTGAGGTGATTGTTTTTTCTACAGACATTAGTGGAAATATTTATATTTCTACAAGGACATATGCTAGACTTTGTCTAGAAAATAGTATTTTGTCACAGTCCAGTAATAACATAATACTTGGATGTTTAAATCCATTTCAAGTCAGTTTTCAATATTTGTAACTAGTTAACCACTTCGATCTGTCAGTACACTGAAGACTAGTCTATAACGGTGGCGTTCATTAGTCTACGCAAGGGAAACTACAAGTTGCCTAGCGCATGGTAGATGGTGATATTAACAAACCATGCCCAGGGAACGATCTTCAGAACAGCCGTTAATTGCTTAGACTGTCAGTGTTTTTCTTGTACTGATAAGATTACCGTGAGTTATGTTACAACTGACATATCTAAGAAGAGATCACTTAGATCTGACCCTATTTAAACAAACTGTTATGGCTTTGATAGAAGCCCATATTAAAATGGAACCACAGTTTATTCAAACGTCAAAAGATACTACCACTATGTCTGACTAGACGAATTGTGGGTATATGATGGCGGCGGATACAAGGATTATACGTGCTTGTCCGATAGGGCATGTTTATGGATAAATCTGGTACAGACCAGGTTTACTACGCTTCAAGACCATCAAGAAATGTAAGCCACATTTGAATTATATTATGCCTAGCTAATTGGAACAAACTATTTTTTCTGCAGATGACCAACACATTTTTTTCTTCGTATTTAAAGCTTGCAATGATTTACGCAAGACTTGTTAGAGTTATTCTGAGTATTTTCAGCACTCAGAACAGTTTAGGATCGATGACCGAGCATAACGAAGTTTATTTGAATATTTCATATTTTAAGGAAATCACGGTAATCAGCCGATGTAACTGTAAAAGTTAATAATTATTTTTGTTGAGGAATGGATATTTTTTCCATATTCGAAGGTTCGAACATGTGGATTCTCACATAATGAGATGATAATTAAACATATTTAAAATGATATAACGAATAATAATAATAATAATCCACTAATAATAATAATAATAATAATAATTTTCATAATTTTTCTAAATAATTCTTGGATATTATATTTTATAATAATCATATGTATTGAGAAAGAGCCTATGAAGTAGTTTAAACATTTCTAGTTTGGAACAGGAGATTTTCCGAAGGAAAGTGGTTAGCGCAAGCCCGCATTCAACCAACATTTCAGTTCTGGTTGAACAGTTGATATTTGCAATGAGCAAAGTATATTTTTCAGATAACACGGAGAGGCATGAAACGGGAAGCAAATGATATTTGTATCAAATAGGATATTGTTGTATTTATATAAAATCATGACGTAAATACACTCGAAAGTGAAGTATAGATTTTCATATGTATGGTAAATTCACGGGTTGAACTGAATGGTAAAATAAAATAAACTTGTAAGTTTATTAATCTTCCAGTGTTGATAACAAGCAGAGGCTTGATTTATTGTATAAATTTTGGGAAGATAATTTATATGTGTGGAGTAGTTGAAATGCCATTCCCAGGTGCGCATGTTTAAGTCGCAGGAATGAAGGTTTTTTCGAGCATCAATCAAATAGCAGGTTCGATGGCTCAGGTTTATAGTAGGAGTATTGGAACTACACATTTCGTCGGATGAATGACCCGAAGGTTATTTCTTGAAACCATCAGTTCTTATTTCAACCTTGTTTACGGATTCCATTTAGACTTTGATTTTGCTAGAACCCGGATTTGTCATGATAGTAGTTTATTCTTCTTCAGAGGAAGACCTTTGCCGTTGTTGTTGTGATATTGTGTTCTTACACAAATAATAGAATGGGCCACTGCCAATTAAAAATAATTCTTTAACCACGAATAATTTGAAGGATATTTTCAATCCTAGTGCCATGAACTAAATGAATTCATTATGAAACTACAATTCTAATTTCCGCATTCTGTCTAAGAATTGCAAGTTGTGAAAGTTGCTAAAAATGGCCATAAATATAAATATTTTTATAATAATGATTCCAAGTGGATAATCTAATGGTTGAATGGTTCAACAATTTATTGATCAAGTTGATGATTCAGAAATCATGTATTTTGTTAGAAACTTGAAGTTCATAATCGAGTCACGTCTCGAATGTTTAATGTCAGAAGAACAATTAATTGTTGTTGTGCTTCGCACAGTTCTTCAATGCTATGCTCAAGGTCAAATACTTTTCAGATGTTATTAATATATGTAAATAATTTGTGTTGCTTCGATGATGATAATATTTTTTCGACGATATATTTTTGAAACTGGAAAACTAAGTGAAAGTTTAAAAATTCTATGAACATTTATTCTACGAGTGTTAATATCATGTAAATAGTCAAACAGTGATCTACGATATTTCCAGTATAGACAATTAACTTTGAACTGGAATTAAATATTAATAATTTTGGAACACAGTCCACAGGACTATTAATCGGACTTGTGTTTCCAAAAAGATTGTCAAATGTGTTTGGAAAATTTCTGTATATTGTGTGTAAATAAGAGTGTGGATCGCCACACGTGGATGATGCTGCTTTGAGCATCCTTGCAGTCAGATTTTAACTTCAAAATAAACTGAGATAATTTTACAGGATGTGTTACTCCCAATTAAATCTCCTTCTATCCTTATTGTTGCATTGAGCCAAAAATCAGTAAAGCATTTTTTTAATTTGATGTCGTTTTTGCGATTTGCTTTAACCCATCTGGCGCTCCGGGATATTTTGACTCTCGTGCTGACTGATTATTGGTAAAATGCATATGTGGTCGTGCGGACTCCGGTCTAAACGGGCACATAAAATAAGATAGAGAGAGAAATGGCTTCGAACGTGGGTCCCAATTTAGACATGGTCAATCGCATGCCGATTTAAATTGTGATAATTTTTATAGAAATATTTTGGGAGTTGAGAAATGTCTGGTTTGGATGAATAAATTAGTAGGAAACCCAATTAGTGGGGAAAATTAAAATTTAACTGGAGTAATAATTAGAATGGGTTTGATTATTTTTGATAATGGCTTAACCATTAGGGCGCCAAGTAAATTCAGTAGTAAACGTTCGATGACTGGACATACACATTATTAGAATCCAGGTGGAGGATATTTGAGAGCTTGCATATTTTTCTTGTGATATTATGGTAAATGTAATTCGTAAAAGTAGAGAATTTTGTTTTTCCATCACGTCGACATTAGGACAAATCTCATTTTATTAGAGTGTTCCAATTAGCTATTCATATTTCTTGTTCTAGTTATAAGCTTGTGTTTGCCCCTGTTGTATACCCCTAAGTTTTGAATAATAATTGAAAATTATGGAAGAAATGATGAGGATGATGAGGAGTTTGGAGGAGAGTTCAAAGGAAGCTGGACTGCGTGTAGCAGCCATTATGAAAGAAAATACTGAGGCTTTGGAAAAGAAACTTAAAGAAAATTCTGATAAACTTAAAGAAAGTTTAAACGATAAATTTAAAGAAAATTCTGATTCTTTAGAAAGTAAACTTAAAGAAAATTCTTATTCTTTAGAAAGTAAACTTAAAGAAAATTCTGATTCTTTAGAAGATAAACTTAAAGAAAGTTTAAACGATAAACTTAAAGAAAATTCTGATTCTTTAGAAAGTAAACTTAAAGAAAATTCTGATTCTTTAGAAGATAAACTTAGAGATAATTTGAATGATAAACTTAAAGAAAGTTCTGATTCTTTAAAAAGTAATTTGAAAGAAAATTTAAATAGTAAATTTAATTCAATGGAAAGTAAATTTAAAGAGAATTCTGAAATTTTGAAAATGACACTTGAGAGTAAAATGAATAAATTATGCGATAAAACACATGAGCTCGAAACTTCATTAGCTACTAACGCAAGTTTAATGGACGAAAAATTTCGCGATGCCGGTCTTCGATCCCAAAGCTTAGCTGATAGGATAGATCATGGTCTTAGGAAAGTTGGTGAAGACATGGTCAACCTGGAAGTCCGAGTGAAGAAGGAGAGTAACGAGATGGGAATTCTAGTTGTTCAACGTTTAACGGAACAATTCAAAGAACTTGTCATGGGAGAAATAAGAGAAGGTGTGATTAGTGAATTGCAAACTGAAATCAAGACCACA
Organism: Meconema thalassinum; assembly: GCA_946902985.2. NCBI lineage: Eukaryota > Metazoa > Arthropoda > Insecta > Orthoptera > Tettigoniidae > Meconema > Meconema thalassinum. Next base: position 938,241,707 of record OX336390.1, read on the forward strand.
GTTGTCAATGAAATTAAAGACACACTCAAGCTGGAGAATCAAGAGGGAATCAAGGAGATTAGGGAATCTTTGTCATCCCATATTGAAGTAATTGCCAAAGATATCCAGGCAACTCAGAAGGACATATCAGATATGACAGGGTCATTGAAAAGTCATGAGGCTGTTATGAACCAGATATCCACTGATGTTAAGGAGAATTGTAAAGAAACTGAAGCAATCAAGAAAATGGCAGAAGAAAACCAGAAGGAACTTGAGGCTATGAAAACTCAAATCAAGGATGAGAAACAGTCTGATCATCTGTTGAAAATGCCAAATGTAAGGGGAAAGGAACAGATACAGATAAATCTAGGAGGAGCTAGAGACACGGATAGTCAAAAACAGGATGAGGTCAGGACAGTATTTCAATCCAACCCCATAACTGTATTTAAGAATATAGAGGATAAGCCTTCTAAATTTTCAGGGCGAGATTCTGTGACACCCGTGGAATTTTTGAGAGAAGCAGGTGATTACCTGAAAGATTCTAAGATCCCTAAAGAAAGACAGATCCGAGTGATAGGGAAGTTTTTGGAAGGTCCTGCACTTCTTTGGTTTAGAGCTTTTAGATCCACTCTAACCACTTTTGAGGAGTTTTCTCGTGGGCTATTGAAAAAGTTTTGTTCCCCGGAAACCCAACAGCAAGTCAGAGCAGAGTTATATTCGAAGAGATTCTCGACGTCACAACCTACTCGATACTCTACGTACTTTTCTGGACAGCTTTCTAAACTTCAACATTTAGATCCGCCGATGCCAGATAACGAATTGATTACTGCATTGATACGTCAATTTCCAGCAGACGTCCAGAGGACTTTGATCGCTGCTGATATCTATAATATGGAACAATTTGATGAAGTATTACAGAAGCTGGATCATACAAACGCTCAATTCTTCCATCAGAAGGGAGGAAAGAATAACAACGCTGTGTAGGCTGTTATGGCTGATAGTTATTCTCAGACACCTCGAGAGATTCGAGAGGAGCGAGAAGAGAAAACGCCGAGGGAAGATCCAAATAAGAGAGGATGGAACCAGTACAGTAACAGATACAGTTACAAACCATATGCGAGACCGGATGGTGGTAATCGATACAATACTCGATGGAGAAGACCACGAGATAGTCAAGGAAGGTACCAGGAAAGAAGATATTATGGTAGAAACAACTACAATAACAGAGGGAATGTGGATACTCGTCAGTCCAATGAAGAGTTTAACAAGGACACAAGGAAAAATTTGGAAGCAAGACACCAAGATAACTTGCAATTTTTGGAGCAGAGGCCCAATAATCCAGGTCCATCGGGAACACAACAATCCCGGGGGAATGGTAATGGAAAAAAAAACTTCGAATTCACAGTAGAAGATAGAATTTTGAACACTTTCACTTCCAGAATTATTAAATGGCAAGCAGAGGATGATGACTTAATTCAACAGAATGACGAACGAAAAGAAATGGGTACAAGAATTAGAATGCCAATCATATCATGCGAAGTATTCGGTATGCCTGTCGATACTTTGATCGATACTGGGGCTATGCTTTGTCTGGTGAGTGAGAAACTTTATATTCTGTGGAAGCTCAAAGAGAATTTAGAGGAGATTCCAGTATCAGGAATTAAGATCCAAGGAATAATACCCAATAAAATATCTCTGTGTAAAACACAATTATACTTATGTATTACGATTGGAGGACATGATTTCCGACATGTGTTTGTTGTAATGAAGGACATGGCTTTTGACATGATATTGGGAGCAGATTTCATTCAGAAATATCAAGCAGTGATAGATATGACGACAGAGACGATCAAATTCAAGAATACCGAAGAGATTAACTTCGAGGGAAAAGAAGAGGAAGACATCGAGGGAGATGCTCAATGGTCTCTGATTTTTCATGAAGCTGAGAAAAGAGAGCGCAGAGTGAGAGGAAAGCGTTTTCGCAGACCCTTGCGCGTAGGAACTCTTGTTTTAGTGAAAAGACCTACACCCTCTGACGTGCAAAATCGAGTGTACTCGAAATTTGCAAGCCTTTACGCTGGACCCTATCGTATTGTAGAAGTAAACAATAATGGAACCTATGAAATCGCTAATACACGAACTGGTAACATCGTGGGAACTTATAATGCATCGAATTTGAAGATTTATTATTCAAGAACCAGATGATTTAATGTGTAGATAGGAAAAATAAAAATTTTTCAATTTTTATTTTTTGCTAGGTGTGGGGTGGATGTGCCCAACTCTAGGAATGGGTATTCCAAGTTTCAGACACCTAGATATCAAGGGAAAGGCTGTAGCCGCTTTTGAAAGTTGAGATATTTGAATATCGCGCTACATTGCTTCTCGAAGCATTTGGAAGGAATTTACCGATAGTTGGATGTCAAGTGACGTAGCGAGTAATAGCAGAGGTGGAGGCTATTTATTGATTAAATAGTTAATTATGGAGTAGAGACTTGAGACTGGGATCAGATTACTGGCACGGCCAAATGAAAGAGAATGCAATTAGTATCAAGTAAATCGGACCAGGGATTCAAGAGATATGAGGATTTCTAGATATCAGGTGATGACGCGTGACCCTGACAGTTTTGAATAAAAGCCAGCTGGCCGAAGCAACTTCAGCTCATTCTAACACAAGCACTTGGCGAGCAAGTTGCATCTACGCTGAGCCAAGGCACATGGTTGCCAGATCTACGCAGAAGTTCTTTTGAAAGTCGTGATAGTCACGAAAAGTGCTGCGCTACGAGTTGGAACTTAGTAAGTTTCTGGCGAGGAGAATCACTGAGGTGATTGTTTTTTCTACAGACATTAGTGGAAATATTTATATTTCTACAAGGACATATGCTAGACTTTGTCTAGAAAATAGTATTTTGTCACAGTCCAGTAATAACATAATACTTGGATGTTTAAATCCATTTCAAGTCAGTTTTCAATATTTGTAACTAGTTAACCACTTCGATCTGTCAGTACACTGAAGACTAGTCTATAACGGTGGCGTTCATTAGTCTACGCAAGGGAAACTACAAGTTGCCTAGCGCATGGTAGATGGTGATATTAACAAACCATGCCCAGGGAACGATCTTCAGAACAGCCGTTAATTGCTTAGACTGTCAGTGTTTTTCTTGTACTGATAAGATTACCGTGAGTTATGTTACAACTGACATATCTAAGAAGAGATCACTTAGATCTGACCCTATTTAAACAAACTGTTATGGCTTTGATAGAAGCCCATATTAAAATGGAACCACAGTTTATTCAAACGTCAAAAGATACTACCACTATGTCTGACTAGACGAATTGTGGGTATATGATGGCGGCGGATACAAGGATTATACGTGCTTGTCCGATAGGGCATGTTTATGGATAAATCTGGTACAGACCAGGTTTACTACGCTTCAAGACCATCAAGAAATGTAAGCCACATTTGAATTATATTATGCCTAGCTAATTGGAACAAACTATTTTTTCTGCAGATGACCAACACATTTTTTTCTTCGTATTTAAAGCTTGCAATGATTTACGCAAGACTTGTTAGAGTTATTCTGAGTATTTTCAGCACTCAGAACAGTTTAGGATCGATGACCGAGCATAACGAAGTTTATTTGAATATTTCATATTTTAAGGAAATCACGGTAATCAGCCGATGTAACTGTAAAAGTTAATAATTATTTTTGTTGAGGAATGGATATTTTCTCCATATTCGAAGGTTCAAACATGTGGATTCTCACATAATGAGATGATAATTAAACATATTTAAAATGATATAACGAATAATAATAATAATAATCCACTAATAATAATAATAATAATAATTTTCATAATTTTTCTAAATAATTCTTGGATATTATATTTTATAATAATCATATGTATTGAGAAAGAGCCTATGAAGTAGTTTAAACATTTCTAGTTTGGAACAGGAGATTTTCCGAAGGAAAGTGGTTAGCGCAAGCCCGCATTCAACCAACATTTCAGTTCTGGTTGAACAGTTGATATTTGCAATGAGCAAAGTATATTTTTCAGATAACACGGAGAGGCATGAAACGGGAAGCAAATGATATTTGTATCAAATAGGATATTGTTGTATTTATATAAAATCATGACGTAAATACACTCGAAAGTGAAGTAAAGATTTTCATATGTATGGTTAATTCACGGGTTGAACTGAATGGTAAAATAAAATAAACTTGTAAGTTTATTAATCTTCCAGTGTTGATAACAAGCAGAGGCTTGATTTATTGTATAAATTTTGGGAAGATAATTTATATGTGTGGAGTAGTTGAAATGCCATTCCCAGGTGCGCATGTTTAAGTCGCAGGAATGAAGGTTTTTTCGAGCATCAATCAAATAGCAGGTTCGATGGCTCAGGTTTATAGTAGGAGTATTGGAACTACACATTTCGTCGGATGAATGACCCGAAGGTTATTTCTTGAAACCATCAGATCTTATTTCAACCTTGTTTACGGATTCCATTTAGACTTTGATTTTGCTAGAACCCGGATTTGTCATGATAGTAGTTTATTCTTCTTCAGAGGAAGACCTTTGCCGTTGTTATTGTGATATTGTGTTCTTACACAAATAATAGAATGGGCCACTGCCAATTAAAAATAATTCTTTAACCACGAATAATTTGAAGGATATTTTCAATCCTAGTGCCATGAACTAAATGAATTCATTATGAAACTACAATTCTAATTTCCGCATTCTGTCTAAGAATTGCAAGTTGTGAAAGTTGCTAAAAATGGCCATAAATATAAATATTTTTATAATAATGATTCCAAGTGGATAATCTAATGGTTGAATGGTTCAACAATTTATTGATCAAGTTGATGATTCAGAAATCATGTATTTTGTTAGAAACTTGAAGTTCATAATCGAGTCACTTCTCGAATGTTTAATGTCAGAAGAACAATTAATTGTTGTTGTGCTTCGCACAGTTCTTCGATGCTATGCTCAAGGTCAAATACTTTTCAGATGTTATTAATATATGTAAATAATTTGTGTTGCTTCGATGATGATAATATTTTTTCGACGATATATTTTTGAAACTGGAAAACTAAGTGAAAGTTTAAAAATTCTATGAACATTTATTCTACGAGTGTTAATATCATGTAAATAGTCAAACAGTGATCTACGATATTTCCAGTATAGACAATTAACTTTGAACTGGAATTAAATATTAATAATTTTGGAACACAGTCCACAGGACTATTAATCGGACTTGTGTTTCCAAAAAGATTGTCAAATGTGTTTGGAAAATTTCTGTATATTGTGTGTAAATAAGAGTGTGGATCGCCACACGTGGATGATGCTGCTTTGAGCATCCTTGCAGTCAGATTTTAACTTCAAAATAAACTGAGATAATTTTACAGGATGTGTTACTCCCAATTAAATCTCCTTCTATCCTTATTGTTGCATTGAGCCAAAAATCAGTAAAGCATTTTTTTAATTTGATGTCGTTTTTGCGATTTGCTTTAACCCATCTGGCGCTCCGGGGTATTTTGACTCTCGTGCTGACTGATTATTGGTAAAATGCATATGTGGTCGTGCGGACTCCGGTCTAAACGGGCACAGTACGTCTCTGATAATTGGCGCTCTGTCATATTCAGGAAAAATGAGTCTCATGTTGAGATTTCTGGCATCTAAACAAAGTCTAATAGATCCATTTGGTTTTGTGACTGCCAAAATCGCATTTAGATAAGGTGTAGGTGTCTTCCTTATCACTCCAGCTTGTAACATCTCATCTATAATGACCTTAACTTGACCACGATATTTTTCAGGAATTGGGTACAACCTGCTTTTGAAAGGTGACCAGTCCTCGACTTGCATAGAATATTTGAAATTTAATATTTTCCCAGGTACTGTATCAAATACTGCTTTGTGCTTCCTTAAAATCTCTTCCAACTGTTTTCTGTGTTCACCTCCAAGTTGAATGTCATTGAGCCGCTCCTGTAGTAACTCTTCAAATTATGCATCACTGTTATCTCCTTCTGTTAATAAAGACCATATCTCCTGGGATTCAATCTCCTCATCTAGTTCCACAACAGCCCCTTCTACGATGTTATCTTCTGCCTTTCGTATCTCTTCTTCCGTCTCTTCTGATATTGCTTCCAATGCCCAAGAATTTACATCTCTTCCGGTAGTGATTTCATCCATATGCAATCCCACGTTCTTCAGCTGATCATACTCTCTAAAACTGACTGTATTCTTGTGCAAATCTATCACTGCTTGATAGTCACAAATGAAATTTGCACCAAGAATTATATTGAAATTCATCTTTGCCATGATAATGAATGTTTGCCCAAAAGTGTGTTCCAATATGTTCAGCTCTAAGTATGCCTGAAGGCTACAAGTGACGGTGCGTTCAGGAATAACACCCCTCACTTTGAGTTGTGGTACAGGAATTACAGGAATATTCTGACTCCGTCCCAACTCTCGAACCAAGGCCTCCGATACCAGACTGATCTGTGACCCCGTATCCAATAAACATCTTATCTTAATTCCACCAATCCTCGCGTAAATAATGGGTAATTGCCTAATTTCATCGTTCCGTGGGTTCACCGTCTCCTCCAGGCAGTCTTCTGGCAAAGCAATCCATTCTTGTATGTTCGCTACTATCCATCCATCTTCAACTTCCGACTGTTGCGTTTGTAGACTGTCTTCTTTATCCAAATTTAGCATTTTTTTTAGCTCCATTTCGACTCCCCTCATCATTCTGTCGCTTATGCCCTTGATATTCCTCTTGTCTCAGTAGACTTCCAGCTTCCTCAGTATGTGTGTCTGGATTCTTCATGTTCCCAATGGCCTTTTCCCATCTTCCAAGCTCTCCACCTTGGCTAGCGTGTAACTCCTCTAGGTAATTTTGCGATTGAGCGTGCCTATCATCCCAGTCATTTCGATAATTACGTGGCTCTCCTTGATTTTGACCTCTCCTTCCTTTCCATGTTTGATTGGCATTGTAATCACCGTATCTTCCATAAGGCCTGTCATTCCTTCGATTTTCACGCCATTGCTGATATTCTCTCTGTTGATATCTATTGTTGCCTTGGTATGATCTACTGTTATAGTTATTTTCGTTACGCTGGTATGGTCTGTTTTCTCCTTCCTCCTGGTTTCGCCTAGGTGTGGATGTGCTTGTATTAGTACCCTGCGTTTTAGTGTTTGCCTGTTTAGGTTTTATGACCTCTGTCGTATTGACTAATTCCAGCTGTCTTCCTCCTCTATAATGACTATGAGATGTAGTCTCATCGATCTGACGTAATATCTGCTCTGCATGTAGGGCCGTACTAACGTTCGCTGCGACTAGTACTTGTTGCACGTTGACTGGCAATTGCCTCGCTATTGTCATCACCAGATCTGCTTCATTTAAAGGGTAATCAAGGTCGCGAAATTTTAGCATTTGCATGTTAAAGAAATCTGAGTATTTCGTTTGCTGGGTAGTTTGGTATTTTCTAGAGTAAAGCTCCATCCTTAGACTCTATTGTATTGCTGGCGACCAGTACTTGCGCAGAAACGCTAATCTAAAATCTGACATGGTTCCAAATGTATATTTGAAGCTTAAAAACCATGTAAGGACATTTCCTGATAAAAATCTCTCCGTCATCCTCAATCTACGTGCTTCAGGTACCCCAGTGTCATTGTAATGGTCTTCAATCTCTTTGATAAAAGCTTTAGGCGTCACCCCTGAATTTTCCGTGTACTTCTGCGGTTTGTAATCGTTTGAGTGAATTACCTGAATAAGTTGTGTGGGCTGATGACCGTCTTGTGGTGTTGAACTCCTTTCTATATTCTTGCGAAACCCTTCCGTGTTTGTTAGCCTACTTTCGAATTTTGCAAAAAATGAAAGTAGACTTATGAGATCAACACAGGGCGAAAAAAGTGTGTCTGTCTGTGTGTGTGTATGTGTGTGTGAGTCTGTGTGTGTGTGTGTGTCTGTGTGTCTGTGTGTGTGTGTGTGTGTGTGTGTGTGAGTGTGTGTACTCTGAATGTCTGTCCCCCCTATCAATTCGAACACGGTGAATGCGAATTGAACGAAATTTGGTACAAAGGTAGCACTAGCAAAGGACACGTCAGTGTCATGTTTTATATCGCCGCCATCTTTACTAAAACTGAATGGCGGCCACTCAAACGTTCAAAACGTAAAATCAAATAACGACTAACCAAATCATCCGATCTCTACCAAATTTGGTAACAACATACCGTCGTATAGGATGCGTCTTGTGACCAAACTACAAGGTCGTCCGCCATACCATTTCAGGATGGCGGCCGTGCGAATTATGCAAACTTTATAATCCATATCATGGGACCCACCAGTTCCGATTATCGAGCCGAGAATCGTTTTAACTGTTCTAAAGGAAGAGGCACGTTCGAAATTAAAAGTTTATTTTGTATTACTATAGTGCAGACGTGATTTTAAAAAGCTGAGCTGATTTAGTAATAAGACAAGATGGCAGCGGATATCTTGTGCCTGACTTATATTTCACTAATTTGAGTATTGCATGCAATATAGCGTACTGATATAAAATAAATAAACTTTGTATGAAATGCTTTATATATAAATAATATACTCCAGTGATGAAATCGTTTAGTATAAATCACTATTTGCTAACAAGTTCTATGTAAGTCATTTTATATAGAACGATATTCGTTGACACAATTAGCTCAGTGGTAGAGCGTTAGCCTATCGCTCAAATGCCTATGGTTCAAACCCGATCAGAGCTAGGTATTTTGCTTGAAATGTTATATGTTTGTTGTTTTGTAATGACTCAGATGTTTTAAAATTAAGCGTTATATTGTGCATATTATGGTGTAAAATATATATTTAATTAAAACATAATTCGCCAGCAGATATACTCGAGACATCTAGCTGCCAAAAAGGTAACTGCACGCCGCTACTTATTAACTTCCAGATTTTATTGAAAAGTTTCTTCTTCTGGCCGCTAGAATGCACTCGCTCTGTTAGGATTATATTGTTAGATACTTCACCACTAGATATCACGACTAGTCTACGTGGGGCTCCATTGATTACTATACCATTTGCATTCTATGCGCATCGAATTTGAAGAATGACAAGATGATACTACGATACATTTTTACTTTCTATTTTAAAGGGTTTGTAGAGCTCAGCAACTTGAAGTGAAACCCTGGCGACGGCGCTAGCTCTGTCAGCCAGTGTGACAGAGAGGAGGGCAAGCTTGAGCGAGAGAGTGGACTGTCATCGCTTGTCAACACATCTATTGGCTCCCGGCCAGCGATGGACTACGCCCCTCTGTACAGATATTGGTCTTGCTTGAGTTGGTCAGAGCGGGCAGGGGGGAAGTACTTTTAGTTCGCATTTTTTCCGGGGTTTCAGTTCGAGTTGCTGAGCTCTAACAGCCTATTGTGCGTTATTTGAAAATGTTAATTGAAGTAAAGAACAAAACGATTTCACATAGTATCTGAACTCTACCGTTGGTGCTAGTTCAGGATATTAATTAATACTTCTACTTCAGCCAAATAGCAATCGAAAATATCCACATAGTTGGTATACACACGTCTCTGTAGGGTCATGGAAAGATTTGTTAATTCAATTAGGTTGTGCAAGTCATACGCAGCCAGACGTGTAAAGACATGCCTCAACTCAAAGTTGGATGTTGCCCGCGTCAGGCCGATTATGTAATAATAATAATAATAATAATAATAATAATAATGTTATTGGTTTTACGTCCCTTTTAAATACTGTTGCTTTTAGAGACGCCGGGGTGCCAGAATTTTGTCCCGAAGGGGATCTTTAACGTGCCAGTAAATCTACTAACACGGCTCCCTCGTATTTGTGCACCCTCAAATGCCAGCTGACTGCGCCAGGATACGAACCTGAAACATACGGTCCAGCAAGCGAGAACGTTACAGCTGAGCCACGCCGCCAGTCCGGTCGATTATGTCTCCAGATCCATAACATTCTTTAGATACTTCTTATCTTTCTTTCTTCAATGATGGTAGCAGTTTTTATCTAGGTTGTGGCGTTTGGTAGAGGTAAATCGTTTCTAAGGTCTTCAACAAAGAATAGTTCTATTATACTCTTTGATAATAACAACGAGTTATAACTATACTCATACATTTAGGAGAAAGTAGGCTATATGTTCTTTACTGAACATCTTGTTGTTAATGGGCTCTCCGCCTGAGTCTGACTTCCTGCTATGCTAGTACCCTCCGGGCTATTTGAGTCGTCCTGCTTGTCTTTCAATGTTCCTGTTCTAAATATCGATGATTGCTCTAATGACCTGAGTTCGGCTTTAATGATCCTGTCCGTCTGTTCTTTAAGCTTGCTCTTCATTTCTTGCTCTAATGCTTGAATACGAGTGTGATTTTCGCCTACTGTCTTAAGAATGGTGGATCTTTCCTCTTTAGAATCGATATTCATTTTTTTTCAATCTTTTCTTATCTGCTCTTTAATCGTGCTTACTTTCTCTTCAATCTGGCTTTTAGTGTCGTCTAAAGTACTCTTTAATTGCTCCTGATCCGCTTCTAGGCTTTTCCATTGTTCCACTGATTTTATTTCGAGACGGTCCATATCTTTAATTATGTCGGATATGTTTTCATCTACTGCTGATAATTGTTGTTGAATGACCCTGCCGCTTTTCTCCATCTCCTTAAATCGTCCTTCCAATTTATCCTGAGCTATCTTGACCTCGCTTGTATTCATAGTACATGCTATTTCAATTTGCTCTAATTTAGTTAACACCGTTTCATCTAGAATGCTAAGTTTTTGATCAAAAATACTTTCCATTTTCTTAATCTGATCTAATTGTTTCTCATTATTTTTGCTAACATCTAGGGCCAGTAATACCATCTGTTGATTAGTGTGATCTTTCATCTCTGCGGTTAGCGTCTCTAACTGTGAATTGATAGTGTCATTAATTTCACTTTTTAATAACCTAGCTTGTTCCGCCTGATATCCATTTTGTTCCATCCTACTGTTATTTAATTGTGTCCGCAATGATTCACTTTGTTCAGATAATTTGTTTATAGCTTCATTTTGTTCTAGCCTATTAGTGTTTAATTGTTCAGATAATTTCGTGTTTAGCGATTCACTTTGTTCAGCTAGTTTAGCGTTTAATGATTCACTTTGTTCTAACATACTCGTGTTTAATGATTGACTCTGTTCTGATAGTTTATTGTTTAATGATTCACTTTGTTCTGCCAATTTAGTGTCCAACAATTTCTGTGTTCTCCTAGCAGCACTCTCAATGATTTCTTGAATCTGTTCCACCGTTGCCATGTTATACAATTTATATGAGACATTAGGGAAATGGCATAAAGCAATGCCCTTTGACACATACATACAATCCAATGCACATTTAATTTCTTTACCCTACTTAGTTCATTTATTTTTACATTTAATCCCATTAGTCGATTGCATCTCTGAGTAGTTCTAATTTTACTCAATTTAATTTTAAACCCAAGCACATATTTAGTCATTAAATTGTTATCCTGATCTGATATTAACACTGACTAATTAACAGAGTATTAATTGTTATTTTAGGCTACAGCCTCCTAATATTTTCATGAGTTTGATTTTCTAAACAAATCTAGTTTTAACTTTAATCATTGGGCGCCCGGTATCACATATATTACCTTTTACTTTAATTCAATAGACAAAAACGTGAACCGTATTTTACTTTGCAACTCCTGATTTTAATTTATATTTCACACATTTGGCGGTATCCACTTCGCCTCAATTACGTTTAATAAAATATCACTTTCCGGTGATTAAATACTGTCATATCTGCCTGCACTTGCGGCATGTCAGTTTTACACAAATACGCCAATATTGATATGTGTAATTTCTCCGCCGTTACACCAGAGTGAATGGCCCCACGCTTGGCCGCGCCAGTTTTATCCCTATGAACCCTTCAGAATAGCAGTGTTATGTGCAAGAATCTTGATCAAGGGGTCGCGCTCAGTTCATAGTGTGATGTTTACGTCCGCCAAACAACATGCTTTACTGAGGCAAGGGTCATAGGATTAAAACTATAATTAAGAAAGTAAGGAGATAAGACGTAAAATAATAACATGATTTAATGACTAATTGTGCATAAAAAGAAAATAACAACAATAATAAACAATATCCTCCCTGAATTTTCCCATGACAGGAACATCTATCAATGTTGAGGAGTCAGACGGATCTCCCCTTTTATAAAAATGTGGATCCATGTTCCACTACCTTGCATTTGAATTTTATGTACGCGTGATGACTAACTACGAGAAATGAGTACTTGGATGACTGTTCGTTTACAACGGGTTAACAGCCACGGTGCTCACGAACAATCATCGCGTAAATCAACGTTTATGGATATGGGCATGACATTAATAAAAACCCTTAAAATCTAATGCTGACACACGCACTACAAATCTACTATTTACAGGAATCTCCCTGAGACCCTCATTAGTGCGATGACGCACTTAACAAGCTGAGCTGCCAACCTGGCCAATTGCTCAATAAACACACAAGGAAAGACAGCATTGCACGTGACTTCACGGGTCACTGATATGGAAAATAAACATGGAATAAAACCAACAATAACAAAAGCCTGGCCGGCTAAGATTACTTTATATGAACAAAACTGCATGTTAAGGTAACGCTTCGGAGATTATCGTGATTCGTAGGCAACTCCCATTTATTTAAACAATGTTTACCATTGATCAGTTCTTATTCTGTATTTCAAGTAATTACGGAGTCAATAAGCGCTCCTCACTAATGACCTTGCTTGCAATGGTTCAGACCGCCTTGTGAAACATCTCCCCCTCTTCAACACTCGTCATTTCCCAACCCCAGTGTATATAAATAACTGACCAGCTGTGCCGTTATCTCAAGGAACCAACAGCAACAAAAATCTCAACCACCTCAACATATGGTCAGACAATAATCAAAATATCCACAATTGCCCTCGCAAGGTTACAATATGGATCTGGCACCAAGCTGACAGAAATCACTCTAAGCTGAAAATCCCGCTTGTAATGACCACAAAATACACACAATCACACCTCTGGGAATGACATGACGATTTTCACACAGGTCTGCTGAATAGATGCTCACAACTATTAAAACAATATTTAAAACCTATGATAGAGCTGATTGCTCTTCGTCACAAATTACATTGCTCCAAGGGCAATAATCTCATTGAATCTGATCAATAATAAACCTTAAACAATTTAATTACCCTCCAATCTACTATATCGTTATATTAACTCAGTCCTACTTCTGAAACACAACATATCTCCGAGAGACGTTTTTAACCGCATTGCGTAACATATGCAAACACGGCCGTTCACATAGCTACGTTAGTTAAAACAACAAACAAAAACAAGAACCTTCCACTAATAACATATGCGAGCTGTTTCCATGCAAAAGGTGTGTCAGACCAAAACTAAAATACTACGTTAATCAAACAAGCAAAGTATTTACAAAAATATGTCCCATAAACCATAAGTTAATTTATCAAATAATAAAGAATATTATATTGTACTCATCTCTCGTTCAGTCACCCGTCAAAGAACATCAGCTGCCATCTCCCAATTGAATTGTTCTTATCTCATCTCAGCCATCTGGACGGAGTGTTGAGAATTCCAAACTTCTTCTATGGTAATCGATGTCATCTCTCGTGCTGATTCAGAAAGTTAGATTATTATACACTTGATATCTGACTACTAAATTCCCCGTTCCAGGTACTACTTCCCCGTAACAGTTTGTTGGCGAATTATCGACGATACTGCCCCTACAAAATATAGTACTGTGACTATCTATCACTGAATTTAACACATTTACAATAACTTCTATGTCCTCATGACACGCAAAAGTATAACAGCCTACGTCCTTAGACGCACAAAACAAAGTCTCAAACTTGTGTCTTCGACACACAAAATGTAATACGTTCCGTCCTCAGACGAACACAAGCAAAAAGTCTACGTCCGTCGACGCACAAAGTAATAGTCAACCTGTGTCCACGACACACAAAATAATAGTCGTTGTCTTGGCTTTTCACGCCACTTATAAATGAACTGGCCCTAGGTCTTGATGGGGGGGGGGAAATTATACAAAAATTTCTCGAAATAATGGTGCTACAGGAATGAAATAAATATCACTGAACTCGTAACATTGCACAGGTCAAGAATATGCCCATTAATCCTAGAATCGATCGTAGAGATTTTGTCTAGCTCCGTCTGGCTACTTTCATGATGCAGGTGGAAATATTTATTAATTGAAGAAATAAAACATAGAATCATTTATCCAACAGAGGATAAAGGGTTCAGTATAGACCTTTCATTTATGTCAAACACACTTTTTTGTAAAGTTCTTAATTTCCGAAATATAGTCAATGTTAAAAATTGACCTTTTTTTGGAAAAAATGTAAAATATATAGAGTTTTTTTTCTGACGATAAAGGACATAGAGACCTTTCGTTTCAACCATTGCACAACGTTATATCATGCTTGGGATTAAAAATATCGCCTATTTTCAACAACTTTTTTTTATATATAGCGAGGGGTCCATAGGTCCCCCCGAGTCCTACGACATGTCACATGTAAAAATACGACCATGGGTTCGCGAGATATCCACTAATTTAACATGGACGCTCCGCGACGCCAGACGTCAAATGGATTAGAACTGTCACCATCTTTATCACCACTCTAAAAATCAGAGTGATATCAGTAATAGTTTCGGAGGCCCATCTTGAGGTTATGTAAACAACTGAACTAAATTAGATGCCAGTGCATTACTATGTGTATAAAAATTTGCTGTACTAAGTTTCATTGCGTTTGAATGGTTAAATTCCGAGAAAAGTTTGTTTAAAATTAAATGCTTCAACTTAGCTTGGCCGCCATGTTCGTTTTGTAGTTAACAGGTTTTTAAAAGTCTCATAGATGAGGTTCTATTAGTGCCCTCTATCATCGTAAACAATTTCAGGGTGATATCAGTGATAGTTTCGGAGATATATAATGCCGGTGAATTATTTCGCACAGCCGCCATGTTGGATTAGTGAGACGAAATATAATTTGAAAGGCACAGACGGGGTCGGCCAAAATAGTACTATGGCCTTACTGAGTTTCATTGAAATCGCTCCAGCCGTTTAGAAGTTATTTTGGGGGTGGGGGGGGTACAAATACATGGACGCACACACACATACACACACACGAACAAAAGGTGATCTCATAAGTATATTTTTTTTTTCATATATGAAAATGGGCAAAAAATTGGAATTATCAAGGTTTGAACGAGTCTTATTTTCATGTTAAAGGGGGGAACGGACTGGTGGACCTTAAGTGGATGAAGTGATGAGTAAAGTTTCCTGCATGCATCGTAACTTCCTCATCCCAATTCAATGTTTCATTTAGTGTGACTATGAGACAGTTTTAGCGATTTAGAGAACGGGATAGCAACTCTATTTAGTTGAAATAAGGAAAGAGGTCCACTGTTTAACTGGAAAAGCAATGTTGTCTGTCCTATTATGATGGCATGTGCTTTAGTTGGGTTGATGGCAAGATAATTTTCCGCAGCATAGTGGCTGATCCACTTCAAATTTAAATTAATATTTCCTATTGTCGCATCCATATTTAGTTAGATTATTGGAGGAGACACTTTAAATTAGGCTGTTGTTGTTGTTTGAGTCTTCAGTCGTTTGACTGGTTTGATGCAGCTCCCCATGCCTCCCTGTCCTGAGCTAATCGTTTCATCTCTACATAGCTACCACACCCTACATCCGAGGCAATCTGCTTAACATACTCTAACCTTGGTCTACCCCTACAGTTCTTGTCCTCGACCCTTCCTTCCTTAACTAAGCTTGCTATTCCTGGGTGTCTTAGTATGTGTCCTACCAACCTATCTCTTCTCTTCATTAGCAGTCGCCAGAAACATCTCTCCTCTCCCACTAGTCTCAATACCTCTTCGTTTGTAACCCTATCTACCCATCTGATCTTCATCATTCTCCTGTAACACCACATTTCAAATGCTTCAATTCTCCTCTTTTCTGCTGAACCAATAGTCCAAGTTTCACTTCCATAGAGCGCCACGCTCCAGACAAAGGTTTTCAAAAGTGTCTTCCTAATACCTAAATCTATATTCGATGTCAACAGATTCCATTTCTGTAGAAATACTTTCCTTGCCTGAGACAACCTACTTTTTATATCCTCTTTGCTTCTTCCATCACTGGTTATTTTGCATCCTAAAGCGGCTTCGGTGGCGTAGTCGGTAGCATGCTGAACTGCTATGCCCAAGATAGCGGGTTCAAACCCGGCCGAAGTCGTCGGATTTTTTAAGAGCGTTAAAAATCCTTCAGTATGCCTTCCTTCGGAGGGGAAGTAAAGCCGGCGGTCCCATGTCATAGATTTATGGCATGTAAAAGATCCTTTCACAGACTAAACTTGTGTAAAGCAAAATTTGTTAGGTTAGATTTCGTCAGAACGCTCTATCAAAGTTCCAACGTTCACCACTAGGTATCATTGATATCTGCTGGCGAAAGTTGGAACTACTTGAAATTGAACGGAACTTGTAGCTCACCCTTTAGGGTATCCGCTGGAAGCAGCTACACACTCAGGCGAGCCGAACATGTCCTCGGACACTCCCGGCACTAAAAGCCATACGATAGATAGAGATTGCATCCTAAGTAACAGAAGTCTCCTACTTCCTTTAGTTTTGCCCTGCCAATTTGATGTCCATAGAGGTTTCTGATTTATTGCGACTGCATTCCAATATTTTTGTTTTATATTTATTAATTTTCATCATGAATTCTTTCCGTAAGACGGAGTCCATACCATTCAAAAACTCATTCAAATCCTCAGGCGTGTCGGTCAAGATAACGATGTCATCAGCAAATCTTAGAGTTGAAATTATTTCTCCTTGAATCTTCACTCCCCCTTTAAATTTCTCTCTAATTTCCTTCATTGCTTGTTCAATGTAAAGATTGAAAAGTATGGATGATAAGTTGCAGCCTTGTCTCACACCTTTCTGAATACCAGCTTCTCTCTCATGTCCATCAGCTCGAATGACTGCTGTCTGGTTTCTGTATAGATTGTAGATCACCCCTTATCTCTATACCTTATTCCAATCATTTTCAAAATGTCAAACAATTTAGTCCAATCAACGTTATCAAAAGCCTTTTCTAAGTCTACAAATGCCATGAACGTTCTCTTACCTTTTCTTATTCTACCTTCCAAAGTCAACCTAAGACTTAGTACAGCTTCCCTTGTTCCTACATTTCTCCTGAAACCAAACTGGTCTTCACCCAATTCCGCTTCTATCTGGCTTTCCATCCTCTTGTAAATTATTCTGGACAGGATCTTTGAAGCATGAGTAATCAAGCTGATTGTACGATAATCCTCACATCTGTCAGCTCCTACTTTCTTCGGTATAGGGATGATAACAATCTTCTTGAAATCAGAGGGTACCTCACCTGTCTCATAAATCATACACACCAAGCGAAATAACCTGATCAGACCTTCATCTCCTATGCAGCGTAGCAACTCAATCGGTATATCATCTATACCTGGTGCTTTGTTCCTGCTTAAGTCTTCCAATGCTCTGTCTAATTCTGATCTCAATATTAAATCTCCTTTTGCATCCTCATCAATTTCCTCCTCCCTTTCCATTACATGATTCTCAATCTCCTTTCCTTTATACAAACCCTCTATGTAAGCTTTCAATCTCTTAACCTTTTCTTCCCTCTCTGTTAGAGGCTTTCCATTTGTGTCCTTGATATTACAGCACTTAGTCTTCTTTTCCCCAAAAGTATCCTTAATCCTTCGATAAACTGTGTCTACTTGTCCTAATTTCAGACAATTTTCTATACCTGCACATTTCTCTTTCAACCATTCTTCTTTCGCTACCTTGCACTTCTTGTTAATCTCATTTCTCAGACGTCTGTATTCTGCTTTCCCCTTTTCATCTCTTACATTCTTGTGTTTCCGCCTTTAATCCATCAATTCTAGTATATCCTGAGTGATCCACGGTTTTCTGCCTATTCTTTCTTTCCTACCAATGTTTTCTTCTGCGGATTTTGTTATTTCATTCTTCAAAAGTGTCCATTCGTCTGCAATTGAAGTTTGTTTAGGGTTTTTCATTAGTCCTTCCTTTATACTCTTCTTGAATCCTTCGTTTACACCCTTCTCTTTCAGTCTGTCTATTGCCCACTTTTTGGCTTTTGGCTTTTCTTCAGTTTCTTCAACTTTAATCTGCATTTCATAACAACTAGATTGTGGTCAGAGTTTATATCAGCACCGGGATATGTTTTACAATCCAAAATCTGGTTTCGAAACCTCTGCTTGACCATAATGAAGTCGATTTGGTAACGCCCTGTATCTCTATTAGCCTACTATTTGAGGATTGAAAAATCAATTCGTTAACAGATTTGGAATTTAATTGCATCAATTCAGCAACATGGGCTGATGCTCATTGCTTCCCTGATGAAATATCGCTCGACGTTTGTTTCAGCGGTAGCTATGTTTAGAACATATGAAGGATGAATTAGTTGATTGTAGCATTGAATTTAATCCTGTAGTATTTTGGTAGTTAATAATTAATAATAATACATTAACAGAAGAGATGAAATTAAATGTGTAGACCTATAGTACAGTAAGAACAAATAGTTTCGTGAAGAACTATACAGCCTATTTTCATATATCCTACTCATGTTAATTGCCTCTATCAACATACAAAATTACAGTTTGAAGGTTGTGATAGATTCGTAGATATTGAGAACCGTCTAAATATTTCGGATTATTATTTTTATTATGTACTATTACAAGAAGATTATTGTGTACGTGTGGTATTCAAATTTCAATCGCATGATTAGAACACACGAAGTAAAAACGAGATTTTAAAATTTCGCACAGCTGCCATCTTGTGATTATGCATACAATTGAAATAAATTAGATGCCAGTGGATTAATATTTGTATATGCATTTAACGTGCAACGTTTCACTGCACTAGGATGGTTACATCGCGAGAAACGTCCATTTAAATATTTATACTTCGCGACGTCGCCACGTTGGATATGTGATCACCAGAATACTGAAAGTCCTATAGATGAACTTATGTTCATAGCCTCTGTGAACATAAAAAATTCAGTTTGATTGCTGTAAAAGATTCGTAAATATTGAGAACCGTCTAAATATTTCGGATGCTAGCCATTTTGGATTGTTTTGTGTATAGGCCATAGAGTTATGTACCATTAAAGGAAAATTATTGCCTAGGTTCACTATTCAAACTTTCACTTCAATCGCATGAGTACGACACAAGAAATAAAAGCTTAATTTTAAAATTTCGCACAGCCGCCATCTTTAGGTTACGTAAACAATAGAACTAAATTAGATGCCAGTGCATTACAATATGTATAATTATTTACTATACCACATTTCCTGTGCTCAGAGAGTTAAATCAGGAGAAAAGTCTATTAAAATGTTTCAAATTCGCTTGGCCGCCATGTTCGTTTTGTACTTTACAGGTTTATGTAAGTTACATAGATAAACTTGTACCAGTGCCCTTTATCACCGTACAAAATTTCAGGGTGATATCTGTAATAGTTTCGGAGATATTGAATGCCAGTGAAATATTTCGCACAGCTGCCATTTTGAGTTTATGTAAACAATTAAACTAAATTAGACGCCAGTGCATTACAATGTGTATAAACATTTGCTGTACCAAGTTTCATTACGTTTGGATGGTTAAATCACGACAAGATAGCGGGTTCAAACCCGGCCGAAGTCGTCGGATTTTTTAAGAGCGTTAAAAATTCTTCAGTAAGCCTTCCTTCGGAGGGGAAGTAAAGCTGGCGGTCCCATGTCATAGATTTATGGCATGTAAAAAATCCTTTGACAGACGAAACTTGTGTAAAGCTAAATTGTTAGGTTAGATTTCGTCGGAACGCTCTATCAAAGTTCCAACGTTCACCACGAGGTATCATTGATATCTGGTAGCGAAAGTTGGAACTAGGCTACTTGAAATTGAACGGAACTTGTAGCTCACCCTAAGGGTGTCCGCTGGAAGCAGCTACAGACTCAGGCGAGCCGAACATGTCCTCGGACACTCCCGGCACTAAAAGCCATACGATAAATAAAATTACCCTACAGTGACGTGTGTATGTGGACAAGCATGTGAACGCTACCACTTAGAGCTCTGCAGTAAAAGAAAACAATCAATCAAAGACTATGCAATTCAAATCACCAGAGCGCAATTTTAGTGTACAGCGTGTTCCGATTCGACACGGAACTGTAAAATGGGTTGCCTACCCACCAGCAATCGGCTTGAAATCTGCTCACAGCGCGCTAGCGACGGGGCTGAGTTCGATGTCACTGAGTGCCGCCTTCTTATGCAGCATTGCAAAGTATTTTGCTGTTTCAAAATATATTTACACAGGCTTCACAATAAGTTTCAATGCTTTCTGTTTCAGAACTTGTTATTTTAAGCTTCTGTTAATGTCTGTTGCAGAGCATTTCTATGAAATAAAATTTATTTTACAACATAGTTTATTACAACACACTGTATTTTTGTGTTGTATTTTATTTACAACACAATTTATTGCTTTTTAACCCAATACCACAAAACGAGAAACAATTTGGAAATGATTTGTTACAAAATTGCAATCAGTCTTCGTTGCGAATAAAAAAAGTTAATTTATCACAGATGTTACATCTACTGCAAATGGACATTTACATAAGGTGTTCGAAGTGGCGTCCATCATCATCCAAGCAGAGGGCCACTCGTCGCATGAAGTTCTCTCTTGCGTTCGACAACATCTGAGGAGTAATTTCCGCAAATGCTTCGGTAATGCCGAGCTCCATTTCTTCGGGTGTTTGTGGTGATCTTAAAAATACTCTAAACCTGACTTAGCCTCAAATGAAGAAATCCAGGACGGTCACATCAGGTGAACTCGGTGGGTATTCTATAAAGCCGCTAATTTCTATCCACCGGCCAGGAAACAAACGGTTTAAAACTTCTCTCACCAGTCTGGAGGAGTGCGCTGGATGACCATCTTGTTGAAAAAGCATGTTGTTCAACTCCGCCAATGGAAAATCTTCAAAGATGTCCTCGTGTATGAAGTAAGACTAAACTGCATGTGTCCGTCGTTCTATCATTTTACATTGTTGCAGGTAAATAGTTCTGAAATAGAAATGGTTGAAACTTATTCTTAATTGAACTCAATTTTATAACAAATACTGTAATTTCGAAATTGTATCTCGTTTTGTGGTATTGGGTTAAAAAGCAATAAATTGTGTTGTAAATAAAATACAACACAAAAACACATTGTGTTGTAATAAACTACGTTGTAAAATACAATTTTATTTCATAGAAATGCTCTGCAAAGGCTATTAACAGAAGCGTAAAATAACAAGTTCTGAAACAGAAATCATTCAAACTTATTGTGAAGCCTGTGTAAATATAGTTTGAAACAGCAAAATACTTTGCAATGCTGCATAAGAAGGCGGCAATCAGTGAAATCGAACTCAGCCCCGTCGCTAGCGCGCTACGAGCAGATTTCAAGCCGATTGCGGGTGGGTAGGCAACCCATTTTACAGTTCCGTGTTGAATCGGAACACGCTGTTCATGTTCATTCTTTATTTTCGATTGCTATTTGGCTGCAATAAAAGTATTAATTAATATCCTGAACTAGCACCAACAGATACAGTGCAGGTACTATGAGGGATCGTTTTGTTTTTTAGTTCAAAGAACCTTTTCAAATAACACACAATAAGTTGTAACAAATCTCATTGGCTGTTAGGAAAATAGAGACCAATAGTGTCGTCTTTTGTCACATAGTGCCATAGGAGAACTTTGGAAAACGTCAGCTGTCCCAAGCTACTGAGGCAGCAATAGTGTCATTTATCGCCACATAGCGCTCAAGGATAAGGATCGGAATAAATGAACATAAATTTGAAAGCACCATCGCTTATTGCAGCTGATAACCTCAATGCACTTCACCAACATCATCGCACTTATAAAGAGGCATATATTTTCATAATGATAACTGTTTTAAGGGGCCTAAGAATTCTTTTTGCACTAATTATTCCCCATGACTGCAATTTATAAGCAGCGCAAGATGTAACTATTTTCGCAATTCTGCACCAGAACACTGGCAGTGGCGACGTGATGCAGTCCGAATTGCCAGCCAACAATAGACTTATTAAAATATTCATACAGGTACACTACTACAGAGGGGCAGATGACCTCACTGTTCCGCCCTTTAAAACAATAACAACACTACTACGGACATGTTCGAGGGCCTAAATACACGGTTTTCAAGTTCATTTGGTCTGTTTTCTAACTGTAGGGAATGGAGAGGGTTGTCCAAACTATCAAGTGGAGTGTGTTGCCAGCAGGGCGTCAAAGGGTAAGTATGTAAAATTTGGTGCAATTAGGTGAAACGGTGTAGATTTGTGCTAAAGGGCCTAAATGCAGGGAATGGAGTGGTTTGTCCGAAAATTCAAGTGGACAGTGTTACCCACAGGGTTCCAAAGGGTAGGTATACAAAATTTCGTTCATATCGGTGAAACGGTGTAGATTTGTGCCAAAGGGCCTAAATGCAGGGAATAGAGTGGTCTGTCCGAAATTTCACGCAGACATTGTTACTCGTCGGGTTCCAAAGAGGAAGTATTTAAATTTTGGTTCAGATAGGTGAAACGGTGTAGATTTGTGCCAAAGGGCCTAAATGCAGGGAAAGGAGTGGTCTGTCCTAAATTTCATCAAGACAGTGTTACTCGCAGGGTTCCAAAGGGTAAGTATACAATATTTGGTTCAGATTGGTGAAACGATGTAGATTTGTATAAATAACAGACAGGCAAACCAACATTGAGCTTTATTATAGGGTAGACTAACATCGCTCGGCGTTGACCGTGTTTTATAGCACACATGTAGGATTTACTCGCTAACCGTTGAAGATTCACAAAAAGTGAAAAGAACCCTTCGGATAGAAAATTAAATTTTAAACCTGGTATATGCCATCAAAAGTTTGCTATTTCTTGGCGTTCCCTTTTTATTTGAAAAGGAAATATGAAATTTTGAAATCAAAGGGTGTAGTGACGTCTCTAAAATGGTCGCCACCTTTAAATAGTGCAAAATATCGAAATCAGGAGTAGCCTATATGTTAACCAGGTAAATCAGCTACATCCATGCAAAATTTCATTTTAATCGGACTCGTGGTTCTTGCGTGATTGAGTAGGCTAATACACAGACACACAGCCACACACCATCTCATTTTTATATATTAGTATAGATATATTTCCATTGTAATATGCTCAATATAACGCTTAATTGTATAACGTCTGAGTAATTACAAAACAATAAATATAAAGAAATTCAAACCAAAAAAAAGCAACTCTGATAGGTTTTGAACCTCAGCCAAACGGGTAACAGGCTAACGCTCCACCACACTGCCAAACATGTCCACCGAAATTCGTCTTTATCAATTGACTTACATACAACGTCTTAGCAAATAATGGTTGGACTAAACGATTTCTTCTGTGGAGTATATTTTTATTATAAATCATTTCATACTAAGTTTATATTATTTCTATCAGTAGGCTATCTAGCTTGCAATACTCAAACTAGTGAAATATAGTTCAGGCACAAGAAATCAGCTGCCATCTTGTCTCGTAACCGAGCCGGCTCGGCTTTTTAAAGTCACTGACTGCTACCGTGTAATATTATAATATGAACTTAAAATATTGAACGAGCCACGTCCTCTAGGTCAGTTTAAACCATTCTCGGTTAGATAATCGGAAAAATGGATTGAAAGTTATTGATCAAAAGTAGGGCCCGGATGTTGATGACATGTCATCTTTTTACTGAGCTGTCTAAAACAATGCTGAAGTACATAGAAACTCCGGACGGGCCACCCCGTCTTCAAATATGTCATTTTTATTTTGCATTATTTGCTATTTCTCCATTTTAAGAGCATTTTTTTAAAGTTGGGTTGATTTTTTTGGTCATATTTTAGAGAAATCGGCCTTTTAAGGTATTCCTTTTCCAATTTAGACATGTCATAGCTTTATATGAGGGAGTTACGTCTCTCAGAGTTAAGAAGAAGCTAGTAGCTGATACAAGATTACTTTAAATATTGAAATAAAATATTTCGGTATTGCTATTAGTAGAAAAAAAGTATCTTGGATGCAGACGAACGGTACTGTAGGTATACAGATGCTCTTGCTTTCGTCGCAAAACAGTTATTAGCGGAATAGAATGTTACCTGGTCTGTTGACCAAGGTCAGCTGTGGCGGGGTAGAAAGGGGAAGGGGTGTATATTCTTGTCTCAGTTCATTTTCTCCATTTTATAGTGCATTCTTCGAATTTTTAGGTCATTTATTACAGTCATTTTTGAAAATTTTAAGTGCTTTTTTATGGCATCAACATCCGGGCCATAATCATAAGGCTTCAATGATTCACATGGCCGCCATCCTGAAATGTTACGGCTGATGATGGAGTTTGGGCACAAGACCCATACTATATTAAGGTATATTGTTACCAAATTTGGTAGAGATCGGATGTTTAGTTTAGTCGTAATTTGATTTTACGTTTTGAACGTTTGAGTGGCCGCCAATAAAATTTGGTAAAGATGGCAGCGATATAAAACATGACACTGAGGTGTCCTTTGCTAGTGCTACCTCTGTAGCAAATTTCGTTCAATTCGGTGCCGTAGTGTTTGAATTGACAGGGGGCTGGACAGATATACACACTCACACACCCTCTCTCACACACACAGACAGACTGACAACATTCGACCAGTGTAGATCTCATAAGTCTACTTTCTCCTTGTTTTTGCAAAAATCCAAAGTAGGCTAAAAATGAATATTACGTGATAGTTTGTCTGTATGTATGTCCTTTATGAGTTCATGTACGATTCATCCGATTGTCATGAAACTTTGGTGAATTGTTGTGTACACTCCGGGGACGGTTTCTGACTTATTAAATTCATTTAATAATAGGTAGTGCACGAGCAGTTTCAACAAATGAGTGACGGTGCGTGAATCGTTTCAACAAAGTGCCACATGCGTTCATATATCATTCATCCGATTGCGTTGAAACTTTGGTGAGTTGTTGTGTATATTCCCGTGAAGGATTCTGACGTAGTAAATCCATTAACAGTTGGTAGCGCACAAGTAGATTCAACAAATGAGTGACAGCGCGCAAATCGTTTCAACCAAGTTCCGTATGCATTCATAAAACCATTCATCCGATTGCGATGAAACTTTGGTGAGTTGTTGTGTGAACTCTCTCAAAGATTTCTGACTAAGTAAATCCATATTACAATAGGTAGCGCACGAGTAGATTCAACAAATGAGTGACGGTGGGCGAATCGTTTCAACAAAGTCCCGTATGCGTTCATAAAACCATTCATCCGATTGCGATGAAACTTTTCTGAGTTGTTGTGTACACTCCCATGAATGTTTCTGAATTATAAGGTGCGTTCAAAAAGTAACCAGCCGGAGGCTGTAATGCGCAAACCGGTGACGACATCGGCTAATCGTGGCGTGTGTAACGAGGTGTGGTTCCTACCAGAGCGTGTAAGGTCACAGACCGTCGCTAGAGGGCACGCGTGCACGTCACGTGACGATACAAAGCGAGCAGCAGCATGCATCAATCGTCCAACGCTGCCAGTCGCATTGCAAACAGTGACATGGAGGCGTCAAACGAAGAGCAAAGAGGTGTTGTTCGGTTTCTGACAGCGAAAGGAGTAGGGGGAACGGACATTCATCACCGAATGTCACAAGTGTACGGCGAGCACTGCATGTCCCTTGCAAGGGTCAAGGCGCGGCACAAGCGCTTCAGGGAAGGACGCGTGTCGTTAGCCGATGATGCCTGGTCTGGGGCACCCCCCTGCATTACCGATGACAACGTCCAGCTGGTTGATGCACTCATTACCCAGGACCGCCGAGTGACAGTGAACGCCATAGCCGCCGTGGTCGGATTGACCGTCGGAAGTGTGCACACCATCATGAAGGTACGACTACACTTGCGGAAAGTGTGTGCCCAATGGGTGCCCCTCAGTCTTCAACCACACCAGGAAGCATGTCGAATGGCCTACTGTCTTGGTCTTGGTTGGACGATTGATGCATGCTGCTGCTCGCTTTGTATCGTCACGTGGCGTGCACGTGTGCCCTCTAGTGACGGGCTGTGACCTTCCACGCTCTGGTCGGAACCACACCTCGTTACACACGCCACGATTAGCCGATATCGTCACCGGTTTGCACATTACAGCCTCCAGCTCGGTACTTTTTGAACGCACCTTATAGTAAATCCATTTTACAATAGTTTAGAGGCAGTTAACGGAAAAAGTAAAAAAATATCGTGTATCCAAAAGCACTTCAACAAATAATAATAATAATAATAATAATAATAATACAACGCCACTACTTTCTTTGATTGGCATTGCAACGCATGTCGGGTACAACTAGTAGAATATAAAATGCTTATGTTTTGAACCATTATTGCCAAAAGCAATAACATTTACCATGTTAGGAAATGTATGATATTTACCGAATTGATTATTCGAAATTTGATGTTCTTCAGTCGGTCAACACGATTGTACCCAATTTTGATGGATTATTCCCTAATCCTGAAAAATTTGTATATGAGATTAATAGATATATGTAGATTAATAATAGATAACTTATAAAATACAACTCCTACCAATACAAAATTAATAACATCTATTCAATATTGTTGGTGCATGTTTCAACCTTTCATCGACATCTTCATCAGCGAAATTGCTTGTATCTCATTCTTAAAACTAGTGTAACCATATTATTCATAAAACTGCTGGCGCAGCCGGTTGGCATTCTAGGGTGTCGGTGTGCAAATGTGAGAGAGCCATGTCAGTAGATTTACTGGAACGTTAAAGATCCCCTTCGGGGGCAAATTCCGGCACTCCGGCGTCTCTAAAAGCCATGGTAGTTACGTATTGTCGTTTTAAGGGGCGGAACTACGAGGTCATTTTCCCCTAAAAGTTAAATGGGACGTAAAACTAACAACACTAGTATTATTATTAATATTAATAAAACGAAATGGTTATCCTTATAATTTTCATTTACATAGACGTACCTTATTCATAAATATTAAGAGAACGTTATCATTGTCCATTGAGTGTTAACGTAGAAAATATTGTATTCTACAGCTGGCGACTGCATAAGTTTAACATTACTGATATTGGTTTGTAATGAGAGGCATTCTGAGTCAACAATTATTAACATTTCCACTTTTTTAAACTTAATGTCAAAGATAATTTAAAATTTTGAACAAAAACAAGTCATCTCTACATCATTTGTATATATTTTTATAACAAAGCAAGTATTATTATCACAACATGTGATGGAATCTTAAATAGCCCGACATAGTCTAATGTAAAAATGCCCTGTATATCATAATTGGAACATTTTTTATTTTTATTTTTTGTCTCTGGTGTAAAATTAGCCTCTATGGAGATGATTGGTGTTCGAGTACATCGATTCAATTGCTATTCAATTCTGGAGCAAAAGAAAGAAAACTTTAGACCACCTTGCTTTACAAGTATCTCCATTGTCCAAAATATGATTTACTGAAGTCAAATGCGTAAACCTGGTCTAAGTCTGATTTATACCACTTTGCCCTAAATAATGACTTAGACCCCTTAGGATTTAACTATTGTTATTCTATCCTGTCAGGAAAACTGTTATAAAGTAATATATTGTGCTACATGCAAAACGTCTATTGACATAAAAATATAACGTGAAATGACACAGTAAAAACAAAGTATCATACTAATCCTAGATTTACAAAGGACGTATAAACGGCAAAATACTAAGCACCAAAAGGCTATACATACAGTCAGCTTATTCTTGATAGTCAAAATTGGGTCAGCCATGTTGGGGGGATTGTTGGAGGATCCTCTTCTTCTTCTTCTACTTCTTCTTCGGATGCCCATCCATTAATGGATGTTAGCGACCACATGATGCATCCTTTGCTTATGAACTGCGATGTGGAATAATTTATCGATGCTGGGTAATCCTGTCCACTGCTTTATGTTATCCACCCAGGAAATCCTTCTTCGGCCCCTTCTTTGACTTTCGATCTTTGCTTCCAGTATCAACTTGAGAAGTCTATATTTGGTGTTCCGCAAGATATGTCCCGGGTATACAGTTTTTCGTTTTTTAAAGGTGCATAATAAGTTTCGTTGTCTGTTCATTCTATTGTAACGTGTTTTTCGGTTTTTTTTATGCAACTGGCATAAGTCAGTAGGAAGCCATTCTATATTTATTTACGCGGCAAATTGTTCAGCCAAGAGAATTTTTCATGTTAATTTATTATTATTATTAATTTATTATAATTATTATTAAGGTATTTTCGGAGCATTTTATAAAAATTATTAGCATTCAGATAGGTTTTCTATGTCTTAGAAAACGCTATCATGCAAATTATTACGAACGACGATATCATAGAAAATTATCTGATTACGGAATTTTACGGAGTTTTTGTCAGTTAGGGTATTTGAGAGACATGACTCACTGGAAATTCAAATACAAGCTTAATCTTGTCAGGAAGTATTACGCAAGGCTGGGTCGCTTCGTCAAGAAAAGGCGAATTGTTGGAACGGAAATCGTCTTCTCCCTCCCGCCGAGTGTAATGAACCAGAGGAGGGGAAGTAGCGGCGTGCTCAGCCAATCAGTGGAGACCACGTAAGCTGAAAGTTGAGACTGGAGTGTGGAGCCAACGTGTTCATATATCGTTCGGCGCGGCGTGGAACGGGGACATTCTGTGAGGACAATCTGTGAAATACTTGACGAGTATGGGTGCGCGTGCGAGTGGCTCCGATGTTCGGTGGAGTTAGCGACTATCTGTGTAGAACTTGGCGAGTGTGTTGCACGCGGGAGTCGCTCCGATGTTCCGTGGATTGGAGGACTAACTTTTGTAAAACTTAACCAGTGTGGTTGCACGAGTGTTTGGGTCCGATGTACGGACCATAGAATTACCTAATCTACCAGAATATCATCAAATAACGAAGAAGATGGCGACGTCCAGGAGACTGTGGGAAGCACACAGCATCATCCAGTACGAGGGAAATGCTTTAGCAATTTCCAGTGGTAAGCGCAAATGACGCAGAAATACGCAATCTCTCATTTCTCTTTGTTTTACATTTCATATTTCAGTAACTTCATAGCTTGGGAATAAGAGTAAAATCAATAATTGATCAGACTCCGTTTTCACGTAATTTTCTATCGGTAATATTAAAATCGCAACGCTCCAATTTAAATTTTATACTTATTATTATTATTAATTTTGCTATACTTGTTTTATATAATAAATTCATTTCTTTTACAATGCAATCTTTGCTTTCAGTAGGTAGCATTATATATAGACCAATTCCTTCTCCTGATACAATTGTTTGTTGGGTTAATGATCAAATCATACCACGATCTGAGTGAATAGATTCTTGAAGGTGTTCTACCAGAGCTAGACGTTGTTAAATACAAATTTAGATTTCAGCATTGCATTGAGGTCTTGGCGCCCATTAAAACAACATAGCTTAGGCAAAGGTAAACAGTTACATTTATCTCCCAACAGTTTGGGGCAGCCAAACCGTTACATTTGTCGCTACCAACATGGGGAACTAAATAAAGTTACACTTGTCGCTCAACGTGTGAACTAGCGAAGACGTTTCATTTGTCGCCGACAACTTGGGGCTGAAAACCTAATAACATTTGTGGAAGGAGAAGGATATATATTTCTGTGCCTGTATTTTGGGGGTTATTTGTCTGTATCAGTGTATGTCATTATGGGGGATGAGAAAGAAAGACAGATGAGGTTACGTAGTGGTCATCAACGGGAGAGTGATGATACGAGCAGTATGTCGAGTTATGGTAGTACCGGGGTAGCGGAGGTAAATCCCGATACTGAAACAGGGAGTGTAGGCGGCCAACCAGAATTAAAGACTTTACTTCTCGAGTTCATGTATCACAACAAAGTTAGTAGTGATGCCTTAAATGCTAAATTAGAACAAAACAGTAGGGAAAATAAAGAAAGTACAGATGCCTTAAATGCTAAATTAGAACAAAACAGTAGGGAAAATAGAGAGAGTAATGAAACTTTAAACGCCAGATTAGAACAAAACAGTAGGGAAAATAGAGAGAGTAATGAAACTTTAAACGCCAGATTAGAACAAAACAGTAGGGAAAATAGAGAGAGAAATGAAACTTTAAACGCCAGATTAGAACAAAACAGTAAGGAAAATAGAGAGAGTACTGAAACTTTAAATGCTAAATTAGAACAAAACAGTAGGGAAATGAGTGACAAATTTGAACTGATTAGAGGTGAGATCAGGGGGGTGATGGAAGAAAAGGCTAAAGAGATTATTGCAGATGTAGACAGAAAATTAGGAAAAGTACAGGAGGAGTTGGAAATTAGAATCAGTACACAGGCTGAAAATTTAAAAGAACTAATGAAACTGGAAACACAGCAGGTCAAAAAGCAATTGGGGGGAGAAATTGACAAAATTCAGGTAGCTACTAAAGAGGTTAAGGAACAGCTGGGGGGTAGAATTGAGAAAGTCCACTCACAAATAGTTGCAGAAGTAAATGATTTAAGAGAGAGTAATAGAGAGAGCATTAGCAAGATTGAGGAGAAACAAGCAAAGCTATATGATAAAGTAGAAGAATCAGAAGGAAACATTAAATTAACAGTAAACAGCATTGAGAGGAAGGCTGAGGAGAAAATCGCAGAATTAGAGTTAAAATTAAAAGCTAGGATCAGGCAAGAAAATAGTCAGAATAGGCCAGTTTTTGTGAATAGCACACACAGGGAGGTAGAACTGGGTAAGTTCAGCAATCGACAGGGGTGCCCAATGGAGTTCATGAACACTATAGAAAATAAATTCGGGGAAAGGTTGGAAAATGGTAGTATTGAGTGGTGCCAGGTAGTTGAAATTTTAGAACAAGTGTTTGTGGGGGAAACGAGGAATTGGTTTGCTGTCTACAGAGACAAGTTTACTGATATCAATGATTTTAAAATGAAATTCTGTGAAAAGTTCTGGAATGAGGTTATTCAGTCGCAGCATCGTGAGGGAGTAGTGTGTGGTAAATATAACCCTAAAGGAAGCTCCACCATGACCGAATACTTTTTAGGGCAGGTATTAGTGTGTAAATATCTGGATGGCTTGAAGGAGGAAAGTGATGTGGTGAGGTTGCTACTTAGGCACTTTCCCTATAGGATCAAGGAGGCTGCTTGTATCCAGAATGTAAAGACTATATCACAAGTAGAAAATTTGTTAAGCACATTTGATGCACTAGGGATAGGGGGTTATGAGGACAATTTCAATAGGAACCAGGGTAATAATAATAATAGACCTAACGAAGCCAGGCATCAGGAAGTTCAAGGGAACGGTGGCGAAGGGGCCAACGCTCAAAATAGAAATAATAATAATCAGCTAAATCAGAACAGAGGAAATGGCTATGGTAATCAGTATCAAGGGAGGAACAATGATTTCAGGGGAAATCAAGGGAGGAACAATGATTACAGGGGAAATCAAGGGAGAAACAATGATTTCAGGGGAAATCAAGGGAGAAATTATAATGACAATAATTACAACCAGAATAGGGGTCAAGGAAGAGGACAGCCTAGTGGTAGTAATATACAGCCAAACAATGACAACACAGCCCAGAACAACCAGACCAGTTTAGTAGTTAGTAGTACTACGGCCAGCTGTAGCGGTTCTTTAAACGCGAACCAGGCTGCGAAGTAAGGTCAGAATCTCAGTCTGTAGCATGCCCTGTCCATACAATTATACAGGAACCCTATGACCTAAATGAAAGAAATGAATTATTACATGAACTAAATGATGAAGGTATTATTCAGGAAGTGGTTAGTAAGAGCCCCATAGTTAAATTTAACGTGTCCGAGGCGTACACAGATGTTTTAATTGATAGTGGTTGTATGAAGAGTTGCATAAGTAGTGCATTTTATGATAAAATGAAAGGAACTGGAGTAAATTTTGAGGAGATGCCAATTAAAAGCACTTTTGTTATCACAGCTATTGGGAAGAGGTCTAAAGTAATTTCTAAGCAAGTTTTAGTAGACATTAAAATTAATAATCATGTAGAGAAGCAGATTTGCCTTGTAATTCCAAATTTAGTATTCAGTGTTATCTTGGGTTCAGAGTGGCTAAGTAGAGTGTCTGGTAACTTATGTTATGATGTAGGGAAATTGAAATTTAAATGGGGAGATTCTGAAGTAGAAGTAGCGTTCAATGACCATATTCAGAGGAGTAGTATTGTAGGTGTGATTTGTACTTTAAATGAGATATCGCCAGCCGTAGAGCGGGGTTCTCCATGTTTTGTGGGCAGTGTGATTACGAACGGAAGTCTAGAGGACTCGTTACGTGAGGCTGCATTTCAGGGAAATATAGAGGATGAACAGTGTGTTCGGCTCTATGATGTGTTATTGTGTAATAGGAGAGTTTTTGAGGATCGCATTGGTATGGCCAATTGCTATACACATTCATTGAACGTTATTGATAGGTCAGTATTCACAGGACATAGATATCCTGTACCTTTCGCTTATCAGAGTGCAGTTGAGGCACAAATTAACCAGATGCTTGAAGATGGGATTATTGAGCACTCTAACAGTCCATATGTTAATTCTTTGATCACGGTACCCAAGACCGACGGCACTGTTTGTATTTGTTTAGACGCTCGTTTGGTTAACAGTAGAATTAGTTCAGATCAGCTGAAATCTATGCCAATAGAGGAATTAATGCAAACATTTGAGGGGAAGAAGTATTTCACTTGTGTAGATTTGAGTTCCAGTTTTTGGCAAGTGCCACTTATGTACGAAGATAGACCATTTACAGCTTTTAGTCATAAATATAACCTTTATCAATTTTGTAGAACACCTTATGGGTTAAAGAGTAGTTCAGCAGCTTTAATTAGGGCTTTAAACATCACATTAGGGGATGACACAGGAGAGTTTGTAACCATTTACATAGATGATATGGTAATTAGTTCACGCAGTTTTGAGGAGCATCTACGTCATTTAGATAAAGTTTTTCAGAAGTTAGATCAGGCAGGGTTCACTTTGAAGCTGTCTAAGTCGTCATTCTGTCAGTCAGAAGTGACATTTTTAGGTCATAGAGTGTCGAGTAGAGGTGTGACACCATAAGAAAGTAGGGTTAGCATGTGTGGACAGTAGCAACAGGGCATCGTTACAGACACTGAGAAATATGGTAGGTAGAGTAACGTGATGACGTTCATTTAAGGGAGCCACTTGCAAGGTTGGAAGCCGGTGACGCAGTAACATTTATAGTTTCCAAACGTATTGGAAAAACAGCATATGTGCTGGAGGATAGTAAGGGAAACAGATTATACGGGACGTATAATATACATAGTCTACGAAAATATGTGTCATAAAGCGAGTGTGTTTAGCTGGCGAGCCAGCCTATCAAATGAGTGTAAGTGTGGTATTTGGTGCGTGGGAGGAGTTGGTCTTCCAGGCAGGCGTATCAGAAGTCACACAGGGGGGTAGTATGTAAGTAAATGAGAGTTTTTAAGGTACAGGGAAATATGACGGGATTGTCGGATGCTCTTGAGCACTAAAATGTCTCGATACACCAAGGCCAGAATTTGGTAGCGCTTGGTGAATTCCCATTTGCCTCCAAGAGATGGGTGAGCGCTTGAACAGGGTATTTTTGCTTAAGGCGTCCTCGAGGCAAAAGATGGGCCATCAGAATGCGAGACAGTCCTTCATGAAACTCATACATATCAGCACACGTGATTTCTGTTTACGGCCTCGCCATGTAAGATTTGTAAGTGTGTAATTTAAGGCAATTTGTATAATGGTATTATTTGTGTGAGGAGAAATGGTCTGTGTTGAGAACTAGTATTAAGTAGAATATGGTCTACTGTGCCCGTTTAGACCGGAGTCCGCACGACCACATATGCATTTTACCAATAATCAGTCAGCACGAGAATCAAAATATCCCGGAGCGCCAGATGGGTTAAGGCAAATCGCAAAAACGACATCAAATAGAAAAAATGCTTTGCTGATTTTTGGCTCAATGCAACAATAAGGATAGAAGGAGATTTAATTGGGAGTAACACATCCTGTAAAATTATCTCAGTTTATTTTGAAGTTAAAATCTGACTGCAAAGATGCTCAAAGCAGCATCATCCACGTGTGGCGATCCACACACTTATTTACACACAATATACAGAAATTTTCCAAACACATTTGACAATCTTTTTGGAAACACAAGTCCGATTAATAGTCCTGTGGACTGTGTTCCAAAATTATTAATATTTAATTCCAGTTCAAAGTTAATTGTCTATACTGGAAATATCGTAGATCACTGTTTGAATATTTACATGATATTAACACTCGTAGAATAAATGTTCATAGAATTTTAAACTTTCACTTTCTTTTTTCCAGTTTCAAAAATATATCGTCGAAAAATATTATTATCATTGAAGCAATACAAATTATTTACATATATTAATAACATCTGAAAAGTATTTGACCATTGAGCATAGCATCGAAGAACTGTGCGAAGCACAACAACAATTAATTGTTCTTCTGACATTTAACATTCGAGAAGTGACTCGATTATGAAATTCAAGTTCCTAACAAAATACATGATTTCTGAATCATTAACTTGATCACTAAATTGTTGAACCATTCAACTATTCAATTTTCCACTTGGAATCATTATTTAAAAAATATTTATATTTATGGCCATTTTTAGCAACTTTTACAACTTGCAATTCTTCGACAGAATGCGGAAATAAGAATTGTAGTTTTATAATGAATTTATTTAGTTCATGGCACTAGGATTGAAAATATCCTTCAAATTATTCGTGGTTAAAGAATTATTTTTAATTGGCAGTGGCCCATTCTACTATTTGTGTAAGAACACAATATTACGACAACAACGGCAAAGGTCTTCCTCTGAAGAAGAATAAACTACTATCATGACAAATCCGGGTTCTAGCAAAATCAAAGTCTAAATGGAATTTGTAAACAAGGTTGAAATAAGAACTGATGGTTTCAAGAAATAACCTTCGGGTCATTCATCCGACGAAATGTGTAGTTCCAACACTCCTACTATAAACCTGAACCATCGAACCTGCTATTTGATTGATGCTCGAAAAAACCTCTTCATTCCTGCGACTTAAACATGCGCACCTGGGAATGGCATTTCAACTACTCCACACATATAAATTATCTTCCCAAAATTTATACAATAAATCAAGCCTCTGCTTGTTATCAACACTGGAAGATTAATAAACTTACAAGTTTATTTTATTTTACCATTCAGTTCAACCCGTGAATTTACCATACTTATGAAAATCTTTATTTCACTTTCGAGTGTATTTACGTCATGATTTTATATAAATACAAAAATATCCTATTTGATACAAATATCATTTGCTTCCCGTTTCATGCCTCTCCGTGTTATCTGAAAAATATACTTTGCTCAATGCAAATATCAACTGTTCAACCAGAACTGAAATGTTGGTTGAATGCGGGCTTGCGCTAACCACTTTCCTTCGGAAAATCTCCTGTTCCAGACTAGAAATGATTAAACTACTTCACAGGCTCTTTCTCAATACATATGATTATTAGAAAATATAATATCCAAGAATTATTTAGAAAAATTATAAAAATTATTATTATTATTATTAGTGGATTATTATTATTATTATTATTTGTTATATTATTTATTTAAATATGTTTAATTATCATCTCATTATGTGAGAATCCACATGTTCGAACCTTCGAATATGGAAAAAATATCCATTCCTCAACAAAAATAAATTTAACTTTTACAGTTACATCGGTTGTTTTCCGTGGTTTCCCAAAAATATGAAAAATTCAAATAAATCTTCGAAATGCTCGGTCATCGATCCTAAACTGTTCTGAGTGTTGCAAATGCTCAGAATAACTCTAATAAGTCTTGCGTAAATCATTGCAAGCTTTAAATACGACAAAAAATAAAATGTGTTGGTCATCTGCAGAAAAATAGTTTGTTCCAATTAGCTAGGCATAATATAATTCAAATGTGGCTTACATTTCTTGATGGTCTTGAAGTGTAGTTAACCTGGTCTGTACCAGATTTATCCATAGACACGCCCTATCGGACAAGCATGTATAATCCTTGTATCCGCCGCCATCATATACCCACAATTCGTATAGTCAGACATAGTGGTAGTATCTTTCGACGTTTGAATAAACAGTGGTTCCCTTTTAATATGGGCTTCTATCAAAGCCATAACAGTTTGTTTAAATAGGGTCAGATCTAAGTGATCTCTTCTTAAATATGTCAGTTGTAACATAACTCACTGTAATCTTTTCAGTACAAGAAAAACACTGACAGTCTAAGCAATTAACGGCTGTTCTGAAGATCGTTCCCTGGGCATGGTTTGTTATATCACCATCTACCATGCGCTAGGCAACTTGTAGTTTCCCTTGCGTAGACTAATGAACGCCACCGTTATAGACTAGTCTTCAGTGTACTGACAGATCGAAGTGGTTAACTAGTTACAAAAATGAAAACTGACTTGAAATGGATTTAAACATCCAAGTATTATGTTATTACTGGACTGTGACAAAATACTATTTTCTAGACAAAGTCTAGCATATGTCCTTGTAGAAATATAAATATTTCCACCAATGTCTGTAGAAAAATCAATCACCTCAGTGATTCTCCTCGCCGTAAACTTACTAAGTTCCAACTCGAAGCGCAGCACTTTTCGTGACTATCACGACTTTGAAAAGAACTTCTGCGTAGATCCGGCAACCATGTGCCTTGGCTCAGCGTAGACGCGACTTGCTCTGCAAGTGCTTGTGTTAGAATGAGCTGAAGTTGCTTCGGCCAGCTGGCTTTTATTCAAAACTGTCAGGGTCACGCGTCATCACCTGATATCTAGAAATCCTCATATCTCTTGAATCCCTGGTCCGATTTACTTGATACTAATTGCATTCTCTTTCTTTTGGCCGTGCCAGTAATCTGATACCAGTCTCAAGTCTCTACTCCATGGTTAACTATTTAATCAATAAATAGCCTCCACCTCTGCTATTACTCGCTACGTCACTTGACATCCAACTATCGGTAAATTCTTTCTAAATGCTTCTCGAAGCAATGTAGCGCGATATTCAAATATCTCAACT
This sequence comes from Meconema thalassinum, assembly GCA_946902985.2. Lineage (NCBI taxonomy): Eukaryota > Metazoa > Arthropoda > Insecta > Orthoptera > Tettigoniidae > Meconema > Meconema thalassinum. Next base: position 938,278,871 of record OX336390.1, read on the forward strand.
TTCAAAAGCGGCTACAGCCTTTCCCTTGATATCTAGGTGTCTGAAACTTGGAATACCCATTCCTAGAGTTGGGCACACTACGGGAACTTAACAAGACAGGGCGATTACGGCACAGAAATATTTGGTGTTATATGTAATGCGCATTTACTGTTTTTTTTTTTCAGAAGTCAATATTAATTTAATCTACTTTAAAGAGAGATTAAGTATTATGGTCACGAGGCGCTGCCACAATAGTGTGATCGTGTGCTCAGTGATAAGTGATATTAAATTTCACCATAAGGAAGGGACCTCCAGTGAAATTAGGAAGTTCTATGGAGATATAAATATATCAGAACACCTTCAATGCGTGTGATATGACATCATAAATACATAGTGCTCACACATTGATTATGACTATTTTTCCAACATAGAGAAATTTGAGAGGCGGAAATATCCGTGGAACACTATTCTATATGTAAAACATTGGACTGGTTGCAAAGTGCAATCCATAGTGACAACAAACTTTGACGCAAAGTGCGTGAAGAAAAATTTTGAGTGGATATATCTGTAATTTAGGGTGATTTCATTTATGTAATATGTATTTTGGATGGGGTTTATTAACGTGTCTGGGATAATCGGATAATGGACCGTCGTCACGGTAAATCATCCGATGATCCGAGGCGAATATGTAACGTGTTTTTCGGTTTATTTTATGCAACTGGCATAAGTCAGTAGGAAGCCATTCTATATTTATTTACGCGGCAAATTGTTCAGCCAAGAGAATTGTTCATGTTAATTTATTATAATTATTATTAAGGTATTTTCGGAGCATTTTATAAAAATTATTAGCATTCAGATAGGTTTTCTATGTCTTAGAAAACGCTATCATGCAAATTATTACGAACGACGATATCATAGAAAATTATCTGATTACGGAATTTTACGGAGTTTTTGTCAGTTAGGGTATTTGAGAGACATGACTCACTGGAAATTCAAATACAAGCTTAATCTTGTCAGGAAGTATTACGCAAGGCTGGGTCGCTTCGTCAAGAAAAGGCGAATTGTTGGAACGGAAATCGTCTTCTCCCTCCCGCCGAGTGTAATGAACCAGAGGAGGGGAAGTAGCGGCGTGCTCAGCCAATAAGTGGAGACCACGTAAGCTGGAAGTTGAGACTGGAGTGGGGAGCCAACGTGTGCATATATCGTTCGGCGCGGCGTGGAACGGGGACATTCTGTGAGGACAATCTGTGAAATACTTGACGAGTATGGGTGCGCGTGCGAGTGGCTCCGATGTTCGGTGGAGTTAGCGACTATCTGTGTAGAACTTGGCGAGTGTGTTGCACGCGGGAGTCGCTCCGATGTTCCGTGGATTGGAGGACTAACTTTTGTAAAACTTAACCAGTGTGGTTGCACGAGTGTTTGGGTCCGATGTACGGACCATAGAATTATCTAATCTACCAGAATATCATCAAATAACGAAGAAGATGGCGACGTCCAGGAGACTGTGGGAAGCACACAGCATCATCCAGTACGAGGGAAATGCTTTAGCAATTTCCAGTGGTAAGCGCAAATGACGCAGAAATACGCAATCTCTCATTTCTCTTTGTTTTACATTTCATATTTCAGTAACTTCATAGCTTGGGAATAAGAGTAAAATCAATAATTGATCAGACTCCGTTTTCACGTAATTTTCTATCGGTAATATTAAAATCGCAACGCTCCAATTTAAATTTTATACTTATTATTATTATTAATTTTGCTATACTTGTTTTATATAATAAATTCATTTCTTTTACAATGCAATCTTTGCTTTCAGTAGGTAGCATTAGATATAGACCAATTCCTTCTCCTGATACAATTGTTTGTTGGGTTAATGATCAAATCATACCACGATCTGAGTGAATAGATTCTTGAAGGTGTTCTACCAGAGCTAGACGTTGTTAAATACAAATTTAGATTTCAGCATTGCATTGAGGTCTTGGCGCCCATTAAAACAACATAGCTTAGGCAAAGGTAAACAGTTACATTTATCTCCCAACAGTTTGGGGCAGCCAAACCGTTACATTTGTCGCTACCTACATGGGGCACTAAATAAAGTTACACTTGTCGCTCAACGTGTGAACTAGCGAAGACGTTTCACTATGAAGTACTTCAATATTAGTTATTCGTGCAGTCCATTGTATCTTCAGCATTCTGCGGTAAATCTACATTTCAAAGGCCTCTATCTTCTTTATTGTTGCCGCATTTACTGTCCATCCTTCCGTTGGAGGACAGAGGGATTAAAATTTGACCCTACATATAGAGTTCTTTTAAGTTATGGCCTTTTACGAAATTTAATTTTAAGATATTCCACAGAAGTCGATCCAACAAAAATCCAATATGGAGGGTTAAATGAATACAAAGTGTATTTTAGTGTTTTTTATTTACTTACGCAAGTGCCTTACAAGTTTTGTGAGAAAGAAAAGAAAACATTACTAAGTTTATTTTCAAGTTTCTTATTTTACATCGTATGATTACAATAACAAAAGTAATCTTACTGAGACTTTACAAGTGCCTGAAGTCTTTACGAACGAAGACAGGGTCGTGTATATTTCATAACAAAACGTATTCTTCGTTTAATTACGCATATTTTTCAGAGAATTATTATTAATATTTTCAAACTTAACAAGAAGTTCCGTGAAGAACTATGCAGCCTACTTTTCATGCCAATAATTATTCTACAGTATATGAACCTATGTAGAATAATGACGAAATTAAGTTGGTAATATCGAAATGTCTAATTAGTTCGAAATATTCCTGGTATAATGTAGCCTAATAGAGCACTACAGTTGGCAGCCCTGGTGACTGAATATATTCTTAGTTCCACCTCTTAAGGTACAGAATACAAAATTTGGTTGAAGTCCAATGGACGTTACATGCAGTTGGACACTGGATCTATCAGCACGCGTAAAAGCATGTTGCCAACAATACCATGCGTGTGCTGGTCAGAAATAATCTGAATTATTATGATATCTTGTTGTGCCAATTTTGGATGAAATCCATTTGTTAGTATAGAAGTTACATGTATTTTAAAATTTTACATATCAGCAGGCATAGAATCATGTTGGCAGCACTGCCTTGTATTAATTACTCCAAATTAATCTAGAATGTCAGGGGCTATACGTGTGAAAAGTATAGAGCTGTTGGCTTGCATACTTTCTGATATATTGATATTAGGGTAAAAAGAATATAGACAGCATTTATTAACAGTTGGCAGCCCTGATTGCTCTTAACAATACTTATAGTCATATCTGTTATGGTACACATAGCACATACGAAATTTGGTTGAAATCCAACTGATAGTATAGAAGTTACGTGTATTTAAAAATTGGTACTATCAGCAGGCTTATAATCATATTGGTAGACCTGACGTATATAAGTTACTCCAAATTTTCTAAAATGTCAGAATATACGTGTGCATAGTTTAAAGCTGTTGGCTTGCATACTTTCTGATATATTGGTATTTGGATTAAAAAAATAGAGAGAGCAATTATTAACAGTTGGCAGCCCTGGTGGCTCTGAAGAATACGCTCAGTCATATCTGGTTATGTACAAATATTACATACAAAATTTGGTTGAAATCCGATTGATAGTGTAGAAGTTATATGCATTTAAACATTGGACCTATCAGAAGGCTTAAAATTATTTTGGCAACACTGTCATGGTTGGCCTCCTGGAAATTAAACTTAAATAGTCTTATCTACATGTGTGCCAATTTTGGAATAGCTCCCATGCATACCTTGCAAGATATCCAACATGGAGCTCAAATTTCTAGTGCGTTTTTTCAGCAGTTGGTAGGACTGACATCATTTTCAAATATGGACGTGAGCTATTCCGGTGCACATCTTTACTCATACTAAATTTGGTTTTGATTGCTGCAGCCGTTTAGGAGTTGATAGGGGGGGACACACACACAGCCAGACAGACAGACACACATTTTCCCGGATCGATCTCATAAGTCTACTTTTTCCTCATTTTTGCAAAATGTGAAAAGTAGGCTAAAAATCGCGACACTTTTATTAATATTCGGGATGCCAGGACATGCTCCTTTAAATCGGGACTGCCCCGATATTTTGGGACGAATGTTTGCCATAGCTATACATCTTCCAACGTGATAATGAATGTCCTAAACGGTATCACAAGTAATTAGGCCACTATTAAAGTTGTGGTGAATCGCCGGTATGAAATCTAGCAAGACCAACATATCCTCTTTTTAGGCTATTTTTATTTCATGAAAAAAAAAAAAAAAAAGGCTTATGTGATCACCTTTTGTCCGTGTGTGTGTGTGTGTGTGTGTGTGTGTGTGTGTGTGTGTGTGTGTGTGTGTGTGTAAATCTCCCTCCCTAATAACTTATAAACGGCTGGAGCGATTTCAATGAAACTCGGTAAGGTGATAGTACTATTTTGGCCAACCCCGATCGAGACCTTCAAATTTTATTACGTCTCACCAATCCAGCATGGCGGCTGGGCGAAATATTTCACCGGCATTCTATATCTCCGACACTATTACTGATAACACCCTGAAATGTTGTACGTTGATAAAGGGCACTACTAGTAGTCCACCTATGAGACTTTCAGAAACCTGTTAACTACAAAACGTACATGGCGGCCAAGCGAACTTGAAACTTTTAAATTGACTTTTCTCGCGACTTAACCATCCAATTGCAATGAAACTTGGTACTGGAAATATTTATATGCATTGTAATACACTGGCATCTAATTTAGTTCAATTGTTTACATAACCTCAAGATGGTGGCTGTGCGAAATATTTCACCGGAATTCAATATCTCCGAAACTATTACTGATAACTTCCTGAAATTTCGTACGATGATAAAGGGCACTAGGCTACTAGAAGTTTACCTATGATACTTTCTAAAACCTGTTAACTACCGAACGAACATGGCGGCCATGCGAATTTTAAACTTTCAAATAGAATTTTCTCGCGATTTAACCATCCAAACGCAATGAAATTTGGTCGTGTATCGTGTGTTTTTTCAAGATTTTAGCCACATTTTTCCACATAATGTGTTGTTTTGGGCATTCAATTTCCCATCCTTCTTTATTGCGCCATATAAGGTTTAACAAGGGACTTTTTAGTGTGTGTTAAGCTATACATTTTTGTGTTTTTGACATTTATTTATTCATTTCGGCTGATGAAGGGGACAAAAACAATTTGGCCTTCAAACAAGTCCCACCGATGACCACACAGTGATCTTTATTTAATAAAAAGTATTGATTAGGCGGAACTTTCAACCTATTTATTACTCAATTAGTCCATTTTGCTAGAAAGTGCATCTGTCCATGTAGCCTATAATCTATACCTTGTTTTATCTCAATTCTGAAAGAAAAAAAAACTGATACCACTTTGCCCTTAACCCGTCCATTATACAGGGTGTCATTTATGTACTTGAGTACCCTTAAGGGGATGGGTATAGGATCAATTTGAGATAGGGAACCTGGGGTCGGAATGGCCTCCTAACCCCAGAAAACAGGTTTGTTTCAGGCCCTCCGCCCCTGTAAAGTACGGCAGCGAACCATGTGTTACTCTGAGGTCAGGCACTCGTTCGCTGTCAACGGTCTTGGCGCGACCACCGCTCAACGCTGCGTTAGCCGAGAGCTGCATTCATCTGCCAATTGATAGTTCCGTCGTCGTAAACTACTACACGTAACTCGTTGATACTAATAATCAAAAGGCAATTAATTTACAGAATCAACGATAGTTTAAAAAATCCGCACAGAATAAACACGCTCTGTGACTACGCCCCCTCCTTCCCCTCTAAAAAAATAAAGAAAAAAGAAAAAGAAAAAATGAAGGCATGGCACCCCAGGAGAAACGAACCCGGGACCACCGTGGCACCTCGCCTCGCTGCTATCCCTCGGCTAACGCAGAGTTGAGGGGTAGTCGCGCCAAGACCGTTGACAGCGAACGAGTGCCTGACCTCAGAGTAACATGGCGCGCTTCCCTACTTTACAGGGGCGGAGGGCCTGAAACAAACCTGTTTTCTGGGGTTAAGAGGCCATTCCGACCCCAGGTCCCCTATCTCAAATTGATCTTATACCCATCCGCTACACGCCCCTTAAGGGCACTCAAGTACATAAATGACACCCTGTATAGGACGTAGTTCAAGGGTCCAGGCTCATGTGCCTACCTTGCTATACCCAGACGTAACCCCGCAACAGATTGGCTGGAGTTCAAATTCAGTCATGGTTTTCTTAGAATAGAATTCACCTCCTTTCAAATAGGGGCAGATGACCGCGCTGTTCCGCCCTTTAAAACAACAATAACTAACTCAGTTTCAAATATTGCATTCTTATTATGAATAAACAAAGCACCAACGCTTCAGCTCGGGAGAAACAAAACAAAAGACTCCTGCGGGCGCCCACACCTGGATGTGCTCTCGCTCCCTCCACTTTCCATTGTCAGAGAACTCAACGAGGAAGACATTTCAAGAGTTTTATTGTTTTCACATGAGGGCCTTAGAATGTGCTCATATACATGAGGAGTTGTAATGACATTATTTTACGTTGAGAGTTCGGACTCCCCCCTCAACGTGCTCTATGCAAGGAAGGTTGCAATGGCGTTTAGACGACATATTCACAATCCCGATTTCGTTTCGATCAAAAGAGATTATCTAATTATTTGCGGCCATTGCGGTGGTCAATGACTGTGTCGTATCTTTCTGCATCGTTGCGTGAATCAAGAAGCCAGTGTACAGTGCCGGAAAAAAGTTTAAGACCACCCCTAAAAATCAATGAATGTGCTTTCGGTCTTAAACTTTACTATTTCACCTTTCCTTTAATATGGCATAAACTACGTTAAAAATAGAATTGGTTAAATGGGAAATACTTTAGCTGAAACGGTTCGAAAGTTACAACAATTTTTAGGTATTATGAAATAACAAAAAAAATATCTATTTCGTCATGAAGAAAACTTCACCATTCAAAATTGGGGTCACCAAGTGGCAAATTATTGGATTAAATAAGGGTTGAAAGTGACAGAGAGAGATTGCTGGGATTTTGGGAGTGTCTAAGAGGTTCGTGCAACAAACAATTCATCGATACAGTGAGTTTGGAACAGTTGTTGACAGGCCAAGGTCAGGCTGCCCAGGGAATACATCACCAAGGCAAGACCGTAAGTTACTGCAACTTTGTAAGAGGAACAGAAATGCTAGTTGTAGTGATCTTCTGAGAGATCTAATGATCTCGTGTGGCGATATTGCCATAGACAAAGACGATAAGCTGCTTCCCTGGCCTCCTCGTAGTTCAGATCTCAACCCCATAGAAAACTTATGGAACACAATGGAGATACCCGTTTGCAGAACAAAAGCCCAAGAATGCAGAAGAATTGACACTGGCAGTCCTCACACTACGGCAACAAGTGTCACAAGCCTAAGAATGCAGAAGAATTGAGACTGGCAGTCCTCACACTAAGGCAACAAGTATCACGCGAGGAATATAAGAAGCTGATCCACTCTATGCCGGACAGGATCAAGGCATGCATCAAGTCCAGACGGGGTCCAATAAAGTACTAAACTTGTATTTTTATGTATCTTTGTTTTAAGTAAATAAATGACTGAATAATAGGTTGAATTATGAAAAATAACATGTTTCATTGGGTGGTCTTAAACTTTTTTCTGGCACTGTAAATGCTGGCCATTTTGAACTCTTCGTTTTCAAAAGCGCAAAATAAGAGGTGTTGGCCAAGATGGTTGTGTTTCTGTAGCTTAGATAGACTATAACTCACTGGCATGCATTCAATCCCATCTACCCCAGCAGTGCAGGGGAAAGTAATTTTTATCAAATTATTTCTTGTATTATTATTGATTTAAGCCCACTACGGAGCGCTTATGACTAGTTATTCTTCGATGCTCTTTTCCGTTCCCAATATCTCTTGAGCCCTGCTGATAACTTCTCCTTTCTCTCCTGCGAAAGGGGCTTCCGACATTTAGGGACTCTAGGTGGTGGAGTCCAAGATTCTACCATAGCACAACATTTAGAACGATCTTCTACATCAAGGTCAGCAATTCCAGCCGAATCCAATTCCTTTAGTACTTCATTAAGCCACAGGCTTCCAGTCTTGTAGCTTTTAACCAAGGAGAAGATCTTCTTGGCAAGCCTGTTGCTGTTCATTCGTTGTAGGTGTCCGTAGAACTTTAGCCTCCTACTCTGGTATTGGCTGATTCTAACTGTCGATAAAGGTCAGAATTAGATTTCAAACGGTAGGTTCCATCTGGGAGCAATCTCGGGCCATGGATTTTCCTGAGGATACGTATTTCGGCTTTCTCTAGGTCATCAATGGTGCCTTTCCTGTTCATCTTATTTCTTGTAATAATAATAAGAATGCATTGCAGCCAGATGGCCATATACAACCATAGTATCTTATTACAGTATATAATACGCTAAGGTGTATGTTTCACAAAACTCAAGCTCCTAAAGCAGAGGGAGTTAGAAGGTGTGGTTTGTACCAAAATCTTCCGAATCGTCTCAATAGTACAGGAAAAATCTTGCATTTCTTGAAAAGTCAACGGAAATATATAGGCCTATTTTGGTTTATAAAGTGCTTTTAAACAAATAAACAAGACGATAGCCCCTGGCAGAACTGTTGCGCGTACAGCCCGCATAACACTAGGGCCGGGCGGGTAGTCTGAACACATGGGGCGCACACAACCCATTATGCGAGAGTTCTCACACGGGTCCGCTAGTAATAAGAATAATAGAATAAGCATGAAAATTATAACACAATCACTACGATCAACATATGAAACAGATTAGATTCCACTAAGCTCTTCTTCCTGTAACCATATACTGTCATATGGTATTTGTCACATGCCTTCTCACATACATTACACACGCAGTCATTGTTCCGTTCATGATATTTTATGTTATTACAAAATTTTGTGATGGAAGCCGTGCACGGCGAGTCTTGTTACCACATGTCTTAGCTCTGCATTTGCCTGTGTCCATCGTCTGTCGGACAATGCTCCAGTGACGTAACAAGTAGTTCCGAGAGGAACTAAATAGCCTATTTTAATACATCCTAATTAAAATAATTGCCTCTATCGACATACAAATGTTCAGTTTGATTGCTGTAATAGATTCGTAGATATTGAGAACCGTCTACATTTGTCGGTTGGTCACCAGGTTAGTTTTATATATATGTTACGCTCAAAGACCGAATTCGCTCAATGACCGAAATTTTTACCCACGACGCGACGTGGGTACGACAAAATACTCACAACGCGACGTGGGTACCGAAATTCGGTCATTGGCCGAAACGGAATGCCCACGTCGCGTTGTGGGTAATCCTGTTTGCTCAAAGACCGATGTAAACTTCACTTCGGAGATTGAGCAATGCAAAAATACCCACGTCGCGTTGTGGACAACGTGGCTTGCCCACAACGCGTTGTGGGTATTTTGCTTTTGCGCAAAGACCGAAATGATATCATATAGTCGTGAGCGTGTACAGACTTGTCTGTGAGTCCGCCACCCTCCCCTCCACTCCTAGCTGTTACTGCCACTAGTCAACACGGAGCACGCCTAGTGTCAACCCGCTTTGTAGCTGTGCATTTTAGTGAGTTTTTTAGTTAGTGTTTGTGTTTACTAGTTGAGTGAGATGGAAGAAGCATTCTATATCAAGCTGCAGGAGCTATTATGCACGAAGGACCTTGAGTCGGGTCGCACGTTCATCATGGACAGAGCTCGTTACGACGAGATTATCAATCAAGTGAAGGAGGCGAAAGAAAAGAAGAAGTGTGGAGGAACTCTGAGCTCAAAAGACTATCGTCGCATAAATCGTTTCGACGTTATTCAGATCGGAAGTGTTCAAATGTTGATAGAGAAGTCTGTGGGTGACTTGACTGACATAAAATACTTTTGCCGATACGAAGAAATTTTCGGAGCAATACATGCAGCCCACTTGAATACAGGACATAAAAAAGAAAAAGCCATGGAAGCTGAACTAAAGAAGAAATTCTGCAATATCACCAGAGAAGTTATAAAAATATATTTAGATATGTGTGAGGCCTGCGCTTTGAAGAAAAGATCAATTAAGAAGGGACTTGTTGTTAAACCAATGGTTATGTCTGCTATGAATTCTCGATGTCAAGTAAGTTTGCATTTTACAAATCTGCATTATTTACACACCTGCCTGATATAGTACCATGAACTGTATGTAAAATCACGTAAGCTACAATATTTAGGTAGTTTACACCTACTATCGGCTGTTTTCATAATAATTGATTCATAAATGCGGCGTACATAATAATAATCGTTGCTGCATTCTTAATACCTTAAAATTATCCTTTAGAAAACTAACTAAATAACTATTTTAATGTGTTTTTTAAAACATAGACAGCGTTTCTGTCGACTAGAGTTCGTTTGGCTAAAATTCGAAGTAGTTTCCGAAGTACTCAAGTGTGAGAAACAAATTAATAACAGGTAAAAGTATACAATTACCTTGTCACCCTTCAAAAATTTACTATTAAGATATGTTATAGGCAATGAACTGAAAATTGTAGATAAACATGATTTAAAGGTCGGAAAATGAAAAAGGGGAGTAAAATGGTGTTTTTTCGTTTTTTGCAATTTTATGCAACTTTTGCGTTTTTAAGCTGATTTTAACTACCTTTTTTTTCTTTCCCATGTTTTACGACGTTGCCAATACGATGGGATACACAAAAAAAACTGCCGTGGAACGAACATTGATTTTTATTGAAGATTGTTTACGCTTTTTGCGATGTTAGGCTAATTTTTGCGTTTTCAATCCGATTTTGACAAAAAAAATACCGTGTTTTTTCAACATTTTTGATAAAATGGGACACTAAAAACACTTAACAACGCCACAAACACCGCAATTTGTTATTGGTCTATTATTTTTTTATGATAACCTAACTTAACCTAACCGACCACATAACATCGGAGGCCACTCTTCTAAGGCTGTTGGCAAGTTATATGCGAGTTATTCAGCTTTAAAAACCATACTTTTATGACTTACAAGCACTATTCGCCAACAGATTTAGAAGAGTGGCCGCCGATATGACGTGGTGAGAAAGGTTAGGTTAGGTTATAATATAAAAAAACGTATTAGTCCGTCCGTGTTTTGATAAAATACAATATTTGTTCCACAGCAGCGTTTTGTTGCGTATTACATCGTTTTTTATTATAACCTAATCTAACCGACCTAACTGAAACGTCGGCGGCCATTCTTCTAAGTCAGTCGGCAAGTTCTTTGCAAGTTAGTCAGCTTGAAAAACCACACTTTTATGATTTACAAGCACTATTTGCCAACATATTTAGAAGAGTGGCCGCCGACAAGACGTGGTCGGAAAGGTTAGGTTGGGTTAGGTTATAATATAAAAAAAACTTAATAGTCAGTCCGTGTTTTTTATTTAAAAAAAAACATGTTCGCTCCATGGCAGCGTTTTTTGTGTATCCCATTGTATCAAAAATGTCAAAAAACATGGGAAATAAAAAAGTTAAAGTTGTCTTAAAATGCAAAAGTTATGTAAAATCGCAAAAAACGAAAAGAAACGCCGTTTTACCCCTTTTTTTCACTTTCCAAGTTTCACACAGTTTTCCAATAAATCCTTCGTTGCTTTAAAAGACCTGTCGCACTCCTCGATCCACGACCATCGATTCGCTTTCTTCAACATCTCCTGCATAGGCGCTACTGTTTCTGTGTAACCAGGGCAATTTTCTTTGAAGAAACCTGTCACTCCCAAAAATGCTCTAACATGTTTGACTTTGGTAGGTGTGGGAAATTTCTTAATAGCATCAATCTTGGCTGGATTAGGCCGCACGCCCTCGACATCAATTATATGTCCCAAATATAAAATTTCGCTCTGGCAAAAATGTGACTTTTTTAAGTTGATCTTGAAGTTCATGGTTCTCAGGTTGTCCAGCAGTTTATTTAAATTTATCAAGTGTTCTTCCATTGTCTCAGAAGCGATTAATATGTCATCAACATATCTCGTGGTGAAGTTCTTGACCTCCTCAGTCAGATTTCTATCGAGTGCTCTAATGAGTGCACATCCCGCAGTTTTCACGCCAAAGGGCATTCGACACCAGATGTAACTTTGATTATCGAATAAAAATCCCGTCAACAGTTGGGATTTTTCTTCAAGTTCAAGATGGTGGAAACTATTCGTCAAATCAACACTTGAGTATATCTTCTTCCCGCGGAAGCCTTTCAAAACATCTTTGATCCTCGGTGCTTGGTCGTGCTCAACTAGCAGTTTGCTATTTAAAACTCGCGCGTCTAGGCATAGCCTAATTGATCCGTTTGGCTTGGTCACAGCCAATATTGCGTTCAGATAAGGAGTTGCAGCTTTCCTTATCATGCCAGAATCTAATAAGTTAGTAATAATGTCCTTCACCTGAGAAAAATGCTTCTCTGGGATCGGGTACAATTTACTTTTGAATGGGGTCCAATCTGTTACCTGCATCGCATATTGAAAATTTAAAACTTTCCCAGGTACGGTGTCAAAAGCTCCTTTATGTAATCTTAAAATTTCTTCCAATCTTCTTCTATCAGATTCCCCTACCATGGCTTCCTTAAGTCGCTCCTGAAGTAGAATTTCGAATTTGGTTCCGCCCATTTCTTCTTCCGCCAAATGCACCCAAAGTTCCTGCGAAATATCTCGGCTGTCCATTTCTAGCACTGCTGTCTGGTTGACTTGCTCTCCCCTCAAGATCTTATCTCCGGCCTCATTAGTGCATTCCTCAACAACCCAAGTATTGGCCTCTCTCTCCAGCGGATTATCTTCCATATTTAAACCCACATGATCCAATCCTTCTACTTGTTTGAAGCTTACAGTGTTGTTATGTAAATCAATTACAGCATGAAAATCGCAGATGAAGTTGGCTCCTAAAATTATATTGTAGTTCATCTTTGGAATAACAATGAATGTTTGCGAAAAAGTATGGTTCAATATTTCCAGATCTAGAAATGCTTGCTGTTTGCAATTCATAGTTTTGTCAGGAATGACACCTCTGACTTTCATTAGCGGTACCGGCATAATAGGAACAGTCTGATTACTTGCTATTTCTTTTATCAAAATTTCAGTGACTAGGCTCACCTGGCTACCTGTATCAATCAAACATCTCACCCTCATACCTCCAATATGCGCGTAAATAATTGGTAGCTGTCTGATAACATTTTCACGGTTCTCCACCACTTCCTCCAGGCAGTCGTCTGGGAATGCTACCCACTCTTCTATATTGGCCACTATCATCTCTTCTTGCTCCCTGGCGATCTCCGTTTTTAGCCTGTCTCCTTTCAGTTCATTTGGGTTTTTTTTTATCCCGGGCCCCATTAGATGTGTTTCGCCGGTTATCATTCTGTCGCTCCTGTTGCCTCAGTAAACTCTCTGCCCCCTCTCCTTGATGGTTATCTGGGCTCTGTCTGTTCGCCATGGCACGCCCCCACTTCTCCTTCTCCGCTTCTTCATTACTTAATTGATCCAAGTATTTACGGGATTCAATATATCGTTCGTCCCAGTTATTCCTATAATCTCCTCTGTTTTCTTGGCGATAGTCCATGCCGTAACTCCATCTACCATCTCCATTTCTTTGGTAAGGTCTACCTTGTCTCTGGTTTCCCCTCCAATTCGTGTATTCCCGCTGGTACGTCCACTGATTATTTTGATTTTGGTTATTCTGATGATATCTCCCGCGGTTATTCTGATAATTCTGATTGTTGTTATGGAACTGGTTTCGGCCGTCAAAATCTTGTCTTCTTGGCGTGAACTGTGTCCCTGTGGACTGTGTCTTACTTTGGTTCCCCTGGCCGTGGTTATTTTGGAGTCCCTGAACTACCTCTGCCGTGTTGACACATTCCAAATTCCTTCTTCCTGTCTGTGGGCTTACCATACTCGTCTCATCTAAGTGTCTGAGTAATTCTTCGGCTTGGACTGCGGTCTGAATATTTCCTGCGACTAATAATTGTTGGATATGCATTGGGAGTTGTTTTCCGATGGTTAGAACCATATTCGGCTCGCTAGGCGGGTCATCAAAATCCCTGAATTTTACCAATTGCTGACTGAAGAATTCTGAAAAACGGGTTGGATGTGTACTGTGGTATTTGCGCGTGTACAGGTCCATTCTTAACCCCTGCTGTAACGAAGGACTCCAAAACTTCTTCAAAAACGCCTCGCGGAATTGAGCCATGTCTGTAAACGTGTACTTGAAACTTAAAAACCAGGTCAGGCTAGGTCCTTCTAAAAATTTCTCCACCAGTCTTAATTGTTTCTCCGGGACGATGTGTTGGTCATTAAAGTAGTCAGTTAATTGCCGTAGAAATGCTTTGGGAGTGGTTCCTGAATGTTCTTTAAACTTATCGGGCTTAAAATCATTACCCCGAATGACTTGGATGACTTGGGCTGGTGCCAAGTTCGGTTGCGGAGTTGAAGTCTCCCCCCTGTACTGCTGGAATGCATTAGTCGTTAGTCTGGGACTTTGACCCCGACTCGTGTCCTCAGCCAACTTCGAACCTGCCGGACTTCCAATACTTGTTTGCTTTTCCGGAATATTTTCGTTTGAAAATAATGTCGCATTCTCTAACGATCTAATCTCGTTTTTTATGATTAATTCTGAGTGTTCCTGTAATTTCGACTTCATATTTTCCTCCAGTGCCTGCATTCGCATTAAAACTGCCAGCCTGTCTTCCTTATTCGCATGAGCCTGCTGGTCCCAATCTCGCCGGATCCTACTTTTTAAGCTATTTATTTTCTCCTCGTTCCTCTCCTGATTTTTCTCTAGCTCTTCACGTATCCGTTCCTGCGTTTTTACTAGTTGTTCTTCCAAATTATCCTGAGTTTTGACGAGCTGCTCCCCTACTTCTTGTCGTATGACCTCTTGTGCGTTTATTAGCTGGCCTTCCATCTCTTTTCTTATGATCTCTTGTGTTCTGCCTAATTGCTCCTCTAAATTTTCCCGCAAGTGTATCCGCTCGGTTTCAGCCTTAACTTCGACTTTATCTATTTCCTTTATTAATTCCAGCACGTTGTTATCTACCGAATTCATTTGCTGCTGTATTTTCTCTTGGGTTTTCTTCACTCCCGCGGTGTTACTGACACATGCTGCCTCTATCTGCTTGAGTTTATCTGCCACCATCTCGTCAAATTGTACTAATTTGTTATCAAATTTCGCCTCCAATTTCTTCATTTCGCCTAACTGTTTGATGTTGTTTTCCGCAACCTCGCCTGCCAGTTTCTCTACTTTTTGAACGCTCTGATTAATATCATTTGTGATTTTTCCTAACTGTTCGGTTTGTGTTACCGCCTGTTGTGACAATTTGTGGTTTAGTTCATTGAATTGTTTGTCAGTGTCTAATTTCTGGACTTCTAACTGGACCGAAATGTTACCGCTCATATCAAGTAATTGTTTTTCACTATGCTCACGCTGAGCTTCCAATTGTTCTTTTAATTGTTCTTCCGTCTTTACGGACATCTGCACTAATTGTTCTTCCGTTTTCGCGGACATTTGTTCTAATTGTTTTTCACTATGCTCACGCTGAGCTTCTAATTGTTCTTTTAATTGTTCTTCCGTCTTTACGGACATTTGGATCGACATCTGTTCTAATTGTTCCTCCGTTTTCGCGGACATTTGGATCGACATCTGTTCTGATTGTTCCTCCGTTTTCGCGGACATTTGGATCGACATCTGTTCTAACAATGCCTTAATTTCATCAACAATCGCCATTTCACACACACAAAATATATTCAGAGAAAAACAGGGTTATGGGCTAAGGTTTCAGCCCTATACGCACATACATGTCACACATTTAAATATTACTGGCTCTAATTTAATGAAAATTTCAGTAACAAAATTTACTGAATACAAAGACACTTATTCCCAAACAACAAAATAACCCCTAGTGATCTGCTTTTAAATTCCTAACCAACAGAATTTACGAAACACCAATTAACCGAAGTCAATTAAATGTCAAATATAAGGCAACATCTTCCTGCTTTGACTGAGTTCATTAATCATGCAAATTTCTAATTTTAATGTGGGCGCCAGAACAAGTTTATAACAAATACCAAATCAAATTCTAACCTTGTTCAATATTTCTAACTTTAGGAACTCAGTGATTTTACTAATGCACATGGCGGTACAACATCGCCTCCATTTACTGAATTTACATGTCCGCTTGACCTGGCATCATTTCTCAACGAAATAAATATGAGATCAGCGAAGCAACAACAACAACAATCCCCACTTGGGCAGCCATTTTTGTTTTATGAACCCTTGCAAAGAAGCATATGAGACTCAGATTCGGGGCGTAACAGGTCATATTCGTAAGTTGCTGTCAGGGCGCTTCATTAACTTGCAGGGTAACATATAACAAAATAACATGCAGGAAAGAGTGAAGCCAGGGTTAAAAACAACTTAATTTAATAACAAATCACCATATTTACACATAAACAATTAACAACAAAAACTCCCAACTGACTCCCGCTTAATAAAAATGCCAAAAACTTAGGCGATATCTCTGGAGAGATTAATTACCTGGACCAAGTGTCCTTAAATAAAACGATACAAAAGTGACCATATAAGTGCGTACGCCGTTCTACATGCACCACGATGTGTACTTTGAATGCGTGATTCGTTATCATCCAGAATGACCCTTCAAACAACGAATCCGCATTTCCTAGAGCTAGACCGACCCGAGGGAACACAACAACAATACTTAAGTTAAACCGACACTTCCTAAATCTACTATAAACAAACACAAAATTTCCGCGTGAAATTGGACTTAAATTGCCGTAGCAACATTTACTGCCTAAAAACTTAGGACTTCTCACACAAATCAACACAAGTACATTAACACGTGACCAATAGAAAAATACTCAAATGACCGCTGTCAAAATTTACAAATACTCTACCACTACACCAAACGGGTGTGACAAACAAAATTACATGAAATCGAGTCATCAACAAAGCAATAGGCAAACAGCCAACATTTACGTTAATCACAATATTCTTATCCATACAAGGTACAACAATCCGTTACACACATGGCGAACTCCCCAATTAATTATGGCTTAAAATTTAGCCATCACAATGAACAGGTTTGCTGCATGAAAGCTTACAGGGTTCAGTCGGACAAATAGGACTGCCTATCAAAATAAGTCACAGGCAAAACGGGCGGTTTGTGGAACTCTGCATGTCTGTCAACCCACGTGTCAATAACCTCGACCTCCCAGAACATGGGGTCGAACCTCGAAGAAATGTGCCCCAAAGCACAATAATACGTGTGTGTCAGAAAAACATATGGACAAGAATCAGCAGTCTCCCAAGAGCACTCTGTCTTTCCATCTAAAATACAACAGCAGCAAAAATATAAGGGCGGTAGGACAACTACCCCCTCCTCACGTAGAATCAACACACACTAGACACATCAACACACACTGAACCACACGTGTGGGTTTTGACAGACCCTGAAATAAAAGACACAAATAATATCCACATGCTGGCGCCATCGTTCTATGCCGTGACTAGTCACCTGAAAAGGACTCAAGAAAAATCTATCAAATTAGAACGAAGGTGTTCTACAATTACTTTTAAGTTGGTGCACTCGGCTACCCTAACATGAATAATAACCTGTTCAGCAAAATGTTTTACAATCAATTCCTCCCATTCCTATTTCAAATATTAACGTTAATAAAGCACCATTTATCGAATGTAACGGGTTCCGCAATTGCAAGGATAAAATCACGCACGCACGCCGCGTACATTACACATGACTCAAGAAAAAAAATCAAAATATCAACAAACACATTGGCCACGCGCCAACGGACATTTAAACATATAGTGTCGGTACAAGAAAAACAGCTATAAAACAAGAAAGAAAAACATGACTATTTACAAAGTTCCCCGGCCAAATCTAACTACATAATTGAAATAATCCAATTTTAGTACATCACCGCTTCTGCATGTAGGACTAAGGACATCCTCCTCAACCCATTGCCCTATGGACAATTTAGCACTCCATAGTAGTCGTCTGCGTTGATTTCTTGAAGCTCATCCCAACTTCAAACCACGTGCTGATCATCTTGGTCTCGACTCCTTGGCAGAAAAGTTCAATGTTAAATATTTGCCTATCTATAATCGCTTGCAGGCTACTCAGTTCACCCACAATTGTCCTACTGCGATTAATAGCGAAGACTGGCCCTAATTATATCGCACATACGCACTATAAAAACACACATACAATACACACAATTTATACATAAAATATACATCTCGAGTCCGCGCCACTGGCTCGTTAACAAGTTCAAAATCCTGGCTGCACCAGCAGTCGCTATCTCGTCCGGTATTTCCGTCCCGTCTTGGACTTCGGTTCTGGTAAGCGCTAATTAGGGTGATACGATACTTCCCCCTTAAAGTTGAACTCGTCGTCTTTAAAAGAATGTTACAGTTTATCACGCGCTGGCGTGAAATATTTAGATCACACAATTTAGTTGATTTTAGAACAAAATGTATTATAGCTTTTAAAATTCGATATTGCAAACGCTGCGACTTTAGCTCCCCAGAGCTCAGAAAATAAATTAGCTTCACTGATTTTAGAGCGTAAAAATCACATTTCGAACTGGCGTGGAGTATGCCTCTGAAGGCTCCACAAGTTAAGTACTCCGATAAATTCGAGCGTCAAAATCACACTTCAAACTGGCGTGGAGTATACCTCTGAAGGCTCCACACAATAAGTACTCAGATTAATTCGAGCGTCAAAAATCACACTTCAAACTGGCGTGGAGTATACCTCTGAAGGCTCCACACAATAAGTCTTAGATTGGCGTCAGGCCAGACTATTTATGAGAAACTGACAAGGGCGGCGGAGTGGGGCGGAGTCGGATAAAAACTTCCAGAGTTTTTGTCTCACAAAGATGGGGCTAGTGTCATTCTTCTCCAAATAAATCCAACGTCTCAAATTACTCGAGCGGAGATTAATCCGTTCGGCGGTTCCTTAGATACACACTTCCGCGCGCTTTTTACTACTGACGCCGTCCACCTCGTGGTCACAGCTTGGTCTCTTGCGATTGGCTGATTCAATCGTATGTTCGTTGAGAGGACCTCGTGATTCTTCCTTTATGTCTCCAATTTTGGTACAGTAGTTGCACAATTTGGCCTTGAACTCGACTAATTCTGGCCGTCCCCCAGGAATAGCTACCAACTCAGCTTCTGTTGCAATCATTACGAAATGCTGGCCTCCCTAATATCCAAGTCGACTTCCTTATGTGCTGCCTAGGCCGTAGTAATAATAATAATAAATATGAATACTTATTTATCGAAGATCAATAAGGGTTCAATATAGAGGAGCGATCAATAGGAATGGAGAGGGAAGAACCAGAGCGTGTATTATTACCATGGAAAGAAGACAAGTACTTGAATTTATTTGATAAGTATAGTGGTCTGTCGTAAGACAATAATCGGAAAATCTGGACAAGAATGTGATATGATCGACGTAGTTCAGGTTTCAGCCAGGAAAGAGCGCAATAATAGGGAGTGATATGTTTATCATAGCACAGATCGTAGATAAATCGTATGCAAGAGTTCAGAGCTCGTTGAAGTTTCAAAGTTAATGTTTTGGTTGCGTCTACAAGAATAACGTCACAGTAGTCAAGAATAGGAAGTATTAGTGTCTGTATGAGTAGGATTCTTACTTTAATGGTAAAATATCTTTTTTTTCTTTTGAGGGAGTGGAGCGTTGCGAAAATCTTCTTGCATAAATTCTGTACATGTTCAGACCAGTTAAGAGTCTGATTTATTATCACACCTAGATTTTTCACTGTAGGACAGTATGGAATTTCATTGTTGTTCAATACAATTGGGGGAATAATTTGATCTCGGAGTGACGTCAATAGTTTTTGAGAGCCAATTATGATAACTTGTGTTTTGGATGGATTCAGAAGAAGGGAATTTTCCTGAGAATATTTTCCAAGTCGTTGAAGGTCAGCGTTGATAGTTTCAGTTGTCAATGGAATGTCATTTGTCTTGCAGTGGGAGTATATTTGCAAATCATCTGCATATAGGTGATATTTGCAATTTTTCAAATTAGATGAGATGTCGATATATAGTACAAAAAGCAAGGGTCCTAGTACACTCCCCTTTGGGGCGCCTGACTTTCTGCTTAGCCACTGAGAAGTTTTATCCTGGGTTACAACACGTTGCTGGCGATTATTCAGGTATGATGCGAAAAAGTAAATTGTCTGCTGGTCGAAGTAATAAAATTCCATCTTTTTCAATAGTGTCTGAGTATTTATGGTGTCAAAAGCACTGCTGAAGTCGAGAAGTGTGAGGATTGTCACCAGTTTTTGGTCCATTGCGTGTCTAATGTCGTCAGTCACTTTGAGTAATGCTGTTGCAGTGCTATGTCCCTTCTTGAAACCTGATTGCAGAGGGTCTAAAAGAGAACGGCTATTCAAATATTCAAGTACTTGCTCATGAACCAGACGCTCGAGGGCTTTTGAAAGTGCAGGTAGAATGGATATTGGCCGATAGTCAGATGGAAATAAAGGTTCGGTTTTCTTAGGAATAGGGATGACATTGGCTTGTTTCCATAGGGAGGGAAAGGTGTTAGTTGTAAGACTATGGTTGAATATATGAGTAACAATTGGTAGAACGGCACCGATGATATTATGTATGAAGGATATGGGAATATCATCAACTCCTCTCGCTTTTGATTTTATGGAATATAGTACCTTTTTTACATTGTCTGCCGTAACCGGATGGAAAGTAAAGAGCGGGTGGTCAGGTAGTGGGTGAAAAGGATCATGGGGTGTTGAATTAGTTGGTACTCTCTCTTCAGTGAAATATTCATTTAACTCATCAAGCGGTATGTCTGGTACATGTGTCTGTTGCTGCTGTTTGCCTATACCTAGAGAACGCATATTATTCCAGGCATTCCTTGTATTCATCTTCTTCGTCACGTTTTGTATGTAGGAGAATTTGGCGTTTCTTACGAGCTGCTTAATACGATTTCTGAGCACACGATAATTTTCAAAATCAGTTTCGTCACGGGTACGTTTAAAACGGCGGAACAGTGCATCACGCTGTGCCATCATACTTTTATTGTTTTCATTTAACCATGGGCAAGCTGGGCGAGTAACTTTGATCGAATGTTTAGGGGCATGTTTGTCATACAGACTAATAATAAGAGAATTTAACTTGTTTACTTTTGCGTCAATGTTATCTAAGAGTAATATGTCATTCCAGGGAAGGTTGCATGCGTCATGTTTTAAGTCATCCATATTAATATTTTTCATGTTTCTAGTGATAATATATTTAGGTGTGTACTTAGGCACACGAAGGGAATACGATAGGTAAATTAGGTCATGGGTGGAGATAGATGGTACGGGTATTTGCCCGAAGGTTTCAACTCTGTCGAGATTGCTTGTCACAAGATGGTCAATGAGTGTATGTGATTCGTATTTATCAGAGTAAATGTGGTTTGTAGTTTCTAGGGGAAGAATCGTCATGTCGCAGGAAGAGAACAGGTTTTGTAATTGCTTGGTCTCGTACGTCTGTGTCAGTAAATTGGTATTGTAGTCACCCACGGCTATTACGTGTTCGTAGCTTGGAAGTAAGTCGAGCAAGCGGTTTTCAAATTCACTCATGTCTGTTATTCTTGGCGGCTTATATACAACAGCTCCCAGAGTCTTTTGTTGCCCAACAATTACTTCAACAAACATGAATTCCGGTCCTGGTTGTGTGCTAAGTGTTGATACACATAATACCCGTCTTTTTAAGTCGCTTCTACAGTACATGGCAACCCCGCCTGCTCGCCTCCCATCATTTCTGTCATGACGTTCCAGCGAGTACCGATTTAGTTCTACCATGCTAGACGGGATGTCAGGTTTTAACCAACTTTCACTTATGCAGAGGATATGGATATTGTTTTCGTTTATTACTGTCTGTATTTCGTCGTGATGCGCAACCAGTGACAGAGCATTAATATGGCAACATTGTAATGAATGCTTGGACGAGGAAAGTGCCTGTTTTAGAAGAAAGCCAGTGGTGTAAGAGGAGGGAGGGGGTTGGTGTGGGCTAGGCTGGCCAAGGTCAGTTAGCTCATTCATGCAATAGCTCAGCTGGGTAACGGGAGATATATCTTAAAATAGAAGAAACCTACCTGGACCTCCCGCTGCACACTGCCGACCGCAACCAACGCACACACACATACACACACTTATTACTAAACTTGTCTATTATAAACATTACGCACATGTTCATTTCACTTCACTCTAAGGTCCCGCATTTGCTGCACGTTTTCCAGCTCCCTAAATATGGTGACGGTCTTCTTAGTTCCATCAGGGAGGTGTATTAAAACGCGGTCGTCCTGGGTCCAGACTCGGGTGGGTCCGAAGTGGTCTCTCGCTGCATTTAGGATAGTTTTCCGGGTTTTTGTGAGGGATTCAGTAATAAGTATCTTGGTTCCCTTTAGGAGGCGCTTGGACTTCCAGATGCGATCTCGCTAGTGGTAGCGGAGGAATTTTACAATAAAAGGGCGTTTCCCAGTGGCTACCACTTTAGCTGCTGTTCGCTGCGGCCGCCCAATCCTGTGACATCTATCCAGGCTCTCCATAGGGAGGTCCACGTTCAACTTCGTCTTGATTGTGTCCCTCACCTTCTCGTACACATCTTCCTCAGGGTCCTCAACGAACCCGTGGATGAGAAGGCAGTTTCTCCGGCTGAATTTCTCTCCTTCGTCCAGCAGCTCCTCGTGGTGGTCAAGTCTCCACTCCAGCTTGCTCAGTTCTTCTTTAAGCACAGCCAGGTCGGAGCTGACAGTGCTTCGGAACTCGCGAAAATCACGAGTAAGCGACTCTAGGGAGTCTTGACCCGGGTTGGCAGCACTGTTCAACAACTGAAGGCGTGCTTCAAAGTCTGCCATCGTTGCCTCAACAACATTTACACGTTTGTTGACCTTTTGGATTGACATAATGATGTAGAAAATGTTCAGGCACGTACTTCACACACTAAGTTACTTTGTCACTCACTTTCGGGCCGGAAATTGCGGTTAAAAACTGCGGTTTGCGCGGGATAAAGCGGAGCATTCCTACATGCTTCCTATGCCAGCCGCCATCTTGACAGTCATCATCATGGCTGTTGTCATGAACGTTGACGAGGATCACCACACACTTGGAACAAAACATGGGACCCTCGACAAACAATTCTCTAGGAACTAATTCCAACCAATAAAAAACAAATTCCTGAAAACTGATGAAGTGCCTGAACCTTTCATCAACGTCAGGCAAGAAGCGGTGGTGTCGTCAGGGTCTAAACAAGGGTTTGTTAAATGTGGATGTAAACAAAGGTGCACAGGAAAATCCTGTAAGTGTTTAAAATCAAATGTAAAATGTAACTCAAAGTGCCACATGCGCAAATAAATAAACAGTTCTTACAATGAATGTATCGTGATAAACATAACTTTAAATACGATTTTCTTACATTATAGTATTTAATTTAAAGTTTTCTTTTGAGTCATATATTTTTAAGGTTTACAATGTCAAATGTGTTATAAAGCAATAAATGTCTTTATAATATGTAACATACTTTATAACATTAATTATAACATTTTCTTTAAAACATTAATAAATGTTCATTATGTTGAAAGAATGTTTATTTCCAAACCAACTTCTTTTTTACTATAGTTTGCCGATAAGGTATCAAACAACTTAACTACTGACGTTGGGTCATTTCGGACTTTGCGCAAAAGCAAAATACCCACAACGCGTTGTGGGCAAGCCACGTTGTCCACAACGCGACGTGGGTATTTTTGCATTGCTCAATCTCCGAAGTGAAGTTTACATTCGTCTTTGAGCAAACAGGATTACCCACAACGCGACGTGGGCGTTCCGTTTCGGCCAATGACCGAATTTCGGAACCCACGTCGCGTTGTGAGTATTTTGTCGAATCCACGTCGCGTCGTGGGTAAAAATTTCGGTCATTGAGCGAATTCGGTCTTTGAGCGTGACATATACATGTAGATTATTGTGTAGACGTTTTATTCAAACTTCAATCGCATGATTAGGACACGGGAAATGTAGACAATTCAACTAATTTAGATGTCAGTGCATTGCAATTTGCATAGTCATTTGCTGTACCACGTTTCACGGCGTTCGGATAGTTAAATCGCCAGAAAAGTCAATTTAAATGTTTTAAATTCGCTTGGCCACCATTTTCGTTTTGAAGTTAACAGGTTTTTGAAAGTCTCATAGGTGATCTTCTAGTAGTGCCCTGGTCCCTCTACCACCGTACAAAATTTCAGGGTGATATCAGTAATAGTTTCTGAGGTACAGAATGCCAGTGCCTTACAGTGTGTATAAACAATTGCTGTACCAAGTTTCATTGCGTTTAGATGGTTAAGTCGTAAGAAACGTTTATGTAAACTTTCAACTTCGCTTGGCCACCATGTTGGTTTTGTAGTTAACAGGTTTTTGAAAGTCACATAGGTGAACGTCTAGTAGTACACTTTATTGCCGCACAAAATGTCAGTAATAGTTTCGGAGATAAGGAATACCGGGGAAATATTTCGCACAGCCGCCATGTTGGTATTGGTGAGATGTAATAAAATTTGAAGGGCACAGTCGGGGTTGGCCAAAATAGTACTAAGACTTTACCGAGTTTCATTGAAATCGCTCCAGCCGTTTAGATTTATTAGGGAGGACACACACGGACGCACACACACACACACACACACACACACGGACAAATAGTTATCTTATAAGCCTATTTTTTCATAAATGAAAATAGGCTAAAAGAAATTAATGGGATAGAACAAGGAGTCGTAAGCACGCGGCTGTGGCCTATCGGAAGGTACCGTCCCGACATTTGCTTGGAGTCGAAAATGAGGAACCATGGTAACCGATCTTTCCAAGGACGGCCGAAAGTGGAATTCGAACCCGTTCAAGTATCAAGTACGGAGATAGCCCGACCCTATCATCCTCCGAGACGTTAACACACTGAGCTAACTCGGTCGGCCCTCAGAGTGAGCGACAACACTCTGCCCAAGTACAGCAGTAATCAATCTTGTTAAACGACCCTCTTAACAGTGGAAGGTCAAGCAAGGTTTAAAATAGGTCTTGACGGCAACTCGAAGTGGTGACCTTCTGGTTACTGGTAAGATGTAGCACCTCGGTCATGGCACTCATATGGCCTTTAAGGTAGCCCATTCGTCAACTGAACTGATATCGGCAAAGTGGCCTTCGAGCCACTCCCGGAAGGAAGGAGGGGTTACCGTGTGTTATGTGTGGTAACCGGGGCACTGCTGGTTATGTAGCCTTGATCAGCTCGTAACCAGGGTTACACTGTCACATCACGACGCCCCCTCTTTGACAACCGGTGGCATAGTTGGTAGCACGCTGAGCTTCTATGCCCAAGGTCGGGGGTTCAAACCCGGCTGAAGTCGTTGGATTTTTAAGAGCGTTAAAACTCCCTCAGTATGCCTTCCTTCGGAGGGGAAGTAAAGCCGGCGGTCCCATGTCATAGATTTATGGCATGATAAAGAACCTTCCACTAATTACACATGTGTGAAGCTATTTTAAAAAAATTTGTATTCTGCCCGAAGGCAGGTCCGAGCCTCCGAAGAGGCTATCCTCAGCCGGAGTTTACGTGCGGTAGGGTGGCCAGGACCTTTCCGCTCCTCCTTATGTTGGCCAACAGCGCGCAGTACCTTAGAACCGGAATGCCATCCAAGTTCCGACCACGCTCAATGCTGCTTAACTGCGGAGCTCTGAAGGGATCCGGTGCTTCAACATGGCCAGGCCGTTGGCCAAGAAGCTAAATTATAGGTTAAATTTGACTGACGCTCTGCGGTGGCACCTAGTAACCAAGTTCAGAACTAGTTGGTCGTTGACAGTGGCGTTTGGTAGCAAAAGTAGGAACTACTTGAAATTTCAATTTCAATAGATAACACACACTAATACAGCCATCAAAAATTAACACGGGTTATCAGACAGATTCTACACACACCCAAAGTACACGGGGCTACAAGACCGCGTTGTCGCAGCCCCTAAACTTAGGAACCTACCATCTTTGACAACCTTTGTATGATTGTATTTCTACCCCATTTCTACGGGGTCGGGGATGAGTTTCTTTGTTGATTTTGTTGTTAATTTACATTAAGGGGATTGGGACATGTTAGTCATCATCCCAGTAATGTAAAGTTTTGAAGCCATTCTGTCAGTGTTGCCTATGCAAACTGTCAGTTGTAACTCTTCTGTCGGTCCACACGAATTTGCCCAATGACTGGCTGAGGTAAGTAACAAAATCCCTATATTCTTCTTCTAAGGTCCCATTCCAGTTTTGTACCGAAAATAAGGTCCCATTAACAACCACCTACACTTATGGGGTACCTACAGGTTCATAACCCAGTGGGTAAGCGAAACGTAATTAATTACTCTTTAAATGCCTCACAATTTAATAAATACCTTAAAACATGTATATTTACAATGAAATAATGAAAGAATGCAACACGGTAACCATGGTAACAGAATCTCACAGGTCCATCTATTTCTGTAAGACGCAATGCAATTCCAATTATTACATTACTGTGAAAGTTTCCAGACGGTTATAAGGTTATCACTGAACCAAATTAAGCTGTAAAATTCATCAATACATACAGTATAATGCGCTTAAGGGGGTCAAGGGGCTCTCTAGAATTTTTTCACGCAATTTTCACGTGTGAGTGTGGAACGAAAGGTCTTTTTCACCCGACTATAAAGGGTCTCCGAAAACCACATTTAAAGGCCCTTAAATTAACAGTGTCTGTGATATTCCCAGAAAACTAACTTCGCTCTGATATACCTATGAAGGAATGACAAACCCCTAACCACTGCACCAGTAGCTGAATTGATAAAGTCTGATTATTCATACCAAGGATAAATCAGTCATAGCATTCATGATTAAGATTTTGCTAAGTGTGCTCTTTACAACTAGAATATTCGCGGGCGAAGCCGCGACGGGTAATGCTAGTTATTATTATTATTCTAGCAACCCTCCCCGGCTTCGCCCGGTATCTATAACGGTTTACCCAGCGGAAGCTTAAAAGGCGCACGGACGGCAGGTTTTTCTTCGACTCCATTCACTGAAATCGTTTCGTTGAAACGCTATATCAAAATTCCAACGTTCGCCACTAGGTGTCAGTGACATCTGGTAGCGAAAGTTGGAACTACGAGGCACGTCCAGAAAGTAAGTTCCGTTTGGTAATAAAATTAAATTGCGTACAGATACAGAAAAATTATTTATTGCACAACATTCTACCCTCTTAACTACTTTTCCACATAACTGCCGAACTTTTTCAGGCATTTGTCATAGCGTGGCACAAGTTTTTGGATACCTTCTTCATAGAAGTTTGCCGCCTGTGTCTTCAACCAGTTGGAAACATCTTCTTTCAGCTCGTTGTCATTGTTGAAGTGTTGACCGCCAAGGAAAGACTTGAGATGTGTGAACAGATGAATGTCGCTAGGAGCGAGGTCAGGGTTGTACGGAGGGCGGTCAAACACGTCCCAGCCAAATCCCTGTAGGAGATTTTTGTCACATTTGCAGTGTGTGGTCGTGCGTTTACGTGAAGAAAAACAACACCTTTTGACAGCAACCCTCGGCGCTTATTCTGTATTGCGCGGCGCAATTTCCTAAGTGTCTCGCAGTAAGCATCTGCGTTGATTGTTTGACCACGCGGTAAGAAATCAATGAGTAAGATGCCTTTCCAGTCCCAGAACACTGTGCACATCATTTTCCGAGGTGTCAAGATTTGTTTCGGCTTAACCTTTGCTGGGGATGAAGTGTGCCTCCACTCCATTGATTGCCGCTTACTTTCAGGGGTGTCGTAAGAAACCCAAGTTTCATCTCCTGTGACTATCTGTGTCAGAAATTCTTCGCCACCTTCATTGTAACGGGTCAAAAACTGAAGTGCACTACCCATCCGTTTTGTTTTGTGTTTCTCCGTAAGAATCTTTGGTACCCAACGTCGGCAAAGTTTACGAAAGTTCAGTTTTTCGGTAACAATTTCATGAATTAGTGATCGTGAGATTTGGGAAAATTCCATAGCGAGAGCACTAGTCTAATTGTAAACCTGCGGTTTTCCCGGATCTTGTCATCAATCGCGTGAACCAGTTCTTCTGTAACCAAAGATGGACGCCCACTTCGTTCTTCATCGTGCACTTCACTACGTCCTTCATTGAACTGTCGGACCCATCTTCTCACCATTGAATCACTCATCGCATTTTGTCCATACACTTCGCAAATTTGCCGATAAATTTCAATTGGTTTCACTTTCCTAGCATTCAGAAAACGAATCACAGATCTGATTTCACAAGCGGCGGGATTTTCAATCAACACCGACATTGTACGAGTAAACATGCACAACAACGCGTACATGGCTGACAGCGCTCTCCAAATGGCGCACGTTTCTTCTCCTTGATACAGAGCGTCTACCGCGCATATGCGGAATTGCGCTGCAGCGGAACGCACAACTAGTTGAAGAACCAGGCGGCACACGTCTATGAAGAAGGTATACAAAAACTCGTGCCACGCTACGACTAATGCCTGCAACATTTCGGCAGTTATGTGGAAAAGTAGTTTAAGGGTTGTAGAATTTTGTGAAATAAATAATTTTTCTGTATCTGTACACAATTTAATGTTATTACAAAACGGAACTTACTTTCTGGACGTACTTCGTATTTGAAATTGAACGGAACTTTTAGCTCACCCCATGGGTGTCCGCAATGAAGCAGCTACACGCAGGTGTGTCCAACCCGCGGCCCGCAGTGATATTTGCTCTATCACATCACGTTTGGCCCGCAGTGATATTTATAATATACTGCTCAAAAAAATTAAAGCACCACTTTTTTCAAATGCCACCAAATTTTGAAAAGTTGACCTACAAGCTCGAAATCTCAGTATGACGTTTGTTCTGACGCCTACCAAGCATATGCTTCAGCGCAACTCCCCAACTTGAGTAGTTTCGGGGTAGCGCCCTGAAAACCAGCCCATTTTCGAAAACCGCAAATTGAAGTTTGCGAAAAACGCTGCAGGACTTGTCGCAGGTTGCCAAAGCAGTCGAAAATGAATGAGTCTTGCTCTTAAAGGTTCCACAAACACGTAGAAATCGTTACATTTGACGTTTGGGCATTTTCAACCCCCTTCATCATCCCCTAAACATGGACTACCATTGGGGGCGTCTGAGAAGGTACCGGGTGTGTTTAACCATTTGAAAACCTGCACGCCCTTCCTCAGTTGCTGATTGCAGTAAGTTCTTAAGGCCTGCGGCAATGTACACACCCCCTAACACCCTCAACTGGCATGGGACCAAACCACCCCCTCTCGATTCACCCCGAAGGAAGGTTTTAATCGAGATGTTTATCAGTGCTGTGAATGCGGGGGTCTTCCCCTACCGTTTCAAAAAAGGAGCTGTGCCTTTGTCACCACCCCTTCCCCTGCAACCCCCGTTTGTATCATTTTTCGAATCAGGCCCTTTTAAGGGCTGAAACGAGGTCTTAATCGCTGAAAGGGCTGTAAAGGTCCTTAGAAGTAGTGGTGACACGAAATCAACCCCTTCCGATCGATGATTGACATTCCGTCCCCCAAATTCGAAATTTTTGCACCCCCAACCCTCCCTGTCTGGACGCGTAACGCGTCATGGCAGAGTTTTCAGAGTTGGATGGAAATGAAGCTTATGGCCTGCAATGGAGCCCAAAACAGCAGGTTGGATAGAAATTCATCGGTAGGTTGGGAAACGGGACCAAAATTTTTCAAAAAAGTGTACAGCCTACAGTAAGTACGCCCATGCATAGGCAACCCACATCACGTCCGTGCGTGTGGGTTGCCTATGATCGGCAATAGGTTACAAAGTTTGGCAATGAGAGAAAAATGACGTGATGTGGGTTGCCTATGCATTGGTGTACTTACTAGAGGCTGTTAAATTTTTTGAAAACTTTTTGGTCCCGTTTCCCACCCTACCGATGAATTTCCATCCAACCTGCTGTTTTGGGCTCCATGTCAGGCCATAAGCTTCATTTCCATCCAACTCTGAAAACTCTGCCCTGACGCGTTACGCGTCCAGACAGGGAGGGTTGGGGGTGCAACAATTTCGAATTTCGTGGACGGAATGTCAATCATCGATCGGAAGGGGTTGATTTCGTGTCACCACTACTTCTAAGGACCTTTACAGACCTTTCAGCGATTAAGACCTCGTTTCAGCCCTTAAAAAGTGCCTGATTCGAAAAATGATACAAACGGGGGTTGCAGGGGAAGGGGTGGTGACAAAGGCACAGCTCCTTTTTTGAAACGGTAGGGGAAGACCCCCGCATTCACAGCACTGATAAACATCTCGATTAAAACCTTCCTTAGGGGTGAATCGAGAGGGGGTGGTTTGGTCCCATACCAGTTGAGGGTGTTAGGGGGTGTGGACATTGCCGGAGGCCTTAAGAACTTACTGCAATCAGCAACTGAGGACGGTGTGCAGGTTTTCAGATGGTTAAACATACCCGGTACCTTCTCAGACGCCCCCAATGGTAGTCCATGTTTAGGGGATGATGAAGGGGGTTGAAAATGCCCAAACGTCAAATGTAACGATTTCTACGTGTTTGTGGAACCTTTAAGAGCAAGACTCATTCATTTTCGACTGCTTTGGCAACCTGTGACAAGTCCTGCAGCGTTTTTCGCAAACTTCAATTTGTGGTTTTCGAAAATGGGCTGGTTTTCGGGGTGCTACCCCGAAACTACTCAAGTTGGGGAGTTGTGCTGAAGCATATGCTTGGTAGGCGTGAGGACAAACGTCATACTGAGATTTCGAGCTTGTAGGTCAACTTTTCAAAATTTGGTGGCCTTTGAAAAAAGTGGTGCTTTAATTTTTTTGAGCAGTATATTATTTATGAAATAAGTAATTCTATTTGGAATAAGATAAACTTGAAAGAGCAAGACTTTTTCCGTTCACAATACATGTGTTTGTGAAAGTTCATCTTACTCAAAACATGGAGAAATACATCCGTTTATATAGATGTATATTTATGATCCTGTCTACCGCGCATCGCTTTGAAGTCTCCGTGTAGGCCTATTGTTGACCGCGCGGTAACGTTACTACTTGCAAAGGAGAGTGCGTGCCAGATGTTTTATTGTCGTTGCCTTGCTGAACTTTCAAGTTAGTTTACTGCTTGGAGTTGTTGGCTCACGTTGTAGTGTCAGTGCTAGTGAGAGGTTTGAAGAATATAATTAATTCTGTGATTTTTTATTTTAATAAGTGATAATTATGGATTCTACGTGTAGCGGCAAGAAAAGAAAAGTTTCCGACGAAGGTAGATCATTTCAAATAAAGTGGGCAAATCAGTACTTATTTTACTGAAGTAAACAAGAAAGCAGTGTGTTAAATTTGCAGTGAAACAGTTTCAGTGTTTAAGGAGTATAACATAAAGCGACATTACGACACCAAACATGCGTCTTCATATGATAAATTTGAGGGGCAATTTCGTTAAGAAAAAGTATCTGAACTTAAAATTAAACTTTCGGGACAGCAGTTATTCTTTAATAATGCGTCACTTCAAACCGAATCTCTGGTAAAAGCGAGTTACGCAGTAGCAGAAATTATTGCAAACAAATCTAAACCATTTTCAGATGGCGAGTTTGTTAAAGAATGCTTTGAGACTGTTGCTGATATTATATGTCCAGACAAGAAAGCGCAGTTTGCAAAATTAAGCTTGTCGCGACAGACTGTAGCTCGCCGTATTGACGAATTAGCGTCCAATATAGAGAGAACTTAAAAATACCGAGCCACAAATTTCCAGTTCTATTCTCTAGCACTTGATGAGAGTAGTGATGCTTGCGATACTGCCCAATTAGCAATTTTCTTAAGGGAAATTTATAAAGATTTCAATATTACAGAATAATTAGCTGCTCTTGTCCCTCTTAAAGGCACCACTAAAGCCAATGATTTAATGGGGGGGGGGGGGGGGGGGGGAGGAGGTCACTGAAACCTTGAACCGCCTTGGCTTGAAATATACAAATCTATCTGGTGTAACAAAAGACGGAGCTCCTGCATTTGCAGGAAAACGAGAAGGGTTAGTTAAATTACTGCAAGCAGAGGCAGCTAAAGTAGGAAACATTTCTGTAATGCAATATCACTGCTTAATACACCAAGAAAACCTTTGTGCTAAATCCCTAAATTTAGGTAGTGTTTTGAAAGTCGTTGTGAAAGTAGTGAATTTCATTCGTTCACATGGTTTCTTACAAAATCTCGATTCAGAGTTTGAAGATATTGTTTATTATACTGAAATAAGATGGCTGAGCCGTGGCAAAATGTTGAAGCGAGTGTTTGACCTAAAAACCGAAATACAAACATTTAAGGAGGAGAAGGGCAAACCTATCGTTGAATTTAAAGACTCAGAATGGATGTGTGATTTTGCCTTTCTGGTAGATATAACAACACAACTGAACGAACTTAATTCACGTCTCCAAGGTAAGGACCAATTGATCATTACTATGTTTGATCACGTGGAGGTCTTTGAAACAAAATTGCGACTTTGGGAATCACAAATAAAACAAGTAGTTCCGTGAAGAACTATACAGCCTATTTTCATATATCCTACTTATGTTAACTGCCACAATCAACATACAAAATTTCAGTTTAATTGCTGTAACAGATTCGTAGATATTGAGAACCGTCTAAATATTTCAGATGGCCGCCAGGTTGGATTTTTATTTTTGTACTATTACATTAAGATTATTGTGTACGTGTGGTATTCAAACTTCAAACGCATGATTAGACAACAAGAAGTAAAAACGAGATATTAAAATTACGCACAGCAGCCATCTTGTGATAACGCAAACCATTGAAATAAATTAGATGCCAGTGGATCAACATTTGTATAAGCATTTAACGTGCAACGTTTCACGGCACTCGGATAGTTAATTCGCGAGAAACGTCCATTTAAATATTTATAATTCGCGTCGCCGCCATGTTGGATTTGTGCTCACCAGGTTCCTGAAAGTCCTATAGGTGAACATATGTTCATAGTCTCTATGAACATTAAAAAATTCAGTTTGGTTGCTGTAAAAGATTCATAGATATTGAAAACCGTCTAAATATTTCGGGAGCTCACCATTTAGGAGTGTTATGTGTATAGGCCATAGAGTTATGTACCATTCAAGGACAATTATTGCCTAGGTTCATTATTCAAACTTTCACTTCGATCGCATGATTACGACACAAGAAATAAAAACTTAATTTTAAAATTTCGCCCAGCCGCCATCTTGAGATTATGTGAGCAATTGAATTAAATTAGGTGGCAGTGCATTACAATCTGCAAAATCAATTACTGTACCACATTTCACTGCGCTCAGAGAGTTAAATCACGAGAAAAGTCTATTAAAATATTTTAAATTCGATTGGCCGCCATGTTCGTTTCGTACTTTACAGGTTCATGAAATATACATAGGTATACCTGTATCAGTACCCTTTATCACCGTACAAAATTGCAGGGTGATATCTGTAATAGTTTCGGAGATATAGAATGTCAGTGAAATATTTCGCACAGCCGCCATTT
Organism: Meconema thalassinum; assembly: GCA_946902985.2. NCBI lineage: Eukaryota > Metazoa > Arthropoda > Insecta > Orthoptera > Tettigoniidae > Meconema > Meconema thalassinum. The sequence goes on from OX336390.1 coordinate 938,312,428, forward strand.
TGAGGTTATGTAAACAATTGAACTAAATTAGACTCCAGTGCATTACAATGTGCATAAACATTTGCTGTACCAAGTTTCATTACATTTAGATAGTTAAATCGCGAGAAAAGTCTATTTAAATATCTCAACTTCGCTTGGCCGCCATGTTGGTTTTGTAGTCACCAGGTTTTTTAAAGTCTCATAGGTGAACTTCTAGTAGTGCCCTTTATCACCGTACACAATTTCAGGGCGATATCGGTAATAGTTTCGGAGAGATTGAATGCTAGTGAAATATTTCGCACAGCCGCCATGTTGGATTGGAGAGGCGTAACAAAATTTGAAGGGCACGGTCGAGGTCGCCGGGAATAGTGCTATGAACTTCCCGAGTTTCATTGAAATCGCTCCAGCCGTTTCGATTTTATTAGGGGGGGGGGACACACACACGAATCACACACACACGCACACACACACACACACACACACGCACACACACACGGACAAAAGGTGATCTCATAAGCCTATTTTTTCAAAATTGAAAATAGGCTAATAAAACAACTTTGTGCATTTCCCAGCTCTACAAAACTATAATAATCAAAATTCTCAAAAGTACGCAGAAATCATATCAGAATTAAGAAACGAATTCCGCGTTAGATTTCAAAACTTCAAGGAGAATGTTATAAGTTTCAATATGTTTTCTTCCCCTTTCTCCATTAACATAGATGAGGTCCCTGAGGATCTGCAATGGAGTGCGTTGATTTTCAATGTGTGTCAGACCTAAAGAATAAGCTTAACAATGTCCCCTTACTACAATTCTATCGCGACTACTTTCCCAGAGAAAAATATCGTGGCATTAATAGACATGAACTTCGTTTTGCATCACATGCGAACAAGTGTTCTCCAGGATGAAACATGTGAAATGCGCAACGAGAACGCGAATCACCGACAGTAATCTGGAGAGTTCACTTCGAGTTGCTACAACATCAATCAAACCTGATATTGGATGCCTTGTTCGTGAGAAGCAGTGCCAGGTGTCGCATTGACAGGTACTGTAAAATATTATTTTAATATAACATTTATATATATTTTATTTCATTTTAAAAATAACTTAACTAATATAAGATTAATATTTTAATAAAAATAACTTATCAATATATTAGCTTTTTTAAAATTAAATGGTTTATCTTAGAACTTAGATCCTATTTAATACGGTAGAAAGATCGAATCATGTGGCCCGCAAACCACCGTAATACTCATACGTAATTCACAAACCCTCATTAATAAAAACTAACCTTATTATACCGAGATTCAAACTGCGAATCGTAATATATATGCCAATTACTCATACGTAATTCGCAAACCCTTATTAATAAAAACTAACCTTATTATACCGAGATTCAAACTGCGAATCGTAATATATATGCCAATTAAACGCGTTACATATTATTTTTAGTTATACAATATCTGTATATAATTTTAAACCCCAACACAGGATCAGGATCGATGACCGCTTGAAGGTCAAAACGCGTAACCCTAATATTATCCCATTATACGAGGGCAGATCAAAAAGTAAGTTGCACTTCCCAGTTATGACCATTTATTACACCACCTGTACAACAGCAACACGTCTATAACGACAATGTAATTTCACTTTTCCACATAGCTTCCAAGAAAATCCAAACATTTCTGCGAACGCACAACCAACTTGTCGATGCCGGATGCATAGAACGTTCCTCCAGCGTTCTGCAACCACACGGAGACAGCGGTCTCACCTCCTCATCGGTCTGGAATCGTCGAACTCCGAGCTCCGTTTTGAGCTTACCGAACAGATGAAAGTCACATGGCGCTAAGTCGGGACTATAGGGTGGATGTTGCCAGACCTCCCATTTGAAACGCTGCAGCAGTTCAGTCGTTTGGCGGGCCTTGTGAGGTGTTGCGTTATCGTGCAACAAAATTTCCCCGGCGCTTCTCTGTAATCGCTTTACGCAACCGGTGCAACGTTTGACAATACGACGCCGCGTTGATCGTCCCGACATTCCTTTCGGCATGAATTCCACGTACAGCGTCGCGATTTCTCTCAGGTGAATGCGCCGGTTCTGTTTAATGATCGCATTCACACTGTTGACATTCGCACGGGTCCTGCCCTCGCGATATTCGTCCGTGATATCCGTGCGTCCGGCTTCGAATTGCTGACATCACTTTGCGATCCCTTGCCGGGAAATGGCCCGCTCTCCATACATAGCACTAATTTCACGATGTCCGTGCAATTCTTCATTTTGGCCCATAGGAATCGGATTGTCGCACGCACCTCATATTTGGAGTGAACGTCCAGTCGACGCGCCATTGCTTTTGGCCGCTAATCACACCATACAAGACGAGACACCACAGCGACCTGCCTAACAGACGTGTGTGCAGTGTCTGTCCCTTTCTCCGCTGTGCCCACGTTTGCGACACACAGTGCGCTGTTGGAGCGCGTTAGTGCAACTAACTTTTTGATCCACCTTCATAATAGTGATCATAACATTATAGGCTACATGTAATATATCCCAGGTGTGTTATTTACTTATTATTCATATATTTAGGGCTTAGAGTTTTTGAAAATGCATGTGCGCATATACAAATGAATATTTTGTGGGTTTATTGGATATTTTGCATATTCTGAACATAACAGCATATTTTAGCATATACAATTGAAATTAAGAGTAATTTAAAACATCTTGAACAAAATAGGTTTCACCTGCGTGTTGGACATCCCTTGTGAGCAACGGATAACGGGATAACAGTAGTTTACGCCTGGCTATTTCAACAAGGGAATGGGGTGGGACATTTCTTTCACCATCTCTGCAGCCAGTAGCCCGGGGTTAGTTTTGTGAGGAGTTTCTTCAGTTAATGTGTTACTTTATTCTAAGTCTGCATATCCTTAACTCAAAATGCCTAAAGAGAAGAGCTGCAGAAAGTATTTATTAAATGAGTGGGTGTCAGGTAATAGTGATTATTCAACTGATGGCGTTGTCGTCTATTGCCAAATATGCTCAAATGTGAAATGTGAAAAGAAATTTCAACATGTACAACATGCAAAGCTCATATTGCGGCAAAGGAGTGAAAGAAGAGTGAATACGATTGTTATGTGCATATATTTCAATTTTAATGCAGCTTGCCACGGTGGGTGAGTGGTTATCGTGTCGGTCTACTAACCCCAAGATTGCAGGTTCGCTCCTCGCCGTGGTAAGTGATTTTTGAAAGGCGGCAAAAATCACGATACGCTTGTCATACGATGTTGGCATGTTAAAGAACCGATTTGAATTCAGTAGGCCGTGTTCATAATGGAAAAATGAATCTCGGGATTTTCCGCCAACACAAAGTTCCTCACTTCTCTACTATAGAGCATCCAGCGTTTAGAAAAGACTGTGGGTCTTATGGGCTTTTACTTTTAACGGTACCCCACCCCTACACTGGTTCTGTTACCTCACCTTTTATCATGAAGGAACTCTGAACTTATATATTTTTCGTCATAATAGCTTCCTACAATTATCTGCCAATTGATTACCTTTGTTATTGAATACAAGTATCGTTTATATTAAGTATAAGTAATTTAAAAATTTTCGAGGTTAGCACGTTGGAAAGAAGAGCCTCGTCCAGTGTTGCATGCTCGCCCGGAGTGGAGCACGTGCTAAGTTCCACCGGCAACATAAGTTCTGAATCACTATCCGTCATTGGTGTTATTGTTGTGGGTCTGTTTTATTTTCTGTTCGATCGAATCAGGGCTGCCGACAGTTGGGTTCGAACCCACTATCTCAAGAATGCAAGCTCACAGCTGCGCGCCCCTAACCACACGGCTAACTCACTGCAATATTACAAATTTTAATCTAAACAAAACAACAAGAATAAAATTGAAAGAAACTAAATTATAGCCTAACTAATAACAAAAAAGGTATTGACGTGAAAATTGTTAACATCGTCTGCATACGGTAGCCTACATCCGAGAAGGAAGGAAAGGTTGTGCTCTCGACATCTGCCAATCAGTAATGCGTCATATCACGAGATGAATGTCGTTATTGGTTCTCTTCGCGTACGGTATCCTTAATACTGGTCCAATCCGTTAACACGTGCAAAACTGCTCCTTCCTGTGCGTGTTCTACTTCAGGTAGCTGCTGGGGTTGTGAAGTCTCGCTAACTTATGAAAGCGCAGTACTCGAAGCGGGTGAACATAACGTATGACGTCAGCGCTACCTCTGCCTAGAGTTAGCAACACTGTCACCATAAGGCTCCAGAGTCTTTTCTAAACGCTGGATGCTCTATAGAAAGCGCTATAATGTCAAGGAGCTTAGATATCTAACCTCCCTGACTTTCATAGTGCTTTAAGGAACAACAAAATTCGACATGCAAGCTGCCCTCTGGGTGTCAAATAACAAAGCTTGCACCCGGCACCATACGATATTATTATTATTAATTTTAATGCATATTTTTTACATTTTAGTGCATAATTGCATGCGTATTTTAATACAGTACAGTAGTTTTTATTGTATGGATGCCCGGTCCCTACATAATTATATACATTGTACACCACCCAGTCGTAGGACAAATTCCTGTTGACCGACTGAAGAGTAACAACTGACATCATCCCGGTGTATTGTATTTGTCTGATGACCTGTGTCGCTGTGGTGACTTAGCCCCCGTTCCACTAAAATTGTAGTTGTAAACTACTTCATTAGAATTAGATATAGGTTGGTAAAAATGTGACCAACTACGTAAGTTACACGTGGCTACTTTTGTCTATGGACTGTTGACTGAATCACAACCATACTACCTTTCATCTCAGGTAGACCACCTCATGGTATAGTGGCTAGTATTCTTGGCTGTCACCCCTGATGCTTGGGTTGAAATCACGGCTCTGCCAAGATTTGAAATTCTGATCTGAGAGCTGGAACGGAGTACACTTAGTCTCGTGAGTCAAAACTGAGAGGACGCAGGGTCGATTCTCCCCTCAGCCCAATGTTGGACATTAATCAATTAAATCGATTGCAACTGATCAATCGATTAAAATGAATCACTTCCTAAACTACATAACAGACCAAAACGCTACAAAATGCATTAAATGTATTTACAAGATTCAGTTCTTCACTAAATTACTCCGTTCATGTTACCCTGGTTGAAATATGACCAATCATGCAAGTTACACATGGCTATAAACTGTTGACTGAATCACAACCCCACTACCTTTTATCTCTCTATTCAATACATTTTCCTCTCTTCAGGATCGTAATACACGTTCTAGCTCCCTTAGCATCGCCATTCTCACCAGACTCTGGAACTCCATTCCAACTAATATTAGAAATTGTACTAATCTGAAGAATTTTAGATCGTCTTGTCGAAGATATTTCCTATATTAGAAAACTACCTGAGAGAATGATGTACGAATCTGTGAGTGAAATAATAGTTAAAATAGTTCTCTATTTTAAGATAGTTTCCTTTAATTTCTTCCTCTTTATTAGGAATATTCTACAATACAGTAGTTTTCCTTCAACCCAAAAATACCCTACTCCTCCACAAATTTCAGTCTTCAGCATCTTCCTCGGTTAAGCCTCTGGTAGCTATGCTACTCTTTACACCATCCATCCATTGTTCTCTTGGTTTACCCCGTTTCCGTTTGCCTTCAGCTTGCCAATGTAACATTAAATTTGGAATTCTACTATGCTGCATCCTTTTCACATGTCCAAACTATTGTAATATTCTTTCTTCAACCACTTCTAGTATATTTTGTTTTACCTGCATAATTTACATTAGCTTAAATTGAGATAATTACTGAATAGTAAATTTACTAGTTTAGTTAGGTTGGAATATGGCATGTATTGTGTTACTTTCGTACACACAATTAATTTTCTTTTACTAGCTGTACCCGGCATGCATTGCAATACCAATCAAAGAAAGTGTTGGCGTTGTAATTTTGTTTGAAGTGCTTTTGGATACCGTACACAATATTTTTGTTGTTTTTTCGTTAACTACCTTTAAACTGTATGAAATACACTTATTTGTTAAAACGACTCACGCGCCACCTTTAGTGAAATGAATTTATTAATTCAAAACCTTTCGGGGGCGTGCACACGACAACTAACCAAAGTTCATTTGTATAAACGATTCACGCGCCAAATCCCATTTGTTGAAACGAGACCCGCGTCACCTATTATATCTTGGATTTACTGATTCAGAAACATTCGCGGGAGCATGCACAACAACTCACCAAAGTTTCATGCAATCGGATTAATGCTATATGATCGCATATGGGACAAACAAATAGACTGTTAAGAAACATTCATTTTTATATATATATACCGGTATAGACTATGTGTTGCAATGACAATCAGAGAATAGAAAGAAAGTGCTTGTGTTGTGATCTTGTTTATTGAAGTGCTTTTGGATAGACTACACAATAATTTTTGTCTTTTCGTATGGTGCGTACATGATTAAATCAAAACCCTTTCCGACGTGTGAGCAGGACACAAACAGCTGTCCATGTGAGAAGCATGTATTTTCTAAATTTTATCCACACACTTGTACGGATTGTCCCCGTGCTTTGTTGATGGTCATCGCAAATACGAGTCGCACCGGAAAGTAAACGATTGGAAACACACAAACTGCCGCTAAACGGTGTGAAATACAAAAACTCAGCTATTTTTCTAGTTGGTTGGTTCTTAAGTTTAGGGGCTGCGACAACGCGGTCATGTAGCCCCGTGTATTCTGGGTGTGTGTAGAATCTGTCTGATAACCGGTGTTAATTGTGATGGCTAATTTAGTGTGTGTTATCTGTTTTTTTTTTTTTAATTTAAGTACTGCAACTTAGAATTTTTCAAATAGTTCCTACTTTTGCCGCCAAGCGCCACCGTCAACGATTACTAGGCCAAGTTCAGAACTTAGCTACTAGACACCACCGCAGTCGGCTCTTGGCAATTTTTCTAGGTTTGTGCCGTGTCTTGTGTGGGGTTTCGCCTAGGACATCAAGCTGGCTCATCAGCGGGCTCTCGGCTTTTTGTAACAGATCTGGTGTTTTAAAATTTTAAAGTAGTCTATTGTTTTTAAATTTTAGACGATAAATATTTTTAGAATGATTTTTGATAACAACTTCTGTGGTGGTAATTTTTTTAAATGTAAGTTCTTGCACCTTTTCTTATTATAATTTGCGCTGAGGAAGGTCACTAAGTGACCAAACCCGGTACAACTTTAAAAGTGCATCATATACAGTAGAGTCTCGCAAAATCGGCCTAATGTGGACCGAAGGGTGGCCGAGTTCTCGAAAATGACGGGTTATCGGGAAATGTGTTAAAAAGACGAAATAAGCTGTTTGTTATGGTTTAAAAGTAATGCAATGCAGTACATTTATTTGTTTTTAACAGAAACACAAGTTTTAAAATGATTAAGCCACTACAATTATAGTACCGTACTTGAATATGTACAAAACAATTCCCGTAGGCAAATTGTTTTTTCACTTTATGAAAATTATCATTTACTTTTTTGCAAAAAAGTAAGTAATGTTCTTTTGCTTTTTTTTTTTTTTTTTTTTTTTAACCTGTTTCTTGAAGCATCGTCACGAAGACGGCAAAGAAACAAAATTGCGGAGAATGCGCAATCAAATAAATACAACGCTCTGCGCGAGAACCATTTGTTAATTTCTTACTGCCAACAGTTTGTGCATTTACAGTCCTGTACTGTACAACTACCTGCATTTATCAGGTCATCGTTACTCTTCTTACTATGTACTGTAGGTCAACTTGTTTCGCGTCGTATTTAACTGTCGACAATTCCATTGATGGAGAAGACGAAAGAAAACATAATAACGCTCTGTGCGGAAACACAAAAACAAACAAAAATCATGATTTTTTTTTTCTCCTGTCAGGGTGGCCGAGAAATCCGGGTTGCCGAGTTTGCGAGACTCTACTGTATTGACTTACGGTTTTAATCTTCTTATTATATTTTACTTTGTCAATAAAGAACACGGCAAATATGATCATTTTCATGTCCTTTTATATACTGTATATTATGGATTACAAAAGAGTTAAATATGACATGATTCGTTCGTCAAGCGAGAATCATCAGATCCAAATCATCATCAGCTTCTAAAGCCTAAAAGCCTTGTCGTTGCAGCCATTTCTTACGGTCTTCACCAGTTCTCTTCATGTGGGCATACGAGTCACATTCCATTTCCTTGACAATGTTCTTGAGATATGATTGTCTTGGTCGACCCCTTGGTTTTTTCTCAAAATTTTTCCTTAATAAGTACCTGGAGGAGAGTGTCATGTCTGAGTATTGGTTGGTTGGTTCCTTAGTTTAGGGGCTGCGACAACGCAATCATGTAGCCCCGTGTACTTTGGGTGTGTGTAGAATCTGTCTGATAACCGGTGTTAATTGTGATGACTGTATTAGTGTGTGTATCAGTCTGTTTTAATTCAAGTGAGGACTGCATACATTAAATTTTTCCAAGTAGTTCCTACTTTTGTCGCCAAACGCCACCGTCAACGACCAACTAGTTCAGAACTTAGTTACCAGATGCCACCGCAGTCGGCTCTTGACAACGAACGTAACCTAAGAACGTTAGTCAAATGTTTAACCTAGGCTATATATAATTTAGCTTCACACAGGTGTAATTAGTGGAAGGTTCTTTAACATGCCATAAATCTATGACATGGGACCGCCGGCTTTCCTTCCCCTCCTAAGGAAGGCATACTGAGGGATTTTTAACGTTCTTAAAAAATCCGACGACTTCGGCCGGGTTTGAACCCGTGATCTTGGGTATAGAAGCTCAGCATGCTACCAACTACGCCACCGTAGCCGCTCATGTCTGAGTATGTGTCCCATGAATTTTGTTTTCCTTTTCTTGATGGTGTTCAACAGGCATCAATTCTCCTGAATTTGGTTCAGAACTAGCTAATTTGTCTTTCTTTCCATCCAGCTTGTTCGGGTCATTCGTCTCCAAAACCACATTTCAGCTGCCTCAAGTTGTGTTTCTTCTCTTTTCCCAAGTGTCCATGTTTCAGAACCATAGGTCAAAGTACTACAAACAAAGGTCTTGAGAAATGTCTTCCTTATCTTCAAGTTGAGGTGCTCATTGAGCAGCAAATTCTTCTAATTTTGAAAGGCTTTCTTCGCCAACACTATTCTTTTCTTAATTTCTGAGACGCGTCTGTTGTCATAATCACACTTCTCAAAGATCAAAATTCCGTTACTTGTTCTTTTTATCAACCACCATTAAGTTTGTCTTCTGGGAATTAGCTCTTAGCCCGAATTTTCCTAAGGATTTCTGAAAAACTTTTAACATTCTATTCATTTCACATGCAGAGTTTGCTAAAAGTGCAATATCATCTGCAAAGTGAATGCTATGAACCTGTACTCCATTAAATTTTAATCATGTTGTTTTCTCTTTTAATGCGTTTACTGCAGCTCCTTCCTATATAGATATTAAAAAGATATGGTGATGGAGTACAACCCTGCCTTACACCTCTTCTTATTTTTGGTTCTCTTTTATTGCCATTAACTGTTATTTCGGGAGTTTGATTTTTATATAAGTTCAGAATAAGGCGCCTGTCTGTCCAGTCAATCCCGACTTTGGCCATTGTAAGAAATAAGGTTTAAATTTACATTATCAAATGCCTTTTCTATATAGATGAATACTATACAGGTTTTTTGAATAACTTCCAGTCTTCTTTCTAAAATCTGACGTAATGCTAGGATAGCTTCCATAGTCTCTTTCCTTGTTCTGAATCCATACTGATCACTATCCAGATGTTGTTCAATTTTCTTGCTTATTCTATCTTTGATGATAAATATAAGCTACAAGACAAAATATCTCTACAAAACACTACCAAATCCACAATGACACCCACAAACGGCCTGTGCTCTGCAAAAGCAAAAAGCACTGCAAAAACGTAGAAAGTAATGCAACTATTACTGATAAATACTAAATCAATAAGCACCCGAAAGAAAACATATTTATTTTAATATCTACAATGTTGTAAGCCTGAGAAATGACGATCACATCAAGAAACTGTCTCCCTACACCAACTAATCTACGAGGGCAGAGGTTCCCATTAAGGTATTTTTCTCGGACCCCCTAGAGCGACCGTTATGTAAGCCCGGACCCCCTGCTCCAAAATCCTTTAAGTCAAGACTTAAAATATATAAATTCCTGATGGGAACCTCTGCCTTGGAGTACCGTACTGAATTACTTGTATGTTATTATTTATCTTTAATCCTATTTATTACATCATATAACATTTTTAAGTCGTAAAGGTAGGTAGTGCTACATACCTAAAAATAACAATGCAGTGGTTGAGAAAAAAGAAGGAACAAGTCCTATTTATTATCATTTTTTTAACAGCACCAATGTGTAAAAGGGACCGGCGTTCAATAAGACGAACGTAACCTATTCTTTCCCGCAATTATTTCTCGAAGGTCGCGTTGCAATTTCCAAATGTTCACCCTGAAATCAGGCCTCATATCTAGTCTATTTCTATATTTGTTTTTCATTGCGAACACTGTGGAAAAAGTTTGTCCGCACAAGTAAGTTGTTGCGAACTGAAGAATAATTTATATTGCCTTGTCGCTGATTCCCATGTAGTCCTTTCGAACTGTCACCCAGAAGATTGCTAGCTATTTTTCATTAAAAAGTGTATTCATTTCACCACTTGAGGACAATTCAACGAGTTGGTCTTGTTCCTCATCTGATAGTAGCTGAATATTTTCAATTTTTAGATTGGAGCTGAATGGGTCTCGACTCCATCAGTTATCGCCATCGGGCTCGGGGAAATATTCCCGAAAAGTAGTTGCAAGACTACGAAGTGGTTCGGTTATATTTTCTTTTACCTCGCAAGGTAAAATGACTGCAGAAACTTTTTAGTGTGGGGAAATTGGCATATGAGCCATTTTGGACCCTTGCTGCTCAAATATTACACTTTTTCACAATCGCACTGATCTTGTCTTCAACACTGAAGATAACAACGTAGTCACCTTGCAACCTCAAATTCAAAACATTCGAGTGATCAAACACGTCAGCTAAGTAAACAGTTCTGCAAAGCCAAGAAAAGTCATTGAGCAAATCCTCATGTATCGTCCCAAGAAGAGAGATCCATACCTCATCTTTCAGCTCGAAAAACCTCGTTAAGATTCAGCACCTTGAAAGCCATCGCACTTCAGTATGAATGACACGCTACTCATGCTCACTACCGATGTCTTTCCAGAGCAATGCAAATATCCTGCATTTTAAGGAGCTGGTTTTGACATTGCTTATTATTTTCACCACTTCGTTAAGGGTGCCCTGCAGCAGTTCAGGCAGTCTCTTGGCTACTAATGCTTCCAGTGAATACAGAAATGTGTCCACTTCGAAGAAAATGATGACTTTCTTCAAGAAGAAAAGAAGAAAGTGATAAAGAGAAAATCCAGGAAGATGCGGATATTTGCGGATAGTCACGGGCGAGATGTAGCAGCAAGCGTATTGGAGAGAAGCGGAGAAATGGTGGTCACTTCGACAGTAAAGCTGGGAGCACCTATTGCAGCGGTTACGAACGGGATGGTAGGAGAGTGTGCGTCCCTTACTTCAAAGGACTATGCAGTAATCATCGCTGGAGCAAACGACGTCTATAGAAACGAGAGTAAAAAGGTAATAAAAGATTTAAAGGGTACATTGCCATCCATGCATAACACAAATGTCATCATTGTAAACATTCCGCAGAGATACGACTTAATTCCCAAATCATGTGTAAATGTAGAAATAGAGGCTACAAATGGAAAAATTCATAAAATTTGTAAGAGTTTTCCAAATGTCCAAATTATAGATGTAAGTAAATTAGACAGGAAGTTCCACACTCGGCATGGCCTACACTTAAATAGGTTAGGAAAAGAGTATCTTAGTGATGAAATCTGCAAAATTGTAAATTCAAATGGTAAGAATAGTTCAACAGTAATATCTTTAGAGTGGAAGCAGGGAAACTGGTATAAGAAGCCAAACGTGAGGTTTGGCATTCAGATCTTTTGATGTCAAATTTAACTGAGTCCAACAATGGTATTTCGGATTTGTCTAGCAACAATAATAATAACAATTATGATAGTAATAATGTAAATAAATCACCAACAGAAGCTTGCAAAAGTAACAAATTTAAATATACCCCAAGAATGTTCAGTCTCTCTATAATAAAATTGATTACATAAATCTAATGCTTAAAAATGAACTTAAAGACATCTCAGCACTATGATTGTATTTCAGAGCATTGACTGAAAGAGGAACAACTCGAATTAATTCAATTCCCAGGGTTTATACAAGCTAGTAAATACTCTAGAACTAATATTAGCCATGGTGGTACTTGTATCTTCTTAAGAAATAATTTAGATCATGAACAGTTAACAGCTTATGATTATCTAATTATGGAACAGGATTTTGAATTCTCTGCCGTAAAAATACAGCAGTTTAAGTTAATAATTGTATGCGTATACCGTTCTCCGTCAGGAAAGTTTCCTTTATTTATAGATAAATTAGAATCGTTACTCAATAACATGAGCAAAGTAAATTTCGATATAATAATTTCTGGGGATGTAAATGCGGATTTCTTAAAATTTGATAGAAATTGTGAATTATTAACACAGTTACTAATTTCCTATGGACTGAAACCTACAGTAAATACCCCAACAAGAATAACAAAATTTAGTAAAACCACTCCTGATCATTTTTTTATACAGATAAATATCACCATTCAATAGAAGTCTATTGTCCGGGTTTTAGTGATCACCATGGACAAATACTGAGTTTTGAAGTACCCGAAACAATCAATAATAATGATAATGGAGTAAAATCAAAGTGCAGGTCATTCACTGACACAAATGTTACATATTTCAATGACTTATTAAATAAGGAAACATGGTCAGAAATTTATGAACTAGAAAATGTAAATGATATATTTAATGCATTTAACAGTATCCTAAAACACTATTTTGAAATAGCATTCCCCTTTAAACGAAGAACTGTTCAAAATAACAAAACTAGCAATTGGATAACAACAGGGATTATAAATTCATGTTAAAGAAAGAAATTTCTACACAAATTATATAAACAATACCACACAACACCTGAATTCAATTTATACTACAAAAATACACTCGCATATTAAATAAGGTAATAAGACTAGCAAAGAAAATGCATAATGATAATTTTATTTCCCAATCATCTAATAAAAACAGGGCTATGTGGTCCGTGATAAAGAAAGGAACTGGAAAATCTGCTAAAATACAAAGGAACATTACACTAACCAGAAATAATAAAGTGAGTAATAATCCAGCGGAAATAGCAAACACTTTTAATGAATATTTTCTGGAAATTCCACAAAAATTATTAAATAAATCACAGGTAAATACACTAAATTCTAATAATAAAATAAATATATGTTATGATTCTTTATTTATAAATCATGTCACAAGTGAAGAGGTAAGAATAGTAATTCTGTGCTGGCATTGATGGCATCCCTGATGCAATTTTAAAGAAATGTGCTGAAATTATAATTAATAAACAGTTCAATTCTCTCAGGAACTTACCCGGATATTTTGAAGTTATCAAAAGTAATTCCAGTGCACAAAAACAGTTCAAAAGATGAATTAGATAACTATCGTCCTATTACCTTACCAACTGGTATTGCAAGAATTGTGGAAAAAAACATGTACTGTATAAGAGACTGGTAAGTTTTATAGAAAACAAAATATTATCAAACTCACAACATGGATTCAGAAGGGAAAAATCTACACAGACAGCAATTTATGAATGTATTAATAGTATACTGAAATTAATTGACCATAAGGAACATGAAACTGGCCTATTCTTGGATTTATCGAAAGCTTTTGATGTTGTTGACCATAAAATCCTCCTTACAAAACTAAATCAATATGGTATTAGAGGTCTAGCTATTAAATGGATAGAGTCTTACTTAACAAGGCGTAAACAAATAGTAAGCTTGAGACACAAGGATGATGGAACCAAATTACTTAATGAAACATTGTCCAATGAGGGAATTATTAAATTTGGAGTACCCCAGGGATCGGTTTTGGGCCCACTACTCTTTCTTCTATATATCATTGATATAACACAGAAAGTTCATTCACATAAGGAAATTTTGTTTGCGGACGATACAACACTCGTAATAAAAGGTGAAACTAAACAGGTCATACAGCAGTCTGCCGACACCGTTACAGGAGAGTTAACCAAATGGTCACAAGATAATCGCCTCATACTAAACTATAAAAAAAACGTATGTCTAAATTTCCACACTATACAGAACAGGAATCCTGCGAAGCCCAATATAACATTAAATGGTCATCAAATAGAAAATAAATCAGAAACAAAGTTTTTAGGACTATGGATACAACATGACTTGAAATGGAATAAACATATACCGTACAATATCTGAATACTAAACTGAACTCGATGTGTTTTGCGTTACGTATTTTGAAAACCTGCACTAGCATGCACACATTAAGAAATACTTATTTTGCTTATCTCCATTCATACTGAAGATATGGGGTCATATTTTGGGGTATGTCGCCAGATGTACTAAGCACGTTTGGGATACAAAAGAGGGCGATTAGAATTATGGCAAATGTAAACACTAGAGAATCATGTAGACCTCTGTTTAAAGATTTAAACATTCTCCCACTGACCTGCATATATATCTTTGAAAGTATTATGTTGTTTTTTTAAGAATTTAATGTATAAGGATGTTTTTCTTAAAACAAACAATGATGTTCATAGGCATAACACAAGACAAAATCAAAACATTCATATTTCACACACACAAGCATATATCAAAAAGGAACTTTTCACACAGGATTTAAATTATACAATAAACTACCCCAGTATATAAAACTTGCCCCAAAAATAAAAACCTTTGATAGAATGTTGAAAGCTTATCTGCTGTGCCATTGTTTTTACTCTGTAGTTGAATAGCTTAGCGTATAGGAGCGATGATATCTATAATTATATTTTACTTTTCTATTTTAATTGTAATACCTAGCTGTAAGTTGTTGTATTTATAGAATTAAGTTTTCATATTATGATAATAGAGAAAGGTGTTAATAGTTGTCCAATAAGATTGCATCTCTTAAGATCTGTTATTATAATAAGTTATAAATAGTTATAGTATTAGTATTATATACCTATTAGTACTTTTATTTTATAGATGTAAATTCTGACGTGTCCTATATCAAGAATGTATTGTATACATGTATTTGATCAAATGGAATTAATAAAAATCTATCTATCTGGAGCTACCTTTTTCACTGCAGCTTGAAGGACCTTCCTGCATCCGGATATAGCTTTCGCGCCATCTGTAGACAGACCCACACATTTATTCCATAGCTTTCGCGTCATCTGTAGACAGACCCACACATTTCTTCTAGACGATATCATGTTTATTACAATAATCATTGAGAGCTGTGAAAATATCGCCTGCTGTTGTGTGTACCGGTACCTACGTACTAGTTCACAGGAAAAAAGAAATTCTTCATATACTTCGTCATGACATAAAAAACGTACAAAAACCAACATTATCACCTTTTTTGATATGTCGATACTCTCATCCAACTGCAGAGCAACCATGTCACACATGTGGAGGCTTGCCAATAACGTCTCGTCAATATTGCTTGACATATCTGTAATTTGCCTTTGCACAGTATTGTTAGACAGCTGGACGGTACCGGTACTTACAAGCTTTGCAGCAACATCGCCCAGCATTCTCTTGCACAATGAGTTGCTGAAGGTAGAATGAGCTCTTCAACAATGGTATGGATTTTGGCATGTTTTGCAACAAGCTGATATACTTCGTAGGATGCAACCATTGCATTTTCATTCATATTTGCACCAGAACTTTTGGTAATTACGTTTGGCATGATTTCAGATCAGCTAACTTTATTTTGAAGGATTGAATGGATTTACATTTGTGCTCCGAGTGTTTGGTATCTAGGTGCCTCCGGAGGTTTACGGGTTTCATCCTCTCGTTGGAAAGGGTTTCAAAGCATATCACGCATTGAGGCATAGGACAATCTTCAGGTACACAATACGTAAATACAATTAATTTCCAAATATGTTATGTCGTATTTCCTACTTTTCGCAGTAGGCTTACTCTCTGAATGGCTAGGCTCAAGAGAGGCCGCAGGTGGCCCATTCACTTCTATATTTATTACCATTCCACAGATTCCTCTTCGTCTGTAGCAGTGAGCCTACTTCGTTTTAAAGATAGTCTACACTCTTCAACCAACGATCCATATTCAATGAACTTTTAACAATTAAAACAATCAAAAGTTTCAACTTCAAAACTCATGTAAATATGTAAACATACAAAATGGCTGCGGAGCAGAACACAAAGATAAAGGAGCAGAATGCATTCTTGCGAGAAACATGAGAAGCTCAAATTACGCAGTGCCACATACATATGAGTGCACTACTTAGTCTGTGAGAGGCAACGCATAATTATTATTTTTAAGGAAGTCTTTGTACTTTCTCCATTTTCCATTTTCATTATTGCGTTATCTCTTGACGACTCTTCGCGGACCCTCTGGCCAACTGTGGCGGACCCCCGGGAGTCCGCGGACCACCTAATGGACACCCCTGTACTAGGACATTCGATAGGTAATGGCAACTGTTATCAATCGGTGGTCCTACCTTATCGAACTATTCCAAGATGGGTAGAAGCGTTTCGTCAAGGAAGAGAGGGATGTCAACACAGAACACGTGCTGGTAGACCCGTTGCTGCAACTGACGATCTCCATGTTCAGGTTGTAAGGGCATTATTGGAAAAAGACAGGCACTGGACATGTGTGGAGATTTCCAAGGAACTTGGTATTGCAGCACTGTCCATCACATTTTAAGAACTAGAATTGTAAACTAATATGCAAAATGACCTACGAATACTCTGCTGAGATGATGGTAAAAAACTACATCTGTAACATACAAATACATTGTTTGTCTACTACCAATAGGCCTAATAATAATATTATTAATGATTAAAAAAAAGATACGAGCCTTACAGTAGTCGCATATGATGCGTAACATCTGACATGTTATCCTACTCGTATAATACAAAGCTTGGACATTCTTAAAATATTAATTTACACTCCATTTTCATACTGGTACTATGATGAATGTATAGATTGAATTGGAGATATGCTACTGTCACATTTGTGGCGCAGCGGTCAAGCTGTTAGTCTCTCACCAAGGTGGACCGGGTTTGATTCCCGGTCAATACATGTGAGATTTTCGAATTGAAATGCCATGTCCTGTGGTTCGCATTCCACGTAAAAGGGAGGTACCGTGGATCATGATCGTGAGATTAACGGACACGCAAAACTACAAGCTTCCTTCCTTTTACATTAATAATTCATAATACCAAAGTGACACACAACGTCGAAAGTACTCTCAAATACTGTGAGCACATTCCTCAGTAACTATAATATTCATTATTCTCAAGGCTCTCATACAGTTCGTAGTAAACAATCAAAATATGGCTTCCTACAAATGACCTAGTCTCATATATGATGAAAATACAGCTTTTATTCCACTCATATAACAACATTCTGTTATGCATTTTTAATATTTGACTACTCACCCACAGCTTGACAATAATGCCGCTTACTTAAATGTCATTTGTCGTCTTTGTCCTACCCCATGTGATATTCAACCTTGAACGTGAAACTTCATAAACTGCTCAATGACAAATGAAAGTCGGTGAAACATTTGCCACTGTGCTCGTCAAACCAGTGCCTGCTAAATGCACTGCCTACTGTATTGCCATAACATTCTCGCGCTACAGAGCACACACCGCCTTGTTTCCAATACACACATTTTCAATTGTACATCCAGCTGGCAGTGCGTCTTCACTTCCGTCCGATCCATTTCCGTTCGATCCACTTCCGTCCCATTTTTCTGGCAGTGCGTCTTCAATTCCGTCCGATCCACTTCCGCCCGATTCACTCCCGTCCCCAATTTTCAAAATCACTCCCAAAAAAACTATCCAGCAACCGAGCGGAAAGATGTTACACATCAATTATAATAATAACAATAATAAGCTATCTATGAAAGCTACCAATATCTCGTTGACTGTTAGGAAAGTATCCAGTGGGATAAACAGTCTTTGGTGCTGCATGCGGACAGTGTGGTTTTAGTACGTCCCATTCGTTTCGTATTTGTGGCTGATTTTAACCAACCAAGCCTTCTCGTTCCGGTATTCGAGAGAACGGCGGCACATGCAGTGACAGAAAAGCATTAGGCCGGTTCACAATTGGCCCAGAAACGAGAATGAGAACGGAAACGAGAACGCGAAGCTTCCCGGGGCCCCCGTTTACAATTGGCTCGGGAACGTGAACTTGTACATGCGCGCGCTATCAGCTATCACTTGTCTATACTAAGTTTGTTTACTCTATTGTGTGTATAAAATGTATACGCTTTAAAATAATTTCATGATGGTAATCGAGTGCATTCACAGAGTACGTTTACATCGCTGGCTACTCCTTCCGTTCTGCTCATGTGCAGGCACAACGTTTCTGATTGGCTCCGGGGAGCTCCGAGAATGTCAAACATGAAACTTATAACTATGTTTCCCGTTGGCCTTCCCGGGCTACTTTTAGCTTCTCGTTCCCGGAGATTGATTGTGAACCGACCCATAAGGTAGCGTGCATTTCAACATCCTTCTCGTTCTCGTTCCCGGGGGATAGTGAACCAGTATCTATATTACCGGTAACGTAATTTAGCGGTCGTCTGGGCGTTCAGCCTGTCACCATCCCCAGTTGTATCTGCTACCAAAGTATGTTTAGCACCCAGACACCGTCCTAGCGATTGCGACGGACAGTTTTAATATTCCTTACTAGTGGTGTATGTCTTCCCTGTGGGCTAAGAATTTATCTGGGTAGGCCTAATTGAGTGGATAAAAATGGTATTTATTTAAAGAATAGTCTTGAAGTAAACATGCGTAAACGTAATGTGAGAAATTCTCAGGGACGAATTTTGAGGATCAACTCCGTATTTCTTCTATATTCGAAATCTGAACCTACTAATACCATTTGCCCTGTGTCTCTGCAATTGCAATGCCATGCCATCTATAGGATGCGAGAAGAAGCGTAATGATAAACCTTAAGTTTGTGTACAGCCTCCAGAGACTAAAAAAAGTTCGATAATTTGAACGTTGATACTTGATATCAAGATCTAAACCTAAATATTTCCGAATTTTGAAAATATTTCTCAATGTGCCAATGAATTATTTGAGGCCAAGTAGAAGGATAAGGGCAAGAATGAACGAAAAATACCTCCGTTCTCATAAAATATCAAGTTAGGATTAGTACATCGTCCATTGTTCCTCATTTCAAAGTAGTTGGTATATGTACCGCTGATGTCGCCACCACCCGGACTGTGATGAAGCAGTCTTGGTGATTGGTGATGGAGTGTCGTATTGGATTGAATTTCTTTGGTTTTAGAAGCCCAACTGAACAAGGCTAACTTCCCACGGACAGTTTTAATTTTTCTTTGTGGTTTATGTCTTCCCGGTGGGCTAAACAATTATCTGGGCACTACAGGAATTGAGTAATTGAGTGGAAGAAGCATTTGAAATTAATATTTATTGAAAATGCAGCGAGAATTCGTGTTACAAATCTGCTGAAAGTGCAACTCTGTTTGGGGTATGATCAACCATTTTTCGATCTTGCTAAGCCTAATTTCCGTGGCGTAGCTTTCCAAATATTTTGAATTTTTTAATTGGTGCGTTGACTTTCTGGCAATCTAAAAATGTTTATAGAGTAAATGAAGGATTGGAGAGTTCAAAACTCTCCTTTAACTATAATAAAGCTTCTTGTTAAAATGTATATTTATTGTTATTATATGTGTATATTAAACCAAGTATAACGAAATGTCTGGATTACAAGTAAATGTCATATTCCTGTAATTTTTGTCTGAAGGGTGAGTGAAACCGCGCCAGGATGGTTTCAACTCGGCAGTCGAGCAGCGTTGGGGGTGGGAGTGAAAATTCGACGTCAATTCCAGATACTGGCACCACAAAGCTGCTGAGACACAGTAATAGCTCACCACCTACAGATTTGAGCTCAGGATCATCTATGCCAGATTCAGAATCTACCAAGTCCATTAATTTAGTCGATTTACCTCCAGAAATCTTAGAAAAGATATTTAGTTTCCTGTCGTATAAGAACGTTGCACATAGTCGTCCGGTGAGTACCTGTCATTAATTTGGTAGGGCATGCCTTGTAAATATTAAATTATTATTCTGATCATATGGTATTTTTACTTCAAGAAATAGTAACCAGATCAGTGTATAAGCTAGTTAGCAGTTAAGTTTTATTAATCCTATATTTTTGTACTGTAGAGGATGATTGTGGTAGAACACAGCAAAAGCTAGGCCTTATATAAATTGACCACCCCTTCTGCAAGCATGAGAGATGATTTTCCTAGTTTAAAAGTCCCTTTTAATTAGTATTTTTAAAAAATGTAAATGGCTGTCGTATTGTCGTGGCAGAAGTCGCTTCATTAATTCTTTGCGAGAGGGTTTCCTTTCATCACACGACATGAAATAAAAGGCAAAATTATTGGCCTGGATAGGGCCGCGCTATCAATCCACCATTGGTCTGGACGTAAATGTTGGTCTAGGCAAAACCATTGTGAAACCCTCTTGTGAAGTTTTACCGTAACTTCTAGGCCTATTTGCCAACTAGGGTTTTGTTTAACTACGTCTAGCTCTGAGGCTTTGTATTAGTAGCAAATTATGAAACATCAAAGGTTGAATCTTGTGAACAAAGAACGCTACATGTCCAAGTGAAAAGTTGAATAGGTATGGTGGAATTGGCCGATTTTCCAAGCCGACATTCAGGCCTTATCACATTGCAGTTGTTAGCAACTCTGTTGGTCTTTCTACCTTGCCCGTTTTTCTATCGGACATTTGTTTGCTTCATCTTCTCGAACACAAAGGAAATATGTAAGATCTCACTTTATCTTTACCTTTTTTTTTTATTCAAGTGCAGCGTATTGCTGTCTTATAGATTTTATTAAAACAAACCCTTATCAAATTGTCGTATGATTATGATTTTTCTGTTTCCCAACGGGAATAGTGTGTATTGCAGTATGATATAATTTACGTTAGTAGTAAACAGTAAGCTGTATTTAACAGCCTGCGGGCTTAACTAGGCCTACATGTGATGACACAAACTATCTCTGGAGTCGGGGCACAAGTGGGTTTGCACCCCGCTGTTGGCCGTCCTCTAAATCAATTTGTATGGTTCCCCATTTTCTATTCGAGCCAAATTCTGTGATTTGTTAAAGGTGGTTACAGGAGTCGGGCAAGGTTGTAACCTCTCACCACTACTGTTTATTATATATATGGACCATTTGTTGAAGGGCATTTATACTGGCTGGGTGGAATTCAGTTAGGTTGAAACCAGGTAAGCAGTCTGGCCTATGCTGATAACCTGGTTGTAATGGCGGACACAGTCGAAAACTTGCAAGACATGTTAGAACTCGAACAGAAATTTGGGGAGTATGGTATGAAGATCAATACTTCAAAGATGAATGTTATGTCGGTAGGGAAGAAATAGAATGCCAGGTAGGAGGAATATTAAAAGCTTGACAACAGCTACTTTTGACTTTTACATAGCAGATTATTGAGAATATATATGATTCACGAGTCATTAAAAATTGAAATTGGTACTGTCAATTGTCACTGCTGCACCGGAAATATATTTTTTATTACGTAAATAAATGTTTTTATTTCTCGCTCATTCAACGACGGCATCCATGTTTGGCGCGCATACATTGACGACATATCACATCCTATCATTGTTGCCAACATGTCCGATAAAAAATGGGTGTATACAAAATACATCAGAACTGGACGAAACTCTTGGTCGCTACTTGGTTAGACGACTGTCTGGATGAAAATTACCGATTGCACTACAAGCAAGGAGGTCTGGGGCATAAGGCCCAGGTTAGGTTTGGTTTGTATGTAGAACAGTATTCACCATTGCAATGAAACTTGGCACACTTTCACATTAACTTGACTGCACTCTTTTGTTTTACTATACCGAATGCGTGGGGTTGGCAATACTGTACATGTTGCTAAAAATGGCTGAGGCAGCTGGAATTCCTTCTTTATAATTCGTGATCATATTTGGGATGGCTGGGTGGGTTATAGACAGTGGAGGAGTAAACATCTATTGCTACATCATCTCCAGATTTTTTTTTCCCAACTATTAATTCAGGTATTTTGGTTAATTTCAGTATTTTAAGAATTTTTTTCCCATTAAGTAGCTGTCGTCAGGTTGTACTGGAGGAACTAAATTGGAGCAGGTGGAACATTTTAAGTACTGTACTTGGGCTGTGTATTTCCTCAGGATGGTAGTATGGGGAGGGATATACAGTCAAGGTGTAGAAACGTGATCTTCAGTATTCTGCAAAAATACGTTAGTGTAGCGAGGAAACTCCCTACATCGCTCAGTATTCAGACCGACCTTGTTGTATGGAAGCGTGATCTGGGTAGATTCAGGATATCTGATACATAAGCTAGAGGTTAGAACATTCTTCTCCACTTTAGGTCCGTATTGAATATAGCCTATTCACTAACAAAACTTAATAACTTCCGTCTTTTCAATACAATGTTGTTTAATCTATTTATCCAACTGGGTACATGTTTCGTACAGTTGTCTGTACTTCTTCAGCCCAAATACATATTTAGACATAAACAAGTATGATGCACACTATCAATCACATACAATGAAATTAATCCCGACATAAACATAGTACAGACTAAACATTGATACTACACGTTAAAATACGATGTGTCGTTACAATTGGTTAAAACACATAAAACTTTGTCCGTCGGTCCAATATTCTCCTGATAACTTAAAATCTTCGTATTTGTTAAAAGGTTAAGAAACTATGCCTGTGTTTTCCCATGTACAAATTTTGACATGCGTTCTCTAAAATATTGCATTTCTTGCTGCGTCAGAGTATGGTGAGATGATGAATGTCTTATGCTGCTATTTTGTTGAGGAGCGGTAATTAAAAATAGTTCGAGTGTGGAAAACTTCTTGAATAAAACAGCATGATAGTTGGCTACATCTTTGAAAATGTTGTGTGTTATCTCCTAATATGATGCTATCCCATTTGAACAGCGAGCAATTCTGAGAAAATCTCCTGACGCGAGTCAATGCGAGGTCGTGGCTACATGTGAACTAGAGGATAATACCAATTAAAATTGCTGTCCGTTATCATTAGTGCACTGGAAACGGGGGCGGTGCGTCATAAGGGCCAGAAGGGCCCTGCCCACCCTGGGCCATTAGAACGTACTGCACGAAATTTGTTTTATTAATGTCTTATAAAATTAGTTTAAATTACAGATATTCTACTTAAAATAAGTGGTTTTCCCTTCTAGAATCCCTAGAAGGAATTCAGTATACATAATTCATCCATAGCTATAGTTCCTGACAGTCTCGTACGGTGTATTGCAATAGCGAGGGCCGCTGCACAGAACCTTCCATGTTACGTAAATGGGGTGATGGGCCGGGTGACCAAACAGTGGACATAGCACTGCCTTGCACGCGAATTCTTGTTGGCTATGAAAGGCTTTTCGTGTCTTCTCAAGGGCCTGGAGAATTGGCCCATAACATTGCTCTAGAATGAAATAGAAGACATCTCTATTTCTGTCTGCTTCTGTCTCTGTTTGAAACCGGATTAAGGGGATTTACCCCATGCCATGCGCAGGTAGACTTCTAATAGCCATTGTTCACAGCCTGTTGAAACACAAACACCAAGGTGATTGAAAAATTTCCTTCATCCAAGCACAGGAGAGGAGAATATATTTACAAATAAGGAGCCAGGTGAGTACAGTAATTAATATTTGTTTCAAATGTTGTGTTGTGTGGAATTATGATAATGGGGATATTGGCAACAATAAATGGCATATATAAATAATGTTTAAAATAAAATGAACCAACAATAATATCATCTGGCCCACCCTAAAATTTTAGTCAGGAGCTGCCCCTGACTGGAAATATATGCTAAATCACGTAAATATCAGTTCTTGTTTCTTGATCGTTGACCGATGACAGCCGTGTTCCTCAAGCACTTGAGGTCTCTTCAACTGTTACCTAAGCACACATTGGCGTCATGTTAGTGTTGCCAACATGTAAGATACAAAATACACCACCACATGAGGTCGGTCATATGCGTGACAAAAACCAGGGGTGCATATATGGTTAACGCCGGGTGCTCCGCGCTACCTAGCAATTATTGGTCTAAAGAAAGATTATGCGTGACTCTTTCCACTGTGTGTGACAAGAAACCAGGGGTGCATATATGGCTACCTAGTAATTATTGGTCTAGACCAGTGTTTCCCAAAGTCTTTTGTGTGTGTACCACTCTAAGAGATGAGAATCTCTTGCGTACCACCTAATGGTTGGGAGATATACGGTAGTAACTATATACCCCCCACCACCACCACTACGGAACAGACCAAAATATGGATTGTAAATTGTGTTTGTGAGAGTTAGACTGTTGGAGTTAAAGTTCAAATAATAAAAAGTGTCCCAGTTGTTTTATTATTTATTACAATAAGTATTCAATTCAAACATTCAGAACTGACACTGTACAAATAATATTAATAAAAGAACTCTTAATAATTCAACAAAAACTAAAGTTCAACTAACAACTTCAATATGATGGGTGGGCTTGAAGATTAGAAGCCAACTAAGGAATGCCGGGTTTAAGATTGCTTAGTCTCAAAACGCAGATAATTTTCCACTGTAAGGAGCCTATTCCGGTATTTATTGGGATAAACAGGTGAAGAAAATGCAGTCTCACACAAGTACGAAGTAGTGAAAGGCAGTAAAAATCTAACTGCTTTGTCAGCTATGTCAGCATAGTCTGCTCGTCTCTCAACCCATACGTTCACAAGAGCCATTTTTGAAAAAGTTTGCCTTAATTCTGAATCGCAATTCAATTCATAAAACTGCTCCTTATCTTTGCCCTTAAAAGTCCTCCGACAACGTATTATTGTTTTTATATTTTTCGTGACGTATCTAATATTCATTATATTTTCGTAACATCACCGCATACCATTGCATCAGTACGAGCGTACCACCAGTGGTTTGGGAAACGCTGGTCTAGACAAAACCAATTGGTCAAGAGGAAGATTGTGCGGCCCTGAGCCGTGGTACATAGTAATTGGTCTAGACAAATGTAATTAAGTTTCCTTTGTTTTACAAAACCTCCTATGTAATTAGTACCATATACATGGGGATGGCAATACTTGTGGCTAATTCATGTGGATAGTGGCCGACATAGCTGGAATTTTACTATATAAGTCGTGATCTAAAAATGGGAAGGCGGGTGGGTTATAGACGGTGGAGGAGTAAACTACATCAATTCCATATCTATTTTAAATCGTTAACAGAAGGTATTTATGGCTAATTTCAGTAGTTTTAAAAAAATTACCTTGGATTCTCATCTTATTCATTGTTACCGAAATGAGCACACTAGATGAATCTGTTCATATGAGCCGACTCGGATGGTGGGGTCATGTGAAGAGAATGGGGTAGGAGAGATTACCTAAGGGGTTTACGAGTTCGGCTGTCGAGGGTAAGAGAAGGAGAGGTAGACCTAGATGGCGATGGTTCGATTCATTGTTGGAATGATTTCAATGCGAGAGGTGTAGAAGCAGGGGAGACTGCAGTGCTAACTGCTAATAGGGGATCATTGAGGTGACTTGTTCACAAACAGAGGTTTGCAGACTAGACTGGATACTGAATGGCAAAATGGTCTCAAATGTAAATGTATGTATTCATTGAGGGACATGGGAAATCATAGTCATCAGCTCTGTGTAGTTGGGTGTGTGTTGAACTTTTCTAATAACCTGTATATATGTGATGATTGTAGTAGTGTGTGTAACTAAACATGCATGAAGCAGAACCTGGCTTTTACACCTGCATTTGGACAATATATGATTTTCATAACTTGTTTCATATTCCGGGGGACATTACCAATTGAAATTACTAACCATAATCTCTACTGCACCGGAAATATGTGCTAAAGTATGTAAATAAAGTGTTTTTATTCCTTGTTCATTCCAACGATGGCAGGCATCTGCAAGGTAGGTCCCTCCAACTGTTACCGAGGCACTCGCATTGCCGCCACATTACTATTACCATCTTGTGGAGCCTTGTAATCATGTGCAAAAGCATTAATTGGCAAATTGGTCTGGATAAAGATCATTGATGTGTGCATACTCCCACTGTACAGGGGTATGGCTATTACATCACTTCAGATTTATTTTTCATTATTTAAAAGGTATTTTATGTTCAGATTTATTTTTCATTATTTAAAAGGTATTTTATGTTCGACCATCACTATTATGTGTCAGAAAACTGTATCATAATGATGGTCATTATAACACTGTTTTTCATTATGATACAGTTTCTCCAGCCAATCAGAGCTCGTTCATTGACCAATTAGGTAACGATACCTTCAGCTGGTAAAACAATAAAAGACCTTATAGAGAGTAGCTCTCTTGAGCTATTATATAGTAACAAAGACCCAGCAACATTCATTCACCACTCTGGTTCCACAACTAACCCAGATCTCATATTAGTCTCAACAGATCTTACAAACCACAGTCATCGATCAGTACTCGAAGATCCAGGCAGTGGACATAGAATGTCCCTTCTTACTATTACATCGTACAGTGAACCTGCCCAAAGTGCAGACCAGAAGATTCGGTGGAACTTTAAAAAGGCAGACTGGGAAAATTTCAGAAACAAACTTGAAACTAAAATGTCGGAAATTGATCTTGATGCACCTCCTAACATCATCCTGAATAAATTTACTACAGCCATAAAAGACATAGCCAAACTGTGCATACCCAGAGGTGCCCAAACAAAATATAAACCTTTCTGGTCAGATGAATTGAACAATCTTAAGTCCGCCAGAGACAAAGCAAGAAGAACAGCTGAACTTACTCAGGATCAAAATGATGTACGGAAATGGCGACAAGCAACAGCAAAATTAAAACAAGCAATAACAGTATCAAAAAGAGAATCTTGGAACACATTTTTAACAACAGTTGACTATAGGACAGACAGCAATAAAGCTCACAAACTAATCAATTCTCTAAACAACTAACACGTAGTCACTCCTTTGAATCCTATTATGATAAATGATAAGGAAATTACAGACTGTCATAAAATAGCAAACCACTTCTGTAAACATTTCACTTCAATTCGACTATCAAAACCGAAAAAGAAAGAAGACAAGACTCTCAAAAAAATAGTCAAAGAACTCCTGAATAATAATGCAGATGATATCTTTAACAATAAATTTTCAATGGAAGAGTTAACATTAGCAGTAAAGAACACACAAGTCAGAAAATAACCAGGACCCGATGAGATATTCCCAGAATTCATAAAAAATCGAGGTCCATCTGCTCTAAACATACTGCTACACATATTCAACAAATTTTGGACATCAACTGATAACCTACCTAAAGACTGGACTAAAGCAACCATCATTCCAATCTTAAAACCAGGCAAGCCAAAAAAACCAAGTCCCCTCGTACCGACCTATAGCACTTACCTCCATTCTGGTAAAAATTCTAGAAAGGATGATTACAAATAGACTCAATTGGTACTTGGAAACAAAATCTCTTCTATCAGAAGAACAAGCAGGGTTTAGACAAAACAGGTCCCCCTCCCACCAAATAATGGGATTTACACAAGCTGTTAAAGAAGCCTTTAACAAAAGGGAAAGTGTTCTTGCAGTTTTCATCGATTTTAAAGGAGCCTATGATACTGTATGGCGAAACATGCTGCTAAAGAAACTTATCAACTTCAAAGTAAATGGATGTGTGTTAAACTGGTTTTCAAGATTCCTTTCACAAAGAATGATCTATGTTCGTTAAAACAAAACTTCAGGTTGCAAGCAATCAAAACTAGGCTTTCCACAAGGAGCTGTATCAAGCACAACTTTATTCAATGTGTACATCAACGATCTTCCAAAAACAATAAAGAAAGTAGGTAATGTGAATATCAGCATGTTTGCAGACGATGTTATCATTTGGACCAAAGCACGTAACAGCCGAAATCAGCAAATGCTTCTTGAACACAGAATGAACCGGGCACTTATAAAACTCAAAAACTGGACTGAAAACAATAATATGGAAATCTATACTTCCAAAACAGTATACCAGTTTTTCTCCCTGAGACACCACAATCCAACTTTTAGTCTCAAATTTAGTAATCAAGACCTTCCAAAAAGTGAAAGTACAAAGTACTTAGGTATCATCATGGACAAGAAGCTGAACTGGACCAAACACATAAAACATGTGGAGGATAAGGTAAGCAAACTGATGAAATTACTGAAGAGACTAGCAGGAGATACTTGGGGGAGCACTCAAGACACACTCAACAAAACCTATCATAAAATATGGCAGTGAAGTACTCTCGACAGCACCCCAGTCAAACATTGATCGCCTCGAGAGGTGTCAGAATAATGCCCTACGAATCATAACAGGTGCAATAAAAAACACACCTATAACCGCTGTTTAGGAACAAGTGTTAAACGGCTCGCCAAGCCTCGCCTTGCCTGTGGCAGAATCCCGTTCTTTCCACTGGTCGGGAGGGGTGGGCTTGCTACCTGCTTCACCCCGCTCCCCAAGTTCCATACATTCTTTCGACAGTGCCACTATTGTGCTCAAACAAGTCACCACGGGTGAAAGGTGCTGCAGACCTGCTGCTATGCAAACTCGGAAGACTATATCGAACGAGTGACAGTGTATTAATGTATCAACATGTATTGTATATAACGGTGTAATATAATCTAATTAGTTTAAATGTTCCACAGAAATCCGGCCCGGAGGACCATGAAGAAAGTTTGATCATAAATGAGAAGAATATACTCTGGTGGACTGTAATTTATAGTGCTGGGATTTCAAATCACTGGACTTCTGTGGAACATTTAAACTAATTAGATTATATTACACCGTTATATACAATACATGTTGATACATTAATGCACTGTCACTCGTTCGATATAGTCTTCCGAGTTTGCATAGCAGCAGGTCTGCAGCACCTTTCACCCGTGGTGACTTGTTTGAGCACAATAGTGGCACTGTCGAAAGAATGTACGGAACTTGGGGAGCGGGGTGAAGCAGGTAGCAAGCCCACCCCTCCCGACCAGTGGAAAGAACGGGATTCTGCCACAGGCAAGGCGAGGCTTGGCGAGCCGTTTAACACTTGTTCCTAAACAACTGCCTTGCAATTATATACCCACAACTTACCAATAGAAGAAGAGATGAGACATCAAACAGCCAATGCATATCTCAGTATACAAAGACTACCTCAAATGACATGGATCAAAAAAACAGTTTCTAGCCCCAATCTTAAAACACAAAAAGATCCCTTAAGTCTCGCCAAAGAATATATCAATAAGAGCAATCTGCAAATAAAACTTGAACCCCTCTGTATGCCAGTCAACCCCATTGAATATATACAAGTGACTACAGATCTTACTTTGTTAGAAGAGGTCTGCAAGAAAGACTCTTCACCACAAGATCTAAAACAACTGGCCCTCTGTACAATAGAAGAAAGATATCCATCTAATCAATGGCTAAAAATATTTACAGATTGCCATCCCTTGATGAATGCAGTACATTTGCATTTGTCTGTTGGCACAGGCTAGAGTAAAAGGTGGCTTTTCACCGATATCTCAGTCTCACTCATGGCTGTGATTATATGGAAGCTACTGAGGTATGGGTGGTGCTTAGTAATGACATTCAGGGCACAGTCAGTGCCTGTCAGTGTTGTGAAAGGTTCTACTCATAGGGTTAGTACTACTGTTCTGACTCAGTGAGGAAAGCAATGGCAAACTACCTCACTCCTCTTTTTGCCTAGTACGCCTCAATATAGCGCTGCCTTGGGTTTTTGTGGGTATCTACTCACATAACCTAACGGCGGTACTGTTTGAGGATCCAACCAGCCTTCGGGCTGACTACCTAACAGACAGACAGACAGGCTCACAAGACAAAGAAAATATAACTGGAGCAGGAATACATTCATCTCTCTTCTCACTCTACTTCCCAGTAGGCCAAAACAAAACAAACTTTGATGCTGAGATAAGAGCAATTTCACATGCACTCCATCAGTTATTAGGCAGAAACATTGATTATCAAAAATGTGTTATTACAGATTCAAAAGCAGCCATCCAAGCCATCTCGTCAAACTACAAGCCCCAAAATAAAGAACTGAAAGAAATTTTTTGTATGATAAAAACCCTTCAAAGACTCCACAAACAGATCTCATTTCAGTGGATCCCTTCTCATGTTGGAATAGCAGGAAATGAAGAGGCAGACAGATTAGCAAAAAAAGGTACCACACTACAACAACCTGTCAGTCAGACTGATTTTATGTCAACAAAAAGGATCTTGAAAAATACTATCAAAAACAGGTATGAAGAAATGGCAAAGAAAACAGCAGAAACCAAATTATGGAAGGACATTGATGCTAAATGGGATCAATATAAATTAACACCAAGAAGAGAAGCTGTAGCCGTCTTCAGACTTAACACTGGCCATGACTGCCTTGCAGCTCAGCTGAAACGAATCAACATCCTGAGATCTGAAGAACGCACACTTTGTCACGAACCTGGAAGTAAAATGGATAAGGGGCACCTGCTACATTGCAACAAACTTGATGTGACTGCTAGAACTTCAGGAAACCTCACACAACTCTATTGGAACGCAAGAAAGCTAATGGATTGGAATCCGGGCTAGCCATAGGAACAAACAACCTTCACGCATGCGCTCAAAATCCAACATGTCGGACATAAACACAACATCGAACTATAATAAATTACCAACATGGAATATGCACCGTCCATATGTTCACGTAAATAAACTGGCGAATATGAGACAAGAAATAGCACTGTACCTTAATATCACCAACACTAATTTCTACATAGCGCATTCATTGCCTTCAAACGACTCCGGTGACAATATTACTGAGGGACGGCAGATGTAAACATATGGCCTGCATATGGCATTGCAAGCACACAGAGCGCATGCGTCAGTCGTTCAGAGATCTTGAAAGTCAGAGATATACCCAGCGTTCGCTCTTCGATCACAAAATTCAAGTGGCTGACTCGCAACAGATATTTATGAATATTTATGTTAAAACATATAATAAAGTTATAATTATCGTCAAACATAAACAGTCGTATGCAACTCGCCTATAATGGTTATTAAGACACTCGTATGGAAATTATAAAACTCGCGTACGCTCGTTTTATAAAAATACTCGTGTCTTAATTATAGCCATTATAGGCTCGTTGCATAATGTACAATTGGCTCATTTCAGTAGTTTAGCAAATTTGATCATAGGTTCAGCGCTCGTGCAGTGTTACCACTGTATTTAATTTAATTTAACGAATGGCTTTTAGTGCCTGGAGTGTCCGAGGACTTGTTCTCGCCTGAGCTGCTTCCAGTGGACACCTTTAGGGTGAGCTACAAGTTCCGTTCAATTTCAAGTAGTTCCAACTTTCGCTACCAGATATCAATGATACCTAGTGGTGAACGAAATCTAACCTAACAATGAGATTTCTGTTCGCATTTCAGCTGTATAATAAAATAAATATCAGTTAATCTTATATAAAAAGAGTATCTCTGTATATACATCAGATAGATAAATAAACAAATAACACCAAATAAATAAAATAAATTACCACTTAAATTTTTCTGGCAAGCTTGACAAAATATCACTTTGCATTCTGTGGTAAAATTAGAATGATCACCAATCCACTGCCGTAATAGATGAGACTTCTTTCGGCATAGTCAGCACTACTTAACTCGTGTACACAACACAACTAGTCACTACGAGTTCTACACCAGTAGGCTACTAAAATCTCCCGATGGTTCACATTGACAGGTAGATTTCAAACAGAAAATTATATATTCCTCCACCTCTCATTGTCACAGCTAGACTCCAAGGCTTTGTTGGCTCATGGCACAGCGTTGTCAAGTCACCACCGTATTTACGATTTTGATAAGAAGACTACCACAGATTATGACACAACAGTTTCTTGTCAAGGACCTTGTATAATTTCGGATCACTTCAAACTTTCCATTGGAGCAGGAACATAAATGCATATTCCAACCTATGCTCCACTCCACATCACATCACTTCACACCCTGTTGACCATCTAGAGATTTTTTAAAGAAAAAAGAAAATGTTAGACCTATTTATAGGAGTATACAAATACCAACTATTTAGATAGCCTATGTCCGTTTTGAAAAATTATTTTTATTAACATCAAATTAAAGTCCACATTTATAACAAATCTGTTTTGTTAAAAAGTTGCAGATCCTCAACTCAATGCTAGGTATCTATTGGCATTAATTGCTTGGAATGAGGCTACAATCAGGTTGATTTTTAGCAAACTAACTAGAGTGCCATATCCCCTCCAGGGACGTAGGCAACCTGAATTAGAGCCCTTGGCTTTGTCAAGGGATCACTAACCAGGCGTCCCGAGTCGGAGTTTGCATGTGGTAGGGTGACCAGTTCCTTTCCACTCCTCCTCCTGCCATAGCATCCGGCAGGTTCCCATTTCGCATCACGAGGCTGGGAGACCCTGTACCAGACCATACCCAGACTTTTACATTCTTGACAGAGCCGGGGATCGAACCTGGAATCTCGGGGCTGACAGCCAACAACGCTAGCCACTGCGCCACGAGGTGGTCATTAATAACCAAGCTTTGCTCATAATTACATTAGTTTCTTTTCTGTAATGCTAAAGAAGGCCATAGTATAGATGAAACTGATAAATTTCATTAATTAACAGACTATATATTAATTTATTCGTGGAGAGAAATAAATCGAGAACACTCGTTCACCGCACCCGGGAAACTGGAGCCGGTTCATGATGATTATTGACTAAGATGTGATAAATTTATTAAATACCCGGCATTGGTATTTCATCGTCACTAAGGAAAGCTATTATATATGATTGAGTTCATATCACTACGTATAAAAATAATGTTAATATATTTGACCCCAAAAGATAAATTTTATGTCTTAACAGTTCTACCATTTTGTTTGACTCTACTTTCCCCTGTGGTATGTTATTTTGAATAATTAGTACAGTACCGGTACTTTCATGTATTAAGGAATGTATGGTTGAGTGGATAGTATTCTAGACTTTGGACCGAGGCACCCCGGGTTCGTTTCCCGGCCAGGTTGTGGGCTTTTAACTTAGTTTAATTTATTCCTCTGGCTCATAGACTAGGTGTTTGTGATGTGTTCATCATTCATTTCATCCATAGGACGTGCACCTTGGACATCAATTTGAAAGACCTACACTTAGTCTTTCCTGAGGACACACACCACTCATGCTTTCATTCATGAAGGTAGGCTATGCTATGAGAATATGGTGTCACAATTGCCTCAGTAATCTGCTTCAATGGCTAATAAAATCGGGAATGTACTGTAATTGTTGGGTCAGGACCTTGAAGAATGGTGGATATTTCTTTTGTCTGGTGAACCATTTCATCTCATTTGATAAGTCCCAACAATGATAAATCATTGTTGTGATTTATCAAACTTGTAAGTCAAGACAGATCCATTATAACGTTTAAAATGGTTCACATAGTAGCCTATCAATGTATTGCATCTCGTGTAATGTTCAACTAGGCTTTACTTGAGCAACATCATAAATGTGGTGAGCTATGATCTTCGGTCAATTAAGTTAGTAGCAAAGTGAATACACACTGAGGTGATAAAGCTAAATGTATATTTCTCTTACGTATTAAAAGGCCATCCGAGCATTGCCGGACGAAACAGCTAATACTTCTATGTCACTAAACTCTATTGCATGATAAGAAGTGAGGTGAGCTTATGATCTACGGTCAATTAAGTTAGTAGCAAAGTGAATATACACTAAGGTGATAAAGCTCTTACATGTCCAGCCATCTCCAGGCAAAACAGCTGATGCATCTATGTTACTAAACTCTATTGAATGATACTGATATTAATCTGTTGTGGGTTAAAAATCTAGGATATTATCACCCAGCAGTGAAGCTCTGTGTTTTGTCACATATCATGACTTCAGGTTGGAGATACAAAGTTTGAATCTCAATGCTAACAGTCACCCTGAATGTAGCCTCATTCCAGGCAATGCCAATAGGTACCTAGCATTGACTTGAGGATCTGCAACTTCTTACCTAAACACTGGGATATTCCATGATTATTTATTGTTGTTTTAAGATCTTGCTTATTGGCCCTTACATAGATATGTAAGACCTCAGTTTTACAGTCAAAACTATCAATAAACTTCTGTTCTCAGGTTCATTTCCCAATTTGATTTAATTTCAAGGAATAAATGTATCGAAGTATTAGAAGCCATTTTTCAGTGTTGTCTAGTTCTATTTAAGAGAGCTCTAATTAAGTTCTAATACTGAAATACACTGACCGGCAAAAAAAGTGGAACACTTTAATCTATTATGTAATTTCTTAATTTATTCCACTAAAATGTATCGGTTTTCCAATATTTGCATTATTCATGTAAATTTTAGATGGTTGGCAACAGAGAATACCGAAACATGTTTTACAACACGCTTTAACTCACAAATTTCGTTACATTTTGCAAATCTTACAATTTTCTATTTTTTAGTAATGCTCTTTTGGGCTGGTGTTTATCAAACGTATTGCCAAACAAAACAGTATTAATGTTTGCACTGCACTGCACAAGAACACTAGTCACTAAAAATGAGTGTTTTCACCATTAGCGTCTATGACAGCTTGTAAACGCTCAGGCATACTGATCACAACTCGTCGAATGGCATCTGCCGGGATGCGATCCCATTCCTCCAGCAGCGATGTTCTCAGTTGTGCCAAGGTGGTGTGGTCACGCTGTCTTACGTTCCTTCCAAGCATATCCCATGCATGTTCGATGGGGTTCAAGTCAGGACTACGAGCTGGCCAGTCCAGGGTTTGAATCCACTTCCTGCAGATATTGTACAACACAGCGAGCAGTATGAGGGCGGGCATTATCCTGCATCAGCATGAAATTCTGACCAATGAAAGGCGCAAAGGGCATCCATCACATGGTTCATCAGGATCTCTTCGATGTTCCTTTGGGAATTGAGAGTCCCGTGATCGATGCACACCAACTCAGTGCGGGCCATAACGTTGATGCCACCCCACACCATAACCGAGCCACCTCCAAATGGAGTCCTGGAGGAGAAAGCAATAGGGCTGTACCTCTTCCCGCGCATTCTCCACACTCTTTCTCTTCCATCAGGAGATCTAAGGTTAAAGCGACTCTCGTCAGTGAAGAGAACAGAGGCCCACTGCTCGTGGGTCCATCCCAGATGCTGCCTTGCGAAGCAAAGACGCGCCTCTCTGTGATGTCGTTCGAGTGCGGGTCCACGTGCAGGTCTCCTGGACGAAAGATGAGCTTCTTCAAACCTTCTTCTTACTGTTCGCTCACTCACTCTCACATTTCTGACATTTTCCAGTTGATTTCGTGCCTGAACTGCTGTGGTATGCCGATCACGCAGAACTTGGAGGGTGAGAAATCTGTCATCCCTGGCACTTGTGCTTCTTCTACGGCCTGACCCTCGTCTCCTGTCGTATGTTTGGAGCTCTATAACGTTGAATTGCACGATGTATGCTACCGAGAGATGATCCAATGACCTCAGCAACATAACGGAAGCTGCGGCCATCCTCCACCAATGCAACTGCCTGTGCAGCTTCTTCACGGCTAAGAGTCATGTTCTAGTGCAGAGTTTCTCAAAGTGTGGTCCGCGGACCCCCGGGGGTCCGCAAGCATATTTTCAGGGGTCCGCAAAAAATATTCGAATCTAATTTTGTTAATTACTCATACCAAGAACTCCTGTTTCTGCAAATACAAGTTTCAGTTTGTATTACAAAATATGTGCGTGGCAAGCTTAGCCAATCCTATGATCATGTCAATATTGTTTTCGACGGGTGGCTATCCTGCGGCTAGCCACTAACCCACCTAGTCTGTCAGCGGAGCAGACGTATCGGCATCTGTTATTCAGTTGACTTTTGTCGCTATTTTGATGCTTGTCGTGATGGTTTGTTTTGCTTTGTTGTGATGTTTAACTTTAAATGATGGAAACATTTTACGCAAGGAAGTGTTAATTTTGGACCAGTATCATGGATCGTTGGTTAAAGACAGGGACTGTAAAACGTTCAGTTAATAAATTAGAAAGAGACAATGATCGTGAAAGTGAGGTTAGCTGCTCAACTTCAGTAGCTAGTTCTAGCTGCAACACTGATTTACGTAAGAGTGTTAAGCGCCGAAAATATTCTGAAGATTATTTAAAATTAGGTTTTGTGCAATCTAATGACGAACAAAAACCACAGTGCGTGTCATACTACGAGATTCTTTCCAATGAAGCTTTGAAACCTGCGAAATTAAGGAGGCACTTAGAAACAAAACATCCAGACTTTGCTGATAAGTCATTTGAGTTTTTTAAAATGGAAAAGATGAAAACATCAATGGAGAAAATGGCGTCAGGTAGCGCTGCTGAAAAAGCTACTGTGGCGTCATACGAAATAGCATTACTCATAGCTAAATCTGGAAAGCCATATACGATTGCAGAAGAACTAATCTTACTAGCGGCCAAAAAATGTGTAATATAATGATAGGAGAGGCAGCTGCTAAGGAATTAAGTACAGTTCCACTTTCAAACGATTCTATAAAACGTCGAATTGATGACATGTCTCAAAATATTGAAGAGCAGTTACTTTTTAGGTTAAAATCTACAAAAATGTACGCTTTACAGCTTGACGAAAGTACAGACCTATCAAACTAATCTCACTTGTTAGCCTTTGTTAGGTATGAAAATGAAAATTGGCTTTTAGAAGAGCTTTTGTTTGCAAAGAGATTCTTCATAACAATGCCCATTATGTTTTTGAAGCATTAAATGATTTTATTTTATCAAATGACTTGGACTGGCAACGTTGTGTTGGTGCGAGTACCGATGGAGCAGGGGCCATGGCCGGCAAAAAGACAGGCCTAATTGCTCGTGTCAAGTCTGTCGCTCCCAAAGTTAAGTGGACTCACTGCTCTATTCATAGGGAGGCATTGGCTGTAAAACAAATGCCAGAAGATCTAGAAACATCATTAAAAGAAGTTGTAAATTATATTAAAGCCCGACCTTTGAACTCTCGTATTTTTACTCAGCTTTGTGAAGAAATTGGAAGTGAGCATGTACAGCTCTTGCTTCACACTGAAGTTCGCTGGCTCTCCCGAGGTAATGTCCTCACACGTTTTTTTGAATTGCGTGATGAAATTAGAATATTTCTTTTGGAAGAAAAATATGAAAACTTTCTTCTCAAAGACAAGTTGTGTGAGTTTGCATGGTTGATCAAGGTTGCATATTTGGCAGATATCTTCCAGCATTTGAATGTCCTAAATACGAAACTTCAAGGGTCTGACACTGACATATTCCGTGTAGAAGAGCAAGTAGGAGCTATGATAGGAAAACTGCAGCTTTGGTCTGACCGTATGCTTAAGAATTCATACAAAAATTTTACAACGTTGCAGGAATTCTTAATAACATCTGAAGAAGAGATGCCTACAGATACAAAAGAACTGTTTGCTGAGCATTTAACAGAGTCTGAGAAGTTACTTTCCTGAACCTAATCCTAATAATGATTGGATGAAGTATCCATTCAAGAAGAGAAGTATTGGTAACCTCATCGACCTATCTGATATTGAGCAAGACCAATTGGTGGAACTCTCATGCAGCAGAGCCTGGGAGATTGTTTATCAAGAAAATAACTTGGCAAGGTTTTGGCTACTTGTACAAGCTGAGGTACCAGAACTTGCCAAAAAAGTCCTCGAACATATTGTGCCCTTTTGTACGACATATTTGTGTGAACGCGCCTTTTCTGAACTGTGCAACCTGAAGCCAGCAAAAAGAAACAGACTGAAGAACATTGAAACCGATTTAAGGCTAAAGCTTTCTAAAATAAATCCCAAC
Source organism: Meconema thalassinum (assembly GCA_946902985.2). Taxonomy (NCBI): domain Eukaryota; kingdom Metazoa; phylum Arthropoda; class Insecta; order Orthoptera; family Tettigoniidae; genus Meconema; species Meconema thalassinum. Next base: position 938,350,467 of record OX336390.1, read on the forward strand.
ATTTTAGACATAGTCAAAAGCAAAAAACAGTACCATTGTTCTCACTAAAGTAACGGTAAAAACACTGTTGACTTTTTATTCTAAGATTGCATTTAAAGTCTACTCCTACTGTAATTAAGAACATTTGTGTATACTTATGTAAGTCATGTTTTTTCCAGTATTTATTCCAAATTAAATAAACTATAAATATACTAAAACAGATTAATTGTTTTACAACCCACCATTTTTTTGGTATAAATTGTTTATCTTTTAAAATGACAACCATTAAAAAACTTACAACAAAAATTAAAGGCAGTTTTGAGGGGTACGCAATGACTACATAAATAATTGAAGGGGTCCTCGAGTACAGGAAGTTTGAGAACCCCTGTTCTAGTGTGAACTGCAAATGGATAAATTGCTAAAATGTGTGACAATGGTTCAACAAATGCCAGTTGTTATCCCTAGAACAACAATAAGCGAGCGGCAACACTCATAAACCTTAAACGCTTACAGTCCGCTTCCAGCCATAAAACCAATCAGATAGGCTCATCGAAGATTAGGGGTAATTGGTGGTAATAAACCACCCTAAGAAATGTCATATTATCAATTTCTATTCACGGATGTTTCAGATGTTTGTTCTAATGCATGAAAAGCTTTTAAAATGTGATTAAATATTTTTCAAGGCTAGTTTAATACTATTTATATTACATTTTTTAACTGTTCCACTTTTTTTGCCGGTCAGTGTAGATCCTGAGCTCAACATTAGAAAGCTATCACCTCTAAAACAAAACTTCCACTAATCACCCCTCAATCAATACTCATTGGACTGCACTTCTGGGTGCTGCCTTACTCTTTGTCTCTTCTTCCTCTAACACTGACGCTGAGGTACTTGAAAATGTTTCTTCTGCGGTGTAGCACTTTCTATTTTTTCAGCATTGGAATGTTGTCTGTATTCTGCCTTTTTATTGTTATTTTCAGTTGTTTAAAGATGCTTCAATTTAATTTGCTTGCTAGGTCAAATCCTTACTGAAGAAGGAAGGGTTCTGACCCTTGGTAGAATGAGGGTAGTTGAGAGAAGAAAATTAATTCAGTGGAGAAGGAAGGTGAGAAAGTTAGTTGTTATTTTAAGGGGCAGAACAGCAAGGTCATCTGCCCCCTAAAGGTTAGAAAATTGTGACCATGGCCCTCAGGTAATGGTGTTGGATTGGGAGAAAACAAGTGTTATAGTTGCCTCCACGGGTAAAGAACCTTGAATCCATTAAGACATAATCTGACGCGAGCCAAGCTGTCACATGCACACTGTTGGTGAAGGCGTATGACAAGGTTTTCAAAGAGAACTGATGCTAGTTATTACAAGTTGGTTGGTTGGTTCCATAGTTTAGGAGCTGCGACAACGAGGTCCTGTAGCCCCATGTACTTTGGGTGTGTGTAGAATTTGTCTGATAACCGGTGTTAATTGTGATGGCTGTATTAGTGTACGTGTTATCTGTGATTTCAGGTAGGACTGCAGACGATTAATTTTTTCAGGTAGTTCCTACTCTTGCTACAAAATGCTACCCTCCAAGACCTGTAGCTGTGGACGTGGCTACTAAATGCCATCTCAGTCAGCCCCTAGCGGTGAACGTTGGAACTAATATAGCATTATCAAACTAACCTACAAATTTTAGCTTCCACAAGTGTAGTTAGTGGAAGGTTCTTTTTCATGCCATAAATCTATGACATGGAACCGCCGGCTTTACTTCCCCTCTGAAGGAAGGCATACTGAGGGATTTTTAATGCTTTAAAAAAATCTGACGACTTCGACCAGGTTTGAACCTGGGATCTTGGGCATAGGTCAGCATGCTACCAACTACGCCACCGAAGCCCTGTTATCACGAGTAGTAGCCCCTCAAACTTGTCACTGGGTGGCTGGTGTCAGGTAAAAGGATCTCTACTCATGAAGCCAAGTATATTAGTTATATCATTAATTGATGAAATAAATGTCAGATTCAGCTCAGGGCCTCATGGTTTGCTAATCACATTCTACTGGCAGGAAAAGGAGGGACATCAACATTAACTAGGTGTAGAGCCAGAAGAAGCCCTCTCGTAAGATCACCCTCCCTTAAAGAAGGTACGAGGAAACCAAAAAGAAGTCGATGCATTAGTCTTTTTGCAGATTACTGGATTTATGCTCTAAACAAATACTCAACAAATTGAAAAAGAATCTTTGAATTCAAAAATTAAAAATATGCAAGAGATTGGTATGCACCTCTTTATAGGCCGTCAGTTGGAAAATTATTCCAAAACCTCGCGTTTATTATTCTGTTGGGCTGCATGGCACATGTTGCTAAAGGCTATCCTGCAAATCCGTATCGGAAACGGCTTTGGAGGGTGAAGGTCAGAAGATCGGACTAATGTGGTTGTGTTACTAGTAACAAAACTCCAATATACGATCTTGTTTGTCCAATGGCATTTAAGGGTGTTTTAAGTGCAACAGTGATTTGTCAGAAGATTAGACTAAGTGGTACATCAGAGATATCTAAAGCACCCCAGCATCTGTAATTTCACAGAGGTAAATCTGTTTGATGAATATTTTTATTCACACCCCCATGTCCTTCTACACAGTGCCTCGATTACTGAGCCCAACATCCCCCCACATGGTTTAAGGAGAAATAGGGGAAGTGAGGGTACATGGAGGCTAATTGATGATTCCTTATTTGTTACTAAGTATTATTATTATTATAAATGGCATTATTTAAAGGAATTATTCTGCCTTATTATCATGCTAATGTGAAACCATCTCAAACATGATTAAATTCATTCTATTATATTCTAACAATAATAATATGAATTTAATTTGACAAAAATTAATACAATAGAATGGGGAATTGATTATTCTAGGTCTACCCATGTGTATAATGTTTAGTTAACAAGACGAGAAAGAAAGGAATCTGAGTAGTATAGATAATCTTAGTATCTCTGTATATGTATTGTCATAAGCTCAAAGTACACATTCAGTGTGCTGTAATGCATCTTTACAAGAATTAGTTCATTTCAAGTTTTTATTTTAGCTGATAAATTAAGATACCTTGATCCAATATCGTAAGGAATTACTCTCATATTATGTTACATGCTGGAGTAATGAACCCGGGAGAGGTGGCGTTTGCTTTAGCAACGTTAGAGGTGGCGCGTGGTCATTTCTGACCCCTCCCAATTATCTCTGTAGTAACGACAATTATTTCATTTATGCTACTGATATAGCATGAAAACATTCACTGAACTAATGAGCAAGTATATTTGTCTAAAATGAAAATCATGCACATATTATAAATGGGTATTTACACTATAATAGAAATGATGTGGATCTGACGGGTAATCATCTATTTTTATGAAATATCTGATAATTCTTACTTCAGTTTGCCTATTGACAATTTAAAAATGAATTATTAGACAAGTTTTAGATAATGTAGTGTTACGTGCCACCCCACCTAGTGGCACTTTTGTTAACTGGATTACGGTGGGTAGTAAGCACAATACCAATTACTGCTTAAAGAAAAAATTAACTTTATTGCTTGCAGGAAGATACACTACTCAACAGCAAATACAAGCAATTGGAACCTTACTCCAGTTTCCTAAGTCTCTTCCTTGAGCGCTCTTGGCCCTTTCACTTGTCAACAAACCACAGAAGTTAAACCGTCTTAATGAGTATGGTGGCCTTGACAGAAACTACCTGCTCCTCTCCCTTATGTACACCAACTCCAGTTACTTACGATAGCTTGCTGCAGGGTGTTCACAAGCTGGGAAAACAATGTCACTGGATTTCGTAACTCGCACGGCACTTCGTCACCACACTTCTGTCGCTCAGGAAAACACGCACTGGCTCAGAAACACACACCCACAGAAAAGCTCGGTCCCCTCACTGTTGAAGCCGCTTATATAGCAGGCTGGTGACTCAATGAATTCTAGAATCGTCCAGGGCACACGGCTTCTCGACATTTCCTTCGCTGGTTCAGTCACGAATATTCTGGATCATCCCTTTGTCCTAGTAGCCCTGTTGCATAAGGCGCGCGCAATACAGGAGGCAGGGCACAGCCCAGCCCTGGGGCAGTTGTGACTCATGCGGCGAGCGATGACACAAACTCACAGCCGTAACAGTAGGATTCTAGTTTTTCACCAGTATTGTATTGGCGTTGTATTATACTCCATTTTGTAACTCTTTTGCAGTAAGGGTACACATCTGCTTAGAAAGAAGCACATCGTCATTACTTTCATTTTCTTCTTCGTCTGCACTTTGCTCAGTATCACTACAAGATTTTGCTATTTCTAGTTCATCTTCACTATCACTGTTTTCACCTCCTCATATTTCTTCCTCTTCGACTTCTTGCAGAAAAGATAACACCCTGATTTCTTGCCCTTCGTAGCTCAGACGATTCATAACGTTTTATTTTAACAGAAATGATGCCATCTTTTCAAGTTGACACATCACATATTGTACTGCATAATGCCCAGAAAATAAAGATTGTGAAAAAAATTAAATATCTTGATGAGTTCATCACTTGGAATGCCAATGAAAGAGCATCAATAGATAGTAGAACACTATAATTGCGACGAGTACAACGGATTTCGGCCAACATAATAAGAAACAGTCTCTTTCGATTATTGCTAAACTTTGACATTATTTCTCCGTCGTTAAGCCAGAAGCAACATATGCAAGTGAAACTTTATTTAAACTAATCACCCGATCAACAACTGACAAACTACAGAAGGTTGATAGACGGATTCTTTGGACAATAATCAATAAAAAACACCAGGTTGAGGGCCAGTGGAGGCTTTTGCCCAATTCAATTCTTTACAAGGAAAATGAATGTATCATTGACACGATGCGAAAACGAAGGATTGCGTTTTTTGGACACGTATCCCGCTTGCCTAATACTAGACTCCTGAAACAACTTTTTTACTTGTTTTGGAACAGTAAAACAAAAATCACACGGTTTAAAGAAATACAAACGGATTTAGACGAATTGAAAATTACTAAGCATCAAATTGAACATAGAGAGGAGAAACGGCTTCTGAATAACAAACACACTCGACTAACATTCAAAATTTCACAGCGTAAGCATTATATTATATCTGCTGAACGGGCTGCAAGATCTTCCAGAATGAAGAAGTATTGGGAAAGAAAAAAATTATGAAGAATTAAGAACTGAACTTAGTATTTGAAGACTTTGTATATAAGGTTTGATTTTTGGTGCTCCAATGTGGGCTTAAACAGTGTAAATAAATAAATAGCTACAATCAATTCTATTTCAGACAGATACATTCTCATGAAGTAAGCGTAAGACTGAAACAGCTGTTCACTCCGCCAGCGGGACTGGTGGTCTTCCGGAACACATATCAACATGGCTCGACAAAAATACATTTGTCTCAGCCCTCATCCCTTCCACTAATATGTTACTGCCCTCAGACAATAGATAAGGAATGTGGGGAAAGGTATGTGGCAGGTATAGTCTGTGTGTAGTAAAAGGTAGAAACTGCGTCCCCCGTGCCACCTCTCCCGGATTAAAACTAAATAATTGCCACAGTTGCAAGTAAAACATATTCCAAGGTGGAAAGGGAAGAATTATTGGTCTAGTAATAGAGATAGAAGAGAATAAAAAGCAAATTAGGTGAAAAGGGAGTAAAAATGACAGTGTAATCCACCAGAGGTTAGGATCCAAATCGCCACCTTAATTTTTTGGTGTGTGTGTCCATATTTAGCAAGGAGTACTGTACAAATGGTGTGTGTCCATATTTAGCATAGTGTGTGTCCGTATTTAGCAAGGATTACAGCCTGGAGGGAATGTACATTATGCAATCGAATGGAAATAGCAAGAGTCGATATACAAAAATGTTATGTTCCAAAAAGCGATCAGCCTTGATCAGTAACATACTTCCAGCTTTCCCGTACAGGTGTTAGGCTCATTCTGTGCTGATTTGATAATGTTTTTAGTTCATGTTCAACCTTATAGAATACCTTTCTACGACTTGCCCAGAACAACAGTCGGCAGCCTTGTCTTATCTCATTACATCAACTGTTCTCATACTAAACATTCACCAAGGCACACAGTGCCTTACACACTCAGTACACCGTACCATGTCCGCTGACCTCAACACGTATCGCAGCTCAAACTCCACGCTTGCAGACTACCAAGAAACATGGCGGGGCAAACAGGCTAGGAAACGAGGGGTAGTTAAACATGGAGAGGAATCGAACTGAACAGAAGCAAAATATTAATACACTCGTATTGACCAGACTACACGTTTATCATTCCACGATTGCATGATACCAGAGCACAGATGGCTGTGCGTGGAGTGTTACCTGTATGAACGAATTTACTTCGCTCATCAGGTGCGGAGGGAGGAATTGCAAAGAGATCTCTTAGATGAGTTTGGGTGGACACATGGCCAGGATGCATCAAGATAGGTGGGTGTACACCGCAACAATATGGGATCCTAAGATTGGAAAAAGAAACGGAGGACGTCCAATGCAAAGATGGGCTCAGGAATTCGGGGAAGTGGTTGGTCTTCAGTGGACAAGGTCAGCGAGAGAGAGAGAGAAATGGAAAGAATCATTTTCAGCTTTACAGTGATTGGCATAATATGGATCAATGATATGATCTTAAAATGAACTTTAGGAACGTAGCGATTCAGTTTGGATCTGTATTGACTGTTAGTTATTCCGAGGGTTTTACCAAAAAGTACACCTGGTCAATATCTTTCTTTTTATGTTTTTTTTTTATTACATTCGAGGTACTGAGCGTCTGGTATAAGCATCTTAACATTTCAAAATACATTCAGACATTCTTCAAAAACATAATAAAAACTTTACTAAAATCGACAACTCTAGAGATGAAGAAAATTTTAAAAGTTACGTCATGACGAATAGAAGGAGAAAGTGAGAAGACTCCTGAAGTTCAAGCGCGCCCCGCAAGGCAGCGCTAGAGTGGGCAAGTTCCACACTGCCGGGGTCAGCTGGTCTTAGGGATTGTGCTAAGGGAAACGAATTACTTTGTAACTAATACTCTTTTAAAAAGTAATTAGCGGTTACAATTAAAATAGCATGGCAGGGCACAATGGAAAATATAATTAACGGATATAAGAACTACGGTCTTCATTACATGTTACGGAACGCACAGATTCCTGGAGTATACAGTCGGAGAAAGCCCAGATCTTTCTCGTAACATCTGCAGGATTAAGGATGTGAGGTTGTAGAGACCTTGTCTTGCCACTGACTCCTAACGAATTCCTGGCCTTTTTATTTGATTGACTACCATCACAAGTAAAGCCAGCCACCTTCGCCCCAGACTCTTCTAACTGCAAAATCACCTATATTAGAATTTTTGCGAGAATGTCCCCTGGAGTAGCATTTCTGCTTGCATAAACAGCAACTGGTTGCACCCAATATATGCATGAAAGGTACGAACAAGAACACTAGAGCGTGATTTGCAAGTACGTTCTTCTGGAGGTCAGGTGTGTGTTCACCTAAATCAACTAATCCATCTACTTTATCAGAAAAGCTATTTAACTCGATTTCTTCTCTTAGCTTCTCTTCTTCGAAAATTACAACACCGTAACGTGAATTATCATTCTTTTCTTCCTTAAAATTGTCTGAAATAGCATTTATACGAGGCGTATTAACTCCATAAGGGCACTTTAAGTCCTTTACAAAGTTTCCTCAAGCGACTTTCTGAAGGCAGAGGCAAGAGATAATGTCGCCGACAATGACAATCCTTTCGGTGATTTTATTCTCAACAATAAACACTCTAAAATGAATTAATTGCTGTACCTCATTCCATTGGGAGATTTTTCCTGGCATTTCTTGAGCATAGTGTCTATTATATTTTCCTTCTTGCTAAGATGTTCGTTATCTTTGTAATTAAATGCCTGTGAATTTCGAACCTGCTTCTCGAGCAAATTAATTCTCGATTTTGCCGAGTTGAGGCAGGATCTAACGCGAATTAAATTACGGTTAGCATTCTTTAGGCGCCTTTTGAGCAATATTATAGTCTCTTCAGCATCAGTAAGTACACTAGAATGACCCAAATTCTTATCAACATTGGACTGACCTTTTAATGCCTCATTCGTTGCTCCACTCCCACCTTCAATCTTCTTTCTTCTTTTTCTGGTGGTGTCGAGATTCTTTTCCCTGTTGGGAGCTTTACGGGACTTATTCTCACTACTTCGGTAAATTAGGGGGAAAATGAGGCACTGCTCCAGGACGTAACTTCCACCACACACGAGAGATTTCCACTTCTTCACCATTCACTATAAAATTACCTGATTTTACTATCAAATCATCAGAGAAATGAATTTGACCAATTCTAATTGTATGTCTACCCCTTATTATTCCCGTTTTTCCAACGGGGTCGGGGATGAGATGCGATGGAAGTCTGTGTGGCGATGGTTTTTACGGCCGGATGCCCTTCCTGGCGCCAACCTCATGAGAGGAGTTAATGAGAGATTAAATGAATGATGGTGAATGAAACTGGGCAAGGATGTGGAAGGAAACGGCCGTGGCCTGTCAGAAGGTACCGTCCCAGCATTTGCCAGGTGTTGAAAATGGGAAACCACGGAAAACCATTTCAAGGACGGCCGACGGTGGGGCTCGAACCCACGCGTCTACCGAGTCAGCAGAGAGCTTGGCCGCATGACCTAATGCTGCGCGTTAGCCAGCGTAGCCTCTACTGTCGGTAATTTGACAAATTCTAATACTTCGCGTTAACTCCGTATCCTTTCGTGGAATAGCTCTGGCCCATTTTTCAAATTGATTTTTATTCTTCGGTGGTGAAAAAAATCGTATATCGTCAACTACTCTATCATACCCTGACTTACAGCCAGGCAAAAAACAGTACGGCATGTTGAACTATTAAATTAACAAAGCCGCATAAGAAATATGTTTGAAGTTCACAACACAAAACGCTGATGTACACAAGCCACAATGAACTGAATTTAAGAACTGAAAGCAGAGAAAATTCAATTTAATTCACACAAATATCTCACACAGTAACTTCTCGCTCACTTTTCTAAGACCCGGCTCGACCCAACAACAGGACACGTTGTTGGACATTATCGCTTGCAGTGCTTGTAGCGGCGGGACCACAAACTACCGTGCTATAATGGCGGAGTCCTCACACTAGGTTCTTCTATTCGTCATGGTTACGTACTTTGTATGTATAAATTACATTGTGCAATACTAGAAATCCATCTCTTGGTCGAGGGAAACAAGGCTTTCACGTTTTTTTTTCTAATATCTTTAAAATTGTTTCTAAATAAAACCTGGTTGAATGTGGGTGTTACCTTTCATGTCTTTGTGTTGTGGGTTTGTGATGGTAGAATTATTCAATTGATGATTCTATAACATGCATATATTGTTCCATTTCCCTTGTAGTCGTGTATTGGTGCTTATCTTTGTGGCGTTGATACGTTCATATTGTCATTAGTGTCTAAGAGTTGTCAATTTTTGTTAAGCTTTTTATTGTGTTTTTGAGGAATCCCTGAAAGTTTTTTTTTTATGTTGAGAGTGTATATTCTCTCTAAACATGTGCATCTAATGTAATAATATCGTATGGCCTCGGTGCCGGGTGCAAGCTTTGTTATTTGACACCCAAAGGGTAGCTTGCATGTCGAATTTCGTTGTTCCTTGAAGCACTATGAAAGTCAAGGAGGTTAGATATCTAAGCTCCTTGAACACTAAAGCGGTTTTAGTAGAGAAATGAGGAACTTTCATAAAAAAGAAAGTTATTTACTATGCAGACTGTTTAGTTAAAACCCTCAGAATTAAAATTAAGTCAGAACTTTTAAGGTTAATTTTATTGGATTAAGGTCAATGGACAATTGGTGATTATAGCTTGGAACATAAAATTATACGAGAAACAAACACACAGGATATCCTAATTACCAAAGCAGCTAGAAACAGACCACAAACTTCCTATTTGTTGACTCAGGATCTCTCTCTTGATTAAAAGCCACCTAAAAATCTTTTGGGTCTGTCCAGGAAGAAGTTTGATACCTATAAACTTCAGGATGAATCCATTGCAAGGAACTTTTTAGATCTGACCTCTGATCAGCTAGTCTACTATGTCTACCCCTTCTTAGTCAAGTTTTCCAACGGGGTCGGGGTTGAGATTCTATGAACTACGTAGCTGATAGTTTCTTCGGCCGGATGCCCATCCTGACGCTAACCTCACAAAAGAAGTTAATGGGAGATGAAATGAATGAAGATGAATGAAAGTACAGTTTCAAGTAGTTCCAACTTTGGCTACCAGACACCACTGTTACTAACACCTAGTGTTGAACATTGGAACTTAAATAGAGCATTTCCTAACCTGCCAAATATAACCCACACATTTTGCTACACACAACCAATTGCAGTGGTAGTTTTCAACCTACTTTCGATATTTGCAAAAAATGAAAGTAGACTTATGAGAACCACACGGGCCAAAAGTTGTCAGTCTTGTGTGTGTGTGTGTGTGTGTGTGTGTGTGTGTATGTATGTATGTATGTATACGGTATATCTGCCCCTCTCTATCAATTCAAACCTGGCGAAACCAAATTGAACCAAATTTGGTAGAGTTAGCACTAGCAAAGGACATCGCGGCCATCATAACGCAAAAAAAATGGCACCCACCTGAACGTTCTAAGCTTAAATATAATTACGAGTAACCTAATCATCCGTTCTCTACCAAATTTTCAAACAATATACCTTAATGTGGGAAGCGTCTTTTGGCCAAACTACAAGGTCATCAGCCAAATAGTTTCAAGATGGCGGATGTATGAATCATGCAATTTTATTATAGCCTAAGCGAAACTTACGATTCAGCAAGGCCCTGCCTCAATAAATCCGCGTATCGTACAGAGGGTGGTTTAAACTGTCTTCAAGGAGGTGATCTGTAGGGTATTAACATTTTAAAAATAGAATATTATTCCGCAGTAGTGACTAATAGTTCAGGCAGATGACCGTGGTGGGCCATGCTGCCCCGTTGGTCAAAATGGATGCTATTGCTTGCTTAGTCCATATTCAGGGTGTCTACCGGTAACGAATTTTACAAATGGGTAATGAAAGTAGCGAATTTTATAAACGGGTAACGAAAATTTTCTGAAGGCGGGTTGAATCATTTAAACTCGCGCCGCTAGGCTCAAAGATTGCGATGGAGCGAGTTTCACGCAAGCGGCTCCGTGCCAATTGCATAGTACTAAGCTATATTTCCCCGTGCCCTACCTCAAGGAAATACATACTGAGGATACCTTGAGTGGCATACATCGGTTCAACGTATATTTTTGGCATCAAGAAGACTTCAGTTTCGTGCAAAATATTTTGTGTTCCTGTATTAGGTAACCTGACTTTTCGCGAGACGTTTATTCGCGAATACTTCCGAAACTAAAAAGAAATCTCTCATTTCTGTTATTTGGAAACTATGCCAAATTGAAGTCCAGAAATAACGCGAAACAAATTAATGTCGCAATCTTGCGAAATGTTACCGTTTCGAAAAAAAAAATGCGAAAAATCTTCGAAATACATGTAACTTATTTAAAAAATGTCTAGTAAATTTGCGACATCCAGTATGGTTAATTTGATATTCCGTTATAAGTCGATTTTTTCTTCGAACTTTCGTTCCGTCGGATATATAATCTAACCGATTATTTCGATAACTTGTAGATAATTCGTGGTTCTCAGTCGAAATATAACTTGCCCTCTTGTCGTATTATTCGTGCAATCCTCTCAGAATAATTGGTAATATTCGATACCGTACCTACTTCGAACGTTCATCCTCCAAAATCGCATCCTCAAGACTGCCGGCTGACCGCACGACTTGCCTGCGAGAATCTCGTCAAACGGACCGAGATCGACGTCAGTTGCGTAAAATCATAAAACCCGTCCCCTATCGTGAACTTGGTGACCACGAGGACTGCGGGAATCCTGTCAAAGGTGATTGGGCACCCATCACGGGGCACCCATCACGAAACCTACTTGCCACTTTTCCCATGACCATATACTTAAAGCGTGCGGGGAGTGAAAAGTGCATCAACCCACTTAAAAATGACAGCCTACGTAGCATCGAAATACTAAATCCTCCTCGTGATCCACCCTGAAGTAATGAACTACCAACCACCAGCATAGGGACAAAGGGAATCACGGCGCCGACCGAACAACATGTTCATAACTACTCGTGAATTTTAACCATGCCCAACCTTGAGCTTGCCTCCGCCATTCTGTCAGGACAGATAGACAGGCGGACAATCGTTTAACGGCCAGGTGCGGCGACGATTGCATAATATCTCGAGGACAACGTAAAACGGCCGAGAGCGGCAGCGATTGCGATCGATATTTCTCCGCAATCAATGACGAGGACAACTGTATTCTTGTCAAACGGACAGCAAGTGGCGCCGATTGCGTAATAATGCTATATTTTCTTGTGCCCGACCTCAAGGACAATGGAAATCTCGTCGAATGACTAAAAGTAACACTGATTATCTAAATCGCGTTTTTTCTCCGTGTTCTATCGTGAAAACTACGGGAAGCTCATCAAACAACTGAGACCAGCGCCGATCGTGTAACATCTCGATATTTCTCCGTATTTGATGGCGAAGACAGAATTCGGTGACGATCGCGTAACATCGCATACATTTCTTCGCGACCTACCACGGGGACGAAGGAAATCTCGCCAAATGGTCAAGAGCAGAGCAACCTCTTGGTACCATAACTATAATAACATATTGTGCACAAGACGACATATTAGCTGAAACAACTCATTGGATATTAATTTATTATTTTTTAAATGTTTATAACATCATGTGAATTTCATTTAAAGCGGCTTTGATGGCGCAGTTGGTAGCATGCTGAACTGCTGTGCCCAAGATAGCGGGTTCAAACCCGGCTGAAGTCGTCGGATTTTTTTAAAGCGTTAAAAATCCTTCAGTATGCCTTCCTTCGGAGGGGAAGTAAAGCCGGCGGTCCCATGGCATGTAAAAGATTCTTCCACAGACTAAACTTGTGTGAAGCTAAATTGTTAGGTTAGATTTCGTCAGAACGCTCTATCAAAGTTCCAACGTTCACCACTATGTATCATTGATATCTGGTAGCAACTTGAAATTGAACGGAACTTGTAGCTCACCCTAAGGGTGTCCGCTGGAAGCAGCTACAGACTCAGGCTAGCTGAACATTTCCTCGGACACTCCCGGCACTAAAAGCCAAACGATAAATAAAAACCTCTTTAAAAACAGTTCATTGTTGTTTTTCTTCACCGCGTGATAGCGCCTATGCCTGCAGACCGCAAAGGTAACTAAAATTAACTAAAAGGTACCTAAAAAGTAACTAATTTTTACTTCATCCTTACAGTAGACACCCTGATATTTCAGTAGATTGATATCCTTTTAGGAATGTAATAATAATACAAATTTAGTATCAAATGGTTTATAAAAACAGCAGAAAACTCTCATGAAATCGTTCTTCCAAAGAGAAAATATGGAAATATGGTATACCGTTATACTAAACCAGTTGTTATGCTTTACTAGCATTGGCCATGTTTAGCAGCGGGGGTAGCGTCTTTTAACTCTCAAACCTCGAGGTTCGTGGATAGAATCCAAGTGAGTGAAAAGTATTTACCCGATTTTGTTTTGTATTTTATGATTGATAACTACTCACACATTATATTGTTAAGCATATATAGTGTGTATTTGCAATTGAAAATATTATATATACTTATAACACCACATATTTCAACGCTCGACTACAGCGATTAAAATTTGTTGTCCTTGATCCGCGCTACAGACTGTTGTTGATTCTTTAGGGGTTGAGCGGCATCATGGTCATGTAGCCTCGTGGACTTGGGTGTGTGTGTGTAGAAGTTGTCTGATAACCTGTGTCACTGTGATGTCTGTACTCGTAAATGAGGTACAATTTCTGTAGGAAGCTGTCCTTCATCCGCGGTAGAGTCTATTGTTGTTGATTCTTTAGGGGCTTTGCGGCATCGTGGCCATGTAGCCCCGTGTACTTGGGTGTGTGTGGAAGTTGTCTGATAAACTATGTCACTGTGATGTCTGTACTAGTGTGTGTACTTTTATACGAGGAAGGATTTGGGCAGGAAGCTGTTGTTTCAATTGAGAGGCTTGGACATCATGGCCATTTAGCCCTGTGTACTTGGGCTTGTTGAATTTTGTCTCATAACCTGTGTTATTGCGTTTGCTGTATTAGTGTGTGTATTTATAATTCAGGTGAGGAGATCAATCAATGTATAATACATTGCATGTTATATTTCAACAAGCTACTACAACCAACATTCAATCATGTGGTTTGAAGCCATTTTTCAGTGTTGCCTTAGTAAACACAAGTTTGGTGCTTTTCAGTCGGTCAACACAAATGTACCCAAAAGAGTTGAGTTATACCCTAATCCTGAAAGAAATTACATGAGATTAATAAATGTACCCAAAAGAGTTGGGTTGTACCCTAGTCCTGAGAAAAATTACATTTATTAATCTCATGTAATTTCTTTCAGGATTAGGGTATAACCCAACTCTTTTGGGTACATTTGTGTTGATTGATTGGAAAGCACCAAACTTTTGCAACTTTCAATCATACTCCTTGAAAAGTACAAAGTGTTATAACTATACCCATGCATTTAGGAGAAAGTAGGCTATATATTCTTGACTGAACATCTTATTTCTACATGCCATCTCTGACACGGGACCGCCGGTTTTACTTCCCCTACGAAGGAAGGCATACTGAAGGATTTTAACGCTCTTCAAAATCAGACGACTTCGGCCGGGTTTGAACCCACCATCTTGGGCACAGCAGTTCAGCATGCTACCGACGACGCCACCGAAGCCTCTGATCTCTGATTAGCTAGTAAATAATCTTATCTGCACATATGATGTAGAAAATGAATGTCAGACATTCCATTGTAACGGGTGTTACAGTTGAACAGTTAAAAGGACACATTTGGAGAATTAAATAACAATTAATCAAAATCTCATCATATGCAAAAGAAAGCTCTTATTTCTGTGTGTACTATGGGCTATTATTTTCTGAAATAAAACTTTTCCCAATATTTAAAATATTTAAAAAACACACTGTAATGGGTGTTACATAAATGCAACCCACTTGTTGAGGTAGATGGTAAAAATCAATAAACTCTGTGAGATGACAGCTAATAGAAACTTACAAATTTTATTGCCGAACAAAGAAACTCTAGAAAAACTAAACATATAATTTTAAAAAGGACAATCGCTGTTCTTTTTTTTTTCTTCTTGTTATTTACCTATTTTGAATGTAACAGGTGTTACAGGAATTATAACGGGTGTTAAACAGTTGACAGAAAACATAATTGAGCAAAATTGGCAAAATGCTTATCAGATTAAAGGAGATAATAATATATCAGGGCAAATTAGAGTAAGATTGTTTGTTTTATTGACTAAATTAAGCATTAGAGTCCATGAACAAATTTAACCGCTTCTTAAAAATTATTCTGAAACTTCCTGTTCTAACTGTTGTCCATTATTAAATACACATTAGAATCATATTTATAAATAGATAGAAACATAAGACAATATTTAGCTGTAATATTGTTACAAATTACCGGCCGCGGTGGCAGAGAGCGCTAACGCGCTATCTCGTGTCTCGCTGGCATCGGGAGAGAGTGGGTTCGATTCCCACCTCGTCCTGAAAATGTTTTTCTTGGTTTCCCATTTTCACTACCAGGCAAATGCCGGGACGGTTCCTTTCATAATCCCTTCCCCGACCCGTCCTGAAAAGAAAAATAAATGGCCATTGGCTGCATTAATAAAAAAAAAATATATGGTTACAAAATCTATTTTTTTCATTTTGAAACCTCAAGAACTGCATTTCTAAATTCGTAAAATAGTCTGTTTCCTCTCATTTTTATGTCAGGTGTTGGCCAATTTGCAATCTGTAGGAACTGAACGAATGCAACATCATTTTTGTCAGGGCTAAATATTTTTCTGTTTTCACCAACAGCCTTTAACCTTTTGGGGTCCAATTGATTTCCCGCTTGCATCCTGCACAGGTCCAATTTAACATTAGGCAAGTATGGGAAGGAAATACTCACATAAGTAAAAAGCTGAATATTTACATTAAAAATATGAACAGCAAATGTATTTATTATCAGTCAAGTTAACTACATTTTCAACGATATTTTTTCAAAGTATAGTACTTCCGGAAGCATTTGTTTGGGTGTAGTCCTGGGTTCCCTGGACAGGTCTCACAATAAAATTAAGTCTCCTTTCTGCCACCTTTCACCTTCCTGTCGGGACACACGGCACAGTCCTTGGTTTTCTTGTCCTCACGAGCATCTATGATGTGTAGCTTCCCGTTCAGTCGAAATTCTTCGTCACAGCTGCTCCGTCGGCCGCGTTTACGGGCATTTTTGTTCCTAACGTCCCCAACAAACCCCATGATAACTTGGTCCCTGAAAGTCTTATGTTTCACTTTGGGCTTATTTTCTGCCTTTCGTTGCAAATTATATAGGTGAAAGCTGTTCAACAATGCAACCTCCAACACCCAGAAATACAATTTCCTCCACCACTTCAGGCTTTTCACTACAAAACCAGTCACCTTCTTCATAAACTTTCCATTCGTCACATCCTACATCATCACCGCTTTCATGACTAACTTCCGCCTCAATTTCCTCCTCCTCTCTCAATATATCATTCTCACATTCGGGAATACTAATGTCACTATCAGAATCCGTAAACAAATCATCATCATCAATATCGCCACTGTCACATAACTGTTCGTAAATATCATCGGGCTCCATGCGGCTTGTAGACGCCATGTTGTTAACAAAAGTAAACACAGCTGTGGCAGTGAATAACTCTCTCCAAAGAAAACACAATTCAGCTTCAAGAAATTAAACAGCAGATGGCAGTAGGTACCAGAGAAAGGCCCAGGCTGTATACTGTGTAAAGCTCAGCGCCATTTTTGCTCCAGCATACGAAATATATAACCTTAAAGTTGTGTCGGACTAGGTCCGACATAGGACCGGAACTGAAAATTAACGATGTCGGACCGAGTCCGACATTGGACCCCAAAGGGTTAAGAACATAATTTTCATGTCTTCTTATCGTCAAGTTCGTTTTGGCATTTACCAATATATGATGCTTTCCCAGTTATTTTAGTTTTCTTTTCAGTCTGCTTGCTACAAATGCTCGATGTGCCCTCCTCGCGTCACACGGAAAATATCAATATGAAAGTCCAACTCCTACCACACACGCTGGAGCATATCCTGGTTAATTTTTGCTATAGCCGCATGGATCCAATTCCTTAGTTCAACAATTTTAGCAATATTAACTGGCATAGGTGGTACATAAACTTCATCTTTGATAAACCCCCTTTAAAAGAAATCACACGGGATCAGATCCGGTGACCTGGGAGGCCAGCGCATAAGACACTAATCTGTGATCGAGGTCCATCCAACGTTCAGGATGTTGTTCATTAAGATAGTGGCTCACTGCAAGGGGGTAAGAACTCAACAGTTTCATTGGAGGCAGACGGGCGACCGGTGGATTTTTTCCTACACAGACATCCTATGGTTACAAAATTCGAATGCCATGCACGGATAGTGTTTTTATTTGGAGATTCCTCGTGAAATCGTGCACACCTAATGTATAAATATTAAATGTGTTGTTTCCTATGGCTAGCCCGGATTCCAATCCATTATAACAATGAAGCACCCGTTACATTGACATTTTAACACCCGTTACACTATTTGTTAAATCTTAATTTTAACATTTCTGAAAAGAAACCTCAAAACATTGTTGAATATGTGCATAACCTCACTTTTGAAGAAAACCACAGCATAGGAATGTACAGTTAAGCTGTGAAACTAACTTATTCACTTTTTTTGTAACAGGTGTTACACAGTGCAGGCACTGATTCAAACATGCATAATATATATATAACGTATAATTCACCTGTAATATGTATATCAGTTGATTCTAGAAACTTCACTGGGTATATACCTACGGAAGGCAAGCTGTTCATTTGTTTATTTAACCACAAAAATAATCCCGCCAACATTGCAAGAAAAAATACTCCAAGCTCCAACACCAAACACATTCCAAGTGAAGCATATAAACATTAATAATATTGATTTTAAAAATATATTCATCTTTAAATATGGCCATTTATAATATATACTGTTTATATAGTTAAAGATACCACTGTTCTTTGATAGTTTACGAAAACACGCCAAGGTTGCACTTTTCATGGAATCCATGATGTACCCCATTAGAAAATATCACTGAATCTGCTGAGACATTCATTAGCTTTAGGAAAAGGAAAAGGCAGGACTGGTTTGATGAAAGTAATGAGGGAATTCCGAGCCTTATGAGTGTCAAGCAGGAATCTCATCTGGATCTTCAAGATCCATCCTCTAACACAAAGAAATGCCATTGTCAAGTACTCGACCAGAATGTCAGGTAGATATAAGAGTAATTAAGAACACCTCGTGGCAACTAAAAAAGCTCAAGGCTTCTAAGGACTGCGTGACACTCATGATCTGCGGACTTCTATAACGGATAAAAGACAGCTGTATAATTCCACTCGATCTTCATTAGGTACTTTGAAAACAGCTGATAATGCTGCCATTTGTACAGACAGAAAATCCTGCAGCACTGGAAAAAACATTTCTGTACACTTCTAAATAATAGTTCCACCACTAAAGAGGATTTGCACCACGATGTACCACTTCATTCTCTACAGCCATGGATGTCGGTCCCACCATCTTATTGGGAGTTCAATGTTAACCTAAGTTGACTGAAACCTATAAAATCTCTAAGGGCAGGTAGCATCCCTTAGGCGCTTATTCACTCTGCAGGTTTACCCTAAAGACAAGAGACTTCACACTCATCCTCTTAATTTAGGAAGCCCGAAAGGTGCCAGATGACTTCAAAAATGCTACAGTAATCATGATATTCAAGAAAGGTATTGGAAATACTTGTGGCATCTATCACTGCTATCCACTGCGATAAAACTCCTTGCTAGAATCCTGATCAACAATCTCAGAGGATGCCAGTGTGGTTTCCGCTCCTCCAGAGGCACAACGGACATGATTTTCTGTGCAAGGCAACTCCAGGAGAAATGGAGAGAGAAACGGAAGTCTCTCTCCTTTAGGTGTTCCATGACCTGCAAAACACCTCCGATTCTGTCTCAAAGCCTGCTATGTGGGCAGTGCTGAGATACTAGGTTGCCCCATCCATTTTGTGGATTTGGTCCAGGCGTGTCTGGTTAGGTTATGTATCAAAATAACATCTCTGAGGCATTTCCAATCACTCATGGACTGAAGCAAGGCTGCCTACATACCCCCAACCCTTTTTGCTCTCTACCTGGTTCTCGTAAGTTATGAAACATCTCCAACTAACCCTGGTATGGAAATTGATGGAGGACTTTGCAATTTGGTTTGATTTTGCTCCCATAGGCTAACTAATATCACTAAGATAAATTATATGCAGTATGCTGATGCTGCATCACCTCCTCTCACATCTGAAAAGTTGCAACATTCAGTTAAATCTTTTAAGAATGCATATGATCAATTTGGCTTCACCATCCATGTCTCAAAAACCAATGTATTTGCACAACCTGCCTCCAGGGACAATTCATCCGGGCCTCAACATAACCATCTTGAACACCAAATTAGAACAGGTAGCTCATTTTCCATACCTTGGATATATCTTATCCAAGTACTGTAATTGTGGAAAGAACGTGGAGTACAGACTCCAGGCTGCTCATGTGGCCTTTGGACAACTATCACACCGAATCGCCTTGAATAATGACTTGAGGTGCCAGTATTTATCATCCTTTTGGTTTACCAAACTGTTATCTCGACGCTACTCTGTGGGTGTGAAATGTGGTCTGTGTACCAATGTGACATCAATCAACTTGAGCACTTGCATCAACAGTTAAGCTGAGATCAATCATGAAGAGAAAGTGAAAGGATGTAACCAATCAGGCAGCTGTTGAGAACATGTTAACAACATTGAAGCATACATCATTGGTCATCATCTTAGATGGACAGGGCATGTTTGTCGTCCTAAGGGATACCAGACTCCCTCGTCAATTGCTCTGTGGTGAAGTCAGTACTGGCTCAAGATCACATTATAAAGATCAACAGAAACAAACCAAGTGACAAGTATTAACCTGGAAAACTGGGAGGCTCTTGCAGAAGTCATCGATGGTGGCACCATCTCACTCACGATGCTGTAGCCCTTTTGGAAGAAAGCGCAACAGATTTGAAGAAGCTAAATGTCAGTTACGCATGCTTCATCAAACTCGACCCTGCCCTTGTCCATTCATTTAATGCAAACATCTGTGGGTGCACGTTTCATGCAAGGATCGGCCTATACTGTATAGGCTAATCATTTGAAGCACATTCACAAATTGAGATGAGATTGGTATAGACCATCAGGATGAACATTATACTCGGGAATGAGTAACAGCTGACAACGAGGGCAATATGATTGTTGACATCAGACTATATCCGCAGACCTTTTCTAATTATTACACTGGAGTTATAAATGTCCCAAATATCGGTGTTCTCATTCAAGCCTAATTCTAGGAAATCATTTGTCATTTGGCAAAATTGTATTCTCTACATTTTATTAACATGAACAATAAAGAAAAAACTGTTTAGTTTCTTATCAAACTACAGATAAATTTAACTCGAATGGTAAAGTGCAGTGACCCAATCGGTACTAGTTGGCTCTTTGCTCCCCTTATCTCTTGAGTGATAGAGCTTCTGTTGACCTCCACCCTAGTCATCAGGAAGGCGCCAGAGCGATTGCATTGTCCAGGTAAGAGATGGTCCTATTCTATTTGTATTTGACCTTGCGCTTTCTGGGTCGGATTCAACCCATAATTACCATTTATGTTGCTGGTTTTATCTTTTCAGTTTTCTCAATGATTGTTCATACTCAATGAAATAGTAAAATAACAGGAAAATTTGGTAGCATAAATGGCAATGGTCCCCAAGTACCTTTTGTTTTCTTCTCTCACTACACCCAGAATATCACCATACCCACAATCTAGGTCTTCAAGATGTGATATTAGCTGAGTTGCAAAGGTAAGAAGATGAGTCATGAATTAGTGAGAACGTCTCTTAAGTCAGAAGATGAAGTCTTGTTGGATGGTGAAGATATATTAAATCAAAGCAGCCTACTTCTATTCTATCTTTACTTAGTAAAATTCTGTAATCAAATAGTTTTTTAATTACTAAGAATAAAGTGATGATACAAATCAAATCCACCACTACTCTTTGGAATGTGTGTGTCAAGCATTTGTGCGCAATATGGGATTGCCAAATGGACTGTCTCGGGCATAAAGTTTGTCATCAAGTTTAATGTAGAAAAGGAAGAACGTGCTGTACAAAGAATGCTGTTGGATCAATCCCTGTATAATGCAGTTTACAAATG
The DNA here is from genome assembly GCA_946902985.2 of Meconema thalassinum. NCBI lineage: Eukaryota > Metazoa > Arthropoda > Insecta > Orthoptera > Tettigoniidae > Meconema > Meconema thalassinum. Next base: position 938,371,884 of record OX336390.1, read on the forward strand.
TTTTTGTCACCCTTACTCTGAATTCGCTGTCTGAGTGGTTGAAATCACACTGCAGCTGAGAGATTAGCAAAACAGTTGGACATAACCTTTTTTGAAACCAGTTTGTGATGGCTGTTTAGGTTCAGAAGGCATCACAAAATAACAAATTAAAAAAATAAGCGGTGAAAGTCTCAGTGGAGACAAAGCTGTTGAACCATTCGTGAATAAATTGAATAATATTTTAAAAGCTGAAAATATACAGCCTTCACAACTAAACAATTATGATGAGCAAAGGTTATATTGGAGAGCGTTACTAGATAACAGTGCCCAAGCATGCAAGGCTGACAAAAAACATGCCTGGTAGGAAGATCAGGAAAGGAAGAGTTTCTGCATGGCTATGCGCTCATGCTGATGAGTTACTTGAAGTCTGTGATTTTAGGCAAAAGTTTAAAAAGAGCACTTGCAATAAAAAAATGTTATGGACACTTGGCCAGTTCACTACTAAAAGAATTCATGGTTCACTTCAGATATTACAATGGATTGGTTTCACGAAGGAGTGCCAGGAATCTGAAAATATCAAGCAGAAGTTTGGAAAATATTCCTGACGATAACGTGAAGCCCCTTGATATACTGGACGCTTGCCCAGCACATACACAAGTCGAACAGCTGACTAGTGATGATTACACGATTTTATGGTGAATAAAAAACCACAATAGCGGTGTAAAAACTAAGAGAAAAGCGGTGAATAAATGCCATTGCTTACGGTGTAGAAAAACGGTTGACTAGACTATATACGTACTTTTGCCTTATGTTGCAATGAAGGAAACAACAAACGCACTAAGTATGGCTTGGTTTACAGTATTCATTTGCTGTTGAAGTAGTAACTCAGTAATGTTTCAAAGTTATCATTTGACAGGTTGGTATGCTTGTCAGACAAAATATCATTGTAGGCAGAAAGGGAAATGTACAGAGATTGAAGACATTTCACAGCTATAGGATATTCCTCTAACATTCCCTTCAATACATCAACTACATTACCGTCACTACATGAAAAATAGTTACAGGTGATTTGCAGTTGAATATAGAACTTCAAAAAGTCATGAGAATTCACTCGAGCAGAAAGGGGGATTTTCTCTATCTTGTTGAAGAGAGATGACTCTATGTTCACAGTTCTTGGCAGGGGCAGATGAAACAGTGAGGAGAGTGAATTAAAGATCTCATGAGCAGAGTCTTTTGCCAGCATATCTGAGAGTTGTGTGACATGCATTGGCAAGGGCTACGAACCTTTTTTCGGCACTTTTCTTTCTATCGCTTGATAGTTCATTCAATGCCTTCAATGTGTCTGGTTTCATCACTAGTTTTTCGATAACGGTGTACTCAGAAATGAGTTCATTTACCATTGGAACAACTTTATGTGCCAAAGCATAATTAGAACCCTCGAAGCAAGTTATCTTTTCAGAAGTTGAGGCACAGTGTTCTTTCACAAAAATTGCCTCACTCAAAATTGATTTTACTTCACTTTTACTTAATTTTTGAAAGTATTTAACACTTTCAGCATCACTCTCCACTGTTTTAAAATACTGGACCAAGTCCATGACATAGTCTGCCAAGTAGGAAACCGATGTGAACCACGTATTCCACCTTGTGATAGCTGGTTAGGGAAAGAGCTTTATATCCTTTTCTCCTGCACCATACTTCTGCTGCAAGAACCTAATATACCTATGCTTCCGTTTTCTTGTATTAAGAAAAGCTTGCTTTGTTTTGGTGACACACTCATTCACACGATGAAGTTTCTCGGCCAGATTCCTGCTACTAAATCAAGCTTGTGTGCCCAACACTCAATGTGAAGAAGGTTGTCCGATATCAAACCTTGTAAAGTTTGCACACACTTTTTCATATATCGTGCACCATCTGTTGAAATACCTATGATATTTTTGTATTCAAGTTCATGTCTCCTAATAACCTCCACTATAGCTTGAGAACATTCCTGCGAGTTAACATTCTGAAGCATTAGGACACCACCTACTAGCACTTTAGGAGTCTCGCTACTACCCTTGGGAAGAGTTCTAAATAGCACAATGAACACGGCTCGACCCATCCTATCTGTGGTTTCATCACAGTGTAGAATAACATGCTGATTCTTAAATTTCTCACTACTTGATTCTTCTTTTTCTTGATGTAATAGGGGCAAATATTTCTTTCGTAACCAGTCAGCTGTGGGAAAATTTCCACTTCCTAAAACAGTGTAATGAAAAAAATCTATTAGCAAGCAAATCATTTTAATTTAAAATATTAATAAATAAGACTTATTTGTTGTTTGTGATATGAACTTAAAGTATTTAAAAGTAAACTAAGTCATTACTACACTTTCTAGAATCCCACATCACGTTTCCATGGTGGCTGTAAATGTCACGGCGGGTTGGTGGATTCTCGGCAATCGTAAAAGAATTACCTTCCCTCCCTGATAAAATTCGTTACATAAAACTACGCCTTTCCACCTATTATTATTTTTATCGCTACGAAAAGTGGGGCTGCGGGATACTGGTAAGTTTAGCGGCATCCGAAAAAAAATTAACTCGCCTGGTATATGTTTGTTCATCCAATCCTTCATTGTTGGATGATCTAGCTTTTCTAAAGGAATGTTGGCACTCAAAAAGGCCTCCACTGTTGACATTACAAATTCGTCGGAGTCATTTCTCACTTTTTTGGCATTCCCGACCGCCTCTTGAACTAATATCTGTCTTTTGGTACCTCCTTCAGACAAAATCCTTTTCTTCTTTTTGTGATTTTCACTTAAGTTATGTTACACACATGAATCGCGACGCTTCCAATCAAGTTATGTTACACACATGAATCGCGACGCTTCCAATCTAGTCTAATGTTGCAGAATTTGCACATGACTATCTTCTGCCGCGCATCGAAAACATGATAGCCTTCGTCTTTAAACTCATCAGCCCTATCAAAACACGTCGTTATTTTCGGCATTGCGAATTCACATTAGAAATAGAAATTTCAACTACAAATCACAGCGCACCCACGTGGTCAGCAATGCGCGGCCCAACTCTTCTCACTTGTCTCCCAGTACGACAGGATAGCCAATATTGAAACTGTGTAGTAATTTCCTGCTTCGTGATGTTAGGATATGCTTAGGCTTTAAACACTTAAAAATACATTTGAATTGGGTTCTACCAGCAATGCTAACAAGGTGAAAACCACTGAAGGCTCGCGATATCTCACCAAATCGTGTATACGTAATAAACAAGCCGATTTCGTGATATTTCACAAATACGGACGTACATCGCAAATAAGGTGGAATTTCGCGTTTAGTCGTGAGGACAAATTCAGTGCTTTATGATCATACAATATTAAACACACATTTAAAACACCTTTGATGCACACATAAACACATTTCGCATTTTCGCGATACACCAAAAAATCGTGTCTCTAGTGATGATAAAAAAAATCAGGTGTATGTTCTTGCCAGCGAACACAACCTATCTGATCCAGCATTTGGTTCAAGGTGTCAACTACACAGACAATCGTCCATACAAAAATAAGTTTTTAAGTGAAATTTTGGAAGTTGAGGAACCAACTGTAGGAGAAGACAGAATAGGCCAAAGACTTAACAGAATCTCTTGTAATATCATATCCACGAATTTCAATTTTGCGTCTGCTGTCAATGATCGAAATCATCAACTTTGATTAACTCGTGGAAGAAACTTATAATAAATGGAAGAGGTTGTACCAGATATGGCTGGATTGGAAACGGAGGATTTTCACTACACACTCCACCAAGGTGATGAAAATTCAACACTGGAAGACATTGAGTTGTAGCTAGAAGATGATCCAGGTTATCACATTTTAACATAGGAGGAGTTTGTTGAAAGTGTAATCACTGCAGGAAGCTCTGAAACTGATGAATATGACCAGGATGGTGCAGGTGATATTATTAACCCCATATGCCAAAACTTGGTGAATTTAAAGACCATCTAAGCATTGTCATTACAGCAAATACGTTAAAGATACCGACGATGAAAACATATCTGCAATTTCAAACATTTGAGGCATATGAGCGAGTTAATTATTAAAGAAATTAATGTGAAAGGAAGACAACAAAAGATCAGTAGTTTCTTCAAACCTGTATGTGGTCAAGTGTGTTCAATGAAGTTAGTCTATTTAACTTCGACTGCAAGGACTCCCATCATTACAGGCTACACTCGTATATCCATTGCGTCCTATACTTCTTGCAAAATTTTGCATTTTTTCTTAAATTTTCTGATTTAGTAGAACAATGAACAGTGAAAGCTTTAAAATAATACTACATTTACTGGAGTTGTCGAAGATTTAATTATAGTCATCTAGATAACTTGTAAACTGCTATTGACTTTACGACATAGATAATTTTTGTAAATTCTAAAACATTCCAAAATAAAAATTTTATTTCTCTTCCTCATCAACCAGAAAATGAAATTGTGGTGCCATCTCGCCATTTGTAAACAGACTGTCATCTTATCACCAACACCTCTAGCTCAGACTGCAGTAAACTGCAATCTTCCCGGCCATCTTTCAGCCATTCCAGATCTCAGAATAAAACGTACATTATAAGTTGCCTCTGGAAGATTCAACATTTAACAGTAATGACTATAAGTGTAGTATATACTTAGTGGAGAATAATGAAGAGCAGATTCAGAAGACGATCATACATCATAACTTTCATTTTCAAGTTTACTTCTAGCAAACACTTGAATTTTAGGCTTTTGTGTTATACAATTTTTTTTTTAATGTAAAATTTCAGATTTTTAACTTCTGAATTTTGTAAAGCATGAAAGTATAGTTGCAGCCGGCGGCTTCGGTGACGTAGTTGGTAGCATGCTGAGATTCTATGCCGTAGGTCGCGGGTTCAAACCCGGCCGAAGTAGTCGGATTTTTTAAGAGCGTTAAAAATCCCTCAGTATGCCTCTCTTCGGAGGGGAAGTAAAGCCGGCGGGCCCATGTCGTAGATTTATGGCATGTAAAAGAACCTTCCACTAACTAAACTTATGTGGAGCAAAATTTGTAGGTTAGGTTTGATCAATGCTCTTAAGTTCCAACGTTAGTCACCGGGCTCTGGTTGCGATAGCATCTAGTAGTAGCCAAGTTCACAGCTAGGTGTCGTGGATGGTAGCATTTGGTAGCGAAAGTAGGAACTACTTGAAATTATCGTCTGCAGTCGTTACTTGAATTAAAGAAACGGATAACACACACTAATATAGTCATCACAATTAACACCGGTTATCACACAAGATTCTCCAAACACCCAAAGTATACGGTGCTACATGACCGCGTTGTCGCAGTCCCTAAACTAAGCAACCAACCATAGTTGCAGCCATCTTACTTTAACCACTAAAAAACAAGTTCTTTATTCTTTCAAGAAAGTTTATCACCCAAGACAATGCGAACATAGATTGTTACTGTGATCAATAACCTAGATATTCGGCCCCTTAAAACAATTATCATTATTTACTGTTGAAATAAACTGTTTCCTGAATGATCGAGGATATTTTGTGCTCCAAATGAACATAATGAACGTCATCAAATTTCAAGGAAATTTAAATATTATGAAATATCAATCCAGTCAACTCAAACCAGTTTGCCAGTATTTTTCCCCAGTTTACCATTGGGCTCGTCAGTTGGTATAGTACACCTCACCAATTACTTAACTATTGTAAAATCAAGCTGCAATAACACAACAGGTGTGCAGCCTACATGAAGTGAAAATGCATCAGTGGTCTTCAATAGACTGTGGATTATGTCATGTGTTATTTGGCTAATAATTTGAAGATTGGCGAATTTGGAATTACACTGACCGGCAAAAAAAGTGGAACACTTTACTTTTTATGTAATTTCTTAATTTATTCCACTAAAATGTATCGGTTTTCCAATATTTGCATTATTCATGTAAATTTTAGATGGTTGGCTACAGAAAATACCGAAACATGTTTTACAACACGCTTTAACTCACAATTTTTCGTTACATTTTGCAAATCTCACAATTTTCTTTTTTTTAGTAATGTTCTTTTGGGCTGGTTTTTATGAAACTATTGCCAAACAAAACAGTGTTAATGTTTGCACTGATCTGCACAAGGACACTGGTCACTAAAAACGAGTGTTTCCACCCTTAGCGTCTATGACTGCTCGTAAACGCTCAGACATACTGTTCACAACTCGTCGAATGGCATCTGCCGGGATGCGATCCCATTCCTCCAACAGCGATGTTCTCAGTTGTGCCAAGGTGGTGTGGTCACGCTGTCTGACGTTCCTTCCAAGCATATCCCATACATGTTCGATGGGGTTCAAGTCAGGACTACGAGCTGGCCAGTCCAGAGTTTGAATCCCCACTTCCTGGAGATATTGTACAACACAGCGAGCAGTATGAGGGCGGGCATTATCCTGCATCAGCATGAAATTCTGACCTATGAAAGGCGCAAAGGGCATCACATGGTACATCAGGATCTCTTCGATGTTCCTTTGGGAATTGAGCGACGCGTGATCGATGCACATCAACTCAGTGCGGGCCATAACGTTGATGCCATTCCACACCATAACCGAGCCATCTCCAAATGGAGTCCTGGAGGAGAAAGCAACAGGGCTGTACCTCTCTCCGCGCCTTCTCCACACTCTTTCTCTTCCATCAGGAGATCTAAGATTAAATTGACTCTCGTCAGTGAAGAAAACAGAGGCCCACTGCTCGTGGGTCCATCCCAGAAGCTGCCTTGCGAAGCGAAGACGCGCCTCTCTGTGATGTCGTTCGAGTGCGGGTCCATGTGCAGGTCTCCTGGACGAAAGATGAGCTTCTTCAAACCTCCTTCTTACTGTTCTCTCACTCACTCTCACATTTCTGACATTTTCCAGTTAATTTCGTGCCTGGACTGCTGTGGTATGGCGATCACGCAGAACTTGCAGGGTGAGAAATCTGTCATCCCTGGCACTTGTGCATCTTCTACGGCCTGACCCTCGTCTCTTTTCGTATGTTTGGAGTTCTCTGTAACGTTGCACTGCACGGTGAATGCTACCTAGAGATAATCCAATGACCTCAGCAACATAACGGAAGCTGCAGCCATCCTCCACCAATGCAACTGCCTGTGCAGCTCCTTCACTGCTGAGAGGCACGTTTTAGTGTGAACTGCACATGGATAACTTGCTAAAATGTATGACAATGGTTCAGACTTGTTCAACAAATGCCAGTTGTTATTCCTAGAACAACAATACGTGAGTGGCAACACTCATAAACCGTAAACGCTTCCCGCCATAAAACCATTAAAATTAGGCTCATCGAGGATTGGGGGTAATTGGTGGTAATAAACCACCCTAAGAAATGTCATATTATCAATTTCTATTCACGGATGTTTCAGATGTTTGTTCTAATGCCTGAAAAGCTTTTAAAATATGATTAAATCTTTTTCATGGCTAATTTTAAACTATTTATATTACTTTTTTTAACTGTTCCACTTTTTTTGCCAGTCAGTGTATATCACACGGACAGACGTTAGACTCGGTGTCAATTTTTGTGTCTGCAAATATGGTGACTTTGAAACATGAGTGGCAACCGTGAATATAATCCTCATTCAACTCAGGAAGTTATACTATAAAATGTTTGTATTGATGGGGACAAATGGCAAGGTTATGTTGTTAGTACGGTACTTATTTAAGGGGGTGCAGACTATAAACCTATGAGATCTACATGGGTAAAATGTCTGTCTGTGTGCATGCATGTGTGTCTGCCTTATCAAATTGAAATGAACAACATTTGCTACAGAGAGCACATAAATCACCTCTATTATATTCCCGCCACCCAAGTGTTCGGTGCCAAAGAAATACCCTCTAAATGAATTATCGGAACACTTCCGATCATAATCATCTTCTTCATTTCCCCTTTTCCAGCTGACACTGGGTGGTGCCAAATATGGTTCCTCTCCACTTTGTTCTGTCGTTCCACCCTTCCTCTTCCGACACGGTGTTTCAATCCAGGTTCCGTTTTCTAATGCTATACCTCACCGAGTCCATCCAACGCATTCTTGGTCTTCCTCGTCCTCTCTTCCCTGTCATCCGTCGTTCCAGTGCTCGTCTTGGTAGCCTTACTTCATTCATCCGTTTGACATGTTCAAACCATCTCAATCTGTTTTGCTCCAGTTTGTCATTTAGTTTCTGTACTCCTAGTTTCCGTATATCTTCATTTTTCACTCTTGTCTCTCCCCGTTTTCTGGACTAGACTTCTCAGGAATCTCATCTCAGCTGCCTGTACTCTGCTCTCATCCCTCTTAGTCGTTGTCCAAGTTTCTGCTGCTTATGTCATTATAGGAACATAATATGCTCTGTACATAACTTCTTTAGCCTTAATTGGTATATCCTTGTTCCATACTAGTCCCCGTATCTGTTGGTAGAAAGCACTCCCGAGTTGTATTCTTCTGCTAATTTCCAAATCTAGTCTTCCATCTTCAGTCGGTTCACTTCCCACATTTATCTTCAATGCCATTTCCTCAATCTTTTCATTTATTACGTCTGTTCTTGTACCTCCATCTCATCCTCGCCCCAGATCACCACATCGTCTGCAAACAACATTACCTTTATCTTTGCCCTCCTATAGTATTTCAGTGCTGCCTTCATGATGTCTTCCATCACCATTAAGAACAATAAGGGTGGCAACACACTTCCTTGCTTTAGTCCAGTGTCAACGTTAAACCACTCCGATGTCCCGACCCTAGTCTTCACACTACTGTAGCAATCCATGCACATTCCATTTATCATGTCTTTCAGTTCCTTGCCTATCCCCCTATTTGTTAAGCTTTCCCAAACTTTTGTTCTAGGGATGCTATCATAGACCTTTTCTAGATCAATAAAAGTCATTACCATATCCTTCCCATATTCCCAACTCTTTTCAATGTTCAGTCTCAGAATGAAAATGGGTTCCATTGTTGACCTGCCCCCTCTAAATCCAAACTGCTCCTCCTCTATTTGGCTTTCTACCTTTACTCTAATTCTTATTTCTAGGATTCTTTCCATTTACTTGCGAGATGATGGTGATTCCTCGGTAGTTACCACACACCTTCCTGTCTCCTTTCTTGAATATTGGCAATATTACTCCCTTTTTCCAGTCTTCAGGAACTTTCTCTCTCCACACACTCCTGAAAAGTCTGTATGTATGATTTTGTGTAGATAACATCTCTTGTTTAAAACTCCGCAATTTTTCTAGAACAGATACCAAGGACGGATATTACCCATATGGAACAAGAATGGGAAAAGTTTAAGAGTGCATTTGTAAACCGACTACTTGAGCTTTTAGTTCTCGCAGTAAAGAAGTGCAGGTATGCTTCATAAAAGGGAGGTACCGTGCAGTTCGCTACTCCTGTGGGGGTCCGGGTGGGGACTCCATGAACCCACTGATGAGCCAGCTTGGTGTCCTAGGCAAAACCCCACACAAGACATGGCACAAACCTAGAAAAATTGCTGAGTTTTAAACAAGAGATGTTATCTACACAAAATCAGCGACTTAATGAATTCAAGGTGGCGGGTGGACTTGCTAATGAGACATAATAATTGATTACTATTGTCCGTCCAGAGTTAAGAGTGTACTACGGGCTCTTATGGCACAAGCGTTGCCATGCCTAGCGAGTGTAGAAGGGCAGCTATTGTACAGCACTCCACACAAGTAGTACAGCCCGCTGCCGGACTGAGTATCAGCAAGCTCCTCATCCCGACGGAATTTCGATCCTTCGCGCCATTATAATCTACAACCTTTTACTATAATTCCCGTAAGAATTACAGAATTTGGATGAGCAGTTTTTAATAAAGATAAAGACTGAGTTATTCCCCTAAGGAGTGGGGGATCCGAGGATAGTAATTGATTTACATAACAATGCTTAGAACAGATTATAAATACTGCAACAATTTACTATTTATTTACATTGGAATTTTAGTTACGTACGGTATGGCTATGACAAAACAATTGAAATGACATGCAAGCTAACCTGAGTCATCCGTTAGATACGGATCAAGTTTAATACGTAATATGGCAATATATTCTCCAAGGTCAGTGACAAGATACAAATCATCTGTCACAACGAAACCTACACGGATCCCAGTGAGTCACTTTCATCTGCAGAGGCGAAGAGAGTACCCAGAAATAACAAGTAATTTTGTTCTTATCATATGATACTTCACATATTATTACACGCGTAGATGAAAGATTTTCTTTACAAGTTGCTTTACTTCACACCGACACAGATAGGTCTTATGGCGACGATGGGACAGGAAAGGGCTAGGGGTGGGAAGGAAGTGGCCGTGACTTTAATTAAGGTACAGCCCCAGCATTTGCCTGGTGTGAAAATGGGAAACCACGGGAAACCATCTTCACGGCCGCCAACAGTGGGGTTCGAACCCACTATCTCCCGAATACTGGATACTGGCGACTGCAGCTGTCGAGCTCGGTATAGATAGATGAAAGAAAGTAAACAAAAAATTCAGTGGCACAACGTACATTGGACAATGAATGGCAAATACAGTGAAACCCCTCAAATCCGAACCCCAGAAATCCGAAATCCCGGGTAATCCGAACGAGTTATTTTCGACAATTACAAGTTTGAAAAAAAAGAGAGAAACTTATTTTAGTGATAAAACAATTATATATTCTACAATATAACGTTATTTTAAATAATTATTTGAAAAATTAACAAAGAAGTACAGTTAGCATACCTAACAAAGTGTAAATGTGCCTACATACTTATCTCATCCAGGATTGAAAAACGGAAAAGTTGGTTGTTGTAATTCCTTAGGTTAATCACTTTGCAAAAACAAATGAAATAACAATAGAAAAACACAAAGTATCACTTAATCTTTCACTTGAAATCAGTTATCTTCAATTGTCGAAGCGACGAAAACATTTCCGCGGTGGCAATCGTGCGCCATCGTCGCATGAACATGACATCGTTTGGCGTGACTACTGCGTGTTGTTCTACGAAGCGCAATGCGACGTCAAGAGCAGATGCAGCTTCAGTATAAGTCACATTGTCTGTCGAATTTTCTTCTTCCTCACTGTCGCTACCTCCGTACAGTCCTATACCGTAACGAGGGCTGGTTATTATGTTATGGATATTTTCGGTTAATCCGAACAAATTGAAATCCGAACAGGCTACAGCCCCAATTAGTTCGGATTTCAGGGGTTTTACTGTACTACAGATTCATGTGGGAAATTTACAACAATCTGTTCTTTAAAATATTTCTCAAAACGATCATTATCCATTTCATAATGAGCCTTAGCGGTTTATTTTACACAAAACTACAAGCTTCTCATTCGGCACAAATCGCGTAAATTAACTGCATGAAAGTTCTGTTACGCACATTATTGCAGGTGAGTAGTTAATAATAATAATAATATTAATAACATTATTAATAATAATAGTAATAATATAATATCATCATGGGTTTTTCAAAAACGTACAGCAGCACTTTTCTCCTGATTCTTGGTCTTTATATAATTGTCGACGTTACAAACTGTCTGTCGTTCTCTGCGCCTTAAAATTTCCCCGGGTTTACGTTTTGCAAACGGAACATCAGCCATATATTTAATGCCAATTATACCTAAATCACAATTATTTTTATATTACACAAAACGATCCTTACACTCCAACACTGTTTCAAATATCTTGGAGAGATCTGGACTCGTGCATTCAGTGGAGAGCTAAAACACGTACTACAGCGCGCGCGCTGTTACATCCAGCGCGCAGACACTGCTGTCAGATACATTACAAAATCATGTTGCATATCAAGAATGTAAGAATTACATATCATTAAATGAATGCTGAGGATCATGTACTCTTCCACCCATGACCATTAACCTATTAAATAACTTAGTGAAAATCCAGTTTTAGAGACTTCGAAGTCATCAATTCTGGGGGAGTCCGCTAAATGTAAAAGCCCATAAGAGCCCGTAGTACACTCTTAACTCTGAACGGACAATAGTGCAGCTGCACAATCAACACGATACTTGGTAAACTAGAAGAATTATAAGACATAACTTGCTTACGTTAGTTGGAAGTCTGTCGTAGTAAATAAAGCGTGTAGCTGCCCTCTTGTAAATATGTCACTAAAATTGATAACCCACCCATCATTTGTTAGATCTACAATTGCAAAACTTAGCAAGAAAGTAAGCACATATAAGTGGATTTCTATGTCCAATACAAGGGACCAGGACTCTCTTCTGTCATGACAGTGATTAGGCATGCTATTAAAACATTAAAATAATAGTCTTGGATGTCACTGTGTAGTTAACTCAAAACTTCGTAAGAGAGGAGCGAGATGTAGAGATCTTGTTAGCACTAGCCAAAGACTATGAAACTAAATACAGCACACACTCACCATCTTGATAATGAGTTATTAAAATCGATTACCACAGTCCATTAGAGCTACAATGATGAAACTTTGTGGGTAAGTAGACTCGTATAGGAAGCTTTCACAGCAAAAGGCACAAGAGTTTGGTGCAACTCCTTGTAAGTGTCAGAATATACTTCAAAATAAGAACAGCCTACAAAGAATTGTCTCGATCTAATATGTCCAAGGCAATGTTGCGCATGGTCTGTTCTACACAATCCTTCAGCTCAACCAGTGATTTACACTGCGAGGCTAACATCTATCTTAAGGCAGTGGAGTCACACTTCTGTGCCCCCAGGAAGAGAATGGGGCCTTGTGTCTTAGGAAGGCAAGTTGGTTGAACAAGGAAGAAGATAGAGGACTGTCAAGTGCAGTGCAGAGGGATACGTTTCAGGTTCTGTTTGCTGCAAACTCGTGCTCTGTCCAAATGTAATGCTGCACTCTGGTTCATGTTGGCTTATGATACTTGATTCATAATAATAATAATGTTATTGGTTTTTAGTCCCTTTTAACTACTGCGGATTTTAGAGACTCCGGAGTCCCAGAATTTTGCCCCGAAGGGGATCTTTAACTGGCCAATAAATCCCCTCGCATTTGGCACCCTCAAATGCCAACTTACTGCGCCAGGATTCAATCCTGCATCCTTAGACACAGCAGGTGAGAATGTTACCCCTGAGTCATTCAGCCAGTCTTGATACATATTATATAGAAACGATGATTATTTAAGTAAATGGTATGATTTTGATCGAATATCCCTTTACATAGGCATATTCTCATCAATAATGGCTGGTTGTGTAGATCAGTTGGCTGAAAGAGTTGTCTCCTTGCAAGATCAAATCTTGTCACAGTTGGTTTGCATTTAACAGTGCTTTTATGTGTGAGATCCAATTTAAATTCCTATTCTCTCTAGGTCCTCCGTTATTGATTGATCCAACGTTTCCTTGGTTTGCCTCTAGGGCGCATGTAATGATGGTGGGTGCCTATGTGCAAGATATGGACTTGGGCTCTAGGGGAAAAGCAGTTAACATTAGTTAATTATGAAATTGTGGTTGGTAGAACAATAGACTAATTTTATGAGTTACACTCAACTGTGTGAAGGATGTTTCATTGGTAATACAGGCAATCATGACTTAAGACACTTACCACTGATTTTAGGGGATTTCATCATAAAATATCCATGAACAAGAAACGCCATGACCCAGACTCCCAGTGTATTTGTGAGTTGTGTGCTAAGCATTGCAACCACTATCATGTCATATTTTGTCAGACGAGAGTTGTATCCCTAACAGCTTACTGTGAAAATGACTGACCAAGGTTTGGAAAGCATAAGATGTGTAAAAATATCAGTGTCAAACTTTGTATTATGCAAGTTGTGTACTTTTCAAATATATTATATGAACATTGTGCAAGATCATAGTCGTGCAGTTTGACCATACCCTGACCCTTCCAAGGAACTTCTTATGTTCAATCCCCTATAATGTCAATCAGCATCATCTTCTACATAACCACTATGAAAAAGTGTCATTCATGAAGGTTTGTGAAGTTTGGAACAGAAACTATACTCTGAATTACCAATAAAGCTCGCTGACAGCTGTCAAAGCTAGCACGTGGGGAAATGCTGCGTTGCCACTGAGGCAGATCATGACTCATAACATTCCAAGAAGCTTGCAGGAAGACACAAATACTGGGTAAGTTAGCCCCCCTGCCTGGCGCTCTAATGACCGTGACAAGTGATGACACACTGAGTCAAACCATGTGGTTACTGCTGTGTCGGCATACATTGCAACATTGCTCACTGTTGCCATGGAGACCGTTACCCCTCTCGTCTCCACTCCTCACCTCACCCTTCAAGCGTATGACAGCTTTCACCGAGCATCTTTTGTCATCATCATCATCGGCTTTAACTCGAATCCGAGTATAAATCTTCTTCCTTCAGTCCAGTTTGTGGATGTGTTTACGGTGACTAAAGAGTCCAATCCTGGCATGGAACAAGCATCCACACAAGTCACATAGTATTGCTGGAGGAGGACGTGGTTGGGCTGCTCGAAGTTTCCTAGCTTGACGCTTGGCCTCTTCATGTGTGCGTCGATCCCCTGCAAACATCTTTACAGTATCTGAGATGGTATGGCGCCAAGTTGAGCGGTCTTCAGCCAGCATGTCCCAGGTTTGTGAATCAAGACCTGTCAATTTCAGGGTCTGCTTAAATTGGTCCTTGTAGCGCCTCTTAGGACCACCACGAGGTCTGGTGCCATAGCATAACTCACCATATAGCATTTGACGAGGTAATCTCACATCATCCATCCGATGGACATGACAAATCCATCTAAATTGGTGACCTATTATGGATGATTCTATGCTGTTAATTTGAGCCTTTTCCAGAACAGCAATATTGGTAATGCGGTCTTCCCATGTAATCCTAAGGATTGATCGAAGTTTTTGTAGGTGGAAACGCTCAAGCTTCCTAAGATCACGTCTGTAAAGGGTCCATGTTTTACAGCCATACAACAATGTAGAAATGACTACTGCTTTGTACACCATAAGCTTTGTACTCATGGACAGATCTTTATTCATGAAGACCCGGGGCGCTAATCGTCCATATGCTGCATGGGCTGCGCCAATTCTCTTATCCACATCCTGCTCACAGGTACAGCTCACAGAAATGGTACTGCCCAGGTACGAGAAGTGATCTACCTGTTCTAATGGCAAATTTGAGATGGAGATATTGAACTGAGGAAGAGGTGTGCCTGGTGAAAGTTGTGCCAAGACTTTAGTCTTATTGACATTTATAGTAAGACCAAAGCGATCGCATGCACTTTTGTAACAATTAACTGACTCTTGCAGCTCTTCTGGTGTGAGAGTTGGCGATGCAGCATCATCTGCATACAACATGTTAGTAACCTTAGTAACCTGAGTTTTCCTCGAGGAACGGAGACGAATTAGGTTGAAAAGCCCTCCATCAAAACGATACTTGACCTCCACACCTGGGATGTTTGTGGGTGAATCATAAAGCATTGCAGCCAAGTACAGCGCAAAAAGCGTTGGAGCCAGTACACATCCTTGTTTCAGTCCATGGGTAATGGGAAATTCATCGGACATCTTATTCTGATGGCAAACCTGACCTTTCATGCCATCATGGAGAGCCTTGATTAGATCTACAAAACGCTGAGGGCAACCAAACCGCTTCAGCACCGCCCACATGGCTGGTCTTGGAACCGAATCAAATGCCTTTTCCCTAAGAAGAGTGGATTCTGTTGTTCTCTACATTTTTGTAAATCAGAGTATAGTCCTAAAGTTTTTGTCTCACTACAGTACTACCTGATCAATGGTATTGGTTTGTTCTAGGTTTTCTAAGAGGCACTATGTAACATTCCATGACATTAATCCTATAGCATTGTGAAAACCTAAACCTAATTTAGTTCTAGTGGTCCATTTAGAAATAGAGTTTCTGTGTTTGAATGCATTCATTCTTTATTTTATCTGTAACTTATGATTTTATTAAATTTTCTTACAGGTATGCCGCAAAGTGGATAGTGTTTGCTGCAGCATTCTGAATTCAACATTTCAGCGTCTACAGAATCAAATGTTGCATAGATTTCAAAGCATCAAAGCAAAAATGCCACGGCGTGAGTCTGCTCGCCGCACTCATCCACTTGCATGCGAGTCAGACATTATTGAGACTCTCCATATGCGGTTAACACTCCTGCATATGACATTTGGCAAACATATCGAACGTAGACACTGCTGTTTTTTTGCAGGAGAGGTACGTTGTTCATCTTGCTGTAATTCTTAAACATTTTGTCATTTCATCTCGATAAATAAAGTGAGCTTTCTGTCTGAACATTTGGAATTTTTGGCTAAAATTTGGTATTTAAACTGGATGAGGTGAATAATGATCAAATATACTGTTTGATTTTTGTCTGTTTGCCTGTTTATTATGGGTTGGTGAGGGTTTACTTCCATTGTGTTGTAGACGAGAAGGGATACTAGTGTTCTGAAGGGTTTACATGGGGGTTAATCTTGCATTTCAGGAATATTAATATCTCAGTAGTAATTTAATTTGTGATTTTCGGCATATAAATTAATGATTAAAATAGACGGAAGCATGTACTTTGGGTGTGAAAGGAACGACAAGCCGAGGGGTGGTTGTAAGATATCTAACGGTGCTTGTATCTCCTACACAACAAAAGCAAGAAATAGAAAGCTTTGAAGCAATTTTGTTCAGCATTGTCTTATTAACAAAATTGATCTTGTAGAATTTCAGTCGATCAACATAATTACAATTATTGGGAAAATGTGAAACAATCTGAAGAAAAGTTGAATTTAAAAATTATTTGCATGAAATATAAGAGGATGGACAAAATCGTTCAGATAAAATTAACATATATCAACTCTTCAACACTTGTGATTTACAAGAGTTTAGTGCTTTTCAGTCGGTCAACACGAGTGTACCCAAGAGAGCTGGGTTATGCCCTAATCCTGAAATAAATTACATGCGATTAATACATGCACTAGGATGACCAGCGATCATCAGATCCATTACACTTAGGTAAAAAGGAAGGAAGCTTGTAGTTGAATGTGACCGTTAATCTCGCGATCATAAGCCACGGGACCTCCGTTTTACGTGGAATCCGAACCACAGGACATGGCATTTCACATCGAAAATCTCATATGCATTGACCGGGAATCGAACCCGGTCCGCCTTGGTGAGAGGCATACAGCTAGACCGCTGAGCCACCACGCCCCCCATTACACTTAGGCTATAAAAATCTATGTTTGAGAATACAGGTGAAAAATATCTACAATATGTACAATTATTTAGTTGCAGTATTGGTACTGCAACTGTCGGTGTATGCTAAATGCAGTATATATGGTGTTAGGTGAAATGCTAAATGGTGATAGATATCCGGAGTTTGTAATTTGGAGTGATTATATGGTTGTAAAAATCAACTATGGTTAAAATGTAATATTACAGGTTACTACTTATCTGGTAGTTTTCCTTACTGGAGCTGCTTGCAGTTTTCGTGTTCACTGTAACTTCAGGTGTGGTCGACTGCGAGGGGCTGTTATCTCAACGACACGGGTTTTTCCATTTTCTTCCCCCTGTTCATATGTGCCGTGCGAAGTCAGTGCAATGTGTTTATGTGGGGTGTTGCCAACCTAGATAAGATGTATGTTATTGAATGAGGTGGGTCTACAACTATCAAAGACCGTGGAACATTCCTCGCCATGCGTGGACCATAAGCCATTCAAACTAAGCGCTGCCCGGTCTTATGAGGATGTCCCGGCACCTTTAATACTGCTGCGAATACGGGCCTTGGTTTATTGCAGAAGAAAAGTACATCGTACACCTGATCCAGTCTTGTAGATTTGACATTTAGGATCTGGCAATGATCGCTTGACGAGTGAAACATGTCATCCTGTATTTTCTCCCTTTTCATGTAATTCGTACAAGTAACTTTTAATCGCATGTAATTTTGTCAGGTTATTTCAAATTTCTCAATCATCGGGATTGTAATCATGTTGACACACTGAAAAGTTACAATATCCATTATCAATAAGTGACCAATGTGAAACTTGGGAAGAAAACTCATCTTTAAAAATAAGTAAATACGCATTCAATCGATTTTTTGAAAACCCTTTTAAGTGCTTCATGAGGAAGGGGTGAATTTTTGGAAATTTGTAGGCAACATCATGTTTGATCTATTATGTCTTCTGCTATTTTATAATATGACATAATAAGGGAGTGGCGAAATTTTTAATGCTTTTCAGTCAGACAACACGATTGTAATGATTGTAATTTCCTAAACATGAAAATGATTACACGAGATTAATAAATAAATTCATCTATTTTTTTTTCAGGTTTAGGGAATAACACCCATTACAAGTTCTATTTTATTATTATAATTTTTTTTTTTTTTCATACAAAGTGAGATAAATAAATTTTATGCTTTGTCTTTGTGATAAATATTTTTTTAAATTTTATATTGATGTTTGTGGACGAAATTCACAATGTTATTTTGAGTCTGGTTTTATACTATCTGTACAACTCTTTGCTTATGAGAGTTTGGTTTTATTTACCATGTTTAAAGTAATGCTTAAATTTCTTTGTTTTTTATGTCGTTTTATATTTTAATTTTCTTCAACAATGCGTTCCATATTGGCAGAGTTGTCCTGTTTTTTGTCGTTTAAAGTTGGTAATGTCCGAGTGAGGAACTTGCATGCTTCTATCGTTTTTTCCATCATGTTGGAATTTCAAGACATTCGTGTACGCAAAAGACAACAATTCACTCCATGAATAGTGTTCAGACGAAGATTCCAGTTATAATACAGTAGTTAATGACTGAATTTTACCACCATACTTGCTCATTAGTAGTGATGTATATATCACTGGGAACGGTGATTGAATGTTGTTTCCCATAGAGCAACTGAATTTGTGGTTTCTAGACATTTCTTAATTGTTGATTTGGGAGAGGCAATATTGAAAGGAGGATTTGAAGCCACTTGATACTAAAAGTAATATGCTGTAACTGGTCGTTGGAAGTTCATCCTTTGTTATACTGTTCAGTTAACTTTCTTGACCAATTGAATCCATAATATAGCCTAGCTTTGGGTCTATTAGGTCAAGTTCCTTTGTGATGAGAAATGTACTTTCAACAGAACTTGATTTAGAATTCATAAACATATCTTTACTTCATGAGAATAAAAGAAAAAACTATATTTTAAACGTCGATCATGTTCACAACAATACAAAAATACGTTTCTAGCAAATTGCCCACAGCTGTTCTCTATACTGTAATACTAGGTAGAGAGGTAGCCAGTAGGGTTCTGTACATACATTTTTGATGTCATTGTAAAGCCATCAGTTATATTTTGAAACATGCAACCAAAGTTATTGAAAATGTTCTCAACTTTTTCCAGCAATTAGATAGGACTGAACAATTATTTTGCCTAAGTAAGGTAACTATGAAGATTTTTATGAAAGTGGATAACTGAATATATATAATTCCTATGGAGGTCAAACCGTAACTATGACAGTGCGAGGTATTACTTTCTTTTACTACCATTGCACAATTTTGTTTTTGAGGCAGATTTTCTCACAGGCGAGGCGGTAGAAAGGGGGAATCAGTCTTTTTCCTCTGCATTCCAGTCATACTGAATAATTATCCTTTCCAGTTAAAGTGACTGGCCGGCCCGGTGGTGTTGGGGTAGCGCGCCTGCCTCTCACCCGGAGGCCCCGGCTCCGTCAGGGGTTTTAAAACAGACACGAGGGTTAGAACGGGGTGCACT
Organism: Meconema thalassinum; assembly: GCA_946902985.2. Classification (NCBI taxonomy): domain Eukaryota; kingdom Metazoa; phylum Arthropoda; class Insecta; order Orthoptera; family Tettigoniidae; genus Meconema; species Meconema thalassinum. The sequence goes on from OX336390.1 coordinate 938,391,552, forward strand.
CAACCTCGTGAGGACAATCGAGTAGCTGTCTGACAGTGAGACAGTGCCCCAATCACGGAAACCAAGATTAACGGCCAAGGGGACCCGATGCGCTGATCACGCGTCACCCCAATATCTGCAGGTCAAATGGCTGGGCAGCGGTCGCTTGGTCGGCCTAGGCTGTATAGTGCCAGGAGTTGAGTTGTTCAAGTGACTTCAATTCCCAGTCAGTGTATGCTCCGGAATGACTATCAACAAGTCACAAGGAAGTGGAACTTAGTGAAGGGTGTTTGTCTTGGACAGTCGGGTTTATTATTACTATTATTACTGATCCTGACCTTGCTTATCTGAGGCCAACTATCCTTAAATATATTATGCTAATGTGTTGATAAGTATTTCAAAAGTATAATCTAGGTCATCATTTGATATTAATTTCTTCCTGTTTAATTGATTTAGGATATTTGCTATCTTACATTTTCAGGACCCTATCTATAGTTCCTAATATTATCTGTGGATAGTTTTCCTCCTGATTTGCATTTTAACAATGTTAATATTTTAAAAAGAAGTGTTTAGAATTGGTCTAGTTAAACTGGGCAAATCTATTCCCTGGAACATTTGTATCTTCATACAGGGATGTCATTATTGAAATATTAGAAGCCATTTTGCAGTGTTACCTATCATCCGTTAGTAAATCACTTTTCAGACAGTCAACACGAGTGTACCTAATTAGATTGGATGGTGATTATCAATTAATTTCCTCATCAGTGTTCAGCCCTAGGGCAGGTCCTCACGTGGCAGCTCTCCATGCAAACCTTTCTCCTGCTACTCTCTTTGTTGTTTCATACTGTTTATACTGTCAACCATTTGGAATCTTCTCCGTCCTAATCGTCTTCTACCATTCACTGTTCCTTCCATTGCATCCATAAGTAAATAGTTTCTTCTCATCCAGTGTCCAAGCCAATTTTGTTTCCTCATCCTGATTACCTTTACTATATTTTTTTCGTCCCCAACTCTTTTCAGCACATCTTCATTTCGCACTTTCTCTACCCATATTATCCCTTTCATTCTCCTCCATATCCACAACTCTAAACCCCTCCAATTCTTTCTCTTTTCTCAATGTCCACGTCTCAGCTCCATATATTGCTACACTCCAAATAAAGCATTTCACCATTCTCTTCCTCAGGCCTTTGTCCATACCTCCACAAAGCAGCCTTGTTCCTTATTAAATGCATCCTTCCCCCCAGGGACACACATCTTGTGAGACGTGGGTTGGCGACCACGGGGCCCCAGCTGAGTCCGGATTTGCTTCCACTTACTTGTGGCGGGCTCCTCTCTGTCTTCTTTCCTGTCGACCTCACTTGGTCAACTCTTGTTCTCTTCCGACCCCGACGGTATTAGGGTATCCGAGGCCTAGGGAGTCGCTTCCTTTCCCGCCTTAATTGGCTCTTGTCTCATCTTTTCTGATACCCTCCTTCTGGGAGGGGTCAGCCTTCTTTTTCTTTTCATGTTATCTCCTGCCTCATGTTCAAGGCCCTCAAGGAGGCCGGGTGTATGTAGCCCCACCACTTTTGGTGCACCCTAGATAATGGTACACCCTCAGGGGCTCACGGCTGGTGAGTTCGGGAGTTGGCGACCCCGAGGGATTCCTGAGGGTCCGGTTTCCCCCTTTTGTCCCTTACCTGTGGGACGGACCCTCTCCTCTTTCACTTTCCTGTTGTTTTTCTTTTCATTATATTTCCTTTTCCCTTAAAGATTCCCGCACTGTTATTTTTGCATCTCCACTCCCTTTTGTGGGTGTTTTCAATCTCCGTTGCATTTTGTAAGTCTTTTCGATCTACGTTGCATTTTGTGAGTGTTTTTCAACCTCGATTGCATTTTGTAAGGATTGACAATCTAAATTGCTTTTTAGTAAGTCTTTCAATATCGTGGGGGTCCTTTTGTGAGTATTTTGAATTTCAATTGCATTTTGTACTTTCAACCTACCCCGCTTTGTTCAAGTAGTTAAGTCTCAATTTAATTTTGTGGGTATTTTGAATCTACATTACATTTTGTGCGTATTTTTAATCTCGTTTGCATTTTGTAAGTATTTTGATTTCCCTTGCATTTTGTAAGTATTTTGAACTTCACCTACATTTTGTGCATATTTTTCGCTCTATTCCTTTTGTGAGTATTTTCGATCGAAATTTCCTTATGTACGTATTACCGCTCTCCATTTTGTGAGTGGTTTCAATCTGAGTTCCTTTTTGGAAGTATTTTCCTGCTCACTTACTTTTCGTTCTGGTTTCCACTTCATTGACATTTTTGCTATCACACAGACCATTAGGGGCCGATAACCTGGATTTTAGGCCCCTTAAAACAACAATCATCATCATCATCATCATCAAATGCATCCTTGGCAATTGCAATGCGTGTTTTCACCTCCTGTTTGCATCTCATGTCTTCAGTTATTATGCATCCCAAGTATTTGAATGCACTTGTTCTATTTCATCCTGTCCTATCTTTAAAGTTGTCCTTATGTTTCTTGAACTTATCACCATACATTTTGTCTTATTAATTCTCATTCCAAATTTCTCACAGGTCGTATTTAGATCTTCCAACGTTCCGATCATCACTCTTTCACTCTCTGCCTATAACACCATATCATCAGCAAATCTAATACATTCTATCCTATCACCAATCGGTTCTCTTTCCTTACATACACATTAAACAGTACCTAAAATTTCAGGAAATGTGGACAGTGACCAGTCAATGTCAGGTACTAGGGAATTGTTAATCCCCATCCAATCTAATTGGGTACATTCATGAAATTGTAGAGTCCAAGAAATTAATTGCTGATCCCTGCCCAATCTAATTGGGTACACTCATGTTGACCAACTGAAAAGCGATTCTACTAAGGATATCATTATGGAAAAAAGTAAGATAACCTTGCCACTATGCCATTTATTGCTATACTGTATTCTACAATGTTCTTGGGTTATCTCTTATGTTAAGAAATCTCATGATTCAATGATTTTGAAAATAGCCTTGCTTTTTGAGAATAATAGCTTTACTTTTTAGTAAAACCACTACTTTCTGTTGATAAATAAATTTTGCTTTTTGCATGTACATGCATATTAGTGCTTATTGGACTGGTATAAGGATAGAAAAAGGGAAGTCCCTTTCGGAACAGCTTGGTTTTTTAAATCTGTTTATGAACCCCTTTATTCATTGAAACAGGAATTTAACTGTTATGTAATATTAATGCCAGTGTTTACATTTGCAGATCCTTGATGAAGTGTACCGTATTCTGAACTACATCAAGGTGACTCCCATTCCATTAGCTCGACCTTACAAGGTGACGGATGAACTCTTTGACCTTTCTACCATGGCTATGGAGTACTTCAAGGAGCATATTGAGCCCACACTGCCAGAAATTGCCTACTTCGGCACAGAGTTCTTGAACTTCACTGGAACATTCACCTGTAAGTTCTCTTTTTATTGTCCCCCTCGTGGTGTAGAGGTTAGCATTCTTGACTGTCACAGCTCTGCCGAGAAATGTAATTCTGGTCTGAGGAATGGAACGTGGTACGCTCAGCTTGGTGAGGTAAAACAGAGAAAAGATGGGTTCGATTCCCACCTCAGTCATCCTGGAAGTGGTTTTCCATGGTTTCCCACTTCTACTGCAGGTGAATGCCGGTATAGTTCCTAGCTTGTGGCTACAGCCGTTTCCTTCATCCTCTCCTTAATTATACTGTAAATATACACACTAATACAGCCTTCACAATAACACAGGCTATGAGACAAAAATTCCACACTCGTCCAAACACACAAGGCTAAATGACCACGATGTCGAAGCCCCTCAATGAAACAACCATTTCTTATAATTTTAATATACCGAGCAGTTGTTGCCAGATGACTACTGTATAAAATTATATGTAGACATATTGTAATTTTTTGTACTTAAGCCATCTTTCTATCTTTCAAAAGAAGTGTTATACAGAAGCTACTATATCCCGATACTGACCTATGCTTCAGAAACTTGGACAATGAAGAAAAGAGACATAAGCAGAATACAGGCAGGTGAAATGAAGTTCCTGCGAAGTAGGATCGGAGTAACAAGAAGAGACAGGGTGAGGAATGAAAAGGTCAGGGAAATGGTGAAAGAGGAGCCCTTGCAAGGTAGGATTGAGACATCAAGACTGAGGTGGTATGGACACTTAAAGAGAATAGATGAGAAGAAGATTCCCAAGAGGATACATGAGATGCAGATGCAGAAGAAACGACCAAGGGGAAGACCAAGAGATAGATGGCTGAAAGGAGTGGAGGAATGTGTCAAGAAGAGAGGCGAGGACTGGACCAGAGTGACAGCGGAGAGGTGGTGGGAAGAAAGGACTAAGTGGCGAGGCTTATGTTCCAAACAGACCCAGCCTGGGGCTGGAAACTGTACAAGATGATGATGATGATGAAAAGGTCTCGTACAGATCCATGTTGAGTCGGACAGTTTTCATTTGAAATGGTGCAGTGAGAACAGAGTAAATATCACAACATTTTGTTAAACATTGCAGAAGTTGGAGAAGAAGAAAGAGGGTAGAATTACCTTCAAATACTCGTATGATTGGCAACCAGGAATCTCTAAGCTGGTTACCAGTATCTCAGTTAAAGTTATTGAGATGTGCCTTTGGCAAGCAGAGAGAAAGTGTGTGAACACAAATCTTAGTTGGATGGAGCTTCAGGCCAAAAATCCAAGGGTACCAGGTTTGAACCCTGGTCGCGCTAGACATAACTAGTTTCATTTTGTTGGATTGGCATTTTAAGTACAGACGCTTACTCTGGAAGGTATGATTGTTCTCAGGATTAAGACATGAGATATGTACAGTGTCCATATTAGTCATAATTTTGTCCAGCAGTCGTGTTTTCGTTTGTGAAGTACATATTAATGTGCACGCTCAGTCAGCCCAGGCGGTAACCATGCGTGCTAAATCATGCTCCTCACCTCTGTATGGTTAAATATATTTTAGTTTATATTCATTCCTACACTGGCGTATATGGCATGTCACTTAACTTCCTTTGTTTTATCATGCCATTATTGACGGTGAGTGGGTTTATTAGTGGTCCTGCCACCTTATCCCAGGCTGCACTGACAACATGTGTGGCACACGATCAGGCAGGTCTCCATCATGTCTCTCTTCGTCTTGGCCCACACATTCTCGATGGGGTTCATGTCTGCGCACAAGGAGGTGAATCAATAAGCTAGACCTATCCTTGCCTCCTTAACTATTCCTGAACTAATTGTATGTCACAGGCGGGATGAAGCACATGGCGGTGAGAGCATATCCATGTGAACATTGCTCAGTTCTGTGCAACGTTTCCAATCCATGGGAGCAGTGGCGACTGGTTCAGAAAATCATTTGTGTGCTGTAACCCATCCCCCCCTCCAAAGAATAAAATATTTAGAAACATAATTTATGGAAACACTCACTCGGTAACACTTAAGAGGCTCTTCACTGAGTTTTCCATACTGAAAAAACTATAGTTGGTTGGTTCTTAAGTTTAGGGGCTGCGACAACGCGGTCATGTAGCCCTGTGAACTTTGGGTGTGTGTAGAATCTGTCTGATAACCGGTGTTAATTGTGATGACTGTATTAGTGTGTGTTATCTGTATTTTTAATTTAAGTACTGCAACTTAGAATTTTTCAAATAGTTTCTACTTTTGCCGCCAAGCGCCACCGTCAACGATTACTAGGCCAAGTTCAGAACTTAGCTACTAGACACCATCGCAGTCGGCTCTTGGCAACGAACATAGAAACCGAAGAGCGTTGTTTACATTCTTAACCTATCCAATTTAGCTTCACACAGGTGCAATTAGTGGAAGGTTCTTTAACATGCCATAAATCTATGACATGGGACCGCCGGCTTTACTTCCCCTCCGAAGGAAGGCATACTGAGGGATTTTAATGCTCTTAAAAAAAATCCAACGGCTTCGGCCGGGTTTGAACCCACTATCTTGGGCATAGAAGCTCAGCAAGCTACCGACTACGCCACCGAAGCCGCCGAAAAAACTATAGTTCATCGATTTACAAAATGTGGCTATGACATGGGTAAGTTGGGAGTGTTATGAGACCTTCTGGCGGTATCGGCTGATGGCTTCCTCTATTTTTTCCACCGTTTGCTTTGAGCGATTCCCTCTAAAATGCTGTCGCAGAGTCGAGCTGCTACGTTCTCATTTCATGTGACCTATGCTGCCGCTGTGTGCTCGAACGAAGAATTTCTGTGATGCCTGTGGTCTTGGCTGTTGTCTCAACAGCACAACGGAAAAGGTGGGCACGCATGCGCAAAAGGCAGTTCATCTTTGTTGACAATAAAGGTAGAAATTCGCGCTGAGCTGCGATCTACAGTGCCGGACGTGGAGTGGAGCGCACGACTATACACCTCTCCTTAATGCACCGTAATTGATTACTAAAGAAATTAATTTTCAAATAAAACAGTGTGCTGCAGCACTTCAGCACATAAGGTGCAGCTGCCCATGCATGGGAGCTCATCCAACAGATACACGGCGAGTGTGCCATAGTTCGCCATGTATGCTGGATTATGTCTGGTGCCAAAATGGCAAAACATGCATACCAGCCCATAATTTGCTGAGGAAAACGTGATCTTTTGGAGAATATGGGATTCAACCAATCTTGTACCATGTTGTCCTTATCAAATGGGAGGCAGTACACCCTCTGCTCGCCAGTGAGCTTTTGTTACTTATCCGGGATTCTAACCGTGCCTCATCCCCGTAATTAATTGACTTCAGTATTGACGTCTTGCTTAAACCCTTTCAATGCTAGGTTTTTAATGTAGACCTCACATTCCACCACCTCACCTGAGGAGGAAGGAAGCTCTGATCAGAGAAGCAAAGAAGATCTATGCTTCTCCCTCATTACCAATACACCAGGAATTCTGCCACCCACCACCGAAGCGACTTCATTCGAGGAGACCAACCAGTTTATTGGCCGACCAACTTCTGGCAAATCGATTCAACCTAAACCAATGCTGGCAGGACGAATGGTCAAACTCAACATCTGGAACTAGTGCCCAGGAGATCAACCCAACGGTGAAAATACAAGGATTTGACCTTCCTAGAAAATTATGGTGTCGCCTCAATAGACTGAGAACCAGGCACGGCCGTTGCAATTACCTATGCCATAAGTGGGGTTGGATAGATTCCCCATTGTGTCAATGCAATGAGGAGGAACAGACCATGGACCATATCATCCAGCGCTGCCCTCTACACGCCTACTCCGGGAGCCCTAGTGATCTGTTTCATCTTCGAGAATGTACTGTGGAATGGCTCCAAAACTTGAACTTGGATTTGTGATTTGTTTTTATGTAATTCACCATACGATTAAATAAATAAATAAATAAAAATGTAGACCTACTCCCTGTGTGCTGTTTTTTTGTTTCCCTCAATAATATCCAATTGGAAAATAACTACTAGCTATTTAACTGACTTTTTAAGACCAATTTAAAGATAATAAATTGAAAGTGGTTGGAAACACGTCTATATTTCAGAACTTCCTTGAACTTTTGGCATGCCATTTGAACTGATCGGATGCTGCACGAATTTTATGGGCTTAGCAAAGTGAGCACTGCACAAAAACGTATATTTACGGGTTTAGCCCGGGCGGCTCGTCATCGCAAAATGTATATTTACGGGTTTAGCACGGGCAATGTGTCCTCGCACAACGTAGTATGCTTCTCAGTTTTACTCAGCACAATATTCTCCTCGATTTGCACAGAATATGTGGTCTGCACCATGCTTACACATATCGGACACATTGTGTAAGCAGATAACTTTGGTGCTGATTTTGTTTCTGCAACACAAAATAGTTGTGAGATTTTACAAAAATTAGTAAATGTTGATCACTACTGCAAAGTCAGAATATTTTAAATATGCACATTTTGGTTAAAAGAATTGTTTCAAAAGCCATCAATTCATGAAGGAATAATTCTGCATGGTTGAAACATGAAAACAATACATTTTAGTTCTGATTTTCCCTCTCATCTTTCAATTATGCTAAATCTAAGTCGAGGCACAAATTAGCCTGTTAAGAGCCAAGCTCGTTAAGCAATGCATTGTGACATTGCTGACAACTGATTGAAGTCTGAGTACTCGATAATCAACTTGATTCAGTTTTATGCTTATACAGTAATGACGTTATAGTAAGCTCCTCATTCTTACTTGCAGCACGATCAGAATTCTTCTGAATTCTCTCATTTGCCTTTGACACCTAGGTTGAGAATCGGATATGCTCTTGTAATCTATTGAATAATTGGTTGATGTTGGTTGGTTAATTGATTTCATAAGTTGCTTCAAAAATATGCCATTTGATAAAATGATGAAATTTCTGAAAATATTCATTTCATAAAAGCCAAATTGAATGATAAATTTGAGTCTGTGAACACAAAAGTTACTATTCTATTAATAGAATTCATTAGAAACAGGGATATTAAGGGTTTTGAACACTCTCCCTCATTTATTATTTTCCATTGTGTGATTGTATAAAATTATGTATATTTTTGGAAAATGCATCTCCACCTCCATCCCAGTTTAAACTATGGGTGGGCTTTGTTAGATTTTGGTAGCTCAAGTAAGATTTCTAGTTTGAAGTAATAAGTCAGGAAATGTTGAAATATGATTTGTTTATTTCAGCTGCATCATCAAGCAAGTCGTACCTGTGCCTTGACTCTCCTCCACACAGTAGTAATAACAAGTCATTTGAGCTGCCTTCCCAGCCCTCTTCCAGTGGGATTGATGAACAAGTAGCTGAAACTCCTCCACAGTCTAATATGGTACTACGCAAGCGAATCCGCAAAATCAAACAAGGCATGAAAAGGTGAGTAGCTCTTCCCTAGAAATTATTTTCACTTTTTTTTTTTTTTATATTTGCAGTTTTACTATTGCCCTTACCTCCATAAAATATTAAAATAGGATGTTTAGATGGCTCATCAAATTCAAAATTGAAGTCCTTGTTGAAAAATGCCCCCCACTAGACACTATTTTGAGGGGCAGAGAAACTCATTGCTACTCGCCCCTTGAGAAGAGACGAGGAGGTTGAAACGTGCCTGTTGATGGCTATAGCTAGGAATCCTGTGATAAAAATGGCAATGAGTGGTGTTTAATGTGGTGAATAAAAATCCCTTACTATGTTATTTCGCATAAAAATTCTGATCGTACAGTGCACTCCTGATAATTTGCAGTAATTATTGAAAACCATGAATTACCTGTAGTTATTTTTGTTTAAGTATTGAAATGTATTTTATGAATAAAAGCAACTAATCGTCGCGCTAAGTAAAATAATGTTAATACGGATAAGATGCGTGAAGACTGCATCATCAAGCAAGTCGTACCTGTGCCTAATTCTCCTCCACACAGTATTTTTTTTTTTAGCGTATGGCTTTTTAGTGCCGGGAGTGTCCGAGGACATGTTCGGCTCGCCAGGTTTGTAGCTGCTTCGAGACGGACAACCAATGGGTGAGCTACAAGTACCGTTGGGGAGGAATGTTGGATGGGAGGGTCGAGGAGTTGGAAGGTAGCGGCTGTGGCCTATAGTTAGGGACCAACCCCGGCATTTGCCTGGAAGAAAGATGGGAAACCACAGAAGACCATCTTCAAGGTTGCCGGCGGTGGGATTCGAACCTCCTCGCCTCCCGGATGTGAGCGACTGCCAACAGTCATGCCGCAACGACCTCGGCTAACTCACCCGGTTCCACACAGTAGTAATAACAAGTCATTTGAGTTACCAGAATGCTGCTAACTTGGAAAAATACGAGCTGTTACCGTGGGTCGTATAGCTCATATTTCCTTTATCTTTGAAGCTGAGACGATACAAGAAGAATGCACTTTCTCTCAAAACCTCCCCTCCCTTTCCCAACAGTGACACCCCAGGGTTGCTGACATGTGGTGAAGGATAGATGAGCAGACAGCAAATTGTAGAGAGCTATTATTACATGATGGAACAATTCTGTGCGACACCGAGAGCTTAGGCAAGGACATTGTGCAGAATTTGACTGTAGAGGAGGAAGCCATACATTCAGATAATATCGAACCCAGGAAGGATGCAACGGAAATCCCAAAGGTTTCCCACAGCCAAGTTGGTGTCTCTATAGACCCACTTATCTTTTATATAGAAAATAAAGATCAATTTTCGCTCTCAGATATTGTTTTCTTGAGAAAGGTACGGTCCAAAATTAGAAAACAGGTATGATTATCTGTGACGACATTTTACGCTGTTAGATATTGGTTGGTTCTTAGGGGCTGCGACAACGCGGTCATGTAGCCCCGTGTACTTTGGGTGTGTGTAGAATCTGTCTGATAACCGGTGTTAATTGTGATGACTGTATTAGTGTGTGTTATCTGTTGTTTTTTTTTTTAAATTTAAGTACAGACTGCAACATAGAATTTTTCAAATAGTTCCTACTTTTGCCACCAAGCATCACCGTCAACGACTACTAGGCCAAGTTCAGAACTTAGCTACTAGTCGCCACCGCAGTCGGTTCTTGGCAACGAACGTAGCAACCTAAGAGCGTTGTTTACATTCTTAACCTATCCAATTTAGCTTCACACAGGTGTAATTAGTGGAAGGTTCTTTAACATGCCATAAATCTATGACATGGGACCGCCGGCTTTACTCCCCCCGAAGGAAGGCATACTGAGGGATTTTTAACGCTCTTAAAAATCCAACGGCTTCAGCCGGGTTTGAACCCGCTATCTTGGGCATAGAAGCTCAGCATGCTACAGACTACGCCACCGAAGCTGTTCTGTTAGATATTAATGATGGCATAATCCTCATATCATTTTGTAATTTTCCTCTGGTATCTTCCACTAACTTCTTCGGTAGTGTAATACATATTTGCGTAAGTACAGTACTCAGTACCAGTACAGTTAGCTCGATACATAATGCTTGCTGAATACACAAATCCCTCAATAGGCACAATGGGATGGGGTATTTACCAGCTTGACAAGGGAAGTTGCACCTGTTATGTCTCAACTCTTGCCCACCTGTTGGCCGGAATGTTATCTCTGAGCGGAAGGGCTCACATTCTTCTAGTGGTGAACAAAGAATGCTTTTAGGACTGACGAAAATGCGATCGTACTAAGCAATAAGCGGCATAATATGCAACGTGATAAATGAGGTACTTTTACATTATTTTCATTAGATAAGAATCGGGGCTTGAAAATCACAATGTAATATGCGATCATCATCATCATCTTGCACAGTTTCCAGCCACTGGCCGGGTCTGTTTGGAACACAAGCCTCTCCAACGTCTTCTGTCTTCCCACCATCTCTCAGCCACCACCCTTGTCCAGTCTTCTCCTCTCTTCTTCACGCTTTCTTCCACCCCCTTCAGCCACCTGTCTCTCGGTCTTCCTCTCGGTCTCTTTCGTTCCCACTTCGTCTCGTGTATCCTCCTGGGTATCCTCTTCTCCTCCATTCGTTTTACATGTCCATACCATCTAAGTCTAGACTTATCTATACCATCCTGTAATGGTTCCTCCTTCATTAATTCTCTGGTCCTCTCATTTCTTATTCTGTCCATCTTTGTTGCTCTAATACTGCTTCTCAAGAACCTCATCTCACTGGCCTGTATTTTGCTCTTCTCCCTTCCTTTCATAACCCATGTCTCCGAGGCATACGTCAGGATAGGGACATAGTACGTCCGATATATGATCTTTTTGCTGTTCTGAGGGACATCCTTGCTCCATAACATGCTTCTCACACTCCTCCGAAATGCTTCTGCCTGCCTTCCCCGCTCATTTATTTCTCTATCGTTTCTTCCATTCTCTTGTATCAGGCTTCCCAGATACTTGAAACTCTCCACTTTCTTCAGCTGTTCCCCACCAATTGTTATTCCCGTTGTGGTTCTTTCGTTCTTCCTTGTTGTGATCACCATCTCACTCTTATTTATGCTAAATTTCATCCCATATCCTTGTATTATTCCTTCCCACACGTTCAACTGTTCCTGTACCTCCTCCTCCTTGTTTCCCCAAATCATCAAATCATCTGCAAACACCATTGCTTTCATCTTTCCTTCCCCAATTACTTGTGCCACTCGGGTCATTATGTCATCCATCACCACAATGAAAAGTAACGGTGACAAGGCACTTCCTTGTTTCAGGCCGTTTCTCTGCTCCAACCAGTCTGATCTCTCTCCTCCCACTTTCACGCAGCTCACGCTTCCCTTGTACATCTCCTTGATCCTCTTTATAGTCCATTTCTCTACTCCTCTATCCTCCAGGGACTTCCACACTTTGTTTCTGCATACACTGTCATATGCTTTCTCAATATCCAGGAAGGCCATCAGTAGATCTGTTCCATACTCATAGTGCTGTTCTTGTAGCTGCCTTACAGCAAAAATCAAATCCACTGTGGACCTTCCTGCTCTGAAGCCATGTTGTTCTTCCCTCATCCCTCCTTCTATCCTTGTCCTAATTCTCTTTTCCAAAACTTTCTCGAAGATCTTTGCACAATGACTCATCAGTGTTATTCCCCGATAGTTTCTGCAATCTGTTCTACTACCTTTCTTGAAGATCGGGACAATTATTCCTTTTTTCCAGTCCTCAGGGGTCTTCCTTTCCTTCCATGCTGTCCTCATCACTCGGTACAACCACTGTATCCCCACCTCTCCTGCTGCTCTCACCATCTCCACACTCAACTCATCCACACCCGGTGCCTTCCCTCCTTTCATCTTGTTCACTGCATCTTCCACTTCTTTCCATGTTAAGTCCTTTTCTGTTTGCAGTTCATCTTCCTCTTCCCCGATTTCTTCCTCCTCACCATCTTTTCCATTTGGGTTCAGAAGTTCTTCAAAATATTCTTTCCACATTTTCTTCAGTTCTTCCCTATTTTCTATCTCTTGTCCCCTTTTGTTCACCATTCTAACATAATCCGTAGGATCCTTCCGCCTCTTAGTTTTTACCATCCCATACAGGACCTTTTTTGTACCTTCACTATCCTCCTCCATCATCTTTGTCCACTCTTCCATCCACTTTCTTCTCTCCTCAGCCACTACTCTCTTCGCCTCCTTCTTTCTTTCCTGGTACTCTTCCCTTGTCTCTACCGTCCTATTTTGGTACCACCTCCTAAAGGCTCTATTCTTTTCCCTTACTATATCTTTTGTCTTCTCATTCCACCATGGTGTTTCCTTCCACCTCTTCTTACTACTTGTCCTCCCACATACGTCTTCTGCTGCACCTACTAGTGTCTTCTTAAATCTAGCCCATTCCTCTTCCACCCCTCTTTCTTCATCTGTTGGAATCCCTTCCTTTACCATTTTGAGGTACTCGACCCTTCTATCCCCTTCTTTCAGTTTCCATATCCTTATACGTCTTTCCTGGTTCTCAGTCCCTTTCTTCTCCTTACTCCCTCTCAGGTTCATTACCAGCAATCGATGGTCGCTATCCAGGTTCTCCGATGGTATAACCTTGATGTCCGTGATGTTCTTATTTAGTTCTTTCTCATACAGTATATAGTCGACCACCGACTTCCTGGTCAAGTCATCACTGTACCATGTGATTGTGTGGCTCTCTCTTTTCTTAAACCAGGAGTTCCCAACTAGCAGGCTGTTCCTCTGGCAGAAGTCCAACAGTCTCTTTCCTTCCTCATTTCTTTCGCCCCAACCCTCTGGTCCTAGAACACTCTCATAACCTTGTCTTTCACTTCCTACATGGGCATTGAGATCCCCCATAACAATCATATTTCTTCCGACCAGCTGCTTCTGCAATTCCTCTTCAAACTCCTCCTTCTCTTCTGAGGTGCAGCCTACTTGTGGAGCATACACTTGCACTATTTCTATGGTCTCTCCCCTCAGTGCTACTTTCACTTTCATCATTCTATCACTTATTCTTCTCACTTCTTCTTTTAAACCATCTCGTACTACTACTCCCACTCCATTCCTCTTTCCCTCTTCATTCCCACTCCAGTACAGTCTATAGCCTTTTCTCAGTTCTCTCCTTCCTTCCCCTTTCCACTTTGTTTCTGCCAATCCCAATAAATCCAACTTCCTTCTTTCCATCATATCCACTATCTCCTCCACCTTCCCCGTCAGCGTTCTTAGGTTTAAAGTTCCAAATCTTAGTCCGTGTGTAAAGCCGTGTCGTCGTCTATTAAATCCATCCTGTCCGAGGCTCGTTCCATTTTTGAAAGCATTTGGTATCATCCACTACTGGCTTGCTGGGCCTATCGTAGCTTCACCAGAGCCCCGTTAGCCGTCACTTTTCAGGGTTCCTGTAGGACCTTCACAGCTACCGTAACGGTCCCGGGGCACACGAAGTCCCCACTGTACTTCGCCCCTACAGGCGATCCCCTACTTTGTGCCGTTGCCCGTCTCCCACGACGTGGACGAGGGGTTGGACTTATGCGATAAAATGTCCTAATGAGGAACGTGTTAACGAGGTTAACTATTTGAAACCCACGAACTATTCGCAAAGCAAATTCTCAGTATGATAATTATTGGGAGTACACTGTATTTAATGATTTGGCATGTTTAAAAATCCTTTTATTCTGAACTTAATGAATAATTTTAGAAAAACACTTTAAGAATAGTTTTTGAAAAATAATAAGTACATGCACATTTTGCATATTATGAAATAAAGTAACTTAGTACACCATATTTGCTGGCATAATTCTCACACTATTTATGCAAAATTTGAAGTGTGTTAAATACGCCAATAATCCCAGCTTAACAAAAGTTAGGTGGTCATGTAACTTGGTATGTTCACATAGGCCTACACATACGTTTTAGGGAACAATTGCTATTTGAATAATAAACTTAGCAGAATTTTTATGAAATTTATTACGTATACCGGTATTTCCTAAACCTATACACTCTTATCGACTGCACACAATTGACTTATTTATCATGTAATAAATACATGGTACTATGTGTACCAGTACCTGTACTACCAGCCTTTCGTTCCATCGACCTGGTGCTGGGATACGTGGTTTGGTATATATTAAAATGTATAAAAATCATTCTACATAATTATCTATATTCAGAGTGTCGAGCGATGCGAGAAATGCACGGAAATTTTAGTGACCCGGGGAAAATGCGAAAATACACGAGAAATCTTGGAAAGTCTCATAATGCCAGACTTCTTAGCCTCTGAACGCTCGGTAGAGTCCTCCCGCTCGGCCTTCTGTTTCGCCTGCAGACCGCGCTTCCGCCCGAAATTTGTGCCAACTTGAGAGCTCTAAGCAGGATGAGAACCCAGCCAACGTCAAATGCATGCTTTGCCTGGCCGACTGTACGATCTCCGTGCGTGCCGCGCTCGTTGCTGACGATGACAGACAGGAATCAGTCCGCATTGTTATTCACAGAGGAGACCAGACTCTTGTTTCATATTAAAGGATAATCATTGCATGGTGAGTGTTTTTATATTCATTAGCTGTAGACTGTTTGCTCTCTTTGTCGTATTTATTCAATTGCATACCGATGATAAAGTTATCATAGCTTCGGTGTGTAATTATTCATCTAAGTACCATATTCTCTGTTTGAATGACCTCGGCGTTTACTCAGGATCAACTTTTAAAATGTATTACATATAATTTTACAGAAATAATGTCTGAAGTGTAGCGCTGTGTATTATTCGAATCAGTTGATTTACACAACACTAAAAACTAGGCAACACAGCTCAGCTGTTAAAGCTCCCGCCATATCCTTTACGTTCTTTCTTTCGAAATACAGGGTGTAGGTGAGAACCATGCTCAGGATTCTTGCCGTGTGTCGGTTTTGATATGTGGCGACCATGGGTCGCGCAGAGGAAAGGCGGGGCAAGGCTAGTGATAGGAAGGCTGTCGGTACCGAATATGCGAGGTTAGCGATACTGTATTTGTCCAATAAATCTAAGCGTGTAATGGCGGACACACCTACAATTTTACTATACAAGTTGTGATCTAAAATTGGATAGTGGGTGGGTAACATCTATTACCACATGACCCCCAAAATTATTAATCATTATTACAAGGGTTTTTTTGACTATTTTCAGTAGTGTAGAAAATTGTAACACCTTGTTCCAGTCTCCTTGACTGTTACCATACAATTCAGTCACTTCCCGTAAACATTTATTATGTGACACTCCTATTCTCTACTCTCTCAAACCTCCTCAGTAAAACAGTCATTTATCTCAGCTCTCTTCAGGTAAACGGTATTTTGTGTTCGTAGCATCTCATCCCATCTGAGAGAGAGTTCACTCGCGCGCAAACATATTGCTCACGCTACGGACTAGGCCTACACTCGCGCGCACGCATATTGCTCATGCTACGGACTAGGCCTAAATCTCGCCATCACCTTTGGGCTGCGAAAGTATCTCCAAACATGCAGTTATACTTACCGTACAGTAGAAAAAAACTTGATTCGCGCGTTAAGAATCATTTTTCAGCAATTCAGTATGCAAACTCTAGTCTTAGAGAGTTCTTAAAATATACGGGAATTTGGTGGATTTTTGTACGGGAAATATATGGGAATTTAAAAACAGGTCATCGCTCGACACCATGATATTAAATCAAAATATATTTGCTGTCGTATTACTCGCCATCGTGATTACCTCGCACTCAATTTTTCTAAATCGAAATTGCAGGGAGGAAAATCCTCACACATATCTTGAATTAAATTCTGACACCAACATAGAGATGATCGTAGCAATGGACATCACACGTTGTGCCCAAATCCAGTTGCCTAGATTTGAGAGCACAGGCCACAATGCTAAGTCCAGAATTGAAAGTTTGAATAGAGCGCGCCGAACCTTCTAAGAAGGAAATGGAAGCTTTGTGCAGCCAAGAAATGGTTAAGTGACGTAGGTGAGAGCGCCATAATCGAAGCTAAATTGACATTTAATATTTCCCGATGGAGTAGAATCTTGAGACTAACATCAGATTACTGGCACGGACAAGGGAGGAAGAATGTGCTTTATTTCGAGGAAATTGATTGAGCGGAAGCTGAGATATGAGATGTTTTAGTTTCAGCATATTTCACGCATTGACCTCGAGGAGTCCGCTTGCGGGGTATATAAAGCCTGCGTGCCAGAGCTAAGGACAGTCGCTTCTTGGCAAGAACTTAGGACAGTCACTTCTTGGCAAGAACTTAGGACAGTCACTTCTTGGCAAGAACTTAGTACAGTCATTTCTTCGCAAGAGCTCTGTCTCTAGTCTTGGACTTAATAACTTTCGACCAACCAAAATAAGTCAGTACTGTTCACTTACCAGTCATGCACAGTTCAGTTCACTAGCCGACATAGGGAAACCAGCATGCATAGCATTGTCTGGAGAGTGAGAAACTCTGCCCAGGGAACAGATCTTCAGAACTCGAACATGTGCTGCATAAGATTGTAAGAGTAGTGACAGTATTGAAGGCATTACAGTTGGGTTGAGTTAAAACTGGTAATTTTTCATCATGGATCTTGTCAATCTAACCCCAGTCAAGATTACTTCAGCTGTTGAAGCAGTACATTTTACGAACTATTTTCATCAAGATATTCAGGCTACAAGTATGAATACCACTATGTCTGACTAAGACCATTGCGGGTATAAAATGGAGGCCGATACAAGATTATAAATACAAGTGGGGACAAGAAGACTGAAATAATCTGGTCCAGACCAGATTACCAGCATCAAGATCTACAGGAATGTAAGCTACAATTTGCATTATTTTTATGCGTAGTTAGCTGGAATTTCTCAATTTTTCTACAGTCTTAACCAACACATCTTTTCTTTTAATTTCAATGTTTTTGCTGTTGCAAATTTTTTTTTGCAATAGAAGCTTTGATCTGAGCAGTTTTTACACTCGGAAGTCAATGATTCGAAATTTATGGACGAGCAGAATGAGCATTTATTTAATTTTGATATTTTTTTAATCACGGTCATCAGTAACTGAAAATTTAATAATAAATTTAAGTTGAGGAATGGATATTTATCCATTATTAAGAAGTCGAGGATGATATTCCCCGAATAGTTTAACAACTTTAAATTCATTTGTTGAGGAAATAATAATAATGTTGATTTCATAATAATAATTTTTTTCAATTTTCTGAGATAATAATAATATTTGTGATTTCTAATAATCATTATCATGTAGTGTGATTTATACATTTGACATTTAAAACAATTTTTCTAAGATCAGATACTTGTTGATTCCGAAGGTTAGTGGTTAACGCATGCCCACAAATAACATTAATTCAGTGGAAGTATTTTACACTTGCATTATGCATTTAAATCTTTGAGAAGACATGGAAAGTAATGATACGGGAAGCCAAAAGCATGTATAAAACGGGGTTTTTGCTAGATGTATAAATATAAAATCATTATTGAGCATCGTCTTTTGATAAAACGTTTGGCTAAGAATAGACACGGTGTGGAGTTATTCATGTTTTAAACTGATGGTAAAATTATTATTGTAAACTCATTGGGGGAGTTTACTAACTTATAAATCTTCCAGTTGTCGTAACAAGCAATGGCTTGATTATTCTGTATAATTTGGGAAGAAATAATTGTTGTGTGTGCTAGGAGTTAAATATGCCATTCTGATTGTGCAATTAAGTCGCAGGAATGAGGTTATTGAAATGAAGCATCAACCATATTGTAGGTTGGATGTCTTCGAAATTAGTGGAGGAGTTGAATTTAGCCACACTTTCGTCGAGATATAACCAAAGGTTATTTTGTTGGGCCATCATTGTCAATTCACATTTTACCCACGTGTTCTAGAAATATTCCTAGTAATTGCCAGCCCGAAAATTTTATTGTTAAAATTGTACCTTTCATTATGAAAAGACTTTACTGTTGTCTAGATGCTAATTATGATTACTGTATGTGATTTTTGACGCATTTAAATCGAATGGGCCGATGCTGTAAATTATTTAAAACTGTTACTTCTTAACAACCACTACAAGCTGAGAGGTTTTTTGTGATCCTGTAAAAATATAAACATTTTGCAAATATATTTAATGATTAACATATTTGACATTTTGTCAAATGATTGTAATTTTGATAATAACAAATGATATTGTTTTATGATAAATTTTCTAAATAATATTTCCAAGTGATAGTTAATTGATTGAATGGTTGAATCCATATTAGATTGAATTTATATTTTGTGGATAATAATATTTTGACTATTATATTGATAATTGAGTCAAGAGCTCTGAATAGATTTTGGATCGAGAACAGATGATTCAATAAATACTTTCTGTTTATCGAAGTTCTTCGAATCCAAATGCTCGAATGTCCATGTAAATGATATTGTGTTGTATTCCTTGTTAATAACTTTGTATTTGAACAAATCTTGCGATAACTGAATCCTGAATTGTTAGTTAATTTGCTACTATAATTTTGAAAAACTGAAACAGTGATATATTTTTCATCGAGTGATAAATTCTTTTTCATTTCAATATGTGAATACTCAAATAAGATAGGAATCAGGAAGGACAATTAAATTTGCACTGACAAAACCCTACTACTGTAAATAATTCTGTTGAGCGAAGTCAACAGGACTATTAATTTGACCTTCGTCTCAATTGCCAAGTGTTCATGTGTTGGTGGAATTGTAAATCTTGTATATAACGTATGATTCGTCATGCACCTATTATGCTATTTTTGGCATGTCTTCAGTAATTTATAACGTTTTAAATAAAATGAGATAATTTTACAGGTTGTGTTCTTTTCAGAAAATCTCCTTCTATCTTTATTGTTGCATCGAGTCGAAAATCAGTAAAGCATTTTTTTTTTTTTGTTGAGTTATTGTAGTCACTTTAACCCATCTGGCGCCCCGGGATATTTTGATTCTCGTGCTGACTAATTTTCGGTGAAATGCATCTGTGGTCGTCCGGACTTTGTTCTAAACGGGCACAACGTCTTGCCCGCAATGTTATTGCTCATTTTGGTGGCGGTGCTTTCCTTTCTTTCACGGTATTTGTTGTCCTTCTTTTGCATTGTCGATAAGTACCAGTATTCTGTCTTCACTTTCCATTGTTGTTTAGCAATTAAGTGTGATTGTTTCTAGTGTTTGTCGATATTTAAGTTATATAAAAACATGGAAGTCATACGGCTGGGTTTAAACTCGGAAGACGATGGTAATAGAGCTGCCTGTCGATAATTCATTGTGACGAAATTTGATATTCCCTACTGGCGTAAACAGAAAGACATGCTAGAAACCACTAACCATACACGTAAGGTTTTTTGAAATGCGGCAACGCAGTAAAAGACCCATACGGGATGTGATTGTCGTCTGTTTTGTTGGCTAGGTAATTGTTAGGTTAGAGCACGTTGAGATCTGATATTGTTAGTTACGATAAGCTGACGACAGAGGACAAAATAAAAAAGGCAGTCAGTTGAACTCTAGCGTGAATCGGTTGTGCGGGCGTGGGTTATGATGTCGACGTACGTTGCTGTGAAGAGCTTCTTGAAAACGGGCATCGCAAATGCATTCGGCGGAAGTCAGGATGATGCAGTACAATGCAGTATTAGGATGATTAGTTAGTTATTGTTGTTTTAAGGGGCAGAACTACGAGGTCATCTGCCCCATTAATAGGATGATGACGAGAATGATGCACGCAAGAGTAGCTTGGCGATTGGCAACCGTGACAATACCAGTTGTCTTCTTTCAATAATGCAATTTTTTTTTGTTTTTTCGGCAATTAAACACACATTCCTGCATATATCATGCACCGAAAATGTTGGCACTTATTCTTGGTCTAAAAAGTAAGAGTTATATGTGGGCAAATACGGTAGTAATGTCAAAAAAACAATCTTTCATTACTTAACGGAGCTTGTCATTTGTTCTCACTACTAACGGAATCTGGGGAACTGCTGATGTCATCACCTGAAGTCATGCTGTTCCATAGCAGGTCGTCTTCACTTGCATCAAGCTCGTTAGATATTCCCCGTTTTCCTGAAACTGTTCAAAACAATGTGTGATAAAATCCTGTTTGAAGCACGTAAAATCTTGTCACACATTTCCACAGACTGTCTCTATAACTTGCCTCCCGGGGCCATCCAATTGTCATACTTCTTACGCAAGTTGACCTTGAAATGCTTGTTTATACACACGTCCAGAGGTTGTAATACTGATGTAAGGCCGCCAAATCCATCTTCATGGCGGTCAATGGTGTGTTTTGTGTATTCTGTTGAGTGTCCTCGTAAACTCTCCATTATAAGTTGAGCCAAGCGTCAAAGCAAAGGCCCAGATTTCTTTCCCCAATCATTTACCTGGCATCCAGTCCTTATTTTGAACACTAACATGAATCCTACGTGGAAATTAATCCTTGGGCATTATTTTTTGGTTTTAATACAACGTACAGGGGCAACTTCCTTCCATCAGCTGTTGCCGCGAGCTTAACTGTACATCGTTGCTTTTCAATTCCATTAGCATGCACAATAACACTTGACTTTCCCTTTTCTCCTGATTCTGTGGTATTTGGATGCTTAATGGTGTCTGGTCGGCATTTCCTAATTGTGAAAGCAAGTATTCTTTCTCTTTCGAAATACTGATGAAAGTCCATAGTTTTCTCTGCATAGTCTGTTGTTGTTGTTGTTGTTTCCTATGGCTAGCCCGGATTCCAATCCATCAGCTTTCTTGCGTTCCAATAGAGTTGTGTGAGGTTTCCTGAAGTTCTAGCAGTCATATCAAGTTTGTTGCAATGTAGCAGGCGCCCCTTATCCATTTTACTTCCAGGTTCGTGTCAAAGTGTGCATTCTTCAGATCTCAGGATGTTGATTCGTTTCAGATGAGCTGCAAGGCAGTCATGGCAAGTGTTAAGTCTGAAGAAGACTACAGCTTCTCTTCTTGGTGTTAATTTATATTGATCCCATTTAGCATCAATGTCCTTCCATAATTTGGTTTCTGCTGTTTTCTTTGCCATTTCTTCATACCTGTTTTTGATAGTATTTTTCAAGATCCTTTTTGTTGACCTAAAATCAGTCTGACTGACAGGTTGTTGTAGTGTGGTATCTTTTTTTGCTAATCTGTCTGCCTCTTCATTACCTGCTATTCCAACATGAGAAGGGATCCACTGAAATGAGATCTGTTTGTGGAGTCTTTGAAGGGGTTTTTATCATACAAAAAATTTCTTTCAGTTCTTTATTTTGAGGCTTATAATTTGACGAGATGGCTTGGATGGCTGCTTTTGAATCTGTAATGATAACACATTTTTGATAATCAATGTTTCTGCCTAATAACTGATGGAGTACCTCTGCATAGTCTTTACTTACAATAAATTCGGACACTATAAGAATTTACAACCTGCAGCCCTGTTTCTGCGTTTCTCCACATATTTAATTATGCCAAGTTTAAAATCAGCTGTGCAATAACTACGCTCTCACCCTGATGAGTTAGCACATACCGTATATACTCGAATACCACCCGCACATTTTTAAACAAAATCGGACGTGAAAAATTGGGGTGCGGGTCTTATTTGAGTCATCCTGATTTTAAAGATTTAAATTGCCCGCCACGCGCGATATCGGGTGTTGCGAGTATCCGCTAGATGGTGCTAGCCTTCTTCCGGCTATCACTTTGTTTTACCGTAAGCAGGCGGCGTCATACTTCCTCGCGCACGTTTTCCGAGTGTAAACATGAGTTGTACGAAGAGTTTGCGGTCGTTTAATGTGAGTGAGAAGCTGAAAGTTGTGAGGGAAGCTGAAGTTATTGGAAATCGTGCCCGGCAGGAAATACAGTGCACTCCCGATAATTCGCGTGTGGATAATTCGTTTTGCGGTTAATTCGCGGGTCTCCATGAGTATTTTTTAAATTGGGAATTCTCACAGCAACTAATCATCACGCTAAGTTAAGCAATCTCTCTGTCGTTTAAAAGAATTTTGATGCGACGCAATGCGTAAAGACGAAATCATTGAGCCTAGGGAAGACTGAACTGCATTTCTCTGCGATGCAACAGTAGGCCTAATTGCGCAATCTTCGAAACATACGCGCATGTTGCCGCAAGTGGTATAGCACAGATTTCCTTTGTCTTTGAAGCCCAAACAATACAAGAGGAATGCACTTTCACTCGGAACCTACCCTCCCTTTCCCAACAGCCACGCTCCAAGGTCGCTGATCTGTGAGTTGTGAAGGGTGGATGCGCGGACAGCGTATTGTAAACAGCGATTATTGCGTAATGGCGCAAACGCGCACGACATCGAGAGCGTGTTTGTTCGATGCTCTTCATGCAGTCAACTAGTCGGGAGGAAAGTACCGCTACTCCACTCGTACAAAAGCAAGCGCTTGCCGACTTTTGTAACGACGATATTTCGAACGGGCAAGTTAGACGTCGATAAAGACGATTATGATTTACTACAGAAAAGCAAAGAAGAAATAGCATGGAATTTGACTGTTGGTGAGGAAAACGGAAATCCAGTAGATTTAGAGTGCGGGAATGATGCAACGGAAATCCCGAAAGTTTCCCACAGTCAAGCTAGTGTCTCTAGTCACACTTATCTTTTATATAGAAAAACGAGATGAATTTTCGTTTTCATATAATATTTCCTTCGGAAATGTGCAATCGAAAAATAGAATAAACGATCTAAGAAACAAAAAGTAATGACGGCTTTTTTTAAATATATTAATGTAGGCATAATCCACATAGGCCTACCAGTAGCCTAGCATGTCGTATAAGACACTACAATCACGAGTTAAAATTATTATTTCGCGTGTTCAAGCCTATTTTAATATTTTAACCAATAGTTTTGTTTTTCCTAGGCTTAACAAAAATAACTGCGGATAATTAGCGGAAGTTCGTGCATTAATTACCGCGAATTAACGAGAGTGCACTGTATGATATTGACGAGTCATGTATTCGTGATTGAGCGGGATGACGTCTATGCTACAACCACTGGATGTCTGCGTGAACCGCCCGTTCAAAGCAGCCTTGAAACAGCTGTATACGGAGCAGATGGCGGCCGATAAGCTCACACTGACTCCAACTGGTCGTATTCAGCGCCCGGAAGTTCAGCTGCTATGTTCGTGCATTTTGACGGCATGGAATCGTATCTCGGGAGATCTCATACGGAAGAGCTTCAAGAAATGTAGTATTTCGAATGCTATGGATGTCAGTGATGACGACATTTAGTGGGATGGTGATAAAAGTTCCGAAGTTGGTACTTCTGATGACGATGAATGAAGTGTTTGTGTACTTTTATTTGTATTTTTAATCGTTTGATGTGTGTTATTTTAGGACGACTTCAAAACTGTTGGAAACTATTTTGGATAAATGCTATTCTGTTTATTTAGTTACGATTGTACATAATTTTGAGTATTTTTTTTTTTTTTTTAATTTTGTTCTTCAAAATCAGGGTGCGGGTCTTATTCGGGGGCGGGTCGTATTCGAGTAAATACGGTAACTTGTCACTTCCTGAAGCACACAAAGCAACTACAGTTATCAGGATATCAGAAATACCTCAGAGCAATTTGGCGCACAGTTAGGTTGAGTGAGAGGGGAGAGGAGACACCCTTCACAAATTCCTGACATTGTTGACCTGGAGTACACTTATCAGCACCAAGTGGGGACAAGGGGAAAAAAAAAAGATGCAGAGTAACTGGGATTATTAATTATCACCCACATTGTCGTATTATTTTTTTTAAAATCAATGTCAAAAAATCTGAATACATGAAATATGCCACTGCGAAAATGATGCCAGTAAATCTGGTAAACAGACCCTTATTTATTTTCCTCAATGTTTATTATAGGATGGTTGTATCTGATACAAGAAATAAATGGGGATTTCACTGTGTGCTTACTCATTTTCTTTACACTTTCTTTCCTGCTTACATTTCAGGTACAACAGTCAATTGACTTTAATGAGACGTGATCTGCGATCATGTAAAAGTAAAATTGCAGAGCAACAGAAGCAAATTCTAGAATATGCTAGCCGGTTGGATGAAAATGATAAAAAGAATGAAGAAACATCTCGCAAGTTTAGCACTCTGTTACAGGTATGTTCAGTGCAAGTCGTAAAATGGGTGCCATTTCTATCTTCATCCTATGTAAAATTTGAAGATGCAGTTGTGTAAATGAAAAGATGGAATCCATTTTTGAGAACATTAAATATCATGTAATTTTAGATGTTTTGGAATGAATTTTAGTATGTATTTTTAAAGATAATTTCTGTGTACAAGTATGGAATCCATTGAAAACTAAAAATCTACTTCTTTAGGTCCAACATGGATTGGCAACACTGCGTTGGTATGCACATGTTTAAAAAGATAGATGCATATTGCCGGTGAACATTAGGCTTGATAGCGGAAAAAAAAAATTGTTGGAAATAACGCTTGCATAATTATGCTCTCTTTAAGAAGGAACTGATGGTCAGCAGAGTTGCCAACCTTTGAAGTGGGTTATCAGTAATCCCTTATATTCATTCTCCCCACTCAAAAATGTTCACGTCAAATCCGAAGCATGCTCCTCCCTTCTCGATAAAGGACACCTCCTTTGCCCTACCCGGAAGCGATCTATAGTAAAGAATATCATATTATTACACAATAAAATCTGCATATTACATGCTAGTTCTGAGATAATAAATTCCTTGTAACTTGTTTTGCAAATAGTAGCTACCTTTCCATGAAAGTTTTTCTGTAACATACTTCCCCCTCTGATAACATTTTCGTCTTTTGAATCATAAGCGATTCCAGTGTAGATGTGCTTAATGTAGGTCTGAATTCTGTCCGATTTTTCCTAACAACACTGAAAATTCTTTCTGTGAGGTACACTTAATATTGCAAATACCACATTACCTAAGGTTTTATACTTTGAACTGTCCACTTTCGTTTTTAAGCTCAGCAATGTTGCCCCAGTTTACATCAATTCTCAGTCCTTTGTAAAATATATTCAGGGAAAGTATCACACTGATAAACAGCAAATTATCTTCAAGTTTGTCATGTTCACTTTCCTTGACCATACTTGGGAATCTTTGAACAAATCAAGAGATGAATAGGAAACCTTCATTCAAAGAGAGATGTCGAATAATTCGGCATGCTGAAGAAATTCATCATCAAGGGGAAAATTTCTGATAATGTAACTGCAAGCTGCCATATAAACCATCTGTTCATCACTCATTGTCTTTCAAGTACTACCTGGCTTTTGCTCCTATTACCAAGTCCTCATTGTCTTGAGTTCTGTGAGCATTATATAATATATATATTGTTACGGCTGTGAGTTCGTTTCATCGCTCGCCGCAGGAGTCAAAACTGCCCCAGGGCTGGACTGCTCTCCCTCGGTGTATTGCATGCGCGTTACGCAACGGACTGCGAAGTGAAAGGGATGGTCCAGAATCTTCGTGACACCACTAGCGAAGGAAATGTCGAGAAGCCGTGTGTCCTGGACGATTCTAGAATTTATTGAGTCACCAGCCTGCTATATAAGCAGCTTCAACAGTGAGGGGACCGAGTTTTCTGTTGTTGTGTTTTACGAGCTAGTGCGAGCGATTATCTTGTGCGACAGAAGTGTGGTGACGAAGTGCTGTGCGAGTTACGAAATCCAGCGACATTGTTTCTCCAGCGTGTGGACAGCGAAATAGCCTGCAGCAAGTGATCGCAAGTAATTGTGGTCGGTGAACATAAAGGAGAGGAGCAGGTAGTTTCTGTCAAGGCCACCGTACTCATTAGGACGGGTTAACTTCTGTGATCTGTTGACAAGTGGAAGGGCCAAGAGCGCTCAAGGAAGAGACTTGAGGAAACTGGAGGAAGGCTCCTAATTGCTTGTATTTTAGTGTAATTTTCTGGCCACAATAAAGTTAATTGTTTCTTTAAGCAGTAATTGGTGTTGTGCTTCCTACCCACCGTAATCCAGTTAACAAAAGTGCCACTAGGGGGGTGGCATGTAACAACTGGTGTCAGAAGCCGGATTACGAACTCAAGCACAACACCTGACGGTCCTGGTTTCAAAACCCGAGCAGGTCATTTTCTCTAATTTTCCTGTGAGTGCATGCCCTTTACAAGGCAAACAACTAAAATGGAGGCGCAATTGGCAGCATTGCTAGAAAAGTTAAATGGCATAGAAGACGGCCAGAAGAATTTAACCAAGGACCTAACTGCCAAATTAGAAGACGGCCAGAAGAAGCTAGAAGACGGCCAGAAGAAGATGGAAGACGGTCAAAATAAGTTAGCGGAGGACCTGAAGAAGATGGAAGACAGCCAGAAAAGTTTAGCCGAGGACCTAACTTCCAAATTAGAAGACGGACAGAATAAGCTAGCAGAGGACCTAACCGCCAAATTTCTGGATGGCCAGAAAAATCTGGAAGAGTGTCTGCTGACGAAATTACAGGAAAGTCAAAAGAAATTGGAACAGGGTCTGCGTCAAGAAGTCAACACCGTCTGCCAGGGCCTACGTGAGGAAGTCACAGCAGTAGAAAAGAAGTTCGACGCCTTACAAGAGGAAGTTGCCGAACTGCGCCAACACCCACTGACGGGGATGGAAGCGAGATTCAACGCTCTTCAAGAGGAAGTTGCCGAGCTGCGCCGACGCCCGCCCATAGGTACACCGGGAATATCAGGAACGGGACATAGCAGAGTGACGCCCCCAACCTTCGACGGAAAGGTCCCGTGGAGCACCTACTTACGTCAGTTCGAGGCGGCCTGTTCCATAAATAACTGGAACAACACTGAAAAGGCTACAGCTCTCATTGTAGCGCTGAGAGGTGACGCCCTTAACGTCCTTCAGGCCATCCCGACTAGATCCCAGGACTACGCTTCACTGATCGCCCATATGGAGTCCCGATATGGAGATAGCCATCTTCAGCAGGCCTACCAGATGCAGCTCCGGACCCGGGTACAAAAGAACGCGGAAACCCTGCAGGAGTTAAGAATGGACATCGCACGCCTCGTAAGGCTCGCCTACCCAAAAGCGCCGGCCGACTTTCTGGAGCAGATAGCGACGCAGACTTTCACCGACGGGCTACGGGACTCTGACACTCAACAGGCGCTGCGACTCGCACGCAATAAGACCCTGACAGATGCGCTGAGCCACGCACTTGAGTTCCAGATGGCAAAACAGGCATCCAGAATGCACGCGCGGGTGCGTCAAGTGGACGTCGACGAACCAGTAAAAACCAACGAGACCAAGCCCCTGGCCGACGAATTAATGGAGGCGCTAAGCCGTTTCTTCAAGAATCGCAGTACCACCAACAAAAACGTAGCCGACGGACATCCGGAGAGGCGGCCCGGAAGAGGACTACCGACCTGCTGGACCTGCCGTAAGAGAGGCCACCTGAGCAAGGACTGCGGTGATCGCCGCCGCCAAGGGTTTCCGTCGGGACAGTCAGTCGTAGGGAAACCGCGCGGCCCAGGAAAGCAAGTATCAGCCAGCCTAGGGGGGCAAAGGTTGGCTTGTGACAGTCGTCAAGCCCCGGCAGTCCAAGTTCGTGTGACGCAGTTACGGAGGGACAATAGCAGCCTGATGGTCGACGGAGTCATCAACGGAGTGAGCTGGCCCATGCTGATCGACACGGGAGCATCGAGGACCATCGTCAATCCCACTGTGATCCCGAAGTGGAGAGTGCAACCCACACAAAGGAACCTCCAGCTAATAACCGCGACCGGAGAGACCGCACCGGTACATGGCGAAGCATCACTGGAGTTCGTCATTGGTCGACGGGTGATAAAGCATCCAGTGCTTGTGGCTGAAGTATCAAACGAAGTGATCATCGGACTGGACTTCCTGGACCAGAACAACATCATCTTGGACCTGAGTACCAACACTCTGCACTTCGGAGGTGAGGAACTTGCTTTGCAACCAGCACACGAGGCCGTCACCGCACGACGAGTAAGGCTGAGAGAGGACGTCATCGTTCCTGCCAGGACGGAGGTCAGCGCCGCCGTAATTGTCGACGGAACTGCTGAGGGAGTGGCGGCTGTCATCGAGCCAAAATATGAGGACATCCAGACAAAAGGATTGCTAGTTGCCAAGACCCTCATCAACACGACGTCTCGGCCGTACGTCCGCCTGTCCAACCTGAACGACTACGACATTGCGGTTCACCGGGACACCAACCTAGGAGTCTGCGAGCCCGTTACCTGGATTGCCCGCATCACCGACACGACGGAGGGACAACCGAAGAAGACGCACACTGCCAGAAGAACTACAGAAGCTGTATCAAGGATCCCAGGACCATTTAGACGAGGAACAATCACGCCAACTTCAGGACCTGCTACGCGAATTCCAGGACGTCTTCTCCTTGGGGAGCAAAGACTTCGGCAGGACAAGCTTGGTCCAGCACAGAATCGACGTTGGGGACAGCGCACCGATTAGGGCCCCATTCCGACGAGTCCCGCTCGCCAAGCAAGCCGAAGTCGACCGTATGGTAGAAGAGATGAAGGAGCAAGGGGTGATCGAGCCATCACATAGTCCTTGGAGTTCTCCGGTCGTGCTAGTGAAGAAGAAGGACGGTTCCACCTGGTTCTGCGTGGATTACAGGCGGGTGAATGACGTCACGAAGAAGGACAGCTACCCTCTACCCCGGATCGACGACACCCTGGACACCATATCAGGGTCGAGATGGTTCTCCACCTTGGATTTGAAGAGTGGCTACTGGCAGGTGGAGGTCCACCCTAAGGACCGCGAGAAAACGGCGTTCTCTGTGGGCAGCGGGCTCTGGCAGTTCACCGTCATGCCATTCGGTCTGTGCAACGCCCCTGCGACCTTCGAAAGGCTAATGGAGTCCATTCTGAGGGGACTACACTGGAAGACCTGCCTGGTCTACCTAGACGACGTCATCGTTCTGGGGAGAAGCTTCGAGGAGCACTACAGCAACCTGAAGGAGATCTTGTTGAAGCTACGGGCTGCCCAGCTGAAGTTGAGCCCCAAGAAGTGTCAGCTCTTCCAGAAGCAGGTCCAGTACCTTGGGCATATCGTCTCCGAGGAAGGGGTGCGCACCGACCCAGAGAAGACCGCAGCTGTGAGGGAGTGGCCAGTTCCGAAGGACAAGTCCCAACTACGAAGCTTCCTGGGACTCTGCACTTATTACCGTCGCTTCGTGAAAGGATTCGCAGACATCGCCAAACCTTTACATCGACTGACTGAGAAGGACCAACTCTTCACGTGGACAGCAGAATGCCACAGTGCCTTCGAACAACTCAAGCAGGCTCTTTGCACCGCGCCTATTCTGGCCTACCCGAGACCTGGAACAAGGTTCATCGTCGATACCGATGCCAGCGACTTTGGCATAGGGGGGATTCTGTCGCAAGTAGTGGACGGCGAGGAGAGAGTAGTGGCCTACTTCAGCAGGGCCTTGTCAAAGCCAGAAAGGAACTACTGCGTCACCAGGAAGGAGCTGCTCGCCATCGTGAAGACCATTGAACACTTCCACAAGTATCTGTACGGGCAAGAATTTCTCATCAGGACCGACCCTGCATCCCTGCGGTGGCTCCTGAACTTCAAGCAGCCCTAGGGTCAACTCGCGCGGTGGTTAGAGAGGCTTCAACAGTACAACTTTGAGATTCAGCACAGGAAAGGCCAACTGCATTCTAACGCCGACGCCCTGTCACGAAGACCGTGCCCCGAAGACTGCACCTTCTGTGCCCGAAGGGAGGAGAACACCAGGATACAGTGCCGAAGGACTACCGTGGAACTTCATGGGAGCTGGAGCCCCGAATCTTTCACGCGGGCGCAAGCAGAAGATGATGACCTTGGACTGATAGCCGAATGGAAGAGGGCCTGTGTCCCCAGACCCGGGTGGAACATTGTGAGTGACTGCAGCCCAAAGTTTAAGTCCTACTGGGCGCAGTGGGACTCGCTGATTGTAAGGGATGGCCTCATCTGCCGTACCTGGGAGAGCACCGACGGGAAGTCATCTCGGGAACAAGTCGTCGTTCCAAAGGCTATGACGGAGGAAGTCCTGAAGGAAGTTCATGGAGGATCATCTGGTGGACACCTAGGGATAAAGAAGACCCTGGAGAAGCTGAGAGAGCGGTTCTACTGGATCGGATGCCGAACAGACGTGGAGAACCACTGCGCGAGGTGCCACGATTGCGCAGCCAGCAAGGGCCCAGGACGAAGACGACGGGGTCCACTGAAGACCTACAACGTGGGCGGCCCCATGGAGAGAGTGGCCATCGATGTTGCTGGGCCAATCCCGTTAAGCGAGGCAGGGAACCGCTACATATTAGTCGTCAGCGACTACTTTACCAAATGGCCGGAGGCGTATGCGCTCCCTAACCAAGAAGCCGCGACGATTGCAGAGACCCTGGTGAAAGAATTCGTCAGCCGGTACGGAGTACCCCTGGAGCTGCACTCCGACCAAGGGAGGAACTTCGAGTCGCAGGTGTTCCAGAACCTATGCCAGCTGCTGGGAATCCGGAAGACAAGGACAACGCCACTACACCCTCAGTCCGACGGGATGGTAGAGCGATTCAATTGCACCATCGAGAACCATCTTCGAATAGTCGTCAGCGAGCACCAGAGGGATTGGGACAAACATCTTCCACTATTTCTCCTGGCCTACCGCGCCGCCGTGCATGAAGCCACCGAGTGCACACCAGCCCGGGCCATGTTTGGGAGGGAGCTCCGTCTACCTGTTGATCTTGCCTTTGGCCGACCTGGGAATGATCCGATCCTGGTAAGCCAGTATTGTCAAGAACTGGTCTACCAACTGGAGGAAGTGCACGCGTTCGCGAGGAGGAAACTGCGGATTGAGACCGACCGAATGAAGACCCGATACGACCAGCAGACGAATGCCGGCGGATTCCACGAGGACGACCTGGTCTGGCTCTTCAACCCATTACGGAAGAAAGGCCTGTCACCCAAACTGCAGACGTCCTGGGAGGGCCCGTACCGAGTCGTGAAACGGATCAACGATGTCGTCTACAGGATCCAGCGGAGCCCGAGGGCGAAGATGAAGATCGTGCATCGAGATCGCCTGGCAGCCTACGGAGGGACACAGACGGACCAATGATTGATCGGGACGATCAGCCTTTCTAGGAAGGGGGTGGTGTTACGGCTGTGAGTTCGTTTCATCGCTCGCCGCATGAGTCAAAACTGCCCCAGGGCTGGACTGCTCTCCCTCGGTGTATTGCATGCGCGTTACGCAATGGACTGCGAAGTGAAAGGAATGGTCCAGAATCTTCGTGACACCACTAGCGAAGGAAATGTCGAGAAGCCGTGTGTCCTGGACGATTCTAGAATTTATTGAGTCACCAGCCTGCTATATAAGCAGCTTCAACAGTGAGGGGACCGAGTTTTCTGTTGTTGTGTTTTATGAGCTAGTGCGAGCGATTATCTTGCGAGACAGAAGTGTGGTGACGAAGTGCTGTGCGAGTTACGAAATCCAGCGACATTGTTTCTCCAGCGTGTGGACAGCGAAATAGCCTGCAGCAAGTGATCGCAAGTAATTGTGGTCGGTGAACATAAAGGAGAGGAGCAGGTAGTTTCTGTCAAGGCCACCGTACTCATTAGGACGGATTAACTTCTGTGATCTGTTGACAAGTGGAAGGGCCAAGAGCGCTCAAGGAAGAGACTTGAGGAAACTGGAGGAAGGCTCCTAATTGCTTGTATTTTAGTGTAATTTTCTGACCACAATAAAGTTAATTGTTTCTTTAAGCAGTAATTGGTGTTGTGCTTCCTACCCACCGTAATCCAGTTAACAAAAGTGCCACTAGGGGGGTGGCATGTAACAATATATATGTGTGATTCTTTCAAGTGTGAGTGTTTTCTTGTGGAAATAGATCTTTTAGTTATGTAAAAATGCGTTATGCGGCTCGATTTAAACTCGGTGATCAAATACGCAGACGACAATGGTAATACAGAGGCCGGTCAAGAATTCATTGTGAATGAATTTGATATTCGCTACTGGTGTCAACAGAAATAGGCGCTAGAAACCAATAACCAAACATGTAAGGGGTTTTCAAATGTGGCGACGCAGTAAAACAACAATACGGAGTGTGATCGTCAGCTGTTTTGTTGGTGCTCCATATGCTACATAAGTAATTGTTAGGTTAGAACTTGTCGCGATCTGGTATTCTTAGTCAACATAAGCTGACGACAGAAGACAAAATAAAGAAGGCTGTCTGTTGAACTCTGGCGTGATCGGATATAGGGGTACGGGTTATAGTGGAAGCACGCTTGCTGCTAAACTGAGCTGAGCTCTAGGCCGCTATAGCTCCAAGCTTACGCAATCACTTAACTTTGGCCGACAGGAAGCACACTCGCTGCCAAGCGCCTCGTAAGGCCATTATACGAAGCTCGTCATCCTAAGGCCACTCTCGGAAGCGATAGATCCACACAAGTTACACTCGCTGCTAAACTGAGCTGAGCTCTCGACCGAAGTCCAACTGGAATAACATATACGTAAGGGCTGACCAAAATATTGAACGGAAGAACGTCAAAATTCGAACGTCGTAAGCGGGTGCGCTAAAACGTGCTAAAGCAATATTTTACATACTATTTAGTGCTTTGGTGCTTTAGTAATTTACTTTGTAAAAATAGTAAGTTACATTGTAAAACAATGAACCACGATGTTCTTCACTCATATGATCACTGTAATGCTTGTTTTCTTGTCTGCCAGTAGATCTTCAATCTTGACGAATTAGTTTCAAACATATTATTACTTTCATTCTGGTCTTATCGTGATAAATTGGCTTTCTTGGCTGCGTAATACAGTAAAACTTTACTTATATGTTTCCCAGGGGACCAAAGGAAACAAACGTATAAGTGTGAAAAACGTGTAAATACAAGTCGGTATATTAAAAACTGCAAAATGTATGTGACAATATGGGTTATAGTTAGGAAGTGAACGGCAAGATATAATACGATTGTTTAACTAATCGGCAATATGTAACAATACAACTGCAAGAGAAATGCACCCAGATAAAGAAATAAACAACAACAAAACAAAGAAAATTCAGTCACTTTACGAAGTAGTTTGTTATCTTGGCTTGTTTATTGTTGGCTGTGGCCATGGCATGAACAGTATTTTCAATCCAATATAATTCGGCCATTATTTCCTCAAACAATACGGCGACAAAATGTTTGATAGTCCATACTGCATTGACAGCATCATTAAAATCCACTGTATTATGCTGCGGCTCTTCGTCATCGTCATTAATAAAATACCGTAGTGTAAATTAATTTATGGATTTTAATTTGTCTGAAGGCGCAAGATTATTATAACACAGAATCAATCGCGTATTTTTAATGGTTTGACGAGAAGTCCTGAAAAAAAAAAAACGAATGAAAATTTTAAAAGAGGAAATTATAAAATGTTTTATATATCGGCGATCATAACACACTTCCTCTCATCTTAACCTAAGCTTCAGACACTGTCTGTGTTCTATGGCTGTTTCCTGTATTTTGAGAGATCAGTATCTTGGCTAACACAAATAGCGCTCGCTACTAATTATTACGCAAGAAGCTGTTGTTCCAACACGCTGGCCAGCGAGTGTCGCTCAAGGCCATCGTACCATAAATAGCGCGCGCTGCTACCTTGCACCGAGCTATGTGACGGAAGTACAGTCTGTACCAAATGTTTGCATTCAAACATACTTTCTCAGAGCACGCAACATATAAATGATGCTTTATATTGCAAGGGACTTAAAATATGATCGTATAAGCGTGAAAAACCAATAATTGTAAAACGTATATCGGAAATAAATTAACATGAAAAATATAGGGATTTTGCTGGGACCAGGAAAAAAAAAAACAACGGATAAGTGTAGGAAACGTATAAGTGTGAAACGTATAACAGAAGTTTTACTTTATTCCTGTTATCCTTGGTGAACTGAACCATTTGTTTGATTTGGGGAAATTATATTGAGATTTCATTTGATTGAAAACTTGCATAAATAATTAGAATTCATTTTAGCCACGTTAATTTTTTAAAAACTTTTCGAGTACATAATTCAAACAAAAATGTGTTCATCAGCTTAAATTATAAAATATCAAATCACCAATTGTTTATCTTTTAAAATACATTTGCAGAGCTGCCACCACAAGCCAACAAGTAGATTTGTGTACTAAGAAGAAACAAAGAAAATTAAGTAGAATGGATAAAAGAATCATATGTGACAGGGCTTAGCGTCGGCTTTGTGGATGTTGTTACTCTTAGAAATCCCATGTATTCATTAGAAATTCCTCTGTCTCCTTTCAGGAATTGAACAAATGCAAGACAGAGCTACAGTACTGGCGCTCCAAATCTCCTGCCAATCCACCCATTTGTGTCACCTGTGGGAAGACAATGGCACCTGTCCCAACGGAGGAATTGCAAGCTCTAGCCAACCAGGGAGTGATGCCAGAAGGTCTGGGACTGGACTTAGGTGCGGAGACATGCGGTGCCATGGTGGATTTTGTGCCCATTGCTGGTACCAGTAACAACGAGGTAGATGACAACTATTGGGATGTCTTTCAAGTTGAGGAAGCAGCCTTTCCCATAGCCAAGAAGGATGTTTCAGTAGCCACTGCAACTGTGGTTTCTGGTAAGAAAGAAAAGGAGGAAGATGAATCCTTACAACAGCTGCCATCAGCAAAAACCTCATGCTTAAAGAGGAAGGCCAGTGAAGAGATTGATGCATCATCAAGCAGTGGTGGCCATGTCCATGAACTGAAGAAATCTAAACGCATCACTAAAGGTCGAAGTAAGCGGGTCAAAGTTTAGATTTGTTTCATTCATCTTGGATGGAAGTTTATCATGACCCTCGTAATAGACAGGGTCATAAGAATGTCAACAAATGTAATCAGTGGAGAAAAGTAGAATTTTATTTGAAATCTTAATATTTCCATGCTTGAGTGTTTTAACTGTCTCCATTGTTTATAGTCTTGTGTTAGTAACATTTTCCTCAGTTAAGAGTATTCTGTTACTTGTTGTTGCCATTCCTTGCCTTGATTGATTGCGTCTGACTCTCACCAAGAGTTTGAGGTTGAGCAAGTAAATGATAATTTGTATTCAGCCTGTCTTGTTATTAATGCACTTGATTTTAGGAGAAGGTAACATCATGCATTAAAGGATAATTTTATGGATAAAATGGAATGATATTCATTGTAAGGTATAATATATTTGTATGGTAATGGCATAGATTTTTAGAATGATAATGAATTGATTTATATTTAGACGTGAACTTAGATTTTATTACTATTATCATTATTAAATCTCATGTAAAGTAGTACGAA
The DNA here is from genome assembly GCA_946902985.2 of Meconema thalassinum. Taxonomy (NCBI): domain Eukaryota; kingdom Metazoa; phylum Arthropoda; class Insecta; order Orthoptera; family Tettigoniidae; genus Meconema; species Meconema thalassinum. The sequence continues at coordinate 938,427,622 of OX336390.1, forward strand.
GTGACTTGCAACTTGGTGTCTTTGTAAATACTTATATATGCCTTAATATTTCTAGGAATTTATTTTGTAAGAATGGTAAATGGAGAATTGCCATTAAATGGTGTTTGTTGTTTTTTTTTTTTTTTTTTTTTTTTTTTAATATCCATTCATATTATTGGATCGTGTATTAGTTGCAATCAGTTTCAGTCCATGTATTCCAGTAATTGCTTACTGCATGACAGGAAAGTGGAATATACCAAGTTCTGTCGCCTAAGGTACACCAAACTAACTTACTCTAGTGACATGTATCTTGTGCACGGTCGTGCAGAAGTGACTCCAGTGACCTAATGTAGTGAAGGATGAGCATCTTCATCGTGTATTGTTTGTCGTCTTCAGTCGTGCCCTGGTTTGTTGAGTGATAGCGTTTTAAGTTAACTTACCATGTACAATAGGAGGAAGCATCTGTATTTAATACTGTTATTTTTATATTATAGTTTAATTATATCGAATTACAGATCTTTCCCTCGTGTCTCCTGTTTTTAAGTACAGATTGGTGGATTGTCCAAAGTTATCTGATGAATTGGCTGGGAGTCGTGTCTTCTGTGAGATAACCTGGTAATGATCAGATAGTTGATCAGTAGCAATATTACCAGCTCACTTTCACTAAACACCTCCTTCATACAACAAGACTGTGATAACCTAATGGTGGCACAAATCACAGTTAATAATCAGTGGAACTTTCTGTAAAAGAAACTATGTATATTGTTCTTTTAGTTGGTGATATTTTTTCTTTAAACTATTTAGCTTGCTATTCTTGAAATGAAAGGGCAAAGGCAGTATTTGCACCTTCTTTAAAATGAATTTTTGACACAAAACTGACACATCATTTTCAACTTGTATATCTAGAAACAATATAAATATATATATATATATTAAGATAACTAACAAGAAAGAACTATATATCTATATATAGATGCATACATATAGATTATTGTAAAGTACCTAATTTCTAGAGAAAATAATATTCTTCATAGTATAATACCGAATTTTTCCACCTATGGATTTTTCAATGCATAATTCGTATTTTATGTGAATGTTAAAGTTACTCAGACTTGTCATTAGGTAGTATCATATCTGAAGAGAACTATAATTTTGATTGAACTTTAGATGTGACACACAACTATAGTCAATTGAAGAAAGACAAAATGAATGTCGGTAGGCATATGCTTTATCATTTGGAAGTAACTTTACATTCAAGACCAAAACAAGAAGAGAGATACAAAGAAAAGTATTGTCTAGAAGTGACCTTGAACTACAAAACTGTATTAAGATAATTTTATTCGCATTTTTACTCGTGTTGAAATGTTTCACCAAATTTTGAATTCAGTGGAAACATCCCTTACCTGAAAAGGTGCAATGTGAGAGCTTATTTCTAATGTTTTCCAGCTTGTGTGCATGTGTGAGAATTTGGATCAATTGAGTGTGTGGGAATGTAAGGCAACACCATCCATGGAGTATTCTCTCTATTTTGAAGTTTACTAAAAATGATTTAAGCCATGACAGAGAGTATGAAGCTGTAAGTACTTTAGTTCAATGAAATAACAAATTGAGTGTGTGTATGTGTGTGTAATTGTATATATCATCTTAAATAAATTGAATATAATTAATAAAATATATTTACATTTGCTTTAAGACTTCTCCAGAATCAGTTCCATAATGTCATCTTGCAGAAGTGAAGATTTTACTTGGCCAGTGTGAAGTGTGGCAGTTGCCATATTTTCTCAAGTACTCTATGCTATCATGTAAGCTATAAAATTTGACAACAAATATATCTTAACTTGGTGAAAATAATTGTAATGAAAAGGGTGAGGGGAAACAGACAAGCTAGGAAGGGAGAAGTAGAAAGGAGCAGCGACTTACCTGGGTAAGTAGGCCAATAGCTCTGTGCAGCACAGCAGGACCAACACACGTCAGTGGTTGAGAAAAGTATGCACTCTGCCCAGGGTAGCACTCCGTCAGGTGAGTGGGGAAAAGTAAAGGAGTAAGTATGATCACAGGTGTGCAGTATGGAAGCTATCTAATGTTCAACACCTAATTATTGCTACCTATATCGGCAAGATATTGTTCAGACCGGGAGCAAGGGTTGGTCGAACAAGGGGTGTTAGTGTCAAATTTGGAAGGTGTGATCTAATTGGGAGAGTTTTGGTGAATGTGCGGGGACTTGGAATTGGGCGTGTGAATGGGAGCTCTGGTCGGGGGAAAGGCTCTAATTTACGGGGGTTGTGAATTGGGGAGATGCCCTAACTAATTACCGTATAATATTGTTGTTGTTTCCTATGGCTAGCCCGGATTCCAATCCATCAGCTTTCTTGCGTTCCAATAGAGTTGTGTGAGGTTTCCAGAAGTTTTAGCAGTCACATCAAGTTTGTTGCAATGTAGCAGGTGTCCCTTATCCATTTAACTTCCAGGTTCGTGACAAAGTGTGCATTCTTCAGACCTCAGGATGTTGATTCGTTTCAGATGAGCTGCAAGGCAGTCGTGGCCAGTGTTAAGTCTGAAGAAGGCTACAGCTTCTTTTCTTGGTGTTAATTTATATTGATCCCATTTAGCATCAATGTCTTTCCATAATTTGGTTTCTGCTGTTTTCTTTGCCATTTCTTCATACCTGTTTTTGATAGTATTTTTCAAGATCCTTTTTGCTGACATAAAATCAGTCTGACTGACGGGTTGTTGTAGTGTGGTACCTTTTTTTGCTAATCTGTCTGCCTCTTCATTACCTGTTATTCCAACATGAGAAGGGATCCACTGAAATGAGATCTGTTTGTGGAGTCTTTGAAGGGTTTTTATCATACAAAAAATTTCTTTCAGTTCTTTATTTTGGGGCCTATAATTTGACGAGATGGCTTGGCTGAATGTAAGACGACCCTGAATATAAGACAAGGCCTAGTTTTCAACTGCCTCTTGCAGATTTTTTCAAAAAAAATACCCGTGAACACATAACTTGCATAATATATGCCCTTAAGGTTGTGCTTGCAAATTAGCTTACCGTGACTGGCAGGTTTGTTGTATCTTAGAAGTTGCTCAACGCTTAATTGAAGCTATTTTAAATCAATATGCTTTGATTCCTTGTAACCAGTTATGAAAAACATAATTTATTATTATTATTATACAGGGTTATATACAACTAAAACATGGTCTCAAAACTGATTTACATATGTCACACAACTCCCTATTTGTACAAAAATGTTTAAAATTATCACATCCTTTAAATGCTTAGGTCCTCGATCTCACATTAATCATTTTCACTTTCAATATCACTTTCAACATCACAGTTACCATCGTGTTTATCTTCGTCCCGAGCACCACACTCTGCATGCCACAACAAATCATTTCCGAACCATCCATTGCATTAGAAATGCAGCATTTCTTGAAACCAGCAACAATCGAGTCACTAGAAATCCTTCCCCAGGCAGTAGAGATCCATTCTCCCAGCATGCCAATACTGGGTTTCTTCAACTTGCCAGTTGGAGTAAGGTCATGATTGCCCTCCAAGAGCCACTCTGTGTACAGTTGTCGGAGATGATCCTTAAATGTTTTATTCACGGCTACATCCATTACCTGGAGTTGTGACGTCATGCCACCAGGTATAATCACCAAATCTGTGCTTCCCGTGCCAATCACTTGACTTAACCTCGTCAGTGAGATGCCCTTTAAATGCATCTAGAACAAGAAGTCCACGCTGCTTGAGTAGAACACCTGGTCTGCGGTGCCAAATTGATTTGACCCAATCAACCATCAGGTCCTGGGTCATCCAACCTTTCTCATTGCATCGGAAGATGGTGCCGGCTGGCAACTTTTCTTTGGGCATCGTTTTTCGCGTATGAATAACAAAAGGAGGCATTTTACGCCCATTGGCAAGTGCACATAACATCAGTCACCCTGGTTTTCTCATTACCTGTGCTTCTCACAAGCACACTCTTTGCACCCTTCGTGTCCACTGCCGTGTTGCACGGCATGTCGAAATAAACTGGTGTCTTGTCGGCATTACCAATTTGACTTAACAAAGAATTATTGACAAATTCACAAAGAAATTTTATACAATGGTCCGGTTAGCTCAAAACAGTTGCCAGCGTTTCGCCCCAGTGTACCAATGGGCTCTTCAGTTGGTTATGGTACACCTCACCAAGACGCGTGGCTAGTACATACTGTGAAGGCCGCTGCAAGGCACAAATGTTGCCACGAGCAGCGCGAATGTACTATGGAAGTCAATACTTCCTTTCAAAAATAATGTTAGCTTACCTAGCTAATCCATATTGGAAATATCTGTTCCCGTAGGAAACAGGATGTAAAATTGTCCGATTGAGCTATGTACATTAACAAATTCACAAAGAAATTTGATACAATTTCCAATATGGATTAGCTAGGTAAGCTAAGATTATTTTTGAAAGGAAGTATTGACTTCCATAGTACATTGGCGCTGCTCGTGGCAACATTTGTGCCTTGCAGCGGCCTTCACAGTATGTACTAGCCACGCGTCTTGGTGAGGTGTACCATAACCAACTGAAGAGCCCATTGGTACACTGGGGCGAAACGCTGGCAACTGCTTTGAGCTAACCGGACCATTGTATCAAATTTCTTTGTGAATTTGTTAATGTACATAGCTCAATCGGACAATTTTTTTATTTATTTATTTTTATTTATTTATTTATTTATTTACATAGGTCCCAATGAGCCTGAGCTCGTGTTAGGGACAATCCATAGTTACAGCATGGTATATATATATTTTTTGTAACATTATTGTTTAGTTTAATAGTAACTTAGATTGCTAGTGACTAACTTTACAGAGATAATTCGGTATGATACATTGCATTGCTTAAGGCTATTGTACATTGGCTATTCATTCCTTAATAGGAAGTCTTTTGTTTTCCTCTTAAATGTTTTTATAGAGAAACTTTCCCTTATGCCTAATGGTAGCGAGTTGTATTCTTTTATTATAGAGGACATAATTCCTTTAGTTCCAAATTTAATGGATTGGGAATGGCTGGTGAATATTTGATTTACTCCTCTTGTTGCATAGTGATGAATGTCATTTGCATGGGTAAAATGGATGTGTGTGTGTATCAATTTGTTTTCTAATTTGTATACAAATACTGTTGCTGACATAGCTATTTGTTTTTGCAGTGGCATAATTTTAGTTCCTGAGTACAATTCATTTGAGGGTATGAGCCAAGGTAATCCAAAGATAGATTTTATAGCACGTTTCTGGAGTATCTCAAGTTCTTTTATCAGCTCCTTCTTACAATATCCCCATATGAAATTCATGTACATTAGATGTGAATGTATCAGAGCAAAGTATATATTTTTCAATTGTTGGCTAGTAAGACAGCTATATCTTAATCTGAAAATAATACCAATTAAAGGGCTGATTTTATGTTTTACATTTTCTACATGATTTTCCCAGGTTAGTGTACTATCTAGTGTGATACCTAAGTATGTTGCCGATTTAACCCTTTCTATTTCTTTGTTGGCTATGTTGACTATGTTTGTGGTCTCAATCTTGTATGATGGTTTATGGAAGAACAAATATTTTGTTTTAGTGATATTGATAACCATTTTGTGTGCTCTCAACCAATCCACCAGCTTATTGAGATCATAATTAATATTTAGCATAATTTCCTGTTCAGATGTTCCCAGATAGAGTATAAAAATATCATCTGCAAATAGTTTAAGCTTGCCTTTCAATTCTAATAATACTATATCATTAATATAGGCCAAGAAAAGAATTGGTCCTAAGACAGAACCTTGAGGTACTCCTGTGTCAATTCTCATTTGAGATCCTTTTACATTATCGATTGCAACATATTGTTTTCTGTTAGTGAGGTAGTTCTTGAACCAATCATGTGCCACTCCTCTGATGCCTGCAAATTCTAGTTTATTAAGGAGAATCTTATGGTTAACCAGATCGAAGGCTTTTTGAAGGTCAATTAGTACACCAGCAGCTAGTTTGTTTTCATCTAATGCCTTTTCTACATCAGTTACTACTTCAAATATAGCACTATCAGCTCCTCTATTTGGAATAAACCCATATTGGCAGTTTGCAAAGTAATCATTTTTCATGAAGAAATTCATAAGTCTTCGTTTAACAACGCTTTCTAGAACCTTGCTGATGGCAGATATAATATTAATGGGTCTGTAAATTTTACATCCTGTTTCCTACGGGAACAGATATTTCCAATAAAGAATTATTGTTCGTTCTTAATTTAATTATGTGCCTCTGAAATGCTAAGAGCTTTTCAGAATATTCCTCTGGCAGCTTCTGCGCCAATGTAGTGCGCCGCCGTAGAGTGAATCCAGAGCGTCTCATCATTCGAGTGCACCACCCTTGACTCGCCTTGAAACCTGTAACAGACATTCTTCGAGAAATTTCCATGGCTTTCATTTTTATAACGTCTCATGTTATCGGAAATCACTCTGCACGCTTTTCCAACACACATTCCACAATTTCTTTCTCCAAGTCAGGGAAGCGTCCTTTCTTAGGTCCACAGAAAGATTTTCTTGTTGTATGCGCACTTTTAAGTTTGTCCTTAGTTTGCCGCCATCTACGCACATTACACTCGCTCACTCTGTACTTCTGTCCGGCTTTAACATTGATGTTGTTTCAGCATAGCCAATCGCCATCAACTTGAAGTTCGCATCGTAACTCTTCCTTTCACCCAACGGAACTTGAAATTTCTTCGTTCCACGAATTTCTGCCGTCACCAAGAATAAACTACCAGTAGACACAAATTCAACCTAAAATAGAGCACGCACTGAGCACAAGTGAAGACCACGTGAAGATGTGAGTTAATCAAGAAGCCACACAAAAACAAGCGAACAGCGACAATGCGGCAACGTGGCAAGCAGTCACGAATGCCAACCCACTGTAACAAAGTACAGTGATTTTCTGTGTACCAACTGCGGAAGGAAGAATTAAAAACTCTATTTGAGATGACTGAACGATCGTAATTTTCTATTAATGAACTTGCCGTAACCTGTATCTTAGATTTACAATTTCACGACACAGTAAACAAGAATTTGTTATGTTTCTCGTAACATTTCTCACAAGACGTACGAGCGCGTACCGGCTTCAGCAAAAAAGGGTGTGTTCAGTATTTAAATTACCGTACGACGACACGACCTTCAGATGTTTGGGATCAACTTAGAAAGAGCACTGATGTTATTAAATTGAGATACGTTGATCACTCAATTACTGCATGTAGAACTTTGACGGGTTTTGTCCTTGTAAAGATTGTTTTAAAACATATTCCCGTATGATTTCGAACATGTTATTTATCCGATTAAAATGACGTGTATGCGTAAATCCTAACATCAAAATGTATGCTATTCATAAATGCATGGTAATTAAACATAACCAAGCATATTTTAATCTTCATTAACGCATTGATTCGTTGCGAGTTACAAGATGCCGCCGCCACATACTATTTTGCGAATAATAATAATTTTTTAAAACTTTGATCGCAAATTTTTTATATCCTGAAATAAGACGACCCCACTTTTTTTTTAACACAAAAGGTGGGAAAAAACCTAGTCTTACATTCGGGTATATACGGTAAGCTATTAGTGGTTATGAACATTCCCGAATGGGAATATGATGTTATTTCCGTTTGATCAGATAAATTATCAAATAATATGATAAAATTGGTCCGGCTAGATCAAACATAAAATGCCAGCGTTTCGCCCCGGTGTGCCGTTGGGCTCGTCAGTTGGTACAGACACACCTCACCAATACGCATGGCTAGCACATACTGAGAAGGCCATCACAAGACACAAAATACAAGTAGTATTGACGCCACGAGTGATGCCAATGTGCTACGGAAGTCAAGCTCCCTTTGATCTAGCCGGACCAATTTTATCATATTATTTGATAATTTATCTGATCAAATGGAAATAACATCATATTCCCATTCGGGAATGTTCATAACCTATTTGGATTGCCAAGGTAAGGTTTTTGTTTTATGAAAGGGAGCTTGACTTCCGTAGCACATTGGCATCACTCGTGGCGTCAATACTACTTGTATTTTGTGTCTTGTGATGGCCTTCTCAGTATGTGCTAGCCATGCGTATTGGTGAGGTGTGTCTGTACCAACTGACGAGCCCAACGGCACACCGGGGCGAAACGCTGGCATTTTATGTTTGATCTAGCCGGACCAATTTTATCATATTATTTGATAAGCTATTAGTGCTCGGAATGAGTACTGCAGAAGAGCTTTTAACAGCTGACCGCGCACTGAGCTGCTTGGCAGCCGCGTGACTTACACTCAAGGCTGTGATAATGAACCGGGTTACTGCTTATACAGCAGTTCTATAAAGCAGGCAACGAGAGGTCGGGATAAAGGGAATTGGGAAGTAAAACAAAGTATGAAATGAGGTGTACAAGAGATTGTATGTGTAAGTGGTCACTGGATTATTGAACCGTAATTGTTTAGTATAGGTCCCTCTATTCAGGGAAGTGTAGCACAAATGTAGTACAAGTTTTTACAGTAACAGTGTGGGTGTCAAATGGGTAGGAATGCACTTGTAAAATTTGGTGTTAGGAACTGAGACGCACACTTACCAACGGGTGAGAAGATCAGACTTCAGACCGGCGTGGCCACAGGCAGCAACATATCCTGAGCCCAAGTTGGACCTCCTCCTTATTCGTTTCAGCGTTGCTTGGTCAGCATTTCCCAATGTTTGGTGTGCTAGATTCCTCCAAGTGTGCTTGTATGTAAGTGGGGCAAGGTGTTGGCTAACCACTTATGTTAGGTGGCTGCCTCTTGCAGTGTTTTAGAAGATGTATGGATTTTGCTGTATTTCCAGCTTGGGGTGGTTTCTGGGGGTAGAAGGGAGTCTGGGATGTTATGACAGAAGCATGGTACTTGTCGAGTAGTAGATTAGTTTTAGATGTATTTGTGGATGTCCCACTTGTGGGTGTATGTGGGTTCAGTAGCGTAAGCCACCTCTCCCTTTGGGGGTGCATGTCCTGAGGGTGTAAACCCTCTGGGCATAACAATATGAAGTTGCGGCTAGCATGCTTTGGCCACGTTATGCGATCAGATGCATTGGAAAAAGCAATCATTCTAGGAATAATCTGCAGTACAAGAAGACCAGGTTGCCAGAGAACACCATTAAAACAGACTCTAACTTCACCCTGGAACAATTAAAAGGATACTGTGTGGCACAGGACAACTTGGAGAGAGATGATTCATAGAATTGCCGATGGTCGGATTCAACTGAACGGCTATCATATCACGTTGAGGTCATTTCAACTCATTGGATGAAGAACAAATTCATCCGTGTTGTCACATAAATTAATATTCTATTACTGGAATCTTATCGATTTTGATTCGTTTTATGGAAGACACATTAAGATTGTCAGTTTTCAATTTTTAAAATTATATACTTTGTAAGGAATCTAATTTTAATTTCTATGCTTTTAACCCAAGTACTAAGTAAACAGTAAGATCAATATTACTTTTGAAATGTATTTAGTATAAGTTTTTATTAGAAGAAATACTAAAGATGGCACCAACATGAGCTGAAATATGTTCATTTTAACTTGAATAAGTTTTCATGACCAAGTATTGATAAGCATTATAATTTAACTTCAAGTATTTTAAGTCAATACGGTACATATTCTAACTTTGCCTACAATGGCTAATGTTTTTGCGTTTTATCAATCATTCCCCTTCAAAATGTTTAATTCTATTTAACAATAGCAGCAAGATTGAGTGTTAAAAAAGATGCAGGAGATTTAGTGGGATGCACTGGTCGATTTTGTCAACCTGTGTGCTCGAGAACTGTCGGCCTGTTAACTCCTTGCCACTAATACCTTCCCTCTCACTCTTCACCTTTGCTTCAATAGAGTTTCGACAACAGTGGAAGCTACACATGTATAATTATTCCGAGAGAATTGATGGAAACTCGGGCTGGTTTTTAAAAGGTCCTTTCCTCTGTACTGTTTGGGTAATTAGGTGAATAATGATGGCTATGGAGCCATTTATCAGTGTTGCCTTATTAACAATATTGTAGCTTTCCGTCGGTCAACACAAAAATCATTCCAATTATTGGAATATGTGAAAAATAACCTGAAATAAATTACATGTGATTAATTACAGACTGTTGAAGTTTTCTTTTTCTGTGGTTAGGTTTTAAATTCTGATACTGTATTTGTATTGGTTTGTTGAGAAAGGGAATGGAAGTCTGTGATGTATATTTTGATAATTTACAGCGTGGATGATTTTCAGTGCCTAGTAACAGTTTTGGGCATACATCTTCAAATGACCTCTACATCGACCGGGTGAAACTTTATAGGATGTTTTGGTACCAACGCTAGCTTGCCTTGTAGTAGTACCTGCTGACATCGTTAAAAACGCTAGCAGTCATCGCGTATGACGATGTAGTTGAGTTGTACTTCTATAGATGGCAGTAAAATCGGAAAACTGGTGAGTATTCTTGTTAATGTTGTATATTTAATTAATATTTGAATATATATCAATAGTAAACACATATTGCATTGCTTAGAAAGGAATACAATCGGTTTCGAACAATATTATACGAAGAAATTGAATTATATTGAATCACACATCGATTTTAGTCGATACAATGCGCTCGAAAACGATATCAGATACTATCGATATAATTCAAAGTAAGAGCTGGTGGCTGGTTGTTCCAACGCTTCCCGTAATTCAAACGTGATATTTCTTAATTCGAATGATAGGAAGTACAGCGCGGACAATTAAATAATACTGGTGTGTGATAAGTGCAGCTGTAATTTTGTCTTACCATTCATTTTTAATATTGTAGTATAGTAGCCTACTCTTTCTATTTGTACATATCTGTGGGGTAGGCCTATGCCATGCTATGTGCTTTGTGGAAACATCCACAACTATTCTGATAGAGCCTATGTTTTCTTCTCTACCTGATATCACAGGGGGAATAAATCGCCTATTATTAGACCAATTACTAAAACATGAAAGAAAGAAAGAAAGGAATATAAAGTAATGGTGGAGGGATAGAGTTTATTGGGGGGGGGGGGGGGTTGGTAGGCACGGGCCGGGAGGGGAGAGGAGTGAGTAGGCCAGGTTGGGGACGGATCGCGCTCGAGAGTACATCGTCACGCCATCTCATATTGTCAGTTGGAACTATTTGCGTCGAGCAATAGGTTGGGGTCAAAATTTTGCATTAAGTTGCAGCTCTACCCATATATTCTCCTTGCTCTACATTCCAGTACATTATGAACTCGACCCAGTTGGCAAGTGCATTTTTCAAATTAAGTGACCAGTAGAGCATTCTGGTTAGACTGTCAGCACTAAGCTTGGAGACCAATTATGCCTATTGTGACTATGATAAGTGCATATGTGAACAAAATGTGAATGATTTAATATCAAAACCAGTCTCTAAGTTTGTTAGAATAGTTTTAAATAGATTTTCTGAACATGTCAATGACGGCACTCAGCAAAGCAGCAAGACAAGGAAATTTCAGGTACTATCAAACGTTTTATTATCATCTTATGGGGAATTGACAGTACATGGCATGATGATATTTATCCTTTGTTATATTTATGTGTGGATTTAGCGGACATATTCTGCTGTATTTTCGAAACATTTCGCATCAAAATCTGTTCGTTTACTCAGTGTTAGCAATTAACATGTGCTTGCTGTAGGACTACCAGATGACAGGTGGGTGATGTTGCCAAGTGTAATGCCACGGCTTGTAAGTGTAGAAAGCGATGCCGGATGTCAAGCTCCCCGTTACAGACTGGTGCATTCTTCATCAAACCAATAGTTAAAAGTTCGATCGCATTGCATCGAGGCTGTATTTGTCTCGAAGTCTAATTTTCATTTGCCACACTTCTCTTCTCTTTGGGTATCCGTAGTACTCTTTAGTGCTATGATGACTAAATTTTTTTTTTTCTGCACTCTCTTCCAGGTATTGGGACTTAACTGTAACATGAGCGCACTGCCCTCTTAGGGGATATATCGACAACTACGCCTGAGCCCAAAATAGTATCCCATCTAGCAATGAACATCCTAGGAAGGTTATGGCGATATGTTTGAGATTCTGAACACTTATAGCCCCTTAGAGAGATGTATCGCCTTACAATACACGGATTGCGCGCACTCGAATGATCTTTGCCAAAGACAACTTTTTATTCCGTCCGTTATGTCCCTTACCGGTACGTATTTTAAAATAAAGTATGTTTTATACGAAGTATTTACCTCGAACACAACAATATGAAATGACACTTCTCTGATTAAACACGCAAGAATATTATGGACATGCACACTATTAAAAGTTAAAATAAGCAGGCATAGCGCCATGCAAGACAAATAACCTTACCTACGAAAGGCTAAACCCTGGTTTAATGCCTCCTGCTACAAGGCAAGGAAGGATACACTGAGTAAACTGCATCTCGCAATAGACAATTGAACCCCAATGAACCTCGAGATTGCACAGGCCCGCCGAGACTATAAACGGCTAATAAAGCAGAGAAAGAATTATCAAGAAGAAAAAGACGGGGAAAGATTGACGAGGCAGAAAAAAAGATAACATTAAAGGAGATGGCAACCTTCTACACTACCGGCACTGAAAATTAGCCGAAATACCTTTTGTAATGATCAATAATTATTGTGGAAATGATGTAATAGATTTTTTTCTCCTCCGTTGTCTATAACCCACCCACCATCCCCTTTTAAGATCACGACTTATATAGTAAAACTCCAGTTGTGTCCGCCTTTATCCGGGTGAATTGTGGGACAAATATAATATTGCCAACCCCCCACATACGGTACTGAAGCCCGCATCTTGCAACAACAAAACGTAGATTTTAAGTCACCACCCTGTGTTCAGTGGGCTTGCCGCATGCTTGACGAAGGGGGGGGGGGGGGGGGGGTGTAGTTGTTGAGGGGTGCTCAGGGAGGGGCAGGTTCCTTACACGGGGTAGTACCGTATTTCCTCGCATAATCGTCGCACCTCACTTTTCAAACACTAAAATAGGTTTATAATCTTTCCTCGCATAATCGTCGCATAGCATGTATTTGTGCGCCAGTCAGTTGCACATGCTGCCGCGACTTTATAACCTTGTGCGACTTTGTCAGAAGAAAAATATCTCTCTTTATGCTAGCAGGCTATGAACTGTGACGCGAGCGGCAAGCTTCGTCACTTAGCACATTCCGCGAGCGTATAATCTGGCGTGATCTTGTCAGGAGTAAGTAATCTAGTCTTTACGCCTGCGGGCTATGAACGGCCAGCGCACATTCCGCGAACTTATAGGCCTAATCTGGGGTAATCTTGTCAGCAGAAAGTAGGCCTAATCTCGTCTTTACGCCTGCGGGCCTTGAACCGCGACGCGAACGGCCAGCGCACATTCCGCGAGCTTATAGGCCTAATCTGGCGTGATCTTGTCGGCAGAAAGTAGGCCTAATCTTGTCTTGATGCCTGCGGGCTATGAACTGTGACGTGAACGGCCGGCACATTCCACGAGCTTATAGGCCTAATTTAGCGTGATCGTGTCAACAAAAAGTAATCTCGTCTTTATGCCTGCGGGCTATGAACTGTGACGCGAGCGGCCAGCGCACATTCCGTGAGCTTATAGGCCTAATCTGGTGTGAGCTTGTCTGGAGAAAGTAATCTCGTCTTTATGCCTACGGGCTATGAACCGCGACGCGAACGCCCTGCTTTGTCAGCACATTTCGCGAGCTTGAACCTGTCGTGACCTTGTTAGGAGAAAGAAGCCTGTCTGACTGCAGGTTATGACTCACGCTACGCGAATGACTGGCCCGTGCAGCAAATAATGATACAGTATATTCTTTGAACTTAAATATTCTTCGCATAATCGTCGCACCCTGCTTTTTTTCCACGAATTTTAGGCTCAAACAGTGCGTCGATTATGCGAGGAAATACGGTATCTAAGAGTGAGTGTTCAGAATGGCTACTTACGGAGGTTAGTGTGCGGAGCTCTTGCTTGGTCAGCAGCCGGAGTGCAGGTGTGCGAGGATGTGCTGACTTACGGAATGCCACGGGCTAGGCGGTACAAGCGGCAGAAGGAGGCGGGATAGAACTAGGGTGTCACGACATGCAGAATGAACAAACGTTGACTCTTTGATTTAAATGCTGGTCTGTTTATTGGTTGTCGTGTAAGAATTTTGAAATGGTATGGGGTATGGGTCAATGAGAGGAAAGCTAGTACACACTTACCATGGACGTCCCTCTGGGATTTGTGTCTTGAAGTCCCGTGCTGAAGCGGGCGAGGACGGGTATGGGCGGTGAGCCCGCTCCTCCATGGGTCTGGTGCTCCCAGGTTGTCCTGCCTTGTAGGTCTGTCCCTCCATATTGGCATTACTCCGTATTTAATATCTTGTCCTGTCGTTGTTGTTTGTTCTTGCTTTCACAATGTGGCTGTAAGCATTCCAAATATTTGTATTTCCTGGAGCCTGGCTTTGACTAGTTGGCGCTAAATGTTTGGTTTAAGAATAACTTCACATGTAGTAACTTAGTCTTCCTGGTGCTGTTGGGTCTTTTTTAGTAGAATTGGGGTGAATTGGTATTTAAAAGCTGTGTTGTTGCTGTAATTGTCGTAGTTGGCAGCCATCTTCTTTCGGCTTAGTAGTAGGTTTGGTAGGAAGTGTGCCGTAGGCAGCTTCGGTGGAGTAGTTGGTAGACACTTGGTGGCATACAGGCCCTCTGGCTTTACCACTGTACTGTAATGTCTGAATTTTGCTTTGTATGATATCGCTAGTTTGTTATACCTGTTTTGAGTTAATCTATATGCCAGATCCAATTTTCTTGCTCTTGCCTTGTTTGCCTCCTTATCCAGTCCATAGGGTTGTATCCATTCCCCCAAGATATTTGAACTTAACAGTTCTTTTCACAGTTCCATGTTCCACCAGGATACGTCTTCCTTCCCGGTGTCTGTATTCCATGTACTCAGTTTATTCATATGATACCTTCCGGCCTGTTTTCTCAGCTATTTCGTGCAAAGTGTCCAGCATCTTTCGTGCATCATCTTTGTTATGAGCTAAGAGGGCAAGGTCAACAGCAAAAGCCAAACATTTAATTCCCAGATTTTGTCCTTTCCTCCCAAGATGTAAAACAAAAATAGGAATGAAGCCGTAATAAATCAGAAACCTCTATGGACATCAAATGGGCAGGTGAAAAGCTGAAGTAGGAGACTTCTGTTGCTTTTGAAGCAAAATAACCAGTGTTGGACAAAGCAAAGAGGATATAAAATGTAGGTTGTCTCATGCAAGGACAGTTTTTATACAGAAAAAGAATCTGTTGACATCGAATATAGCCTTTGTCTGGAGCGTGGCAGTGTATGGAAGTGCAACTTTGGCTATTAATGCAACAGAAAAGAAGAGAAGAAGAGAATTCAAGCGTTGGAAATGTGGTGTTACAGGAGAACGATGAAGATCAGATGGGTGGGTAACAAATGAAGAAGTATTAAGACGAGTGGGAGAGGAGAGAAGTTTCTGGCGACTGCTAATGAAGAGAAGAGATAGGTTGGTAGGACACATATTAAGACACCCAGGAATAGCAAACTTAGTTATGGAAGGAAAGGTCGAGGACAAGAACTGTAGGGGTAGGCCAAGGTTAGAATATGTTAAAAAGATTGCCTCTGATGTAGGGTGTGGTAGCTATATAGAGATGAAATGATTAGCATGGATTGCTGCATCAAACCAGTCAAAAGACTGAAGAGACAAACAACAACAGCGCTGTACGTTAACTACATATGTACCCCTGGGTATTATTACGCACTATGGGAGTACACAGCATCAATAATCTTTATCGAGATCATTCAACATGTTGGCGACAGTAATGTGACGTCAATGAATGCGCAACGATAAGCAATGTCAATATTGCTGTCATTGAATAAGCAAGATTACTATTAATTAAGCTTATGGCAAGGTCATCATCATCATTTCCCCTTATCCAGCTCCTGCCGGGTCGGGGTATTTATGGCACTTTCCTCTTTCCTTCCACAATTCTTCTTCCACGATCTTGTCCCAGTCCAGATTTATTTTTCTTACGCTGTTTTTCACTGAATCGATCCACCTTGTTCTAGGTCTTTTCCTTGCTCTCTTACCCTTGCACTTTGCCTCCAGCATCTGTCTTGGTATTCTATTTTCCTCCATCCTCTTGACATGTCCAAACCATCTTGGATTATTCTTCTCAAATCTCTCATTTAGTTTTCCCACCCCAACTTCCTTCCTAACATCTTCATTTCTCATTCTTGTCTTTCCTATCATACTTCTTCGGAATTTCATTTCACTGGCTTGGATTCTACTCTCTTGCCTGCTAGTCTGGGTCCAAGTCTCGGCTGCATAAGTTAATATGGGTACATAGTACACTTTATATATTACCTCCTTGCTTTTCCTTGGTACTTCTTTATCCCAAACAAGTTTTCTTACACTTTGATAGAATGTATTGCTCTTCTGTACCCTCCTGCCAATCTCCATGTCCAACCTACCAGTTTGCATCAATTCACTTCCTAGGTATTTGATTACTATTAATTAAGCTTATGGCAAGGTACACAATTATATAACATACGGTAACTAGCAGAAGTACCCATTCTTCGAATGGTCTTCGGTATTAATAACCAGACGTATTCAATTGAGCTACTGTTGCAATGGTTAGGGGCTTGGAACCTGTTTGTAGACAAAGAAAAGAAAACTAAAAAACAAAACTTTCTTCGGCTTTTCCCAATTATTTGGGGTCGCCGGAGCCAACCAGGCTCATTTTGGTTTTGGCCGGGGATTTAAGGCCGGATGCCCTTCCTGACGCCACGTGATTTTTTAGGTGAAAATTCCACCCCGCTGTCACCGGGATTCGAACCCCGGCGCCATCACGCTCCCCATAGACAAAGAAAAATGATTAGTTACAATGTTCTCTCAAACTAAATTTACCTAACGTGTTTTTCCTGACGTGAAAAATAAAAGTAAAATTGGAAACCTCGTAGACGAATCGCAATACACGTCGCATACAAACTGACCCTCACCGTTGTGTCAATCCCCAACCACAGGAAGACCCCTTTTATAAATTATAAAGGCTTGTGGTGCATGAAAATTCAAGTTATTTAGCCCCCAATGACCCAAATTCCTAAAAGCAGCAAAAAATAATATTTCAAATCAGGAGTTATGAAAATAATGTTGCTGTTTGGAGATATAATAGACCTTCTGTACGGCATCATCATCATCTTCTTTGCATTTTCCCACTTATGTGGGGTCTGCCTTCCTGCAATGTTTCCTCCACTTCAATCGGTCCATAGCGTCTCGGGGGCGGAGCTTAGTGAGCCGCATGTCATCTCTCACCCTATCCAACCAGCGTGTTTGAGGTCGCCCTCGAGGTCGACGACCCTCCACATTTAGTTGAAGGGCAGTCTTAGCAACTGAGGTTTCACTGCTACGGAGGACATGTCCATACCACCGCAGACGTGATTCACGCATTTTCTCTGTGATTGGGGCAACCTTGAAATCCTTCCGCACGGCATCATTCCTAATATGGTCCAGTCGAGTCATACCATTGGACCACCGCAACATCTTCATTTCCATTACATGAAGTGCCTGTTCGTGCTTCGATGTTGTAGGCCAGCATTCAGATCCATGAAGGGCCACCGGTCTAATCACTGGGCGATATACCTTAGATTTTAAATGTAATGGAATTTTCTTATCGCATAGGACTCCAGTAACTTGGCATATCGCACGTATAAGTCGTGTGAAAAAAATCTCTGGTACTTCTTGAACCCCTTAAGCGCATTGATGAAATTTACAGTTTTAGTTGGTTCCGTGATAACCTTCTAGCCATTTGCAAACTTTCACAGAAATGTAATAAATGGAGTGGCATTACTTCTTACAGAAATAGATGGAAAATTGGATGTCGCCTCTTGAGATACTGTTGTCATGGTTACTGGCTTGCATTCCTTCATTAGTTTATTAAATGAAATTAGTTTTCTGGGAATATCTAAGAAATTGTTGGTTTTAGAGCCTTAAAATGTAGTTTTCGAGGACCCGTTACGACTTTTTAGGGGCCCCGAGGTTTGTTTCTGACACTAAGGGGTTGAAAATGAACTTTGTCTCGTCGTTGTATGCCATAATATAACAATTATTATTATTATTATAAGTTAATAATATGACAATATAGGGATATAATAGACCTTCTATACCATACCCGCACGTGTAAATCGCGTGAAAAAATTCTAGAGTACCCCTTGACTCCCTTAATCGCATTATATGAATTGAAGAATTGTACAGCTTAATTTGGATCCGTTATAACCTTTTAGCCATTTGCAAACCTTCACAGTGATGTAATAAATGGAATTGCATTGCGTCTTACAGAAAATGTATGGACCTCTGAGATTGTGTTGCCATGGTTACTGGCTTGCATTCTTTCAGGTTAATAAATGAAATTAGTTTTCTGGGAATATCTCAAAAACTGTTGGTTTTAGGGCCTTAAAATGTGGATTTCGGGGGCCCTCCCCCGAGTTTCGTTTCTCACATTGAGGGGCTGAAAATGAGCTTTGTCTCGGCCTTCTACGCCTATTTCAGCATGTGTTTTAAGGGGGTAGGCCCCCTTTTATGAGAGGTATGGATAAGAGTTACATCAGTGATTAGTGTCGTGCCTCTGATGGATATCTGTATCAAATTTTACGTTGATCCACCCAGCTGTTCTCGAGTTATAAGGACACGAAGTTTTCCACAGACAGACAAAAATATATATTTTTGCGCGCATCCGTCATAAAGCAGTCTGAAACGCGCAAATATCGCAAATTTCCGTGGAAATTCAGAAAAAAAACGACAAACTTTCATTTTTTTATATATAGAGAGATGACTAACAATACACACCTTATAAAACAATCATCTGGGCACCTAATAAATTTAAAGTTTTAAATCTAAGTTTTCCAGGCTATAGCCTTTGTATAGGCTTGCACAAAGACTTCCAGCGGTCCCAATTACACCCTATTTCAACACTGGTCTGCCTCTGCGCACCACAGTCGCAGTTGGGTGATATTTTCATGCCCCGCTTATACAGCAACTAGCCGTGGGGCACCCATAGTTGGTTCGTACCCTGTTAAAGGCAACCCTCGTTATACTGCTGGTGGGTGTTTGGTACAAACTAGTGACGGCCATTTCTTCGGAACTGCGTTGTTCCACTAATGTCGCCATTCTACTGCAACATTAATCCCTCTTCTAAACAACACTTTGAAAATGAGCAAGAAATAAGGACTAAGGAGACATTTACGTAATTTAGCAAATATTTGAAGTGCAGTAGGGATAATGGGCAGTCTTATAACTTCCAGAATATGAAATAGAGTTGACGAATTCATTCTCACTGGACGAAGTTCGGAAACAAATCGCAGAAACAAAAGATAAAAAAAAGCTTGCGATCCAGATGGTATCTTCTTCGAACACCTAAAGGTATTGGGGAACAAGTTAGATCTGAACCTTCTGATGCGCATGTGCGTCCAGTTGCATTACGTCATCCCCCTGCCTGGATTCTTTGTCAACCAGTGAGCACATACTTCATCACGCGCTGGTTAGATGTTGCCAAGTAGTCATTATTCCCAACACCTTGGCACGGTACAGATGCTGCCAAGGCAAGCGAAGCACGACTGAGCAGCTCTGTTCTATGACGCACGGCAACAAGCTTGCTGTCAGGAGTGTGTGAAGTGGGCGCGCTCTCAGTTCAATACAACCAATACCAATGCTATGTCACTGAGAATGCTCCTATTCGATACTTTAGGCTTGCATAATATAACCACGACGAGCAGCGAGCAGCCCCAAACAGTTGTTGCACCAAAGAGGGGAAATCGCATTTGCGCCTAGTGATCCCACTACTTCCCCTCCTAGACGAGACTCCGCCATGACAGGCCAGGTCTAACTTGCCACGCTATAACTGCACATGCTCTTGCAACAACATGGACTGAGCTTTTTAATGCATGTCTAAGACAAGGAAACATCGCAAACAGATGGAGGCTTTCTACACTAAAGGTTTTGTATAAAGGGAAAGGTGACTCGAGGGACCCGAACTCATACCGGGGGATAGCTTTGGAGTGGGCACCACTGAAAATTCTGACAGGACTATTAACTGACAGACTAAGCAAACTGACATCTCACGCAATCCCTGAGCAGCAGTTTGGGTTCATTAAAGGGAAATCCACAATTCAGGCAGTAAAATGTCTTCAGGAGGATATTGAGGCGGCACTCAGGCTCCCAGGAGGGATGCTCCATGCAGTTTTTATAGATTATACAAAAGCTTTCGACTTGTTGAACAGGCAACTATTAATCAGGAAAATAGAAGACATCGCCGGAAGAAATCAAGTGACACGTCTAATAAAAAGTATCTTGGCCAACAATCGAATAGAAATAGATTGTCAAAGTCAAAACCCAATGACCCAAACCAACGGAGTACTGCAGGGAGACCCCCTGAGTCCACTGCTTTTCATCATAGCCACTGCGGAAATACCTGGAGAAATTGCAGTTGATAACGTTAAAATATACGCTTACGCAGATGACATGGTCCCCACTTCTCAAAACTTAAATTGCATTCAATCTGCTTTTGATAAACTCTCAACATGGGCCGAAAACAATGAATTAACACTCAATGGTACTAAAACTGTGAAAATGTTCAGAAAAGGAGTTAGACTTTCAACAAATGACTTAATTACGTATAAGAATGTTTCGCTGCAGAATGTATCACACTTCAAGTACTTGGGAATCACTTTTCAGACAAGAGGGGATGTTTATAGCCTACACGTCAAGGAAAGAGTCGCCGCGGCAAAGATTGCAATTCACACTATAAGGAATCTGAGACAGCTATCACCCTGTTTCGCCTTAAAATTACCCCAATCATAACATATGGACTAGAGACAATTTGGCTACATCTGACGAAGAGAAATTTGGAAGAAATAGAAAGAGTCAAAGCCACTTTCCTGAAAAGAACATTGTTCCTGTCGAAATTCACACGGTCTAGCAAGAGAGCAACTTTTCATCGAAGATCTTCGCCTTAGCCTATTGCTACCATCAACCGCCGCCTTCATAGAACTTGTACAAGAACTCGATGCAAAACGGCAAGACATATGGCCAACGTTCTTTTCAAGAGAGGCCATGATTTACAGAGAATGGACTCAAGTTGGATATGAACCACGCACCACGGCATGTAGTGACGCGATACGCCGTGTATGGTTTCCACCACCGGATATGCCAGACTGAGAATTTCCACGACCCGGAAGATAACTGCAGGTGTAAACTGTGTGGGACAACCTGTGACCTTTATCACCTGCTTTTGTGCTCCAAAAGGAAAGTCTCGTTGACAGATTTCTGCAATGACTGAATGTGTGGTCTTAGTATGGTTGTTGTATGCACGGTCGTGTATGTATTTCTTTTGGCAATCAGCTGCACTTATTAAAATATATTATCAAAGAGCAAGTGTAGTATATAGGTTGTCATCTCCTTTAAAATACTGGCATATGCTGATGACATGGTTCTTATGTCACCCGAGATAACAAAACGTCAAGAAGCCTTTGACCAGCTGGAAAAGTGGGCCACCAAAAATGAACTGCAAATCAATGAAAAGAAAACCGTTGTAATGACATTCAGGAAAGGAGGCAAGTCAGCAACTAATGACAAGATCACATACAGAAAAGAACCAATAACAACTGTCCCATACTTTAAATACTTAGTGATCACATTACAGATATATGGAAATGTCTTCACGATACATGTCAAAGATAGAATAACAGCCGCGACCTTAGCTATGATAAGTCTAAAAAACTCTTCCATAGATATCGCTAGTAACAGCAATGGAAATATTTAAATTATAAATTACGCCCATCATAACTTACGGCATGGAGTTAATTTGGTAGCACCTTACCAAAAGTAATCTAACGGACTTAGAAAAAGTAAAAGCAAAATTCCTAAAAAAGACGTTGGTTGTATCAAAATAAACACGTTCACGCCTGGTATATGTGCTGGCTAAGGAAATTTTTTTCATAGTAGTATTCCGCCTGCAACTACATCTATCCTCTACACATGCGTATCAGTGCTTGCTTATAGACCTTCAAAGAAAAAGGGAAGAAATATGGCTGGAGTTTTACACTATAGACGCAATGTTAAACAGTGATTGGAAAAAGCCAGGATATGAACTAAGACACTTAGGGCCGGTTGCACCACGAGGCCGCTTAAACCCTGCTTTGCTAAGGGTGGTTTACGGTTAAGCGATCTTAAATACGACGGCTTAAGGCTGGGTGTTGCACCAACTCCTCTCGTACTTCGCTTAGGTGAACTGAGTTTACGGTGGGAGTCAAAGATCTTCTTTGCGTGAGTAATGCTCCCTGCAGCAAAGAATACGTAGTCTTACCGTTATGCCAACATTATCCCAGCCGTGCTGAATTACTTGCGTAACGATCATATGCAATATAAGGAAAGAATGACAACATAAGTATATAGGGAGCTATTTGAACGCTATTATTGTATTCGCATCATACATATAATTGAAATAATTTCGGCAGTATTGATCCTCCGAGATTGTTTTTGTTTGTTATGTTGGTCACGGTTATCATTTGTTTCTAGCCGTCGCAATAATTTCCCACGACTACAGCTGTTCTACTTTTGGGGTTGGTGACCAAAAATACATCACTAGTTGTAGAAAGAATTGCCTACTGTGTTTGCGAGACGTGAGCATCAGCTGTAGTAGACGCTGGGAAAACCGTTGTTGAAATATAATGCAGTATATTTTCCTTATCATTACGGTAGCCTACTTCCTGAACATGTTATTGACTACACCCCACATTGAGGTGGTCGCATCTTGCGAAGGTTGTTTTCTTACTTGGTTTTCATTATATCGCTTGTTTATAAATACGCATATATTATAGCATTAAGCACATACAGTGCGTATTTTCTAATGATATATATAGTATGTATACGAATGACACAGCATGTTGTATTGCAAGCATCCACAATAGGCTAGTTCGTCATTGGCTAAGGATCTCTACGTCCGTCCCTGGGCTAATATTTAGTTTAACAACCAAAAATGTACATTGCGTTACTGCCAATATAAAGAAGAGTATTTCATTTTACGTTGTCAAAAGCTATGATATCTGTAGTACAAGCTACCGCGATTTTATTAAGAACGTGAAGGAAATCCCTGTGGCAACGCGTTGAAAGAATGTTATACGTATATATTTAATTTGCATCGCAAAATCCACACTATGTATGCTTTATATTATAACGACTGAGTAATTATAAAACAATAAAAGCCAAGCAAAAATATTCCTCCCCGCTGGTAAACGAACCCCAGCACTCCGGGCGGGAGTCTGTAATGTTATCCACTCAACCACAGATGACGATATACGTTACGTCTTTATCAACATGTATAGATACTAATGCTTAGCAAATGAGCACACGGAAGAACATATCTCTTCAGTGTATTGTGCCGTCATTATAAACCATTTAATAATATTTTTTTAAATTATTTCGTTCACTACATTATATAACAACACCTCCAACCTACTGAGATATGGATCAGACACAATAAGGCCGGCCGCCATTTTGGCGTATGAGTGAACGGATTAAACCATCCTTAATTAAACCACCGAGCACGGCCGCTCAATCTAAGCCTAGTTTAAGCCATTGCTTGTGGTCTGCTGCAACGGGCCACATCCTTGAGGATAGTTTAAACCACCCTTAGTTCGTTAAGCGGAGCTGGTGAAACCGGCCCTTATTGACGCGTTT
The DNA here is from genome assembly GCA_946902985.2 of Meconema thalassinum. NCBI lineage: Eukaryota > Metazoa > Arthropoda > Insecta > Orthoptera > Tettigoniidae > Meconema > Meconema thalassinum. The sequence continues at coordinate 938,451,370 of OX336390.1, forward strand.
CGCTGTTCACGGTTTTCACCACCGGGTATGCAGCAGAGCCAACTATCGTGAACCACAAGAATTGCAGTGTATATGCAAATTGTGCAGAAGAAGCTGTGAGAGGTACCACACAATGTTTTGCGGGAAAAGACTAGTGTCGCTGACTAAATTCTGTCTCGATGTTGAGAACTAATGTGTTTTCTTTGCACATTGTGCGAATTTTTTCTCTATTATTCATCTCCTTTAAAACTACCAAACAAAATTCCTATAAAATAATTAAAGCCAAGATTTCCTCGAGATATAATCGTGCAGACGTGGGAGAATCACATGCGCCTAGTGCTACAGGCGAAGAACACTCAACCACGCCCGAAGAGATAGAAAGACCATCAACACGTACCAAGGAAAGGCCTTCTATCATGAACATAACATTATTGTTATTATTCAAATATAAATTGCATCAGTGTTTTGTAGGTAGTTGATGGTTTACAGGGTATTTGATTGTATTATTCATATTAATCAGAATGTTACCGGTATGCTGATGAATGCAATCAACATCCCATGCCCATGCTGTTTTAATTTGATGACCTCTTCATGGTTCATTGTATCTCAGAAAGCAACTTTACGACTTGTAATATGATATTGCTCCCAAATATACGCAATCCAAGACAAAAAAAACAATCCCTACTGATTATTTTGGCAAGAAGGTTGGTGGGGGAGTGGTATGAAATTTGAAGGGTATGGTAACAATGAATAGCAGCATAGTTCACATTTTATTTGATGAAGTATAACATTTTATTATTAAAACATGGTTCAGACATTACATTACAAAACCTATTCTTCTCTACTCCCCAGCACACTGTAATTTAAGAAGTGGCAAATGAAACCACGACTCATCCGTCTAAATTAGCAATGTAACCAACATAGTGGAACAAAACTAGTGAACAGATCTTAATTTCGGCAGGCACATTGCCCCCTAACATTCCATATTCTGTATTTCTACATTGTAATACACAAATCTGTTGTTTAATACAATCAATAATGATCTATGTTCGTGATAACTCTCGTTCACTTTCATTGCATAAGTTGGTACTTGCAGTCGACGAAACCCTCATAGATCTTTCGGTCAGTTATATTCTTTGCTTCCAAGATAGTCAGTTATTGCATCTCAGTGGCGTTGGAATTCCCCATGTGCTTTTTATTTTCTCTTTTCTCCACAAACTAGTTTATTATGAATACCGGTATTACCGTACATTACTGGTATTATATTACTGAATATTACAAGTAGAATACAACAAGACTAAACACTTCAGAAGGTCTAGAAGAATATGTGGCGCTGATACGAGGAAAGGCTGGCTGTCCAGAAAAGAAAGAAAAAAAAAACTGGTAATGCAGGCCGCAAATCAAAACATAAATAACAGCCGTCCAGAAGCTGTAGCTCCTATATTCTTTACGCTGCAGTAAGTGCCCCATGTCATTCTATTTGTCCCATGTTTGGCCGTTTTCCATCTCTCCCTGCGGAGGTGGTCCAAGAACCCCACCAGGGTGTGGTCCCGAGGCCTAATGGCGGAAGAGGTTATAGTGAATCGCACCCGCTCTGAACCAGAGGATTGCGTTGCGCTTTTCTCAATTGGAATGTTGCACTGCAAAACGTTGCATCTTCATGCCATCGGCCACGTCCAGCGTCCGTCTCGGTACTGCATGGAGAGTCAAAGTCCAGACGACTGTCGCATTCCCACACTTACTGTCGACCAAAATATTATGTGCACTATGTGCAATATTGTGTCACGCGGATGAGAGCCGTCACGGCAACGCTGTACAACTTCACCGCATCGGCTAGCAGCTGAGCCATGTCATTTTATCACGTACAAATACAAACCGATATAAAATTAGTGAAATCATTTGCGTATTTCACAGTCATGCAGCATAACCCTTTGTTATATAAGGATTACGGTACAACGCGACTAAGAACGTAATTTTCCAACCACCACGAGCCGAGAAAAAGTTACCTTACAAAAATGATAACAACTTTGTTTCTTGGACACGCAACATTTTGAAATGTATAAACTAGTTATAAAACATTCTAATGTATACTGTGTTGAAATTTGGATTCGATCTGATGACGGGGTTTTGAGAAACTGACTCTTAAAGTTGACGCATGGTTGAAACACGCTCAAAAACGGGCTCGTTTTGTGTTCCAACTGCGATAAAAAATATTAAGATATAAATTAAAAATGCCAAACTTACATGACTTAACGTAAAATAGAACGACGAAAATGCTGATGGTACCGTACGGTATTGGATTTTATGTAGACCTATTAGTTGCTTCACAAACAACCTTCAAACTCGAGTGCACATAATATTTTGGTCGACAGTAGTGACCCGATGATCTAATGTGTCAGTGCGACCACAGGCGTCACATGGTCTACATCACTCTGCCCATGCCGTGACAGTTTTTCTCTGGTCGGCACAATTTCGTTGAGGTCGTACAGTGTCGAGCGGCATTCCAGTGGAATCCAGGTATTCCACAGGTTCTTCCAGATACGGTAGTCGACTATGATCGCGCAGGATATTTCATCTGTATATAGGGGGTGAAGAGTCTTTCGTTGATCAGAAACTTATAAATCACCTTGGTAGGGGGCGCGGTGAAGCGTGTGGAGACGCTGGATTTAAGACGGTTAAGAATGGCTAGTTCCTTCTTGAAAACATTAGCTGGTAGTAGCATCTGCGGATTAGCACATGGGAAAGTGACTGCATGCAGACGGTGTGTGTCAAAGAGGTCTCCCATATTTTGTTGCGCTCGAAAATGCTTTCAGCTCGAGCCCAATCATCCTGCATTATTTTAACGAATCACAAATTTATCTAAGAGTTCATACTCTGTTATATATGCTCCTTGCCCCACACAAGACACGGCATAAACCTAGAAAAATTGCTGAGTTTTAAATGTTATCACAATTCTGCGCTGGATACCATGATCGCAGTGCTTATGGCCATTGGCTGAAATATATGTATTATAATTTCAGATTTAAAATGGCCATTGTCTGACGGGACTTTTTTCTTCTCGACGCTCTCTCGGTAGACGTTCCATGGATATAAATTGCAGTCGAAAGAGAATCGATTTATTAGCGATTTGTATCGTCTTTGATTTTTAATCAGCTGTTGCATATGGCGTTTATTTTTATAATTTTTTTGTTCTCGATGATACGAAACCCGTAGTCCGACGTCCGACAGTCCTTGCAAAAGGGATTCTAATGTGCTACATGTCCAGATAAGTCTTGGTACTAAATGAGAATGGTTTTTAGTGATTATTTTTCCAACTCTGCATGTTTTACGTAGTTAACTCTAAAACCTAACCTGTTTCATTGCCGATACTTTACCTTGTCTGATAATCTTGCTGTTGTGGATAGTAGCTGAGCTACTTTGTTTGTAGTGTCTTCTGCCGAAGATATGCTCTGAATGTTTGATGTGTTATTTCCAGGAAAATTGTGTTCCTCATTATTTAACATTGCATTTACTGAGAATTTATACCTTGAGCATATTTTCTTCAAATTCTTTAACCATGTTATGTTTTCAGCTACAGTTCTCTCTCTTGTCATCATGCCATCCACAAGTACTCTTCTTCAGATCACCACTTAATGGATATATGGTTATTTATTTCCTTTTTTATTTCTTAATGCTTCTTTAATTTTAAGGTTTCCAATTATCAAAGCTTAAACATTCATTTCAACATAAATAAAGGATTTAGAATAAATGAGTTTGTACAGAAAGTAGGCCGACTGTGGATTACACAATTTGTGAAACGGATAATCAAGCTCAATACAAATTCTCCAACTTACTGCAGTCGTGCAGTAGGGGTATGATCCTTGAATATTTTAGGGATGAAGGTGAATTCTCGGAATAAACAGTTTGCTGATTGGGGTACCCTGGGTTCTGGCCATGCCAGAGAATTTTAAAAGTCTGATTAAGTTATGGTCTGACTAGCCATTTATTTTAATCCCAAATTACTTTTGCCTCTGATGTACAGCAGGTCCTAGCATGGTAATTGGCAGGAATGTTTAATCAGTGGTAGAGCATGCCAGGAGACTGGTTAACTATTACAGTGTAGCCTTGAGAAAGTAAACCAATCTAAGCCCTCTGTGTTTGAATGTAAGCTAATCATCATGTGAAGAATTAAAAAGAAACATGTTCATAATATTGTGAAGATTTAGGCCCATTAACTTAAGGGTGGAAAAAATAGATAATGGAAATGCTTTGCTGTTCGAGCAATCACCTGTATATCATAATAGTCATCATCAAGTACATTATTTAACAAGTTTGATGTTTTGGAATTAAAGGAACATGGGTAACAGTTCAGGGAGTGGTGAAACATCTACAAAACTACTTAATTAGCCAAAATATCTTTTGTAATGATGAATATTAATTGTGGAAATGCTGTGTTGGCAGAAAAAGTGGGTATCACATTAAACAATGCAATAAAATATTTCTTTCCAGACAAGCAGTATTTTGTACACACAAGCAACATTTAAAAGATCAATATATTGCAATTCATACTCGTTATAGTCTTTTTAACAAGGCTTTACGTACAAAAACAAGCCTAACTTGGAGCTAATGCCCCAGGCCAACTTGTATGTAGTACGAACAGTCACTTTCCTTTTTCACTTTCATTTCAATATATGATTTTCATACTGCACCGTGTTTCATCTTCTGGGGGACGTTACTAATTGATTATCCGTGCACGGACCCCCACAGGAGTAGACAACTGCGTGCTACCTCCCTTCTTATGAAGCGAACCCACACTTCTTTACTGCGAGAGCTAAGAGCTCAAGCAGCCTTTCACCTCCCTATAAAGGCATATTGGCTTTCACGGCGAAGGAATTAAAACTCTGCAATTTTTCTAGGTTTATGCAGTGTCTTGTGCGGGGTTTCGCCTTGGGAGAAAGGAGGTAGTGCGCAGTTTCCTACTCCTGTGTGGGTCCGGGCACAGACACTTAAGAGCCCGCTGATGAGCCTATCTTGGTGTTCCTAGGCAAAACCCTGCAGAAGATACAGCATAAACCTAGAAAAATTGCTGAGTTTTAATTCCTTGGCCGAGAAAGCCAATACGCCAAATATTGGTCTAGATTGAAATTTGATGTTTTTCAGTCGGTCATCACAATTGGGTACAAAATCGACTGAAAAACGTCAAATTTCGATTACTAAGGCAACAATAGTTTAATCAGTTGAAACTTTCCGTCAAATCAATACAAAATATTTTGCACTATTATTGCGCTAAGTTAGGTACATGTTTCGAACCTTGCAAGCCGGTTCTTCATCAGCCTCTCACACAAATGGCAATACATCAAAAAACACTGAACAAACTCCAAAAAATGCATGCACACTAATAATACATATTAAAAACATTACATTAAAACTTTGTACGAAACATATTAAAAACACATGTTAAAAGTTCTGAGAGTCCATTTAACTTGTTCATGAGCACACGTCTTTCTGATGGAAGATCTTATCCTATTCTGTTATCTGCTTCTTGTCATGTGGGGAACGAAATAGAGTAGTATTCCCATTTGAATGGTCCAAATGCAAAAAAACTTTTAGGTACTCCCTTCTGATAGGAGATCTTGTCCTGTTCTGCTTCTTGTCTTGTGGGGAACGGAAATAGAATAGTATTCCCATTTGAATGGTCCAAATGCAAAAGACTTTTAGGTACTCCCAGACTAAACAAGTAGTCCTCTGTTGAAAGAAAATTAAATTAATTTAGTGAATGGACTGAAATAATGAGAATCTAATTATGATCAACCAGAAAACGATTGCTGTAAAATCCTTACCTCCCAGTGTATGCAGTGACCCTGTGCGCTTGAAACAGCTGTTGCAACTCAAGTGCTGAGTCTAGGCGAGGCGCGGTGAGGCCACGTGAGACATGTAGGGGGTGGAGCATACCATTGGTGGAAGCAATGAGCGGAGGGGCGGGGAGGCAACTTGGAGCGGGAGGGGAAAGGAAGTTTGGGTGGTACTACGAACCAGATCTAATTTATGGAGGTATTTTTATGTTTGTTACTGGTGACAAAGTTTGTCAATGTTTCGTATAAAACATTGCTATCGAAATTGATTTCATTTAGATTATGTGACGGGTTGTTTCTCAAGGCCTGGTCTATCTCTAGCTGTTCTAAAATATTAAGCATAATGCCTTTGCTGCAATAATGTAAAATTTCCAAGTCTTCCTCAATTTTCGAAAAGTTGTGGTTGCGTTCCTGCATATGATTATTAATGGCTGAGAATTTTTTGTGCCTCGCAGCGTTGAAATGCTCATTATATCTTATTTTAAAACTACGCCCCGTTTGACCTATGTAATCCGCATCACAATCCTTGCACTTTATTCTGTAAATACCGGATTTCTGGAATTTGTCTTGTTTGTTGATCGATTTGGAGTTAAATAAGTGTTTCATAGTGGTGTTGTCTGTTCTGTATGCTATTCTAAGCTCTTGTTTCTTGAAAACGTTCGTGATGTTGTGCGTTAGTTGATTTGCGTATGTAAAAACTGCAACAGATTTCTTATTTTCTATTGGTTGCAAACTTGTGACTGGTTTATTTTTAATTTTGCTTAAAATGGAATCGACGTACATTTTGCTAAAACCATTAGCTATGGCTATCTGATATATGGTGGAAAGCTCTTTGTTCCAATCTTGTTCTGAGAGGGGTACGTTGATAGCTCTGTTAATATATGCCCTGAAAGCAGCTTTTTTATGGCTGGCCGGGTAGTTTGAATCCTTCCTAATGGTGGTGTGCGTTTGGGTTGGCTTCCTGTATATTTTAAAACGTAGGCCCATGGTGTCCCTAATGACAGTAAGATCCAGGTAGTTTATAGACTGATTTATTTCTGATGTTGTGGTGAATTTGATGCTATTATCAATTTGGTTTAGCTCTGTTGTAATGTGATTGATGCCACTGATTTCATTATCAACTATCAGAAAAACATCATCGACATATCTTGTCCAATAGCTGATTCCTTTTATTTTACTGATACTGATGTTTTCCAAATGGTCAATGTAAATATTGGCCATTATGCCTGACAATGGGGAGCCCATGGCCAAACCTTCTGTCTGCTTGTAGATTTTTTGGTTGAACGTGAAATAATTGTTTTGCACGGCAAATTTTAACAGATTAATGAACTCCTTGATTTCACCTTGTGACATCCTACTGTGCATTTTTAAATTTTCCTCTATTATATGTATGGTGGGGCCTAGGCCTACTGGGATGTTCGTGTACATGTCGCTGATGTCAGCGGTGTGTAAGGTTTCTGAGCTTTTTATATTCAAAACCTTAGTGCGTTCACAGAAGTCAATGGAATTTCTAATTGCATTATTGGTCGTAAATTTATAGTGTTTTTTCAAAAAATTTTGGAGGAATTGCGACAGCTTGTAAACAGGACTACCCCTGAAATTTACAATAGGTCTGATCGGTATGTTATCCTTATGGGTTTTAGGTAATGCTCTAAGGGTTGGTATGCCTGGGTTCATATTGATCAGTTTACTAATTTGATGTTCATCTAGAATCATGTCGGTGTTCTTTAATATCTGCTTGAGCTTTCGTTGTGTGGGCCCTGTGGGGTCTTTGCTAATGATGCTGAAATTTTTGTTGCTCAAAAAAGATTCTGTTTTTTCGATGTATTCGTTTTTATTCAAAATAACGATACTATTACCTTTATCTGCCTTAGTTATTATTAAATTCTCTTGAGCGATTTTCTTTTTTAAGCTGGTGACATTTTCTGCATGGGGTTGTTTATTATCCTGTTTTATTATTTTGTTGATTTTCTTGTTGATGACATGTCTGGTTTCATTTCTTTTTTCTATTGGGAGTATTTGAATTGCCGCTTCCGATTCTGCTATTAGTACTGTTAAATTAGTTTTATTATTGTAGGAGGAGTGCCAGTTATGTTTAAAGCCTTTTTCCATTAATTCGATTTCCGCTTGGTTAAAATCAACATTAGATAAGTTTTCGAACGGTTTTTGGAATTCATGGGATGGAGTGTCTGGTTCCTCGTTGCTCATCGTGCGTGCCTGCCGCATTAGTTGGTCTAACTTCCTGTTTAAAGTGCCGACCTTTTTACTGGCGTGGAATGCGACAACTTCCTCTACATGGAGAAGGAAGGAGTCCCATTCATCTTTATCCGTGGTGTTCGCAGCCTCTAAGTGAACTTCATATAAAAAATTATTAATTTGATTTTTCTTTATATATAAAAATTTTAATTCCCGTTGCATAATAAACAACCCCATGCAGAAAATGTCACCAGCTTAAAAAAGAAAATCGCTCAAGAGAATTTAATAATAACTAAGGCAGATAAAGGTAATAGTATCGTTATTTTGAATAAAAACGAATACATCGAAAAAACAGAATCTTTTTTGAGCAACAAAAATTTCAGCATCATTAGCAAAGACCCCACAGGGCCCACACAACGAAAGCTCAAGCAGATATTAAAGAACACCGACATGATTCTAGATGAACATCAAATTAGTAAACTGATCAATATGAACCCAGGCATACCAACCCTTAGAGCAATACCTAAAACCCATAAGGATAACATACCGATCAGACCTATTGTAAATTTCAGGGGTAGTCCTGTTTACAAGCTGTCGCAATTCCTCCAAAATTTTTTGAAAAAACACTATAAATTTACGACCAATAATGCAATTAGAAATTCCATTGACTTCTGTGAACGCACTAAGGTTTTGAATATAAAAAGCTCAGAAACCTTACACACCGCTGACATCAGCGACATGTACACGAACATCCCAGTAGGCCCCACCATACATATAATAGAGGAAAATTTAAAAATGCACAGTAGGATGTCACAAGGTGAAATCAAGGAGTTCATTAATCTGTTAAAATTTGCCGTGCAAAACAATTATTTCACGTTCAACCAAAAAATCTACAAGCAGACAGAAGGTTTGGCCATGGGCTCCCCATTGTCAGGCATAATGGCCAATATTTACATTGACCATTTGGAAAACATCAGTATCAGTAAAATAAAAGGAATCAGCTATTGGACAAGATATGTCGATGACGTTTTTCTGATAGTTGATAATGAAATCAGTGGCATCAATCACATTACAACAGAGCTAAACCAAATTGATAATAGCATCAAATTCACCACAACATCAGAAATAAATCAGTCTATAAACTACCTGGATCTTACTGTCATTAGGGACACCATGGGCCTACGTTTTAAAATATACAGGAAGCCAACCCAAACGCACACCACCATTAGGAAGGATTCAAACCACCCGGCCAGCCATAAAAAAGCTGCTTTCAGGGCATATATTAACAGAGCTATCAACGTACCCCTCTCAGAACAAGATTGGAACAAAGAGCTTTCCACCATATATCAGATAGCCATAGCTAATGGTTTTAGCAAAATGTACGTCGATTCCATTTTAAGCAAAATTAAAAATAAACCAGTCACAAGTTTGCAACCAATAGAAAATAAGAAATCTGTTGCAGTTTTTACATACGCAAATCAACTAACGCACAACATCACGAACGTTTTCAAGAAACAAGAGCTTAGAATAGCATACAGAACAGACAACACCACTATGAAACACTTATTTAACTCCAAATCGATCAACAAACAAGACAAATTCCAGAAATCCGGTATTTACAGAATAAAGTGCAAGGATTGTGATGCGGATTACATAGGTCAAACGGGGCGTAGGTTTAAAATAAGATATAATGAGCATTTCAACGCTGCGAGGCACAAAAAATTCTCAGCCATTAATAATCATATGCAGGAACGCAACCACAACTTTTCGAAAATTGAGGAAGACTTGGAAATTTTACATTATTGCAGCAAAGGCATTATGCTTAATATTTTAGAACAGCTAGAGATAGACCAGGCCTTGAGAAACAACCCGTCACACAATCTAAATGAAATCAATTTCGATAGCAATGTTTTATACGAAACATTGACAAACTTTGTCACCAGTAACAAACATAAAAATACCTCCATAAATTAGATCTGGTTCGTAGTACCACCCAAACTTCCTTTCCCCTCCCGCTCCAAGTTGCCTCCCCGCCCCTCCGCTCATTGCTTCCACCAATGGTATGCTCCACCCCCTACATGTCTCACGTGGCCTCACCGCGCCTCGCCTAGACTCAGCACTTGAGTTGCAACAGCTGTTTCAAGCGCACAGGGTCACTGCATACACTGGGAGGTAAGGATTTTACAGCAATCGTTTTCTGGTTGATCATAATTAGATTCTCATTATTTCAGTCCATTCACTAAATTAATTTAATTTTCTTTCAACAGAGGACTACTTGTTTAGTCTGGGAGTACCTAAAAGTCTTTTGCATTTGGACCATTCAAATGGGAATACTATTCTATTTCCGTTCCCCACAAGACAAGAAGCAGAACAGGACAAGATCTCCTATCAGAAGGGAGTACCTAAAAGTTTTTTTGCATTTGGACCATTCAAATGGGAATACTACTCTATTTCGTTCCCCACATGACAAGAAGCAGATAACAGAATAGGATAAGATCTTCCATCAGAAAGACGTGTGCTCATGAACAAGTTAAATGGACTCTCAGAACTTTTAACATGTGTTTTTAATATGTTTCGTACAAAGTTTTAATGTAATGTTTTTAATATGTATTATTAGTGTGCATGCATTTTTTGGAGTTTGTTCAGTGTTTTTTGATGTATTGCCATTTGTGTGAGAGGCTGATGAAGAACCGGCTTGCAAGGTTCGAAACATGTACCTAACTTAGCGCAATAATAGCGCAAAATATTTTGTATTGATTTGACGGAAAGTTTCAACTGATTAAACTATTTATATACGTCAATACGGACCAGAAATGGCAACTAGTATTCCCATTACTAAGGCAACACTGAGAAATGCTTCAAATACCATAATATTGGTTTAGACAAAACCCATTGGTCTGGATTTAACAAATTTTACTATTAGTAACCTAAGCGTGGGGTTGGTAATAATGTATTTTCCGATAATTAACATGCATAATGGCGGACACAACTGGAATTTTACTATGTAAGTCGTGATCTAAATAAGGGATGGTGGGTGGGTTATGGACTGCGGAGGAGTAAACATCTATTACTTCATCATTTCCTGATTTCTTTTTCATCATTAGAAAAAGGTATTTTGGCTAATTTCAGTAATGTCTCCTTCAGTGGTACCCAAATTTCGTATAGGCTACTAAATTTTAATTTTTCTTTTGCCAACAGCATGATCAAGTGGCAGGCAGTATGGATAGTAACGAGATGAAGCTGGAGCCGTCGAGTCCGACTGACAGGGACCGCTACCCATTCTCACGGAGCAGTAGCACAGGTTCGATCCACACCCTGTCGTCGTCTGCCCACAACTCAGGTGAGGCTGGGAGGAGCGGCAACATGAGTAGCAGCAGTGGGCATGGTAAACATCTCCCTTCTCTCTCGTCTTGTGTCCGTCCTGCTTGTGTGTCGTTCCCTGCCAACTGAAATAACAGTTTCCAATGAAGTTTGTAATCACAACCTAATTTTCAAAACTGCGTTGACGTCACAAAGGAGGCTCTCGGCTATTAGCTCGTGTATGTACAAATATAGCATACAAGCCATGGCAGATAGGTAATGTCCAATGCACGTGGCACTGTTTAATTTTTTATTTTAGAATTAACAATAAGTACAAAATCTGCCCAAAACACGTCAACGGACGACTCGACTTGTGGCGTGGCTTTGAGGTTCCTGAAATGTCTCACAGAGTGCGCAGGTGGTCTTGTGGGCGAGACACGAATGGAGGCACGTTCTCGTGTGCCAGAATGTTATTTACGGAGTTGAAGTGTCAAAGACTTGCGGTTGGTAATACGAATATATTATCGTAATTCGTATTAAATATACCTCCAATATATGTGTAATGATCATCATCATCATCTTGCACAGTTTCCAGCCACTGGCAGGGTCTGTTTGGAACACAAGCCATCTCCAAAGTCTTCTGTCTTCCCACCATCTCGCAGCCTCCACCCTTGTCCAGTCTTCTCCTCTCTTCTTCACGCTTTCTTCCACCCCCTTCAGCCACCTGTCTCTCGGTCTCTTTCCTTCCCACTTCGTCTCGTGTATCCTCCTGGGCATCCTCTTCTCCTCCATTCGTTTTACATGTCCATACCATCTAAGTCTCGATTTCTCTATACCATCCTGTAATGGTTCCTCCTTCATTAATTCTCTGGTCCTCTCATTTCTTAGTCTGTCCATCTTTGTAGCTCCAATACTGCTTCTCAAGAACCTCATCTCACTGGCCTGTATTTTGCTCTTCTCCCTTCCTTTCATAACCCAGGTCTCCGAGGCATACGTCAGGATAGGGACATAGTACGTCCGATATATGATCTTTTTGCTGTTCTGAGGGACATCCTTGCTCCATATCATGCTTCTTACACTCCTCCGGAATGCTTCTGCCTGTCTCCCCCGCTCATTTATTTCTCTATCGCTTCTTCCATTATCTTGTATCAGGCTTCCCAAATACTTGAAACTCTCCACTTTCTTCAGCTGTTCCCCACCAATTGTTATTCCCGTTGTGGTTCTTTCCTTCTTCCTTGTTGTGATCACCATCTCACTCTTATTTATGCTACATTTCATCCCATATCCTTGTATTATTCCTTCCCACACGTCCAACTGCTCCTGTACTTCCTCCTCCTTGTTTCCCCAAATCATCAAATCATCTGCAAACACCATTGCTTTCATCATTCCTTCCCCAATTACTTGTGCCAATCGGGTCATTATGTCATCCATCACCACAATGAAAAGTAACGGTGACAGAGCGTAATGATAAGGGTTGTAAATTGTAGTGCATGAACTTACCGGAACCGGTTTATGTTCTTATAGTTATGGCGCCGTGTTCGTAGATATCATACACACATCAAAAAAAGTTTTGCATCACCTCGGTTCCCAGATCTCCGGCATATAGACGTTGACTGTGTATATTGTATCAAAGATACAGTCCCTTTGACTGTTCATAGATGTCACTAAACTGCTCAAAGATGTAAACAACCATGCATGAGCAGGGCCTATTAGACGGAGGGGGTACGACAGCCGATCAGTTCCAGTCATTCCACCAGGACGAAGGTACGCTGCTCATGTTGTCTGTAGTTCTACCATGCCTAGAAGGTCAATACCGCAGTTCGATCGCGTCCGCATTGTTACTTTGTGTCAAGAAGGGCTCTCAACAAGGGAAGTTTCCAGGCGTCTCAGAGTGAACCAAAGCGATGTTCGGACATGGAGGAGGTACAGAGATACAGGAACTGTCGATGACAGGCCTCGCTCAGGCCGCCCAAGGGCTACTACTGTAGTGGATGACCGCTACTTACGGATTGCCGCTCGGAGGAACCCTGACAGCAATGCCACCATGTTGAATAATGCGTTTCGTTCAGCCACAGGACGTCGTGTTTCAACTCAAACTGTGCGCAATAGGCTGCATGATGCGCAACTTCACTCCCGACGTCCATGGCGAGGTCCAGCTTTGCAACCCCGACACCATGCAGCGCGGTACAGATGGGCCCAACAACATGCTGAATGGACCCCACAGAATTGGCATCACGTTCTCTTCACCGATGAGTGTCGCATATGCCTTCAACCAGACAATCGTCGGAGACGTGTTTGGAGGCACCCTGGTCAGGCTGAACGTCTTAGACACACTGTCCAGCGAGTGCAGCAAGGTGGTGGTTCCCTGATGTTTTGGGGTGGCATTGTGTGGGGCCGACGTACGCCACTGGTGGTCATGGAAGGCTCCGAAACGGCTTTACGATACCTGAATGACATCCTCCGACCCATAGTGCACCCATATCGGCAGAATATTGGAGAGGCATTTGTCTTCATGGACGACAATTCTCGACCTCATCGTGCACATCTTGTGAATGCGTTCCTTCAAGATAACGACATCGCTCGACTACAGTGGCCAGCATGTTCGCCAGACATGAACCCTATCGAACATGCCTGGGATATGTTGAAAAGGGCTGTTTATGGACGTCTTGACCCACCAACCACTCTGAGAGATTTACGCCGAATTGTCGTTGAGGAGTGGGACAATTTGGACCAACAGTGTCTTGATGAACTTGTGGATAGTATGCCACGACGAATACAGGCATGCATCAATGCAAGAGGACTTGCTACTGGGTATTAGAGGTAGTGGTGTGTACTGCAATCTGGACCACAAATGCTGAAAGTCTAGCTGTATGATGGTACAACATGCAATGTGTGGGTCTCATGAGCAATAAAACGAGCTGAAATGTTGTTTGTGTTGATCTCTATTCCCTTTGTGTATAAAGGTTCCGGAACTCTTGGAAGCGAGGTGATGCAAAACGTTTTTTGATGTGTGTAGTTTCATTGTGCGAAATTGTAACTTTATTTCTTAAGCAGCTGTCATGGACCAACTCGTTAGAGCACCTTAAAATGTTTGGTTTGAACTGTGCTACAAAATACGTAGGAGATGATGGTTCTCAAAGACTAATGAAAGAAGGCATATAAATGAATTATTGAAGACGTTCGGTGTGCATAACAAGGTTATCTAATGACTTTTAAGGCTGTCTGTTTTTCTAGACAGAGGGAAAACTCCTCTAAGAATACTTTAGTCGTGGTGTGACGGCTAGATTGTTAGCTGTCAGCTGAGGGCTGGAATGGAGTAACCTACACTAAGCCTTGTGAGGCAAAACTGAGAAGCGGTGGGTTCGATTTCCACCTCAGTCATCCTGGAAGTGGTTTTCCGTGGTTTCCTGGAATGGTTCCTAACTAAAAGGTAACGACCCTTTCCTTCCCATATCTCCTGAATTATAAATACACACACTATTACAAATACCTCAATAACAAAGGTTATCAAACAATCATCCCACACTCGTTCAAATACATAAGGCCAAATGATCACGATGTCCAAGGCCCTCAACAACAGCAAAAAAAGCCACTTTATTTTCAAGGGTGTGAAGAGAATGACGAGTTCAACGTTCGTAGGTCGTACTGTTCATACAAAGCTGGGTAATGATTTCGTGAAAATGTCCAATTTAAGAGGAATTGGCTGTCTGGGAAGACATTTAATATTAACCCATTTTTCTTTTAGCTAAGGAAATGTGTTCATCTAATGGGATTGTTTTACCTCATCTTTGCTGTACTGGAGTCACTGAAATTCCTGCTAAAATATCCTGTACATCTGTTAAGCAGCAATGGTTTAGGCTAAACCTAGGGGAAAGTGCATAGACCCAGAACTGGTGATGATTATACTATTTTCGAAACCTAACAGGACGAGGAGAATTCTTAATTCTGTCAATTTTCTGAATTCCACATACATACAGGGTCATTATGTGTGCGCACGCCAGTAAATACGGCAAGCTAAGCCGGCTGTGACCAGCGCAGATCGCGGCGGCGCGCCGCTCGCCACCGGCCCAGATGGCGGTTGGCGCCCACTATCACACTTTTACCAATCATGTTCAATAATGTGTACTTACAGAGCTCATAGGTGATGCTGAAAATGTCCTCCCTCTCTTGTAACACACATCTGACATCTTTTGATGAAAGAATGTCTATCAACTCTTTTATTATTTACGAAGCCTGTTTCCTTGAATTGTTTAGTGAGCCTCCTAATTGTACTGGCATTAGGCACAGGTCTTCCTGAAAACTTGATTCAAAATTTTTGTCTCGTTTCAGAACAAGATTTTCTGCTTTTCATTTACGAATTATGGATATACACACGTTCGCACATTGTGAATTGGTGTCTAGGCATGACCAACAATCACAGTAATCACAATACTCCCTAAACGTGCAACACTAACGTCTAAGCTTTGCAAATACACCCCCATATGAATGACAAAACACATGTGAACTAACGATATGAGTCAGTGGAGCGATGAACAAGGCTTCTACTGTATTCAAATGGGTTCTTTAACATGCCAACAATGTATGACATGCGTGCCGTGATTTTTGTCGTCTTTCAAAAATCACTTACCACGGCCAGGAGCGAACTTGCAAGCTTGGGGTTGGTAGTCCGACACGATAATCACTCACCCACCGTGGCAAACTAAACTTGAACTGAATTTATTAACCAAATTTAAGACTCTTTATCGGCCTGTCAACTGTTAAAAATACACTACTAGTACCCTAGTATGTCCTGCTTAAGAGCTGAAGAAGGACCAAGTGTTGACAGATGGATAAGAATTGTTTAAAAATGGGTGAAGTGTTGGAAGACAGACTGATAAGTGAATGTTTGTGGCATCCTTCGAATTAGGACTAGAACATAATATACATAGCTCAACAATATAACATTATGGGAAAGATCCAAGGGATTAAGGAGAATACCTAGTGCAGTGATGTTTAATAGAGTTTGGTATAAGAATTTATAAGTTGGTCAGGCAATTCTAGTCATCTTAGAAACTTAAAACTTTGTGCCAAAGGTTTCCGAAATATCTTGGTGTTACCTTGGATCGGACTTTATCCTTCAAGCAACATCTTTTGAACTTGTCGAAGAAACTGAAAACCCGAAACAATATTATTCAGGAGCTAACTGGTACTACTTGGGGATCTGCTGCGAACATCCTGCGCTCTTCAGCCTTAGCACTGGTTTTCTCTACTGCCGACTATTGTGCTCCAGTGTGGCTTAATAGCCTGTATACGAAGTATATTGACCCACAATTGAATACCAGCATGCGTCTTATATCTGGCACCACCAGACCAACTCTAGTCCACTGGCTCCCACTGTTGTCTGGTATAATGCCACCTGACTTACGAAGATCCAGTGCTCTTGTTCGAGTGTACAAGATCTGCAAGAATCCTCTGCTACCTGTTCTAGGCTACAAACCACCTCTTAGTCTCCAAAGATTGAAATCACGACATCAACCTCTTTGTGATGCTGCTCTGAAGACATCGACCAACTTTGATGCTTTGGAGGAATGGAAAGGCCACTGGAATAACTCCACTGACTTGCCCCTACATAACATCTTCAGAGGGCAAAAAAATTGCCAACGGATTCCAACTACCGCGTGCAACTTGGTCCAGACTTAACAGGATCAGGACAGGTCATGGAAGGTGCAGGGATTCTCTCTATAAGTGGAACTTAGTACCATTTCCAGAATGTGATTGTGGAGCCCCTCGCCAGACCATTCCCCACATTTTAAGCAAGTGTCAACTACGGGCTTATCCAGGTAGATGGAAGACTTTCTATCACCAACAGCGGAGGCACTGCAGTGGGTTCAAAAGTTGGACATTCAGCTATAATGGATAACACTAATGCCTGAAGTGAATCAATGTTTTTTTGTTATTGTGTATATATTATGTATATAATTTCCTTGCCATACGCTAATGATAATGGAGAAGCTGATATCACAAGATAATAATAATGTTATTGGTTTTACGTCCCTTTTAACTACCCTGGCTTTTAGAGACGCCGGGGTGCCGGAATTTTGCCCTGAGGGGGATCTTTAACGTGCCAGTAAATGTACTGACACGGCTCCCTCGCATTTGCGCACCCTCAAATGCCAGCTGACTGCGCCAGGTTTCGAACCTGCAACCTTGGGCTCAGCCAGGGAGAACGTTACCCCTGAGCCACGCAGCCAGACAAATATGATATCACAAGATCCCTACACCGAGCCACAGAGAGACCAGTGTCGAGCCGCCCGACTGTCGTGAGTGAGCATATTGCTGCCAGTGAAGTTCTGCACCATCTGTTAACTACTGTGGTGAAAGCCTGCTAATAACCATCATCACTAAATTTTAACAGAATTTATAGTTTCCTATAAATGCTGCGGATAAGTAAAAAAATAATAATTTAAAAGCACCTGACTATGAGAGCAAGTCATACCTATTTCAATTTAATTTCACTCCACTTCCAATTTGTATTGAGTCTACATGCATTGTCTGGTGTATCTAATTAAGCTTCTTCTCAGAAGTAACATTGATATTGTTACCATAACAACAACAAGGAAGTTCATTAAATGAGCTCTGTCAACAGTCAGTGATATCTCTATCACTTATCAGATATGAACTGTGCCTCCAATTTGCAAAATCAGTAGAGGCATTGTCTCCTTTCAGTGATCACCATTATCAACCACAGTGGATGTGTAACTAAGATCTTTGGTGATAATAAATGGAGAATTTGTCAGTTTTTGAAGAGACGGTTTCTTAAAATTTTACGAAAGAATAGTATGCATTTTGTAATTTCTTTTGTTGACCATAACAGAAATCCATCCTGTACAGCTTTTAACCGAACTACTGTACTCGAATTGTAAAAGAAATTCCTGTTGATCTGGGATTAAAATCTGATGCTACACAACATTTCAGTGAGCAATTCCGTTTCTCCACAAGTTATAAACCCATTTATCAGACAATTTTGTCTAAATGAGTGGAAAATAATTGGAAATAACTTAAGCCTTTAAAGAAGGATAATTCTGCAATTCTTTTGAACATTTCATTCTATAAAAGAATGAATACTAGGGACATTCTGATGTGTGGAATTGTCTAATATTAATTTTACTTTGAAATTTAATGTCCTGTGGGAAAAATATCAGATTTAGCGTGTATTTCATGAATAACATGAGCGTTCTGCTCCTCATAGCAAACTATAACCTAATTTGGGGTATTTTGCTGTTAAATCATCTGTATTTGTGGTCATAAATGTATTGTCACATTGGCATGGCTTTTTTTGTAATCATCAAAATTATTTCACAAGACATGAAATTCTGGTTTCTCTAGTTATTATCTCAGTACACGTTAGATCATGGCTAATGAGAGCTCGGGTAACTACAACAGGGATGTTATTGAAATACATCCACAAGGAATCCATGTAGCAGACTTGGAGACTGGGAGCACTTCATGTGTGATGAACGACTGGTTCAAGTGGGGCGAAGTACGTGATAGGCGCTGGCAGTTGTCTGAGGATGATCAAAGCATCTCTGGTCCAGGTATAAGGCACAGGATTCCTTAATAAATTTTACAGAATAAATTGTCACATTATGGAGTAATTTACACTGCTGCAGTTAGTGGGAATTATACAAATGATTCATTGAAATCTGGAGAGAGCCATTTGGAGCCAATATGCCTACCTCCTAATGTAATTCCCTCTTGAAGCCAAAACCAACACAACACAAAAGTCACACAAGAATTTTGTGATCCTGCATTCCATTAGAAGTCCTGTAAATGTAACATTCTTGAGGTTGTATATGGTCTTAAATACTTCACTGTGGACTGTTCAATCTATGTTTCAGAATTACTTGCTATGATGTAGATCGTTGTCTGTTTCGTATTGTAGGTACTTCATTATCGGAATGAATAAGTAATGAACTCTACAATTCTTTATGGTGTAATTAGAACACCATCGGATCGACCAATTAAAAGTCTCCATTTTCGGAAAGAATTCTGAGTGAGTTCAGAATCAGGAAAGGTTGAGCGTTAAGGTACATGGGATAGTGAATATGACAAGAACAAAGAAAAAAGAGAGCAAGCAGCTTTAACATATATATGTATTAAGAATAACACATTCAAACAAGTTAACAGTTTTCTTTACAAAATGATAATTGCTTCTATCAATAAACATTGAAACAAGGTTAATGCTTTAAACACAAATAAATTAAATTGATCCTCTGATTGCAAATAAAAATTTAATTTATAAAGATTCTTGAAGGCAGACAGGGAGAAAATCCTGTCGTACCCTTGAAAGAGAATGATTGGGGAGTTGCCAAGATGCAACAGAATAACTTGCAAAATAAATGCGTTGGCAGACACAGAATGCATGAACTGCATGCACGATTTACTGAGAAGTTGAGATGGCAGAAACAGGTAGGCAAATAAGCATATAACCTGAAAGAGAAAATGCACAGGCAAAGTGCAATGAAAGATGCAGATATGCACAAGAAATAATGAGATTATTCCCATAAGAAACATAAGAATGGCTAAAGTAAGCCGATATGTTATTCCCCTAGAAGGGGAGGGGGAGAAGATCACAAAGATATTAAAATTGAGGAATCTTCTAAACCGGGCTTGTATAAAGCTAACATGATATAACAGAGAGAACATGAAATAACACTAAATATAATGTGATTACAAAGTACTTAACTTGAGAAAGTGTGGTTAACATCCTACACGTGTGCGTAGAACAGTTGAGAAGAAATAGTTCATGTCCAGTTGTGGTTGCTTTCACAAAAGTACTTGACGATTACAGACGTCTCTAGAACACTTGTTGAATAGTAAGGCTGACCTTAGCTATCACAAAGTTAAAGACTTGTAACATGAAGATGAAGTAATAATATTCACATAGTAGGAATAGATTTCCATAGCACACAAAGATATATAGTTGACATTTTAATGTTAGTGTCGCAGGAACACGTTGAAGTGTGATCCCAGTTGGATCACTTGAAAAATGCCTTTGAAGACATGGCGAAGGTTATATTAAAACACTTCTTGACGCAGAATTTACAGATGAGAAGTTTTCCAAGTTGAGGTTTATCGTCCGGTATTCAAGACGGATGGCTAGCATATTGCTAACGAAGAAATCACATCGAGGATGGATCTGCCGGCTTCTTAAATAGCAGACAGGCCTATGTTTTCGAAAAATCGATGTCCAGCCATTGGAGAGTCCCAAACACTTTGGCAGAGTGGCTGGAGAGAGGCCCCGTCATGGAGACGGCCAATGAGAGCGTAGCTTACTGAGACCAGCTGGTACCACGAGGTATGAGTAAGGTGTAACACAATAAGTAAGTACGAAAATAATTTTAAATATGTTTAAATTAAACAGGAAGGTGAAATAAAAAGTTAATTGTCACGAACACGTGGTGACGAAAAATGAGGTTATGAAATCAAATTCTGGTCTGACTTTTGACTTTAGCAAAACTTACAAAAATTAACACATTAATCATTCGCAAATGTGAACACTTTATACTGTATTTGTATATGTTTAGGTGAAAACCAAGAGTCATGCTCAAAGTACACCTTCATGGTTCTCGTATTTTCACGATAGTGGACCTGTAGATCACTATATATAAATCGGTAAATCGTAATGCAATGACACAACTGTCACAAGACTTAGTAAGATGAGTAATTACCATGAACTTTGCTAGTTGATATATCGAAAATAAATGACCTTCCTTTCCCAAGTCAATGCGCTATTTTGTTGAATGTAATGTACAGCTGAGAATATACGATCCCCCATGCCAGAGCACCAGAAGACATAAAGAATGTATAGTAAAAGGTGCATGGTTTAGGAGGAAAATAACAACGTAGTCTGCAAGCCTACTACTGTGTGGAAACCAGATAACGAGACTTGGCAAACTGGTTTTGAGTGTAAACATTAACTATCTGATAAATGTAAACAAGATGCCGTAACATGTAACTGATATGTAGCCAGATGAAGATCAAGAAGGCTGGTCTCCCGCGTATTGTGCATGTGACTCACTAGCCTTGCTGCCAGACTGATTACGGAGTATGGGGCTCCCTCAAAGTGATTGCAGTAACATGAACTTTTGGGAGACTCACTCTCTGAACGAGTATCCATGCCGGACATCACTTAATTTCGTCATGCTGTACAACGTAAATTAACAGGACATGTGATACAGTCTGTAAGCTGGGAGAATGTGATTGACAGAACATAAATCAATTAACTTTCCTCCAAGCATTGGAACACTGTTCAATAACAGACACGGACATGTCAGTTCGGGCAGACAAGGAGTGCCCACTTCGCGGCAAGAGTCTACAGTTGCTGCGCGTCCATGTTGGAAAGCCTCCACCCAATGTGCAAATGCTTCACATAGTGCTGCATGACACTGCGTAGAATTTGTCATCGAGAGAAGCAATTTTCACGAATGATCGCTGCTCCAATCTGCTTACATCCATCTTGTAGTACGGCCAAGCTCTGAATGAACGTGTATGGTTCTGGTGCCTAGGTCAATTCTGTGCTCTTTGCTGTGGGGTTTCGAATGTCTACACTGGAATTACCGTGATGCCATATGATCGAAAGATATCATATTCAGTAATTGCCCTGACTTATGGAATGACCCTCGTATAATAGGAGAATAGGAGGTGTTGAATCTTGGATTTTGAGAAATGTGGGCTCTATAGTTCTTCACAGAACTCTTTAATATTTAGCTTATAATCACTAATGTTAATCCTCCATGTCAGTTGACACCCTGTTGCAGCTCAACAGACAAAGGGCAGATAATCTTGCGTTCTGCTCCCTGAAACACCTGACGAGCTGTATACTTATTTTGTGTTGTTTTTGTTTGCTCAGATGATGAGGATAGTGACAACAAGAGTTCAGCCATCAGCTACAAGGAGCGTCGGCGTGAAGCTCACACGCAAGCGGAACAGAAGCGGCGAGATGCCATCAAGAAGGGCTACGACTCCCTACAAGACTTGGTGCCCACATGCCAACAGACGGACAGCTCGGGCTACAAGCTGAGTAAAGCTACTGTTCTGCAGAAGTCCATAGAGTACATTGAGGTGCGATCCTGGCATGTTCTAATTCACATTATCTTTAGAGACTGTGAACAGTTGAAGTATTTAAAGGGTACTGCTATATTTACTTTTATTTTGTTTTCACAATTTTGGGCCGAAAGAATGTAGGGAGGGGAAATTAAGAGAGGCGGTATTTACAGGGCTTCCAGTGACTCACTTTTCTCACTATTATTCACTATTTTCAAAGCAGCCCCCCCGTTTCTCACTATTTGATAAAATTACTCACTATTCTCACTTTTTTTTTACATAACTGGTCACATTCTACGTTAAAAATGGTCTCGTGCGCAATAAGATTGCTAGAAACGATCCAATATCTACCCATGAATGGGTAGTTAATTTTTTTGCCATTGGTGCATGAGCTCGCTACCGGCAGCGAGCCAGGCGGCCAGAAGGCATGAAAAGCTTCCATACTGCAATGCCACAGCCGGAGCCGTGCAGTGATCGCCGAAAATTTTAACAAAGCATTTTTTAACAAAAGTTCACATTTATATTTTCGTTTTACGATTTAGATTTCTTGAGTGTTGCATTGATTTTCCTATCCATTATTTCCAAGTGTCATCATGAAAAATCACAAACAGTATTCAGAGATATTAACATAGGCACAATTTGGTTGACATTTTTGGGAGGCTAATTTGTTTTTCAGATACACATTCTTAAAAGTTTTGTCTATTTCAGTACAGTTTTGTCATATTTTTGGTGGGGAGCTTAGCCACCCAACCCCCCCAATTGCACCTACAGATATCAACAATAGTTAAAATGCTGAACTGCTGTGCCCAAGATAGTGGGTTCAAACCCGGCCAAAGTCGTCGGATTTTTTAAGAGCGTTAAAAATCTTTCAGTATGCCTTCCTTCGGAGGGGAAGTAAAGCCGGCGGCCCCGTGTCATAGATTTATGGCATGTAAAAGATCCTTCCATGGACTAAACTTGTGTGAAGCTAAATTGTTAGGTTAGATTTCGTCAGAATGCTCTATCAAAGTTGCAACGTTCACCACTAGGGATCATTGATATCTGGTAGTGATAGTTGGAACTGCTTGAAATTGAACGGAACTTGTAGCTCACCCGGTGTCCGCTGGAAGCAGCTACAGACTCAGGCGAGCCGAACATGTCCTCGGACACTCCCGGCACCAAAAGCCATACGATAAATAAATAAATAATGGGTGGGTAGCTTTCCAGTTGCCCTCTGGGGTAGAAAGCATATGAATGGAACGTACTTAATGCCCTGGAGCTGATTTTCCTGCAGTAATCCAATAATAACACAAAAACTTTAAAGGTTTGTGTTTTTCATGTGATATCAACCCCTTTCTTCCCTTTTACGGAGTAATTTATCATCAAATGTGATGCACATAACGTACCAGATTAGGGTAAGTTAGTTCTTATTAATAAAATACAGAAAAAGATAGTATAGAACACATTCCGATCTGGGAGTTCCTGCAGTCAGCATAATTACTGTGGGGGCATGGTGGTGCAACGGTAAAGCTGTTGGCCTCTCACCAAGGTGGACTGTGTTCAATTCCCGGTCAATGCATGTGAGATTTTCGAAGTGAAATGCCATGTCCTGTGGTTCGGATTCCACGTAAAAAGGAGGTCCCGTGGCTCATGATCACAAGATTCACGGTTATGTAAAACTACAATCTTCCTTTTATAATTACTGTGACTGACGGAAGAAAAGGAAAAACAAACACATCAGTTAAGGATGGCATGTATTTACTTTGTTCAATAACGTAGAACAATTTTCAAAATCTGACAATATATACGGGTACTTATCCAATTTTTAAGAACTTCAGCTAAAAAGAAAATAAGGGATAGAATTCAAAATATTAAAATCAGAGAAGAGTTAAATATGGAACCGTTAACATCAGAAGATACAGAAAGGAAGGTTACGTTGGTTCGGACATTTAAAAAAGAATGGGTAAGGAAAGAGTAGCAAGAAGGGAATTAGAAAGAGAAGTCAAGGGAAAGAGACCAGTTGGAAGACCGAGAAGAAGGTGGTTGGACCAAATTTTGAAGGACATTGGAGAAGCTGGATTGGATGTGGCAGAAGTGATGGAACAGGAAAAATGGCAGGACCGAAAGGAGTGGAGGAGGCTTGGAAACCACACCCGGGTGACTGGAGTGGGACTTGGATGATGATTTATCTTACAGGTGCATGCTATGCAAGCCTAATACATAGTAAAATTCAAAGTGCATGCTCTAATTTTATTATATTACCGGTACATATGTTTTTAACTGTATACAAGTGCGTAGTTTACAAACCTTTATAAAATAAACCAACCTTAAATAACTAGATTCAAACTGTGAATCGTAATATAAAGATTAACAAGTCTCATTATATACTGTATAATTAATAAGACCATGATCACTCTGGGACGCACATAATTTGATAACGTAACCGATTGATAACAGTAGCCGAAAGAACATTGATTGGTAGCCTAGTGTATTTATTCATAATCAACAATGAAACAGCACTGCAATACAGTTATCTGTTTTCAGCTATGTAAATTGGACCCTATTATTGTTTGCTTCTGGTTGTCTCAAAAGTCCATTAATGAATCTTTCACACTCGCAATGTTTTTGGAAGTTCACTGACCTACGCAAAACATCTTCAGGACTATCTGGAGATACTGACACATTGATGGCAAAAGTCCATAAAGTTACAAGATTACGTTGAGAAGGTGGACGTAACAACTGATGTGTAATGTACCGTATTTCCTTGCGTAATCGTCGCATAGCATATTCATATTCGAAGGGCCAGGGGGAAAAACGATGAGTCAGTCGACAAGTTTTACTAAACTATCAAACCAAGATGTCATTTCACTAAAGTTTTTCAAACATTATTCTCTTTTTAATTTCACTTTTTAAGTTCAGTTTTGTGGTGGCATCTAGTAACCAAGTTCAGAACTAGTTGTCGTTGATGGTGGCATTTGGTAGCAAAAGTAGGTTAACAAATTCACAAAGAAATTTGATACAATGGTCCGGCTAGCTCAAAACAGTTGCCAGCGTTTCGCCCCAGTGTACCAATGGGCTCTTCAGTTGGTTATGGTACACCTCACCAAGACGCGTGGCTAGTAAATACTGTGAAGGCCGCTGCAAGGCACAAATGTTGCCACGAGCAGCGCCAATGTACTACAGAAGTCAAAACTTCCTTTCAAAAATAATGTTAGCTTACCTTGCTAATCCATATTCCAATAGCAAAAGTAGGAACTACTTAAAAATGAATGTCTACAGTCCTTACTTGAGTGAGTGGTTACCGTGTCAGTTTACTTACCCCAAGCTTGCAGGTTCGCTCCTGGCCGTGGTAAGTGATTTTTGAAAGGCGGCAAAAATTTACGACACGCATGTCATACGATGTTGGCATGTCAAAGAACCCATTGGAATTCAGTAGGCCGTGTTCATAATGGCAAAATTAATCTCGGGAGTTTCCGCCAACACAAAGTTCCTCATTTCTCAAGTAGAAAGCGCTGTAGTGTTCGAGGAGCTTAGATATCTAACCTCCTTGACTTTCATAGTGCTTCAGGGAACAACAAAATTTGACATGCAAGCTACCCTTTGGGTGTCTAATAACAATGCTTGCACCAGGCACCCGAGCCATACGATATTATTATTATTATTCTTGAATTAAAAACAGACAACACACACTAATACAGCCATACAATTAACACCGATTATCAGACAAATTCTACACATACCCAAAGTACACGGGGCTACATGACCGCGTTGTCGCAGCCCCTAAACTAAGGAACCAACCGAAGTTCAGTTGAGTCTTAAATAGTCATTAGTTGAGTCTGAAGAATCTATCAATCAATTCTTGAGTTGTCGTAGCAAAGTTTTCATCAAGTTTAGTTTTTCGGTTAGCCTCGCCCTAAGTTTGGTATGCTTCTAATCACATTGCGCTTTGGCTGAACACAAAAATAAGCATTAGCCCACTTTTAACTGTGCACCCTTTTTTGGAAGTCCATACATATTGCCTCTATACTTTCAGAATTTTGGGAAGCCTTTCTTGCTGACCTTTTAAATTCATAAAAACTTCATCTTTCCTTAAGTGAAGTTCATGGATAATTTTGATTTGTTTCATTTCATCTTGTACTTTTTTGTGTCTTCTTTTGCGTTGTCTATTTTCACTTGGAGGTCTCGTTCCTTTACTCTAAATTATGTACTACTAGTAACTTCATGACAAGTAAAACACACTGAGAAAAGACGACTCACTCAATGAAGATAACCCCAAAACAAAATACTAACACAAAAGCAACAAAACAGCCGGGCATTCTGGGAGCGGCTGGCTGACTCTCATCAGTCTTGCCACCTAGCAGCTTGACTCTCATCACTTTTCCCCCTTGTTGCAAATATTTCCCTGCTCATTTCTATTGACTGCTATCACTTTTCCTCATGCTAGTATTGCTGGAAGGTAAAGCATCACCATAGCAACCAACTGGCACTCCATCATCTTCATTTCCCGTTTCCAGCTTCCTGGGTCGGGTTGTGAATTAGGACCTCCATCGTTGCCTGTCTCTCCACCACTCCTCTCCTGATTTTAGTACATCTTCGGGTTTTCCTCCCTTCTTTTCTACACACTCCCACACTGTATCTGCCCATCTCTTCCGGGGCCTACCTCGTGGTCTCTTCCCTGTCATCTTTTCACAGAAAGTCTTCTTTGGTACTCTCCTCTCCCATTCTCATATGTCCATACCACTTTAACTTTGTTGTTTCTATCCTGTCCTGCAGCTTCAATATTCCTGTCCTTTCTCTAATCTCTTCATTTCTAACTCTATCTCTTCTGGTCTTGCCCTCTATACCTCTTAGGAATTTCATCTCTGCGGCTTGTATTCTACTCTCCTCTCTTTTTGTAGTAGTCCACGCTCCAGCTGCGTATGTTAGTATGGGTCTGTAGTAGGTTGAATATAATACTTTTTTGCATTTCTTTGGGACAACTCTGTTTCACACAATACCCCTTACACTCTGGTAAAAACTGTTCGCTTGTTGTATTCTCTTTCCAATTTCCTCAGTTATCTTTCCATCTTCTGTGATCACACTTCCCAAATACTTGAAACTTTTAACGACTTCTAGAATTTTGCCATTCAATTCTATCTTTCCTCTTCCTTTCTTCCTTCCTCTTGACATTACCATTGTCTTGCTCTTCTCTGCGCTTACTTTCATCCCAAATTTCTCTATCTCTTGGTTCCATACATCTAGTTGTTTTTGTACATCCTTTTCATCCTCACCCCATATAACTATATCATCTGCAAACAGCATGGCCTTTGTTGCTTCTTGTCCCAATAACTCAATTTTTTTCATTTTCATGACTCTCATCGTTTTTCCCCCTGGCCCTTCATTTGTATATTCGTATCTGTGTGGCGTAATTGTGCCGCGACTTCGTCAGAAGAAAATATCTAGTCTTGATGCCTGCGGGCTATGAACCGCGACGCAAACGGCCGGCGCACATTCCGCGAGCTTAGAGGCCTAATCTGGCGTGATCTTGTCAGGAGAAAGTAATCTCGTCTTTATGCCTGCGGGCTATGAACTGTGACGCGAGCAGCCATTATCGTCACTTAACTCATTCTGCGAGCTTATAGGCCTAATCTGGCGTGATCTTGTCAGGAGAAAGTAATCTCGTCTTTATGCCTGCGGGCTATGAACCGCGACGCGAACGGCCTGCTTCGTCAGCATATTCCACAAGCTAACCTGTCGTGATCTTGTTAGAAGAAAGAAGCCTGTCTCCGACTGCAGGCTATGACTCATGCCAGACTCACGCTACGCGAATGACTGGCCCGTGCAGCAAATAATGATACAGTATATTCCTTGAACTTAAGTATTCTTCGCATAATCGTCGCAGCCTGCTTTTCCCCACGAATTTCAGGCTAAGTAAGTGCGACGATTATGCGAGGAAATACGGTATTTCATTTGGTTGGAAAAAATAAAGTGTAAAACAATATAGTATGCCCCTTGTATAAGACATATTTCAACACACTACCACAGCGATTTCCATTCGTTGTCCTTGATCCGCAGTGGAGTCCACTACAGCCAACATAATATTCTGATACAAACCAAATACAGTAGTATTCTTTACGTTACGTACTTTTTGGTCAAGGGACGGGTGTAGTAATCCGTAGCTAATGATATAAAAAGTAGGTTGGCTCAGGCAAGGAAAGCACTGTATATCTACGACATGTGTCATTTTTGTCCGTATTTAAATACAATATAATTTTTCCACTTTACAATACAAATTCTTTTTACACTTTCACAATGTTACTGGGACATATTTGGGTCTGTATTTGACCTTCATCAGCTTATATGTAGCAATCTCTCACATCTAATTTAATGTCTTGGTGAACACTTCAAGCATCATAAGTCATGACTTGTTGCCATCTCTTCAATTACTGTAAAATTCCTTGATTTAAAAAAAATATTGTTATTTTTTCTTTTGGAAAAAGTTTTTCTGTGTCTAAGAAGTTGTATTCAATAGCAGGTATTATTTGCATACATACGGTGCATTGCCTTTATGATGTTTTAATGTTCTTTGAAAATATGGTTGCTAAGAGTCGTCCTTAGGAGAGGTTTTACTGTATGTTCTAAAAATTGTGGGAAATTGCTTGATTTTGTTGCAGTTTTTGCAGCAGCAAAAGAAGAAGCAAGAGGAAGAAAGGAATTCATTACGAAAAGAGGTGGTGGCATTACGCATCATGCAGACAAACTATGAGCAGATTGTGAAAGCTCACCAAAACCAGCCGGGACAAACAGAGATGCGAGTGTCGGACGAGACTAAGTTTCGTGTGGTAAGGTTGTCACTGAGTTTACTGAAATATTCTACCACCTAATGAAAACAGCATATGCTTCTCTATAAATGTGAATACGGTATGTTCAAAATGCGACAGAAAAGCTGTCATGGCTACACTTGTACTTTATGTAAAAGCAACTTTTTCCCGTGGAGTTCATCTAACTGTGATACATGTTGCATGTCCTTTTAATATAGGGAGTGATAAGTAATACCCCAGGCATTATATGCAAAAAACAGGGCCAACCTCAAAAAAAATAATGTAAAGCTGAAATTTGGTATAGATGTTCCCCAGTACCCTAGAAACAAATCCTGAAAAGTCCCCATCTCTGCGGTGTCCGCGTCATAGTTTTTGGAGGATTCAAAAGGGCTTAAATAGGGCATAAGTGCCAAAAACAGCATTTTTGCTTCCTGCGTTTAAAATATTGATCCAAATTTAGTTCTCGTGAGCTTTAGCAATTAATAAAAATGAACCAGTAGGATAACGGACTTATCAGGCCTAATTATTGCTATTGATGAAGGAAAAAAGACAACTAATTTAAAATTTTTAGCACAATTTTTACACGAAAATTTGGATAATTTGTAATTAGCAGGTCATTATTTTTTAAACAAATGCTGATATTGACTAAAGACACAAAATGAAAGTTATAAAGCATACTTTTAGCTTTACATTGGCACATTACCCATGTCTATGCCAGAAACGGTTATCGAGTTACGGTCCCAAAGCATAACCGCTGTTGAAAAGGCACCCGATCGTGTTTCTAGGTGAAAGCGCTCGGCCTGTCGGAACAGGCCAACAATACTCCAAACAATTAATTCAGCTTCTCAACAGTCTTGGATTTTCAATAAATTTGGCGGAAGTCTACAGGTACGAAGTTTCGGCGCTTCGTGAAGAACGTCCAATCCCGAATGCTGGAGCGTTCACGTAGTTTTGCTTTAATAACGCTGACTTTAACATAGGGGCATTGGACGGGCGAAACACATTTCACTGCATGGGAGGCATCAAGTGCACAGGTCCAGTGCTTGACAGTGAAATATCTCCACTCCCACGTACACGAGAAGTTCCTAATGCTGGTGTGATTGCGGCGATGGGAAAGTTCAACATTTCGTGGTATCGGAAGCCCTCTTCTCCTGGTTCAAAGGACGTCAATATTAAGGAATTAACTCTGGAAGCCCCAAACTCTGTGGCTATTGCGTCGATGATGGACTCCTTGTGGTTATCTGGACGGTGGTCAGGTATTAATTTACCCGCCTCGTGGAATGCTTTATGAAGACGTCACTGTCTGCTCATGCTCGACCAGCTCCCCAGACAACGTCAGTTGATAACCTTCCATCCATTAACTTGGAACCGAGCAATCCATCAACTATATATTCCGCGTTGGAGTTTGCCACAAGAGAGTGCGTGGAACTGAAACAAAGCACTTGTTTCGAAACCTTTGACCAGCCCCTATACGCGAAAGCTGCGGAGATAGTCGCATCGGACACTTCAGAGGAACTAAAAAACGTGGTTGTTCGTCTAGACGGATTTCACATTCTAATGTCGTTTCTTGGGGCAATCGGCTACGCGATGAATGGAAGAGGTTTGGAGGAGCTCTGGGAGGAAATATTCACTAAATCGTCAGTGACTCACATGATGTCTGGACAAGCATATTCTAGTTAGGCTTGAAATTAGCTCGCTCTAAAAATTATTACGTCGTGCCTTCAATTTCAAATGTATCAATAACTCGAAACTGTGCATGTTATAGGGCCCTCAGAGTGCATTTTCTGACAAAACAGGCTGTAGGGACAATGTTACTCAACATGAACGACGGGCTGAAGGATGACAAGGACGAAATACAGGCGCTTTTTACCGTATTCCAAGAAGGCACCGCCAACGAATTGCTATCATATCCTTGCCATCAACGTCTCAAAGAGTCGCTTCATGACACATTTTCTTCAATGAGCCAGGAATCTCGCTGTGGGTAGAGTACATCAAACAGCTAGCCTGGAAAATATTGAAAGATTCTGCATCTTAACGCGAGGAAATGAAGGTATTTGCCTCTACGGCTCCAGATGAAAAGGCCATAATATCAGCTGGAGAGAAGTTCGCCATTTGTCTCTACGATAGTGCCAAATCAGAGTGCAAAAGCCTCGACGAACTTCGGGTGGTGAAATACAGCCAAAAAATTGCCAAACAACCGGTCACAGCGTAATTTCAGCTGGCTTCACTTCCGCCGACTTCAGCGGCATGCAAATAACAGTCACTGCGGGTATATTTGCAAGTTCAGGAATGGTTAGGATTTTCTTTGGACCCGATCCAATGGGGATGGAAAATGCTACACTTAGCTTTAGTTCCAGTGACAACTCATCTTCCAGCTGGTCCAGATCATCTCCTCAATTTGGTGTCCTGCAACTGCAAGAGGTCTTTTGACAGCCGGTGTGAGTTCTGCTGATAGTGACTAAAGACCCGAAGTAAACGTTGTAAAAAACACTTGTAGCTTTAAAACGATGCATTGCCCATGCTCCTTAATGTGTGGGCACTGCAGTGGAAAAGCATGTGGCAACGTCACATTTGATGGCTCAGACGATGAGGAGGACGATTGAGTCCGATGTAAGCTTTGTTTTGCAAGTGTTCTTTGTCGAAAGAAAGCTTTTTAAGCTTTGTTTTGTTATTATTTGCATTATGCATATTATGAATGTACGTTTAACTGCTAACTGCATTAAACTTGTTTTGTTCTATGCAAACTGTTTCTGCTAGTTTACCTGGATTCAAAGGAATACCATCCTAAAAGTTCTTGAGCAAAGATACAAAATGGTGGCAGCAAAGGTGAATAGATGGAGCCCACCAGCGTAAATGGGCGTTCGTTCGGAAAGCGGCTGCCACACTTCCACTTTTATATTTGTAACTGTATCTCTGCTGCTGTTTGTCGGATGAACATGGGCAATGTATCGTTTTAAAGCTACAAGTGTGCTTTACAAATTTTACTTTGGGTCTTTAGTGGCTATCGGCAGCTGTTTACACGATAAGTCCCGGTGAATGACAAATTTTCGTGAGAAAAGTTGAGCTAAAAATTTTTGATTACTCATCTGTTTAAATGTATGGCAATAATTACGACCAATAAGAGCGTTATATATAACGCAGTCCTTCTCTTATTACTATCAAAACTCATTAAAACTTATTTTGGATCAATATTTTGAACGCAGGAAGCAAAAATGCTGTTTTTGGGACTTAGGCCCCATTTAAGCCCTTTTGAACCCTCCAAAAACTATGACGCGGACACCGCAGAGATGGGGACTTTTAAGGATTTGTTACTAGGGTACTAGGGAACATCTATGCCAAATTTCAGCTTTACATTATTTTTTTTTTGAGGTTAAAACTTAATATGCCTGGGCTATAAGTGCTGTGCGAGGAAAGGGTACAAAATATAAAATTTGCAAGATTTTGTTCATTGATGCTACAGTATCATTTAAATGGCATTGGTATCCTGTATTAAGTGATATGCAACAAATGAAATCTAACACTTACTAGGTCATGTACAGAAAGTACAAGTCATGTAGAGAATTAAAATGTCTGATCCATGCGGGACTTGAACCTGCAACCTACGGCTTTCTATGCCATTGTTAATGGTGGAGACATTTTAATCCTCATTGGCAAAAGGTCGTGGTTTTGACTTGCATGGGTCAAAAATTTAATTTTCAACCATTCATTTAAATAGATTCTATTTTCTGTACACTACACAGCCTAATAGTCGGCCCTATGGTAGTAGCATTTTTATTTTTTCATATTCTAGTTTGTTCTCGAG
Organism: Meconema thalassinum; assembly: GCA_946902985.2. Taxonomy (NCBI): domain Eukaryota; kingdom Metazoa; phylum Arthropoda; class Insecta; order Orthoptera; family Tettigoniidae; genus Meconema; species Meconema thalassinum. Next base: position 938,484,342 of record OX336390.1, read on the forward strand.
TTCTGATTCAAACTCTGGCATGTAGTCTATCTCCCGGAGGCCCCGGGTTCGATTCCTGGCTCGATCAAGGATTTTTGAAACTGACATGAGTGCCGGAATGGGGTGCACTCAGCCTCGGAGGACAATTGAGTAGCGGTCTGACAGTGAGGCAGAGCCCCAGTCACGTAAACCAAGATTAAAGGCCGATGGGACTCTATACGCTGATTATGCTTCACCCCACAATCTGCAGGCCAAATAGCCGGGCAGCGGTCGCTTGGTAGGCTTAGGCCTCTCATGTCACGGTGGGGGGGTTTACACAGCCTAATCGCTGAAAGCTTCCATTTGACGTCAGTATGGTCATGAAAATCGGGCTTTGAAGTTTTTTGTCACTGTAATGAAGTTGAAATAATTATAAAGTTGTTCTCAACTTGACGAGTAGTACTTTTATATTTTCATATTTTGTTAGCTCTTGAGTTCCGAGTCGAACTCTGGCATGTTCCGCCATATGTTGGGCATTATACAGGGTCATCGAAAAATAATGCCTACATTTAAAAAAATTATAGCACCGCAACTCTTTATGTTAAATATGTAATTCTTTCACTGAACGCCAGCTGGTTAAAGTAAGTTTTGTTGTGGAGCGAGCGTGACCTTGCTATGCACACACTACATGCGCAGTAGCCAAGGTCAGCCGGGGGCGCGCCATAACTGCACCGACCGCCGCGCGGTTCAGTACCATGTTGACCGCTAAACAAAAAGCACAGCGCGTGATTTGGTACGCAGTTTCAAAGTCACCAGTCAGTGTACGGCGGTTGTTTCAGAGTACTTATCCAGAACAAACTGTACCTGATTACAAAGCTGTCATTCGATGGTTTAATCAGTTTAAGAAAACAGGGACTGTAGAGAAAAAATCTAGGCCAGGCCGACCACCAACATCAGAAGAGAATATCGAACGTATCCGCCAATCTTGTGTCAGGAGCCAAAAAAATATATTGCTCGACGAAGTGCCGAGCTACACATTCCAAAAACATCAATTCAAAATGTACTGCACAAACGGCTAAGACTTCACGCTTATAAAATTCAGATAAGGCGGCAAATCAAATCTACCGACAGTCCTAAGCGTGCTGAATTTGCTAGTTTGATGTTAAACGAAATTGATGATGGTCAAAATACTAAGGTATGAAAAAAAAAATTATCTTCTTCCGAACATTTTAAGATTAAAATAATTGAATTAGCTCGAATAGTTTTTTTTATAACAGTTATTTTAAATGTTGGCATTATTTTTCGATGACCCTGTACAGTAATACTCGAGTTGTACAGGGCGCCAGGGAATGTTCTGTGCAGTGCCTGCATGCTGTTGCGAGAGCTAGCATCAGCAGTTACGTTGGCAGCACGGCTGACGCTTGTATCAAAACAAACGATCAGTAAACTTTGTACTCACCACATCCATTCATAACAGATGCTGGAAGTGCTCATGACACATACACATACACTGACGATTGGGATTCACCCTGTCAAGGACATCGTGCTACCAACTAAACTCCTGATGCTACCTCTAACAGCAGCACGTAGTCATTGTAGAGAACATTCCCTCGCATCCTGTATGTTTGCTTCTGGAAGTAGCTAACACAGCATTTTGTAGAAGTCTGTCCTTGAGTTCATCTGTGATGTAAACAAGCAAGTTCTTCTTGCCGCGTTGTGATATCCGAGCAATTTATATAAATGTTTGTTCTAGTAAGTGGCAACATGTGTTAGTTGCCAACTGATTTTAGTAAGTAACTACAGTGGAACCTCGTTAGTATGTTTTTCAAGGGACTAAAAAATTTGGACGTAAAAAGCGGGAAAACGTACTAATGAAAAATGAACATTAAACCTCATTAACTTGTTCCAGTGAGGGAAAAGTAAAAAAACTTGTTAATCAGAAGTACGTACTATCGAATAAACAATTTTAAACAACCTACAGAATTATTGTATTACAGAACAAGTTTATACAGCACAGAGAAACGAGAGCAATGAAAACGAGAGAAAAATGTACTATACCGGTACCGTACTCTCAATTCAAGTACCGGTACTGTAGTACGAGTTGAAATATTTAACTTTCTATAATTGGTTTCGGCTTAAATACATGTTTTTCTTGATATTCTGAGCAAAAGAAGTGCCGTATTCTTTGGCGTGAACGATTGGATATAACCGAAGTTTTTTGAGGTCAGACATGCTCGCGCATGTACAGAAAAAAAAATTCTCGCGCTTAAGGTAAGGATTTCTGTCTTCTTCAAGAATTTTTATTTTCTCATCACTAGTTAATGATTTAACGACTTTCTTAGGCCTATCCATTATTTCAATACGACGCAACAAAATTATCACTAGGTTTCACAACTTCTTCGGTAGTGTAATGCGTGAATCAGATCGTATTGAGTTTCAAGGTCGATACGGTAAAATTGTGGAATCGGACCGTATCCAAACTGGTGTTCAGGAACGTGATTGTAAACGCGTATCATATTGAAAGCGATTCTGCGCGCTCTTGAGTTACATTTTTAAACTAATTTAGGCTGACTCTCGTCCGTCGCCGAACTCTCTAATCGCTTATTTTACTTTCTGCCCATATTCTTCGTTACTGTGTGTGTTCCTGTCGTGGTTGATAAGCGTAGTTTGTTGCACGTGTTTTTAGCGTTAATGTATTTTTGTCTGTTTTACCTTTAATGTCTGGTGTATCCGTACGTAAATTGTGGCACGTTCCAGATCACATTCGGGGCAACATTCCGGCAGCTTGGCGTCTCTAAGAGCTTTAATCTTCAGTAGTTAAAAGGGACGTGAAACCAATAACATTTTATCATTACTAAACTGAACATAAACTTGTTAAAAACAAACAACATCAAAATCTTCCACGCATCCTTTTTACATGTTTACAACCACCCGTAAAAGAGAAAGATGGACGATAATTATGGGTCCTTTATGTTTTACTGTTTAATACGAGTTAGCCAACATAACTGCAAGTTGGCCACCATAAATTATACAGCGTTTTGAAATCGCGAACTGAAACTGCTCATGTAAATGGGCATCGTACCGAAAACAGGATCGTATTCAAATCGATTTGAGTTCGCCATGTAAACGCACTAACGCATGAACTAACTGCCGTAGACACTGAGGCCGGACAGAACAGACGTGCAACATTGTCGGCACATGCTTTAATACTGTCGCTATACCCGTTACATTGTTCCGTGACCCGTTATGTCGCAACCCTCGCCCGCTTGTTGGCCAGGAATGTTATCTCAAAGCGGCCAGGCTCCCATTCCACTAGGGGTGGACAAAGAATGCTTTCAGGGCTGACGAAATTGTGATGTTCTGCAAAATACGCAACGTGACCTTGTTTAAAGAAACAAGTCTCTGTCTTGCGTTCTGTGCGTACGGGCGGTATAACTCACGCTACGCGACGAAAATTTGATTGTCGTAAGCGGGAATAGAAAACGTATTAAGGGGATATATCAACATGCATTTAGGAGCAATGGGACTGGGACTTGAGAAAATCATCTCGTTAAACGGGAAAATGTCGTAACTGAGAACGTGCTAACGAGATTCCACTGTAGTTGAAATACCCTTAGGGGCAGATGACCTCGTAGTTCTGTCCCTAAAAACAACAATAACGAACTAACTGACGTGCTTCGCTGTGGATCATAAATAAATTAAAATGTGAAGGTGACAGTTAAAACAGGGGATAAGCGAGGTGCTGCGCAGAGGGAGACTAAGGATGGAACATTTTGTCCAACTATACCGCTCGGCGTTGACAGTGTTTTATAGCACAAATTGTGGTTTTACTCGCTAACCGTTGGAGATACACGAAAAGTGATCAGGACCTTTTGGATAGGAAATTAAATTATAAACCTCGTGTATGCCATCAAAAGTTTGCTATTTCTTAGCGTTCTCTTTTTATTCGAAATGGAAATATGAAAGTTTGAAACCAAAGGGTGTAGTGACATCACTAAAAATGGTCGCCATCTTTAATTAGTGCAAAGTATCGAAATCAAAAGTAGCCTATTTGTTAACTATGTAAGTTAGCTACTTCCATATAAAATTTCATGTAAATCGGACCAATGGTTCTTGCATGATTAATACACAGACACACACCATTTCATTTTTATATATTAGTATACATTTCATTTTGGCTCCTCTACGTGTTATGGAGATGATACAAGCAAGGGCACAAAAATTCTAACTTTGATTTGTGTCAAAATATGAATGTAGGATTTTTAATTTCATTTAGATTAATAAATACTTAAAACCTTTAGACAGCTTAAACCTATCATTCCCCCTCCCTGATAAGTAGGGACTGGAAAAATTTGCATTTGCAATAAATATGTGTTAAAACCATTTTTTTAATAGTTTTAAGGTGTTCTGAAGCGCCGTGATACCTAAATTCAAAATGCGACAAAATACGAAATTAGTACAAATATGCGATTTTGGTGCGAATTCTGAGAGAATGTGTTATTTTACTGGCGATAACCACATATTTCGGCGAAATCATGAGAAATACTGCAAATATGACGCATAAATGTTTCGACCGCTCTGATCGATATATATAGAAAAGTAGTCGATCGATCGCTGCTTGCTGACTTGAATCGATATTTACAATGGGAATAGGATGTATCGATTATTCTCGAAAAGTAAATAGAGTGCCACGGAAATAACGAAATAAACGCAGCGTTGTTTTCCTGTTGTTCATACTCTTCGTTCAAAGTTGAAACTGTTTTCGTTAAGGTGCGTGTGAATAGTGGAGAGAAGAAAATCAAGCGATTGTTTAGGTTATGGGACGCACAACGATACCTGGGCGCGAAAGGGCTCAGCAGTATGCAAAGGTTGGTTTAAATGCCACAGATTCAGTGATGGTGTTTTGTAAATATTGTAATTGCAGAGTTGCGTGGGGAAAAAAGGATAGCATTGCGAAACATGTTAAGTCGGAAAAACACATGGCCAAGCGACGCGATAACAAAAGTTCAACCCTTGCTGCTAGTACATCTCAGGAAATGCAAACTTCTGTGCTTACTCTGTTAGATACAGACGGTGCAATTTGAAAGAAAGCAATGCTGAAGTACTGACAATGCTTTCGTTTGAGGACTATAACTGCACTTCATAAACTTGGAGTCGTTAAAATAATATTCCAATCTGATGATTTTTAACTTCGTAAATAGATGCTAATTTTGAAGAAAATAGATGCTAATTTTGAAACAAATAGATGCCAATTTTTCCGGTTCCTACTGATAAGTATGAAGGGCGTTCAATATATAATGCAACACATGTTTTTTCTATAAGCAGGTTGGTTTTAGTGAGGATTCAACTACACCATGTTATTCCCCAATCCTTTGGTACAATACCATATGTTTCAACATAGTCTCCATTCAATGCTATGGCCTTACGCCACCGTAATGGGAGGGCCTGCCTGCATGGTACCACTTGACTAGTCTATGTCGGCGCTAACGATCAGAATAACCCCTTTAGAGTACTAGAAGACCGTAGCCATGACTTTACCAGCTGAGGGTATGGTTTTGAACTTTTTCTTCGTGGGAGAGTTGGTGTGGTGCCACTCCATGGATTGCTGTTTTGTTTCCGGTTCGAACTGATGAAACCTGTGACAATTTTTGACAAGAAATTGTCACCTTCAGCCTCATAACAAGCAAGCAATTCCGCACAGATGTTTCTTCTTTGCGCTTTATGGTCTTCTGTTAGGTGTCGAGGAACCCAACGGGAACTAAGCTTTGAATACTCCAACTGGTCTGCGTAGACATTCTGCAAGCGCCTATGAATATCTGTGATGTCTTGGTTTTCTGCCAAAAGATAGGCAGCCCTTCCAGCATTGCTGCTTGCCTGCCTGCCTGCTTTGATCGCGTTTGCTGTCTGTTTGGTACGCACCTCTGTTACAGACACCATTTTCAAGGCTAGTTATAGTGCTGCCACCTATCAGAAAGTAATGAAACTCTACGAGACGAAGCGGGAATATTCAAATATGTCCCAAACAAAATTTCAATTTTTAAAAACCGAAATTGGCAGAGAAAAAAAATGTTGTTGTTGTTGTTTCCTATGGCTAGCCCGGATTCGAATCCATCAGCTTTCTTGCGTTCCAATAGAGTTGTGTGAGGTTTCCTGAAGTTCTAGCAGTCACATCAAGTTTGTTGCAATGTAGCAGGCGCCCCTTATCCATTTTACTTCCAGGTTCGTGACAAAGTGTGCATTCTTCAGACCTCAGGATGTTGATTCGTTTCAGATGAGCTGCAAGGCAGTCATGGCCAGTGTTAAGTCTGAAGAAGGCTACAGCTTCTCTTCTTGGTGTTAATTTATATTGATCCCATTTAGCATCAATGTCTTTCCATAATTTGGTTTCTGCTTGTTTTCTTTGCCATTTCTTCATACCTGTTTTTGATAGTATTTTTCAAGATCCTTTTTGCTGACATAAAATCAGTCTGACTGACAGGTTGTTGTAGTGTGTTACCTTTTTTTGCTAATCTGTCTTGCCTCTTCATTACCTGCTATTCCAACATGAGAAGGGATCCACTGAAATGAGATCTGTTTGTGGAGTCTTTGAAGGGTTTTTTATCATACAACAAATTTCTTTCAGTTCTTTATATTGAGGCTTATAATTTGACAAGACGGCTTGGATGGCTGCTTTTGAATCTGTAATAACACATTTTTGATAATCAATGTTTCTGTCTAATAACTGATGGAGTGCATGTGAAATTGCTCTCATCTTGGCATCAATGTTTGTTTTGTTTTGGCCTACTGGGAAGTAGAGTGAGAAGAGAGATGAATGTATTACTGCTCCAGTTCTATTTTCTTTGTCTTGTGAGCCATCTGTAAATATTTTTAGCCATTGATTAGACGGATATCTTTCTTCTATTGTACAGAGGGCCAGTTGTTTTAGATCATGTGGTGAAGAGTCTTTCTTGCAGACCTCTTCTAGCAAAGTAAGATCTGTAGTCACTTGTATATATTCAATGGGGTTGACTGGCATACAGAGTGGTTCAAGTTTTATTTGCAGATTGCTCTTATTGATATATTCTTTGGCGAGACTTAAGGGAAAAAATGTGTTGCATTATATATTGAATGCCCCTCGTAGATGATTTACATATGATTTATTTTACATGTAAATGAAACAAACTCGCTGGTAACTCAGCACTTAATGGTTATGGTAACACTCATTGGTTCACAGTTCCAGGCTGTGATGGATCAGCTGTTCCAGAGTTTCAGTAATGTGTCTGTAGCCAACTTTGCTGAGCTGTCTGGCTGTATATTCAGCTGGCTTGAGGAGCATTGTAAACCACAGGTATGTGTGCTCCCTTGCTTTATTTCTTCTTATTTTCCTGAGAGAGATTTTAATTTTTAATTTTAACATGCTACTGATTGACATATTTTTAGCCTACTTAATGAGGAAAAAGTAGACTTTATGAGATCCGGGCAAATGTGTGTCCCCCTCCCCTCCCTATCAACTCCAAAATGGTTGAAACTATTGAAACCAAATTTGGTATGAGTAAAGATCTATACCTGAATAACTCACGGCCATATTTGAAAATGACATCAGTGCTACCAACTGCTGAAAAATCATAAGTTAAATTTGAGCTCTATGTTGGATATCCCTGAAGGTATGTATGGGAATTCTTCCAAAATTTACACACATATAGAAAATATTGCATCAAATTGATTTACAGGAGCCCATACATGACAGTGTTGCCAACATGTTTCTATGCCTGCTGATAAGTCCAATTTTTAAATACATGCAACTTCCATACTATTAATTGGATTTCAACCAAATTTGGTGTGTAATTTGTGCAGTGGAACAGATATGAAAATGCGTTTTCCTTAGAGTCAACAGGGCTGCCAACTGTTGAAAAATGAACTCTATACATTTTTATTCTGATCCCAACATATCAAAAAGTATGCAGGCCAACATTTCTAAACTTTGCACACATGTAGTACCTGCAAATGTAGATTAATTTTGGGTAACCGATATACCACAGTACTACCAACATGATTCTATGCGAGTTGATAGGTGTAATGTTTAATCACAAGTAACTGCCATACTAATAAATGGATTTCAGGTATATTTCGAACAAATCATAAATGTCAGTATTACCAAGTTATTTTCGTCATTATTCTAGGCAGATGAGCTGCTGCTGTTATTGCTGTAGTGCTAGCTCCTCAAGTGATATGGAGAGAATGTGGAGGGCCGGCGGAGTGTTGTATTAGTTCACTGATGCCAACGTTCCGATTGTTAGAATAGAGTGAGCTGTGGTCATGCTACAATGCTCGTCTTAGGAAATTTACCTTGCATCAGCTGTTGGTGAAAAAACAATACAGGGCTATCCTGGGCTTGGTGGACGAATTGGTTCAAATTCTGTGAGATGTCTGAATTCTTTTCTGTGGATTCCCATTTTCAAGGTCACAACTGCTTCCTTCTAACTCCTTGCCAAGTTCCAGTCACTTCTTTTAATAACTCGTCTCATAAGGTTGAAATCAAAAAGTGCCATTTGACCATTAAACCACCCGGCAAATGGAAATTTAATGCACCTCATCCCTGGCCCCCGTTGAAACGGGAATAATGAGGAGGTAAACATACATTTCATATTGATCTGTATTATGGTATTTACCTGAAGTTATGTAAATATACGATTCACATTAAAATTAAAAAATTGGAAAAATATTTACTGAAGGATTTTCTTATACAGTATGCATTTTTTTGAACGATTACTTTTTGACACTGTTGCAACTTGAAGGGTGTCGAAAGATCGACTTCGCAACATATAAACTGACCATGACTGAAACCTTGATGAGGCAGATTGAGACCTAAATGTTCTGGAGTTTCCCTTTGAGCTTTATTGATTGTGATAAAGTATGCCAAGCGAATTGGAAATTGGAAAATTGAAGTGTTTTATCGGAAGATGTTAAATAAAGTCTCTGCCCATCAAGTGATTTGCCTCCACATATTTACAACATTTTTCCTTGGTCCCTTCAATTTTCCTATGTTTTCAAGGGTGCGGTAAAAATCGGGTTCTATTTCTGTTGATTTCTGGACTCTTTCTTCCAGGAACTTGATGCTTGCTTGTGTTTGAATCAGGTTGTGTTTTAATATTAGGTCTTCTATAAATGTCTTTGTTGCCACCAGTTGATAAACTAATCTGGTTGGAGCGTACCTCGATACTCGCAGGGTTTTCTTGAGGTATCTGGCTTTGACTCTATCCAGGTCTTTGATGTTTTTGTAGTTCAAGTGCTCATGAAGTAATAATTCCACCATTTTCAATTCTCAATTTCTATTTTTTTTTTTTTTTTTATCAAGCTTCACAGAAAAGTTAACACGACCATTTGAATCTGTAGTTTATTACCTTTTCAATGATATGCAACAGTGCCATGGAACATTGTTCACAATAGGTTGAAAATAAGAATCTACTTGGTAGGAAGATATCACAAATTGGCTGGTGGTACAGAATTTCACATTGCTGGTTCTAGGTTTAAGAAAACCTTACCGTATTTACACGCCTATAACACCCCCTTTTTTCCCCCGAATTTTTGGCTTCTATAAAAAATAGGGGAGGGGGGTGTAATAGGTGAAAATTTCCCTTGATATCGGTTAGGATGGCGTGGTATAAAGGCACACAAAGGAGCACCTATCGCCCTTAAATCAACACACAAAATAGTTATTTTTACCTAGAAATTATTTACGATAAAAGTAATAATGGCCCATTTAAATAGCCACTCTCTTGCATCATCGCAGCTGACTGGCCACAGGACTAAGACAGGGCTGCAGCCGCACAGCTTTGCGTGCATCGAGTTTAAGGTTACGCAGTGTTGCAATATGTTACGCGTCAACTAGGCCTACCTGAAATACGGAAGATTTGTTTCTATACCGACCAATTAACATTTTCGTACTTTCCTTTTTCACACCGCGGAAGGACTTGGAAGTTTTCTTGGTTCCCAATAATTTGTCCTTTTGGTTGCGCCAATAACGAATCATACACGGCTGTGCTTCGTTTTTACGACTCGCCGCTTTCACTCCATTTTCTGCAGCAAATTCTAGCACTTTCAACTTGAAGTATGCCGTAAAACTTGTTCTCTTGCTCAGTCCTGCTTGTGTACTACCAGCTTCTTAATTATACACTACACACGGCCATGCGTGACGCGAGACACGGAACTCGTAAGCTGGGGGGAGTGAGTAACCTTTGTCGAGGTCAACGATGCGGAGGTGATGCAGGCAAAAGCGAGGGTTTTACCGCTAACTGGAATCTTGTAGGCCTACCGTATTTGCTACATTTTTCTGATTATTTCTCCTTCGCAATTCCCTTTTTTTTTACAATTATTTTTACCCCATTAATAGTAGAAAATTGAGGGGGGGTGGGGGGATGTTATAGGCGATTAAATACGGTAAATAACACTATTTTTATATGCCAAGCAAGACTTGACACTGTGACCCCAGTCGGGACTCAAACATTTAGCCACTGTCTTGCTCTACAGATATGACTGCTCCAAGGAGAGCCATTTCTATAACTCTGTTTTTCTCATAGCAGCATATTCAGTGTGGTTCCACATTTAGGCTGGTTGGTTCTTAAGTTTAGGGGCTGCGACAACGCGGTCATGTAGCCCCGTGTACTTTGGGTGTGTGTAGAATCTGTCTGATAACCGGTGTTAATTGTGATGGCTGTATTAGTGTGTGTATCTGTTTTTTAATTTAAGTGCAGACTGCAACTTAAGATTTTTCAAATAGTTCCTACTTTTGCCGCCAAACGCCACCGTCAACGACTACTAGGCTTAGTTCAGAACTCAGCTACTAGACGCCACCGCAGTCGGCTCTTGGCAATGAACATAGAAACCTAAGAGCGTTGTTTACATTCTTAACCTATACAATTTAGTTTCACACAGGAGTTCCACATTTAAAAGGGTATATTTTTAAACCTCATACTTCAGTTTCTCAATATAACATAAATCTACTTATACTGTTATAGTTGTTGCCTGTCATGTGAGAATAAAGATGTGGTTTTGTTCCAGACACTACATGAGCTGGTACTGAATGTTCTGCATCAGCTGAATGCTCAAGTGAATCAGAGTAGTACAAGGGGCTGACTGCACGGAGCTTCCATGTTCAAGTGGCCTTAACTCAACTCATTATATTCTCAACTTTGCTAATACTTTACAACTCTTGATCACAGCATTCATAGTCTTTTATATCATATTCTTACTTGTAACACGTGGAGGATGGGTGTTAATGGTTGCTGAACTTAAATCAGTGGCAGAGAATAGGATTATGGCAGTTCTGTGTCAAAGTAATATTGTCATACCTGCCAACTCTCACGATTTAGGCGGGAGACTCCCGATTTTACCCCACTTCTCCCGCCCTCCCGCTTAACGTATTAAATCTTCCGATTTTTCAAAAACCCCACGCGTAATTTCGGACTGAAAGTGCAGATGACAAACTCCAGTCATCCATCGAACAGATGAATTTTACGTGTAGTGTGTTCCGATACCGCAGTTTTGCTTTGTATCGATACTTATAGATAATTCTCCATAACTACTTGCACCACTTAGTTGGATTTGAATATCTCTCTGTTTGAAATAGTCGATGGTTAATTCAGCGTGTGTTCCTAGAAGTTTTCATAATAGCCTGAGGGTGAGAGGTAGTTGTAGGTTGCAGAATGTTGTATCTGTTTAACACGTGAAATTATTTGTGTATAACTTAGGTTTTGTTGGCATTAATATGCCGGTAGACTATTGTGATTTTTTTTTATCTGAGAGCTTTTGTCAGTTCCTCGGTAATATGACAAAGAAATATAATTAGACATAGATCGTCTTCAAAATCTCCCGATTTTTCAGTTTGAGAGGTTGGCAGGTATGTATTAAATTCTCATTCTCATTGAGGTTTATTGGGTTAGAAGCATAAAACTACGGTTTAGAAACTGGCCTGTCCTAGTAATGAGAACTATTCATAAAATTAGGGCAAGTTGATTGAAGGCGAGACCTGTTAGTGCCCACCTTGGATCATTTCACCTCATTATGTTGGATGTTATTTGTGATGGAGAAAGAAAAGGAGTGTAAATATAGACCCAGATAGTAACTTGAAACCTTGAAGTCTTTCTGGATTATTTAATGTATGTTATCTGAAAATAAAAATAAAAATAACCACTGGCACTACAGCCCGTTAAGGGCCTGGGCCTCCCAAGCGACAGCTGCCCAGCCATTTGGCCTGCAGATATTGGGGTGACGCGTTATCAGCGCATCGGGACCCCTCGGCCGTTAATCTTGATTTTCGTGATCGGGGCGCTGCCTCACTGTCAGACAGCTACTCAATTGTCCTCACGAGGCCGAGTGTATCCCGTTCCAGCCCTCACGGAGCCGGGAATCGAACCCGGGGCCTCCGGGTGAGACACAGGCGCGCTACCCCAACACCACGGGGCCGGCGTTATCTGAAAATGGACAATATAAAAAAATATGAACTGTCATTGGGTTTCTGTAAGTTTGTACCTAACATGAGACGGTAGTGTGAGTGGATGGTATGTGCTACTCCCACAAGGTTCGAAGAAAGGTGGGCATTGCAAAAGATGTGGAAGTGTGTGTTTGAAGATTTGAAGCCACAGTTAATGATCCAGAATGCACCTGGGAAACAAAGTACAAATTCTTTCCTGTTTCTTGCTATGTGATTTGTCTTAGCTGCTCAGATGTTGATCTCCCCATAACCCTGTAATATTTAATATAATCTTTCATACAGTTGAAGTCCCTGGGTTAGGAATTGTGTCCCTCATGTCTGCTTACACTCTGATGTATGTCTGTTCAGTCAGCCTCCGCTGCTGTCCACAGATCATTCTGTCAGGGAAGAAAATATTTTACTCCAACCATATCTCTTGCATTCTATCTGAAATACCGTATTTACTCTGCTAAAGGATCCCCTTTTTTTCTAAATTTTTAGTGTCGAAATTAAGGGGGGGTACTATGGACGCGAACTTAGCAAAAATCTATTATTTTGGGAAAGAGAGAGGGTTAAAATAAGCTACCTATTTTGATGCTACATAGTACGATATATTTAATCAAAATAAACAAAGTTTACATCTTTAATCAGCCCATTATGAGACTGCCATAACCTCACTTATCCACCACTGTTCCCGGCTATACCCCAATGACTTTCACTATCATTCCTTGCTAAGCAAAAATCTTAGTATCAAAGAAATAGAATGGACAAAGTATCAGACATGGAGGAAGAAGAACTTGAATGGTTCTTACATTGACGACTACAACCTTAGTATCAATCACAGCGGGATGGACATTTCTGAGCTGATGTGTACTTGGGTCTGGAGTTGAAAATCTAAATTGAAAGGTTGCTAGAAAACATGGGTGGCCACAACTCTTGCTGGCTGACCAGGACTCTGCAGTAAGTTACCACAAAGTTACTGTTGGGTTGAAGAGGTTTGCCTTGGTAGTTGTCAATCCTTGGATCACAGCTGTATGGACTACTATGTTTAACTGCATATATAATGAAGATACCTCTGGTCAGTAGTGCATATCAACATTTTGAAAGGGGGTTTGGATGAAACTGTTGTATGATTGTGGTATAATTCTATTCATACTGCCATTAATTCTATAATCATGTACCCACTTACAGTGTCTATTATGCGTGTGTTTATGTACATCACTCAACAAAATGAACTTAGTTTTATATGGATTAACTTTCCGTTGAATGTAGTATTTAGTTTTTTTTTTTCTTGAAACAGTTTTCAGACTGTGTGAAAGAGTAAAGATTTTATTTCATGTTGGTCAAATGAAATTTTAGTTTCTATATTTAGATACATTTCTTTTTTCTAGCAACTATTTAAGCCAGCTCACATAGGGGCTTGTATTTTCCCTGTGCAGATGGAGTATCAGGAATATATCTGTAGTGAAGTGTTGTTTGGTTGGAGAATTGTCTTGTATATGATGTAAATACATTCTTTATGATTGATGAATAAATTTATTAGAATGTTTGGTCATTTCCAATGTATTCTTATTTACTTCCTTAACCCTCATTTTAAAATGTCTACTGAGTTTTTCTAACTTGTTTCTGTATACCAGAACATCTTGCTATACACTGGTCCATAATCTGAACTTGGCCTAGTAGTCGTTGACTGTGGCGCTTGGCGGCAAAAGTAGGAACTATTTGAAAAATTCTAAGTTGCAGTACTTAAATAAAAAAATAAAAAAACGGTAACACACACTAATACAGTCATCACAATTAACACCGGTTATCAGACAGATTCTACACACACCCAAAGTACACGGGGCTACATGACCGCGTTGTCGCAGCCCCTAAACTTAACCCTTACAGTGCCAAGAAACCGATGCATCGGCACTTTAGTTCCGTACGAAAAAACCCAAGATGCGGATTCGATCGGCATGCTCTTATATGTGTTGTAGTTATGCGGTGTGGTGCTAGATAGCTCTACCAATCACGTAGTAAGAAGGTAGAATGTTTGTAATTCCTTCGTATGTTATCAGATGGCACTGACGGCTTATTTTTTGCTTGTTTACTCGTACATTATGAGTGTATAATCTGCGCGTGCTTGACGTCTATGATCCAATATGGCAGCCACCTTGTGTTTGTTTATGTCTGCGTGTTGTGATTTATTTTTGATCATTTTACGCTCTGACACATTTGAGTTATTTATCGTGATATATTAGGTCTATTATTATTTCTACTGTAGTAATAGTTCAGTAGCAATTTATCTAGGACTTAGTAAAGTTGTAAATAGTACATTTGTCGCAAGAAGGCATGCCATCACGTAGGCCTACTAGAACAGTACAAATTGGTATATATGATCTTAAATATGAGTTAACATTAATTATCTTCACTTATACACTTTTGATTTAGTGTACAATGTGCTAATTCATTTCAAATTACAACTTTTTTTATTTTTTATAAAAAAATAATATAATTTTGTGCACAGTATTCCATGACATATTTGTTGTCAAATGTCACATGTTTATAGTCCTTGGAGTATATAAAGCTAACATACCAAATTGTATTTCCATATCTTTTAAACTGAGGCTTTTATTAATTTTTTTATTCAGTGATGCACAATCCATTGAAACATGCCTGGCATTCTATGCATATGATGACCTATTCGGGGTCGGCATCCAAAGGGTAAAGAACCAACCAACCAATCTGCAAATACATATGGAAAAGGGAAGGGCATGTTGGTGAGCGGTAATGGAGGTAGAAACTGAGGATGTAGTTGGGGGAAGGAATTGTCTTTCACAATGAACTGTACCCCTTGGATCTTAATTCAGTTGCCATTCAGTCCAGTTTGGATTTATTCCAGAATTTGCATAATCAAGTTAATGAAGAGGCTGTATAAATTTAAAGCCCTATTTTCAAGTCAAAATCTGTCCTCATTTGACCTTCAGTTCTTCACCTGAATTTTGGCGGAATGCCAGTAGAAATTTCAATCTTCTCTACTTCTCTTTTACTAGAGTCAGAAATATTGTTACTGTCTTCAGGATAGGACTTTCTCAAATACATTGCAGTCATTTTCATCCTTGTCAGAGTTGGCACTATTGCAATATTTCTTGTTCGTTTGGGGGATGATGGTGCAGTGTTCAAGCTGCTTGCCTCTCACTAAAGCGGGCCGGGTACGATTCCCGTCAGTGCATTTGAGATTTTTGAAGTGAAATGTCACGTCCTATGGTTCAGATTCCAATTTAAAAATTGAGGTCCAGTGGCTCATGATCTATTTGCGATAAAATGCAAAATTATTTGTCACGTAAAACTACATTGCTGGAAATCTTTAATAAGAATCTATTGATTTTTCCACCTTTTTATTTATACGTGTCCAGAACATAACATATTACAAAGTACCGTGTAAGTATCTTCATATTCCACGTGATGCCCAGAATTCCGCTGCACGAACTGCCTTATCACTGGCGGCTACCAGATCGTCCATGGAGACAGGTTCTGATAGTTTCCTGCAGTTGAGTAGGTGCTGGTGGTCTTGATGTTCACCACACTCACATAGTTCATCCTCTGAGATGAATCCCCATTTCTTCATGTTCACCTTACACCGAGATACTCCAGTTCTCAGTCTATTAAAGACCTTCCATGTCTCGTATGGGAGGTGATGACCTGCAGCAAGTTCTTCTTTGGGGTTGTCCCAATATTTCTCTGATGATGAGCTACGCCAGAGTTGTATCCGACGGTTTGCAGGTGGTGTCTGAATTGGTTGTGTCGTCTGGAGGAAACTTTTTCTTGATTTCAGTCTTGGTAGTTGATGTTCACTTCCAAATAGGGGGTGTCTTGGATCTGTCTACTGCTTCTTTCTTTCTATTTCAGCTGCCGTTTTTCTTCGGATATCTGGAGGTGATACGCCCATTAGGTGGTATATTTTGTTAACAGGGGTTGCCCGCAGGCAGCCTGTTACAATCCGTCCTGTTTCATTTAGGGCAATATTTACCTGTTTGGCATGGCTGGAGTTGTGCCTCACAGGTGCTGCATATTCAGCAGCGGAGAAGCACAGAGAAAGGGCGGATGTGCTCCCCAGTTGTTGCCGGTCAGTTTCCTAATAATGTTATTCCTAGCACAAACTTTCATTTTTGTATCTGTGCAATGGTCTTTGAAGGTGAGGGAACGGTCCAACTTTATTCCCAGGTATTTTGGGGTGTCACAGTGGGTCAGTTGTTGACCTCTCCAGGTTATTCTCAGTGTCCTCCAAGCCTCTCTGTTCCATAAGTGGAATGCACACACTTGTGTTTTGGAAGGGTTTGGCTTCAAGTAGTTGCTATCATAATAGGCAGATAGTGCTTTAAGACCTGTTGTGAGTTTTCCTTCCACCTCCTCAAAAGTTGTCCCTTGGGCAGCAATTGCTGAGTCATCTGGGTAAATGAACATTAACAACACACTTGTGGACATGTTTCGAGTAGTGCGACCTGTTCATCAGGGGTTCTGTAAGATTCTGTACCAGATTTGTTATCATGTCCTTACCGACAGCTTCTGATAGCGATTACAGTACATTACAAGGAGGGGAACGGGAGTGGGACGTGACTTCAGAAATCTGGGAATACTTCCCAATGGAAGAGATTGATAACTTTTTTTTTTTTTTTTTTTTTTTTTTTTTGATGAATGAATGATATTTATTCAATTAATTCCAAAGAGCCATAGGCTCGTACAGAGGAATTGTACAGTAATATGTGTGTTTACACACCAGGAAGAAAATTCTGAAGGTAACACAAATTGATGAATAAGGGCATAGGCCTATTAGTAAAGTTGATACTATATCTAAGATTGTTTAGACCAAGGTCTCTTAAAATGATAAGCACAGGATTTTTGAGCTTATTTGATGTATTACGATGCATCGAATTTTTCCCACAATACTTTCGTAGTTTTCCTCTTAAATACTGACAAAGTTGGTGCACTTTTTACTTCATCGGGAAGTTTATTATATAACTGTGATGCAGAGAACTTGAAACTATTTCTACCGTATTTAGAAGAGTGAATGATATATAAGGCTACGTCCTTCGCATGCCTAGTTCCATAAGAATGATTGTCCGAGTTCAAGATGTAGGGAGAGCTATAGAGTATTGTGTTGTGTTTAATTTTGTATATTAGCATAGCTGCTCGGAGATCTGCACTTATGCTGAGGGGTAGAATTTTACTTCTGATGTACAGATCTTTTACTGGAGTGCAGTAAGGAAGGTTAAATATGTTTCTAATAGCCCTATTCTGAATAGTCATTAAATCATTCAGTGTGGATTTCCTGCAGTGAGCCCAAATAACATTTAAATATTGGAGCTTGCTATGTACAAGTGAATAGTAGATTTGTTTTACAAGGTTTAGGGGAATAAGATACCGAAGTTTCCTTAGGATCCCTACTATAGGTGAGAGTTTCTTAGCAATTCGTTCAACGTGTTCAATCCAGGTCAGGTGTTTGTCGATGATTAGACCTAAATACTTTGCCTGATTAACCTCTTTTATTTCAATATTATTTATATATATTTTGTCATGTGTGATTTCTTTCATGCTTTGCTTTGAAATTACCATGTAATTGGTCTTCTGTAGGTTCATTGTTAATTTATTGGCCTGGAACCATTGTGAGAGAGTATTTATATCTTGTTGCACATTTTGTATGATTTCAATTATGTCTTTCCCAGTGTAGAAGATATTTGTATCATCTGCATACAATTTGATATGCCCTCTCAAATTACATTCCACAATATCATTTATATAAATTAAGAATAATGTAGGTCCAAGTATAGATCCTTGTGGAACTCCATGAGTTATATATTTTCCTGAACTTATGCATTTATTCAAAGCTACATGCTGCTTTCTTCCAATAAGGTAGCTTTGGAACCATTTTAGTGCTATACCTCGGACACCAGCATTTTCTAATTTTGATAACAGTATTTTATGATCTACTGTATCAAAGGCTTTTGTGAGATCAATAAATAACCCAACTGCCATATTATTTTTGTCAATAGTTTCTTGTAGCATTGTTATTAGGTCAATAGTTGCTGCCTCAGTACTAGAATTTTCCCTGAATCCATATTGCATATTATGAAAGAATGTATTCTTGTTCAGAAATGAAAGCAATCTTGTTTTTACCACTTCTTCCAGAATTTTTGAAACTACCGATAAAATAGAAACAGGTCTATAATTATTTGGATTTCTTTTGTCACAACCCTTAAATATAGGAACTACTTTGGCCACTTTTAAGTCATCTGGTATCATGCCAGTAACTAAGGACTCATTAATCATTTCAACCAAGATTTTAATAAATGATTGTATATTGTTTTTAATGAAATTTGTCTTGATCCTATCTAATCCACAGCTCTTTTTATTCTTTAAATTTGTGATGATGGACTTGACCTCTGCTTCATCTGTCGGATATAAGTAGAGAGAATTTGACTGATTGTGGTCCTTACTGAGGATTTCCTTCTGTTCAGGAATAGCTTTTGCTAGACTTCCAGCAATGTTTGTGAAGAACAAGTTAAATGATTCACATAGTTCTTGATTGTCTGTGATAATTTTGTTGTCTATTTCAAGTGAAGTGCATGTCTCAACTGTTGGTTTTTTGTTGTGTATGATTTCTTTGATAGTCTCCCAAGTTTTATTAGAATTGTTTCCATATGTTCTGAATTTATCTGAGTAGTAATTTGACTTTAGTCTTCTTTTTAAGTTTGTTACATTATTCCGGCATCTACAGTATTCTTGGTTCATATCATTATTATTTCTGTGAAGGGGATTTTTGAGCTTTGCATGCAGAGTGTCTCGTTGTTTTATAAGTGTAAGGAGTTCAGCTGTGACCCATGGTAAGTTAGTAGTCTGTCTGTTATTGTTAGAATTGTTTGTTATTTTTCTTTGGCTATGCCTGTTCCTTAGATTCAATTGTTTGATGAAAGAGTTATATAGAGAGTTAACAGTACTATCTGCATCATTATGGGAATCTGCATTTATAGATATATTAGTTTCAGGAGTGTGTTGCCTATCCCAAGAGTCCTCGTGTGTTGTTGATTTTGTCGGCTTATGTGACAGAGTGTACGTGCTATAATTGGTCTTGGAAATATCAAGAATTAATATACTGTGATCACTAATATCATTGCTGACATTTGATATTTTATAACTTAATTCTGAATTGTTTAGTGACACGTGGTCTATTAAGGTAGCTGCAGTGTCACAAAGTCGTGTAGCATATTTAGTGTTGCATTGTTTAAAACCATAGCATGCTATTAAATTCAGATATTTCCTTCTTAATTGATCATCAGCTAGGATATCAATGTTGGTATCTCCGAGGAAGATGCATAATTTATTGTTTATCTGGCTAAGAAAACTTTCAAATGAATTTAAGAAGGGTATGGCATTGCTTCTATTGGGGTTATATGCTGCAATAATGTCAATGCTTTTGTATGTTGGCCTATTACTTTTAACATCATCTCTGAATACCTCAATCCACATCAAACTATGATTCATTTCACACTTTCTTTTAACGTTCACTTTCCATTTGTGTGATACATAAATACCCAGACCCCCACCAGCTTTGTCATCTCTATGAGCAAACACGCTTGTGAAATTGTTGAAGTTATAAAAATCTGCCTCATTACTTTTCACCCAGGTTTCTGTAACTACCAATACATCTATCTGACCTATCATCTGCACGAGAATTTCAATGTCATCAAGCTTATTCCGAATACTTCTGCTATTAATGTACAAACACCTAACCTCTCCACCTAATTCTAATGAGTTTATGCATGCACTTATATTAGAGTCCTGTTGCATGAAATCATCCAAACAGTTGTACTTATGTTCACTGCACTGTACTTCACCTAGGTGTTAACGCCCAGTTTATTCAGTGTGGGACTAAATGTACCTACCGCCGTGGATACCAGGATTAAGATGGATTATAATTTAATCATGATCAAGATGTTTGGAAAATTGTGTGTGATGTAAAAGTGATTTCTAGTGAAAATCTTGAAGGAGATCACCGTCTGTTAATAGCAGATATGGTTCAAAAAAACGCCACCTCTGTATCCGTAACAGAAGAGTCCCCAAAATAAAACTATGGTGACTTTCTGAGCCAAGTGCTAAAGAGGGTTTCAAACAAAATATCTGTAGAATCCTGTCGAGGGATGAGCTGAGATCAGCAAGTGAAGAATGGGATGCCCTAAAATTGGCAATGGTAACAACAGAAGAGAAGATACGTGGGAGTCGAAACATACTAAGGAAACTGCATGGTGGAACGAAAAAGTGAAGACTGCTATCAAAGAAAGGAATGCAGCAAGAGGAGCTTTGTATCGAGCAAGACAGCATGAAAATCCAAGTGGAATACAGTCCAAGCTTTCGGATTATAGGGAAAAAAGGTTGAAGGTCAAGGAAATTGTTCAATCTGCAAAATAGAAATGAAGAGAAATAAAATATTGGAAGATGTAAATAAGAAGCTTCTTAACTGCATCGTGAGAAACAAGAGAAATGAATGTGTGCCTATCAACTCCATAGAGCTACCAAACAGAGAGGTAACCAGAAGTGAAGAAGGAGTAGGCCTATTGGATGAATTCACGAGATATTTTGATGCTTTACTGAACTCTGAAGACAATGCAGTTCCATTGGAGGTTAACCCTCCAAATCCCGGAAGCCAAGCTGCAGGAAAACTCGCCTGGTTGGAAGTAGAAACAGCTATCATGAAACTTAAAAGCAACAAATCCACTGGTGCAGATGAATTAAGTGTGGATATGATAAAGAATTCAGACGAATTTGGCAAACAATGGTTTTACAGAGTTTTAAACAAAATATGGGAAGACAATGAAATACCACATGAATGGAAGATGGGAATCATCATACCATTGTTCAAGAAAGAAGACCGGAAGAAATATACTAACTACAGGGGTATAACCCATCTATCTCATGGGTTAAAACTGTATGAGTCTATTCTTGAGAAAAGATAAGGGAACTAGAGGAACCTACCGCCTACCCTCGAATATGAACAACATGGATTTAGGCCTAATAGATCATCCATAGATCTCATTTTTGCTACCAGGACCCTCCTTGTAAAGTACTGGGAGCAAAATAAGACAGTTATGACTGTGTTCCTGGACATTGAAAAGGCGTATGACTAGGGGGTTGATTTCTAAGAGAAGTCATATTTTTCCCCTAACATTATATCTTATAGTCTTGTATTTTCAACACATTTCCAAGCATGATAACCAAAATTAAACAGGTTTTATTGGGCATATAAATGCATATTTAGGCTTTCTTAAGTTTTATGGAATATTTTGGTAATTTTCATTTGAATTTCGTTTTATAAAAATCAGAATAAGCTCTAGAAATTATTGTTCAGGATAGACTGGAATATACTACTGAAGAACCATTCTAAAGTAGTGTATGGAATGTTTCTAACAGGTAGGAGCTATTGTTTGCTAGATGAGTCAATTCCTGGAAACCGGGCTATTGTTTACAGGAAGCAGAGGTAATTCTGCAGTTATTTGTCATCTTTCTTATCTCTCTCCTTCCCCCTTCCCTCTTCAACAGACTGAATGACCTTGGTCACTCATTAGGGAGCTTCAGTCA
Source organism: Meconema thalassinum (assembly GCA_946902985.2). Taxonomy (NCBI): domain Eukaryota; kingdom Metazoa; phylum Arthropoda; class Insecta; order Orthoptera; family Tettigoniidae; genus Meconema; species Meconema thalassinum. Next base: position 938,506,360 of record OX336390.1, read on the forward strand.
TTCAGTTCCTTTCAATAGGCTATGCCTAAAACGAAAGTCTCAATTTGTGGGAAGTTGCGAAGTTTTGTTCACGAGTTAGGTGAAAACATATTCAGTACGGATGGAGCAATAAAAGTGTTTCTATGTAACGTAGATGCTTTCGAAACCAGATTTTGGATTGTAAAACATATCCTGGTGCTGACATTAACTCTGACCACAATCTGGTTGTAATGAAATGCAGATTAAAGTTGAAGAAACTGAAGAAAAGTCAAAAGCCAAAAAGGTGGGCAATAGACAGACTGAAAGAGAAGGATGTAAACGAAAGATTCAAGAAGAGTATAAAGGAAGGACCAATGGAAAAACCCTAAACAAACTTCAATTGCAGACGAATGGGCACTTTTGAAGAATGAAATAACAAAATCCGCAGAAGAAAACATTGGTAGGAAAGAAAGAATAGGTAGAAAACCGTGGATCACTCAGGATATACTAGAATTGATGGATGAAAGGCGGAAACACAAGAATGTAAGAGATGAAAAGGGGAAAGCAGAATACAGACGTCTGAGAAATGAGGTTAACAAGAAGTGCAAGGAAGCGAAAGAAGAATGGTTGAAAGAGAAATGTGCAGGTATAGAAAATTGTCTGAAATTAGGAAAAGTAGACACAGCTTATCGAAGGATTAAGAATACTTTTGGGGAAAAGAAGACTAAGTGCTGTAATATTAAGGACACAAATGGAAAGCCTCTAACAGATAGGGAAGAAAAGGTTGAGAGATGGAAAGCTTACATAGAGAGTTTGTATAAGGGAAAGGAGATTGAGAATCATGTAATGGAAAGGGAGGAGGAAATTGATGAGGATGCAAAAGGAGATTTAATATTGAGATCAGAATTTGATAGAGCTTTGGAAGAATTAAGCAGGAACAAAGCACCAGGCATAGATGATATACCGATTGAGTTGGTACGCTGCATAGGAGATGAAGGTCTGATCAGGTTATTTCACTTGGTGTGTAGGATTTATGAGACAGGTGAGGTACCCCCTGATTTCAAGAAGAATGTAATCATCCCTATACCAAAGAAAGTGGGAGCTGACAGATGTGAAGATTACCGTTCAATCAGCTTGATTACTCATGCTTCAAAGATCCTGTCTAGAATAATTTACAAGAGGATTGAAAGCCAGATAGAAACGGAGTTGGGTGAAGACCAGTTTGGTTTCAGGAGAAATGTAGGAACAAGGGAAGCTGTACTAAGTCTTAGGCTGATTTTGGAAGGTAGAATAAGGAAAGATAAGAGAACATTCTTGGCTTATGTAGACTTAGAAAAGGCTTTTGATAACATTGATTGGACTAAATTGTTTGACATTTTGAAATCGATTGGAATAAAGTACAGGGATAGGAGGGTGATATACAATCTATACAGAAACCAGACAGCAGTCATTCGAGTTGAAGGACATGAGAGAGAAGCTGGTATTCAGAAAGGTGTAAGGCAAGGCTGCAACTTATCACCCATACTTTTCAATCTTTACATTGAACAAGCAATGAAGGAAATTAGAGAAAAATGTAAAGTGGGAGTGAAGATTCAAGGAGAAATAATTTCAACTCTGAGATTTGCTGATGACATCGTCATCTTGGCCGACAAGCCTGAGGATTTGAATGAGTTTTTGAATGGTATGGACTCCGTCTTACGGAAAGAATTCATGATGAAAATTAATAAATGTAAAACAAAAATACTGGAATGCAGCCGAAATAAATCAGAAACCTCTGTGGAGATCAAATTGGCAGGTGAAAAGCTGAAGGAAGCAGGAGACTTCTGTTACTTAGGAAGCAGAATAACCAGTGATGGACGAAGCAAAGAGGATATAAAAAGTAGGTTGGCTCAGGGAAAGAAAGCATTTCTACAAAAAAGGAATCTGCTGACATCGAATATAGATTTAGGTATTAGGAAGTCATTTTTGAAAGCCTTTGTCTGGAGCGTGGCGCTCTATGGAATTGAAACTTGGACTATTGGTGTAGCAGAAAAGAGGAGAATTGAAGCATTTGAAATGTGGTGTTACAGGAGAATGATGAAGATCAGATGGGTAGATAGGGTTACAAACAAAGAGGTATTAAGCCGAGTGGGAGAGGAGAGATGTTTCTGGCGACTGCTATTGAAGAGAAGAGATAGGTTGGTAGGACACATACTAAGACATCCAGGAATAGCAAGCTTAGTTATGGAAGGAAGGGTCGAGGACAAGAACTGTAGGGGTAGACCAAGGTTAGAATATGTTAAACAGATTGCCTCGGATGTGGGGTGTGGTAGCTATGTAGAGATGAAACGATTAGCTCAGGACAGGGTGGCATGGAGAGCTGCATCAAACCAGTCAAAAGACTGAAGACTCAAACAACAACATGACTAGGGGGTTGATTTCTAAGAGAAGTCATATTTTTCCCCCTAACATTATATCTTATAGTCTTGTATTTTCAACACATTTCCAAGCATGATAACCAAAATTAAACAGGTTTTATTGGGCATATAAATGCATATTTAGGCTTTCTTAAGTTTTATGGAATATTTTGGTAATTTTCATTTGAATTTCGTTTTATAAAAATCAGAATAAGCTCTAGAAATTATTGTTCAGGATAGACTGGAATATACTACTGAAGAACCATTCTAAAGTAGTGTATGGAATGTTTCTAACAGGTAGGAGCTATTGTTTGCTAGATGAGTCACTTCCTGGAAACCGGGCTATTGTTTACACGAAGCAGAGGTTATTCTGCAGTTATTTGTCATCGTTCTTATCTCTCTCCTTCCCCCTTCCCTCTTCTACCTTCAACAGACTGAATGACCTTGGTCACTCATTAGGGAGCTTCAGTCATTCAGTTCCTTTCAATATGCCTAAAACGAAAGTCTCAATTTGTGGGAAGTTGCGAAGTTTTGTTCACGAGTTAGGTGAAAACATATTCAGTACGGATGGAGCAATAAAAGTGTTTCTATGTAACGTAGACAGTGGCGTTTTCTCCAATACCACGGGGTAAGCACCGCTTACCCAGCATATTCTCATAAAAATGAAGTTTATATTATGACTTTCTAAAGCGCGACGAACAGCAAAATCGCCGCTTTGAATGAAGTTCCTCGTTCTCTACCCTAGTTCTTCACGATCGCCCACCACTAATCTGTAGAGAAAGAGCGCGGCTGGTTGCTATGACAACGGCTCGTGTACATCTAGGAGCCTTCTGTCCCGGAACACCACTATGGCCGATGGAGTGGTACAATAAGAACGTCAGGTCGTCCTTGATTGGCTAAGACAGGGGGTGTGGCGTTCCAAAGCCACAGGGCTGACGTCAAAACAAGTCACAGGGTATGCTTCGGTAAGGACAGCTTACCGAGCATGGAACACCAGCACTGCGCGCTTCCCTAGTCTCCACCCTCCATCGCGCGGAGAAAGTTTCTGACCATCAGACCCCACCTTTGATGGGTGCGTTTGTTGAAATTCTGCTTCGTCCGGTATACTCACAACTGTATGTTTTTGAGTGCAATTAGCAAAATTTAGTATATGGTACCGTAACTGGATATTATTGCGTTTTAGTGTATAGTAGAACAAATTACCGTACGGTACGTCATAAATTATCATGTTTAGCGAGTAGTAGCCTGCGTTAATATCCTTTTAGTTTGTACTCTTTGGTGCATGGATATTTCAAAATTGAGACTGCACAACAGGGGTGGCAAATACATATTCACTTCACTTCCAATATTTCTATTTCTCGTCGGAGAAATCGCTTGCTTCTAAGAAATTATCTCGATAATTTAGTGAATGCTTTCCTTTGAAATGCATATTTTTCAAATTTTTATATTTGAATCGTGCTTTACGTAATATTTTTTTTGCATCAATGGCAACTTCTTTTCTAATGCAATAAGCAACAACTATTTTTTAAATAATGTGATATGTCTTTAAAATATTATTCAAATTATACGGATGTGCATTTAAAATGATCTATCCTTTAAACCTACTCTTTGAAAATAGGCCTAATTTGAATGATATTCAGAGCAACTTGTCGGGTTGTTGGGCTACTCTGAAGATACCTACGCTGGCCGTGAAAGCCTACGTCAGTGTAATTTGGGGAATATCTGCAGAGAAATATTATCCGAACATGCAATGCAATGTCATAAGGTTATCTATTACTAGTAGCATGTTTATTATTTTAATGTTCACTTAGGTCCCATAATAGAAAAAGTGACAATGAGTCTGACAGACTAGACTTTGTATCATTCTAAATTCTACAAATGCTGAAAAATGCTAGAAAGGCTGGAGGCTTCTCGCTTCGCTCGAAGCCAAAGACACTTGGCATGTTAGAAAATTATCTGCATAATACTTATCTTGCTTATCTTGTTTCAAATTACTCGCGAACGGCAAGTGCAAACCAAGGGCAAAGCAAGGTCAAGCGCGCGGGGACGTGCCCCTTCCATCCAGTCTAAAACACTTCTAGTAGGCGATGTATTGAAGATAGATATATGCTCTCCCGGACTTTTTTGTAGAAATTTTCATGCTGACCAATTCTTACGCTCATAGTGTATTGATATTTTTAACGGTTTGCCCAGCGTTAGCTTAAGAAGCGCACGGATGCCAAGTTTGTTTTCGACTTTTTCACTGAAATCGTTACTGCTTGGCTTCCTTTGATCATACATAAATTATTTTCTACAGAATCTTCCCTCGAGATATCCTTTACAGACTGGTGAAAACCGCATCAAAATCCACCCAGTGGTTCTCGAGATTACCCGTGACATCCAAGAATCGGGGATTTTTGTCTTATACTAACGAAGTAGAGATAGTCGGGGAACACATGCACCTAGCGGTACTATGACGTCACACAAAAAAGAAAGATTGTAGTTTTACGTGACCGTGAATCTTGTGATTATGAGCCACGGGACCTCCTGTTTACGTGGAATCCGAACCATGACGTCACACACCTCAGTGCATCTGGGCACATTTCGTCCCGTCACCGTAACGTAACGCCAGATCCCAGCGTAACGACGAAGTCGACAAGATCATTAAAATGATAAAATAATAATGTTATTGTTTTTACGTCCCTGTTAACTACTGAAGCTTTTAGAGACGCTGGGGTGCCGGAATTTTGCCCCGAAGGGAATCTTTGACGTGCCAGTAAATCTACTTACACGCCTCCTTCGCATTTACGCACCCTCAAATTGCGACTGGCTGCGCCGGGATTCCATCCCGCTATCTTGAGCTCAGCAGGCGAGAACGGTGCCGCTGAGCCACGCAGCCAGTCATAATAGAAAATTTACGGGTAATAACCTGAACATTTAGCTCCTTAGACCAAGAAATGCGAACAACAAAAGCACAAACTGCCACACTGTTCAAATGACACACGATCAGAAAAGCTCGCCAACCCTGCTGAATAATTTACTCCGCCCTTAATACAGCTACATGGATTGGCATGCCTGAAATTGAAAAGGGAATAATGACCTGTGTTGCATTACAATTTCTTCATTTTTTTAATGTGAAGGTCTCATAATTATGTGTGTACGGTTGAGTAGTTGTTGCTACTTCAGATATCAACCTCTACAATGAAAAGGGCGTCGCTAGAACCAAGTGCTGAAGTTGCTCTATGGTGTAAGCCAATACTTTCAGTATTCTTCACAGCTTACCCTCGAAAAAATTCCACGCCACGCCACTGAACGTAGATGCTATTCATTGAGTCATATTTTTAAATTTATAGGTCATATTTTTATGTTTTTTAGGTCATAAATGCAAATAAAGCAAAAATATTCAACTCTGATAAGATTAGAACACCGGCCGGGTGAAAGACCAAAGTTCATGTTTAGCGAGTAGTAGCCTGCGTTAATATCCTTTTAGTTTGTACTCTTTGGTGCATGGATATTTCAAAATTGAGACTGCACAACAGGGGTGGCAAATACATATTCACTTCACTTCCAATATTTCTATTTCTCGTCGCTTGCTTCTAAGAAATTATCTCGATAATTTAGTGAATGCTTTCCTTTGAAATGCATATTTTTCAAATTTTTATATTTGAATCGTGCTTTACGTAATATTTTTTTTGCATACATATTGCATCAATGGCACAATATAACGCTCAATTGTATAACGTCTCAGTACTCAAAAAACAATAAATATAAAAATCAGAATAAGCTCTAGAAATTATTGTTCAGGATAGACTGGAATATGCTACTGAAGAACCATTCTAAAGTAGTGTATGGAATGTTTCTAACAGGTAGGAGCTATTGTTTGCTAGATGAGTCAATTCCTGGAAAACCGGGCTATTGTTTACAGGAAGCAGAGGTAATTCTGGAGTTATTTGTCATCGTTCTTATCTCTCTCCTTCCCCCTTCCCTCTTCCACCTTCAACAGACTGAATGACCTTGGTCACTCATTAGGGAGCTTCAGTCATTCAGTTCCTTTCAATATGCCTAAAACGAAAGTCTCAATTTGTGGGAAGTTGCGAAGTATTGTTCACGAGTTAGGTGAAAACATATTCAGTACGGATGGAGCAATAAAAGTGTTTCTATGTAACGTAGATGCTATTCATTGAGTCATATTTTGAAATTTATAGGTCATATTTTTATGTTTTTAGGTCATAAATGCATACATATTTCATATATTTTTAGGTCATAGAAATCCGCCCCCTACGTATGACCATACACCACGCAGACATATCTGGGAATGTGTATGGCGGAAGGGAGTACCAGAAGAGATTACAGTATATCTCGTGTAAAAGAACTACCGAGAAACAATGAGCTGTGTGCAAGTCCAGGGAGAAGATCGACCTGTTTTGCCACAAAGAGTGGAGTCCAACAAGGAAGTTGCCTGGCAGCGCTTCTATTCATTGTTGTAATGGATGAAGTTATAAAATCGAAAGTAGGCTAAAAATGGGACTAATGATTAGCAAATCCAAGTCAGTTGGCTTGCTAATTAGTAGGAACTAGGAATACTGGAAGAGTCAATCTTAAAATTAAAAATGTAAAAGTGGATATTGTTGACAACTCGGCAGTTTTGTTTCTTCTGACAACAGCATGCCGCGAGAAATCAACAACAGACTACAAGAAGATTCAAAATTTTATCACTCAGTGCGTTCACTACTTTGGGATTCAACATTCCCACTAGCTTCTAAGATTACCGTATACAAAAATAAGAAATGTTAATATCCGAGAAGAGCTTGGATTGGAAAGAAGCCTTTTGGAATGAATGGAACTCTACAGACTACTACAGTGGTATGGCCATATAGAGAGGATGGTTCCAGAAAGAACTCCTAGAGCTTATTTTGAAAGGGTAGTTCCTGGCAAAAGACCCTGAGGACGACCTCGAGACTAATGGGAGAAAGAAGTTTCAAGGTATGCAGAGAAGTGAGGTATAAACTGCATACTATAAGGTGCGTTCAAAAATTAACGAGCCGGAGGCTGGAATGCGCAAACCGGTGACTACATCGGCTAATCGTGGCGTGTGTAACGATGTGTGGTTCCGACCAGAGCGTGGAAGGTCACAGCCCGTCGCTAGAGGGCACGCGTGCACGTCACATGACGATACAAAGCGAGCAGCAGCATGCATCAATCGTCCAACGCTGCCAGTCACATTGAAAACAGTGACATGAAGGCGTCAACCGAAGAGCAAAGAGGTGTTGTTCGGTTTCTGACAGTGGAAGGAGTAGGGGGAATGGACATTCATCGCCGAATGTCACAAGTGTACGGCGAACACTGCATGTCCCTTGCAAGGGTCAAGGCGTGGCACAAGCGCTTCAGGGAAGGACGGGTGTCGTTAGCCGGACCGCCGAGTGACAGCGAACGCCATAGCCGCCGTGGTCGCTCCACGACCTCATACGGCCAACACAGTCGCGGCACTCCTGCAAAAATTCAAATGGGAGGTTCTCGGCGACCCTCCATACAGTCCAGACCTCTCTCCCTGTGATTACGCCATGTTTGGTCCCCTGAAAAGGGCTCTGCGGGGCCAACGATTCACCTCGGACGCCGACGTCCAGCTGTACGTGCGGAACTGGTTCAGATCACAGCCCAGGGAATTTAATGAGTCAGCCATTCACCGCCTCGTGTCACAGTGGGACAAGTGCCTCAATAGTCAGGGCCAATACTTCTAACATACAGGTACTGGTTTCTGTAATTATGCCTCCGGCTCGTTACTTTTTGAACGCACCTTATAAAGTGTATCTGAAGAAAAGTTATGGATGGATAAAACAATTTGGAAGAGGCTTTTGCACCACTGCACCCGGCCTGCTGGAGCAAGGACTGGATGATGATGATATTGTAATCATGAAGCAAGATCGAAATACTGGTTCTCACCTGTTACCTCAGCTATGTCGGCTTCTATGCCCAAGATCGCGGATTTAAACCCGGCCGAAGTCGTAGGTTTTTAAGAGCGTTAAAAATCGCTCAGTATGCCTTCCTTCGGAGGGGAAGTAAACCCGCTGGTCCCCCTGTCATAGATTTATGGCATGTTAAAGAACCTCCCACTAATTACACCTGTGTGAAGCTAAATTATACAGGTTAAACATTTGACAAACGCTCTTAGAATCCGACGTTCGTCGCCAGCAGCCGACTGCGGTGGCATCTGGTAACCAAGTTCTGAACTAGTAGTCGTTGACAGTGGCGTTTGGCGGCAAAAGTAGGAACTATTTGAAAAATTCAAAAGTCTGCAGTCCTTACTTGAATTAAAAACAGATAACACACACTAATACAGTCATCACAGTTAACACCGGTTATCAGACAGATTCTACACACAACCAAAGTACACGGGGCTACATGACCGCGCTGTCGCAGCCCCTAAACTTACGAACCAACCAAGAAAATCATGGAACCAATTTTTTGTGTGAAAGGCGAACTACCGGTCGTGGCATTGTAGGCCTACATAAAAAAATGTCCTATGCATTAGCCGAGAATCTAATCCGGTCCACCTCGGTGATTGCCAGCTGCGCCATCACGTCCCGTTTCATTTGCCTGAAGACAGTGGCGATTCCTCCATGTAGGACATGAGGATCCTCCTACAGTCAGTTGTAACTGTTTTAAAACAAGTAGTGCCGTGAAGAACTATACAGCCTATTTTCATATATCCTACTTATGTTAACTGCCACTATCAACATACAAAATTTCAGTTTGATTGCTGTAATATATTCGTAGATATTGAGAACCGACTTAATATTTCGGATGGTCGCCATGTTGGATTTTATATAGTAGGTCCAAGTGTTATGTACTGATACATGAAGATTATTGTGTACGTGTAGCATTCAAACTTCAATCGCATGATTAGGACACAAGAAGTAACAAGAATATTTTAAAATTTCGCACAGCTGCCATATTGTGGTTATGGAAACAATTGAAATAAATTAGATGCCAGTGGATTAACATTCGTATCAGGATTTACTGTACGAAGTTTCACTGCACTCGGATGGTTAAATTTAAAGAAACGTCCATGTGAATGTATATACTTCGCGTCGCCGCCATGTTGGATTTGTGATCACCAGGTTATTTGAAGTCCTATAGGTGAACTTAAGTTCATAGCCCCCTATGAACATATAAAAATTCAGTTTGATTGCTATAATAGATTCGTAGATATTCAGAGCCGTCTAAATATTTCGGATGGTCGCCATGTTGGATTGTTAAATGTATGTGCCATTAAAGGAAAATTATTGCGTAGGTTCATTATTCAAACTTTCACTTCGATCGCATGAATACGACACAAGAAATAAAAACTTAATTTTAAAATTCGCACAGCCGCCATCTTGAGGTTATGTAAACAATTGAACTAAATTAGATACCAGTGCATTACAATGTGTATAAACATTTCCTGTGCCAGATTTCATTGTGTTGGGAACATTAAATCGCGAGATAGGTCTATTTAAAATTTTCTAATTCGCTTGGCCGCCATGTTCGTTTTGTAGTTAACCGGTTTTGAAAGTCTTATAGATGAACTTCCAGTAGTGCTCTTTATCTCCGTACAAAATTTCAAGGTGATACCGCTAATAGTTTCAGAGATATAGAATACCGGTGAAAAATCTTGCACAGCCGCCATCATGTGGTTATGTAAACAATTGAACGAAGTTGGATGTCGGTGCATTACAATGTGTATAAACATACACTGTACCAAGTGTTATTGCGTTTGGTTGGTTAAATCGCGAGAAACGTCTATTTAAATAAAAGTCACAAATTCGCGTGGCCGCCATGTTGGTTTTGTAGTTACCAGTTTTCCAAAAGTCACATAGGTGAACTTCTAGTAGTTCCCTTTATCACCGTAATAAATTGTAGGGTGAAATCGGGAATAGTTTTGGAGATATTGAATGCAGGTGAAATATTTCGCACAGCCGCCATGTTGGATTGGTGAGACGTAACAAAATTTGAAGGGCACGGTCGGGGTCGCCCGGAATAGTGCTGTGAACTTACCGAGTTTCATTGAAATCGCTCCTGTCGTTTATAATTTATTAGGGGGGGGGGGCACACACTCACTCACACACACACACACACACACACACACACACGCACACACACACGGACAAAAGGTGATCTCATAAGCCTATTTTTTCAAAATTGAAAATAGGCTAAAAAAGTAAAATAGTATTTGGGGCTACCTGTCGCGCCCTCTCGATAAGCTCTGTCTCGCTGTCACTGTCAGTACTTGTAACAGTGGCGTACCGACGGGGGGTTCAGGGTTGACCCCCCCCCCCCCCCCCCCCGAGATATTCCTTTACTTGAATCTATATATTGTCCCAACTACCACCTGTTTTACGGCATCGCTCGTTAGGCGTCTTAACTCCCGCATACACAAGAGTTCAGTGCTTTTCAGTCGGTCAACACGAATGTACCCAAAAGAGATGGGTTATACCCTAATCCTGAAATAAATTACATGAGATTAATAAAACACTAGGATGACCAGTTTCGATCGTCAAGCGATCATCATCAGATCCATTACACTTAGGCTACAAAATCTATGTTTGAAATACAGGTGAAAATATTAACAATATGTACAATTATTTAGTTGCAGTATTGGTACTGCAACTGTCAGTGTATGCTAAATGCAGTATATATGTTAGGTGAAATGCTAAATGGTGATAGCTATCCGGAGCTTGTACTTTAGAGAGATTATATGGTTGTAAACTATGGTTAAACTATAAAATTTTAGGCTAACTACTTATCTGATTGTCTTCCGTACTACAGCTACTCGCAGTTTTCGTGCTCACTGGAACTCACTGTGCGGTCGACTGCGGTGGTTATCTTAACGACTGGTTTTTCCCTGCCTTCTCCCCCCTGCCCCTACGTGCTGTGGGGAGTGATAGCGATGTGTTTATGTGAGGTGTTGCCAACCTAGATAAGATGTATGTTATTGAATGAAGTGGGTCTACAACTATTAAAGACCGTGGATTAGCCCTCGCCACGCGTGGAGCATAACCCATTCGAACTAAGCGTTGACGGTCTTACGAGGACGTCCCGGCACCTTTAATACTGCCGCGAATATGGGCCTTGGTTTATTGTAGAACAAAAGTACATCGTACACCTGATCCAGATAACATTTACCTATTAAAACCCCCCTAATTTCCCCCCTTTTTTATCTAGCTTGGCTGTGTCGCTAAATTGTGTTTTGTTTCCGACAGGGTGTGTTTTTTAGTAGCGTGAAGAGGGGTGAGCTCTCCATGAACGTGTGTTCATTTAGATTGTTGGGATTGTTTCGTTTGGCTAGGTGTATCTCGATTGCTTCCTTTATGTCAAGAGCTCTGCCTTTCGATTCGTGATGGATTATTTTAAGGTCCGACTCTATGTCGGTAAAGCTGTGCCCTGCGTCACACATATGTTCGCACACGGCTGAATGTGTTCCGTATCTTATCGCATTCCTATGTTCATTATAACGTGTGTCTACTCGCCTTCCACTCTGCCCGATGTAATTAGCTTGACAATCGGTGTCTTGGCACGTTATAGAATATACCCCTGACCTTGAATAAGGGGTCACGTTTATTTAGATTACTATTTAGGAGGTGCCTAGCGGTTGTGTTTTTCGTCGTGAAAGCTATCTTTATGCCTTGCTTTTTGAATAGGTTAGTGATTTTATATGTATTCGCATTCACATAGTTGAAACGCGCAAATGTTTTCTCATTACTGTCCGGTTTGGGAATCGTTTTATCTTTATTTTTATGTTTGGCTATAATTTGATTTATTTTGCTTGGCGAGAAGTTGTTTTCCTTTGCTATTTGCATAATAGTTCTTATTTCCTTATTATAGTTGTCTTTTGACATGGGTATGTTTAAAGCCCTGTGCACCATTGAATTGAAACCCGCTAGTTTGTGCGTACTGGGGTGATTAGACTGATTGTCGATTGCATGCGAGGTTTGTGTTGCTTTCCGGAATATGGAATATGAAAGGTCGTTGTCTTTACATTCAATAGTTATATCGAGATAATTTATTTTCCGGTCTATTTCGGATTCCTTAGTGAATTTGATAGAGTGGTGAAGGCTATTATTGGATTGGAGAATTGTTTCTTCGCTTGTTAGTTCAGTATCGTAGATGCAAATTACATCATCTACGTATCTTTTCCATATTACTATTCCCTTTGTTGAAGTCTTTTCTAAGAATGCATTTTCTAGTGCATTGATGAAGATGTCAGCGATTAACCCACTTAGTGGCGATCCCATTGCTAGGCCTTCTCTCTGTGTGTATATTTTATTGTCGAATTGAAACACGTTTTGGGTGAGAACGACCCTCAGTAATCTCACAATCTCTTCAATTTCTTTTACCGAATGTTGGATTTTAAGTTGTTTTCGATAGTGTTGATTGCTTCAATAATCGGAATATTGGTGTACATGTTAGTTACGTCGAAGGATACTAGCCTGAAGCTAGGTTTCATTTGTAGGGTGTTCAATGCTGTTACTAGTTCTGTCGTGTTCTTTACAGAGTTGTTTTTGTCGTTGGAAAGACGGCATTTTAAGATTTTTAGTAACTCTTTGCTGATTTTGTAATTAGGGGCATTCCTACAATTAACTATTGGTCTCATTGGGCATTCCCTTTTGTGTATTTTTGGCTGTCCCCTCAATGACGGTATTTTCGGGTTCATGTTTATTAGTTTTGATTTTTCGGCTTTGGTCAGTATGTATTCTGTTTCTTTTTGCGCACTTTTTATTTGTTTTTGGAATTTGTTGGTGGGGTCTTTTGTTAATTCCTTGATATCGTTGTTGTTTAGGAATTCGACTGTTTTTTCAATGTATTCTGTTTTGTTCAAAATTACTGTAGTGTTTCCCTTATCTGCTTTTGTGATGATTAAGTCATGTTCTTTTATTTTTTGTTTCAACGACTTTATTTCTTTGAGTTGTTTGTTGTTTTGAATGTTATTGCTATCGCCCTCTCGTTTGAGGATTTTTTTGGCTTCGTTGGTGGCGAAATTTTTGGTTAATTCCCTGTCTTCTGCTGGGAGCTTGTGACTGGCTATCTCAATATCTGTGATTAACTGTTTTATATTGTGGTTCGTGTGTGCGTCTGTGCAGTTGTATTTCAAACCTTTGTCTAACATATTCATTTCACCTTGAGAAAAGGTTACGTTCGTTCTGTTGTTTACTCTGCTGTGGGAATTGAATTCATTGTTATTCGTGTGTTGTTCGTTAGATTGATGGTTCTGTGTTTCTCCTAGTTTTTTTAATTTATTTTCTAGCGTTTCATTCTTCCTCGTTGCTCTGATTTTGATGGTGTCATGTAGGTGCTCGGTGAAGCTGTCCCATTGGGCTGCGTGCCAGAAATTACTTAGTTGCAATTGAATGTCGTATAATTGTTGGTTAATTTTTTGCTTTCTTATGTATGCAAATCTCAGTTCGTTTTTTATCCAAAGCGCTTTGGCTTGTTTGGTTGAAATGATCGAGGCTGGTGTGTTCGGTACGGTTTTAATTGGTACGTATTTAGGGGTGAGGTTTAGTTCTATACATTTTTTGTTGAACCAAATTGATTTGTCTAAATTCATGAGTTTAAGCCTGAGTGATTTGAATTTCTTGGCTTCACGATTTGCCTGACTAGCCGTGAACATTGTGGGGTTTGAAGCCATATTTTCAGTGTTGCTTAGTAAACAAGAGTTTAGTGCTTTTCAGTCGGTCAACACGAATGTACCCAAAAGAGACGGGTTATACCCTAATCCTGAAATAAATTACATGAGATTAATAAAACACTAGGATGACCAGTTTCGATCGTCAAGCGATCATCATCAGATCCATTACACTTAGGCTACAAAATCTATGTTTGAAATACAGGTGAAAATATGTACAATATGTACAATTATTTAGTTGCAGTATTGGTACTGCAACTGTCAGTGTATGCTAAATGCAGTATATATATTAGGTGAAATGCTAAATGGTGAGAGCTATCCGGAGATTGTACTTTAGAGAGATTATATGGTTGTAAACTATAGTTAAACTATAAAATTTTAGGCTAACTACTTATCTGATTGTCTTCCGTACTACAGCTACTCGCAGTTTTCGTGGTCACTGGAACTCACTGTGCGGTCGACTGCGGTGGTTATCTTAACGACTGGTTTTTCCCTGCCTTCTCCCCCCTCCCCTACGTGCTGTGGGGAGTGATAGCGATGTGTTTATGTGAGGTGTTGCCAACCTAGATAAGATGTATGTTATTGAATGAGGTGAGTCTACAACTATTAAAGACCGTGGATTAGCCCTCGCCACGCGTGGAGCATAACCCATTCGAACTAAGCGTTGACGGTCTTATGAGGACGTCCCGGCACCTTTAATACTGCCACGAATATGGGCCTTGGTTTATTGTAGAAGAAAAGTACATCGTACACCTGATCCAGATAACATTTACCTATTAAAAACCCCCTAATTTCCCCCCTTTTTTATCTAGCTTGGCTGTGTCGCTAAATTGTGTTTTGTTTCCGACAGGGTGTGTTTTTTAGTAGCGTGAAGAGGGGTGAGCTCTCCATGAACATGTGTTCATTTAGATTGTTGGGATTGTTTCGTTTGGCTAGGTGTATCTCGATTGCTTCCTTTATGTCAAGAGCTCTGCCTTTCGATTCGTGATGGATTATTTTAAGGTCCGACTCTATGTTGGTAAAGCTGTGCCCTGCGTCACACATATGTTCGCACACGGCTGAATGTGTTCCGTATCTTATCGCATTCCTATGTTCATTATAACGTGTGTCGACTCGCCTTCCACTCTGCCCGATGTAATTAGCTTGACAATCGGTGTCTTGGCACGTTATAGAATATACCCCTGACCTTGAATACGGGTCACGTTTATTAAGATTACTATTTAGGAGGTGCCTAGCGGTTGTGTTTTTCGTCGTGAAAGCTATCTTTATGCCTTGCTTTTTGAATAGGTTAGTGATTTTATATGTATTTGCATTCACATAGTTGAAACGCGCAAATTTTTTCTCATTACCGTCCGGTTTGGGAATCGTTTTATCTTTATTTTTATGTTTGGCTATAATTTGATTTATTTTGCTTGGCGAGAAGTTGTTTTCCTTTGCTATTTGCATAATAGTTCTTATTTCCTTATTATAGTTGTCTTTTGACATGGGTATGTTTAAAGCTCTGTGCACCATTGAATTGAAACCCGCTAGTTTGTGCGTACTGGGGTGATTAGACTGATTGTCGATTGCATGCGAGGTTTGTGTTGCTTTCCGGAATATGGAATATGAAAGGTCGTTGTCTTTACGTTCAATAGTTATATCGAGATAATTTATTTTCCGGTCTATTTCGGATTCCTTAGTGAATTTGATAGAGTGGTGAAGGCTATTAATGGATTGGAGAATTGTTTCTTCGCTTGTTAGTTCAGTATCGTAGATGCAAATTACATCATCTACGTATCTTTTCCATATTACTATTCCCTTTGTTGAAGTCTTTTCTAAGAACGCATTTTCTAGTGCATTGATGAAGATGTCAGCGATTAACCCACTTAGTGGCGATCCCATTGCTAGGCCTTCTCTCTGTGTGTATATTTTATTGTCGAATTGAAACACGTTTTGGGTGAGAACGACCCTCAGTAATCTCACAATCTCTTCAATTTCTTTTACGGAATTGTTGGATTTTAAGTTGTTTTCGATAGTGTTGATTGCTTCAATAATCGGAATATTGGTGTACAAGTTAGTTACGTCGAAGGATACTAGCCTGAAGCTAGGTTTCATTTGTAGGGTGTTCAATGTTGTTACTAGTTCTGTTGTGTTCTTTACAGAGTTGTTTTTGTCGTTGGAAAGACGGCATTTTAAGATTTTTAGTAACTCTTTGCTGATTTTGTAATTAGGGGCATTCCTACAATTAACTATTGGTCTCATTGGGCATTCCTTTTTGTGTATTTTTGGTTGTCCCCTCAATGACGGTATTTTCGGGTTCATGTTTATTAGTTTTGATTTTTCGGCTTTGGTTAGTATGTATTCTGTTTCTTTTAGCGCACTTTTTATTTGTTTTTGGAATTTGTTGGTGGGGTCTTTTGTTAATTCCTTGATTTCGTTGTTGTTTAGGAATTCGACTGTTTTTTCAATGTATTCTGTTTTGTTCAAAATTACTGTAGTGTTTCCCTTATCTGCGTTTGTGATGATTAAGTCATGTTCTTTTATTTTTTGTTTCAACGACTTTATTTCTTTGAGTTGTTTGTTGTTTTGAATGTTATTGCTATCGCCCTCTCGTTTGAGGATTTTTTTGGCTTTGTTGGTGGCGAGATTTTTGGTTAATTCCTTGTCTTCTGCTGGGAGCTTGTGTTTCTGGCTATCTCAATATCTGTGATTAACTGTTTTATATTGTGGTTCGTGTGTTTGCCTATTTGCCGGATTTTCACGATAAGCCTACAATATGGGAATCTGCAGAAATCATCTCCATTGAAGTAAGGGAAGAAATCGTTAATATAGGCCTACACGAAGAAGTGAATGTAACATTTCTGACTCCCATTTTGAAAGACAACAATACTCGGTCAAATACTTCACGAATAAATATCTCAACATTAACAGTCACAAACGTATTATGTTTGGTTCCTTGAAATCAGAATTAATCGTCAACTTCCATCCGCCCGACGGAGAATGTGGTACCGGTAGCGACTGAATTCTACATTCTTGAGACATAGTCAGATGAATGGTAACAGTTCGTGGCCCTAAAGCAGGGATTCTCAAACTATTAAAAAATTGTACCCCCAAGTCCTTATCAGGGGTACGGGAACGATTCTTATTGAGAAATTGACAAAATTACATAAGAACCAAACGTTGCGATGCATTTTCGAGGTATACCGGTACAATACCGGTAGGGTATCAACTTTCTTTGATTATGTTTACCTTAAAACATGACAGTTTCATGTAAGCTATCAACCTAAAAAAAAAAAAACATTAATCGAAGTCTATAAGCAAGGGGAGCAAGTGAATATTTAAATCTCTATTTATGACTTAAGGCTTATGGAGATATATTTATCAATATAGGCCTACAATACTCAAGTAATTGTAATCTTTAGGAGAAAGCATGCTGACTCATACTCATTATTTGAATAATAAAGCGTGTAAGAATGTTGTTATTACGGCTGTATTAATTCTTCCTTCCTCCCGCTAGATTTTTAGCGCCTATGGTCCGTAGCTCATTTTGCAGCTGTTTAACGCTTAAGCGCTGAAAATCGTCCATAATATATTAGGAGATGTACCCATAGAATTAATTAATATAGTCTTGGAGTAAAATTAGAGAAGATATAATTTACCTAGCTTAGAAAACTCGTTCACAATTTATTCATTCCTCGCTGCTGACTGGGAGAAACATAAGACGATCGCCTTGCGCTTACCCAGTACTACACGAGCGCTATCTGGCGCGAACTTGATCCGGCTACATCCCTATTGCAGTAGGAACACGGAGAGCAAAACATTATTTTTCTCTCACATAATATCAATATTTTAAGTAACCACGTCACTATGTTCATGATTATACCACTGCATCGTTTCAGTCTCAATATTTAGTTACTGTTGTCCATATTTTTTAGAATTTCTTTTCATTTTTTTTATTGTGTCGAAAAAATGAGACCTAAAATAGTTTTCATGCAAAGAGAGCGGTTATTTAATTGTTGTTTTTTATGAATATTAATCAGAGTATCATTTTAATTATGATGATGACTGTCGTTTTAAGGGGCGGAACAGCAAGGTCATCTGTCCCTGTAATCAGTGATTTCGTTGGAAAAATATTTACAGGAACTCACCTTATTAATTCATCAATTTCCAAATGGACTCGTATTGGGTGTCAAAATCAGCGGCCTCGTGTTTCCGACAAGTTGTGTCATCAGCTGAACATCTCCCCTTTCGTAGCCATGACTTGACATATGGTTGTGGGTTAAATAAATGCACAGGAGGTCCTACGCTGCTTATGAAAATAAGTCCGCTTGATCTTTCAACCAGCAGCCTATTTCTCTTTTCGGTGTGGATCTCATTCATGGTACTGAAAGCTCTTTCAGCTTCTGCTGAAGAGATGGGAATGGTCTGTACAGTCTTGATTAAAGGCATCAGCTCCACTGGAATTTCCTTAGTCTCGACATACTTTCTAAAAGCATTAATGTACCTCCTCTTGTCTGACATGTGGAAAAAGTCACAAAGGTTGCCGACACTCTCATCACCATAGCAGATATCTAAAGTAGAAGTGGAGGGCCAATTATTTTTGTATAGTACCTTTGAATCACTGATAACTTTTGTCATTCTCTCATGTCCCTGCTGACTAGAGCTGGAACCAAGATGAGATGATGTGGACACATTTTCCATAAGCCTGTTATTTAAATTGTTCACAAGACTTCTGAAAAACTGCTTTCTGTCAATTTTTACAACTTTTTTAGAATCATGTAATCCTATGTTTCTAAACTTTTTGTTTTCTGCTGCTTTAAGAACTGTTATGTAGTATTCTCCAGAAGCTGAGTTACACATAGATTCAAACACTTTTATAGTGCGCTTGATTGCATTTTGAGCCTCTGTCAGACTTGTCTCTTTCTGCAACTCTAATGACAAATCGGCTAACTCAACAAGAGCATCATACATAATTGCAATATTTTCAAGAAATTCTACACAAGTTAACATATTTTCTAGACCTTGGAATTTTGCCCTTTCTTTGGAGTCTTTCTGGTGGTCATTTTTGGCCTCACTAAAATGTTTTACTAGAGCACTGTAGTTTTCCCAGACAGCTTTTACAGTTTTCTGGCTTGAAACTACCCATCTTATTGTAAATATTTTCCCAATCTTCTTAACTCTTTGTTCCAGTGAAGCAGCACAAATGTTGAGTTCCCTTTGATTTTTGGGAGACATGCTGTATAAAGAATACAATTTGTCAAAGAAAGAATGGAAATGGTTAACACCTGTAACTTCATTCCTTGTATCAGAAACGGCCAATTCCAAACGATGGTTTAAACAGTGCCAGATTACTATATCTGGAAATAACTTTAAAAACTGTGCTCCAACTCCATTTTTTCTACCTAACATTACAGAGGCCCCATCACATGCTAGACCAACTAAGTGTTCTGCCAGAAAGTTTTCATTCATCCCATATGAAGAAAGATTCTTCAATATCTCTCGAGTAATAACATCTGCTGTAGTTGATTCAAGTTCTATCAAGTCCCAGAAAAAGGAAACAACTTCAGAGTTATCTGAAAGAGCACATCTCAAACATAATACTAACACAGATTTTACACTAACTGTTGTTGATTCGTCAATCATAATACTGATTTTCCTCTAATTTTCTGTTATAGATTTTGCTATTTTATTTCTCATTTCCTATGAAATGTCAGAAAATCAAATTGATCACATCGCGGTGAGCAGGAGGTTCAGAAGAAGCTTGGAAGATGATAGGAACAAGAGAGGAGCGGACGTTGGTAGTGACCATCATCTTGTGGTTGCCAACTTCCGCATGAAGATCGTCGCAGTCCGCCGAAAGTTTAACACTCGGCACAACAAGTTTGATGTGGGCAAGCTTAAGAACCAGCAGAGATTGGACCAATTTAAACTGGAGCTCAGAAATAAATTCCAATTGTTGGACTCAGAGACAGAGAAGGACGTGGAGACTGTATGGAGCGAGGTAAAGAATATCTTCGTGGAAACTAGTGAGATGCAGCTCGGGTACAAGAACTACCTGCGGAAAGAATGGATATCCGATCAGACCTGGGACAAGATAAATTATAGGAAGGAGATTAAGGCCAAGCTCAACACCTGCAAGACTAGGCAGCAGAAGGCTCTCACACAAGCAAAGTATTCAACAGCAAACAGAGAGGTAAAGAGGAGTGTACGGAAGGATCATAGGAGGTGGATTGATGAGCAGGCGGAGAAAGCAGAAGAAGCGGCAAGAAGGGGGGACGTTAAGGAGCTCTATGGCATCACAAAGATGCTTTCGAAGAAAGGTTTTAATAAAACTAGGCCTGTGAAGAGCAAGACGGGCGAGATCCTCACGACGTGTGAACAGCAGCTGACAAG
Source organism: Meconema thalassinum (assembly GCA_946902985.2). Taxonomy (NCBI): domain Eukaryota; kingdom Metazoa; phylum Arthropoda; class Insecta; order Orthoptera; family Tettigoniidae; genus Meconema; species Meconema thalassinum. Next base: position 938,526,727 of record OX336390.1, read on the forward strand.
ATGGAGAGAACACTTTGCGGAGGTTCTTAATAGAGATACAGGACCAGAAAGTAAGCAGCGAGGAGAAGATGAAGAGGAAGCAGAAAGTGACCCAAGCATCAGCCTCGACTCCCCAACTCGGGGCGAAATACGGACAGTGTTGAAGCAGATGAAATGCGGGAAGGCACCAGGTCTGGATAATATCCCAGCGGAAGTACTGAAAGCAGACCTGGATATTACGATCGATCTGCTTCACCCGCTGTTGGAGAAGATCTGGAAGGAGGAGAAAATACCAACCGACTGGAAGAAGGGGTTGATAGTCAAGTTGCCGAAGAAAGGGGACACCACAAACTGTAACAACTGGAGGGGTATCACCTTGCTGTCCATTCCAAGCAAAGTGCTGGCGAGAGTCATCCTGAATCGTATAAAAGACTGCGTAGAAAAAAGGCTTCGGAAGGAACAGGCTGGATTTCGACAACATCGCAGCTGTGTGGATCTCATCAACACCCTCCGAATCATCCTGGAGCAGAGTGTGGAGTGGCGGAATACCCTTTACCTCACATTTGTTGACTTCGAGAAAGCCTTCGACTCCGTAAATCAAAGAATTATGTGGAAGACCCTCGAGGAATATAAAATTCCAACAAAGATCATCAGAATCATGGAAGAGATGTACGAAGGGTATGAGTGCCAGGTTCTTCACGAAGGCAAATTAACAGAAAAGATAAAGGTCAGTTCCGGAGTGAGACAGGGGTGTGTCCTTTCCCCCACTCTGTTCCTGTTGGTCCTGGATAGCGTGATGAAGAAGGTAATGGGAGGACGGAAGAGGGGTATTCAATGGGGTATAAATGACAGGCTTGAAGATCTGGATTTCGCAGACGACATTTGTCTTATGGCACAACGGTACCGAGACATAGAAGATAAGCTGGGGAGGTTGCAGAGAGAAGCAGAACGTGCAGGACTGATGATCAACACCAACAAGACCAAAGAGATGAGGATAAATTCTGACATCACGACTAGTTTGACAGTCAACGGAAAGGACATTGAGCGAGTTGAGTCCTTCCTCTACCTTGGAAGTATAGTCACAAATGATGGGGGAGCAGAGGAAGATGTTCGAAGCCGTATCAGGAAGGCAAATGGTGCCTTTGTCCAGCTCTACCCCATCTGGAGAAATAGAAACATTTCCAGGAAGACCAAGCTCCGCCTTTTCAATAGCAACGTAAAGTCGATTCTTCTCTACGGCTGTGAAACATGGAAAGTCACAAAACCGATCAACAACCAGCTACAGGTGTTCATTAACAGATGTCTGCGTCGCATCATGAATGTGAGGTGGCCGGACATAATCTCAAATGAAGATCTTTGGACCATCACCAATCAACAACCGATTAGCATCCAGATCAAGGAGAGGAAATGGCGCTGGATTGGTCACACACTAAGGAAGCCGGACGGAGCTATTGAGAGGGCGGCGCTAGACTGGAATCCTCAAGGCGCCAGGAAGCGAGGTCGACCTAAGAAGACCTGGAAGAGGACGATCGAAAATGAAATTGCAGAGGTGGACAAGAACTGGAGTCAAGTGAAGAGAATGACCAGGAACCGTACTGCGTGGAGAAATTTCGCCAAGGCCCTATGCTCCGGAAGGAGCGGCAGGAATTAAGTAAGTGTGAAATGTGTTCAATAATATTAGCACAACTAAAATTTGTATGAAGAACTCGTCCCACATCTAAACCATTTAATTGTTGAAGTTCAACATAAGCCTGTAGGTCTACGAAGGGTCTATTTCTTTTCGCAATTGAGTATGCTGTTCGAAATACTCGAACGGTGGTTTCTAGGTGTTTGACATTCATAGTGTCCAAGCAACTTTCAAATATCTTTTTATTGGATTCTGATTTTAACATAGCTTTTTTGTGAGATTCTGAATTTTTGTGCTCAAATATTTTTTTCCTAAGGCTTGTTAGTTGTTGATTAATATTATTTCCGTTGGGATAAATCTTGCATTCTACCCATACTTTCATTAGCTTAAGTCCTGCCCCTTTAGAAACTCTTAATCCTAATTTACTTTCCTTTTTACATATATTGCAGCCTAAATTTTTATTTCCTGCAAATAACCACTCGTTCTCTGACAAAAAAAAAATAACGGAACTGAGACTCGTTCCAACAGTCTGGAAAATCTTGTTTTCGGTTGGTGGGTCCTTGAATTTCACAGTCGATGGTAGAAGGTGTAGAACCATAACCTAGATCCTCCCTTGAATCTGCATCACACGTTTCAGCAACATTTAACCCAGGGTCTATCTCTATACTCACGTCTTTAATGAAACTAATGTTCTCGGAACTCCATTCAGTTTCGTTTTTACTTGAGCCATCACACACCTTTTTAGTATTCTTTGATTCTTCATCTTCATCCCCAGCACCTTTTTTTGAACCCAGCCACTTAAGTAAACTCATTGTCACAAGTTGTGACTCACAACTCACTTTCACAGTCACTGGAAAACTTGCAAGGTACTACGGGGCTACTGATGTTCAATAACTGCAGAGAGATTCCGTAATATCTGCTTCACAGCAACACATCGAGCAAAACATAAAATAAAACTTGGATTCACACAAACATAACGAGCGGAAGAAAGTTGTTGTGCTCACTTCCCGCTCTCCGTATCCAATAGCAGTGTAGCCAACCTTAGAGAACCAGAAAAACGCCCAGGAGTGTAAAAGCGACCGTATTTTATTAACATAAAACCGTAAGGTTCGATATTAGTCCGCTAGAGTACACCCGTGACGTTTCAGCGCTATGTATAGATTATAAACGATTTTCTTACTGAATGTAAAATTGTTACGTCATTCTAAAGCGGGAAGATATTTTCCGGAACGGCGTTCCGGTCCAACTAAACCACTGCCGGTAATGTATACAATTACCCTATTATATTAATACCCCCCCCCCCCAGAAGGAAACCCTGCGTACGCCACTGCTTGTAACTATACTCCGATTTACGAAAAACTGAACGGGACGGCTGTCATCCACTTGAAGGGTGAGGTGAGGAGTGGATACGAGAGGGGTAACGGTCTCCATGGCAACAGCGAGCAGTGTTGCAATGTATGCAGACACAGCAGTGAGCACGGTTTGACGCAGTGTTCTACTGTGCCTTGACTCGTAACTGTCATTAGACCTCCAGGCAGGCGGTCTTACTAACCCAGTATTTGTGTCTTCCTGCAAATCTCTTGGAATGTTGTGAGTCATGACCTGTCTCAGTGGCAACGCAGCATTTCCCCACGTGCTAGTTTTGATAGACGTCAGCGTCAATTATTGATAATACAGAGTATAGTTCTACATCTCACCCCTAGATGGGTGAAGTGTAACCTGAAGCTGAAGGGGAAGGGGCAGGTTGATCTGTTTAATGGCGCTCTGAGGACGTCTACCGAGATCCTCAAGTCTCGCTATTGGTTGAATGTAATCCAACACTACGGGCTTATTCCCGCGGATAAATGGACAGCGTGTGCACATCTTTGGAGTGGTATTCGATTGTATTGTATTGTGTAATGTGTTCGTAATAGTGCAGTGTTGTTGTTTGAGTCTTCAATCTTTTGACTGGTTTGATGCAGCGCTCCATGCCTCCCTGTCCTGAGCTAATTATTTCATCTCTACATAGCTACCACTCCCTACATCCGAGGCAATCTGTTTTACTCTAACCTTGGTCTACCCCTACAGTTCTTGTCCTCGACCCTTCCTTCCATAACTAAACTTGCTATTCCTAGGTGTCTTACCAACCTATCTCTTCTCTTCATTAGCAGTCGTCAGAAATATCTCTCCTCTCCCACTCGTCTTAATACCGCTTCATTTGTTACCCTATCTACCCATCTGGTCTTCATAATTCTTCTGTACCACTACATTTCAAACGCTTAAATTCTCCTCTTTTCTGCTACACCAATAGTCCAAGATTCACTTCCATAGAGTGCGACGCTCCAGACAAAGGCTTTCAAATATAGTGCTGTACGACTGAATAATTAATATCTCAATTTAGCCCAGATAAATTATCTTAGATTAAGTAGCCTATCATATTGCGTCCTACACATTATAACAAGTAATTCCGTGAAGAACTATACAGCCTATTTTCATATATCCTACTTATGTTAATTGCCACTATCAACACACCAAATTTCAGTTTGATTGCTGTAATAGATTCGTAGATATTGAGAACCGACTAAATATTTCGGATGGTCGCCATGTTGGATTTTATATATGTAGGTCCTAGAGTTATGTACTGTTACATGAAGATTATTGTGTACGTGTAGCATTCAAACTTCAATCTCATAATTAGGACACAAGAAGTAACAAGGAGATTTTAAAATTTCGCACAGCAGCCATCTTGTGGCTATGGAAACAATTGAAATAAATTGAGATGCCAATGGATTAACATTCGAATAAGGATTTACTGTACCAAGTTTCACTGCACTCGGATGGTTAAATTGCGAGAAACGTCCATGTGCATATTTATACTTCGCGTCGCCGCCATGTTGGATTTGTGATCACCAGGTTATTTAAAGTCCTATAGGTGAACTTATGTTCATAGCCCCTATGAACATAAAGAAAATCTGTTTGATTGCTATAATAGATTCGTAGATATTCAGAGCCGTCTAAATATTTCGGATGGTCGCCATGTTGGATTGTTAAATGTATAGGCCATAGAGTCATGTACCATTAAAGGAAAATTATTGCGTAGGTTCATTATTCAAACTATCACATCGATTGCATGATTACGACACAAGAAATAACAACGTAATTATAAAATTCGCACAGCCGCCATCTTGAGGTTATGTAAACAATTGAACTAAATTAGATACCAGTGTATTACAATGTGTATAAACATTTCCTGTACCAGATTTCATTGCGGTTGGAACATTAAATCGCGAGAAAGGTCTATTTAAAATTCGCTTGGCCGCCATGTTTGTTTTGTAGTTAACCGGTTTTTGAAAGTCTTATAGATGAACTTCCAGTAGTGCCCTTTATCTCCGTACAAAATTTCAGGGTGATACCGCTAATAGTTTCAGAGATATAGAATGCCGGTGAAATATTTCGCACATCCGCCATCTTGTGGTTATGTAAACAATTGAACCAAGTTAGATGTCGGTGCATTACAATGTGTATAAACATATACTGTACCATGTTTTATTGCGTTTGGTTGGTTAAATCGCGAGAAACGTCTATTTAAAAGTCGCAAATTCGCGTGGCCGCCATGTTGGTTTTGTAGTTACCAGTTTTTCAAATGTTACATATGTGAACTTCTAGTAGTTCCCTTTATCACCGTAAAAATTCCAGGGTGATATCGGGAATAGTTTCGGATATATTGAATGCTGGTGAAATATTTCGCACAGCCGCCATGTTGGATTAGTGAGACGTAACAAAATTTGAAGGGCACGGTCGGGGTCGTCTGGAATAGTGCTATGAACTTACCGAGTTTCATTGAAATCACTCCACCCGTTTAGAAGTTATTAGGAGGGACACACACACACACACTCCTCACACACGCGCACACACACGGACAAAAGGTGATCTCATAAGCCTTTTTTTTTTTTTTTTTTTTTCAAAATTGAAAATAGGCTAAAAATCATGAGTCGCCACTGCGCTGAAGTTCAAAATGGGAAATCACGGGGTTCAAACTCAACCGTCTTTCGAGTCTGGATATAGCTTTGCTCACCGGGTTACACTCTGTATAGTCCGAGCAATTAATACGGATGTTATGAACCTGGGAGTAGTAAGAGTGTGTTAATGTCTGCAGAATGAAAAAGGCAGGTCCCATTAGACGAGTCTCAAGAGAGATGCTCGTTGGTGGGAAGATAAATTCAGCGGCTATCACCCTTCACCTCGACTTGTGCAGTAATTTAACGCTCCACTAGGAAGCATTAGCGTCACTTGTGGAGGAGAGCCGGGTTCCAGACCTGGGAGACCCGAATGTATTCTCACCGCAGCAAACCACAAAGGGCAGTTTTAACTGAACTTTGTGGCGGACGTTGAGGCGCCTTGAATCAAAACCCACAAAGTCCATCGAACATGAGAAATGAGATGAAGTTGCCTTGATATGGACTGCACGCGGGCAACTCAATGGTGACATTATTTTCCTTCAAAAGGTGATATTTCCCTATTAAAATGGCGGACAAAACTTGGATTCATTTCAAAATCCACTAGATTCAATTGAACGTCCGCCATTGTTAGTTTCAAAAGCCACTAAGTCGTTTTCAGCCAATCAGCACATAAAATTGCATTTCCCAGGATTCCTTTATACCGCCATCAGCTGAGTTGTATTTTGTAATGTGTGGTTAAGTGTTTGTTAAATTTTAAATATATGCATACGGTAATCATAAATCAGGTATGGTTTTTCATTTCATACATAAATTGGGTGGTTCACGTTCACATGCTTTCCTTCTTCCCTTGTTTTTATTCTTAGAACTGCTTTTCTTACTTTCAAAAACGTCCATATGTACATTTCACTTTCAAAACCAGTTAACTCCTAATTAATCTTAAGAACTGTGTTACTTTCCATTAAGGGACAATCCTGTAATTTGTCGGAATGCATCGTTTGATGACAAAGTAATTAAAACGAAATGTTCTGGTAAGGGCTCTTAAGATTGCGCAGTGGCTTTTCTTTACAGTTGGCAGCACTGGTGATCCAAACCATTCTGTTGAGAAACGTGGCTTGCAAAGTGCTCTTCGAAAGTGTGAAAACGTTTGCTGATTCTACTTGTGTAAAGAATTAAGAGGTAAGGATAACTAATCATCCTATTTGATATAATTTGTATTCTTAAGAAAATAAGCCTTAGAGCTCAATTAAATTATGATTTAGTTGAAACAAATACTCCTCTCACAATGGGAACTCCTAACAAAGGCTGTGAATGGCTTGGTGTGTGTATACGTAACTGATTCTGTCATCTATTAGCGTACGTGTTGAACTATGCAGAAACCTGTAAGACCACGCACTCCGCGCAGTCTCGGAGGCTTCGTGTGCCATCTTACAGGCACATTCTTGTTCCGTAGAAATAGTTTATATCTAGGATATTCTTTCTTGCAGACGTCTATTTAACGGCAGTATGAGCTCAACATACAAAGAAAATCAGACAGGAAACTTATATTTACATCAGATATCTTTGAGGGAGCCAGAAGGAGAATTGAAAATGGTGAAAGTCAAAGAAAAGTGGCTACTTCATTGGGTACTAAGGAATCCACTTTGAGGAACAGATAAAATTGGTAAGGGAGAAATTAATTACGGTAGTTGATTAATAATTGTCTATGGTAATTCTCCTTATACTGGATAACCACATTTCCCACCGCAGCATTGATGCTGTTCTTTACTGCAGGGAACACAGCATCACCTTGCTTTCTCTACCACCCCATGCAAGCCACAGGCTTCATCCTTTGGATGTTGGCTTTTTTGGGCCTCTGAAGCAAGCCTATTCTCAAGAAGCTCGTACGTGGTTAGTGAATCATCCTGCAATGCAATTAAACAGGCCAACGTGGCCAGGATCTTCAAATTAGCCTGTGAGAGAGCAGCAAAGATGGAGATAGCAGTTCAAGCTTTCATCAAAACTGGAATTCATCCGTTTAACCGGAATGTATTTTCGAATGACGACTTTGCTCCCTCGGAGGTAACATTCCCCCCATCTGTCCAGGACAACGAACCTGCTGTAGAGGAGCAAATTCAAAATGCAAACATTGACGAGCCACAAGTGTCACCTGCTATGATATCTCCCCTACCAAAGGCAGCTCATGCAACTAAACGCAAGAGAACTTGCAAAAGTCTGAAGTTCTATGTTCCTCTCCTTATACGAATGGCCTTGCAACGAGGAATGAACAAGCGAAGAAACAGGGCAGGAAAACTCTTCGCTACGATGGAAGTTCAGTAGCGTCAACTTCGTCAGCTGTCACAACTGCCGAAGAAGAGAAAATCGTTTGTCCTTGCTGTGACGAAGAGTATGAGAATCCACTTATTGAAGACTGGGTGCAATGCAGTAGGTGCAAACAGTGGTGGCATGAAGGGTGTTCGAACTATGAAAGCATAGGACTCTTCAAATGTGAATTATGCTAATGCGCATTCTTACAGGACTGGTGTATTCTTTGGAATACACGGTAAGACAGAGTTAGCCTTCGCTGCTCTTTGCTTAACTTAGGCTATTTCCTCCCTTTTTCTCAAATACCCAACAGTGATTTCTTACCTTTTTCTTTTATTTGAGCATCTTGCTTACTTTCTTTGTAAGTTTGTTGTAGATATAACTTCCATGATCATCCTAGTGGCATCTAGCTGCTAACCAATGAAGTCCCTCAACAATTCCACTCTCAAGAGGACCTCTTTACAAGTCAAACCACCAGGGTTCGTCGTTATCGCAAAATAACATCTCCATGCTGAAGAGGACTTCGTCTACATTCCCATCCTCCAGGCTTCGCTGGTGACGCCTGCTATCAACTCTTTGTAGACAATTTCATCAAGATACTTAATTTTTGTAATGTTTGTCATTCTTATGTATATTCCTTTGTCTCCTACCCCCACTCTTTTCCTTCCTTGGTCCCTCCGCGCTTCGTTGAACTGGTCTCACTTGTGCTTCAGTCGTCAAGACCTCCAGTTGGAGCCTAACTAAGGCTCGTCTCCTCTCCTCGAGAGACAAACTTTTGAATCGGACGCCATGTCCAGATCTTAACTAACGGTCGCCTGGATCGCCTACTATAGAATGAGCTAAGTACCATGTTCTTCAACATATTTTCATCGCTTTTAATTAGCTATACGCTTCTAATACCGTTTTATAGGCAGTGAGAAGTTACTAAATGATGTGCAATTACAAACTTCGCGGGATTTTCGATGTCAGGCTTTGTCTATCTAAAACAGCTAATTTTGTAAAACGAAGCAGCATTTCTTGTGCATATTAACTGAGAATGAGCTCTCACACCATGGGATTCTTATTAAACTAAATACTGTCTATAGAAAACTTAGTTCGTTCCACCGCTGGACATTATTTGCCCCCGCAGTGTGATTCGTGCAGTCTCACAACTCTTAAGAACTGCCCACTCTACGGCAACAAGGATGCCAATTCAACAGTTATGATTGTTCTGGAATTTTCCACGCCAAACAATTCATCCACAAGCTAAACCTTCTAGTATTTTCCACTCACATATGGAAATACTTTTTCCAACCAAGGAATTTTCTTTATGAACAGCTAATCAACACCTAATGTGTCTTCCTTCGTGAGAAATTGTCCGCTGCATTCAACAATAACCTACAATTTTTTAATGCAATAGACTCTTTCAAACCAAAATGCAACTAGTTATTTTATACCACCGCAATAACTTTCCTTTCTATAAACTTTCTGTGCTACAATAGTGAACTTTTCAACCACGTCAATAGACTATAGTTTGTTGTTGTTTGAGTCTTCAGTCTTTTGACTGGTTTGATGCAGATCTCCATGCCTCCCTGTCCTGAGCTAATCGTTTCATCTCTACATAGCTCCGACACCCTACATCCGAGGCAATCTGTTTAACATATTCTAACCTTGGTCTACCCCTACAGTTTTTGTCCTCGACCCTTCCTTCCATAACTAAGCTTGCTATTCCTGGGTGTCTTAGTATGTGTCCTACCAACCTATCTCTTCTCTTCATTAACAGTCGCCAGAAACATCTCTCCTCTCCCACTCGTCTTAATACCTCTTTGTTTGTAACCCTATCTACCCATCTGATCTTCATCATTCTCCTGTAACACCACATTTCAAATGCTTGAATTCTCCTCTTTTCTGCTGCACCAATAGTCCAAGTTTCACTTCCATAGAGCGCCACGCTCCAGACAAAGGCTTTCAAAAATGACTTCCTAATACCTAAATCTATATTCGATGTCAGCAGATTCCTTTTTTGTAGAAATGCTTTCTTTGCCTGAGCCAACCTACTTTTTATATCCTCTTTGCTTCGTCCATCACTGGTTATTCTGCTTCCTAAGTAACAGAAGTCTCCTACTTTCTTCAGCTTTTCACCTGCCAATTTGATCTCCATAGAGGTTTCTGATTTATTTCGGCTGCATTCCAGTATTTTTGTTTTACATTTATTAATTTTCATCATGAATTCTTTCCGTAAGACGGAGTCCATACCATTCAAAAACTCATTCAAATCCTCAGGCTTGTCGGCCAAGATGACGATGTCATCAGCAAATCTCAGAGTTGAAATTATTTCTCCTTGAATCTTCACTCCCACTTTAAATTTTTCTCTAATTTCCTTCATTGCTTGTTCAATGTAAAGATTGAAAAGTATGGGTGATAAGTTGCAGCCTTGCCTTACACCTTTCTGAATACCAGCTTCTCTCTCATGTCCTTCAACTCGAATGACTGCTGTCTGGTTTCTGTACAGATTGTATATCACCCTCCTATCCCTGTACTTTATTCCAATCGATTTCAAAATGTCAAACAATTTAGTCCAATCAACATTATCAAAAGCCTTTTCTAAGTCTACAAAAGCCATGAACGTTCTCTTATCTTTCCTTATTCTACCTTCCAAAATCAGCCTAAGACTTAGTACAGCTTCCCTTGTTCCTACATTTCTCCTGAAACCAAACTGGTCTTCACCCAACTCCGTTTCTATCTGGCTTTCAATCCTCTTGTAAATTATTCTAGACAGGATCTTTGAAGCATGAGTAATCAAGCTGATTGTACGGTAATCTTCACATCTGTCAGCTCCCACTTTCTTTGGTATAGGGATGATTACATTCTTCTTGAAATCAGGGGGTACCTCACCTGTCTCATAAATCCTACACACCAAGTGAAATAACCTGATCAGACCTTCATCTCCTATGCAGCGTAGCAACTCAAACGGTATATCATCTATGCCTGGTGCATTGTTCCTGCTTAAGTCTTCCAAAGCTTTATCAAATTCTGATCTCAATATTAAATCTCCTTTCGCATCCTCATCAATTTCCTCCTCCCTTTCCATTACATGATTCTCAATCTCCTTTCCCTTATACAAACTCTCGGTGTAATCTTTCCATCTCTCAACCATTTCTTCCCTATCTGTTAGAGGCTTTCCATTTGTGTCCTTAATATTACAGCACTTAGTCTTCTTTTCCCCAAAAGTATTCTTAATCCTTCGATAAGCTGTGTCTACTTTTCCTAATTTCAGACAATTTTCTATACCTGCACATTTCTCTTTCAACCATTCTTCTTTCGCTTCCTTGCACTTCTTGTTAACCTCATTTCTCAAACGTCTGTATTCTGCTTTCCCCTTTTCATCTCTTACATTCTTGTGTTTCCGCCTTTCATCCATCAATTTTAGTATATCCTGAGTGATCCACGGTTTTCTCCCTATTCTTTCTTTCCTACCAATGTTTTCTTCTGCGGATTTTGTTATTTCATTCTTCCAAAGTGCCCATTCGTCTGCAATTGAAGTTTGTTTAGGGTTTTTCATTAGTTCTTCCTTTATACTTGAATCTTTCGTTTACATCCTTCTCTTTCAGTCTATCTATTGCCCACCTTTTTGGCTTTTGACTTTTCTTCAGTTTCTTCAACTTTAATCTGCAATTCATTACAACCAGATTGTGGTCAGAGTTTATGTCAGCACCAGGATATGTTTTACAATCCAAAATCTGGTTTCGAAACCTCTGCTTGACCATAATGAAGTCGATTTGGTAACGCCCTGTATCTCCTGGTCTCATCCATGTGTATATTCTTCTATTGTGGTTATTGAATAAGGTGTTAGCTATGACCAATTCATGCTCGGTGCAGAATTCTACCAGCCTGCTTCCTCGATCATTCCTTTCACCTAATCCGAAATCTCCTACTATCTTCCCTTCTCTCCCTTTACCTACCACAGCATTCCAATCTCCCATTACTATAACATTTTCATCACCCTTGATATACCTCAGAATTTCGTCTATTTCTTCGTAGACCTTTTCAACATCCTCATCATCAGCTTGACTGGTAGGCATATAGACTTGTACCACTGTGGTGCACGTAGGTTTAGTATTGATTTTTGCTACAATAATCCGTTCACTATATTGCTCATAATATTCCACCCGCTGTCCAAGTGTCCTACTCAATATGAGGCCAACCCCTGCTTGGCCATTGTTTGATTTAGTGCTAATGACCCTATAGTCTCCTGACCAAAAGTCCTGTTCTTCCTGCCAGCGCATTTCACTAATCCCAACCAAATCCAACCTCAACCTATCCATTTCCCTTTCTAAGTTTTCTAACCTTCCACTTCCTAGCAGACTTCTAACATTCCACGCTCCGATCCGTAGAATGTCAGATTTCCTCTTTGTCACTTCTGTGATGTTAACCCCCTCTCGAGTAGTCCCCACCCGGAGATCCGAACGGGGGACTAGTTTACCTCCGGATTGAAATTTTACAAGGGAGGAGGCCATCATCACATGTAATTATGCATAGAGAGGTGCATATCCTCAGGAATAGCATACGGCTGTAGTTTCCCGTTGCTTTCAGCCGTGCAGCAGGACGCAGTGTAGCCATCATTTGGCTTATATTATCAATATCTTAACCGTCTATAAGACTAGTAAAGAATTGATTTATTCTGAAAGGCTGCTACTCCCTTTCAGAATAAGTAAAGAGCAATTCTACTAACAAAAATACTCACCTTCTACTGTCCTAACAATTAAATACCAATATTCTACTAACAAACAAAAAATACTAAATTTCCACCAACAACAAATACTACCACTAAAACAGTCTGTCACCAGGCACACTCACATGCAGCCTCACACATCACAGTCTACTGAAACAATGAACTATAACTAATAAACAATGCAACTGCTACCAGACACACTCACACACCACAGTCTAATAGAACAATGACATATATCTAATAGACAAACTAACTACCTACTTACAACTAAAACTAACTACATACTTACTGTACTGTTATTTGAATTGACAATATTTACAAAATGCAATTTAGATAGAAAATACTTACAAAATGTAATTTAGATTCAAAATAGTCACAAAATGCAAATTAAGGGGGGCGTATGCAAAATTGCACTCCATTAAAAAAAAGTATTTTAACTCCCAGAGTTTTAAATATAATGCTATAGAATTTGACACAGATGATTATCCCCTTATTAACGCTGGTTAACTCAACAAAAAAATGGTTAAGATTTTCACAAATCGAAACAAGGTACGCGGTTTATAATCGTTCACTAATAGGTCCTAAAGGAGGATCGGGGTGTGTAGCAAGACCAATCATGGTGCACCATGGATTGCCCTACAACTCGAGGACTCACGGATGATTAGCTAGGAAAATGTCAACCCCGACGCATCTCTGAGTTGAGTTCGGTTTTTCCCCTTTTTCTAGTGAATTTGAAGCGGACCCTCTAATCTTTCCCTCCCCTAGCTGCCTTTCATAGCTGTACATCCTTCCAAGTCTCTCAATTCTCCTTTTCGAGGGTTGAAGGTTGAAGAACTAATATGAAGTGTGAATACGTGTTGATTCGTCAGGATGGATAACGACGCCCTCTGCAACCAGTGTACAACGGACCATATCGTGTTCAGTCAAGGAATAACAAACATTTCAATATCGATACCCCATCAGGCTCACAAACAATGTCCAGAGATCGACTTAAGCCAGCATTCCTTCCTAGGGAACCCCAATCAACGTTGACAACGGACACTATCGCAACATCTCCACCTCCGGATCCAACTACTCCTTTGAAAATCCTGAGCCTCGTCCCAGTGTCACCACAAGAGTTGGCAGACGAGCGACATTCCCTCGTCGCTTCCTTAGCGTTACCACTGGGGAGGGAGTGTGTGGAGGCCATGAGCGAAGAGCTCTTTGGAGGTCTTAAGGTCCTTTGATTGTTTCTTTACTCTGTGACAATTTTGTGTGCTTTTCTTTCTGTTAACATAAAAAGATTGCAAGAAAGAATAAAAGGTTTCCTAATGTATTATATTAAAGTACCTAGATAAGCATTAAGTACCTAATCCTAGTACTTAAACGTCTTCTTCTTCTTCTTCTGTATTTAACTATTTATTTCACTACACAACTATACAACAGACATATTCAAACCGTTGCCTACGCTATATTATAACGTAGGCAACGATTCAAACATAGAACAATGAACAACAACTATCCAGGTGGCAGCATCTGCAGAAAATGCAGCAGGACTTTTGGAGCAAGTGGTCAAAGACTACCTCAACAGTCTACAACAAAGATCCAAATGGATTAACAAGGAGGTGAACATTCAGCCCGGCATCATCGTCCTTGTAAAGGAGGACAATCTCCCACCCACAGCATGGAGGCTTGTAGTGGTCGAAGACGTGATATCGGGCAAGGATGGATTGGTCAGAATAGCCATCGTCCGTACCAGCAACGGAACTGTGAAGATACCAATCCAGAAACTGTGCCCCCTACCTACACCGTGACGTGTGCTCTTGTGACTGTATATATTTTTGTTGTGTAATTTTCTTTTGTGTTAGTGTTGTTTTCTCAGTAAACATTTGGTTTGCCCATCATTCATGTTTGTGTTTAAATGTAGTACATTTAGGTGGGCGGTATGTTGGAGACAGTAAGTGAACAGTGTTATGGGAGGAAACAAGACGTGACAACGTGGTGATGGTGATGCTTGGCAACACTGCGTCTTTCTATTGTCGCCCTTCAGCCCTCTACCTGGCTTTTAGGACACACTCTGTTAAGCCTTGCCTTACTGGCAGCACGCACAAGCCGCAGCTCCTCGCAGCGCAATAACGAAGTAATGTCAATATGTTGTGTATATAGTTGTGTGTATAGTACTGTAATAAATTTATATAAGTTAAATGCATACGTGGATTAATTGTTTGTGCGCGCTCGATTCTTGTTCAGGCAAATTATTCGCCCCAAGTGTTTCATTCGGGTCCGAATACGTTTCGAGACGTGGCTCGAAACAATCTCTTAGCACAAAACACAACACACGATTGGCTGCTACTTGTTCCCGGCTTTAATTTTCATCCTCTCTTTCCTTTTGATGAGACGGTGCTGGAATTGTGTCCTTGTACCCGAAGAAGGTGCAAGATATGTCTAATTTCTCTTAGATTTATTGACACGCTATTTTATTTTGTGATATAATTTTAATTTTGATAATGCGGAAATTATAATGATAATAATTATATAGTGTCACTAGCAACCCGCCCCGGCTTCGCCCGGGAACAGTTATGAATGTGCAAGGAATTCCTGTCAGACGTAATTTAAGAATGGCGAGGTGCATGATACACAAATCCCCCTTCCGTCCAAACTAAAAACACTTATAGTGGGCGATGTATCGAAGATAGAGATATGCTCTCGCGGACGTTTTTTGTAGAATTTATCACGCTGAACATTCTTACACTCATAGTATATTGATATTTTTAACGGCTTGCCCAGCGTAAGCTTAGACTATAGTGAAAACAGTGTTTGTTCAACTTTTCATCCGCGTCGCGCTCGTCCGAGAAAAATAAATTCGGCCAAGAACTTTCCCCAAAAAGTTCCTATTTCCTCTTCCACAACCACCCTTTACTAACAAATTAGGTTAACTCTTAAATTTAGGCATGTTGCTGTGAGGTGTCATTTGATAGCAAATGTCCTCCCAACTTGGTTCCGTTTGTAATAACTTAACTCTGTAAAAATTTGTGTCTAGTACACATTTTAAAGTATATTGTTTCTCCCTTTTTTATGGGGAATTCAATTATTTCTACTCACACATGAGTGGCTTAACTTTTCTCTCTAAGTTTCACGAAAGGGTAACTTGCCCTATTTTTCCTCGTGATCCTGTTTAAACATAGAAGTTCTAGAAACTTCTTCTTAATTTTTCTCTTCAGGTTTCACAATAAGTGACCTGCCCTATTTGTATGAGTTATAATCGTAATTACTGTATAAATATAAGAAGTCATAGAAACTTCTACTTAATTTCTCTCTCTTTTTTTTTGGTTTAATTTCATATTTGTTATTTGTTCATGCTTTTAAGATTCCCACATAGAAATTCTTAAAGCACTCACATTGTATCTCACCAATTCTGCAAAGCTAGAATTACTTTATAATTGTTGTTACAAACGTTAAAACTGCCCAACTTAAGCACAACTTTTAAATTCGTATTCAGATTTTTAGTGCTTACCACAAGTCTTAAACTTGTACCCAATTTAACGTTGTTTATTAATTACAAACCTGTTATCGTTAGGTTTCAGATTTTCACATGTTGTAAACTTTTATAAATCACAATCGTGATCTAATTGTTGTTAATTCTTCAAAGTTTAATTCATTGTTAATAAATCTTTATTAGTTTTTTCGTTATTCTTTTCCCTAGATTCACGATTAGGTAGGACCCTGTCTTCCCTGACTCTTCCTATAGGCTTAAGCCCTCTTTAGAAACCCGCAAATCAAATTAACAATAGTTCCACTATTTGTTGCATTTGAGCAAGAACTCTTAGTCACAAACTTATTAAAGCCTCTCTTAGCTTTATTAGCTAATTCTAATGAGCCAGCAAGGCAAGTAAAGCTTCCTGCTTGTTGAGATTGTCTCTAAACTTGTGGTTCGTTTTCAAATTTTAAGTTTTCTCATTGTCTAAACGTTTAGTCGGCGTTGCTGTGTAAAAGCTTAGCCTTTATTGAATGCAACCATTGGTGTTCTCACCAAAATTTAAAACCAAGAAATTTCAAAAACAATCAAATTATTCCCAAGGGTATAATTGCTTCATCACTACCCTTCCTGGAAACATTCGGTCGCTCCTTAGAAATTCTACAATTCCAAGAACAAAAAACATCACGGCGAATATCAAATGTTTTCGACTTTCAAAACCGTCGATTAAACCTAACTCCTTTGAGAGGATATACAATAAATATGTCCTTCTTTGTCCAGCCAGACTACAACCCTACCCCATATTACTCAATTTTAAGCTGGGAAGGGAAAGCACAAACGCTGGTTGCTTGCAAATAGCTCAAGCTCCAGTAGCATTTCCCGTTAGCTACGGCCAGGTCCATACCTACTTTAGGTGTTTCACGGGCTTTGCAGTGACACTCGTCAGTAACTCATTGAAATTTATTTGGTTTACTTAGTGTTGGACTCTCGTCTTATTCATCCACACTTGTTCTTCGTTACGAAACCCACTTCCCTTTCCTTTTCTCTTCATCTTCCCTTGGGGGTAAGGTTAATTCCTAGCAAAAACCTACCCAAGCTTTAGTCCCAGAAACCCGGGAGAGTCCATTTGTCAATATTTTGCAAATCATTAATATCTACTTGGAATTTTTCAGCTATATCTTCACCGTGCAAAGCTTGTGAGGGGGAAAGAGGCCGCTCCTGTCTCCTTTGGTGTGTCCCTTTTTTTCAACTTGTTTGCTGCTGCCAGTCTGACAGCACTTCCAAGGTTTCTCAGTTTCGTAAGTTATACTTTAATTTACCTATTTCGCCATGGCTCCTACAGAAAAAGATAAGAATGGTAAGGATGAAAAACTTACATCCAAACGAGCTTCTTATGAAGGTCAAATTACCAGATTCAGAAAATACATCAAAGAGCTAGATCCTTCACAAGCTCAAATAGATTTGTTAAAACATCGCGTAAAGGATTTTGAACGTTCATATGAAAATTATTGCAACATCCAAACTGAAATCGAAACTTGTATGCTCAATCAAACTGATGATCGAGTAGAAGTTGAAAGCCAATATTACGAAGGCATAGGTTCTGCTGTTACAATAATACGCCAACTCGAACAAGAACAGAAAAAGGACGGTTCTGTTCTTGGTTCCCTTCACGAACAACAAACCTCTTTTCGTGAGGGTACTCACAAGCCCAAACCAATTCTACCTAAGATTAATTTAACCCACTTCTCTGGAGACGAATCTACTTGGGATTCTTTCTATGAACTATTTTGCTCTCTTGTTCATGACAATGAAGACATTCAAGTCATCTACAAGTTTCATTATTTGCGATCTATTATCCGCGGTCAAGCCCTGCAGTTGGTTGAAGCACTCCCATTGAGTGCTGAAAACTACCCCATTGCCTTTAACCTGTTGAAAGAAAGATACGGTAATTTACGGTTACGTATACAACGCCATATGAAGGCTCTATTTAATTTACCTGCGTCACAGCACAATGACGTCACTAATTTGCGTACTCTCATTGATACGACACAACTTTACGTTAAAGCTTTGTCCCAATTAGATCAACCCACTGACCACTGGGACACTTTCCCAATACACTTAGTGGTTTCTAAAGTCGATGTTGCTACCCTCAAAGCTTGGGAAATTGAGCTTTCCAATGATGACGATTGCTCTTACGAGCATTTAGTCACTTTCATAAATGCTAGATGCCAACTTTTAACTGCTTTAGCTAATCAAAGTGAACCCTCATCTCCTAGTTCTAAATTTGAATCATTGTCTCTTAAATCTAAAAGCGAACGCTCAGCGTCTATTACCCAAAACCTGGGTCCAGCTCTTCTAAACTCAAGTCAAACGCCACTGGTTACCCAACAAGGTCTAGTGAACGCCGTATTGCTAGTTCTCTCGCTTTAAACGCTCAAAGCGAACCCCGTAAGAGTTTAAATGAACCATTAAAGTGCATACTTTGCAAAGATTCCCACGCCTTATATCTATGTAAATCCTTTAAAGAACTGTCAGTCGACGACAGAAGAAAATTAGTTTCCCAGAATAAACATTGCTTCAACTGCCTTTCACCTAAGCATTCTACTTCTAATTGCAAGTCTACCAGACTTTGTTTTCATTGTGAAAAAGCTCATCACACTTTACTACATCGTCATGATCAAGCAAGGTCATCAGCCGCATCTACTTCTCAGAAAAGTGACAATGCTAGCAGTTCTAATGTTTCATCTTACATTCAAAATGCCAAGTCCATACGTAGTGCCCAAGTACTATTGTCCACTATCCAAATCGAAGTTCAGTTTAATTTTGGTAACTGGATCCGTGCACGCGGTCTTCTCTATTCGGCGGCAACCCATGATTTCGTTTCTAATTCATTAATTAAAAACTAGGCCTACCTGTAAACCCTACTTCTATTAATGTATCAGGCATCAACAGCCTAAAATCACAAGCTTTATGAGTTTTCTAAACTAACCATAAGAGACATTTGTCACAGAAATAACTTTCTAAAACTTAATTGCCTCATCCTCAACAGTATCGGAGAGGATACTCCTAGTCACTCCGTCGATATCTCAGGTCTGAATATTCCTTCTCATTTAAGGTTAGCCGATCCTCGGTTCAATGTACAAGGCCCCTTTGACATACTCTTTAGTGCCAAAGTTTTCTGGAATTGCCTTCGTAAACAGGTTGTAACGTGTTTTTCGAGGGGTTTTCATGCCACTGGCATAAGTCAGTAGGAAGCCATTCTATATTTATTTACGCGGCAAATTGTTCAGCCAAGAGAATTTTTCATGTTAATTTATTATTATTATTAATTTATTATAATTATTATTAAGGTATTTTTCGGAGCATTTTATAAAAATTATAAGCATACATATAGGTTTTCTATGTTATAGAAAACGCTATCAAGCAAATTATTACGATCAACATTAGCGTAGAAAATTATGTGATTACGGAATTTTACGGAGTTTCGTCAGTTAGGGTATATTGAGAGAGATGAGTCACTGGAAATTCAGCTACAGGCTTAATCTTGTCGAGTAGTATGACGCAAGACTGGGTCGAATCGTCAAGAAAAGGCGGGTGTATGGAACGGCAAACGACTTCACCCTCCCGCCGAGTGTAATGAGCCAGAAGAGGGGAGTAGCGCGTGAGGGGTCAGCCAAACAGTGGAGACCACGTAAGCTGGAAGTCGGCACTGGAGTGGGAGGCCGTCTAGTGCATATATCGTTTGGCGTGCCGTGGAGCGGGGACAAACTGTGTAGAACTTGCCGAGTATGGTTGCACGCGTGAGTCGCTCCGATGTTCCGTGGAGTGGAGGACTATCGTTATAAAATTTAACCAGTATGGTTGCACGAGTGAGTGGCTCCGATGTTCAGTGGAGTTAGAGACTATCTTTGTGAAACTTAACCGTGGTGGTTGTACGTGTTGGTTCCGATGTACAGACCATAAATCTTCATATCTACAAATATATCATCAACAACGAAGAAGATGACGACGTCCAGGAGGCTATGGGAAGCTCACTTCAACATCCAGTACGAGGGAAATGCTTCGGCAATTTCCAGTGGTAAGCGCGAATGACTCATAACTACGCAATCTCTCGTCTTTCTTTGTTTCATATTCAGTAATTCAGTAAATTCATAGCTTGGGAATAAGAGTAAAATCAGTAATTTATCCGACTCCGTTTTCACGTAATTTTCTAGCGGTAATATTTAAATCGCCACGCTCCAATTTAAATTCAAACTTATTATTATTATTATTATTATTAATTTTGCTATACTTGTTTTTATACAATAAATACATTTCTTTTAACCATGCAATCTTTGTTTTCAGTAGGTAGCATTAGCTATAGACCAATTCCTTCTCCTGATACAATTGTTTGTTGGGTTAATGATCCAATCATACCACGATCTGAGAGTAAAGATTCTTGAAGGTGTTCTACCAGAGCTAGGTGTTGTTAAATACAAATTTAGATTTCAACATAGCGTTGAGGTCTTGGCGCCCATTAAAACAACATATCTTAGTAGAAAACAGTATATTTGTCACACAGTGAGGGCAATAGAAGACATTACATTTGGCGCCCAACGTGGGGATCGAAACCTAATAACAATTGTGGAAGGAGAAGGGTATATATTTCTGTGCCTCTATTTTGGTTTTTTTTTTCATTTATCGGTGTGTATCAGCATGGGTAGTGTTGAGGAAGAGATGAAGTTGCGTAGTGGTCACCAGTTGGATAGTGAAGATACGAGCAGTATGGCTAGTCTTGGAAATGAAAGCAGTACAGGGATGTCGGAGGTAAATCCCGATACTGAGGGGGGTAATCAAAACAGTCAAGCAGGGTTAGAGAGTTTGCTTCTCCAATTTATGCTACAAAACAAAATTAGTACTGATGCTTTAAACTCTAGACTTGAACAAAATAGTAGGGAAAATAAAGAGAGTACTGAAGTTTTAAACGCTAAACTTGAACAAAACAGTAGGGAAAATAAATAGAGTACTGAAGCTTTAAACACTAGACTTGAACAAAATAGTAGGGAAAATAAAGAGAGTACTGAAGCTTTAAACACTAGACTTGAACAAAATAGTAGGGAAAATAAAGAGAGTACTGAAGCTTTAAACGCTAAACTTGAACAAAATAGTAGGGAAAATAAAGAGAGTAATAGGGAATTGAGCGATAGTTTAAATACTAAACTTGAACAAAACAGTAGGGAAATTAGTGATAAATTTGAGCTGATTAGAGGTGAGATCAGAGGGGTGATGGAAGAGAAGGCTAAAGAGATTATTGCAGATGTAGACAGAAAATTAGGAAAAGTACAGGAGAAGTTAGAAAGTAGAATCAGTACACAGGATGAAAATTTAAAAGAACTAGTGCAACTTGAAACACAGCAGGTCAAAAAGCAATTGGGGGGAGAAATTGATAAGATTCAGGTAGCAACAAAAGAGGTTAAAGAACAGCTGGGCGGAAGAATTGATAAAGTACATGCAGAAATAATCACTGAAGTTAATACTTTAAGGGAGAGGAATAAGGAAAGCATTAATGAGATTAGTGAGAAACAAGCTCAGTTAAGTGGTAAAGTTGAAGCATCGGAAGGGAGCATTAGGTTAACTGTAACTAATATAGAAAGAAAAGCTGAGGAGAAAATTGCTGAATTAGAACAGAAGTTGAAAGCTAGAATTAGGCAGGAAAATAGCCAGAGTAGGCCAGTTTATGTGAATAGCACACACAGGGAAATAGAACTAGGCAAATTTAGTAATCGGCAGGGTTGTCCGATGGAGTTCATGAATACTATAGAAAATAAATTCGGGGAGAGGTTGGAAGATGGTAGTGTTGAGTGGTGCCAGGTAGTAGAAATTTTAGAGCAAGCGTTTGTAGGGGAGACAAGAAACTGGTTTGCTGTCTACAGAGACAATTTTGAGAATATTACGGATTTCAAAGTTAAATTTTGTGAGAAATTTTGGAATGAGGTCATTCAGTCTCAGCATCGTGAGGGAATTGTGTGTGGGAAATATAACCCGAGAGGCAACTACACTATGACCGAGTACTTTTTAGGACAGGTATTAACATGCAAATATCTGGATGGTTTGAAGGAGGAGAGTGATGTAGTCAGGCTATTACTAAGACATTTTCCATACAGAATCAAAGAAGCTGCTTGTATCCAAAATGTTAAATCTATCTCACAAGTGGAGAATTTATTGAGTACATTCGATGCTCTGGGAAGAGGCGGTTACGAGGAGAATTTCGGTAGGAACCAGGGTAACAATAATAACAGGCCTAATGAGAATAGGAACCAGGAAGTTCAAGGGAACAGTGGCGAAGGGGCCAGCGTTCAAAATAGGGGGAACCAAAATAGTAATAATAATAATCAGCATAACCAGTACAGAGGAAATGGGTATGGTACGAACTACCAAGGTAGACAGAATGATTTCAGGGGAAATCAAGGCCGAAATAACGATTATAGGGGTAACCAAGGGCGGTATAATAATAATAATTATAACCAGAACAGGGGTCAAGGAGGGAATGAGCCCAATGGTAATAACGGACAGAGAGATACCGTTAATACAACCCAGAACAACCAGACCAGTGCAGTAGTCAGTAGTACCACACCAAGCGGTAGCAATGCTTTAAACACGAACCAGGCTGCGCTGTAAGGTCAGAATCTCAGGCTGTAACATGCCCTGTCCATACACTTATACAGGAACCCTATGACCTAGATGTAAGAAATGAATTATTACGTGAACTGAATGATGAAGGCATTATTCAGGAAGTGGCTAGTAAGAGCCCCATAGTTAAATTTAACGTGTCCGAGGCGTACACAGATGTTTTAATTGATAGTGGTTGTATGAAGAGTTGCATAAGTAGTGCATTTTATGATAAAATGAAAGGAACTGGAGTAAATTTTGAGGAGATGCCAATTAAAAGCACTTTTGTTATCACAGCTGTTGGGAAGAGGTCTAAAGTAATTTCTAAGCAAGTTTTAGTAGACATTAAAATTAATAATCATGTAGAGAAGCAGATTTGCCTTGTAATTCCAAATTTAGTATTCAGTGTTATCTTGGGTTCAGAGTGGCTAAGTAGAGTGTCTGGTAACTTATGTTATGATGTAGGGAGTTTGAAATTTAAATGGGGAGATTCTGAAGTAGAAGTAGCGTTCAATGACCAAATTCAGAGAAGTAGTATTGTAGGTGTGATTTGTACTTTAAATGAGATATCGCCAGCCGTAGAGCGGGGTTCTCCATGTTTAGTGGGCAGTGTGATTACGAACGGAAGTCTAGAGGACTCGTTACGAGATGCTGCATTTCAGGGAAATATAGAGGTGGAACAATGTGTTCGGCTCTATGATGTGTTATTGTGTAATAGGAGAGTTTTTGAGGATCGCATTGGTATGGCCAATTGCTATACACATTCATTGAACGTTATTGATAGGTCAGTATTCACAGGACATAGATATCCTGTACCTTTCGCTTATCAGAGTGCAGTTGAGGCACAAATTAACCAGATGCTTGAAGATGGGATTATTGAGCACTCTAACAGTCCATATGTTAATTCTTTGATCACGGTACCCAAGACCGACGGCACAGTTCGTATTTGTTTAGACGCTCGTTTGGTTAACAGTAGAATTAGTTCAGATCAGCTGAAATCTATGTCAATAGAGGAATTAATGCAAACATTTGAGGGGAAGAAGTATTTCACTTGTGTAGATTTGAGTTCCAGTTTTTGGCAAGTGCCACTTATGTACGATGATAGACCATTTACAGCTTTTAGTCATAAATATAATCTTTATCAATTTTGTAGAACACCTTATGGGTTAAAGAGTAGTTCAGCAGCTTTAATTAGGGCTTTAAACATCGCATTAGGGGATGACACAGGAGAGTTTGTAACCATTTACATAGATGATATGGTAATTAGTTCACGCAGTTTTGAGGAGCATCTACGCCATTTAAATATAGTTTTTCAGAAGTTAGATCAGGCAGGGTTCACTTTGAAGCTGTCTAAGTCGTAATTCTGTCAGTCAGAAGTGACATTTTTAGGTCATAGAGTGTCGTGTAGAGGTGTGACACCAGAGGATAGTAGGGTTAGCATGTGTGGACAGTAGCAACAGGGCATCGTTACAGATACTGAGAAATAGGTAGGTAGAGCAACGTGATGACGTTCATTTAAGGGAGCCACTTGCAAGGTTGGAAGCAGGTGACACAGAAACATTTATAGTTTCCAAACGTATTGGCAAAACAGCATATGTGCTGGAGGATAGTAAGGGAAACAGATTATACGGGACGTATAATATACATAGTCTACGAAAATATGTGTCATAAAGCGAGTGTGTTTAGCTGGCGAGCCAGCCTATCAAATGAGTAAGTGTGGTATTTGGAGCGTGGAAGATCTGGTCTTCAAGGCAGTCGTATCAGAAGTCACACAGGGGGGTAGTATGTAAGTAAATGAGAGTTTTTAAGGTACAGGGAAATATGACGGGATTGTCGGATGCTCTTGAGCACTAAAATGTTTCGATACACCAAGGCCAGAATTTGGTAGCGCTGGTGAATTGCCATTTGTCTCCTAGAGATGGGTGAGCGCTTGAACAGGGTATTTTTGCTTAAGGCGTCCACGAGACAAAAGATGGGCCATCAGAAGGCGAGACAGTCCTTCATGAAACTCATACATATCAGCACACGTGATTTCTGTTTACGGCCTCGCCATGTAAGATTTGTAAGTGTGTAATTTAAGGTAAATTGTACAAAGGTATTATTTGTGTGAGGAGAACTGGTCTGTGTTGAGAACTAGTATTAAGTAGAATATGGTCTACGGGAACTTAAGAAGACAGGACGATTACGGCACAGAAATATTTGGTGTTATATGTAATGCGCACTTACTGTTTTTTTTTTCAGAAGTCAATATTAATTTAATCTACTTTAAAGAGAGATTAAGTATTATGGTCACGAGGCGCTGCCACAATAGTGTGATCGTGTGCTCAGTGATAAGTGGGATTAATTTCACAATAAGGAAGGAACCTCCAGTGAAATTAGGAAGTTCTAGGGAGATATACATATATCAGAACACCTTGATGCGTGTGATGTGACATCTCATATACATAGTGCTCACACAGTAATTATGTCTATTTTTCCAACATAGAGAAATTTGAGAGGCGGAAATATCCGTGGAACACTATTCTATATGAAAAACATTGGACTGGTTGCAAAGTGCAATCCATAGTGACAACAAACTTTGACGCAAAGTGCGTAAAGAAAAATTATGAGTGTATATATCTGTAATTTAGGGTGATTTCATTTATGTAATATGTATTTTGGATGGGGATTATTAACGTGTCAGGGATAATCGGATAATGGACCGTCGTCACGGTAAATCATCCGATGATCCGAGGCGAATATGTAACGTGTTTTTCGAGGGGTTTTCATGGCACTGGCATAAGTCAGTAGGAAGCCATTCTATATTTATTTACGCGGCAAATTGTTCAGCCAAGAGAATTTTTCATGTTAATTTATTATTATTATTAATTTATTATAATTATTATTAAGGTATTTTTCGGAGCATTTTATAAAAATTATAAGCATACATATAGGTTTTCTATGTTATAGAAAACGCTATCAAGCAAATTATTACGATCAACATTAGCGTAGAAAATTATGTGATTGCAGAATTTTACGGAGTTTCGTCAGTTAGGGTATATTGAGAGAGATGAGTCACTGGAAATTCAGCTACAGGCTTAATCTTGTCGAGTAGTATGACGCAAGGCTGGGTCGCATCGTCAAGAAAAGGCGGGTGTATGGAACGGCAAACGACTTCACCCTCCCGCCGAGTGTAATGAGCCAGAAGAGGGGAGTAGCGCGTGAGGGGTCAGCCAAACAGTGGAGACCACGTAAGCTGGAAGTCGGCACTGGAGTGGGAGGCCGTCTAGTGCATATATCGTTTGGCGTGCCGTGGAGCGGGGACAAACTGTGTAGAACTTGCCGAGTATGGTTGCACGCGTGAGTCGCTCCGATGTTCCGTGGAGTGGAGGACTATCTTTATAAAATTTAACCAGTATGGTTGCACGAGTGAGTGGCTCCGATGTTCAGTGGAGTTAGCGACTATCTTTGTGAAACTTAACCGTGGTGGTTGTACGTGTTGGTTCCGATGTACGGACCATAAATCTTCATATCTACAAATATATCATCAACAACGAAGAAGATGACGACGTCCAGGAGGCTATGGGAAGCTCACTTCAACATCCAGTACGAGGGAAATGCATCGGCAATTTCCAGTGGTAAGCGCGAATGACTCATAACTACGCAATCTCTCGTCTTTCTTTGTTTCATATTCAGTAATTCAGTAAATTCATAGCTTGGGAATAAGAGTAAAATCAGTAATTTATCCGATTCCGTTTTCACGTAATTTTCTAGCGGTAATATTTAAATCGCCACGTTCCAATTTAAATTCAAACTTATTATTATTATTATTATTAATTTTGCTATACTTGTTTTTTATACAATAAATACATTTCTTTTAACCATGCAATCTTTGTTTTCAGTAGGTAGCGTTAGCTATAGACCAATTCCTTCTCCTGATACAATTGTTTGTTGGGTTAATGATCCAATCATACCACGATCTGAGAGTAAAGATTCTTGAAGGTGTTCTACCAGAGCTAGGTGTTGTTAAATACAAATTTAGATTTCAACATAGCGTTGAGGTCTTGGCGCCCATTAAAACAACATATCTTAGTAGAAAACAGTATATTTGTCACACAGTGAGGGCAATAGAAGACATTACAAGGTTCGTAAGTTATCTTCAAACGTGGTTGCCAGAGACACCAATTTTGGATGGATCGTTACTGGTCAACTTCCTCATTATTCTCCCCAACCCGTATCGCAATGTTATTTCGCTAATACTGATTTGGAACAGTTCTGGAGGCTGGAAAGCGTTGATTCTCCTAACGTAACCTCTTCAGAAAACGAATTCTGTGAGCAACTGTTCTTGAACACTACCACTCGTTCTCCTGAAGGGGGTTCATTGTTCAGATGCCAAGCTTACTTAATCCCCCTAAACTTATTAATTCTCAACCTAAAGCTCGAAAAGCTCTCTTTGCTATCGAGAGCAAATTCAAGAAAGAACCTCTCGTTAAACAACAGTACACTGATTTCATGGATGAGTATGAAAGCTTAGATCATATGGAAGTTGTCAGCAAATCTGATGACGAATTGCACCCCCCAATTGAAATGGTTTTCTTAAATCATCATCCCGTGTGGAAAAACCCTCTTGTAAAGGATAAAATCCGAGTCGTTTTCAATGGTTCATCACCTGACGTCAATGGAAACAGTCTCAACGATACTCTTTACTCTGGTCCTGCTATTCAGTCAGACTTATCTGCTATACTCTTAAATTTTCGATTATTTCCCATAGCTGTTATAGCGGACATCAAACAGATGTACCGTCAGGTTTTAATTCAGCCCGAACAACAAGATCTCCAAAGAATCTTGTGGCGCGAAGAAATCAGCAAGCCCATTAGAATATTTCGCTTAAAGACGGTCAGTTATGGCTTAAAACCTTCCGCTTTCCTTGCTAACCGATCCCTACATATGTTAGCCTCTCAAGATGGTCATTTATTTGATTCTAAAGCTTCTGAAGCACTAACTACTTCTTTTTATGTAGACGATTATCTCCAGTCCTTCCCGACCCTTGAGGAAGCTTCTTTCGTGTCACTAGAACTTCAGGCATTGTTAAAGAATGGAGGATTCCCCACTTCATAAGTGGCATTCCAACTCCCATGAGTTTCTTGCCCAGTCTCTCATAGAATATGTGACCCCTCTTCCGTCAAAATCTGCGGAGATTCTGAATCCATAAAAACTCTTGGAGTTCACTGGTGCACTCGCACTGATACCCTCATCTACAAAGTCTCGCTTTCCGAATAGCTTCCCAACACAAAAAGGCAAATTCTCTCTGAAATTGCGTAAATTTTTGATCCGCTTCAATTCCTTGCTCCGGTTATTGTTATAGCCAAGCTGTTCATGCAAGAGCTGTGGTCTCTCAAATGTGAATGGGACGAAGCTGATCCCTTTTCTTTTCCTAATAGATGGCTTTCTTTTCGAAAAAGTTTGCTTGATCTTTCGCTCATTAAATTCCTAGGAATTTAATTAATGCTCCTCCTAACACATCTTTCTTCCTTCATGTGTTTGCCGACAGCTCCGAGAAAGCTTACGGTTGTTGTGCATATATGGTTCATTGCAATTCGCTAAATGAATCTTCATTGTCCAACCTTATTTGCGCTAAGTTAACAGAGTTTCTAGAATTCAAACCCTTTCCTCTGGATGTCAATGGAAGCATGTGCCCAGCGCTGATAACCCAGCTGACATCATCTCACGTGGTTGTATACCCTCTCAATTGGCAACCTCTCAGTTGTACTGGTATGGGCCCCCATGGTTAATTGAAGACTCTTCTTGGTGGCCTTCTAAACCTCCAGTCACAAACTCCAACTTGCCTGACGCTAAAGTATCTAAATCTACTGCTTCGTGTCTGGTTTCCAACGCTTCGTTTCCCTTGTTGGCACGTTATTCTTCTTTTCATAAACTGATTCGAATTTTTGGCTATCTTCTCAGATGGAAATATCTTGTGGTTGACCAACCTCTTCTCCCTAAACCACACCTGAGCAATCACGAATTAAATCTCGCTACTATTAAAGTTTTGCAGCTAACTCAGCCAGAGGCCTTTTCTTCTGAATTGTCTTTGCTCTCAGCTAACAAAGATCTTCCTAAATCTAGTCGTCTTCGCGCTTTAGCCCCCTTCCTTGATGACAAAGGGTTACTCAGGGTAGGTGGTAGGCTTTCGCATTCTTCACTTCCTGAAGACAAAAAACATCCTGTTATTTTGCCTCTAAGCATCACATAACTTTCTTAATCATACGTGACTTTCATTATCGTAACCTGCACGTTGGTACACGCACACTGCTTTGCTTATTAAGGGAAAAGTACTGGATCATAAATGGAGTTCATGAAGTTTCCTCTGTAATTCACAAATGCATTCCTTGCTTCAAAGCGAAACCTAAAGTTAATACTCAATTAATGAGCGATCTGCCCTCCTTCCGCTCTTCTCCTATACGTCCTTTTGCTTTAACTGGTGTGGACTATATGGGTCCGTTCCAATATCAATGCATTCCCCTGAAGCTAAACGCAAATTGTTTGGAAAACTCTATGATTCTCTTTTCGTTTGCATGGTTACTGGCGCGATTCATCTGGAACTAGTAACAAATGCCTCTACGTCTTACTTTTTGTCAGCCGTCTCTCGCTTCACTGCTAGGCGTGACGTTACCTCTGAGATGTTCTCCGATAACGCCTCCACTTTTCAAGGCGCAGCTTGCTTGTGGAAGAAAGCTCTTACATCTTCTCCTTCCATGGAACAGATTTCTAATTTTTCCTACTCAAAAGGTTTCAAATGGCGGTTTATACCTCCATACGCCCCTCATCACGGTTGTAGGTGGGAATCCTGTGTCAAGCTGACCAAACGTCATCTAAAAAAGGTGTTAGGTAATCGTACCCTAACTTATGAGGAATTTAACTCTCTGTGTATTCTGATTGAAGGTGTTGTTAATTCTCGCCCTTTGACACCGCTTTCTACTGACCCTGATGATCCTCTTCCATTGACACCTGGTCACTTTCTAATAGGCACTTCTCTTTCCTCCCCTCCTCCCCTTCCCAGCTCTTATACTCCAACCTGCCTATTGTTTGGCGTAAAGTTGAAGCTCTTCGCAATTCTTTCTGGAAGAGGTGGAATTTGGAATACTTAACTTCCTTGCAACGGAGACAGAAGTGGCTTCCTTCTAATCCTGACATTAAGGTGGGTGATTTGGTCCTTGTTAAAGATGCTTCCCATCCCTTGGTCTGGATCTCCGGTAGAGTGACCGAGTGTTACCCGGGAAGGGATGGAAGAGTTAGGGTAGCCAAGATCTTGACCACAAATGGGCATATTACAAGACCACTGTCTTTAATTCCCCCCCCCCCCCCACCTTTAAATCTGTAACATTGTATTTCCTGTTCTCTGTTGGTGTTTGGCCCTCCCAGCTTGGTGTATTCTTTGGAATACACTTTAAGACAGAGTTAGCCTTCGCTGCTCTTTGCTTAACTTATTTCCTCCCTTTTTCTCAAACACCAACAGTGATTTCTAACCTTTTTCTTTTATTTGAGCATCTTGCTCACTTTCTTTGTAAGTTTGTTGTAGATATAACTTCCATGGTCATCCTAGTGGCATCTAGCTGCTAACCAATGAAGTCCCACAACATTTCCACTCTCAAGAGGACCTCTTTACAAGTCAAACCACCAGGGTTCGTCGTTATAGCAAAATAACATCTACATGCTGAAGAGGACTTCGTCTACATTCCCATCCTCCAGGCTTCGCTAGTGACGCCTGCTATCAACTCTTTGTAGACAATTTCATCAAGATACTTAATTTTTGTAATGTTTGTCATTCTTATGTATATTCCTTTGTCTCCTACCCCCACACTTTTCCTACCTTGGTCCCTCTGCGCTTCGTTGAGCTGGTCTCACTTGTGCTTCAGTCGTCCAGACCTCCAGTTGGAGCCTAACTAAGGCTCGTCTCCTCTCCTCGAGAGACAAACTTTTGAATCGGACGCCATGTCCAGATCATAACTAACGGTCGCCTGGATCGCCTACTACAGAAATGAGCTAAGTACCAGGTTCTTCAACATATTTTAATCGCTTTTAATTAGCTATACGCTTTTAATACCGTTTTATAGACAGTGAGAAGTTGTTAAATGTTGTGCAATTGCAATCTTCGCGGGATTTTCGATGTCAGGCTTTGTCTATCTAAGACAGCTAATCTTGCAAAACGAAGCAGCATTTCATGTGCATATTAACTGAGAATGAGCTCTCACACCATGGGATTCTTATTAAACTAAATACTGTCTATAGAAAACTTAGCTCTTTCCACCGCTGGACTTTATTTGCCCAATTCAACAGTTATGATGGTTCTGGAATTTTCCACGCCAAACAATTCATCCACAAGCTAAATCTTCTAGTATTTTCCACTCACATATGGAAATACTTTTTCCAACCAAGGAATTTTCTTTATGAACAGCTAATCAACACCTAATTTGTCTTCCTTCGTGGGAAATTGTCCGCTGCATTCAACAATAACCTACAAATTTTTCAATGCAATAGACTCTTTCAATCCAAAATGCAACTAGTTATTTTATACCACCACAATAACGTTCCTTTCTATAAACTTTCTGTGCTACAATAGTGAACTTTTCAACCACGTCAATAGACTATAGTGAAAACAGTGCTTGTTAAACTTTTCATCCGCGTCGCGCTCGTCCGAGAAAAATAAATTCGGCCAAGAACATTCCCCAAAAAGTTCCTATTTCCTCTTCCACAACCACTCTTTACTAACAAATTAGGTTAACTCTTAAATTGAGGCTTGTTGCTATGAGGTGTCATTTGATAGCAAATGCCCTCCCGACTTTGTTCCGTTTGTAATAACTTAACTCTGTAAAAATTTGTGTCCAGTACACATTTTAAAGTATATTGTTTCTCCCTTTTTTATGGGGAATTCAATTATTTCTACTCACACATGAGTGGCTTAACTTTTCTCTCTAAGTTTCACGAAAGGGTAACTTGCCCTATTTTTCTTCGTGATCCTGTTTAAACATAGAAGTTCTAGAAACTTCTTCTTAATTTTTCTCTTCAGGTTTCACAATAAGTGACCTGCCCTATTTGTATGAGTTATAATCGTAATTACTGTATAAATATAAGAAGTCATAGAAACTTCTACTTAATTTCTCCCTCTTTTTTTTCTTTTGTTTAATTTCATATTTGTTATTTGTTCATGCTTTTAAGATTCCCACATAGAAATACTTAAAGCACTCACATTGTATCTCACCAATTCTGCAAAGCTAGAATTACTTTATAATTGTTGTTACAAACGTTAAAACTGCCCAACTTAAGCACAACTTTTAAATTCTTATTCAGATTTTTAGAGCTTACCACAAGCCTTAAACTTGTACCCAATTTAATGTTGTTTATTAATTACAAACCTGTTATCGTTAGGTTTCAGATTTTCACATGTTATAACTTTTATAAATCACAATCGTGATCTAATTGTTGTTAATTCTTCAAAGTTTAATTCATTGTTAATAAATCTTTATTAGTTTTTCGTTATTCTTTTCCCTAGATTTACGATTAGGTAGGACCCTGTCTTCCCTGACTCTTCCTATAGGCTTATGCCCTCTTTAAAAACCCGCAAATCAAATTAACAATAGTTCCACTATTTGTTGCATTTGAGCAAGAACTCTTAGTCACAAACTTATTAAAGCCTCTCTTAGCTTTATTAGCTAATTCTAATGAGCCAGCAAGGCAAGTAAAGCTTCCTGCTTGTTGAGATTGTCTCTAAACTTGTGGTTCGTTTTCAAATTTTAAGTTTTCTCATTGTCTAAACGTTTAGTCGGCGTTGCTGTGTAAAAGCTTAGCCTTTATTGAATGCAACCATTGGTGTTCTCACCAAAATTTAAAACCAAGAAACTTCAAAAACAATCAAATTATTCCCAAGGGTATAATTGCTTCATCACTACCCTTCCTGGAAACATTCGGTCGCTCCTTAGAAATTCCACAATTCCAAGAACAAAAAACATCACGGCGAATATCAAATGTTTTCGACTTTCAAAACCGTCGATTAAACCTAACTCCTTTGAGAGGATATACAATAAATATGTCCTTCTTTGTCCAGCCAGACTACAACCCTACCCCATATTACTCAATTTTAAGCTGGGAAGGGAAAGCACAAACGCTGGTTGCTTGCAAATAGCTCAAGCTCCAGCCGCATTTCCCGTTAGCTACGGCCAGGTCCATACCTACTTTAGGTGTTTCACGGGCTTTGCAGTGACACTCGTCAGTAACTCATTGAAATTTATTTGGTTTACTTAGTGTTGGACTCTCGTCTTATTCATCCACACTTGTTCTTCGTCACGAAACCCACTTCCCTTTCCTTTTCTCTTCATCTTCCCTTGGGGGTAAGGTTAATTCCTAGCAAAAACCTACCCAAGCTTTAGTCCCAGAAACCCGGGAGAGTCCATTTGTCAATATTTTGCAAATCATTAATATCTACTTGGAATTTTTCAGCTATATCTTCACCGTGCAAAGCTTGTGAGGGGGAAAGAGGCCGCTCCTGTCTCCTTTGGTGTGTCCCTTTTTTTTCAACTTGTTTGCTGCTGCCAGTCTGACAGCACTTCCAAGGTTTCTCAGTTTCGTAAGTTATACTTTAATTTACCTATTTCGCCATGGCTCCTACAGAAAAAGATAAGAATGGTAAGGATGAAAAACTTACATCCAAACGAGCTTCTTATGAAGGTCAAATTACCAGATTCAGAAAATACATCAAAGAGCTAGATCCTTCACAAGCTCAAATAGATTTGTTAAAACATCGCGTAAAGGATTTTGAACGTTCATATGAAAATTATTGCAACATCCAAACTGAAATCGAAACTTGTATGCTCAATCAAACTGATGATCGAGTAGAAGTTGAAAGCCAATATTACGAAGGCATAGGTTCGGCTGTTACAATAATACGCCAACTCGAACAAGAACAGAAAAAGGACGGTTCTGTTCTTGGTTCCCTTCACGAACAACAAACCTCTTTTCGTGAGGGTACTCACAAGCCCAAACCAATTCTACCTAAGATTAATTTAACCCACTTCTCTGGAGACGAATCTACTTGGGATTCTTTCTATGAACTATTTTGCTCTCTTGTTCATGACAATGAAGACATTCAAGTCATCTACAAGTTTCATTATTTGCGATCTATTATCCGCGGTCAAGCCCTGCAGTTGGTTGAAGCACTCCCATTGAGTGCTGAAAACTATCCCATTGCCTTTAACCTGTTGAAAGAAAGATACGGTAATTTACGGTTACGTATTCAACGCCATATGAAGGCTCTATTTAATTTACCTGCGTCACAGCTCAATGACGTCACTAGTTTGCGTACTCTCATTGATACGACACAACTTTACGTTAAAGCTTTGTCCCAATTAGATCAACCCACTGACCACTGGGACACTTTCCCAATACACTTAGTGGTTTCTAAAGTCGATGTTGCTACCCTCAAAGCTTGGGAAATTGAGCTTTCCAATGATGACGATTGCTCTTACGAGCATTTAGTCACTTTCATAAATGCTAGATGCCAACTTTTAACTGCTTTAGCTAATCAAAGTGAACCCTCATCTCCTAGTTCTAAATTTGAATCATTGTCTCTTAAATCTAAAAGCGAACGCTCAGCGTCTATTACCCAAAACCTGGGTCCAGCTCTTCTAAACTCAAGTCAAACGCCACTGGTTACCCAACAAGGTCTAGTGAACGCCGTATTGCTAGTTCTCTCGCTTTAAACGCTCAAAGCGAACCCCGTAAGAGTTTAAATGAACCATTAAAGTGCATACTTTGCAAAGATTCCCACGCCTTATATCTATGTAAATCCTTTAAAGAACTGTCAGTCGACGACAGAAGAAAATTAGTTTCCCAGAATAAACATTGCTTCAACTGCCTTTCACCTAAGCATTCTACTTCTAATTGCAAGTCTACCAGACTTTGTTTTCATTGTGAAAAAGCTCATCACACTTTACTACATCGTCATGATCAAGCAAGGTCATCAGCCGCATCTACTTCTCAGAAAAGTGACAATGCTAGCAGTTCTAATGTTTCATCTTACATTCAAAATGCCAAGTCCATACGTAGTGCCCAAGTACTATTGTCCACTATCCAAATCGAAGTTCAGTTTAATTTTGGTAACTGGATCCGTGCACGCGGTTTTCTTTATTCGGCGGCAACCCATGATTTCGTTTCTAATTCATTAATTAAAAACTAGGCCTACCTGTAAACCCTACTTCTATTAATGTATCAGGCATCAACAGCCTAAAATCACAAGCTTTATGAGTTTTCTAAACTAACCATAAGAGACATTTGTCACAGAAATAACTTTCTAAAACTTAATTGCCTCATCCTCAACAGTATCGGAGAGGATACTCCTAGTCACTCCGTCGATATCTCAGGTCTGAATATTCCTTCTCATTTAAGGTTAGCCGATCCTCGGTTCAATGTACAAGGCCCCTTTGACATACTCTTTAGTGCCAAAGTTTTCTGGAATTGCCTTCGTAAACAGGTTGTAACGTGTTTTTCGAGGGGTTTTCATGCCACTGGCATAAGTCAGTAGGAAGCCATTCTATATTTATTTACGCGGCAAATTGTTCAGCCAAGAGAATTTTTCATGTTAATTTATTATTATTATTAATTTATTATAATTATTATTAAGGTATTTTTCGGAGCATTTTATAAAAATTATAAGCATACATATAGGTTTTCTATGTTATAGAAAACGCTATCAAGCAAATTATTACGATCAACATTAGCGTAGAAAATTATGTGATTACGGAATTTTACGGAGTTTCGTCAGTTAGGGTATATTGAGAGAGATGAGTCACTGGAAATTCAGCTACAGGCTTAATCTTGTCGAGTAGTATGACGCAAGACTGGGTCGAATCGTCAAGAAAAGGCGGGTGTATGGAACGGCAAACGACTTCACCCTCCCGCCGAGTGTAATGAGCCAGAAGAGGGGAGTAGCGCGTGAGGGGTCAGCCAAACAGTGGAGACCACGTAAGCTGGAAGTCGGCACTGGAGTGGGAGGCCGTCTAGTGCATATATCGTTTGGCGTGCCGTGGAGCGGGGACAAACTGTGTAGAACTTGCCGAGTGTGGTTGCACGCGTGAGTCACTCCGATGTTCCGTGGAGTGGAGGACTATCGTTATAAAATTTAACCAGTATGGTTGCACGAGTGAGTGGCTCCGATGTTCAGTGGAGTTAGAGACTATCTTTGTGAAACTTAACCGTGGTGGTTGTACGTGTTGGTTCCGATGTACAGACCATAAATCTTCATATCTACAAATATATCATCAACAACGAAGAAGATGACGACGTCCAGGAGGCTATGGGAAGCTCACTTCAACATCCAGTACGAGGGAAATGCTTCGGCAATTTCCAGTGGTAAGCGCGAATGACTCATAACTACGCAATCTCTCGTCTTTCTTTGTTTCATATTCAGTAATTCAGTAAATTCATAGCTTGGGAATAAGAGTAAAATCAGTAATTTATCCGACTCCGTTTTCACGTAATTTTCTAGCGGTAATATTTAAATCGCCACGCTCCAATTTAAATTCAAACTTATTATTATTATTATTAATTTTGCTATACTTGTTTTTATACAATAAATACATTTCTTTTAACCATGCAATCTTTGTTTTCAGTAGGTAGCATTAGCTATAGACCAATTCCTTCTCCTGATACAATTGTTTGTTGGGTTAATGATCCAATCATACCACGATCTGAGAGTAAAGATTCTTGAAGGTGTTCTACCAGAGCTAGGTGTTGTTAAATACAAATTTAGATTTCAACATAGCGTTGAGGTCTTGGCGCCCATTAAAACAACATATCTTAGTAGAAAACAGTATATTTGTCACATAGTGTGGGCAATAGAAGACATTACATTTGGCGCCCAACGTGGGATCGAAACCTAATAACAATTGTGGAAGGAGAAGGGTATATATTTCTGTGCCTCTATTTTGGTTTTTTTTTTCATTTATCGGTGTGTATCAGCATGGGTAGTGTTGAGGAAGAGATGAAGTTGCGTAGTGGTCACCAGTTGGATAGTGAAGATACGAGCAGTATGGCTAGTCTTGGAAATGAAAGCAGTACAGGGATGTCGGAGGTAAATCCCGATACTGAGGGGGGTAATCAAAACAGTCAAGCAGGGTTAGAGAGTTTGCTTCTCCAATTTATGCTACAAAACAAAATTAGTACTGATGCTTTAAACTCTAGACTTGAACAAAATAGTAGGGAAAATAAAGAGAGTACTGAAGTTTTAAACGCTAAACTTGAACAAAACAGTAGGGAAAATAAATAGAGTACTGAAGCTTTAAACACTAGACTTGAACAAAATAGTAGGGAAAATAAAGAGAGTACTGAAGCTTTAAACACTAGACTTGAACAAAATAGTAGGGAAAATAAAGAGAGTACTGAAGCTTTAAACGCTAAACTTGAACAAAATAGTAGGGAAAATAAAGAGAGTAATAGGGAATTGAGCGATAGTTTAAATACTAAACTTGAACAAAACAGTAGGGAAATTAGTGATAAATTTGAGCTGATTAGAGGTGAGATCAGAGGGGTGATGGAAGAGAAGGCTAAAGAGATTATTGCAGATGTAGACAGAAAATTAGGAAAAGTACAGGAGAAGTTAGAAAGTAGAATCAGTACACAGGCTGAAAATTTAAAAGAACTAGTGCAACTTGAAACACAGCAGGTCAAAAAGCAATTGGGGGGAGAAATTGATAAGATTCAGGTAGCAACAAAAGAGGTTAAAGAACAGCTGGGGGGAAGAATTGATAAAGTACATGCAGAAATAATCACTGAAGTTAATACTTTAAGGGAGAGGAATAAGGAAAGCATTAATGAGATTAGTGAGAAACAAGCTCAGTTAAGTGGTAAAGTTGAAGCATCGGAAGGGAGCATTAGGTTAACTGTAACTAATATAGAAAGAAAAGCTGAGGAGAAAATTGCTGAATTAGAACAGAAGTTGAAAGCTAGAATTAGGCAGGAAAATAGCCAGAGTAGGCCAGTTTATGTGAATAGCACACACAGGGAAATAGAACTAGGCAAATTTAGTAATCGGCAGGGTTGTCCGATGGAGTTCATGAATACTATAGAAAATAAATTCGGGGAGAGGTTGGAAGATGGTAGTGTTGAGTGGTGCCAGGTAGTAGAAATTTTAGAGCAAGCGTTTGTAGGGGAGACAAGAAACTGGTTTGCTGTCTACAGAGACAATTTTGAGAATATTACGGATTTCAAAGTTAAATTTTGTGAGAAATTTTGGAATGAGGTCATTCAGTCTCAGCATCGTGAGGGAATTGTGTGTGGGAAATATAACCCGAGAGGCAACTACACTATGACCGAGTACTTTTTAGGACAGGTATTAACATGCAAATATCTGGATGGTTTGAAGGAGGAGAGTGATGTAGTCAGGCTATTACTAAGACATTTTCCATACAGAATCAAAGAAGCTGCTTGTATCCAAAATGTTAAATCTATCTCACAAGTGGAGAATTTATTGAGTACATTCGATGCTCTGGGAAGAGGCGGTTACGAGGAGAATTTCGGTAGGAACCAGGGTAACAATAATAACAGGCCTAATGAGAATAGGAACCAGGAAGTTCAAGGGAAGAGTGGCGAAGGGGCCAGCGTTCAAAATAGGGGGAACCAAAATAGTAATAATAATAATCAGCATAACCAGTACAGAGGAAATGGGTATGGTACGAACTACCAAGGTAGACAGAATGATTTCAGGGGAAATCAAGGCCGAAATAACGATTATAGGGGTAACCAAGGGCGGTATAATAATAATAATAATTATAACCAGAACAGGGGTCAAGGAGGGAATGAGCCCAATGGTAATAACGGACAGAGAGATACCGTTAATACAACCCAGAACAACCAGACCAGTGCAGTAGTCAGTAGTACCACACCAAGCGGTAGCAATGCTTTAAACACGAACCAGGCTGCGCTGTAAGGTCAGAATCTCAGGCTGTAACATGCCCTGTCCATACACTTATACAGGAAACCTATGACCTAGATGTAAGAAATGAATTATTACGTGAACTGAATGATGAAGGCATTATTCAGGAAGTGGCTAGTAAGAGCCCCATAGTTAAATTTAACGTGTCCGAGGCGTACACAGATGTTTTAATTGATAGTGGTTGTATGAAGAGTTGCATAAGTAGTGCATTTTATGATAAAATGAAAGGAACTGGAGTAAATTTTGAGGAGATGCCAATTAAAAGCACTTTTGTTATCACAGCTGTTGGGAAGAGGTCTAAAGTAATTTCTAAGCAAGTTTTAGTAGACATTAAAATTAATAATCATGTAGAGAAGCAGATTTGCCTTGTAATTCCAAATTTAGTATTCAGTGTTATCTTGGGTTCAGAGTGGCTAAGTAGAGTGTCTGGTAACTTATGTTATGATGTAGGGAGTTTGAAATTTAAATGGGGAGATTCTGAAGTAGAAGTAGCGTTCAATGACCAAATTCAGAGAAGTAGTATTGTAGGTGTGATTTGTACTTTAAATGAGATATCGCCAGCCGTAGAGCGGGGTTCTCCATGTTTAGTGGGCAGTGTGATTACGAACGGAAGTCTAGAGGACTCGTTACGAGATGCTGCATTTCAGGGAAATATAGAGGTGGAACAATGTGTTCGGCTCTATGATGTGTTATTGTGTAATAGGAGAGTTTTTGAGGATCGCATTGGTATGGCCAATTGCTATACACATTCATTGAACGTTATTGATAGGTCAGTATTCACAGGACATAGATATCCTGTACCTTTCGCTTATCAGAGTGCAGTTGAGGCACAAATTAATCAGATGCTTGAAGATGGGATTATTGAGCACTCTAACAGTCCATATGTTAATTCTTTGATCACGGTACCCAAGACCGACGGCACAGTTCGTATTTGTTTAGACGCTCGTTTGGTTAACAGTAGAATTAGTTCAGATCAGCTGAAATCTATGTCAATAGAGGAATTAATGCAAACATTTGAGGGGAAGAAGTATTTCACTTGTGTAGATTTGAGTTCCAGTTTTTGGCAAGTGCCACTTATGTACGATGATAGACCATTTACAGCTTTTAGTCATAAATATAATCTTTATCAATTTTGTAGAACACCTTATGGGTTAAAGAGTAGTTCAGCAGCTTTAATTAGGGCTTTAAACATCGCATTAGGGGATGACACAGGAGAGTTTGTAACCATTTACATTGATGATATGGTAATTAGTTCACGCAGTTTTGAGGAGCATCTACGCCATTTAAATATGGTTTTTCAGAAGTTAGATCAGGCAGGGTTCACTTTGAAGCTGTCTAAGTCGTAATTCTGTCAGTCAGAAGTGACATTTTTAGGTCATAGAGTGTCGTGTAGAGGTGTGACACCAGAGGATAGTAGGGTTAGCATGTGTGGACAGTAGCAACAGGGCATCGTTACAGATACTGAGAAATAGGTAGGTAGAGCAACGTGATGACGTTCATTTAAGGGAGCCACTTGCAAGGTTGGAAGCAGGTGACACAGAAACATTTATAGTTTCCAAACGTATTGGCAAAACAGCATATGTGCTGGAGGATAGTAAGGGAAACAGATTATACGGGACGTATAATATACATAGTCTACGAAAATATGTGTCATAAAGCGAGTGTGTTTAGCTGGCGAGCCAGCCTATCAAATGAGTAAGTGTGGTATTTGGAGCGTGGAAGATCTGGTCTTCAAGGCAGTCGTATCAGAAGTCACACAGGGGGGTAGTATGTAAGTAAATGAGAGTTTTTAAGGTACAGGGAAATATGACGGGATTGTCGGATGCTCTTGAGCACTAAAATGTTTCGATACCCCAAGGCCAGAATTTGGTAGCGCTGGTGAATTGCCATTTGTCTCCTAGAGATGGGTGAGCGCTTGAACAGGGTATTTTTGCTTAAGGCGTCCACGAGACAAAAGATGGGCCATCAGAAGGCGAGACAGTCCTTCATGAAACTCATACATATCAGCACACGTGATTTCTGTTTACGGCCTCGCCATGTAAGATTTGTAAGTGTGTAATTTAAGGTAAATTGTACAAAGGTATTATTTGTGTGAGGAGAACTGGTCTGTGTTGAGAACTAGTATTAAGTAGAATATGGTCTACGGGAACTTAAGAAGACAGGACGATTACGGCACAGAAATATTTGGTGTTATATGTAATGCGCACTTACTGTTTTTTTTTTTTTTTTTTTTTTCAGAAGTCAATATTAATTTAATCTACTTTAAAGAGAGATTAAGTATTATGGTCACGAGGCGCTGCCACAATAGTGTGATCGTGTGCTCAGTGATAAGTGGGATTAATTTCACAATAAGGAAGGAACCTCCAGTGAAATTAGGAAGTTCTAGGGAGATATACATATATCAGAACACCTTGATGCGTGTGATGTGACATCTCATATACATAGTGCTCACACAGTAATTATGTCTATTTGAGAGGCGGAAATATCCGTGGAACACTATTCTATATGAAAAACATTGGGCTGGTTGCAAAGTGCAATCCATAGTGACAACAAACTTTGACGCAAAGTGCGTAAAGAAAAATTATGAGTGTATATATCTGTAATTTAGGGTGATTTCATTTATGTAATATGTATTTTGGATGGGGATTATTAACGTGTCAGGGATAATCGGATAATGGACCGTCGTCACGGTAAATCATCCGATGATCCGAGGCGAATATGTAACGTGTTTTTCGAGGGGTTTTCATGCCACTGGCATAAGTCAGTAGGAAGCCATTCTATATTTATTTACGCGGCAAATTGTTCAGCCAAGAGAATTTTTCATGTTAATTTATTATTATTATTAATTTATTATAATTATTATTAAGGTATTTTTCGGAGCATTTTATAAAAATTATAAGCATACATATAGGTTTTCTATGTTATAGAAAACGCTATCAAGTAAATTATTACGATCAACATTAGCGTAGAAAATTATGTGATTACAGAATTTTACGGAGTTTCGTCAGTTAGGGTATATTGAGAGAGATTAGTCACTGGAAATTCAGCTACAGGCTTAATCTTGTCGAGTAGTATGACGCAAGGCTGGGTCGCATCGTCAAGAAAAGGCGGGTGTATGGAACGGCAAACGACTTCACCCTCCCGCCGAGTGTAATGAGCCAGAAGAGGGGAGTAGCG
This sequence comes from Meconema thalassinum, assembly GCA_946902985.2. Taxonomy (NCBI): domain Eukaryota; kingdom Metazoa; phylum Arthropoda; class Insecta; order Orthoptera; family Tettigoniidae; genus Meconema; species Meconema thalassinum. The sequence continues at coordinate 938,568,523 of OX336390.1, forward strand.
CGTGAGGGGTCAGCCAAACAGTGGAGACCACGTAAGCTGGAAGTCGGCACTGGAGTGGGAGGCCGTCTAGTGCATATATCGTTTGGCGTGCCGTGGAGCGGGGACAAACTGTGTAGAACTTGCCGAGTATGGTTGCACGCGTGAGTCGCTCCGATGTTCCGTGGAGTGGAGGACTATCTTTATAAAATTTAACCAGTATGGTTGCACGAGTGAGTGGCTCCGATGTTCAGTGGAGTTAGCGACTATCTTTGTGAAACTTAACCGTGGTGGTTGTACGTGTTGGTTCCGATGTACGGACCATAAATCTTCATATCTACAAATATATCATCAACAACGAAGAAGATGACGACGTCCAGGAGGCTATGGGAAGCTCACTTCAACATCCAGTACGAGGGAAATGCATCGGCAATTTCCAGTGGTAAGCGCGAATGACTCATAACTACGCAATCTCTCGCCTTTCTTTGTTTCATATTCAGTAATTCAGTAAATTCATAGCTTGGGAATAAGAGTAAAATCAGTAATTTATCCGATTCCGTTTTCACGTAATTTTCTAGCGGTAATATTTAAATCGCCACGCTCCAATTTAAATTCAAACTTATTATTATTATTATTAATTTTGCTATACTTGTTTTTATACAATAAATACATTTCTTTTAACCATGCAATCTTTGTTTTCAGTAGGTAGCATTAGCTATAGACCAATTCCTTCTCCTGATACAATTGTTTGTTGGGTTAATGATCCAATCATACCACGATCTGAGAGTAAAGATTCTTGAAGGTGTTCTACCAGAGCTAGGTGTTGTTAAATACAAATTTAGATTTCAACATAGCGTTGAGGTCTTGGCGCCCATTAAAACAACATATCTTAGTAGAAAACAGTATATTTGTCACACAGTGAGGGCAATAGAAGACATTACAAGGTTCGTAAGTTATCTTCAAACGTGGTTGCCAGAGACACCAATTTTGGATGGATCGTTACTGGTCAACTTCCTCATTATTCTCCCCAACCCGTATCGCAATGTTATTTCGCTAATACTGATTTGGAACAGTTCTGGAGGCTGGAAAGCGTTGATTCTCCTAACGTAACCTCTTCAGAAAACGAATTCTGTGAGCAACTGTTCTTGAACACTACCACTCGTTCTCCTGAAGGGGGTTCATTGTTCAGATGCCAAGCTTACTTAATCCCCCTAAACTTATTAATTCTCAACCTAAAGCTCGAAAAGCTCTCTTTGCTATCGAGAGCAAATTCAAGAAAGAACCTCTCGTTAAACAACAGTACACTTATTTCATGGATGAGTATGAAAGCTTAGATCATATGGAAGTTGTCAGCAAATCTGATGACGAATTGCACCCCCCAATTGAAATGGTTTTCTTAAATCATCATCCCGTGTGGAAAAACCCTCTTGTAAAGGATAAAATCCGAGTCGTTTTCAATGGTTCATCACCTGACGTCAATGGAAACAGTCTCAACGATACTCTTTACTCTGGTCCTGCTATTCAGTCAGACTTATCTGCTATACTCTTAAATTTTCGATTATTTCCCATAGCTGTTATAGCGGACATCAAACAGATGTACCGTCAGGTTTTAATTCAGCCCGAACAACAAGATCTCCAAAGAATCTTGTGGCGCGAAGAAATCAGCAAGCCCATTAGAATATTTCGCTTAAAGACGGTCAGTTATGGCTTAAAACCTTCCGCTTTCCTTGCTAACCGATCCCTACATATGTTAGCCTCTCAAGATGGTCATTTATTTGATTCTAAAGCTTCTGAAGCACTAACTACTTCTTTTTATGTAGACGATTATCTCCAGTCCTTCCCGACCCTTGAGGAAGCTTCTTTCGTGTCACTAGAACTTCAGGCATTGTTAAAGAATGGAGGATTCCCCACTTCATAAGTGGAATTCCAACTCCCATGAGTTTCTTGCCCAGTCTCTCATAGAATATGTGACCCCTCTTCCGTCAAAATCTGCGGAGATTCTGAATCCATAAAAACTCTTGGAGTTCACTGGTGCACTCGCACTGATACCCTCATCTACAAAGTCTCGCTTTCCGAATAGCTTCCCAACACAAAAAGGCAAATTCTCTCTGAAATTGCGTAAATTTTTGATCCGCTTCAATTCCTTGCTCCGGTTATTGTTATAGCCAAGCTGTTCATGCAAGAGCTGTGGTCTCTCAAATGTGAATGGGACGAAGCTGTTCCCTTTTCCTTTCCTAATAGATGGCTTTCTTTTCGAAAAAGTTTGCTTGATCTTTCGCTCATTAAATTCCTAGGAATTTAATTAATGCTCCTCCTAACACATCTTTCTTCCTTCATGTGTTTGCCGACAGCTCCGAGAAAGCTTACGGTTGTTGTGCATATATGGTTCATTGCAATTCGCTAAATGAATCTTCATTGTCCAACCTTATTTGCGCTAAGTTAACAGAGTTTCTAGAATTCAAACCCTTTCCTCTGGATGTCAATGGAAGCATGTGCCCAGCGCTGATAACCCAGCTGACATCATCTCACGTGGTTGTATACCCTCTCAATTGGCAACCTCTCAGTTGTACTGGTATGGGCCCCCGTGGTTAATTGAAGACTCTTCTTGGTGGCCTTCTAAACCTCCATTCACAAACTCCAACTTGCCTGACGCTAAAGTATCTAAATCTACTGCTTCGTGTCTGGTTTCCAACGCTTCGTTTCCCTTGTTGGCACGTTATTCTTCTTTTCATAAACTGTTTCGAATTTTTGGCTATCTTCTCAGATGGAAATATCTTGTGGTTGACCAACCTCTTCTCCCTAAACCACACCTGAGCAATCACGAATTAAATCTCGCTACTATTAAAGTTTTGCAGCTAACTCAGCCAGAGGCCTTTTCTTCTGAATTGTCTTTGCTCTCAGCTAACAAAGATCTTCCTAAATCTAGTCGTCTTCGCGCTTTAGCCCCCTTCCTTGATGACAAAGGGTTACTCAGGGTAGGTGGTAGGCTTTCGCATTCTTCACTTCCTGAAGACAAAAAACATCCTGTTATTTTGCCTCTAAGCATCACATAACTTTCTTAATCATACGTGACTTTCATTATCGTAACCTGCACGTTGGTACACGCACACTGCTTTGCTTATTAAGGGAAAAGTACTGGATCATAAATGGAGTTCATGAAGTTTCCTCTGTAATTCACAAATGCATTCCTTGCTTCAAAGCGAAACCTAAAGTTAATACTCAATTAATGAGCGATCTGCCCTCCTTCCGCTCTTCTCCTATACGTCCTTTTGCTTTAACTGGTGTGGACTATATGGGTCCGTTCCAATATCAATGCATTCCCCTGAAGCTAAACGCAAATTGTTTGGAAAACTCTATGATTCTCTTTTCGTTTGCATGGTTACTGGCGCGATTCATCTGGAACTAGTAACAAATGCCTCTACGTCTTACTTTTTGTCAGCCGTCTCTCGCTTCACTGCTAGGCGTGACGTTACCTCTGAGATGTTCTCCGATAACGCCTCCACTTTTCAAGGCGCAGCTTGCTTGTGGAAGAAAGCTCTTACATCTTCTCCTGCCATGGAACAGATTTCTAATTTTTCCTACTCAAAAGGTTTCAAATGGCGGTTTATACCTCCATACGCCCCTCATCACGGTTGTAGGTGGGAATCCTGTGTCAAGCTGACCAAACGTCATCTAAAAAAGGTGTTAGGTAATCGTACCCTAACTTATGAGGAATTTAACTCTCTGTGTATTCTGATTGAAGGTGTTGTTAATTCTCGCCCTTTGACACCGCTTTCTACTGACCCTGATGATCCTCTTCCATTGACACCTGGTCACTTTCTAATAGGCACTTCTCTTTCCTCCCCTCCTCCCCTTCCCAGCTCTTATACTCCAACCTGCCTATTGTTTGGCGTAAAGTTGAAGCTCTTCGCAATTCTTTCTGGAAGAGGTGGAATTTGGAATACTTAACTTCCTTGCAACGGAGACAGAAGTGGCTTCCTTCTAATCCTGACATTAAGGTGGGTGATTTGGTCCTTGTTAAAGATGCTTCCCATCCCTTGGTCTGGATCTCCGGTAGAGTGACCGAGTGTTACCCGGGAAGGGATGGAAGAGTTAGGGTAGCCAAGATCTTGACCACAAATGGGCATATTACAAGACCACTGTCTTTAATTGCCCCCCCACCCCCACCTTTAAATCTGTAACATTGTATTTCCTGTTCTCTGTTGGTGTTTGGCCCTCCCAGCTTGGTGTATTCTTTGGAATACACTTTAAGACAGAGTTAGCCTTCGCTGCTCTTTGCTTAACTTATTTCCTCCCTTTTTCTCAAACACCAACAGTGATTTCTAACCTTTTTCTTTTATTTGAGCATCTTGCTCACTTTCTTTGTAAGTTTGTTGTAGATATAACTTCCATGATCATCCTAGTGGCATCTAGCTGCTAACCAATGAAGTCCCACAACATTTCCACTCTCAAGAGGACCTCTTTACAAGTCAAACCACCAGGGTTCGTCGTTATCGCAAAATAACATCTACATGCTGAAGAGGACTTCGTCTACATTCCCATCCTCCAGGCTTCGCTAGTGACGCCTGCTATCAACTCTTTGTAGACAATTTCATCAAGATACTTAATTTTTGTAATGTTTGTCATTCTTATGTATATTCCTTTGTCTCCTACCCCCACACTTTTCCTTCCTTGGTCCCTCTGCGCTTCGTTGAGCTGGTCTCACTTGTGCTTCAGTCGTCCAGACCTCCAGTTGGAGCCTAACTAAGGCTCGTCTCCTCTCCTCGAGAGACAAACTTTTGAATCGGACGCCATGTCCAGATCATAACTAACGGTCGCCTGGATCGCCTACTACAGAAATGAGCTAAGTACCAGGTTCTTCAACATATTTTAATCGCTTTTAATTAGCTATACGCTTTTAATACCGTTTTATAGACAGTGAGAAGTTGTTAAATGTTGTGCAATTGCAATCTTCGCGGGATTTTCGATGTCAGGCTTTGTCTATCTAAGACAGCTAATCTTGTAAAACGAAGCAGCATTTCATGTGCATATTAACTGAGAATGAGCTCTCACACCATGGGATTCTTATTAAACTAAATACTGTCTATAGAAAACTTAGCTCTTTCCACCGCTGGACTTTATTTGCCCAATTCAACAGTTATGATGGTTCTGGAATTTTCCACGCCAAACAATTCATCCACAAGCTAAATCTTCTAGTATTTTCCACTCACATATGGAAATACTTTTTCCAACCAAGGAATTTTCTTTATGAACAGCTAATCAACACCTAATTTGTCTTCCTTCGTGGGAAATTGTCCGCTGCATTCAACAATAACCTACAAATTTTTCAATGCAATAGACTCTTTCAATCCAAAATGCAACTAGTTATTTTATACCACCACAATAACGTTCCTTTCTATAAACTTTCTGTGCTACAATAGTGAACTTTTCAACCACGTCAATAGACTATAGTGAAAACAGTGCTTGTTAAACTTTTCATCCGCGTCGCGCTCGTCCGAGAAAAATAAATTCGGCCAAGAACTTTCCCCAAAAAGTTCCTATTTCCTCTTCCACAACCACTCTTTACTAACAAATTAGGTTAACTCTTAAATTGAGGCTTGTTGCTATGAGGTGTCATTTGATAGCAAATGCCCTCCCGACTTTGTTCCGTTTGTAATAACTTAACTCTGTAAAAATTTGTGTCCAGTACACATTTTAAAGTATATTGTTTCTCCCTTTTTTATGGGGAATTCAATTATTTCTACTCACACATGAGTGGCTTAACTTTTCTCTCTAAGTTTCACGAAAGGGTAACTTGCCCTATTTTTCCTCGTGATCCTGTTTAAACATAGAAGTTCTAGAAACTTCTTCTTAATTTTTCTCTTCAGGTTTCACAATAAGTGACCTGCCCTATTTGTATGAGTTATAATCGTAATTACTGTATAAATATAAGAAGTCATAGAAACTTCTACTTAATTTCTCTCTCTTTTTTTCTTTTGTTTAATTTCATATTTGTTATTTGTTCATGCTTTTAAGATTCCCACATAGAAATACTTAAAGCACTCACATTGTATCTCACCAATTCTGCAAAGCTAGAATTACTTTATAATTGTTGTTACAAACGTTAAAACTGCCCAACTTAAGCACAACTTTTAAATTCTTATTCAGATTTTTAGAGCTTACCACAAGCCTTAAACTTGTACCCAATTTAACGTTGTTTATTAATTACAAACCTGTTATCGTTAGGTTTCAGATTTTCACATGTTATAACTTTTATAAATCACAATCGTGATCTAATTGTTGTTAATTCTTCAAAGTTTAATTCATTGTTAATAAATCTTTATTAGTTTTTCGTTATTCTTTTCCCTAGATTTACGATTAGGTAGGACCCTGTCTTCTCTGACTCTTCCTATAGGCTTATGCCCTCTTTAAAAACCCGCAAATCAAATTAACAATAGTTCCACTATTTGTTGCATTTGAGCAAGAACTCTTAGTCACAAACTTATTAAAGCCTCTCTTAGCTTTATTAGCTAATTCTAATGAGCCAGCAAGGCAAGTAAAGCTTCCTGCTTGTTGAGATTGTCTCTAAACTTGTGGTTCGTTTTCAAATTTTAAGTTTTCTCATTGTCTAAACTTTTAGTCGGCGTTGCTGTGTAAAAGCTTAGCCTTTATTGAATGCAACCATTGGTGTTCTCACCAAAATTTAAAACCAAGAAACTTCAAAAACAATCAAATTATTCCCAAGGGTATAATTGCTTCATCACTACCCTTCCTGGAAACATTCGGTCGCTCCTTAGAAATTCTACAATTCCAAGAACAAAAAACATCACGGCGAATTTCAATTGTTTTCGACTTTCAAAACCGTCGATTAAACCTAACTCCTTTGAAAGGATATACAATAAATCTGTCCTTCTTTGTCTTGCCAGACTACAATCCTTCCCCATATTACTCAATTTTAAGCTGGTAATGGAAAGCACAAACGCTGGTTGCTTGCAAATAGCTCAAGCTCCAGCCGCATTTCCCGTTAGCTACGGCCAGGTCCATACCTACTTTAGGTGTTTCACGGGCTTTGCAGTGACACTCGTCACTATCTCATTGAAATTTATTTGGTTTACTTAGTGTTGGACTCTCGTCCTATTCATCCACACTTGCGCACAGGACATTGCCTGTGAGATTGCGCATTTGCAATTAATTTAAAAATATTAATATACATTTAATTTACATTATATTTCGTGTTCTTTACGCATTGTGTTCGTAATTATTTGAAGTCTTGTTAATACATTTTGTGTTAACTTGGTGCCGGGTGCAAGCTTTGTTATTTGACACCCAGAGGGTAGCTTGCATGTCGAATTTCGTTGTTCCTTGAAGCACTATTAAACTAAGTCATGGAGGTTAGATATTTAAGCTCCTTGAACAATATAGCGCTTTCTAGTAGAGAAATGAGGAACTTTGTGTTGGCGGAAAATCCCGAGATTAATTTTGCCACTATCAACACGACCTACTGAATTCAAATGGGTTCTTTAACATGCCAGCATCGTATGACATCCGTGTCGTAATTTTTGCCGCCTTTCAAAAAATAACTTACCATGGCCAGGAGCGGACCAGCAAGCTTGGGGTTAGTAGTCCGACACGATAACCACTCATCCACCGTGGCAAGCACACAATAACTGGCACAGAGTAAAAACCGAAGGACCTCAAGGCCTCTTAAGGGGCTGTCCGCTCCTGGAATCCACAGTACAAGACTAACAAGAGCGCAATAAAACCGCAGGATCCTTTTCCCGCAAGTGTGGCCAGGCATTGCGCGGGAAAATGGACCTCGGCCCATTCTCCAGCGGGCGGCATTGAAAACGCGCCTTGTCCCGCAGCGGGAAGACACGCTGTGTGTGGCCGATGCCGTTTAAGTCAATCATGTGCATTTTCATCGCGGGATTTATTACATTGACGCACCAACGTGTGGCTGGACAAAGGAAATACCAATCACGACCCCGACCAGTATATTTATAAAATTTAGTTTCAATATCAGTCAGAATAAATTACAGCGAGTGTACCAAAACTTCCTACGTTGGTGCAATGTGTGTTTAGGAAATGAAGGACAGCTTTTTCAGCAACAACTCTGAAATTCAGTAAGTGATGATTATTAAATACCGTACGTTAAAAAGTGCAAATGTGTTGAACTAGTTGGGCGCTACGCAGCTGCTAGCGGCAGTGCCTTGCTCGACACGCTGCTACACACACTGATCCGGTCGTCGAGCGGTCTCTGTGAGATCCAATCTTTTGGAGAAGGACTTCACTGCAGTTGGGTAACGTAGTCACGTACATATTATTACATTCTTGCTTTTTAAGCCCTCTGTTGCTTATTTATACCCCGCGGCGTACCCGTGGTCGTTGAATCGTGCACCACGGTCACGCGGGCAGCTGCAGCAAACCGGGAGATCGCAGGTTCAGATCCCGGCGCTGACAGCAGCTATCCTTAGTTTGAATATTCCCCGCAAATGCCGGGATAGTACCTAGTAGCGTAGCCAAGATCAACCAATGGGAGGGGTTATAGTACCGGTAACTGGGGATAACCGTAATTCGGGGAATGAAGCAACTCGGCTATCTCACACTCAAGAAGTTAACACCGATCTCCAAATTAGCGTTAATGCATCCATATATTTTTTATTTTTTTTAGATCCTTATTATTATCTTAGCTTGCCACGGTGGGTGAGTAGATAGCGTGTCGGTCTACTAACCCCCCAAGATTGCAGGTTCGCTCCTGGCCGTGGTAAGTGATTTTTTGAAAGGCGGCAAAAATACGATACGCATGTCATACGATGTTGGTATGTCAAAGAACCCATTTGATTTCAGTAGGCCGTGTTCATAATGGCAAAATTAATCTCGGGAGTTTCCGCCAACACAAAGTTCCTCATTTCTCTACTAGAAAGCGCTATAGTGTTCAAAGAGTTTAGATATCTAACCTTCTTGATTTTCATAGTGATTCAAGGAACAACGGAATTCGATATGCAAGCTACCCTCTGGGTGAAAATCACAAAGCTTGCACCCGGCACCCGAGGCCATACGAAATTATTATTATTATTATTATCTTTAATTGAAAGTAGATTAACTTATACAGGCTACAACGTCTTTCCTCCTAAGAAAAGAAAGAAAGTTAATTGCCCAACTAGGCAGGATTTAAAATTATCTGGGGCTAGGCTCAGTTTGAAAAATGCTATACAAGAGAAAAGCTAGATTTGCAACCCTGGGGGACAGAGTTGTACATTGTCATGGAGCCGGACCGAAAGGCGACAACAATATATCACCAAATATCCGGTGCGATACCGGGTGAGTTAGCCGTGGTCGTGACCGCACGCAGTCGCTCACATTCCGGAGGCGAGGAGGTTCGAATCCCCCCGCCGGCAACCTTGGCGATGGTCTTCTGTGGTTTCCCATCTTCCTTCCAGGAAAATGCCGGTGTTGGTCCCTAAATATAGGCCACAGCCGCTACCTTGCAATTCCTCGTCCTACATTCACAATTTCCTCCCCAGACAACGCTCTACACGCGACGGTACTTGTAGCTCACCCCATGGGTGTCCGCATAGAAGCAGCTACAAACTCTGGTGAGCCGAACATGTCCTCAAACACTCCCGGTACTAAAAGCCATACGCTAAAAATAAAAAAATAAAAACCGGTGCGGTGGTGATATACACACAACCATACCCATTTCCCATAATGCATGAGTTATAGAATCGTTGCAAAATGCACCACGGTCGCGCGATCAGCAGCAGCAAGTCTGGAGATCGCAGGTTCAAATCCTGCGCTGACAGCAGCTATCCTTAGTTTGGATATTCCCCAGTTGTCTCCACACTCCCTCCAGTTATGTTTATTTAGCTTATTACTTAATTATTATCAGTTACTGGTTTTTTATTTTATTTCCAAAAGGAGGGGTTCTACCCCCCCCCCCCCCCCTTCTTCTGGCTACGCTACTGATAGTACTTTACTTCAAATCCCGGGGCGCCTACCCCATACCTGTCCCTAAAACACACACTACTACAGTCATCACAGGAATACAGGTTTTCAGACAAGTTCAACTTACACCCAACTACTCGGTGCTGGTGACCAAGATGTCACAAACCCCTTGTAAATGCGTTATAGTTTTAGAGTTATGAATAAGGCCCGGAAGTTCATGAAAAATCATATTTTTGCATATGTATGCATAGTTTGGTTATTTTTGACACAATGCATCATAGTTTTTCTCCTTTGCCAGTTTAAAACGTCTGCTTGAGAAGGGCCTACTGTATATTCTAATTTCCTATTGCTTCGTTGCACTTTTTGTTACGTCATGTTCTTAAAGTCGTATATTACGATTCGGACTCTGAGAGCCCATCACAGAATAATACTGACATTATTTTAATACCTAGTACGTTTTAGTCCTTTTTGCATTCACTATGTAAACCTTGTAAAAATATTTTCATTGTTAAAAATTCAATGGCCTTTAAAATTGTACATCAGTTATACTAAAAAATTAACATTATAAAACGATCATTGATGGTCAACACCGCTTGAAGTTCCATAAAATAACATTTCCTGCTATTTAGAACTGTTTCTTTGTTGCAATATTTTCCTTATATTCCAAATAGAACGCTAAACAATACAGAGTGATCGTAATTGCCTTAGTTATTTCATAGTGCATATATTTAGCCTACTTTTCACATTTTGGAAAAATTAGGGAAAAGAGGACTTATGAGATCGATCTGGGAAAATGTGTGTCTGTCTGTGTGTGTTCCCCCACCCCTATCAACTCCTAAACGGCTGCAACAATCGGAACCAAATTTAGTATGAGTAAAGATGTATACCGGAATATATCAAGCCAATGTTTGAAAATGATGTCGGTGCTACCAACTGCTGAAAACACGCTCCAGAAATGTGAGCTCCATGTAGGATATCTTGGAAGGTATGCATGGGAGCTATTCCAAAATCGGCACCCATGCAGATAAAACTATTTCAGTTTAATTTCCAGGAGGCCATACTGTACATGACAGCAATGCCAAAATAACTTTAAGCCGTCTGATATGTCCAATTTTTTAATGCATATAAGATCTACACTAATAATTGGATTTCAACCAAATTTTGTATGTAATATGTGTACATAAACACATATGACTGAGCGTATTCTTAAGAGCCACCAGGGCTGCCAACTGTTAATAATTGCTCTCTCTATTTTTTATCCAAATACCAATATATCAGAAAGTATGCAAGCCGACAGCTTTAAACTATGCACACGTACATTACCTGACATTTTAGATTAATTTGGGGTAATTCTTGTAAGTCAGTGCTGCCAACATGATTCTATGCCTGCTGATATGTCCAATTTTAAAATACATGTAACTTCTATACTAACAAATGGATTTCATCCAAAATTGGCACAACAAGATATCATAATATTTCAGATTATTTCTGACCAGCACACGCATGACATTTTTGCTAACATGCTTTTACGCGTGCTGATAGATCCAATGTCTAACTGCATGTAACGTCCATTGGACTTCAATCAAATTCTGTATTCTGTACCTTAAGAGATGGAACTAAGAATATATTCAGTCACCAGGGCTGCCAACTGTAGTGCTCTATTACGCTATATTTCTAACTAATTAAACATTTTGATATTACCAACTTAATTTCGTCATTATTCTAGATAGGTGCATATACTGTGGATTAATCATTGGCATGAATCTTAATTTTAAGAAAAGTAGGCTCTTTAGTTCGTTACGGAACTTCTTGTTTGAAATGTGATGAATATTTGACCCTTTCTATGATGTGGTGCCTATAAGATCTAATTGTTGTCTGTAGCGTTAGTCCGAGGTATTTAAATGAATTGACGGGACCAAACTGTTTAATGAGGAGCGCAATCAATCGATCAGCAGTGCATGGCTTCCATCAAAAGATGTGTAATAAGATAAATGTTCATGAGCCGGATGACCAGTGTGTGTGTAACCTCTGTGAAAAGAAATGTGAACGGTACCACTTCGCAAAATGCCAGAAGAGAATTATGACGCTAACTGATTACAGATCTTTATTGTTACATCAATGTATGAACTCTATGGCCTTTCGGCTGAAATATACAGGGTGCGCACAAATGATTGAAGCGGTTTCAAAAAAGTCCTGTTTGATTATTATTTGTTATAACATTACAAAATTTTATAGACAGACAGAAAAACTAACAAATTTTTTTATGCGCCTAGAAGTGCTCGATATGTGCCCCATGAGTGACTCTACACACTACAACCCTATATAGTGCCGCCATCGTTACTTCCGACTTGACAGTTCACCGGCTGGCGATACGGTGTTGCCAGTCCACTAACAAGAAACAGCTGACGTACATGATTATAGCCGTCAAGTTATCAAAACTCGCGTAATGTGAACAGACATATTTACACAGAACATCATACTCGTGAATAAGTATTTAGTAGCAGAAATTACACATATACTGCGGTTAATAGAATATTTATTTTAATGAAGCAGAAAAAAAATGTAACAAATAAATTACTCACCATTACCGCCCCACGTCTGGGGTCGAAGATAATCCGAGTTCGAGAAAATGTATTATAAAACCTATAAAGGGAACACACCACTCATTTCGGAGTCATGTCGTCACGTAAAGGAATGGTGTGGCTCGTCAGCCACTCAATGAGCACATTCTTTCTTGCTGCCATTGTTGGAGCTTTGTCGTAAATGACACTATGATACGGGGCATTGTCCATAACAATATTGTGCTCTTCTCAGGCAAGTTGTTCAGCAATATTTCTTCAAACCATTTCCTCTCTCGAGCTACACCCCGGCATGACATTATCACACACACGCACTGACCTAAAGCTAACCTACAACTACAACTACACGTAATTATACTACACGACAATAACAACATATGTCAAACGACAAACAAATACTAAGCTATTAAATAACAACAGACTATAATAATATCAAAAGAAAAATATACGAGAAATACGAGAATACGCAAAGACCGCCAATGAAACTAACCGAGCACAATGCAAACAGCTGACAACAACATGTGAACGCAAGAAGTTAGCTGGCAACATCGTCAGCGCAACTCGATTTATATCGATATATCCATTTGAATGGCTGCCCGTGATTGGCTGATTAGAGTGTTGTTGTGACGTAGCACTGAAACTTCAAGTCGGAAGTAAGGATGGCTCTAGTATAGTCAAGTTCGTCCCACACCCGACGTAGCATGTCGCTGTCAATTTGACCAAAGGCGTTGATGATGCAGGCCCGCAGTTCTGTTAGATCAGCCGGTAATGGTGGCGTTAAAACTGCGTCTTTCAGATAACCCCATTCGAAGAAGTTGGAAGGGGTGAGGTCCGAAGAGCTTGAAGGCCATGACATGAGGGCATGATCATCATTCCCGATACAACCGATCCATTTTTCTGGAAGTGTAGCGTTGGCACTGAGTGGATCTTTCCGATACATCGTTGTAAAGTTTCGTCGCACGGTTGTCACAGATTGGCTGGAATCAAATTCCAGAACAGCATACGCTTTATCACGGTTAGTCGCCATCGTTGCAACTGTTGGAGTAGAGGACGCATCATGTCTGCCGGATGTTGCAACTGCTGCGCTCTCGCAGGCGTTGAGGGAAGCAAAATGTATGGAGGCTATTCAAACAAAACGAAACAAAACTTTGAGGGATATTTGCCTTACAACATCAAACACCATCACCATAGCTCTAATACGAAGTACGTCCAGAAAGTAAGTTCCGTTTGGTAATAACATTAAATTGTGTACAGATACAGAAAAAATATTTATTGCACAACATTCTACAACCATTAAACTACTTTTCCACATAACTGCCGAAGTGTTGCAGCCATTAGTCGTAGCGTGGCACGAGTTTTTGTATACCTTCTTCATAGACGTGTGCCGCCTGTGTCTTCAACTAGTTGTACGTTCCGCTGCAGCGCAATTCCGCATATGCGCGGTAGACGCTCTGTATCAAGGAGAAGAAACGTGCGCCATTTGGAGAGCGCTGTCAGCCACGTACGCGTTGTTGTGCATGTTTACTCGTACAATGTCGGTGTTGATTGAAAATCCCACCGCTTGTGAAATCAGATCTCTGATTCGCTTTCTGAATGCTAGGAAAGTGAAACCAATTGAAATTTATCGGCAAATTTGCGAAGTGTATGGACACAATGCGATGAGTGATTCAATGGTGAGAAGATGGGTCCGACAGTTCAGTGAAGGACGTAGTGAAGTGCACGATGAAGAACGAAGTGGGCGTCCATCTTTGGTTACAGAAGAACTGGTTTACGCGATTGATGACAAGATCCGGGAAAACCGCAGGTTTACAATTAGACTAGTGCTCTCGCTATGGAATTTCCCCAAATCTCACGATCACTAATTCATTAAATTGTTACCGAAAAACTGAACTTACGTAAACTTTGCCGACGTTGGGTACCAAAGATTCTTACGGAGCAACACAAAACAAAACGGATGGGTAGTGCACTTCAGTTTTCGACCCGTTACAATGAAGGCGGCGAAGAATTTCTGACACAGATAGCCACAGGAGATGAAACTTGTGCTTCTTACGACACCCCTGAAAGTAAGCGGCAATCAATGGAATGGAGGCACACTTCATCCCCAGCAAAGGTTAAGCCAAAACAAATCTTCACACCTCGGAAAATGATGTGCACAGTGTTCTGGGACTGGAAAGGCATCTTACTCATTGATTTCTTACCGCGTGGTCAAACAATCAACGCAGATGCTTACTGCGAGACACTTAGGAAATTGCGCCGCGCAATACAGAATAAGCGCCGAGGGTTGCTGTCACACACTGCAAATGTGACGAAAAACCTCCTACAGGGATTTGGCTGGGACGTGTTTGACCACCCTCCGTACAGCCCTGACCTCGCTCCTAGCGACTTTCATCTGTTCACACATCTCAAGTCTTTCCTTGGCGGTCAACACTTCAACAATGACGACGAGCTGAAAGAAGATGTTTCCAACTGGTTGAAGACACAGGCGGCAAACTTCTATGAAGAAGGTATCCAAAAACGTGTGCCATGCTATGACAAATGCCTGCAAAAGTTCGGCAGTTAGGCTAAGTGGAAAAGTAGTTTAAGAGGTGTAGAATGTTGTGCAATAAATATTTTTTGTGTATCTGTACACAATTTTATTTTATTATCAAACGGAACTTATTTTCTGGACGTGCCTCGTAATATGGCTAGAAATAATTGACAAAACCGCTCCTATCATTTGTGCGCACCCTGTATATTATTATTATTATTATTATTATTATATTTGACCAATAATTAGTGCATTTTTGCATGTATATTTATTCCTTTGATAGTGGAGGAACATGAACTTAAGGATGTAGCCTACACAGTAGTTTCCTCCCATACCGGGATAAGACGTTTTACAATTCCTGGAATACTCTTGTATAAGTTCACTCTGGCATTGGACTGTGTGTAATCCTAATCCGGGAGATGTGATGATTTTCGCTGTATTTTGTTTTATACCAGTGTTATTAAAGCCCGGAGCCTGAGGCGGTCTGCCATGTGGGCATCGCTGTGACAGGACTGTGACAACAGCTCACTGATATGGAAATGGATTTCATTCGCATACACATTGTTTAGTCATACTTCATATTTAAAATATTGGATGTGCTCACCAGTCTTGTGGCTCGGAGCAGATGTTGCCTCTGGTTCCTTGGATATTCAATATTACACGCACATTAGAACCTTTAATTAGGGTAAGAGTTACGGTACTTAAGTGGGAAGGTGGGGTCTCACAAGACCCCAACTAAAACTTGTACTATTCTTTTACAAATGTTAAATAAAGGCCAAATATACCAAATTCAATCCCTCCATATATTATTCTGCTAAGGTCCCATTCCAGTTTTGTACCGAAAATAAGGTCCCATTAACACCAACCTACACATACGGGATACCTACAGGTTCAGCATAACCCAATGCGTAAGCGAAACGCACTCACTTACTCTTTAAATGCCTCACAATTAAATAAATGCCTTAAAACATGTATATTTACAATGAAATAATGAAAGAATGCAACACGGTAACCATGGTAACAGAATCTCGCAGGTCCATCTATTTCTGCAAGACGCAATGCAATTCCAATTTATTCTTACATTACTGTGAAAGTTTCCAGACGGTTATAAGGTTATCACTGAACCAAATTAAGCTGTAAAATTCATCAATACATACAGTATAATGCGCTTAAGGGGTCAAGGGGCACTCTAGAA
Source organism: Meconema thalassinum (assembly GCA_946902985.2). NCBI lineage: Eukaryota > Metazoa > Arthropoda > Insecta > Orthoptera > Tettigoniidae > Meconema > Meconema thalassinum. The sequence continues at coordinate 938,584,724 of OX336390.1, forward strand.
TGTTTTCACGCAATTTTCACGTGTGAGTGTGGTACGAAAAGTCTTTTTCACCCGACTATAAAGGGTGTCCGAAAACCACATTTAAAGGTCCTTAATTAACAGTGTCTGTGATATTCCCAGAAAACTAACTTCGCTCTGATAAACCTATGAAGGAATGACAAACCCCTAACCACTGCACCAGTAGCTGAATTGATAAAGTCTGATTATTCATACCAAGGATAAATCAGTCATAGCATTCATGATTGAGATTTTGCTAAGTGTACTCTTTACAACTAGAATATTCGCGGGCGAAGCCGTGACGGATAATGCTAGTCTTCATTACTACTTTAACAAGTAGTTCCGTGACGAACTAAATAGCCTACTTTTCTTAAAATGTAAGATTCATGCCAATCTATATAGACCTATCTAGAATAATCAAGTTTGTAATACTAACATTTCTAAGTACAGCAGTTTGAAATAGTGCAGCCTAATAGAGTAACTTACTACAGGTGGCAGCCCTGGTGACTCTGAATATACTCTTAGTTCCTTCTCTTAAGGTATACAATGCTCATACAAAATTTGGTTGAAGTCTAATGAATAGTATGGGCATTAGGCACATGCTGTTTAATATTGGATTTATCAGTGCGCGTAAAATCATCTTGGGAACAATGTCATGTATGAGATGCTCAGAATTAATCTGAAATGTTACGACCTATTATAGTGCCAATGTTGGACAAAATCCATTTGTTAGTATAGAAGTTACATGTAATTAAGAATTGAAACTATCAGGAAGCTTAGAAACAAGTTGGTAGCACTGACGTACATTAGTTACTCCAAATTAATCTAGAATGTCAGATACTATACGTGTGCAAAGTTTAGAGCTGTTGGCTTGCATACTTTCTGATATATTGATGTTAGGGTTAAAACATAGAGGGAGCATTTATTAACAGTTGGCAGCCCTGGTAGATCTTTAGACTACGTACTGTCATATCTGTTGTAGTACATATCTTATCTTATCTTATATATAATAGTGAACGTTTGTATGTATGTGGGTGGGTGGGTTTGTCTGTTCCGTATACAAATCTACACCGTTCCACCAATCTCAACCAAATTTTGCATACACATAATTTAGGACCCAGAAGGAACACTGGCTACATGAATTTTCGATAGTCTTTCTCATTCTTCTGATTTCGGCCCTCTTGCACTCAAGCACAGGCTAATCAAATCATAAACAAGTAGTTCCGTGAAGGACTATACAGCCTATTTTCATATATCCTGCTCATGTTAATTGCCTCTATCAACATGCAAAATTTCAGTTTAATTGCTGTAACAGATTTGTAGATATTGAGAACCATCTAAATATTTCAGATGGTCGCCAGGTTGGATTTTTATTTTTGTACTAGTACATTAAGATTATTGTGTACGTGTGGTATTCAAACTTCAATCGCATGATTAGAACACAAGAAGTAAAAACGAGATGTTAAAATTACGCACAGCAGCCATCTTGTGATTATGCGAACAATTGAAATAAATTAGATGCCAGTGGATCAACATTTGTATAAGCAATTAACGTGCAACGTTTCAAGGCACTCGGATAGTTCATTCGTGAGAAACGTCCATTTAAATATTTATACATCGCGTCACCACCATGTTGGATTTGTGCTCACCAGGTTACTGAAAGTCCTATAGGTGAACATATGTTCATAGTCTCTATGAACATAAAAAAATCAGTTTGGTTGCTGTAAAAGATTCATAGATATTGAGAACCGTCTAAATATTTCGGAAGCTCGCCATTTAGGATTGTTATATGTATAGGCCATAGAGTTATGAACCATTCAAGGACAATTATTGCCTAGGTTCATTATTCAAACTTTCACTTATATCGCATGATTACGACACAAGAAATAAAATCGTAATTTTAAAATTTCGCACAGCCGCCATCTTGAGATTATGTAAACAATTGAATTAAAATTAGATGGCAGTGCATTAAAATCTGCAAAATCATTTACTGCACCACATTCCACTGCGCTCAGAGAGTTAAATCACGAGAAAAGTCTATTAAAATATTTCAAATTCGCTTGGTCGCCATGTTCGTTTTCTACTTTACAGGTTTATGAAATATACATATGTAAACTTGTATCAGTACCCTTTATCACCGTACGAAATTGCAGTGTGATATCTGTAATAGTTTCGGAGATATAGAATGTCAGTGAAATATTTCGCACAGCCGCCATTTTGAGGTTATATAAACAATTGAACTAAATTAGACTCCAGTGCATTACAATGTGTATAAACATTTGCTGTACCATGTTTCATTACGTTTTGATAGTTAAATCGCGAGAAAAGTCTATTTAAAAGTCTCAAATTCGCTTGACCGCCATGTTGGTTTTGTAGTCACCAGGTTTTTGAAAGTCTGATAGGTGAACTTCTAGTAGTGCCCTTTATCACCGTGCACAATTTCAGGGCGATATCGGCAATAGTTTCGGAGATATTGCATGCTAGTGAAATATTTCGCACAGCCACCATGTTGGATTGGTGAGACGTAACAAAGTTTGAAGGGCACGGTGGAGGTCGCCGGGAATAGTGCTATGAACTTACCGAGTTTCATTGAAATCGCTCCAGCCGTTTAGATTTTATTAGGGACACACACACACACACACGCACACACACGGACAAAAGGTGATCTCTTAAGCCTATTGTTTCAAAATTGAAAATAGGCTAAAAATATACTCATGAAGGAATGGCAAGGCAGATCATTTCCATGGCAACATAGCTCAAGTCGAGACTCGGCCGACTGGATTCGAGTTGCGTTCTGCACTACCGGGATAGAAAATGAGGATCTTTACTTGAAATCCCGTTAGTTACTCAACTGCTCACACAGCACTGTCAACCGAGTTTAGCATAACAAAGACTTGACACTATCTACTATATATTTGTCAAATACCACTCACTCACTCACTCATTCATTCATCACAAAATCTCAGAAACCACCGAACGGATTGGAATGAAATTTGGTATGCAGCTTCCTCAAGGACCACAAATGCCCACTAAGAGAGGATTTTTGGATATTCAGGTTCTGAAGGGGTGTTAAGGGGGTAGACCTGCATTTCATTGAATAGCAATATCTTCCGATTGGTTTCATTGGGGGATGTGATACTCAGCATATAAACTCATCATTAAAATAAGAAGACACGTGTCTGAGGGTTTTTCGATGTGGTGTATATTATGAGGTGAAAGGGGTGAAAAGTGGGGATTGAAAGATTCCTAACGGAGCGTGTATCTCCGAGGAGATAGGCGAGGAGTTTGAAACTCAGCGGAAAAAAAAAATCAACATAAAAAAGAAGTAAATATGTGTTTGACCGTTTTTTTTTCATAAATCCAATTTAAGGGACCCATGTGGTGTATTCTTGGAATACACGGTATGATAGAGTATATTTTAAGGCTCTTTTCTTGCTCATTCCTTCCTTTTTATCAAACACCAACAGTGATCTTCTAGTTTCTCTTTGGTGGTCATGTCTCTTATGTCATTTGTGAGTCTGTTCTAGATATATATCTTCCATGACCCACCTAGCGTCATCTAGCAGCGAATCTCTGAAGTTCCTCAATTCTTCCCTGTACAAGAGGACGTCCTTCTCCACCTGGCCAACAGATCTCGTCGCCATCGCCAGCTATCATCTCCGTGATCAAGAGAACTTCGTCTACTTTTTCACCCACTAGGCTGCGATAGCGTCGCCTACTATCAACTCTTTGAAGACCATTTCCTCAAGAGAATTTAACTTTTGTATGTTGGTGATGCTTACATGTCTTCCTTTTGTCTCCTACCCCCACTCTTTTCCCCTTTCCTGGTCCCTCTGCACTTCGCTGAGTCGGTCTCACTTGTACGTCGACCGTCGACTCAGTCAAAGCTCAACTAGAGCCAGCCTTCTGAACTCAAGAGGCATTTTCTTCATTCCACGCCATGTTGGAACTCTAATGTAAACCTTCAAAGGGAACTTCACCATCGCTATGCAGTAAAGATAAGTACAGACTTCAGGTTTTAACCTCATTCTCATCGTTTTAATATCTACATGCTATTAAGGATAATTTTATAGGCAGTGTGAGATTACTATATTTTGGGGCAATAATCACCCTTCGCGGGATTTACCATGTTGGACTTTTGTCTGTCTAAGCCAACCTTAATAGAAAGTAGCTTTTCGTAAGCTAATTAAATGAAAAATCTTCTCACAACGAGGGATACCAATGAATACCCACTGTCTATCAAATATTTTGCTCGTTCCACCGCTGGAATAACTTTGGCCCTATTCTTCAGTCAAAATTGCTCAGGAATCTTCCAGAATCTACCAGTCACGCCGTCATATATTTTCCACTCACATGTGTGAATACTTTCTCAAACTAAAGGATCTTCCTTATTATTTAATGCTCAATAGCTAACTTTTCTTCCTCCGTTGGGATTTTCTCCGGCGTATTTAATGACAATCTATAACTTTCTCAAGCAATAGACTCTCGCCTACCTAGTGCAACCAGGTTTCTTTTTCCACAATTGCAATAACTTTTTTTTTTGCCATAAACTTTTGTGTTACTACAGTGAACTTTTCATCCATTTAACAGACATAGTGAAAACTAGTGCTTGTTCAACATTTCTACCGCGTCGCGATCGTCCGATTACCATAAATAAGGCCATGAACATTTATCCTCAATCCCAATTGATCTTTCCTAAACCTTTTACTAACAAACCATAATAATAAAGTTGTTACTTTAAGTCCTTTTTCAATGAGGTGTCACTCTATAGAAGTGCCCTCCCCTTTTTCTTATATAACATTAATTAACTTCTGCATAAATACGTGTCGAGTACACGTTTCAAACTTACATTGTTTCTCCCTTCTAATTAGGGAATACAATTCTTTCAACTCATGAGTGAGTTATTTCTTGGTCTCACGAAAGGGAAACTTGCCCCATTTGTCTCGTGATTCCTACTTAAACATAGGAAGTCTAGAACCTTCCTTTTGACTTTCTCTTCAGGTTTCACAGTAAGTGACCTGTCCTATTGTGTATAACTATTATAAAAGTAATTCAGCGTAAATATAAGAAGTTATAGGAACTTCTCTTTCATTCTACCTGCTTTCTTTTTTGTTATTTTCGAAGTTGTAACTTTTTCTAAGATAGGTACTTGGAAATTTCTTAAAGTACACACCTTGTACTCGATTTAATGTCTAACTTTAATCACTTCATTTGTCTTTTTTAAATCTTACAAAGATGTTAGTACATATAAAGGTTTGAAACCTAAAGAATTGTTAATTGCCTGGCGCAAACTTTAAATGTTAGGAGGTCTGCGACCCCAAATTGTTAACAAAAAATGAAACTATATGCTTGTTAAATTTATTAGGCTCTTTTTCATTGTTAAATAAATTCAAACTTTCTTTTTTGACTCATCATTTCTCTAATACAACGGTTAGGCAAGATCCTGGCTTTCCTAACTCTTCCTAGGTTCATGCCCTACTTAATGCAAATAAATCTCTTAATAGTTTTTTCACCACTTGTTGCATTTGAACAAGAACTCGTAGGCATAACTGATGTCAAACTCTCCTCCTATTTCTCCATCCTTTTTCTTTGGTCCGAAACCCATCTCCTTCTCTTTATCATCTTCCCTTGGTGGTTAGGTTATTCCTCAGCCAATAATCTACCCAAAGTTTGGTCCCAGAAACCCGGGAGAGTCCATTTGTCATTTGATATTCTTTTTAAAAGGTTATTTGACAATACCTTACAAATTATTAATATCTGCTTTGAATCTTTCAGCTATAACTACATCGTGCAAAGCCTGTGAAGTGAAAAGAGGCCGCTCCTGTCTCCTTTGGGGTGTCCCCTTCTTTCAACTTATTTGCTGCTGCCAGCCTGACAGCATTTACAAAGTTCCACAGTTTCGTAAGTTGTACTTTAATCTACCTACTTTGTCATGGCTCCTACTGAAAAGGATGAAACTCTCATTGCCAGACGTTCTTCCTACAAAGGGCAACTTACCAGATTTAGAAATTTCATTAACAAAATAAATCCCGCCGAGTGTGATCTAGACATCTTGACACAACGCCTTAAGTTGAACGAACGGTCCTATGATTATTACGATCGAATTCAAACCGAGATTGAATCCGCTTGCCCAGAACTTCAATCGGATCGGGACGAGGTTGAACCCTTGTATTTTGAAGGGATTGCCAAGGCCCACCAACTGATCCGCAGTATCTCAGAACCGGACACTAGGGTCATCAATCCGGCCCAGTTCGCACCCGCTTCAGTTCACAAGGATAAACCGAAACCGTTACTTCCAAAGATAAGCCTACCTCACTTCTCAGGTCAGGAAGGTGAATGGTATTCCTTTTATGAACTTTACTGCTCCCTCATTCATGAAAATAATGACATTCTCGACATTCATAAATTCTACTTCTTGCGTACGTCCTTGGAAGGACAGGCCTTGGCCTTGGTTGAGTCACTGCCTTTAAGCGCAGATAACTACCACATCGCCTTTAATCTCCTTAAAGAGAGATATGGCAATTTACGTTTGTGTGTCGCTCGCCACATCCGCTGTCTGTTCAACCTGCCAGCCGTCAAACCTAATGACGTCACCTCTTTAAGAGACCTGTTAGACTCCATGCAATTAAATGTTAGAGCGTTATATCAACTTAAACAGCCAGTCCAAACTTGGGACAGCATCCTTATTCATCCAGCTACATCCAGATTCGATTTTTCGACATTAAAGACTTGGGAGACCGAACTCACTCGCAAGGAGGAATACTCGTTCGAACACCTCATCTCGTTTCTCAACAGCCGGTGCCAAGTCCTTACAGCACTCTCATTTCAGTGCGAAAATGTCGAAACGAGTCATCAGTGTCACATTTTTGAGAAAAAACTTGTCTCTTCAAATGGTCATCAGCCTCCATCTGTCGAGAACAAGCAAATCCGTTCTGCTTCTTTCAACCATCCAAGATAACATATCAGGCCGCTCAACAAATCTTTAAAATGCACGCTCTGTAAAAAGTTTCACACTTTGTACTCCTGCAAATCTTTTAAAGAATTGTCTGTCGAAGACCGAAGGAAGTTTGTCTTCAATAGTAAACATTGCTTCAACTGCTTGTCACCTAAGCATTCTTTTCTAACTGTACGTCTTCCAACCTCTGTTTCCATTGCAAAAAAAAATGCACCATTCTTTATTGCACGTTCATGATCAATCGAGGTCACCAGTACCCGCTTCATTAAACTCCATGCAGAGCAGCTCCGAACAAACTAATGCTTCTTCCTGCATTTCTAACGCCAAAACTTCTCACAGTGCGCAAGTCCTTTTGTCCACTGTACAATTCGAAATCCAAGATAAATTTGGAAATTGGTTTCGAACCCGCGGTCTTCTCGATTCCGCTTCAACTCACAACTTTGTTTCGCGATCGTTAATTAAAAAACTAGGTCTTTCGTCATCGCCTACTTCTATCAATGTATCCGGCATTGACAATTTGAAAACTCAAGCCTTGCAGTCTTCAAAATTGAAAATCAGAGACATTTGTCAAAGAAACACCAATCTTAACTTAAACTGTCTCATTCTTACCAGTATTGGCAAGGACACTCCTAGCAGCTCTATTAATACTTCCGGTTTAAAGATTCCTTCGCACTTAAGGTTAGCTGATCCTCAGTTTAATGCTCAAGGTCCCATTGATATACTTTTCAGTGCCAATGTTTTCTGGAATTGCCTTCGTAAACAGGTTCGCAAGTTATCCTCAAACGTGGTCGCCAGAGACACTGATTTTGGTTGGGTTATTACTGGTGAAATCCAACATCCCAGTCTTCAAACCAAATCGCAATGTCATTTCGTTACTGCTGATATAAATCCCCTTTCTGAAAAAGAGAACACTTATGGTTTCGATCTCAATACTTTTGAAAAACACTTGCCGAAACGATGTCTTATTGTAAACAACTACGCCATCTTTGTAAGTTGTTTAAATGGTTTTGCCTTATTCCCGCATAAAATGGCAATTCAAGTTCGCCTCGCCTTGTGTTACTTAGTTTACTTTCTCATGTCATTTTTTATAGCAGGTAATTGCTTAAACTTTCTATCGAAAACTATCTTCCCCTTGTGTAAAACCATGGCTATCAGTCACCATCATTTCGCTGTAAGCTATGTTTCACTTCTTTCGCTATTTAGTAGGATGGCCACGGCCGGCTCCTTCCTCCTTCCTCACAATCGGAAGCCGCTTTTGAAACCGCTTGAAAATCTGAATTCTCTAGCATCTAGAATAACTATTCTTACGCATAAACTCCTTCTCAATGTCCCAGCTTCTCTTCTTTGTTCGGAAGAATTAAGCTTTTTTCTGTTGAAAATTGTCGGATTCCGTGATCCTCAAAGTTATGCGAAATTGATTCCTTACTTTATTTCATATGTCTCTAAATTGGGTTTTCACGTCCAAGCTACGGATGACTGCATGACGTGTTACTGGTTCCGCTTTAAGTCACAGCTGATTGAACTAGTTTTGTTTGTTTATTTCGAACGGCTTGTTTGTCAATCTTGTTTGTATACAAGCTCGGGTAAGGCCAAGCTGCCGTTTATTTCCTTTATGCTGGCCAAAGGTCAGAGCAAGTTTTCCTTATCTCAACTCTGGCTGACTGCCAACCATTGTCTTGCGAGTTGCTTCCGTAAGTTCAGAAGCTGCTCACCTCATTACCAAAATAAACTTGTTCTGGTCAAGGACTCTTTCAGCTATTTATATTCGTTATCTCGCTGTACTATGTGGGTCAAGGTAGTTCATGCCTATGTCTCCCTCTTACTCCCGCTCGTATCCTATAGCTGCTTCGATTCCTGTTTCATAACATCGTTGCATATTTTTACGCGCTCGTGTATTGCACCTTGCTTACATATTTTGCACCTTCATTGTTCATTGATGAACAAACTTGTTTTTTTCTCGTCGTTACATTCTATGTGTTTTTGTATTTATGGTTTTCACGTCACGTTTCTCGCTGACTTAAGTATTTTTCTGATTAACCCCTTTGATGCTTATTATAACTTGAGGTCATTGTTTATGGCTACTAGATTGTTGTTACCTATGGCGTTCTTGCCTCCTATTCGCATAGTTCCTTTGTTTATTTGGTATATTCTTATCCTTAATCGATGTACTTGTTTCTATACGCTTTGTTTAAACTGGTTAATTCTCTTTTCGCATCTTATCGCAATCTTTACTAGAGCTATATTTCCCGCAGCTTCTAGCTACTTTGTAATTGAAGGTGTTGTTAATTCTCGTCCTTTAACTCCGCTTTCCAATGACCCTGATGACCTGCTTCCACTCACACCTGGTCACTTCCTAATAGGCACTTCTCTTTCCGCTCCTCCTCCCCTTTCCAGCTCTTACAGGGATTCTAATCTACCTATTGTTTGGCGTAAACTTGAAGCCCTCCGCAATTCTTTCTGGAAGAGGTGGAACTTGGAATATTTAACTTCCTTGCAACGGAGACAGAAGTGGTTTCTTTCCATTCCCGACATTAAAGTGGGCGACTTGGTCCTGGTTAGGGATGTTTCTCCTCCCCTGGTCTAGATTTCTGGTAGAGTGACCGAGTGTTATCTTGGAAGGGATGGGAGAGTCAGGGTGGCCAAAATCTTGACCACTAATGGTCAGATCACAAGACCACTGTCTTTAATTGCTCCATTACCTTTAAATGTTTAACTGTTTATTTTGTTCTCTGTTGGTGTTTCCCTCCCAGCTTGGTGTATTCTTGGAATACACGGTATGATAGAGCATATTTTTAATGCTCTTTTCTTGCTCATTTCTTCCTTTTTATCAAACACCAACAGTGATCTTCTAGTTTCTCTTTGGTGGTCAAGTCTCTTATGTCATTTGTGAGTCTGTTCTAGATATATATATCTTCCATGACCCACCTAGCGTCATCTAGCAGCGAATCTCTGAAGTTGCTCAATTCTTCCCTGTACAAGAGGACGTCCTTCTCCACCTGGTCACCAGATCTCGCCGCCATCGCCAGCTATCATCTCCGTGATCAAGAGAACTTCGTCTACTTTATCACCCACCAGGCTGCGATAGCGTCGCATACTATCAACTATTTGAAGACCATTTCCTCAAGAGAATTTAACTTTTGTATGTTGGTGATGCTTATATGTATTCCTTTTGTCTCCTACCCCCACTCTTTTCCCCTTTCCTGGTCCCTCTGCACTTCGCTGAGTCGGTCTCACTTGTACGTCGACCGTCGACTCAGTCAAAGCTCAACTAGAGCCAGCCTTCTGAACTCAAGAGGCATTTTCTTCATTCCACGCCATGTTGGAACTCTAATGTAAACCTTCAAAGGGAACTTCACCATCGCTATGCAGCAAAGATAATTACAGACTTCAGGTTTTAACCTCATGCTCATCGTTTTAATATCTACATGCTTTTAAGGATAATTTTATAGGCAGTGTGAGATTACTATATTTTGGGGCAATAATCACCCTTCGCGGGATTTACCATGTTGGACTTTTGTCTGTCTAAGCCAACCTTAATAGAAAGTAGCTTTTCGTAAGCTAATTAAATGAAAAATCTTCTCACAACGAGGGATACCAATGAATACCCACTGTCTATCAAATATTTTGCTCTTTCCACCGCTGGAATAACTTTGGCCCTATTCTTCAGTCAAAATTGCTCTGGAATCTTCCAGAATCTACCAGTCACGCCGTCATGTATTTTCCACTCACATGTGTGAATACTTTCTCAAACTAAAGGATCTTCCTTATTATTTAATGCTCAATAGCTAACTTTTCTTCCTCCGTTGGGATTTTCTCCGGCGTATTTAATGACAATCTATAACTTTCTCAAGCAATAGACTCTCGCCTACCTAGTGCAACCAGGTTTTTTTTCCACAATTGCAATAACTTTTTATTTGCCATAAACCTTTGTGTTACTACAGTGAACTTTTCATCCATTTAACAGACTATAGTGAAAACTAGTGCTTGTTCAACATTTCTACCGCGTCGCGATCGTCCGATTACCATAAATAAGGCCATGAATATTTATCCTCAATCCAAATTGATCTTTCCTAAACCTTTTACTAACAAACCATAATAATAAAGTTGTTACTTTAAGTCCTTTTTCAATGAGGTGTCACTCTATAGAAGTGCCCTCCCCTTTTTCTTATATAACATTAATTAACTTCTGCATAAATACGTGTCGAGTACACGTTTCAAACTTACATTGTTTCTCCCTTCTATTTAGGGAATACAATTCTTTCAACTCATGAGTGAGTTATTTCTTGGTCTCACGAAAGGGAAACTTGCCCCATTTGTCTCGTGATTCCTACTTAAACATAGGAAGTCTAGAACCTTCCTTTTGACTTTCTCTTCAGGTTTCACAGTAAGTGACCTGTCCTATTTTGTATAACTATTATAAAAGTAATGCAGCGTAAATATAAGAAGTTATAGGAACTTCTCTTTCATTCTACCTGCTTTCTTTTTTGTTATTTTCGAAGTTGTAACTTTTTCTAAGATAGGTACTTGGAAATTTCTTAAAGTACACACCTTGTACTCGATTTAATGTCTAACTTTCATCACTTCATTTGTCTTTTTTAAATCTTACAAAGATGTTAGTACATATAAAGGTTTGAAACCTAAAGAATTGTTAATTGCCTGGCGCAAACTTTAAATGTTAGGAGGTCTGCGACCCCAAATTGTTAACAAAAATTGAAACTATATGCTTGTTAAATTTATTAGGCTCTTTTTCATTGTTAAATAAATTCAAACTTTCTTTTTTTTTGACTCATCATTTCTCTAATACAACGGTTAGGCAAGATCCTGGCTTTCCTAACTCTTCCTAGGTTCATGCCCTACTTAATGCAAATAAATATCTTAATAGGGTTTTCACCACTTGTTGCATTTGAACAAGAACTCTTAGGCATAACTGATGTCAAACTCTCCTCCTATTTCTCCATCCTTCTTCTTTGGTCCGAAACCCATCTCCCTCTCTTTATCATCTTCCCTTGGTGGTTAGGTTATTCCTCAGCCAATAATCTACCCACCATGGGGAGGGGTGAAATTCTGGGGGGGGGGGGGGGGGGGTAGAAACAGGAAAGTAAGTGTCCTAACTGATTGATTGACTGACTCACTCATCAAACTCAGGGGGGAAAACTGCTTTAAAGTAAGTAAATAGCTTTTCGACAGTTATTTTTGATCTATCAAATTGAACGGGTTCATCGGGAGGGGTGAAATTCTGAAGAAAAAAAAATGAAAGAAAATGTCCTGACTCATTCACTCACTCATCATCGCCCAGCCAAAAATATTGAAGTTGGAAGCATGGAATTTCGGGGATATGTTCGTTGTATGTCAAAACCGTACACTAAGGGAGGATTTTTGGATATTCAGGTTCTAAAGGGGTCTTAAGGGGGTTAAACCTGCATTTCATTGAATAACAATATCTCACGAGTGGTTTCATTGGTGGATGTGATACTCGGCATATAAACTAATCATTAAAAATAAGCAGACATGTGTCTAAGGGTTTTTCGATGTGCTGTATTATTATGAGGTGAAAGGGGTGAAAAGTGGGGGGTTGAAGGATTCCTAACGGAGCGTGTAGGCCTATCTCTTAAACGACATAGGCGAGAATTTGGAAATTCAGCGAAAAAAAATCAGCTCAAAAAGTAAGTAAATCGGTGTTCAACCGTTTTTTTTTTCATAAATTAATTTAAGGGGCCAATGGGGTGGGGTGAAATTCAGGGGGGAAAGGGAGAGAAAGTGTCCTAACTGACTGACTAACTCACTTATTCATCAAACTCAGGGAAAAAAGACAGCTTAAAAATAAGTTAATAGGTGTTCATGCGTTTTTTCATCAATCCAATTTCAGGGGCCCATGGGGAGGGGTGAAATTCTGGTAAAAATAATTCAAAGAAAATGTCCTGTCTGACTCACTCACTCATCACGCCCAGCGAAAACTAGTAAAGTTGGAAACATGAAATTTTGGGAATATGTTCGCTGTATGTCGAAAACGTCAACTAAGGAATGAATTTTGTTTATTCGGGTTTTAAAGAGGTGTTAAGGGGGTAAACGTACAATTCATTGAATAACGATGTCTCATGAGTTGTTTCTTTGGGGATGTGATATTCGGTATATAAACTAATCATTAAAAATAATCAGACATATGTCTAAGGGTTTATCGATGTGGTGTATATTATCAGGTGAAAGGGGTGAAAATTGGGGATGAGAGATTCTTAACGGAGCGTGTATCTCTGAAACGACATACGAGAGAAGTTTGAAATTCGGCGGGAAAAACAGCATAAAATACAAGTAAATAGGTGTTCGACCGTTTTTTCATCAATCCAATTTAAGGGGCCCTTGGAGAGGGGTGAAATTCTGAATGAAAAAAAAAACAGGAAAGAAAGTGTCCTAACTGATTGACTCACTTAGTCATCAAACTCAGGGGGAAACAGCTTTAAATAAGTAAATAGGTGTTCGACCCTTTGTTTCATAAATCCAATTTAAGGGGTTCATGGGGAGGTGTGAAATTATCAAAAATAAATGAAAGAAAATGTCCTGACTGACTCACTCACTCATCATCTTCCAGCCAAAATTATTGAAGTTAGAAACATGAAATTTTGGGGATATGTTCGTTGTATGTCGAAAACGTCCACTAATAAAAGAGTTTTGGATATTCAGGTTCTAAAGAGGTGTTAAGGGGGTAAACGTGCATTTCATTGAATAACAATATCTCACGAGTGGTTTCATTTGGGGATGTGATACTTGGCATATATACTAATCATTTTAAATAAGCCGACACATGTCTATTTTTTTTCGATGTAGTGTATATTATGAGGTGAAAGGGATGAAAAGTGGGGGTTGAAAGATTCCTAACGGAGCGTGTATCTCTCAAACGACATAGGCGAGGAGTTTGAAACTCGGACGAAATCAATCAGCTTAAAAATAAATAAATAAATAAAATAAATACGTGTTCGACCGTTTTTCATAAATGCAATTTAAGGGGCTTATGCGGAGGGGTGAAATTCTGGAAGAAAAACGTCCACTAAGGAAGGATTTTTGGATGTTCACTCTCATCGACCAACCAAAACTATTTAAGTTAGAAGAATGATATTTTGGGGATATGTTTGTTGTGTGTCGAAAGCGTCTACTAAGGAGGAATTTTTGGATATTCAGGTTCTAAAGGGGTGTTAACGGGGTTAAACCTGCATTTCATTGAATAACAATATGACACGACTATGACGCGAGCGAAGCGAGGCTAAAGAAGAGATGGTGTGTGTCTGCGTATTACTCAATCACGCAAGTACCACTGGTCCGATTTACATGAATTTTACATGGAAGTAGCTGATTTACCTGGTTAACATGTAGGTAACTTTTGATTTCAATACTTTGCACTATTTAAAGATGGCGACCATTTTAGTAACGTCACTACACCTTTTGGTTTCAAACTTTCATATTTCCATTTCAAATAAAAAGAGAACACTAAGAAATAGCAAACTTTTGATGGCATATACAAGTTTTAAAATTACATTTTCTATCCGAAAGGTATCTCCAACGGTTAGCGAGTAAAACCTAAATGTGTGCTATAAAACACGGTCAACGCCGAGCGGTGTAGTTGGACAAAATGTTCCATCCTTAATCTCCCTCTGCGCAGCACCTCACCTATCCCCTGTTTTAACTCTCACCTTCACATTTTAATTTATTTATGACGCGTAGCGAAGCACGGGTACTTCAGCTAGTATATATATATAAAAAGGAATGTATGTGTGTTCGTCTTTTATGCGTTCATAAACCATTCTTCCGATTGCGATCAAATTTTGGTGAGTTGTTGTAAACACTTCCGGGAGGTTTATATGCATAGTTAATCAATTTCATAATAGATGGCGCGCGAGTAGGTTCAACAAAATGGCGTGCGTTTGTTTCAAAAAAGTCCCACATGCGTTCATATGCCAATCATCCCATTGCGATGAAGCTGGGGTGAGATGTTCTGTACACTTCAGGTAAGGTTTCTGGCTTAGTAAATCTACTTAAAAATAGGTAGCCCACAAGTAGATTCAACAAATGAGCGACGACGGGCGAAGCGTTTCAACAAAGTCCTGTATGCGTTAACATACCATTCGTCCGATTTCGATGAAACTTGGGAGAGAGGTTGTGTACAGGCAAGGTTTCTGGCTTAGTAAATCCATGTTATAATAGGTAGCGCACGAGTAGATTCAACAAATGAGCGACGACTCGCGAAACATTTCAACAAAGTCCCGTATGCATCCATATACTATTCGTCTGATAGCGATGAAACTTGGGTGAGATGTTGTGTACACTTCAGGGAAGGTTTCTGGCTTGGTAAACCCACTTAACAATAGGTAGCGCACGAGTAGATTCAACAAATGAGCGACGACGCGCGAAGCGTTTCAACAAAGTCCCGTATGCCTTCATATACCATTCGTCCGATAGCGACTAAACTTAGGTGAGTTGTTGTGTACACATCAGGGAAGATTTCTGGCTTAGTAAATCCACTTAACAATAGGTAGCGCACGAGTAGATTCAACAAATAAGCGACGACGGGCGAAGCGTTTCAACAAAGTCCTGTATGCGTTCACATTCCATTCGTCCGATAGCGATGAAGCTTGGGGAGAGATTGTGTACACTTCCGGCAAGGTTTCTGGCTTAGCAAATCCACTTTACGATAGGTAGGGCACGAGTAGATTCAACAAATGAGCGACGACGCGCGAAACGTAACAACAAAGACCCGTATGCGTTCATATACTATTCGTCTGATAGCGATGAAACTTGGGTGAGATGTTGTGAACACTTCAGGGAAGGTTTCTGGGTTAGTAAATCCACTTTACAATAGGTATCGCACAAGTAGATTAATCAGGGAAGGTTTCTGGCTTAGTAACATCCACTTTACAATAGGTATCGCACAAGTAGATTCAACAAATGATCGACGGCACGCGAATCGCATAAACAAAGTCCCGTAGCGTTCAAATACCATTCATCAGTTTGCTATGAATCTTTGGTTGAATTGTTGTGCACACTCCAGGAAAGGTTTCTGGCTTAGTAAATCCTTTTTACAATAGGTAGCGCACGAGTTGATTCAACAAATGAGTAACGGCGCGCGTTTCGTTTAAAAAAAATTCGTATGCGTTCATATACCATTCATGCGATTGCAATGAAATTTAGAGAAATGTTGTTTCCACTCCTGCAAATATTTCTGATTTAGTAAATCCATTTTACAATTGGTAGCGCACGAGTAGATTCAACTAATGAGCGACAGCGCGTGAATCGTTTCAACCAAGTCCCGTATGCGTTCATATACCATTCATCCGATTGTGATAAAACGTTGATGAGTTGAGTATAGTCCTGCGAAGGTGTATGAATTAGTAAATCCATTTTGCAATGGGTGGCGCACAAGTAGATACAACAAATGAGTGAAGGCGCGTGTATCGTTTAAACAAATTCCCGTATGCGTTCATATGCCATTCATCCGATTGCGATGAAACGTTCATGAGTTGTAGTGTACACGCCAGGGAAGGTTTTCGACTTAGTAAATCCATTTTACAATAGGTAGCGTACGAGTATATTCAACAAATGTGTGACGGCGCTCGAATCGTTTCAACAAAGTCCCGTGTGCGTTCATATACCATTCATTTCATTGCGATGAAACTTTGGTGAGTTGTTGAGCACGCTCCCATGATTTTTTTGAGATAGTAAATCAATTTTACAATAGTTTAGAGGTGGTTAACGGAAAATAAATAAATAAATATTGGGAATCCAAAAGCACTTCAACAAACAAAGTTACAACGCCAACACTTTCTTTGATTGGCATTGCAACGCATGCCGGGTACAGCTAGTAGTACATACAAAATTTGGTTGAAATCATCGAAAGTATAGAAGTTACATGCACTTAGAAATTTAACCTATCGGCAAGCTTAGAATCATGTTGGCAACACTTGCATGTATGAACTTCTGAAAATTAATCTAGAATGTTATTATTTATATGTGTGCCAATTTTGGAATAGTTCGCATGTACAACTGAGATACCCAACATAGAGCTCAAATTTCAATTGCGATTTTTCATCAGTTGGCAGTACTAACGTCAATTTCAAATATGGCCGTGAGATATTCAGGTATAGATCTTTACTCTTACCAAGTTTGGTTTTGATAGCTGCAGCCGTTTAGGATTTGATAGGGAGATAGTCAGACAGAAACACATTTTCCCGGATCGATCACATAAGTCTATACTTTTTCCTCATTTTTGCAAAATGAGAGAAGTATCGTAGGCTAAAAATATTATCAGAAGATATTTGGCACCACAGTTATAAAAATGAATACTTTACCGATTTCCAATCCCAAAGGCTTAATATTTCGATTTCATACTGCATATACATTTTAAAGCTCAATTCTTCATTACTTCCAGACAATTATTTACAGACACAAATATGTGAACTGATCCGTTCTTGCACTTCATCTAAAGAAGTATTCATCTCACACAGTCCCAACACCACACAGAAGCGAGAGCTCAATTTGCGAAGTAGAAACCAACTAGACACGATGTGTAACGTAACTGGGTATGCGGCGTGCAGACGACACCCCAGCCTATAAATGCTATTGTCGGCAATAATAGACACAACTTTAAACAATGCAAATGACGATATATTAAGCCGCGTTTACACCGGAGTTGACAACAGTGTTGCCAACAACTGTTGACAACATTTACAAAAATCGTACTAAATTTCTTGTCAACATTGCTGCCAACAATGCTGTCAACACCGAAAAAGTGTTGGCAACATTACCCACCAGCAGTCGGTAAAGATCAAAGAGTGGTGTTAACATTTGTTGGTACCAATGTTGACGGGAATTTTTAAAGTGACCCACAACAATGTTGGCAACAATTCCCTTTCAACTGTCCAGCGCACGTGGTTGGCCGACGCGGCTTCACTCTTGTCACGGCTGTTGCTGGTAGTACTGGACTTCTGTTTGTGGTGTCGAACTGTCGATTTTGATTTTGATTGTTCGCGGGATAATGTCCTAAATTTGATCGAGCTCTATCGTGAGCAATCAGTTCTCTGGAACCCGATGGACCCAGACGTTAAAAACAAAAACCTGAAGAACTATGCTTGGAATGACATTTCGCGGGAAATGAAAACCTTTTCAAACGCATCGTTGGCGGTACTGCTCCACTTCCAACGGTTATTCTTCTTTAATAAGTCATATAGAGGGGCCATAATTTCCGAATATTTTGGACAGTGACTACTTATAAATTGACAAACACCTACGAACTCTCTCACTTGCCTGACCTTAGTGGGCTTTGGAAATCTCATAATGTTGTTGTTTGAGTCTTCAGTCTTTTGACTGGTTTGATGCACCTCTCCATGCCTCCCTGTCCTGAGCTAATCGTTTCATCTCTACATAGCTATCACACCCTACATCCGAGGCAATCTGTTTAACATATTCTAACCTTGGTCTACCCCTACAGTTCTTGTCCTCGACCCTTCCTTCCATAACTAAGCTTGCTATTCCTGGGTGTCTTAGTATGTGTCCTACCAACCTATCTCTTCTCTTCATTAGCAGTCGCCAGAAACATCTCTCCTCTCCCACTCGTCTTTATACCTCTTTGTTTGTAACCCTATCTACCCATCTGATCTTCATCATTCTCCTGTAACACCACATTTCAAATGCTTCAATTCTCCTCTTTTCTGCTGCACCAATAGTCCAAGTTTCACTTCCATAGAGCGCCACGCTCCAGACAAAGGCTTTCAAAAATGAATTCCTAATACCTAAATCTATATTCGATGTCAACAGATTCCTTTTTTTGTAGAAAGGCTTTCCTTGCCTGAGCCAACCTACTTTTTATATCCTCTTTGCTTCGTCCATCACTGGTTATTCTGCTTCCTAAGTAACAGAAGTCTCCTATTTCCTTCAGCTTTTCACCTGTCAATTTGATCTCCATAGAGGTTTCTGATTTATTTCGGCTGCATTCCAGTATTTTTGTTTTACATTTATTAATTTTCATCATGAATTCTTTCCGTAAGACGGAGTCCATACCATTCAAAAACTCATTCAAATCCTCAGGCTTGTCGGCCAAGATGACGATGTCATCAGCAAATCTCAGAGTTGAAATTATTTCTCCTTGAATCTTCACTCCCACTTTAAATTTTTCTCTAATTTCCTTCATTGCTTGTTCAATGTAAAGATTGAAAAGTATGGGTGATAAGTTGCAGCCTTGCCTTACACCTTTCTGAATACCAGCTTCTCTCTCATGTCCTTCAACTCGAATGACTGCTGTCTGGTTTCTGTATAGATTGTATATCACCCTCCTATCCCTGTACTTTATTCCAATCGATTTCAAAATGTCAAACAATTTAGTCCAATCAACGTTATCAAAAGCCTTTTCTAAGTCTACAAAAGCTATGAATGTTCTCTTATCTTTCCTTATTCTACCTTCCAAAATCAGCGTAAGACTTAGTACAGCTTCCCTTGTTCCTACATTTCTCCTGAAACTAAACTGGTCTTCACCCAACTCCGTTTCTATCTGGCTTTCAATCCTCTTGTAAATTATTCTAGACAGGATCTTTGAAGCATGAGTAATCAAGCTGATTGTACGGTAATCTTCACATCTGTCAGCTCCCACTTTCTTTGGTATAGGGATGATTACATTCTTCTTGAAATCAGGGGGTACCTCACCTGTCTCATAAATCCTACACACCAAGTGAAATAACCTGATCAGACCTTCATCTCCTATGCAGCGTAGCAACTCAATCGGTATATCATCTATGCCTGGTGCATTGTTCCTGCTTAAGTCTTCCAAAGCTCTATCAAATTCTGATCTCAATATTAAATCTCCTTTCGCATCCTCATCAATTTCCTCCTCCCTTTTCATTACATGATTCTCAATCTCCTTTCCCTTATACAAACCCTCTATGTAAGCTTTCCATCTGTCAACCTTTTCTTCCCTATCTGTTAGAGGCTTTCCATTTGTGTCCTTAATATTACAGCACTTGGTCTTCCTTTCCCCAAAAGTATTCTTAATCCTTCGATAAGCTGCGTCTACTTTTCCTAATTTCAGACAATTTTCTATACCTGCACATTTCTCTTTCAACCATTATCCTTACGCTTCCTTGCACTTCTTGTTAACCTCATTTCTCAGACGTCTGTATTCTGCTTTCCCCTTCTCATCTCTTACATTCTTGTGTTTCCGCCTTTCATCCATCAATTCTAGTATATCCTGAGTGATCCACGGTTTTCTACCTATTCTTTCTTTCCTACCAATGTTTTCTTCTGCGGATTTTGTTATTTCATTCTTCAAAAGTGCCCATTCGTCTGCAATTGAAGTTTGTTTAGGGTTTTTCATTAGTCCTTCCTTTATACTCTTCTTGAATCTTTCGTTTACATCCTTCTCTTTCAGTCTGTCTATTGCCCACCTTTTTGGCTTTTGACTTTTCTTCAGTTTCTTCAACTTTAATCTGCATTTCATTACAACCAGATTGTGGTCAGAGTTTATGTCAGCACCAGGATATGCTTTACAATCCAAAATCTGGTTTCGAAACCTCTGCTTGACCATAATGAAGTCGATTTGGTAACGCCCTGTATCTCCTTGTCTCATCCATGTGTATATTCTTCTATTGTGGTTATTGAATAAGGTGTTAGCTATGACCAACTCATGCTCGGTGCAGATTTCTACCAGCCTGCTTCCTCGATCATTCCTTTCACCTAATCCAAAATCTCCTACTATCTTCCCTTCTCGTGCAAGAAAAGGCACTTATCAAAGTTTACCTTTATGTTCGCGTCTCTCAAATTTTCAAAAAGCTTACGCAAGTGCATTAAATGTTTCAGGACATTTGGTGAAGATATGATTAAATCATCTATATAGCAAAGCACGTTCTTCTTTACCTCATCAGTGAGTTTGTTATCAAGGGCTCTAATCAGTGCTGGTCCACTATTTACCATACCGAACGGAATGCGCTGAAATACCCAGGAAGTCCGGTCAAATAGAAATCCTAAGTATTGTTTACTTTCCTCATCTATCTGGTAAAATGACTAAGTTGGATCAAGGACGCAAAACCAGCCTTTCCTTTGAATTTCCTCAACAGATCACCTATTTTAGGCGGTCTGTCTGCCTCGGGCAAAATTTTCAAGTTAATTGTTCGTGCATCGAGACATAGGCGTAATTGACCATTATTTTTCTTGACTACAGTAATAGGGTTGATGTAAGAAGATGCCTGCTTCTTTATAATGCCATCGGCTTCCATCTTCTTGATTATTCCTCGTACTACTTCATACTTACCCCTACATGGACATGAAAGTTCTGTATCAGGAATAAAAGTTAACAGCAATGAAGCACTTCATTTGGTAATAGACGCCTTTGACCATCCACCTGATGTTTTTTATTAATTATAGTTCTTGAGGGTCGAGATTTCGATTCCCCTCACAGGTACCCATTGCGATGAGTGACCCGAAATGGTATGGTATTGCGTTGATATAAATTGTATCAATTGTACCACCACACATGACCCTAGATCTTAACCCAATATAACAAAATAGGTTTAACTTAGTTTTTAACCGATCGAAGGCAAAACCCGAGGATGGGATTCTGTTACAGATTAAATTCTTTTACATATTTTACACAATAACTGACATGAAATACCTGCTTACAAATTGTATGCATTGTACTCTTCACTACTTATAACAATTTGGAGGATGACATATTTTGTTTGTCATGCAAATATCTTCATAACCAGGTTAAGCTAATATGTGCAATCATATTACTGAAGTATAAATAACTCATTGATGTTTCATTATTTACATTTTTATGTATGAGGTTTTTGAAAATGTTGTTCCTTCTTTTTATAATACAGTATAAGATATTGTCAAAGTCCCTTTTTTCACATTAACATTGCTTGAATATACACATAATATTATTATCTAAATTTAATTTTATAATGTCTGCTTTGAGGTTTTGTGGGTATCTACCGACCTACCTAGAGATCTCGGGTTCGAATCCCGGACGGGGTAGATATTTTTGCTACCAGATTATCATTTTAAATTTTGTAAATATTGTCAATTCAAATTACAGTACAGTAAGTATGTAGTTAGTTTTAGTTGTAAGTATGAAGTTAATTTGTTTATTAGATATATGTCATTGTTCTATTAGACTGTGGTGTGTGAATGTGTCTGGTGAGGGTGCATGTGAGTGGGTCTGGTGACAGACTGTTTTAGTGGTAGTATTTGTTTGTTGGTGAAACTTTAGTAATTTTTACGTTAGTAGAATTTTGGTATTTAATTGTTAGTAGAAGGTTAGAATTTTGTAGTAGAATTGCTCTTTACTTATTCTGAAAGGGAGTAGCAGCCTTTCAGAATAGATCAATTCTTTACTAGTCCAATAGACGGTTAAGATATTGATAATATAAGCCAACTAATGGCTACACTGCGTTCTGCTGCACGGCTGAAAGCAAAGGGAAACTACAGCCGTAATGCTATTCCCGAGGATATGCACCTCTCTATGCATAATTACATGTGATGATGGCCTCCTCCCTTGTAATATTTCAATCCGGAGGTAAACTAGTCCCCCGTTCGGATCTCCGGGTGGGGACTACTCGAGAGGGGGTTAACATCACAGAAGTGGCAAAGAGGAAATCTGACAATCTACGGATCGGAGCGTGGAATGTTAGAAGTCTGCTAGGAAGTGGAAAGTTAGAAAACTTAGAAAGGGAAATGGATAGGTTAGGTTGGATTTGGTTGGGATTAGTGAAATGCGCTGGCAGGAAGAGCAGGACTTTTGGTCAGGAGACTATAGGGTCATTAGCACTAAATCAAACAATGGCCAAGCAGGGGTTGGTCTCATATTGAGTAAGAAACTTGGACAGCGGGTGGAATATTATGAGCAATACAGTGAACGGATTATTGTAGCAAGTCTATATGCCAACCAGTCAAGCTGATGATGAGGATGTTGAAAAGGTCTACGAAGAAATAGATGACATTCTGAGGTATATCAAAGGTGATGAAAATGTTATAGTAATGGGAGATTGGAACGCTGTGGTAGGAAAAGGTAGAGAAGGGAAGATAGTAGGAGATTTCGGATTAGGTGAAAGGAATGATCGAGGAAGCAGGCTGACGGAATTCTGCACCGAACATGAGTTGGTCATAGCTAACACCTTATTCAATAACCACAATAGAAGAATATACACATGGATGAGACCAGGAGATACAGGGCGTTAGCAAATCGACTTCATTATGGTCAAGCAGAGGTTTCGAAACCAGATTTTGGATTGTAAAACATATCCTGGTGCTGACATAAACTCTGACCACAATCTGGTTGTAATGAAATGCAGATTAAAGTTGAAGAAACTGAAGAAAAGTCAAAAGCCAAAAAGGTGGGCAATAGACAGACTGAAAGAGAAGGATGTAAACGAAAGATTCAAGAAGAGTATAAAGGAAGGACTAATCAAAACCCCTAAACAAACTCCAATTGCAGACGAATGGGCACTTTGGAAGAATGAAATAACAAAATCCGCAGAAGAAAACATTGGTAGGAAAGAAAGAATAGGTAGAAAACCGTGGATCACTCAGGATATACTAGAATTGATGGATGAAAGGCAGAAACACAAGAATCTAAGAGATGAAAAGTGGAAAGCAGAATACAGACGTCTGAGAAATGAGGTTAACAAGAAGTGCAAGGAAGCGAAAGAAGAATGGTTGAAAGAGAAATGTGCAGGTATAGAAAATTGTCTGAAATTAGGAAACGTAGACACGGCTTATCGAAGGATTAAGAATACTTTTGGGGAAAAGAAGACTAAGTGCTGTAATATTAAGGACACAAATGGAAAGCCTCTAACAGATAGGGAAGAAAAGGTTGACAGATGGAAAGCTTACATAGAGGGTTTGTATAAGGGAAAGGAGATTGAGAATCGGGTAATGGAAAGGGAGGAGGAAATTGATGAGGATGCAAAAGGAGATTTAATATTAAGATCAGAATTTGACAGAGCATTGGAAGACTTAAGCAGGAACAAAGCACCAGGCATAGATGATATACCGATTGAGTTGCTACGCTGCATAGGAGATAAAGGTCTGTTCGGGTTATTTCACTTGGTGTGTAGGACTTATGAGACAGGTGAGGTACCTCCTGATTTCAAGAAGAATGTTATCATCCCTATACCAAAGAAAGTGGGAGCTGACAGATGTGAAGATTACCGTACAATCAGCTTGATTACTCATGCTTCAGAGATCCTGTCTAGAATAATTTACAAGAGGATTGAAAGCCAGATAGAAACGGAGTTGGGTGAAGACCAGTTTGGTTTCAGGAGAAATGTAGGAACAAGGGAAGCTGTACTAAGTCTTAGGCTGATTTTGGAAGGTAGAATAAGGAAAGATAAGAGAACGTTCATGGCATTTGTAGACTTAGAAAAGGCCTTTGATAACGTTGATTGGACTAAATTGTTTGACATTTTGAAATCTATTGGAATAAAGTACAGGGATAGGAGGGTGATATGCAATCTATACAGAAACCAGACAGCAGTCATTCGAGCTGAAGGACATGAGAGAGAAGCTGGTATTCAGAAAGGTGTAAGGCAAGGCTGCAACTTATCACCCATACTTTTCAATCTTTACATTGAACAAGCAATGAAGGAAATTGGAGAAAAATTTAAAGGGGGAGTGAAGATTCAAGGAGAAATAATTTCAACTCTGAGATATGCTGATGACATCGTCATCTTGGCCGACAAGCCTGAGGATTTGAATGAGTTTTTGAATGGTATGGATTTCGTCTTACGGAAGGAATGCATGATGAAAATTAATAAATGTAAAACAAAAATACTGGAATGCAGCCGAAAGAAAACAGAAACCTCTATGGAGATCAAATTGGCAGGTGAAAAGCTGAAGGAAGTAGGAGACTTCTGTTACTTAGGAAGCAGAATAACCAGTGATGGACGAAGCAAAGAGGATATAAAAAGTAGGTTGGCTCAGGCAAGGAAAGCCTTTCTACAAAAAAAGGAATCTGTTGACATCGAATATAGATTTAGGTATTAGGAATTCATTTTTGAAAGCCTTTGTCTGGAGCGTGGCGCTCTATGGAAGTGAAACTTGGACTATTGGTGCAGCAGAAAAGAGGAGAATTGAAGCATTTGAAATGTGGTGTTACAGGAGAATGATGAAGATCAGATGGGTAGATAGGGTTACAAACGAAGAGGTACTAAGGCGAGTGGGAGAGGAGAGATGTTTCTGGCGACTGCTAATGAAGAGAAGAGATAGGTTGGTAGGACACATACTATGACACCCAGGAATAACAAGCTTAGTTATGGAAGGAAGGGTCGAGGACAAGAACTGTAGGGTTAGACCAAGGTTAGAATATGTTAAGCCGATTGCCTCGGATGTAGGGTGTGGTAGCTATGTAGAGATGAAACGATTAGCTCAGGACAGGGAGGCATGGAGAGCTGCATCAAACCAGTCAAAAGACTGAAGACTCAAACAACAACGAAAACCACCAATTCTGAAGTTCAAGCAAACGTTAGATCTTCAGTTGCACGGTTCCAAAGGGAGCTTAAGAAGAAGAAAAGTGGTTCGGGGGCTGAAGAGTACAACAGCAAGTGAGTTCTTCAACAGTGTGGCCAACTTCTATCAGAAAAAACAAACACGCGAATATTACACGTGGTGTGTTCTCAGCACCCCATATACCCAGTTAAAGGTTAATGAGATACTCTGACCTGTCTCTAGCATTTGTCTGTTTCAGAGGAATAGTGGAATAGCATTCTTGGCTGTCCCCTTGGAGGTCGAGGTTCGATTCGCGGCTCTGCCAGAAAATTGAATTCAGGTCTGAGGGCTGGAACGGAGTACACTTCTTAGTCTAGTGAGGCAAAACTGGGTTTGATTCCCATCTCAAGCATCCTGGAAGTGGTTTTGCGTTTCCCATTTTTACTCCAGGCAAATACCGTAGTGGATCCTAACTTCAGGAGATATAAAATGTTCTAAATTTATTTTTTTCTGTCGTATTACAGATCTGTTGAAATGATTAGACAAACGCTATTGGTTTTACTAAATGTTCCTTCATCCAGCGGAACATTAACAACACTGCAACTTTACGTGGAGAAATGTCTTTGCGTGTCCCCATTATCCGGCAACAATCCGACTTTATCCTGTTTGAAGCCATATTTCAGTGTTGCCTTAGTAATCGAAATGTAATGCTTTTCAGTCGGTCAACACGATTGTACCCAATTGTAATGGGTGATTCCCTAAACATGAAAAAAGAAATACAATTACAGATTAATAAATACATCTCATGTAGTTTTCTTTTCCGGTTTAGGGAAACATCCATTACAATATTGGGTACAATCGTGTTGACCGAATGAAATGGATTACATCTCGTTTATTGTAGGCTCTTCTTCTTAAGTAGGCCTATTCAATCCATGGATTGGTCTGCGGCAGTTCTCCAGTCGGCTCTATTTATAGCTTTCCTCGTCATCTCTTCATAGTTTCTGCATCCTACATCAGACATGATTTGCTGTACGTATTGTAGGCATGGTCTTCCTCGACATCTTTTGCCTTCAACCATTCCCTCCAATACCGTTTTCAGCAGGCTATCATGTCTCAAAATATGTCCTGTCATTCTAGTCCTCCTCCTCTTTATGCTTTTCCATAAGGTATAATTTTCCTCCACCTTTTGAAATACTTCAGCATTCGTTATTTTTTCTGTCCAGCTATTATTTAGCATTCTTCTATAACACCATTGTTCAAAAGAATTTAACCTCCTTTTTTCTTCTTTTCCAATTGTCCACGTTTTGCAACCATAAAGGGCCCACCCCTAACATACGCTTTTAATAATATTTTTCTGGTTTTAAGATTACGGTAATGGAATTTGTAGTGAATAAACGTTTCTCTTTGTGAAATGCTAATTTGGCTTGTAAAATTCTACATTTGATTTCTTTCTTGCTTCTTCCATCTTTGGTAATTTTGTTACACAGTTAATAAATAGTGGAAAGAAACAACAGATTAAATTACAGTAATGACACTCAGCGGTGAGATAGCTAGGCTATTAACTATTAACTCACCCATCACTGGGAACAATCACTGGAAGAGGCTCTATCCCATCCATATCATCATTGTTGTCCCGGTCCTCCCCGTCACAGGACCCCGCACTGGAAGATGACGAATCATCGAGGGATATAATGAGCTCGTCCACAGCTGTATTAACACCACCTTCCCGTTCCCGCGCTTCGCTTAACATTCTTTCCACGTGCGACACCACTTTCGTCAGTTTTCAGCTTTTCACTTGCCCAATCCCTTCGACAATAAGTTTTTCAACCTCTGTCAAATTAAATGCTTCATTGTTAGCCGCTTAACTTGAGCCCAGATCATGGGATTGAAATGGCAGTGGTAAGGCGGAAGCCGGACAATCACATGTCAATGTTTTTAGCGAGTTCATCAACGTGATAAATAAATAACGGACACTAATGAATTATAAGTACCGTAGCTTATAAATCCTACACGAAAAAGTAAATAACTAATTAATTCAAAACAATTATAACTCATAAAAACAACAGATTAATGAAACGCAGCAAGGTCAGTGTGCACACTGACCTGACCTGACCCGGAGGCAACCAAACAAGCGGCTGGTAGGCGACAAGCACGTGGCCAAATAGCATCATTCAACTTGGCAGTGCTGTATGGTTTCCATGGCAATAAGCCTTGCGTGCGATTTATTCGTCAACTGTTTTTGCCCGGTGGCGCCAAAACTTCAGATTCCATCATTGGAAAATACAACGATAGAGTAAGGAGCACACTAGCTGCGCAGGGTACAAGCAGAAACTACCTAATAGGCGCAGTTCTCGTTAACGTGCGGTTCGCCTTTGAAATCTAGCTGGGCGGATATGTTAACATTCCATGACTGTCTGAAGCCAAGGCTTTCCCAGCGCGAGGCACTGAGAGCAAGCAGCGAGACGTGCAGATGTGCAACACTGGCCACTTGACAGCTGCATGACGCGCGACCTGGCCGCCAGGGAGTTTGGAGTCTACGTGGAGTGATAAAGGAAGCTCGTTAAGCAAGAAAGCGGGGGAACTATACATGATTGCAGTTCGTGGCGCGTTGCCAAATTTAGGAGGGAACAGCTGAATATGTGGCAAGCATAGCGCGGGCAGGGAGAGAGAGACAGTCTGGCAACATCGCAGAGCAGAACGCTCTCTCTCACCCGCCTTCGCATGCGCTCCCCACTCTAGTTAGAGTTTATATTTTATATTTATTTACCACGCTTTAAGCCTCCGTGGCTTAGGCGGCAGCACGCCGGCCTCTCACCGCCGGGTCCGTTGTTCAAACCCCGGTCACTCCATGTGAGATTTGTACTGTACAAATCGGGGGCAAACAGGTTTTTTTTCTCCAGGTACTCCGGTTTTCCCCTGTCAAAACGTTCATTCCAGCAACACTCTCCACTATCATTTCATTTGTCATTCATTTAATCATTGCCCCTGATAACACACACTAGGGGCAGATGACCTCGTAGTTCCACCCCTTAAAACAACAACTAACACACACTAATACGGCCATCACAATAACACCGGTTATCAGACAAATTTTACACACACCCAAAGTACACGGTGCTACATGACAGCGTTGTCGCAGTCCCTAAACTAAGGAATCAACCAATCATTGCCATTGAAGAGTGCGTCAGGCTTCGGCAGCCGGCACAGTTCATATCCTCGCCACTAGATGGGGGGGGGCTTCATTTATTCCATCCCTAACCCGGTCGGCCAACTGGAACAGGCTGTGGATTTTCATTTATTTATTTGACACGCTTTATCACGAATGGGGAAGTTTTGTTGAAAGATACTCTCATTTAATCGCATGCTATTTTTTCACAAAAAGTAATACTTGAACATCACAGAGCCATTTGAAAAGAGGTTTACGCAAGGGTATCGTCTGGTCAGTTCTCGGAACAGAGCTACAGTTCTATAAGGCATCCAACGTTTAGAATGAAGCACTGGTTTGATAGGGATATACTTCTCTCTTTCCGTTGCAAGTGAAACATGTATGACGCTGTCATTTTCTAGCAATCCACTGTTGCCATATCAGTCGAAAATTTTTCTAGGTCCAAAAAGCAGCATATTCGGGTAGAAATATGTTATGCCGATCTTTTTTGTCCTATATTAGAACTACGTAAATCTGATAGAAATGCTAGAAAAATCAGATATCCATAATTTGTGGGGAAAAAAAACGATAAACTGTGTCCCCTTTTTAATAAAATCGATCTTTTATCATGTTGCATTGGCCTTGTGGCGCCCATTTTCCACACAAGTATAGCTAAATGTGTCGTCTTGATGATGGATTCTTGAAATATTTTATACTGGCAATATTAAAATGTTCATGTAGGTAAAACTTATGAATGTTCTCTCATAACCGCATAACAGCATTGAAAAAGTTCGTATGCTGCCAACTTTTCTATTTTTAAAGATAACCATATCATGTCAGTTTGAGAGTTGTAGAGGAAAGTTGGAAGAAGTTTTCTACCTGCATACCCAGAGTGTAGGTTTAATTGTTTACACAGGCCAGGCTGTGCATTGACCGCGCATTATAAGAATGAAGTTTCGGAGGACAGAGCGGGGTGCAGCTTGCTATTCGCAGCTTTATTACTGTGCCCTCTGAGCTAGTAGTTCAGTAGTGGTCAAGTGCTCAGAAGGAGGGGAAAAACAGGTTGTAAATGTGTTCAGTTATTTTATTTTAAGAATGTTAAACCTAACGAAATTATAAATAATTTAGTCAATGAAACTGCTCTGGCTACAGGAATATCAAAGACTACCGTTTTTAAAATACGTAGTGAGAGTGGACAGGGTCCAGTGCTGTCGCCAAGCAAAGAGACGCTAAGTAATACACTTCGCAAGAATGTTACATAGCCTACAATGACTTTGTGAGGAGCATCCATTTAATTTCGTTGTATACGTTATGTTAGTATTATTATAGGCTACAGTACTCATTTCAAGTCTTCGTCAATGTACGATTGCTGAATATGCGGGAAGTGTACGCGAAGTGCTTGTACTGCCTGCTCTCATGGAGTGGCAACACTGTCGTAACGCGCCATAAGACCAATGCTTCATTCTAAACGTTGGATGCCTTATAGTAATTTAATTAATAACGCCGTTAGCTGAAGCTCAAGCAACTAGTACTGTTACTAGACGTTACTCTGCCAGACACGGTCGCTGGTTCACTAAATTATACGTGGAGATGAGCTACTCTGTGACGTTAATGCGGTCGAGACATCCACAATAGATGAACGTGCAGGCTGCCTGCCGGAACTGGAACAGGGTGTAAATGAATAAGTCATGCTATGTTTCAGAGTAAGGTGGCCGCGCAATCACTTATGCATGACGCCCTACATACTCACGGCTGTGCATGCTAACTAAGCTATGATGGAGAGCTGCATATTTTTAACACTTACACGGTCAAAGCTTGACCCAACATCTGAGAAAAATGCATTAAAACAAGCCAGCACTACCTGGAGCTCTCTAAGTCGTCACCCTCAAATATATTCTGATCCCCACGGATGTCTTTCAGGGTGTTCAGTAAAATAACTGCTTTTCATTCGATCAACAAGTTATTGTGCCCGTTTACATTGGGCGGGAATAACACTCTTATTTACTCACTCCTACTAATCTGAAAATAATACATGGGTTAATTTTGATATATCTCTACTTAGTATAAAAAAGATACAGTTCGTCAAAGAGACTAGACTTTATATCATTTCAAATGGCGCATACTACAAATGCTACACATGTTAGCTTCGCTCGAAGCCCCAGGACTCTTTCAACAGACTCCATTACCCATTAACTTAGGCTTCCCACGCGGGCACCTCTTTAAGGGTCACCCTCTATTTGAGTCTGACATCTTTTACAACTCTTTGTCTCCCATTATTTGTATCTGATATCTTGCAAACCTCTTTAAGGGTCACCCTGTATTTGAATTGGATCTAACACACTGTACACCTCGTTAAGTGTCACCCTGTATTTTGTTCTGACATCCTGCACACCTCTTTATGAGGCACCCTCTATTATTATCTGGCATCTTGTATATCTCTTTAGAAGTCACCCTGTATTCTTGTGTGACATCTTGTACACCTCTTTAGGAGTCACCCTGTATTCTTGTCTGACATCTTGTACACCTCTTTAGGAGTCACCCTGTATTCTTGTGTGACATCTTGTGCACCTCTTTACGAGTCACCCTGTATTCTTGTCTGACATCTTGTGCACCTCTTTAGGAGTCACCCTGTATTCTTCTCTGCCATCTTGTACACCTCTTTAAGAGTCACCTTGTATTCTTATCTGGCATCTTGTACACCTCTTTACGAGTCACCCTGTATTCTTATCTGACGTCTTGTATATGTCTTTAGGAGTCACCCTGTATTCCTGTCTGGCATCGTAAACACCTATTTAGGAGTCACTCTGCATTCTTATCTGACAGGGGTCACCCTGTATTCTTGTGTGACAACTTGTACACCTCTTTAGGAGTCACGCTGTATTCCTCTCTGACATCGTGTACACCTCTTTAGGAGTCACCCTGTATTCTTATCTGACGTCTTGTATATCTCTTTAGGAGTCACCCTGTATTCTTGTCTGACATCTTGTACACCTCGTTAAGGGTCACCCTGTATTCTTATCTGACGTCTTGTATATGTCTTTAGGAGTCACCCTGTATTCCTGTCTGGCATCGTAAACACCTCTTTAGGAGTCACTCTGCATTCTTATCTGACAGGGGTCACCCTGTATTCTTGTGTGACAACTTGTACACCTCTTTAGGAGTCACGCTGTATTCCTCTCTGACATCGTGTACACCTCTTTAGGAGTCACCCTGTATTCTTATCTGACGTCTTGTATATCTCTTTAGGAGTCACCCTGTATTCTTGTCTGACATCTTGTACACCTCGTTAAGGGTCACCCTGTATTCTTATCTGACATCGTGTACATCTCTTTAGGAGCCACCCTGTATTTCTGTCTGACATCTTGCACACTTCTTTAGAAGTCACCCTGTATTCCTGTCTGACGTCACGCACTAGCCGTCTCCGTATCGCATAACGCCAGAGCCCAGGAGTAAACTTAGTGCATATGCACTGAACAACATGATGACGTCATACACGCCGTAACCGTAACGCATAACGTTAGACCCAAGCATAACGACAAAGTCGACAAGATAATTTGAAATGACGAAAATTCCCGATTCTTGGATGTCACGGGTAATCTCGAGAACCATTGGATGTATTTTGATACGGTCTTCACCATTCTGTAAATAATATCTCGAGGAAGGTTTCTGTAGAAAATAATTTATTTATGACCAAAGGGGAGCCGAGCAGTAACGATTTCAGTGAATCGAGTTGGTAAAAACCTCCCGTCCGTGTACATTTTAAGCTCACGCTGGGCAAACCGTTAAAAATATCAATATACTATGAATGTAAGAATTGTACAGCATGAAAAGTTCTACAAAAAAGTCCGCGAGAGCATATCTATGTCTTCAATACATCGCCCACTATAAGTGTTTTTAGACTGGATGGAAGGGGGATTTGTGTTTCATCCACCTCGCCATTATTTAATTACGTCTGACAAGAATTCGTTGCACATTCATAGTTGTTGCCGGGCGAAACCGGAGCGGGTTGCTAGTATACAGTATATAATTATAAAAGTATGTTTCACAAATCTCAAGCTCTTAAACCGGAGAGAGTTTGAAGCGGTTTGTACCAAAATCTTCCAAATCGTCTGAATAGTACAGAAAAATCCTACATTTCTTGAAACGGCAACGGAAATATATGTATTTGTTTATAAAGTGCTTAAACAAATAAATAAGACGATAGCCCCTGGCATCGCGTACAGCCCGCATAGAAATGGAGCCGGGCGGGTAGTCTTATACATGGGGCGCACACAACCCATTATGCGGGAATTCTCGTACGGGTCCGCTAGTTGAAACAAACAAGATGATAGCCCCTGCCAGAACTGTGTCACGTCGAGCCCACATACCAATAAAGCCGGGCAGGAGGTTTATACACATACGAGAGTCCTGGCATGAGTTCGGTAATATACTTAAATACACTTCTCGAAAAAATGAGAGGGAGGGACTGATTGGATGACATGTTTCGTTCGTCAGGCAAACATCATCAGATCATGTTCACATAAGGCATTTTTTAACACTCTTATACAATTATTTAGTTATAAAAGTGTCAAACCCTTTACTTGTGTTCCACCCTGTAAATATTGCGCTTGCGTTGTTAGTAATAGTCAAGTTGCAGACACATTGGTTCAGGTGCCTAAGTTATAAATGTGTACTTTTCAGTCGATCAACATTCTATTTGCTCAATATTTTTGGGTGGAGGTACACAATAGATATAATGCAACACAAGTCCTGAAGAAAATTACATGAATTATTTATTATTCACATAAATAATGGGCAATTTAGGATTACGCGTTTCGACCGTCACGCGGTCATCATCAGATCCAGATAACTGGGGTTGAAGGTTAGATTTATACACAAAATTTATACTTTGTATAACTTGTCTAGTTAATGTTAGTAGTAGTTATGATTTGCATTGAATCTAGATGTTTTTAAGAAAGATTAGCCTATTCTATAAGGTTAGCGTCTACGTGTGAATATTATACACTTGTAAATAGTTAAGGAAGATAACACGATATGATAAATTAGACCGTTGTTGTTGCTTGAGTCTTCAGTCTTACGACTCGTTTGATGCAGCTCTCCATCCCTCCCTGTCTTGACCTAATCGTTTCATCTCTACATAGCTACCACACCCTACATCCGAGGAAATCTGCCTTGGTCTACCCTTACAGTTCTTGTCCTCAACACTTTCTTCCATAACTAAGCTTGCTATTACTGGGTGCTTTAGTATGTGCCCTACCAACCTATCTCTTCTCTTCATTAGCAGTCACCAGAAACATCTCCCCTCTCCCACTAGTCTTAATACCTCTCCATTTGTAACTCTATCTACCCATCTGATCTTCATAATTCTCCTGTAACACCACATTTCAAATGCTTCTATTCTCCTCTTTTCTGCTGCATCAATAGTCCAAGTTTCACTTCCATAAATCCCCACGCTCCAGACAAAAGCTTTCAAAATGACATTTTAAATACCTAAATCTATATTTGACCATTCACACTGATTTATCCAATGGTTATGATTACTTACTCGTTAGAATAGTCCTATTCACAGCACTGTCGTTGTACAGGTGTTCGCTCGTAGCTAGAATTGGGCAAACAGGATGTTGACCGAATGAAAACAATAAATTGATAGCTTTTATGGGCAACACTGGGAAATTGCTTCAAAACTTCACATAGTTACCTAAATACTGATGTAGAAGAACCTTTCGGCAGTATCCGCTGTTCAGCACTGTCCATTGTTCTATACCTCATCCACGGAATCTGTGAAGTACGTTTGCGCATGACGTCACACAGAGGGAGTGAAAAGAGAGCGCTATGGGTGGAGTTTGGCAGCCCAGCTGTTGCGAGAGTTGGTTGAAGCGAAGTTCGCGCCTCCCATCTGCGCTTATTATTCAGTGGCATCGCGCCTCATTGGCGAGTCAGCCGAGTCACTCCCGTACGCAGACTATGTGTTTTCACACTGGCACTTCGCAGATTGCTAGGACGGAGTTTAGTTGGTGTGTATAACAGTTGAGTTCCCTTTAAAGAGACATCACCTGCGTTCGAAGTTTTGGCCAGATGGGAATGGTGTTCAGAGTTTGTGTCCTTCATGCTCACGGGAGACGTTGTCAAAAGCTTTAGAAAAATCTCAGAATACAATGCAACAATCCTTCTTCTTGAGTTTTGAACCATTTATACAGCCGTTTACAATGCATGATTTGACGATGTTACTGGACAAGATACGAAACCATTCTGGTTAGGACTAAGTTCCGTGGTTCCTCTGAGCAGTCAAGCCAGTACTCTTTCGATAATTCTTCGCATAACGGAGTAAGTTGTTGCAGCTCACCAGTTGGAACTTTATCTGGGTCACCACCTTTATGAATTAAAACCGTTCTACCACGTCTAAAACAGCGGCTTCGATGGCTTAGTTGGTAACATCCTGAGATTCTATGCCCAAGATCGCGGATTCAAACCCGGCCGAAGTAGTCGGACTTTTTAAGAGCGTTAAAAATCCCTCCGTATGCCTTCCTTCGGAGGGGAAGTAAAGCCGGCGGCATGAAAAAGAACCTTCCACTAACTACACTTGTGGAAGCTAAAATTTGTAGGTTAGTTTGATAACGCTATATTACAGTAGTTCCAACGTTTGCTGCCAGGTGCTGACTGCGATGTCATTTAGTACCCACGTCCGCAGCTAGGTGTCGTGGATGGTAGCATTTGGTAGCAATAGTAGGAACTACTTGAAAAAAAAAAAAAACACTGATAGTCAGTCTGAAAGACTAGACGTTATATCATTTTAAATGCTACAAATGCTGCGTGAACTTAAAGTCCGTTTTTTTAAAGCAAGTACAAACCAACGTCAAAGGAGGTAGCTGGCTGGATGACGTGACGCTCACTGGAGCGCGCGGGGAAGGGAAGAAGCTCAAGCAGTACTATGACGTCACACACCTCAGTGCATTTTCGGTACATTTCGTCCCGTTACCGTAACGTAACGCCAGACCCCAGCGAAGTCGACATAATCATTTAAAATGATAAAAAAGATCGTCTGCAGTCTTTACTTGAATTAAAAACAGATAACACACACCCTGTGTCTGTAAAGTTTTATCTTTAGTCTTCGTATTATTTGCATTTCGAATGTATTTTATTTACATTGTATGGCCGACCTCATGATATGAAGCAATTCGCATTGCATATTGTTGTTCCATAGAATGTAATGTCTTGGTGTGTTCATTATATTCATTTGAAACCCGCAGATGGGAGTTTATCACACCATTTAACAGCGTCATTGTGATGGCTGCACTAGGGTGTGTATTTGTAAGCGAGGCTAGGATTGGAGTAGGAGGCGGCCTTGGCCTTAACTGAGTATTTATTTATTTATTTATTTATTTCTAATTTCAATGTTGCCAGCGACACTGAAACTGAAAACGTTATCATAACCAGGGACGCCATTATGAGCGCATGCATTATTGATATC
This sequence comes from Meconema thalassinum, assembly GCA_946902985.2. Lineage (NCBI taxonomy): Eukaryota > Metazoa > Arthropoda > Insecta > Orthoptera > Tettigoniidae > Meconema > Meconema thalassinum. The sequence goes on from OX336390.1 coordinate 938,620,745, forward strand.
CCTCTGGTGAAGACAGTCTGAATGCTTATCGTACGATATCATTCATAGTTTTGCAAATGACGTAAAATTAAGCAATTTTTTCAATTGTACCAAACGTTCAAAGGCTAAAGGGTCCGGAAAGGTTTCAAATTGTGAGTCTTGGAGAGCTCTAGCAAACTAAAAAAACAAATTTCTAAAATCACTTCCGGCATAAATGCAGTTCCTTAAAAACAGCCTAGAATCGCTTGTTTTTTTTAACTCATTTTCTTTCTTAATCGAATCCTAGCCAAATTAACTTATTTACATAATTATTTCTTTAATGTGTTCCTTTGTTCAATACCCTCAGGCCCTTTTTGATTTTTTGAAAAATCTTCACAACGAAAGTAGTTATAATAGTTTAAGCATCGCCGTCTATAATTCTCAAGCCGTGTCATAAGGTTTGCCAACACCACCCATCTGTCATCTGGGAGGCCTAGCGCAAGCACATGGTAATTGCTAACACTGCGTAATGTTTCCGAAAATACAACATAACGTCCGCTAAATCTACACACAAATATCACAAATAAAGACTAAGATACGTAGTATCATGCTGTGCACTGACGATTCCCGATACTGTACCTTAATGTCCCAATGTCTGAAGTTTCCTTTTCTTGCTGCTATGTTCACTGCCGTCATTGAGGCGCTCAGAAAAACGTATTTATGACTATTCTTAGGAACTTAGAGACTGCCTTTGATAAAAAAATTCTTCACTTTTGGTCCACAGATGCAGTCATCATAGTCACAATAGGCCTCCAAGCTTAATGCAATAATTCTCCACTGGTCACTTGATTTAAGGCACTTGCCAACTAAGTACAGTTCATAATGCATTGGTTGGTTGGTTCCTTAGTTTAGGGGTTGCGACAACGCGGTCATGTAGCCCCGTGTACTTTGGGTGTGTGTAGAAACAGTCTGATAACCGCTGTTAATTGTGATGGCTGTATTAGTGTGTGTTATCTGTTTTTAATTCAAGTCAGGACTGCAGACAATCAATTTTCAAGTAGTTCCTAATTTTGCCGCCAAACGCCACCGTCAACGACTACTAGTTCAGAACTTGGTTACCAGATAGCCACCGCTGTCGGATCCTGACGACGAACGTGGGAACCTAAGAGCGTTTGTCAAATGTTTAACCTTCAATTAATTTAGCTTCACACAGGTATAATTAGTGGAAGGTTCTTTAACATGCCATAAATCTATGACATGGGACCGCCGGCTTTACTTCCCCTCCGACGGAAGGCATACTGAGGGATTTTCAACGCTCTTAAAAAATCCGACGAATTCGGCCGGGAGTTCATAATGTACTGGAATATAGAGGCCACATGAAGATATATACCAAAACTAAATTACTAGGCACTGATAGTCCGCCTCGCTGTAGTGATCAAAACGTAGTGATATAACCAGTTATTTTAGTAGTGCTGCCATAATTTGACTTACAGTCAGGCACACAACACTTCCTAGGCATCTGAAATATTAGTGAAGAATGTGTAGGTTAAATTCATAACCAAGTATTGGTTACACATGCAACTTAATACGGGAAATACTCGCTTCTACAACTTTCAGCAGGTCTGTTTTATCTCGAGGAATTTCACGGGTGTTGAAATAGTTGGTATGAACTGCTTTTAGATGCTGTCATATCAAAATAAACGATATTTATGAATGGAACTTAGCATGTGGTCTTACGCGTTTGTAGAACTTACGGACTCTTCTAAACATTCCCAATTCTACCAACAGCACGGCTTTATTATAGACGGCGATGGCTTAAGCAGTGGCTTAAGTGAAGCTCTGCATTGATTCACACTAGCGCTTGTAGTGGTAGAAACGGCAAACTGCGAATCTAATCGACCGGATATGATTGAGTTTCATTAACTCACACTAGCGCTCGCAGTGGTAGAAAGGTAAAACCACGAATCTAATCGCACGGCCGACTGAATGCGAGCTGCGCTCTCCACAACCGGCCTAGACAATGAGGCCTTTTACATGAAATCTTGTTAGTTACTCAACTGCTCACACAGCGCTGTTAACCAAGCATTGCACGACAAAGACTTATCTCTACTTAGTGTAAAACAAAGTCCCCGATTCTTGGATGTCACGGGTAATCTCGCCAACCACTGGATGGATTTTGATGCGGCTTTCACCATTCTGTAAATATAATATCGAGGAAGATTTATGTAGAAAATAATTCATTTATGATCAAAGGGAGCCAAGCAGTAACGATTTCAGATAACTTCCTAGACTCGTCTTATGGGTGATTGACCATTGGTTGCAAATTGCCTCCCCCAAAATGCCTCATCATTGTAGTGTTAGTTTTGTGATTATCAGAGACAATTCTTATAATTATGAAACTGCATTGTTCAACCTCGAGACTAACGTCCAGCAGGAGTTTATGTAAGTCCCGTCCTGACAGCTGCTTCGTGAAAAAGAAGGCACACGGTATCTGATAACGTGTCGAGAGACCTCTTAGCACAAAACACAACACTCGATTGTCTGCTACTTGTTCCCGGCTGTAATTTTCATCCTCTCTTTCCTTTTGATGAGACGGTGCTGGAATTGTGTCCTTATACCCGAAGAAGGTGCAAGCTATGTCTAATTTCTCTTAGAATTTTAGCACGCTATTTTATTTTGTGATATAATTTTAATTTTGATATTGCGGAAATTATAAAGATAATAATTATATAGTGTCACTAGCAACCGCCCCGGCTTCGCCCGGGAACAGTTATGAATGTGCAAGGAATTCCTGTCAGACGTAATTTAAGAATGGCGAGGTGCATGAGACACAAATCCCCTTTCCGTCCAAACTAAAAACACTTATAGTGGGCGATGTATCGAAGATAGAGATATGCTCTCGCGGACCTTTTTGTAGAATTTCTCGCGCTGAACAATTCTTACACGCATAGTATATTGATATTTTTAACGGTTTGCCCAGGGTAAGTTTAAAAAGCGCACGGACGCCAGGCGCAGCTCGCATCCAGTCGACCGTGCTAATCGACTGGATAGGGTTGAGCAAGACCATCTACAATACTCAGACCTTAATGCAGGTATCGAAACTGTGAAAATGGCGTATGCGGAAGCCCGAGATATTGTGTGTTTACATTCGTTGCTGGGATACAATATTAGCTTTGATTAGCTTCGTTTGATGAAAGTTGGGATAAACTATTGCTCATCTGTATTTTTAGTGACTTCAGTATGTCTGTTAAGTCCAGTTCGCGTTAATGTACTGCAATCGTGTGAAAATATGTGATAATACGCTTATTATGGACTGGTTCGATTGTGTGATGATTGTTCAGTCGGCCGATGGCATTGTGTCATTTACTGCAGATGTTGAAGAACCTAAGACATTAATAAGTGGCTCAATACACCGCAATGATTTGCTAGTTAGTGACAATATAATAATAGCTTAGTACACTTCACTACCGGTAGTGTCGAACTTAAGTACGTAAAGGGAAAACGCAATGAGCATCTACGGCAAGACCAAACCGTTGACTTTATCTTGAACGCTCAGCTTCATGTGCCTTCGTAAATCCTTACCAGTCTAGCAGATGTTCTACACTGCCTTGTATACACGCCAAATATTACAGTGAACTTCTGTTTTTATTGGTTAAGGAAGATGTTTCCCCTGTGCCAAACAGTGAACTCATTGTGTTCCGTCATTATTCATACTTTTGTGATTCTTGCAGCTTGCAAGTTATTTTTTATTATGGTGTGTGTAATAAAGTGTTGTGAGTAACTTGCCAATTATGTACTTATATTGCGAGATGGTGTGCCGCGATAATTCCGTAGGAGGGAGATGGTGCTTTCCTACCTACATTACTTTACTAAATCTACTATTTCCAGCGTACAACTATTCCAAACGGTAACAGCGAATGTTTAATAGGTTAGATGGTAACATATTATCGTGTCCTTTGTGTGTGGTAATCTCCATAATTATGTTCAGATATCCACAAGACGACTTCTTTGCATATTTCAATCAAATAATTCGGTGTGATGTTTTAGCCGAGATTTTAGACAATTCTACGAGAGGTCTTAATTGAATTGTATCTCTATAGCGTTGGTTCGATTATTTCAGGCAACTATTCTCATTCCGATTGTGTACACAAATACTCTGCATGTGCTGGGACAGCACTTCAGTAACCGGGTACTTTCTTCTCTCCTACTTCAGAATCTGTTTGATTTTATGCTAATAATATTAATCTATAATTACTGAACTTAAATACAAATCGTGATAACTCGGAAAAAAGCTTCTTATTCAACCACAGAAACAGTGAGACTATTGTAGCTGCCCCTTGGGTGAAGACGAAGAAACCAGCACTATATAGATAAATTAATTCAGGTAAGTCTAAATTATTGATGCATATTTCTTCAGAACCTAGTCTCGTCTTGTGATATCTTTAATGCTCTTAGGAGAGTAAAAATAATAAGTTACACGAACTGTGACAACCCCGATGACATGATCTCAGCTATTGGTAGGGCAACCATCGCCGCCATGTTTTTTCTACATTAAGGTCTGAGGATTGTAGTTGGTCTTGGGTTGAGTTTCATTGACTCACACTAGCGCTCGTAGTGGTAGAAAGTGCAAACTGCTAATCTAATCCGGCGAACAATCATCAGTCTACCGCGTGTCGTCATGCCGGCACCTCGTAAGAAACGTTTAAAGGATGTTTTGAACATTGAGTTGCTTGCCTGTGGATTTCTGTTTTATTATTTTCAGTTCATTTTAATATTTGGGCATCCACCTCTACATTTTCATGTACTGAAAATTTGTATAATTTTATCTGTTTTAAGAGGGGCAGATGACCACGATGTCACAAAGCAACAACAAGGCCATGGGAGAACTGTTCTCTAGAGTAGGCGTACAGTAATATCTATGAATCTGTATCCTAGTGTTCTGCTTAGTATCTCGAATCTGCCAATAGCAACACAAGGACCGATTTGCGACAATTACCTAGTTAATTCTGTGAATAATTCAGGCAGTAAGTTTATAACTATATGATCTCCCAAAGTCACTGTATTGATACTGCTGCGAATTGTCGTCTGTTTCGTGTTTTAATAAACTGCATTAAATTACTGCCACGTCACACGCTCATTACGAGATTTCAGTCATTAGCAATAAACATGTTTCATACACCTATCATTACTGATCGAAATTAGTGAGTACAGTAACCTCATTACCATAGTCCTCGATAACTTTTTAATTGATTTACTTTTGTTCATTTTGCGTTCATATTTAGCACAATAATAAGCACCCGCTGTATCTGCAAGGATTGTTCTGGAAAAGCATTTATTTTGAGGTACTTACCGGTTTAAATCAAGTTTGGGAAAGAAGCAATCATTTAAATTGTAAGGAGAGAAATAACAGTCTTGTATTTCCTCGTCCCCAAGTTCAACATCTCTTTCTTCAGTTGTTAGTTAGTTATTGTTGCTTTAAGGGCTGGAACCAAGGTAACTAGAATGGGTGGAACTACGAGGTCATTTGCCCCTCTTAACACAGATTATAGTGTGCACATTTGGAATGGAATTTAAAATTTAGAGGTGGACACGTAAATTTGAAAACACCGAAAATTAATAAAACAAAATTTAAATAAAACGAATATATATATTTTCGTATCCAGGACAGTACAATTATTAACAAATTTAAAACTCTTTTACAATTTACACACAAATTGTGTACATGTCAAATTGATTCTCAGGCCTAAAATTCGGCAGTCTTGATTGCAGGAGCAAATAAAACTAATAAATTATAATATAAACAAAAATTACGGAAAAACAAAAATTCAGTATTCAAAAACGAACAAGTCGTTGAGTCAATATACACTCGAAAAATTTAGATTGCTGGCCCTAACCCACTCTCACTTATAAATCTTCCTTCAGTTGGTCAGTAATAGATTTGCTTCTCGCTGCTCGGGATCTTCATCGATATTTAAAAGTGAAGGTAGCTTTGAAGCCATGTTTCAGTGTTGTCTTATTAACAACTAGCAGAAGTACCCATTCTTCGAACGGTCTTCGGTATTAATAACCAGACGTTATCAATTGAGCTACTGTTGCAATGGTTAGGGGCTTGGAAGCTATTTGTCGACAAAGATAAATGATTAGTTAAAATGTACTCTCAAACCAAATTTACCTAACGTGTTCTTCCTGACGTGAAAATAAAATTGAAAACTTCGTAGACGAATCGCAATACACGTCACATACAAACTGACCCTAAGCATTGTGACAAGTGCCCGACCACAGTAAGACCCCTTTTATCAATTATAAATGCTTGTGGTGCATGAAAATTCAGGTTTTTTAGCCTCCAATGGCCCCGATTCCTAAAAGCAGCAAAAAAATAGTCTACTATTTCAAAAGAGGAATTTTTGAAATTAATGTTGCTGTTTGGAGGTATAATAGACCTTCTGTACGTTATATCGCACGTGTAAGTCGTGTGAAAAAAATCTAGGGTACTCCTTGAACCCCTTAAGCGCATTGACGAATTTTACATTTTTAGTTGGTTCCGTGATAACCTTATAGCCATTTGCAAACTTTCACAAAAATATAATACATGGAGTGGCATTACTTCTTGCAGAAATAGATGGAAACTTGGATGTCACCTCTTGAGATATTGTTGTCTTGGTTACTGGCTTGCATTCCTTCATTCGTTTATTAAATGAAATTATTTTTCTGGGAATATCTAAGAAACTGTTGGTTTTAGAACCCTAAAATGTAGTTTTCGGGGACCCTTTACGGCTCTTTAGTGGCCCCGAGTTTTGTTTCTGACACCAGGGGGTTGAAAATGAACTTTGTCTCGTCGTTGTACGCCATAATAAAGATAATAATAATAATAATAATAATAATAATAATAATAATAATAATAAGATAACAAAATAGGGATAGGGATATAATAGACCTTCCGTACCATACCCGCACGTGTAAATCGCGTGAAAAAATTCTAGAGTACCCCTTGACCCCTTAAGCGCATTATATGTATTGATGAATATTTCAGCTTAATTTGGATCCGTTATAACCTTATAGCCGTTTGCAAACCTTCACAGTAATGTAATAAATGGAATTGCATTGCGTCTTACAGAAATAGATGGACCTCTGAGATTTTGTTGTCATGGTTACCGGCTTGCATTCTTTCATTAATTTATTGTGAAATTAGTTTTCTGGAATATCTCAAAAACTGTTGGTTTTATGGCCTTAAAATGTGGTTTTCGGGGCCCCCGAGTTTCGTTTCTCACATTGAGGGGCTGAAAATGAGCTTTGTCTCACCCTTCTACGCCTATTTCAGCATGTATATTAAGGGGGTAGGCCCCCTTTTATGAGAGGTACGGAGAAGAGTTACATCAATGATTAGTGTCGTGCCTCTGATGGATATCTGCATCAAATTTTACGTTGATCCACCCAGCCGTTTTCGAGTTATAAGGACACAAAAAACTGTCCACAGACAGACAAAAAATTATTTTTGCGCGCATCCGTCATAAAACAGTCTGAAACGCGCAAATATCGTAAATTTCCGTGGAAATTCAGAAAAAAAAACAGACAAACATTCATTTTTATATATAGAGAGATTAATATTGTAACTTTCAGTCGGTTAACACGAAATGTGGTAGTAAATTAGGATTTGTGGGAAGCGTGATGGCGCAGTGGCTTAGGATTTGTATTAGATCCTGTTGTTGTGTTCTCTAAATAGTACTTACGATTCCCCACAGAACTATCAATTTTGGTGCGGTTTTGATTCAGCAAAAGTTTAAAAAGGATTGCTCCTCAATGTAATATTTTGAAGCCTGGCAATATTATCGAATAATGAAATGAAATTTCAAGTTTATTTTCACTTTTGATGCATCTTGTTGTGTAGGTGGCACGTATGATCGTCAGTTTTGTGTTTGGCAGTTCAGGACTTCACACTTATTGAATGTGAAGCTTTGTGGCTGGATCGGGGTCTAATTGAAGCTGCAATTTGGATAAACAGATACATAGCAACATATTATAAGCAAATTGAGAGTGAAAACTTGGGGATAGCTTATTGCAGCATTTGATTTATCAGGGCCCACCATCTGGCTGGAAGAGTTTATAGCAGCTGGTCTGTAGGGGAGGCCGCCATGATTATCGTAAGCGGATTACTCGATACCTATTAATTGTGAAACTGTGGAGTTTATCAGTTTTAGTTGGCTTGCGTTCAGATCCTCCACATCTGTGCCGGCAATTAATAGAGTGATATTCTCTGAATTGTGAGGAGCCACTGCGAGGACTTCTAATGCGCTAAACTGAACCGATACACCGCACTACACTACGATCTCTCTTCATGACGAGAGCCTCTTTCTGATTCTGTCTGTCGTCTGAGATTGCACTCGTAGTATCAATATATCATGGTGAGAGGTGTTCAACAACGAAGTCAGTCGTCCACTGCAAAGAAAAGCTCTAAAATTCCCACGGAGTGTCTTAAGTATGTGCGGTTTGGGGATTTCCTCTCTCCTGTTACGATGCTATTCTAGTTTTTAAATCACCCAAATATGTTTTTATTCTTTTTAAATTATTTTGCCATTACATACAGCCTTTACATTTACTGGAAGTTTTATGCGTGCATGTTCGAAACACCTATAATTATGACAACTGCGCGAAACACATTATTTTCTTACTAGCAACCCGCTCTGGATTCGCCCGGAACCTGAAGCATCATTTATATAATTTATAGAGGAACCATAATTCATAACAGAATTCTCTTTTTCGCACCACAAAACATGATTTTGAAAATTTCTTCCCTGTGTCATAGGAACTTTGGAGATGACTCCCTTTGTCTTGGTGAATTCTTTCTTTCTCTCTCTTGTGACAATCGAGAAATTATGTGTTGCTCAGTTTCATTGTTACGTGATAAGCGTTTTTTTTTTTCGATTTCAATGAACTACGACCTACATCCTTTTTCCGTCTCGGCATGATGGGTTAAAATCACTGACTGGACTATAAATTATACAGGGTCATTGAAAAATAATGCCTATATTTTAAATAATTGTTATAAAAACTATTAAAGGTAATGTAATGGTTTTAGTGGAAAATATAACATTTCTTTTTCATACCTTCGTAAGTTATAAAGTGAGCACTGTTTGTTGCTCTGCAGGCGTCTAATCCGTAGTGCTCTCTGTGCCACGTGCATTGAATCATACCTGGAGTAACTGTAGAGATGGTGGCAGGAATTCGCCCCCAAAGATGTACCAAATTAATCACGATTTTTTTCTGCGTAAACAACGTTTTTTATGTACCCACAAGAAAAAAAATCCAAAGAGGTTAGGTCTGGACTTCTGGGAGGCCCAGAAATGGAGGCTTCTTTGCCAATCCAACCGTTTGGAAAGCATGCGTCGAATGGATTCTATTTGAGGAAAGACAAACTGTTCAATCATGTCGAGGTAAATTAGACCTGTAATTGCTTTTTCAGCGTAAAAGAAAGGTCCAATAACTTTGTCATGAAGTAATCCGCACCACACATTGTCTTTGGGAGAATCAAAAGCATACTCGTGGATTTCGTTAGGCAACTAGTCCGCGCATCAGGGCCGTATTTCTAAATAGGCTAAGTAGGCTGCAGCCTACAGCGGCAAATTTTCAGGGGCGGCAGTTTGGCAATTCACTCAAAAGCTAAAAGTAAGTATTTCAGACGTTAATAATATTTATGTTCGACCCTGACTTCTTCTTTCTTCCGAATTTGGCCGCCTGTGGACCGCATGGAACCTAAGGCTTTCTGGTTAATCTCCTCTTCTCTTCCCAAAACCTCTTCATTCGTTCACTTCTGATCTTTCGCTCCTCCTCGGATATTACCAGTTTGGCTCTAATTTTAGGTGTTTTCTCCTCGAATATCTTGATGTTGACAATTCGGTTTCTGAACTCTTTTCTGTTGTGGATCACATCCACTGAGAGTCCACTTTCCTTGGTGTCTCTTTTAACCTCTTCTACCCACTTAGTTGTAGCCTTCAGCTCTGTAATATACTTGAATATCCTCTTAGTCAGTCGGTTCTCATCCATTCTCACCAAATGTCCGTAGAATTTCAACCTTCGCTTCCGCATTGTGACAGTAATTTTTTCAGTATGTTTATAGAGGTCATCATTCCTTCTGTTCTTCCATGTCCCGTCAGCAGTTTTCTGTGGTCCTAAAATTTTCCGCAAAATTTTCCTCTCCTTTTTTTCCAGTTCTTGAAGATCCCCCTTTTTATTCAGTGTCAAGCACTCCGAGGCGTACAGACCCTCTGGCTTTACTACTGTGCTATAGTGTCTGAGTTTTGCCTTGTAGGATATTGCTCGTTTGTTGTATCTGTTCTGGGTTAACCCTGACTATTATGTGTCAGAAAACTGTATCATAATGATGGTCATTATAACACTATTTTTCATTATTAAACAGTTTCTCCCACCAATCACAGCTCAAGAAACAGTTGTTTGACCAATTAGATAAGGTTAGCATCGCACCTGCGTGGAGTTCCAAGGCCTTCTAAACTGCGTTGCCTAGTGTCATAGTGGGGTAATCAGGAAGGCCACGGTCAAATACAAGGCATTCTCTGCGTCTCATGCGCTCTGTTCAGTACATAAAACTGGCGAAATCTCGACAGATATTTATGAGTATTTATGTTCGAACATAAAATAGTTATAATAATTATCGTCGAACATAAACAGTCGTATGCAACTCGCCTATAATGGTAATTAAGACACTCGTATGGAAATTATAAAACTCGCATACGCTCGTTTTATAAACATACGCGTGTCTTAATTATAGCCATTATAGGCTCGTTGCATAATGTACTATTTCCGTACTAATTTAAGAATACATGTTACTTAAAAATAAGTTTTAGTTCTTCTACAGTTTTTGCTGCCAGAGAAGAGTTAATAACTATCTGCGAACTAGTATTTTTTAAATACGGTTAAACTCACTTTCATTACTTTGTATTGAGGCAAATACAACAAAAACACTTTGATATGAAGACATTATTAACGAGTTTGCCATTAAGAAATCCCGTAAGAAAGCCATGTAAATTTGAACATCAAGATTACGTGGGGTGAGTTGTTTTAGAGAAGTTTGTAATTTTTTAACAAATAAACCAGTAACTAACTACATTTTTTGTAACTTCATTTCACCTGTAGGACTACTTAATTCAAATTGAACACAGTTCTTTAATTACGCAAAAGATTGTCATTAGCATTAAAATGTAAAAATATGTGTACAATAGTGATCACTGATCTCCAAGCACAAATTAATTAATTAAGTTGGAAACCCATTTCATTTTTTAACGAATCTTAAAAGAAGTAAGTAAAAAACAACTAGATAACTAATTTCATTAAAACATTAAGCCATTAAAATATTGTAGTTTTATCTAAACTAAATGAACTTTATGTTTAAAACATATGAAATCGCCAATGAACTCGATCCGTTTGTTGTATAAAACTAATGCATTAAGCAAATATGAACTATTGAGGGGGCGGCAAATGGACTTTAGCCTATAGGCGGCATGCTCTTAAATCCGGCCCTGCCGTGCTTACCAAGGTCACGCTAACGCGGTAAACAAAACTTGCGCTAACCAGTTACCACGCAGTGAAAGAATCACTCATTTAAAATAAAAGGGTTTCAATGTCATATTTATTTTAAATCTAGGCATTATTTTTCGATGACTTGACTGTGTATTCTGCGGAACGAAAAGTTCACAAGCGAAGTAGAGAAAAGCCGAGTTGCACTTCCAGGGAAACTCCAAACACATCCACTCTTCTCTGAAGTCTTGACTCGACACGACTCGACAGTGTCTGGGGTCATGGGCTCGCTCGCTAGCCAGCTATCTCGTAAATCGTCTCGAAGCTAGTGATTGAATGGAGATTGTTGGAAGAAATGAAAACGTAAAAACACACATATTGGGCGATGTATTGAAGATAGAGATATGCTGTCGTTGACTTTTTTTGTAGAACTTTTCATGCTGAACAATTCTTACACCCGTAGTAGCCTATGTAGATATTTTTAACGGTTTGACCAGTGTAAGGTCAAAAAGCACACGGACGCCATGTTTTCTTTTCGTCTTTTTCACTGAAATCATTACTGCTTGTCTTCCTGTGGTCATAAATACATTATTTTCCACAGAACTCTTCCTCGAGATATCCTTTACAGAATGGTGAATACCGCCTCAAAATCCATCCATTGGTTCTCGAGATTACCAGTAACATCCAAGAATCGGGGACTTTGTTTTATACTAAGTAGAGATTCTTCTGCCACCACTACCATCATCATCATCCTCATCCTCATCATCATCCTCATCATCATCATCATCATTATAAAAATAATCTGAGTTGAGAACTAGAAGTATCACCGCGTTGAACAGTGAAATGTACTATCAATGTTATTGCAGACTGTAGAAATGACCATAGACAGAAAAATATTATAGAAGGCACCGATTTCCGGTTGTTTCCAGATCAAAAGCATTAGAAGCATCATTATGTCACAGACGAATGAGAAAAATACTATTGATCAGCGAAGCACCTCAGAAAACCAAATTAATAATAGGACTACTCATAGGCTACTTACATTTTACCCACTTGACTGTTGATCGCAAATATGTACCCTAATGACATTTTACAACAAAATTTAAGTACTGGTCCACCATGAGGCCTACAATTATCAAAATGGTTAATAGCACGTATTTCGAGCCCTAATAGTGGTTCTTCATAAGCTAAAGTTTAGAAATATTGAAATCACACAATGAAACATTGATCTGAGATGGTGGCGTTGTAAAAAAAAGCGAATACTTAACACATGACGCAGTTATTATGGTGAGAGTTCATTGACAGTAAGCTTAATACACATTTAGGTGCAATGACAAATGGTTGAATTAGAGGAAGTTAAAATACTCGTTGATTAAAAAGGAGTGGTACTGCGGTCATGCGGCGATGTTGGTAATAAATGAATCCATTTGTGGCATTAATAATTCCAAGTGATAATGCGGATCAAAATGAGTGGTGTGTGGTTGAGAGCAAACTCGTTCAAAGTTGAGACAACCAGCGAGAAGTTAAATATAGCGCATTGTGACTACCACATCGACAGAGACTGAATGAGCTCAATCGACGGGAATTAGACCTAGTAAACAGACGAATCCAAGCAGCAGAAATAAACATAATAATAATTTTGGTTAAAGATAAAGATAACATTGACAGGCAAATTTCTAGATGAATTATTAGCTGACAATTTCGTCATCAACATGTGGTTACTGAATACGCACTCAAGTGGAGTGGAACATGTGATGTTTGACTATCAATTACGTAAATATTAATGACCACTGCCCATAAAGTCTACACTCAGTTTGAAGACCGAGAGATAAAATAAGATACGATAATATGAGATGAGATGAGGTAAGATAAGATACGATAATATGAGATGAGATGAGATAAGATAAGATAAGATAAGATAAGATAAGATAACTTACGAGAAGATATGGTAAGTTAAGATAAGATGAGATAAGATAAGATTAGATAAGATATGGTAAGTTAAGAAATAGAAAATAAATCGACATAGATTGCCTATTGCTGATATTGTGTGAAGCACTGAATTTAATTGCAACTGCAGGTAATCAGAATCGATACCACTAGAACATCAAAAATATAAAGATGATATGTTGGCTTTCACGGTCAGTGAATTAAAACTCAGCAATTTTTCTAGGTTTATGCCGTGTCTTGTGTGGGGTTTCGCCTACGAACACCAAGCTGGCTCATCAGCGGGCTCTTGGTGTCCGTCTCCGGTCCCCCACAGGAGTAGCGAACTGCCCGCTACCCCACACAAGACACGGCATAAACTAAAAAACTAAAAAATCCTGTCGGCACGCCCGAAGGCGGAGGTAGATTTCACCGGGCAAACTTGGGGATAGGCGACGTAGAATATGCAGGTTTTCGTAGAAGGATCAGACCTCATTTATTGCGAGAAAGTATTTTATAATAGGAGCTTAATTAACTTTGATTTTCGTCATTTTATGCATATTTTAAACATTTTATTGTCTTATGGGGATGGTAACCTTCTTGTCATTTGGGGTCCATTTTTATACTTGTGGTCACACTGTCCTTATGCAAGGTTTCGACACTGATGTGTAACTATCTAACGGTCTGTTACTTCTTCACGCAAAATTTTATCTCTCGCAGAGATTTTGGTTGGTTCCTCAGTTTAGGGGCTGCGACAACGCGGTCATGTAACCCCGTGTACTTTGGGTGTGTGTAGAATCTGTCTGATAAACGGTGTGAATTGTGATAGCTGTATTAGTCTGTAATTCAGGTAAGGAATGCAGACGCTCAATTTCAAGCAGTAGTTCCTAATGTTGCTACCAAATACTACCGTCAACGACACCTAGCAATGAACTTGACTACTAGATGCCACCGCAACCAGCAACGAACGTTGGAACTTCCCCTACAAAGGAAAGCATACTGAGGTATTTTTAGCGCTCTTTGAAAATCCGATGACTTCGGCCGGCTTTGAACCCGCGACCTTGGGCATAGAAGTTCAGCATGCTACCAGTTACGTCACCGAAGCCGTTTCACACTTAGTCAGATGGAAAACTCAATGTGGTCTCGTGCAAGTGCGTTGTCATGGCAACGTCTGATGGCTCATCCCTCATCAATTTAGTAGTGTTGTCATGGCAACATCTGATGGCTCTTGGCATTTTCTTATAATTCTGAAATCATTTTTCTCATCCCTTGGCGTAATGGTGGGTCATATCAAAAATTCTTTCAGAGAAAAGTTTTAGGTAATTATTAGGGGAATATTGTCCATTTTGTACGGTTTTGATGTTGTGCCTATTAAGAGAGATATGATTAATGTTTCCCAAAAAACCCACTTTTTCCCACCCCTTTGGTCAATGGTTGGTGCTATCAAAAAACTTTTCAAACATACATTTTTGGGCCTTATCCGACACATAGTATGAACTTTGAATGGCTTCGATATTTGAAATATTAAGAGAGTTATAGCGATATTTCACTTTTTCGAAGAAAGAAAGAAAAAAAAAAAGGCTCCCCATTTTCACCCCCGTCGACCGATTGTGTCCATTAACGAACTCGACCGAGATTTTATAGGGATACATATTATGTAAAAATGTCAAAGTGATTGGTGCAAAATTGCGGTAGTTATCGTGTCAACAAGAAAGTGATATACAGGTTGCTTCAAAAAAATGTATACACACTTTAAACTATCGTAGTTTTCCCGCTCTACAAGGCTAATGTTATATTTCTTCGCCAGGTGGCAGCATAATCGTCCCTCTATGTTATATTGTCAGTTGGAATTTGTAATATCAACATGGCGGTCGTACGTTTGAGTTTTGAAGAACGTAAGCAGATTATTAAGTGGTACTGGAAGTTTGAGAATGTAAATGAAGTTCAAAGACAGTGGAGAAGGGACTATGATACAGAACCACCGTCAAGATTAACAATTACACGCATACGAGACAAATTCGAAGTTCATGGAACAGTGTGTGATGTGCATAAAGGTCATTCAGGTCGACCTCGAACAGCTACAAGTGATGAGTCATCAACTACAGTCTTGGAACTGTTTCAACGCTCTCCTAACAAATCTTCAAGGCAAGGGGCACGTGAAAGTGATGTAAGTGCTAGCAGCGTGCTACGCATTCTGAAGAGAGGCAAGTATCGTGTTTACATTCCAAGGCTGGTGCAACAGCTAAGTGACGACGATCCAGATCGAAGGTTGCAATTTTGTGAATGGGTTCAAGAGATGGTGATACGTGAACCGGGATTTATGGGTAGCATCATTTGGTCGGATGATGCCCAATTCAAACTTAATGGAACTGTCAATAGGCACAATTGTGTTTACTGGGGTGAAGAAAATCCTCACATTACAATTGAAAAAGCTGTAAATTTGCCTGGTGTAAATGTGTGGTGCGGTTTGTCTTCAAGGGGACTCATTGGACCTTTTCGATTTGAAGGCACTGTAACTGGTATAACTTACCTAACAATGCTTGCTGATTCCATATTTCCTGCCATTCGTGCATTATACGGTAATGATAATTTTTATTTTCAACAAGATGCTGCCCCGCCGCACTATCACAGGGACGTACGAGCTTACCTGGATCAAAATTTGCCGGGCCAGTGGATAGGACGCAGGGGGCCAATCGAGTTTCCAGCACGCTCTCCAGACCTTACACCACTGGATTTCTTCTTATGGGGCACAGTAAAAGATGAGGTGTACAAACGTAAACCACGTAACCTAGACATTCTTTGGAATGAGATTCAAGCCGTGTGTAGAGAAATCTCATTGGACGTTTTGATACGATGTACAGAATCAGTGGTGACTCGTACTCAGAATTGTATTGATGCTGCAGGTCGCCAATTTGAACAGTATTAACATTTGTTATTTATGTTTCATTTACATTGGACTTTCAGCTTTCTAATTTCCTGAAATTTAACTTTGTAGAGCGGTAAATAAATTTTCTATGGAAGTTCAAAGTGTGTATACATTTTTTTGAAGCACCCTGTATATACAGGGTGAACGTAAAATGCCGCACTTGGAGGTCGGCATGCGGTTACTCGTCGAAATTCACGATAAAAGTGTATCTTGCAAAACCTAGTCCTACCAACAGATTTAACAGAAATGCGTGTTAAGAAACGAGGCTCTGGCAACGCTGTAACTGCATGCAGCGTGGCCAAAAACTGGTCGCAGGAACTCGGCACTCTGCTGAAGCTCTCATTAGCTCAGTGAGACCAGATAATGCCATAAACGCCGGTTTTGCGGACGCGCCGATGTTCGAGTCGCGTTCGCACCATTTTTTTTTTGCAGGTAATGTATCATATTGCATCCAATGTACACCTCCACTATGCAATACACTATGTCTTACCGTTACAGTTACCTATATTCATTCATTCAAACGCAACATGAACTTCTTACAGAGGTAAACGACCCCTTGTTTCGCCCATGGCACAAATAAAGTCAATAGAACATAATAGTGGATACAGTAACATCGTCTCTATCCAATGCGGTACAAAGAAGCACAATACTGTAGGTAGCCTACATTAGATTGCCGATTATGCTACGCACCATAATTCCATAGTGTACGTTTGACGTCCAGTCTTATCTTCACAGAGCCGGTACGTACACTTACGAGCAACGCCTTCACTTCACAGCAGATGTTCAAAGTGACCTCCTTGCATTTGCAAACACTCGCCACTCGTTGGAGCATACTTTGCCGGGCCCTATGCAACACACCTGCATCCACCATTACCGATGCAGCATGCACGCGAGTTATTAGGTATTGTACATCCATGGGTGGAGTACTATAAACTTGTTCCTTTAAGTGTCCCAACAAATAAAAATCTAGTGGATTAAGGTCCGTGGAACGTGGCGGCCAGGACATTGGACCTCCACGCCTAATCCTTTTCCCTGAACACGCTTCATTTAAACAGTTACGCACAGTCATTCCAAAGTGTGGCGGTGCAACATCATGCTGAAACCATAGCTGTCGACGAACACCAAGTGGAACGTACGATAGAGGGGGGTAATAAACTTGTCTGGCAAATGGTACGGGCCTAAAAGCACTCCTCCCACGATTCCAACCCACAGGCTTATGCCAAAGCGTGCCTGAAAGCCACGTTCAAGGGTGACATGTGGGTTGTGGTCAGACCAATAATGACTGTTGTGATGGTTGAAAATACCTTCCCGAGTGAAGCTACATTCGTCACTCCATAGCACATTCTTGATAAAATATTCGTTATCTTTAACTTATTGCAAATGCAATTCACAGAACTGTACTCGTTGAATGTGGTCTTCTCGCCGCTGGTGTTGAGTTAACGTGTCAAGATATGGATTCAGTTCTTCGTCGTGCAACACGTCAACAACCAGTGTTGGAGATACCTGGAACTGCCTTGCAATATCACGGGTACTTCGCCGAGGTGATTGGTGAACGGTGTCAAGAATTGCGTCCTCCGTTTGTGGAGTAGGCTACGTCTAGTCCTTGGACGACCTCTGTCCACTACTTGTGGGCGAAGATTACCGGTTTCCCACAGGCGTTGCTCAAGGCGACGAAAAACATTCTTATCGGGATGGCGCCTTTGAGGGTACCGTGCCGCATACTCACGAGCAGCACCCAACATTAAAAGCATATCGACGTATTCACCATTTGTGAACTCCATCATGAAGACACCCTACATGAACTGGACAGGACCAGTTATGGTTGTGCAATGCGTGGATAGTCGACTCATGCATGCCATTTAATGGATCACACTGTGCGTTCTTTTTCAGTTATCGTTTTACGGAATAAGCGAGGATCCCACCATTACCGCCACTGAGGGCAGTGTCCTGTAACTTGGGATACAACTGGGGAGTGTGACTAGCACTTTGCCCAGGCGGTCTCACCTGCAAAGCGAATGGGGGCCTGATGAAGGGATGGGAACAGTGGGAGAGTTAGGCAAGGAAAGGGGAAGGAGGCGGCAGTGGCCTTACGGTAGGTACCATCCCGGCATTTGCCCGAAGACGAAGTGGGAAACCAGGGAAAACCACTTCGAGGATGGCTGAGGTGGGAAACAAGCTCTCTCTACTCATTTGGGCCACCCGAGGCTGAGTAGACACCGTACCAGTCCTCAGACCACTTTTCAAATTTCGTGGCAAAGCCAGGAATCAAACCGCGGACTTCCGGGGTGGGAGCTAATCACGCTGACCACTACGCAACGGAGGTGACTCACACTTTCATGTGACAAAATGATGTGATGTCATGCTTACAAATGCAGTTAAACGACGGGAACTGACGTAACACAAAACAAAACAAAAACTGACGTAGATTTGAACCGTAGCTCGATGGTGCATGTGAGTTTGATAACCCAACAGTCTACTGAGCGAGCTGCGGTATTGCTGGATGATACACATTTCTCTGTACATTCAGCTTCGCTTCAATATGTGTCAGTGTTGTTGCCAGCTCCTCGCTTTCATACTTGTGGTTTTAAACAGCACCCGATCCGATTTTGCTACAGAAACTTTTGTCTTGCAATTGGATGAGGAATTGCATGCCGACCTCCAAGTGCGGCATTTTACGTTCACTCTGTATATATAGATACATATATACATAAATTATATATAAACTTTTGAACTGAGGGTGGTTTTGGGGTGTAGGGGATGTGAAACGCGAAGATATGTCGAAATTTTCCGGAAGTCGAAACATGGTACCCATTGCAATAGTTAGCTTTCTAATGAAATCTACCTAAAAATGTTAATTTTTAATTCGCTTGCCGTGAAAGCCAATATACCATCTTTTTGGAAGCTTTCGTAGGGAGGTTAAAGCTGTTTGAGCTTTTACCTCTCGCAGTAAAGAGGCGTAGGTGAGCTTCATAAAAAGGGAGGTAGCGCGCAGTTCGCTACTCCTGTGGAGGTCCAAGCACGAACACCAAGTGCCCGCTGATGAGGGATATTGTTGAAAATTAAAAAATTAAAAAAAAAAATGCCAGGGAAAAGTTAGCAAGCACTTGTGTATATCTCGCGAAATCTGACAAGTATGTTGTACATGAGTTCGGGCTTCATCAAATGGAATCATCCTTTTGTGGCGTAGTTGGTAGTATGCTGAACTGCTGTGCCCAAGATAGCGGGTTCAAACCCGGCCAAAGTCGTCGGATTTTTTAAGAGCGTTAAAAATCCTTCAGTATGCCTTCCTTCGGAGGGGGAGTAAAGCCGGCGGTCCCATGTCATAGATTTATGGCATGTAAAAATCCTTCCACAGACTAAACTTGTGTGGAGCTAAATTTGTAGTTTATATATCTTTGATACGCTCTATCAAAGTTCCAACGTTCACCACTAGGTATCATTGATATCTGGTAGCGAAAGTTGGAACTACTTGACATTGAACGGAACTTGTAGCTCACCCTAGTGGTGTCCACTTGAAGCAGCTACAGCCTCTGGCGAGCCGAACATGTCCTCGGACACTCCCGGCACTAAAAGCCATACCATAAATAAATAAATAAATAAATAAATAAATAAATAAATAAATAAATAAATAAATCCTTATGTCAGAAACAATTCTGACTCTGAAACCCAAGGCCTGCATTGAAGCGCAGAAACTTGATAATGAGATCGAACTGTAAGATAATAAGAAAATGAATCTCTCTCTCAAAGGATTCTATTACAGCGAGTGCATGTATGAGGGATTAAGCTAGAGGCAGGAGAATCTGATATCTTATTTTAACCCCGCAATAATTGAGGGAATAATAAACTCTTTTAATTAATAGATCAAAGTTTTCTTTATAGAAGCAGCCTCGAGATATTCTTATCTGGGCCAAACTTAGAGTTCGAGCTCACAGAATATTTCAATTAACGCTAATCGTGGCTTGTAGAAGTTCTGCAAAGAGCAGCAAGGGACTTCATCAAGGCTTTTTCTGACTATGTTGACCAAGAATAGCCTGTGAAAGGGTCAGGAACACATTTACTTGCTATAAATTCGACTTTTCCCATATTGTCGATCACATATTTTGTCTTAAGATGTTACATATGGGGGCGATTCAATAAATACGAGAGAAGTTCCGAAAGTATCGTCATTTTATTGCACGAGCAGTTGGTACACCAGGCGACACAAACAATCGCCATAAGAATCCACACCCGTGGCTGGTTCATCGACGGAAAGAACGTCAGTGGAGGGGTAATGACGCATGCTCAGAATGCCGACGAAGTGAGAGGAGCAGCAGAACGGCGTGCCCGATATCATTCGATCGGTCACTGGTGTTTCATGTTCAGTGAAGAACGGCAAAGTGTGGGGGATGAAGATCGAAGTGGACGTCTCTCCACAACTACGAACGAAAACAACATTGCTCGAGTACAGGACATAGTGTTAGCGGACAGGCGCATAACGCTGGCGTCCACATTGAGTATTGGTCGTGCCCAGGTCCATCACATGCTCCATGATGTGTTGGGATACCGAAAAGTGACCGCAACATGGGTACCGAGATACCTGACCCCGGAGCAGCCTGTGTGACAATTCCTTGCGTCGCAGGGCACCGATGGTTGGTTGGTTCCTCAGTTGAGGGGCTGCGACAACACGGTCATGTAGCGTCGTGTACTTTGGCTGTCTGTAGAATCTGTATTTTTTTTAAATCATTTCAAATGATCTTGTCGACTTCATCGTTATGCTTTGGTCTACCGTTATGCGTTACGGTTACGGAGAGGAAATGTACTAAGGTTGCACTTGAGCGTATGACGTCATCATGTTGTTCAGTGCATATGCACCGAGTCTGAGTTTACTCCTGGGCTATGGCCTTATGCGATACGGAAACGGAGAGTGAATGACGTCATCATGTTTTCAGTGCATATGCACCGAGTCTGAGTTTACTCCTGAGCTATGGCGTTATGCGATACGGAGACGGAGAGCGCGTGACGTCATGCAGCAGAGTGCACCACCCGCTCTCCGTTCCCCGCGCGGGAAGCCTAAGTTAATGGGTAATGGAGTCTGTTGAAAGTGCCCTCCTGAGCCTTTCTAACATGTGTAGCATTTGTAGCATGCGTCATTTGAAATGATATAAAGTCTAGTCTTTCAGACTGACTGTATCTTTTTGGTCATGTGACCTCCTGAGAGGCCGAGTGCAGGTCTTTCTAGTTGACGCCAGTGGGCGACCTGCACGTCGGGATGAGAGATGGACTGGATGAAGATGAATGAAACTGGGCAAGGATGTGGAAGGAAGCGGCCGTGGCCTGTCAGAAGGTACCGTCCCAGCTTTTACCTGGTGTTGAAAATGGAAAACTACGGAAAACCATTTCAAGGATGACCGACGGTGGGGCTTGAACCCACGCGTCTACCGAGTCAATAGAGAGCTTGGCCCCATGACCTAACGCTGTGCTTTAGCGAGCGTAGCCACTGCTGTCGGTTAGAATCTCTATAATAACCGGTGTTAATTGTGATGACTGTATTAGTGAGTGTTATCTGTTTTTATTCCAGTTAGGACTGCAGACATTCAATTTTCAAGTAGTTCGTACTTTTGCTACCAAACGCCACCGTCAACGACAACTAGTCCTGAACTTGGTTACTAGATGCCTCCGCAGTCGTCTCCTGGCGACGAACGTTGGAACCTAAAAGTGTTAGTCAAATCTAACTTATAATTTAGCTTCTCACGAGTGTAATAAGTCGAAGGTTCTTTTACAAGTTATAAATCTATGACATTGGATTTCCAGCTTTACTTACCCTCCAAAGGAAGGCTTACTGAGGGATTTTTAGCCTACTTTTCACATTTTGCAAAAATAAGGAAAAATGAGACTTATTTGGATCGGGCAAATGTGTGTCTGTCTGTCTGTCCTTCTGTCTGTCTGGCTGGCTGTGTGTGGTCCCCCCACCCCCATATCAACTCCTAAACAGCTGCAGCAATCGAAACAAAATTTGGTATGAGTAAAGATCTATACCTGAATATCTCACGGCCATATTTGAAAATGATGTCAGTGCTACCAACTGCTGAAAAATCGCAATTGACTTTTGAGCTCCATGTTGGATATCTTGGAAGGTATGAATGGGAGCTATTTCAAAATTGGCACACGTATAGATAATAATATTGCAGTTTAATTTCCAGGAGGCCATACATGGCAGTGTTGCCAAAATGATTATAAGCCTGCTGATAGGTCCAAATTTTAAATGCATATAACTTCTACACTATCAATTGGATTTCAACCAAATTTCGTATGTGCTATGTGTACATAAGCAGATATGATTGAGCGAATTCTTAAGAGCCACCAGGGCTGCCAACTGTTAATAAATGCTCTCATTTTTTTTAAATCAAAATACCCATATATCAGAAAGTATGCAAGCCGACAGCTTTAAACTATGCACACGTAGAGTACCCGACATTCTATGTTAATTGGATTAACTTATATACGTCAGTGCTGCCAACATGATTCTAAGCCTGCTGATAGGTCCAATTTTAAAATGCATGTAACTTCTATACTAACTAATGGATTTCATTCAAAATTGACACAACAATAGATCATATTATTTCAGATTATTTCTGACCAATACAAGTATGTCATTGTTGCCAACATGATTTTACGCGCGCTTTTAGATCCAATGTTTAACTGCATGAAACGTCCATGCTATCCATTGGACTTCAACCAAAATCTGTATTCTGTACCTTAAGAGATGGAACTAAGAATATATTCAGTCACCAGGGCTGCCAACTGTAGTTCTCTATTAGGCTGCATTATGCCAGGTATACAGTATTTCGAATTAATTAGAAATTTCGATATTACCAACTTAATTTCGTCATTATTCTAGATGGATCCATATAGATTAATCATTGGCATGAATACCGACAGTAGTGGCTACGCTGGCTAAAGCGCTGCGTTAGGCCATGGGGCCAAGCTCTCTGCTGACTCGGTAGACGCGTGGGTTCAAGCCCCACCGTCGGCTGTCCATGAAATGGTTTTCCGTGGTTTCCCATTTTCAACACCAGGAAAATGCTGGGACAGTATCTTCTGACAGGCCACGGCCGCTTCCTTCCACATCCTTGCCCAGTTTCATTCATCTTCATCCCTTCCATCTCTCATCAAGACGCGCAGGTCGCCCAAGGGCGTCGAATAGAAAGACCTGCACTCGGCCTCGCAGGAGGCCACACGACAAAAAGAAAGAAATTGGCATGAATCTCAAAGTTTTAGAAAAGTAGGCTCTTTAGTTCTTCACGGAACTTCTTGTTAACGCTCTAGAAAAATCCGACGATTTCGGCCGGGTTTGAACCTGCTACCTTGGGCATAGAAGCTCAGCATGCTACCAACTACGCCACCGAAGCCGCCACAGGGCACCGAGTGGTTTTTTCAAACTGATTGCATGCTAAGACAATTGTCTCAATATCGGTGGCGACTATGTTGAAAAATAGTTCATGGGGAAGAAAATGACGAAACTTATTTTTGGAACTATCCTCGTATGTGAGGTAAGACCTCTCACTGCGTATATTTATTCAACTTGTACATTAACGTATAATGTATGATACGACGACGGTAATAGTACATTATGCAACGAGCCTATAGTGGCTATAATTAAGACACAAGTATGTTTATAAACCGAGCGTATGCGAGTTTTATAATCTCCATACGAGTGTCTTAATTACCATTATAGGCGAGTTGCATACGACTGTTTATGTTCGACGATAATTATAACTTTATTATATGTTTTAACATAAATATTCATAATTATTTTTTCAGTCACTAGAATGTTGTGATCGGGTGCTGCGGTGGGTAGTATATCTCCGTGTTCCAAGCTCTCTGGTCAACCGACGCATGCGCTCTGTGTGCTTCAATGCCATATGTTCAGATTGTGCACCAGTATTCAGTAAAATTGTCACCGAAATCGTTTCAAAACAACGCGCTGTGTAGAAATTGGATTTGGGGATATTAAGGTACAGTGCTATTTCTTGTCTCATATTCACCAGTTTATTTACGCGAACATATGGACGGTGCACTTTCGGTAATTTATATAGACATGTTGGATTTTGAGCGCATGCGCGAAGGTATCCTTATCTAATTGGTCACACAACTGTTTCTTGAGCTCTGATTGGTGGGAGAAACTCTTTCATAATGAAAAATAGTGTTATAATGAGCCTCATTATGATACAGTTTTCTGACACATAATAGTCAGGGTCGAATATAAAGAGTGTTTTTCCACATACTGATACTGCTATGAAGCTTGGTGTAGACCAGTGTAGATAATATCAGACCTGCTCATTTCATTGTTATTAATTCTCCACCCTCCGTTTATTGTTTGACCACTAGGAGCGCTACTTAACGACCATTCTAGCACCAGGTGGTCAAAGGCATGAAATTGTAGAGCAGGCCTTGACACAATGACATACAATAGTGTCCGAAAGTTAAGCATATGTTACGAATAAGCAGGGCAACAGGAAATAGACAGCAAATCGCACGACATATGCACCTACCAACCTTACGTGTTCGCCCTGCATAGTAAAGGAGTAATCCCTGCTTTGACTAGCGGCGTAACCGCAAGGTAAACACAGCCAGTGTCTGTGCCCCATATTCCCTTAATCGTGTTTGCCCTGTTATAGTGTGCGGAATGTAGCCTCGTGGTGAACGTGACGACATATTGGCACAACGACGCCATTTGGACCCCGTTTTGCAGGGTAGAATACTCGGCCACCTGGAAGCAGGTCAGACACAGATCGAAGTCACCGTATCCTTGAATGAGCCACAAAGTGTCATTTCCAGGCCTTGGAGACGATTTCGAGACACAGGAGATGTTAGTCGTATGCTAGTACCAGGTCGACCAAGAGTAACCACCCCACAGCAGGACCGATATCTGGCCTTAACCGCCCGACGAAATCGGAGTGCACCTGCAGGACAATTGTCGGCGGAGCTTGCATCTGTCTCAGGGGTTGCCGTTTCCCGGCAAACTGTGTACCGGAGGCTCAGAACAGCAGGGCTGTTTGCCAGACGTCCAGCGGTGTGCGTCCCGCTCAGAGACGGGCCTGTTTACTGTGGAGCCGTCAACGTCGAAACTGGACCATGAATGAATGGAGGCATGTGCTCTTCACAGATGAACCCCGCTTCAGTTTGCCGAACGATCGCACATTAATCTGCAGAGAACCGGGTAGCTGAAACAACCACAGGAACATAGTGGAACGGGACCAGTATGGTGGAGGCGTCGTGGTGTGGGGCGGCAACATGTTGAATGGCCGTACGGTCCTGCACATCTTCATGGGTGGTCCGAGGAACACTGTGAACGCTCGGAGATACAGGGATGAGGTACTGAGACCACATGTTCGAGTCTTCAGAGGTGAGGTTTGTCCAGACTTCCTCTTAATGGATGGTAATGCCCGACCGCACCACACTGCTCTGGTGGATGAATTTCTGGCTGAGGAAGACATTCATCGCATGGATTGGCCAGTGAGATTTGCGGATCTGAATCCTATAGAACATGCCTGGGATGCATTGGGGAGGTGAATTACATCCCGTCAGCCTCTACCAAGGACCCTCCAAGACCTCGCATTGCCCTTTCGGAGGAATGGGATTGACTGCCACAAAAGCTCTTGCACCATCTGATAGAAGGCATACCACGCAGCTGCGAAGCATATGTGGCCGTTAGGGGTAACCATACACCCTAATAACAGCATATTTTGTTGTGGAAGACATTGACGAGTGTTGTTAGCTGTTGTCAATGGTGTACCTTAGCTATCAGAAACCTTCTGATTGTTTTTTTTTTTTTTTTTTGAGAAGTTGTGGGACATATTATGGTGTGTGATTCAGCTTCCGTTTGTTCAGCAATCCGTTTGCCATTCATATCGGGCGGTATGACCTCAGTTAGTGATTATACTAAACTTTTGGACACCCGTGTATTTGGTCGTATCGGTGTGACGTCATGGTAGTATCGATATTACTGTACTCTGAGAACGAGCGGCGGCCATTATCTGCGACACCTTGGTATTTATCATAAACAGACACAGTTCTGTGGTACTCATAAGATTTGTAGGCAACATTGAAAAATGACTTCTAATATTTCAATTGCTTAAAAGAGTTATCCGATAACAAAGGAATGTTGGTTGTTCTATAGTGTCTCTCGGAGATCCAGTTGGGTTTTATGGTTTGTCAAGTATCGATACAAACAGTGATATCTCACGAATGATCTGCTCAAAACTACTGCCCCGACTACACATCGAGCACTTCCATTGGTATTCAGCACTGAAGGACTGATGCTAATGTTCAAGAAGACTTCTGGATTGTATCTCCGGCACTAACAGTTTACGTTATTTACACCCGTCTCTTAAGGAACAATTAATCGCTTGTATTTGAAAAATTAACATAATTGGTTATTTCAAAATTGTGTGCTTCCCTGATTGCCTCTCACCAAGGAATGTGAGAGTTTCGAAGTGAAATATCACGTCCTGTGGTTCGGATTCCACGTAAAATTGGAGGTCCCGTGGATCATGATCTAGAGATTAACGGTCACGTGAAACTACAAGCTGCCTTCCTGTGTGCCTCCAGGTCTCATCATTTGCGACGAGAATACGGTACTGTAGGATTTAGTACCGAACACCGTATTCTGCAAAGTTCTCGTAGGTTATATTCAGAATGGCATTGTGATAGATCAAAGGATGAATGATACACGGATTTAGATTGGTGCCCTACCATCAGCTAATGCCGTATGACGTCGTAACTTAGCTTTAATAGCAAAAAACTTCATCACCTACATATTATTCTTAACAACAGATACCGTAGAAAATGGCGGCTAATGAAGTGTTTCAAGAAAATCACCACCAAAAAGCGTTCTACTCGATACTACGTAATACGTAAAGAGATTCTATGAATCTAAACTGTCATCAGGTCGGACATACTTATGCAGAGAATGGACACATTCGTTACTATACATGTAGTTCTAGGTAGGCTTACTCTGGCGGGACGTTGTTGAATTATAAATAATTATTATTAATAAACTAAGTGCAATAAAATAATAACGATGTAAACATGATTTTCACAGTCGATGACCGGCGGCTTCGGTGGCGTAGTTGGTAGCATGCTGAGCTTCTGAGCCCAAGATCATGGGTTCAAACCCGACCGAAGTCGTCGGATATTTGAAGAGCATTAAATATCCCTTACTATGCCTTCCTTAAGCCGGCGGGCTCATGTCATAGGTTTATGGCATGTAAAAAAACCCTTCCACTAACTTCAATTGTGTGGAGCTAGGTTTGATTAACGCTCTATAACAGTTTCAACGTTCACCACCGAGTGCCAGTTGCGGTGGCATCTAGTAAACAAGTTCACAGCTAGGTGTTTCGACGGTAGCAGGAACTACTTGATTCTGAAATTGATCGTCTGCAGTCCTTACATGAAATACAGATAACACACACATTAATACAGCCATCACAAATAACACCGGTTATCAGACAGATTCTACACACACCCAAAGTAAACGGGGCTACATGACCGCGTTGTCGCAGCCCCTAAACTAAGGAACCAACCAAGAGTAGATGGCCAGTGACGAAATATATATACAGTAATATACAGTAATTTGACCTCGCTGAATTCGGCTTCATTTGTAACTAGCGCCGGACCTTTAATAACCTACTCTTGCTTCGTTCACTTTGTGTTATTCGACTGTGTTCGCACAAATTAAAAATCCGGATAGTCATGGGAAGAAAGGAAACAAGTCTGGTGAACTGCCGCTTCACACTGGGAATCGGAGTACAGCATTATTATTATTATTATTATTATGTTTGTTGTTGTTGTTGCCTTTTGTAGCTTTTCAGTTATTATTATTATTATTATTATTATTATTATTATTATTATTATTATTATTATTATTATTATTTATTGTCAAAGCACACTGATTATAATACTAGGGCATACGATAAGTAATGGCAACACTGTTGTCAATCAGCGATCCTAGTAGTGACCGTTGTAATCTTGTAATATTGGTGAGCAGTCTTTGTTGTAGGCTATAAATCTGTAATATTGAAAGACTCCAAATATCTGATATTTGTGAATACATTAACTCTTTCTCACATTCAGTAAGTAATACCGCCCTAAAAAATGTTCAGTAGATATGAACAAAGGTGCTTCATAAAAATCCAAGTTGCGAGGAAAAAGTGCAACTCAGTGCTTTGGAGCATTGAAAGAAGCTTGCGGGAGAGAAGTCCTACCTTATCGAACTATTCCAAGATGGGTAGAAGCCACTGATCTCTATACATGGATCGCTGATTGCAACTCTCCGCTGCACGAGAAAGTACGCCAGGTTGAGCGCGCGGTCCGCCATGTTGGTCTACCCATTCTCGAGCACTTCTTATGGGGAAGCAATGCTAATCTAGTCATTTTTAAATCGTAATTAATGGTGCCTTGGAACAAATAAAAATATAGAGATATGTTCACTCATAGCATAAAGGCATTGGGATCACTGACACGCCATTCCGAGGTCAGTAAATCTCCTGAATAGCAATAAAAATGAATGTATAATAACGGCTGACAAATATCAACTTAGGTGCTGAGTACACGCAATTAGTGATCAGTAACAGAGTAACGAGTGAAAAACAATTTCTGGAAACATTCTTGTAAATTGTATATATATATGCCATAAAATTATGCATTCTTCAAATGATGTACGTATAAACTTAGCACACTATACAGGCCTAGATTCGACATATCGTAGTCGGTGCTTGGTAATGCTTGGCAACAACAGCAACAACTCCATAAACCCATCCCGTCACTTCTCTCCATCTCACCAACACTTCCCCCAAGTAATCCCAGCACTCTACTTCAAATACTACATCTTTTAATCAGGCTAGCAGAAATATGAACTTAATAATAACGGGAAGTAGATCAAAGACAAAAATGCACTTTAGGCCAAACCAATTTCACTCCTCAGCTCCACATAAAACTTAACACAACTAAAACCCTACTCAAAATATACTATCGCCACCGTTTTACAACTATTAAGCGAACTATTCGCACCCAGAACCGAAAAACCTTGAAATGGGATCAAATTAAAAACGCAATAGCCTAGCCCGATCACGTCTGCTTCAGCTCCACGGCATATGTATACTTGACTTCAAAATTATGGCTAAGTGACCTATCTGCCTGAGAAGTAAAGGTATTACCGGCTTGCCTGGGATGATGGGTCTCCAAACCGGTACTTAGAACTAAGATTTTACGCTGTAAATAACCAAATTCAGCCCATTTTACAACTACAAGAAATACAAAGTATTTACTGCCATGTATAACATCAAACCACCAGTAAACAATCACAGAGCCGGATTCGCAATATTGCACCATGCGCTCGCTGCCATCTTGCTATACCTGTCATCGTCTATTCGGCTTACTGCTGCCTTAGCTACCAGCCATCCGTGTATAGAGATCAGTGGTAGAAGCGTTCCGTCAAGGAAGAGAGGGATGTTAACACAGAACACGTGCTTGTAGACCCGTTGCTGGAACTGACGATTTCCATGTTCAGGCTGAAGTGCATTATTGGCAAATGACAGGCGATGGACATGTGTGGAGATTTCCAAGAAACTCGGCATTGCAGCATCGTCTGTCCATCACATTTTAAGAAAAAGCTGAAGATGCAAAACGTTTGTGCCCACTGGGTTCCGCACACTCTAACCGAAATTGGAAAGTGGCAGCGAATGGAAACAGAACGAATGTATACGGAGCGATATGAACATGGAGGTGAGACCTTTCTTCGTCGCGTTATCACCATGGATAAGACGTGGGTACGTTCGCATTCACCTGAGCTGAAACAGCAATCACGCGAATGGCGAGATACAGAATCACCACGTTCAAAAAGATGCCAAGCATTGCAGGATCCTTTGAAACCGATGATTGTTGTGTGTTATGATTATGAAGGCCTAATATTGGTAGCCTACATACTGTACTTCATCGTATAAAAGTAAATGCAGACCACTACTTGCGTTACTAGGAACATCATTCTGTCAGGCATGGCGTTGTAAACGACCTCAGGCCATTAGGAGTTCTACTGTGTTACAATCATGACAATGCTCGTTGCTATGTTGCCGCTACAATGAGGAATTTGTTTACAAGGTGGAACTGGGAAGTACTGGAATAGCCACCAAATTCACCTGACATGAGCCCTTGTGATTCCGGTTTAGGCCTCTTTCACACGGGGCCACCATGGCCGAGCCACCACGTCTTTGCAACATTTTCTCTAGCCACCAAATACGCCACCAGTCATTAGCCAGTCTTGAAATGGAGGTGGAAGAAGAGTACGGTAATTAAACCTGAGCGTGGTGTTTTATTTATTAATTATTTATGTTCTACAATTATAAACACTTCTTTTCTATCGTTTTATTGGCATGCCACGGTGGGTGAGTGGTCAACGTGTCGGTCTACCAACCCCAAGTTTGCAGGTTCGCTTTTGGCCGTGGTAAGTGATTTTTGAAAGGCAGCAAATATTGCGACACCATGTCATACTTTGTTGGCATGTCAAAGAACCCATTTGAATCCGGTAGGCCGTGTTCATAATGGCAAAATTAATCTCGGGAATTTCCGCCAACACAAAGTTCCTCATTTCTCTACTAGAAAGCGCTATAGTGTCCAAGGAGCTTAGATAATTATCTAACCTCATTGACTTTCATAGTGCTTCAAGGAACAACGAAATTCGACATGCAAGCTACCCTTTGGGAATCAAATAACAAAGCTTGCACCCGGCACCCGATATTATTATTATTGGCAATGTGTGATTCCAAATATTTGTTTACTTTTGTCGATATAGGTGCCTACGGTAAAGAAAGTGACTCATCTGTTTTCAAGAGCAGTGGTTTATGTGATGCGATAAAAGGCAATACTTTGAGATTGCCAGAAGCAACGCCTATAAATGAACTTGATGACGTTTTACCATATGTAATTGTGGCAGATGAAGCATTTCCCCTTTCAGATCATGTGATGCGTCCTTTTGGGAAGAGTTCTTTGACTATTCAGAGAAAAGTTTACAATTACCGCCACTCTCGTGCTCGTAGGTACATCGAATGTGCATTTTGGCATTTTAAGTAATAAATGGCGAATATTCCATCGACCTATGAATGTAGATGTGTCCCTTGCAGAAGATATAATAAAGGCTTGTTGTATCCTACACAATTTTGTAAGGATTAGAGACGGCTACAACTTTGATGAAACTCTCACGATTGAGGGGATAGTAGATCTCCAGTGTGACATGACACGTAGAGGAACAAGTGCAGCTATACCAATTAGGGACAAGTTTGCTGACTACTTTGTCAGTGGGGATGGCCAACTAGAATGGCAATATCGTGTAATATGTAAGTATTTGTCTGAGGAAGATATTTTACCATCTTTTTTACAATATTAGATATTCATACTGTATGTAGTAGTTATTTTGAATAATCCTGAGCAATAAAGAAGTGAACAATCAAACTTGTGATCGAACTGATTTTCCTCATCCCCCAGTCCTCGCGAGAAGACCACCCCTTGAAGCCGATCCCCTCTCTAAACGACCATATTTTAAGTAACGGAAATGAACTTCCATAAGACCAATGCATCTCTACCCCATTTCCCGCCCAATGTCCACTCTTTGAATAACAATGTCCTCCCTTTATGACGACCACCAAAACAATCATAGAATATTTTAAGAGTTTGGTTTTCATTGTAGCAGTTGTTAATTGTATTTAAATGATTATGTTCAGAATCACATTTTACCTCATTCCCTTTAAGAAGACGACCACTTTCTCACAAAAAGTCAAGGTTTTACTGTATGTAAATGTATCCACCATTAAACTTATCAAATTAATTTTTCTCTGCAGTTGAGGCATCTTCTTTGTTAAAAAGGAGAGTTACCAGTTCCTCCCAATTCTTCCTCTTCAACTCCCTGTTTGCGTATTCATCAGCAGTCATATCCCACAGAGCAGGTTTCGATTGCATTAAGGATATGAATTTATCTGTGCCGAAATCACTCTTTCCTGGTAGGCCAACGATATCCATTTTTAACACTAGCAGATAGTTCACCCGTGTGGCCTAGCCGCACAGAAAGTCGCGCTCGTGTGAAAGGCTCCGTTTGACTCAATGTAAACATGTGGTGGCGCGCCAAAAATCGCATTGCCCGCCACCACCACCACGTGTGAAAGGGGCCTTATTCTCAAATATCAATGAACCTCTACGAGGTGTTCGATTTCAATTATGAGTTGACATCCAGAGAGCTGTAGATCAAAAAAAGGAAGCTTGTAGTTTAACGTGACCGTTAATCTTGAGATCATGAGCCACGGGACCTCCTTTTTACGTGGAATCCGAACCACAGGACATGACATTTCACTTCGAAAATCTCACATGCATTGACCGGGAATCGAACCCGGACCGCCTTGGTGAGAGGCATACAGCTAGACCGCTGAGCCACCACGCCCCCAGCTGTAGATCGATCAGTGAGAGAGATATCCAGAAATAGTGCTGCAGATGGAGTGCGTCGTCTTCCAAGGATTTGACAACGTATTGTTGACATGGTCGCCTCCGTAGCGTAGCGGTCAGCATGGTTAGCTGCCACCCCGGAGTTCCTGGGTTCGATTCCCGGCTCTGCCACGAAATTTGAAAAGTGGTATGAGGACTGGAACGGGGTCTACTCAGCCTCGGGTGGTCCAAATGAGCAGAGGGGGTTCGATTCCCACCTCAGCCATCCTCGAAGGGGTTTTCCGTGGTTTCCCACTTCGTCTTCGGGAAAATGCCGGGATGGTACCTACTGTAAGGCCACGGCCGCCTCCTTCCCTCTTCCTAGCCTCTCCATCCCAACCTTCCATCCCATCCCTCATGAGGCCCCTGTTCGCTTTGCAGGTGAGGCCGCCTGGGCGAAGTGCTGATCACACCTCCCCAGTTGTATCCATCCCGACCAGATGTTCCAAGCTCCAGGACACTGCCCATAGAGGCGGTAGTGGTGAGTTCCCTCGCTGAGTCCGTGGGAACCACCAACCTAGAGGGTAAATTGACTAAATAAATAAAAAAATAAAAAAAATTGTTGACATGGCAGGAGACTATAAATGAAGATCGTATTGTCAAAATTAACCAAATAATATTCTTCATAACAGTGTTGCCATTACTTATCCATTGCCCTAGTATGTACAAGAGTAACAAAAGCATTGGAAGTGGAAGCAGAGTTAGAATACAAAACACCCATTACATAAGCAGTGCCTCTGCACTCAGATTATCTACAAGGATGTGCAACTTGTAGGCTATGTAGCAATTATAATACAATGTTCAGTTAGCAATAGATCACTTAGGCTTAGTTTAGGTTCAGTGGATAAGTATAGAATACGTACGTACAACAGTATTTACAACTATTAAGCTACAGAAGTTCGTATTTAAACTTTGTAACGAGTCGGATATTTTAACCTTTTTTTTTAACATTCGGATTGAGCCACTGTGGATTACGGAGTAACAATCAAAATCAACATTTCGTTCTAGATCGTCTGCCAGCTTTCATGTCCGGTCAGTATCTCTTGAGCCCATCACTCAGCGCCTTCTTCCGATCTTCTGGGTTCTGCCCCTACCTTAAATTCCTGGTAATTCTTGATTAAGTGTCTGAATTCAAACCTGTTCATAATTTTGCAGTCCGGAATACCAATGTCTATAAAGTCTTTGTTACATTCTTCGAACCATGCCAATTTTTTCCTCTTTGGTTTCACGAAATTCCAAATTTTCTTTGATAGACGATCGTTGGACATTCTGAAAATGTGTCCATAGAACAACAACATTTTCCTTTTTATTTTTGACGTGACTGGTTCTATTTTTCTATATAACTCTTCTTTTGACTTCAAACGTATGTGTCCGTCAACCCATCTGTTTCCTAAAATTTTTCTCAATACCCTGCGTTCTCTTTTGACTAACTGGTCGACTAGTCCCCGTCTGTTCATAGTTAAAGTCTCCGAAGCATATAATGCTTCAGGTTTGACAACCGTGCTGTAGTGTCTTAATTTGGCTCCCATGCTCAGCGACTTCTTATTATCGAGATTTTTCGTCAGGTGATAGGCTCGGTCTAATTTCCAGATCCTAAGATTAATTGCTTCCTGTTCCAGGCCATTTTGTTGGATTACCTCACCCAGATATTTAAATTTTAATCTTCCCTTGGTTTGTTTTCATCCATTCAGGTCCATCACTGATGTTTGTCATGTACTTTGTCTTCTCAAAGGAAATCTGTAAACCTACTTTCTCAGCCATCTCTGACAACTGATTAATTGATTGCAAAGGGATCTGAGATCTCGCCAAAGAATTTTACTTTTTACACTGTGTCGGTCAAAGTCTGTTTAATCAGATTTCGAGACGTTTCATCCACTACAAACTCTTCCAGAATATTCAGTAGTGACTCGCGGTCAATTGAGTCATACGCTTTCTTAAAATCAATGAATACGACCAAGTCATACCTGCCTATCGTCTTATACCTAATGATGTTTTTCAGGTTAAAAATCTGTTCCGGGCAAGAACGTCCCTTTCTGAAACCAGCCTGGTACTCACCAATGTGATTATCAAGATGATCTTCAATTCTGTTCAGGAGTGCTTTGGAACAGATACAGTTGATATACACCTGTAATTACCAATGTATTATATTCTTTTTTACGTTAGTTTATTACACATCTCTGTGTGTTGCGTTTTTTGTTACTACTTTTTGAATCGTTAACTTGTATCATATCGCGCTATTGTAGTGATTGTTTTGTTGTTACTGTTCAATTTGCTTTTAGTTGGCTACTTACAGTATACAGTGATTTAAATCATAGTTGCAGTATGTTAAACACTTAAATGTAACTGAGTTGACAATGTGGTGTTTGACTTAGCTGATTTACGACTGTTTCTGTACTGGTATCCACTTCTCTTCATTTCCCACCAGAATTTGCAAGTTAATTGTTCGGAACTGGAATAACTAGCTATAACTTCCATACTGTTACCAATTACAATTATTGTTCGGAAGTTTTACTTACAAGATATACAACAGCTTGGCTCTAAGTAGCCGAAAAATAAATATGTGAAATATTTCTGTGCAATTAAGAGATTGGATTTAAAATTACATTAGTAACTTATATCTGGTTTTGCACATCACAATTCAAGGAAATATTGAAGGCAAGTAAGGTCCTGGTAGGAGAAAAACATTGTGGCTCAAACATCTCTGGGAGTGGTTTGTAATGCTCAAGAAACGTGCAGGAAATAGCAAACATATGAGCAGATATGGCACTCGTGGAAGGAGAAGATGCAGAATGATCTGTCCATACTTTTGCAGTTACAGACGTGTTTGGGTCCAATTTTACGGTAGATGAATCGTAGTCCAGGTTTTAGTTAAGGCCGGTGACCAAATTTCCACTCCCCTCCTTCCACAAAATATTCGGTATAACTTCATCTTCTGCGTGGGGGATATTCTAATCAAGCGAGCGCTCTTTGAAAAATAACACACAGTATGGTTTCAAGGCATCAAAGTGGAAGCTCAATTTCAGTGAGTTAGCGATACTAATATGGTTCAAATTTCACTTGAATGCATTTCAACTTGACAACAATAACAGTATCCGCATGATGATCGATCCCAAAAGATGTGTTTGAAGTATGAGCAAGGGCTAACTTGGTTGGGAATTAATTTGTTCCCAGGAGGGTCTGGCGCAACTCAAAGTTGTATGGAGGGAGTTTCAATAATTACCCTCCGTGCTATTCTTCTACCTGCTCCCTGTCTGTACTGGACCGCCACTGCCGGGGGGACTTAATGAAGAGCAAGCCAATGCTTTGTATCGTGCGCTTTCCTCCAGGCTCACAACTTGATAACATTGATTTATGCATTCAATATTCACAGCTAATGATTGTAGCATATAGCTGCCTCCATGCAAGGATACCCATGAAGGTAGATTGGTAGCAGATCGACTACTATTAAAGAAGCTTGATCTATGAGGAAGTACACTACGTTGAAGGCGGCTTCGGTGGCGTAGTTGGTAGCATGCTGAGCTTCTATACCCAAGGTCGCGGGTTCAAACTCGGCCGAAGTCGTCGGTTTTTAGCCTACTTTAGATTTTTGCAAAAAATGAAAATAGACTTATGAGATCAATACAGGGCGAAATATTGTGTGTCTGTCTGTGTGTGAGTGTGTGTATTCTGAATGTCTGCCCCACCCCCTATCAATTCGAACACGGTGAAACCGAATTGAACGAAATTTGGTACAGAGGTAGCACTAGCAAAGGGCACCTCAGTGTCATGTTTTATATCGCCGCCATCATGACGGAAACCTAATCATCTGATCTCTAAAAAAAATTTCAGCATTAGACCTTTACGTATGAAGAATCTTTTGACCAAGCTACAACGTCATCAGCCCACTAATTTGCGGATGGCGGCCATGTATGTGTGAAAATCTATTCCTCCTATATATTCAAACACGGTGAAACCGAATTGAACGAAATTTGGTACAGAGGTAGCACTAGCAAGGGGCACCTCAGGGTCATGTTTTATATCGCCGCCATGTTGACGGAAACATAATGGCGGCCACCCAAATGTTAAAGCTTAAATCAAATTACGACCAACCTAATCATCTGATCTCTACTAAATTTTGCAACAACATACCTTTTTGTGGGAAGCATCTTTTGACTGAACTAAAAGGTCATCAGCCCAATAGTTGGCAGATAGCGGCAATGTGTGCAAATCCATTCACCATATCAATTCACACACGGTGAAACCGAATTGAATGAAATTTTGTACAGAGGAAGCACTAGCAAAGGGCACTTCATAATCATGTTTAATATCCGAATAACACGTTGTATTTCAACAAGCTACTACAACCAACATTCAATTATACTCCTTGAAAAGGATAAAGAGTTATAACAATACCCATGCATTTAGAAGAAAGTAGGCTATATGTTATTTACTGAACATCTTGTTTTAATAGCGTTAAAAATCCCTCAGTATGCCTTCCTTCGGAGGGGAAGTAAAGCTGGCGGTCCCATGTCATAGATTTATGGCATACCAAAGAACCTTCCACTAACTACACTTGTGTGAAGCCAAAAATTGTAGGTTAGAATTGATAACGCTCTATTAGTTCCAAATTTCACCGCCAGGTGCTGACTGCGATGTCATCTAGTAGGCAAGTCCGTAAGCTAGGTGTCGTGGACGGTTGCATTTGGTAGCAAAAGTAGAAATTACTTGAAATTATTGTCTGCAGTCCTTACTTGAATTAAAACAGATAACACACACTAATACAGTCATCACAATTAACACCGATTATCAAGCAGATTATACACACACACCCAAAGTACACGGGGCAACATGCCCGCGTTGTCACAGCCCCTAAACTGAGGAACAAACCAACTAAGAGGAAGTGGATGGTAGCAATCGGCGTGTTATAATCCACCAAACTCGAAATAAACCATGAAGACCCTCCTTCGCAACCTCCAGAGTGCATTAGCCCCCAGGCAGTTGTGCTTCCTTTCATAACGTAAACAGTCGCGTGGATAGTGGCTTCGGTGGCGTAATCGGTAGCATGCTGAGTTTCTATACCCAAGATAGCGGGTTCAAACCCGGCCGAAACCGTCGGATTTCTTTTAAGAGCGTTAAAAATCCCTCAGTATGGCTTCCTTCAGAGGTGAAGTAAAAGCGGCGGTCCCATCTCATAAATTTATGGCATCTTAAAGAACCTTCCACTAAATACACCTGTGCGAAGCTAAGTTGGATAGGTTAAGAATGTAAACAACGCTCTTAGGTTTCTACGTTTGTTGCCAAGAGCCGACTGCGGTGGCGTCTAGTAGCTAAGTTCTGAACTTGGCCTAGTAGTCGTTGACAGTGGCGCTTGGTGGCAAAAGTAGGAACTATTTGAAATTCTAAGTTGCAGTCTGTACTTAAATAAA
This sequence comes from Meconema thalassinum, assembly GCA_946902985.2. Taxonomy (NCBI): domain Eukaryota; kingdom Metazoa; phylum Arthropoda; class Insecta; order Orthoptera; family Tettigoniidae; genus Meconema; species Meconema thalassinum. The sequence goes on from OX336390.1 coordinate 938,658,986, forward strand.
AAAAAACAGATTACACACACTAATACGGTCATCACAATTAACACCGGTTATCAGACAGATTCTACACATACCCAAAGTACACGGGGCAACATGACCGCGTTGTCGCACCCTCTAAACTTAAGAACCAACCAGTCGCTTGGAGTTTTCATATCTCATTATATGGCATAAATCATGATAATGATGAGACTTTTCTCTGAAAATGTATTTTAATAAGTTAATACTTCGATTTCCACAACGACAAACACTTGAAAATATCAAAATACCATTCGCATATCTTATTTCAAGTCCATCAGTAGATTTTAGGTTGTGGTCTTTCATACAGGGTCATTATCTTTGTGCGCCCCGGTAATCGCGGCAAACTATGGCGTCATTTGTCTGTCCAGGTGCGGAGCGAGTGGACCTCGCAATACCTCCTCATATCGTTAGTTCACACTTGTTATGTCATTCATATGGGCGTGTATCTGCAAAGCTTAGACGTTAGTGTAGCACGTTTAGTGAGTATTGTGATTACTGTGATTGTTGCTCATGCCTAGACATCAATTCACATTGCGCGAATATGTGTATATCCATAATTCGTTTTATGTAAAGCAGAAAGTCTTCATTCATTCATTCATTCGTTTATTTGCAATTGGGGGTGTGTCCCCCGTTGACAAATTAGATATACATAACAAATAAATAACTGTACATAACAATTCACGAACAATTAAACTGGAGTATTTACACAAATAGTCAGTCTTTTCTTAAACACACCTATATGTTTGGGAAAAGGCTCTAAGACTGCGGCAGGTAGAGAGTTCCAATTATCAATGGCACGGTTTACGAAAGAATATTTACCATAATTTGTTCGCTGTGGTCGGCCCTTAACTTTGAAAGGATGATCGCTCCTACCCATGTAAGTGGGCTTTCCCATACGTTTGCTAAGCTCACCCCATGCCGGTTGATTTGTATACTGTTGTACATAGCGCAGAGTCTAGATTTCATCCTCCTAGCCTCAAGTGATTCCCACCCAAGTTTCTTTAACATACGGCTCACACTGCTCCTGGGATTAAAGTCACTGAGCACAAATCTAGCGGCCTTTCTTTGTACCATTTCCAACTCATTTATGAGCCCTACTTGATATGGATCCCAAACCGCCAAGGCGTATTCCAGAATAGGTCTTACACGTGACAAATATCCTAATTCTTTAGCAGAGGTACTACTTCCTTTTAATACCCTCATTACAAAGTGCAGGGATTTGTAAGCTTTAGAAACTACACATCCTATATGACTACTCCATTTCATATCATTTCTTACGTGAACGCCCAAATATTTGCAAGAATCTTCTTCTACAAGTATTTCCGAGCCAATGTTATATTGAAAATCTTGCCTTCGCACTTTCCCTATTTTTATTAGACTACATTTTCTTGTGTCTATTTTCATTTTATTTTCAATCGCCCACTTATAGACATGGTTCAGGTCATCTTGAAGTACTGCGTTGTCTTGTGAGTCATGTATCTTTCGATATATTACACAATCATCCGCAAACAATCGACAGTCACTGCGAATCCCATTTGGTAAGTCATTTATAAACGCCAAAAATAACAAAGTTCCGATTACGCTGCCCTGAGGGATACCCGACGTTACGATAATTTCATCCGAGAATCGGCCTTCAATTTTCACTTTCTGGGAACGACCCGTCAAAAATTCTGGGATCCATAAAATTACTCTTCTATCAATCTTCGTCGAAGTTAATTTATGGAGTAGCATGTCATGCGGCACGACATCGAATGCCTTCGCAAAATCTATAACTACGGCGTCGACTGAAACTCAATCGTCTAACGATTCGCTAATATCTTGAAAAAGTGATAGCATCTGACACTCGCATGAGTAACCTTTCCGAAATCCATGTTGCATATCATTAAACCATGATAATGTTACCCACTGTTCCCTCAAGTAGTCGCAAATGAGATGTTCCATCTGTTTACAAACGATGGACGTAAGACTAACCGGCCTGTAGTTACCCAATTCAAGTCTGCTCCCTCCCTTAAATATTGGGACTACCGTAGCTCTTTTCCAGTCATCCGGGATTTGCGCATTGTTTATGGACACATTAAACATCACCTCTAAGTATCGTGCCACGGCCCTACCACCTAGTTTAAGTACTTCACTAACAATATTATCAGGACCCTTCGATATATTGTAACGTAATTTTTGTATTAGCTTTACAATTGCTGACTGGTTTATTTGGAGAAGTGGAGCCCCTGATTCACCGTTAAGGTCCAACACACAGCTATTGGATTTATTGAACACACTACCATAAAAGACATTTAATTCATTAGCAGTGGCCTGCTTCTCAGTAATTAATTTACCGTCACCGGACATTATTATCGACAAATTATTTGAATTTACCTTTCTTCTCCTATCATAACTGTAATTTTTTTTCCACCCATCGCCTCCCGAACAAAGTAAACCTTGCATATAATTGTCATGAGCAGCCCTCTTTTTTAAGATGAGCTCTCTTGATAAGGACTTAAATTTCAACATATACTTGTCACTATCAAGCCTCCGTGGCTTAGGCGGCAGCACGCCGGCCTCTCACCGCTGGGTCCGTGGTTCAAATCCCGGTCACTCCATGTGAGATCTGTGCTGGACAAAACGGAGGCAGACAGGGTTTTCTCCGGGTACTCCGGTTTTCCCTGTCAAAATTTCATTCCAGCAACACTCTCCACTAATCATTTCATTTCATCTGTCATTCATTTAATCATTGCCCCAGAGGAGTGCGTCAGGCCTCGGCAGCCGGCACGGTTCATATCCTCGCCGCTAGATGGGGGCTTCATTCATTCCATTCCTGACCCGGTCGGAGACTGGAAGCAGGATGTGGATTTTCACTTGTCACTATCATGTCTGTTATTGTATAATTTCCTAATTTTCCGTTTAAGACTCCTGATTTCTCGTGTGTAATACTCGGGATCTGGGTTTTGTTTCAGTAATTTAAATGGAACACATTTATCAATAGCGCTATTCAAAATTTTCAAATAGTTAGTCCACAGGATATTAATGTGATTTCCTTCTTGTTCTGAGACAAGACAAACATTTCGAATCAAGTTTCCAGGAAGACCTGTGCCTAATGCCAGTACAATTAGGAGGCTCGCTAGTAGTGGAGTGGTGGCGCTTCTGCTTCACTTGACACTCCTGTGCCCAACAAACCAACATGGCCGCCGCGCGAAATTGAAATAATTAATATCTCTCAAACGCATGGTCCGATTTTGACAAATGAGGTGTCGTTGGACTCGGGTTGACGCCCTCTTTCCAATGGACCACTCATTTCAACCCCTAAATAAAACCTACCCCTACTAGGGGGTGAAATTGTAATTTTTTAGTGAAAGCCTCTTTTCAAATGGGACATGTATAAGGTGCGCTGCTAAAATGAACTTAAATGTTGTTGCTCATATCGCGCATGCGTTTTTCTGGCTGCCGCTATGGATGAACATTTTTGTTTTTGTTTTGTACGCATGCGCACTTGGGATTTTTGTAAGAGGGCGAGCTCTTTGAAAAAAAATGATTGATAAGAAGAGGTTTTGGTGGTGAGGAGAGAACCAGATAGTCGCCTACTTTCCTACGACGTTTGCCGATATCTCTCGAACGCAAGGTCGGATTTGGACGTGTGACGTGTCAAATCGCTTGTCTCAAAGCCCTATATATGTTATTAATAGGTTAAAGTTTTGAGAATGAGGGAAACAGGCGTTTTGGGGTAAAATTATGATTTTAGACTTTTTCTGATATTTCACGAATGCCTGGTCGGATTTGGTCCTATGACGTGTCAAATGGCTTGTCTCGAAACCCTCTTTATTTTGGTAATAGGTTAAAGTTTTTGAGAATGAGGGAAACAGAATTTTTTGTTGTAAAACCGTGATTTTAGACTTTTTGTTATATCTCACAAACCAATAACGCCAGAGACGTATACGAGGGGTCGTAGGACTCGGGGTGACGCCCCTCCCCTATCTCCCTTTCGAATATAGTATTTATGTTTAAAAAAATGCGAAAGAGCCTAACGACACTTATGTTGAAAACATTTCAGTTTTTAAAACTTTTCTTAAATTTGTCTAAAATGTTCATGACGAGTGGTTGTAGATAGAAAGAGACGATACTACTGGACACGTGTTTCAACGAAGCTATTACTGGCCACGGTGGTGATATACCAATACAGTATTCGCTATTTCGATGAGACGGCGGGTCGAGGGTTCGTTTTCTGATTTTTCCTATGATGGAATTCCTAATTCCTAAACCCCCTGAAGGGGGTCTTTAACGTGTAAACGATTATGAGTGACATGACAAATGATAATTCCTTGATTCGATGAAGTTGGCTTTAGATAGAACAAACAGAACTTGGTTATATGTTGCTTGAAGTGAGTATAGAAAACAAACTTGCTGGGGCAGACTGACAGGATGTGAATGTTATTTGATCTTATTGGAATGCATTGACTTGACAGGGCAACGAAAAAAGCACAGAGATGCTGAGGACACTTGAAGGTCAAACGATATGGCAACCATGGTGGGAGGGGGAAGCTAGGATGATGTCGCCGATCATGTTCAATGGATGAATTTATATTTTGCGAAGCATTGTTCGGAGAGGGTCATGGGACGACTTGTTTTAAGGGTATTTATTTTTTCGATGTTTCCTATGGTGGACTCATTGATTGAAATAATCCAAAACTGCTAGGGCATGGCCTTGAGATTTTATAAACCGATAATGGGATTTTGACATACAAGATCCACTCAGAACTTGACATGATGTCATTCTTTTTATGGCTTATGAATTTCCCCAAAAAAGACCCAAAACAACAAGATCATGGACTTTTGCTTTTCTTAATATATTGCAAACCCATAATGTAAGATGTTTACTGTGAGTGACGAAATCTAGCTAGGTAACGAAAGAATTATTGTAGGATATATGTATGGTGACTGACACGTCTTTGACCATTGGAACTTGTTTTCAGATCTGACTGTAGTACATAGGGAGTATAGGTTGTAGGCATGGATTGACAAACGGTGCACACAAAATTCAATTTATCGATTCAAGAATTAAGAGTAGACTATCATTAATTAATTGGTTAAAGAGTGTAGCTAAAAATAAAAAAATGGTGACTACATTAAACTAAACTGAACCAAGTCGAATCAAACCCAACCGAACCAAACCAAGCCTAAAGCAAACCAAACCTAATCAAGAACAAGCCAAGGGCTTAAGTGTAAAACTTGTGGGGGAATGCAGTCATTGGCAATGTCCAAAGGAAGGGATAACGCTCTACCTCTAGAGGGTAAGGTAAAGCTAGCGCATGGTGCTAATGCATATTCCCAAGTACATGAACCACACACACACACAACTATCCTATGCTGTTTTTATGAGTTAACTGTTAAAACTTACTCAGTGGTTACTGAGCAAGATGGTCGCTACACACAACAAGCTTTAAATACTTGAGGCTAATAATCTATACACACACACACACACACACGCTTGTTCTAAACTAAACTGTCTTGCTGGCAGTGCTCACACAGTAGGCAAATGACAGAAATGCTTGGCTAACAGAAATACAATCATTTTCGTTTGTCTAATGTTACCAGCTAACCATTACATGCTATAGTGGTGAGCACATGTGCCTCTTGCACTGGAGATCGTAACTCGATTTCTAGCTCTAAGGCCTAGAATGAATCAAACTAAGAAAGAAGGGTATGGTGACGCAGTGGTTAAACTGTTAGCCTTTCACTAAGGTAGACTAGGGTTTGATTTTAGGTTAATATACATGTCATAAACAAACAAACAAACAAACAAACAAAAAAAGCAGAGATAATGTTTAAAACTGATTACACTTGTCTCTTTTTAAATTATTACTTAGATTGCAAATACAAAGGTGGACTGGGTTTGATATTCAGTTAATGCTGCCTATCGCATACTAGCCTGTAAGAAAGCCAAACAAGCAAAAGGCGTAGGTAGAGCAGTGGTAAAATCGCTATGTGTAGAGAACTACCTAACGGTTTTATGAACTGGCAATGGTATGTCGCATAAACAGTGCAGGATACAATCCAGCAACCATAATTTGTATCTTGTGGAGCAGAGAAAACATATATATAGAGAAAGATATCGAAAGCTAGTGTATGTATGGGTAGCATTGATAATTTGACCAGAGAAAATACGATGAGGTAGGGTGGGGAGAGGGAGAATTAACACTTATATATGAATGAATGGTAAATAGTATTTTAGTTTTTTTTCCCCAATAGTTTTGTTTTTTAAATGCAGTGGTAGATAGTCGTTATTTTGTAAAACATTCTTACTTGCAGTAGTAATAAGACTCTATGGTTTCGCTAACACATAGATAGACTGTATTATTGCCATGGTCAAGCACTCACATTAAGATCATTTACAAAATCATAAAATGAAAAATAAAAAATCTTGTTTTGGAAATATCGTTTTTCAACATACACAAAATAAATATATAAAAAATTTGTAAACAGCAAAATGGAAAATCCATGGTCAAGCACTCACATTAAGATCATTTACAAAATCATAAAATGAAAAATAAAAATCTTGTTTTGGAAATATCGATTTTTTTCAACATACACAAAATAAATATATAAAAAATTTGTAAACAGCAAAATGGAAAATCCATGTTTCCATATAGACAAAATTTAAAAACCTTAAACGGACATTTAAGAAAATATATATAAATGGGAAATTGACAAATGTGTAAATATGAAAATGGAAAAATCCATGTTTCCATATCATGAAATTGAAAAACATCAAACTGTCATTTTAAAAAATGCAAATGGAAAATTGACAAATTGCAATGTGTGAAATGTGAAATTGAACAAATGGCTATCATTATTTAAAAAAAAAAAGAACATGGTGCTCTATGGTTGAGGTGTGAATCAAACCCTTTCTACTTATTTGGACCACCCGAGACTGAGTAGACTAGTTTAAGTTGTCATACCACTTTTAAAAGTTTGTGTTAAATCTAGGAATTGAACCCAAGAGCTTGTAGGGGAGATCAAAGGTTATAATATGTTAAACAGATAGCCTTGAATGAAGGGTGTGGTAGCTATATAGAGATGAGACGTTTCGCTCGGGGCAGGGAGGCATGGAGATCTGCATCAAACCAGTCAAAGGACTAAAGACTCAAACAACAACATGTACGTTCACCAAAATAATGTTGTGTAACGGTAAATGTTAGTCAACGAACAGTAATGCATTACTAAAACCCATGACACGATACCTAAGAGCTTTTCTAAAATGATTTTAAAATGCCTTTAACCCTATATTGAACACCCAGTTCACAAAACTCATAACTGCAATGTTATGGTAAAACAAAACAAAATCTATATTTCAAAACAAACAAGTGGTTTAGTCAATGTATACTGGAAAAAGTTTTGTAAACACTCAAGTCCTCAAGACCAATTAAATTAGTAACTGTCAGGTTGGCCGAGTGGTTAAGGTGTTTGACTTAAGATCAAATTTCTGTATAAGGAAGCAAGGGTTCGAATCCCTTACCTGACATAACTATTGCCTTAACATGGCTTGGCCACACTGTATTATTATGATACTCAGTACACAAACCATAGATATAGTGTATTGTTTAAGGCCACTCTCTTTCTGAACATAGTCAGAGACTGTTGATGGTTAACAATTGTATTAATAGTGGGACATGGGGATAGCAATTAAGAAAAAACAGCCAATACCCATACAATATTTTTATTCATTTTAGTTTTTTTTTACAATAGTTACACACTGAATACAACTTTTTATCTCTTTACCATTGTTTGATATAGATTTTAAACACAACGCTTGTTGTAGATCCTTTTACAACTTTTTTTAGGTACTCTTGTTCTTAAAAACTGGGGAAGCCGCAATGGTTTTATAGACATTAAACCCTCATTCTCTTCTTTTTCATTATTATTATTATCATTATTATAAATATTATCTTTATAATTATTATAGTCATTGTCACCATCATTATCATCATCATCATCATCCTCAACATCACTAGAACTATCCAATTCCATTTTTTCCTTTTCAAAAGGGATTTCTTGAAGAGTCTGTGTTGCTTTTGATAGTGTTACGGGTTTATTGAACGTTGACAACTGTCCTAACATGACTTTTTGAGGAGATAAATGTTTTTTCATAAGGAAGTCACTATGTTGAGTAACACTATGTTTTTGTCGGACTTGCTTTTTCTTGTTCTTTTGATCATGTTTTGTTAACACTAACGGTGTTTCATTTGGTATACCACATTGATGAGTACCCACACTTAAGACCTCACCATGTTTACTTTTTAGATGACCTAGACATTTTGTTGTTCTTTGTTTTGAGCACTGCCAAAATATGATGCCATTCGCATTTTCTCGCTTATAGTTATAAGAGTACCCATGATACAGGGCACGTGGTTTACCTTTATTGGTTATAGTATATTCCATAGTAGTCACTGACTTGTATAGTCGATCCGCCTACTACAAAGGTCTGAACACTTGTGGTGAAAGAATGATGTTGTGTTGACGTTTTATGCAGGATAATGTTGGTGGCATATGTGGGTGGCTTATGTTGATGACATGTGTTGTTGGCTGATTTTGGTGGCTTATGTTGATGGTTTATGGTGATGGCTTATGTTGATGGCTTATGTTGGTGGCTTATGTTGATGACATATGTTGGTGACTTATGTTGATAGCTTATGTTGGTGGCTAATGTTGATGACATATGTTGTTGGCTTATGGTGGTGGCTTATGTTGATGGTATATGTTGCTGGCCTATGTTGATGGTTTATGTTAATGGCTTAGGTTAATATCTTAGGTTGATGGCATAAGTTGATGGCTTATGTTGGTGGCTTATGGTGGTGGCTTATGCTGGTGGCTTATGCTAGTGGCTTATGGTGGTGGTTTATGGTGGTGGCTTATGTTGATGACATATGTTGGTGGCTTAAGTTGGTGGCTTATGTTGGTGGCTTATGGTGGTGGCTTATGGTGGTGGGTTATGGTGGTGGATTATGGTGGCTTATAGTGGTGACTTATGGTGGTGGTTTATGGTGGTGGCTTATGTTGATGACATATGTTGGTGGCTTATGGTGGCTTATGGTGGTGATTTATAGTGGTGGCCTATGTTGGTGGCTTATTTTTGGTGGTTTACGTTAATACCTTATTTGTAATGGCTTATTTGACAAGTTATTGTTGTCAATGTATTTAGAGGATTTTTCTCTTGGTTTTGGAAAGTATCTCAACTCTTTTTTATGGTAGCATAATGCTTACCGCCATGTTTGTAAGCAACAACAACACACTAAAATTCCAAGAATCCAAAGTACTCTAAGGTTAATGATTGTCTCTCAACTCCATTCAACGTCTAGTCAAAAAACATTATATATTTTTCACATTTTACAAAAAAGTAAATTGGGAAAGTAAGCTATATGTTTAAACTAAAAATCATATCAAATCATATGCTAACTCCAACACCTACGTCTACCCCAATCTCAGTCAAAAAAATATAATATTCTTCAAATTTTTCCAAAACAGTATTTGGAAAGTAGGCCATATTTTGAAAACTAATCATCCTATAAAGTTATATATATATATACTGAAACCAATGGCTTTTATATCCTTAATCTTAAGAACAAAATATGGAATTTTTGACATTTTTTCCAAAAATGTTCATTTTAAAACGGGGCTATATTTTGGAAACTAGGAATTTTACAAGAAAGTTTGTTTAACGTAAATGGCAGGTATTTACCCCCACTACCCGCAAACCAAGTCCCAGGTCTCTGGGGAAAAATCCAAAAAAAGTTCAATTTGGAAAGTAGGCAATATTTTGAAAACTAATCATCCTAAAAAGTCATATATAGACTCAAACCAATGGCTTTTATGTCCTTAATTGGTAGAACAAAACTTAACATTTTTTCAGTTTTTCCAAAAAAGTCCAATTTTCAAAAATTGTCTATATTTTGGGAACTAAGAATTTTACAAAAAAGTTTGTTTAACGAAAATGAAAGGTCTTTACCCCCCTCTACCCAAAACATAAATTTCAGGTCCCTAGGACAAAAACTGTGCAGTATATATATATATATATATTTTTTTTGGGGAGGGGGTCTATATTCACTTTACCTCCCCACTTCACAAGATGGCGGCCATAGCTTAACTTAACCTAGCCTAACCTAACCTGACCTACGAGGTGTGATCAAAAAGTTCCAAAAATGTGGCTGCAACTTAACCAAACCTAGCCTAGCCTAACCTAACCTCCCTGTTGACTAGCCCCCTTTGGACGGGTCCTTTTTGAAGGGAGTCATTTTTTTTACGTGTCCCGGAGGACGGGTCCTTGTTGACGGGTCCCTGTGGCGGGTCCTTTGGACTGATCCCTATGGACTGGCCTTGCATTTTATCCAAATTATGTCAAAGGGGACCCGCCACTGGGACCCGTCAACAAGGACCCGTCCTCCGGGACACGTAAAAAAAATGACTCCCTTCAAAAAGGACCCGTCCAAAGGGGGCTAGTCAACAGGGAGGTTAGGTTAGGCTAGGCTAGGTTTGGTTAAGTTGCAGCCACATTTTTGGAACTTTTTGATCACACCTCGTAGGTCAGGTTAGGTTAGGCTAGGTTAAGTTAAGCTATGGCCGCCATCTTGTGAAGTGGGGAGGTAAAGTGAATATAGACCCCCTCCCCAAAAAAAAAATATATATATATATATACTGCACAGTTTTTGTCCTAGGGACCTGAAATTTATGTTTTGGGTAGAGGGGGGTAAAGACCTTTCATTTTCGTTAAACAAACTTTTTTGTAAAATTCTTAGTTCCCAAAATATAGACAATTTTTGAAAATTGGACTTTTTTGGAAAAACTGAAAAAATGTTAAGTTTTGTTCTACCAATTAAGGACATAAAAGCCATTGGTTTGAGTCTATATATGACTTTTTAGGATGATTAGTTTTCAAAATATTGCCTACTTTCCAAATTGAACTTTTTTTGGATTTTTCCCCAGAGACCTGGGACTTGGTTTGCGGGTAGTGGGGGTAAATACCTGCCATTTACGTTAAACAAACTTTCTTGTAAAATTCCTAGTTTCCAAAATATAGCCCCGTTTTAAAATGAACATTTTTGGAAAAAATGTCAAAAATTCCATATTTTGTTCTTAAGATTAAGGATATAAAAGCCATTGGTTTCAGTATATATATATATAACTTTATAGGATGATTAGTTTTCAAAATATGGCCTACTTTCCAAATACTGTTTTGGAAAAATTTGAAGAATATTATATTTTTTTGACTGAGATTGGGGTAGACGTAGGTGTTGGAGTTAGCATATGATTTGATATGATTTTTAGTTTAAACATATAGCTTACTTTCCCAATTTACTTTTTTGTAAAATGTGAAAAATATATAATGTTTTTTGACTAGACGTTGAATGGAGTTGAGAGACAATCATTAACCTTAGAGTACTTTGGATTCTTGGAATTTTAGTGTGTTGTTGTTGCTTACAAACATGGCGGTAAGCATTATGCTACCATAAAAAAGAGTTGAGATACTTTCCAAAACCAAGAGAAAAATCCTCTAAATACATTGACAACAATAACTTGTCAAATAAGCCATTACAAATAAGGTATTAACGTAAACCACCAAAAATAAGCCACCAACATAGGCCACCACTATAAATCACCACCATAAGCCACCATAAGCCACCAACATATGTCATCAACATAAGCCACCACCATAAACCACCACCATAAGTCACCACTATAAGCCACCATAATCCACCACCATAACCCACCACCATAAGCCACCACCATAAGCCACCAACATAAGCCACCAACTTAAGCCACCAACATATGTCATCAACATAAGCCACCACCATAAACCACTAGCATAAGCCACCAGCATAAGCCACCACCATAAGCCACCAACATAAGCCATCAACTTATGCCATCAACCTAAGATATTAACCTAAGCCATTAACATAAACCATCAACATAGGCCAGCAACATATACCATCAACATAAGCCACCACCATAAGCCAACAACATATGTCATCAACATTAGCCACCAACATAAGCTATCAACATAAGTCACCAACATATGTCATCAACATAAGCCACCAACATAAGCCATCAACATAAGCCACCACCATAAACCATCAACATAAGCCACCAAAATCAGCCAACAACACATGTCATCAACATAAGCCACCCACATATGCCACCAACATTATCCTGCATAAAACGTCAACACAACATCATTCTTTCACCACAAGTGTTCAGACCTTTGTAGTAGGCGGATCGACTATACAAGTCAGTGACTACTATGGAATATACTATAACCAATAAAGGTAAACCACGTGCCCTGTATCATGGGTACTCTTATAACTATAAGCGAGAAAATGCGAATGGCATCATATTTTGGCAGTGCTCAAAACAAAGAACAACAAAATGTCTAGGTCATCTAAAAAGTAAACATGGTGAGGTCTTAAGTGTGGGTACTCATCAATGTGGTATACCAAATGAAACACCGTTAGTGTTAACAAAACATGATCAAAAGAACAAGAAAAAGCAAGTCCGACAAAAACATAGTGTTACTCAACATAGTGACTTCCTTATGAAAAAACATTTATCTCCTCAAAAAGTCATGTTAGGACAGTTGTCAACGTTCAATAAACCCGTAACACTATCAAAAGCAACACAGACTCTTCAAGAAATCCCTTTTGAAAAGGAAAAAATGGAATTGGATAGTTCTAGTGATGTTGAGGATGATGATGATGATGATAATGATGGTGACAATGACTATAATAATTATAAAGATAATATTTATAATAATGATAATAATAATAATGAAAAAGAAGAGAATGAGGGTTTAATGTCTATAAAACCATTGCGGCTTCCCCAGTTTTTAAGAACAAGAGTACCTAAAAAAAGTTGTAAAAGGATCTACAACAAGCGTTGTGTTTAAAATCTATATCAAACAATGGTAAAGAGATAAAAAGTTGTATTCAGTGTGTAACTATTGTAAAAAAAAACTAAAATGAATAAAAATATTGTATGGGTATTGGCTGTTTTTTCTTAATTGCTATCCCCATGTCCCACTATTAATACAATTGTTAACCATCAACAGTCTCTGACTATGTTCAGAAAGAGAGTGGCCTTAAACAATACACTATATCTATGGTTTGTGTACTGAGTATCATAATAATACAGTGTGGCCAAGCCATGTTAAGGCAATAGTTATGTCAGGTAAGGGATTCGAACCCTTGCTTCCTTATACAGAAATTTGATCTTAAGTCAAACACCTTAACCACTCGGCCAACCTGACAGTTACTAATTTAATTGGTCTTGAGGACTTGAGTGTTTACAAAACTTTTTCCAGTATACATTGACTAAACCACTTGTTTGTTTTGAAATATAGATTTTGTTTTGTTTTACCATAACATTGCAGTTATGAGTTTTGTGAACTGGGTGTTCAATATAGGGTTAAAGGCATTTTAAAATCATTTTAGAAAAGCTCTTAGGTATCGTGTCATGGGTTTTAGTAATGCATTACTGTTCGTTGACTAACATTTACCGTTACACAACATTATTTTGGTGAACGTACATGTTGTTGTTTGAGTCTTTAGTCCTTTGACTGGTTTGATGCAGATCTCCATGCCTCCCTGCCCCGAGCGAAACGTCTCATCTCTATATAGCTACCACACCCTTCATTCAAGGCTATCTGTTTAACATATTATAACCTTTGATCTCCCCTACAAGCTCTTGGGTTCAATTCCTAGATTTAACACAAACTTTTAAAAGTGGTATGACAACTTAAACTAGTCTACTCAGTCTCGGGTGGTCCAAATAAGTAGAAAGGGTTTGATTCACACCTCAACCATAGAGCACCATGTTCTTTTTTTTTTTTAAATAATGATAGCCATTTGTTCAATTTCACATTTCACACATTGCAATTTGTCAATTTTCCATTTGCATTTTTTAAAATGACAGTTTGATGTTTTTCAATTTCATGATATGGAAACATGGATTTTTCCATTTTCATATTTACACATTTGTCAATTTCCCATTTATATATATTTTCTTAAATGTCCGTTTAAGGTTTTTAAATTTTGTCTATATGGAAACATGGATTTTCCATTTTGCTGTTTACAAATTTTTTATATATTTATTTTGTGTATGTTGAAAAAAATCGATATTTCCAAAACAAGATTTTTATTTTTCATTTTATGATTTTGTAAATGATCTTAATGTGAGTGCTTGACCATGGATTTTCCATTTTGCTGTTTACAAATTTTTTATATATTTATTTTGTGTATGTTGAAAAACGATATTTCCAAAACAAGATTTTTTATTTTTCATTTTATGATTTTGTAAATGATCTTAATGTGAGTGCTTGACCATGGCAATAATACAGTCTATCTATGTGTTAGCGAAACCATAGAGTCTTATTACTACTGCAAGTAAGAATGTTTTACAAAATAACGACTATCTACCACTGCATTTAAAAAACAAAACTATTGGGGAAAAAAAACTAAAATACTATTTACCATTCATTCATATATAAGTGTTAATTCTCCCTCTCCCCACCCTACCTCATCGTATTTTCTCTGGTCAAATTATCAATGCTACCCATACATACACTAGCTTTCGATATCTTTCTCTATATATATGTTTTCTCTGCTCCACAAGATACAAATTATGGTTGCTGGATTGTATCCTGCACTGTTTATGCGACATACCATTGCCAGTTCATAAAACCGTTAGGTAGTTCTCTACACATAGCGATTTTACCACTGCTCTACCTACGCCTTTTGCTTGTTTGGCTTTCTTACAGGCTAGTATGCGATAGGCAGCATTAACTGAATATCAAACCCAGTCCACCTTTGTATTTGCAATCTAAGTAATAATTTAAAAAGAGACAAGTGTAATCAGTTTTAAACATTATCTCTGCTTTTTTGTTTGTTTGTTTGTTTGTTTGTTTATGACATGTATATTAACCTAAAATCAAACCCTAGTCTACCTTAGTGAAAGGCTAACAGTTTAACCACTGCGTCACCATACCCTTCTTTCTTAGTTTGATTCATTCTAGGCCTTAGAGCTAGAAATCGAGTTACGATCTCCAGTGCAAGAGGTACATGTGCTCACCACTATAGCATGTAATGGTTAGCTGGTAACATTAGACAAACGAAAATGATTGTATTTCTGTTAGCCAAGCATTTCTGTCATTTGCCTACTGTGTGAGCACTGCCAGCAAGACAGTTTAGTTTAGAACAAGCGTGTGTGTGTGTGTGTATAGATTATTAGCCTCAAGTATTTAAAGCTTGTTGTGTGTAGCGACCATCTTGCTCAGTAACCACTGAGTAAGTTTTAACAGTTAACTCATAAAAACAGCATAGGATAGTTGTGTGTGTGTGTGGTTCATGTACTTGGGAATATGCATTAGCACCATGCGCTAGCTTTACCTTACCCTCTAGAGGTAGAGCGTTATCCCTTCCTTTGGACATTGCCAATGACTGCATTCCCCCACAAGTTTTACACTTAAGCCCTTGGCTTGTTCTTGATTAGGTTTGGTTTGCTTTAGGCTTGGTTTGGTTCGGTTGGGTTTGATTCGACTTGGTTCAGTTTAGTTTAATGTAGTCACCATTTTTTTATTTTTAGCTACACTCTTTAACCAATTAATTAATGATAGTCTACTCTTAATTCTTGAATCGATAAATTGAATTTTGTGTGCACCGTTTGTCAATCCATGCCTACAACCTATACTCCCTATGTACTACAGTCAGATCTGAAAACAAGTTCCAATGGTCAAAGACGTGTCAGTCACCATACATATATCCTACAATAATTCTTTCGTTACCTAGCTAGATTTCGTCACTCACAGTAAACATCTTACATTATGGGTTTGCAATATATTAAGAAAAGCAAAAGTCCATGATCTTGTTGTTTTGGGTCTTTTTTGGGGAAATTCATAAGCCATAAAAAGAATGACATCATGTCAAGTTCTGAGTGGATCTTGTATGTCAAAATCCCATTATCGGTTTATAAAATCTCAAGGCCATGCCCTAGCAGTTTTGGATTATTTCAATCAATGAGTCCACCATAGGAAACATCGAAAAAATAAATACCCTTAAAACAAGTCGTCCCATGACCCTCTCCGAACAATGCTTCGCAAAATATAAATTCATCCATTGAACATGATCGGCGACATCATCCTAGCTTCCCCCTCCCACCATGGTTGCCATATCGTTTGACCTTCAAGTGTCCTCAGCATCTCTGTGCTTTTTTCGTTGCCCTGTCAAGTCAATGCATTCCAATAAGATCAAATAACATTCACATCCTGTCAGTCTGCCCCAGCAAGTTTGTTTTCTATACTCACTTCAAGCAACATATAACCAAGTTCTGTTTGTTCTATCTAAAGCCAACTTCATCGAATCAAGGAATTATCATTTGTCATGTCACTCATAATCGTTTACACGTTAAAGACCCCCTTCAGGGGGTTTAGGAATTAGGAATTCCATCATAGGAAAAATCAGAAAACGAACCCTCGACCCGCCGTCTCATCGAAATAGCGAATACTGTATTGGTATATCACCACCGTGGCCAGTAATAGCTTCGTTGAAACACGTGTCCAGTAGTATCGTCTCTTTCTATCTACAACCACTCGTCATGAACATTTTAGACAAATTTAAGAAAAGTTTTAAAAACTGAAATGTTTTCAACATAAGTGTCGTTAGGCTCTTTCGCATTTTTTTAAACATAAATACTATATTCGAAAGGGAGATAGGGGAGGGGCGTCACCCCGAGTCCTACGACCCCTCGTATACGTCTCTGGCGTTATTGGTTTGTGAGATATAACAAAAAGTCTAAAATCACGGTTTTACAACAAAAAATTCTGTTTCCCTCATTCTCAAAAACTTTAACCTATTACCAAAATAAAGAGGGTTTCGAGACAAGCCATTTGACACGTCATAGGACCAAATCCGACCAGGCATTCGTGAAATATCAGAAAAAGTCTAAAATCATAATTTTACCCCAAAACGCCTGTTTCCCTCATTCTCAAAACTTTAACCTATTAATAACATATATAGGGCTTTGAGACAAGCGATTTGACACGTCACACGTCCAAATCCGACCTTGCGTTCGAGAGATATCGGCAAACGTCGTAGGAAAGTAGGCGACTATCTGGTTCTCTCCTCACCACCAAAACCTCTTCTTATCAATCATTTTTTTTCAAAGAGCTCGCCCTCTTACAAAAATCCCAAGTGCGCATGCGTACAAAACAAAAACAAAAATGTTCATCCATAGCGGCAGCCAGAAAAACGCATGCGCGATATGAGCAACAACATTTAAGTTCATTTTAGCAGCGCACCTTATACATGTCCCATTTGAAAAGAGGCTTTCACTAAAAAATTACAATTTCACCCCCTAGTAGGGGTAGGTTTTATTTAGGGGTTGAAATGAGTGGTCCATTGGAAAGAGGGCGTCAACCCGAGTCCAACGACACCTCATTTGTCAAAATCGGACCATGCGTTTGAGAGATATTAATTATTTCAATTTCGCGCGGCGGCCATGTTGGTTTGTTGGGCACAGGAGTGTCAAGTGAAGCAGAAGCGCCACCACTCCACTACTCTCGCTAAACGATTCAAGAAAACAGGCTCCGTAAATAATAAAAAAAACAACGTTAACGGACAACGATGTGTTCTTACAGACCAACAATTAGATTAAATTGCTGTCCATTCTTTCATCAGAAGATGTCAGGTTTGTGTTACAAGAGAGGGCGGACATTTCAGCATTGACTATGAGCACTGTAAGTATACGTAAAAGTGTAAACGTGCGCGCCACCACCGGCTGAACCGTGTTCGCGCACCCGCGATCAGCGCCAGACAACGTCGGCTTAGCTTGCCGTGTTTAACGGGGCGCACAAAGATAATAAGAAGGTTATTAATTTTGTTAGTAGAATTGCTCTATTGCTTATTCTGAAAGGGAGTAGCAGCCTTTCAGAATATATCAATTCTTTACTTGTCTTATAGACGGTTAAGATATTGATAATATAAGCCAACTAATGGCTACACTGCGTTCTGCTGCACGGCTGAAAGCAACGGGAAACTACAGCCGTAATGCTCTTCCCGAGGATATGCACCTCTCTATGCATAATTATGTAGAAAAGGAAGCTTGTAGTTTAACGTGACCGTTAATCTTGAGATCATGAGCCACGGGACCTCATTTTAACGTGGAATCCGAACCACAGGACATGGCATTTCACATCGAAAATCTCACATGCAATGACCGGGAATCGAACCCGGTCCACCTTGGTGAGAGGCCAACTGCTTGACCGCTGCGCCACCACGCCCCCCATAATTATGTAGAGATGAAACGATTAGATCAGGACAGGGAGGCATGGAAGGCTGCATCAAACCAGTCAAAAGACTGAAGACTCAAACAACAACATAATTATTCTTTCTACAGTTAGTAATTAGAGGGGCAGATGACCTCGTAGTTCCACCCCTTACAACAACAATAACATAAGTTAGTAATTAATAAATAACGCGAACTATTCGAGCGCTGTTTTGACATTTTACTGCACAAGGCCTGTCTTCAGGGAGATGTAAATCTATATTGTGGTCGCGCGTTATAGCGTTCTTTTCCGGGCGATTCTTATCCATGTTGTTATTTTACCCTAGCTTGCCACGGTGGGAAAGTGGTTATAGTGTTGGACTATCAACCTCAAGCTGGCAGGTTCGCTCCTGGCCATGGTAAGTGTTTTTTTTTTGAAAGGCGACAAAAATCACGACACTCATGTCATAGGTTGTTGGCATGTTAAAGAACCCATTTGAATTCAGTGGGCCGTGTTCATATTGGCAAAATTAATCTCTGGATTTTCCGCCAACACAAAGTTCCTCATTTCTCTACTAGAAAGCGCTATAGTGTCAAGGAGCTTAGATATCTAACCTCCTTGAATTTCATAGCGCTCTTAGGAACAACAAAATTCAACATGCAAGCTGCCCTCTGGGTGTCAATTAACAAAGCTTGCACCCGGCACACGAGGTCATACGATATTATTATTATTATTATTATTATTATTATTATTATTATTTTACCCTTATCGATGTAATGATTACTTCTCTCAACTGAATTATTTCCAAAAAAATGAACCATCACTGGTATTGCCATGCCCACGATACCGAGACAGCAAGTAACATTGTGTAGAGCCTGGCCGCAGTTGTCGCTTTCATCTGGATCATATTCACATTACACATCAGGTTCTTCCTCTCCAAGTAGTTTACCTCGTGGTGCAGTGGTTAGCTGTCATACTGGAGATATGGATTCGATTCCCGGCTCTGCCAAGAAATTTAATTTTGGTCTGAGGGCTGGAACGGGGTACACTCAGCCTCATGAGAAAAAACTGAGAAGAAGTGGGTTCGATTCCTACCTCAACCATCCTGAAGTGGCTTCCCCCACTTCTACTCCAGGCAAATGCTGGCATGGTATCTAACTTAAGGTCATGGACGCTTCCTACCCAAATACTACCTTGATTACAAATAGGGTAAGGTTGCCCAATGAAAGTATCACGGAATTAAGGCTACCACGGAGATAGCATGGTGGCCACTCAAATCGGTCAACGATTTTCTAGGAGTTTTCCAGGAATATTCCATACTTAAAAATAAGCACGAGTCCCAGGGGGGATTTATCGGTTGCCTACTTCAAGACCAAAATAAAGTAGTTTTGTTTGGTTTACTTATACAGATGTTGACAAACGCAAGCCTACACACAAATTATTTAATTGTTGTTTTATAAAAGCCTTTGTGACTCAAATATCGGCTTAAAAAAGAATGCCTTCTACAATTTTATTGCGGTAAAGTTGTCTGTACTAAGCCAGAAACCTTCCCTGAAGTGTACACAATATCTCACCCAAGTTTAGTCGCTATCGGACGAATGGTATATGAACGCATACGGGACTATATTGAAATACTTCGCGCGTAGTCGCTCATTCGTTCAATCTACTTGTGCGATACCTATTGTAAAGTGCATTTACTAACCCAGAAACATTCCATGAAGTGTACAGAACATCTCACCCAAGTTTCGTCGCAATGGGATGAATGGCATATGAACGCATGTGGGACTTTCTTGAAACAAACGCACGCCATTTTGTTGAAGCTACTCGCGCGCCATCTATTGTAAATTGGATTTACTACGCCTATAACTTTTCCGGGACTGTGCGCAACAACTCACCAAAATTTGATCGCAATCGGATGAATCATATATGAACGCATCGCCATTACGCATTTGTTTAAACTACTCGCGCGCTATCTATTTTGAAATAGAATATCTATGCCTATAAACCTCCCGGAAGTGTTTACAACAACTCACCAAAATTTGATCAGAATTGGATGAATGGTTTATGAACGCATAAAAGACGAACACACAGACATTCCTTTATATATATATACAAGCTGTACCCGGCATGCGTTGCAATGCCAATCAACGAAAGTGTTGGCGTTGAAATTCTGTTTCTTGAAGTGCTTTTGGATACACAACATGTTAACTGCCTCTAAGCTATCGTAAAATGGATTTTCTAATTTAGAACCATTCGTGGAAGCGTGCACAACAACTTTCAAAAGTTTCATCGCTGTCACTCATTTGTTGAATCTACTCGTACGCTACCTGTTGTGAAATGGATTTACTAAGTCGAAACCCTTCCCTGGCGTGTACACAATAACTCATCAATGATTCATCGCAATCGGATGAATTGTATATGCACGTATACGGGGTTTTGTTTAAACGATTCGTGCGCTGTCACTCATTTGTTGAATCTACTCGTGCGCTACATATTGAGAAATGTATTACTAAGTCGAAGCCCTTCCCGGGCGTGTACACAATAACTCATCAATGTTTCATCACAATCGAAGAATGTTATATGAACGCAATAGGGGTTTTTGTTGAAACGCTTCGCGCGTCGTCACCCATTTGTTGCATCTACTCTTGCGCTACTTATTGTGAAATGGATTTACTAAGTCCCCTTCCCTGGCGGGTACACAATAACTGATCAATGTTTCATCGCAATCGGATGAATAGTATATGAACGCATACCTGATTTTGTTTAAACGATTCGCGCTCCGTCACTCATTTGTTGAATCTACTCGTGCGCTACCTACTGTAAAATGTATTTACTAAGTTAGAAACCGTCACGTAAGTGTCCACAACATCTCACCCAAGTTTCATCGCTATCGGACTAATGGGATATGAAGACATAGGGGACTGTATTGAAACGCTCCGCATGTCGTCGTTCATTTGTCGAATCTACTCGTGTGCTACCTACTGTGAAATGTATTTACTAAGCCAGAAACCTTCCTTGGAGTGTCCACCATATTTCACCCAAGTTTCACCGCTAACGGCAGAATGGTATATGACCTTATACGGGACTTTGTTGAAACGCTTCGCGCGTCGTCCCTCATTTGTTGAATCAACTTGTGCGCTGCATATTGTATAGTGGATTTACTAAGCCATAAATTTTCCATGACGTGTACACAACATCTCACCCAAGTTTCATAGATACGGACGAATGGTACATGAATGCATACGGGACTTGGTTGAAACGCTTCGCGTGTCGTCGCTCATTTGTTGATTCTACTCTTGCGCTACATATTGTAATATGGATGTACTCAGCCAGAAACCTTCCCTGGAGTGTACACAACATCTCACCCAAGTTTCATCGCAATCGGATGAATGGTATGAGAACGTATACGGGACGTTGTCGAAACGCTTCGCGCGTAGTCACTCATTTGTTGAATATAAACGTGCGCTTCGTATTGTAAAATGGATTTACTTAGCCAGAAACCTTTCCTGGAGTGTACACAACAATTCACCAAACATTTATCACTCTCAGACGACTGGTATATGACTTTATACGGGACTTTGTTGAAACGCTTCGCGTGTCATCGCTCATTTGTTGAATCTACTGGTGCGATACCTATTGTAAAATGTATGTACTAAGCCAGAAACCTTCCCTGGAGTGTACACAACATCTCATCCAAGTTTCATCGCTATCGGATGAATGGTATATGAAATTATATGGGACTTTGTTGAAACGCTTCGCGTGCCGTTGCTCATTTGTTGATTCTACTCGTGCTCTACCTATTTTTAAAGGGATTTACTAAGCTAGAAACCTTCCCTGGAGTGCACACAAAATCTCAGCCTAGTTTCATCGCTATCGGACGAATGCTATATGAACGCAAACGTGACTTTGTTGAAATGCTTCGCGCGTCGTAGCTCATTTGTTGAATCTACTCGTGCGCTGCCTATTGTAAAGTGGATGTACTAAGCCAGAAAATTTTCCTGCAGTGTACACAACATTTTACGCAAGTTTCAGAGCTATCGGACGAATGGTGTATGAATGCATACGGGACTTTGTTGAAACGCATTGCGTGTCGTCGCTCATTTGTTGAATCTACTTGTGCGCTATCTACTGTGAAATGTATTCACTAATTTTGAAACCTTCCCTGGAGTGTACACAACATCTCACCCAAGTTTCATCGCTATCGGATGAATGGTATATGAAATTATATGGGACTTTGTTGAAACGCTTCGCGCGTCGTCGCTCATTTGTTGATTCTACTCGTGCTCTACCTATTTTTAAAGGGATTTACTGAGCTGGAAACTTTCCCTGGAGTGCACACAAAATCTCAGCCTAGTTTCATCGCTATCGGATGAATGGTATATGAACGCAAACGTGACTTTGTTGAAATGCTTCGCGCGTCGTAGCTCATTTGTTGAATCTACTCGTGCGCTGCCTATTGTAAAGTGGATGTACTAAGCCAGAAAATTTCCCTGCAGTGTACACAACATTTTACGCAAGTTTCATAGCTATCGGACGAATGGTATATGAATGCATACGGGACTTTGTTGAAACGCTGTGCCTGTCGTCGCTCATTTGTTGAATCTACTCGTGCGCTATCTACTGTGAAATGTATTCACTAATTTTGAAACCTTCAAGTAAGTGTACACAACATCTCACCCAAGTTTCATCGCTATCGGACGAATGGTATATGAACACATACGGGACTTTGTTGAAATGCTTCGCGCATCGTCGCTCATTTGTTGAATCTACGCGTGCGCTACCTATTGTAAAATGGATTTACTAAGTCAGAAACCTTCCTTGGTGTGTACTCAACATCTCACCCAAGTTTCATCGCAATCGGACGAATGGTATATGAACGCATAGGAGACATACATACAGACAAACTATCACGTAACATTGATTTTTATATATATACAAGCTGTACCCGGCATGCGTTGCAATGCCAATCAAAGAAAGTGTTGGCGTTGAAATTCTGTTTCTTGAAGTGCTTTTGGATACACAACATGTTAACTGCCTCTAAGCTATCATAAAATGGATTTTCTAATTTAGAACCATTCGTGGGAGCGTGCACAACAACTTTCAAAAAGTTTCATCGCTGTCACTCATTTGTTGAATCTAATCGTACGCTACGTATTGTGAAATGGATTTACTAAGTCGAAACCCTTCCCTGGCGTGTACACAATGACTCATCAATGATTCATCGCAATCGGATGAATGGTATATGCACGTATAGGGGTTTTTGTTTAAAAGATTCGTGCGCTGTCACTCATTTGTTGAATCTACTCGTGCGCTACCTATTGAGAAATGTATTACTAAGTCGAAGCCCTTCCCTGGCGTGTACACAATAACTCATCAAGGTTTAATCGCAATCGAAGAATGTTATATGAACGCAATAGGGAATTTTGTTGAAACGCTTCGCGCGTCGTCACCCATTTGTTCCATCTACTCTTGCGCTACTTATTGTGAAATGGATTTACTAAGTCCCCTTCCCTGGCGGGTACAAAATAACTGATCAATGTTTTATCGCAATCGGATGAGTAGTATATGAACGCATACCTGATTTTGTTTAAACGATTCGCACTCCGTCACTCATTTGTTGAATCTACTCGTGCGCTACCTACTGTAAAATGTATTTACTAAGTTAGAAACCGTCACGTAAGTGTCCACAACATCTCACCCAAGTTTCATCGCTATCGTCGTTCATTTGTCGAATCTACTCGTGTGCTACCTACTGTGAAATGTATTTACTAAGCCAGAAACCTTCCTTGGAGTGTCAACCATATTTCACCCAAGTTTTACCGCTAACGGCAGAATGGTATATGACCTTATACGGGACTTTGTTGAAACGCTTCGCGCGTCGTCCCTCATTTGTTGAATCAACTTGTGCGCTGCATATTGTATAGGGGATTTACTAAGCCAGAAATTTTCCATGACGTGTACACAACATCTCACCCAAGTTTCATAGGTACGGACGAATGGTACATGTATGCATACGGGACTTGGTTGAAACGCTTCGCGTGTCGTCGCTCATTTGTTGATTTTACTCTTGCGCTACATATTGTAATATGGATGTACTCAGCCAGAAACCTTCCCTGGAGTGTACACAACATCTCACCCAAGTTTCATCGCAATCGGATGAATGGTATGTGAACGTATACGGGACGTTGTCGAAACGCTTCGCGCGTAGTCACTCATTTGTTGAACATAAACGTGCGCTTCGTATTGTAAAATGGATTTACTTAGCCAGAAACCTTTCCTGGAGTGTACACAACAATTCACCAAACATTTATCACTATCAGACGAATGGTATATGACTTTATACGGGACTTTGTTGAAACGCTTCGCGTGTCATCGCTCATTTGTTGAATGTACTGGTGCGCTACCTATTGTAAAATGTATGTACTAAGCCAGAAACCTTCCCTGGAGTGTACACAGCATCTCACCCAAGTTTCATCGCTATCGGATGAATGGTATATGAAAGTAAATGGGACTTTGTTGAAACGCTTCGCGCGCCGTTGCTCATTTGTTGATTCTACTCGTGCTCTACCTATTTTTAAAGGGATTTACTAAGCTAGAAACCTTCCCTGGAGTGCACACAAAATCTCAGCCTAATTTCATCGCTATCGGACGAATGGTATATGAACGCAAACGTGACTTTGTTGAAATGCTTCGCGCGTCGTAGCTCATTTGTTGAATCTAATCGTGCGCTGCCTATTGTAAAGTGGATGTACTAAGCCAGAAAATTTCCCTGCAGTGTACACAATATTTTACGCAAGTTTCATAGCTATCGGACGAATGGTATATGAATGCATTCGGGACTTTGTTGAAATGCTTCGCGCATCGTCGCTCATTTGTTGAATCTACGCGTGCGCTACCTATTGTAAAATGGATTTACTAAGTCAGAAACCTTCCTTGGAGTGTACTCAACATCTCACCCAAGTTTTATCGCAATCGGACGAATGGTATATGAACACATACGGGACTTTGTTGAAATGCTTCGCGCATCGTCGCTCATTTGTTGAATCTACGCGTGCACTACCTATTGTAAAATGGATTTACTAAGTCAGAAACCTTCCTTGGAGTGTACTCAACATCTCACCCAAGTTTCATCGCTATCGGACGAATGGTATATGAACACATACGGGACTTTGTTGAAATGCTTCGCGCATCGTCGCTCATTTGTTGAATCTACGCGTGCGCTACCTATTGTAAAATGGATTTACTAAGTCAGAAACCATCCTTGGAGTGTACTCAACATCTCACCCAAGTTTCATCGCAATCGGACGAATGGTATATGAACACATACGGGACTTTGTTGAAATGCTTCGCGCATCGTCGCTCATTTGATGAATCTACGCGTGCGCTACCTATTGTAAAATGGATTTACTAAGTCAGAAACCTTCCTTGGAGTGTACTCAACATCTCACCCAAGTTTCATCGCTATCGGACGAATGGTATATGAACACATACGGGACTTTGTCGAAATGCTTCGCGCATCGTCGCTCATTTGTTGAATCTACGCGTGCGCTACCTATTGTAAAGTGGATTTACTAAGTCAGAAACCTTCCTTGGAGTGTACTCAACATCTCACCCAAGTTTCATCGCTATCGGACGAATGGTATATGAACACATACGGGACTTTGTTGAAATACTTCGCGCATCGTCGCTCATATGTTGAATCTACGCGTGCGCTACCTATTGTAAAATGGATTTACTAAGTCAGAAACCTTCCTTGGAGTGTACTCAACATCTCACCCAAGTTTCATCGCTATCGGACGAATGGTATATGAACTAATACGGGACTTTGTTGAAATGCTTCGCGCATCGTCGCTCATTTGTTGAATCTACGCGTGCGCTATCTATTGTAAAATGGATTTACTAAGTCAGAAACCATCCTTGGAGTGTAGTCAACATCTCACCCAAGTTTCATCGCAATCGGACGAATGGTATATGAACGCATAGGAGACATACACACCCACAGACAAACTATCACGTTACATTGATTTTCAGCCTACTTTTCACATTTTGCAAAAATGAGGAAAAAGTAGACTTATGAGATCGGGCAAATGTGTGTCTGTCTGTCTGTCTGTCTGTCTGTCCTTCTGTCTGTCTGGCTGTGTGTGTGTCCCCCCCTATCAACTCCTAAACGGCTGCAGCAATCAAAACAAAATTTGGTAGGAGTAAAGATCTATACCTGAATATCTCACGGCCATATTTGAAAATGATGTCAGTGATACCAACTGCTAAAAAATCGCAATTGAAATTTGAGCTCCATGTTGGATATCTTGGAAAGTATGAATGGGAGATATTTCAAAATTGGCACACGTACAGATCATAATATTTCAGTTTAATTTCCAGGAGGCTAAACATGGCAGTGTTGCCAAAATGATTATAAGCCTCCTGATAGGTCCAATTTATAAATGCATATAACTTCTATACTATCAATTGGAATTCAACCAAATTTCGTATGTTGTATGTGTACATAACCAGATATGACTGAGCGTATTCTTCAGACCTACCAGGGCTGCCAACTGTTAATAAATGCTCCTAATTTATTTTATCCAAATACCAATATATCAGAAAGTATGCAAGCCGACAGCTTTAAACTATGCACACGTATAGTCCCTGACATTCTATATTAATTTGGAGTAACTTATATACGTCAGTGCTACCAACATGATTCTAAGCCTGCTGACAGGTCCAACTTTAAATACATGTAACTTCCATACTATCATTTGGATTTCAACCAAATTTCGTATGTGCTATGTGTACCATAACAGATATGACTATGCGTATTCTAAGGAGCAACCAGTGCTGCCAACTGTTAATATGTGCTGTCCCTATTTTTGTTACCCTAATATCAATATATCAGAAAGTATGCAAGCCAATAGCTCTAAACTTTGCACACGTATAGTACCTGGCATTCTAGACGAATTTGGAGTAACTAATATACGTCAGTGCTGCCAACATGATTCTAAGCCTGCTGATAGGTCCAATTTTAAAATGCATGTAACATCTATACTAACTAATGGATTTCATTCAAAATTGGCACAACAATAGATCATATTATTTCAGATTATTTCTGACCAATACATGCATGACATTGTTGCCAACATGATTTTACGCGCGCTGTTAGATCCAATGTTTAACTGCATGTAACGTCCATGCTATTCATTGGACTTCAACCAAATTTTTTATTTTGTACCTTAAGAGACGGAACTAAGAATATATTCAGTCATCAGGGCTGCAAACTGTAGTGCTCTATTAGAATACATTATGCCAGGTATACAGTATTTCGAACTAATTGGAAATTTCGATATTAGCAACTTAATTTCGTCATTATTATAGATAGGTTCATATTCTGTAGAATAATCATTGGCATGAAAAGTAGGCTGTATAGTTCTTCACGGAACTTCTTGTTATATATATAGATAGATATAAGATTAACAGTGGCTATTTTCCAGGAGTTTTCAATTTTTTGTCATTTTCCAGGAGTTTTCCAGGAGCTTTCCAGACCTATTAAAATCCAGGAGTTTTCCAGGATTTCCAGGATTTCCAGGATTTCCAGGATTTCCAGGAGTAGTGGCCACCATGAGATATGCATCCTTACCCTACACACACTTGTACAGACATCACAGTGCCTGAGGATTTGAATGGTTGGACTCCTTCTTGAGAAAAGAATTCATGATGAAAATTAATAAATGTAAAACAAAAATATTGGAATGCAGCCGAAATAAATCAGAATCCTCTATGGACAACAAATTTTCAGGTGAAAAATTTAAGAAAGTAGGAGACTTCTGTTACTTAGGAAGCAAAATAACCAGTGATGGACGAAGCAAAGAGCATATAAAAGGTTGGTTAGCTCAGGCAAGGAAAGCATTTCTACAGAAAAGGAATCTGTTGACATCGAATATAGATTTAGGTGTTAGGAAGTCATTTTTGAAAGCCTTTGTCTGGAGCGTGGCGCTCTATGGGAGTGAAACTTGGACAATTGGTGCAGCAGAAAAAAAAGAGAATTGAAGCGTTTGAAATGTGGTGTTGCAGGAGAATGATGAAGATCAGATAGGTAGGTAGGGTTACAAACGAAGAGGTATTGAGACTAGTGGGAGAGGAGAGATGTTTCTGGCGACTGCTTATGAAGAGAAGAGATAGGTTGGTAGGACACATATTAAGGCACCCAGGAATAACAAGCTTAGTTATGGAAGGAAGGGTCGAGGTCAAGAACTGCAGGGGTAGTCCAAGGTTAGAATATGTTAAACAGATTGCCTCGGACGTAGGGTGTGGTAGCTATGTAGAGATGAAACGATTAGGTCAGGACAGGGAGGCATGGAGAGCTCCATCAAACCAGTCAAAAGACTGAAGGCCCAAACAACAACAACAGTGTCACAAGGTATCAGACAACTTCTACACACACCCAAGTACACGGGGCTACATGACCACGATGTTACAAAGCCCTTAAAGAATCAACAACAATAACAAAAACAAAATCTTTAAGGAATAACCTAACGATTAGAAGTTCATCAATTTTAAAAGCAAATACGAAAGTTAAAAGTTACTTATATCATTGACCGTTAGGTTGTATTAGTTGCAGAAATATTAAAACTAGCTGCTGGACTGGAATTATTCCCATCCCTCAAAGAGAGTGACATTTGAACTTGCCCTTTGTGAAGATCCTGCAGCAATGTTGTAAAGGGAGAAATGGGGAATACACGGGCAGGTAAAGGTCAGCAGAAACACAAATTCTCCGCCGCGCCGCGTGGACTAGCTCGCAATCCACTCTCGGGCTTTGCTCAGCAGGTTACCAGACTGCATGCCTTTCAATGGACCTGCAGTACATTTTTTAGATTCGTGGATTCATATAAAATCTCCTGTTGGATCCCAGTGATTGTAACCTGTCATTAAGATTATGAATGCGAGGGCCGGGAGGATAAAAGGAGATGGGAGTTGGGGAAATGAAACAAGTGCATACCATACAGCGTGGTCGCCAAACTTATGAAGCTTCTGAGCAACCGTACGGTACCGTTTATAAATCCTACTCTCAGCTACCAAATTAACAAAGATTATTTTTCAAATCTTACATTAATTTGTTAATTTCCTATAAACGTGCATTTCTAGTAGTTATTTAATCAGTCTTAATAAAAATGTAACGACTACTACAAAATGAAATTGAATTGAATGTAAGAGAAAGAAAATGAAGTGTAGTTGGTAATAAATTATAATTTTATTACTGCAGTCAATGGCCCATATACTTTCTTTTCAGGACGGGTCAGAGGAAGGAATGTTTGGAAGGAAATCGGCCGTGGACCTATTGAAAGGAACCGTCCCGGCATTTGCCTGGAAATCTACACTGACCGGCACGAAAAACGCAAGACCCAATACATGATGTGAAATTATTGTGTAATTTATCTATTTAATCAAAGTGAAGCACTTAAATCTATTTTTTTAGAAGGGGTATATTATTGGTGTTGCTTTGTAAGCAAACAATGAAGTGTTGATTGTTGATTGCAATTGATTTTTCCCGCGCAACCTGGTAAACACATCACTGGATGTAACCCAATAATGTGTTCCCGCTCTTATAGCGCTTAGTGTTGTACTTTCAATTGTTCCCTTTTCAATCGCATGTGTTTGTGGGATCTTTCTGTGATTGTCGTAATTAGCTTTCTGGAGCAAACATGCCCTTAAGCCCTGAGCAAGCTGCAAAAGTTGTTGCTTTGGTGGAAGATGGTCGCAGCATGCATTACATTGTAGAAGTGTTGAGGATTACAGCTTCCACGATTTCCAGAACCGTACGAAGGTACAGGGAAACTGGAGGCTTTGCAAGGAGACCAGGATCAGGCCCGAGAAGAACAAAATCGAAGAGAGATGACCGCTTCTTACAACTTCAAGTTCTTCACGACCGTCACTGCACCGCCATTGAAGCACGAAATCGACTTCACCTAGTTCGAGGGGTCGATGCTAGTGAGAGAACCGTCCGAAGGAGATTGGAAGAAGCCTTTCTTCAATGCAGAAGACCAGTTACAGACCCAGAACCTACCAGAGAACATCGCACAGCTCGACTACGTTTTGCAAGGGAACATCATGGCTGGACAGTACAACAATGGGAACAAGTGTTGTTCGCCGATGAGTCGCGGTTTGGCCTCCGATCACTTGACGGAAGAGAGAGGGCCTGTAGAAGGCCAGAGGAAAGGTATTCCCCTTGCACATTCTCATCCAGGACGCCATTTCAGGGTGGTTGTGTGATGGTGTGAGCAGGAATCAGTATGGCTGCAAGGACGGATTTGGTCTTCGTGGAGAATGGGAGCCTCACTGCACATCGGTATGTGGAGGAAATCCTTCTGGAGCATGTTGTGCCTTTCGCTCCATTTATTGGTGATGATTTCACACTAATGCAAGACAATGCACGCCCACATGTTAAGAAAGTTCTTGGGTGAAGCAGGGATTCATGCTATGGCTTGGCCTGCTCGAAGCCCTGATTTGAATCCTCTTGAGCACGTTTGGGACCAGCTGGGGAGAAGAGCCCGTCAGTGCTATCCAGAGACCCTACAGGACCTACGGAATGTCCTTCTGGAAGAATGGGAGATGATTCCTCAACAAGATATTACAGCATTAATCAGGAGCATCCCTGAAAGGTTGAATGCCGTCATTGGTACAAGAGGTGGCAAAACACGCATTTAAAGATGCGAACAGAGGTCTCCGAGATCATCTCCGAGGTCTGTGAAGTAATGTGTGAAGTGTATAAAATCAAAACAGAAGTGAGGACCTTACTCAAAATTTCCCGCTCTTTTAGCGCTCTTTCCTTGAAGTGTGCATCACTGGCTTAATTTTTAAATTTGTGTATACTCATCATTTATTTTCCATTGTTAGACACCTACATGGGACCGTACTACAATATTTCATCATCATATAGTAGATTAGTGTTATAAAAGTGTCATAAATTTGAAATAAATTTCAGTTTTTGTAAGAAATTGAAGTGTTGCGTTTTTCGTGCCAGTCAGTGTAGAAACAGAGTTTTCATCAGACTATTTCATAACTAACCTTAATGAGAAGGATGGTGCTCTTATTTGTAACGAGCAAGACTTTTATTCAATGTCGGGCCATTTGAATACAGTTGTCCAAATGTTCATCAGCCAATCTGTTTCTGTACTTGTTTTTCTTACACATTTCATACTGGAGAAAGAAACCTTACACAGATACGTGGAGCTGAACATTGCCTTCGATTTTAGAACACACTGAACCAAAAATGGGTATTTTCTTGAGCATGCGAGGCCAAATATTTTCAGAGCTTAAAGAAAGCGATTTAAAGATAAATCATTTTGAAAATAACTCAGTTCCAACTCCACTTCCGCATTGTCGTCTTAAAAATCAAAATGTTTCATGACACATATAATATATCAAGATACGATTTACTAATTGAATATCTGCAGCTTACTAAAATACAACAACTTTATTCTAACTGAACAGTTTACAAACAAGCGTGATTGCCAACTTACTATGTTTCAACACAAGTAGAGAACTCTTCAGCATCAATGTCTAGAAAAGATAATTTGACACACTGCGCTACAATTGAAATGCTTTTGAAATCTTGGAAGCGTTTGTTGAATTGGCCTCTCAAATATGAAAGAGTGTCAACGTATTGTTTGCTGTTGTAAGAAGGCTGTGAAGAGCCTTGCTTGTGAAGGGTTTGCTTCAAACAGCAAAGAGATTGTGCTTGTATTCATCTTGGATGAGATTTCCCTCAGATAAAGCTTTTTAAAGAATGAAGCAACATCTAAAATTGTTCCCCGATATTTGTATCCTAACCTTGATTCTGCTATTTAGTTTTTCAGTGACATCTGCGAGAAAGTAGTATCTTTTAGTTCAGGGAAGGATATGCTCGAAACACCCATTATATGCTCGAAAGATATGCTTGAAACACCCATTATATGCGGTTAATATGTAGAATATGCTCGAAAATCACCATTAAAAAATAGAAAGGAAAGTGAAACAACAACAAAACAATAACATATCTTTATCAACGAGCTTCATTTTCTAATTATATGTATGATACACTGCGATATACTCGCATTCAAGTTTCAAGTATATATGAGAAGTTTTCTTATAAAAGTTACAGTTTAAAAGTTCATTTACAAAATGTTCAGAATTAGGTGAGTCAATGAAGTAGATCTGCATTGGTCTGTACAACAAGAACTTTTTCCATGTTTTCAGTTTTGAATGATTTTCTTAAATCAATCAATACAAGTTTCAATGACGAGAACGATATTTCGACGTCAACTGACACGAGAGGTAAATATTTGTTTAAACGAGAATGCGGAATGCGGCAATCGTGCATGAATTCATACCTTTTCATACTATGAAGAAACGTAATTTTTACGTAGGATCGACTCATGAGGCAACTCTCTTCCTGCCAAGTCCTTGAAGAGAGCTCTAATCTCAACATGTTCGACCTTGTAGAAGGGTATGTTGGCGCTTAAGAACGCCCTACAAAGTCTGGAAGAGAACTCGTCCGAGTGCTGTTGCTGATTGACCAAAGGTTGTACCAGCGCTTGTTTCTTCGATTCCCTTTTTTTTTTTTTTTTTTTTTTTTTAATTCTTCGACTTTTGCTGAGTGCCCACTTGTGGCTTTATGTTGGGAAAATTGAAAACCCTTCGATATCTTCATCTGAAAATAAATAGGTAGGCACGCATAAGTGAGAAAAAATACATTGAATGAACAAAAATAAAGCACGGTGGACTGAAGAAAATGAACATTGCAACACCATGAAGGCATTGGTTGATTGTGTTGATTTTCAAGATATGGAACGATGCCATGTAGGTATGTAAACGATCAATGTTTCAGACCCATTGGATTGTTGCTACAGGTCTCCCCATGTGATTGGTCGCGGAGGCATCAACTCCAGTATACGGACTCTGGTGTAGCGTAGTTGACTTGCAGTCTGTGCAGTGAAGTGTTCCCCGTCAAACATGCCTCTACGACAGAGAAGAGCACGCTATCAACAACTGTCGCCGTTTGAGAGGGCTCGGATAATTGGGCTGTGTGAGGCTGGATTATCGCTAAGGACTGTCGCTGCACGTGTTGGCAGACAGGCATCTACGGTACAACGTGTATGGCAGCAGTGGTCAAATGAAGGTACCCACACTCGTAGACCTGGCACAGGCCCAGCGCGACAGACAACTGTGAGAGAGATTCATCGCATCATTCGGATGGCCCGGATGGAACCCCATGCAACAGCAGCGCAAATTCGAACAGCTGTGGCACCCCACGTTACACAACAAACAGTTGGTAATCGCCTGCGTGCAACTGGCTTACGATCCCGTGTCCCTGCAGAAGGTGTTCCATTGACCCCACAACAGCGACGTGTAAGGCTGGCCTGGTGTCGAGAGAGATCGACGTGGGTCGACGAATGGCATAGGGTCGTCTTTAGTGATGAATCGTGCTTCTATCTTGCCCACAGTGATCGCCGGAATCGTGTGCGCCGACGTACTGGGGAGAGGGGCCGCCCAGACCTTATTGCCGAGAGGCACACTGGGCCAACACCAAGCATTATGGTCTGGGGAGCTATTGGCTTTAATGTGAAATCACAATTAGTGCTTGTTGAGGGCACTATGACTGCTCAATAGTACGTTGATAGGGTACTCAATCCAGTGGTTGTCCTTATGATGGCGAACATTGCTAATGGGATGTTTCAGCAGGACAATGCCCGGGTACACACTGCACGCATATCCAGAGAAGCTCTCCACGACATCACAACCTTAGAATGGCCCGCCAGATCCCCGGATCTCAGTCCTATTGAGAATGTGTGGGACATGATGGGTCGACAACTGGCCAACCGTCCTCAGCCACCCACAACTCTGGAACAACTGACCCGTGCAGTGCAGCAAGCACGAGCCACAATTCCTCAGGAAGCGATCCAGGGCCTTATTGACTCCATGCCTCGCCGAATTTATCATTGTATTGCAGCTCGTGGTGGGCACATCCTGTATTGATTGTTGTCCAAACTTGCGGTCAGAGGGACCTGAGAGTGTAATCATCGAATCACAACCGAACACTCGTCCTGCATGTTCAATTGCAGCTATGTAGCACCACTCCTTCTGGGTGTTGCAATTTCCATTTTCTTCAGTGTATTTTCAAATATTGCAGTAGAAATACAAGCACCCCCTCAACGATCCTATGAAAAACCAGCAAATCCAAATGTCAATTTCCACCTCGGAAATGTAAAATCTGAGGATATAACGGGTCTACACTTCTAGACTTCTCTCTAGGCCTACTTACCTAGTAGGTAGGTAGCTAGGTACCGTAAGCTGCACATACGGCTTACTTGAAATTTGAACTGTTTGACCAGTAATATCTTTAAGAACGTACTGTAGATGTGAAAATGTCAATAAGAACTTACCTCTTTTTCGCAAATTTAACAGAAATGAATTTTCCCGGCAGTAGAAAACGAGTCAGGGTCTTCCTTTGCAAATCGTCGGAGTAAAACACTCAGAGATTCCTTAACTTTAGTCATCGCGTGCTTAGAAATCACAAGAACTCGATAGGTACGTACAGATACGGTTACGAACTGAGAACTGAGAGTAGAATGCAGAAACTTCACTTGACCGGGTCGGATCTTCCACCACTTCATGGGAAAAGCCACCTAAACAATACTGGTTCCCAAAATAGGCACACAACAAAAATACCTCACAATCCCATTTCAAAGTAAAAGGATGCTTGGGGCTTTGAGAGCTTATTTGACGAGTCGCACTCTAATCCGGCAGAGGCCAATTGGATGTATGAATGACCTCACTAAAGGTTAAAAACCTGCGATTCTATTATTCGCACCAGATAGACTTTTCAATAATTAATAATGTTTTCGAACCTTAAGGATGGTCAGGGTCCGAATTCAGGGGGGGGATTTCGAAGAATAACAATTTAGACGAAAACCGCAAGTATATGCATTTATATGCTTTTATTCTGAAAACCGCGGTTCCATGCATTTATAAGCCCGACAAATTTAAATTCTGTTGGTCCCAGAGAGGTGAAAATACCACCGAAAGGCTTCTTTCAATGTGTACTATTCAGGAAAAGATATGCAAATATGCTCGAATCCGAGCCCTAGTGATAAGTCTGTAGGCCAAGTTAATATTAGTAGTTTCCATTTCGCCATTTTCACTATCAAAGAAACCATCAGGGGACAATAATCTAGATGTTACCGTCCCTTAAAACAACAATTATCACCATCATCTCGCTATTCTGGCGTCCTGAGGTCACCAATATTATTTCACAAGTTGTGATTCCCTAGGGGAGGGAGTCACTTTAATTTTTTCACGACTATTTGATGAACTATACTGTTTCCTCTCGCTTGTGTTTGAGCGATACGAGAAGAGAAATAAGAATAAAACTTTTCCCCCCGAGGAGGCGTGTTAGGTTAGGTTAGGCTGGGTTAAGTTAAGCTATGGCCGCCATCTTGTTAGGTTAGGCTAGTTAAGCTACGGCCGCCATCTTGTTAGGTGAGGCTAGTTAAGCTACGGCCACCATCTTGTTAGATTAGACTAGGTAAGAAAGACCTGGTAATCTCGCCCATGTTAAATGTTCATGTTTTGGTACACTTTACTCAAAATCGGTTTGGGTTAGCCAATTGAAACTTTCAGGGATTACTGTTTGGATCATTATCTGCATTAATAAGAAGGATTATTGACAAAAACGAAATACTTTTGCAAATATGAATCTTTGTTTAAGGTACTATATTTTAAACCAAAATTATGTCGGAACATATTTATATTTCATTTTGTATATTATTTAAAGGGATATCCATTCTTATTACTGTTCATTAGGATGATGTTGATACATTAAAAAAATATGGACCTATTTTTTTAGTTTTCTTACAAATGGTACCAAAGTAATGAAAAATGTTAAACTGAGAAAAATGAAGTTGAAGTTTTTCATTACATTTTGCTACCTCTGACAATTCTTAGAACATTCCCGCCCCAAAACTTGCATCATTTCGTCCATCACTGGTTATTTTGCTTCCCCTACTTCCTTTAACTTTTAAATAAATAAATAAATAAATAAATGAACAAATAAATAAGTAAACAAATAAATAAATAAATAAATAAGAAAATAAAAACAATATGAAAAAATAAAAACAATAATGAACTGCGTATTTCAACTTATCTGTTTGCAAATAAGTGGACTTGTGTCCCTCTTCAAATCAAGGATTTAATTATTAATAATTGGGGCAGATGACCTTGCAGTTCTACCCATTAAAACAATATTTCTTCAATGGGTGAGTGCAAAATCACAGTGATTATAATATTATAACGATGTTCAGTAACCACTAGTAACATAAACAATGCCGGAAGTTGTCATTGTTACCAACACAAAATCTGCGCTCAACAGAGCAGACAGGAAGTGAGATCAGAAATCTATCTATAATAGTTCAGAAGTTATGCGCACAAACATAAATCTCTGTAAAAGTGGCCGTTGTAATTCATGGTGCAGCATAGTCATTTATATCTTGTAAAATGACCATTTTTCATATTTTTTCGACATTTTGATAAATTCCTGTTCTCTACATTGTATATACGGTAACTAAAAACGAAAAAAAACAGTTTATTCGCCCCTAGATGGGTCTTTCTTACCTTAAGTTAACCTACGGCCGCCATCTTGGTTACGCGCGGCCGCCTTCTTGTATGGAGGGTGGGGGTGGAGTTGTTAGAACCCCCAAAAAACCACTATTGTTACGCCCCTTAAAGCAATAATTATAATCATCTTTATCTCGCTACTCCTGGCGTCCTGTGGTCGCCAATATTATTTCACAAGTTGTGATTCCCTAGGGAGGGAGTCGCGTTAAGTTTTTCACAACTATTTGATGAATTATACTGTTTCCTCTCGCTTGTGTTTGAGCGATAAGAGAAGAGAAATGAGAATAAAACTCTTTCCCTGAGGAGGCGCGTTAGTCACAAAACAGAAATTAAAGTGAATCCCCAGCAGCGCTTGTAAACTGTCACTGCTATGGTTGTAATACTTATCTTTGTTTTCAGCGCACGTCAGCCTGTCAACGTTTCATGAGATGCTCGCTTGTTGGAGTCAATTGAGACACAGCGGACACTGTCGCCAACACAGTCTGGCTTCACAGATGTGCAACTTCCAAGTGTCTGCCTGATCGCTCAGTTGGCAGAGCCGCGGAGGTCGCGGGTTCAGGTCTCACCTTCGTCAAACATTTTAACTCTCTACCTTCCACTATATTGCTTGTACTCACAATAGCTGGGCAACATTGTGGTCGTGATCTTGAAACTCGAATATACTCGAACCATCGCCGTCTATACATTCTCAAGCCGTGCTGTTGGTAGAATTGGCAACACTAAGTTGAGTCCTTAAGTTCTATAAACTTGCTAAGTTTTATTCATTAATATCGTTTATTTTGATATAACAGCATCTAAAAGCAGTTCGTACTAACTAATTCAACACCCGTGAAATTCCTCGTGGTAAATCAGACCTGCTGGAAGTTGTAGAAGTGAGTATTTCCCGTATTAAGTTGGATGTGTAACCAATGCCTGGTAATGATTTAACCAACTAATTCTTCACTAATATTTCTTTAAATTATTTCAGATGCCTAGGAAGTGTTGTGTGCCTAGCTCTAAGTCAATTTATGGCAGCACTATTAAAATATCGGTAACTCGTTATATCACTACGTTTTGATAACTTACAGCGAGGTGGTCTTTCAGTGCCTAGTAATTTAGTTTTGGTAAATATCTTCATGTGGCCTCTATATTCTAGTACATTATGAACTGTCTCAGTTGGCAAGTGACCAGTGGAGCTAGACTGTCAACATTAAACTTGGAGGCCTATTGTGACTATGATGAGTGCATCTGTGGACAAAAAGTGAAGAATTTATTATCAAAGGTAGTCTCTAAGTTCGTAAGAATAGTAGTCTAAATTTTTTCTGAGCGCGTCAGTGACGGCAGTGAGCATATCAGCAAGAAAAGGAAACTTCAGACATTGGGACATTGAGGTACAGTACAGCCTTTTATTATTACCTTATCGGGAATTGACAGTACATAGCCTAGCATGATAATAATGTAACGTGCCACCGCTAGTGGCACTTTCGTTAACTGGATTGCGGTGGGTAGAAGCACAACACAATTGTTCCTTTAAAGAAATGTTAGGTTTATTGCAGGTCAGAAATAAGTTACAGTACACCATAAACACTTGGAAACCAATGGGCAGTCTCAGTCAGGTCCCTCCCTTATGGAGTTCACTCACCTCCTTTTCACTCGGTCTTGCAATTAATCCTCTCACGAATGAGTCCGGTGTCCTCGACTAAAAGTAACGGCACTCTCCCTTAAGTAAACAAGCCACACTCACTTGTTCCGAATGTACACTGTCTCGCCGTCCGCAGGCTAGGAAAACAGTCCACAGCGTTTCGCAATCCACACAGCACTTCACCGCACTGCAATAGCCTCACTTGGGTTTCGCACGTGACGTCACCAACTATTGTCGCACTCGCTCAAAAACACTGCCCGTCCCTGGCTGGTGAGGCCGCTTTGTATAGAGAGGCTGGTGACTCGATGGATGTTTCCAGAATTGACCAGGGTTCACACCTTCTCGAGAATTCCAACACCAGTAGGGCCACGAATATCTGAGACGGTCTCTTTTGTACTGCCTGTCTTCAATGTTGCGCAAATCGCTGGTAACACACAGTCAGGATAGCCTGGGGCGGACTGAGTCACGCGCAGGGCGACGAAGCTGTCTAGCATTCGTGACAATAATATGTAGGCCTATCCTTTATTTGTGAAATTTGTGTGTAGATTTAGCGGACGTTATGTTCTGTTGTAGTTTCGGAAACAATTGGCGTCAAAATATATGTGTTTACGCAGTGTTAGCAATTACCATGTGCTTGCGCTAGGCTTCCCAGTTGACAGATGGGCGGCGTTGCCAAACCTAATGACACGGCTTGAGAATTGTAGACGGCGATGCTCGAACCCATTGACGTTGAGCTTACAATAGATTGACATCTGACGTACACTGACGGGCCACTACAGCACCTGTATCCCTCTATCTTCTGGGCATATATTATTACGTCCCTGCTGTTCCCCTTTCCAGCCACGACCTTGATTTTTTCCAGTGTTTGTATTGTTACGGCTGCGGGGTTGCCTCATTCCCTCGCGCGTGACTCACAGCCGCCCGAGGCTACCCCCGGGCTCTGTGTCGGCCGGCCGCTTGCGCAGCGAGAACAAAAGGCATGATCCTGAACGTTCGCGACCCAACTAGTGTTGGAATTCTCGAGAAGGTCTGGGAGTAGCTGCGAACCCTGGTCTACTCTAGAAACATCTGTGAGTCGTCAGCCCCGATATATAAAGGGCGACCCTGGCCAGTGTCAGTGAGTGTGCGAAAGAGGTAATGCGGTGACGTGTGAATTGCGAAACAGTGTGTGGTATTCAAGAACAGTGAGTGTCAGACTGTGGCTTGTGAACTTGAGGAAGCGTTGTTGTTAATTATAGCGAGGACACCGGTCTCATTAGTGACGGATTAACTGCATGAGAAAGTGAAAGGGTGAGTGTTCTCCATAAGGGAACAAACTTGAGTAGACAGCTAATGTTTTTTATGTGCCTATTGTGTGGTGAATATTTCTGACCTGCAATAAAGCTAATATTTTTTTAAAGGACCATTTGGGTTGTGCTTTACCCACTTTTATCCAATTAACGAACTTGCTACTGGGGGTAGCACGTATCAGTATATTGCCTTTTCCGCATCTCTTCTGTACTTGACCAATTCTTCAAGGGTTTGGGTAGTATTTCTATTTTATCCCCTTTGTTCCCCTCAACTACATAGCTTCTTTCATAAAGAAAGGCGTGGGTTTTGGCCACATTTCCGTTGAGGTGTACTATAATTTATTTTAATAGTAAAATTGCGCACGAAAGTGCATTTGGAATAAATACATCATAATATCGTCAACACTTCCAGATCAGAAGTTAAATAAACAGACTAGAGGTGCATGATTTCCACCGGTTTCCACCACAAACCGCGCTCGAGACCCGGATCCCACCAACCCACCGACCAGTGCGTGCCCCATATTACATGACCCTTGGTCTGTGCAATGCCTCACGTGATCGATATCATATTAATAAAGGAAGTGTGCATTACATTTTCGAGTAATCCAGACTATGTCTAACCAACATGCGAGGACCGGAACAATCTTGGCATCAAAGAGTGCTAAGGCGGATTTCAGTGAAAGTCGAGATATGTTTCTAATATCGAAAATAGCTTTAGTGGCCGATGCCAACCGCTGTTGTATGTGAATCCTGAAGGATTGCATGGTAGTTTGCAGAGCCAAGTCTACTGTCGACCAAAGTATTATGTGCACTCGAGTTTGAAGGTTGTTTGTGAAGTAACCAAAAGACCTACATAAAATCCAATGATATCATCATTTTCGTCGTTCTATTTTACGTTAGTTCATGAAGGTTTGGGATTTTTAATTTATATTTTAATGTTTTTTATCGCAGTTGGAACAAAAAGTGCACGTTTTTAAGCGTGTTTCAACCATGCGTCACATTTAGGAATTATTATCTCTAAAACTCGTCATTAGATCGTATCCAAATTTTAACACAATATACATTGGAATGTTGTATAACTGGTTTATTAATTTCAAAATTGTGTGTGTCCAAGAAACAAAGTTGCTATCATTTTTGTAAGGTAACTTTTTCTCGGCTCGGGGTGGTTGGAAAATGTAGTTCTTGGTTGCGTTGTAATTCTTATACATCAAAATGTTATGCTGTATGACTGTGAAATACGTAAATTAATTCAATTATTTCATATCGGTTTGTATTTGTACGAGGAAATAACACATGGTTCACCAGCTAGCCGCTCCGGGGAAAGCTGTACAGCGTTGCCGAAATGGTGCCCACACGCATCATGGCGCGTCTCGCTCGGAAGTGATGGGCTCCATCTCAACCTGCCGTTTTAATGTGCTCATTGAAGATGCCATCTGGCCCAGACGCTTTTCCGTCCTTCAGAGTCATTAGAGTACTACGAACCTCATCTGGTGTGAACAAGGGGATAGTAGTGCTATCTTGTACAGATGGTTTCATTTGGAATGCTGTTAAGGTTCCCTTCTGATTTAATATGACTGTGAAGTGTTGCTCCCAAATACTCATGTCAATTTTCCCAACCATTTGAGTTTTCCTGGGTGTTAATGCTAAGTAAGGGTTCGCTTTCGCATTCTCCACCATTTTGGCCGCCTCAAGTTCAATAAAGTCCTTTCGTGTCTTAATTCCTTATAATTCTTCCTCAAAGTGCCGTCAATAAGGACTAACTTAAGTCTGGTCTTATCAGTGACAATAGGCCTATCCCAGTAGACTACACTTTGTGGTGCTCTTGGTCCAAAACAGAGGCAGAGATCTCTCATCTACGAGGGAAGTTCCGAAAGTAAGTTTCGTCATTTTATATCCCCCCCCAGGGACTCACATCAAGTGGTACGTGGTTTGGCGACCCCGGGACCCCAGCTGAGTCCGGCATTGCTTCCACTTACTTGTGCCGGACTCCTCTCCGTCTTCTTTCCTGTCGACCTCTCTTAGTCAACTCTTATTCTCTTCCGACCCCGATGGTATTAGGGTATCCGAGGTCTAGGGAGTATCTTCCTTTTCCGCCTTCAATGGCCCTTGTCTCATCTTTCCTGATACCCTCCTTTCGAGGGGACAGCTTTCTTTTTCTTTTCATGTTATCTCTTGCCATCTGCGCAAGGCCATCACGGGGGCAGGGTGTGTGTAGCCCCAGCACTTCTGGTGCACCCTGGATAGTGCTACACACTCGAGGGGTCACGGATGGTGAGTTTGTGAGTTGGCGACCCCGAGGGATTCCTGAGCTGGGTCCGTATTTCCCCCTTTTTCCACTGACTTTGGGCCGGGCCCTCTCCTCTTTCCCTTTCCTATCTGTCTATCATGGCTCTCCTTTCTTTCAAAGTCCCTCAATCCTCATTCTTCGAGGGTCGAGGGCATTTCTTTTCTTCCTGTCCTTTATTTACCTGATCCTTTATTTGTTTACCATTTCTTCTTCTAGTTTGTAAGTCTGTAGTTAGAATTAGTTATAGATTTCATTCTCACCTCATCTTTCACTATCACCCAAACCATAAGGAGCCGATAACCTAGATGTTAGGCCCCTTAAAATAACAATTATCATCATCATCATCGTCATTTTAGTTAGTTAGTTATTGTTGTTTTAAGGGGCGGAACTACAAGGTCATCTGCCCCTCTTAACACAGATTAAAGAATACAAATTTGGAATTGAATTTAAAATTTTGAGGTGGACACCTACATTTAAAAAGACCAAAATTAAGAAAACAAAAAAACAAAACAAAAATATAAAAATGAACATAAATTACGGAAAAACAAAACATTATCATTCAAAAACAAACAAGTCGTTGAGTCAATGTTCACTGGAGAATTTAGATTCCTGGCCCTAACCCACTGTCACTTATAAAGCGGATAACGCGATCAGCAGCCATCGCGTCATCGGCTAATATAAGTTTGAGTGTCATCTGCAAACCAAGGTTTCTTCGTAAGTCAGCAAGATCCACACACTCGGTTAAAATGTGGGCCACGGTGAAAACGGCTCCACAGATACAAAGTGGGGGGGGGGGGGTTCTCTTCTCAATAAGCACGAGTGGGTGAATCTTGTATGACCTATCCTTAGCCTACGAAAAATGACGGACTCCCTCCGGACCCGGAAGGAGCTCCGCCACACGCGAGTAGTTCCCTTGATCGCTCTCAGTTTACCGGGTAGTGGGTCAGCTAGCCACTGACTCTCCCAAAAAAGCCAGAACTTGTAGGCGTAACTGAGAGCGATTATCTCTAGCGGGTACCTCCATTGGTCGAGGTGGTAGTGATACCGCCTTTTTTGCAGCTTGATCCGCTAACTCATTTCCCGCAATTCCCTTGTGGCTTGGAAGCCACAGAAAGGTGATTCGAGTGTCAGCGTGGCACAGCCCGGCTAGTAGGTCGTGGATTCGCTGCACTAGGGGGTATTGAGGGACATCGTCATTTTGCACGAGCAGATGGTTCACCAGGCGACACAAACAATCACCACACCCGTGGCTCGTTCAACGACGAGAGGATCGTCAGCGGAGGGGGAATGACGCATGCGCAGTGCGCCGACGAAGAGAGGGGAGCAGCAGACCGGCGTGCCCGATGTCATTCGAGTACAACTCACGATGGCACACAGATATTGACAACGTGGTCACCAATGGAAATGTGAGTTGTTATCCGGTATGAATGGGCACCTGGGACTGGTGTGTCAGTCATCCAGACCGTGTATGTTGAAGCGGTGATCAGGGCTTCCATCCACTCACTTGTCCAAAAATAGTGAAATAGTGAGTGTTTTTTCTAAAAAAAAAAGTGAAAAAGGTGAGTTTTGTATGAAAAAGTGAGTAAATAGTGACTTAATTCATAGCATTATTCGCATTTATGGCCATATATCTGGTTCATAATTTTAACTTTTGTTGATATCTGTAGGGGCAATTAAGGGGGGCTTGGATGGCTAAGCTCCCCAAAACCAACCATAGCACCCCCCCCCCCCCCCCAATGTGACAAAACTGTATTGAAATAGACAAAATTTTTAAGAATGTGTATCTGAAAAACAAATTAGGCCCCCAAAAATTGTAAACCAAATTGCGCCTATGTTAATATCTCTGAGTACTGTTTGTGATTTTTCATGTAGTTAGAGGACACTTGGAAATAATGGATAGGAAAATCAATGCAACACTCAAGAAATTTAAATCGTAGGACAAAAATATAAATGTGCATTAAAAAAAACGTTTTGTTACAATTTTCGGCGAGCGCTGCACGGCTTCGGCTGTGGTTTTGCACTATGGAAGCTTATCATGCTTTCTGGCCGCCTGGCTCGCTGCTGGCAACGCGCTCAGGCACCGGTGGCAGAAAAATTAACTACCCATTCATGGGTATATTTTGGGTCGCTTCTAGCAATCTGATTGTCCACGAGACAATTTTGAACGCAGAATATGACCAGTTTTGTAAAAAGAAGTGAGAATAGTGAGTAATTTTATCAAACAATGAGAAAAGTGCGGCTGCTTTGAAAATAGTGAATAATAGTGAGAAAAGTGAGTCGCTGGAAGCCCTGGCGGTCATGCCTCGTCAAATGGTCAGTCGCTGGTGTTGCATGTTAGTGAAGGACGGCAGAGTGTGGAGGATGAAGATCGAAGTGGGCGTCCCTCCACATCCACGAATGAATATAACATTGCTCAAGTACAGGACATGGTGTTACACTCGGTATTTCAAAAGAAAGAACGTGAAGGAAATGGCGGGAGCTTGGAACAGCTGAGCTGTGTTGTCAAGTTTTTATTGTAGATGTAGATCAGCTGATTCGAATAATACACAGAGCTAC
Organism: Meconema thalassinum; assembly: GCA_946902985.2. Lineage (NCBI taxonomy): Eukaryota > Metazoa > Arthropoda > Insecta > Orthoptera > Tettigoniidae > Meconema > Meconema thalassinum. Next base: position 938,703,688 of record OX336390.1, read on the forward strand.
ACTTCGGACATTATTTCGGTACTATTATGCGCAATATAATGTAAATGTCGATCCTGAGTCTACGCCAAGGACATTCAAATAGAGAAATACGGTACATAAATAATGTTTCGGCTGCGCGGTTAATTCACCACCTCGCTGCGTGAGTCACAGCCGCCTCGGGCTACCCCCTGCCCCTATGTTTACCAGCGATTTGCGCAACAAGAAGACTGCAGTAACAAAGAGACCGTCCAGAATGTTCGTGACCTAACTAGTGATGGCATTCTCGAGAAGCTGTGAATCCTGGACTGCTCTGGAAACATCCATTGGGTCACCAGCCCACTATATAAAGCGACCTGGCCAGTGAGGGACGAACTGTGTTCAGAGCGAGTGCGTGCTTTTACCTGTGCGACAGTACCGAGGCGAAGTGCCGTGTGGATTGCGAAACGCACTGGACTGTTTCCTAGCCTGCAGGCGGCGAGATAGTGTGTACTCAAGAACAAGTGAGTGTCAGACTGTGGCTTATTGACAAGATGAAGGGTACAGTTATTGTTAGCCAGCGCACCGGTCTACCTCATTAGCGAGGAATTAACTTCTGTGAGTAAGTGAAAGAGTGAGTGTACTCCATTAAGGAGCGAACTTGACAAAGACTGCTAATTGGTTTCTGAGTGTTTATTGAGTGGTGTACTGTAACCTGCTAGACCTGAAATAAATCTTATATTTCCTTAAAGGGCCAATTGTGTTGTGCTTTCTACCTACTGTGATCCAATAAAATGAACTTGCGGCTAAGGGATAACACGTAACAATAAATAACACACCGAAGCTATACTACCTTTATCACCGTTATTCAATAAATACGAGAAAGAGGCCAAACATTCGACAGCTATACAAATATAATACAAAATACAAACACAAAGTAATCTGATGATGAATATATCAACACTCACCATGCAATGATTATCCTTCAAGATGAAACAAATTCTGGGTGGAGGTAGTTCACAGTTTGCAGCAATTGAACACAGGCCCGACGAGAGGGAGGGGCAAACAGGGCTGTGGCCCTGGGGCCCAGTCTTGCTGAGGGGCCCGCGAAAGTAGAAACCCCCAGAGTTGACAACTTTACCCAATTTTACGTATTTGCCAACAAATTTGACATTTTATTATATGCAATGTATCTGAATCAATTGAATTATGCTACAAAATACTATAATGAGAACATATAAATAACCATTATCTTCTTATATCATCTCGGCCAGAGAAATAGTAAATTTTCCACTATTTATAGGGATGAAAGTTTCTAAACATTTCAACTCGATCTACAGTAATATCCACTAAGCTACATTTATGAACCTTCGAAAGTACGAATTTTAGTAAGTTACATAAAATTGTGAAAGGCGACTAAGGCGTTGAACTTGTTCTTGTGATGAGAGAGAGTAAAATTTTAGGTCAGATACAACAGAATCGTCATTGCAAATTTACAATGAACAAAATTACTACGTTCCAAAAAAAGAAGAGCAATTTGGTTTTAGACGAGGGAGAAACACGCTTCAGGCAATTAGAAATCTCAAAGATGACATAGAGAATACTCTTAGAACACCTCAAGGAAAATTCCATGCAGTATTTATTGATTTCTCGAAAGCCTTCGACAATCTAAGCAGGACCATCATCTCCACGAAACTAAATTCGATAGCGACAGAAAATAAAGCACACACAATTCTGGTTCATAACATGTTAAGGAGCAATAATATAAAAATCTCCGACAACGTAACCATTTCCAGACAGATCATACAAACGAACGGCGTAATTCAGGGAGATCCCCTCAGTCCCCTGCTGTTCAATGTCGCCACGCACGATATTGTTCATGCAGTCAGAGAAGTTTCAAAGGAAACTAAGATATACCTTTACGCCGACGACATGGTTTTGGGGTCGCAGAACATCAGGGACCTCAAAATTGCAACCCATGCTCTGGAGAAATGGGCAGATAAGAATGAATTGCAAGTTAATACAGAGAAGACCGAGCGTATGATTTTCAGGAAGGGTGGACGTGTTTCCCAAGAACAGAGAATATTTTTCAAAAATAAACCACTGAAGACTGTCAATAGCTTTAAATAGCTGGGTGTAACGTTACAAACGACAATGAACTCGTTCAAAATCCACGTAAAACAAAGAGCGACAGCAGCTACCAAGGCTATATTTGACGTCAGAGCCATTACAAGATTATCCTTGAGATCCGCTATTGCACTCTTCGATGCAAAAATTGTTCAAATCCTCACGTATGGCATAGAGATAATTTGGGACAAGTTAAGCATAGGAGACCTCCGAACATTGGAACAGGTAAAGGCTAGATACTTGAAGGCTGTCCTTGGAGTATCCAAATACACGCGATCAAGATTAGTGTATGTGTTCACTCGGGAACCCTTCTTGATGGAGGATTTTAGATTCAAGTTCGCTTTGCCTACTACGACCTGCTGGAAGAGGGTTCTAGCAGAAAGAACGTTGAAAAGAAGTGAAATCAGGGAAGAATTCTACACGACCGAGGCTATGATCAACAGAGCATGGATGGAATCGAACCAGGACTTGCGGCACTTTGTGACCTCTTTGGCTGTGCACGGTTTCCACCATAGAATGTGCAAGACAAAGACATTCCATGATCCGGACCCGGCCTGTGTCTGTGAGCTGTGTGACGGAATCTGTGAACGTTATCACGTTCTTCATTGTAGGAATAGAGGGAAACCCATCATAGATCACTGCATAGGCTGAAGTGCATCTTTCCTTGCATGTTATTTGTAATTTTGCACAACTTGTGCGCAATAAAACGTTATTAAAAAAAGTAAATTAAAAAATCAAAGTTTTTTTTAGAGGGCCTTAAAAATAGAAAAGCAAATTTGATATTTACATGACGTCACGGGAATGAAACAATATGGAGGTGGCCCGTAAGTCCTAGCCCTAGGGCCCGTACTCGCTCTCCACGGCCCTGGTTGAACACCGAACACAGAAACAACATCAAAACACCAAGCACACTCACTCACTCACTGTATCACGACTCAGTACGATTAATACAAATAGCTTTTGAGCTTCCACAAACGTATTGTTAAGGTAAAGAAGTATTAAGCGCTGAACGCCCAAACAAGCCGCTCTGTGGCGACATTATTGCCGTGCTTTTACTTGATCGATTTGCAGGCTATTGAATGACACGCGGTAATTTGAACACTACGGTATGACGGGAAACAATAACGTGTGCTGTAGCCTACTCGTAAGTTGTTATCGACTACCGCGAACTCGATGCTAAAAGTAAACGAAAATATGACAATGAAACTAGACAGCGGTTAACAAGCGACTGAATCATGAGTAGGGGGCGGATTTCTAAGAGAAGTCATATTTTTTCCCTTAACATTATATCTTATAGTCTTGTATTTTCAACAGGTTTCCAAGCATGATAACCAAAATTAAACAGGTTTTATTGGGCATATAAATGCATATTTAGGCGTTCTTAAGTTTTGTGGTATATTTAAAAAAAAATATCATTATAAACGGCATATTTTGGTAAATTTTATTTGAATTTCGTTTTATAACAAGAAGTTCCGTGACGAACTAAAGAGCCTACTTTACTTAAAATTTAAGATTCATGCCAATGATTAATCTATATGGATCTATCTAGAATAATGACGAAATTAAGTTGGTAATATCGAAATTTCTAATTAGTTCGAAATACTGTATACCTGGCATAATGTATTCTAATACAGCACTACAGTTGGCAGCCCTGGTGACTGAATATAATCTTAGTTCCATCTCTTAAGGTACAGAATACAAAATTTGGTTGAAGTCCAATGGATAGCATGGACCAGTTAAACATTGGATCGAACAGCGCGCGTAAAATCATGTTGGCAACAATGACATACATGTATTGGTCTGAAATAATCTGAAATAATATGATCTATTGTTGTGTCAATTTTAAATGAAATCCATTAGTTAGTATAGAAGTTACATGTATTTTAAAATTCGACCTATCAGCAGGCTTAGAATCATGTTGGCAGCACTGGCGTAGGCCTATATAAGTTACTCCAAATTAATCTAGAATGCCAGGTACTATACGTGTGCAAAGTTTAGAGTTATTGGCTTGCATACTTTCTGATATATTGATATTCGGATAACAACAATAGAGACAGTATTTATTAACCGTTGGCAGCCCTGGTTACTCTTAAGAATCGGCATAGTCATATCTGTTATGGTACACATAGCACACACGAAATTTGGTTGAAATTCAAATGATAGTATAGAAGTTACATGAATTTAAAGTTGGATTTCTCAGCAGGCTTAGAATCATGTTGGTAGCACTGACGTATATAAGTTACTCCAAATTAATATGGAATGTCAGGTACTATACGTGTGCATAGTTTAAAGCTGTCGGCTTGCATACTTTCTGATGTATGGGTATTTTGATAAAACGTATTGAGAGCATTTACTAAAAGTTGGCAGCCCTGGTCGCTCTTAAGAATACGCTCAGTCATATCTGTTTATATACACATAGCACATACGAAATTTGGTTGAAATCCAATTGATAGTGTAGAAGATTTATGCATTTAAAATTTGGACCTATCAGCAGGCTTATAATCATTTTGGCAACACTGCCATGTATGGTCTCCTGGAAATTAAACTGCAATATTATTATCTATACGTGTGCAAATTTTGAAATAGCTCCCATTCATACCTTCCAAGATATCCAACATGGAGCTCAAATTTCAATTGCAATTTTTCAGCAGTTGGTAGCACAGACATCATTTTCAAATATGGCCGTGAGATATTCAGGTATAGATCTTTACTCCTACCAATTTTTGTTTCGATTGCTGCAGCCGTTTAGGAGTTGATAATGGGGGACACGCACACAGCCAGACAGACACACAAACACACATTTGCCCGATCTCATAAGTCTACTTTTCCTCAATTTTTGCAAAATGTGAAAAGTGGGCTAAAAATCAGAATAAGCACTAGAAATTATTGTTCAGGATAGACTGGAATATACTACAGAAGAACCATTCTAAAGTAGTGTATGGAATATTTCTAACAGGTAGGAGCTATTGTTTGCTAGCTGGGTCAATTCCTGGAAACCGGGTTATTGTTTACATGGAAGCAAAGGTAATTCCGCAGTTATTTGTCATCGTTCTTATATCTCTCCTTCCCCCTTCCCTCTTCCACCTTCAACACACTGAGTGACCATGGTCACTCATTAGGGAGCTTCAGTCATTCAGTTCCTTCCAATATGCCTAAAACGAAAGTCTCAATTTGTGGGAAGTTGCGAAGTTTTGTTCACGAGTTAGGTGAAAACATATTCAGTACGGATGGAGCAATAAAAGTGTTTCTATGTAACGTAGATGCTATTCATTGAGTCATATTTTGAATTTTATAGGTCATATTTTTATGTTTTTAGGTCATAATTGCATACATATTTCATACATTTTTAGGTCATAGAAATCCGCCCCTAATCATGAGCAATGCGCTGGCAACGTGTGTTACTAATTGTCAAAATCCAGCCAATAGGAGCCCGCGGCGGCCATTTTACGGTCGGTCCCGCCAAATATGCCAGGTTCTTGCTCTGGAAATACAGAGTATAGTAGACAGGCGGCAGACGTATTGGTCGTGCCCGGGTCCATCACATGATCCATGATGTGTTGAGTTACCAAAAAGTGTCCGCAAGATGGCTACCGAGAAACCTGACCCCGGAGCAGGCTGTTTGACAATTCCTTGCATCGAGTTTTACCACAGTGGTTTCTTCAAACTGATTGCACTCTACGGAAAGTGTCTCAATGTCGAAGGCAGCTATGTGAAAAAGTAGTGCAAGGTGTCTAGTTCATGATGTCATGGTGTATGTCAGTTTGACAATAAAGGATATCTAGGGAGAAGAATGACGAAACTTATTTTCAGAAATTCACTAGTAGACCTAGTAAGTTGTATTTGTTGACCTATTGCTTGTACACGATTCTTTCTACATTATTGTGTCTGACGGTGAAGTCAAGCACCCTCCAATCACATGATCAATTGTCTCATTCAGGATGTATCTCCGATGTTTTTTTTTTAATTTTTACAGCGATTGCCGTAACTTGAATGGCCATAACGAACTCTGTTGTTTCCCTATGCAGGGTCCGACATTGTAGTCATTGATTTGAACAATCTTTATCAATTCCATCTTTATCTAACTGATGTGGGTGATTGCCAGGGAGTGTTTTTATATTATTATTATTATTATTATTATCACTCAGGTGCAGGTTTGGACAAAGAGGAAACATGGTGAGGTTGGTTACTATCTCACTCAGTTCTTGACTGGCCATGGGTACTTCTGTTCCTACCTTAAGAAGATGGGGAAGGTCGATTCATCAGATTTCATCTACTGTATCAACGAATTAGATAATGCTAATCACACCTTCTTCTCTTGTGGATGGTGGGTCCAAAATAGGCAGTCTCTTCAAGATCACATTGATGTAGAGATATCCCCGGACAATATTGTTGCAGTGATGCTACAAAATGAGGAAAATTGGAAACTGGTAGCAAGTTTTGTTGAAGATATCCTCCGAACGAAGAGGACGGATCTGGATCGCCACTGAAGATGATTCATTACGGAAGAGTACCCTACAGGCAAATGTAAAATGACTCTAGCCTGAAGTAATGTGATAAACGGTCCCAGGCTAGTGTTCAGAAGTAACGGGGGAGTTTTAGTCGGTAGTCTGCTACTCAGGAGCAGGAGCCTGACACTCTGTGCGTAAATGCATTTCTTCCCCTAAAAAAAAATTAAAAAAAAATATATAATGAAATGAAGGTTGATGTTGAAGGAAAACATGAATAATAGTTTCAATTTTCTAAATACGTAATCGGATTTAAGAAGGCTAATGTGTTAGCTGGAGCGCAGCATTTGGGCTCCTGGATTCACTTCTTTGCTGCCAGATAAGAAATATAAGGGGAATTGTTTGATTTAGATTTTCAATGTCAGAGATTTTAGGAAGCGTGACTTTAAAGTGAAGGGGGAGTCTCTTTTCACTAGAGCAGTTATTAAGTGAAGAGCGAAATGAGCAGTGAATGTGTCGTCACGTTAGGAGACAATGAGTGTGTAGAGGGCGCCCTTATCGCCCGACGCAGCAATGGGGGCGTAATCCCTTATGACAGAGCCAAGTGCTCATTCGAGATAACCTTACTTAGCGCGCTTTATATATTAACTTCCTTTTGTTTAAATTAAAAGTGCTTATAGAAACCAGATATATGACTTTCTTTAGAAGTTGAGATATTATGTAGGAAGGTTTATTCATCTGCATAATACTTTCAAAGAAAATGAAGAGTGTCTAAACCCATACCGTACGCTAAAGCTTTCGCTGTCATTTCACAACATTCAGTTTTTGAACGTATGCAAATGATAACATTAAAAAGTGAATTGAATGGCCATGTGATATGACAAGATTATCCCCATATCGTAAGACGTGCTTTGGAAAATGAAGAGCCAAGTAGAGGTTGTGGAAGACCGAGGTCTATTGGCAGAGATGTTGAAATCGGGATGGAAAGATATTCTATCAAAATGTCAGGTTATGACTTCTTAGGTGCAGGTACACTGGCCCTGTGATCATGGGTATAGTCATCACTAGGGTTCGGAAGTTTAAGACCCAAAGAAGTACAAAATATGCAAGCAAATATGCCCTAAAAACTATACATATGACCTAAAACCTACGTCTCTTCACCGAACTCTTTCACATACTTTCTGAACTTTACAGCTTCACTACACTTTACTTTCGACATAATGGGGTTCACTGCAGTACTACAAGTGTGACCAATCTGTTGAAATCCGTTGGTAGTGAAAGAGCAAGGGAGCTTTCACTCGGCCCTGCAAGGAAGAACTGGGCGAGATATTACATGGCATTTCCTTGTTTGCTAGCTAATTGCTTCTGAGCTAAAGTGAGCTGGAGTGACATCCTATTGAAAGGCGGAAGCACACTATCGTCATGTTCTGAGACCTCATGCGTACAGTGTCGCAATCTAACGTGTCCAGAAAGATGTGCTAAAAGACGTCCGTAGAGGAGCGCCTTCTTGCAATCAGGTCTTCTAAACCTGCCTGTTCTGGGAAAGGAAAGAAAAACATATCTACTACACCATTCGGAAATCCTGTGTTTGAAACTCGACGCAGGTAACATGTATCTTGTTAACGACGCCTCAATTTAAACAAAAATGTTGAAATTATAACCGCATATGACCAAAACAATAAAAATGGCCGAAATATGCATTTATAGGCAACATCAAATTGCTTTAAACGTGGTCAGGGACCCGTCATTCAAGCTTATTTTTCAGATTTCGGGTAAAATGAGCTCAGGAAAAAAAAAAGACTTTTCCTTAACATCCGACCTTAGTCATCACCGTCTAAAATTCTCAAGCCGTGCTGTTGGTAGAATTGGCAACACTGAGTAGAAGCAGTTCATACTAACTATTTCAACACCCGTGAAATTCCTCGTGGTAAATCAGACCTGCTGAAAGTTGTAGAAGTGAGTATTTTCCGTATTAAGTTGCATGTGTAACCAATGCTTGCTTATGAATTTAACCAACAAATTCTTCACTAATATTTCATTAAACTATTTCAGATGCCTTGAAAGTGTTGTGCGCCTGGCTTTAAGTCAAATTAAGGCAGCACTATAACAATAACTGGTTATATCACTACGCAACGTGGACTAGTGACTTCGGTGGCGTAGTTGGTGCTTCTATGCCCAGGATCGCGGGTTCAAACCCGGCCGAAGTCGTCGGATTTTTTAAGAGCGTTAAAATATCCCTCAGTATGACTTCCTTCGGAGGGGAAGTAAAGCCCGCGGTCCCATGTCATAGATTTATGACATGTAAAAGAACCTTCCACTAACTACACTTGTGGAAGCCAAAATGTGTAGGTTAGTTTGATAACGCTATATTAGTTCCAACGTTCGCCGCCAGGTACTGACTGCGACATCATTTAGTAGCCACGTTGGCAGCTAGGTGTCGTGGACGGTAGCATTTCGTAGCAAAAGTAGGAACTACTTGAAAAAATTAATCGTCTGCAGTCCTTCTACTTGAATCATAGATAACACACAATAATACAGCCATCACAATTAACACCGGTTTTCCCTCCCTCCCTATATTATTCTGCTAAGGTCCCATTAACACCAACCTACACATATGGGGTATCTACAGGTTCAGCATAAACCAATGCGCAAGCGAAACGTACTCACTTACTCTTTAAATGCCTCACAATTAAATAAATACCTTAAAACATGTATATTTACAATGAAATAATGAAAGAATGCAACACGGTAACCATGGTAACAGAATCTCACAGGTCCATCTATTTCTGTAAGACGCAATGCAATTCCAATTATTACATTACTGTGAAAGTTTCCGGACGGTTATAAGGTTATCACTGAACCAAATTAAGCTGTAAAATGCATCAATACATACAGTACAATGCGCTTAAGGGGTCAAGGGGCACTCTAGAATTTTTTCACGCAATTTTCACTTGTGAGTGTGGTACGTAAGGCCTTTTTCACCCGACTACAAAGGGTCTCCGAAAACCACATTTAAAGGTCCTTAAATTAACAGTGTCCGTGATATTCCCAGAAAACTAACTTCGCTCTAATATACCTATGAAGGGATGACAAACCACTGCACCAGTAGTTGAATTAATAAACTCTGATTATTCATACCAAGGATAAATCAGTCATAGCATTCATGATTGAGATTTTGCTACGTGTACTCTTTACAACTAGAATATTCGCGGGCGAAGCCGCGACGTGTAATGCTAGTCAGATAAATTCTACACTCACCCAAAGTACACGGGGCTACATGACCGCGTTGTCGCAACCCCTAAACTAAGGGACCAACCAGCCAGAATCCTGGCGCAGTCAGTTGGCATTTGAGGATGCGCAAATCCGAAGTAGTCGTGACTGATACGTTAAAGATCCCCTGCGGACAATATTCCGGCAACCCGACGCGGCGTCTCTAAAAGCCTCAGTAGTTAAAATGGACGTGAAACCAATAACTTTAAACTATTACTATTAACATTCTTCTTCTTCTTTCTTCGGTTCGGCCAACTAGGGACCACGTCAGTTCAACTGTCTCTTCTTCCGAGCTCTAACTACAGCCCAGTGTTCCCGCATTCGTCTCCGGTGTTGTTCTTTTCTCTCTTGGGACCACGCGTTCCCTGTCTTCAGCTTCGGCTTTTCCTGGAAACCTTTGTGCGTACGTAGTTTTTCCTGAAGTGGAACACGCTCCTGGATATCTTTAGGGGAAATTTCCATTTCACGTAGATCTTTCTCAACTTCCGTAAACCATGTCATTGCTTTTCTTGTCCTGAAAGTACGTCAATATCCATTTTTATATCCTGCCTGGGCTCATTCGTGTCACGTGACTATAAAACGCAATCCTTCTTTTTCGAATCGTGTCACTGATCTTCTCCACGTGCTTGTATAATTCGTGGTTGTGACGCCTTCTGTACTCGCTGTTTTCTTTGATGGGACCCAGGAGTTTCCTCAAGATCTTCCTTTGTTTAGCGTCTAGTTTTTCCATTAGACCTTTCTTGTTCATTATTAGAGTCTCAGCCGCATACAGAGCCTCTGGTTGAATAAAAGTGCAGTAATGTCTAATTTTGGCGTTTAAGGATATCGATCTCTTATTGTAGATGTCTTTAGTCAGGTTGTATGCCATTTCCATTTTATTAATGCGTGACATGAAGGCTTCCTTCTCTGATAGGTTAGTCTCTATCCATTCACCGAGGTATTTAAACTTTTCTGCCTTCTGAACTTATTATTATTATTATTATTATTATTACTGGTTTCCTAACAATGAAAACTTAAGCAGAAAACTTTGTGTAGAATTTGTGTTGCTCAGTGAGTTGACGCCATGAAAGACATCCATTAGACTTGACCGTGGTAAATATTGCCTTGGCTAATGAAATATAGTACTGCAATGCAATAAGATAATTCATTAAAATCTTACTTTGAAGATTCGTACTGAAATGAAACATCACAGCACATTAATGAGGCCATTTGCTCGTAATCCAGAAGACTCGGGCATTAATTACTGTTTCAATTTCCGGGCAGAGCTCATTAGTTGGGGAAGTGGCCGCCAGGTCAGCACATAAACATTCGTACTCCGATAAGGTGTGCAGGATTAACGAGGTACACCATCAGACAGTGTACGGTACTGAGATTAAAGTAAACCTCTCTTAATACCACCCTAACAATCTAGTTCTCACCTAGAAACTACTAGGACATTAGACGAGACATATTTTATTGTTACCCGAAAATGCCTGGAGTGTGCCCACTGGACTCACTTCAATTCTATTTTGTGAAATGTGCTGGGTAGAAAAACCTTTTTGTGGATTTCATAAGAATCATCATCATTATTTCAGTAGTATAGATCCATCCTGCGGCGCTCACAAACGACCGATCGTGAAAAATGAGCATTCAACTGAAAGAAAATATGCATTACCAGTGACGCATTGCACTATAATTTCATAAATATCCATAATTTCTTTAAAAAATGACTTTAAAAAATGTACGAAGTTTTCGATTTGCAGATACTGTTGCTGCAGGAAGATACGCTCTATAATTGCTGTTCATTTCACATTTTGCCGCTGTGACGCCTGTTTCATGTTATTTTAACATTCTGTGGGTTTTCCTTTATCATTTTGCATTGATTTCAGAAACACTAATTTAAAGGAATGAGTACTCAAATCGTATAATTTCATAAATATCGAATAACCGGTGAGTGTTACAGCTAAGCTGTCAATCAATGGACTCAGCACACAAGTGGCATTAGCAGTGACGAATGCATTCTAATTTCATAAATATCAATTTTTGTAAGAAGTGTGCGATTTGCAAATACTGTTGCTGTAGGAAAATACGCGACATCATTGCTGTTCAGTTCGCATTTTGGCCGTAGGGATGCCTGAAACGTAAATAGTGTTCTATAATCATTTGGTTCAAATGAAAACATAACAACGTTGCTCATTAAGTCTCTCATTATAAACCTATTGGGGAACAAGTGAGATTTTTCGCACGCGTCCGCTAGTGGTTCTTTCTTTCTTTCTTTCTTTCTTTCTTTGTTTCTTTCTTTGTTAAACCCCTGACACGAGTCTTTTGGACACTATAATATAAGCATTTCGTCAGTCTACTTTCAATTTTTCAAGTGTTGGTAGACTCAACTGTTACGTTTGGCAATATTGGGTCAAATTCAGATACTATACTGTTGTGGTTATTTGGATTACAAGCAGTGCTGGATTACTCATTAGGCCCGACTAGGCCCAGGCCTAGAGCCCCCCAACTATCTGGGGCCCCCAAGCAATTCTAATTTAGTTCAATTTTATTCCGTAGATTTAGAAAAAATTTATCCGTAACTGAGACAGTTCCAGCATTATATTAAATAACAATGTCCTTTAAAAACTGAGGTCACTCATTCTGAACTTTACGAAATTCTTATTCGAGACAAGCTTGAGTCTGTTTTTCCGAACGTTGAAATTGCTTTTCGCATTTTCCTGATCCTCATGATAACGAATTGTTCTGCGGAGCGCTCGTTTTCAAAATTGAAACGGATCAAAAGTGCGCTAAAAAGTATCATGTCACAAGAACAATTAGACATGCTAAGTTTAATGTATATCGAGTCAGATGTTCTGCGGGAAATTGATTTTGATGACATTGTAGAAGATTTCATTTACCGAAAAAACAGAAAAAAAAATTGATTACATTTTACAGAAGTAAAAAGAAGTTCTGTGACGAACTAAAGAGCCTACTTTTCTTAAAATTTAAGATTCATGCCAATGATTAATCTATATGGATCTATCTCGAATAATGACGAAATTAAATTGCTAATATCGAAATTTCTAATTAGTTCGAAATACTGTATACCTGGCATAAAGTAGCCTAATAGAGCACTACAGTTGGCAGCCCTGGTGACTGAATATATTCTTAGTTCCATCTCTTAAGGTACAGAATACAAAATTTGGTTGGAGTCCAATGAATAGCATGGACGTTACATGCAGTTAAACATTGTATCTAACAGCGCGCGTAAAATCATGTTGGCAACAATGTCATGCATGTATTGGTCAGAAATAATCTGAAATAATATGATCTATTGTTGTGCGAATTTTGAATGAAATCCATTAGTTAGTATAGAAGTTATATGCATTTTAAAATTGGGCCTATCAGCAGGCTTAGAATCATGTTGGCAGCACTGGCGTAGGCCTATATAAGTTACTCCAAATTAATCTAGAATGCCAGGTACTATAGATGTGCGATGTTTAGAGCTATTGGCTTGCATACTTTCTGATATATTGATATTAGGGTAAAAAAATAGAGACAGCACATATTAACAGTTGGCAGCCCTGGTTGCTCTTAAGAATACGCATAGTCATATCTGTTATGGTACACATAGCACATACGAAATTTGGTTGAAATCCAAATGATAGTATGGAAGTTACATGTATTTAAATTTGGACCTCTCAGCAGGCTTAGAATCATGTTGGTAGCACTGACGTATATAAGTTACTCCAAATTAATATAGAATGTCAGGTACTATACGTGTGCATAGTTTAAAGCTGTTGGCTTGCATACTTTCTGATATATTGGTATTTGGATAAAATAAATTAAGAGCATTTTTAACAGTTGGCAGCCCTGGTGGTTCTTAAGAATACGATCAATCATATCTGGTTATGTACACATACAACATACGAAATTTGGTTGAATTCCAATTGATAGTGTAGAAGTTATATGCATTTAAAAATTGGACCTATCAGCAGGCTTATAATCATTTTGGCAACACTGCCATGTATGGCCTCCTGGAAATTAAACTGCAATATTATTATCTATATGTGTGCCAAGTTTCAAATAGCTCCCATTCATACCTTCCAAGATATCCAACATGGAACTGAAATTTCAATTGCGATTTTTCAGCAGTCGGTAGCACTGACATCCTTTTCAAATATGGCCGTGAGATATTCAGGTATAGATCTTTACTCCTACCAAATTTTGTTTCGATTGCTCCAGCCGTTTAGGAGTTGATAGGGGGGGACGACGACACACACACAGCCAGACAGACAGACAGACAGACAGAAGGACAGACAGACAGACAGACAGACACACACACATTTGCCTGATCTCATAAGTCTACTTTTTCCTCATTTTTGTAAAATGTGAAAAGTAGACTAAAAATAGTATGATTTGTTAAATTGTTCATCAAATCATCTGAATTGTTTTCAAATAACGATGATCGTTTCAATTGAAATGTATGTATATATGTATATACGAGTATGATTTAATAAAAAGTGTATTATTCATCTTGAGAAAAAGAACTCTTGTATATACTTTATTAAATATACAGGTGCTAAAAAATAAAAATTATTTGAAAAAAATAAAGGGGCCCCAAAAATCTGAGGGACCTGGGCCTCAGATTTTTTACCTTAATCCGGCACTGATTACAAGTGCCTGTTCGTAATGTGCCACATGACTGGACTTACAATGACAAGGATATACAGCAGGTTGATTGCAATCAGAATTAGACATAGAAGTTCCAGGTTGGTTTAAAATGTTTGAAATAAAATGTAGGGGTTAACAAATGTGTATTACCTGGGTATGAAGTGCAATTCATATCAGTTCCCTATGGACTCGCTGTTGTTGATTGATTGTTGTTGATTCATTGAGAGTCTTTGCGATATCGTGGGTACGAAGCCCTGTGTACTTGGGTGTGTGTGGGTGGAATCTTTACTCAACTTCCTCGCATAAGAGGTTGTCAAACAGTATGATATTACACTAAGTATTGGGTAAGTTACACCCAAACAAACACGCCTAGTAGCAAGTTCGTTAATTGGATCACAACACAAATGGTCCTTTAAAGAAATATTAGCTTTATTGCAGGTCAGAAACTTACACCACACAATAAGCAAATAGAAACAATTAGCTGTCTTTCTTCGTGTTTGCTCCCTTATGGAGGACACTCACCCTTTCACTTGCTCACGCAGTTAATCCCACGCTAATGAGACCGGTGGCCTCGGTAGAAATACCTGCAACACTTCCTTGAGTACACAAGCTACAGTCTGTCACTCAATGTTCTTGAATACACACTGTTTCGCAATTCGCACGTCACCGTAACACCTCTATCGCACTGGTAAGAACACACTCGCACGGCACTTCGCCTCAATACTTCTGTCGCACAGTGAAACACACTCGCTCCAAAAGCACTGTCCGTCCCTCGCTGGCCAGGTCGCTTTACATAGCGGGGCTGGAGACTCAAGGTTCGTGACGGTCTATTTGTTACTGTCTGTCTTCTTGTTGCGCAAACCGCGGGTTAACACAGGGGCAGGGGGTAGCCCGAGGCGGTATGTGAATCACCCAGCGGAGTGATGAAGCAACCATGCAGCCGTAACAATACAAATAAACAAGTAGTTCCGTGAAGAACTATACAGCCTATTTTTATATATCCTGCTAATGTTAATTGCCTCTATCAACATACAAAATTTCAGTTTAATTGCTGTAACAGATTCGTAGATATTGAGAACCGTCTAAATATTTCAGATAGTCGCCAGGTTGGATTTTTATTTTTATTATTGTGTACGTGTGGTATTCAAATTTCAATCGCATGATTAGAACACAAGAAGTAAAAACGAGATTTTAAAATTACGCACAGCAGCCAACTTGTGATTATGCAAACAATTGAAATAAATTAGATGCCAGTGGATCAACATTTGTATAAGCATTTAACGTGCAACGTTTCACGGCACTCGGATAGTTAATTCGCGAGAAACGTCCATTTAAATGTTTATACTTCGCGTCGCTGCCATGCTGGATTTGTGCTCACCAGGTTACTGAAAGTCCTATAGTCCTATGTTCATAGTCTCTATGAACATTAAAAAAATCAGTTTGGTTGCTGTAAAAGATTCATAGATATTGAGAACCGTTAAATATTTCGGAAGCTCGCCATTTAGGATTGTTATATGTATAGGCCATAGAGTTATCTACCATTCAAGGACACGTATTTTCTAGGTTCATTATTCAAACATTCACCTCGATCGCATGATTACGATACAAGAAATAAAAACTTAATTTTAAAATTTCGCACAGCCGCCATCTTGAGGTTATGTAAACAATTGAATTAAATTAGATGGCAGTGCATTACAATCTGCAAAATCATTTACTGTACCACTTTTCACTGCGCTCAGAGAGTTAAATCACGAGAAAAGTCTATTAAAACATTTCAAATTCGCTTGGTCGCCATGTTCGTTTTGTACTTTACAGGTTTATGAAATATACATATGTAAACTTGTATCAGTACCCTTTATCACCGTACAAAATTGCATGATGATATCTGTAATAGTTTCGAAGATTACGTTTGGATCGTTAAATCGCGAGAAAGGTCTATTTAAATGTCTCAACTTCGCTTGACCGCCATGTTGGTTTTGTAGTCACGAGGTTTTTGAAAGTCTCATAGGTGAACTTCTAGTAGTGCCCTTTATCACCATACACAATTTCAGGGCGATATCGGTAATAGCTTCAGAGATATTGAATGCTAGTGAAATATTTCGCACAGCGGCCATGTTGGATTGGAGGGACGTAACAAAATTTGAAGGGCACGGTCGAGGTCGCCGGGAATAGTGCTATGAGCTTACCGAGTTTCATTGAAATCGTTCCAGCCGTTTAGATTTTATTAGGGGGGGACACACACACACCTCACACACACACACACACGCACACACACACGGACAAAAGGTGATCTCATAAGCCTATTTTTTCAAAATTGAAAATAGGCTAAAAATGTATTTAAGGCGAAATAAAGTGAAAAGTTTGCGACATTCGAAGAAATATTATTATGTCTTATTAAATAATATTCACTGTGCAGATGACTTCGTAGTTCCGCCCCTTAAAAACAATAACTAATATTGACTGGCTACGAGGCTCAGCGGTAATATTCTCGCCTGCTGTTTCCAAGGTTAGAGGATCGAATCCTGGCGCAGTCAGCTGGCATTTGAGGGTGCGCAAATGTGAGACAGCCGTGTCAGTAGATTTTCTGGCACGTTAAAGATCTCTTTCGGGGCAAAATTCCGGCACCGCGGCGTCTCTAACAGCCACAGGGTTAAAAGGGACGTAAAACCAATAACACTAATAAAAGTACGACGAACTGCAGTCACTTAATCCCAATATGGCGACAAGAAAGGAACACTAGTAAAACTTGAATTTGAACTTACTATGTTTGGTAATACCTAATTGTTGCTGTGAGGTAGTTAGTTGAGTACAAAATGTCAGAAATTCTTGCCATGTGGCGGTCGGTTAGACACAGTAATATTTCTTCGATAGCTTGCCACGGTGGGTGTGTGGATATCGTGTCGGTCTACTAACCCCCAAGATTGCAGGTTCGCTCCTGGCCGTGGTAAGTGATTTTTTTGAAAGGCGGCAAAAATACGATACGCATGTCATACGATGTTGGCATATCAAAGAACCCATTTGAATTCAGTAGGCCGTGTTCATAATGGCAAAATTTATCTCGGGAGTTTCCGCCAACACAAAGTTGCTCATTTCTCTACTAGGAAGCGCTATAGTGTTCAAGGAGCTTAGATATCTAACATCTAACCTCCTTGACTTTCATAGTCAAGGAACAACGAAATTCGACATTCAAGCTACCCTGTGGGTGTCAAATAACAAAGCTTGCACCCGGCATCCGAGGCCATACGATATAATAATAATAATTATTATTATTATTTCTTCGATTGCTGCAAAATGTTAACTTTATTTCGCTTTAAATACTCGTTTTCATCGTATTCTGTGCCAAAAAACTTTCATTATCATTGGTGCGTTTGATTGGATGTCCACCAAATATTTACAGGTAAATGTCATACTTAAAATAAAATATACAGTATAAACTCCTAGACATGCTCGCTAAGTGATTCCTGTTGAACCTTTCAGTGTCGTGGTAATTATATCGGACAGCACATTGAGATCGATTTAAACAATGTAAATGTCTCTACTAAAGCGCAGCGTTAGGTCATTGGGGCCAAGCTCTCTGCTGACTCGGTCGACGTGTGGATTCGAGCCCCACCGTCGGTCGTCCTTCAAATTGTTTTCCGTGGTTTCCCCATTTTCAATTCCAGGCAAATGCTGGGACGGTACCTTCTGACAGGCCACGGCCGCTTCCTTCCACATCCTTGCCCAGTTTCATTCACCATCATTCATTTCATCTTTCATTTACTCCTCTCATGAGGTTGGCGTCAGGAGGGGCATCCGGCCGTAAAAAATTACACCACAATGACTTCAACGTATCTCATCCCCGAACCCGTTCGAAAAACGGGAATAATAAGGGGTAGACATACATACATACATACACACAAATGTCTCTACTAAGGAATGGAGAATGTTGCGCCTATCATTACCTCCACAACTTCAATATTTCTATTGATATTGTGCTTTCCTTTAAGGTAGGGAACTGTGGGCTTGTGGATGCCTTTCTTCTCAGAATCGACTCTGGTTGGTTGGTTCTTAAGTTTAGGGGCTGCGACAACGCGGTCATTAAGCCCCGTGTACTTTGTGTGTGTGTAGAATCTGTCTGATAACCGGTGTTAATTGTGATGACTGCATTAGCATGTGTATCTGTTTTAATTCAAGTAACGACTACATACGATCAATTTTCAAGTAGTTCCAACTTTTGCCGTCAAACGCCACCGTCAACTAGTTCAGAACTTAGCTACCAGACGTCACCGCAGTCAGCTTGTAACGTGATTTTCGAGGGTATTTTCGCCACTGACATACGTCAGCAGGAAGCCATTCTATATTTATTTACGAGGCAAATTGTTCAGCCAAGAGAAGTTTGCATATAACTTATTATTATTATTATTATTAACTTCTTATTGTTATTATTAAGATATTTTTGGAGCGTTCTTTTTATAAAATTATAAGCATATAGATAGGTTTTCAATGTTATAGAAAACACTATCAAGCAAATTATTACGAACAACATTATCGCGGAAAATTATATGATTACGGAATTTTTCGGATTTTGTCAGTTAGAGTTTGTTGAGAGAGATGATTCACTGGGAATTCGGCTTCAGGCTTATTCTTGTCGAGAAGCATGACGCAAGCTGGGTTGCTGCTTCAAGAAAAGGCGAAATGGCCTGGACCGGTAATCGACATCTTCATCGAGCCGAGTGTATTGACCCTGAGGAGGGGAGTATCGCGTGGTGGCTCAGCCAATCAGTGGAGAGCGGGCGACTTGAAGACGGGTCCAGAGAGGGGAGGCGAGGAGTGCATATATGGTTTGCGCGCCGTGGAGGCAAGTCGATAATCTTTGTAAAACTTGACCGTTGTGGTTGCACGTGTGGTTGGCTCCGATGTGATCGGACCATAAGTTATCATATCTACAAGAATCTCTTCAACTAACGAAGAAGATGACGACGTCCAGAAGGCTGTGGGAAGCTCTCTTCAACATCCAGTACGAAGGAAATGCTACGGCAATTTCCAATGGTAAGCGCGAATGACTCAGAACTACGTAATCTCTCGTCTCTTTGTTTCATATTCATAGCTTGGGAATAAGAGTAAAATCAGTAATTTATCCGACTCCGTTTTCACGTAATTCTCTAGCGGTAATATTCAAATCGCAACGCTCCAATTTAAATTTAAATATATTATTATTATTATTAATTTTGCCATACTTGTTTTATATAATATATTCATTTCTTTTAACCATGCAATCTTTGCTTTCAGTAGGTAGCATTAGATATAGACCAAATTCCTTCTCCTGATACAATTGTTAGTTGGGTTAATGATCAAATCATACCACGATCTGAGTGAAAAGATTCTTGAAGGTGTTCTACCAGAGCACGGTGTTGTTAAATATAAATTTAGATGTCAACATAGCGTTGAGGTCTTGGCGCCCATTAAGACAACATATCTTAGTCAGAGTAAATATTTCAAAGTGCAAGGGAGGGCTAGTAAAAGCGTTACACTTGTCACCCAACGTAGAGAAAGCATTACATTTGTCGCTACCAACGCGAGACCGAAAACCTAATAACATTTGTGGAAGGAGAAGGGTATATATTTCTGTGCCTGTTTTTTTTTTTCATTTATCGGTGTGTATCAGCATGGGTAGTGTGGAGGAAGAGATGAAGTTGCGTAGTGGTCACCAGTTGGATAGTGAAGATACGAGCAGTATGGCTAGTCTTGGAAATGAAAGCAGTACAGGGATGTCGGAGGTAAATCCCGATACTGAGGGTGGGGTAATCAAAACAGTCAAGCAGGGTTAGAGAGTTTGCTTCTTCAGTTTATGCAACAAAATAAAATCAGCACAGATGCTTTAAACGCTAGACTCGAACAAAATAGTAGGGGAAATAAAGAGAATAATAGGGAATTGAGCGATAGTTTAAACTCTAAACTTGAACAAAACAGTAGGGAAAATAAAGAGAGTACTGAAGCTTTAAACGCTAAACTTGAACAAAATAGTAGGGAAAATAAAGAGAGCAATAGGGAATTGAGCGATAGTTTAAATACTAAACTTGAACAAAACAGTAGGGAAATTAGTGATAAATTCGAACTGATTAGAGGTGAGATCAGAGGGGTGATGGAAGAGAAGACTAAAGAGATTATTGCAGATGTAGACAGAAAATTAGGAAAAGTACAGGAGGAGTTAGAAATTAGAATCAGTACACAAGCTGAAAATTTAAAGAACTAGTGCAACTTGAAACACAGCAGGTCAAAAAGCAATTGGGGGGAGAAATTGACAAAATTCAGGTAGCAACTAAAGAGGTTAAAGAACAGCTGGGGGGAAGAATTGATAAAGTGCATGCAGAAATAATCACTGAATTTAATACTTTAAGGGAGAGGAATAAGGAAAGCATTAATGAGATTAATGAGAAACAAGCTAAATTAAGTGGTAAAGTTGAAGCATCGGAAGGGATCATTAGGTTAACTGTAACTAATATTGAAATAAAAGCTGAGGAGAAAATTGCTGAATTAGAACAGAAGTTGAAAGCTAGAATTAGGCAGGAAAATAGTCAGAGTAGGCCAGTTTATGTGAATAGCACACACAGGGAAATAGAACTAGGCAAATTCAGTAATCGGCAGGGTTGTCCAATGGAGTTCATGAATACAATAGAAAATAAATTCGAGGAGAGGTTGGGAGATGGTAGTATTGAGTGGTGCCAGGTAGTTGAGATTTTAGAGCAAGCGTTTGTAGGGGAGACAAGAAACTGGTTTGCTGTCTACAGAGACAATTTCGAGAATATATCAGATTTTAAAGTTAAATTTTGTGAGAAATTTTGGAATGAGGTAATTCAGTCTCAGCATCGTGAGGGAATTGTGTGTGGGAAATATAACCCGAGAGGAAACTACACTATGACCGAGTACTTTTTAGGACAGCTATTAACATGTAAATATCTGGATGGTTTGAAGGAGGAAGGTGATGTAGTCAGGCTATTACTAAGACATTTTCCATATAGAATCAAAGAAGCTGCCTGTATCCAAAATGTTAAATCAATTTCACAAGTGGAAAATTTATTAAGTACATTCGATGCTCTGGGAAGAGGTGGTTACGAGGAGAATTTCGGTAGGAACCAGGGTAACCAT
The DNA here is from genome assembly GCA_946902985.2 of Meconema thalassinum. NCBI lineage: Eukaryota > Metazoa > Arthropoda > Insecta > Orthoptera > Tettigoniidae > Meconema > Meconema thalassinum. The sequence continues at coordinate 938,725,245 of OX336390.1, forward strand.
AATAACACGCCTAATGAAAATAGGAATCAGGAAGTTCAAGGGAACAGTGGCGAAGGGGCCAACGTTCAAAATAAGGGGAACCAAAATAATAATAATAATAATCAGCAAAACCAGTACAGAGGAAATGGGTATGGTACGAACTACCAAGGTAGAAATAATGATTTCAGGGGAAATCAAGGCCGAAACAATGATTTTAGGGGTAACCAAGGGAGGTATAATAACAATAATAATTATAACCAGAACAGGGGTCAAGGAGGGAATCAGCCCAATGGTAATAACGGACAGAGAGATACCGTTAACACAACCCAGAACAACCAGACCAGTGCAGTAGTGAGTAGTAATACACCAAGCGGTAGCAATGCTTTAAACACGAACCAGGCTGCGATGTAAGGTCAGAATCTCAGTCTGTAACGTGCCCTGTCCATACACCTATACAGGAACCCTATGAGCTAAATGTAAGAAATGAATTATTACGTGAACTAAATGATGAAGGTATTATTCAGGAGGTGGTTAGTAAGAGCCCCATAGTTAAATTTAACGTGTCCGAGGCGTACACAGATGTTTTAATTGATAGTGGTTGTATGAAGAGTTGCATAAGTAGTGCATTTTATGATAAAATGAAAGGAACTGGAGTAAATTTTGAGGAGATGCCAATTAAAAGTACTTTTGTTATCACAGCTGTTGGGAAGAGGTCTAAAGTAATTTCTAAGCAAGTTTTAGTAGACATAAAAATTAATAATCATGTAGAGAAGCAGATTTGTCCTGTTACTCCAAATTTAGTATTCAGTGTTATCTTTGGTTCAGAGTGGCTAAGTAGAGTGTCTGGTAACTTATGTTATGATGTAGGGAGTTTGAAATTTAAATGGGGAGATTCTGAAGTAGAAGTAGCGTTCAATGACCATATTCAGAGAAGTAGTGTTGTAGGTGTGATTTGTACTTTAAATGAGATATCGCCAGCCGTAGAGCGGGGTTCTCCATGTTTTGTGGGCAGTGTGATTACGAACGGTAGTCTACTAGAGGACTCGTTACGTGATGCTGCATTTCAGGGAAATATAGAGGTGGAACAATGTGTTCGGCTCTATGATGTGTTATTGTGTAATAGGAGAGTTTTTGAGGATCGCATTGGTATGGCCAATTGCTATACACATTCATTGAACGTTATTGATTGGCCAGTATTCACAGGACATAGATATCATGTACCTTTCGCTTATCAGAGTGCAGTTGTGGCACAAATTAACCAGATGCTTGAAGATGGTATTATTCAGCACTCTAACAGTCCATATGTTAATTCTTTGATCACGGTACCCAAGGCCGACGGCACAGTTCGTATTTGTTTAGACGCTCGTTTGGTTAACAGTAGAATTAGTTCAGATCAGCTGAAATCTATGTCAATGGAGGAATTAATGCAAACATTTGAGGGGAAGAATATTTCACTTGTGTAGATTTGAGTTCCAGTTTTTGGCAAGTGCCACTTATGTACGAAGATAGACCATTTACAGCTTTTAATCATAAATATAACCTTTATCAATTTTGTAGAACACCTTATGGGTTAAAGAGTAGTTCAGCAGCTTTAATTAGGGCTTTAAACATCGCATTAGGGGATGACACAGGAGAGTTTGTAACCATTTACATTGATGATTTGGTAATTAGTTCACGCAGTTTTGAGGAGCATCTACGTCATTTAGATATAGTTTTTTAGAAGTTAGACCAGGCAGGGTTCACTTTGAAGCTGTCTAAGTCGTCATTCTGTCAATCAGAAGTGAAATTTTTAGGTCATAGAGTGTCGAGTAGAGGTGTTACACCAGAGGAAAGTAGGGTTAATAAGATACTTAACGCAGAGGTGCCACAGAATGTTAAACAGTTAAAAACATACCTGGGAATTTGCAACTTTTTCAGGAGGTTCGTTCTTAAATACTCAGGGTTGGTAGAACCATTCAGGGAATTGCTTAAAAGTGGGACTCGGTGGAGATGGGAGTCCAAGCATGATCAGGCTTTTAGAGCGCTGAAGGAAGGTTTTGAGAAAGCTGTAGTGCTGAAATATCCTTTGAAAGATAAGGAATATGTGGTTATGACAGATGCTTCACATATAGGCATTGCTGGAGTATTATGTCAGAAAGATGATGATGGTAATCTGTGCATTGTGTCTTTAGCCTCGCGAGGACTGACAGCAGCAGAGAAAAGATACACGATTTCTGAGTTAGAGCTTTTAGGTATTGTTTTCAGTTTGGGGAAATTTAGAATGTATTTAGTAGGGGGGAAATTTGAGATCCATATAGATCACCATGCATTACTGTATATGAGGACTTGTAAACTCAGTTCTAACAGAGTTAGTAGGTGGATTCTTGCTCTGCAGGAATACGAATTCACAGTAAAATATATTAAAGGTAAAGATAACATTCTTGCAGACATGCTATCAAGGGACACTAATTTATGTAGGGATTATCCTGTGGTTAAAGCAGAGGACGGTATTTTAATATGTGCATGTGTGGACAGTAGCAACAGGGCATCGTTACAGACACTGAGAAATATGCTAGTGGAACAACGTGATGACGTTAAGTTAGGGGAGCCACTGGCTAGGTTGGAAATAGGTGAAGAAGAGTATGTGAAAGTAGGACGGTTCATGTACAAGATGCAGGATGGGCTTCTTGCACGGAAATGTAGGAATAATCGGTGGGCAATATGTGTTCCTGCCACTTTGCGGGAGGAGCTAATTTGGTTCATTCATAGGGAATTAGGACACTTTGGTGCTGCCAAGGTCTTCTATGAAATTGGTCGTGACTTCATTTGGAGTAAAATGGGAAGGAATATTAGGAGGATTTTAGCTAAGTGTGACACCTGTCAAAGGAGTAAATATCCAGTTAAATATTTAGTGGGGGAGAGATCTGCAGTTCTCACAAGTAGTCCCGGCGAACTTCTGTGTGTGGATTTATTTGGCCCGATCGTTAAAGGACAGTACGGCTACGAGTACATTTTTATAGTTATTGACGCTTTTAGTATGTATGTCAAGCTATATCCGCTAAGGAAAGCCACGGGACTAGCGTGTAGCCGTCTGATCATTAATAAGTATGTACCTGAGTATGGCCTTCCTCTCAGGATACTATCCGACAGTGGACCACAGTTTACTGCAAAGAAATGGAGAACCAGTATGCAGGAAGCTGGTATTTCACACGTTCATTCCTCTGTAAGGTACCCTCAGGGTAATTCTGCAGAGCGTCCATTAAGGAAAGTGGCTCGTCTTTTTCGGACTCTAGTGCATGACAAGCATACGGCCTGGGTTGGACATCTTCCCAAAGTCGAGACTTGGCTGAATTCGGTCCAGCATGAGAGCACGAAATTGACGCCATACGAAGTTCACTTCGGAAAGAGACCACAAAATGAACTAGCGAGGGTGTTGGGTTTAAATGAGGGAAAGCAACCGGGGCTGGATTACATTGTCCAGTTGGCGAAACAAAATTTATCTAAGTCAGCACAAAAGAGAATTCGCCAACAAAAAGAAACTAAATTTGACCTATTCGAGCCGGGAGACAGAGTCTTACTTAGAGTGCCGAAACAGTCAAATAAGCTAGAGAAAGTAATGTCCAAGTTCTTTTATCTCTACGAGGGCCCATTTATAGTTTCCAAACGTATTGGCAAAACAGCATATGTGCTGGAGGATAGTAAGGGAAACAGATTATACGGGACGTATAATATACATAGTCTACGAAAGTGTGTGTCATAAAGTAAGTGTTTAGCTGGCGAGCCAGCCTATCAAATGAGTAAGTGTGGTATTTGGTGCGTGGAAGATCATGGTCTTCCAGGCAGGCGTATCAGAAGTTACACAGGGGGGTAGTATGTACGTAATTGAGAGTTTTTAAAGTACAGGGAAATATGACGGGATTGTCGGATGCTCTTGAGCACTAAAATGTCTCGATACACCAAGGCCAGAATTTGGTAGCGCTGGTGAATTCCCATTATTCTCCAAGAGATGGGTGAGCGCTAGAACAGGGTATTTTTGCTTAAGGCGTCCACGAGACAAAAGATGGGCCACCAGAAGGCGAGACAGTCCTTCATGAAACTCATATATATCAGCACACGTGATTTCTGTTTACGGCCTCCCCATGTAAGAGTTGTAAGTGTGCAATTCAGGTAATTAGTACAAAGGTATTATTTGTGTGAGGAGAACTGGTCTGAGTAGAGAACTAGTTTTAAGTAGAATATGGTCTACGGGAACTTAAGAAAACATGGCGATTACGGCACAGAAATATTTGGTGTTATATGTAATGCGCACTTACTGTTTTTTTTTTCAGAAGTCAATATTAATTTCATCTATTTTACAGAGAGATTAAGTATTATGGTCACGATGCGCTGCCACAATAGTGTGATCGTGTGCTCAGTGATAAGTGAGATTAAATTTCACCATAAGGAAGGGACCTCCAGTGAAATTAGGAAGTTCTGTGGTGATATATAAATATCAGAACACCTTTGATGAGTGTGATGTGACATCATACAGTATATACATAGTGCTCACACATTATTTATGTCCTTTTTCCCAACATAGAGATATTTGAGAGGCGGAAATATCCGTGGAACATTGACCTAAAGGAAAAACATTGGACTGGTTGCACAGGGCAATCCAAAATGACGACAAACTTTAACGCAAAGTGCGTAAAGAAAATGATGAGGGTATATATATATGTAATTTAGGGTGATTTATTTTAAGTAATATGTATTTTGGATGGGGATTTTATTAACGTGTCTGGGATAATCGCATGATGGACCGTCGTCACGGTAAATCATCCGATGATCCGAGGCGAATATGTAACGTGTTTTTCGAGGCTATTTTCGCCACTGACATAAGTCATTAGGAAGCCATTCTATATTTATTTACGCGGCAAATTGTTCAGCCAAGAGAAGTTTTCATGTAACTTATTATTATTATTAACTTATTATTATTATTAAGATATTTTTGGAGCGTTTTTTTATAAAATTATAAGCATATAGATAGGTTTTCAATGTTATAGAAAACACTATCAAGCAAATTATTACGAACAACATTATCGCGGAAAATTATATGATTACGGAATTTTTCGGATTTTGTCAGTTTGAGTTTGTTGAGAGAGATGAGTCACTGGGAATTCGGCTACAGGCTTATTCTTGTCGAGAAGCATGACGCAAGCTGGGTTGCTGCTTCAAGAAAAGGCGAAATGGCCTGGACCGGTAATCGACATTTTCATCGAGCCGAGTGTATTGACCCTGAGGAGGGGAGTATCGCGTGGTGGCTCAGCCAATCAGTGGAGAGCGGGCGACTTGAAGACGGGTCCAGAGAGGGGAGGCGAGGAGTGCATATATGGTTTGCGCGCCGTGGAGGCAAGTCTATAATCTTTGTAAAACTTGACCGTTGTGGTTGCACGTGTGGTTGGCTCCGATGTGATCGGACCGTAAGTTATCATATCTACAAGAATCTCTTCAACTAACGAAAAGATGACGACGACCAGAAGGCTGTGTGAAGCTCTCTTCAACATCCAGTACGAGGGAAATGCTACGGCAATTTCCAATGGTAAGCGCGAATGACTCAGAACTACGTAATCTCTCGTCTCTTTGTTTCATATTCAGTATTTCAGTAACTTCATAGCTTGGGAATAAGAGTAAAATCAGTAATTTATCCGACTCCGTTTTCACGTAATTCTCTAGCGGTAATATTCAAATCGCAACGCTCCAATTTAAATTTAAAATATATTATTATTATTATTATTAATTTTGCCATACTTGTTTTATATAATAAATTCATTTCTTTTAACCATGCAATCTTTGCTTTCAGTAGGTAGCATTAGATATAGACCAAATTCCTTCTCCTGATACAATTGTTAGTTGGGTTAATGATCAAATCATACCACGATCTGAGTGAAAAGATTCTTGAAGGTGTTCTACCAGAGCACGGTGATGTTAAATATAAATTTAGATGTCAACATAGCGTTGAGGTCTTGGCGCCCATTAAAACAACATAGCTTAGTCGGAGTAAATATTTCAAAGTGCAAGGGAGGGCTAGTAAAAGCGTTACACTTGTCACCCAACGTAGAGAAAGCATTACACGCTCTTGGCAACGAACGTAGAAACCTAAGAGCCTTGCTTACATTCTTAACCTATACAATTTAGCTTCACACAGCTGTAATTAGTGGAAGGTTCTTTAACTTGCCATTAATCTATGACATGGGACCGCCAGCTTTACTTCCTTTCGAAGGAATGTATACTGAGGGATTTTTAACGCTCTTAAAAATCCGACGATTTCGGCCAGATTTGAACCCGCGATCTTGGACATAGAAGCTCAGCATGCTACCGACTACGCCACCGAAGCCGCCAGAATCGACTCTAATTGGCAGTTTATCATCATCTTCAATCCTATATAATAGTCGGGTCAAAAATTCCCGCACATCCCTTTTTTCTGTGAACTGCAAGATTTCCACACACGCGACGCACACCTGTGTCCTTGTGATGGCCGCACGAGTGTGTGTATTTGTAATTAGATGTAGGACTTGGAAAGAGTTGGCCGTGGCCTTAAGTTAAGAAACCAGAACCATTTGCCTGGAGTAGAAGTGGAAAACCACTTCTAGGACAGCTGAAGTGGGAATCTTCTCAGTTTTCTCTATCGATGCCGAAAGGCGAAACCAGTCAGAAACAAGATTTTAAACACAAGTGGAAGTACAAATGCTAATTATTTGTTTAGAATAGCGCAGTTCCACCAAGCATCTTCGGCAATGGCATAATAGTTAGCAGAGTTTAAAACTTTTTATATACCGTACCGTAATTAAATTCTATGATATTGAGTCTAGGGCTCAAATATTCGCTAAATGTTACTGGACAGTTGGTAGGCCTGAGGGCTTTGTAAATATGCATATCTCTTAAGGCGTAGGCTACCGTATATTGCGCGAGTAATAACGTATTGGTAGAAATCCATTAAGTGTGGCAGTTACTTTTGAAGCTATGAGTGTGCTAAGAATTATGTTTGCAACACTTTCACCTGAATTTAAATACGGTGTGCCTAAAATACATAGGCCTAATTGTGTGTAAAGTTTGAATTTGGCTCCTTGCATGGATTGTAAAATATTGAGGCTAGGGTTCAAACCTCTTGAGAGCATTAATTTTACACTTGGCAGTCCTGGTGACTCTGATGATACGCATGGTTTCATTTCTTGAGGAGGCATATTTGCACATACATAAATTGTCAGTATGGAAGTTATTTGCAGGTAAACATTGAAATTATCAACATGGGTAGAAGTATGATGGCAACACTGTGAAGTATGGGTTGCTTAAAATAAATCTGCTTTATTATAATCTATACGTGTGTCAAGTTTGGAACAGTTTAGATAGCGGGTTCAAACCCTGACGAAGCCGTCGGATTTTTAAAAGCGTTAAAAATCCCTCAGTATGCCTTCCTTCGGAGGGGAAGTAAACCCGGCGGTCCCATGTCATATATTTATGGCATGTTAAAGAACCTTCCACTAATTGCACCTGTGTGAAGCTAAATTGGATAGGTTAAGAATGTAAACAACGCTCTTAGGTTTCTACGTTCGTTGCCAAGAGCCGACTGCGGTGGCGTCTAGTAGCTATGTTCTGAACTTGGCCTAGTAGTCACTGACGGTGGCGCTTGGCGGCAAAAGTAGGAACTATTTGAAATATTCTAAGTTGCAATACTTAAATTAAAAAACAGATAACACACACTAATACAGTCATCACAATTAACACCGGTTATCAGACAGATTCTACACACACGCAAAGTACACGGGGCTACATGACCGCGTTGACGCAGCCCCTAAACTTAAGAACCAACCAACCAACCAACCAACCTTGGAACAGTTTGCGCGCATACTTTCTGAGAAATTGAGACTAGGGCTCAAAATTGTAATCAACAGTTGGCAACCATGGCAACTCAGTCAATATGTTGTTACACATGTTGAAGCATCAGGTGTCTATAAATATGGTTGAGGATTTTTACCGGCAAATACCCCAAAGAGACCGAAAACCATCAGCCAATCACAGAGCAGCCTGCACCACGCCACACCAATCCATTCAAATTCAGCCACTCACATCACATCATCACCAACAATTACCGCATACATTACTCCGCAATGAAATATACTGCTGGCTGCGTGGCTCAGCGGTAACGTTCTCGCTTGCTGGGCCCAAAGTTGCAGGTTCGTATCCTGGCGCAGTCAGCTGGCATTTGAGGGTGCGCAAATGAGAGGGAGCCGTGTCAGTAGATTTACTGGCACGTTAAAGATCAACTTCGGGACAAAATTCCGGCACCCCGGCGTCTCTAAAAGCCGCAGTAGTTAAAAGGGACGTAAAACCAATAACATTATTATTATTATTATTATTACCGACAGTAGTGGCTACGCTGGCTAAAGCGCAGCGTTAGGTCATTGGGCCAAGCTCTCTGCTGACTCGGTAGACACGTGGGTTCGAGCCCCACCGTCGGTCGTCCTTTAAATGGTTTCCGTGGTTTCCCATTTTCAACACCAGGCAAATGCTGGGACGGTACCTACTGACAGGCCACGGCCGCTTCCTTCCACATCCTTGCCCAGTTTCATTCATCTTCATCCATTCCATCTCTCATCCTGACTCGCAGGTCACCCACGGGCGTCATCTAGAAAGACCTGCACTCGGCCTCTCAGGAGGCCACACGACAAAAAAAATCGTCTTCTTATGACGCCGTCTCCCTCCGAAGGTTGGCGATCCAATTGATTATGATTACACGCGAAACGGCAGCACGGACGATTGTCCATACCACCGCCGCAAGTCTTTCATCCAGGAATTTCTCCGTCTTCCCACAGATCTTTTCCCATCAATCTTCCCGTCAATGATCAGCCGGAGAAGTTCATATCGTTCACCTCTCATGATGTGCCCGAGGTAGCTGAGCTTACGCTCCTTGATGGTTCTTCATTTGTTTTCCTTTCTAACCAAGATATACGGATTATTCTTCTGTATAAGTACATCTCAAAAGATTCAATCCGCTTCTCCAGTAATGGGCTGAGCGTGCACACTTCGAAATCATGCAAAAGGACAGGAAAAACAAAGCAACGTAACATTAGAACTGTGAGCTGAAGGTTGAGTTATCGGCTAGTGAATAAGGTCCTCATGGTATTGAACATTTCTAGCCTATTTTCAATTTTGAAAAAAATAGGCTTATGAGATCACCTTTTGTCCGTGTGTGTGTGCGTGTGTGTGTGTGTGTGTGCGTGTGTGTGTGATTCGTGTGTGTGTCCCCCCCTAATAAAATCGAAACGGCTGGAGCGATTTCAATGAAACTCGGGAAGTTCATAGCACTATTCCCGGCGACCTCGACCGTGCCCTTCAAATTTTGTTACGTCTCTCGAATCCAACATGGCGGCTGTGCGAAATATTTCACTAGCATTCAATATCTCCGAAACTATTACCGATATCGCCCTGAAATTGTGTACGGTGATAAAGGGCACTACTAGAAGTTCACCTATGAAATGAAAATCCACAGCCTGCTTCCAGTCTCCGACCGGGTCAGGAATGGAATGAATGAAGCCCCTATCTAGCGGCGAGGATATGAACTGTGCCGGCTGCCGAGGCCTGACGCACTCCTCTGGGGCAATGATTAAATGAATGACAGATGAAATGAAATGTTAGTGGAGAGTGTTGCTGGAATGAAATTTTGACAGGGAAAACCGGAGTACCCGGAGAAAAACCTGTCTGCCTCCGTTCTGTCCAGCACAGATCTCACATGGAGTGACCGGGATTTGAACCACGGACTCAGCGGTGAGAGGCCGGCATGCTGCCGCCTAAGCCACGGAGGCTTAACAAGTTCACCTATGAGACTTTCAAAAACCTGGTGACTACAAAACCAACATGGCGGCCAAGGGAAGTTGAGATATTTAAATAGACTTTTCTCGCGATTTAACTATCTAAATGTAATGAAACTTGGTACAGCAAATGTTTATACACATTGTAATGCACTGGAGTCTAATTTAGTTCAATTGTTTACATAACCTCAAAATGGCGGCTGTGCGAAATATTTCACTGACATTCTATATCTCCGAAACTATTACAGATATCACCCTGCAATTTTGTACGGTGATAAAGGGTACTGATACAGGTATACCTATGTATATTTCATAAACCTGTAAAGTACGAAACGAACATGGCGACCAAGCGAATTTAAAATATTTTAATAGACTTTTCTCGTGATTTAACTCTCTGAGCGCGGTGAAATGTGGTACAGTAATTGATTTTGCAGATTGTAATGCACTGCCATCTAATTTAATTCAATTGCTTACATAACCTCAAGTTGGCGGCTGTGAGAAATTTTAAAATTAAGTTTTAATTTCTTGTGTCGTAATCATGCGATCGAAGTGAAAGTTTGAATAATGAGCCTAGGCAATAATTGTCCTTGAATGGTACATAACTCTATGGCCTATACACATAACACTCCTAAATGGTGGGCGCCCGAAATATTTAGACGGTTCTCAATATCTATGAATCTTTTACAGCAACCAAACTGATTTTTTTTTATGTTCATAGAGACTATGAACATATGTTCACCTATAGGACTTTCAGGAATCTGGTGAGCACAAATCCAACATGGCGGCGACGCGAAGTATAAATATTTAAATGGACGTTTCTCGCGAATTAACTATCCGAGTGCCGTGAAACGTTGCACGTTAAATGCTTATACAAATGTTGATCCACTGGCAACTAATTTATTTCAATGGTTTGCATTATCACAAGATGGCTGCTGTGCGTAATTTTAAAATCTCGTTTTTACTTCTTGTTGTCTAATCATGCGATTGAAGTTTGAATACCACACGTACACAATAATCTTAATGTAATAGTACAAAAATAAAAATCCAACCTGGTGACCATCTGAAATATTTAGACGGTTCTCAATATCTACGAATCCGTTACAGCAATTAAACTGAAATTTTGTATGTTGATTGTGGCAGTTAACATAAGTAGGATATATGAAAATAGGCTGTATAGTTCTTCACGGAACTACTTGTTTTTTTATGTGTAACATCTTTCCACTTGGATGCTGGATATTTTTGTGGGAGTGATTTTGAAAAATGGGACGGAAGTGGATCGGACGGAAGTGTGTAAGACGCACTGCCAGCTAGATCCTATCCCTCCTGGCTGCTTTAGCTGCTTTAGCAGCCAGGAGGGATGCGATCCGATCCAGCTGGCAGTGGTACCATGTGGAATGTATATAACATACGGATTACTTCAAGGGTTTGAAGCGCCATTACAGATATTTCTACATTGAATCATCATCAAGTTATCGTTCTTTGGTGTAAAAATATTAATTATATCATATTTGCTGAAAACAATAATGATTTATTAAGAGTCTGTTTTGCAATCTCTGGATAAAAGTGATGGGCATCCACTCGCCGAGTAAGTTTCCTCAACACTTTCATACTGAACGGTAAGCGCTCATGCGAACTCTGGTGTCAACTCTTTGAAACACAAACCACATGTCTTCGTATCAGTATTTAAATGATGATATGCTTTTATTTAAACATTGTAACTAGTCGGCAAAGCCGGTATTATGTTTCTGCGCAATGGCTATTCAGATATTAACCCACATTGCGGTAATGCAGTGATCAATGTAATATATATCGATGATTTTGTAAGGGAACTGGGCTAGCCTTTCATAGACCACTATAGGAATTCCCTTTACTGTCAAGTAGGCGTATTCATAACTAATTTAAAACTCAATTCCACGCAGGAACATTATCGAAATAAAGCAAAATATTAATGGAGCATAAAAAATACTTCCATATTGTAAGGTACCTGTGAGGGATGCCTGTACAAATAATAAATCTAGGGGATGAAATTAGTCTAAAATGGGGGTTGAGCTTGGCGAAAACTGTAAGAGGTAAGGAATGTTTTGTGAATGGAGATCGATCGTGCGATCATCCATGAGAACTCCCCAATGTACTGTTTGACGGGGTAGTTCTAGGTAAAAGGGTAGTTTGCAAGAGCTATTAAGTTATAAACCAAAGCGTGACGACTGCGCCACGCGGTCTGCAGTGAATCGTACGCACGCGAGTAAGTGGAGAGTTTCGCTAGGGTCAGCGCGGAGCAAGGACGCGCAGCTGACTACAAGCAGCGATTAAGCAAGTACACAATAAGGCTATTTCTAAGTCCTACCTAAAGTGGAATCTATTAGGGTAGGAACTTACTAACTAAATAAATAAAAGAGGGAGACCAGTGGCTTCTGGTATTTAGGAGTTTAATGTGTATCTCTATCTGGAGATACACCAATAGAGCTAGCAGTTCAAAATAATAGTTAATAAGAAATAAATACAGTCCAAGCACAGGGGGAGAGAGTGTGTAGTGTAGTGTTTTAGAGTGTAGATCGCTAAGACACTTACCCGGCCTGTAGACAGCAGAGGTTCAACACGTCGGTGCACTGAGTGAGGACTGAATGATTGATGATCCCAGGCACTTGACCTCTGGAGTTCTTATAGTTTGGTGTGCTCGCTCGGCGGAATCCTTACATTCCTACCGAGTCGTGCACCTCTTCCAGGTCATTGCCTGTAGTACGAGGCTACCCGATTTCCTGTATGTGCTAATTGTTCCTCATGTAATTTGTAGGTGGTATTTTATAAGGATTTTAGATCAGAAGTTTGTAGTTTTGGGATTTTGTAGATTTTCCTTAGGGGATGGGGGTAGCGTACCCTAGGGGTACAACAATATTATTACCGGCACGTAAAAATGAGTATCTGTCTTGTACTGCAAAAATGAAGCATTAAGTTCAAGAAGGGGACTAGTCCATCAGCAATCATTTCGAGAAAAACAATAAAAACTTTATAAATTGAATGATTTTGCTGTAGGCTTAATCTTTTTTGTACATTTGGGTTATGTACGTCAATATGTACATATTTAGAAGAAACGTTTGAATTTGATGAAGTTTTACAGTCATTGAAATGAGTTTAAAAACTGCCAACAAGTCCCCTTTTTGCACTGAACAGGAAGGCCATATTGTGAATATGTACACATTATGAAAATTACCTATATATTTAATCTCTGAATGCACTGACGCATTGAAATTAACATTACTGAAAAACATTAGATACATTACAGCAGTGTTTAAATGTACCCTACAAACATATTTGAAATCAGTCCGTGTCCCATACTTCACTTGCTAAATCTTGCGGTGTTGGTTGTTTTCCTTCGTCAAAAATCGCTCAGCAATCTTCTTGAAAAAATCCCGGTGTTCTGAGGGAAATACGTCAAGAATTTGCAACATCATTGGTCTTGGCAGCTTTTAGATTGGTACTAGGCCAAAGTAAGCTGGGGGCACACCTGACATAGTAGGATGCCTCCCAGGTTTTACAAGTGAGAAATCGTATGTAACTCGGCTTCTAAAACGAGGAGATACTCCTACACATTTTGATATTGCTGAGAATTCGAATATTTTATATGAAGTCACAGCCCATTTATTCCCTTGAACTATAACAGATTTTTTTGAAAAAGGAATCAAAATGTTTAGTAAAATCAAAAAAACATACATTCAGGACACTTTTGGACCAACTTTTTCAGACTAGTACTTACTTAATTCAGGAAAGCAATGGCAAACTACCTCACCCCCCATCTTGCCTAGTACGCCTCAATATAGCGCTGCCTTGGGTTTTTGTGGGTGTCTACCCACATAACCTAACGGCGGTGCTTTTTGAGGATCAAACCAGCCTTCAGGCTGACTAACTAACAGACAGACTTACTTAATATTGTTACGGCTGTGAGTTTATTTCGTCGCTCGCCGCATGAGTCACAACTGCCCCCCGGGCTGGGCTGTGCTCTGCCTCAGTGTATTGCGTGCGCCTTACGCAACAAGGGCTACTAGGACAAAGGGATGATCCAGAATATTCGTGACCCAGCCAGTGATGGAAACCTCGAGAAGCCGTGAACCCTGGATGGGTCTAGAAGCATTTATTGAGTCACCGGCCTGCTATTGTACCCATGTGAGTAATCTCCATGGAAAATATGCTCCCGCCTCCAGCTAGCTTCAGACCTTGGCGTGTACCGTTCTCCCACTGAGCAGTTGCATATTCTTGATTTGAGACTAAAAGGTATCAACTCTACAATGATAATGCACAACTCTACTCTTAAGACTTTAATTCAGTAAAACTCATGGCTTCCAACAAAATAATAAGAACACAATCCCAATAAACAATACACAAACAAACAAAGTTACTCCCACAATCCACTAATCATTCACATAGTTCAACAAATTAAATCCATATCATTATTCAATCCTTTACCATTATGTGGACTTTAAACTTCACTCAAGTGCGCTGATGCACATGTAACGTTTCACAAAAACTGAACTATTACACTCATGTCACCTAATATGACTTCTTTAAATTCACAAAGTTACTTGTTTCTTACAACACATCTTAATTTACATCATGTGTACTGTCTGTGTTATATCTCTCTCTCCCACCAAATGCTTTCATGCATTAGCCAACTCATGGGTTGCACTACAATCTACTTGCAACACCACAATTACGTAAGTCTACCCCCTCCACTCCCCTCTTTTTATAGTTCCATTGCATGCCATTGTGATTTCAATAAATAACTTCTGTTATCGCTGTGTCGGATAGTATTATTACGCTACCCTTGCGAGCGTAGCCTGTGGCGTCAAGTGCCCAACTTCATTAACTATGTGTCACTGTCAGTATAAAATGCAACTTCCAACCATTCGTAAGATTGCTAAAATTTTATATCATCAGGGTACTCTATGATTAGCAATGTGTTTTTAAACCACACACATTCATTACACACTATAACAATTCTTCCTTTCAATACAAGCAAGGTCTTAAATCTGTCCTCTCAAAACGCGAGCCTTCACGGTTTGTTTAGCAACCCAGCCCCTTGGAGCTGCCTGTTTACAATAGAATCACAGCTGTAAACCGTCCCTTGTCTCCCTGATTCCTGGACTTCATCTCCCCAAGCATTATTACGATTTTGAATACAATATTGTGGTCACAATGATCCACGTGATCCCATGTGATCTGAACTGAATATTATGCAATGGTTCTGGGTGAGCTTGAATATTTAATCCTAGCCTTAGGACATATTAATAACGGCCTCAACAGGTCCGTATCATACTATGAAGGCACGAGATTCATAAAACACAGGTCTAGTGGGTAACCGGTATCTTAATAAATGCTACGGTCAGTCGACAGCTGCCGCCAATAGGATTCGCTTCACAAGAGCCGAATCATTCAATAACAAGTTCTCGGGCAATCAGGTATAGTGTAGAGGTTTCCAATGTTCTCCCCTCACCTACCACATGATTCGAACCCGGAACATTTCATATCCATCATCGGAGATAGGGTACACACTAAATACGCTCCGGCATAAATTAATATCTCTGTACGCCCATGCTGTACGAGATTTCACACGTCGATTAGATCACCTGGCTCCTACCTGTCTATGATCTCGTCCTATTATTTATTAAGAGAACTCTATTCGTTACTCTACAAGCTTATACACAAGCCACAAATTCAATTCACTGTCAAGCTCCCTCATTTCCTTGCATAATTATATTCCCATTAATACAATATATTTAATATTAACTCTTTTCTCTTCCCTTAATGTAATCTACTGCTTGGCTAGATAAATAATCCAATTAGCGTAAATATTTCTTGCTTACAACCTTTTATCCTGATGTATTCAATTTTGCCGTTTATCATTATTATAATTATTATTATTGCAACCGCACGGACGGCCCTCCTGACCAGCAGCACGTCGGTAACTCGATAACCAACGCTCTGCTTCACCAGAAAGACACCGCCCAATGGTCAGCGTGGATGGGCCTACTTACCTGTATTTAGAGGTCCGAGTCGCTTCCGCAGCAACAAAACCGCCTCCAGATGACATGCCCCAACAGAAAAGCTCCAAAAGGGATGGAAGGAAAGTGGAGAAGGGGAACGCACAGGTTATTCTACAGACACCCCCCACTAACCGACAGAATTGCTGCCGGCGAAATAATGCCACAACAGTAGATTAAAAATTAAAAATAAAAATTTAATGTTAAAAATTTAAAGAGAAAACACCTACACCAGAAACAGAACATGCATGCTTGCAAACAAAAAGACAAGAATTAAATTGAAATTAAAATGTTATAAATCCCAAAGATAGAAATAAAATTTACAGGCATAACACAATGAGAAAGGGCTTGATAATTTACAAGGGAATGTAATAGCGATCCGACATGCGGAGATCCAGACCACGAGGAAACGAGAAATTAAAATTAAATTAATAAAATAAAATGGGATAGGAAAATAAAATTTGTTTTGCACGACGGCGGAAAACACAGGAACATTTACCAACAACCACAAAATAAAATCAACAAGATTACATTAAAAAAAATATATTAAGCTAACACACAACACGTTTGAGTTTCGAGGACTGCGCCAAGAGACTGACCTCGAAACCATAATGCATCTCGTCAAAACAAAAAACAAACATGGCCACTCAAAAAAACGGGACCGCATGCCTGATCGAAACTACGGCAAACAATTAGCATTAAATTAATTTAGAATCCCCAGAGCGGAATGAAATGCGGAAAACAATTACATCTAAAAACTATTAACGCTAGCCGGATTAATTTCTCGACGGATCTTACATAAGATTAAAAATATGACAATCCCAAGATTGCCAAATGAAAATAATTAATAATTTAAACGTAAAATAAACTTATAAAAGTGTCTCCAGAAGGTACAAAAATAATAACAGAATTAATATATATAAGGAAACGTTATTAAAACATAAAAGAAATTTTAGGCCTAACAGGCAAAACAAAACATAAGATCAAACATTCATACGAGGCCAAAATTGGAGCTCCCAAAATAAAATAATTAGATAAAATAAAAACGTACCTTAAAACTTCACAGTGGAGACACAATGAAAATAAAAAAACTAACACATTTTAAATAAAATAAAATACGGCACTATATTGCCTTGAAAATGGCCCACACGGCACATGCCTCGCCCTGGTCACAAGCACAGGTCCGCATCGAGATGCGATTACATTTCACACGTCCACTTCACGGCGAAACGATGAAATTCAGTCTGAAGAGCACAGGCAATTCCTTTTTCTCTTGAATATATTTATTCACATTTTGAAAGGAATGGGGGCCAGAGCCCCCATCAGCGGTGACACCTTTCACGACCAGTCGGCTTGATGTTTTTTTCACGATAGATAATGGACTCCACAAAATGGCGGAGAATTTTTGCGTCAAATGCCGAACTGCATTCATGTAAATATGTATTGTCCAATCAAGGTTTGACACATCAATCAACAATGTCATTATTACGTAAATAATTTGGCGGTATCATGAACACACAGGCATTTGTTTCATGACGTAGAATATAATTGTCTTTCAATTATGCCATGAATATGAGGAGTTTTATAATACACAGCAAACACTCTCTATCGGGGACGAAGGAACTACTTGGAGGTACCCCGAAGTCCGACAGCAGCTGCTATCTCGTGTACACAATTAGAATCAAGTCACCAGGCGGTCGATTCAAAATGTCATGAATTCCCATCCAGGGGAAGATACATGTTTAAAACGTTGGGACGGGCTCTTGCACGTCACAATTATTATTACTGACATAAATTATTTCTCCGACACAACGTAACCGTTTCAATGATCGAACATCCGTGTTCGTCACGTTAAGTTTCACATAACTGAATTGCCATATTATTGATAATATTAATAGTGGTAACGATTAATCCACTCTCTGATGTATACAACATCTTAACTTTACTGAAATCAAACCATAAACACATGAGGGTATACCTCCTAATATTGATTCTTACTGGCATATTTTATACTTCCGAAATCACATTACATGCAGTGGCTATACTTCTATAATAACATGATTTGTGGGGTACTTACGTAGGCTTATCTAGGTGGCTCCAACCACCATCTTCCAGTGTCACCTGCCATTGGCCAACTTAGTGACACATTGCCATACTGCTAATACACATCTTATATGACATCTGATTCATAAACACACTACACTTTTCCATTTTTATAATGAAGCTAATGCTTCCAAAACACATGACACTTTATAACACTGGTTATATTATTAATTTAAGAGATATTTTACATAAAATCACTGCACAAACACACGTTACACTTTATATTCCTGACTGGTTGAAATTCCCTGGCAAAATATCAGAATTGCAGGTGCGGACGGCCCTTTCTTCGGTCCTACTCCCTCCTGATTGAACATCTCGATCATCTGCTCACGGATTCACCAACAGTCTCTCGATCATCCCTTGATAACCTTCCTGATATTGCAGTGATATGCTTACATATCGTCATGAACGCTACTTATTGGTATACTCCAGATATGTATAACCAATCACTATTTTTCACCGCGCTCAACATTGTACATTATATTAACATAAATTATTACTTTCAACAGTTCTGCCTAGTATATCACACGGCACTTAATAAACAGTATATAACAGTCTTACTGCACGGCTTCCCAAATTGAAGTCCGAGCCTCCTCTCTTAACTTCGGTAATATGCATTTCGCATAATCAAGTTTGTTGATTACCGTCCTCATTCTTATTTCATGACCATGCATGAATATATTATCACTGGTGCGTTATACTGCACAGCTAACATGCTGATTACCAGTAAAATGGTTAAGTCTTTGTGTGCGCGCCTGGGCGCTCCGCAACTTTCAAACACAACAACTCCCACCAACTGCAAGTTCCAACTCTCTCCGACTCTAAGTTCCAACTGTCTCTCTGACTGGGTCCACCCCTTATATCCGTTTCACACGAAAAAGTAGGGCAAGAATTCCCGCGCTATATCATCTCCTCTCCCAGGATGATTCTGGTCTTGGAATAATATACATATTGTTCCTTTTTCTTCGCTGGTCACAAAAATGCATGTGTGCTCGAGGATCGATCGGCCAATTAATTAATATTAATTGTCTTATCCATGGCGTGGGGACGCGGGGTTGCTTAAAAATCCCCTTTTCACTGGTCAGGTCAGTCCGCGAACACCCCTCGTCTTGTATCATTACGCACTGCATTAAATATGCCTTGATTTCGCCGTTTAATGTCTCTAAAATTAGCCTCCTGGTTAAAGATTCACATGTGTGCAACTCTCATGTCATTGCATTGCTCCAATCACGAGTAATCAATGATTTTCCTTGGGATCTTCCCATCCCACTCTCATTTTCATTCTCAAACGGGGAAGAACCTGGTCTTTATTCAACCCCCCGACCCCTTGCAGACGACTTAACTGGGTCAACAAGATTGACGTGGCTCCAAGGGTCTCCTCCCACAATTCTGGGGCTATTAGTAAAATGTCAAACTCTGCACTTCTGTGTTCCAAGTCCAGCATAGCCTACTTCATGTAGTCCAAATAATGCTATATTCCACTCATTTTCCTGCATTATTTCACTAAATAATGTCAGTATCAACTGATATCACACCAGTGATTAAATGTATAATTTCCTCTAGGGGTTCTTACAACGAAACACCCTCAACAGATCTCGGGTTCGTTCCCTGGTGGAACCTTCATTCAGAGCTCAACTTATCTCCGAGATCCACGTTCGATACCAGTCAGCATGACCCCCTCGGGTTCACTATATAAGGGCGACCTGGCAAGCGGGGTCGAGAATGTTTTTCGAGCTAGTGTGAGCTTTTACGTGAGCGACAGTTGTTGGTGACGTGACTTGCGAAACCCTAGTGTAGCTGATTCTCTTGACAGCGAGGGAGTGTGAAGCCTACAGAGGAACTGTGACTTGAACGAGTGTGTTTTCCAGTGCGGCAGAGGTTAGTGTGGTGAATTGCGAAAGCGCCGGGGGCTGTTTCCCTAGCCAGCGAGGCAGAGTGTAGGGGTGAGTGACCTGCTATCGTAAATAACGGTAGTGTTGCATGTAGTTCTGTCAAGGCCACCGGACTCAGTAGGACGGATTAACTTCTGTGGTCTGTTGACAAGTGAAGGGCAAGAGTTCCCTGCAAGAGGAAACTGGAGTGAGGAACTGATTGCTTGTACTTGCTATTTGTGTGGTGTATCTTTCAGGCCCACAATGAAGCTAATTATATTTCTTTAAAGGAACAATTGTGTTTATGCTTTCACCCACCGTAATCCAGTTAACGGAAGCGCCACTAGGGGGTGGCACGTAACAACTGGTGTCAGAAGCCGGATTACGAACTCAAGCACAACACCTGAAGGTCCTGGTTTCAAAAACCGAGCAGGTCATTTTACCACAATTCTCTAATTTTCCTGTGAGTGCATGCCCTTTACAAGACAAACATCTAAAATGGAAGCGCAATTTTCAGCATTGCTAGAAAAGTTAAGTGGCATGGAAGCCAGGATGGAAGACGGCCAGAAGAAATTAGCCAAGGATCTGAAGGATGACCTGAAGAAGATGGAGGACGGCCAGAAGAAGTTAGCCGAGGACCTAACTGCCAAACTAGAAGACGGCCAGAAGAAGATGGAAGACGGTCAAAATAAGCTTGCGGAGGACCTGAAGAGGATAGAGGACGGCCAGAAGAAGATGGAAGACGGTCAGAATAAGTTGACACAGGACCTGAAGAAATTAGAACTCTGGCTGGCTGCGTGGCTCAGGGGAAACGTTCTCACTTGCTGGGCTCAAGGTTGCAGGTTCGTATCCTGGCGCAGTCAGCTGGCATTTGAGGGTGCGCAAATGCGAGGGAGCCGTGTCCGTAGATTTACTGGCACGTTAAAGATCCCCTACGGGGCAAAATTCCGGCACCCCGGCGTCTCTAAAAGCCAGTGTAGTTAAAAGGGACGTAAAACCAATAACATTATTATTATAAATTAGAACTGGGTCTGCGTGAGGAAGTCACGGCAGTGGAAAAGAAGTTCGACGCCTTACAAGTGGAAGTTGCCGAGCTGCGCCGACGCCCGCTGATGGGAGTGGAGGAGAAATTCAACGCATTACAAAAGGAAGTTGCCGAGCTGCGCCAACGCCCCATGACGGGGGTGGAAGAGAAATTCAACGCTTTACAAAAGGAAGTTGCCGAGCTGTGCCGACGCCCGCCCACAGGTACACCGGGAATATCAGGAACGGGACAGAGCAGAGTGACGCCTCCAACCTTCGACGGAATGGTACCGTGGAGCACCTATTTACGTCAGTTCGAGGCAGCCTGTTCCATAAACAACTGGAACAGCACGGAAAAGGCTACAGCTCTCATTGTAGCGATGAGAGGGGACGCCCTTAACGTCCTTCAGGCCATCCCGACTGGATCCCAGGACTACGCTTCACTAATCGCCCATATGGAGTCCCGATATGGAGATAGCCATCTTCAGCAGGCCTACCAGATGCAGCTCCGGACCCGGGTGCAAAAGAACGCGGAAACCCTGCAGGAGTTCGAGATGGACATCGCACGCCTCGTAAGGCTCGCCTATCCAACAGCGCCGGCCGACTTTCAGGAACAGATAGCGATGCAGACCTTCGCGACTCGCACGCAATAAGACCCTGGCAGATGCGCTGAGCCACGCACTTGAGTTCGAGACGGCAAAACAGGCATCTAGAATGCACGCGCGGGTGCGTCAAGTGGACGTCGACGAACCAGCAAAAACCAACGAGACCAAGCCCCTGGCCGACGAATTGATGGAGGCACTAAGCCGTTTCTTCAAGAGTCGCAGTACCAACAACAAAACCGTAGCCGAAGGACATCCGGAGGGGCGGCCCGGAAGAGGACTACCGACCTGCTGGACCTGCCGTAAGAGAGGCCACCTGAGCAAGGACTGCGGTGATCGCCGCCGCCAAGGGTTTCCGTCGGGACATTCAGTCGTAGGGAAACCGCGTGGCCAAGGAAAGCAAGTATCAGCCAGCCTTGGGGGGCAAAGGTCGGCTTGTGAAAGTCGTCAAGCTCTGGCAGTGCAAGTTCGGGTGACGAAGTTACGGAGGGATGATAGCAGCCTGATGGTCGACGGAGTCGTCAACGGAGTGAGTTGGCCCATGCTGATCGACACGGGAGCATCGAGGACCATCGTCAATCTCACCGTGATCCCGAAGTGGAGAGTGCAACCCACACAAAGGAACCTCCAGCTAATAACCGCGACTGGAGAGACCACAGCGGTACATGGCGAAGCATCACTGGAGTTCGTCATTGGTCGGCGGACGATGAAGCATCCAGTGCTCGTGGCTGATGTAGCAAACGATGTGATCATCGGACTGGACTTCCTGGACCACAACAACATAATCTTGGACCTGAGTACCAACACTCTCCACTTCGGAGGTGAGGAACTTGCTTTGCAACCAGCACACGAGGCCGTCACCGCACGAGGAGTAAGGCTGAGAGAGGACGTCATCGTTCCCGCCAGGACGTAAGTCAGCGCTGCCGTAATTGTCGACGGAACTGCTGAGGGAGTGGCGGCTATCATCGAGCCATGATATGAGGACATCCACACAAAAGGGTTCCTAGTTGCCAAGACTCTCATCAACATGACGTCTCGGCCGTACGTCCGCCTGTCCAACCTGAACGACTACAATATTACGGTTCACCGGGACACCAACCTAGGAGTCTGCGAGCCCGTTACCTGGATTGCCCGCATCACAGACCCGACGGACGGACACCTGCAGACGGATATCCGAAGAAGACGCGCCCTGCCAGAAGAACTACAGAAGCTGTACCAAGGATCCCAGGACCATTTAGACGAGGAACAATCACGCCAACTTCGGGACCTGCTACACGAATTCCAGGATTCTTTTCACCGTGGGGAGCAAAGACTTCGGCAGGACAAGCTTGGTCCAGCACAGAATCGATGTTGGGGACAGCGCACCGATTAGGGCCCCATTCCGACGTGTCCCGCTCGCCAAGCAAGCCGAAGTCGACCATATGGTAGAAGAGATGAAGGAGCAAGGAGTGATAGAGCCATCACATAGTCCTTGGAGTTCTACGGTCGTGCTAGTGAAGAAGAAGGACGGTTCCACCAGGTTCTGCGTGGATTACAGGCGGGTGAATGACGTCACGAAGAAGGACAGCTACCCTCTACCCCGGATCGACGACACCCTGGACACCATATCAGGGTCAAGATGGTTCTCCACCTTGGATTTGAAGAGTGGCTACTGGCAGGTGGAGGTCCACCCTAAGGACCGCGAGAAAACTGTGTTCTCTGTGGGCAGCGGGCTCTGGCAGTTCACCGTCATGCCATTCGGTCTGTGCTACGCCCCTGCGACCTTCGAAAGGCTAATGGAGTCCATTCTGAGGGGACTACACTGGAAGACCTGCCTGGTCTACCTAGACGACGTCATCGTTCTGGGAAGAAGCTTCGAGGAGCACTACAGCAACCTGAAGGAGATCTTGATGAAGCTACGGGCTGCCCATCTGAAGTTGAGCCCCAAGGAGTGTCAGCTCTTCCAGAAGCAGGTCCAGTACCTTGGGCATATCGTCTCCGAGGAAGGAGTGCGCACCGACCCAGAGAAGACCGCAGCTGTGAGGGAGTGGCCAGTTCCGAAGGACAAGTCCCAACTACGAAGCTTCCTGGGACTCTGCACCTATTACCGTCGCTTCGTGAGAGGATTTGCCGATATCGCCAAACCACTGCATCGACTGACTGAGAAGGACCAACTCTTCACGTGGACAGCAGAATGCCACGGTGCCTTCGAAGAACTCAAGCAGGCTCTGTGCACCGCACCTATTCTGGCCTACCCCAGACCTGGAACAAGGTTCATCGTCGATACCGATGCCAGCGACTTTGGTATAGGGGGAATCCTGTCGCAAATAGTGGACGGCGAGGAGAGAGTAGTGGCCTACTTCTGCAAACCCTTGTCAAAGCCAGAGAGGAACTACTGCGTCACCAGGAAGGAACTGCTCGCCATCGTGAAGACCATTGAACACTTCCACAAGTACCTGTACGGTCAAGAATTTCTCATCAGGACCAACCATGCATCCCTGCGGTGGCTCCTGAACTTCAAGCAGTCCGAGGGTCAACTCGCGCGGTGGTTAGAGAGGCTGCAACAGTACAACTTTGAGATCCAGCACAGGAAAGGCCAACTGCATTCTAACGCCGACGCCCTGTCACGAAGACCGTGCCCCGAAGACTGCACCTTCTGTACCAGAAGGGAGGAGAACACCGGGATACAGTGCCGAAGGACTACCGTGGAAATTCAAGGGAGCTGGAGCCGCGAATCTTTCACGTGGGCGCAAGCGGAAGATGATGACCTGGGACTGATAGCCGAATGGAAGAGGGCCTGTGTCCCCAGACCCGGGTGGAACATTGTGAGTGACTGCAGCCCAAAGTTTAAGTCCTACTGGGCGCAGTGGGACTCGCTGGTTGTAAGGGATGGCCTAATCTGCCGTACCTGGGAGAGCACCGACGGGAAGACATCTCGGGAACAAGTCGTCGTTCCAAAGGCTATGACGGAGGAAGTCCTGAAGGAAGTCCATGGAGGATCATCTGGTGGACACCTAGGGATAATGAAGACCCTGGAGAGGCTGAGAGAGCGGTTCTACTGGGTCGGATGCCGAACTGACGTGGAGATCCACTGCGCGAGGTGCCACGACTGCGCAGCCAGCAAGGGCCCAGGACGGAGACGACGGGGTCCACTGAAGACCTACAACGTGGGCGGCCCCATGGAGAGAGTGACCATCGATGTTGCTGGGCCATTCCCGTTGAGCGAGGCAGGGAACCGCTGCATATTGGTCGTCAGCGACTACTTCACCAAATGGCCAGAGGCGTATGCGCTCCCTAACCAAGAAGCCGCGACGATTGCAGAAACCCTGGTGAAGGAATTCGTCAGCCGGTACGGAGTATCCCTGGAGCTGCACTCCGACCAAGGGAGGAACTTCGAGTCGCAGGTATTCCAGAACCTATGCCAGCTGCTGGGAATCCGGAAGACAAGGACGACGCCGCTACACCCTCAGTCCGACGGGATGGTAGAGCGATTCAATCGCAGCATCGAGAGCCATCTCCTAGTAGTCGTCAGCGAGCACCAAAGGGATTGGGACAAACATCTTCCACTATTTCTCCTGGCCTACCGCGCCGCCGTGCATGAAGCCACCGGGTGCACAACAGCCCGGGCCATGTTTGGGAGGGAACTCCGTCTACCTGTCGATCTTGCCTTCGGCCGACCTGGGAATGATCCGGTCCCGGTAAGCCAGTATTGTCAAGAACTGGTCGACCAACTGGAGGACGTGCACACGTTCGCGAGGAGGAAACTGCGGATCGAGACCGACCGAATGAAAACCCGATACGACCAACAGACGGATGCCGGCGGATTCCACGAGGACGACCTGGTCCTTCAACCCATTACGGAAGAAAGGCCTGTCATCCAAACTGCAGAAGTCCTGGGAGGGCCCGTACCGAGTCGTGAAACGGATCAACGATGTCGTCTACAGGATCCAGCGGAGCCCGAGGGTGAAGATGAAGATCGTGCATCGAGATCGCCTGGCAGACTACAGAGGGACACAGACGGACCAATGATTGATCGGGACGATCAGCCTTTTAGGCAGGGGGTGGTGTTACGGCTGTGAGTTTGTTTCGTCGCTCGCCGCATGAGTTACAACTGCCCCCGTGCTGGGCTGTGCTCTGCCTCAGTGTATTACGTGCGCCTTACGCAACAAGGGCTACTAGGACAAATGGATGGTCCAGAATATTCGTGACCCAGCCAGTGATGGAAACCTCGAGAAGCCGTGAACCCTGGATGGGTCTAGAAGCATTTATTGAGTCACCGGCCTGCTATATAAGAGCGACCTGGCAAGCGGGGTCGAGAATGTTTTTCGAGCTAGTGTGAGCTTTTACGTGAGCGACAGTTGTTAGTGACGTGACTTGCGAAACCCTAGTGTAGCTGATTCTCTTGACAGCGAGGGAGTTTGAAGCCTACAGAGGAACTGTGACTTGAACGAGTGTGTTTTCCAGTGCAGCAGAGGTTAGTGTGGTGAATTGCGAAAGCGCCGGGGGCTGTTTCCCTAGCCAGCGAGGCAGAGTGTAGGGGTGAGTGACCGGCTATCGTAAATAACGGTAGTGTTGCATGTAGTTCTGTCAAGGCCACCGGACTCAGTAGGTCGGATTAACTTCTGTGGTCTGTTGACAAGTGAAGGGCAAGAGTTCCCTACAAGAGGAAACTGGAGTGAGGAACTGATTGCTTGTACTTGCTATTTGTGTGGTGTATCTATCAAGCCCACAATAAAGCTAATTATATTTCTTTAAAAGAACAATTGTGTTTGTGCTTTCACTCACCGTAATCCAGTTAACGGAAGCGCCACTAGGGGGTGGCACGTAACAATATGTAATACCATTGTGAAGGTGCATGCACTGTGTCTTGTTTCCTTTTCTTTAGTTCTATTGCAGAGAAGTCTCGGTCACATGCCATGTATGAATGGCCTCGCGACGAAACATATGGCGTATTACAGAAAACCTCTTGTTGTGCACCAAAGTGTAACAAAAATGAACAACCGTACGATTCCTATTTTGGCCCGTACAAGAATCTGAGAAACCATACAGTTTTTTTACACTACGCTAATAGCTACATGATTTTCAATAAAACTCATTAGCTGCGACACAACGTCATTTGGGCCTTTCCTAGCAGTTGTCTCATCATACACCTGCATAAAGACAGCATTTGAGAACCTATGTATCCCAAAAACAAAAACCCAAGGTTGCCTGTAATAGAACATGTCCCCAACAGGTATATGTGTAACTGGGATGTTCTTTGGTAGAGAGATTCGTGCAAGAAGAGGACTTGTCATTGGACAAGTCCCCCTTTCCAACTTAAAGCAGGAATTTTCCTATGAACCCAGTGTGCTAATAGTCTCGTTTTTACGTTACATAAAGCACAGTGCACACCGCACAACTCTTAACTCAGATACCATAAAACAATTGACTAGTCCCCTTCTTGAAATCAGCACTTCTAATGTCTGCGGTGTTAATGGCTGCGTGGAGGTCTCAGATTCGAACCCCAGTCCCGGCAATTATTTTTGCGACCGGATTATCGATTTAAACGATATATATGGTAAAATTATGCGTCATTTTAACAGAATCTACATGAAATAACGATTTGTCTAATTTTAATTACAATAGTTTGCACCAAGCAGCAGTAGGGACATTTGATTGTATTGAACATTGTTTCTAGTAGTCTATAGATAGGCTAGAGACTATGGTTTCATTCCTCCTCTTAATTTACAATGTAATATGTGATGTTTGTTCAAAGTGTGACAGTAGCATATCTCCAATTCAATCTCTCCATTCATCATAGTACCAGTATGAAAACGGAGCGTAAATTCACATTTTAAGAATGTCCAAGCTGAGTAGTATACGAGTAGGATAACATGTCAGATGTTACACACCATATGCGACTACTGTAAGGCTCGTATCTTTTTTTTATTGCTTGTCCAATCCTGGGTAAGATTTCACTCTTTGAAACACAATGCTGGTTCACTAAAGTTCCATGATATTTGATGGAAGATACTTGTTGGACGATGGTGTTGTTGATGTGAAGGGAGACCTGTTTTGGTGTTTTCGAGAATACAATCAGCTTGGTCTTGTTAATATTCAAGGATAACCCGTAGGTTTCACTGGTCCTCACAATATTGTTTATAATAAATTGAAGATCACTAGGGTTGCTGGCTAGCACAATCGTGTCATCAGCAAATCGGATGTTATTAAACACATAACCATTGATCTTGATGCCTAGATTAACATCTTCAATAGCCTCTCTGTGAACACAGCTTCAGAGTAGATGCTAAAAAGGATGGGGACAGGACACATCCCTGGCGGACACCTCTTCGTAGGCTATAGCTATGTCCTCCATAGTAGTTCTTTCTATATTGACCTCTGCCGTTTGATTCCAGTACAGATGGGTATTTATACGAAGATCACCAACATCTACACCAGTAGATTTTGAAATTTCAATTAGTTTTACATGAGATACGCAATCGAAAGCTTTTCGGTAGTCGATGGAGCAAGCGTGCACATCTACATTCATATCTAGGCATTTCTGGGTCAGAACATTCAAGGAGAAAAAGCCTCGTGAGTACCCAGTCCATTCCTAAAGCGAAACTGAGTATGACCAACACAGCGTTCGCATTTAAGGTAGATTCGAGTGTGGATGATACGCAGAAATACTGTACCTTTAGCACATGGGACATTAGGCTGATCATACGATAATCATCACAATGAGAAGCACTAGCCTTTTTAGGTTTGGTGACAAAATAAGATCTTAGCCAGTCAGATGGAATTCTACCAGATTTATATATTGCGTTGAATAATGCAGTTAGCAGCTCTAGTCCTCTGCCATGGCCTTCAGCAATAAGTTTTAGAGTTTCTGCATGAATCTTGTCCGGACCTACAGCTTTTCCATTCTTCTGGAGTTTGATTGCATACCTTACACATTACAAAATACCCCCTCCCCCATACAACGAGACTTATTAATATCTACTTATTATTTTAAATAACCTACTACAGGTCTACCACCTTTCATACTACTAAAACAACCCAATAGCGGTCTTTCGCTCTTCCTAAAGCTCTCTTTTAACAACATAAGCCACTTTTCATATTTATATAACTATTATTACTATCATCAAGCTGAAGCTGCTGCTGGTTTGCTAAGACGGCGAACTTTGAGTAAAAACAACATCTAGTGCCGCTGTGAGGGTGGATGGTCAATACCATCAGTACTGACACAAATTCCACACTTACAGCTCAAATGGCAAACGCAAGTATTAGTACTCCCTACCCATCATAAAGAAAGCCACATAACTAAAACCTACAAAACCAATCAACGAAAAAATCACTAGCCAAACGACAACAAGTCTCACTTAATAAAGCATTTAATGCATTAAGCGAGGCACAAAAACCTTAAATATCTCAAAATAAAACTATTCGAATTCCAAAAAATTAAAACCCATAAACAGCGGAGTGAAAGGAGCACTTAAGGCAACCAGACTCGAAGCAATGTTAAATCGACTGATAGAGAGTACTACTACTAATGACACCTTGGTCCATCAGCTATATTCCTACAATTGAAGTTATATTCGGTGGGAATAAAGATAACCTTCCATTGTCTATAAGAAGGATAAACTTACAAGCGGTGCAGTTTTCAATAAAGGGGAAAATTTAGACTAATTTTCAATTCATATTTCTGAACTTAAACTTCCAGTTAAGAAGGTCTGTCTGTTAGGTAGTCAGCCCGAAGGCTGGTTGGATCCTCAAAAAGTACTGCCGTTAGGTTATGTGATTAGATACCCACAAAAACCCAAGGCAGCGCTATATTGAGGCGTACTAGGCAAGATGAGGAGTGAGGTAGTTTGTCATTGCTCTCTTCACTGAGTCATTATAGCAGTACTAACCCTCTGAGTAGAACCTTTCACAGCATCCACAGGCACTGACTGTGCCCTGAATGTCATTACTAAGGTTCGGATGTTAAGGAAAAGTCATATTTTTTTCCTGAGCTCATTTTACCCGAAATCTGAAAAATAAGTTTGAATGACGGCTCCCTGACCACGTTTAAAGCAATTTGATGTTGCATATAAATGCATATTTCGGCCATTTTATTGTTTTGGTCATATTTGGTCATATTTTAGTGATATAAGGTCATATTTGGTTATAATTTGAGCATTTTTGTTTAAATTGAGGCGTCGTTAACAAGGTACGTGTTATCTGCGTCGAGTTTCAAACACAGGATTTCCGAATAGTGTAGTAGATATATTTTTCTTTCTTTTCCCGGAACAGGCAGATAGCAGGTTCAGAAGTTCTGATTCCAAGAAGGCGCTCCTCTACGGACGTCTTTTAGCACATCTATCTGGACAAGTTGGATTGCGACACTGAACGCATGAGGTCACGGAACATAGGATGTCTAAGTGTTTTAGGTCTTTTTTTTTAGTTTTTAGGTCATATTTAGCTAATTTTTAGGGCATATTTGCTTGCATATTTTGTACTTCTTTAGGTCTTAAAGTTCCGAACCCTAGCCATCACCCATACCTCAGTAGCTACCACAGCCATGACTGAGGCTGAGACTTCGGTGAAAAGCCACATTTTACTCTAGCCTGTGCCAACAGACAAATGCAAATGTACTGCATTCATCAAGAGATGGCAAACAGGCCACTTCTAAATACAAAATTCAAGGGATCGAGAAAAATCTTCGAATATACGACGATTTCGAAGTATCCCAGTCGCACTGTATTATTATTATTAGACACCGTAGTATACAAGGCCGGACGTTTGTTTGTTTTAGATGATTGTCCTTGACCTTGAAGCCAAAGGTGAGACTGTACACAGTCAATCTCTCACCCTATCGCTTCACATTTGTCACCACCGATCTGATGTAATGAAATTCCAGACTTGAGTACGTGGCCACACCGACTTGCAGACAGTACAGTCAACGTCGAAGTATTGTGTGACGCGGAAGTACACGTCACGTAGTTACGAATAGAACGTCATTATATTTGCCAATGACTGTACTTCAGCAGCAGTGTGAGACAGCTTTGTCAATCATCGGACCTCTTGGGGCAGCTGATAACAACAAAGGAACTGTAGTAACTCGCCTCCAACCTTTCATTAAGATTTTTCACTCGTCTAAAACAAACGTCCGGCCTGTACAAGGCTGATGAAAATCATGTCATCAGTCAATGTGCCCCCCACATGTGTGCTGTGACATCCAGTCTTATCTCCTGCACTCTCCTCGCCAGAAGGAACAAATATTTAACAAGTGCGTGCGGCCGGAACTTCCGAGCACTCTGCTACCTGGAGCGGTTAAATTTTAAACGTAAGAGTAAGGGTTGGCAGGATGGGATGGAAGATTTGATCGCACGTGGGTTTCGCAGGAAATCTGTAGAAGTGGTGTAAAGGCACGAAGCAACTAAAACAGCTTTCCCCTCTCCCCTCGTACCGGAAATTGTAAGTTGCGCTCGGCACCCCCGTTATGTAAAGCACGAGAGGCCAAATAGTACAATTCTTCAATAAATTAAGCTCGTGGTAAGGACTCAATTATCCGCCCGCTACTGGGAGTGTGCGAGGGTAATATAACCTCTAGGGGGTAGTTTCCCCCTCCCCACTATATCGTTTTCTTAATCCTCGCGGATTATCTTGATGAAGCACAATGTTAGGTTTGCCATGACTAAGGCCCGGAGGTTCATGCACTATTAAATTAATAAATATGCATTCAAAAATGCACTAATTCTTGGTCAAACATGCATCACGTTTCAAAAAATATGCACTGTGAAATAACTAGGGCAATTACGATCACTCCGTATTGTTTAGCGTTTCCATTTTGGATATGAAGAAATATGAACAGACGGACATAGGCTATAACTAGCCTACACCTTTTTTAAATTATCTCAACCAAGAAACAGGTCTAAAGAGTAGGAAATGTTATTTTATGGAACTTCAAGTAGTGTTGACCATCCCTCCCTATATTATTCTGCTAAGGTCCCATTCCAGTTTTGTACCGAAAATAAGGTCCCATTAACACCAATCTACACATATGGGGTACCTACAGGTTCAGTATAACCCAATGCGTTAGCGAAACGCACTCACTTACTCTTTAAATTCCTCTCAATTAAATAAATACCTTAAAACATGTATATTTACAATGAAATAATGCAACACGGTAACCATGGTAACAGAATCTCACAGGTCCATCTATTTCTGTAAGACGCAATGCAATTCCAATTATTACATTACTGTGAAAGTTTCCGGACGGTTATAAGGTTATCACTGAACCAAATTAAGCTGTAAAATTCATCAATACATACAGTATAATGCGCTTGAGGGGTCAAGGGGCACTCTAGAATTTTTTCACGCAATTTTCACGTGTGAGTGTGGAACGTAAGGCCTTTTTCACCCGAGTATAAAGGGTCTCCGAAAACCACATTTAAAGGCCCTTAAATTAACAGTATCTGAGATATTCCCAGAAAACTAACTTCGCTCTGATATACCTATGAAGGAATGACAAACCCCTAACCACTGCACCAGTAGCTGAATTGATAAAGTCTGATTATTCATACCAAGGATAAATCAGTCATAGCATTCATTACTGAGATTTTGCTAAGTGTACTCTTTACAACTAGAATATTCGCGGGCGAAGCTGCGACGGGTAATGCTAGTACTGCTTTATTTTATTATGCTAATTTTTAAGTATAACTGATAAATTTTAATAGCCATTGGATTTTTTGTAAAAATAATTGATGCTGAATAAAAAAAATGATAATTACTTGCTACAGAATTGAAACGTAGGCCTACTAGGTATTAAAATAATTTCAGTATTATTCTGTGATCGACTCGGAGAGTCCGAATCGTAATACACGACTTTAATAACATGAAGTATCAAAAAGCACTTCAAAACAACAGGAAATTAGAATATACGCCCTTCTCAAACAGAGATATGCACTTAAACAGGCAAAGGAGAAAACTATGATTCATTGTGCCAAAATAACCAAAATATGCATAAATATGCACAAATATGATTTTGCATGAAATTCCGGGCCTTAGTGATGAGGCTGTACATTGACCGAGCCCCTAAAAATAAGGAACTTGTTCATGAGGTACGAGCATACGGAAGATTCCAGGAGCGTGCCGGGATTTTTCTATCCAGATGGGGTTTGTGATCGTAGCTCACAGACAACACGAGTGATTCAATCGTTATTCACAGTAATTTCTTTCAGTATCAGATGTGTGATCGGGAGGGCATCACGTATCTTGTCCACGTTGTGGCGTGGTGACTAAAGTCTGTTCGCCGAGTCGAGATAGTGGAAGTAAACAAAGTTGTACACGTGAGTGCAGGGCTCCTCGCAAGGGGTGCATAGAGGTGTGC
Organism: Meconema thalassinum; assembly: GCA_946902985.2. Lineage (NCBI taxonomy): Eukaryota > Metazoa > Arthropoda > Insecta > Orthoptera > Tettigoniidae > Meconema > Meconema thalassinum. Next base: position 938,758,011 of record OX336390.1, read on the forward strand.
CTGTAGAACGTACGCCAACTTCGTTGGTGGTTGGTTCCGTAGTTTAGGGGCTGCGACAACGCGGGCATGTAGCCCCGTGTACTTTGGGGATGTGTAGAATCTGTCTGATAACCGGTGTTAATTGTGATGGCTGTATTAGTGTGAGTTTATGTTTCTTAATTCAATTAAGGACTGCATACTTTGAATTTTTCAAGTAGTTCCTACTTTTGCCGCCAAACGCCACCGTCAACGACTACTAGGCCTAGTTCAGAACTTAGCTACTAGACGCCACGGCAGTCGGCTCTTAGCAACGAACGTAGAAACCTAAGAGCGTTGTTTACATTCTTAACCTATACAATTTAGCTTCACACAGGTGTAATTAGTGGGAGGTTCTTTAACATGCCATAAATCTATGACATGGGACCACCGGCTTTACTTCCCCTCCGAATGAAGGCATACTGAGGGATTTTTAACGCTCTTAAAAATCCGACGACTTCGGTCGGGTTTGAACAGGTAGAAGGACTGCAGACGATTAATTTTTTCAAGTAGTTCCTACTTTTGTAAACAAATGTTAACGTCCACGACATCTAGCTGCGGGCGTGGCTACTAAATGCCATCGCAGTCAGCACCTGGCGGTGAACGTTGGAACTAATATAGCGTTTTAAAATTAACCTACAAATTTTAGCTTCCATAAGTGTAGTTAGTGGAAGGTTCTTTTTCATGCCATAAATCTATGACATGAACCCGCCGGCTTTACTTCCCCTCCGGAGGCAGGCATACTGAGGGATTTTTAACGCTCTTACAAATACGCCAACTTCAGTGCTGTGTATAGCCTACTTGTGAAGCGGGCTGACATGCTACAGCGCGGTTTATTTATTGTTCGTTTATATATATAAGGTGCGATCAAAAAGAAACGAGACAGCGGCTGGAATGCGCGAAACGGTGACGACATCGGCTAATCGTGGCGTGTGTAACAAGGTGTGGTTCCGACCAGAACGTGGAAGGTCACAGCCCGTCGCTAGAGGGCACGCGTGCACGTCACGTGACGATACAAAGCGAGCAGCAGCATGCATCAATCGTTCATCGCTGCCAGTCGCATTGCAAACAGTGACATGGAGGAATTAACCGCCGAGCAAAGAGGTGTTGTTCGGTTTCCGACAGCGGAAGGAGTAGGGGAACGGACATTCATCGCCGAATGTCACAAGTGTATGGCGAACACTGCATGTCCCTTGCAAGGGTCAAGGCGTGGTACAAGCGCTTCAGAGAAGGACGGGTGTCGTTAGCTGATGATGCTCGGTCTGGGGCACCTCCCTGCATTACCGATGACAACGTCCAGCTGGTTGATGCACTCATTACCCAGGACCACCGAGTGACAGTGAACACCATAGCCGCCGTGGTCACTCCACGACAATGCACGACCTCATACGGACAACACAGTCGCAGCACTCCTGCAGAAATACAAATGGGAGGTACTCAGCCACCCTCCATACAGTCCAGACCTCTCTCCCTGTGATTACGCCATGTTTGGTCCCCTGAAAAGTGCTCCGCGGGGCCAACGATTCACCTCGGACGCCGACGTCCAGCTGTACGTTCAGAACTGGTTCACATCGCAGCCCAGGAAATTTTATGAGACAGCCATTCACCGCCTCGTGTCACAGTGGGACAAGTGCCTCAACAGCCAGGGCCAATACTTCTAACATACAGGTACTGGTTTCTGTAATTATGCCTCCGGCTCGTTACTTTTTGAACGCACCTTATATAAAGAAAGAATGAAAGAAAGAAAATCACAGAAACGTGGATTCAGCGATGTGCCAAGAGTCCGCTGATGAGCCAGCTTGGTGTTCATTTCATTTGTCTTTTTCTTTTGTTAATTCGTATCGTCACCTCCTGTGGTCTTGGGGGGGGGGGGGGGGGGTAAATACTGTGCTCTGAGTACGATTCCCGGCTCTGCAGAGTTGTAACGGTGTACTCTCAGTTTCGTGAGGCAAAACTGAAAAAATACGGATTCGATTCCCACCTCATCGACGCAGAAGTGGATGTCCGTGGTTTACCACCGCTACTCCAGCCAATTGTCGAGATTGTTCGTGATTTAATGCCACGGCCGCTTCCTTCCAAACTCTAGCCTCAATTAAAAATACAAACACTGCAGCCATCACAATACCACTGGTTATCAGACAGATTTCACATGCGGCAAGTACACGGAGCTACTTGACGACGCTCCTCAATAAACAACAACGTTAACTCGTACCAGTTCTCTGGTTTTGTACCACAATTTCTTTTTATTTTGAACAGGTTAGGTCCTTAGTGTCAAAGCAGGCGGGTACAGGCATTACAGCGGCTTCGGTGGCGTAGTTGGTACCAAGCTGACCTTCTATGCCCAAGATCGCCGGTTCAAACCCCGCCGAAGTCGTCCGATTTTTTAAAAGCGTTAAAAAACCCTCAGTATGCCTGCCTTCGGAGGGGAAGTAAAGCCGGCGGTCCCATGTTAAAGATGTATGGCATGTAAAAGGACCTTCCACTAATTACACATGTGTGAAGCTAAATTATAGGTTAGATATGACTGATGACTAACGCTCTTAGGTTCCAACGTTTGTCGCCAGGAGCCGACTACGGTGGCAACTAGTAACCAAGTTCAGAACTAGTTGTCGTTGACGGTGGCGTTTGGTAGTCAAAGTACGAACTACTTGAAATTTGAATGTCTGCATTCCTTACTTGAATTAAAAACAGATAAGAAAAATAACCAGTGATGGACGAAGCAAAGAGGATATAAAAAGTAGATTAGCTCAGGGAAGGAAAGCATTTCTACAGAAAAGGAATCTGTTGACATCGAATATAGATTTAGGTACTAGGAAGACATTTTTGAAGGCCTTTGTCTGGAGCGTGGCGCTCTATGGAAGTGAAACTTGGACTATTGGTGCAGCAGAAAAGAGGAGAATTGAAGCATTTGAAATGTGGTGTTACGGGAGAATGATGAAGATCAGATGGGTAGATAGGGTTACAAACGAAGAGATATTAGGACTAGTGGGAGAGGAGAGATGTTTCTGGCGACTGCTAATGAAGAGAAGAGATAGGTTGGTAGGGCACATACTAAGACACCCAGGAATAGCACGCTTAGTTATGGAAGGAAGGGTCGAGGACAAGAACTGTAGGGGTAGACCAAGAATATGTTAAACAGATTGCCTCGGTTGTAGGGTATGGTAACTATGTAGAGATGAAACGATTAGCTCAGGACAGGGAGGCTTGGTTAGCTGCATCAAACCAGTCAAAAGACTGAAGACTCAAACACAACACACACTAATACAGTCATCACAATTAACACTGGTTATCAGACAGATTCTACACACACCCAAAGTACACGGGGCTACATGGCCGCGTTGTCGCAGCCCCTAAACTGAGGAACTAACCGACCAGAGACAATAGGGATGTAGCCGGAGGAAGTTCGCGCCAGATAGTGCTCGTGTAGTACTGGGTAAACGCAAGCCGATCGTCTTATGTTTCTCCCAGTCAGCTGTGAGGAATGTATAGATTGTGACCGAGATTTCTAAGCTAAAGTAAATTATATCTGCTCTAATTTTACTCCAAGACTATATTAATTAATTCTATAGGTATATAACCTAATATATTATGGACGATTTTCAGCGTTTAAGCGTTAAACATCTGCAAAATGAGCTATGGACCAGAGGCATTAAAACTAGCGGGAGGAAGGAAGAATTAATACAGCGGTAATAACTAAATTCTAACACGCTTTATTATTCAGCATGCTTTCTCCTGAAAATTACTATTATTTGAGTATTGAAGGCCTATATTGAACCCTTAATAAGCTACACATATTAATGATTCTAATTATTCATTTCATTATATTCTGATTTTACTGCCAGAATCATACAGGAAGGCCAGACTGGATTGCCCAGTCCTGAAACAAAGGAGTGACGAGATCGGAATGTTTGACAGATACTTTATCAGACAAAGGTGTGTTGGGGTCCTGACTCATTTCAGACCGTAATTTCTTTGTCACCCAGCGTTACGAGTAAGATAGTTGCTGGATGAGAGAGACGAGAGGAACTTTCAACCAATCATAGGACAGAGGCTTCTGTTCTAAACTGCGATATTGACGTCATGAACTACCAATCAGAGAGGGTCACCAATTTTAGCGCCAAGGGAGCGTCTGACGCCGGCTTGAAGTTGAAAGCGGGAAAGATTGGATTAACGAAATCTATGATCGATTCCAGAGCACGATAGCCCCATTGTGACCTGTATAATATTTCAAACTGTTTGATACCTGTTGCATGCCAATAGTCGCATTATTATAGAAGTTAGTGATAGATTTCCCTCTCCCTCCGTCCTTTTGCTAAATTCACATAAATACTGTCGTCTGAGTGACGACGAGGTTGATTCTTGGTGACACCGTGAGGTGATCACTTATTCTTTTCGATACCGTGAAGGTATACTGTGTTAAATTTATCAGAGATAGGGTCATTATTGAAAACATTATAATAAAGTTGTGTGCGCACAGCTGAGTGTGAAATTTGTGTATCTGTAAGATTTTAGTAGTCTCCCACGACTACAACTATTAGGGAAAGTCTACGATTAATTTTGCACTAGACAAATGGTGAATGAAGTAGCTATTGGCAAAATTTAGATAGAAAATTACGTGTGACTATAAATAACATTTTATTTTTATTCAACGTCAAGATGGAACTCCAGACCCAGAGAAAGACATCGAACCAACGTTTCTACGGCTCCATGTGGTCTGAGATGAGCTAAACACTTTGGAGAGAGAATGTCAGGCGATGTTCGATGAGACGACGCAGAAAGAGGAATGAGTACTAAAATAATTTAATTATTTGACAAACTGGTTATGGTTTTGTGGGAACATATTATTTTGTGTAAATATTATATTTTATTTTTGTCTTCGTGTTTTATTGTAGATGATTTGTGGTATTGACACACTTTAGTTTAGTTCATGAGCAACGTGGCATGTATTCTATCTGTGTGAAGATTTTTTTTGTTGATGTCAAGTACACGGGGCAAGCGTACTCGAGTGCGTGTCGCTACCGTAAAATGCGCGGCTAAGCGACGCAAATTGGGAACCGATATCATAACAGAAGCGAAACTGAATTAACTAGAGTAGATAATAGAATTGGTGGGAGATCTTATTGTATAGATTTTTATTGTTACACAGGCTTGTGTGTAAATTGCCGTTTGTTGCATTTTTTTTGTGTTATGTGAGGGGTCATCTGCCCAATTACTTTATTTGTTTGTGAAGTTACTCTTTTAATGTCTTGGGACACAAAATCTAGGGATATTTGATTGGAGTGTCGGCCCGTGGTAGAGATGTATTGTGTTCGGCCCAAAAGCTCTGTAGAGTCTGCAAATATGTGTTTCATGGGATAGCAGTTTTCGGGAACTCTGGTTCTGTCTGAAGCTATGTCCAGGATAAGCATTTAATCCTTGCGAGGAAAATGTTGGAATCCCCTTCTACGATGTTCTTGCAATTCATTGGAAATTGGCAGAAGTGTGTGAATTTTTGTGTCGCGATTAACAGGTGGCGCAACGGGACTATCTAGTCTCTTGTTATAGATAGCATGACTCAAAGCTTCGACAAGGAGGGCTTGTTTGAACACAGACGTTAATGAGTGGTAAGTGAAGGTATTTCTACCCAGCGCACTCCATCAGATAAGGAGCAAGCTGTGCTCATTAGTATTCACGGACCAGGTTTCCGTTCTTCGTAAATGTTTATCTTATATTAAAATAAAGCCTGTTTAATGATAAAAGAATTGTAATCGGTAAATGGGTGCTGTTCGCGTTTTGATCGATCGACTCCCAGCGTGTTAGCTTATCCATGCTTTTATTTCATGTAAATATCAGCGGATTTAGGCATCTTAGTTCTTGTTTATTTATTGTCATGTTCATTGACCTCGGGTGGTCTCGATGTTCGGTCACGTTGTTGTCATGTATGTGTTGAGCAATATGAGCCATTGGGCAAGCTTCTGTTTTGCTGGGAGTTTCCTGACTCACTGCGATCTCGCTGGAGATCAATTAGTTTATACATTTTAAATGGTTGCGTGTGTCAGTAAAATTATAATTTTTGGTATGTTATTTTACGAGTGTGTCCCATAAAGCCATAATAATGGTTTGCAGTATGGGGGTTTGCAAGCATATTGGCTGTTCCATCTGTGAGCAAATCTCCATCAAAAGTACTTATTTCTTCTCTAGCGTAGTTATACGCGTGCATACATATTAAGCAGACAAGTGGAATTTTGATCCACAATTTTATTTCTTTGGAGTGGACCTTTCTAGGCCACTCAGATCTGTGTAAATTCTTGTACAGTGGGAGTAAATTTCAGGGTGGACTTTGTTTATGTTATATTTTTTATGTTTTGTTGTTTTTATTCAGTTATTAAATGGTGGTAATTTTATTTGTTTTTCACTCATTTCTTAGTTTGTAGTTTTGCATATGGTCCTTGTATTTGTAAGCAGCCGTCTGGTATTTGAGCTCTAGTGAAAGCATACCCGGACTGAACGCTCCCCGAAGTTTGATTCTCGTATATACGACGCTGTTATATACAAGGGCACAATATTGATAAATATATCTCCATAAGACTTAAATCATAAATGAAAATCCACAGCCTGCTTCCAGTCTCCGACCGGGTCAGGAATGGAATGAATGAAGCCCCCCATCTAGCGGCGAGGATATGGACTGTGCCGGCTGCCGAGGCCTGACGCACTCCTCTGGGGCAATGATTAAATGAATGACAGATGAAATGAAATGATAGTGGAGAGTGTTGCTGGAATGAAATTTTGACAGGGAAAACCACAGTACCCGGAGAAAAACCTATCTGCCTCCGTTTTGTCCAGCACAGATCTCACATGGAGTGACCGGGATTTGAACCACGGACTCAGCGGTGAGAGGCCGGCGTGCTGCCGCCTAAGCCACGGAGGCTCCACTTAAATCATAAATAGAGATTTAAATATTTACTTACTCCCCTTGCTTATAAACTTCGATTCATGTCTCTTCTTAGGTTGATAGCTTAAATGAAACTGTCGTGTTTTAAGGTACCGGCACCGTAAACATAATCAAAGAAAGTTGATACCGGTAATGTAGGCCTATACCTTGAAAGTTCATAGCAACGTTTGATTTTTATGTCATTTTGTCAATTTCTCAATAAGAATCGTTCCCGTACCCCTTGGAAAGGACTTAGGGGTACATTTTTAAAAAGTTTGAGAATCCCTGCTTTAGGGCCACGAACTGTTTCCATTTATCTGACTATGTCTCAAGATGTAGAAGTCAGTCGCTACGACATTCTCCGTCGGGCGGATGGAAATTGACGATTAATTCTGATTTCAAGAAACCAACCATAGTACGTTTGTGACTTAATGTTGCGACATTTATTCTTGATGTATTTGTCCGAGTATTAATGTCTTTGAAAATGGGAGTCACAAAATTGCATTCACTTCTTTGTGTATATTGACGATTTCTTCCCGTACTTCAATGGAGATGATTTCTGCAGATTCCGATATTGTAGGCTTATAGTGGTAATCCGGCAATGTTCTAGTGTATGGCCTCTTCCTTTTTTTAGCCTACTTTCGATTTTTGCAAAAAATGAAAGTAGACTTATGAGATCACTACAAGGCGGAAAAAAGTGTGTCTGTCTGTGTGTATGTGTGTGTGTGAGTCTCTGTGTGTGTGTGTGTGTGAGTGTGTGTACTCTGAATATCTGTCCCCCCCCCCTATCAATTCGAACACGGTGAGCGAAAATTGAACGAAATTTGGTACAAAGGTACCACTAGCAAAGGACACCTCAGTGTCATGTTTTATATCGCCGCCATCTTGACGGAAACGTAATGGCGGCCACACAAATGTTCAAAGCTTAAATCAAATTACGACTAACCTAATCATCCGATCTCTACCAGATTTTGCAACAACATACCTTTATGGGGGAAGCATCCTTTGACCAAACTAATACGTCATCAGCCTAATAGTTTGCGGATGGCGGCCATCTTTGTGTGAAAATCGATTGCCTCTATTAATTCGAACACGGTGAAACCGAATGGAACGAAATTTGGTACAGAGGTAGTACTAGCAAAGGGCACCCCAGTGTCATGTTTTATATCGCCGCCATCTTGACGGAAACGTAATGGCGGCCACACAAATGTTCAAAGCTTAAATCAAATTACGACTAACCTAATCATCCGATCTCTACCAAATTCTGCAACAACATACCTTTATGGAGGGAGCATGCTTTGACAAATCTAATTGGTCATTAGCCTAATAGTTTGCGGATGGCGGCCATCTTTGTGTCAAAATCGATTACCCCTATTAATTCGAACACGGTGAAACCGAATGGAATGAAATTTGGTACAGAGGTAGCACTAGCAAAGGGCACCTCAGTGTCATGTTTTATATCGCCGCCATCTTGACGGAAACGGAATGACGGCCACCCAAATGTTAAAAGCTTAAATCAAATTTCGACCAACCTAATAATTTGATCTCTACCGGATTTTGCAACAACGTGCCTTTTTGTGGAAAGCATCTTATGACTGACTACAAGGTCATCAGCCCAATAGTTTGCAAATAGCGGCCATGTATGTGTGCAAATCCATTCCCCAGATAAATTCAAACACGGTGAAACCGAATTGAATGATTTTTTTTTACAGAGGTAGCACTAGCAAAGGGCACCTCGTATTCATGTTTAATATCCCTATAGCACGTTGTATTTCAACAAGCTACTACAACCAACATTCAATTATACTCCTTGAAAAGGACAAAGAGTTATAACAATACCCATGCATTTAGGAGAAAGTAGGCTATATGTTCTTTACTGAACATCTTGTTTTTGTTGGGTTCGTGGTCCACGGAAAAAGCGACGGAACAGCACCCGGTTTTAATCTTGCTCTCTCACCTTCAAATACAAACGCATTAATTCAGTGGATGTTATCGAAATGTCGATTCAGTTTATAGGTACAAAATAGGAATTATTTCCCTTTGTACATCACACTTATCCAACACAGTTTTCGTGAAGTCATCGGGTTGAAAATGATGGGAACGCACTTTAATATTTTCGGTCAGATTTTTCTCACCGAAATATTTTCTTCTAATAGCATGTAAACATTTCTTTATTTAGTGGAAATTGGTGAAACGAAAACGAGCTTCCCTGATTTTTGCAAAGAAGAACACTGCAATAGCTCGGCATAGTTACGAAAATAACCATTTAAAGAACTTAAATTCGTGGATATAGTGGCATGAGAACACAAGAGACAACTGAAGAGCGCCTTGCGCTTACCCAGTACAACAGCAGTGCGCTCTATCGGTGCTAGTTCTATACATCCCTATTGTGATATGGTTATGACTGTACCGTTAGCCGTGCAGATAAAAGCATGCACGGTATTCTGAGTGCGCCTCTAGGAGGCTAGTTGGGGATCGTTTAGAGTTCTCATCAGACGGGTGTCACTCCAATACGTGTCCTGCTTGGTAATACTCACGCTAAAATAAATGAGCGCGACAAGAGTGACGTTGAATGATTACCTAGGATCATCTTCAGAGTCAAGACGCAACGCAAGCCACTGTGCAGGGCGCTGATTACAATGTCACACAAGCCAATTATTGTTCTTCAGCTAAATCATTCTCTGTCAATCTAACTGTGAAGCGTGGCTCCTGTTTATTAAGTTACTAGCTGTTACCCGCGGCTTCGCCCGCAATAACATTTGTAATCCCGTTATAACATTAGTTAAATAGATATATAAGCATGGGTCCTAGTGGAAAAAAATTCTATCACCTGAAACCAAAAATGCATGGGATGAAAAAAACCATCAAAATATGATGTTAGTTTCGGACCCTAAAAGACGTGAAAAATATAATAAAAGTATTAAAAAACTATTTTTTGAAATTTCATTCGAATCAATTTTATGTCAATCCTGGGACTTAGAAAATTCCGGCCAAAAAGTACAAAACCATTAATAACTCCCGAAGTATTCGTCGTATGATGAAATAGCAAGAGACAAAAAAGGTGTAACGTGTTACTGTCTACAACATAGGCCATGTATAATTTTACACTCAGACATATTACGTCCCCCCCCATAATTTCACCCCTCCCCATGGGCCCCTTAATTTGGATTTAGGAAAGAACGGTCAAACACCTGTTTAGTTATTTGTATGCTGATTTTTTTCGGCTGTGTTCCAAACTTCTCGCCTATGTCGTTTAAGAGATACACGCTCCGTTAGGAATCCTTCAACACCCACATTTCACCCCTTTCACCTCATAATATACACCACATCGAAAAACACTCAGACATGTGTCATCTTATTTTTAATGATGAGTTTATATGCCGAGTATCACATCCCCCAATGAAACCAATCGGGAGATATTGCTATTCAATGAAATGCAGGTCTACCCCCCTTAACACCCCTTTAGAACCTGAATATCTAAAAATCCTTTCTTAGTGGGCGTTTGCGGCCCTTGAGGAAGCTGGATACCAAATTTCATTCCAATCCGTTCGGTGGTTTCTTAGATTTCGTGATGAATGAATGAGTCAGTGAGTGAGTGGTATTTGAGCTTTATATTTATTAAGTTATTTGTGTTATTGTGAAGAGGTTATACACGCTACTTGCTGACGATTTGAGTATTTTACAGACCGCGCGCATGCGCAATTGAACATTTTCCGGATTTGAAAATACTAGCGGTCCCGTGCGTCAAATCTCGCCTGTTCATAAACCACACTTTTCCCAATAGGTTTATAATGAGACACTTTAGGAGAAAGGTGATGTTTTTATTTCAACCAAATGATTATAGAACACTATTTACATTTCAGGATAAAGGAAAGACCTCAGAATGTTAATATGACATGAAACAGGCGTCACAGCGGCCCGTGGACAGCAATTATGGAACGTATTTTTCTAGAGCAACGGTGTTTGCAAATTGCACACTTCGTACATTTTTAAAGTCATTTCTTAAAGAAATTATAGATATTTATGAAATATAGTGCAATAAGTCACTGCTAATGTCTATTCCCTTTCATTTGAATGCTCATTTGTCACGATCCGTCGCTTGTGAGTGCCGCAGGAGGGATCTATACTACTGAAATAATATATATGATATTGCTACTGTTTGGTGGTGTGTCTCCCCGGCGAACCAAAGTCAATAATTTTTCACATTTCTTGTAAGCATCTAGTTATCAACAATGAAATGGAATATAAACTTAAGTTAAGGAAGGAAGATTGTAGTTTTACGTGACTGATAATCATGCGATCAAGAGCCACGGGACCTTCGTTTTGCGTGGAATCCGAACCACAGGACATGGCATTTCACTTCAAAAATCTCACATGCATTGACCGGGAATCGAACCCGGTCCACCTTGGTGAGTGGCTGACAGCTTGACCGCTGCGCCACCACGCCCGCAAACTTAAGTTAAAGCATAGTTAAGATAAAAGTCTGATGCCTTTCAGTCGGTCAACACGATTGTACCCAAAAGAGATGGGTTATTCCCTAATCCTGAAAAGAATTACATCAGATTAATAAACACACTTGGTTGAGCAGTTTCGATCGTCATCAGATACATTACACTTAGGCTATATATATTTTACCCTCCAGGTTGGTGGAACCCACTGACTCAGCCTCTACGGTCAGTGTCCTAGAGCGGGGACCATCGAATCGGAAGGGATACAACTGGTGAGGAGGGATTGGCACCTCGCCCATGCGGCCTCACCTGCAAAGCGAACAGGGGCCTCATGAGGGAAGGTAAGGGATGGTTAGGATGGATAGACAAGGAAGAGGGAAGGAGGCGGCCGTGGCCTTGAAGAAGGTACCATCCCGGCATTTGCCCGAAGACGAAGTGGGAAACCACGGAAAACCACTTCGAGGATGGCTGAGGGGGAATCGAACCCCCTCTACTCATTTGGGCCATCCGAGGCTGAGTAGACCCCGTTCCAGTCCTCGTACCACTTTTCAAATTTCGTGGTAGAGCCGGAAATCGAACCCAGGACCTCCGGGGCGGCAGCTAACCATGCTGACCGCTACGCTACGCAAGCGACTGCTATAAAATCTATGGAAATATTAACAATAAATACACTAGGTATCATTGATATCTGGTGGCGAAAGTTGGAACTACTTGAAATTGAACGGAACTTGTAGCTCACCCTTCAGGGTGTCCGCTGGAAGCAGCTACAGAATCAGGCGAGCCGAACATGTCCTCGGACACTCCCGGCACTAAAAGCCATACGATAAATAAATAAACATGATGATGATGATGATAATTGTTGTTTTAAGGGGCCTAACATCGAGGTTATCGGCCCCTAATAAATAAACAATAAATGCATTTATGTAGTTACAGTAAGTTATTAGTTAAGAAAATGCAACTCGTCAATAGATGATAGTTGTGGTCTATGTGATGTTTTGTTGAGATACTGGAAGTGGTGATTGACCTCCGGAATATGCCTGTTTGGAGATAATATGCGGTTGTTGTAAATGGTCAATTCAGGTTGTATTGTGCAGGCTACTTATCTGGTTGAGTCTTGCGCGGTCCTGTTGAGAGCAGTTCACTTGGTCACTGTACATACAGTATCTCAACAAAACATCACATAGACCACAACTAACAAATATTGACGAGTTGCATTATCTGAAATAATGACCAGCCGCGGTGGCCGAGAGCGTTAACGCGCTTCCTCGTGTCTGGCTGGCATTGGGAGAGCGTGGGTTCGAATCCCACCTCGGCCGTCCTGGAAATGGTTTTCGTAGTTTCCCATTTTCACTACCAGACAAATGACCGGACGGTTCCTTCAACAGGTCCACGGCTGATAATCCCTTCCCTGACCCGTCCTGAATAGAAATTGGCTGAAAAAATATTGCAACTAAATAAGTGTATTTATTGTAAATATTTTCACTCATATTTTCAGACATAGATTTTATAGCCTGAGCATAGCGTTTAGAAGAGAAAGTGTGCCGACTCCCGAGTTTGCCGTATCTTTAGTATGGGTAGTTGCTGCGCCCGCCGGTAGACTGCGCAGCGGTTGGTTTTGGCTGGCTGGAGACACTTTCTAAGCGCTCGCGAGTTTGAAAACATGGAAATGCTGCCGTGTTTAGTCCTTATTTCTTGGTGTTGAAAAGTGTATGCGATCAAGAATCGATAGTGAAATAATACATACGTTATGACACTGGTGTGTTTAGTATTTGTAAGCCTTTACACTTATTTCTTTACGTTTGTGCTGTCGAGTGAATTATAACCTGGTAAGATTCGTCAAACAAAACTGTGTAAGTGAATATCCCGTGTTGTTTTGTTCCCGGGTGCCGATCTGGATACGACAAGTCATCTGCAACAGGTAGGCACTTTTTTAGACCTCCAAAAGCCGAATATGATTTATTTAAATGGGCTAAGGCCATTCCGAGGAAAGACAATAAATTGTCAAGTAAGTCATATGCAGGCTATGTGACAAACATTGCTCCGATAATTTCCTTATAAAAACGGACACTTTCATTATAGAAAGAAAGACAGTCGAAATGGCGAGAATGAGATGGAGTTTGAAGCCTGGTGCACCCACACTATCTAGCCGAGTATATTGTCAAGCAACTAAGGAAAGGGATCTGCTGTGTGAAGTGTGCAACAACTCTTCAAAGTGAAAAGGCCATCGGACACAACAGCTGCAACTTTCACTAATATAAAGGACTTTGGCACAATAAATGCCCTTAGTTACCTAACTCAACCGTCTGACAGTGTCTTCAACATTCTTTTACAGGTCGAAGTAGTCGTTGAAATGGAATTATCTTCCCTTTCAAATTTGTGGGTTGATATATTTTATGAGTGTTAGGACAGCTTTGATGAGATTGTTTTAGGGCCGTGATTTTTTGATGGTGTATGGAACATAAACTGGACCTTATTGGAAAACTCGTTTTTCATTTCATGAAGTGCGCTTTTTCTTTCGTACGAAAGAAATTAGGAAAGAGCAGTCAACTTCTAAGTCTGGAAAATCATCGCGTAAGCTGTCCAAAGCTTCGGACAACTGAGAGCTATAATTTATATGGGTGAGTTTAGTCATTGTACTGTATTATATTATATTTCCTTTATTTGTGCAGTAGTGAATGGTCTGTAGCTTTACGATTTTCACTCATTCAGTTACATTTTGACCCCCGTCGGAATGTTTTATTTCCTTATTATATGAACCTATGACGCAATCTGATATTTCATAATCAACACAACGGACGTCAGCGTTTTATATACTCAATGCGGGCAATTTTATATTTGGATCATCATGTCTAATACAACGTAGTGTAAGCTGATAACATTCAGGTACTGAAAAGTAACATTCAACTGCTTGTATTGATACCGTCCTCACTCAGCGCTAGCCGACGCTAGAGCCACCTAGCGGCTGGACCATACAAACTCCACAAGTCGCGTCACTTTCTCTTCTAAACGCTATGGCCTGAGTGTAATGGATCTGATGATGATCGCTTGACGATCGAAACTGGTCATCCAAGTGCATATATTAATCTCATGTAATTTTTCTCAGGATTAGGGAATAACCCATCTCATTTGGGTACATTCGTGTTGACCGACTGAAAAGCATCAAACTTTTGTTTACTAAGGGAACACTGAAAAATGGCTTCAAACACCATTAATAACATAGTCCCCCCTTGCTCGTCCCGCAGTTTATTTTTTTATTTTTAGAAGTATTGTAAATTATTTGACCCCCTCAATCTCCTCTTCAACCCTCTTCAAACGGAGTGATATCAATAATGTAATTATTAAAATAAATTCTGACCTACAACAGCTTAGTGACTATGCTAATAAAAACAGTTTGTTAATAAACCCAAATAAAAATCAACTGATTATTATCGGTACCAGTAAAAACTTATATTCCCTCAAGCAACGTGACATCTCTCCAATAATTTTAATTTTAAACAATAAAATCACACCCTACTCTACTTCAGTGACAAACGTAGGAATTATTATGACTGTGACCTTAAATTGGACTAAACAGGTGATAAGCACATGTAATAAAGTACACAAATGCTTATATCCTCTGAAACGGTTTGGTAATGTATTCTCTGTTCGACTTAAAGTACAACTAATTCGCTCTCTGATACTACCTATATTTGACTACTGTGACACTGTGTTGACTGAAATAACCTGCGACAGTGACAAGAAACTCGACCGGTGCCTCAACAACTGTGTAAGATATATCTTTGGCCTGCGATATGATGTTCATATATCACCCTATTATAAGGAGCTGTCGTGGCTTCGAGTGCACCAGCGTCGTTATTTCCACATGTTATCACTACTGCACAAAATACTTTCCACTAATACCCCTAACTATCTTGTTTCACCGTTTTCTTACCTCTCGTCCTATCATGACCACAATACGAGATCTGGCTCCTCTCTTGCCATACCTATAAACCGTACTGCTGTTTACAACCGCTCGTTCATAATCTCTGCGTCCAGGTCATGGAATTTGCTACCTGCGAACATTAGAGACAATCCCTCTCATCGCAAGTTTAAAGTGGCTTGCTGCGAGTATTTGCTGGGTGGATCCCGCTGACTTCCTGGAAAAATATTGAATGAACGAATGAATGAATGAGATGAATGATTGGATTACTGTAGTTACGTCATTTAACGGTACTTAACTTTGTGTATTTTTGAAATTAATGATTCTACCATTATTCATATTATCACTATTCTTATTGCTATTAATATTATTTGCGCTATTGGTATTTGTAATTATAAGTCATGAAGATGTATTCTCTTCTAGTGGTTAAGTGTAAGAGAGGGCCTTGAGCCCTAACTTCGCCACCAATAAAGGCATTATCTATCTATCTATCTATCTATCTGATCAAAAGATTTATAGCCTATACATAACTCCCTAACTTCAATGGTAAATAATTAACACCGTAAGTAGAAATAAAAGGTATGAATCATATAGATCCAATAAAACAAGATATTAAATAAAACCTTAATGATTGCAAATCATAACATAAATGGAATTTTGATAATTCATATCCTAATCATCCTCCTAGTAAACTCACAATTAAAACCAAAGTTTTTAATCCAAGTGGTAAACAAATTATAGACGGGGAAGGAAAAATTACTCATCTCAATATACACCCTCCTAGGTAACTAGACTTATAAGGTAGGCCATTCCGGCGCCTCTCGCCCCCATTGGCTGCTACGATGTGACGATGTGACGCAGCCGCGCTAAGCCAGGCGAATGCCAGCTGATATTTACAATGCATTCTTACGAGGAACACAGTCATATTTCGCTTCTCTTCTCCGCTCATGGTATAAAATCACAATAATGGCAATATGCACGTTATCAAGAGGTATAAACAATATATTGCAGTGGTTTGTAATGCGAAATATACTTCATAAACACAAACAAAAACTTTAGATTAACTACGCTACCGCACCTTAGTATCAGCTGAGCTAAAAAAAATAACCTCACAAAACACAATAGAAGTGCAAAGGATAGAAATACGAAATATAGCAATATATAGGCTACATAATCGTGCTTTAATGATCCTGCGGTGTAGTCAAGCGCGTTAAATTGCTCACTACGACCGCGATGGGAAGCTGCAGTAAGTCGGGAGTTCAGAGGTTCAAATCCCGGCCCTGACAGAGGCTACCTGAGTGTGGTTTTTCACACTTCCTCCAGGCATATGCCGAGATAGTAACTTGTTTCAAGTTCCGGAGAACTTACCCCATTTCCGTCCCTAATAATTACGCACACACACATACTACAATAGTCACCTCAAAAGCACAGATTACAAATTGAACACACAAGTACACGGAGCTGATGATCAAGATGTCCGAGTTCAAACAACACACATTATTAATGTAGCATAGGTATGAAAATGATCAGTTTATAAACACTTACCTTCTATGCGACTTGAGTTTTAGATGACGAAGCGACCCAGAGTTGGTTCCTTTTTGCTGGATATTTCTCCAGCAATGTCATCTTGATATGCCTATTCAGGTCACGGATTCTGATGAAAGTCCTTGTCCTCACGTATAAACAAATTATCTTCTTATTCACTTCCGGGAATTTTGATTTTATTAAGGGGGTCAGGTAAGTCATATGGTTTGTGAATGAGTTCTTAGCCCCGTTTGTTAAATACAAATGAGTTCACTCGCTTCCAAAATGTAACTTAAGAAAAGAGGATTATGGAAGGTGGTCATTTGAAAGCTACCCTAGGCTCCGAATGCCATAATATCGTTGAGAAGGGAGGAGAACAAAGGTTGGCCAAGGAAAGTCGGATAGGGAAGCCTGTCCCCTCCCACGGAAATCCTCTGCTTAAAGGATATTCAGTGACTGTACAAAGATCAGCCTAAATCCAGAATGGGGCGGATAACCTAGATGTTACGCCTCTTAAAACAACGGATATCATCTATCACCGTTCAAATTCAGAATTGATTTGAAGAAGGATAACAATCCCTATGGCCTTCAACAATCTGACATGTGATGTAAACTAACAGAGATGACCACACACATACCTGAGATGTCCTCTTCACTTGAGCTGGTGCCGACAACGGTATCTCCGTTCAAATTCGGAAAGAATTGAGATGGTATACCATTTGGGTGTAGAATTTTCCTAGTTGGTAAATCGAGAATTTCGTTCTTTAAATCCCTTTCATAATCCTAATGCAGCCATCACAATTAACACCGGTTATCAGACAGATTCTACACACACCCAAATTACACGTGGCTACATGACCGTGTTGTCACAGCCCCTAAACTGAGGAACCAACCAACCAACCTTTCGTAATCGTCTGGACGGAAGTGATTAGAGCATAGTCGGGGATTATTAATGTTAAATTTATCAGCTAGTCTATAGCGAGAAACCCACACACGCCTCAACTCCTCATTTTTTGGAAATCTGTGGTAGTAGCTTGTACCCTATACCCCCAATTGGTGCACTGTGCAACAGCAGAAAATGCGCCAGATTTGCTCATTTTTACCGATATGTGAAAACACACAGCATTACAACACTAAACTATTCTTAAATTAAACTATTAATAAAAGCGGCTTCTATGCCCAAGATAGCGGGTTCAAACCCAGCCGAAGCCGTCGGATTTTTAAGAGCGTTAAAAATCCCTCAGTATGCCTTCCTTCGGAGGGGAAGTAAAGCCGGCGGTCCCATGTCATAGATTTATGGCATGTTAAAGAACCTTCCACTAATTGCACCTGTGCACAGTGGATCAAAATCGAAATCTAGGAGGACAAAATTATTTATTTTCATAATTAAAAAATCAAAATTTATTACTTCTACAGCATTCTCATATAATTGCCACTCACTATTCTGGGATATAAACGCATCTTGGTATAAATCTGTCACCACTGCTCGAGCAGTCTGAATTGGAGGGTAAGTGGCTGTGGTTTGGTTGTCTTTGTGGTTAGTGTGATGTTTTAAGATGGAACATACAGCTGAAGGTATGATCTTTGTAACGTGTTTCAGTTATTAATGGGCGTAATTGTTACGTAATTTTAGCTATATTTGTATTATATAATATTTAACTATTACTTTCAAAATTATATTTCACTTAGATTTTTAGTATGTCGCGTCACTCTGCGTCACTTTCTACTTAATGTTAAAATTTAGATAAAGTCTTGCAGCTCACGCCTGTTATAAGATTTTTTGCATCTTTTTGCAACTTACTTAGTTATTTTACGTTTTAGAAGATGCCGCGCAACCAGTTCTCACACGTTTACAACTGTTTGAAGCACTGGGTTCGACGATTATGTCAAAAGTGGAACTTTGTGACTTTGTTAAAAGTAAATTAGGGGTGGAAAATTGTTCTTAAGAGATAAATGAATGCTCTATCCAACTCCTAGTCATAGACAATTTCTTGCATGTGTAGACGAATCTTAAAAAATGTCTTAACTGATGTTTATTATGAAGTAAACAAATTATAGGCTATACGTTGCTTTCACTCTAAATTCATGATTAAAACGTAAAAATTTTTTGTCCCCCTAGATTTCGATTTTGACCCACTGTGCTGTGTGAAGCTAAATTGGATAGGTTAAGAATGTAAACAACGCTCTTAGGTTTCTACGTTCGTTGCCAAGAGCCGACTGCGGTGGCGTCTAGTAGCTAAGTTCTGAACTTGGCCTAGTAGTCGTTGACGGTGGCGCTTGGCGGCAAAAGTAGGAACAATTTGAAAAATACTAAGTTGCAGTACTTAAATTAAAAAAAAAACAGATAACACACACTAATACAGTCATCACAATTAACACCGGTTATCAGACAGATTTTACACACACCCAAAGTACACGGGGCTATATGACCGCGTTGTCGCAGCCCCTAAACTTAAGAACCAACCAACTACCAAACTATTAATAATACGATATAAATAAAGATTTGCGGCATGACCAACGAGAGTAAAGTCAAATTATTTACACAACGATGTAAGCAATGGGGATTATTAAACCTAAAAAAGAAACACACTCAATTTTTCCGTCCGTGCTGGAGAAGTTTTACCGATGCAACTGTTAACACATTTAATTTTCAGCATTCTGGCGAGCACGTTAGATCAGGGGTTCTCGAACATTTTCTGCCCCCCCCCCCCCCCCCCTTTTCTGAAACATGAAAAATCTAGCGCTCCTCCTCCTACACCCACCACCTTATCCCTTCCGAAGGAGGGCAACAGGGGCGTATATAAGGCGACCTTTTTGTCACATATATTATTGTTACTAAGTGACGAATGGCAACGCTGCAAAGCAAGGCCAAGGTAGAGCGATGTAAACAGTGTGACAATCAGTTTGCTCTGATCTTATGTGAAACAACATAACCTCTTATTACTCTCCAGTGCCTTCACTCTTATGAACGAACCAAGAACAGCAACAAGTGCCCTTGAAGCGTGTGACAAAAGTTTTTCCCCCTAACTTTTATACCCTTATCAAAATTTTGGCAAATTTGCCTCTCTCTCTCTCTGTAGCTACTGGTACTGCCGAACAGAGTTTGAGTTGGTTGAAAACATACTTAAGAAATTCTACTTCTGAAAACAGACTCAACGGTCTAGTATTGTCATCTATTCACCGAGACATGCATCTCACTGACGTTGAAGTCATGAACCGATTTGGCAATGCTTCACGAAACCTTGACTTTATATTATAGTGTGAGTTGTAAATCAAAACAGTAACATTAATACTTTCCATGTAAATACTATCAAGAGATCGTTAGTTAGTTATTGTTGTTTTAAGGGGCGGAACTACGAGGTCATCTGCCCTTACTATCAAGAGAGCAAGATGGTTGTATTAATAAAAAGTATCATAAAATGGTCTTAGTTGTGTTTGACATGAACCAAACATAAAACATCACAACAAATTGGTTGAAAAAGTGATGCCAGATAGACTTAAAACTCATCATTTTGCACCAAATTATACAAAAGTTTCCCGGGGAGAACCCCGGACCCCCTCTTCTTTGGGCCTATACCATGCCCCCTAACCCCCGACATAAAACTCTATATACGCCCCTGGAGGGCAAACACTATCACTTTCACTTTTTACCACTGTTAATAAGCCATCTATCGATTGGTAATTGCGTCACTTGTATCAGTTTATTGTAAATCGGGCCTAACCACGTCCACTGAGCACGCACTAGAATTCACCTGTTCACTCACTGTCTTCGAACTGACTGCCAAGTCGACAATGGCAGGAATAGAAGAACCTATTCTTGTTAAGAAGTGGCGCTTACATTGTCCAGCGGCTTATTGTCATTAGTGGTTGTTTAGTGTTTGGCGATATCGCTGCGAGTGGCCGGCGAAAGGGTGCGGTGTGGGAAATGTTACTCCACACCTTTTCTCAGAACTCCTACTGGCAGCGTCTACTGGCCAGTTCTTGTAGCGTAGCGGTAAGCATGGTTAGCTGCCGCCCCGGAGATATGTATTCCTTATTGTCAGAGAAATATACTCCACTAGCGACAATATCATAATTAACAATAAAATTTACAAGTATAAACAAAACAAAAACAGCAAACACGAACAAAAAATAGAAATACACCAGTCTATTATAAATCAACAAACACAACCATACAGACACACACTCAAGCATTCATTCATACAATCCCTTTGTACAAGAAACATTGAAATAATTATTACAGAAAAAACAAAACTATCTACAGTAAACGGAAAAAGGCAAAAACATAAAATAAAAGATAAGAAGAAAAGGTTCAGTAGGCTAACTGGGAAAAAAGTTCGGTAATACAAGAGTGACATTCGAGGATCTAGATAACAGCAAACAAAAAATACATTACTTCAGTCGCTCGTACAATCAAAAAATCAATCAACCATTCATTCAACCATTCAATCAATCAACGCAAATAGAAAATAACACAAAATGCATACACTACTTTACAGCACACTTGAGATGTTTCTCATAACAGTTGATAGAGAGTCGAGAGTCGAAGTGAATATCAGTAGCTGTATGTTGACTGCAACCGGATCAGACATGAATGTTTGTGCATATTAATTCTCGATCTGACCCCATGGAACGTGTGCTTCCGTCTGGTGGTTCTCTGAGGGACGTGAAAACCCAAGTCAGCTAGCAACTGATTAGAGTCAATTCCGCCATTTGCCAGCTTCCAGAGGAATCTCACGTCACCCACTGTGCAGGTCCTGGGTTCGATTCGATTCCCGGCTCTGCCACGAAATTTGAAAAGTGGTATGGGGACTGGAACGGGGTCTACTCAGCCTCGGGTGGTCCAAATGAGTAGAGGGGATTCAATTCCCACCTCAGCCATCCTCGAAGTGGTTTTCCGTGGTTTCCCACTTCGTCTTCGGACAAATACCGGGATGGTACCTACTGTAAGGCCACGGCCGCCTCCTTCCCTCTTCCTAGCCTCTCCCTGCCAATCTTCCCCTCCCTTCCCGTCCCTCATGAGGACCCTGTTCGCTTTGTAGGTGAGGCCGCCTGGGCGAAGTGCTGATCACACCTCCCCAGTTGTATCCATCCCTACCAGATGATCCAAGCTCCAGAACACTGCCCGTAGCGGCGGTAGTGGTGAGTTCCCTCGCTGAGTCCGTGGAAAACGCCAACCTAGAGCGTAAATCTACTAAATAAAATAAAAAAAAGTACGAGTTTATTAGTCTTGAATGGTTGTGGTAGCTTCATGCCTATGATAGGTTCATGGATGTGAGGATAGCAATATGTGTTACAGAATATGAAATATAAATATTTCAGTCAGAGCCGGCGGCCTCCTTTATCACTCCCTGCGACCCCCTTAGGAGCCCCCCCCCCCCCCACACACACACACTTTGAGGGCCTACGCGTTAGATCACTTAATACCACAATCTCTCTATATATAAGAATGAAAGTTTGTCTGTTTTTTCTGAATTTCTACAGAAATTTGCGTTATTTACGCGTTTCAGACTGTTTTATGACGAATGCGCGCGAAAATAAAATTTTTGTCTGTCTGTCTGTCTGTCTGTCTGTCTGTCTGTGGACAAAGTGGTTGTTCCCTTATAACTCGAGAACGGCTGGGTGGATCAACGTAAAATTTGGTACAGATATCCTTCAGAGGTAAGACACTAATCATTGATGTAACTCTTCTCTGTACCTCTCATAAAAGGGGGCCTACCCCCTTAAAATACTTGCTGAAATAGGCGTAGAAGGGCGAGACAAAGTTCATTTTCAGCCCCTCAATGTGGGAAACAAAACTCGGGGGCCCTAAAGGGCCCGAAAACCAACAGTTTTTGAGATATTCCCAGAAAATCAATTTCATTTAATACAATAATGAAAGAAAGAAAGAAAGAAAGAAAGTCGGTAACCAAGGCAACAGAAACTCTGTAAGACGCAATACAATTCCATTTATTACGTTGGTTGGTTCTTAAGTTTAGGGGCTGCGACAACGCGGTCATGCAGCCCCGTGTACTTTGGGTGTGTGTAGAATCTGTCTGATAACCGGTGTTAATTGTGATGACTGTATTAATGTGTGTTATCTGTCTTTTAAATTAAGTACTGCAACTTAGAATTTTTCAAATAGTTCCTACTTTTGCCACCAAGCGCCACCGTCAACGACTACTAGGCCAAGTTCAGAACTTAGCTACTAGACGCCACCGCAGTCATTTATTACGTTACTGAGATAGTTTGCAAACGGCTATAAGGTTATAACGGAACCAAATTAAGCTGTAAAATTCATCAATACATATAATGCGCTTAAGGGGGTCAAGGGGTACTCTAGAATTTTTTCACGCGATTTACACGTGCTGGTGTGGTCCGGAAGGTCTATTATATCCCTATACTGTTATATTATTATTGTAATTATTATTATTATTATTATATTATGGCCCACAACGACGAGACAAAGCTTTTTTTCAGCCCCTTGGTGTCAGAAAAAAAACTCGGGGCCCTTAAACAGCCGTAAAGGGTCCCCTGGAACTACATTTTAAAGCTCTAAAACCAAGAGTTTCCGAGATATTCCCAGAAAACTAATTTCATTTAATAAACTACTGTATGAATGCAAGCCAGTAACCATGACAACAGTGTCTCAAAAAGTTACATCCAACTTTCCATCTATTTCTGCAAGAAGTAATGCCACTCCATTTATTAAATTTCTGTGAAAGTTTGCAAATGGCTATAAGGTTATCACGGAACCAACAAAAACTGTAAAATTCATCAATGCACTTAAGGGGGTCAAGGGGTAACTTAGATTTTTTTTCACAAGACTTAAACGTGCGATATGTCGTATAGAAGGTCCATTATATCTTCAAACAGCGACATTATTTTCAAAAATTCTTGGATTGAAATAATTTATTTTTTATTTTATTTTTTTTGCTTTTAGGAATTTGGGCGATTGGAGGCAAAAAAAAAAACCTGAATTTTCATGCACCACAAGCCTTTATAATTTATTAAAGGGGTCTTCCTCTGGATGCGGACTTGACACAACTGTGAGGGTCAGTTTTTATGTGACGTGTATAATTGCGTTTCGTCTACGAGGTTTTCAATTTTATTTTCACGTCAGGAAGTACATGTTAGGTAAATTACTTTCAGAGCATGTTTCAACTAATCATATATCTTTGTCGACAAACAGGTTCCAAGCCCCTAACCATTGCAACAGTAGCTCAATTGATTACGTTTGGTTATTAATACCGAAGACCGTTCGAAGAATGGGTACTTCTGCTAGTAAGTAGACTATAAGTCAGATGCTCACAATATTACAGGGCCATTTTTATCGGTCTAGCAATAAAAATATAGCTTATTGAAAATATATCATTTATGATTTACATACCTATCTGGGAGTCCTTGCGAGTTCATTTGAATTTGAATTCCCACTGCCTGCACCGGAAATAATTGCTTTTTACGTAAATAAAGCATTGGAGAAATGCTGGTGCACCAACACACCGACTGGGGCCAAAACTGAAAGGCATAGTATTAGACTGCTTAGCATTTGCTGATGACATGGCACTAATTGCCCAAGATATCTCCGACGCGCAAAAGCAAATTAAACTACTACAAGAACAAGCGGCGAAAATTGGATTACAAATCTCGTTTGAAAAAACAAAATTTATGACTGACATCAAAACCCCATCAAATGAACTTCAAATTGGCAACAACAAAATCTTTCGTGTAAACGAATGTAAATATTTAGGTGAATGGATTACAGCAAACTGTAACGAAAGGAAAGCAATTGAATCGAGGCTTCGGAAAATGGAAACTGCTTTACAATCAACAAAAAATATTTATAACAAAAAGAGTCTCTCCTGGAACTGCAAAATTCGCCACTATACAACTGTAATCAACCTGAAGCTCTCTATGCTTCAGAGACACTCAATCTCGAACACAAAACACTAAAACACCCAATAGAAGTGAAAGAACGTAAAATAATGAGAAAAATCCTTGGACCGAGAACAAAGGATGGTGTACGTTATCCAAAGCCAATACAGAAATATACAAAAAAGTTTCCAAAATCACAGACACAAAGCGAATGCGAAGAATCCAATTTATCGGACTCATAGAAAGAATGGACCCGAACAGACTGACACACAAAATACATACTTTCTTAAAGAACAGGGCTACTAGACCGAATTGGTATAAATTTACAGAGAAAGACTTAAAGGAATTAGGATCACCAAACTTGCATGACCGGAAGGAAATCAGGAAAATCACTCAGACGCGGGGTTTCGAGGAAGAAGAGAAGAAGACTGCACAACATCGATGGTCAGAGCAGCGGAAACAGACCCACTCGTTGCGAATGAAGGAATACTGGGCCAACAGGAAGGCTAGAAAGTGTTGATTTCACGTGGTCCTAAGCGACCCATTCGCGAAGAAGAAGAGGAAGAAGAAGAAGAAGAAAGCATTTTTGGTCGTGTTCATTTGAACAAGGTCCGCCATTTTACATTGACATCGGACACTACGTCATACCCCATGTGACACGTTGCCAATATGAATAATGAAATAAAAGGCAAAACCATTGGTCTGGATAAAGATTATTGATGCGTGACTTCCCCCACTGTGCGTGACAAAAACCAGGGGTGTTATCTATTAGCTAACGCGGCCGCAGGGCCGGGCTACCCAACCACCATTGGTCTGGTCTAGGCAAAACCATTGATCTGCCGGATGCAATATAGTACCGAATGCGTGGGGTTGGCATTATTTACTCCTTCACAAAGATGGCTGTCAGAGCTGCAATTTCAACTATATAAGTCGTGCTCCTATTTGGGTGGGTAGGTGGGTCTATGACAGCGAAGGAGTGAATATCTAATACTAAATCTTCTACAGATATTCTCCCGACTATTAATTCAGGTAATTTCAGTTTTTAAAAATTGGTATACAAAGGTTCCTCTACTCTCATGTGCCACCCTATATTGCTAGATAATACAATATTATTATAGTTGGTATTACGTCCCTTTTCCTATTGCGGTTTTAGAGACGCCGGGGTGCCGGAATTTTGCCTCTAAGAGGATCATTAACATGCCAGTAAATCTACTGACACGGCTCCTTCGCATGTGCGCACTCTCAAATGCCAGCCGAGTGCATCAGGATTCGATCCAGCAACCTTGGGCATAGCAGGTGAGAACGTTATCGCTGAGCCACGCAGCTAGCCTATATATTGCTAGACCGATAATAAGAACCCTGCAGTTTCGTAAACGTGATAGTCTATTTGTTACTGTACAACAACTCCCTCGGAGGGAAATGGAAAGGCATGCGAGGGTGTGCCTAATTCTAGAAAATGTTAAGAACTGAGAATTACGACATTTAACCTATTTCAAAATATTTGCATCTGTATGATCTACTGTATGACTCGAGTCCAGAATATTCTCACGTTTCAAGTTATTCGCACAATATGATGTCAAAGATGCAATTAGCTTGTTGATTATTTAGACCACATCTATTACTATTAAAAAACATCCAAGCCCTCCCAGAGAATCGCGCCTAACCAAATTCGACTACCACCCACCTCATAGCCTACAGATTATGTGGGGATGGGGCCGGCGTGACGGCACCCTCAGCCACATGATATAGGTTTTAGGCCATGGCATGCCACTTCCCTGATAAAGCAAGTAGTCAATTTTCCTCACGGGGCTTTGTGCACCCCGTTCCAGTTCTCGTATCAGATTCCAAATTTCTAACGGATTCGGGAATCCAACTAAGGGTTTCCAGGGAAAGAGGCAAGCTTACTAACGTATGACTTCGAAAAAAATAAGAATAAAAAAGGAAAAATCATCGCTCGCTCCGCAATCGGAAAATACATGTTATAGACATACAGCAGTCTATAAATTGGACTTGTCGGCTTCGGTGGCGTAGTTGGTAGCTTGCTGAGCTTCTAAGCCCAAGATCGCCGGTCCAAATCCGGCCGAAATCGTCGGATTTTTTAAGAGCGTTAAAAATCCCTCAGGGGAAGTAAAGCCGGCGGTCCCATGTCATAGATTTATGGCTTGTTAAAGAACCTTCCACTAATTACACCTGTGTGAAGCTAAATTGTATAGGCTAAGAATCTAAACAACGCTCTTAGGTTCCTACGTTCGTTGCCAAGACCCGACTGCGGTGGCGTCTGGTAGCTAAGTTCTGAACTAGTAGTCGTTGACTGTGGCGTTTGGCGGCAAAAGTAGGAACTATTTGAGAAATTCAAAAGTCTGCAGTCCTTACTTGAATTAAAAAACAGATAACACACACTAATACAGTCATCACAATTAACACCGGTTATCAGACAGATTCTACACACACCCAAAGTACACGGGGCTACATGACCGCGATGTAGCAGCCCCTAAACTTAAGAACCAACCAACCTATAAATTGAAATAAATAATCGACTTTTAAAGTTTCAACCAATGTTTTAAACTGATACGAATCACGAAACGGCCTCGTCAGTAGATATAGGCTACTGGCACATAAAGATCCTGTTCAGAGCAAAATTCCGACGTTCTGGAGTATTTAAAGCCACAGCAGTTAAAAGGGACTTTATCCATACCTAGTAGGCCCAATATTATCGGGATTTTTGCCGCACTAGTGCAGAGTTAGCATTTTATTATATTCCTTATTTAAAACTAGAGTACTTTTCAAGGAATAGTAAGTCAGTTGAGCGCAGCCCAAAAAATAACTGTTGATTCATTTGAGGAGCTTGGACATCATGGCCATTTAGCCCCGTGCACTTGAGTGTGTGTAACATGTGTCTGGTAACCTGTGTTATTGTGGTGTCTCTGTATTTATAATCAGATGAGTGTTGAGAAGAAGGCGGCCGTGGCCTACGTTAGAAACCATTCCGGCAGTGGCAAACCACGGAAAACCACTTCCAGGCTGGCTAAAGAGGGAATTGAACCCATATCTTCTCAGTTTTGCCTCACGAGGCTGCGTGTACCCTGACAGTCACAAATGCTAACCACTACACTAGGTGGTGGTCACACAGTAGTTGACTTTGGACTTCGATAACCGTTTAGCTCTTGGTTCGATGTTGTTTACCTGACTAATTAAATAATTAATATTCAACATTTCATTTTGGAGTTCTATTTTATTAGTAAGAAGCTTGTAGTTTTACGTGACCGTAAAAGCGGCTTCGGTGGGGGTAGTTGGTAGCATGCTGAGCTTCTATGCCCAACATCGCGGGTTCAAATCCGGCCTAAGTCGTCGGATTTTTAAGTGCGTTAAAAATCCCTCAGTATGCCTTCCTTCGGAGGGGAAGTAAAGCCGGCGGTCCCATGTCATAGATTTATGGCATGTTAAAGAACCTTCCACTAATTACACCTGTGAGAAGCTAAATTGGACAGGTTAAAAATGTAAACAACGCTCTTAGGCTTCTACGTTCGTTGCCAAGAGCCGACTGCGGTGTCGTCTAGTAGCTAAGTTCTGAACTTGGCCTAGTAGTCGTTGAAGGTGGCACTTGGCGGCAAAAGTAGGAACTATTTAAAAAATTCTAAGTTGCAGTATGTACTTAAATTAAAAAACAAATAACACACTAATACAGTCATCACAATTAACACCGGTTATCAGACAGATTCTACACACACCCAAAGTACACGGGGCTACATGACCGCGTTGTTGCAGCCCCTAAACTTAAGAACCAACCAACCAACCAACCAACCAACCAACCAACCTACGTGATCATGAATCTTGTGATCATGAGCCACCTTTTTTGTACGTGGAATCCGAACCACAGGAAATGGCAATGGTAATAAATGATATGGAAATGAAATGATACAAGTTGGCTCTCCCTTATGGTAATAATTACCACCACGGCCCTGATAACCACAAAAAGCAGTAAGTAAAGTTACAATTATGACACCACAACGTGAGGATCGAAAGAGGGATACGGACACGAATAAGGAAAAGAAGAAAGAAAAACAAACTTTAACAAAGTGATTACAGTGCAGGAAAAAGGAAGTATACGGCCTTATCATGTGTAGTAACGATAGTCTGTTCCAAATGCTGCTTAGCAAGATCACAGGTATGCAAGAGTCAGTAAGCCAAGAAATAGAGTCAGTGAAAGAGTGTATGAGTAAGGAGATAAGAGAAGTGCGGCAGCAAAGAGAGTCTATGAAAGCGCAAATAGAATCTATAGGTAAGCAGGTAGAATCTGTGAAGGTGTACGTAAACGAAGAAATAAAGAAGTATGGTGAAGCAACTAATCTTAAGATTGAGGAGGAAATGTGTGAAGTACGTGATGCTGGAGGGCGTGTAGAAGATGGTAATGAAGAGGAAGAAGGAATGAAAAATGGTCAAGATATTGAGGAAATGTGTGAAGTACGTGATGCTGGAGGGCGTGTAGAAGAGGGTAATGGAAAGGAAGAAGGAATGAAAGATGGTCAAGATATCGAGGAGATGTGTGAAGTACGTGATGGTAGGAGTCGTAAGGAAGAAAATGGACAAGAGAGAGGACAAGAGAAAGGAGAAACGGATAACGGAGAAGGTGAAATGGAAGAAACTGAAGACGAGAGAGGAGAAGCAGATGAGATTGGTCATGAGGAGGACAGTAGCAGTCAAGAAAAAGATGAGGATGAAAGTGCAAGAGTGAGCTATGGAGAAGACAACATGACAACATACTATAAGAAGATAAGGTGAAGAAGAAACAGAGGAAAACAAAGTGGAAGAAGAGAAAGGAAATGTTGAGTAAGACAAGACAGACGAGAAAGAGGTGGAAAATGTGGAAAAGAAGAAGAGAGAAGTGGTTGAGAATAAAGACAAAGAGGACCAGGAGAATGGATAAAAGAATGAGTTGGAAAGCAAAGAGAATGAGTAGGAAGAAGATAAGATGTCAGGTGAAGGAAGATAAGAGAGTGAAGGATCAGAAGAAGAAGAAAAAGAGGAAGGGAAGGAGAGAGTAACGGTGGAGATGGAAGATGAGGAGTACAAGGTACGGAATGACATGGCGGATAAAGAAAAAGACGAGATGGAAGGCAGAGAAGAAAACCGAATCCGAGAAGAAGACGCCAAAAAGGATCTCAAGTGGTAAACGTGGAGAACAGGATGCCGAATCGGAAACGCTGAGTAATGCTGATGAAAATCATGATCAGTCTATGAATGTTGATGGAAACGAATATTTATACATTCGAGATGGTAATGGCATCGAAGGTAGCGGTTCCGATGATGAAAGGAGTGGAGACGGCATGGCTTTATCAAATGAACTTATTTCTTTGGCGCTTCGAGACTTATTTGGAACGTGGATTAGCTTGATGACGATTATGTAGTTCCTTCGGAAGTAGTCAAGTCATTTTATGCTGTGAGTGATATTTTAGTGTTTGTGTGGAATGTGATGTTTATTTGTATAGGAGGGCGTATTGTCACAGTACAATCTCTATGACTTTTGGTTTTGATCATGGCTACTCTTTGCTGGTGAGCTATTGCAGGCCTCAGCGCAAAGCTTAGAGATTCCTGGCAATGGTGAACCAGTAAAGGAGAAGAGGGCCATGCTAAATTGAGTGACACTTCTGTATTTTTTATTCCTATTTACGTTGTTCTTTTGTTTTTTATATATCTTTGGTTTTTATGTGTGTGTGCTTGAGAAGTTGACATTAGAGTGAGAACAATAAATGAAGAAAGATGTTTTTTTGTTGTTAAAAGTATCCCTCATTGAGTATAATCAACCATGACCCCGGAATGTACGGTTACAATTGAAAGGCACCAAAAATCACGGCATGCATGTCACACGTTGTTGGCATGTTAAGGAACCCATTTGAATTCAGTAGGCCGTGTTCATAATGTCAAAATTAATCGCGGGATTTTCCACCAACACAAGAAAAAAGTTCCTCCTATCTCTACTAGAAAGTGGTATAGTGTCAAGGGGCTCAGATATCTAACCCCTTGACTTTCATAGCGTTCCAAGGAACGACTAAATTCGACATGCAAGTTGCCCTCAGGGTGTCAAGTAACAAAGCTAGCACCCGGTACCCGAGGCCATACGATATTAAATTAAGTGAGTGCTGATGAAATGCCCAGACATCCTACTACAAACATGCTGTAGTTGAAAGCGTGTGAGTAAATCTTTCTCGCGCGTACACACAGCTTAAAAGTTGCCAACAATAGCTATTGTAATATTATAACTGCGTCTGTAATAATTCTTGTATAACAATGATATACATTTCCAAGGAAACTCACACATCTTGCTGTTGGTTGGTTGGTTCCTCAGTTTAGGGGCTGCGACAACGCGGTCATGTAGCCCCGTGTACTTTGGGTGTGAGTAGAGTTTAGTTAGTTAGTTAGTTATTGTTGTTTTAAGGGGCGGAACTACGAGGTCATCTGCCCCTAAATGTGTAAAGTTTGTCTGATAATAACCAGTGTTAATTGTGATGGCTGTATTAGTGTGTGTTATCTGTGATTCAGGCAGAAGGACTGCAGACGATTATTATTTTCAAGTAATTCCTACGTTTGCTACCAAATGCTACCGTCGACGACACTTAGCTGCGGACGTGGCTACTAAATGCCATCGCAGTCAACACCTGGTGGCAAACGTTGGAACTAATATAGCGTTATCAAACTAACCTACAAATTTTAGCTTCCACAAGTGTAGTTAGTGGCAGGTTTTTTTACATGCCATAAATTAATTACATGGGCCCGCCGGCTTTACTTCCCCTCCGAAGGAAGACAAACTGAGGGATTTTAACGCTCTTAAAAAAATCCGACGACTTCGGCAAGGGTTTGAACCGTCGATCTTGCTGTTAGAAACAAATTTCTGAATTTCCAAAATTAAATCGTAACTATTTATATCCAGTTTCCAAAATTTGATTCTTATTTTGTGCTGAGCTTCACTGTTTCCCCTCATATCTTCAAACTTTATAGGAATTTTTGGACTTTTCTATTTTTACGGTGGGTGTTAAGCCTTCAGCTACAAAATGAATCTTACTCAAACCTCTGTGGCTTTAATTAGTCTTTGTATAATACGACAAAAATATTTTCTGAGTTTGCTCAAAATAAAAATGAAATAATACCGGGCGGCTTCGCTGGAGTAGTTGGTAGCATCCTGAGCTTGTATGCCCAAGGTCGCGGGTTCAATCCCGGCCGAAGTCGTCGGATTTTTTAAGAGCCTTAAAAATCCCTCAGTATGCCTTTCTTCGGAGGGGAAGTAGATTTATGACATGTAAACGAACCTTCCACTAACTAAACTTGTGTGAAGCAAAATTTGTATGTTAGGTTTGATTAATGCTCTTTAAATTCCAACGTTTGTCACCAGGACTGGTTGCGATGGCATCTAGTAGTAGCCAAGTTCACAGCTAAATTCCGAAGAACCAAACAACCGAAATAATACTATTTAATTAATGGACATATTTTTAAATGAGTGAGATTCATTAAGTAGCTGATGGTTTAACAGGCACTTAAAACAATAGAAACTTCCAAATATGCCTATAAACTTGGAAGCTATGCAGGAAATGATTTAGATCACCTCAAAACAAGGACCACATTTTGAAAAATTGTTTTAAATAGTAATCATTTAAATTTTGAAAATAAAAAACTTTGGTTGGTTGGTTGCTTCCTTAGTTTAGGGGCTGCGACAACGCGGTCATGTAGCCCCGTGTACTTTGGGTGTGTGTAGAATCTGTCTGATAACCGGTGTTAATTGTGATGACTGTATTAGTGTGTGTTATCTGTAATTCAGCTGTAGACGATTGATTTTTTCAAGTAGTTCCTACTTTGCTACAAAATGTTACCGTCAACGACACCTGGCTCCGGAGTTGGCGCCTAGATGCCGTCACAGCCAGCACCAGACGGTGAACGTTGGAACTAATATAGCGTTATCAAATTAACCTACAAATTTGAGCGTCCACAAGGGTAGTTATTGGAAGGTTCTTTTTCATGCTATATAATTCTATGACATGGGACCGCCGGCTTTACTTCCCCTCCGAAGGAAGGCATATTGAAGGTTTTAACGCTCTTAAAAATCTGATGACTTCGGCCGGGTTTGAACCCGTGACCTTGGGCATAGAAGCTCAGCACAAAGCAAGGACGTCATTTTGAAAAATTATTTGAAATAGTAACGGTTTGAATTTTGAAAATATAAAACTTTGCTTCTAATAAAAAGATATGCGTGTTTCCTTGGTAATGTATATAATTGTTGTACAAGGCACAATTATAATTAGGGCTCGGATCGATATGCTCGATAACATCTCCAGATATGCTCGAAAACCATGTGTTTTATGCTCGATAGATATGCTCGAAAAACCCATTATATGCTCGATAGATATGCTCGAAAAAAACATTATAAACGGATAAATATGCAGAATATGCTCGAAAAACACCGTTAAAAACTATAGAAAGGAAAGTGAAACGAAAGAACCAATAGCATACCTTTATATACAAGCTTTATTTTCTAATGGTATGTATGATACACTGCAATGTACTCGCATTCAAGTTCTTCAAGTATATATAAGAGAAGTTTTCTTATAAAAGTTGCAGTAAAAGTTCATTTACAAAATGTTCAGAATTAGGCGAGTCAATGAAGTAGATCTGCATTGGCCTGTACAAAAAGATCTTTTTCTGTTTTCAGTTTTGAATGATTTTCTTAAATCAGTCAATAAAAGTTTCAATGACCAGAACGACCTCACTAAAGGTTAAAAACCTGCGGTTCTATTATTCGCACCAGATAGGCTTTTCAATAATTATTTCTGTTTTCGAACCTTAAGGATGTTCAGGGCTCAAATTCGGGGGGGAGGAGGGGGGGGGGGTAATTAGAAGAAAAACTAACTATTTAGACGAAAACCACAAGAATATGCATTTATATGCTTCAATTCTGGAAACCGCAGTTTTATGCATTTATATGCTCGATAAATTTCAATTCTGTTGGTCCCAGAGAGGTGAAAATACCACCGAAAGGCTTCTTTCAATGTGTACTATTCAGGGGAAAAAATGCAAATATGCTCGAATCCGAGCCCTAGTTATAATAGACTAATAAAATCGTTATTGTTTTGGCCCCTTAAGCTGTACGTTCCTCCTTGAATGCAAAACTTGCTCGAATATTTCGTACCTACCATAGGAACTTGTAGCCTAGGGGGCACAAATCTGTGAATTTGTTTACTGTTTAGCCTGACTACGCACATATTTCTCAATAAATCTACTGTACGTTTGCTTCATAAAATAGGGGCCGATAACCTCGATGTTAGGCCCCTTAAAACAACAATTATCATCATCATAATCATCAGCTTCATAAAATTCAGACAATAATTCTTCTCTTCCAGAGTGCCCGTCATAGGTCACCTCAAACTGTGGGTGTAACAGAGAATTTTCATTTGTGTAACTTTAAAATTGAAGCTACCGTTAATGTGATTTCCTCAGTTTTAGGTACATGTTACTTGTAAAGTAAGAGAGCTGTAAGATTGAAACTTACACAGCTTTCCCTTCATAGACAGTTTATGTAAATGGTGCACAGTTATGGAAATCTGTTGCGTAGAAGTAAAATACTTGAATGGCAGCATTGAAAATTTGGCTTTTATCGTAAAGAAATGATTCACTTATTATTTAATTTATATGTCAGACCTCATGAGTGTGTATTAAATCTGCATGGTATTGTTCAACATATAATATCCTACATTCATGATTTTTTAAGGATATTCCAGTGGTTATTTTGTCTACAAAGTGTACCTAAATGAGAAGCTTATTTCCAATATATACCAAATCCAAAAATTCGAAATTGAGTTTATGATGGAAAACGTACGTTGGTAGGAAGCTCCATCATATGAAAGAAAAAGAAATTACCAAAACGACCTAAATCCATAAGAAACAGGGCATTAAAAAATCTCGTTTGATGCCAATAAGTACCAAATCCTGTGGCCTGAATGTGCCAATACGTACCGTATCCATGCAGCCAATGAGAGGGCATTTCTTTTAGTACTGGATAATATTATCCGTTGTCCAGTTCACAAGTTATTTACCATATTCATGTTCTTTAGACACAAACTACAATCATAATTCCAAAAGTTCAGCATTGGTAAGTTATTTTGCATAATTTTCATTGTTTTGTTCAATTTTATTTAATATTATTTAAATAATCTATACCTTCACTGTAAATACCTTAAATATAATTATTGCATAACTAAATACAATCAGTTTTCTCGAAGATTCTGATGACTGCAGAATCTTCGAGAAAAGACATAAATTTCACTGATGACTGCAGTGAAATTCATGTCTTTCCGTTGAAAGTATTTAGAGTTTCAGTGCCAAAGAGTACCTAGTCCATCATTTTCTTTGAATATGTCCTAAACTGCAAAAGCCTAAACATAAATACTAGGTATAACAATGCATTTATTCTATCTGAACATAAGAAATGTGCTCAAATGGATTTTCAGATGAAATTTTACACTCGGAGCGTTTTTCCTCTCTCCTGTAAAATATTACTTTTTGGATTTGGTACCTTTTGGAAATAAGCTTCTCTTGGATAAATAGGACATTTTTAACCTACAAGGTCACAAAATGCCTCCACTGAACTCTGTTCTTGCCAGTTGATCACATTCAGATGTCTACAAAGTTTGGAGATTCCATTATTCCATGAACTTCGTTGTCAACCTACTGGCCTTTTTCCTCTAGGTTCTCCTTTAAAGATTTGTAAGACCATCCTATCATCTCACATCCTTCGTACATGACCAGCTCATATAAGACTTCTGGAGTTAATGATGATGATTATTGGTCCATAAATATTGGTGATAGTGTATGCCTTATTTGATCTTTTTTTCAGCTTTGAAATGCGGGGTCACAAAATGGTCCAAATATTTTCCTATACACTTTATTTTCGAAAAATAATATTGTACGTTAACATACCGTAATTTAGTTTAGTCCCATGTTTAACTCACAAAAACAGCGCTATGCTAACTGAAGACAGAGGAATGAGAACACATACATAACGTACAGGAGCGTTCAAACGGCATTTAGCATATAATTACAAAGTATTTTATTTGTCTTTAGTCCAAAATAAGTTGTGTCCAATAACATAACTCCCAATTACCGTAGGGGATATTATTTCAAGCATTTTTCTTACTTTTACAGAAAACTAAAAAAATAAAAAATAAAATGCATTCATCAGAAAATAAACAATTTCGGAATTTGTCGCGGGAAGGGGTGCGTGCTCTCAATGTATCATACAATATAATCCATAAATAAATAAATAAATAAATAAATAAATAAATAAATAAATAAATAAAATTCATTACTTTGAGTGACTACGGAGCTTAAGAAGACTTTAAGGCCTCATGACTATTCCACCGGGCGAAGCCGGGTACTACCGCACGGCCGCGAATTGACTCAGAACCCTTCAGGTCGAAGTTAAGCAATCTATCGGTCCGATAACCTAGATGTTAGGGCCTTAAAGTAACATTTATCATCATTATTATTAGCAAGCTATCCACTTAGCTACGGGTCCGAAAACACCACAAACTCTTTAGGTCACCCATATCTGTCTTCAAGTGCAGGTCGTTAATGCCTTTCGAATGTGACCTGTGAATGAAATTGCTTTTAAAAAGAAAGTTTTGTTGAAACTATCCGCAGTTAACTTTAGAATTGACACTGTCCCTGGCATTCGCGTGTATGCTTCGCCAAAACTTCGAACAGTACTTATGATCATATCCATCAATTTGATGCATGCTGCTCCTCATTTACCTGCCGAGCGCCCCGGTTACATCTTTGATGTGACGTAGCGAGATGCTAATACCCAACTGATGACCCTGTATTTCATGATGCGATAGAAATTGAGGGCAATAAATAAATTCTCCATCAGTTACGATAGCTGGCACATTCACTTCACCATTAATTCCAAATTGGCCTGGTTGTTGTGGGTTGGAATCGATCCCCTGTCTCTGCATATCATGTTAATTATTCGTTCTGCACTCAGCTCAGTCAAGTTGCTGTGTTTACTCATTAGCAAATGCGTGGTGCACAAAACTGTAGAGGTGGAACTCGAACCAACGAAGCTAACTACCATAACTAGCTCCTAGCAATTCTATTACTTTGTTCTGCTACTCAGAATATGGTGCTAGTTTTGTATGCATGAGCTAATCCTTCTCGCTGTAGTAATGTGCGTTTCCATGGAGACTGCTTGTGATTATACGAGCCAGTGTGTCGGGTCGGGGCTTCCATTTACACTACAACTCTGTACAGAGATGACCATGAAAAATCCCTCCCTATATTATTCTGCTAAGGTCCCATTCCAGTTTTGTACCGAAAATAAGGTCCCATTAACACCAACCTACACGTATGGGGTACCTACAGGTTCAGCATAATCCAATGCGTAAGCGAAACGCACTCACTTATTCTTTAAATGCCTCACAATTAAATAAATACATTAAAACATGTATATTCACAATGAAATAATGAAAGAATGCAACACGGTAACCATGGTAACAGAATCTCACAGGTCCATCTATTTCTGTAAGACGCAATGCAATTCCAATTAATACATTACTGTGAAAGTTTCCAGACGGTTATAAGGTTATCACTGAACCAAATTAAGCTGTAAAATTCATCGATACATACAGTATAATGTGCTTAAGGGGGTCAAGGGGCACTCTATAATTTTTTCACGCAATTTTCACGTGTGAGTGTGGTACGAAAGGTCTTTTCACACGACTATAAAGGGTCTCCGAAAACCACATTTAAAGGCCCTTAAACTAACAGTGTCTGTGATATTCCCAGAAAACTAACTTCGCTCTGATATACCTGTGAAGGAATGACAAACCCCTAACCACTGCACCAGTAGCTGAATTGAAAAAGTCTGATTATTCTTACCAAGGATAAATCAGTCATAGCATCCATGATTGAGATTTTGCTAAGTGTACTCTTTACAACTAGAATATTCGCGGGCGAAGCCGCGACGGATAATGCTAGTACTGCTTTATTTTCTCACATAGACCTACACATGGCAGGGCTCCCTCATATTTATACAGGGTATTTCCAAATTCCATGGAAAAAATGTTGTCAACAGAGGAGCTCACAATATTTGATTGAAAACACGTTAAATTGACAGCCTGTCAGTGCTTTTATGCTCAAGGTCACGGGTTCAAACCCGGCCAAAGTCGTCGGATTTTAAGAGCGTTAAAATCCCTCAGTATACCTTCCTTCGGAGGGGAAGTAAAGCCTGCGGGCCCATGTCATAGATTTATGGCATGTAAAAGAACCTTCCACTAATTACACTTGTGTGAGGCTAAATTATAGGTTAGATTTGACTAACGCTCTTAGGTTCCAACGTTCGTCACCAAGAGCCGACGGCGGTGGTATCTATAAGGTGCGTTCATAAAGTAACGAGCCGGAGGCATAATTACAGAAACCAGTATCTGTATGTTAGAAGTACTGGCCCTGGCTGTTGAGGCACTTGTCCCACTGTGACACGAGGCGGTGAATGGCTGTCTCATAAAATTCCCAGGGCTGCGATGTGAACCAGTTCCGCACGTACAGCTGGACGTCGGCGTCCGAGGTGAATCGTTGGCCCCGCAGAGCCCTTTTCAGGGGACCAAACATGGCCTAATCACAGGGAGAGAGGTCTGGACTGTATGGAGGATGGCCGAGAACCTCCCATTTGAATTTCTGCAGGAGTGTCGCGACTGTGTTGTCCGTATGAGGTCGTGCATTGTCCTGGAGCGGCCACGCCGGCTATGACGTTCACTGTCACTCGGCGGTCCTGGGTAATGAGTGCATCAACCAGCTGGACGTTGTCATCGGTAATGCAGGGGGGTGCCCCAGACCGGGCATCATCGGCTAACGACACCCATCCTTCCCTGAAGCGCTTGTGCCACGCCTTGACCCTTGCAAGGGGCATGAAGTGTTCGCCGTACACTTGTGACATTCGGCGATGAATTTCCGTTCCCCCTACTCCTTCTGCTGTCAGAAACCGAACAACACCTCTTTGCTCTTCGGTTGACGCCTCCATGTCACTGTTTGCAATGCGCTGACAGCGTTGGACGATTGATGCATGCTGCTGCTCGCTTTGTATCGTCACGTGACGTGCACTCGTGCCCTCTAGCGACGGGCTGTGACCTTCCACGCTCTGTTCGGAACCACACCTCGTTACACAAGCCACGATTAGCCGATGTAGTCACCGGTTTGCGCATTCCAGCCTCCGGCTGGTTACTTTTTGAACGCACCTTATAGTAACCAAGTTCAGAACTAGTTGTCGTTGACGGTGGCGTTTGGTAGCAAAAGTAGGAACTACTTGAAAATTGAATGTCTGCAGTCCTTACTTGAATTAAAAACAGAGAACACACACTAATACAGTCATCACAATTAACACCAGTTATCAGACAGATTCTACACACACCCAAAGGACACGGGGCTACATGACCGCGTTGTCGCAGCCCCTAAACTGAGGAACCAACCAAGCAATGTTTTATTAAAACTACGAAAGAATGACACCCTGTCAGTGCACAGAGTGATCGGGCCCGAGAATTCAGACAGACAATATTCACAATTTCAACGCGAAAAGTGCTTCTACAAATAGGTGTTAGTTCTGAAGAAAGAAATAAAATATAAATAAAATAAAAATAACATTTCGACTCAAAACCAAAAACCACAGTTCCCTGGTACGTTAACGTCAAGAAAGACCTCCAAGAAATGGGCCTCGACCAGATGACGCTCGTAAACGAGACCTTTTACGAACAAGCATCTTGACTTTTGGGACTTTCCGAGATGAGAAATGGACAACCGGTGCAAAATGGTCGGATGAACGCCGTTCTCGACACAGCAAGCTAATGAATACCTACTGGGTCAATCGTAAACTGAATAAACGCCAGAATGTATAGTGGAACGTATCGTGGTCCCTAGTTGGCCGATTAGCGAATAATGAATGAATTAAAATAAAATAAAAATGAAATATAAAATTAAAGGTGATCTTGAAGACTGACACACACACTTCATCACTGCCATGATTGTCTGTGTAGCATCATACGCTAAATAAATAACTGCCATGGTCAGACATGAAGGATCACATGACCACCTGGTACCAGTGCAACACTATCTACAGCGCTCCAAAGTGCTCCTTTTAAGGGGACACTTATGTATTTCGTCCGGTGAAGTTATATTTATAACTTTTTCATATATCAACGGATATCTTCATCCGTTTAGTAGGCTAATGGACAACAAGATATTGGTCTAGTGCGCTTGGCAAGGACGCAGAACAGGACGAAGACAATGCCCGCTGTCACAATGCTGCTTCTGTAAGGGAATTGTTGGCACTTTTGAGCATCCTTCCTATTCACCAGACATGATCCCCTGTGATGTCGATCTTTTCCCGAAATCAGCCCGAGAAGCGTTCCATTACACAAGATGCCATACTTCAAGCGATAGATGGCATTGCTGCTGGTATCCTGCACCTTCCACATACCTGTGCACCAAGCTGCAGGGCCTCTAGAGGTTTGGAGGTTCTACACAAAATGACTTAATGTAGTATAATAAATAAACTAGCATTACCCGTCGTGGCTTCGCCCGCGAATATTGTAGTTGTAAAGAGTACACTTAGCAACGTCTCAATCATGTAGGGGAAGATGGGGGAATTCCGCCATCTTGGGTAATTCCGCCACTCCTTAAATTCGATTAACTGCGCGACTTACATGCGCACGAATAAGCGTGACCTCTAGCGGATGACTAGCAAAACACAAAAAGGTGTGTCAATTGCCGTTGTGGAAGCGTACGTTTGCTCGGGAATTAGAAATCTCCAATCATCCTTTTTGATCTAATATTGTACCATCAAATGACTCAAGTTAAGGGTAGTTTTATTAAGTGATTGCCTAATTTTGGTTATATTTTATGAAGTACGATTATTACTGATCATTTTATGCTATTCGTTTATGTCGTTCAATTTGTTGGTTAAGTAGCATTTCGCGCCTAAACACTCAATGCGCTCATGGGGTGATGCCACCACAGGTGGCGGTATTCCTCCATCCAACTTTCCAACAGTAGAAATTGCTTGTTTTTATTAGCAGATGCGGCGAAATAGAGGGAGAAAAACAGAAAAGGCGAAATGGACTGCGGACGATCTAAAGAAAGCTGTTGAAGCTGTGAATTATGGTAGCTCTGTTAAAAGTGTTTCCAAGTTGTTTTTAATATTCCAAGAACAACACTAGGCTACGTGATGGGTTCAAAGACAGTAAGTTAGACAAACCTACATTAGGGCGTAAACTACTGTTTTCTGAAGAGCAAGAGAATGACATTCGTTACCATCTTTTGTTTTTATAAAAAAAAAATGAACTATGGTACAGATGCAATAAGAGCTCAAAGTGGGCCCATTCTGAATGTAGCGGCCACGATTCTCCGAAAAACTAGGTTTGTGACATCTGTCTGTGTAATTAATAAATATCGTAAATGGCACCGTATGTATAGTAATCGTAGTGGGGCAATACCGCCACTTTCACTGGTCAAGGAAAATTAAAATATCACCTAGAAGTTACGTGATAAGAGTAATGATACTTAGTAGTATTGAAGCCAATGTAATAAGGGGCTGTATTTTCTATTTCTTTCTTTTCTACAAGAAACTGTATCAGCACAGGGCAACATCTTCCCATATGCTATGACTGATTTATCGTATAATTTTGAATAATAATAATGATAATAATTTGGTAAAGACCGTAAACAATCAGACAATAAAGACAATATAACACAACAATGGCATATAAATATCAGAATCTCCCCAACGACACGTCGCATCGCATGTATAAAATTCGACTAAAAATCATAACACGGTTTCCGACCACAAACGTAAATAAATGAGATACAGTATATTAAACACACTGACTAAACACAAAATCCATTTACCTAAATTCGTATGAAAACCAGTACACATAATAAAATTACACAAGTAAATAACCTCTACGTCCACATTTTCCTTCTTTCACTTCATAATATACACCACATCGAAAAACCCTTCGACACGTGTCTGCTTATTTTTTTAAAATCATTAGTTAATATGCCGAGTATCCCATCCTCAAATGAAACCACTCGTGGGATATTTTTG
Organism: Meconema thalassinum; assembly: GCA_946902985.2. Classification (NCBI taxonomy): domain Eukaryota; kingdom Metazoa; phylum Arthropoda; class Insecta; order Orthoptera; family Tettigoniidae; genus Meconema; species Meconema thalassinum. The sequence continues at coordinate 938,799,812 of OX336390.1, forward strand.
TTAGTCAATGAAATGCAGGTTTAACTACCTTAACATCCCTTTAGAACTCGAATATCCAAAAATCCTTCCTTGGTAGACGTTTTCGACATACAGCAAACGTACCCCCCAAAAGTCATGTTTCTAACTTTAATACTTTTGGCTGGTTGATGATGAGTGAATATCCAAAAACCCTTCCTTAGCGGACGTTTTTCTTCCAGAATTTCACCTCTCCCCATGGGCCCCTTAAATTGGATTTATGAAAAAACGGTCGAACACCTATTTACTTATTTTTAAGCTGATTGTTTTCCTCTGAGTTTCAAACTCCTTGCCTATGTCATTTAAGAGATACACGCTCCGTTAGGAACCTTCAGCCCCCACTTTTCATCCCTTTCACCTCATAATATACACCACATCGAAAAATCCTTAGACATGTGTCTGCTTGTTTTTAATGATTAGTTTATGAGCCAAGTATTACATCTCCAAATGAAACCACTCTTGAGATATTGTTATTCAATGAAATGCACGTTTACCCCCTTAACACCCCTGTAGAACCTGACTATCCAAAAATCCTTTCTTAGTGGATCTTTTCGACATACAACGAACATATCCCCAACAATTCATGTTTCTAACTTCAATAGTTTTGGCCAGGCGATGATGAGTGAGTGAGACAGTCAGGACATTTTCTTTCATTTATTTTTTCAGAAATTCTCCCCTCCCCATGGGCCCTTAAATTGGATTTATGAAAGAACGGTCGAACACCTATTTGCTTATTTTTTAATCTGCTTCCCCCCCCCCGAATTTGATGAGTGAGTGAGTGAGTCAGTCAGTTAGGACACTTTATTTCCTTCCCCCCCCCCAGAATTTCACCCCTCCACATGAGCCCCTTAATTTTTATTTCTGAAAAAAAAAAATCGGTCGAACACTTATTCACTTATTTTTTTAAGCTGATTTTTTTCCGCTGACTTTCAAACTTCTCGCCTATGTCGTTCAAGAGATACACGCTCCGTTAAGAATCATTCAACCCCCACTTTTCACCGCTTTCACCTCATAATATACACCACATCGAAAAACCCGTAGTCATGTGTCAGCATATTTTTAATGATTAGTTTATATGCCGAGTATTACATCTCCAAATGAAACTACTCGTGAGATATTGTTATTCAATGAACGGCAGGTTTAACCCCCTTAACACACCTTTATAACCTGAATATGCAAAAATTCTTCCTTAGTGAACGTTTTCGACATACAACGAACATATCCCCAAAGGTTCATGTCTCTAACTTCAATAGTTTTGGCTGGGCGATGATGAGTGAGACAGTCAGGATATTTTCTTTCAGAATTTCACTCCCCCCCGTTGGCCCCTTAAATTGGATTTAAGAAGAATGGTCGAACACCTATTTTTTTTTAAGCTGTTTTTTCTCCTTCAGTTTGAAGAGGGAGTGAGTGAGTCAGTCTGTTAGGGCACTTTCTTTCCTTTTTTTCTTTTCCAGAATTTACCCCTCCGCATGGGCCCCTTACATTTTATTTATGAAAAAACGATCGAACACCTATTCACTTATTTTTAAGCTGATTTTTTTCCGCTGACTTTCAAAATTCTCGCCTATGTCGTTTAAAAGAGATACACGCTCCGTTAAGAATCTTTTAACCTCCACTTTTCACCCCTTTCACCTCATAATATACACCACATCGTGAGATATTGTTATTCAATGAAATGCAGGTTTAAGCCCCTTAACACCCCTTTAGAACCTGAATATCCAAAAATCCTTCCTTAGTGGGCGTTTTCGACTTACAGCGAACATATCCCCAAAATGTCATGTTTCTATCTTTAATAGCTTTGGCTGGGGGATGATGAGTCAGTCAGTCAGGACACTTTGTTTTATATAATAGATGGATATGTTTCCACTACTTTCTCCAGACCTGTATAATATCAGCCCGGCATTTCTCCCAAAGTGATTGGGAAAAACCATGGGTATTCCTTAACGAACGATAGCGGCCCAGGAACCTACCACACAACGTAGACTTCCTAGTAGTCGCGTAAGTGTCTTAGTACGCATGGACATATACGTACATAGAATTCACATGACTAGTGTGAAGGTGTACCGTTAAACATATCCATCTTCTTCCTGCGTTGAAAGTTGACATGAAAACAAAGTTGTCTAACATCTTTTAAAAGCTGAAGGGCATAATCATTTTGATTTATTTTTTTCAAATCTTGTTTGTCTAATTAGGCGTATGCCACTAAATGAATGCTCTTAGAATGAACCACGACTCTATGAAAAAATGGCCACAAAAAGTATATACTGTAATCTCTCCTCCTGGGTCATATAAAAATGGCAATGGGATTTACGCTCACAGATCTTATTTGAATAATGTAATTTCTGTTCTTATCCTCCTCTGACATTAGAGGAAATGAGTTTAATCCGTGTGCTCTCCATGAGACGAGAAGGAGTCTTCTTCATAAGCTCGCCGGACATAAAACTAGTCACCTCGTTGAAAGAGCACACTAGGTACTGGCTTTGGAGCGCTGTGGGTAGAGTTGCAATGGTACCAGGTGGTCATGTGATCGTTCATCGCTGACATATGACCATGGTAGTGAAGTAGTGTGTGTCAATCTTCAAGTTGCACGTCTTCAATGGACTAAACAACTCCGAAAGTGGACAATAACTGACTGGAGGCGAGTAGTGTGGCCCAAACGAAGCGTTTCACCCGCTGTGTGGAAGGCGGAGCTAGTTCTCTTATTTTTTGGGGGTTGATTTTCATACCATGACTTGGGCTCACTCAGGTCACCGTGAACATGACCTCCCTTGGTGGCCAAGTGTTGCCTTTATTCTACATCTTCATGGTGAGTATGCTGTGGACTCGCCCATTATCCCCAGGTAACACTGTGTTCACAGATTACACGCATATGCGACTGGATTGACGAAACACAGACACTCTATCACTCTTTGAATGGCCCGCCCAATCACCCGATCTTAATCCCATAGAAAATGGAACAATGGGTGAAACGTAAAAATCAGCATCCATCAATTTGTTGGCTCTATGGGTTCTAGTCATCAGTGAGCGGCTTGTGGATTCCTTTCTTCGCTCAATCAAGGCTCGAGGTGTTAGTGATTGTTGTTTTAAGGGGCGGAACTACGAGGTCATCTGCTCCTAAGGCTTGAGGTGGTCTAACACGCTATTAGAACAACGTCTCCATGTGGGGGACGCTAATAGATTTCTTGAGGGGGTACCCTAATGAGTTTTTAAGCCAAATGTTCCAAAAACCGAAATTAAGTTTCTGTCCTAAAATTTACCGCATGTCTTTTGTTGAGAATGTGAAAAAAAGACCAATGAAAGATAAAAGTATGGTGCTGAGAAATGTTGAAATGTGTCTACTTACTAAAATAGCATTTTGTTGTTGTTTGAGTCTTCAGATTTTTGTCTGGTTTGATGCAGCGCTCCATGCCTCCCTGTCCTGAGCTAATCGTGTCGTCTCTACATAGCTACCACACCCTACATCCGAGGCAACCTGTTTAACATAATCTAACGTTGGTCTACCCCTACAGTTCTTGTCCTCAACCCTTCCTTCCATAACTAAGCTTGCTATTCCTGGGTGTCTTAGTATATGTCCTACCAACCTATCTCTTCTCTTCATTAGCAGCCAGAAACATCTCTCCTCTCCCACTAGTCTCAATACCTCTTCGTTTGTAACCCTATCTACCCATCTGATCTTCATCATTCTCCCATAACACCAGCTTGCCACGGTGGGTGAGTGGATAGCGTGTCGGTCTACTAACCCCAAGATTGCAGGTTCGCTCCTGGCCGTGGTAAGGGATTTTTGAAAGGCGGCAAAAATACGACGCGCATGTCATACGATGTTGGCATGTAAAAGAACCAATTTGAATTCAGTAGGCCGTGTTCAAAATGGCAAAATTAATCTCGGGAGTTTCCGCCAACACAAAGTTCCTCATTTCTCTACTATAAAAAGCGCCATGGTGTTCAAAGAGCTTAGATATCTAACCTCCTTGACTTTCATAGTGATTCAAGGAACAACGAAATTCGACATGCAAGCTACCCTCTGGGTGTCAAAATACAAAGCTTGCACCCGGCACCCGAGGCCATACGATATTATTATTATTATTCCTATAACACCACATTTCAAACGCTTCAATTCTCCTCTTTTCTGCTGCACCGATAGTCCAAGTTTCACTTCCATAGAGCGCCACGCTCCAGACAAAGGCCTTCAAAAATGACTTCCTAATACCTAAATCTATATTCGATGTCGACAGATTCCTTTCCTGTAGAAATGCTTTCCTTGCCTGAGCTAACCTAGTTCTTATATCCTCTCTGCTTCTTCCAGCACTGGTTATTTTGCTTCCTAAGTAACAGAATTCTCCTACTTCCTTTAACTTTTCACCTGCCAATTTGATATCCATAGAGGTTCCTGATTTATTTCGGCTGCGTTCCAATATTTTTGTTTTACATTTATTAATTTTCATCATGAATTGTTTCCTCAAGACGGAGTCCATACCATTGAAAAAATCATTCAAATCCTCGGGCGTGCCGGCCAAGATGACGATGTCATCAGCAAATCTCAGAGTTGAAATTATTTCTCCTTGAATCTTCACTCCCACTTTATATTTTTCTTTTATACTATGTGTTAAAATACATTTTTAATTACCAGGAATAAAATAAATAATAAGTTACTACAATGTATTAATCAATCTTTCATAACTATAATGAAAAGAGGTTTGAAAATAAAAAAGAAATAACACTGTTACACCTGGGATATTTTTAAAAGAAACATTTTTAATTTTTGAAATTGGCATACTTTCAAAAGGAACCATTCAATTCAATCAAAACTTATGGAATATAATCATCTGAATATCAACTCACTCCTAGAATTTCATGAAAATTGGACAATACATAAAAATCGTTTTTAATTCTATTGTGTATAGTAGAAAGGAAAATGTAAAAACATATCATGAAAAATATTGGTAAGGCGCCTTAACGGTTTGGATTTTGTTCTAAGCATTTGGAATTGAAGTAGGCCAACAGAAATGAACTTTTGGATTTAAAATCTTGTGTGTGTTTGAGTCTTCAGCTGCAGATCTTCATGTCTCCCTGTCCTGAGCTAATCGTTTCATCTCTACATAGCTACCATCTGCTACCGAAACAATCTGTTTAACATATTCTAACCTTGGTCTTCCCCTACAGTTCTTATCCTTGACCCTTGCTTCTATAACTAAGTTTACTATTCCTGGGTGTCTTAGTAAGTGTCCTACCAACCTATCTCTTCTCTTCATTACCAGTTGCCAGAAACATCTCTCCTCTCCCACTTGTCTTGGTGCCTCTTCATTTGTTACTCTATCTAACCATCTGGTCGTCATCATTCTCCTGTAACACCACATTTCAAGCGCTTCTATATTCCTCTTATCTAATGCACCAATAGTCCAAGTTTCACTACCATACAGCGCCACGCTCCAGGCAAAGTCTTTCAAGAAAGAATTCTTAACACATAAATCCAAGCGGCTTCGGTGGCGTAGTTGGTAGCAAGCTGAACTGCTGTGCCCGAGATAGCGGGTTCAAACCCGGCCGAAGTCGTCGGATTTTTTAAGAAGGTTAAAATCCTTCAGTATGCCTTCCTTCGGAGGGGAAGTAAAGCCGACGGTCCCATGTCATAGATTTACTGCATGTGTCCCGGCCGAAACCCCTAGATAAACCCAGGTAATCTCAAACGGACCAGCGCCCTTTCCCCTAAAAATACCGATCGTTATTCAACACTATAATTTCTTTAGGGCAAAGGACATGGAGACTAGAGGACCGCGCGCCCAGAACCGGGTCACCTCTCCACCGCTCGTACGGGTGATCTTACAAAACCTACCTTTAACCAAATAAACACTCACTTCAACGATGGTAATAATTCTTAGAACCACAGGAAATTTAATATTGAAAATCCATACAACAATATGAACATACCGGTACATCACAAAATCCGTGTTCCTTATTTTTGCCCTCGAACGATGTGCGATTACATGATCGAACTCTAATATAATTTCCATTTACGTAGTGAAGCATCTCAAAACAACTCTCAATATGTGTAAGGATGGACGAGGAAAGATAACATATCGGGACATACATTTTAATCATATTACTTCTTCTAGACTTCCCATTCACAATCTACTACAATCGAAGAACAAGATTTTACATCACAGAGATATCAATAATAAAATAAAAACAGTTGACAATCAAAAAACCCCCAAAGATAACGATATGTAACCGCACCGCCTAAATGTTTGACCTATCCCAATACGGCCGTCATCATCGGCCCAGTTAATATCGGGACACTCAAACCAAGGGAAAAGAATACAATTAATTATAATATTACATTGTTCCGTTACAGATCATTTCTCATTACAGATACAGTTCTCTTCCACAATTTCGTTAATTACTCATTCTGTAGGTGCAGAGACGATTGATGTCAAATATGGTGTCGTCCATGAAGTATAACCGGAGTGTGTATGTCGTGTGTCGGTGCAACTGGCACAGCATGTAAAAGAAAATTCCACTAACTACAATTGTGTGAAGATAAAATTGTAGGTTAGACTTTATAAATGGTCAATTAAGTTCAAACGTTCGGTGCCAGGTGCCGGTTGTGGTGGCATCTAGTAGCCAAGTTCACAGCTAGGAACTACTCGAAATGATCGTCTGCAGTCCTTACCTGAATTACAAATAACACGCACTAATACAATCATCACGATTAGCACCGGTTAACAGACAGATTCTATACACACCCAAAGTACACGGGGCTACATTGTTGCAGCCCCTAAACTGAGGAAACAACCAACCAATAGGAAAGTAAAAGTAAGCATGGCTTAAAGATGATCTTCAAAAATAAGATCACTCAAAGAATAGGACAAAATATTTCAATGACACTGAAAGTGTGAAGTACTTTTCGTTCAGTAATGAATCATTTCCTCTCTTATAGGATGGTGCCAGAGCACGGCGGCACTATCCACAGAACTATCCTGGGATGATTTGACGATCGATTCAAGGGTAACCGAGAAACAGTTCTTTTTTCTCGAGAGATTCATTTGAATGGTTGTAATAGCCGTCAATCAAGATGAGAGGAAATGTGTCAGGTATGATGTAACACACTGTATAATACTCCGCAGACTGGAGAATCCCTGGCAATTACAGCCCAGCTAATGAAAGTAAGGCTGCTTGTATTAATCGAAAAGTTTTAGCAGCGGAGACGCACTGCAGCAGGGGAAACTTCGAAGGCGTGATTCAATGCCTCAGACAAGAGGCTTTGTGTCCACAGGTTTTATATTCATTATCGCATTTCCTAACCACTAGCATTGCGATCAGTTTCTTGTTGCTGTTGCTTGCTTGAGAGATTAGTCCGTGGACCACGTGGAAATACTTTTCATGCCCTGCCATTCCTACAGAGTGCCACACAAATCTGTACTTCCTGCAATAATGGCATGAGGAAGTCTTTCGAGTTGACGTCCGTGTCGTGATGATGACGCTTCAAAGACCAGTTCCTGAGCTAGAGAAATTAAACATGGAAATCTCCACGGCCCGGATAGGAATCAAATAGTAGTGAATTGCATAGACAATTATCAAAAAGATGTTCCTACAGCGCATCTTTCCTTTCCTTTTCCTTATGTCCTTATAAACTAAGGACGCCAAACACGGCTCTTTTAAAACTCTCATAAGATTCACTAATCCGAATGTTGCGACAGTAAAAAAATATACGGTTTTATTATCCCAAAATACTATCAGCTCATGAATGTTACTTTTTGCCAGTTGTACAGTAGCTAAACCACGCCCCACTAAATAACAGCCTACTCTAGAACTTGCTTTTCCTCTCGAATGCAGTTGTAAGCGAAAACTTTATTTTAAAATGAAACCATTTTCTTTTTACCAATCATCCAAAAGTATGGTAATCATTTAGGAACCACTCAAGCTCTTATCAGTAGGCGACTACGAGTACATTAGGTATAAATCCATAACCTATGTCCGCAGCTGTTGAAAAGTTTGGACCTCCACACAAATTAGTGCACAAGCAATTACGCGGAGGCGGCTATTGGGGCAGTCAATGTTGAAGTATGACAACATGGGGCTCGCAGGGCTATAATCACTTTGAGAGCACAATACCAGCAGAATGCACTGTAATAATGTAATGGAATTTCACAAAGTTTCACAATCAAATTTATTCATATATCTTCGGTCAATAAATAGTTTTCTTTTTAGTCGTTTACCCTCCAGGTTGGTGGAACCCACGGACTGAGCGAGGGGACTCACCACTACCGCCTCTACGGGCAGTGTCCTAGAGCTGGGAACATCGAATCGGAAGGGATACAACTGGTGAGGTGGGATTGGCACCTCGCCCAGGCGGCCTCACCTGCAAAGCGAACAGGGGCCTCATGAGGGAAGGTAAGGGATGGGTAGGATGGAAAGGCAAGGAAGAGGGAAGGAGGCGGCCGTGGCCTCGAAGAAGGTACTGTCCCCGTTTACCTGGATAGTAGGCTGTCAGATATCCGCCCCCTCAATCGGATTGCCAATTATCAATCGCACCGGCACAGTTACATCAATGAAAATGGCACTGACAGATACTATCGAGATAAGAGCACAGAAATTCACAGGAAATCATTGTGGAACACACCAAAATAGACGGGGGTGCATACTTACCGTTGCTTACCTCTTAATTATCTCGGGGTTTGAGTTGACAACAGGATCACTAAAAGTCTGTTCACACAATAATCTCCGCCATGACATTTAAAAATGAACCAGAAACGAAGACGAGAACTTTGAACTGTACAAAAGCTTTATTTCTAATAAAGGGTCTGATTTTCCTAACACAACAAAATATACGTGGCTACCAGTAGCCCAAGTCAATCTGACTACGTCCTCCAGTAGGACTTGCAAAATTATTATACAACATGATATATAAAACATTTTAGCTCCCAAGAGCTCCAAATAACATAATATTCATAACACTATTGGATTGGAAAAGGACGTCAGGGTGTGACATATATAGAGCATTTGTTTCCTTTTAATAAACAAGAGAATGATATTTATAGTCGCAAGGCCAGAGTGTACGACCTCACTCTCTGAAAACCATATGTTGACACAGCTGCGGGCTACCTTCCAGCCTGCTGCATACCGGTCAAATGCACTCCCTTCTCACACGCTATGTTACGTAAGAATCCAGCCTGCACTCTCAAGCTTTTAAATGTCTTACAAGACAACTCACATTATATTTACGCAAATCTTTCAAGTACTTTGATCACATCCTAATGGATCATTACATAAATTTCTTAAACTTGTTAACTTCAATCCCAATGTTTAAATAGCTCTTAAATGTTTATAACAAAATCACAAAATTATTTATAACAATTAGAAATTGTTTATAATATTTGTCAAAGACAATAAAAATATTATATGCACGCCTTTAACATCACTCTCGTTTCATATTATTTTCAAAAATATTTACAACAATTATTTACAATATTAACATTTAAATTGTTTAAATTATTAATTTAATAAATACATTAGCCACATGTTCATTCGGTTGGTAATTTTATAATCCTGTTTAATATAATCGACCAATGAAGGTTAGTTATACATATTAATGTCACAATCCGGTTTAATAAAGTTTTTATAATGATTTGTGACGGCAACCTTCATTCAACATCTTGTCTCAAATTCTTTCAAAACTCGTGTTAATTATAACAGTAAATCACTTGATTAATTTTCAACGAACTATAACAATCTTACTCCAGCGGAAAATCCTTCGCTAACAAGTTAATGCACAATCTGCATTAAAAATATGCCCAAAATCATCATATATTAATCTATATGGCATTTACAACTTTCACATCACTTACAAAACTTCCACAAATAATTCTTTAACCTTTATTCCTGTGGGAACTTCCTTCATATTCAAGGGCATTATATTTCAGCGACTTTCAACACGCGCTGCACTAGCGATTATACATTCATAGTTCCACTTAAAAATTTTATAATCATAAATAGTTTCAAAACTGTTTTTCTATTTAACCTTCGTAGATTTCATTCATGAACTGAAATGAAGTCAAAACTTGCCAATCACAAACAAATTTAATAGTGAATACGCTTATATACGCCTATCTGGTCTATCAAAATTTAAGACTAACATCTTAAAAGAAATTGTGGTATGAAAATACTATCTTCAAATAAAGTGCGACTAAAATGCAAAGTAGTCGAATAGAATCCAATTAGACTGGGGAATGCAAACATCGTCATATAATTCTCTAATTGAGAAAAACTCCTAACAAAAGTACTTGACTTTAATGCATTCAATAATTCATTATTAACATTACTCTTTCACAAAATTGTCTATGATGCAATGTTCATTCATAACTGACGATAAATGTCTGTGTTGCAATCAATACAAATAACGACTAGTATTTCCAAGATCGTCGATAACGTAAGAGATTTTAACGCTCTAAAATCATTTAAATGTTCTTCCTTCTTGATGATGACAGAAAATTGTTCAAAGTAATTAAACTGGGGTAGAATTACTTTAATAAAATGACACGCTGTCTGAATTTAAATCTGCCATAAAAATCATTAACTTACAGTCAAATCGTGACTACAAAAAAAATATTAATTACTGAAAAATCTAAATATCAGTCTCAACTGATTCAAAATCGTTAACTATGCCCATGACATAACAATGTCTTAATAAAACGTCGAAAAATGCAAAACTCATCAAGGTGTACTGAGAATAAGAATCTCAACAAGAAAATAAGGCAAAATACATGAGAGTAAAAATATGGGAAAAATGGTTGCTCAAACATTACTAGGTTACTCAAATACAATAAACGTTCACGACTACCTTATCTGCCGATTGACGTTCCAGAGGAAAATTCCTCAAAGAAGACTGCTGATGGATCCATTTCACCACGTTAAAGCTGAGCTCCATCCTCGAAATAGGAAATAGCACCCTCGGAGAATCGAACTGCTTCCTTCTCCGTGAATCGCTCTGCTCCTCGAATACGAATAGACATCCTTCCGGCAATAATCTTCTTTGTGAGTCGGGACTACCCTGACCTCTCTTGAAAAATTCCCTGAAGTTCCAGTAGATAATCATCATGACGGTTTTGTAGAAATTTCCGAAGAAATTATTCATATACTGAGTATGAAATTGTTTCTATGGCTGTTCGATGGTATTCAGCCTTTACTTACGAAACATGGGTGTAGATGGTATTCACCGCATGTTCGCTTATGTGGAATAGCAATTAGCGAAGTTCCATGTCGCTATCTTACTCCAATGAAGTATGTCCAAATTGCAATAAGCCTTCTTAGCCTTCCATCTGCTCTTCAGTTGTAGTGTCAGAAGAACAAACTGCCGTATTCAAATGCTCCATTATACTGTATCGTTCTGTAAGCAAGCAATCTGAAGTCTTTCTACTCCACTCACAGCGTTAACCTTGCTTTGATTCTGGCTTATACAAAAGTGTTTCTCTAGTGGCGAGATAATTACTTTTGCCAGTCGTATAAAATTGCTAATATCTTTTGAAGTACTCGGTCGAAATTGTTCAGCTTTTCTCTATAATTGCATGTAGTACTGCACAATACAATTATGTTATCGTAGACCGCTAACTGTTTGAAGTTAAACTTATAGAAGCTTTCTAAGGTCTGTTTCAACTTCACCTAGTTTGACCTGTATCTCGTTAACATAGTGGCCTCGCCACGCGTTATAAATACGATTCTTTTCACTTGCTGTTCACTTTGATGTCTCACTATATTGAATGTATAATAAACTGACTTTCACAAATACTTCGATGATCTGAGCATTAGATCTCAGAATGATCAGCGAACGAAAGAGAAGAGAAGAGAAGAGGCTCCTCTCTTCTGCGCAAGCCCTTTTATTACCTTCTCGAGGGGCGTTACCATCCCTTCCAAAGCGTGATACTACGTCATCGCTAGAACTTCCAACTTCGTTAATACATGACGGATTTTCAAAATTCAAAAACTGAAAATAAATTTCATCAAAAATCCAAATCAATGCTATTACTGCAAATTGATTTCCACAATTCTGCATTCAAAAAGTCATAAAAATACCATAGTTTCAGCAATCTCCGTCTTCCTTTAAACTATCGTTCATTGGTTCATGCCTCTCCTCCAATAGCATAGTTTCTTCCTCAGCAGAATTCCTCGTTTCCTGCGACTGCGTCGTACATCTTGGAACATTCTGGACTAAAATGCTGACGTCACTGAGAATCTCAGCTCAAGTAGCTTGCTGGCATAACATTTACGTCATCCGTGCTTACGTCATGACTACCCACGTCATAACTATGACAGCCATAACTCTAATCATAATTTCAAATATAGCCACCGTGGTCTCTACATAATTCAATTACGGGGGCAGTACCATCCCGGCATTTGCCCGAAGACGAAGTGGGAAACCACGGAAAACCACTTCGAGGATGCCTGAGGGGGAATCGAACCCCCTCTACTCATTTGGGCCACCCGAGGCTGAGTAGACCCCATTCCAGTCCTCGTACTGTACCCTTTTACCTACCAATACCTGTTGAATCCCTGGATAGCAGCTGGATCGTAGAACCTGAAAATTCCCCGGCTATAAAGACCCCCAAGTTCTACCAACAGACACAGGGATAATAGGGCCACTCGAATACCTAACAGGATGTATTAAGACTGACCAAGGCTCAGAGAAAGAAAAGACTAGCTCAAAACACAAGAATTCTTCAAGAGGAAGAATGAATCTCAAAGGTGTGGTAAACCCTAGAATACCTAGCGATGGCCCCCTTAATACACCCTTCCATCACCTCTATAAAGTATCACGCAATAGTTAAAACCAAATAATAAGGTTAGAAAACTTAGAAAGGGAAATGGATAGGTTGAGGTTGGATTTGGTTGGGATTAGTGAAATGCGCTGGCAGGAAGAACAGGACTTTTGGTCAGGAGACTATAGGGTCATTAGCACTAAATCAAACAATGGCCAAGCAGGGGTTGGCCTCATATTGAGTAGGAAACTTGGACAGCGGGTGGAATATTATGAACAATATAGTGAACGGATTATTGTAGCAAAAATCAATACTAAACCTACCTGCACCACAGTGGTACAAGTCTATATGCCTACCAGTCAAGCTGATGATGAGGATGTTGAAAAGGTCTACGAAGAAATAGACGAAATTCTGAGGTATATCAAGGGTGATGAAAATGTTATAGTAATGGGAGATTGTAATGCTGTGGTAGGAAAAGGGAGAGAAGGGAAAATAGTAGGAGATTTCGGATTAGGTGAAAGGAATGATCGAGGAACCAGGCTGGTAGAATTCTGCACCGAGCATGAGTTGGTCATAGCTAACACCTTATTCAATAACCACACTAGAAGAATATACACATGGATGAGACCAGGAGATACAGGGCGTTACCAAATCGACTTCATTATGGTCAAGCAGAGGTTTCGAAACCAGATTTTGGATTGTAAAGCATATCCTGGTGCTGACATAAACTCTGACCACAATCTGGTCGTATTGAAATGCAGATTAAAGTTGAAGAAACTGAAGAAAAGTCAAAAGCCAAAAAGGTGGGCAATAGACAGACTGAAAGAGAAGGATGTAAACGAAAGATTCAAGAAGAGTATAAAGGAAGGACTAATGAAAAACCCTAAACAAACTTCAATTGCAGACGAATGGGCACTTTTGAAGAATGAAATAACAAAATCCGCAGAAGAAAACATTGGTAGGAAAGAAAGAATAGGTAGAAAACCGTGGATCACTCAGGATATACTAGAATTGATGGATGAAAGGCGGAAACACAAGAATGTAAGAGATGAGAAGGGGAAAGCAGAATACAGACGTCTGAGAAATGAGGTTAACAAGAAGTGCAAGGAAGCGAAAGAAGAATGGTTGAAAGAGAAATGTGCAGGTATAGAAAATTGTCTGAAATTAGGAAAAGTAGACACAGCTTATCGAAGGATTAAGAATACTTTTGGGGAAAAAAAGACTAAGTGCTGTAATATTAAGGACACAAATGGAAAGCCTCTAACAGATAGGGAAGAAAAGGTTGAGAGATGGAAAGCTTACATAGAGAGTTTGTATAAGGGAAAGGAGATTGAGAATCATGTAATGGAAAGGGAGGAGGAAATTGATGAGGATGCGAAGGGAGATTTAATATTGAGATCAGAATTTGATAGAGCTTTGGAAGACTTAGGCTGGAACAAAGCACCAGGCATAGATGATATACCGATTGAGTTGCTACGCTGCATAGGAGATGAAGGTCTGATCAGGTTATTTCACTTGGTGTGTAGGATTTATGAGACGGGTGAGGTACCCCCTGATTTCAAGAAGAATGTAATCATCCCTATACCAAAGAAAGTGGGAGCTGACAGATGTGAAGATTACCGTACAATCAGCTTGATTACTCATGCTTCAAAGATCCTGTCTAGGATAATTTACAAGAGGATTGAAAGCCAGATAGAAACGGAGTTGGGTGAAGACCAGTTTGGTTTCAGGAGAAATGTAGGAACAAGGGAAGCTGTACTAAGTCTTAGGCTGATTTTGGAAGGTAGAATAAGGAAAGATAAGAGAACGTTCATGGCTTTTGTAGACTTAGAAAAGGCTTTTGATAACGTTGATTGGACTAAATTGTTTGACATTTTGAAATCGATTGGAATAAAGTACAGGGATAGGAGGGTGATATACAATCTAGACAGAAACCAGACAGCAGTCATTCGAGTTGAAGTACATGAGAGAGAAGCTGGTATTCAGAAAGGTGTAAGGCAAGGCTGCAACTTATCACCCATACTTTTCAATCTTTACATTGAACAAGCAATGAAGGAAATTAGAGAAAAATTTAAAGTGGGAGTGAAGATTCAAGGAGAAATAATTTCAACTCTGAGATTTGCTGATGACATAGTCATCTTGGCCGACAAGCCTGAGGATTTGAATGAGTTTTTGACTGGTATGGACTCCGTCTTACAGAAAGAATTCATGATGAAAATTAATAAATGTAAAACAAAAATACTGGAATGCAGCCGAAATAAATCAGAAACCTCTATGGAGATCAAATTGACAGGTGAAAAGCTGAAGGAAGTAGAAGACTTCTGTTACTTAGGAAGTAGAATAACCAGTGATGGACGAAGCAAAGAGGATATAAAAAGTAGGTTGGCTCAGGCAAAGAAAGCTTTTCTACAAAACAGGAATCTGCTGATATCGAATATAGATTTAGGTATTAGGAAGTCATTTTTGAAAGCCTTTGTCTGGAGCGTGGCGCTCTATGGAAGTGAAACTTGGACTATTGGTGCAGCAGAAAAGAGGAGAATAGAAGCATTTGAAATGTGGTGTTACAGGAGAATGATGAAGATCAGATGGGTAGATAGGGTTACAAACATAGAGGTATTACGACGAGTGGGAGAGGAGAGATGTTTCTGGCGACTGCTAATGAAGAGAACAGATAGGTTGGTAGGACACATACTAAGACACCCAGGAATAGCAAGCTTAGTTATGGAAGGAAGGGTCGAGGACAAGAACTGTAGGGGTAGACCAAGGTTAGAATATGTTAAACAGATTGCCTCCGATGTAGGGTGTGGTAGTTATGTAGAGATGAAACGATTAGCTCAGGACAGGGAGGGATGGAGAGCTGCATCAAACCAGTCAAAAGACTGAAGACTCAAACAACAACAACAACAATAAATTAGTTTA
Source organism: Meconema thalassinum (assembly GCA_946902985.2). Classification (NCBI taxonomy): domain Eukaryota; kingdom Metazoa; phylum Arthropoda; class Insecta; order Orthoptera; family Tettigoniidae; genus Meconema; species Meconema thalassinum. The sequence goes on from OX336390.1 coordinate 938,815,489, forward strand.
TTGCAAGAATAAACATGACAAGAAATATAAATTTTGTCGATACCACGACCAATCAAAATTATCCTTAATTAAACTGGATTGTCTTTCACCTATGAAATATGAGAAAGGCTTCAAAAAAAATGAATTACCCATTATCTCAACTAACTTTTAGTTCTTTCAAAAATAAAGTATAATAATAATAATGATCAATCCCATAGGATACGCACACACACAAAAAAATATTATATGAATTGAATAAATTAAATTCATTTCGGTTCATTAACTGAATGAACATCTTATACAAAAATATCCTGATTATAACCAATAATCTTACACGACATTTTTAGTAGCATTATATGGTCTAGTTATTTAACGATGAAATTAACATGGCATATTTACAGAATATAATTTACACAAAATTCTAGAATAATTTCGATTATTCTCCTCCCACTGACTTAATGTCACGACATTCACTTCTGCTTAAAATTGTTTCATTGTTTCATTTCAGGGTATTTCTGCCGAACAGTTAAGTTAAGCAAAAATTAATCATAGATTCAGCATTAAATAGTTATCGGTGATCCTTGTTAAACATACATGCTATGGCAAAGTCGTTATATTAATTTTACTGGAAATATTGAACTGGATATCCACTCAAGATTCTCAATAATACTGCTCAGAAAAATATTAATCTTCACACAGGCATTACTTCACGATAACAACAGATATAAAGTCACCTATGACAGAATATTAACCATACTAGGTTAAAAACAACGCCTCTCTGGGTTAAAACCCCATTCAATCTATTCCTGATTGGCACACGTGGCTCAATCCTCAACAAGAAAATTTGCTTCGCAAAGCACTGTATCAAAATACTTAAACACAAGGGCATTATTCCTAATACATGCCTCTCTAAAATCTAACATGCACCTATAATTGGAGCCTTACTGTTATAAATCCACAATTATGAAAATCAGCTGTTTATAATAAAAGCCTGAACTCGTGTTCAGAAAAATAATTTGATTCTGTAACAGATTACTAATAAAGCCCAGTGGATTCCAGAAATACTCCACCTATTTTTAGAAAACTTGCCTTACATTGATGTATTACATTATTCATAACTCTTAAACGTATGAATTATAGTAAGTCATTCCTGGGATTATCCTCGCAAATTTGGATGTCGTTCAAATACCCTCTTAATAGAGAAAAACTATTGCACCAAAGGCAATGATATCAATTTAATCCAGTGTTAACTTCATAAGAGAAGAAAAGCATAACACTCCCAACCACTCAAACTGAGGTTGTAAAAGCGATTTATAAAAATAAATCCAATCTCAAAATAAGATCTTCCCTGAACCTCCCGAATGCGAAAATGTCGATGGATTAGTCCTACAGAATGGATCTAGGTTAGCAACAAAGACTAAGCGACCAACGACCCACTAGTCAATCCACCTCGAAAATCACGCTCAGAAAACACAAGTCAAATCCGTTAATAAACTGAAGAAAAATAGTCAAAGGACTCGAAGCAACATTCAGAATAACAGGGTCCGAAAACTTCCTAATATCGTAATAATAATACGGAAAGGAAAATTCTTCTCAAAGAACACGATAATCCTCGCGAAAGTGCTTAAAGAACAATACACTAGAATATGTAAAACTCAGTCAGAGTTCTCAAAAAATTGTGTTACTAAAATGTTCTTACACAAAAAATCTGTAGATCTTCCTCCTACATTGACTTCTCGACAAATAAGGATGAGCATATCAGTTTAAATTCTGTAAAATACTACTGAAATTTTAAATTTATCCATCAAAATACACAAAGGATGCACTCATTTTTATGAGTCAAAATCCTGGCATCATAGAAGGTCAGCTTCGAAATAAGCATCGAACCTGCACTTTCTACTCAACCATTTAATCTACAAAATCAAATATGGCAATGTGTGGTGGTTCAAAATGTACACGCAACGCTACTGTAACAAGTTGAAGTGATCTGTACCTTTGGCGAATCTGGATGAGGAAAAAAAAAGGATATCGTTGGCCATACTAGGCTCCAGACCAACAGAAAACATGCCGGACTCCAACTGGGTCTCCAGAGAACGAACCATAGTCCTCCTAGGCTCGAACAACTCCCGGCCGGTCGAAATGGTCCCAATATATCCTGGCGATATCTTCCCACACGCATTAGAATACCGATGGCCGGACCGCAAACAGTTTATCAACTCGTCACGAAGCGAGGGTGAACTCGAACAGCCGCTAAATAGTTCCAATATAAAGCTGCGAATGTGACCCATTTCGCACGCGCCCACGCGGTCCCTTGCATTACGAGACTCGCTTGCACACTTCATGGTAAATGAAAGTTGCTGCCAACGTGTCCCCGCTACACCCTGCTAATGCAGTATTCTTATTTTAATCTAGCCTACCTTCGTAATGGATATAGGCTTCAATGTATTCCTTCCCTCTGACACCTTGCTTAAGAATGTGCTTTTTTAAAAGAAGTATAGCCACTGTGAAAAGTTTGAATCAAGTCTAGGCAGCATTTCCTAGAAGGTTTATATGCAGAGTGTTACGACACAACACAACCGAGCTGGCGGTCGGGATTATGAAAGTATTCTCCCGCATGGTCCGTTAGTAGCTGTGGACACACGGTCGTAAAGATAAACTTATAATACATGTTTAAAACCATGTCTGATTCCCATTAAGCAAGTCTCTACTCCACGTAGAATGCCGAACGAACTCGCTTACATACATAGGCACACTCACACGTTTTGAAAATCCCGTTAACCTGCGATTTCAATTTCACTATTGCCAGGCTTATACCTGCACGATGTCGGTTTCTCAAGTACCTGCTCTCCGCACGAGGTCGCTTGAGCACGACATCCCCTCTCCCCACTCCTCTATACGTCACGACTCGATATAAAATATATCGCAGTCGAAGTGTAATCACCAGTGACTTAACAGATCATCTTCTGTTTTTCATACTTGCTTAGTAATAGCTTTCTGCCATGGAAATATACATACAGACATATGTAACTGCTTACATATAGTGCTAAAATACTTATCATTCTCAGGTGAATCGATCGATATAATGCTAGACAAAGTCAACATGATTATTATCGATGACCTTCGGGCTTCTCGTCGGAAACACGAGCTCTACCGATCTCTTCTTGATAGCAGAACTTTTGCTTGCTGTAGACCAGCTGTTATGATAGACTTCAGAGGCTAGTTAGAAAGTTACAGGGCGTTTCAAAATACTGTATCCATATCTGTACTTAAGACCTTTAGGAATAATGGTGCATTTTCCCTTTGATACCTTAAATAAAAATCTCCTCAGCTTTTATTTAAACCATTCCAGGTAATCTCGGCATATGCAGCATTATTCAGTCAACACTCAGACTATCTTCTTCACATATCTTTTCAGGTTTTTTGCATTGAAACGACCTATCGTTTCTCTTCCATTTAGGCTTATTACCTCATAACAATTATTTCCGAACGACCTGGCGATTTTATAGGGTCCGTGGAAGACATAGGAGAACTTGGTGAATTGCTTCTTAGCCACATCTGCTTTCGTCGGTTTCTTGACGAAAATCATCTCGTCTACTCTCATCGGTGGCCGATATCTTTTATTTCTGATCCGTTTATGCCGCTTCTCGGCTGCATCCATCAAGCTTTCTATAGCTGAATTAATTCTTTCTTGGACTGTAGGCTCCCCGTCCTTAGGCAGAAATCTCACGATCTCTGTCCAGGCTCTTTCTGGCCTCTTATTATGGTGTACAACCATGGGTATGTCTGATAAGCTCTCATGGAATGTGGAATTCATGCATCTTTCCATGAGTGGGATGAACTTGACCCGGCTCGCATGATCCCCAGGACAGTAAATTCTCGCAAACTTGCTAATTTCTGCCATTACACGTTCCGAGACGTTAGATTCCGGATATCTAATGCTAGAAAACACGTGCTTGACACCAAGCTTAATCATGGCATTCTCAAAATCCGTGGAGGTGAATTGAGCTCCGTGATCCGATAGGAGAGTTACAGGTTTTCCCGCCTTTAAGACGGCTAAGGACTTGGGCTGTAGTGGCCCTCTGCATAGGGTCGAGGGTCACGTATTTTGAGAATACATCGATCGTGACTAGGAGAAACTGGTTTCCCCTAGCCCCCTTCGGGCAAGGACCGAAGATATCGCAAGCCATTAGCTCTCTCGGCCTTTCTGGAATAATGGCTCGAGGTCTCTCTTTATCAAAAGGCAGCCTCTCCAACTGTACAGTGTTAATCTCGATCTTACTAACTGGATTTCTTGAGAGTGCATCCGCGAGCAGATTATCCTTTCCAGGCTGATGCACGATGGTGGCATTGAACTGCTGGAGAAACAATGTCCACCTCGTCAATCTGTCACTGGAAAGGTCGGTTTGCATCATAAACTGAAGCGCTCTGTGATCCGTGATAATGACCACTCGATGTCCTATCAGAAGCTTCTTCCACTTTTGAAGAGCAGATATAAATGCCAAAGCTTCGAGCTCAGAGGTGAAATAATTATTTTCGTGTTCCTGCAGCTTTCTGCTGTGGAAGTCCAAATAGTGCTTCCTCCCATCCTCGTCCTTTTGATAGAGGACAGCACTAATACCAATTTTTGAAGCATCAGACTCGATGTAAAATAACCGATCAAACTCGGGATATTCCAGCTTAATACAATTTTGGAGCATGAGCTTGGCCTCTTCAAATGCCCTATTCGTATCCTCTGTCCATTTCCATTTATTATTTTTCTTTAATGCCTCATACAAAGGGGCCATAGTAGTTGAGTATCCCGGACAGTGGCTACTCAAGAACTGGCACATACCCAGAAACTCACGGAGCTGCTTCACTTTTGCGGGACGAGGAAATCTTGAAATGGCGTCTATCTTCTTCAAGTTTGGGTGATACCCAAACTGATCAATAGTATGGCCTAGGAACTTGATAGATTCATGCATGAATTGACACTTATGCATGTTGACCTTAATATTGGCCTCTCTTAAATTCTCGAATAGCTGTTTCAAGTGCACAAGATGTTCTTGAACATTAGCTGAAGAAATTATCAAGTCATCGATATAGCAAATAACGTTACGTTTCACGCTTTCCGATAATTTGCTATCAAGAGCTCTGATCAAGGCCGGACCGCTATTCACCATTCCAAAAGGAACGCGACAGAAAACATACGTGGTCTGATCAAATAAGAACCCGGTGTATTGCCGGCTATCTTCCTCCAGCTCTACTTGATAGAAGGAAGCGGTTAGGTCTAGGACGCTGAAACACGCTTTACCTTTGAACTTTTTCAAAAGTTCTCTAATTTTTGGTGGACGGTCAGTTTCTAACATGATTCTCGTGTTGATCTTCCTGGCGTCTAAACAAAGGCTCAATTGTCCGTTCGCTTTCTTTACCACAGTTATCGGATTCAAATACGAAGAAGCCTGTTTTTTATTATACCATCTCTCTCCATTTTATCTATAATCTCTTTGACCTCATCATGGTATTTTTCTGGGATAGGATAAAGCTTGGCTTGGTAAGGGGATTCATCTATTAGCCTAATCTGGTACTTAAAGTCTCTAATCAAGCCAGGTTTATCATCGAAGATGTCCGCAAATTGACAAATCAAGTCGTCAAATTCTTCTTTCACGTTTTTAAATCCCTCGGCTTTCAAGGTATATTGTTCCCTCTCTTGCTCGGTTTCTTCAACTACGTGATCCAGGATTTCCATTCTAGGGATATCTTTATTAATTTCGTTTCCATCCATTTCTTCCATCACTACATCCTCTGTACTTTCTTCCTTGAATCTTATTATTCCTTTGGCCATGTCGATGATTGCCCTAGCTTGTGTAATAAAATCGATCTCTAGTATGACGTCAAAATTAATATTCTTAACGACTATGAAAATATGTTCATAACTTCTCTGTTTGATCCAGAATTTCATTAGAATCTGCACTATGCATTTCATAGTTTTATCCTTAAATATCCCACGAATTTTTGTTGGAGATGCTGGAAGAATGGTAAATTGGTTTTCTGGTTTCAATCTCTCAAAACAGTCCTCATCAACTATTGAGATCATAGCACCTGTGTCCATCAAAGCTTTACAGTGTTGTAGACCAATTTGTATTTTAATAACGGGAAGTTCAACTACCCTTCCTCTCGGTTTCGTTTCTGGTTCAAATAGAAGATCTTCGTCAGTAGCTTCAAATATTTCAAAAATCGTGATAACAGAGGAATGCGTGGCAACGTCAGTCATTAATTTCGCCTGGAAATTGGCGTTTTTTCTTCTAGATCCGGAGCTCTTTCTGAACTCCGACCTTCTCTGCCAGTGCTGGGTCGTGACTTATCTGGATTTTCATCCTTTCTTTCCTTCGATTTTCTTCGTCCAACCTCCGTGGACTTATCTCGCCCTCTCTTGAGCATCACCTGTTGCACTTTCTTATCGGACGCCTCCGTCCGATAATTGTTGTATCTTGAGTACCCTTGATTTTGTCTCTTATCTCTGTTGTCACGGGTATCCCTATCATTCCTATTATATCTGTTATCTCGATTATTTTGATCATATCTGTAATTCCTGTTATAAGGCGTTTCTCGGTGATCATTCCGGTTTCGATCATTATCTCTTCGATAGAAATTTCTCTCCTCGTAGCGACGTTGCCATGGCCTCTCCTGGGCGTCCCTACGTTGGTTTTCCCATCTCCTCTCTTCCTGATGGGTATTTCTAATAGGACCCATTCTATCATCTCTTCTTTGCTCAAAACGATCCGTCTGCTGTGTACGGTTCATCATTACCGCGTTTACAACTTTCGATTCCTGCCTGGCATTTTTGACTATGGTAGGTTGCGTCATCATACTCATGTGATCTAATCGACGTAACAAGTCATCTAACGACGTTAAAGACGATACTCCGGAAGAAATAATTGATCTCCTTACTTCCGCAGGCAATTGACGTGAGATAGCTTCAAGGAGTTCTTCCTGGGTTAACGGCGGCTGGAGAAAACGGAGTTTTGCTAACTGACACGCAAAGTACTCAGCATAGCTGGTTGGTCCTGTACTGGAGTACTTGCGTGAATAGACTTCCGATCTCACATTTTGTTGGACCTCGATCGACCAAAATCTCTGTATGAAGGCCTCCGACAACTGTTCAAAATTATCAAATGTGTAACGAAAGGCCCTGAACCATTGTAACGGAGCATCGGTAAGAAACATTTCCACCATACGTAGCTCACGCTCACGTGGCGCATGTGACTCCAAAAAGTAATCTCTTAATGCCCTCACAAATTCGATTGGTGTCATTCCATCCAGATTGCTAAACTTCCTAGGTTTGTCATCAAAGTTTCTGATTATGGTTACATTCGGTGTCCTTTCCAATGATTTCGAAGTATAATCATCCACGCCTACGTTGGGGTTCGGAGAACTAAACGTCTCCCTGCTTATTCGAATGGGACTCGGATGTTCCATTTGACTGAGCCGAACGTTGGGTTCGTTATTGGGAGATTCCTGCGTCATCCTTTCCCTACTATCAGGTACTATCACTTCAGGTTGTTCAACTACAACTCTAAAATCGGACTGTAAAAGTGATCGCAATTGATCTTTTAACGTATCCAAATTGATATGCCCCTCTAGATTAATTTGCTCGAGACCCTTTCTAATTTCATTAATTTCGGAAGGTTTCTTCTCCCTGACCTCATTTAACTCTATCCTACTTTGGTCGACTTTAGTTTCAACACTGTTAATACGTTTCTCTAAATCGGATATGTTATTAACCTGTGTATTTTGAATTCCATCCATTCTTTTGCTTAGATCTTCCCTAACATTTATTATGTCTTTGCTATTAGTTGCAAGACCAGTGGCAAGTTTGGATTCTAACTTAGATTTCTCAACTTTAAAACATTCCTCATTAATTTTCATGATATCTTTACGAAATGTTACAATATTATCTCTTATGATCCCTTTCAAATCTATGTCAAAATCATCCCTGAGAAGTTTCGTATGATCTGTGACTTGAGCTCGGAGTGTCCCCATTTCACATTTCAACTGCTCCAGGCTATTCTGGGTCTGATTAGTGTCATGGGAAAACTGTAGCTGAAGTGCTTATAATTTTTTTTACTAAGCTTCACACTTTTTTCAAAGTCTAGTCTAATCTCAACTTGAAACTCTTTACTTGATTTTTCTAGCTCCATCAACTTAACCTCCGTCTGATTTTGACTAGATTCGATTTTTCGGACCTCTAGCTCCATTTTATTTTGGCTGGATTTAATTTGATTTACATCATTCTGAATATTTTTGACTTGAGACTGAATCTCTTTTTGACTGGATTCTATTAATCCCACATCTGTTCTTAAATCATTGATTTGGGATTGCATAATCCTTACATTAGAGTTTACATCCTTTACTGTTTCCTCAATTCCCCTTTGACTAGTCTGAACATTGTTAAGATCTGTTTGCATTGAAGTTTGACTATTTTGCATTGATGTTTGACTATTTTGCATTGATGTTTGACTAGTTTGGATATTGTTAATGTCAAGTTGCATTCTTTCTTGGACAACCTGTACCAAGCCAACATTAGCCCGTAGTGTACTGATATCTAGTTGTGTTTTTCTATTATCGTCCTGGATATCTTCGATATTAGATTCTACACTGGTAACCTTCTTTTCTACCCTTTTAGAACTGTCTTTGATAGCCTTCAAGGAGGATTGCATAGTATCAATTTCCCCCCTGATACATTCAGCAACTGCATCTTTTATAAATCCCTGATTTTGAATAACAGTTTCGGACATATGGTCTAATGCAGATTTAGTTTGGACCTTAATATTTTCTATGCCCTGATTCAAATTGTCCATTTTATTTTGAATAATTTCAAACATCTTCTTAACGTCACCAACAGTCATCATATTACCTTCAGACATGCTTCACTACACTTCACAAGAAATAAGAATACCACACCAACAAAGCACAGCGAGAACATCTACAAACAACCACCATTTACCATACATGCTCATTCTTATTGTCTGGCATTACCTTAAAATAAGCTTATGTCTAAACACAAAGTGCCCAATTTGATTTGGGATCGCCTATATACAAGTGCGTGTTGGTTTATATCGGTGAAGGTCCATGATTCTACCATTACTCATATTTTAAATTTGCTACAAACACTAATATTTTTAATGATGTCAGCAATGATCATCAGCCGGAAACAAGTAGAACAAATTATTAACAGAGCGTGTGGCACCACTCCGATACATAAAATAAAAAAAAACTTTAATAATGGTTGCAATACCACTTGTAAGTCAAGTAGCTCGAGTATCCTCGTAATTGCTTTGTTCCATAGGAATTCCAATAGTTCGTGCCAAAATATTGGTTCACCATTATTTTATTGCCTTGATTCATGATCACACAGGAAACACGGTGTTCCAATTCGCGATCTGTGTTACATGATCATAAAACTAATTTCCACTTTGAACTTTCAGTTTCAATTTTGGCAGAATTATGGCATTCAACTCCCTGGTATTCGCTCTGGTATTCCAGGTTTTTCGATGCCCCTGAGCTGGGCGCCACCTAATGTACCCTTTTACCTACCAATACCTGTTGAATCCCTGGATAGCAGCTGGATCGTAGAACCTGAAAATTCCCCGGCTATAAAGACCCCCAAGTTCTACCAACAGACACAGGGATAATAGGGCCACTCGAATACCTAACAGGATGTATTAAGACTGACCAAGGCTCAGAGAGAGAAAAGACTAGCTCAAAACACAAGAATTCTTCAAGAGGAAGAGTGAATCTCAAAGGTGTGGTAAACCCTAGAATACCTAGCGATGGCCCCCTTAATACACCCTTCCATCACCTCTATAAAGCATCACGCAATAATTAAAACCAAATAATAAATTAGTTTATTGCAAGAATAAACATGACAAGAAATATAAATTTTGTTGATACCACGACCAATCAAAATTATCCTTAATTAAACTGGATTGTCTTTCACCTATGAAATATGAGAAAGGCTTCAAAAAAATGAATTACCCATTATCTCAACTAACTTTTAGTTCTTTCAAAAATAAAGTATAATAATAATAATAATAATGATCAATCCCATAGAATAAGCACACACACAAAAATATTATATGAATTGAATAAATTAAATTCATTTCGGTTCATTAACTGAATGAACATCTTATACAAAAATATCCTGATTATAACCAATAATCTTACACGACATTTTTAGTAGCATTATATGGTCTAGTTATTTAACGATGAAATTAACATGGCATATTTACAGAATATAATTTACACAAAATTCTAGAATAATTTCGATTATTCTCCTCCCACTGACTTAATGTCACGACATTCACTTCTGCTTAAAATTGTTTCATTGTTTCATTTCAGGGTATTTCTGCCGAACAGTTAAGTTAAGCAAAAATTAATCATAGATTCAGCATTAAATAGTTATCGGTGATCCTTGTTAAACATACATGCTATGGCCAAGTCGTTATATTAATTTTACTGGAAATATTGAACTGGATATCCACTCAAGATTCTCAATAATACTGCTCAGAAAAATATTAATCTTCACACTGGCATTACTTCACGATAACAACAGCAATAAAGTCACCTATGACAGAATATTAACCATACTAGGTTAAAAACAACGCCTCTCTGGGTTAAAACCCCATTCAATCTATTCCTGATTGGCACACGTGGCTCAATCCTCAACAAGAAAATTTGCTTCGCAAAGTACTGTATCAAAATACTTAAACACAAGGGCATTATTCTTAATACATGCCTCTCTAAAATCTAACATGCACCTATAATTGGAGCCTTACTGTTATAAATCCACAATTATGAAAATCAGCTGTTTATAATAAAAGCCTGAACTCGTGTTCAGAAAAATAATTTGATTCTGTAACAGATTACTAATAAAGCCCAGTGGATTCCAGAAATACTCCACCTATTTTTAGAAAACTTGCTTTACATCGATGTATTACATTATTCATAATTCTTAAACTTATGACTTATAGTAAGTCAGTCCTGGGATTATCCTCGCAAATTTGGATGTCGTTCAAATACCCTCTTAATAGAGAAAAACTATTGCACCAAAGGCAATGATATCAATTTAATCCAGTGTTAACTTCATAAGAGAAGAAAAGCATAACACTCCCAACCACTCAAACTGAGGTTGTAAAAGCGATTTATAAAAATAAATCCAATCTCAAAATAAGATCTTCCCTGAACTTCCCGAACGCGAAAATGTCGATGGATTAGTCCTACAGAATGGATCTAGGTTAGCAACAAAGGCTAAGCGACCAACGACCCACTAGTCAATCCACCTCGAAAATCACGCTCAGAAAACACAAGTCAAATCCGTTAATAAACTGAAGAAAAACAGTCAAAGGACTCGAAGCAACATTCAGAATAACAGGGTCCGAAAACTTCCTAATATCGTAATAATAATACGGAAAGGAAAATTCTTCTCAAAGAACACGATAATCCTCGCGAAAGTGCTTAAAGAACAATACACTAGAATATGTAAAACTCAGTCAGAGTTCTCAAAAAATTGTGTTACTAAAATGTTCTTACACAAAAAATCTGTAGATCTTCCTCCTACATTGACTTCTCGACAAATAAGGATGAGCATATCAGTTTAAATACTGTAAAATACTACTGAAATTTTAAATTTATCCATCAAAATACACAAAGGATGCACTCATTTTTATGAGTCAAAATCCTGGCATCATAGAAGGTCAGCTTCGAAATAAGCATCGAACCTGCACTTTCTACTCAACCATTTAATCTACAAAATCAAATATGGCAATGTGTGGTGGTTCAAAATGTACACGCAACGCTACTGTAACAAGTTGAAGTGATCTGTACCTTTGGCGAATCTGGATGAGGAAAAAAAAGGATATCGTTGGCCATACTAGGCTCCTGACCAACAGAAAACATGCCGGACTCCAACTGGGTCTCCAGAGAACGAACCATAGTCCTCCTAGGCTCGAACAACTCCCGGCCGTTCGAAATGGTCCCAATATATCCTGGCGATATCTTCCCACACGCATTAGAATACCGATGGCCGGACCGCAAACAGTTTATCAACTCGTCACGAAGCGAGGATGAACTCGAACAGCCGCTAAATAGTTCCAATATAAAGCTGCGAATGTGACCCATTTCGCATGCGCCCACGCGGTCCCTTGCATTACGAGACTCGCTTGCACACTTCATGGTAAATGAAAGTTGCTACCAACGTGTCCCCGCTACACCCTGCTAATGCGGTATTCTTATTTTAATCTAGCCTACCATCGTAATGGATATAGGCTTCAATGTATTCCTTCCCTCTGACACCTTGCTTAAGAATGTGCTTTTTTTAAAGAAGTATAGCCACTGTGAAAAGTTTGAATCAAGTCTAGGCTGCATTTCCTAGAAGGTTTATATGCAGAGTGTTACGACACAATACAACCGAGCTGGCGGTCGGGATTATGAAAGTATTCTCCCGCATGGTCCGTTAGTAGCTGTGGACACACGGTCGTAAAGATAAACTTATAATACATGTTTAAAACCATGTCTGATTCCCATTAAGCAAGTCTCTACTCCACGTAGAATGCCGAACGAACTCGCTTACATACATAGGCACACTCACACGTTTTGAAAATCCCGTTAACCTGTGATTTCAATTTCACTATTGCCAGGCTTATACCTGCACGATGTCGGTTTCTCAAGTACCTGCTCTCCGCACGAGGTCGCTTGAGCACGACATCCCCTCTCCCCACTCCTCTATACGTCACGACTCGATATAAAATATATCGCAGTCGAAGTGTAATCACCAGTGACTTAACAGATCATCTTCTGTTTTTCATATTTGCCTAGTAATAGCTTTCTGCCATGGAAATATACATACAGACATATGTAACTGCTACATTTAGCGCTAAATATACTTATTGACCCGTTAATAAATATTAACGTGCATTCCAGTCGTTACCGCGGGCGGCTGCGGTGCAAACTTGATCTTCTCGGTATCTATTGGTGACTGTCCGAACTAGTGAGCCGGCAACGTTCAGCGTGTCTGTCTTGTCGATGGCTCGCTCGTGTGGCAAATGTTGGTACTTAGTTTCGGAGAACACGAGGCCTCACGATCGGCTCCGTTCGTACCCGAACGGCCGCCATTTTCTTCTTGTTGTTGTGAATTAACAAATGCAAGTTGAAGGAATTCTTGCAAGAAGAAAAGATGTGAGAACAAAATCTCTGGTGTAAAACGGGGATTATCTGGCCGTAGGCCAGGTAAACTTCCTTTCCCCGATATTATTTCATCTCTACGTGATTTACATTTACCGCCCACCGTTGAGAAATCTCTGTCATCGGATTACATATGTAGACATGAAGAAAACGCAATGTATGAAGTTTGGCTACAGGAATACATCTCTTTATTAAGGTTTGTTATGTGTTAAAAGTTATTGGAACTATTTGTGACCTGAAAAGGTGAATTGGTCGTCGATACGAGTATTTTGTGTTGGTGTTATTCTACATATTTTATATGTTGGAGTCTTGAGCTGTTGAATAATTATCTTAGCGCAGTTGGCATTTATTTTGCTGTTAGTAAGTCACTTGGTTTGTAGAACCGAGTAGGCCTAAGCATGAAGAGAAAGTTCCAATACCTTATTTTTAACTTGATGTAATACACTTATTTATATGTATTTTGGGAGGGTTGTGTTTTATCTTTTTTCTGACGTGCCGAGCTGTGTAATGTTCAGATCTCATTTTGTTTTGAGCGAGGAATTTTCCTAACCTTAAATTTTTTTCGTAACAGTTAATTTTCCTTTTCCTCGTCTCGTTAGCGTGGTCTCTTAAAGACTCTGTTTAAAATATCACCTCTTATGATATGTATTTTATTTTTTCCATGGTCCGTTGCCTGGATACTCTCCGGGATTGTTATCCGATCTCGTTTTTCTCGGAAACAATGTAATTAATTTTTCATGTCGACTTGAGGTCAGTCATTTTGGATTTCCATGCCGTACGCACGTACCTTGCCTTTGCTCCTGAGTAACTAAAAGATTTCAAGAATTATCTTATTAATTTCCAAGAGATATCTTCTTGGTGGTTTGAACTTGTCATTCTTCGAACCTATACGATGATAATGTATATTTTTTCTTCGGAATCTAATCCCTCTACTGATGTAGGGTATAATTGGTTCTCGCATAATTGATCTTCTTCATTGAAATTGGGTAATTAAATTCCATCTCCTTCTTAATTTTTGGTTCCTTGCTTCTTGATTATTAATTTGTTTGTTCTATTTATTACCTTTTATGTTACATCTTTTTTTTAACATGCATGTAAAGATGTTCTTTCCTTCAATTATATTTAATGTTATGAAATGTGATTCGTGTTTTCTTCAAGTTTAGTTTTAGTACTCTTCTCTCAATTTAAATGCAACCTGGGTATGGTAATTTGTCCAGCCATTCCACACACATACCCTAGTTGCTCTCTGGTTATTATTTATCGTTTTTCTGTTTGTGTTTCTGAAGGTAACTTGTGGGTACATATTTTGGTACCTAGTCGCGTGGTTTTGTTTCCACCTTGTATTTTGTTGAGAGAATGTGTACTGGGTTTGACTTGGAGAAAGCATAGGCATAAAAGGGTTACTTATTCTGAAAAAATCTTGTATTAATCCTATGTGATTTTATGTTTCATGTCGACTATAAATGGAGCAACGGAATCTTAGGGCAGCTTACAGTTTGACCAAAGAAGAAATTATCTATGAACTCCTGATTAGAGGTTCTACTTCCTCTGGAAATAGGGAAAGGGATCTGATATTACTGAATGCAGTTACGGATAATCCTGTACGTGTACCAAACTGGAGGAAATTTGACTGGACGTTAGGTAAGTCCCTTATTGTACCATCTGTTGAAAGTTTAATTGTGGTTTTTCATTCATTAAACTCTGACTGTGCTCCGTCTAGTTCTCAACTTATCAGATTTAAGGTCCGCTGTTTACATTGGTACCATCGCCTTCGTGATTTAATAGAAGTTTGGCAGAATAGAGATCCTGAATTCCATTTAAAATTAATTTCTCTGCGTGCTAAACTTGTTGATTGTTTTTTTGCGTTATTCCCAAATAATAGTGAGAGTGCGAGTGTTAACTCTGGCGTGTGTGCAAATGAAGGGGTTCCTTCTATTAGTGGATTGAACGAATTGGTGCATAATATCAGTGTTGAAAGCAATTTAGGAAGTTTTGGTGGATCTTTGTCGAATCATAGTGAACCTGCAACTATGTATAATCAGGAAAACTATCCAAGTGCGTGCAGAATATCTGAGGTTAGGTCTGAGTGTAGCAATGTCAAAACAGGGTCGACCTCATCACGTCATAACCTTGAAAATCTTGATGATATAAATGTTTCCTTTGCTAATGTGTCCATTTCTGGTGCTGCGAGCAACCAGGTTAGGGGTAATTTATCAAATGCTAGGTCGAATGATGAAAGATTATCGCCCCTATGTTCTGAAAATCCTATTAATCCTATTAATTTAGAACATGTGTCATCTAATGTAAATAATAATCCTCGTGGGGAGTTTAAAATGGGAATTAAGTTTGGTAGTGTACCTCATCCTTTAAATGCTTGCATCCAAAATCTAGAGATGTACAACGGTAACGATGCTAACCTGTTAATAAAATTTTTAAAGCAATTTATTGAACTTGCTGACAATGCTGTAAGATTTGGGTGTCCTGATAGTCAAATTTTCAACCTGATCTTTCCTTATACCTCTGGTTTATTGAGAGAAAAGTTAATTGTAGCCATGGAAGGTTGTTATTCCATTGATCGATTTCATCGTGAAATATTAAGTTCATTTATTCCTAGTCGTGCTTTGAGTATGCTGATGCATAATTTTTTCTATAGAGTTCAGAGATTCGAAGAGTCTTTAAATGATTATGTAACTGATATCAAGTCTTATGCTAGAGTTTTTTCTGTACAATTAAGTGAACAACAAATTGTGGCTTCTATATTGGAAGGGATTAATCCAGAAAGCAGGTCATACTTGACAACATGCAGTATTCCCGTAAATTTCTCTGATTTAAACAGATTTGTGTTGAATTCGGGTATTATCAAACATTCCGATTCCTTGAGAGTTGCCAATGTTCCTCCACCTAATTTTAATTTTAATCAATCTCAGGATTCTGGAAATCCTATCCGTTATGATAGCTCGCAAGGCCCTCGTTTCCAAAATAGAAATTCCTTCGATTTGGGTAATCGCACGTCAAATAACAGGAGAAGATGTGATACTTGTGGATCATTTCAACATATTGCTAAATGGTGTACGAGAAAACCTAAACATAACCAATGACTAAATCGTAAGGAGACTTCTTCGGATTGTCATGCGTCAAATAGTTCTAAAATAAATTCTATGGAGGTAAATAATTATTTTGATGATGTCAGAAGTCTTAAACCTAAAGTGAGGTTATGTAGTCGCATTTCTGAAGTTTCTAAACATTGTTCCCCATTTATTGATATTTGGGTAAATAACGAACCTGTTACTGCTCTGATCGATTCGGGTAGTGTGAAATCATTTTTAAGTGAAAACTGGTTTGAAAATATGAGGTCAGTATGCAAATTTGGAAAACTTATTAAAGAACCGAACAATTTTGTGTCAGCGAACAGTTCTAGTCTTGAAGTTTTAGGATTGGTAAACTTAAAGATCCGCATTTTAAATTTCACTTGGAGATATGATTTTTGGGTTGCAAATAATTTATCTTGCGACACCATTATGGGTGCTGATTTTTTGTCTCATGTTGGGTTGTTACTAGACCGTAGAAACAGGTCATGTTGGTTTCGTTTTAAGCCTAATTTAAAATTAAACTTCAAGCTTTGTCTTAGTTTTTCCGGAGTGAATTCCTCCAAAGTTATATCTGGTTCTGACACCATTGAGGAGCTTAATTTTGAAAATCTTAAACCTGACCAAGCTGATAAACTTCGTGAACTGTGTTCATCCTTCCCTGAGGTTTTGACGAATAAGTTAGGGGTGACCAATCTATTGGAATACAAGATTGTTGTTTCTGATAATATTCCAGTCAGTTCGCCACCGTATAGACTAGCCCCTCCCAAGATGAAAATCTTGAAAGAGATAATCGACGAGATGTTAGATGAAGGGATCATTAGTAAGTCTACTTCCTCGTATTCGTCACCTATTTTCTTGGTGCCTAAATCTGACGGTAAATTTCGCCCAGTTGTTGATTATCGAGCTCTTAATAAAAAGGTTATTCAGCAGTCCATCCCGCTTCCTGATCTGAGATCTTGCTTTGCATGGTTTAGGGGTGCTAACTGGTATACGATTTTAGATCTGAATCGCGCGTACTTTCAGATTCCATTAACTGAAGATTCTAAACATCTAACAGCCTTCTCCACTGACTGGAATCTCTTTCATTTTAACCGTTTACCATTTGGGATCTCCACGGGTGCGGCCATCCTAAGCCGATTGCTAGATATGGTATTTGATGGAATCAAGTTCAAGTTTGTGTATCATTATTTAGACGACGTAGTCATATTCAGTGAGAACTTTGATGATCATCTGGAACATATTGGTGAGGTTATGTCTCGTCTAAAGAAAGCTGGTCTTACCGTAAAACCATCTAAAGTTTCCTTTGCTAAACCCAAGATTTCATTTTTGGGACATATCGTAACATCGTCTGGAATTTCTGTGGATCATTCGAGAACCCAAGCGATTCGTGACTTTAAGCCCCCTAAGAATGTTAAAGGTGTATCAAGGTTTATCGGTATGATGAACTATTTCCGTAAGTTCATTAACAATTTCGCTCAGCGTGCTGCTCCTATAAATATGTTGAGGAAGAAGGGAGTTAATTTTGTTTGGGGTCCTTCGCAAGAAGCAGCATTTGAAGATTTGAAATTAGCTTTGATAAATGCACCTATTTTGTCCATCCCTGATTTCTCCAAAACCTTTATTGTGCAAACTGATGCCTCCAATAGTGCTGTTGGTGCAGTGTTACTACAAGACCATGGAAAAGGTAGATTACCTATTGCATACACTTCCCGCACTCTGAATGATGCAGAAAGAAATTACTCTGTTTATGAACTCGAAGGTTTGGCCGTCATGGATGCTCTTGAAAAGTTCAAGTTGTATATCGAACATGTACCCTTCGAGTTAGAAACCGATAACCAAGCCTTGAGTTGGGTTCTTGGCAGACCTAGGAAAACTGGTCGAATAGCTCGTTGGGCCACTCGAATTTCTTCCTTTAAGTTCTCTGTACGTCACATCCGAGGGAGTGAAAATGTCATCGCTGATTGTTTAAGTCGGATGTATGGTGACACTAATGTTGAGGTTGAGGAAAATGTGAAGTGTAACGCAATTTTGGAACATAACATGTCAAACGCAATTCTGTCTAACTGTCCCATGTTGTTTCGGGATGTATCTGAATATCAAAAGGAAGATCCAGTTCTAAGTGAGATTATAAGAAAATTAGAGGTTGGTGAAGTTGTAAAACCATATTCATTAAGGAATGGAACCTTGTGTTGTTTGGCCCGTTCTGATAGAACACCTAAGATTGTTCTTCCCACTGTTTTAGTAGGCGAGATCTTTAAATACTTTCATGAGTCTCCTATCGGTGGACATTTAGGAGTATATAAGACCAGATTAAAGGTGAGGCAAAATTTTATCTGGAAGGGTATGGATGGTGACATCAGAAGACTGGTAAATAATTGTACAACATGTAAATTGGCAAAACCATCTCCTAACACTAAGGTTGGAATGTTATCGTCTCAACTTTCCGATAAACCAATGGAAAGATTGTTCGTAGATTTTGTCGGCCCGATGCCGCTGTCGAAGCTGGGTAACTGTTTTGTACTGGTTTGTACGGATGGCTTCAGTCGTTTTAACTGGTTGTTCCCAACTCGTTCAGCTACCACTGAAACGGTAATTAAATGTCTTAACCATATTTTTGCTGTTTTCGGCCCCTGCCAATTTCTGGTATCAGATAACGCGAAATGCTTTACATCACATGTTTTCCGCAATTTTTGTTTCGAGTTATCCATTTCCCATGTGACATCTTCTATCTATTATCCTAAAGGATCGTATGCTGAGAGGGTGAACAGGAATCTTCGAGCTGCGTTAATTGCTTACCATCATAAGGACCATAGATTATGGGACAGTTGCATTCCTTGGTTGACTTATTCGTTCAACACTGCGGTGCATGAATCTCATCGTACCACCCCTTTCAATTTAATGTTCTCCTTCGTCCCAAATTCCCCTATATCTAATTTGTGGACTATTAATCAATTGTTGCCTGATAAAGTCATGAATGAGAACGTACGTTCTATTTGGAAAAAGGCCAAAACATATATGAAGGTGGCACACGAGAAACTACAGCAGAGGTATAATAAAGGACGTAAACCTACGTCACTTCAGATTGGGGACATGGTTTTTGTCAAGAATTTTTCTGTTAAGGAAGTTGGTTCTAGAGAATCTGGCAAGCTAGTCACAAGATTCCGTGGCCCTTGTGAAATTATAAGTTTTATCACTCCGGTGACATTACTTGTAAAGGACCCTCAGAAAAAGAAAATATTTAGGGTGCATATGTCTCATGTTAAGAGAGGTTGTGATGTTTCAAATTAATGATCATAAAGTTGTATTTTAAATTTGTAAAAGCAAGGAATCTCAAAAATTTGATGGGGAAACCTTAGTTAAAACTTAGTTATGTATCTTCTGTTAGCCTAAATTTTTCCTAAATCATGTTTAACTATGGACTTGTCGTAACTGATGTTAATCAAAAGTGTGATGAAGAAAGAAATGGACCATTGCTGTCGGAGTACGATTTGATTTCAGATCAAATGTTGGTGATATCGTCATCCTGTTTGAAGAGCGTTGTGACTGTCGCGAATGTCCAGGGCCCGGACGTCGTGATGCTAAGCCGTGACCTCAGCACTGAGAATGACCGAGTCTCCTCCATCCTATGAAGACTCATTTCTGTATTTTATTGTATCAAAAAAAAGATTGTACTACTGCCAAGTAAGAGTTGGAATTTTACGCATGTTGGTGATTTTCTGATGCATGAAAAAACTTGGGTGTATCTAATCATGGAACGATCAGTTTGGTGTACTAGGGGTGGTGAGAACTGATGTATGTTTTCAGGTCATATTTTCTCGGTGTATCTTTTACCCCCAATCATAAACTTGTGAACAATTGTTGCCTATTGTCCAGCATTGTGTGGGGGAGAGATGACCCGTTAATAAATATTAACGTGCATTCCAGTCGTTACCGCGGGCGGCTGCGGTGCAAACTTGATCTTCTCGTTATCTATTGGTGACTGTCCGAACTAGTGAGCCGGCAACGTTCAGCGTGTCTGTCTTGTCGATGGCTCGCTCGTGTGGCAAATGTTGGTACTTAGTTTCGGAGAACACGAGGCCTCACGATCGGCTCCGTTCGTACCCGAACGGCCGCCATTTTCTTCTTGTTGTTGTGAATTAACAAATGCAAGTTGAAGGAATTCTTGCAAGAAGAAAAGATGTGAGAACAAAATCTCTGGTGTAAAACGGGGATTATCTGGCCGTAGGCCAGGTAAACTTCCTTTCCCCGATATTATTTCATCTCTACGTGATTTACATTTACCGCCCACCGTTGAGAAATCTCTGTCATCGGATTACATATGTAGACATGAAGAAAACGCAATGTATGAAGTTTGGCTACAGGAATACATCTCTTTATTAAGGTTTGTTATGTGTTAAAAGTTATTGGAACTATTTGTAATCTGAAAAGGTGAATTGGTCGTCGATACGAGTATTTTGTGTTGGTGTTATTCTACATATTTTATATGTTGCAGTCTTGAGCTGTTGAATAATTATCTTAGCGCAGTTGGCATTTATTTTGCTGTTAGTAAGTCACTTGGTTTGTAGAACCGAGTAGGCCTAAGCATGAAGAGAAAGTTCCAATACCTTATTTTTAACTTGATGTAATACACTTATTTATATGTATTTTGGGAGGGTTGTGTTTTATCTTTTTTCTGACGTGCCGAGCTGTGTAATGTTCAGATCTCATTTTGTTTTGAGCGAGGAATTTTCCTAACCTTAATTTTTTTTCGTAACAGTTAATTTTCCTTTTCCTCGTCTCGTTAGCGTGGTCTCTTAAAGACTCTGTTTAAAATATCACCTCTTATGATATGTATTTTATTTTTTCCATGGTCCGTTGCCTGGATACTCTCCGGGATTGTTATCCGATCTCGTTTTTCTCGGAAACAATGTAATTAATTTTTCATGTCGACTTGAGGTCAGTCATTTTGGATTTCCATGCCGTACGCACGTACCTTGCCTTTGCTCCTGAGTAACTAAAAGATTTCAAGAATTATCTTATTAATTTCCAAGAGATATCTTCTTGGTGGTTTGAACTTGTCATTCTTCGAACCTATACGATGATAATGTATATTTTTTCTTCGGAATCTAATCCCTCTACTGATGTAGGGTATAATTGGTTCTCGCATAATTGATCTTCTTCATTGAAATTGGGTAATTAAATTCCATCTCCTTCTTAATTTTTGGTTCCTTGCTTCTTGATTATTAATTTGTTTGTTCTATTTATTACCTTTTATGTTACATCTTTTTTTTAACATGCATGTAAAGATGTTCTTTCCTTCAATTATATTTAATGTTATGAAATGTGATTCGTGTTTTCTTCAAGTTTAGTTTTAGTACTCTTCTCTCAATTTAAATGCAACCTGGGTATGGTAATTTGTCCAGCCGTTCCACACACATACCCTAGTTGCTCTCTGTTATTATTTATCGTTTTTCTGTTTGTGTTTCTGAAGGTAACTTGTGGGTACACTTATCATTCTCAGGTGAATCGATCGATATAATGCTAGACAAAGTCAACATGATTATTATCGATGACCTTCGGGCTTCTCGTCGGAAACACGAGCTCTACCGATCTCTTCTTGATAGCAGAACTTTTGCTTGCTGTAGACCAGCTGTTATGATAGACTTCAGAGGCTAGTTAGAAAGTTACAGGGCGTTTCAAAATACTGTATCCATATCTGTACTTAAGACCTTTAGGAATAATGGTGCAGTACCACTTTTCAAATTTCGTGGCAGAGCCGGGAATCGAACCCAGGACCTCCGAGGCGGCAGCTAACTATGCTGACCGCTACGCTACGGAGGCGACTCAATATATAGATAAATAGATTAAATAAATAAATAAAAAATACGAGCCTTACAGTAGTCGCATATGATGTGTAACATCTGACATAGAAGAAACCTCACGTGAAATTGTTGATACACCGGTATTTTATACTATTATTGGCACAAATATTAATCTATTGTAAAAGGGAGTGTTTTACAGATATTGTAGTTTATAATACGGAACTCATGTTATTAGATGATTTGAAGCTTCCACCAGCACTAGCCTAAATAAAGAATACGATATGGATCAACTAGATTAATAGACGCGACACCGCTCATAACCTTACATTCCTTATTAACAGGTCCTCTTGATTCACAGACCAACACGTAATTTCATATGGATTCTCTTAAAATGAGTCATATCGATATGATAAATATCGTTTAAAATGACAATCTGGTTGCAAAAGTATCTACCCCGCCCAGGATTCGAACCCAAGATCTCTAGATTCACAGTCATACGCAATAACCCCACGGCTATTTCGACTACGCAAATATTGTGCACAAGATGGTGACTTATTTCCACGTTCCAATATAGCCCGGGAAAGTAAGGTATTCAGGTCAAAAAAATGTTATAAAGCTAATTTTTTCAGAACCCATTAATTCGACCCTAGGGAACAGCATATCAAAATACTCGGGCGTACATGTGCCGGCTTCCTTGATTTCCAGGCCTGGAAACCTGGAATTCCAGGAATTCTTCATTGCCGTCCTGGAACGCCCGTGAAAACCGAACGACTCGGCCTAGGTAAAAAAAAGTAGTATCAAATGAAAGAAAAAAGCATGCAGATTCCATATATAAGA
This sequence comes from Meconema thalassinum, assembly GCA_946902985.2. Taxonomy (NCBI): domain Eukaryota; kingdom Metazoa; phylum Arthropoda; class Insecta; order Orthoptera; family Tettigoniidae; genus Meconema; species Meconema thalassinum. The sequence goes on from OX336390.1 coordinate 938,838,413, forward strand.
CTTTAGGTAGTGGTTTTCTCCTTTCGGGGTAGATTGTAACAAAAAAAAAAAAAAAAAAACGCACGGAATTAATTTTTTTTAATAGTCGTTTACCCTCCAGGTTGGTGGAACCCACGGACTCGGCGAGGGAACTCACCACTACCGCCTCTACGGGCAGTTCCAGTCCTCGTACCACTTTTCAAATTTTGTGGCAGAGCCGGGAATCAAACCCAGGACCTCCGGGGCGGCAGCTAACCATGCTGACCGCTACGCTACGGAGGTGAATCTCAAAATTTTTATGGTTTGATTTTTGCTGCAGGTACAGCAACGACTGAAAATGAAGTATATACCAAAAAATGATGCAATGACCACATTTTTAGCTTTTCAGACCAACTGTCATGTTTGCTTTACGTTTATTATTGAAAAGGTATAGTGAAAATTAAACGTGTAGTAGCTTTCAGTTCAGTAGTGGCTACACTGGCTAAAGCACAGCATTAGGTCATGGGGCCAAGCTCTCTGCTGACTCGGCAGACGCGTGGGTTCGAGCCCCACCGTCGGCCGTCCTTGAAATGGTTTTCCGTGGTTTCCCAATTTCAACACCAGGCAAATGCTGAGACGGTACCTTCTGACAGGCCACGGCCGCTTCCTTCCACATCCTTGCCAAGTTTCATTCACCATCATTCATTTCATCTCTCATTAACTCCTCTCATGAGGTTGGCGTCAGGAAGGGCATCCGGCCGTAAAAACCATCGCCACAAAGACTTCCATCGCATCTCATCCCCGACCCCGTTGGAAAACGGGAATAATAAGGGGTAGACATACAGTAGCTGTCAGTTAACAGTGCAGGATTGCGTTGTGTCGTCGGGAGTTTAGCCTATTCGGTTAGCACCTGGAAAGTAAAGGTTGAGCAATTGATTTTTTTCTACGGAAGCAAAACAAGATGAAAATTTTATTTACACACATAATAATTAAGTATGAGTTAAGCCTACGAAATCATAGGAAAAAGGCATTGGATGGAAAGGTGTAATACAGGAAACTGGTATTTAAGTGACATCGGGTGTATCTAGATCCTGATCTTTTTCACAACGATGTACTGCGTTATCACAATTTTGTCCGTGACATTGAGAGCACATTTCTGAGCACTCTTGGCCGGATCGTATACATCCACAACGCACTCCACAGTCCGTCTTGCAATCGCAGGCAATTAGGAGGAGAAGAGAGTCATGAGCTGGTGGCAAGGTTGTGGGAACAGGCAAAAGGGAGTTGTCAATGGCTTGCCAGCCCTACTCTGTTGGATTGAGGATTCTTCTCAGCCATTATTGAACCTAAAATCAAACTCAACATATTTAACTCTCCTGAGAAATACTAGAAAAATATTATATACGTGTAGTATAAAGGAAAACAATAAAAGTTACCTGCAAGTAAGTCCGCATTGAGTGCTGCCGTAGAGCTTCCCTTGTTGGAGGAAGAATCGCAAGTTCAAACTGAGAAGTCAGAGTATGGCGCGCAATGGTCATCTGGTACAGACGATGTCGAAGATAATAGATATTCTCCAATTCATTTCCTCCAAGATACAGTGCCCTTATGAACTTCTCTCCAACAGTGCAAACTTCTTCGCGACTCGCAGATGGATTCGTGTATGTTTTGACAATTTCTTCCCGAAGATCCACACTTTTTTGAAGCAATTTGTAAGCCTTCTTCTTCCCCTTCCCGTAGATTACAGATGATTATCACCACCTGAGACAGCATGGGAGAACAGCACGCAGTTCTTCATGTCACGTAGTTCATCGTGAATAGCACCAATATCGTACAGCTTTCCGGGGCACTTGGAAGTCCCTGGGTGCAGCATGAGGACATCTCCCGTCTGACGCCTAGCAATCAGCATTGCCAGAAGATCGGTATCGTTGCCGACTACAACTACGGACTTCCCCAAGCTCTCTATCTCCAAAGCAGTGTGCACGATGAGAGGATCGGCGTCCCCAGTTGCCTAGTATACTCGAACTTTTACAGCTTCAAATCTTGAAACAAGTACATCAATAAGTCGAGATTTGTTTCTCCTGTTCGTCAGAAAGTCCGCCTGTGATGCTGTCGATGTCGAATGTTCGGTAAAGTCGATATCAAAAGAGGTCCTTCTTGCAGCGCGCCGCCTTTGCTCCGCTTCTTTCGTAGTTGGCTGTCCATTGTATCCGTCGAAAACAACAACTGCAGATGGGTATCGAGTCATAACGTGTCTGACATAAAGGTCGCAAATTTCTCCGTATGTTGCCAGTCGAGGCCAACTAACAGCGTACATGGGATAGCCTCCGTCAATGACATACGTGGTCTCTGGACAAAGTTGATCGCCAATTTCTGAGTGCTTAAAGAGAGACGCAAACGCTGACTTGTGCGTTTTGCGCACTGAACATCCGTCAAAAAGAGAGGGTGGAGTTGGCGCCAGCTCATAATGAAAGTACTCCGCTTTTCAGTTTCGATTTTTAAAACACACACTATTCTCATAAATAGCTGACTCGAGTTTACGTGCGTTACTTCATTTCTGATCGTCACAGTACCGTTCATAGCTGATAGGGGGACAACCTTTGATTTCTGGAAATTTTCACTTCAGCGAAAGACTGTCATTCATGTTTCTAACTCCTCTTTCGCCGATTTCAACTTACGTTCGGGTTAAATTTGTTTCGTCTCTAACTTTTGAATTATAAGACGCAGAACAAAAACAAAGCACCTCTGTAAAGCTTAAAGGTTGCTATTTCTTATGTGAGGTATATTGCTTTGCGTAAGTAGCCGTCTTAGTCTGCGAAACGTGCAAACAAATTCTAACCTAAAAATTAAAATTGTCCTCTCATTTTTTGTTACAATGTATCCCCAAAGCAGAGAAAACATTGCTTATAGTACTTTTTATGGAATCTGCATGCTTTTATCGTTCATTTGATACCACTTTTGTTTACCTATGCAGAGTTGTTTGGTGTTTACTCCCGTCCGGTAATACCAACTTACCTTCGGGTTAAATTTGATTCGTCTGTAACTGTTGAATTATTAGACGTAAAACAAAATAAGACCACATCTGTAAAGCTAAAATGATGCGGTTTCTTATTTCAGGTGCATTTTTTGCATGAGCTGCCGTCTTAGTCTCTAATGTACGTGCAAATAAATTCAAACTTACAAAAAATTTGAATTTCGCACGTTTGTTTTGTTACAATCTACCCCGAAATGAGAGAAACATTGCCTAAAGCCTTCTATATGGAGTCTGCATGCTTTTCTCTTTCATTTGACACCACTTTTGTCTACCTAGGCTGAATCGTTCGGTTTTTACGGGCGTTCCAGGACAGCTATGAAAATTCCTGGAATTCCAGGTTTCCAGGCCTGGAAATCAAGGAAGCCGGCACATGTACGGCCGAGTATTTTGATATGTTGTTCCCTAGGGTCGAATTGATGGATTCCGAAAAAAATAGCTTTATAACATTTTTTTGAGGTTAAGACGATATTTTGACTTAAATGCCTGGACTAATAATAATGCATTACGGAATTAAGTTTCATTTATATTTTGCTTGTTTCGATAATGTTCCTGAGTGACATTGAGTTTAAAATGCCTTATGCCAATGCAATGCCGACTACTTACAATGTTTGATATTAAGGCATTTTATCATTTAAATACTGATACAGTGCCCGTTTAGACCGGAGTCCGCACGACCACATATGCATTTTACCAATAATCAGTCAGCACGAGAGTCAAAATATCCCGGAGCGCCAGATGGGTTAAAGCTCAACTGACATCATGTGGGAAAAATACAAGAACATCAGGAACCAAACAAAGAAATTAATTCGCGAAACATACGACAATTATATTCACAAAATAAGCAGCACCAGTGAAATGTGGAAATTTTTGTCCAGAAGACGCGGCACCGCTGCGCCAGCCTCATTTCACTGTAACGGTACATTCCTCAGTGCACCCCAAGATATTGCAACAGCGTTCAGTGACAGTTTCAAGCAGAACTTTTCTAAGCCGGATATGACCACGAACCTGCTTCTGCCAAGGTCATCACTTCCTCCCCTCCCACTCTCCAACCTGTACTTCACAACAACTGAGGTGATTCACAGCCTACGGAAGATTAGACCACATGCGGCGACCGGCCCAGATGATGTTCCCGGACGGATCCTGCTGCAGTGTGCGGAAGCATTAGCGCCCTCTCTGAGTGCGTTATTCAACCTGTCTATCAACCAAGGTTCTGTGCCGTGTGAGTGGAAATGTGCTAACGTGGTGCCAATCTATAAGCAAGGTGACAGAGAAGATGTTGCAAATTACAGACCAGTGTGTCTAACATCTATAATTTGTAAATGTATGGAGCGGCTAGTAGCAAACAGTGTGCTGGAATTCCTACGGGAGAACAATCTGCTCGACCCAAATCAGCACGGTTTTCTTCCGGGTCGTTCTTGCACTACTCTATTGACAAAAGTCATTGATGAGTTTCAGTTCTACTTGAATCAGCCAGAAGTGAAACAAGTGGACTGTATTGCACTGGATTGGGCTAAGGTCTTCGATCAAGTGTCTCATGAAAGACTTTTGTTAAAGCTACAGCAGCTTAACATACGGGGTAGCTTACTTGCATGGGTGAGGTCATTCCTAGAGGGTCGATCACAGTGTGTGGTGTACGGAGGAACTCGATCGCAGGCTGCTCAAGTTACTTCTGGAGTGATTCAGGGCTCTGTGATCGGACCTCTTCTCTTCACTATATATGTGCTCGATCTTCCTGGCTGTGTCACCTCATCAATGTCACTATATGCAGATGACACCGTGCTATACAGGGGCATTAAATGTGAAGAAGATTCCCTCTGTCTTAAATCAGATCTGGACAACTTATCGCTGTGGTGTTCTGTGAATAATTTAAATATAAATGTACAAAAATGTAAATACATAAGAATAACCAGGTCACAAAAACCCATTGAGAATGAATACAAAATTATGAACAGTGTCATCCCACAGAGCACAAACTTAAAGCTATTAGGGGTAACAATCTCCGACACCCTGAATTGGAACATGCAAAGTGAAGAGGCAAGATGTAAGGCCACCAAAGTTCTGGGTTTCTTGTACAGAAACATGAGAGGTTGTAAACCTAGAGCCTTCAGGATGGCTTACACATGCATGGTCCGTCCGATATTAACGTACGGCTTACCTGCTTGGCATCCCACTACAGCGGAAAACATGAACAAGCTCCAGCGTGTACAGCGCCGCGCAGAAAGGCTAATAGCTCGTTATTCCCCTTCCCCTTTGTCAAAATTTCCATCTATAGAGGCAACAGCCAAACAAATTGATCTAATTTTTCTTAAAAAATCCCTTACAGGTTCCATTAATATTGACCCTTTTTGCCGACTGTCATTGGCATATCGCTCAGTTCGGAGAGGACGAGGTGTAACCCTCGTTCCGCCCTTCGCACGTAGCAATGCTTACCTGACAGGTTTCTACGGCCGCTCAGCGCGGTTATGGAACGCGCTGCCAGGGGATGCCAAGATCTTGCCTCTTAGGAAATTCAAGCCGTACGTAAAAAAGTACATTCTATAAATAAACGTATGTATGAGTGATTGATTGTCTCGCTGAATGAATGAGTATCTGAATGGAATGAATGTATGTATCGCGTGATCGAGGTTATGAAAGTGCGTGCGTGAGAGAGTGAGTGAACAGGAAAATGTACTATGTCAATATTCTAAATATGTAAATACTGCAAATATCTTTGTAAAACTTGTAAATATTGTTAAAACAAATGTAGATGTAAGCTGTGCCTGTGAAGCATGAAATATGTATGTGGGGCTTGCCCTTTTTCACTAGGCCTTCCATACTTCGTGTACGATTTATGGTAAATAAATAATAATAATAATAAATCGCAAAAACGACATCAAATTTATAAAATGCTTTAATGATTTTTGGCTCAATGCAACAATAAGGATAGAAGGAGATTTAATTGGGTGAAACACATCTGGTAAAATTATCTCAGTTTATTTAAAGTTAAAAAATCTGACTGCAAGAATGCTCAAAGCAGCATCATCCACGTGTGGCGATCCACACTCTTATTTACACACAATATACAGAAATCTTCCAAAGACATTTGACAATCTTTTTGGAAACACAAGTCCGATTAATAGTCCTGTGGACTGTGTTCCAAAATTATTAACATTTAATTCCAGGTCAAAATGAATTGTTCATACTGGAAATAACGTAGATCACTGTTTGACTATTTACATGATATTAACACTCGTAGAATAAATGTTTATAGAATTTCTTAAACTTTCACTTGTTTTCCAGTTTCAAAAATATATCGTTGAAAAATATTATTATCATCGTAGCAACACAAATTATTAACACATATTAATAACATCTGAAAAGTATTTGACCATTTGAGCATAGCAACGAAGAACTGTGCGAAGCACAACAACAATTAATTGTTCGTCTGACATTAAACATTCGAGAAGTGACTCGATTATGAACTTCAAGTTCCAAACAAAACATATGATTTCTGAATCATTAACTTGATCAACAAATGGTTGAACCATTCAACTATTAGATTATCCACTTGGGAACAATATTATAAAAATATTTATATTTATGGCCATTCTTAGCAACTTTCACAACTTGCAATTCTTCGACAGAATGCGGAAATTAGAATTGTAGTTTTATAATGAATTCATTTAGTTCATGGCACTAGGATTGAAAATATCCTTCAAATTATTCGTGGTTAAAGAATTATTTTAATTGGCAGTGGCCCATTCTATTATTTGTGTAAGAACACAATATTATAACAACAACAACAACAACGGCAAAGGTCTTCCTCTGAAGAAGAATAAACTACCATCATGACAAATCCGGGTTCTAGCAAAATCAAAGTCTAAATGGAATTCGTAAACAAGGTTGAAATAAGAACTGATGGTTTCAAAGAAATAACCTTCGGGTTATTCATACGACGAAATGTGTGGCTCCAATACTCCTACTATAAACCTGAGCCATCGAACCTGCTATTTGATTGATGCTCGAAAAAACCTTCATTCCTGCGACTTAACATGCGCACCTGGGAATGGCATTTCAACTACTCCACACACATAAATTATCTTCCCAAAATTTATACAATAAAGCAAGCCTCTGCTTGTTATCAACACTGGAAGATTAATAAACTTACAAGTTTATTTTATTTTACCATTCAGTTCAACCCGTGAATTTACCCTACTTATGAAAAGCATTATTTCACTTTCGAGTGTATTTACGTCATGATTTTATATAAATACAAAAATATCCTATTTGATACAAATATCAATTGCTTCCCGTTTCATGCCTCTCCGTGTTATATGAAACATATACTTTGCTCATAGCAAATATCAACTGTTCAACCAGAACTGAAATGTTGGTTGAATGCGGGCTTGCGCTAACCACTCTCCTTCGGAAAATCTCCTGTTCCAGACTAGAAATGTTTCAACTACTTCATAGGCTCTTTCTCAATACATATGATTATTAGAAAATATCATATCCAAGAATTATTTAGAAAAATTATGAAAATTATTATTATTATTATTAGTGGATTATTATTATTATTAATTTCAAATATGTTTAATTATCATCTCAATATGTGAGAATCCACATGTTCGAACCTTCGAATATGGAAAAAAATATCCATTCCTCAACAAAAATAAATTTAACTTTTACAGTTACATCGGCTGATTACCGTGATTTCCCAAAAATATGAAAAATTCAAATAAATGCTCAAAATGCTCGGTCATCGATCCTAAACTGTTCTGAGTGCTGAAAATGCTCAGAATAACTCTAATAAGTCTTGCGTAAATCAATACAAGCTTTAAATACGACGAAAAAATGTGTTGGTCATCTGCAGAAAAATAGTTTGTTCCAATTAGCTAGGCATAATATAATTCAAATGTGGCTTACATTTCTTGATGGTCTTGAAGTGTAGTAAACCTGGTCTATACCAGATTTATCCATAGACATGCCCTATCGGACAAGCACGTATAATCCTTGTATCGGCCGCCATTGTAGACCCACAAATCGTCTAGTCAGACATAGTGGTAGTATCTTTCGACGTTTGAATAAACTGTGGTTCCATTTTAATATGGGCTTCTAACAAAGCCATAATAGTTTGTTGAAATAGGGTCAGATCTAAGTGATCTCTTCTTAAATGTGTCAGTTGTAACATAACTCACTGTAATCTCATCAGTACAAGAAAAACATTGACAGTCTAAGCAATTAACGGCTGTTCTGAAGATCGTTCCCTGGGCATGGTTTATTAATATCACCATCTGCCATGCGCTAGACAACTTGCAGTTTCCCTTGCGTAGACTAATGAACGCCACCGTTATAGACTAGTCTTCAGTGTACTGACAGATCGAAGTGGTTAAATAGTTACAAAAATTGAAAACTGACTTCAAATGGATTTAAACATCCAAGTATTAAGTTACTACTGGACTGTGTCAGAATACTATTTTCTAGACAGAGTCTAGCATATGTCCTTTTTGGAAATATAAATATTTCCACCAATGTCTGTAGAAATACAATCACCTCAGTGATTCTCCTCACCAGAAACTTACTAAGTTCCAACTCGTTTGCGCAGCACTTCTCGTGACTATCACGATTTGAAAAGTACTTCTGCGTAGATACGGCAACCATGTGCCTTGGCTCAGCGTAGACGCAACTTGCTCTGCAAGTGCTTGTGGTGAAGTGAGCTGACCATGCCTCCTCCAGCTGGCTTTTATTCAAAACGGTCAGGGTCACGCGTCATCGCCTGATATCTAGAAATTCTCATATCTCTTGAATCCCTGGTCCGATTTACTTGATACTAATTACATTCTCTTTCATTTGGCCGTGCCAGTAATCTGATCCCAGTCTCAAGTCTCTGCTCCGTAGTTAACTATTTAATCAATAAATAGCCTCCACCTCTGCTATGACTCGCTACGTCACTTGCCATCCAACTATCGGTAAAATCCTTCGAAATGCTTCGAGAAGCAATGTAGCGCGATATTCAAATATCTGAACTTTCAAAAGCTACTACAGCCTTTCCCTTGATATCTAGGTGTCTGAAACTTGGAATACCCATTCCTATAGTTGGGCACATCCACCCCACACCTAGCAAAAAATAAAAATTGAAAACATTTTTATTTTTCCTATCTACACATTAAATCATCTGGTTCTTGAATAATAGATCTTCAAATTCGATGCATTGTAAGTTCCCACGATGTTACCAGTTCGTGTATTAGCGATTTCATAGGTTCCATTATTGTTTACTGCCACAATACGGTAGGGTCCAGCGTAAAGGCTTGCAAATTTCGAGTACACTCGATTTTGCACGTCAGAGGGTGTAGGTCTTTTCACTAAAACGAGAGTTCCTACGCGCAAGGGTCTGCGAAAACGCTTTCCTCTCACTCTGCGCTCTCTCTTCTCAGCTTGACTCCTTAACTTGTCTAAAGCTAGAGTTTCCCTCATCTGACGACTTGGTTCAATCTCAGGTGGAATAGAGATGATTCGATCCCATAATCGTGTTGGTTTAATCCCATGATGTAGCAACATAGGAATCTGTCCAGTACTCTCATGAATAGTAGAGTTGATGGATTCGGATGCTAAAGAAAGAACATCCATCCATTTCCAATGCTCATTTGGACAATAGAGGCGGCAAAATTTTGCTATCTCAGCCATCACGCGTTCCGCTGGATTGCTCTCTGGATGTCTAATAGAACAAAACAATTGTCTAATTCCAAGATTATTCATGATGGTTCGAAACTCTAATGATGTGAATTGAGGTCCACGATCTGATAAAAGGAATTCCGGTTTGCCTGCTTCCGGAATCACGCTGTCTCTAATTCTCTTCGCACAATACTTTGCGTTTGCCTTCTGAATTGGATGTAACATGGTGTATTTGCTGAATACATCCATAGTCACCAAAATATATCGGTTACCTCTTTTAGACTTTGGGAGAGGACCATATAAATCAGTCGCGAAGATTTCGCAAGGCTTAGAAGGAATAGTAGGCCTAGGTAATTCTCTCAATAATCTGGAATTATGTTTACTCCTTTGGCATAAGTCGCATTCTCGAATAGTGTTTCTGACAGTTTGTCGCATTCGCTCCCACGAAAATTTCTCTTGAATCATGTTGACTGTCTTATCTACTCCAGCATGACCTGCGATTCTATGTGCCATCCAAATAATGGGTTTTTGCAATCGTGGAGGTATCACTACTCTCAGCTTCGTATGGTCGGGATCTGCAAACTTGTAGATTAAACCATCTAACATCATAAAATCTCTTGAAATTATCTCAGTCTCCACAAAATCATCATCATTGGGATCCATGTTTCCCTGTAGAAAACGAAAAATGTTCCTAAGGCGTCGGTCTCTTCTCTGGGATAAATGCAATAACCTTAACCTTCTCAAGGTATCTTCATCTTCCTGCGTCAGGTTAACTTGAAAAACCTTAGATGTAGACTCCACTGCTCTACTCAACAAATCAGCTCCAACGTTCAACTTTCCAGGAGTGTGTTCAATAACTAGGTTGAATTGCTGAATAAAAAGTGACCATCTAGTTATTCTATCGCTGGCAAAGTTTGTTCTCAAAATGAACTCTAATGCGTGGTGATCAGTCCTCACAATGACTGAATGTCCAATTAACATTTTCTTCCACGACTCCAAAGCGAATATTACAGCAAGTGCTTCTAACTCTGTGGTGTAATAATTTCTCTCTGATGGACGAAGTTTCCTGCTAATGAACGCCAGGTAATGTCTCTTGTGGTCTTCATCTTCTTGAAGTAGAATAGCTCCAATCCCTACGGTGGATGCATCAGATTCTATGATGAAATTCTTGGTAAAGTCAGGATACTCCAATTTCACACTGTTTACCAATAACCTCTTGGCATCTTGAAATGATTGTTCACAATCTTTATCCCATTTCCATTTATTTCCTTTCTTTAACAATTCCTGCAATGGCGCAACTGTCTTGGTGAAGTTCGGACAATGCCCTGCAAAGAATTGGCATGTCCCGAGAAAACTGCGGACATTCTTCACTCTAGTAGGTCTAGGGAAATTTGCAATTGCTTGTATCTTCGTCTCATTGGGACGGTATCCTTCTCCATCCAAAATGTGACCCAAAATTTTTATTTCCTTTCGAAAGAACTGACATTTTCGAAGGTTTACTTTGAAGTTCGCTTTTCTCAAATCTGCGAATAACATTTGAAGATGAAGCAAATGTTCCTCCTTAGTCTCAGATGCAATTAAGATATCATCAATATAACGAATTGCTATCTCTTTTACTTCAGGACTCAAATTTTGTTCTAGGGCTCTGATCAAAACGGATCCAGATGTTTTAACTCCAAATGGTAAACGGCGGAATACATATGTCTGCTGGTCAAACATAAATCCTGTAAACTTCTTAGAATCTTCACTAAGCCTAATATGATGGTAGGACGAAGTGAGATCAATATTAGAGAACCAGACCTTGCCTTGGAATTTTCTCAACAGTTCCCTAATGATTGGTGGTCTGTCATACTCTGGCAGTAATCTTGAATTCAAATTTCGCGCGTCTAAACATAGCCTCAGACTTCCATCTTGCTTAGACACTACTGCTAATGGATTGACATAAGATGTAGTGTACTTTTCAATCACATTGTTGCTTTCCATTTCCTTGATAAGTAATTTTACTCTTTCTCGATGCTTTTCTGCTACTGGATACAATTTAGCATGAAAAGGTGCATCATCATTTACACGAATATGATATTCAAAATCCTTAATTTCACCAGGTTTAATGTCATAAATATCTTGATACTCTTCCAAAATGTTCCCTAGCTCTGGGGACTCCTCCTCAGTGTAGACTTCTCTTCCTTCAGCTTCATGAAAAGTCAGAGACCATTGAGCATCTCCCTCGATGTCTTCCTCTTCTTTTCCCTCGAAGTTAATCTCTTCGGTATTCTTGAATTTAATCGTCTCTGTCTTCATATCTATCACTGCTTGATATTTCTGAATGAAATCTGCTCCCAATATCATGTCAAAAGCCATGTCCTTCATTACAACAAATACATGTCGGAAATCATGTCCTCCAATCGTAATACATAAGTATAATTGTGTTTTACACAGAGATATTTTATTGGGTATTATTCCTTGGATCTTAATTCCTGATACTGGAATTTCCTCTAAATTCTCTTTGAGCTTCCACAGAACATAAAGCTTTTCACTCACCAGACAAAGCATAGCCCCAGTATCGATCAAAGTATCGACAGGCATACCAAATACTTCGCATGAAATGATTGGCATTCTAATTCTGGTACCCATTTCTTTTCGTTCGTCATTCTGTTGAATTAAGTCATCATCCTCTGGTTGCCATTTAATAATTCTGGAAGTGAAAGTATTCAAAATTCTATCTTCTACTGTGAATTCGAAGTTTTTTTTCATTACCATTCCCCCGGGATTGTTGTGTTCCCGATGGACCTGGATCATTGGGCCTCTGCTCCAAAAATTGCAAGTTATCTTGGTGTCTTGCTTCCAAATTTTTCCTCGTGTCCATGTTAAACTCTTCATTGGACTGACGAGTATCTACATTCCCTCTGTTGTTGTAGTTATTTCTACCATAGGATCTTCTTTCCTGGTACCTTCCTTGAGTATCACGTGGTCTTCTCCATCGAGTGTTGTATCGATTACCACCATCTGGTCTCGCATATGGTTTGTAACTGTATCTGTTACTGTACTGGTTCCATCCTCTCTTATTGGAATCTTCCCTCGGCGATTTCTCTTCTCGCTCCTCTCGAATCTCTCGAGGTGTCTGAGAATAACTATCAGCCATAACAGCATACACAGCGTTGTTATTCTTTGCTCCCTTCTGATGGAAGAATTGAGCGTTTGTATGATCCAGCTTCTGTAATACTTCATCAAATTGTTCCATATTGTAGATATCAGCAGCGATCAAAGTCCTCTGGACGTCTGCTGGAAATTGACGTATCAATGCCGTAATCAACTCGTTATCTGGCATCGGCGGATCTAAATGTTGGAGTTTAGACAGCTGTCCAGAAAAGTATGTAGAGTATCGAGTAGGTTGTGACGTCGAGAATCTCTTCGAATACAACTCTGCTCTAACTTGCTGTTGGGTTTCCGGGGACCAAAACTTCTTCAATAGCCCACGAGAAAACTCCTCAAAAGTGGTTAAAGTGGATCTAAATGCTCTAAACCACAAAAGTGCAGGACCTTCCAAGAACTTCCCTATCACTCGGATCTGTCTTTCTTTAGGGATCTTAGAATCCTTCAGGTAATCACCTGCTTCTCTCAAAAATTCCACGGGTGTTACAGAATCTCGCCCTGAAAATTTAGAAGGCTTATCTTCTATATTCTTAAATAAGGTTATGGGGTTGGATTGAAATACTGTCCTGACCTCATCCTGTCTATCAGTCTCTCTAGCTCCTCCTAGATTTATCTGTATCTGTTCCTTTCCCCGTATATTCGGCATTTTCAACAGATGATCAGACTGTTTCTCATCCTTTATTTGAGTTTTCATAGCCTCAAGTTCCTTCTGGTTTTCTTCTGCCATCTTCTTGATTGCTTCAGTCTCTTTACAATTTTCTTTAACACCAGTGGATATCTGGTTCATAACAGCCTCATGACTTTTCAATGACCCTGTCATATCTGATATGTCCTTCTGAGTTGCTTGGATATCTTTGGCAATTACTTCAATGTGGGATGACAAAGATTCCCTAATCTCCTTGATTCCCTCTTGGTTCTCCAGTTTGAGTGTGTCTTTAATTTCATTGACAACTGTGGTCTTGATTTCAGTTTGCAACTCACTAATCACACCTTCTCTTATTTCTCCCATGACAAGTTCCTTGAATTGTTCCGTTAAACGTTGAACAACTAGAATTCCCATCTCGTTACTCTCCTTCTTCACTCTGACTTCCAGGTTGACCATGTCTTCACCAACTTTCCTAAGACCATGTTCTATCCTATCAGCTAAGCTTTGGGATCGAAGATCGGCATCGCGAAATTTTTCGTCCATTAAACTAGCGTTAGTAGCTAATGAAGTTTCGAGCTCATGTGTTTTATCGCATAATTTATTCATTTTACTTTCAAGTGTCATTTTCAAAATTTCAGAATTCTCTTTAAATTTACTTTCCATTGAATTAAATTTACTATTTAAATTTTCTTTTAAATTGCCTTTTAACCTGCTTTCTAAAGAATCAGAATTTTCTTTAAGTTTATTTTCCAAAGAATCAGAATTTTCTTTAAGTTTATCCTCCAAACTTTCTTTAAGTTTATTTTCTAAAGACTCAGAATTTTCTTTAAGTTTATTTTCTAAAGAATCAGAATTTTCTTTAAGTTTATCATTCAAATTTTCTTTAAGTTTATTCTCTAAAGAATCAGAATTTTCTTTAAGTTTATCATCTAAACTTTCTTTCAAATTATCAGAATTTTCTTTAAGTTTCTTTTCTAAAGCCTCTGTATTTTCTTTCATAATGGCTGCTACACGCAGTCCAGCCTGTTTCGAACTCTCCTCCAAACTCCTCATCATTCTCATCATTTCTTCCATAATTTCAATTAATATTCAAAACTTAGGGGTATACAACAGTGGCAAACACAAGCTTATAACTAGAACAAGAAATATGAATAGCTAATTGGAACACTATAATAAAATGAGATTTGTCCTAATATCGACGTGATGGAAAAACAAAATTCTCTACTATTACGAATTACATTTACCATAATATCACAAGAAAAATATGCAAGTTCTCAAATATCCTCCACCTGGATTCTAATAATGTGTATGTCCAGTCATCGAACGTTTACTACTGAATTTACTTGACGCCCTAATGGTTAAGCCATTATCAAAAATATTCAAACCCATTCTAATTATTAACCAGATTAAATTTTTAATTTTCCCCACTAATTGGGTTTCCTACTAATTTATTCATCCAAACCAGACATCTCTCAACTCCCAAAATATTCTATAAAAATTATCACAATTTCAAATCGGCATGCGATTGACCATGTCTAAATCGGGACCCACGTTCGAAGCCATTTCTCTCTTTATCTTATTTTATGTGCCCGTTTAGACCGGAGACCGCACGACCACATATGCATTTTACCAATAATCAGTCAGCACGAGAGTCAAAATATCCCGGAGCGCCAGATGGGTTAAAGCAAATCGCAAAAACGACATCAAATTTATAAAATGCTTTACTGATTTTTGGCTCAATGCAACAATAAGGATAGAAGGAGATTTAATTGGGTGAAACACATCTGGTAAAATTATCTCAGTTTATTTAAAGTTAAAAAATCTGACTGTAAGAATGCTCAAAGCAGCATCATCCACGTGTGGCGATCCACACTCTTATTTACACACAATATACAGAAATCTTCCAAACACATTTGACAATCTTTTTGGAAACACAAGTCCGTTTAATAGTCCTGTGGACTGTGTTCCAAAATTATTAACATTTAATTCCAGGTCAAAATGAATTGTTCATACTGGAAATAACGTAGATCACTGTTTGACTATTTACATGATATTAACACTCGTAGAATAAATGTTTATAGAATTTCTTAAACTTTCACTTGTTTTCCAGTTTCAAAAATATATCGTTGAAAAATATTATTATCATCGTAGCAACACAAATTATTAACACATATTAATAACATCTGAAAAGTATTTGACCATTTGAGCATAGCAACGAAGAACTGTGCGAAGCACAACAACAATTAATTGTTCGTCTGACATTAAACATTCGAGAAGTGACTCGATTATGAACTTCAAGTTCCAAACAAAACATATGATTTCTGAATCATTAACTTGATCAACAAATGGTTGAACCATTCAACTATTAGATTATCCACTTGGGAACAATATTATAAAAATATTTATATTTATGGCCATTCTTAGCAACTTTCACAACTTGCAATTCTTCGACAGAATGCGGAAATTAGAATTGTAGTTTTATAATGAATTCATTTAGTTCATGGCACTAGGATTGAAAATATCCTTCAAATTATTCGTGGTTAAAGAATTATTTTAATTGGCAGTGGCCCATTCTATTATTTGTGTAAGAACACAATATTATAACAACAACAACAACAACAACGGCAAAGGTCTTCCTCTGAAGAAGAATAAACTACCATCATGACAAATCCGGGTTCTAGCAAAATCAAAGTCTAAATGGAATTCGTAAACAAGGTTGAAATAAGAACTGATGGTTTCAAAGAAATAACCTTCGGGTTATTCATACGACGAAATGTGTGGCTCCAATACTCCTACTATAAACCTGAGCCATCGAACCTGCTATTTGATTGATGCTCGAAAAAACCTTCATTCCTGCGACTTAACATGCGCACCTGGGAATGGCATTTCAACTACTCCACACACATAAATTATCTTCCCAAAATCTATACAATAAAGCAAGCCTCTGCTTGTTATCAACACTGGAAGATTAATAAACTTACAAGTTTATTTTATTTTACCATTCAGTTCAACCCGTGAATTTACCCTACTTATGAAAAGCTTTATTTCACTTTCGAAGTGTATTTACGTCATGATTTTATATAAATACAAAAATATCCTATTTGATACAAATATCAATTGCTTCCCGTTTCATGCCTCTCCGTGTTATATGAAACATATACTTTGCTCATAGCAAATATCAACTGTTCAACCAGAACTGAAATGTTGGTTGAATGCGGGCTTGCGCTAACCACTCTCCTTCGGAAAATCTCCTGTTCCAGACTAGAAATGTTTCAACTACTTCATAGGCTCTTTCTCAATACATATGATTATTAGAAAATATCATATCCAAGAATTATTTAGAAAAATTATGAAAATTATTATTATTATTATTAGTGGATTATTATTATTATTAATTTCAAATATGTTTAATTATCATCTCAATATGTGAGAATCCACATGTTCGAACCTTCGAATATGGAAAAAAATATCCATTCCTCAACAAAAATAAATTTAACTTTTACAGTTACATCGGCTGATTACCGTGATTTCCCAAAAATATGAAAAATTCAAATAAATGCTCAAAATGCTCGGTCATCGATCCTAAACTGTTCTGAGTGCTGAAAATGCTCAGAATAACTCTAATAAGTCTTGCGTAAATCAATACAAGCTTTAAATACGACGAAAAAAATGTGTTGGTCATCTGCAGAAAAATAGTTTGTTCCAATTAGCTAGGCATAATATAATTCAAATGTGGCTTACATTTCTTGATGGTCTTGAAGTGTAGTAAACCTGGTCTATACCAGATTTATCCATAGACATGCCCTATCGGACAAGCACGTATAATCCTTGTATCGGCCGCCATTGTAGACCCACAAATCGTCTAGTCAGACATAGTGGTAGTATCTTTCGACGTTTGAATAAACTGTGGTTCCATTTTAATATGGGCTTCTAACAAAGCCATAATAGTTTGTTGAAATAGGGTCAGATCTAAGTGATCTCTTCTTAAATGTGTCAGTTGTAACATAACTCACTGTAATCTCATCAGTACAAGAAAAACATTGACAGTCTAAGCAATTAACGGCTGTTCTGAAGATCGTTCCCTGGGCATGGTTTATTAATATCACCATCTGCCATGCGCTAGACAACTTGCAGTTTCCCTTGCGTAGACTAATGAACGCCACCGTTATAGACTAGTCTTCAGTGTACTGACAGATCGAAGTGGTTAAATAGTTACAAAAATTGAAAACTGACTTCAAATGGATTTAAACATCCAAGTATTAAGTTACTACTGGACTGTGACAGAATACTATTTTCTAGACAGAGTCTAGCATATGTCCTTTTTAGAAATATAAATATTTCCACCAATGTCTGTAGAAATACAATCACCTCAGTGATTCTCCTCACCAGAAACTTACTAAGTTCCAACTCGTTTGCGCAGCACTTCTCGTGACTATCACGATTTGAAAAGTACTTCTGCGTAGATACGGCAACCATGTGCCTTGGCTCAGCGTAGACGCAACTTGCTCTGCAAGTGCTTGTGGTGAAGTGAGCTGACCATGCCTCCTCCAGCTGGCTTTTATTCAAAACGGTCAGGGTCACGCGTCATCGCCTGATATCTAGAAATTCTCATATCTCTTGAATCCCTGGTCCGATTTACTTGATACTAATTACATTCTCTTTCATTTGACCGTGCCAGTAATCTGATCCCAGTCTCAAGTCTCTGCTCCGTAGTTAACTATTTAATCAATAAATAGCCTCCACCTCTGTTATGACTCGCTACGTCACTTGCCATCCAACTATCGGTAAAATCCTTCGAAATGCTTCGAGAAGCAATGTAGCGCGATATTCAAATATCTGAACTTTCAAAAGCTACTACAGCCTTTCCCTTGATATCTAGGTGTCTGAAACTTGGAATACCCATTCCTATAGTTGGGCACAATACGAAGACTTCGAAAATGTACCATGTCATTTGTTTAAATCAGGATGATGATAATTGTTGTTTTAAGGGGCCTAACAACTAGGTAATCGGCCCCGTTTAAATCACTTGACACCAGAGTTCGCATGAGTGTTTTCCGTTCAGTATGTCATATACATTCCACATGGCCGAGAGTGCGTCATGGTATCAATTTTCGACACCGCGCGCTGATTGTTTCTCTTACCAGTGCCAGCTGGATCGATCGATCAAGTTGGCAGTGCGTCTTATATTTCCGTTCGTTCCGCCACTGCCAGCTAGGGCACACTTCCATTCGATCGATCGAGCGGGCAGTGCATACTTCCGTTGTCCACCACTGCCAGCTAGTACACTTCCGTTTGATCGATCGAGCGGGCAGTGCATACTTCCGTTTTCCACCACTGCCAGCTAGTACACTTCCGTTTGATCGATTGAGCGGGCAGTGCATACTTCCGTTTGATCCATCACTGCCAGCTCGATCGTTCCGATCCACTTCCGTCCCCAATTTTCAATATCACTCCCACAAAAATATCCAGCAACCGAGCGGAAGGATGTTACACATCAATAAATAAATAAATAAATAAATAAATAAATAAATAAATAAATAAATAAATAAATAAATAATAAGATTATAGTATGGTTTTTCCTCAAGACCATTAGTTGGTATCCAATGTTAAAGTGCTTAGGTTATTATATAGGGCTAAAAATAACTGGTGAGATTTAGATTCTCGCCATACACTCTCATGGAGAATTAATCCGCAGCACAGAACGTCTAAGAAAAAAATCCCGTCCAGAGGCCTTGAATAAGCCCACATGCGAGGGATGGACTACACGACTTAATGAATCTAGATATCCGGACTAGAGAATTCATCCCCGTAGTTGTTTAGAATTACTATGCTGGCCGATGTTATATTTATCTGAACTATTTATATGTTGTTGTTAACTCTTGTTAACTTGCACTTCGTTCGCCGCCAGGTGCTGACTGCGATGGCATTTAGTAGCCACGTCCGCAGCTAGGTGTCGTGGACGATGTTGTGGTTAATAGAAATGGATAACGGGAACACTACAATCTGATCTTTATTTAGTTTAACCAAGATGTCACAAGTCAAGTAATAACAATAAAACGAATGACAATCATAAATTGCAATCCATAGATTGCAACTCTCAAGAGTTGCAATGTGTCCCCACCCTGGTCAACCTCCAGGGGGATGACCAGCTGAATGGGGCGGGTTATTGTGGCTCCGGTAGGGGTACGAAGAACCACCGTCCTGACGACTGCATCTCTACCAACACGGAGCTCCTTAATGCGGACCTTTGCCCACATGTGCCTCGGCGTCTTGTCTTCCTGAAGTAGTGCCTTTCGTAGACACCGCTTGGTGGTGCCTACCATCCTCTCCCCACATCCTCCCCACCAAGACGCCCTTGGAGGAATAAATCGCCAGGTGATGTTATGATAAGCGAAGTACTGATGAGTAGGAGGGGCTGTGAGAGAAGTCCAGATGGACTCAAGTTCTCTGTTGGTCGCGTGAAACGTCTGAGCATTATCAGTATATACCGTGTGTGGTATCCCTCGTCTATCAACGAATCTCTGAACCTCCAGAAATGGGTTGAAGCAGGCTATTCTTGATTCATTTGGCAGAGGTACACCGTCTCTTAGAGCCAGATATTCTGCAGGGAAACACTCTTTTTGTACCGTTTGAATCCAATATTTGCGTGAGTTTTGAAGCTCTGGCGCTGTTAACTCCCCAGAGAACCGTTCTTTTCTTCGAACATGTTGCAAGAAACGAAGTATCGACGCAGTGATGCGAAGTAACCTCCAGTAAGAACTAACTGTATCTGGAAGGATCTAATAGGGGTGAAATTTTCTCTAATTTAAGGTTATTGAAGATGGTCTTCTTTTCTTCTGGCAGTTGTACGAGGGAGGATAGTTGGCTAGGCCAATGTTCTGGTTGTTGTTGCAGCCAAGGAGGCCCATGCCACCATCCATCAAGTGAATTTATCTGTACCACTGAAATTCCTCTCGACAAATGATCTGCTGGGTTTTCTCCCCCTGGACAGTACCTCCATTGAGATGGAGTAGTGTAAGATTGGATTTCAGTTACCCGGTTGGACACAAATGTCTTCCTGCAATTTGGGTCACTCTGTACCCAACCCAGTGTCACTTTAGCATCTATCCATAAAGTCGCTGCTGAAGAGCTCAAGTCAGTTGCTTTGCAGAAATAATTTAAGAGTCGCGCTCCCACTAGAGCAGCTAACAGTTCTAGTCTCGGAAGCGTGACCCTTTTCACGGGAGCGAGTCGATTTTTGCTGCAAGCCAAACGGACAGTAACTATGCCCTTGAGTGGTCCTGACATAACATACTGCGCCATAGGCCCTTTCACTTGCATCGCAAAAGATGTGAATTTCACTGTTGCTTCTTTCGGAAATGCCGATCCATCGAGGAATCTGTAGCTGCGATAACTGTGAAAGACTCGAAATCCAATTATGCCAACGCACGCCTATATCATGTGGTAAGAGTTCGTCCCATCCAATCCCTTTGCACCAGGTTTCTTGGAACAGTATTTTCCCAATAATCGATACCGGTAACAGTAACAGTAGTTTGTAACAGTAATCTCTTACTAGCGGGTTCCTGCATGAGATTATCGGTGATATCATGGTCGTCTATGTAGAAAGTGTCAGTTTCAGTGGACCATTTCACTCCTAATACTTGCGTATTGGTCTCTAGTACCCGACCTTCGGAAGTCCAGATGCACTTCAGTTGTTGAGAGTTGGTCGCTCATTTCGCCATGGGCATGTGAATTGTGTTTAGCAGTCCTGTGAGTTCATAATAAAGTTTGATCACTTGGTTCTCAGTTTCACCGCCGGTTACAAAGTCATCCATGTACGTACTATAAGGGCGGCAGCATTTGAGAAGGCAGAGTCATGGATATTGGTTAGTTCCCTAGTGTCGCTGAAAGTAAAAATGGACTGCAAGTTAGACCAAAAGGAACGCGAGCAAAACGGTATATTACGACTTCATCTGTTGTTTCGTACACCCTTTCGCCTTTGTCAATCACATCGTACCAGAAGAATCTGGTCAAGTCTCGATCCTTGGAATCGAGTACAAGTTGTAAGAATGCCTAAGAGACATCACCAATGATGGCTACCGGGTAGCTTCTGAATCTGAGGAGAACAGAAAGTATCTCAGGCAGTAAATTTGGCCCCATTTCGAGGGCCTCGTTAAGGGACGGACCACCCCCTTGACAAGAAGATGCATCAAACACAATCCTCAATTTCGTTTTCCCAGATTTACACTTCTTAACTAAATGGTGAGGCAAGTAGAACGTATCACCAGTTGTCTCAGAAGGAGCATGTTCAACATGGTGTTTTATAATACAGTCCATCATCTGTGAATAATAAGTCTCCTTCAACGGTCTGTTCGCCTCTAGTCTCTTTTGCAATGCGTTGAATCGTTTTACCGCATTAGCATGGTTATTGGGCAAGATGATACCTGATTTTCTAGGAAGAGAGACCACACGGCGATGGTCATCTATTCGGTAAGAATCATGCAATTCCCTAAGTATCGCCGAGTTTTTAGAACTGAAATATTTATCCTGACTTTCCCTGATTCCCGTTGTTTCCAGATCCCAGAACTGTCTGAGTGTCTCATCTAAAGGTGAGTGTATCTGCTCAGAATGAATATGGTTTACCAGTGATGAATTCCAAGTGATGCCTGATCGATTTCCGGTCAATACCCATCCAAACATGGTTGGTATGAGTACCACGGAGGTGGAAATGCGCACTGGTGAAGTGCCCTTTACGATTTTCCAATAATCTCCTCCAATAAGTATTTCGGTAGGCAAAGGTTCCTCTGATTCATTCTTTGGGTCAGCCAACTGTAGTTTTTGAGTTTGTGCTAACATATTAACATCATCAGGAACGACCGGTTGAGCTGAAAAGGCATGGATACTCTCAAATGCAGTAATATTTGTAGCCGAGTTTGTCCATATGCTCTTTATGGAAAACTTAACATGGTTACGTACACTCCGATTGGTTGCAGACGATTCAAAGGCGCCAATAGTTAAGCCTTGGTGGCCAATAACTTCGAGTTTCAGTTCGTTAACTAAAGACTCAAGTATAAAACTGGATTGACTTTCAGCATCCAGTATGCAACGCGTCTGTTTAGTTCACCCATTGGGACCAGTAACCCAAACTCGCGCGGTCTGCAGGTAAGTAAAGTCGGATGGAAGAGAAGCTATCTTGTTAATGGACGTAATTGTTGCCGCTGCATTAGTATATAAGTTTCTACTGCAGACAGATCTGTGATGCAAGGCTTTGCAGGAATGCACTTACCCTTTCGGTTGCAGTTCTTGACGGAGTGTCCACGGTTCAGACATAGAAAGCAGCGGTTCGTGTTCCTGACTTTCAAAAGTATCGTTAACCTTAGAAACTGCCTTGCATTCTTGCGCGCAGTGTCCGCGGGATTCGGAAAAAGACACAAAATGGTTCCGACGCAACCTTCCTATTGGATTGTTTCTTATTTGAATCAATGTGCATTGCTGCTGTTGTGGGAACATGAGTCGAAGCGGATGTAGATCCACGAATCTTGGGCGTCACCGTAGGGGTGACTTCTTCTACCAAGAATTCCATGAGCTTGAGAATATCGCCTTCCGAGATTTTTTTCCTCTTCGTCTGAATTATCCAACGACGACAAATATCAGCGGGAAACATTCTAAGTATTTTCGGAGCAAGAACTCTCCCGTAGCCGTTTACGTCTTCTCCCAGCGCACGAAGAGCTGGTATGTGTCGATGGCAATCGATGAACGTGTCGTTGAGTGCTTCAGGAGTAGCGAGCAGAATAGGTCTGATCCCCTCTAGGTAGTCTAAGTGCGCCTATATTATTCTGTTTTTATCCCCATAGCGAGCTTGTAGAATCCGTTTCGTTTCCTCGTATGTATCTGCTATTACGGCGATTCCATCGACTAGCCGCTTCGGCTCGGCTTCCAAGCACCCGCGCAAAAATATGTGTTTATTTATGGTAGGAAGGAAAGGGTCTTCATCAACGGTTGACACGAATTGCTCCCAAAAACGTGGCCAAGTTGCGATGTCACCAGCGAAGGATTCTAGCTTAATTGGCGGGAGTCGAACTGAGTGTGAAGCCTGAATTGGAATAGTACGGTAGGTGTAGTTGGCAGTGATTCAGGGATACTTAAATTAGCGACTGAATTTGACAATTTACTTGCAATATTGTTCTCGATGCCCTTGTGATAGCGCGTTTCGCTGAGTCTATATATTCTTCACAACTCGGAACATTAGTATCGTATTCAGTATCCGATAGTAACTCATGTATAGAATCATCAAGTGTGGTTAAATTGTTGAGAGTTTCCTGTAGTCTATCTCAGTAGTGCTCCCAGTCTTCGAATGAAGTATTATCAGTGAAACTATTAATTTCCGTAACAAAGCGTGTAGTATTTGCCCTCTGTCTGGTTCGCTTTCTTCTTAGACTGTGTAAAACTCCATCTGCTTGATCGTTATTGCTCATGTTGTACGTGTGTTCACGGAAATGTGCAAGGCAAAGAGCTGTTAATCTGTTATCTGAAGTATCGAATAATTTTCGGTCAGGTGCTTCTAGGATCGCTAGTGTCGACGCTTAGATTGAGTATTAATTACTATGGTCAGTTTTATATTATCTCTGGCCTGCGCTCCGATTTTATAATATCTATGTTTAGCACCAGGTGACACTACAATATGCACGAACGAAACATAATGTTATTACATACATAACCAAACAAGAAGTTATTAGGGTCATTCAACAGTTATTCGGTTTACAAATGTGTAGCTTTGTCACTTATCTGTAGTCGGTTGCGAAGTAGGAAACCATCCGTCCAGTATAGTGTAATTGCAAGTCTTCCCTCACAGTCGGGAGGTTCCGTAATGCAATTGCAGAGTAAATACTTACGAGAGGCTTCAATTCCTGCAGTATAGGCCTAAACAGATTATTCCTTAAAATCACTTGATATCATGCGATAACCCGAGTGTTTTCGGCACCAAATGTTGTGGTTAATAGAAATGGATAACGGGAACACTACAATCTGATCTTTATTTGTCTAACCAAGATGTCACAAGTCAAGTAATAACAATAAAACGAATGACAATCATAAATCGCAATCCATAGATTACAACTCTCAAGAGTTGCAACGTCTCAATTCCCCACAGACGACAGCATTTGGTAGCAAAAGTAGGAACCGGCCGCGGTAGCCCAGAGCGCTAACGCGCGACCTCGTGCCTCGCTGGCATCGGGAGAGGGTGGGTTCGAATCTCACCTCGGCCTTCCTTAAAATGATTTTCGTAGTTTCCCATTTTCACCACCAGGCAAATGCCGGGACGGTTCCTTTCAATAGGACCACGGCCCATTTCCTTCCATAAACCCTTCTCTGACCCGACTTGAAAAAAAAGTACATGGCCATTGGCTGCATTAATAAAATTATAAAAGTAGGAACTACATGAAAAAAATAATCGTCTCCGGTCGTTCTACCTGAATCACAGATAACACACACGAATACAGACATCACAATTAACACCGGTTATCAGACAAATTCTACACACACCCAAAGTACACGGCGCTATTGACGTCCGAAACGGGGGAGGAGCTTACTGTCAGCTGTTTCCAATATGGTGGCGAGATAGTGACGAGAAGTAAACAAGACATTGATTGGGTGTGCGTTTGTTATGGCTTCTAATATATAATGACAAAATACTACATATTTTCTTTCATTGATAGAAATATTTTTATAATCAATTTAAAATGCAGTGCTTAATTACTACCAGTTAAAAATACTATCAACATGTAGATAGTTAGTTTACTTTCTGTTGTTACATATGAAGCCTGTATTTGGGAGCCTAGAGGTATCGATGTTTTTATTAATTACACAATATATATATATATATATATATATATATATATATATATATATATATATATATATATATATATATATACAGTATCTCATATAACACAAAGGACGACTCCCTGATAATAAATTGAATCAAGCAACCCTGAATTTGCATGAATGTTTTGGGTTCAAAGAAGCGTTACTTGGGATGCTCAAATCATACTTCAATATTGCAAATATTGACCTACATACTTGCTGTTCAAAGGCAAGAATATAAATTTATTAATCTCTTGCCACAGGCAAGTTAAAATGGAGGCATCCTCTTTATCAATATATTTAATTAAATATTTAAAATACAGATATTTAACAAAGCTGGAGTCTCCATTTGAACTTGTCATGAGCAAACGGAACAGATAAAAAACTACACTTTAAGCCAAATCAAATTCACTCCTCAGCTCGACATAAACCATAATACCAATTAAAACCTATACAAAACATACTCTCCTCACTGTTGTACAACTTTCAAACCAACTATTCGCACTCAAAACTGAAAAACCCTGAAATGGGAACTAATTAAAGTTTGAATAGCCTAGGCCGATCAGGTCTCCTGCTCCATTACTTAACATCACTATAACTCCCAAATTACGGCTAAGTGACCTATCTGCCTGAGTATGTAACGTGTTTTTAGAGGGTACTTTATGCCACTGACATAAGTCAGTAGGAAGCCATTCAATGTTTATTTACGCGGCAAATTGTTCTGCCAAGACAAGTTTCATGTAACTTATTATTATTATTAAGGTTTTTTGGAGCGGTTTTTTTATAAGATTATAAGTAGACAGAGAGGTTTTCGATGTTATAGAAAACACTATCAAGCGAATTATTACGAAAAACATTATCGCGGAAAATTATATGATTACGGAATTTTACGGATTTTTGTCAGTTAGAGTTTATTGTGAGAGAGATGAGTCATTGGGAATTCAGCTACAGGTATATTCTTGTCGAGTAGCGTGACGCAAGCCGTGGGGCACTTCCAGCTGGCTGCGTCAAGAAAAGGCGAAATGGCCTGGACCGGTAATCGACATCGTCGCGCCGAGTATATTGACCCTGAGGTCGGGTGTATCGCGTGGTGGCTCAGCCAATCAGTGGAGACCGGGCGAGTAGAAGACGGGTCCGGAGAGGGGGTTCGGCGAGTGCATATATTGTTTGCGCGCCGAGAAGGGAGGACGATTATCATTGTAAAACTTGACCGTTGTGGTTGCTCGTGTGGTTGGTTCCGGTGTGATCGGACCATAACTTAACATTTCTACAACAATCTCCACAACTGACGAAGAAGATGGCGACGTCCAGAAGGCTGTGGGAAGCTCTCTTCAGCATCAAGTACGAGGGAAATGCCACGGCACTTTCCAATGGTAAGTGCGAATGACTCAGAACTACATAATCTCTCGCTTCATTGTTTCATATTCAAAATTTCAGTAACTTCTTAGCTTGGGAATAATAGTAAAATCAGTAATTCATCCGACTCCGTTTTCACGTAATTCTCTAGTGGTAATATTCAAATAGTAACGCTGCAATTTAAATTTATTATTATTATTAGTATTATTATTATTATTATTAAAATGCCACTACTTGTTTTTTATATAATAAATTCATTTCTTATACTATGCAATCTTTGCTTTCAGTAGGTAGCATTAGATATAGACCAAATTCATTCTCCTGATACAATTGTTAGTTGGGTTAATGATCAAATCATACCACGATCTGAGTGTGAAGATTCTTAAAGGTGTTCTGCCAGAGCTAGGTGTTGTTAAATATAAATTTAGATTTCAACATAGCTTTGAGGTCTTGGTGCCCATTAATACAACGTATCTTAGTCAGAGTAAACATTACATTTATCACCTCAAACGGGGGACTTGTTGTGGTTTTTCCACACTCTCCCCAGGAAAACAGTTACACTTGTCACCCAACAGTGGGGACGCTAGTAAAAACGTTACACTTGTCATCCCAACTGTGGAGCTTCTTATATATGTATTTCAAAGTGCAAGGTAGGGCTAAAGAAACGTTACACTTGGCGCTCAACGTGGAGCAAAAGAAACCGTTACACTTGTCGCTAGCAACGTGAGGCCGAAAACCTAATAACATTTGTGGAAGGAGAAGGGTATATATTTCTGTGCCTGATTTTTTTTCATTTATCGGTGTGTATCAGCATGGGTGTAGTGTTGAGGAAGAGATGAAGGTGCGTAGTGGTCACCAGTTGGATAGTGAAGATACGAGCAGTATGGCTAGTCTTGAAAATGAAAGCAGTACAGGGATGTCGGAGGTAAATCCCGATACTGAGGGGGGTAATCAAAAAGGTCAAGCAGGGTTAGAGAGTTTGCTTCTTCAGTTTATGCAACAAAATAAAATAAGTACAGACGCTTTAAATGCTAAACTTGAACAAAATAGTAGGGAAAATAAAGAGAGTACTGAAACTTTAAATGCTAAACTCGAACAAAATAATGCTAAACTTGAACAGAATAATGCTAAATTGGATCAAAACAGTAGGGAAATTAGTGATAAATTCGAACTGATTAGAGGTGAGATCAGAGGGGTGATGGAAGAGAAGGCTAAAGAGATTATTGCAGATGTAGACAGAAAATTAGGAAAAGTACAGGAGGAGTTAGAAATTAGAATCAGTACACAGGCTGAAAATTTAAAAGAACTAGTGCAACTTGAAACACAGCAGGTCAAAAAGCAATTGGGGGGAGAAATTGACAAAATTCAGGTAGCAACTAAAGAGGTTAAAGAACAGCTGGGGGGAAGAATTGATAAAGTTCATGCAGAAATAATCACTGAAGTTAATGATTTAAGGGAGAGGAATAAGGAAAGCTTTAATGAGATTAATGAGAAACAAGCCAAGTTAAGTGGTAAAGTTAAAGCATCGGACGGGAGCATTAGGTTAACTGTAACTAATATTGAAAGAAAAGCTGAGGAGAAAATTGCTGAATTAGAACAGAAGTTGAAAGCTAGAATTAGGCAGGAAAATAGTCAGAGTAGGCACTTTTATGTGAATAGCACACACAGGGAAATAGAACTAGGCAAATTCAGTAATCGGCAGGGTTGTCCAATGGAGTTCATGAATGCAATAGAAAATAAATTCAGGGAGAGGTTGGAAGATGGTAGTATTGAGTGGTGCCAGGTAGTTGAGATTTTAGAGCAAGCGTTTGTAGGGGAGACAAGAAACTGGTTTGCTGTCTACAGAGACAATTTCGAGAATATTTCAGATTTTAAAGTTAAATTTTGTGAGAAATTTTGGAATGAGGTAATTCAGTTTCAGCATCGTGAGGGAATTGTGTGTGGGAAATATAACCCGAGGGGAAATTACACTGACCGAGTACTTTTTAGGACAGGTATTGACGTGTAAATATCTGGATGGTTTGAGGGAGGAAAGTGATATAGTCAGGCTATTACTAAGACATTTTCCTTATAGAATCAAAGAAGCTGCCTGTATCCAAAATGTTAAATATATTAAACAAGTGGAAAATTTATTAAGTACATTCGATGCTCTGGGAAGAGGTGGTTACGAGGAGAATTTCGGTAGGAACCAGGGTAACCATAATAACAGGCCTAATGAGAATAGGAATCAGGAAGTTCAAGGGAACAGTGGCGAAGGGGCCAACGTCCAAAATAGGGGGAACCAGAATAATAATAATAATAATCAGCAAAATCAGTGCAGAGGAAACGGGTATGGTACGCAGTACCAAGGTAGAAATCAAGGCCGAAATAATGATTTTATGGGTAACCAAGGGAGGTATAATAACAATAATAATTATAACCAGAACAGGGGTCAAGGAGGGAATCAGCCCAATGGTAATAACGGACAGAGAAATACCGTTAACACAGGCCCGAACAACCAGACCAGTGCAGTAGTGAGTAGTACTACACCAAGCGGTAGCGGTACTTTAAACACGAACCAGGCTGCGATGTAAGGTCAGAATCTCAGTCTGTAACATGCCCTGTCCATACACTTATACAGGAACCCTATGACCTAAATGTAAGAAATGAATTATTACGTGAACTAAATGATGAAGGTATTGTTCAGGAGGTGGCTAGTAAGAGCCCCATAGTTAAATTTAACGTGTCCGAGGCGTACACAGATGTTTTAATTGATAGTGGTTGTATGAAGAGTTGCATAAGTAATGCATTTTATGATAAAATGAAAGGAACTGGAGTAAATTTTGAGGAGATGCCAATTAAAAGCACTTTTGTTATCACAGCTGTTGGGAAGAGGTCTAAAGTAATTTCTAAGCAAGTTTTAGTAGACATTAAAATTAATAATCATATAGAAAAGCAGATTTGTCTTGTAATTCCAAATTTAGTATTCAGTGTTATCTTGGGTTCAGAGTGGCTAAGTAGAGTGTCTGGTAACTTATGTTATGATGTAAGGAGTTTGAAATTTAAATGGGGTGATTCAGAAGTAAAAGTAGCGTTCAATGACCATATTCAGAGAAGTAGTGTTGTAGGTGTGATTTGTACTTTAAATGAGATATCGCCAGCCGTAGAGCGGGGTTCTCCATGTTTTGTGGGCAGTGTGATTACGAACGGTAGTCTAGAGGACTAGTTACGTGATGCTGCATTTCAGGGAAATATAGAGGAAGAACAGTGTGTTCGGCTCTATGATGTGTTATTGTGTAATAGGAGAGTTTTTGAGGATCGCATTGGTATGGCCAATTGCTATACACATTCATTGAACGTTATTGATAGGTTAGTATTCACAGGACATAGATATCCTGTACCTTTCGCTTATCAGAGTGCAGTTGAGTTACAAATTAACCAGATGCTTGAAGATGGGATTATTGAGCACTCTAACAGTCCATATGTTAATTATTTAATCGTCGTGCCCAAGGCCGACGGCACAGTCCGTATTTGTTTAGACGCTCGTTTGGTTAACAGTAGAATTAGTTCAGATCAGCTGAAATCCATGTCAATAGAGGAATTAATGCAAACATTTGAGGGGAAGAAGTATTTCACTTGTGTAGATTTGAGTTCCAGTTTTTGGCAAGTGCCACTTATGTACGAAGATAGACCATTTACAGCTTTTAGTCATAAATATAACCTTCATCAATTTTGTAGTACACCTTATGGGTTAAAGAGTAGTTCATCAGCTTTAATTAGGGCTTTAAACATCGCATTGGGGGATGACACAGGAGAGTTTGTAACCATTTACATTGATGACATGGTAATTAGTTAACGCAGTTTTGAGGAGCATCTACGTCATTTAGATATAGTTTTTCAGTAGTTAGATCAGGCAGGGTTCACTTTGAAGCTGTCTAAGTCGTCATTCTGTCAGTCAGAAGTGACATTTTTAGGTCATAGAGTGTCGAGTAGAGGTGTTCACACCAGAGGAAAGTAGGGTTAGCATGTGTGGACAGTAGGAACAGGGCATCGTTACAGACACTGAGAAATATGCTAGTGGAGCAACGTGATGACATTAAGTATGTGTCATAAAGTGAGTGTGTTTAGCTGGCGAGCCAGCCTATCAAATGTGTAAGTGTGGTATTTGGTGCGTGGGAGATCTGGTCTTCCAGGCAGGGGTATCAGAAGTCACAAAGGGGGGTAGTATGTAAGTAATTGAGAGTTTTTAAGGTACAGGGAAATATGACGGGATTGTCGGATGCTCTTGAGCACTAAAATGTCTCGATACACCAAGGCCAGAATTTGGTAGCGCTGGTGAATTCCTATTTGTCTCCTGGAGATGGGTGAGCGCTTGTACAGGGTATTTTTGCTTAAGGCGTCCACGAGACAAAAGATGGGCCACCAGAAGGCGAGACAGTCCTTCATGAAACTCATACATAACAGCACACGTGATTGCTGTTTACGGCCTCGCTATGTAAGAGCTGTAGGTGTGTAATTTAAGGTAATTAGTACAAAGGTATTCTTTGAGTGAGGTGAAGTGGTCTGGGTTGCGAACTAGTATTACGTAGAATATGGTCTACGGGAACTTAATAAGACAGGGCGATTACGGCACAGAAATATTTGGAGTTATATGTAATGCGCACTTACTTTTTCTGTCTTTCAGAAATCAATATTATTTTTATCTAATACACAGAGTGATTAAGTATTATGGTCACGATGCGCAGCCACAATAGTGTGATCGTGTGCTCAGTGAGATCAGTGAGATTAAGTTTCACCAGAAGGAAGCGACCTCCAGTGATATTAGGAAAGTTCTGTGGTGATAAATATATATCAGAACACCTTTGATGCATGTGATGTGACATCATATATACACAGTGCTCACACATTATTTATGTATATCATTCCCAACACAGATATATTTGAGAGGCGGAAATATCCGTGGAACATTAATCAAAATGAAAAACATTGGACTGATTGCATAGGGCAATCCAATATAACAACAGACTTTGGCGCAAAGTGCGTAAAGATAATTATGAGTGTATATATATGTAATTTAGGGTGATTTAATTTGTCTAATATGTATTTTGGATGGGGATTTTATTAACGTATGGGATAATCGCATGATGTACCGTCGTCACGGTAAATCATCCGATGATCCGAGGCGAATATGTAACGTGTTTTTCGAGGGTATTTTACGCCACTGACATAAGTCAGTAGGAAGCCATTCAATGTTTATTTACGCGGCAAATTGTTCTGCCAAGACAAGTTTCATGTAACTTATTATTATTATTATTAAGGTATTTTTGGAGCGTTTTTTATAAGATTATAAGTATACAGATAGGTTTTCGATGTTATAGAAAACACTATCAAGCAAATTATTACGAACAACATTATCGCGGAAAATTATATGATTACGGAATTTTAGAGATTTTTGTCAGTTAGAGTTTATTGTGAGAGAGATGAGTCATTGGGAATTCAGCTACAGGTATAATCTTGTCGAGTAGCGTGACGCAAGCCGTGGGGCACTTCCAGCTGGCTGCATCAAGAAAAGGCGAAATGGCCTGGACCGGTAATCGACATCGTCGCGCCGAGTATATTGACCCTGAGGTCGGGTGTATCGCGTGGTGGCTCAGGCAATCAGTGGAGACCGGGCGAGCAGAAGAAGGGTCCGGAGAGGGGGTTCGGCAAGTGCATATATTGTTTGCGCGCCGAGAAGGGAGGACGATTATCATTGTAAAACTTTACCGTCGTGGTTGCTCGTGTGGTTGGTTCCGGTGTGATCGGACCATAACTTAACATTTCTACAACAATCTCCACAACTGACGAAGAAGATGGCGACGTCCAGAAGGCTGTGGGAAGCTCTCTTCAGCATCAAGTACGAGGGAAATGCCACGGCACTTTCCAATGGTAAGCTCGAATGACTCAGAACTACATAATCTCTCGCTTCATTGTTTCATATTCAAAATTTCAGTAACTTCTTAGCTTGGGAATAATAGTAAAATCAGTAATTCATCCGACTCCGTTTTCACGTAATTCTCTAGTGGTAATATTCAAATCGTAACGCTCCAATTTAAATTTATTATTATTATTATTATTATTATTAAAATGCCACTACTTGTTTTTTATATAATAAATTCATTTCTTATACTATGCAATCTTTGCTTTCAGAAGGTAGGATTAGAAATAGACCAAATTCCTTCTCCTGATACAATTGTTAGTTGGGTTAATGATCAAATCATACCACGATCTGAGTGTGAAGATTCTTAAAGGTGTTCTGCCAGAGCTAGGTGTTGTTAAATATAAATTTAGATTTCAACATAGCGTTGAGGTCTTGGCGCCCATTAATACAACGTATCTTAGCGTAAACCTTACATTTATCACCTCAAACGGGGGACTTGTTGTGGTTTTTCCACACTCTCCCCAGGAATACAGTTACACTTGTCACCCAACAGTGGGGACGCTAGTAAAAACGTTACACTTGTTATCCCAACTGTGGAGCTTCTTATATATGTATTTCAAAGTGCAAGGTAGGGCTAAAGAAACGTTACACTTGGCGCTCAACGTGAAAGAAACCGTTACAAGTAGTATAGGTGTTACCGGCCTGCCTGGGATGATAAGTCACCAAACCGGTACTTAAAACTAAGATTTTACACATTAATTAACCAAATAGCCAAAAACACAATTTAAGCCAAATCATACTTCTATATTGCAAATATTGACCTACATACTTGCTGTTCAAAGGCAAGAGTATAAATTCTCTGGCAAATTAAGGCTAGGAACAGCATTTTTCTTAAGTTTTCTAACCATTCGGCGATTGACAACCGGAAGAACCCCGAAAATAAGTTTACGAAGAGCGGATTACATTCTATGTACGGCACAGAAGTATTAGGCTGCAAGTTTATCAGTATTTTTGATGTAGCTAAATCCATGTGAATACAAATTAGGGACAATAACTATCAATAATCAACAGTACCGGTGCTTACGCTGTGGAAAGAAGTCATCTTCACAAAAATGCAGACTGCACACTGTCATGTAACGTGTAACACGTTTTCGAATTGACAGCGCCGAAGCCCATCTTTCTCTCTGAACCTTTTGTACAGGAAAGTAGTGAGAGACTTCGTACCCGTTTTATACGATTTGTAACCGTATACAGAGCAATATCTCCTCGAATTTGACAAATTCCTTTCTGTTTCCATCACGACGTCAATGCTTCACCATGTAAATTAACCTCACCAGTCACTATGTTACAGCGTCAACATTCTAACTCGTGGCTGCGCCATCCAACTTTTCTGACGTCATGACCACGTTGTCGCAGCCCCTAAACTGAGGAACCAACCAACCAACCTGCTCTGACTTATAACCAGAAACATGTACGGAAAGATCATCGTGTGTTGGCTGAACGATATCCGTTAAGTTCGACCATCCCAGCGGTGGAGCTAAAAATGGGCTACATATCAGATATTATTGGACGTACAGAATATGTAGGACATAAAGGATGCGCCATAACTCTTTAAACAACATTAATGATCTTTTGATGTCCACAATATTAACGGATACATTTATGTTTAGACCTACCCCCTTTACCCTTTAGCACAAATTAGGATTTCAATTCCGATTACTCCTAGCTTATATAACAAGTTTCATGAAATTACATTCATGTGTTTTCAGTTGACTCGTGGCCATGCAGTGAGCGGTATATGACTGACAAAATCAAAACAAGGGTTATATAGTCAATGTTGTGATATAAAATGCTTTTTTCTTCAATACCAATACTGGCGTGAATATAAAAGGGGGAGGGGGCCAAGGGGTCAGGCCCTCGTTCTGCTACATCTACAATATTATTGTAATAATGATAATATTGCATTACATGATGTTTTGTTTACGCTGCACAGTATGCCATTTTATACTTTTCAATCGTGTAAATATTTGAAACCATTCTTTCAGTGTTGCCAATACTGACTGTCATTTGTAGCTCTTCAGTCGGTCAACACAAATTTTCCCATTGCATGGGCGGGGTACAAAGTATAAATATGTAAATACACTCCTGGAAAAAATACATGTGTTAGTTAATCATCTCGTCCCACCACTGTAGTTGTGAGCCCCAGGGGGGAAAGGACGAGCTGTTTCTGCGGCCATTGCAAGAAGATGGCGAGGGGCTTCACCTCATTCTAATTCGACCGTCTATTTCAATTCTGAACTCGGACAGGTCGTGCTACTCCACATGATTCACATCTTCTTCGATGGCCTCCACAGTCATCCGAATTAAACCTACGGGATTTTTTCGTATAAGGATCGAATGTATGTGTCCCCTATCCATGTGATTTACCAGAACGTGATGAAGGATGACACTTGCATTCTCTGGTAGAGTTCCCGCAACAGAGCTTGCCGAAACTCAACAATGCGCAGAGACCAATATCAATCGGCGTAGTTGAATGCTCATTGCGGGGCTCCTGTGTGTCCCCCGAATGCTGATTACCGGGCTCACTGCATTCTTCAACCCTGCGGGATCGCTGTGAGATGCGGTCTACAGCTGTAATTCAAGCGTAGAGTGCAAGGAAGCAGCAAACAATATAGGCTAATTAGGGTATAGGTTACTGTGTCCTGGCTCAGGTAATAACTACTGTGTAAGGCATGACATGCATCTCACTTGAACCCCCAGTCATAGTTTAGCATGCCAAGCCTCCGGCTGGGCAGACGGTCCGTTCCAAGGATCATGTAAGTATAAGAGATTCGTCACTTTTGGTTATAGAATTTCCGAGAGAGAGCACCGCCTGAGGCTATGTACCGCTATACCAAGTCTGGCAACATAAAAAAGTAAAAAGCCATATGAATGTAGCCTTTATTACACGTAATTGAACAGTATGTTCTGCGATGAGTTATTGATTATTGAAGAAAATAACACAAACATAACTGCGCCTTTCGCTAGGCGCTGAAATATACGTCCAGATAGGAAAATAATACATTTTGATATACCGGTATATCAATGTTGGCAATAGATTTGTCACGAAGGGCACAGTTATGCCGTTCTAGAGCTTAATTCACCTTTAGGCTAATTAAACATTGCTCTCCTACTCTACAGAATTGTTGGGATATTCGATGAATATAAAGAAAACTGTCCAAATGCACACACTATTGTTTTGGATCCCTTAATTGGGGGGTAGTTGGGACCAAACACGATTGTGTCGCTGTACTAATTTGGAAGGCTATTCCTAAATGAGAGCAGCTTCCCGTAATAGGGGGAAACTACTAGTGTAGTGTGTTGTTTAGTGTTCAATCTCTTTGGGGCTTCCCTGCAAAGTGCAAGTGTCTGCCAGGGGATGAATCTCTAAATACAGGCTACTATACTGGCCTGCCAGCTGGGCCGAGTGAGTGATACAATAAACGTGCTAACTCAGCGGCTCGACGTTATGTAGTCGAGTCGCGTGCTGGGAGCACAATGGGGCCTGACGAAGCAATTTCCGGCTTTGGCGGTCATGGGCAATTGTGACGAAGGCCAGGAGGGGTATAAGGACGTGAAGAGGAGTGTAATTAGTAATGCAGTGTGTAGCTTACTGACCAGTATTTATTGGTCAGTGAATGTAGTTTTGTATGTCCCTTTTGGGAAGTCTTAGGCAAATAAAATACAATTTGTGTGTACAAGTTTGGGTAGGTGTGTACAAAAGTTAAAGGATTCTGAACACGACTGAATCTCACCTGGTGATAAGCTGGAACAGACGTCTGGCAGGGCTTCGGGCGACGCACAGAGTATAACAGATAATGGCTCCAGTTAGGACTCCACTTCTTATACTTTTAGGTGCTGCGTGGTCAGCATTACGTCACTGTAGCTGGCCCAGATAGTTGTTAGTGTCAATGTTTGTGTATGTGTTGCAAGTAGTTGGCTAACCTCCTGAGCTAGGTGGCCGCCTCTTGCCGTGTATGGATATGTCCTGGACTTATGGAGTTGCCAGTTGGGGTAGTTTTGGTAAAAGATGGGGGGTGGCTCTCAGGGGGTACTGCCCCCCCGGGCTGTACAAGTCCCCTTCTTCGATTTCGCGTCCCCGCGAACGGGAACGGGACGTAGAGTGGGGGTGTCGATGTGATGGTTTGTTCTTGATTGCTCCTTGTACTTCTTCTTCTTTTCTTCCGTGTTGGTGTAGGTGTGTCGATGTTGTGTTGACGTGAGTTCAGCGTGTGCTCAGAGGGGTAGGTTTTGGGATATACATGTTATACATAGTAAATTTGGAATATTTCATTCTTGAAAGTTGACATAGTAATAATAAAGGTACAAAAAATGCATGGTCTTGACGTTATATATATATATATATATATATATATATATATATATATATTGTTATTACCCAGGGAGGAAAAAAACCATGGCTGGACGGATGGTTGTGCCGTCCGGCGCTGTATGGAGAAAAAAATTGCTCCCTGGAGTGTATTGTTTAAAAGATGGAAGAGGATAGAAAAACAGGTGTCCCAGGGTATAAGTTAAAGGGATATATCATAATGGTTTATTGTTCTTGGGATGAAACGGGACACCTTCACAAATTTGGGCGTTAGTAGAGTAGAAAGGAAAAAACGAAACAGTGTATTCAGTGTTGAAATTATGGCAGTGTTGAATGGCGTGATATATTGGAATTTTATGTGCGTAGGTGTACACTTGAGCATTAATATATTTGTGTACGCTTTGGATTTACATTTTGTTTTACAGGCATGATATAACATAAAATAATAATCTTACTACTAGACCGCTTTGCTCATGAGCCTGGTACCTTGTCTCATTCTCTAGGCCTTCTGCAACGCTCTCGTCTGTCCACTCATTCTCCCTTCACTTTGCTATTCGCTGAGCTGTAGGTACCTCTCACCTATGGCTGTGGGTTAGTGGTCATGCCGTTAACCTTACCTTTCGCAAATTTTCCCCGAGGGTGGAAAAATCACCTTGGCAGCGAGGGTAGGTGCTCACAATCTCTGCACCGCCCCTGGCTACCGTATGTTGCTTATTATTCAAGCGTATCCATACGTGTGTGTGCGTCAGCGTCGCTCGGTGCCCCACGTCACCTTACGTCGCCGATCGCGGCGCCGTCACCTTATTGGCACGACTGAAGAACGATGAGGAGCAGTGTGTTTGTGTGACAGAGATAAGTGTATGTGTAATTTGGTGTGGGAAATATATTTACAATAGACATGCTCATGCTCCTTGTTATGTGTAAATCAAGAAATGTATTAATGGCAACTATTTTTCTGTTGTGTACATCTGTGGATGCGTTGCTCCCTGGTTTTCCTGTGTTTGGGAAAGTGGATTAGTTGTTAGCAATACATTACAATACATTACCATATATTACATGTATATATAAAACATTTTCTTGGCAGCGCTTAATTTATAGAACTAAGTGTGGCGCCACTGAAGTCTAACTTACTTCTAGGTTAGCCTATATTAACCTAGCTTAGCCTATGTATTGTCGGGCTTACCCTGGTAACGGATTTTGGTCACCAGGTGCCGAACGGCTTTATCTTAATCCTATTTATATTAATATGTTGTCGGGCTTACCCTGGTAACGCAAATTTAGTTACCAGGTGCCGAACGTGCTGTCTTAATTCTATTTATTCTATGTATTGTTGTCGGACTTACCCTGGTAACAGAGTTTGGTTACCAGGTGCCGGACGGCTTTACCTTAATTTAAAAGAAAATTGCCTTAAGTTAT
Organism: Meconema thalassinum; assembly: GCA_946902985.2. Classification (NCBI taxonomy): domain Eukaryota; kingdom Metazoa; phylum Arthropoda; class Insecta; order Orthoptera; family Tettigoniidae; genus Meconema; species Meconema thalassinum. The sequence continues at coordinate 938,876,730 of OX336390.1, forward strand.
GCTAATTAGTACTTAAATGTAAGAATATGCTGTATGTACATGCCGAGTGAACCTTAATCTAATGCCGAAATGTGCTGTGCTATTATTTAGCAACAGCGCTTATTGAATTTGCTTACATCTAAGTGACCTTTAAAATGGCACTGTAACTTAAACACTAGAATTTTGATCGGAGCGATCGCCTGAGGCAGTTTTACCTCCTCAGGGCACCACCCGTGTGTATTTTAGAAACACCGGTTGTCTCTAAAACCACCAGGTCCGAAAGCCCTTCTAGATTCCCCTCCCTCAATATTAATTGTCGACATTATATTAATATTAATTAGTAAATAGTAATTAATAAAGTCCTGGGCGACTGCGCTGCAGAAGAGCAAACGCCTCGCCCGGCTGTGCTGTTCATTGCTGTTGTGCTTGCCTATGTCGGCATCATTTTCCATGTACCATTTGTTGATATATTTATCATTGGGTTTGCCCATGAAAACCCCTGTGAGAGCTCGCCGCGTTCCTCATTTACATCTCTGGCCGCCCGGTGCGTGACCATTTAAGCTCTGGCGACCCGGTGTCGTCCATTTATGTGGGCACGGAAACGAATGATCGCATTCATTCCATATATATTATTCATTATTTGTTGATTATCATTTATTTGGTCGTCTTCACCCCGTCACGCGGGACGAGGACTTGGCGAATCTAGGATTGGTCCCGCTGAATCCTGAGATTCTTCTTCACTTCTGCGAGTAGAAGACTAACTTCCCGCCATAGAAGCTCTACTTAACTTACATACTAAACTAGGAGTCTAGTCCTAATGTGGTCGTCCCTAGGGTCATCTCCTGAGTCCGGTGTGGAGCTGGCTAATTCTCCCCCCGTCCGTCAAAATGTCTCCCCTGCAGGTCTTGGCTTCGACGACCGTGGCGCATAGTGGGTGTAACTTTCCTCTGCCGAGGGGGTAGGCTAGACGCACCCCCGTTTTGGCGTTTGCCCGCGTCAAGCCATCGATGCTTCAACCTTACGTAGTTCCGTCTTTTTGGTCTGGGTCATTGAGTTAACTGGGGCAGGGCTCATCATCGCCTCCCCAGCTCTGTTCTTGTGTGGCGCCTCTGCCTTTCTGTTTACCTCTCATCACCATTCAGTGTGGTGTCAGATTCCTTTTATTAAAAAAAAAATCTAAGTGTGGTTTGTGAATAATTTTCTGTGTGTCATGTAATTATGTAGAGTTTTTAAGTGTCCTGGGGTTATAGGATCTTCTAAATGCATTGTCTACTTTAGGCCTGTTCGCCATGTCAGATGTCCAGCGTTGATGCCTTGTGGAATTTCCTGGAGGCGTTAGTAGGTTTCCATGGCGTTGGGTACCTTGTTATTGGGATCCGGGGGTGTTATCTGCTGAATGGGCTTAACGCATGGTAGGAGAGGGTCGTGCATCATTGGACTCCATGTTAATGGTGGCCGGGAGCCGGTGATGCTGTCAGGATGTTTTTACAGTGAGTGGATGGGGTAGGTTTTTCCCAAGTGTGTTTTTTTTTCAAAAAGTGCCATGCAGGTTCAATAATAATAACCCCTGGTATGTGGGTAGGATATTCCATGCATGTGGATGGATATGAGGCGTATCCGCTCTCATTTGAGGATAAAGTATGGTTTGGGGTGTGATAGTTCTATGTCCCTTGCATGCGGGATTATTTAGTAAGAAAATATTTGTTAGTTTAAGTGTGGCCGCATCTCTTTATATCGAGATGTGCATTACGCTTGCTATTCTTTCCGACACACCCCTAATACTCGGGTGTAGGCATTTGTGACCAGGGCGTAGCATACCCGAATGTTGGGTAGACGCATGAAGCCTATTAAACCCGGTGTATATTTTTGAATGTAGTCTATCTGTTCTTATGTGTCTGTGTGTCTGTGTTGGATGGCGTTGTGAGTGACAGGGTTATGTAAGGAGAAGGGTGGTACAATGGTAGCCCGTAGGTGGTACATTGGCCATTCTGATGGCACTATCCATCTCTGCTCCTGTCATCCTCACTTGGTCAATATCTGTTTCCTATCCGCTCCTTGGGATGGGTAAGTGCGGTGACGCTGTGACGTCACGGCCTAATCTGGTCTCTTGTCTGTGACGTTAAGGTAGGAAGTGATTGTAAGTGTAAGTGGTTATGTCCTGATCGCCTATGATGGTTTTAATAAAAAAAGAAAAAACCAAGAGAAGAAGTTATTAGGGAGGGGGGGGTTGTTTCCTTATGGACGCTGTCTGTGTCCACCTTTAATTATGGGGCGTGTGTAGGCAGGACGTGGCCGTAACTGTGATTAGCGCAGCTGCGTGTGTGTGGCTGCGTTCCGCTACAGCACGCTGGCGGGTGGGCTGTTATCGGATAAGTTTTATCGTGTGTCGCGTGGCTGATTGTCAGGTGGCGCGTGTGGCTTGTTAACATCCTTGTAAACATGCTCCTGTGGCCCTAAGTTAAATCCGGCCTATAGTATCTGTACATTGCTAAATGTTATACCTATTGTAACAGCGCTGAATCCTGTGTCAACTGTATACTATTATTATTGTTTTTTGTGGTCATGTCTGCATTTCATTGTCACTTCCGTTATAAAAAGAGTGTCTGCCGACAGCAGTGTTGCAAGGCGCTAGAATTCGCAACTCAGTGTTTTGTTGTGTTTTGTTTTCATGTCCTTGTATACGGGAAGTCTCTGATGTTACGTATGGCGGCTGCCGGAACGTGACTTTTGCCAATGTCCGTGTGTTGACATTGTTTGACATTCTGGGAGGGCCAATGTGTTAATCTGTCCTGTTTTTGCTACCGATGTTGTGTAGACATTTCTCCCGCAAGACCTTTGCCTTGTGTAATTATGTGTAATTCATGTCTACGAAGGAGCCTCCGTGGCTTAGGTGGCAGCACGCCGGCCTCTCACCGCTGGGTCCGTGGTTCAAATCCCGGTCACTCCATGTGAGATCTGTGCTGGACAAAACGGAGGCAGACAGGTTTTTCTCCGGGTACTCCGGTTTTCCCTGTCACAATTTCATTCCAGCAACACTCTTCACTATCATTTCATTTCACCTGTCATTAATTTAATCATTGCCCCAGAGGAGTGCGACAGGCTTCGGCAGCCGGCACACTTCATATCCTCGCCGCTAGGTGGGGGCTTCATTCATTCCATTCCTGACCCGGTCGGAGACTGGAAGCATGCTGTGGATTTTCATTTTCATGTCTAAGAAGTCTATTGCCCATGTTCGGGCATGATTTTTGGCCGTAAAAATGGGGTGTTACCTGTTTTGTGTCTGTGAGAGTGGCGTCCCCCGTATTTTAGGTGTTGGGCGCTATGGTTCATAGGAAAGTGTGTTGTGGTTTCCGTAGGAGTCTGGCGCTTTCGGTACGGCCCCTATTGGTAGACCCGGGGTCGCTAATGCCTTGGGTAGGCTGTTGTAGCGAGTACCTTGGCACGAATCTATGCTCCTGTAGGTATATTAAAGAACCTCACTGTTATTATAATTGTGTGGCTCAACTGTTTATGTACTTGTATAGGGCCAATTTCCGTCTGAGTGGGAGTGAATTTTCCCCTGTAAATGGGTCTATTCGGTGTCTAGTCGTGCTGGCTGAGTTTTCTGACTTGTCATGATGAAAAAAAAACCCGTGTTTTGTATGTAAGTGATCTTTCGTCGGTCGACAATTCTTGTTTTCCACGGTGTCCGCCTTTATTGGGCATTCGGACCCGCGATCCCGTGTAATGCTCCGTGATTCATGTCTGCGTTGTCTGTTGGGATTTGTGCGTCCCTAGTGTGGCTTTTGAATGTGTTTTCGCGCCAAAAACGCCATTGGTTAGCTTTCTTTTTGGCACGTTGGTATTGTGTTTCTGTGTGTTTGTTCACGCCTTTGACTAAGGCCTTGGTATTACAATTTCTGTACTGTATGTACCATGGCGCGCGTATCGTGTGTTTGAGACACGCGTATGAAAATATGCTTTAGTGTGAATATTTTGTGCCATTCGGGACGACTCTCGTACCCTAATTTTGGGAGTTATCGGGTTTTGAAACTGGCGTGAATGACTGTGTATGTTACAGCCAGAGCAGAGCGCTGTTAGTTTGTCTGGCGCACGTGAAGGTCGGCCGCTCATGTATGTGTTATCGCTGAGCTTGGCGATAGTATTAAATTACAACCGTGTAGGAAGGACTTTGCTTGCTTGTCGGGCGGCTCGCTGAACACATGTGTCAAGACAGTGTGCGTAGTTTTGCTGATGCGCTTTTCCAATGTCTGCACATACAGCGTGCCATGGTTCCCCATAATGGAAAAGAACCTACATCTATGTATGTCTTGTGTCCCCACATTTTGTGTTATTGTAGGTCTAGGGTGGATATATTCCTGTTAGTGGTGGTTAGATGTCTTTATGTATGTGTGTCTCCGGGCCGCTAGTCGCGTGTTTGGTGACTAGGTGTCGGAGGTGGTTTTATTAATTTGTGCACATTAATCCCTGTTAGTGTGACCGTCCCTTATTGCTCTATCCTCCAATTGGATAGTTACCCGACCTTGCATTCCTGGTATCCAGAAGGTTGCGGGTTCGAGACCGTCTTTGTCCAGGGTAATCATTCCTGGTGCCTTTTAGGCCTGTGTCTCCGGGACAGTTTTGCCAAGTGTATTGACTGTTTTGTGGCAATTTGAGCTTACTGTGTACCTTCCAGAAATATGTGGGTTTTCCCAAAGTCTGGGATTTTCACCCTATGGTGTTTATGTTTAGTTTGCGCGCTGTTATGGGGGACAAGAAAAATTCATGCTGTAGGCAGTGTAATAAATAGCGTATACCTATGGATCAAATATATGTAGCTCAACTTGGATAATTCGAACTTCAAGGGATTAGTAAAAAAATTGAGTTATGCAAAAATTCGCATTAAGAAAGTTCCTTGGAAAGAGTAGAGAAGATATATTGTGTCACGTTTATATAATGATCTACGTTCACCAAAGCAGATTAACAAACGACGGTACTTTATAAGGATTGTATCGTAAATAATCTCAAAAGTCTTAAATGAAAAATAAAACCTGAGTGTACTATTCACCTATTTAACGACGTTGGTGATACAGTAATGTAGTTACGTCTCAGAGAAATCTACTATTTTTCCAAATAGTTTGCGATTCGTGACCGTTTTCTGCAAGTAAGTCTCTCAGCCATCACAAAAGAATCTAGCAAATTGTAGGAACGGAAAATGGAACAACTTAGTCATTTCTACTTGGAAAGATCCGCCTCAGCTCTGTGATGCGGTTTGTTGCTTAGGCTGCCTTCGGAACAGTTCCTTCGGGAACTGGGCCATATGACCCCCCTGTTCCGATTGGCTTTTTACACTAAGAACTTTGAATTATCCAAAATATAATTCGATTTGACCCCGATTATAAACCATTGATTGCCTATAAAATGCTAGGGGCCAAGAGAAAAATTCGAATAAAAAAAAGATTCCGAATTACATAATTTTGAATTAGCCACGTTCCCCTGTATATACATGTAAAATGTACAGTTTTGTGCATAAGTCTCTGCATGTCTGCTGTTGATAGGGGTGGAACCTGTCCTGTGTATGAATTGCAGTGTTTCCTGCATGTAAAAGAACCTGCCCGTATGTATAATTGTGATGCAAGTGACATTAGTGTACGTTATATACAAAGTCTGGTGTGTATTTAAGACATTTACGTCATGATCTGTGAGTAACTGTACATATAATATGAATTTTTCTGTGCGTGTATGATCCTAATACATGTGGGAAAAATTATGTCTATGGGAGCCTATGGTTGTTATGTGGGCGTGTGACTTATGTTATTTATGAAGTGTCGTCCGCGGAATTGTCTATTACTGTGTCGACGGCCATGGCTTCAATTTTATTATGCCATGTGAGTTGACTTTTTCCCGGGCATAGGCATAGGCTCCTGATAACCACTGGGGTTCTTCTTTACTATTTTCTGGAGGGGTTTGTAGTAAAGTAAGTCTGGGCCTACGTTCACCGTAGTGCCTCGATACCGGCCTGAGTGTGTTTGTGCCTGAAGGGCTGTGTTGGCTCTGCGCTCCCTTATGAATGTCGGTGCGCATGTAAGCCCTTCTGTCGAACTGGCCTTGTGGGGTAGGTAATAAAACCTCTCTTATGCCCCGTGTATTGTATGTTTGTGGCTGGTCAGTGTGCACAGGCGTGCGTTTGGCATCCTGAGGGGCTGAAGGCAACACCCTCTTATGCACTTGTACTGGGGATGCACATGTTAGTGTCCGCCTCCATTCTGGCTACGTTGCCCTCTGAACTAGCGGTAAGGGTCGTGTATTCGTCTGTGCTTGCCCTAGAAATGTGTTGGAGTGTAGTCTGACCGATTTCTGGCCTATGGCCACGGTAGACTCCTGCCCTTGTGTTTGCCTGTGTGTGTAGGCTTATGTGGGCTTAATGTGCTGTGGCACGGGCTCTATGTCCTCAGCCCATGACATATTTACCTCCCGTTTTCTCCCTGTGTTACGGTGTGTGCCTGAGAGTCCTGGCGTCAACTCCCTCTCGTTCGTCCGTTCTGAGGGGTTTGGTGTAGGTTCTGCCCCTCGGTTTGGCAAAATTGCCTTCCGAACCGGAGCTGAGGGGCGTGTGTTCATGTGATCTTGGCCCTGTAGTGTGTTGGAGCTTAGCTTGGCCATTTTCTGAGCTGTGGCCACGGCGAACTCCTTCCCCTGTGTCTTGCTAGTGTCTGAGATGGACATCCGTGCGAATTGCTGCGTGAGCGTATCTACGCTTATGTCCTCTCTAGGCTGGGCTGGTGGCCCTGCCATGAACTAAAAAATGGCCTTGTTGGCCTGGAGCTCCCTATATTCTTCCCAAATTTGGGCGTACTGCCTATTGAGGCATATGGCCTGTTCGGCAACTTTGGTCTCATTAGTCCCTATCCGTTGGTGTTCCCTGATGATTGTTTCCCATTGCTGGAACATGAATTCGTGTCGGCAGTGTAGTTGCCAGTGTGCCTTAATAATTTGTGTACGGAGTATGGGGATTTTCGCCCGAATCTTTCGATTCCTGGAGCTGCGGAGTGCCCGGACAAGTGCCCTTATAATTCGCATATACTGGGCGTGCAGTAGCTTCTGATACCTTCTGAGGTAGTCCTGTTTTGTCTCAAAGATCTTGTGCCAGGCAATTAACTCCTGGTATTCCCCAATGCTCCTCAGGACAGCTAGACGGTATAGAGCGGCCATGCTGAATCAAGTGTATGTGTAAAAAGAACAGTGTGTGTTTTGCAATGTATTATATTTCTGCTGCTTTTCAGGGGTTGGGGTGGGTGGGTTGACAAAAAATCTCCCTCGTGTTGCTAAAGTGAGTGGAAAAATAATGCTTTCTTTCAAAAAAAAAAAAAAAAATTACTTTCGCTTGGCTGTGTGCGGTACGGGTCGTTTCTACCACGAGGGCTCGTTGTATGAGTCCTACCCTTATTGTACGTGGTAGCAGCGCCTCCACCAATATGTTTTGGATCCCTTAATTGGGGGGTAGTTGGGACCAAACACGATTGTGTCGCTGTACTAATTTGGAAGGCTATTTCTAAATGAGAGCAGCTTCCCGTAATAGGGGGAAACTACTAGTGTAGTGTGTTGTTTAGTGTTCAATCTCTTTGGGGCTTCCCTGCAAAGTGCAAGTGTCTGCCAGGGGATGAATCTCTAAATACAGGCTACTATACTGGCCTGCCAGCTGGGCCAAGTGAGTGATACAATAAACGTGCTAACTCAGCGGCTCGACGTTATGTAGTCGAGTCGCGTGCTGGGAGCACAATGGGGCCTGACGAAGCAATTGCCGGCTTTGGCGGTCACGGGCAATTGTGACGAAGGCCAGGAGGGGTATAAGGACGTGAAGAGGAGTGTAATTAGTAATGCAGTGTTTAGCTTACTGACCAGTATTTATTGGTCAGTGAATGTAGTTTTGTATGTCCCTTTTGGGAAGTCTTAGGCAAATAAAATACAATTTGTGTGTACAAGTTTGGGTAGGTGTGTACAAAAGTTAAAGGATTCTGAACACGACTGAATCTCACCTGGTGATAAGCTGGAACAGACGTCTGGCAGGGCTTCGGGCGACGCACAGAGTATAACAGATAATGGCTCCAGTTAGGACTCCACTTCTTATACTTTTAGGTGCTGCGTGGTCAGCATTACGTCACTGTAGCTGGCCCAGATAGTTGTTAGTGTCAATGTTTGTGTATGTGTTGCAAGTAGTTGGCTAACCTCCTGAGCTAGGTGGCCGCCTCTTGCCGTGTATGGATATGTCCTGGACTTATGGAGTTGCCAGTTGGGGTAGTTTTGGTAAAAGATGGGGGGTGGCTCTCAGGGGGTACTGCCCCCCCGGGATGTACACTATATTGCCATAACCTCACTTTTTGCCTAGCATGCCGGCTGCCATCCACCCCTCCCCGTAGCCCTAAACCACAAATTTTATTGCAATGCAAGGAGAATGGGTAAGAAAAGAAACAAGAGATGAAATGCATACATTTATTCTCTATTTATTTTTATTTGAGAGTAGTCCATATTGCCCACTAGTTTTGCACATGGTCAACACCAGGAAGATGAAAATTGCCGTATTGTTCTTACTATCATTATAATTCTTACATCCCGGTGCTTGGCAATTTTTCCTCCCTTGCAGTGGCTTGATTGACTCTCAATTCAATTCAAATAATAATCAAAATACCGAACAAATCAAAACAACCAACAACACCACGAGGAAAATCAATCAAAACAGACTATTCCCGCTCCCGCCAGTCGGTTTGGTGTGAGCGTTGGGTGAGTGCCAACTACGGAAACATAATACTGAAATTAATTCTTCATTGATTGGCAGAACATCTATAGCGGAGCTTTATCGAAACCCACGCGCTCCCTTTGATCTGTCATCCCCCTGGTCCGTTCAGAACTGCTGCCAGCCAGCTACTGAAGCGAAGTGGGAGGGGCGTGTTCAGCCAACTTGACGTTACAGACAGTTAGGAACAGGGCTCCGAGTGAAAGCCGAAGTTAAACGATTGACTTCGCGTCACCACATGGTAGCTTTACGTTTGTTTACGAAGTGAGAAGCTTATTATCCTCTCAGTTTCAAAATAAATCATGTGATTGTGCCAGAGCTTATCTATATTTACGACACTTTACTAAATGTAAAATACTGTAGTGTAATATTCAACAGATCATATTCTCAGAATACATTAAATTGAACTACAGTACCTCCATTTTCTGCCGATTGCACGTCGCCCTGTTGGTCGAAGGGTATTATTCCTGCTTAGAGAGCGAGAGGTCCCGGGTTCGAACCCCGGGAGTGCCCAGCAATTTTACTTTTGTTTTATGCCTTGAAAAGATTCAAAAAGTGTATAAAAGAACCTTAGGAGCGTTGTTTTTTCGTGCGAGACTTGTACTTACTGTGTTTGAGGTAAACGCAATTTTTTTATTTTAGTCGCTTTACCCTACAGGTGGCTTTTCCCTCGGATTCTGCGGGGGATCCCACCATTACCACCGCCAGGGCAGTGTCCTGAAGCTTGAAACACCTGGACGAGGTATAAAACTGGGGAGGTGGGACCAGCACCTTGCCCAGGCGGCCTCACCTGCAAAGCGAACATGGGCCTCATGAGGGATGGAAAGTGAGGGGAAGATTGGGAGGGATAGGCAAGGAAGAGGCAAGAAGGGTGGCCCCACCTCCCCAGTGGTATCCCCCAAACAGGTGTTTGAAGCTCCAGGACACTGCCCTGGCGGCGGTTATGATGGGAAGGGTAGCAGCTTTGGTGGCGTAGTTGGTACATGCTGTTCTTCTATGCCCAAGATCGCGGGTTCAAACCCGGCCGAAGCCGGCATTAAAAATCCCTCAGTATGCCTTTCTTCGGAGGGGAAGTAAAGCCGGAGGTCCAATGTCATAGATTTATGGCATGTTAAAGAACCTTCCAGTAATTAAACCTGAGTGAAGCTAAATTATAGGTTAAAATTTGGATAACGCCCTTAGGTTCCAACGTTCGTTGCCAGGAGCCGACTGCGGTGGCGTCTAGTAACCAAATTCTGAACTAGTAGTTGTTGATGGTGGTGTTTGGCGGCAAAAGTAGGAACTACTTGAAAAAATATCAATGTCTGCAGTCCTTACTTGAATTGAAAACAGATAACACACACTAATACAGCCATCACAATTAATAGTAGACAGATTCTACACCCACCCGATGTACACGGGGCTACATGACCGCGTTGTCACAGCCCCTAAACTGAGGAAGCAACCAACCAACCAACCAACCAACCTAAGTTCGAGGGAAAAACCAACCTGGAGGGTAAATCGACGGGAAAAAAAGAAGCGTTTACCTCAACCTACGTATTTATATTACCGGTATAAGTACAAGTCTCGCTCGAAAAAAAGAACGTTCCTAAGGTTCTTTTATACAACTTTTGAATATTTTCAAGAGATAAAACAAAAGTAAAAATGCTGGGCACTTCCGGGGTTTGAACACGGGACCACTTCCACTCAAAGCAGTAATCATACCCCTAGACCAACAGACAACGTGCATTCTGAAGAAAATAGAGGTACTGTACTTCAATTTAATGTATTCTGAGAATATGATCTGTTGAATATTACACTACAGTATTTTACATTTAGTAAAGTGTCGTAAATATAGATAAGCTCTGGCACTATCACATGATTTATTTTGAAACAGAGAGGATAATAAGCTTCTCACTTCGTAACCAATCGTAAAGCTACCATGTGGTGACGCGAAGTCAATCGTTTAACTTCGGCTTTCACTCGGAGCCCTGTTCCTAACTGTCTGTAACGTCAAGTGTTTAGCCACTACCGAGGCACCCCTAACATTGCCGAAGATCTGCGAAGGATTCTGTGGCAAGCTCTTCTTGGGGTGTATTCTACGAACCGTAACATGGTAGGACGCGTGAGCCGCATCGCCAAGGGTGCATTTGTAAGCTACTTCAGAAACTTGGAGGGATACTGCATTTGTGAACCAAGTTATTATGAGTGCGTAATGCCAAGCCATGTTTAGTAAAGCTACAAGTTTTTAAAATAAAAATTCTGTCTTACAAATAATTTATAAGATAGAATCTTGATATTTTTACGTAGCGGATAAATGTATTCTAAACGCATTGGATTCTAAATATTAATACCGTACTTTGCTTCATTAAAATATTTTAAAACAAGAAGTTCCGTGAAGAACTATACAGCCTACTTTTCATGCCAATGATTATTCTACAGTATATGAACCTATCTAGAATAATGACGAAATTAAGTTGGTAATATCGAAATATCTAATTAGTTCAAAATATACCTAGTGTAATGTAGCCTAATAGAGCACTACAGTTGGCAGCCCTGGTGACTGAATATATTCTTAGTTCCATCTCTTAAGGTACAGAAAACAAAATTTAGTTGAAGTCCAATGGACGTTACATGCAGTTAGGCACTGAATCTATCAGCACGCTTAAACGCATGTTGCCAACAATACCATGCGTGTGCTGGTCAGAAATAATCTAAAATATTATGATATCTTGTTGTGTCAATTTTGGATGAAAACCATTTGTTAGTATAGAAGTTACATCTTTCTAAATTGGACCTATCAGCAGGCATAGAATCATGTTGGCAGCACTGCCTTGTATTAATTACTCCAAATTAATCTAGAATGTCAGGTGCTATACGTGTGCAAAGTATAGAGCTGTTGGCTTGCATACTTTCTGATATATTGATATTAGGGTAAAAAAATATAGACAGCATTTTTTAACCGTTGGCAGCCCTGATTGCTCTTAACAATACTTATAGTCATATCTGTTATGGTACACATAGCACATACAAAATTTGGTTGAAATCCAACTGATAGTATAGAAGTAACATGTATTTAAAAATTGGTACTATCAGCAGGCTTATAATCATGTTGGTAGAACTGACGTATATAAGTTACTCCAAATTAATCTAAAATGTCAGAATATACGTGTGCATAGTTTAAAGCTGTTGGCTTGCATACTTTCTGATATATTGGTATTTGGATAAAACAATAAAAATAGAGAGAGAGCAATTATTAACAGTTGGCAGCCCTGGTGGCTCTTAAGAATATGCTCAGTCATATCTGTTTATGTACAGATATTACATACAAAATTTGGTTGAAATCCAATTGATAGTGTAGAAGTTATATGCATTTAAACATTGGACCTATCAGAAGGCTTAAAATTATTTTGGCATCACTGTCATGGTTGGCTTCCTGGGAATTAAACTGAAATAGTATTATCTACATGTGTGCCAATTTTGGAATAGCTCCCATGCATACCTTGCAAGATATCCAACATGGAGCTCAAATTTCTAGTGCGTTTTTTCAGCAGTTGGTAGCACTGACATCATTTTCAAATATGGACGTGAGATATTCCGGTGCACATCTTTACTGATACTAAATTTGGTTTTGATTGCTGCAGCCGTTTAGGAGTTGATAGCGGGGGGGGACACACACACACACACACACACAGCCAGACAGACGGACGGACAGACAGACAGACATACAGACAGACAGACAGACAGAAGGACAGACAGACACACATTTTCCCGGATCGATCTCATAAGTCTACTTTTTCCTCATTTTTGCAAAATGTGAAAAGTAGGCTAAAAATGTAAATAGGGGATACAATTTTGACGGCCTAAATACTCGAAATATATATTCTTTATGTTGCTGGTTGGTTGGTTCCTCAGTTTAGGGACTGTGACTACGCGGTCATGTAGCCCTGTGTACTTTGGGTGTGTGTAGAATCTGTCTGATAACCTGTGTTAATTGTGATGGCTGTATTAGTGTGTGTTATGTGTTTTTAATTCAAGTAAGGACTGCAGACATTCAATTTTCAAGTAGTTCCTACTTTTGGTACCAAACGCCACCGTCAACGACAACTAGTTCTAAACTTGGTCACTAGATGCCACGGCAGTCGGCTCCTGGTGACGAACGTTGGAACCTGAGAGCGTTAGTCAAATCTAACCTATAACTTAGCTTCACACAAGTGTAATTAGTGGAAGGTTCTTTTACATGCCATAAATCGATGACATGGGACCGCCGGCTTTACTTCCCCTCCGAAGGAAGCCATACTGAGGGATTTTTAACGCTCTTAAAAATCCGACGACATTGGCCGGGTTTGAACCCGCGATCTTGGGCATAGAATTTCGAAACTCAGGAGTGAATGATGATTTGCAGATATGGAAATGATGTGCTCCGCTAACTCATCATAAGCACCCTGTTACGCTGTTGTATTTTGGCCGCGCTAGAATTGGGAATTAAGTTTTCATCAGTGGGTCAGTTCAAAGTTCCGGCCAACTGGAGCAGAAAACTGGGATCTCCTGTGCCTATTAAAATGCAGCCTGACGTCACGGAACGCTTCCTATTGGCTGGCTGTGGCTTCCCCTGCAATTACGCTAAACCGGAGGGATTTGTGCTCCAAGTATATTACTGTTTGCTGTGGCCTGCAACTACATCGCAGTACCGTACATGATTATACATGAACAGGGATATTTATTTCCGGTGAAGATATTATGGTGATGGAGTGATGGTTATTTAGCGTATGGCTCCTTGCCCAATTTCATTCATCATGATTCATTTCATATTTCTCTCTCTTTAATATACCGTACTGTACATATGAGAGGTTAGAGTCAAGAAGGGCATCAAACCGTAAAATCCATTGCCACACAGAACCTCATCCATCTCAGACCCCAGAGAAATGGGAATTCCTTCTTGGGCGGCTTCGGTGGCGGTAGCATGCTGAGTTTCTATGCACAAGGTCGCGGATTCAAAGCCGGCTGAAGTCGTCGGATTTTTAAGAGCCTTAAAAATCCCTCAGTATGGCTTCCTTCGGAGGGGAAGTAAAGCCGGCGGTCCCATGTCATAGATTTATGGCATGTAAAAGAACCTTCCACTAATTAAACATGTGTGAAGCTAAATTATAGGTTAGATTTGACTAACGCTCTCAGGTTCCTACGTTCGTCACCAGGAGCCGACTGCCGTGGCATCTAGTGACCAAGTTTAGAACTAGTTGTCGTTGACGGTGGCGTTTGGTAGCAAAAGTACGAACTACTTGCAAATTGAATGTCTGCAGTCCTTACTTGAATTAAAAACAGATAACACACGCTAATACAGTCATCACGTTTAACACCGGTTATCAGACTGATTCTACACACACCCAAAGTACACGGGGCTACATGACCGCGTTGTCACAGCTCCTAAACTGAGGAACCAACCAACCACATCACTATTGAGTCTGAGTTAATTTAAAGGAAAATGACCTTGCTGTTCCGCCCCTTAAAACGATAATAACTAGCTAAACAGAGTGAATTTCAGTACAGTACTAAGAACTATTAGGTACAGAAAGAATATGATTTACCTTAGATAGCAGGAACTTACACTTGGACAGACATCTAAATCAGTCGGTGTTGATATCTCGGACGTGTAGCCGGAAAAAATTGTTAGTGAATAATTGTGGACGATCGGTTTGCTGTCTGTCTTTCAGCTCCACAGTCACGAATCAGATTTAGCTTAGCGCAGGGCGAACCAGACATACGCTCGAAGCCCTGGTTTGTTTATTATACATGACAAGTGTAGCAGCGGCCTTCCAGATTCTTTTGCAGCGATCTGTATTATCAAATCTACCTTCTTTCATAATCCTTGCAGCTCTGAGAATGAAGTCTATTTCTTTCCACATGAACCAGTGTCGACATGGACTAGGAGGAGATGTTCTTGTATTCCCACACCAGATAAATAGAGCAATAATAATAATAAAAATAATGTCGCCTCCGTGGTGTAGTGGTGAGCATTCTTAGGTGCCACCCCTGAGGTCTGAGGTTCGATTCCCGGCTCTGCGACGAAATTTGAAAAGTGGTATGAGTACTAGAACGGGGTCTACTCAGCCTCGGGTGGTCCAAACGAGTGGAGGGGGTTCGATTCCCATCTCAGCCATCCTCGAAGTGGTTTCCCACTTCGTCTTCGGGATAATGCCGGGATGGTACCTACCGTAAGGACACGACTGCCTCTTTCCCTCATCCTTGCCTATCCCTTCCAATCTTCCCATCCCTTGCCATCCCTCATAAGGTCCCTGTTCGCGTTGCATTTGGACCTTCCCGGTGGTATCCCGCGACCCGATGTTTCAAGCTCCAGGTCACTGCCCTGGTGGCGGTAGTGGTGGAATCCCTCGCTGAGTCCGAGGAAAAAGCCAACCTGGAGGGTAAGCCAAATAAAAAAATAAAATAAATAATAATAATAATAATAATAATAATAGTAAGAAAATCGTGGAATCTTTAGTACAATAGTACGCAAGCACAATTCCGTGGGGAAACATGAAAAGACAACTGGCAGAACGCAAGATGCAACACAGTGCATTCATGAATAGATTAGGCGGGCGTAGTGGCGCAGCGGTCAAGCAGTTTGCCTCTCACCAAGGGAGATCGGGTTCGATTCTCGTCAAGACATGTGAGATTTTCGATATGAATTGCCATGTCTTGTGGTTCGGATTCCACGTAAAAAGGAGAACCCGTGGCTCATGATCGCGAAATTAACGGTCACGTGAAACTATAAGCTATAGAACAAGAATCAAAACCATCAGGAGTTCAAACGCGCTCTTTGAATGCGCATAACGAAAAATAATAATAAGGAAACGTTTTCCTGATATTTCTAAGAGGCATAGCGGGCAAGACCAGAAGGGATAGAGTTAGAAATGACGAGATAAGAAAAAAACAGGAATCTTGAAGCTGCAGGACAAGATAGAAACAACAATGTTAAAGTGGTATGGTCACATGATGAGGATGTAAGAGGAGAGAGTACCAAAGAAAGCTTTTTCCGAAAAGATGACAGCGAAGAGACCACGAGGAAGAGATAGACGGATACAGTCTATGAGTGCATAGAGAAGAGGGGAAGGAAACCTGAAGATGCATTTAAAAAAGGAGAGGAGTGGTGGAGAGACAGGCAACTATGGAGGTCTTTAATTCATAACCCGACCGAGGAAGCTGGAAACGGGAAATGAAGATGATGATGATTTCCTGAATAAAAAACAGGTTGTTTGTTGTTACTTATTTTAGGGGCTTTGCGACATTGTAGTCATATAGCTCCGAGTACTAGGGTGTGTGAAATTTGTGTCATGACCTGTGCTATTGTGAATGCTGTACTAGTGTCAAAAGACGGACTCAGTCGGGTTCAATTCTAATATTTAATATTGACATGTAAAATATATAGATATTTATTTAGTGTGGCACGGTCCGCAAGGCTGTCGCCTACAGTGCACAAGGTACAGCAATGGAATTGGATCCTGACTGAGTCAGTAGGCATTTAAGGGTGCTAAAATGTGTGAAACTTACGTCAGTACAATTGAAGGGTTTGGTACGAGATGGGGGTAGTCCTAAATTCGTGGAAAACTGTTTATTGCAACTAACTGTGCATTAAAATTAGTTGCATCTTTGGTGCAAGAATTAGGTAGATCCGCTAGAAACTAAAAGTAATAATAATAACCCTGGCACTACAGCCCATGAAGGGCCTAGGCCTACCAAGCGACCGCTGCCCAGCCATTTGGCATGTAGATATTGGGGTGACGCGTGATCAGCGCATCGGGTCCCCTCGGCCATTAATCTTGGTTTTCGTGATCGGGGCGCTGCCTCACTGCCAGACAGCTACTCAATTGTCCTCACGAGGCTGAGCGCATCCCGTGCCAGCCTTCACATAAGTTTCTAAAATCCCCGACGGAGCCGGGAGTCGAACCCGGGGCCTCCAGGTGAGAGGCAGGCGCGCTACCCCAACACCACGGGGCCGGCAAATTGAAAGTAATACATGTGATTAAATATTTACATCCTCTTGCATTTGGGGCACGATGTAGCTGCTATTAAAACCCGCAAAAATAAAAGTCATGATGACATTGGTCGCATGAGGTAATATGAAGCCCTGAAGAGTATCAGAAGATGAAGACAAATCTTAAATTATATATTCAACTTACTATGGTGATTTTTTTGTTTAATGTTGTTTGTTCTATAAGAGCAAAGTCATTATTCTACAATCGCTTTATCGACTTACTGTGCCCAATGGGACACGGCTGACTAGCATCGAACCGGGGTCTTTATCACAAGAAAGACCAGGTCCATGATTCTGCGAAGAATCGAACCATTGATCTCTGAGGGGGAACAGCCACAGTGAACCCGAGGAACAATGAGTTATAACTGTATATAATTATAACAGCATGATTTCACGGCCAGAACGGGAATATTATAGCATTAAAGGCGGATTATTGCAGAAAATACAAGCCTATGTACGATTAAGATGCTAAGAGCTCAAGGAATCGGGCCAACTTGACAGTTGACAAATCGTGGTTAGTAAGGGGGCGTTGACGCCAAGGAACTATTTCTCGTCTGCACTGGGGAGCGACTAAAGATTAATGGCTTTGGGAACCACAGTCTTACAAGGCAGAGAAGCGGAGTGGGGGTGGTCGCCCACATAAATTAATTAATTACGGCCAAATGGAGCAATGAATTGAGATGAAATTTACACCCAGATGCATGTATTCTAGGAAAGACAATTTAGGAGTGTCCTCACGCCTAAGTTAAAGCCCGCATCTTTAAAGGAACCTATGCACAGACCTAATCCGCGGCAGAGTCAGGATTTGTAATGTAGCAATGGGGGAAGAACCGGGGTAGCATCCTGACGCCATGAAAGAAAGCAATTAATTATAATTAATTGGCCGAAGCAATTGCCTGCACGCAAGTGAATTTGGAACCTCCATGAATAGACGAATAAGGATCATACTTCACTTTATCTGAAAATGTATTATTTTAAGAGGAGAGTCGCTCCTGGAAATCCAGTGAACTACTTTTCATCAGGAAGCTTTATATGGGGGAAGCTGGAGCAGAGAGTTCAGTTCTTTTGACTCAACTCGTGTGGTGACACGCTGTCGGATCACGCAAGAAAGTGCGCGGAATTTATAAAATATTGACGCTCAAATGTACTAGCAGTGAACAATGAAAGGCGCATCAAGCAGCTTAATAACAGTAATTCTGCATCATATAATAATTAGTCTACAGCAGACGTATAAGCAACAATATACGCGAGTATAGAATCAGTACAGCGTAGAGATAATTTAGGATGATGTATACAGACAATGAACATAACCAGATGAAGTGTTATCATGGGTAAAATAACATACTATTGTAATGAACACTACAGTTACAGGAACCTGGAAGGCATCACAAGTAGTTGTGACCTAGGACTGAAGAACTTTGCAGTAGGGGAGACATAAACTGTAGGTGACGGGAGACCAACTCACACACGCAAGATAGACTTTCAAGGAGACCAGCGGTTGTCAGGAGTTAGCTGCATCGCATCTCTGAGGTAAGGCGATAGTGGGAATCAGATCAAGGATCCGTGTGCGAAAATTGTGTATAAAGTTATATTACAGTGATCTTTAAAAGTGTATGTTTATATGGTAAAAGAATGTGTATTGTGTTAAAGTGAAAATGCCAGTAGTGAAAAATATAATTACCATGTGTCAAGTCTATGCAATATGTCGTGTGAAAATTATCATGATGGCTTAAAACAAGCATTATGGCAGGCGAATGGCTGGCATGCAGGATTAATCCAGCTAGAATGAAAGTGAGTACAAATTTAATATGTTGATATGATTTAATAGCTCACCATACAACGAAGCGTTCCCTCAACGATTAAGAATTAACTGTCATTTGTGAACGAGATCACATCCCTCGTATTTTGGTAAAAAAATATGGCTTGAGGATGACATGCTTACGGCCATTTAGGCGTAAGACATTGATGAAAGTAACGGCAACGTTAAATAATAATAATAATAATCTGGGGTCGGTAACAATAATAAATATGTAAATCGGCATGTCAGGCCTATAGTACGTGCAAAGTGTGTCATAAGAATACTGTGTTATTGTGAAAAGTAAGAACGAAAGATAAATATCGAGATAAAGAGAGCTTTTCAGTGTAATTGAAATGTTAAATAAATGTTTTATTATGGTATATTCTACAGGGTTGTATTTGAGAGCCATTAAGATAGTCAATGTATGCCAGTAAATTTATACTTGTTTTGGGAGCTACGTAGAACTTTGGCTTGTGAGTAAATGTATAGAGGACGTGAGTGCTTTAAGAATTGAGTCATCTGTAAGAAATATTGTTTGAGCCGCGATCAGCGAGCATGTAACGTAGAATCAAGAGATTTACGTCAATAAGTTGCGGGGATCATCAGAAAATAGTTCGCGCGTTGTCGAATCTAGTCGGCTAAATCTTCGAAGCTACGATGTAGTATTGCCTTAGAGCATACATGTGTATTCGCAACAGAGTTGGGACAGAGTCTGTCTGTATCCACTGTTAGCAGAGTTTTCGCCACCAGGGATAACAGCTAGACACCCTAGGTAGGCCAATATATTAATTGATCTGCCCTTAGAGGTAAGACAAATGGTTCTTCGTGTAGGAAACGTTGATTTCCTCTTGTTATATGCATGCCCGTCCAGTGAGATAACAGTGAAACTCATCTGAGACGCGCTCAAAGCCACTGATTACGACCGCAGAACGGCAAAGCTATTTCGTGATCCATCCCTTGCCTTGAATAGTAATTAGGAGCCGAGATGAGCCCATTAAATACTCTAAATGTAGGTATTAAATAATTAGATTGACTCCATTCGTAATGACACGATCCATTCAGGGTACCTCTAGCACAGCTGCACCATTGAGTGAACACATGGCCGTGCGGGAAGTCAGGCGCGGAAGCAGGTATAGTCCACTAACCTGGCAGCCATCTTGCCGAGGACGGCCCATGACTAATCCATTGTTCGCACGAAAGGAAGTCAATAGACCAGATACTTTTATTTTAAGATGGTAGTGGGACACTGAAGAATCTCGATATTTCGAAAAGTAATTAAGATGTGATTGATATGATGGTATCAATTTAGTTAGATGCACTGTTTCCATACATATGTAATGTTGGAATGAAGTAATCGGATAACATTTGGCCCAGTTATTCTCTGAGGAGAAATTAACTGAACCAAATAAATATAAACATTTTTGTAAAGAGTATTTACCCAGTTCACACTAATTTATCCATACGGGTAGCGTAATTTGAATGATATGACACGTTTGTAACGATAATGTTATGACCAGACCCAGAAAATCGTTTTATGGTGAAGCTATAAAATATTTATATCTATGTGTATTTTGGATGGGAAAGTGTACCACTTCAGCGTTTGAAACTTATGGGAAAAGAATACGATTCGCACGGGACAACACTTATTAAACAAGGCATAAGCTAATGAATCAATGTTATTTAAAGTAAGTGTTCCGTGTAAAACGGATAAATGTTTCATAATTGCAGATTTAGTGTCATTTAAAAATAATTTGTGTTTGTTGTGCTGTGATATTCCAATTTGTATTAAATTGTGCCACGTGAAGAACAATATGGACACTCGCAAATGTCAAAGAGTATCAACAATAGGATGTTTAGGATAGACATGAGTGCGGTGGAGCACCAATCTTAATGTCAAGAGACTCACAGATAATTTTGATTTTTGTTGTGGGAAATAAGTGTAAAGTATTTTTGTGTGTTTTGTTTTGTTTTGCCATGAATTACTACCATTAAATGTTATACTTAGGAATATGTTGTTTCTTTCAAGTAGAGTAGTCACCTGACAGACTCAAATCCTGAAATGTGCTCGTATAGTGGGTTGAACGCCCAATGCCTCGAAAGACCGTGAGTTAGGTGGGATACGAACAGATGTTCCATATGATGACGAATGGGTACATGGAGGACATGTTATTGCACTAGGATTGAGTCACAGGTACTACTAAGAGTCGGCCAAGGTATTAAATGGTAGAGACAAGAATAGCAGAAAAGCTAGGGTATATTAGAAAAAGGCCGTGTCCCATAGTTAATAAGCTTTCACGTTCGAAATAAATGTTGATAATCCTCCATGAGACATGCTTAAATGTAAATGTAAAGCAATGATCCTTCTTATTTATCATGGCATAGCCCAGCGAGGGGCATTCGGCAATAAAAACCACTCTCTGGACGGTTTTACTAATAAATCAGAACTTAGCCGATGTCTTGCAATGAGGCAGCCATCATCCTTCTTATTTATCATGTCGCCCGTGAGTGGGGCCAGTTGAAAATACAGGTCACCATAGGCGTATGAGCTATCTTATTTATCATTGCATGGCCCAGCGTGGGGCATTCGGCAATAAAAACCACTCCCTGGACGGTTCACTAATAAATCAGAACTTGGCCGATGTCTTGCAATGGGGCAGCCATCATCTATCTTATTTATCATGGCGCCCAGAAAACGTGATGGCTTATGGGATTCAGAAAACCCCATAATAATAGTATATTTCTCCTCAAACTGTGTTTGAGCGATTGTGAGTCTTTTTAGTTGATACTCATACTTTAGACATTGTTGTCAGACGAGTGAATGTACAGACGGGTACGAGGGTCTAAACCCATTCCATAGGTGGTCACAGCACTGTGCTAAAATGAATGTTGTTGTTTTCGCGACATCGGAATTCTTTTCCCAATATAACGCACCAGCATGCACAGCAAAGGCCTGCCTATATCTCAAAGAGAAGAAATACAGGATGGCCGGTACTGAAGGGGTACTAAAATGTATCGCAGAGTTGAAGGAACATTTTGATACTACTCATGCCAAGAGTAGGGAAGATGCTAAGGCATTTCAAGATGAAATAACGGGTAAATTGGATACAGTAAACAATCAGTTAGATGCTAATAAAAATGAAATGAGCCAGATGTTGGCTACGGTAAATACTCAGTTAGAGACTAATCAAACCGAGGTGAGCCAGATGTTGGCTACGGTAAACACTCAGTTAGATTCAAATTTATTAGAAGTCAATAAAAAATTGATGATGTTAAAGAATCTATTAAACAAGAGGTAACTGAAAAGATTGTTAGCGTGGTTTCAGAGATGCAAGCAAATAATGACAAACCCCCTGAGTCAATAGAAGTAAAGCTCGAGAATAATCTGCAAGTGTGCAGAGAAGTGAGGTCAATGATAGATTAAACGATATGTCCGTAGAGCTTAAAGATATTCAGAATCAGAACGAAGCGAACACTAAGCGGCAGGAAGAGCAGTTTAATACGTTCACTCAGACCGTTGATCAAAGGCTTGAAGATAGCGACGAAAAATGGAGTAAACGTATGGCAGGCTACGCAAAAGCTGTAGAAGAAGCATTAAGGAAGCAGGATCAGAATATCCTTGACCAATGCAAGGAGATCAGTGAAATAAAAACTTCCGCTAAAAAAAGGGAGTACTCGTAAATATGAAGATGCAGGTTGGAAAAGTCCAAAAAGAGTTAGAACAAACTCAAAACGATCTAGCAGTCATTCATAAAAGGCAAGACGAGGACCAGGGAGAAATTACCAAAATAAGGACCGAAATCTCCAATATGCACGGTCACATCCAGAAAGAGATTACAGGTTTACGAGAAGAGTTGGAACTTCGAGATGGCTTGAAAAATGAAGCCAGTGATCAAACGCTTGCCGAGGTAAGACAAGGTTTAGCGGGGTAAATTTCTCATATAAAAGAGAGCCTTAAAGATGACAAGGAGAAAATCTTTTCTATGGCAGAGGAGAATCGTGATCGCCTGAAAAAATAGAACGAGAAGTATTAGCTCGTTTAGAAAGAGCGGAAAACAGGCACAGCCAAATGGAAACCAGAATGATCGCACACGAGGAGTCCATATTGCGAAATCCTAGATCCAATGAAGGAAGCGTAGATTAAAATAGGAGAAATAGATGGGCAGATATAGAGGTACAGCCCACTCCGAAAAATACAGTCATGCCAAGTGACAGCCCGTATACCACACCTGGTATACCTATTGCTATGTCCACACCGCATGAAAATGCTGTACAAAATCAGATAGTCACTGTTGTAAGGGCTAATGATGAGAAACCGCGAAAGTATTCTGGGAGTAACTCAAATATGACACCCAAATACTGGCTCAAAGAGGTTTCAGAATACTTAAATGACACAAAGATACCGCCAGAGCGAAGAATAAGAGCTATCGAAAAACTTACTGAAGGTTAATGTGCCTTATGGTTCAGAAGTTTTCGTTACACGTTTGACACCGTAGAAGAATTCCGCCAGGCATTTTTAAGAAGGTACTGGGATGCAAACATCCAGCAGAATCTAAGATTGAACTTGTACTCCAGACGCAATAGTACAAATAATCCAACGAAATATGCTGAATTCTTTATAGCACAATTATGCCGTTTCAGAGAGCTTAACGAGGCCCATAGAGAACTAGACCTTTGTCTAGCGAAGGCCAAGCAATTACCATATGAAGTGCAAAGACTATTAATCTCGGCAAACGCTAAGACAGCGATTGAGATGGACGTGGTACTCAGACAGCTCGATCTCACCACAACGCAGCATATGAGGCAGAGTCGGTACACGGAACAAGTCCACATGACTAGTGCACCAACCGAACCGACTAGGGTGCAGACCAAAAGTAAATCTACTAGCACAGAAACTGAGAAGTCAGACTGGCAACGAGAAGAAAGGGAAAACCAGAATTGGAGGCCAGCGTACAGAGGGAGATTGAACCGCGGACACCGAGGAAGGAAAACCTGGAATCAGCGCGATACAAGAAATCAACAGCCTGATAACAGGATAAATTACGGCCGCGATGGGAATAATCGAGACTGGAGATCCCAAGAACAGAGTCGCGGGTTCGACGAAGAAGCAGAAGAACGTTATCACGCATCATTAAGATATATGGAGGAGCGTGGAGATGATAACAGAAAAGCGCAAGTGCATTGGGATGAAGCAATTAAAAATAGAAAGTCAACCGACATCTATAAGGATGATGACGGAGCCAAGAGTCTGGAGATGCAACAGCACGAAGACAGACAGAAGAACTCCACAAGAAAAGGAGCCATAAGAAAAACCAGCCAATTATGACTCGGGGAGAAGGAACTACCCGAAAGTCAATGCAAGGTTCATAGGCCCTATCTGATTATAAGGGACTTGCAAAATAATGCCTATAGAATTAAAGATGAAGAAACAGGCAAAGAGGTGGTGGTAAACGCTGCCAACCTCAAATTGTATAGTCCACCGGAGGAGTATGAAACTACAGGAGAGCAAGCCATGCACACCCAAATGTACGGGGAGTCATTATATATGCACGCAGAGAGTCCTCAGAAAAGCCTACACCAGGTTGAAAGGAAACAAGACAGCCAGCTCGTAGACCCAGGGGGAACGAGGAAAGAATGCAGCTGTCAGTTGGTAGAGTTTTATAACCAGTTACGGGAAGCAGCGAGAGAGCTCCAAGCGATGAATGAAGTGCTAAGGAAGGAAAACAACGAAATACGAGACGGCAGACATAGAGGAGTGGGGGAACGAGACGACCCACTGCCCGGGAGCACTGACCGCCTAACGTAAACACTGTCTGCAGAGTCGATGCAGTCTGGAAGCTCGAAAAAATTCACTTGTAAAATGAATTTTTCGAACTTAGCAGGGGAAAGGTGTGCCCAATGGGACACGGCTGACCAACATCGAACCGGGGTCTTTATCACAAGAAAGACCAGGCCGATGATTCTGCGAAGAATCGAACCATTGATATCTGAGGGGGAACAGCCACAGTGATCCCGAGGAACAATGAGTTATAACTGTATATAATTATAACAGCATGATTTCACGGCCAGAACGGGAATATTATAGCATTAAAGGCGGATTATTGCAGAAAATATAAGCCTATGTACGTTTAAGATGCTAAGAGCTCAAGGAATCGGGCCAACTTGACAGTTGACAAATCGTGGTTAGCAAGGGGGCGTTGACGCCAAGGAACTATTTCTCGTCTGCACTGGGGAGCGACTAAAGATTAATGGCTTTGGGAACCACAGTCTTACAAGGCAGAGAAGCGGAGTGGGGGTGGTCGCCCACAGAAATTAATTAATTACGGCCAAATGGAGCAATGAATTGAGATGAAATTTACACCCAGATGCATGTATTCTAGGAAAGATAATTTAGGAGTGTCCTCACGCCTAAATTAAAGCCCGCATCTATAAAGGAACCTATGCACAGACCTAATCCTCGGCAGAGTCAGGATTTGTAATGTAGCAATGGGAGAAGACCCGGGGTAGCATCATGACGCCATGGAAGAAAGCAATTAATTATAATTAATTGGCCGAAGCCATTGCCTACACGCGAGTGAATTTGGAACCTCCATGAATAGACGAATAAGGATCATACTTCACTTTATCTGAAAATGTATTATTTTAAGAAGAGAGTCGCTCCTGGAAATCCAGTGAACTACTTTTCATCAGGAAGCTTTATATGGGGGAAGCTGGAGCAGAGAGTTCAGTTCTTTTTGACTCAACTCGTGTGGTGACACGCTGTCGGATCACGCAAGAAAGTGCATGGAATTTATAAAGTATTGACGCTCAAAAGTACTAGCAGTGAACAATGAAAGGCGCATCAAGCAGCTTAATAACAGTAATTCTGCATCATATAATAATTAGTCTACAGCAGACGTATAAGCAACAGTATACGTGAGTATAGAATCAGTACAGCGTAGAGATAATTTAGGATGAACGTTTACAGACAATGAACATAACCAGATGAAGTGTTATCATGGGTAAAATAACATACTATTGTAATGAACACTACAGTTACGGGTACCTGGAAGGCATCACAAGTAGTTGTGACCTAGGATTGAATAACATTGCAGTAGGGGAGACATAAACTGTAGGTGACGGGAGACGAACACACACACTCAAGATAGACTTTCAAGGAGACCAGCGGTTGTCAGGAGTTAGCTGCATCGCATCTCTGAGGTCAGGCGATAGTGGGATCCGATCAAGGATCCGTGTGCGAAAATTATGTATAAAGTTATATTACAGTGATCTTTAAAAGTGTATGTTTATATGGTAAATGAACCGTGTGAAAAATATCATGATGGCTTAAAACAAGCATTATGGCAGGCGAATGGCTGGCATGCTGGACTAATCCAGCTAGAATGAAAGTGAGTACAAATTTAATATGTTGATATGATTTAATAGCTCACCATACAACGAAGCGTTCCCTCAACGATTAAGAATTAACAGTCATTTGTGTACGAGATCACATCCCTCGTATTTTGGTAAAAATATGGCTTGAGGATGACTTGCTTACGGCCATTTAGGCGTAAGACATTGATGAAAGTAACGGCAACGTTAAATAATAATAATAATAATCTGGGGTCGGTAACAATAATAAATATATAAATCGGCATGTCATGCCTATAGTACATGCAAGGTGTGTCATATTTAGCGTATACTTTGTTATTGTGAAAAGTAAGAAAGAAAGAAAGAAAGAAAGAAAGAAAGATAAATATCGAGATAAAGAGAGCTTTTCAGTGTAATTGAAATGTTAAATAAATGTTTTATTATGGTATATTCTACAGGGTTGTATTTGAGAGCCATTTAGATAGTCAATGTATGCCAGTAAATTTATACTTGTTTTGGGAGCTACGTAGAACTTTGGCTAGTGAGTAAATGTATAGAGGACGTGAGTGCTTTAAGAATTGAGTCATCTGTAAGAAATATTGTTTGAGCCGCGATCAGCGAGCATGTAACGTAGAATCAAGAGATTTACGTCAATAAGTTGCGGGGATCATCCGAAAATAGTTCGCGCGTTGTCGAATCTAGTCGGCTAAATCTTCGAAGCTATGATGTAGTATTGCCTTAGAGCATACATGTGTATTCGCAACAGAGTTGGGACAGAGTCTGTCTGTATCCACTGTTAGCAGAGTTTTCGCCACCAGGGATAACAGCTAGACACCCTAGGTAGGCCAATATATTAATTGATCTGCCCTTAGAGGTAAGACAAATGGTTCTTCGTGTAGGAAACGTTGATTTCCTCTTGTTATATGCATGCCCGTCCAGTGAGATAACAGTGAAACTCATCTGAGACGCGCGCAAAGCCACTGATTACGACCGCAGAACGGCAAAGCTATTTCGTGATCCATCCCTTGCCTTGAATAGTAATTAGGAGCCGAGATGAGCCCATTAAATACTCTAAATGTAGGTATTAAATAATTAGATTGACTCCATTCGTAATGACACGATCCATTCAGGGTACCTCTAGCACAGCTGCACCATTGAGTGAACACATGACCGTGCGGGAAGTCAGGCGGGGTAGCAGGTATAATCCACTAACCCGGCAGCCATCTTGCCGTGGACGGCCCATGACTAATCCATTGTTCGCACGAAAGGAAGTCAATAGACCAGATCTTTTATTTAAAGATGGTAGTGGGACACTGAAGAATCTCGATATTTCGAAAAGTAATTAAGATGTGATTGATATGATGACATCAATTAAATTAGATGCACTGTTTCCATACATACGCAATGTTGGAATGAAGTAGTCGGATAACATTTGGCCCAGTTATTCTCTGAGGAGAAATTAACTGAACCAAATAAATAGAAGCATTTTTGTAAAGAGTATTTTCCCAGTTCACACTAATTTATCCATACGGTATTTATATCTATGTGTATTTTGGATGGGAAAGTGTACCACTTCAGCGTTTGAAACTTATGGGAAAAGAATACGATTCGCACGGTACAACACTTATTAAACAAGGCATAAGCTAGTGAGTCAATGTTATTTAAAATAAATGTTCCGTGTAAAACGGATAAATGTTTCATAATTGCAGATTTAGTGTCATTTAAATATAATTTGTGTTTGTTGTGTTGTGATATTCCAATTTGTGTTAAATTGTGACACGTGAAGAACAATATGGACACTCGCAAATGTCAAAGAGTATCAACAATAGGATGTTTAGGATAGACATGAGTGCGGTGGAGCACCAATCTTGATGACAAGAGACCCACAGATAATTTTGATTTTTGTTGTGGGAAATAAGTGTAAAGTATTTTTTTGTGTTTTGTTTTGTTTTGTTTTGCCATGAATTACTACCATTAAATGTTATACTTAGGAATATGTTGTTTATTTCAAGTAGAGTAGTCACCTGACAGACTCAAATCCTGAAATGTGCTCGTATAGTGGGTTGAACGCCCCATGCCTCGAAAGACCGTGAGTTAGCTGGGATACGAACACATGTTCCATATGATGACGAATGGGTACATTACACGTTACTGTTTTAAATGAAGAGAATTTCTCAGATATTTTAAATTATTTTTAGTGTTTTGGTGCAAGAGAGTTGTAACTCCATTTTAAATTTATATTAATATTTAATGATATTAAAAGCCTCCGTGGCTTAGGCGGCAGCACGCCGGCCTCTCACCGCTGGATCCGTGGTTCAAATCCCGGTCACTCCATGTGCGATCTGTGCTGGACAAAACGGAGGCAGACATGTTTTTCTCCGGGTACTCCGGTTTTCCCTGTCACAATTTCATTCCAGCAACACTCTCCACTATCATTTCATTTCATCTGTCATTCATTTAATCATTGCCCCAGAGGAGTGCGTCAGGCCTCGGCACCCGGCACTGTCCATATCCTCGCCGCTATATGGGGGCTTCATTCATTCCATTCCTGACCCGGTCGGAGACTGGAAGCAGGCTGTGAATTTTCATTTTCATTTAATAATATTAAACGGTCTGAACTCTTAAATTGTAGCCATGCATTACCACCTCAAATTAGGCGCTTCAAAATATATCTGTCAGAACTATTCAAGCTATATGACATATGTTAATCAGTTTTATGTCTCTCCAGAAAAAATAGTGAATTGGAATTACCCCCCTCATGCACCAGTCCTTCAATTATGCCATGTTAAAAATCCCCCTCCATTCGGACCCAAATTCCGGCGTTTCTAAGGCTGCAGTAGTTTGATGTAACATTACATTATTTGAGAGCACGATGGTTCTCCTTTAAGAACTCACTCACCTCGGGCTGGCGAACAATGCAGCAGTTTAACTGGCAGTGGGAATCCATACAGACTTGTAAATTGGAAAGAGGAATGTAAGAATACTTTCGAGATATTCATCAGCGGAACAATGATACGAACTGAGAAGAATATTCGCTAAAAAATCTCATTACCATAGCCCTCTGGGTACATCATCATAGCACGAACAGCTCCATGCTATTCTCAGAGTTTCACAGCACACAGACTTGGTGGGAAACATCTAGGTCATCCCCGTCTTTAAACACACGAGTACACACCTTCTATTCACACTGTCTCATAACACAGAGCTAGAATGACCAACTTTGTAAGAAGGTAGACTTCTACAAGATATTTTACCTTGTGAGTCAGTCAATTATTGTTGTTTTAAGGGGCGGAACAGAGAAGTTATTTGCTCCTAACCTTTACCTACACAAGACAAAAGGTCGGGACCTTATAAATTAAAGGTGGCAGGTGGTGAGCTGTTAAAATACGATATTAATTACTTAGGATGCGGTTGCGCAATTTCCGCCCCATGAAACAACTATAACTAACAAATCTAGCGTTAGCCACAGCAATATCAACCTGAATTCTCGCGCAACCACCATCTTGAAGCTAAAATCAGTAACGTACAATATTTAGGAGTTACAACGATGCCACTTATTCTCGTGTAAAATGCTTTAAGTGTGTATGGCCCGACCACATCGTGGTGTAGCGGCTAGCATTCCTGGCTGTTACACCGGAGGTCCGGATTCGATTCCCGGCTCTGCCAAGAACGCCAGCCGCTACACCACGAGCGGGGGAAGGGTCATACGCACTTAAGGTATCTTACACAAGAATAAGTGACATCATTGTAACTCCTATACATTTTACGTTAACGATTTTAGTTTCAAGATGGCGGTTGTTGGTTCCTTAGTTTAGGGGCTGCGACAACGCGGTCATATAGCCCCGTGCACTTTGGGTGTGTGTGTAGAATCTGAGTGATAACCGGTGTTAATTGTGATGACTCGATGACTGTATTAGTGTGTGCTATCTATAATTCAGGTAGGGACTGCAGACGATCAATTTTCAAGTAGTTCCCACTTCTGCCACCAAATGCTACCGTTGACGACACCTAGCTGCAAACTTGGCCGCTAGATGCCATTGCTACCAGCACCTCGTGACGAACGTTGGAACTTAGAGCGCTAATCAAATCTAACCTACAAATTTTAGCTTCAAACAGATGTACAGTAGTTAATGGAGGGTTCTTTTGCATGCCATAAATCTATGACATGGGTCCACCGGCTTTATTTCCCCTCCAAAGGAAGGCATAGATACTGAGGGATTTTTAAGGCTCTTAAAAATCCAACGACCTCGGCCGGGTTTGACCCCGTGATCTTGGGCATAGAAGGTCAGCATGCTACCAACTACGCCATCGAAGCTGCCTTCAAGATGGTGGTTCAGCAAGAATTCAGATTGATATTCCTGTGGCTAACGCTAGATTTGTTAGTTGACTACTAAACATCAAAGTAAAGAAAAGCAAAATAGTGTAATAATTGGGTGGAGGATTAACAGCATCCTCTCTCTCAAGAAAAGGTTCCTGATCCATGTGTACTTACATTTCAACTGGACAATGGAAGCCATTTCATTTCATATGTTCCTTGAAGATTTTGCGAGCAACTCAAATAGAGACTTAA
Source organism: Meconema thalassinum (assembly GCA_946902985.2). NCBI lineage: Eukaryota > Metazoa > Arthropoda > Insecta > Orthoptera > Tettigoniidae > Meconema > Meconema thalassinum. The sequence continues at coordinate 938,907,205 of OX336390.1, forward strand.
ATGTCTTCACATTATGGTTTCGAGAGGGGTGATGTATGAATAGGTAGGCTTTTTGGAAGCCTTCATAGGGAGGTTATGGCTGCTTGAGCTTTTAGTTCTCGCAGTAAAGAGGTGCAGGTGCGCTTAATAAAAAGGGAGGTAGTGCGTAGTTCGCTACTCCTATGGGGGTCCAGGTGGGAACACCAAGTACCCGCTGATGAGCCAGCTTGGTGTCCTAGGCGAAACCCCACACAAGACACGGCACAAACCTAGAATAATTGCTGAGTTTTTAATTCACTGGCCGTGAAAGCCAATATACCATCTCTTTAGGTAGGCTATCGTTTCCGGTTTACCCTAGAACTACTTTTCTAGTAGATGAGAGGTCTGGGAACATTTATCTGCAAGCTGTGAATTAACAGAGCTTTGCAATGAGATTTCCCTAACACACTCGCGTGCTACTTGGAAAATAATCTCGCCCGCATTCATACGTAAAAGGGCCATCTACAGCACAGAGAGACACGGCCGGGAGAACGAACAGGCTCATTATATTTTGTTCATTCCACCCGTACTGAAACTTCTTTCCTTGTTGACTTCCATTAACTCTCTTGTCGCCTGCGTTTCTTCTTATATCCATATTCTGAACGAAATTTCCAGGAATCTCATCTCGACATTCTTCCACAATGTACACTGACTGCTTTCCTCGATTGCTGTTCTTGACAAGCCTTGTTAGCAGTTGATGGGCATGGTGCTGTAGAAAAATAACTGAGTAAAATAAGATGAGCATTAAAGTTTTTCAGGTAGAACAAACTGAAGTTGGTAAGTTTGAAGATAATGATCATAGAAATTTCTGGCTTGACACTTTATTGCTAAATGATCTAAACATTTATAGCCACCAACCTTGGTGAACATTTTTATAGCGGACAATGTCATGAGAATTTGACGACTAATTCCAAGCACGAATCTGGGTTACGACAAGGAAGTGTTTCGGTCACGGGTTCAAACCCGGCCGAAGTCGTCAGATTTTTAAGGGCGTTAAAAATCCCTAAGTACGCTTTCCTTTGGAGGGGAAGTAAAGCCGGCGGTCCCATGTAATAGATTAATGGCATGAAAAAGAACCTTCCACTAGTTACACTTGTGTGAAGCCAAAATTTGTAGGTTAGAATTGATAACGCTCTATTAGTTCCAACGTTGGCAGGCAGGTGCTAACTACGATGCCATCTAGTAGCCAAGTCCGCAAACTAGGTGTTGTTGACGGTAGCATTTGGTAGCAAAAGTAGGAACTACAGTACTTGAAATTATTGGCTGCAGTCCTTACTTGAATTAAAACCGGGTGAGTTAGCCGTGGTCGTTACGGCATGACTGCTGGCAGTCGCTCACGTCCGGGAGGCGAGGAGGTTCGAATCCCCCCGCCGGCAACCTTGAAGATGGTCTTCTGTGCTTTCCCATCTTCCTTCCAGGCAAATGTCGGGGTTGGTCCCTAACTATAGGCCACAGCCGCTACCTTCCAACTCCTCGTCCTTAAATTCAAACTTTCCTCCCCAGACAACACTCCACACGCGACGGTACTTGTAGCTCACCCCTTGGGTGTCCGCCTAGAAGTAGCTACAAACTGGCGAGCCGAACATGTCCTCGGACACTCCTGGCACTAAAAGCCATACGCTAAAAAAAAACTTGATTTAAAACAGATAACATACACTAATACAGCCATCACAATTAACACCAGTTATCAGACAGATTCTACACACACCCAAAGTACACGGGGCCACATGACCGCGTTGTCGTAGCGCCTAAACTATGGAACCAACCAACAAGTACGTTTTTTGTCACCACCATTATTTATAATGGTAATGGATGTAATCTTGAAAGAGATAAAAGAAGCATATGTAGGAAAGAAGATGAAGATTGTACTTTTTGCGGACGATATTGGCAACTCCAGCTATCTGATATGACATCTAGCGGTAAAAATGAGAAACTTACCAAGTAGGGTACATTTGTCACATGGTGACTGTTTGTATAGGGTTTCTTGTATTAGTAAGCAGATCGTGTAAATTCTTCGTGTCTTTATACATAAGTAATAAATTTTACTCGTTGATAGAGTGCAAAATGAGTAAAAGCAAAGTACACACATCAAAAAAAGTTTTGCATCACCTCGGTTCCAAGAGTTCCGGAACCTTTAAATACAAAGGGAATAGAGATCAACACAAACAACATTTCAGCTCGTTTTATTGCTCATGAGACCCACACATTGCATGTTGTACCATCATACAGCTAGACTTTCAGCATTTGTGGTCCAGATTGCAGTACACACCACTACCTCTAATACCCAGTAGCACGTCCTCTTGCATTGATGCATGCCTGTATTCGTCGTGGCATACTATCCACAAGTTCATCAAGACACTGTTGGTCCAAATTGTCCCACTCCTCAACGACAATTCGGCGTAAATCTCTCAGAGTGGTTGGTGGGTCAAGACGTCCATAAACAGCCCTTTTCAACATATCCCAGGCATGTTCGATAGGGTTCATGTCTGGCGAACATGCTGGCCACTGTAGTCGAGCGATGTCGTTATCTTGAAGGAACGCATTCACAAGATGTGCACGATGAGGTCGAGAATTGTCGTCCATGAAGACAAATGCCTCTCCAATATTCTGCCGATATGGTTGCACTATGGGTCGGAGGATGTCATTCAGGTATCGTAAAGCCGTTTCGGAGCCTTCCATGACCACCAGTGGCGTACGTCGGCCCCACATAATGCCACCCCAAAACATCAGGGAACCACCACCTTGCTGCACTCGCTGGACAGTGTGTCTAAGACGTTCAGCCTGACCAGGGTGCCTCCAAACACGTCTCCGACGATTGTCTGGTTGAAGGCATATGCGACACTCATCGGTGAAGAGAACGTGATGCCAATTCCGTGGGGTCCATTCAGCATGTTGTTGGGCCCATCTGTACCGCGCTGCATGGTGTCGGGGTTGCAAAGCTGGACCTCGCCATGGACGTCGGGAGTGAAGTTGCGCATCATGCAGCCTATTGCGCACAGTTTGAGTTGAAACACGACGTCCTGTGGCTGAACGAAACGCATTATTCAACATGGTGGCATTGCTGTCAGCGTTCCTCCGAGCGGCAATCCGTAAGTAGCGGTCATCCACTACAGTAGTAGCCCTTGGGCGGCCTGAGCGAGGCCTGTCATCGACAGTTCCTGTATCTCTGTACCTCCTCCATGTCCGAACAACATCGCTTTGGTTCACTCTGAGACGCCTGGAAACTTCCCTTGTTGAGAGCCCTTCTTGACACAAAGTAACAATACGGACGCGATCGAACTGCGGTATTGACCTTCTAGGCATGGTAGAACTACAGACAACATGAGCAGCGTACCTTCGTCCTGGTGGAATGACTGGAACTGATCGGCTGTCGTACCCCCTCCGTCTAATAGGCCCTGCTCATGCATGGTTGTTTACATCTTTGAGCAGTTTTAGTGACATCTATGAACAGTCAAAGGGACTGTATCTTGGATACAATATATACAGTCAACGTCTATATGCCGGAGATCTGGGAACCGAGGTGATGCAAAACTTTTTTTGATGTGTGTATATTGCTTAATTTACGGCTGTATAAGAGGGCTGCGGAAATAAGTTTTCATCACTTTCCAAAAGATGCAAAGAGCAATAGCCGAAAGGTGACGATACCAAATAAATACGCGCAACTGGAGCAGGTTGGACCACTCACCACTGTTACGCCGAGCCAAGCCGTACCAAGACAGCCAAGCCCACACCAGTCGAAGACAGACAATCTTCATCAGTCAGGTATCCTTCCCCACTCCCTAGTTCATTTCCAATAACCCTACCAACAGCCATCACCTCGCTCTGCGATATCCGAGCCATTCCACTATGAGTCATATAGGCCTAATTTGACTTCGCATGGTAAATATCTACTCTGCGAGAACCTGCTACCAGTCCGATATTCAACACCAAACCCACCCGTTAACCATCCAAAAATCAATCAATTCCTGTCTCCCCAGAGTTTTAATACAAGTTAAACTCATCCCTTTGCCCTACCAAGCAGCAAATAATTTATAGAGTCTATGGTACAGTGAGCAAACTCAAATATAGCTTTTAAACGTAACAGCGCCATGACTCGAACTGCACAAAAACAAATACCAGCAGACAACCGATGCTTGATAATATGCAATTGACACTTAAAATCGAGTGGAACACATAAATTCGATCACGTGTATCGCATACAATTAAAAATAACACTGTCATTATTTTAGGGACCACATTTACTGATAATAACCGAAAAATAAAAAGTGTTCCATATCAAACGCGTGTTATTGAGTATTTTCACCCTACTTATCGAGACCGATCGCAGCGCCTCAAGTGTTAGTTTGAGTTGCCAATTGTGGTGTGGGAAACAAAAAGCGAAGAAGTCCAAGAACAACTGGACGTATTGTCGAATTATGGAATGGCGTTCAGTGTGGAGTAAAACAACGGTTATCACAAGAGAAGACAGGACATGTTACCATTGATGGTAAGAATCTTGAAATTGTGGTCAGATATCTAGGAAGCGAACTAATGCAAAATGCAAGGGTGGATGTAGAGGTTAGCAAAAGGGCGCAACAGAGTAATGCATTTGATCAGAGTGTGAGAGATCTAGTTTGGTAAGACGTCCCAATTACATGCAAAGAAGTGCGGTGTAAGATGTATTATTAAAATAACAATAAAACAGAGTATCAGTAATGATGAAGTGAATACTTTGGTATTTGCAGATGATGTGGTGATTTGAGGAAAGGGAAAAAAGGAAGTATAAAAGAGACTGGCCATTTGGAATGAAAATCTGAAGGAGTTTGGAATGGTAATTAGTAAAAAGAAAACTGTAATCATGTACTCTGGAAAAGAGAAAAAAAATACGAGCCTTACAGTAGTCGCATATGATGTGTAACATCTGACATGTTATTCGAATAATTCCATATTACTTACTCGCATTTTTTAAAGAATGAACTCATAGTGCTACCTTGTGCCAGCAAACATGAAAGGATTCTCCAATACATCTGCAGTAGTGACATATACCTGCAACTGTATGCGGGAGCAATCCACTGCCTACTTGATGCGAGCTGTGCTTTATACCGGCCAGTTAGTGAACCCATGCCAGCGGTGTTATTGAAAATAGCCTCTTATTGCCGATATAGCGCACTGCCAAGTATAGGCGCGATTAAAAATAAGGTGTGCAGTAGGTATATTAAATGCGTTTCTCCCAGTAATACGTTTAGACCAACGAAGTTTCAATTATAGTTAGTCGGTGTTAATATATTGAATTCCTACGTTGTTTGGAGTGTTGGTTGATGCGATATAGCACTCGAAGTATCGAGTGCTTACATTAAATAAGAATACAGCAAAAGTATGAAGATTTAATAAATCGTAATTGTTTTCAGCAAATATGATATAATGAATATTTTCACACCAAAGGACGACAACTTGAAGATGATTTATTGTAGGAATTTCTTTAATGGGGCCTCCAAATCTTGCGGTAAACCGTATGTGATTTACATTCCCCATAGCCTCATGGCCTACAGTACGTCGTTGTACCGATCTACACCACCGCGCGCGCTCATTGTTTCCGTCCCATGCACTTCCATCCCATCCACTTCCGTCCCATCCACTTCCGTCTCTTTTCCAAAATCACTCCCACAAAAATGTCCAGCTACAGAGTGCCACAGGTACCGAGTGGAAAGATGTTACACATCAAAAAGAAAAGTCAAGTGAACATAGATGGGGTACGATTAGAGAATGTAGAACAGTACTCCCAAAACCCTTCACATAAAACATGTCTCAAAGGAAGAGGTAGAAATGGCATTTAAAAAATTAAAACCTAAGTCGTCGGCTGGTCCTGATAATATTCCACTGTATGCAGTTAAGGGATGTGCTGAAAGTCTCAGGGACCCGTTACACTTTATATTTAACTTAGCCATAAAAACTTGTACGTTCCCTGATGCCTGGAAAATCACTCGCATCTGTCCTATACTAAAATCGGGAGATCCATCACTAATTAATAACTACCGTCCTATATCTATTTTATCTGCAGTAGCCAAGGTATTTGAATTCATATTGCGCGGAAGAATATCAGTATTTCTCAGACCACTCGTAACAGATAACCAACATGGTTTCCTATCCAGGAAATCTACAGTGACGAAAGCAATTAATTTTACTCAAATTATATCTAAAGAGTTAGATAAAGGAGGGCAATGGATGTCATTTTTACAGATTTCGAGAAAGCTTTCAACACAATAAATCACGATATCCTTCTTAAACAATTATGTATTTTGGGATTCTCCCACCCATTACTCAAATTAATCATGTCCTACCTCAAGAGACAGGAAACAATTTGTTTTGTTCCAGAAAATTGTCTCAAAGGAATGGAATATGCGTTTGCAATTCACTGAGCTTCTTTGTCTCTAAGCCACAAGCTTGACCCACATCATTCAAAACATTCATTGTAGTAGTATATAAACAAAACAAAAGCATATTTATTACACTCTACAACAGCTTGTAATAATATTTGTGCAATTTGGTATTTTGCACTATGCATTGCTAATAAATTATACTATTTATGCAAGAAATGCCTTAACTGTAGCAGTTACTACTTTTCTGCATATAGCACAAGTGTTAAGTTCTAATGCACACTTGACACAGGCTAATCATGTGTCCACAAGGCAAAAATACAACACCTAGTTCATCTTGATAATACATTTTACATAATTTTTGGTCACACTTTTGTATCTGTTCGTAAGACAAGTCTTTTCTTTCAGCCTCATGTATTTGCTCCGCGTGTTCTAACTCTAAAGGCACTTTTATGTCTTGTGTTGCAATCACGTTTTCTTTACGAATAGTGTTCACAAATTCCTGACCTTTAAGCAACACCATGTATTTACAGTTAGGTAACCAACGAGCGTGTTGCACAAAAGGGTCATCAGTCACTTGCCAATCCTTTAAAGCAAATCCACAATAAAAACATATTGTTTTATCCCCTTCACCAGTATAAAAAAATCAAGCTTCACTTAGCTGTTTGGTAAGGTGTTTTGATATTAATCGCCAAACATTTTTATAAGATTCTAAAAGTTTTTCAACAGAGCTGTGCTCTGGGTGTGCTAGTGCTTTAGTCTCGCAAACTCCCAATTTTTCAAAAGCACATGCCAATTCAACACTGTCTATGGCATATGGACCACATATATCGACACTACCGTTGTTGGCTGGTAATACACCATTATTATTGTTACGTGCAATGCCCGTACCAACGTTTTAAAATATGTATCCCCCCTATATTCATGTGTCCCCGACTTTAAAAGGACCGCCTGATGGCTTGGTTCCGCTTGTGAACACGAGATGGTAGTATCTATCGGACTTCGGCGCTTCTAGCCGTGGTTCTTTCTTCTACCACTAGAGTGTGTTTGTGGTGCCTTCTGGTATCATCCTAATCGAGACATATTTGAAGGATATTGTATTCTACGTCATTGAACAAAATACTGTATATACTTCATGCCGCCAAAATAATTACATAATATGCACATTGTTACTTGATGTGTCATGCTGTGATTGGTCATTTACAATTAACATGAATGCAGTGCGGTATTTTGACTTTGGATTCTCCGCCATCTTGTGAGCTTCATTGTCTGTCGTAAAGAAAGCAAGACGCCAGCTGGTGTGAAAGAGTATCTCTCCGTGTGCTGGGGGCTTCGCCCCTAGCCTATACGAAATATGATATATTAAAAGGAAACTAAGGAAATGCCTGTGCTCCTAGGCTATTATTTCTTAATTTGCCGTGAAGATGACGTGTGGTCTGTTTATTTACTGGCTACAAGAAGCAAAGCCTCGTTGGTGATCGAAGCGGCTTGGGTGTGCTTCCGCAGCAATGTTCAGGCAGTTCATATCTTTTATATTATTTAAAATGTGTTAATTACTTTATTTTTATTGTGTCTCCACAGAGAAGTTTTAAGGTACGTAATTATTTTTAATATATTGTTTTGGGAGCTCCGATATTGGCCTTATATTAATGTTTAAATTCTGTATTTTCTTTCACCTGGTAGGCCTAATTTTTCTGTTTTGCTAATGTTACCAGTTATGTAAATTTTATTCTTTTCCTTCGCACCTTTCTGGAGACACGTTTCTAGTTTATTTTACGTTGTAAATTTTTATTTATTTAGTTTTTGGTAGTCTTTGGGATAGCCCTATTATTTATTTATTTTACGATCCGTTGCAGTCTAAAAAGCCTCATGTCAATAGTGTTAAGGCGTAATTCTTTCCTCCCCTTCCTTTCTCTCTGGTGATTTTAATTTAATTTTATGCTAATTGTTTGCCGTAATTCGATCGGACATGCGGTCATCTATTTGGTGGCCATGTTTGTTTTTTTGTTTGGCCCGAGAGCATTCTGGTCTTGAGAGCGTATTCTCTAGGCGTCGACCGGGAAACTCAAACGTGTTGTGGTGTTAGCTTAATATGTTTTTTGTTAACCTTGTTGGTTTAACTTTGTGTTTTTGGTGAATGTTCCTGTGTTTTTCTCCGTCACGAATGTTGTAGATTTCTTAATTGATCTTATTTTATTTTATTAATTTAATTTTAAATTTTTCGTTTTGCATCGTGGCCTTGATCTCTGCATGTCGGGTCGGTATTACATACCTTAGTAAATTATCAAGTCCTTCCGCATTTGGTAATACCTGTATTCCTGTTTTTTTATATTTTGGGCATTATTATTTAAATTTTAAATTAAATGTTTTCTTTTAGCTCAGCAAGCATGTTAAACCGTCTTTTGCCTACTTATGTAAATAACTTATGTTGGCCTTAAGCCATACGCATCACCAGAGAGAGTTTGTCTTGGCCATAGAGTTTCTTCTTTTTTTTAATGATTTTGTTAAATTTTCACTTTTCTTTGCCCCTTTTAGTGATTAAATTTTCTTTTAAAATTTAAGCAACTGTTGTGGCATTATTTCGTCGGCAGCAGTTCTGTTAGTTATCGGAGGGTGTCTGTAGACGAGCCTGTGTCTTCCCCTCTTCTCCACCTTCCTTCCACCGTTAGGTGTTTATCTGTTGGGGCATGTCATCTGGCGGTGATTTTGCTGTTGAAGCGATGCGGACCTCTCAGAAAGGTAAGTAAGCCCATCCACCCTGGCCATCCCGGTGTCATTTTGGTAGCAGATCGCGCTCGTGATCGCTTCTGCAGCCATCCCCTCCTCCTTTCCCGCAGGCTCGTTTTATGGACCCTTCTGATGCTGATGGAGCGGTTGTTGATGGGATCTGTCATGTCAGTGCACCCGATGTTGTTTAATGCTAATCCTTGTCGTTTGTTTGATTTCATGTTTGCCTCTGAGTATCCATGTGGTGATATGTAAGTGACCCGTTCCAAGCGAGGTGTCTGTGCTGGGTTTTATCCCGTTTGTGATGCAACATTCCCGGTGAAAATTGAAGCTTGGTAAGTGACTGGCATGTGTTCTTGGCATGGGAAATGTGGATTTGTTAGTATTCTGATAGCCTACATGCTACGAGTGAAGGCATCGTGGAGCCCTGTCTGAAGCTGTTCGCCATGTGGTTTGTGGCAATTTTTGTAATTTAGCTTCCGGTTCTCGAGCCAAGCAAACGATGGCGTCTGCAGTTCTGGGCAGCATTGTGCATGATTTTGTATAGTATTGTGGCTGTGTTCAAGTGTCAACCTAATCTATGGTGTTGGTAATTGGTAGTTATGGTATTGTTGTGAAAGTGTAAACTGTCCTAGTAATTCCTAAAATTTGTTTCTTTCTGTATTGTCTGCCTGCATTCTGTGTTTTTCAAAATGGCCAATAATAATAGTGCTTTTGATTTAATTGACTTAAGGGATAACCTTGTGAATTTGGAGAGTTCTTCTGGGGTTGAACGTGAATCACCTCTGTTTACTAGGTCTGAGGTTTTGGGATCGTTTACTAGTAGTGGTTTGCCTGCACCTATATTGCCTGGTTCTGGCTCGTCCAGACCACTTAACCCTGGATGCGGTCATTCTTCTCATGTTAGGTCACTAATGATTTCCTGGGTCCTGCCGAACCATTGCATCACAGTTTTTTCTCTGGCAATGTAAATGTTTTGTCTCCTGTAGAGTGTGTGCGAGGGAGCTACCCTGGTAATAATGTCTCTTTTCCAAATGCTACATACTCGCCTACCTTTAATTATGGGTCGATTCCTCATCCTATTTCTAGTTTCTTAACTAAGTTGAAGCATTTCAACCTAGATGACGTTACCCAGGTGGTCCTATTTTTAAAGCAAGTGGTCGAATTGGGTAACCATGCCTCGATTTTTGGGATGTCGGAAAATCAGATTTTCCAACTGTTGTATCCTGTTGCATCCGGTATGCTGCGCGATAAGCTGATTGAAGCTATCCACCTCCGCATGTCCTTAGCCTTGTTCATTAGGGAAGTGTTGTGGTTTTTTTTTATCCCTGCGAGTGCCCTTAGTACTCTCGAGCAAAAGTTCTTATATCGTGTCCGAAGGTTGGACGAGTCACTCAGCGACTATGTCAGTGACATTAAGGTATATGCCCAGGTATTTGCATCCCCTTTAACTGAACGACAGTTGGTGTCATCTATTGTAAATGGGTTTTCGCCTCAATATAGGTCATACATGACTATGTGTACCAGGCCTTCGTCATTTGTCGAGCTGAAACAGGTCGTTATAGAGGCTATGGCTGTGAAACATGCAGATTCCCTTCGTGTAGCTAATGTTCCTCCTCCTTCCTTGATGTCTTGTCCCCCTCCTTCCTTGATGTCTCGTCCCCCTCCTAAGGTTATGTTTCATCCTAGACCCAATGTTAAGTGCCACACGTGCGGTGGCGTGGGACATGTTAAGAAGGTGTGTCCGAATAACCAAGTTGTGTATCGCCAATGACGGGATATTTTGGAGACCAATTCGGGTGTTACTTCTAAGGATATTTCTGTGCATGTGAATTTGGGAAAACCCTGTGAAGTTTCTGGTCGCCCTACTAATGAAAATCTTGGTAACTCTTTGAAAACTAATTCATCACGTGCTAATTCTGCTTATGTCGCTGACCTACCTAACCTGTCGGTGAGCAATGTCGTGGCAGGTCAGCCTAATTCTAATATAATGTGAAACCTGTGGTGCGGGTGTCCTAGTCATCTAATTGTAATCGTTTTAGAGTGAATAATGATTTTGGAATTTCTCCTGTGGCTAAAGGAATATCACCGTTTATTGAAATTTGTGTTAATGACGAGCCTGTTTCTGCATTGCTTGATTCTGGTAGTGTCGCATCCTTTATAAGCGAGGACTGGTTTTTATCTATGAAGAGTGTTTGCAAATTACCTGAGTTAGAGCCTAACAATGAATCTTTTATTTCGGCAAATTGTTCAAACTTAAATATTTTGGGTAGTATGACAGTCAAAATCCATATTCTAAATTTTTCATGGAAGTTTAAATTTTTTGTTGCCAGAAATCTTTCCTGTTCTGTGGTCATTGGAGCTAATTTCATGTCCCACGTTGGTATGCTTCTTGATTTTGGTGCTCACAACTTATGGTTTAAGTTTAATCCGCAAAGTAAATTATCATTTAACCCGGTTTTATCTTCTCCTGCTGTCAATTCAGTTAGTGAACCTGTGACTATTGAGGATCTCGATCTGGAAAATTTAACGAGTCTTCAAAAGGATGCCATAAAGAGGTTATGTCAGGAGTATAGTGATGTATTTACTGACAAGTTGGGTGTAACCCATTTGATGGAATACAAGATTGAGCTAACCGATTCTGTGCCGGTGCGTTCCAGCCCGTATCGCCTTGCCCCGCCCAGCATGGCTGAACTTCGGAAGATCATCGACAAGATGTTGGAAGAAGGTGTAATCCAACCCTCTATCTCTGCCTACTCATCCCCTGTATTTCTTGTGCCAAAATCTAACGGTGGTTTTCGGCCGGTGGTCGACTATAGGGCTCTTAATCAAAAGGTTGTTTTACAATCCATTCCTTTGCCGGACCTTCATACATGCTTTAGTTGGTTTCGCAACGCGAAGGTGTTCACGATCCTCGATTTAAATTCTTCTTACTTCCAAATTCCCCTCTCTCCGGAATCCAGGCATGTTACTGCTTTTTCCACTGACTGGAACCTGTTTGAGTATTCCCGTGTCCCGTTTGGCCTATCCACCGGAGCCGCTGTGTTGAGCAGACTTCTGGACAAGGTGTTTTCAGAAATTAAATTCAAATTTGTGTACCACTATCTTGACGATGTGGTGATCTATTCTGAGTCCTTCGAGAAACACGTTGATCATCTGAAAGCTGTACTTGATCGGTTGCGTGACGCTGGCCTTACCGTCAAATTGTCCAAGGTTTCCTTTGCCAAGCCCAAAATTTCCTTCTTGGGTCATATTGTTTCCGCATCTGGTATCTCCGTGGACCAGTCTCGCACTCAGACCATCAGAGATTTTAAACCACCCAAGAACGCCAAGGGTGTTGCTCGTTATATTGGTATGGTGAACTTCTTCCGTAAGTTCATCAGTAACTTTGCCGACCGTGCTGCTCCTCTGAATCAATTACGCAAAAAGGCTGTGAAGTTTGAGTGGGGTCCCTATCAGCAGGCAGCCTTCGAGGATCTTAAGCTTGCGCTCTCTAACGCCCCTGTATTAGCCATTCCGGATTTTGGGAAGCAGTTCATTGTGCAGACTGATGCGTCTGGTCGTGGTGTTGGTTGTGTCCTACTGCAAGGGTCTGATCTGGGTAGGCAACCCGTTGCATACGCTTCTCGTACCTTAACGGACGCAGAGAGGAAGTATTCCATATAAGAACTTGAGGTTTTAGCTGTGTTGTTCGCCCTGGAAGAATTCCGTATGTATCTTGAGCACACTAAGTTTCTCCTCGAGACCGATAACCAGGCCTTGAGCTGGGTGTTAGGGAAACCCCGTAAAACTGGTAGGATTGCCAGATGGGCAACTAGGATTCTGTCATTTCAGTCCACCGTCCACCATATTCGTGGGTCCGAAAATGCAGTAGCTGATTCATTAAGCCGCATGAATGAGGAAACAGCCGAAGAGGATATTCAAGGATGTGAACCCGTAAACTTTGTATCACCTGTAAATTATGTCAATGTCGTTCTCAGCAATTCCCCTGTGCATTTTGAAGATGTGAGGAGATCCAAGAAAGAAGATCCCTCCTTATCTAGCTTAATTGACAGAATCAATTCTGGTGAAGTGATCAAGCCCTACTCTCTAAAGGATGGTGTATTGTGTTGTTCGTCTCGTCATGACCGTCTACCTAAAATTGTGCTACCGTCGGTCCTCATTCCGGAAATCTTTCGTTACTATCACGAATCTCCTATTGGTGGCCACCTAGGAGTATTCAAGACCCGTGCTAAGATCAGACAGTTCTTCATTTGGCAAAGTGTGGATGGCGACATCAGGAGGCTCATTAGAAATTGTGCTTCATGTAGTATTAGCAAACCTCCGGTTTCTACTAAGGTTGGCCTGTTGTCATCTGAACCGGCATCTAGACCCATGGAGAGGCTTTTTATCGACCATGTTGACCCGTTCCCTCGCTCTGGTCGGGGAAACCAATTTGCGCTTGTTTGCACTGACGGTTTCACCCGGTTTAGTTGGATATTCCCCACCAGACAGGCTACGACCAGTTCCGTCATAAAGTGTCTTAATTCCATCTTTTCAACTTTTGGGCCATGTCAGTTCCTGGTATCAGATAATGCCAAGTGCTTTGTATCTCATCAGTTCCGACAATTCTTATTTGATTATGCTATTTCTCATGTAACCACCACTCCCTATTTTCCCAACCCGTCTCTCGCTGAGCGAGTCAATCTTAATCTCCGTTCTGCTCTGATTGCTTTCCACCACGACAACCATTCCAAGTGGGATTCTAATTTGCATTGGCTCAATTTTGCTTTCAACACCGCCGTGCACGAGAGCACGCAAGCCACCCCTTTTTCGTTAATGATTTCCTTTATGGCTAATTCTCCGTTGTCTAATCTGTGGAACCTGCACGATCTCCTTCCAGACAGTTTCACGCCCGAGGATATGAGGGCGAAATTCGACAAGGCTAGAGAGAGTGTTAAGGTATCACATGACCAACTTGCCAAGCGACACAATGCCTGTCGCAAGCCAACTGATTTGGAAATTGGTGATGTTGTGTACGTCCATAATTTCGAGCCCAAGGGCGTCAGTAATCTTGTTTCTAGCAAATTGACCCCTCGTTTCAAAGGCCCCTGTTATGTGGAGGCATACTTGACACCCGTTACTCTTCTTATTTGAAACCCTAAGGCCAACAAAATATCCAGAGTGCATCTCTCGCACAAAAAACGAGGTGGAGAGAATTGTAATGAGGAAATGCTACCATAAATTTTGTAAACTGATTTTTGTATAATGTAGAGTATCCCTAACCTTCATTGAAGCCTTCAGGCATCTGTTCCTTCTGTAATTTTGAATTGGGTTTAAAAACTCTAGTGGGATACAACTTGTAACTGTTGGGTAATTCCCATTTTATGGTAAATTGTAAAATTGAAACTAATTTTGATGTTTTCATAGAATATGCTAGCATGTAAGTTGGACTCGGTGGGAGACCTAACTCATGGTGATCTTGTATACCTGTTTCCTTGGGAATTTGAGTGGCCATTCCTCTACCGTAGCTCCTGCTAAATGTATAGTCGTTCAACTCGCATATTATTGAAATGTACTACTAGTCTGTAAAAAGGTAACCTTGTTATTTAATTAACTATTGTGAGCACGGATCCAGGGCATGGTCAGGATTTTCTTTCTTCATTTAAATTCAACTTTGTTTCTCTTTTATAAAATGTAGTAAGAATTAGTAATTTCTGTAAACTTTTTTTTGAAATAAGATTAACTTCTGTTTTGTAAATGGCTGCCCACGCGTCGCATGATATCTGGCACATTGCTTCCACCTACTTCGTCTAAAGCTAACAACATTGGACCTTTTGAAAATTTACCTAACGTGTCTCGGACTCGGAAAGCACTGCAGGTGCTGGTGTTCTGCGTTTCTGAAGACTTATGGACACAGTGAAGCTGTTAACTAAGTGGTTTGCGAGGTGATCAATTATCCCTTCACTGATAATCTGACCCTGCACTCTTCCTAACCAAAACGATGCGGTTTTATCCATCAATTGGAGTTAACTTGTGAACATTATCTTCTGGAAACATGCTTGGTGAATCGACTAGTTTTGGAGTACTGCCTATGCCTAGGCATATTCGTGAACGGTGTTCACGCTTAAGGGAGGGAGACTGTTACGTGCAATGCCCGTACCAACGTTTTTAAATATGTATCCCCCCTATATTCATGTGTCCCCGACTTTAAAAGGACCGCCTGATGGCTTGGTTCCGCTTGTGAACACGAGATGGTAGTATCTATCGGACTTCGGCGCTTCTAGCCGTGGTTCTTTCTTCTACCACTAGAGTGTGTTTGTGGTGCCTTCTGGTATCATCCTAATCGAGATATATTTGAAGGATATTGTATTCTACGTCATTGAACAAAAGACTGTATATACTTCATGCCGCCAAAATAATTACATAATATGCACATTGTTACTTGATGTGTCATGCTGTGATTGGTCATTTACAATTAACATGAATGCAGTGCGGTATTTTGACTTTGGATTCTTTGCCATCTTGTGAGCTTCATTGTCTGTCGTAAAGAAAGCAAGACGCCAGCTGGTGTGAAAGAGTATCTCTCCGTGTGCTGGGGGCTTCGCCCATAGCCTCTACGAAATATGATATATTAAAAGGAAACTAAGGAAATGCCTGTGCTCCTAGGCTATTATTTCTTAATTTGCCGTGAAGATGACGTGTGGTCTGTTTATTAACTGGCTACAAGAAGCAAAGCCTCGTGGGTGATCGAAGCGGCTTGGGTGTGCTTCCGCAGCAATGTTCAGGCAGTTCATATCTTTTATATTATTTAAAATGTGTTAATTATTTTATTTTTATTGTGTCTCCACAGAGAAGTTTTAAGGTACGTTATTATTTTTAATATATTGTTTTGGGAGCTCCGATATTGGCCTTATATTAATGTTTTAATTCTGTATTTTCTTTCACCTGGTAGGCCTAATTTTTCTGTTTTGCTAATGTTACCAGATATGTAAATTTTATTCTTTTCCTTCGTACCTTTCTGGAGACACGTTTCTAGTTTATTTTACGTTGTAAATTTTTATTTATTTAGTTTTTGGTAGTCTTTGGGATAGCCCTATTATTTATTTATTTTACGATCCGTTCAGTCTAAAAAGCCTCATGTCAATAGTGTTAAGGTGTAATTCTTTCCTCCCCTTCCTTTCTCTCTGGTGATTTTAATTTAATTTTATGCTAATTGTTTGCCGTAATTCGATCGGACATGCGGTCATCTATTTGGTGGCCATGTTTGTTTTTTTGTTTGGCCCGAGTGCATTCTGGTCTTGAGAGCGTATTCTCTAGGCGTCGACCGGGAAACTCAAACGTGTTGTGGTGTTAGCTTAATATGTTTTTTGTTAACCTTGTTGGTTTAACTTTGTGTTTTTGGTGAATGTTCCTGTGTTTTTCTCCGTCACGAATGTTGTGGATTTCTTAATTGATCTTATTTTATTTTATTAATTTAATTTTAAATTTTTCGTTTTGCATCGTGGCCTTGATCTCTGCATGTCGGGTCGGTATTACATACCTTAGTAAATTATCAAGTCCTTCCGCATTTGGTAATACCTGTATTCCTGTTTTTTTATATTTTGGGCATTATTATTTAAATTTTAAATTAAATGTTTTCTTTTAGCTCAGCAAGCATGTTAAACCGTCTCTTGCCTACTTATGTAAATAACTTATGTTGGCCTTAAGCCATATGCATCACCAGAGAGAGTTTGTCTTGGCTATAGAGTTTCTTCTTTTTTTAAATGATTTTGTTAAATTTTCACTTTTCTTTGCCCCTTTTAGTGATTAAATTTTCTTTTAAATTTTAAGCAACTGTTGTGGCATTATTTCGTCGGCAGCAGTTCTGTTAGTTATCGGAGGGTGTCTGTAGACGAGCCTGTGTCTTCCCCTCTTCTCCACCTTCCTTCCACCGCTAGGTGTTCATCTGTTGGGGCATATCATCTGGCGGTGATTTTGCTGTTGAAGCGATGCGGACCTCTCAGAAAGGTAAGTAGGCCCTTCCACCCTGGCCATCCCGGTGTCAATTATTATTATTATTATTATTATTATTATTGTTATTATTATTTATTTGTGATTCAGCAACGTAAGTGGTAGCCAATGGCCTTGTGGTTCGGTAAAATGGATACACTGGTAGGTTCCCACTTCTTTTCTAAGCATGTAAGGACAACAAGGAGATCATCGCAAATGGTCTCTAAAGGGATCATCCCCTTCTTCCCTGTGTGAAAGTTCAATACGACAAAACACACAGCGCACCACATCTTCTCGGTTCAAGTAAAAAAAAACCGGCTTATGCAAGTTTATTTGTTGACAAAAAGCCTACAGGCCAGGATTCAAATGTTAACCAACGATCATGTTCTAATTTTAAATTTAACCCACGTGGTAAACCAACTTGCTCACTTGTTGGTACTAACGCCATGTGTTATAATAACACTTTTTCTTATTGTAAGTTATTAACATTGCACAAGAGCACAGAGTACTTTAAAGCACAATGTATGATTATTCACTGTCTGTTCACTACGTTAATGGCGCATGACGACATCTAAAAACAAACAAAATAACCCATCACTCAATCAATCAATCAATCAATACTTGTAATTAAACTTTAACGTTAATTGACATTAAATAAAAACACCATCAAAAATATTTTAAAAAAGAAACTGTATGTCTACACTAACAGTAACCCATCTACTTTTTTTTATAAAGCTGCTGTCATTTCCATTTCCCTTTAACCAATATATAAACAAAAATGAATGAATGTCATGTCGTTTTGTCCAGATTATCATGTTCAAACCTGTGGATGTTCGTAGAGTTCATAGGGAACCGCCCATAAATTAAATTTAATTTTTTGTTTTTACAAAATCCAATATGGTCTTGTACTTTTCCCGGTCAACAACCAATATGGTCTTGTACCTTTTGCCAATACATAGCCATTAATCAAGAAAGCAATCATTGTCCCAGTCATGTACAGGTAATGATTTTTTTTGTGTAAGGGTTTTCAGTAGCGGTAAAATGATATAGCATTTTATGTTAGGCTTACCTGAGTTTTAAATAGTTCACTGCCTGGAAACAACGGTTGCACTCTACTGCATCTCGGGTTTTCAGCAACTGCTACGGCGGTAAGGCTTTTCTTTGCAAGTTTCTAAAAATAAATAAAATAAACCGCTATAAATACTTAAATTCAGGTTAATACATGCATTTCATAAAATAAAATAAAATAAAATAATATCAAACAAAAATGAAACAAAAAGATGGTATATTGGCTTTCACGGCCGGTGAATTAAAACTCAGCAATTCTTCTAGGTTTGTGCCGTGTCTTGTGTGGGGTTTCGCCTAGGACACCAAGCTAGGCTCATCGGCGGGCTCTTGGTGTCCCCGCCCGGACCCCCACAGGAGTGACGAACTGCGCGCCACCTCCCTTTGTATAAGGTGCAACTGCACCACTTGTCTACGAGAACTAAAAGCTCAAGCAGCCTTAACCTCCCTATGAAGGCTTCCAAAAAGATGGTATATTGGCTTTCACGGCCGGTGAATTAAAACTCAGCAATTCTTCTAGGTTTGTGCCGTGTCTTGTGTGGGGTTTCGCCTAGGACACCAAGCTAGGCTCATCGGCGGGCTCTTGGTGTCCCCGCCCGGACCCCCACAGGAGTGACGAACTGCGCGCCACCTCCCTTTGTATAAGGTGCAACTGCACCACTTGACTACGAGAACTAAAAGCTCAAGCAGCCTTAACCTCCCTATGAAGGCTTCCAAAAAGATGGTATATTGGCTTTCACGGCCGGTGAATTAAAACTCAGCAATTCTTCTAGGTTTGTGCCGTGTCTTGTGTGGGGTTTCGCCTAGGACACCAAGCTAGGCTCATCGGCGGGCTCTTGGTGTCCCCGCCCGGACCCCCACAGGAGTGACGAACTGCGCGCCACCTCCCTTTGTATAAGGTGCAACTGCACCACTTGACTACGAGAACTAAAAGCTCAAGCAGCCTTAACCTCCCTATGAAGGCTTCCAAAAAGATGGTATATTGGCTTTCACGGCCGGTGAATTAAAACTCAGCAATTCTTCTAGGTTTGTGCCGTGTCTTGTGTGGGGTTTCGCCTAGGACACCAAGCTAGGCTCATCGGCGGGCTCTTGGTGTCCCCGCCCGGACCCCCACAGGAGTGACGAACTGCGCGCCACCTCCCTTTGTATAAGGTGCAACTGCACCACTTGACTACGAGAACTAAAAGCTCAAGCAGCCTTAACCTCCCTATGAAGGCTTCCAAAAAGATGGTATATTGGCTTTCACGGCCGGTGAATTAAAACTCAGCAATTCTTCTAGGTTTGTGCCGTGTCTTGTGTGGGGTTTCGCCTAGGACACCAAGCTAGGCTCATCGGCGGGCTCTTGGTGTTAGTTAAAAAATAATCTCACCTTCACTTGCACTGGCTTGTTGCTGTTTCCTTCTAGTGGGCTCAAAAGTGCAATGGTTTCTTGTTTCTCAGACATGTAATGTATACCGGTTAACTGCAAATAAATAAAAAAACATTCTTAATCACCTAATCAATAACTACAAATTTAAGGTTCATTAGCATGACATTATTAAAATAATCATTCATAGGTACTTACCAAAAGCAAAGAGGCTTTTTCTTCCAAAGTTCAGTTCAGAGCTCTACTGTATACGTCTATTTGCTGGTCCTGTCAGTGTATTACTAACACAAACCTTATCAGTCTGCTTAGCAACAGAAAAAGTTGCATTTTCTCAGCGTTTTGATCTTCAGAGGTTCTCTGTCCCTCTCTCTCTCACACACACATGTTCCCACACCTCGCCACATTCCTCAAACGCGATAAGATTCGCGTACCTTATACTAGTTTCATGATTTTAATAAGGAACCAAAATGGCTGCCTCTTATACATCGGTAGTCCTACTGTCTCAGAACCAAAATGGCGGTCTCTGCTCTTAAACAGCACACCTGCTAGCCACCACGAGACAAGTAAGCTGATATCACTCTTCCTGCTGACGTAGACATTTTTGTCTTATCAGCAGTCTCTCTCACAAGTCCTCTGGCTAGGTACAATATTCAGTATCCAGTGAGCAGGACTGTGTGTGTGTGTTGTCATTGAAAACATGTGGTCTTATTATTATTATTATTGTTATTATTGTTAAACATTTTACTGTAATAATAATAATAATAATAATAATAATAATAATAATCATTAGCAAGCGGCCATCCTCAATACATGATCATGTTAATCACATACTTATACCCTATATAACGTCACTTCACCCAGTTCAATATTTAGTTTATAACACCTTTCTGTTTTGGCTCTTTGCGTACATGCACATGACTTGGTCG
The DNA here is from genome assembly GCA_946902985.2 of Meconema thalassinum. Classification (NCBI taxonomy): domain Eukaryota; kingdom Metazoa; phylum Arthropoda; class Insecta; order Orthoptera; family Tettigoniidae; genus Meconema; species Meconema thalassinum. The sequence continues at coordinate 938,927,631 of OX336390.1, forward strand.
AGCAAATGCTATAGGTTTCCATATTCTACAACCATTCGCTCTGCCAGACAGCGGTCTCGCTTATTACCGTTTACTAGCATGTTAAAGATCCCCTTCAGGGGTAAACAATCTTAGCATGCTTCACGCATTTTCAATTATTTGCCGTCATTCATTCGTCATAGTAAATATCTAAAAAAAGCGACCCCTCGTTTTGCCATACATCGACCCGTCGAAATAGCCATTTCCTGTATTCACCATGGCCAGTCATAGCCTCGTTGTAACATAAGTCAAGCGCTACCGGCTCTCTGTCTACAAACGCTCTTTTATTAAAAAAATAATAATTAAAAAACCATTTAAAATGCATAGTTCTTGTCCTAGAGACTTGACATTTATTTTCATGGTAGAGCGGTAGAGACCTTTCATTTATGTCAAACAAACTTATTTGTAAACTTGTTAGTTTCCAAAATAAAAAAATAAAAAATTTAAGTGTTTTCAAAAATCTCAAAAATAAAAAACTTTTATTATAAATAATAAAGGTCTCAGAGACCATTTGTTTGAACTATTAAACAACGTTCTATCAAGTTTGGTTTTCAAACTAGTCTACTTTTAAAAACAAAAATTTTCAAAAACAAATTTAAATAATATAATACGTGGTCCAGAGCAAAGCGCCCGTCACCCCAACGCCAACAATACCTCATTCGTTAAAATCCGACCATCCATTCGCCAATTATCGCCAATGTTCGCGAGAAAGTAGGCTATCATTGTTTTCCTCCTACAGCCTTGAAACTGGCTGTCCGCCTAGAGGGCATACCTACCTTTCATTAACGTCAAACAAACTTTTTTTTTCCAAAATTCATCGTTTCCAAAATAGCGCCAATCCAAGAAACAAGAATTTTCAATTTAAACAAAAATACCACCACATATTCTTAGCCAAGAGGGCGTCACCCCAACGCCAACAATACCTCGTTCGCTAAAATCCGATCATGCGTTCGGGAGATATCGGCAAAGTTTATATGAAAGTAGGGGATGCAGGAGAACACCTCACAACTCTTTTTGTATTTTTACCCTAGAGACTTGAAATTTATTTTGGGGGTAGAGGGGGTAGGAACCTTTCATTTATGTCAAACAAGCTATTTTGTAAACTTCCTAATTTCCAAAATAAAAAGTAAATAAAAATTTAAGTGTTTTCAAAAAATCTCAAAAATACAAAAGTTTTATTATAAAAAATAAAAGGCATAAAGACCATTCGTTTGAATCTTGGCAAAACGTTCTATCATGTTTGGTTTTCAAACTATCGCCTTTTTTCAAAAACAAAAGTTTTCAAAACATTTTTGAAAAATATAATGAGTGGTCCATAGGAAAGGGGGCCTCAGACCGAGTCCTACGACACCTCATTCGTTAAAATCCGACCAAGCGTTCGAGAGATATCGGCTTGGACTCACGCGGCGGCCATGACACTCGTTTAAACTGTCCTTGCTCCCCCACTGATAATGCTAGGAGGATACTCGTAATGAGGAGGTAAAGGCTACGTTAGAAATGAACACGTTAGATTTATTTGTCGTGTGGCCTCCTGAGAGGCCGAGTGCAGGTCTTCCTAGTCGACGCCCGTGGGCAACCTGCTCGTCGGGATGAGAGATGAAATGGATGATGATGATGAATGAAATTGGGCAAGGATGTAGAAGGAAGCGGCCGTGGCCTGTCAGAAGGTACCGTCCCAGCATTTGCCTGGTGTTGGAAATGGGAAACCACGGTAAACCATTTCAAGTACGGCCGACGGTGGGGCTCGAACCCACGCGTCTATCGAGTCAGCAGAAAGCTTGGCCCCAAGACCTAACGTTGCGCTTTAGCCAGCGTAGCCACTGCTGTCGGTAACACGTTAGATGAAGCTGTCTGTTCATATGAGCCGACTCAGATGGTGGGGTCATGTGAAGAGAATGGGGGAGGATTACCTAATAGATAGTGGGATTGGCTGTAGAGGGTGAGAGAAGCAAAGGTAGACCTAGGAGGCAAAGGTTAGATTCAGTGTGGAACGATATGAAATTTAGAAATGTAAAAGCAGAGAAGGGCGCAGTGCTAACTGTTAATAGGGGATGTTGGAGGTGATATTTTCTCAAACAGGGGTTTGCAGACTAGACTGGAAGGCGGACAATCTCAATTGAGAATGTATTGTAACATATTTTAATTTATTACAAGAAAATCATTATTAATTTATTATATTATTATTCATCGCTCTATTTTTATTGATTTTTTAAATAATTATCGCGTTCATACCAAAATTATACCTGTTATATTAATGTAATTTATCATAGGAGGGGCCATATTGTATTCATGTAATCGCCACAATCATCACAATCTACTATATATTAGTCAAATACCACTCACTCACTCACTCACTCACTCACTCACTCATTCATCACGAAATCTCAGAAACCACCTATCGGATTGGTATGCAGCTTCCTCAACAGCCGCAAACGCCCACTAAGAAAGGATTTTTGGATATTCAGGTTCTAAAGGGGGTGTTAAGGGGGTAGACCTGCATTTCATTGAATAGCAATATCTCCCGATTGGTTTCATTGGGGGAATGTGATACTCGGCATATAAACTCATCATTAAAAATAAGAAGACATGTGTCTGAGGGTTTTTCGATGTGGTGTATATTATGAGGGGAAAGGGGGTGAAAAGTGGGGGTTGAAGGATTCCTAACGGAGCGTGTATCTCTTAAACGACATAGGCGAGGAGTTTGAAACTCAGCGGAAAAAAATCAGCATAAAAATAAGTAAATAGGCGTTTGACCGTTTTTTCATAAATCCAATTTAAGGGACCCAAGGATAGGGGTGAAATTCTGGGGAAAAAACAGGAAAGAAAGTGTCCTAACTGATTGACTGACTGACTCACTCATCAAACTCACGGAGAAAAACTGCTTAAAGATAAGTAAAAAGCTGTTCGACAGTTTTTTTCATAAATCAAATTTAAGAGGTTCATGGGGAGGGGTGAAATTCTGAAAAAAGAAAATTGAAAGAAAATGTCCTGACTCACTCACTCATCATCGCCAAGCCAAAATGGAATGAAATTTGGTATGCAGCTTCTCAAGGGCCGCAAACGCCCACTAAGGAAGGATTTTTGGATATTCAGGTTCTAAAGGGGTGTTAAGGGGGTAGACCTGCATTTGATTGAATAGCAACATCTCCCGATTGGTTTCATTGGGGGATGTGATACTCGGCATATAAAGTCATCATTAAAAAATAAGAAGACACATATCTGAGGGTTTTTCGATGTGGTGTATATTATGAGGTGAAAGGGGTGAAAGGTGGGGGTTGAAGGATTCCTAATGGAGCGTGTATCTCTTTAACGACATAGGCGAGAAGTTTGAAACTCAGCGGAAAAAAATGACCTTAAAAATAAGTAAATAGGTGTTTGACCTTTTTTGCATAAATCCAATTAATGGGACCCAAGGATAGGGGTGAAATTCTGGGAAATAACAGGAAAGAAAGTGTCCTAACTGATTGACTGACTGACTCACTCATCAAACTCACGGGGAAAAACTGCTTAAAGATAAGTAAATAGCTGTTCGACAGTTTATTTCATAAATCAAATTTAAGAGGTTCATGGGGAGGGGTGAAATTCTGAAAAAAGAAAATGTCCTGACTCACTCACTCACTCACTCACTCATCATCGCCCAGCAAAAATGGAATGCAATTTGGTATGCAGCTTCTCAAGGGCCGCAAACACCCACTAAGGAAGGATTTTTGGATATTCAGGTTCTAAAGGGGTGTTAAGGGGGTAGACCTGCATTTGATTGAATAGCAATATCTCCCGATTGGTTTCATTGGGGGATGTGATACTCGGCATATAAAGTCATCATTAAAAAATAAGAAGACACATGTCTGAGGGTTTTTCGATGTGGTGTATATTATGAGGTGAAAGGGGTGAAAGATGGGGGTTGAAGGATTCCTAACGGAGCGTGTATCTCTTTAACGACATAGGCGAGGAGTTTGAAACTCAGCGGAAAAAAGACCTTAAAAATAAGTAAATAGGTGTTTGACCGTTTTCTTTTCATAAATCCAATTAATGCGCCCATGGGGAGGGGTGAAATTATGGGGGAAAAGAACAGGAAAGAAAGTGTCCTAACTGATTGACTGACTGACTCACTCATCAAATTCAGGGGGAAAAACTGCTTAAAAAAAAGTAAATAGCTGTTCGACAGTTTTTTTTTCATAAATCAAATTTAAGGGGTGGTTATGTGAAGAACAGCCCAAATTCATACACATAAACGGGAGAACAGCATCAGGCTTAAGGCCTGGACAAAATAACTACCTTAAGAGAAGCTTAGACTGAAAGGATTGGGCTGAGGAAATGCGACCTGGTTCTTTCAATACCTTACTGAACATTGAGAGTAAATACAATATTTTTATTTATATGGTGAAACTCGCAAACACATTAATAAATAAGATTTAATTAAAAAATTAATTATGCTGGCCCGCCTGGGGCAATTTCAAATGTTCATTAATTTTAATTAGGTTGGCACAGCCATGTGCTATTAGACAAAAGTTCATTCTGCTTGATGCACACACAAATTTAATATATTCTTGCACTTGCTAGCAAAGACACTTAAAACGAAGATTATTAAAACAATAATAAAAGGCACAAACTTATCTTTTAGTGGCGATGACTAGAAAGCATACTGACGGAGACTGCCGTGGCCAACACTTGATTTTTAGCAGTAAAATTTGAGATGTCCAGCATCAGGAAAATAACCTCGCCAGGCCGATCTTCTTCTTCACCAGCGTTGTACATTGTTTAACATCGTTAGGTTTGATGTTATTTCTTGAATGCCAAATAACATGGCGTTATAACTGCGATTTGGCGCAGCTTCTTGCGGTTTGGAGTAAAGTGTAGAATGCACTTTCTCAGTGCAGAAGTTCTCTGCTGTTGCGGTGCATGGTAGTTTCAACCATAAAATGTAGCTTAGGCCTGAAGTTTAGAATGCCCCGGAGAAGGGCGGAAGGCAAGAATACCTATCGCAGGTTGAAGAAGGCCGAAGAAAGTTGAAGAAGGAATGCGGATGGGGAGCAAAACGCCGCCACTTAAATAATAGCATCATAGAAGCGTCTGGAAGCCTACAGGCTGGCGGGCGATGATTGGCCAGGGCAAGCTGTGACGTCCATCAGGCAGGAAGGCAGCAAGCAAGGTGACACCCCTTCCAGTATGCGAGCGTAAGCTGGAGGTGCATGACCTTAAACATGCTGAGGTAAGAGTCTTAGATGTATATAGAGAGAGTGAACACTAGTAATAGACAATATAATATTGACAGAAATGAATAAATACATATTGCTCGTTCGGTGGTCTCAAAAGCATTTGTCCGACAAATGCAGCATGAAAGAAAAACACACTATAAACATCACGAAAGTGATCATGCTCCGAGACCCCCGAAAGAAAACAATCAAAGAATCAATTGGAAAAAACAACAATGAAAGAAGATGACACTAAGCCTCAACAGGCAAGATAGCAACCATAGAAATTGGTCTAGTATAGACACCTTTACTAGTGAGAACATCTACAACTCTCACATGCTTATCACGACCCAGATGGCAGTGAGGTACTCTACCAATATTCCATACGAGGGGGGGGGGGGGGACTTGGATCTCGCAAAAGAACCATATCTCCCACTCGCACATCAGGCTGGGAAAGCCGCCACTTCTCTCTTCTGTTAAGTGAGCTGAGATACTCCAGCTTCCAACGGCGCCAAAAAAGTTTCGCAAAGATTCTAACTTTCTCCAGAAAATAGGTAACCCGAGATCACAGCGTCGACTCAGCAAGGGAGGCGTAGAAGCTAAAGAACAGCCTATTAATATGGCTAGGTGTTAACGGAAGAAGATCTTTAGGTTCGTTAGACAAAGGCGTGAGCGGCCTAGAATTTACGATACCCTCAACCTGAATAATTAAAGAATTGAATTCCTCATAGGAAAGGATGGCTGAACCAAGGGTTTTCTTCAGCTGTCTCTTCGTGAGCTTTATGCAAGATTCCCAACGGCCACCATGATGGGGGCCGTAAGGGGGAGTGAAATGCCATTTGAATCCCTTAGCATGAGAAAAATTAGAAAACTGTTCCTTAGCAGAAGGAGAGGTAAGTGCAGTTTTCCAAAGATCAAAAGTATTAACAAAAATTTTTGCGTTATCTGAGAAAACCTCAGAGGGAACACCCCTTCTAGCGGCAAATCTAGAAAAGGCTGCTATAAAATAAGGAGTAGAAGCACTTGTAACCAACTCAAGGTGAATGGCTCCTGTCACCATGCACACAAATAAAGAAATATAAAGTTTACCTAACAACTTTCGCTTAGATGAATGGGAATTAACTTGATAGCCATAAGGACCAGCATAATCGATACCCGTAAGGGCGAAAGGCTTACTAGGTTCGGAACGAAAATATGGTAAATTTCCCATAATTTGCGTGATTGGCTGGGGCTTGGACTTGAAACAAGGTATACATTTCCGAAAAACAGAAGAAACTTCATGAACACCGTTAATGAGCCAATATTGCTCGCGAATTAAGCAAAGCAAGGTGCGAGTGCCAGCGTGCAAATTCTGATAATGTAATTTCTTTACGAGATACTAGGAAAAGAATACAAAAAAATCATCTACATAGAATGCAGTTTTCAATACTTCAGAAGCAAGAGGATGAAAAAGATGACCATCTTGTTCGGCCAACATATGAAGAGATCGTATTGCGAGAAAAGCAGACGGCTTAAGACCGTATGTCACTGTTCTTAAACGAAATATTTTTATAGGTTTTGCATTGTCGTCTCGCCACAAAATTCTTTGCAAATCACGTTGTTCTGAATTTACTAGAATTTGCCTATACATTTGCTTAATGTCAGCAAGGACAGCAATGGGGAATAGACGAAAGTTAAGTAAAACTGAAGTAAGATCTGTCTGAATAGCGGGTCCAGAATGCAGAGTGTCATTGAGAGAAACACCATTAGCATCTGGAGATGACCCATTAAAAACCACTCTTATCTGTTCTCGGGTGGAAGAATTTTTCCAAACCGGATGATGATTAAGATACAGTATACTATTTCTTTAGGAGGGTTACTAATTTCTTCAGATTTTGGAACTACTTCCATGTGATTTTCTGATTCGTATTCTTCCATGAAGGAAGTATACTGAGTTTTTAAGAGAGCATCTTTTTTAAAGCGATTTTCAATTGCGAATAAAGCTTTGAGAGCTCTGGAATGTGATTCTGTAATAATAGGGGGGTTAGAAATGCGAGGAAGAGTAACCACGAATCTGCCTTCAGTAGTGCGAACAGTGGTTTCTACGTAGAATGTTTCACAGATCTCTCATTATTGCAAGAATGAGGTGAGGTGACTTGAACGTCCTCAATGTCCCAGAAATTAATTAATTCTTGATTTAAATCAGCACCAACAAAATAACAATGTGATTTCTGTTGAACGGGGTTGCGGTATATTAGCCCAGTGGCAATCCAACCAAAATCGGTTCTACGAAAGAAAACATCACGAGCAACTTTAACCTTTTCCGGATGTAAACATTGCCAAAAAATGCTGGCACTTAAAAGAATTTCTACAGATGAAGCTCTGTTGAAATTCGGATCTGCAAGTTGCAAATGATGCGGAATATTCCAACCCTGGACTTGAAACGAAGTAATGGGAGTGTCATTCCCTATGGAATTGATAATTAAAAATCTAAATTTAAATGAATGCCGAGATTATTGGAATCTTTTACATCCACTTTAGCATAACTCAGAGATTGCGATTTAGAACCATTAATTCCTGTAACTTCTGTAGAAGTAGGGCATATTTGTAGACCTAACTTGCGAACTAGCGATTCACTGATAAAATTGTTAGTTGCAGCATTATCCAACAATCCTCTTACAGAAACCCATTTTCCGTGAACATTCTTCACTAGAATTTGGACAGTGGACAATAAAACTTGAGTTTTACTGAACGAAGCAGAGCTTTGAGTAAAAGACTGAGCGTTATCCGGCAAAGTCTCAGAATTAGATTTAGCGGATGAACTATTGGTTGCTAATGACCGCGATCTTTCATGTCTATGCAGGAGAGTATGATGCTTTGCTTTACGGTGAAAACATAACCGTTCAGAACGACAATTGCTTATCATATGTGTCCCTGATAGACAATTAAAGCAGTGCTTGTGGGTCGTAATTAATTTGCGTCTTTCATCCACAGATAAAGATTTAAATTGAGCGCATTGATACAAGTTATGTGGTTGTTGACACACAACACAAGCTTGTAATTGATTGGGTGACCGAATATTGGTAGAAAAGGCATGTGACCTTAGTACTCTCTGAGTGGGGCTGATGACCTTACTAAGGTTTAAAGGTGGAGCTACTCTTTTGGCTGGCTACAGCAGAGAGAATTTGGCATTTCGCCTTTAAGAATTTAATAATAGCTTCGTAGGTACACAATGAATGTTGCGACAGATCTGCTTCCCAATCTTTTAAAGTTTTAGTGTCTAATTTAGCAGAAATAAGATGAATCAAAAATAGATCCCAATAGTCAACTGGTTGGGCCAAATTTGCAAGCGCACGAATATGAAGTTCTGCAGCATCGATCAAATTTCGAAGCGAGGCAAGATTATCAGCTTGAAAAATAGGTAAATTGAATAAACCCTGTATGTGACGTTGAGTTTTTAAACGAGTGTTCCCAAACCGATCTCTGAGAAGAGCCAAAGCTACTTCATAATTTTCGTTTGTCAACGTAAGCTCTTGGATGAGTTTAAGTGCGTTGCCTTGCAAGGACAAACGCAAATAATGAAACTTCTGTATTGAAGGAAGAGAATCGTTTTCGTGAATCAATGAATTGAATAATTCAAAAAATGGTTCCCATGTAGTTTCATCTCCGGTAAATTTAGGTAATCCTATTTTCGGTAATATAACACGGGAAGGAAAAGAAGAAGATTCTGAAGGAGTTTTCTCCTGTTTTTCCTGCAATGTTAAACTTCTTAAAAGTTGCTTTGCGTCTGCGAACCCTTTATAATATAAATTTTCAACCTCACAGCGGTCAATTTGCTGGTCGGGATACTGTGTCTCAATATTACTTTGGATCTCATCATATTTCTCAAAGGCCTGTTCATAACCTTTCAGTCTTTGAGAAATTATGTCACTATTACGTTCTTTTTCCGTGAGCTCATATAGAAAAGTGCGAAAACGCGTTAACTTGCCTTTGACAGAAGCTCTGGCATTAATGAGTTTCTCGTCAATCGGCATTATGAAAGTTTGTTGTGTACTCACGACTATACTGTGAGCTGGTACACCTTGCTTCGGAAGAAATTGACAGTCTGCCAGAAAAGAGAGTGCGGCTTCCCCTGCGGTGAAATGCGGGCCTGCTGTTTGTCTCCCTTCTCAGTGCCAACCATGTACACTCGAGCTGAAACTTTCGAAGTAGAATAGAAAACACAATTTTTAAATTATTAACACACTCAATGTTCATTATGGCATTTAAATTTTTAATTAGTTCCAACATTAATTAATTTGAAGATTTTGTTAAACAGAATGTTTACAAGCATTCCCGGGTTTCGGCATCAAATGGTTATGTGAAGAACAGCCCAAATTCATACACATAAACGGGAGAACAGCGTCAGGCTTAAGGCCTGGACAAAATAACTACCTTAAGAGAAGCTTAGACTGAAAGGATTGGGCTGAGGAAATGCGGCCTGGTTCTTTCAATACCTTACTGAACATTGAGAGTAAATACAATATTTTTATTTATATGGTGAAACTCGCAAACACATTAATAAATAAGATTTAATTAAAAAATTAATTATGCTGGCCCGCCTGGTGCAATTTCAAATGTTCATTAATTTTAATTAGGTTGGCACAGCCATGTGCTATTAGACAAAAGTTCATTCTGCTTGATGCACACACAAATTTAATATATTCTTGCACTTGCTAGCAAAGACACTTAAAACGAAGATTATTAAAACAATAATAAAAGGCACAAACTTATCTTTTAGTGGCGATGACTAGAAAGCATACTGACGGAGACTGCCGTGGCCAACACTTGATTTTTAGCAGTAAAATTTGAGATGTCCAGCATCAGGAAAATAACCTCGCCAGGCCGATCTTCTTCTTCACCAGCGTTGTACATTGTTTAACATCGTTAGGTTTGATGTTATTTCTTGAATGCCAAATAACATGGCGTTATAACTGCGATTTGGCGCAGCTTCTTGCGGTTTGGAGTAAAGTGTAGAATGCACTTTCTCAGTGCAGAAGTTCTCTGCTGTTCGGGTGCATGGTAGTTTCAACCATGAAATGTAGCTTAGGCCTGAAGTTTAGAATGCCCCGGAGAAGGGCGGAAGGCACGAATGCCTATCGCAGGTTGAAGAAGGCCGAAGAAATTTGAAGAAGGAATGCGGATGGGGAGCAAAACGCCGCCACTTAAATAATAGCATCATGGAAGCGTCTGGAAACCTACAGGCTGGCGGGCGATGATTGCCCAGGGCAAGTTGTGACGTCCGTCAGGCAGGAAGGCAGCAAGCAAGGTGACACCCCTTTTAGTATGCGAGAGTAAGCTGGAGGCGCATGACCTTAAACATGCTGAGGTAAGAGTCTTAGATGTATATAGAGAGAGTGAACACTAGTAATAGACAATATAATATTGACAGAAATGAATAAATACATATTGCTCGTTCGGTGGTCTCAAAAGCATTTGACCGACAAATGCAGCATGAAAGAAAAACAAACTATGAACATCACGAAAGTGATCATGCTCCGAGACCCCCGAAAGAAAACAATCAAAGAATCAATTGGAAAAAACAACAATGAAAGAAGATGACACTAAGCCTCAACAGGCAAGATAGCAACCATAGAAATTGGTCTAGTATAGACACCTTTACTAGTGAGAACATCTACAACTCTCACATGTTGATCACGACCCAGATGGCAGTGAGTTACTCTACCAATATTCCATACGAGGGGGGACTTGGATCTCGCAAAAGAACCATATCTCCCACTCGCACATCAGGCTGGGAAAGCCGCCACTTCTCTCTTCTGTTAAGTGAGCTGAGATACTCCAAGGGGTTCATGGGGAGGGGTGAAATTCTGAAAAAAGAAAATTGAAAGAAAACGTCCTGACTCACTCATTCACTCGCTCATCATCGCCCAGCCAAAATTATTGAAGTTAGAAACATCACAGTTTGGGGATATGTTCATTGTATGTGAAAACCGTATTCTAAGGGAGGATTTTCGTATATTCAGGGTTAATGGGATCTTAAGGGGGTTAAACCTGCATTTCATTGAATAACAATATCTCCCGATTGGTTTCATTGGGGGATGTGATACACGGCATATAAACTCATCATTAAAAAATAAGAAGACACGTGTCTGAGGGTTTTTCGATGTGGTGTATATTATGAGGTGAAAGGGGTGAAAGGTGGTGATTGAAGGATTCCTAACGGAGCGTGTATCTCTTTAACGACATAGGCGAGGAGTTTGAAACTCAGCGGAAAAAATGACCTTAAAAATAAGAAAAATAGGTGTTCGACCGTTTTCTTTTCATAAATCCAATTTACGGGGCTCATGGGAAGGGGTGAAATTCTGAAAAAAAATCAGGAAAGAAAGTGTCATAACCGATTGACTCACTCACTCTTCAAACCCAGGGGGGAAAACTGCTTAAAATTGAGTAAATATGTGTTTGACAGTTTTCTTTTCATAAATCAAATTTAAGAGGTTCATCGGGAGGGGTGAAATTCTGAACAAAATTTGAAAGAAAATGTCCTGACTCACTCACTCACTCATCATCGCCCAGCCAAAAATAATGAATTTGGAAACATGGCATTTTGGGGATATGTTCGTTGTATGTCAAAACCGCATACTAAGGAAGGATTTTTGGATATTCAGGTTCTAAAGGGGTCTTAAGGGGGTTAAACCTGCATTTCATTGAATAACAATATCTCACGAGTGGTTTCATTTGAGGATGTGATACTCGGCATATAAACTAATCATTAAAAATACGCAGACATATGTCTAACGGTTTTTCGATGTGGTGTATTATTATGAGGTGAAAGAGGTGAAAATTGGGGGTTGAAGTATTCCTATCGGAGCGTGTAGGCCTATCTCTTAAACGACATACCAGTAGGCGAGAAATTTGAAACTCAGCGAAAAAAATCAGCTTAAAAAATAAGTAAATCAGTGATCGACCGTTTTTTCATGAATTCAATTTAAGGGGCCAATAAAGTGGGGTGAAATTCTGGGGGCAAAAAGGAGAGAAAGTGTCCTAACTGACTGACTAACTCACTCACTCACTCATCAAACTCAGGGGAAAAAGCTTAAAAAATAAGTTAATAGGTGTTCAAGCGTTTTTTCATAAATCCAATTTAAGGGGCCCATGGGGAGGGGTGAAATTCTGGTAAAATAATTGAAAGAAAGTGTCCTGACTGACTCACTCACTCATCACGCCCAGCGAGAACTATTGAAGTTGGAAACATGAAATTTAGGGAAAATGTTCGCTGTTTGTCGAAAACGTCAACTAAGGAATGATTTTTGTTTATTCGGGTTTTAAAGAGGGGTTAAGGGGGTAAACGTGCATTTCATTGAATAACGATATCTCATGAGTTGTTTCTTTGGGGATGTGATATTCGGTATATAAACTAATCATTAAAAATAATCAGACATATTTCTAAGGGTTTATCGATGTGGTGTATATTATGAGGTGAAAGGGGTGAAAATTGGGTGTTGAGGGATTCTTAACGTAGCGTGTATCTCTTAAACGACATAGGCGAGAAGTTTGAAATTCAGCGGAAAAACAGCTTAAAATATAAGTAAATAGGTGTTCGACCGTTTTTTCACAAATCCTATTTAAGGGGCCTTTGTAGAGTAGTGAAAATCTGGGGGGAAACAGGAAAGAGTCCTAACTCTCTCACTCATCAAACTCAGGGGGGGGGGGGGGAGAACAGCTCAAAAATAAGTAAATAGGTGTTCGACCGGGTTTTTCATAAATCCAATTTAAGGGGTTTATGAGAGGGCTGAAATTCTGAAAAATAAATGAAAGAAAATGTCCTAACTTACTAACTCATCATCGCCCAGTCAAAATTATTGAAGTTAGATACATGAAATTTTGGGGTTTTGTTCGTTGTATGTCGAAAACGTCCCCTAAGGAAGGATTTTTGGATATTCAGATTCTAAAGGGGTGTTAAGGGTGTAGGCTCGCATTTAATTGAATAACAATATCTCCCGATTGGTTTCCTTGGGGCTGGGATACTCGGCATATAAGCTCATCATTAAGAATAAGAAGACACATGTCTTAGGGTTTTTCGATGATGTGTATATTATGAGGTGTATGTGTGAAAAGTGGGGGGTGAAGGATTCCTAACGGAGCAAGTATTTCTTAAAAGGCAGAGGCAAAAAGTATGAATCTCAGGGAAAAAGTCAGCTTGAAAAAGTAGGAAATAGGTGTTCGATCGCTTTTTCATAAATCCAATTTAGGGGGCCCATGGGGAGGGTTGAAATTCTGGGGAAAGTAGTCCACTAAGGAAGGATTTTTGGATATTCACTCATCATCCTCCAGCAAACCTATTGCAGTTAGAAACTTGAAATTTTGGGGATATGTTCGTTGTATGTCGAAAAAGTCCACTAAGGATGGATTTTTGGATATTCATGTTCTGAAGGGGTGTTAAGGGGGTTAAACTTGCATTTCATTGAATAACAATATCTCACGAGCTGTTTTATCGATATGGTGTATATTATGAGGTGAAAGGGGTGAAAATTGGGGGTTGAAGGATTCTTAACGGAGCATGTATATCTTATTCGACATAGACGTTAAGTTTGAAATTCAGCGGAAAAAAAGCTTAAAAAAAAGTAAATAGGTGTTCGACCGTTTCTTCATAAATCCAATTTAAGGAGCCCATGGGGAGGGGTGAAATTCTGGGAAAAAACAGGAAAGAAAGTGTCCTAACTGATTGACCTACTTACTCACTCATGAAACTCAGCTGGAAAAACAGCTTAAAATAAGTAAATAGGTGTTCGAACGTTCTTTTCATAAATCCAATTTAAGGGGTTCATGGGGAGGGGTGAAATTCTCAAAAATAAATGAGAGAAAATGTCCTGACTGTCTCACTCACTCATCATAGCCCAGCCAAAATTGTTGAAGTTAGAAACATGAAATTTTGGGGATATGTTCGTTGTATGTCGAAAACGTCCACTAAGGAAAGAGTTTTGGATATTCAGGTTCTAAAGAGGTGTTAAGGGGGTAAACGTGCATTTCATTGAATAACAATATCTCACGAGTGGTTTCATTTGGGGATGTGATACTGTATCTCTTAAACGACATAGGCGAGGAGTTTGAAACTCGGAGGAAATCAATCAGCTTAAAAATAAACAAATCAATCAATAAATAAATAAAATAAATAGGTGTTCGACCGTTTTTTCATAAATCCAATTTAAGGGCCCTATGGGCAGGGGTGAAATTCTGGAAGAAAAACGTCCACTAAGGAAGGATTTTTGGATGTTCACTCTCATCGACCAACCAAAACTATTAAAGTTAGAAGAATGATATTTTGGGGATATGTTTGTTGTGGGTCGAAAACGACTACTAAGGAGTTTTTTTTGGATATTCAGGTTCTAAAGGAGTGTTAACGGTGTTAAACCTGCATTTCATTGAATAACAATATGACACGACTATGACGCGAGCGAAGCCGCGGGTAATTGATAATATTATATAAAGGTTTCAGGCTTAGTAAATCCATTTTACAATAGGTAGCTTACGAGTAGATCAACAAATGAGTGACGGCATGCGAATTGTTTAAATAAAATCCTGTATGGGTTCATATGCCATTCATCCGATTGCGATGAAACTTTGATGAGTTATTGTGTACACGCCAGGGAAGGGTTTCGACTTCGTAAATCCACTTTACAATATTTACCGTAAATCCATTTTACAATATTTAGTGCACGAGTAGATGCAACAAATGAGTGAGGACGCTTGAAGCGTTTCAACAAAATCCCGTATGCGTACATATGCCATTCATCCGATTGCGATGAAACTTTGATGAGTTATTGTGTACACGCCAGGGAAGGGTTTCGACTTAGTTTAGTTAACCGTTCGCCTAAATGTTCAAAAGTACCTCTTTTACTTGTATATCGTCGTACGTACGTGCATCATCCTTTCGTTCGTATACGTCAAACTCTCCTCGACGTTCACTACCAGGCATAACTAGTCGCACCAAAAACCGCACTTTGCTCCTATACAGTCGGCATTCCATTATTACCTAGATTACAATGCTCTGAACTTATCTTCATCACCATTTTTCCTTTGATTTTAAGGAGCACCGACCAGTCGACGTTCTACGAATTGATTTTAGGTTTACGCCACTGCAATCAGATGTTGCTTGCTGACGCAATGGTCGAAGAACTTCTGCATATGCATTCCCCACAGTAGGCTTGATAACCATTGCCTTGTTGCGTCGCCTATCCTTAATTTTATTTCCCTACTGATGTCGAGAATGATTACTTCTAAGTTCTCCCTTTTCGTCTTCCAGAATAACTTTACCGCTACGACCCCTGTGTTTCCTCGTTCGAACTGTTTGCCAGGCATCTTCAGGCGAATTCTCCACAGGAGGCTCAATGGCCACAATTTCATTTGCAGATCTATCTTCGGAATTGACACTGCTTTCAAAAACAAGTAATCATTGTTTTTCCTTGATTTGCAGCCTTCTCGCATATGGAAGTTCTAGGCGGAGTGATAGTAGTGACCTCTGTTGCCAATCTAGTTTTGCGACAGTGATCGAGGAAATCAAAAACCTCTACTAACTGTGCTAGGCTAGTCTTGATGTTATTGCTCACATTTCTTTGAGTTTTGGTAGCTGCCATCATGATCCAGTAATCCTATTCCTTTCATAATCTCTGACTCTTCTTTTGTGCCTATTTCATTTCGACATTTAGCTTTGTCCGCAGTCAATCTCAATTCATCTGAACCTCCATTCTGACCCGAGATTATTGTACTCTGCCCCGCCATGACATAAGATACAACGTCCAGCTCCCTAGATGAAGTAGTACTTGTAGACGCCACACTGTGCCCAACTCTAGGAATGGGTATTCCAAGATTCAGACACCTAGATATCAAGGGAAAGGCTGTAGCCGCTTTTGAAAGTTGAGATATTTGAATATCGCGCTACATTGCTTCGAGAAGCAATTGGAAAGAATATACCGCTAAGAGCATGTCAAGTGACGTAGCGAGTAATAGCAGAGGTCGAGGCTATTTATTCATTAAATAGTTAACCATGGAGTAGAGACTTGAGACTTGGATCAGATTACTGGCACGGCCAAATGAAAGAGAATGCAATTAGTATCAAGTAAATCGGACCAGGGATACAAGAGATATGAGGATTTCCAGATATCAGCTGATGCAGCGTGACCCTGACCGTTTTGAATAAAAGCCGGCTGGCGCAGGCATCAGGAGCTCACTTCAACACAAGCACTTGCCTAGCAAGGTGCCGCTAAGCTGAGCCAAGGCACATGGTTGCCGGATCTCCGCAGAAGTTATTTTCAAAGTTGTGATAGTCACAAAAGTGCTGCGCTACGACGTGGAACTTAGTAAGTTTCCGGCAAGGAGAATCACTGAGGTGATTGAAATTTTTCTACAGACACTGGTGAAATATTTTTATTTCTACATGGACATATGCTAGACTTTGTCTAGAATTAGTACTTTGTCACAGACCAGTAATAACCTAATACTTGGATATTTAAGTCCATTTTAGTCAGTTTTCATTTTTGTAACTTAATAACCACTCCGATCTATCAGTACATTGAAGACCAGTCTATCACGGTGGTGTTCATTAGTCAACGCAAGGGAAACTACATGTTGCTTCGTGCATGGTAGATGGTGTGAAGCCATGCCCAGGGAACGATCTTCAGAACAGCCCTTGATTGGTTAGACTGTCAGTGTTTTCTTGTACTGAAAAGATTACCGTGAGTTACGTTACAACTGACATATCTAAGAATAGATCACTTAGATCTGACCCCATTTAAGCAAACTGTTATGGCTTTAATAGAAGCCCATAGTAAAATGGAACAACAGTTACTTCAAACGTCAAGAGATACTACCACTATGTCTTGTTAGACGGATTGTGGGTATATAATGGCGGCCGATACAAGGATTATACATGCTTGTCCGATAGGGCATGTCTATGGATAAATCTGGTACAGACCAGGTTTACTACGCTTCAAGACCATCAAGAAATGTAAGCCACATTAGAAATTATATTATGCCTAGCTAATTGGAACAAACTATTTTTCTGCAGATGCCCAACACATTTTTTTTCTTCGTATTTAAATCTTGCAATGATTTACGCAAGACTTGTTAGAGTTATTCTGAGTATTTTCAGCACTCAGAACAGTTTAGGATCGATGACCGAGCATTTCGAGCATTTATTTGAATATTTCATATTTTAGGGATATCACGGAAAACCGTCGATGTAAAGGTTGAGTTATTTTTTTTGTTGAGGAATGGATATTTTATTTCCATATTCGAAGATTCGAACATGTGGATTCTCACATAATGAGTTGATAATTAAACATATTTAAAATAATATAACAAATAATAATAATAATAATCCACTAATAATAATAATAATAATTTTCATAATTTTTCTAAATAATTTTGGATATTATATTTTATAATAATCATAAGTATTGAGAGAGAGCTTATGAAGTAGTTTAATCATTTCTAGTTTGGAACAGGAGATTTTCCGAAGGAGAGTGGTTAGCGCAAGCCCGCATTCAACCAACATTTCAGTTCTGGTTGAACAGTTGATATTTGCATTGAGCAAAGTATATTTTTCAGATAACACGGAGAGGTATGAAACGGGAAGCAAATGATATTTGTATCAAATAGGATATTTTTGTAATTATATAAAATCATGACGTAAATACACTCGAAAGTGAAATAAAGATTTTCATAAGTATGGTAAATTCACGGGTTGAACTGAATGGTAAAATAAAATAAACTTGTAAGTTTATTAATCTTCCAGTGTTGATAACAAGCAGAGGCTTGATTTATTGTATAAATTTTGGGAAGAAAATTTATATGTGTGGAGTAGTTGAAATGCCATTCCCAGGTGCGCATGTTTAAGTCGCAGGAATGAAGAGGTTTTTTCGAGCATCAATCAAATAGCAGGTTCGATGGCTCAGGTTTATAGAAGGAGTATTGGAACTACACATTTCGTCGTATGAATGACCCGAAGGTTATTTCTTAGAAACCATCAGTTCTTATTTCAACCTTGTTTACGAATTTCATTTAGACTTTGATTTTGCTAGAACCCGGATTTGTCATGATAGTAGTTTATTCTTCTTCAGAGGAAGACCTTTGCCGTTGTTGTTGTAATATTGTGTTCTTACACAAATATTAGAATGGGCCACTGCCAATTAAAAATAATTCTTTAACCACGAATAATTTGAAGGATGTTTTCAATCCTAGTGCCATGAACTAAATGAATTTATTATGAAGCTACAATTCTTATTTCCGCATTCTGTCGAAGAATTGCAAGTTGTAAAAATTACTAAAATGGCCATGAATATAAATATTTCTCATAATAATGATTCCAAGTGGGAATTGAATAGTTGAATGGTTCAACAATTTATTGATCAAGTTGATGATTCAGAAATCATGTATTTTGTTAGAAACTTGAAGTTCATAATCGAGTCACTTCTCGAATGTTTAATGTCAGAAGAACAATTAATTTTTGTTGTGCTTCGCACAGTTCTTCGATGCTATGCTCAAGGTCAAATACTTTTCAGATGTTATTAATATGTGTAAATAATTTGTGTTGATTCATGATAATAATATTTTTCGACAATATATTTTTGAAACTGGAAAAATAAGTGAAAGTTAAAAATTCTATGAACATTGATTCTACGAGTGTTAATATTAGGTAAAAATTCAAACAGTGAATTTGAACTGGATTTAATCATAAATAATTTTGGAACACAGTCTACAGGACTATTAATCAGACTTGTGTTTCCAAAAAATAATTGTCAAATGTTTTTGGAAAATTTCTGTATATTGTGTAAATAGGAGTGTGGGTCGCCACACGTGAGTGATGCTGCTTTGAGCATCTTTGCAGTCAATTTTAAATTCAAAATAAACTGAGATAATTTTACGTGATGTGTTATACCCAATTGAATCTCCTTCTATCCTTATTGTTGCATTGAGCCAAAAATCAGTAAAGCATTTTTTTCATTTGATGTCGTTTTTGCGATTAGCTTTAACCCATCTGGCGCTCCGGGATATTTAGACTCTCGTGCTGACTGATTATTGGTAAAATGCATATGTGGTCGTGCGGACTCCGGTCTAAACGGGCACATAAAATAAGATAGAGAGAGAAATGGCTTCGAACGTGGGTCTCGAGTTAGACATGGTCAATCGCATGCCGATTTAAATTGTGAAAATTTTTATATAAATATTTTGGGAGTTGAGAGATGTCTGGTTTGGATGAATAAATTAGTAGGAAACCCAATTAGTGGGGAAAATTAAAAATTTAATTGGATTAATAATTAGAATGGGTTTGATTATTTTTGATAATGGCTTAACCATTAGGGCGTCAAGTAAATTCAGTAGGAAACGTTCGATGACTGGACATACGCATTATTAGAATCCAGGTGGAGGATATTTGAGAACTTGCATATTTTTCTTGTGATATTGTGGTAAATGTAATTCGTAAAAGAAGAGAATTTTGTTTTTCCATCACGTCGACATTAGGACAAATCTCATTTTATTAGAGTGTTCCAAATAGCTATTCATATTTCTTGTTCTAGTTATAAGCTTGTGTTTGCCAATATTGTATACCCCTAAGTTTTGAATAATAATTGAAAATTATGGAAGAAATGATGAGGATGATGGGGAGTTTGGAGGAGAGTTCAAAAGAAGCTGGACGGCGTGTAGCCGCCATTATGAAAGAAAATACAGAGGCTTTAGAAAAAAAACTTAAGGAAAATTCTGATTCTTTAGAAAATAAACTTAAGGAAAATTCCGATTTGTTAGAAAGCAGGTTAAAAGATAACTTGAAAGAAAGTTTAGATGAAAAACTTTAAGAAAATTCTGATTCTTTAGAAAATAAACTTAAAGAAAATTCTGATTCTTTAGAAAATAAACTTAAAGAAAATTCTGTTTCTTTGGAAAATAAACTTAAAGAAAATTCTGATTCTTTAGAAAATAAACTTAAAGAAAGTTTAAATGATAAACTTAAAGAAAGTTCTGATTCTTTAAAAGATAACTTGAAGGAAAATTTAAATAGTAAATTTAATTCTATGGAGAGTAAATTTAAAGAGAATTCCGAAATTTTGAAAATGACACTTGAGTGTAAAATGAATAAATTATGCAAAAAAACACATGAGCTCGAAACTTCATTAGCTACTAACGCAAGTTTAATGGACGATAAATTTCGCGATGCCGATCTTCGATCTCAAAGCTTAGCTGATAGGATAGAACATGGTCTTAGGAAAGTTGGTGAAGACATGATCAACCTAGAAGTCAGAGTGAAGAAAGAAAGTAATGAGATGGGAATTCTAGTTGTTCAACGGTTGAAAGAACAATTCAAAGAACTTGTAATGGGAGAAATAAGAGAAGGTGTGATTAATGAGTTACAAACTGAAATTAAAACCACAGTTGTCAATGAAATTAAAGACACACTCAAGCTTGAGAACCAAGAGGGAATCAAGGAGATTAGGGAATCTTTGTCATCCCATATTCAAGTAATTTCCAAAGATATCCAAGCAACTCAGAAGGACATATCAGATATGACAGGGTCATTGAAAAGTCATGAGGCTGTTATGAACCAGATATCCACTGATGTCAAGGAGAATTGTAAAGAAACTGAAGCAATTAAGAAAATGGCAGAAGAAAACCATAAGGAACTTGAGGCTATGAAAACCCAAATCAAGGACGAGAAACAGTCTGACCATCTGTTGAAAATGCCAAGTGTAAGAGGAAAGGAACAGATACAGATAAATCTAGGAGCAGCTAGAGAAACGGATAGTCAAAGAAAGGATGAGGTCAGGACAGTATTTCAATCCAACCCCATAATTGTATTCAAGAATGTAGAGGATACGCCTTCTAAATTTTCAGGGCGAGATTCTGTGACACCAGTGGAATTTTTGAGAGAAGCAGGGGATTACCTGAAAGATTCCAAGATCCCTAAAGAAAGACAGATCCGAGTGATAGGGAAGTTTTTGGAAGGTCCTGCACTTCTTTGGTTTAGAGCTTTTAGATCCAC
Organism: Meconema thalassinum; assembly: GCA_946902985.2. Lineage (NCBI taxonomy): Eukaryota > Metazoa > Arthropoda > Insecta > Orthoptera > Tettigoniidae > Meconema > Meconema thalassinum. The sequence goes on from OX336390.1 coordinate 938,948,850, forward strand.
TCTAACCACTTTTGAAGAGTTTTTTCGTGGGTTATTTAAAAAGTTTTGGTCCCCGGAAACCCAACAGCAAGTCAGAGCAGAATTATATTCTAAGAGATTCTCGACGTCACAACCTACTCGATACTCTACGTACTTTTCTGGACAGCTTTCTAAACTTCAACATCTAGATCCGCCGATGGAAGATAACGAATTAATTACTGCATTGATACGTCAGTTTCCAGCAGACGTCCAAAGGACTTTGATCGCTGCTGACATCTATAATATGGAGCAATTTGACGAGGTATTACAGAAGCTGGATCATACGAACGCTCAATTCTTCCATCAGAAGGGAGTAAAGAATAACAACGCTGTGTACGCTGCTATGGCTGATAGTTATTCTCAAACACCTCGAGAGATTCGAGAGGGGCGAGAAGAGAAAACGCCGAGGGAAGATCCCAATAAGAGAGGATGGAATCAGTACAGTAACAGATACAGTTACAAGCCTTATGCGAGACCGGATGGTGGTAATCGATATAATACTCGATGGAGAAGGTCACGGGATAATCAAGGAAGGTACCAGGAAAGAAGATACTATGGTAGAAACAACTACAATAACAGAGGGAATGTGGATACTCGTCAGTCCAATGAAGAGTTCAACAAGGAGACGAGGAAAAACTTGGAAGCAAGACACCAAGATAACTTGCAGTTTTTGGAGCAGAGGCCCAATGAACCAGGTCCATCGGGAACACAACAATCCCGGGGGAATGGTAACGAAAAAAAAAACTTCGAATTCACAGTAGAAGATAGAATTTTGAACACTTTCACTTCCAGAATTATTAAATGGCAAGCAGAGGATGATGAGTTAATCCAACAGAATGACGAACGGAAATAAATGGGTACAAGAATTAGAGTGCCAATCATATCATGCGAAGTATTCGGTATGCCTGTCGATACTTTGATTGATACTGAGCTATGCTTTGTCTTGTGAGTGAGAAGCTTTATATTCTGTGGAAGCTCAAAGAGAATTTAGAGGAGATTCCAGTATCAGGAATTAAGATCCAAGGAATAATACCCAACAAAATATCTCTGTGTAAAACACAATTATACTTATGTATTACGATTGGAGGACATGATTTCCGACATGTGATTGTAGTAATGAAGGACATGGCTTTTGACATGATATTGGGAGCGGATTTCATTCAGAAATATCAAGCAGTGATAGACATGAAGACAGAGACGATCAGATTCAAGAATACCGAAGAGATTAACTTCGAGGGAAAAGAAGAGGAAGACATCGAGGGAGATGCTCAATGGTCTGTGATTTTTCATGAAGCTGAAGGAAGAGAAGTCTACACTGAGGAGGAGTCCCCAGAACTAGGGAAAATTTTGGAAGAGTATCACGATATTTTTGATATTAAACCTGGTGAAATTAAAGATTTTGAATATCGTATTCGTGTAAATGATGATGCACCTTTTCATGCTAAATTGTATCCGGTTGCGGAAAAGCATCGAGAAAGGGTAAAAGTGCTTATCAAGGAGATGGAAAACAACAATGTGATTGAAAAGTATACCACATCTTATGTCAATCCATTAGCAGTAGTGTCTAAGCAAGATGGAAGTCTGAGACTATGTTTAGACGCGCGAAATTTGAATTCAAGATTACTGCCAGAGTATGACAGACCACCAATCATTAGGGAACTGTTAAGGAAATTCCAAGGCAAGGTCTGGTTCTCTAATATTGATCTCACTTCGTCCTACCATCACATTAGGCTTAGTGAAGATTCCAAGAAGTTTACAGGATTTATGTTTGACCAGCAGACATATGTATTCCGTCGTCTACCATTTGGAGTCAAAACATCTGGATCCGTTTTGATCAGAGCACTGGAACAAAATTTGAGTCCTGAAGTAAAAGAGATAGCAATTCGTTACATAGATGATATCTTAATTGCATCTGAGACTAAGGAGGAACATTTGTTACATCTTCAGATGTTATTCGCAGATTTGAGAAAAGCGAACTTTAAAGTAAACCTTCGAAAATGTCAGTTCTATCGGAAGGAAATAAAATTTTTGGGTCACATTTTGGATGGAGAAGGATACCGTCCCAATGAGACGAAGATACAGGCAATTGCAAATTTCCCTAGACCTACTAGAGTGAAGAAAGTCCGCAGTTTTCTCGGGACATGCCAATTCTTTGCAGGGCATTGTCCAAAATTCACCAAGACAGTTGCGCCATTGCAAGAATTATTAAAGAAAGGAAACAAATGGAAATGGGATGAAGATTGTGAACAATCATTTCAACAATTTCATCATAGAATCTGATGCATCCACCGTAGGGATTGGAGCTATTCTTCTTCAAGAAGATGAAGATCACAAGAGACGTTACCTGGCGTTCATTAGCAGGAAACTTCGTCCATCAGAAAGGAATTATTACACCACAGAGTTAGAAGCACTTGCTGTAATATTCGCGTTGGAGTCGTGGAAGAAAATGTTAATTGGACATTCAGTAATTGTGAGGACTGATCACCATGCATTGGAGTTTATTTTGAGAACAAACTTTGCCAGTGATAGGATAACTAGATGGTCACTTTTTATTCAACAATTCAACCTAGTTATTGAACACACTCCTGGAAAGTTGAATGTTGGAGCTGATTTGTTGAGTAGAGCAGTGGAGTCTACATCTAAGGTTTTTCAAGTTAACCTGACGCAGGAGGATGAAGATACCTTGAGAAGGTTAAGGTTGTTGCATTTATCCCAGAGGAGAGACCGACGTTTTAGAAACATTTTTCGTTTTCTACAGGGAGACATGGATCCAAATGATGATGATTTTGTGGAAACTGAAAGAATTTCAAGAGATTTTATGATGTTAGATGGTTTAATCTACAAGTTTGCAGATCCTGACCATACGAACTTGAGAGTAGTGATACCTCCACGAATGCAAAAACCCATTATCTGGATGGCACATCGAATCGCAGGTCATGCTGGAGTAGATAAGACGGTCAACATGATTCAAGAGAAATTTTCGTGGGAGCGAATGCGACAAACTGTCAGGAACACTATTCGAGAATGCGACTTATGCCAAAGGAGTAAACATAATTCTAGATTATTGAGAGAATTACCAAGGCCTATTATTCCTTCTAAGCCTTGTGAAATCTTCGCGACTGATTTATATGGTCCTCTCCCAAAGTCTAAAAGAGGTAACCGATATATTCTGGTGACCATGGGTGTTTTCAGCAAATACACTATGTTACATCCAATTCAGAAGGCAAACGCAAAATATTGTGCGAAGAGAATTAGAGACAGCGTAATTCCGGAAGCAGGCAAACCGGAATTCCTTTTATCAGATCGTGGATCTCAATTTACATCTTTAGAATTTCGAACCGTCATGAATAATCTTGGGATTAGACAATTGTTTTGTTCTATCAGACATCCAGAGAGCAATCCAGCAGAACGCGTGATGGCTGAAATAGCAAAATTTTGCCGCCTCTATTGTCCAAATGAGCATCGGAAATGGATGGATGTTCTCTCTTTAGCATCCGAATCCATCAACTCTACAATTCATGAGAGTACTGGACAGATTCCCATGTTGCTTCATCATGGAATTAAACCAACAAGATTATGGGATCGAATCATCTCTATTCCACCTGAGATTGAACCAAGTCGTCAGATGAGGGAAACTCGAGCTTTAGACAAGTTGAGGAGCCAAGCTGAGAAAAGAGAGCGCAGAGTGAGAGGAAAGCGTTTCCGCAGACCCTTGCGCGTAGGAACTCTTGTTTTAGTGAAAAGACCTACACCCTCTGACGTGCAAAATCGAGTGTACTCGAAGTTTGCAAGCCTTTACGCTGGACCCTATCGTATTGTGGAAGTAAACAACAATGGAAGCTATGAAGTCACCCATACACGAACTGGTAACATCGTGGGAACTTATAATGCATCGAATTTGAAGATTTACTATTCAAGAACCAGATGATTTAATGTGTAGATAGGAAAAATAAATATTTTTCAATTTTTATTTTTTGCTAGGTGTGGGGTGGATGTGCCCAAATCTAGGAATGGGTATTCCAAGATTCAGACACCTAGATATCAAGGGAAAGGCTGTAGCCGCTTTTGAAAGTTGAGATATTTGAATATCGCGCTACATTGCTTCGAGAAGCAATTGGAAAGAATATACCGCTAAGAGCATGTCAAGTGACGTAGCGAGTAATAGCAGAGGTCGAGGCTATTTATTCATTAAATAGTTAACCATGGAGTAGAGACTTGAGACTTGGATCAGATTACTGGCACGGCCAAATGAAAGAGAATGCAATTAGTATCAAGTAAATCGGACCAGGGATACAAGAGATATGAGGATTTCCAGATATCAGCTGATGCAGCGTGACCCTGACCGTTTTGAATAAAAGCCGGCTGGCGCAGGCATCAGGAGCTCACTTCAACACAAGCACTTGCCTAGCAAGGTGCCGCTACGCTGAGCCAAGGCACATGGTTGCCGGATCTCCGCAGAAGTTATTTTCAAAGTTGTGATAGTCACAAAAGTGCTGCGCTACGAAGTGGAACTTAGTAAGTTTCCGGCAAGGAGAATCACTGAGGTGATTGAAATTTTTCTACATACACTGGTGAAATATTTTTATTTCTACATGGACATATGCTAGACTTTGTCTAGAATTAGTACTTTGTCACAGACCAGTAATAACCTAATACTTGGATATTTAAGTCCATTTTAGTCAGTTTTCATTTTTGTAACTTAATAACCACTCCGATCTATCAGTACATTGAAGACCAGTCTATCACGGTGGTGTTCATTAGTCAACGCAAGGGAAACTACATGTTGCTTCGCGCATGGTAGATGGTGTGAAGCCATGCCCAGGGAACGATCTTCAGAACAGCCGTTGATTGGTTAGCAGTGGCGTTGCGTGAACTTTTGAGCTGGGGACGCCAAAGTTTATAACGACAAACTAAGGAAAAAATCAAAAAGCTAATATGAAAGATACTGTCACATACCTCACACAGTCTTGTACATCAGCTCCATTCGTCTTTTCTTCTTTTCTGAGAAAATGTCAATGATGTGTTCAAGAAATGCCGGCTCTGATGAAAGCTCACCTAATAACTGTTTTCCAATGGCCAGTGAATTTAAACACGACAAGCGACTATTGCTCATAGAATTTCTAAGGTATTTTTTAATTCTTTTCAGCGTGCTCATGCTGCGTTCACTACTAGCTGTAGTAGTTGGAATAGTCAGTACTAAGCGCTGTAGTTTAGTTGCTTCCTGATAGATGGAGTCGAGACCGTTGGCAACAAAATATTTTAAAAGCTCTTTTGGAGCTAAATGCTTTGTCTGATCTCCATAAACAATGTGAAGTTCATTTAGTAATTGGTTAACATTAAAGAATGGATACTGGTTTACCAAAATATCTAATTTGCCCTGGGGGAATGTTTCAGTGTATTCTTTAAACTTCTTTTCTTGTACTAACTCAATGAAATTTAGATGATTAAGATCTTCAAATCTACTTTTCATTTGAGCTGTTAGTGAATCTACTATTTCAAAAGTTAGCACTCTCAAAGTGTTATACATTACGTTTTCATTCAACTGGATGCTTTTTTGAACGCATCTGTCAGTGAAATCTTCATTTCTTAAATTTTCTATTCTTTTGACGACAGCCTCTATCTCATTATGGCAAGTTACAATACTCACTGTCGATGATTGTAACAAATTGAAAAGATGATCAGTGTAATTGAAACAAGCTTCGAATACACATAGAAAATATACAAAGGTAGGGTCATCCATATGTCTTTTGAGACCAATGGCACAGTTCACAGAGTCGTCGTCCCATTCACTGTTTTCATCATCAATAATTTCATCAAAAGTACTATACAATCCTTGGAAATGTTTCATAATGGTGAAAACTGCCCTCGAATGAAAATTCCATCTCGTATTGCTAGCTTGTGGAAGCTTAAATCCTCTTTCGGTCAACAAAACCGTCCTTTTAGAAGACTTGCTGAAAAAACTATGAAAAGCAGTCAAGGCACAGACAAACAAACGAACCTGTTTTATTGTTTTTGAGCCATACAGAAGTACCAAATTTAATTGGTGGGCGTAACAATGGACGAAAAGAGCATATGGGCAAAACTGTTTCACTAGCTTTTGAACTCCTCCTTGTCTGCCTGCCATTACAGCTGCGCCATCGTATGTCTGGCTTACAACTTTTTCTCCATTTACTTCCCAGTCAAGTAAAACTTTGTGCACGATTTCTGATAATCCCGCAGCTGTTTTATTCTTGGAAACGTCATAAAAGCCGACGAATCTCTCCTCTATTCTATCATCCACACAAAATCTAAATATTATGCTCATCTGGCTCTTACACGATACGTCTAATGTCTCATCCGCTTGTATGGAGAGAAAGGGGGCTTCATTTATTTCTGATTTGATTTTTTCATTTAATGCAATTGTTGTAACTTCTATCAAGTCATTTTGAATGTCTGGAGATGTTCCTTTTAATAATTATGATGACTGTAAATGGTCTCTAACTATAGATTCATTTTGAGCGAGCAGGTTCAACAATTGCAAATAATTCCCCTTGTTAATAGAACTTTCATCTTCTCTATGCCCACGGAAGGCTAGTTCTTGTGTACAGAGAAATACTACTGATTGAATGAGTCGTCGCACATATTGCCTGTTCGAAGACACGATCTCATTATGTTTTACTGCTTGTAGTCGAGCAGCTTCAGACATGCTCAATGCGAGTTTTACCTAGCAGATGAAATGCTTCACAATGTAACAAGTGGTGTTATGAAGACTGGTGTTTTACAGCCTTTTAATTAAATTACTCAGGTCAGAAATTCCTTCCGTGCACCATTCAGTATCTTTCGCTCCAAACATAAGGCAAACGTAACAAAACATTTTGTTTTTTTCAACACACCCAGTTAGCCAGGAAAACCTGTCATACCAAGAAAGCTGAAAACTCCGTGTGCGATTTTTACCGACTTCTTTAATTGATAAATTTGGCTTTGGTCTTTTTGTTTTTAATTCACATCGCTGTTCATATGATAAAGTGCTCAAAGGAGTTGCCTTTAAAAAATTAATAACATTAGAGTCAGGTGAACTTTCTTCAGTCATATTGGCAGCATTAAACACACACCCACAATTAAAAGAAACTACACTTCTACAGTTCGAACTATAGCACTAGCGCAGCGATTGGGCTATTGAGTTAACAGAACAGTGATCATACAATTCAAACGCCAGCAAACGCCAGCGTACGGTAGCGCTTCCCTTCCGAGAAACAAGTATGAACTGGCGCATGCGCTGCAGCGTGGCCTGGCCAGGGTGGTACATAGCTCTTGACGCCGAGAAGGTCTGGCGTACAGACAAGAAGAGCAACGCACAGCAGTAAACTGCGGCCGGGCTAAGACTAGTTATATGGGGGGTACGGATATAAAATAACTAAGCGCCATGTAATATGCTAACGCCGCATTTATATCAAATAAAAACAATGTTATATTTTACTCTCTGATGAATACACATTCTAAATCAGGGAACGCCCGGCGTATCGGCGTAATATAGCGCTACGCCTCTGTTGGTTAGACTGTCAGTGTTTTCTTGTACTGAAAAGATTACCGTGAGTTACGTTACAACTGACATATCTAAGAATAGATCACTTAGATCTGACCCCATTTAAGCAAACTGTTATGGCTTTAATAGAAGCCCATATTAAAATGGAACAACAGTTACTTCAAACGTCAAGAGATACTACCACTATGTCTTGTTAGACGGATTGTGGGTATATAATGGCGGCCGATACAAGGATTATACATGCTTGTCCGATAGGGCATGTCTATGGATAAATCTGGTACAGACCAGGTTTACTACGCTTCAAGACCATCAAGAAATGTAAGCCACATTTGAATTATATTATGCCTAGCTAATTGGAACAAACTATTTTTCTGCAGATGACCAACACATTTTTTTTCTTCGTATTTAAATCTTGCAATGATTTACGCAAGACTTGTTAGAGTTATTCTGAGTATTTTCAGCACTCAGAACAGTTTAGGATCGATGACCGAGCATTTCGAGCATTTATTTGAATATTTCATATTTTAGGGATATCACGGAAAACCGTCGATGTAAAGGTTGAGTTATTTTTTGTTGTTGAGGAATGGATATATTTTTTTCCATATTCGAAGATTCGAACATGTGGATTCTCACATAATGAGTTGATAATTAAACATATTTAAAATAATATAACAAATAATAATAATAATAATCCACTAATAATAATAATAATAATTTTCATAATTTTTCTAAATAATTTTGGATATTATATTTTATAATAATCATATGTATTGAGAGAGAGCTTATGAAGTAGTTTAATCATTTCTAGTTTGGAACAGGAGATTTGCCGAAGGAGAGTGGTTAGCGCAAGCCCGCATTCAACCAACATTTCAGTTCTGGTTGAACAGTTGATATTTGCAATGAGCAAAGTATATTTTTCAGATAACACGGAGAGGTATGAAACGGGAAGCAAATGATATTTGTATCAAATAGGATATTTTTGTAATTATATAAAATCATGACGTAAATACACTCGAAAGTGAAATAAAGATTTTCATAAGTATGGTAAATTCACGGGTTGAACTGAATGGTAAAATAAAATAAACTTGTAAGTTTATTAATCTTCCAGTGTTGATAACAAGCAGAGGCTTGATTTATTGTATAAATTTTGGGAAGAAAATTTATATGTGTGGAGTAGTTGAAATGCCATTCCCAGGTGCGCATGTTTAAGTCGCAGGAATGAAGAGGTTTTTTCGAGCATCAATCAAATAGCAGGTTCGATGGCTCAGGTTTATAGAAGGAGTATTGGAACTACACATTTCGTCGTATGAATGACCCGAAGGTTATTTCTTAGAAACCATCAGTTCTTATTTCAACCTTGTTTACGAATTTCATTTAGACTTTGATTTTGCTAGAACCCGGATTTGTCATGATAGTAGTTTATTCTTCTTCAGAGGAAGACCTTTGCCGTTGTTGTTGTAATATTGTGTTCTTACACAAATATTAGAATGGGCCACTTCCAATTAAAAATAATTCTTTAACCACGAATAATTTGAAGGATGTTTTCAATCCTAGTGCCATGAACTAAATGAATTTATTATGAAGCTACAATTCTTATTTCCGCATTCTGTCGAAGAATTGCAAGTTGTAAAAATTACTAAAATGGCCATGAATATAAATATTTTTCATAATAATGATTCCAAGTGGGAATTGAATAGTTGAATGGTTCAACAATTTATTGATCAAGTTGATGATTCAGAAATCATGTATTTTGTTAGAAACTTGAAGTTCATAATCGAGTCACTTCTCGAATGTTTAATGTCAGAAGAACAATTAATTTTTGTTGTGCTTCGCACAGTTCTTCGATGCTATGCTCAAGGTCAAATACTTTTCAGATGTTATTAATATGTGTAAATAATTTGTGTTGATTCATGATAATAATATTTTTCGACAATATATTTTTGAAACTGGAAAAATAAGTGAAAGTTAAAAATTCTATGAACATTGATTCTACGAGTGTTAATATTAGGTAAAAATTCAAACAGTGAATTTGAACTGGATTTAATCATAAATAATTTTGGAACACAGTCTACAGGACTATTAATCAGACTTGTGTTTCCAAAAAATAATTGTCAAATGTTTTTGGAAAATTTCTGTATATTGTGTAAATAGGAGTGTGGGTCGCCACACGTGAGTGATGCTGCTTTGAGCATCTTTGCAGTCAATTTTAAATTCAAAATAAACTGAGATAATTTTACGTGATGTGTTATACCCAATTGAATCTCCTTCTATCCTTATTGTTGCATTGAGCATTTTTTTCATTTGATGTCGTTTTTGCGATTAGCTTTAACCCATCTGGCGCTCCGGGATATTTAGACTCTCGTGCTGACTGATTATTGGTAAAATGCATATGTGGTCGTGCGGACTCCGGTCTAAACGGGCACAACACATCGCCATTGGCCTGAACACTGGTTTCTGCGTCGCTTACAATCTCGGTGGATTCCACACACAATATCTCTGTCACCAATCTCTTGTCTTCTGTTGGACATAACCTTACTTTTTACAAGCGATGGAGATACAATTCTTGATTAGATGGAAGAATTACTCACTCAGCCACCTCTCAGGTAGAGAAATCACTTCCTCGTGAGGAAGAGGCACTCCTACCCATAACCCAATTCTTTCAACTAATAAGTTATAGTAACTGAAATATACCGTCAAATGCACTAAGACCACGAAAGCCAAGAAGAACCAACCGACAACCACAATACTGAGTACTGAGGAATATATTTGTGATCGTTGGATACAGTATGACACAGATGAAGGAGTCAAGAGTCGCAAAGTAACAGCAGGGGCGGATCAAGGCTCCGTGTTAGGTCCTGTTTATGGAACGTAAATTATGACAGCATTTTACGCATGGAGATGCCAGAGGACATTTCTTTGGTGGGATATGCTGTTGATATTGTTGTGCTCATTATGGAGGGTCTGCAGCTTAAACTTAATCAGATAATGTGGAGAATTTCCACCTGGATGAACGAACATGGTCTCCAACTAGCAGTTCATAAAACTGAACTAGTCCTTGCTACTAAGAAGAGAGTTTCACGAGTTGTACCAATGCTAGTAGATAATCATGTGATAGAAACAGCTCCATCTGTTTGTTACTTGGGTGTTATGATTGACAGCAAGTTAACATTCTGGAATCATATCAGCAAGATTGCTGATAGGGCTGCAAGGATTGTTAACAACTTGTCGCGACTCATGGCTAATGTTGGCAGCCCTTGACCCTTGAAGAGGAAATTGCTGATGAGAGTGGCGGAATCAGTTATTCTGTATGGTGCAGAGATTTGGTCAGTAGCTCTTGGCTGTGAGATGCATAGGAAGCGGATAACATTTGTTCACAGAACAGCTGCCCTTAGAATAAATTCTGCCTATCGTACAGTGTCTAGACCGGCAGTGCTAGTAATAGCTGGGGTGATACCCATTTACATCCTGGCCAAGGAAAGGCGCCGTATATACTTGCGCAAAGAAGAGCATTTTAAGATACGCGTAAAGAGAGAGGAAATATACAGATCTCTTCTGGAATGGCAGGAAGAATGGGAACGTGAATATCGTGACAGGTGGACCGCTAGGCTCATCAAGCAACTAAAGTCATGGTTGTCGAGGGAACATGGTGGGGTTAATTATTACATTACCATGTTTCTCTCTGGCCATGGTTATTATGAAGCATATCTCCATCGAATGGGAATTTCACCGAGTTCACGGTGTCGTTATTGTGATGATCAATGGGATGACGTTCAGCACACGTTCTTTGCATGCTTGAGGTGGAGAAATCTTCGAAGGATTCTGGAGACAAAAGTTGGAGTCATTACACCAGACAATGTGGTGGATAAAATGCTCAGCAGCAGAGAGAGTTGGGTACACATTGCTGTCTACATCTCTGAGCTGCTATAAACAAACAAAAAAAGATGAGGAATCGAGAAGATTGGTTGCTGAAGACAGTGAAGATGACGATGAGTAATTCCATTATCATTTCGGTAAATGAAATTGACTGAGACCTCTGGTCGTAACAGGGCTCCACCTTGAAGTAAGGCTGAACAGGCAGTTCCGGGTGGCCTTAAGCCAAGTATAGGGTTTGTGGGGGTTTAGTAGGTAAGAATCCTGCACAGGTGTAAGTCCGAAAGCTTGCAATCTGTCTTTTGAAAGTTTCCCCACGGCTTCCCTCGAAGAAAACAAAAAACAAAAAACAAAACAAAAAAAACTTAAGTCTACCCGACAACCGCTTAAGGCGGGTTTCCAACCCCCTTCGTCACTTCTCTCTTGTACTTCGAAATGGAAAGGGAAGGGCGTCAGCAGTAATAATAATAATAACAGTCGACCAGTTAGTCAAACGAGAACGCAGGATATTGAGAAATACTTTAGGCAACAGATGGGTTGACGGACACATACTTTTGAAATCAAATGACGAGTAAATATAGAAAGATAGAACGATTGTGTTAATAATGATAAAGAAAATATTGTTATTGTTCAGAACATCCAATGATGGACTGACAAAGAATTTTGTTGTTGTTTTTGAAATCAAAGCAAAACATTAGGATGGTTCCAAGAATGTAATAATGATCTTACAGAAATCGGTATTCCGGAGGACGTAACTATGAAATGGAATGGATCGGAAGAAGGTGCTGAGTGATGGGCTCGAGAGATACTGGCAGGACATCAAAGCTGGCAGGGAAAAAAAACTAAATACTGGAGAATGATATTGATTGTTAACTAGAAGTCCATAGTAGCTCAATTCGATCGTAAAAAAGGTACCGTATGGTCTCCAGGAGGCCCGGTGAAGGCCTTTTGAGTTGATGCCCGTCAGCGACCTGCGTGCTGTTATTTAAGTCCGGTGATACACCATAAACATAAGCAAATACCATGTTAACCTTTAGGGTACTTCAGGCACTAGAACGGAATCTAAAATTTTGTGGTACTTAATGACCTAAACAATCACAGTTTTACTATTCGTCAAAAATAAAAGTTAATAATTTTTCTTCGTTCCATCCTAATGTGCGTAATACAGATTACTGGAGTGGTATTGTTACAGTAATTGCATAGCTGATGAACGCCAGAACGGGTCATAAGGGAGCCATTACGGGACTTGGCTTAAATTCCACTCACTCACATCTCGATAGCCATCGGACCACATAATGTCTTCAAATATTAGCTACGAAGGATGGGTTTTTAAATTACAGGTGTTTCGCGACAGACCTGTTTTCTATGCACAGCTAATAATATTTCATTTCATGTACTGTACTATGGATTTTAACCAGAACGATGCAAGATGATTCAAAATTACGTGCAGATTATACGGTACTTGAAAGAAGAGCAGATAACGTCGTTGTTGCTCAGCCTAGAACAAGAATATCACCATTCTATTATGATTTTGTAATATGTTTCGTTTGATTGGGGAATGTGAGGGTGAAGCATATTAGCCTACAGGATTTTACAAATCATTATATTTTTTATTTCAGTGTGCATTTGTTGCTGGTTGAAGCTTAAGGTGGCAGCCAGGAAGAAAGTGAGATTTCGCTTGCATGAAGAATCTTTCAAACAAATTTGGAGAACCAGTTAGGGCGAGGCATATACAAGATCATTGTTTTAAAGGGCGGAACAAGTAGGTCATCTGCCCCTTTTATCACAGAAAAACTGATACAAAGCATGCTGAGCTTCTATGCCCAAGATAGCGGGTTCAAACCCGGCCGAAGCCGTCGGATTTTTTAAGAGCGTTAAAAATCACTCAGTATGCCTTCCTTCGGAGGGGAAGTAAAGCCGGCGGTCCCATGTCATAGATTTATGGCATGTTAAAGAACCTTCCACTAATTTCACCTGTGTGAAGCTAAATTGGATAGGTTAAGAATGTAAACAACGATCTTAGGTTTCTACGTTCGTTGCCAAGAGCCAACTGCGATGGCGTCTAGTAGCTAAGATCTGAACTTGGCCTAGTAGTCGTTGACGGTGGCGCTTGGCGGCAAAAGTAGGAACTATTTGAAAAATTCTAAGTTGCATTAATTAAATTAAAAAACAGATAACACACACTAATACAGTCATCACAATTAACACCGGTTATCAGACAGATTCTACACACACCCAAAGTTCACAGGACTACATGACCGCGTTGTCGCAGCCCCTAAACTTAAGAACCAACCAACCAAACTGATACAAATTTTAATAAATTAAAATTTAGAGGTGGATTAAAATTAAACAAAAAATAACCAAAACTAATAATTACAGTACAGGAAAAATATTATCAGTAAAAACAAAAAATAACAAGTTCTTTGAGTCAATACACGAGAATTTATACTGTTGGCCCTAACACACTCTTACTTATAAAGCGGATGACGAAATAAACAGCCATCACGAATATCTCTTGCAGCTTGACACGCTAACTCATTTCCCGCAATTCCCATGTGGCTTGGAAGCTACAGAAAGATTATTTAAGAGTCAGCGATGCACAACCCGGCTAATAGGTCGTGGATTCGCTGCACTAGGGGGAGTTGCGGGAGACACGAAGCAATTGACGGCAACGAACTCAAGGAGTCGGTACACACAAGGAAGTGGATTCGTGCACCCTGTAGTGCAAACTGCAAAGCTTCGTAGATGGCAGCGAGCTCTGCAGTAAAGCCATTACAGGTATGAGGCAAAGAGATCTTGGTATTTGCATCATCAATAACGTAAATAGAACCTACTTTCTCGTACACCTTCGAACCCTCCATGTAGAGAAATTGTTGAACTATGGTGTGGAAATGCCTCTGGTAAACGGAGGGATCCATGTTCACCTTAGGACCTCGGTGAAGATCTAACCAAATTGCCACGGAGGCACCTTCCTAGGTGTCTGGATCATAGAGGGACCTACGGCTACTCCTATGTCATTACAGGAGCTATTAAGTCTAATACCAATCGTCCGAGTGGCGCGGATTTCTTAACCAATTATATTTTATTCCGCTAGTCTATTACACTTATATAAGTGTTAGATTTTCATATGAGTAACTTTTTATGTTTTTAAGTATGAAACACATTGAAACGTTAACTTCTACCTGAGCGGCCTTTTGAAGAGATTGTGTTCTAAACTCGTTAGTAACCGTTATTTTTCAAATGTCATATTTTTGTGATGAGGATTTTTTAAGAGCGTTAAAAATCCCTCAGTATGCCTTCCTTCGGAGGGGAAGTAAATCCGGAGGTCCCATATCATAGATTTATGGCATGTTAAAGAACCTTCCACTAATTTCACCTGTATGAAGCTAAATTGGATAGGTTAAGGATGTAAACAACGCTCTTAGGTTTCTACGTTCGTTGCCAAGAGCCGACTGCGGTATTCGAGCAACGCCTGAAGAAAAGATCAGGCAAAAACTATTACGGCGTCTAGTAGCTTTGTTCTGAACTAGGCCTAGTAGTCGTTGACGGTGGCGTTTGGCGGCAAAAGTAGGAACTATTTGAAAAATTCAAAGTTGCACTTCTTACTTGAATTAAAAAACAGATACACACACTAATACAGCCATCAAAATTAACACCGGTTATCAGACAGATTCTACACACACCCAAAGTACACGGGGCTACATGACCGCGTTGTCGCAGCCCCTAAACTGAGGAACCAACCAACCAACCAACCAACCAACGTTTCTAATTGGTTAGTTAGGTTAATAACTTGAATACACTATAAAATGAGTTGATACTGAGGTTTTCTACACTTAGCTGATTTTTGGACGTTCCACTTCAATCCCCATTGTGGATTGGCGCGTGTAATCCCATCGTGTTTACTCGTTGGTTGCTGGTGCTATTTGACACCGTTCCATGAACTATATTTTTGTTGGCAGGCCTGGGTGAAACTAGCAGTAACTGGTCTTACATCATGCAACTTATTTTCTTATGTTTGTCAACCAGGCTGTGAGTCTTTACTTATAGTGGTGTGAGGTAATAATTCTGGTCTTCTAAACTATTATAGACCAATTTCATATACTGTATATCGCGACCCACCTTTTGAACGGGATTTTGGACTGTCAAAATTAGGTCTTGGTTTATTGAGAATATGAATTAAAGTGCATGTTTCCTGCTTGACATTTTCCCCTTTTCATTGGTTTCTCTTAGCCTGCCATCATTCGCTTTGTTGTCGGGAAATCTGCCTAATAATGTGAGCAGGGACGAGCACTCCATTAGCGTGTGCGTTTACCTTAGCTAAGTGGGTCTCTCTGATCTCTTTTATATCAAGTTACCTAACTTTTGTTTCACAGTGCATAATTGTTATGTCTGTTTCTTTATTAGTTAAACTATGTGCAATTTCGTACTTGTGTTCGCATACTGCTGAGTGTTTTCTGTGCTTAATTGCATTTCTGTGTTCTTCTTAACGCGAGTAATCCTTTCCCGGTCTGTCCTACGTAATTTCTTTAACACCCTGTTTTTCTGCCATGATTATAAGTACACCCCTCATTTCGAGTATGGGTCTTGCTTATTTCAGTTATAATTATGCAAGTGTTTATCAATTGTGTGTTGGATGTTGAGAATGCTTTTTTGAAATTAGGTAATTTTGTATGTGTTTGCGTTCACGAAATTGAAACGCATGAACTTGTTTTCATTAGGCAATTTAATAGCGTTTAATCTGTGTTTCTTTCAGGTTCTTATGCATAATTTCATCTTTCTTATTTTGTGTGAAATAATTTTCACAGGCTATTTGTTTTATTGTTTTAATGTTGTTGTTGTCGTTTTCTTTTGTCATAGGTATACTAAAAACCTTATGTACAATTGAGATGAAACCTGCTAATTTATGTGTGATTGGGTGGTTGGAGTAATTACCAATGGTGTGCGATGTATTGTGGAATTGCAGAAGATCGAGTAAGTAAACTTGCTGTCAGATCTATTGATATTTATATAAACAATCACAACATCCAACACACAATTGATAAACACTTGCATAGCAGGAACTGAAATAAGCAGGACCCATACTCGAAAACAGGGGTGTACTTAATGACCTAAACAAACTCAGTTTTTCTATTCGTCAAAAATAAAAATTAATCATATTTCTTCGTTCCATCCTAAGGCTTCAAGCAAATTACATAGGACATTCTGGTAAAAGGATGGCACGCGTTATATAATATATTTCCCTCTGTTTCCTATTCCTTAGTGAATTTGATAGTGTGGCGTAAATTGTTGATTGCTGGGAGTAGCGTTTCATTTATTTTCGTGTCGTATACGCATAGAATATCATCCAAGTATCTACTCCACTGTAGGATTCCTTCTGCCATGTCGTCTGTCAGGAAGTCCATTTCTATGCTGCTGCCGAAAATATTAGCTTTACACCCCCTGTGTGGTGATCCTATTGCTACGTCATTAATTGTCTGCGCGTAAATTTTAGTGTTGAACTGAAAAACATTTTGTTTAAGGGCGAACTTCAATAATTTTACTACCTCTTCTGTTCCTTTTACCGATTTACTAATCTTTAGGTTATAGATCATAGTTTTCGTCGGCCGATACTCGTATCCGAGTTTACGTTTCTCCCCTGCAGTTCCATAATCCGTAGTCCAGACGATGAAGATGGCGCTGATGGCTTATCAAGCCAATTCTTGCATAAAACATGCGGCCACATATGTTGCATCCGACGGAGCGTGGAGGACGTGGTAGTGTTTGACGTATCTTCTTGCTCTGGCGAATTTCCTCTTCCTGTCTTCGACGTTCCTGCTCAAACTGTACAACTGCAGCTAAGATGGTAGCACGCCAGCGAGGGCGATCCAGTGCAAGAGTATGTGAAGTCATCATCATCATCATCATCATCAAATTCCAGCTCCGGTCACCCGGGTGCTGTTAACGAGCCCTCGCCACCTTTTCCTGTCCATGAATAGTTGGTCTTCATGGGTCCTTCTCCAGTCTAGTCCTTTGTCTTCAAGATCATCCTTGATTTGGTTTATCTCTACTCTTGTCATGGTCTGCTTAAGTTGGTCTTTATATCGTTTTAAAGGAGCACCACATGGCCTCTTGCCAGTGTTGAGTTCACTATACAGGATTTGCCGAGGGAGTCTGCTGTTACTCATACGATGGATATGGCCTGCCCATCTAAGCCAATGACCAACAATGGAGTCTTCAATACTATTTATCATTGCTTTCTTAAGGACTGCTATATTAGTTATATAGTCATCCCATTTGATGTTCATGATGGATCTAAGTTTTTGTTGATGAAAGCGTTCCAGTTTCTTGATGTCCCGGCTATATAGGGTCCAGGTTTCACATCCGAAGAGTAACGTAGAAATAACAACAGCTTGGTAGACTTTCGTGCAGATACTTAGATCTTTGTTCAGAAACACGCGACGTGAGTGACGTACAAAAGTAATAGAAGGAGAACCTGATTTCAAAAGAGTATCAAAACTGTTCAGTGGAAAATTTTCAACTGACAAGGCGATCTAAACAGGTACGGTACTGAACGTGTTACCGCCGTGAATGGTCAATGTGTATTAGTAACACCATATTTTTAGTCCCGGAGGCATCCACATTTTGTATACTTCAGTGTAAATCTTGAATATCCCAGCTGACGAAGCAGTTGATGTCTGGTTGAGTTTATTGCCAGGTAAACTCAGATTTATCTACTGTGAACTGGAATTCTCTTTAATTAGGATACATTACATGAAATTATGTTATATCTTAATTATTATTATTATTATTATTAATCTTGATTGGTCACATTGGACCACTTGAGTCGTTCCACAATCACTTCTTATTTGAAGGTAGTACTGCTTGGTTCTTGCGCTCTTTCCAGCACTTTTTCATTCTTTCAGATCGGGATTTTCTCAACTCATCTGAAATCTCCATAGGCTTTCTATGTGTCATTTCTGCAGAAAATTTGTGAGTTTTAAGAATGGTGTTAATTTTATTTTTCTCCTCGGCATCTGTTATCTTGAGTCCAACTGCTTTGAGATCTTGTTGGATTTCTTGGATCCATTTTCCTCCAGTTTTCTTTCCTAGATTTCTCATCACCAGTTGGCGTACAATTCTGTTTTCTGGAAGCCGTAAGATGTGAAAAAAAAATGAAATTCTTTTCTTCTTCATTGTGCTGGTGATTGGATCAATCTCACGATAGACAGTTTCATTTGGGAGAATCCTCCAGACTCCCTCAACCTGATACTTTTTATTTATGCACGTTCTAATGATTCTTCTTTCCGTTTTGAGGAGCTGATCAGTTCTTTGTTCATATTTAATTTGGAACAGTGTTTCACAAGCATAAGTGGCTTCTGGGAGAGTTACAGTTTTATAATGTTGGATCTTAGTAGCTATTGATAGGCATTTTTTATTATATGTTGACCAGGTTAGAGATTGTGCCTTTTTCATTTTATTTGTTCTATTTATCCAAGTTACTTTTTCGTTTAAGTTATGTGTTATAATTTCTCCAAGATACTTAAATTGAGGAACTAGGTTAATTTTATGATCATTTATATAGACTTCATTTATATCTAAGTGTTTCATAGGCATGATCTCAGTTTTTTCAAAGGATATCTGTAATCCTATCCCTTGAGAAATTTCTTGGAGACTAGTGATCTGAGTACAAACCTCTTCCTTGTCTAGTGCTAAAAGAGCCAAATCATATGCAAATCCTAAGCAGTTTATTTTTATTGATGGTTTTGTTCCAATTTTGATCTTAGGAGTGTTTTCCTTTTGCCAAACCTTCATGATATAATCAAGAGCCACATTGAAAAGCAGAGGGGATAATCCATCGCCTTGTCTGAGACCAGTTTTTACTGTGAAAGCTGTTGATACTTCTTCCCTAAATTTAACTTTCGAATTTGTGTTTGTTAATGTTAATTGAATGCTTTTTATCAATTTAGGATGGAGACCGTATGATCTGAGGATTTTTAGCAGTGTCAGTCTATGAATACTATCATAGGCTTTCTTGAAATCTATAAAAGAGATAACGAGTTGCTTATTTCTGTTTTTGTAATAATCCATTATTAATTTCAGGCTAAGGATTTGGTCTGGACAACTTCTGTAAGGGCGAAATCCTCCTTGATATTCTCCAAGTTGTGGTTCCAGAATGTTTTGATCCTGTTGTAAATTATGCGAGAGAAAATTTTATATGTGCAGTGCAGAAGGGTAATTCCTCTGTAGTTATCTGGGTTCGTTTTGTCTCCTTTCTTAAATAATGAATGGATTATTCCTATGGTCCAGTGTGCAGGAATTTCTTCAGCAATCCACATTTTAACTAGATGTTGATGAAGATTTATAATCGCAGGTTTACCAGCATTTTCCCAGATTTCAGCAAAGACTAAGTCTTCGCCACAAGTTTTGTAATTTTTTTGTTCTTTAATTGCGAGTTCTACTTCATTAATGTTTGGAGGATTTATTAAATCAGGTGAAGTTAAAATAGGTGTATCAGTGTTTACTTGCAGGGTTTCCAGTGGATCATCACAATTTAACAGTTTCTCGAATGCTTCTGCAAGGATCTCTGTATTTTCTTGGTTAGAATGTGCTAACTTTCCTGTTTGATTTTTCAACATTAATGTTGGAGCTTCAATTTTTTTTAGATATTTACCAAATGTTTTGTAATAATCTCGAGATTGCTTTTTCTTGAAATCGTCTTCTATCTTTTCCAGTGTATTTTTAAGATGATTACGTTTCGCTTGTCTGATGATTTTATGGGTTAATTTTCTTTGTATAGTGAACCCGAGGGGGTTATGCTGACTGATATCGAACGTGGATCTCAGAGACTGTGATCTTAGTATAAAGGTTCCACCAGGGAACGAACCCGAGGTCTGCTGAAGGAGTTTCATGGTAAAAACCCCTAGAGAAAAGTGTATATTTAATCACTGGTGTGATTTCAGTTGATAATGACATTATTTATTAAAATAATGCAGGGAAATTGAGTGAAATACAGCATTATTAGACTACTTGAAGTAGGCTATACTGGACTTGGAGCACAGAAAGTGCAGAGTTTGACGTTTAACTAATTGGCCCAGAATTGTGGGAGGTGCCCCTTGGAGCCACGTCAATCTTGCTGACCTCGTTACGTCGTCTGGAAGAGGTTGGGGGCTTGAATAATGACCCAGTTTTTCCCCGGCTGAGAATAGGACGAATGAGAGTGGGGAGAGATCCCAAGGAAAATCATTGATTACTCGTGATTGGAGTAAAGCAATGACATGAGAGTGGCACACAGGTGAATCTTTAGCCAGGAGGCTAATTTTAGAGCCTATAATCTGCGAAATTGACGCATATTTAATGAAGTGCGGAAGAACAGAGACTATGGTTGTTCGCGGCGGGGTTTAACGAGGTTGCCAGGGATTCCCAGTGAGATAGCGTCCCCACGCTATGGAGAAAGGAATGAATATTAATTAATTGGCCGAGCGATTCTTCAGCACGCAGACAGTTCTTGGATCAGTGAAGAGAAAGGAACCCGATGAGCATGGTTTCGAGACCAGAATCATGCTGGGAGAGGAGTCGAGATAGCGCGGGAAAATTTAGCTCTACTTTTCGTGTGAATCCAATATAAGGGAGTCGACCCTTGGCAGAACCCCAGTCTTAAGCCAGTCTCAAGCCAGTGTTGCAGCCAGTCTTAACTCAGTCTTACGCAGTTTACCCAGTTGGACACAGTTTGTCACAGAGAGTCGCAAACAGTCGTCGCTACACAGTTTTTGTCAGCAGTACGAACAATGGTGTGTTCACTTAGGAAGCAACGTGTGGGATAAGTTGCAGAACTATTGTAAATAATAATTTGTGTAAAGTTATGTACAGTGTTAAGCGCAATGTATAAAATATTGACTGATCATACATGTCTAATTACGCTGGAATGCGCTGGGAGAAACCTTACGAAGCATTTGGTAATGTCTTAAGAATACCAAATAGCAACGCTCAGGACGGAAGTAAGCATATTTATGCAAATCAGGAAGCTTACCGTAGGAGTATGGATAAACCGTTGGTGAATTCCGAGGGCAATTGAACCAGACTTTCAATCAGGAGTTGGTAGGAGCACGGGAGATGCCGTCGACACCTGCAATTTTGATATCTTTGCTAGGGAATTTCAACCAATGAAAAGTGTACAGAGTGACGTGTGTTATGTATAAATCATATGTGAAATGTCTTTTAAATTAATGGTTTAATAAGTGTTCTAAAGTGTCATGTGTTTTGGAAGCAATAGCTTCTTTATAGAAATGCAAAGTGTCGTGTGGTTAACGGAAAATATGTGTCAGAAAATGTGTGTATTCAAGATGCAAATGTCGCACTAAATCTGCATATGGCAGGCGACCCGGAAGGATATGAGTGGTTGGAACCACCATGATGAGCCGATATATAAGTACCCCACAAATTATGTTTAAGTAGAGGTATAGGGCACTGCATGTAATGTGATTTCAGAGTTATAAAGATGCCAGTAAAAATCAGAGTAGGAGATAGACTCTCCAAGTTTAATCATTATTGTGTTGATTTCAATAGAGTTGAGATGTTATTTTTCATCAGTGAGTGGATTAATCGTTACCACTATTAATTAAAATGGCAAATCAGTTATGTAAACGTAATGTCACGAACATGGTTGTTCGAATTTTAAGATGATTAGTTGTGTCGGATTTTGGTAAATTTATGTCAGTGATAATAATAATAATAATAATAATAATAATAATAATGAATATAATAAAGGTCTAAGCAGTAAGATTATACAGTAAGATTACGTTACGGGATTAAGAAAAGAGTTTTATATCAGAATATATTGTATTAATGGGAATATAATTATGCCAGGAAATGGAAGAGCTTTTAGTGAATTGAATTTGCAGCTTATGTGAAAAGCTTATAGAGTAATTGATAGATTTCTCTTGGTAATTATAGGATGCAGATCATAGCATTAGGTAAGGGACCAGGTAATCTATTCTTCGTATGAAATCTCGTATGCCATGGGCATAATGAGAGATGTGCTTTGTGCCAGAGTGTATTTAGGGAAATGGACCCTAACTCTGATGATGGATATGGAATGTTCCGGGTTCGAATCCCGTGATAGGTGGGAGGAAAACAATGGACACCTCTGCACTCTATCCGATTCCCCGAGAACTTATTGTTGAGTGATTCGGCTCGTTGAAGCGAATCCTAGAACGGCAGCATGGGCTGACCGCAGTATTTATTAAAGATACCGGTTACCTAATAGACCAATGTCTTATGAATCTCGTGCCTTCATGTTGAAATGGGCCTATTTTGGTGCCAATTATTATTATCCTCAGGGTAGGAGTAAATGTTAAGCTCATCCAGCACCTGTTTGCATAATATTCAGTTTAAATCCATTGGGATATGTGTGTCACTAAGACCACGGTATTTGTCTGTTAAAATCTTATACTGCTTAGGGGAGGTAAGATATATGGCATGAAACGAGGGTTGAGGCGCTGTAGGACCTCACTCCACTGCTATTGTGTACAGGCCGCTCGGGAAGAGGGTCTGGACGGTCAAGCGAACCGTGAAAGCAAGTTTGAAAGGAACAGATTTTAGACCCTGTTAATGACATAAGATGAAACATTGTTATATTGAGTAATGAAGTCATGTGGTTTAAGAACACATTGATAATTATAGATCATCCTGATGGTTCATGATTTTAGCTATCTAACGAATGGTTAGACGTTGCATTTGCACTGTCACTGACAACTTTTTCAGAAGTTGGCTACTGGATGCCACAGGCTACGCGCGCAAGGGTAGTTTAATTGTGCCATCCGACACAGCAATAATTAACGTTTTTAAGTTGAAATCACAGACGGCATGCAGTGGAACTATATAAATAGAGGAAGTGTAGGGGTAGCTTACATAATTATGGAGTTGTACGTAGAATGCTGTGCAACACCAGAATAGGCTAATGCATGTAAAGCATTTGGTGGGAAGAGAAAGATCAAAACACACACACGATACACATTATTGTCAAATTAAGACAAGGTTTAAGGAATAAATAATTTTGTAGAATTAATGAAGTCACATTGGATGACAGAAGAATTAAAGTACAGTTTGTTTCTGAAGTTGTATGTGCATCAGCGCACTAGAGTACTGTGTGAAGTTCATATAAGGGTAAAGGTTTGTGTTATGATATGATTTTATTGTGATAATATTATGTTCATATCAGTGGATTGTGGAAGTAATTTTTGTTTGCTTTTGTTTTATGGTTTTGGGGATTGTTTTGTTTGTTTGAAGCCATGAATTTTATTACTGAATTAAAGTTTTAGAATAGAGTTGTGCCTTATCATTGTAGAGTAGATACCTTTTAGCCTCAAATCCAAAATATGCAACTGCTCAATGGGGAGACGGTACACGCCCGAGTCCTGACGCTAGCTGGAGGCAGAAGCATATTTTCCATCGAGATTACTCACATGGGTACAATAGTTAGTTCTAAATTTGATTCTTCTGGCTTTAGAGCTTGATGTTTTATCCATGCTTGGTGTCTTTTCTCTATTGCTTGGTCACAATCTACATTCCACCATTCATGTTTTTTCCTTGGATTTATTGGTGCTAACTCCTCTGCTATTGATTTTAATTTAGTGATTAATTCGTCCAATGTTTTAGTGTTGAGAGATTCTTCTCCTGTTCTTTCACAGTACTCTATATTTTTTATTAAGGTAGATGGATCCAATTTCCTCCTATTGTTATTATTAGGTTTTTTCTTGGCCATTGGAGTTAATTTTATTTTTATCTTTACCACATAGTGGTCTGATCCTGAGTCAACTCCACTTAAAACCTTGACATTGTGAATTTCGCGATGGTGAAATTTATCCACGCAGACATGATCCAACTGCCATTCACCCCTTCTGAAGTCAGGATGTTTCCAAGTTTTCAATTTATGGGGCTGTCTTTTAAAACATGTTGATTTAGAGATTAATTTGTGGTTTCTACAAATTTCGACTAATCTTTGACCATTTTTACTGGTTCGTTTATGTGCTGTCCATTTCCAATGATATCTCTATATCTTCTTTCTTGTCCAAGTTGCGCATTGAAATCACCAAGGAGAATTTTGATGTTTGATGACGGGATGTTTATTAAAGTTTGATCCAAAAGATCCCAGAATTTTTGTACTTCTTCTCTGTCCTTAATGGTGTTGTTTTTTTGATTAGTAGGAGCATGTGCATTAATAATTGTATATGTTTTATTTGCCGATTTCAAAGTTAGGGTCGTAAGTCTGGAGGATTGAGATTTAAATTCTGTTATCGATTCAATGATTCTGAGATCTATTAAGAATCCGTTACCAAATTGTGGACAATTTTTCATAACTCGTTTTCCTGGAATTCCTTTATATAGTCTGTATCCTTGTGATTCCAGATGGTCTTGATCACTATTTCTAATTTCCTGAAGGGCCATAATTGGAATTTTATGACTTCTCATGATATCCGTGATGATCTTCAATTTTCCAGTTTGAACCAGAGAGTTAACATTATGTGTAGAAAATAATGAGACTTGTTTAGGTTTGATTTTCCGTAGTATTTGTTTTTGTTTGCTACTTGATGAGTTTTCAGACGTCCGATTCGTCAGTATCTTCCGCCTGACAGCCCACCGTATCCGAATGCTGTCTTTTCTGTAATCTATCATTACAGACGGCGGAATTATTCTTCAAATGACTTTTCATGGTCGACTATCTAAGGTTTCACCTTGAGGGGCGGATAAATCCTTGAATTACAATACTGAATGTTATTCAGAAGGTGAAAGAACTGAGAAAAGAATTCTCAGTCCCCCCAACACTAGTCTGTTCACTGACCTAGTTTCCCGCTGGGATTGATTACCCAACCTTCCACTGGGTTGCTCAGCTTAGCAGGGGACACCACGTGCAGGTCAGTGTTGGGAGTCGGAGTGGAGAGGTTATGAGGATTCTCTTCTGCTGAATCCTTGTATTACTGATTTTGTTGGTTACTATCATCACATCACACTCCCTTTGTCCAGGTCTACATATTTATAGACCTCCCCAGGTTGATTCCTTAATTATGTATATTTATTACAATAAAAATGAGAAGTACACCTTTTGTAACCCTCGGGTGTAGCTGACTGGCCAGGGACACGTTTCACAACTCGACTGATCAGCTGCTTGGTTTTCGGGAGAATTGAGGCCAAATTCCGGAGATGACAGCGGCGCACAAACAAGTAGACGGGACTGATGATCAAGATGTCCTAAGCCACTAAATGGAAAAGTAATACTACTTCCTCAGACCCTTCGGAACTTCAACATCCACCTGGAAATGAGCTCCCCTTCCCCATTTAAACCCTATTGTATACAAATGCCAGCTCCCGACATTCTCTGCTCTCTGAGGTGTTATACGGACTAATGTTTCTCAAACTTATAAATTGAGCATAATATTGTATGAATTGAGAATGATGGTACTTTGCGCGCTATGTTGTTCCTTTTACTATGGCGCATGCTCATTGGTCAAACTATCCGTTGTAACTCTTCAGTCGGTCAACACGAATTTGCCCAATATAAAATGTGTATGAATAATAAGTAAATAAAACGCGGCTTCTGTGGCGCACTCGGTAACATGCTGAACTGCTATGCCCAACATCGCGGGTTCAAACCCGGCCAAAGTCGTCACATTTTTAAGAGTGTTAAAATCCTTCAATATGCCTTCAATAAAGCAGGCTTTATGGCATAAAAAGGAACCCACCACTACAATTTGGAAGTGTAGCTAAATTTGTAGGTTATTTGGTTTAGAAACCCTCTATCAAGTTCCAACGTTCGCCGCTGGCCGCAGTGTCAGTAACAGTGGTGTCTGGTAGCCAAAATTGGAACTAATTGAAATTGATCTTTCATTCATCTTCATCTCTAACTCCTCTCATGAGGTTGGCGTCAGGAAAGGCATCCAGCCGTAGAATTTCATCGCATATCATCCCCAACCCCGATGGAAACGGGGTGAATAAGAGATAGACATAGTTACAGTAGATGGAATAATAATTAACTACCACTTCTAGAAATAAATACATGTATGATCACTGTTATAATGGGGCAATTATAGGATTATGCGTTTTGACCTTCAAGCGGTCATCTTATTATCCTGTTGAGGTTTAAATTTATATACAAACAAAAGTTTGGTGCTTTTCAGTCAATCAACACTAATGTACCCAAAAGAGTTGAAGGAAGGAAGATTGTAGTTTTACGTGACCGTGAATCTTGTGATTATGAGCCACGGGACCTCCTTTTTACGTGGAATCCGAACCACTGGACATGGCATTTCACTTCGAAAATCTCACATGCATTGACCGGGAATCGAACCCGGATGGCCTTGGTGAGAGGCATACAGCTTGACCGCTGAGCCACCATGCCCCTCCAAAAGAGTTGGGTTATACCCTAATCCTGAAATAAATCCTTATTAATCTGATGCATTTTTTCAGGATTAGGGTATAACCCATCTCTTTTGGGTACATTCGTGTTGGCCGACTGAGAAGCACCAAACTTTTGTTTACTAAGGCAACACTGAAAAATGGCTTCAAACCCAATAATGTTTATATACAAATATTAATTGAGTAATAAATAGGTTAAAAGTTCCACCGAATCAACTTTTTATTAAATAATGATCACTGTGTGGTCATTGGTGGGACATGTTTTGAGCTCTAATTATTTTTGGCCCCTTCATCAGCCGATATGAATGAATTAATACGTGTCAAAGACACAAGATAAATGTATAGCGTATAGTACTGTACCGTTTTTTTTGTCAGGTTTATAGTCCTGATCATGTAAATAGTTACGTCAGGAGGCGTGACGCAGCTGAAGTCACAATTCAAGCCATGCTATGCGGCGGAGATATTGTAAGAAGTGTTATTCGGTTACAGATCGGAAGCCACGAGCATTTCCGATTGGACGACTCGAAGCCCAGCCGATCAATAAATCCATAAATGACGTAATGTCGCGCATCGACCGCAACTAGAGAATTGTTTTCACTGATTTGAAGCAAATTAGAGTTATTAAAGATGTTATGAAGACTGTAGAATGTGTATTCCCCTAGCAGAAGGCTATTATACATGAGAAATGGAACCTAGCAAGTGAAACGCAGGAGTAACATGTATTTAATCATAGCTACAAACGATATATTGACATATCGATATATATCCAGGAAGTTGGAGGAGGTAGCTTCACTCGGCGAGTTGCAGCAAGCAAGAGAGTCCCACTTGTCTTACAGTTGTCACATGCTCGTGTTACAGAACTTTGCTGGTAAGCGATTCGCGAGCGCCAGGCCATTTGAAACACCAGCGTGTGGAGTCGGCCAGCAATTCTACTCGGCTCGGCCAGACCGCGCTTCAAAGTGTATTTTCACCGGACACAGTATTATGTTTTAACGAGTGAACACGTACCGTGTGGTATTATACTGTAAAACGCAGTTACCATATCATAATGGAGTTGAGACTTGTAGTTCAATCCATGTGCAGAGTGTCGAATTGGGAAAGAAAGACCAGTTTATAATTGGAACGAGGACTGATTTATTTCCATGTCCAGGGGTGTCCATGATCAAAGCAGCCATAATGAGATCCTCGTGTGGAATCTTTCACGTGTTTCAGTAACGTGCATTCTCGAGTACAGTACATGCCAACATCAAGACTTGATATACATTGCATTATGCGGATTATTAAAGGCATATTATTATTATTATTCGAGATGTCATCGGGGAAGATTGACTTTATTGCTATAATTCCCAGAATGGCAGGTTAGAATGATATGGAGTAACTGCGTGTGAAAAGCATAGGCGAGATGCATACAATCCACGAACTGTATTTTTCTGTAAGGAAAGGAGCATTCTTTTTAAGTAATCCAGTGGTTGTTAGCAAATGTTATTGCTAGCTACGACAGGCGGGACAGTACGATTTCACGGGCGTGTAAGGACATTCCTGGCACGAACGATGAGGGAACGGAGTGCCAACCGGCGGTTGTTCGTGTGCGGTGCGTTCCCGGGTTCGAGTCCCAGATCCAAGGTGGAAGTATGAATTATCTGATGATAGCGTGGAGGCTACAAGAGGCAACGAAAGGTACTGGACCAGCAGCTCATTTATCGTAGTTTTGTGAGGGGATTTGTTAGCAATCACAATTGTCATATATTTTTGCTTTTGTAGATTAAATGGACATGCACAAGTATAGGTTCGATGTTTCTGTCGAAACTGACTTGCTGTATATCCGGGATTATTGTTCACTTATTGAATTCATCCCTTGTGTATTGATAGAGTTGATATTAAATTAGTAAATTCAGTAGAGTCATTTAATTAAATGTGCGTATTTTTATTGCCGAGAAGAATGATTAGGAGAAGAACTCCAGATCTTTGTATAAGTATAACTTAAATCGCGTTTCTATTTAACAGTGTTTGGGACACTGTTCTACTAGTGGCTAGTACATGCTTTCATGTACTCCTTTTGAGTTAGGAACTTTGTTTTTCCTCGCAGCGTTTTGAACTTGGGAAGTTTTTCTTGGTGTCCTATGCGTTGATAGTTTTGATCCAGATTTTTTGATCATTTTCATGGAAAGCACTTAGCTTTTATGCGTGAAGATCTATCGATGGATTTGTCTAATGATTGTCATTGGATTAACCGGTGAAGTTAACTTGCTTTCATGGCGTAGGTATTATCCATTGATATTTCTAAATTCACCGAAGTTGGAGGCTATCCTAATTTAGGGAAGGATCATTTTTACCTTCTATTAGGCATTAATTTGAGAGCAGTTTAACATTAGATATCATGCTGAGACATGCGTATTCTATAAACAGAACGTAAATAATTGCATTTAGTGCAATTGTGTGTGTGATATTAGTATAGTATTTTTTGAACACCATCCTGAATTTTGATTAAATTATTCCAAGGGAAGCTTGTCTTTAAGTCAAGAGAGGTAAGCAGTATACTTGATGTGCACTATTGTAAGGCAAGATTTTTTTGGCTAGTGAAATACTTTAGCTCCACAGCTTTGAACAACGTGCTTTAGGTTAGTGTGTATTTTAAGCATGATTGTAGTTTTTTGTGATAGTAAACGGATTTCATAACAGTTTTTTTTGGAGGTTGTTGTAACCTGTTCTTTGAGATTCGAATGCATATCCGGGATTATGCTGTATTTTTGTGATTTTATGCTTGGTGAAGCATTGTGGTATTATAGATTGAGCCAGTAAGAGCTTGTGAGCCAGTGAGTGCCAATATGTTTTTGACTTCGAGTAGCCTAACACCCGTGTTTGGTGTAATGTAAACCTAGGTGGGTTTTTCAGTATTTTCATGTCTGTTTGAGACATTGGCAGCTGTTGATCTTTGCTAGATCAAGCCTGCATGCTTTTCTTCACCTAATCCTGAGCAATGCTTGGATAATCTGTTTATGTGATTGAAGATATTTCCACAGCTGATAATCTAAACCTCTACAATCTTGTACAATCATATTCTATACATGAAACATGAACGCAGACTATTAATATTTGACTTAGCTTGATCGCTTGGTGAAATATAACCCTGTTTAATAAGTATGTATTCTACGATTTGTAATGATGCGAATGATATGATCAAGGTCAGCCATAAGACCAAACATTTGAGTGTCCAAAGACACATTCCTCTGTACATTTTTGTAAATTTATTGTACATAATATTTAACGATTGCTAGAGCATTAGGGAATCGTTTAAGACGATATATATTAATGTTAATACGTGACAATACATGTATATTCGTCTTTCAGTCTATTATTTGAATTCCATAATATAATTCTGAGATTGACGCTTAATTTTTTTGTATTATCATGCAAGTTATATTTTTATGATCACCCCAGCGAGAAGGTGATAGTCATTATCCACTCATGGATTTTTTCTTGTGACAGTTTTTGTTACTGTGACTTTGGTCGTTTGACGACAGGTATTATTTCTTTTTTCTGTTGTCATGTCTTTTTGGAATAAAGTTTGTTTTCCCATTTTTAAATTCATTGCGTGATATTTTAACGAAGAGATGGGAGGTCGTGTTTAGAAGACCATCGCTTGGAATTTTCATGGTATTCCACCCTTGAGATAGTTCTCTTTTGAGTATTTTTTCGTGTTCTTGAGCTAGATTAATTTTATTTTTCCTTTAAAGCCATGGTCATTATTAAGACAACCTGTTAGGAAGACTAGTTACCCTATTACTCCTTTACTTGGTGGTAGGATCTGGGGGTTCTTTAGCCGGGTAATTTCAGGTTCTGCGAGCCAGTTGTCATCGAGGGATTTCACCAGGTATTGGTAAGTGATTTCGGGTACAGTACCTTGTCATTAAACCTTATATGGTGCACCATAAAGAAGGATGGGAAATTGAACGCCTAAATCTACACAATATGATTTATGAAAATATGAATAAAATAATCATTTGAAACAAATTTGAAACACATATTAAAACTCTAACAAATGCCTGATTTTCTTGCAGATCACTGCTAGTGGAAAAACGTGGCTAGTATAAAGTCTTATAAACTAGAAAAAACCCTTTCAATAGGGTAAAACTGTGTAGTTAAAATCTTCAGAAGTGTTCATCGACGAGACAAATTTATGAAAATAAACACGCTTCACTGTAGTCAACAGATGTTAATGAAACATAAAAGGTATTGATTCAGTACGGTAGCAATAGTTGTGAATAAAATGAAACCTGTTGTTGGATTCCAGTAGTACGATGGAAATATTTACAATACTTCACCAGTGATGCAGACATATAAAAGCAATGAAGTCAATTGCGCTGAAATAATATCTTGGAAATAGAATGCTCTGGTAGAGGTAATATTATGTTCATGATTTGTATAACTTCAACATATGTGATAGTGGCTTCGGTGGCGTAGTCGGTAGCATGCTGTTCCCAAGATAGCGGGTTCAAACCCGGCCGAAGTCGTCAGGTTTTTAAGAGCGTTAAAATCCTTCAGTATGCCTTCCTTCGGAGGGGAAGTAAAGCCGGCGGCCCATGTCATAGATTTATGGCATGTAAAAGATCCTTTCACAGACTAAACTTGTGTAAATCAAAATTGTTATGTTAGATTTCGTCAGAAAGCTCTATTAAAGTTCCAACGTTCACCACTAGGTATCATTGATATCTGGTAGCGAAAGTTGGAACTACTTGAAATTGAACGGAACTTGTAGCTCAAGGGTTTCCGCTGGAAGCAGCTACAGACTCAGGCGAGCCGAACATGTCCTCGGACACTCCCGGCACTAAAATCCATACGATAAATAATTAAATAATAACATATGTGATGGTAGAAATTGGCCTCTAGTCTGTGTGAGGTTGAATTGTATGCTTGTGTCGGCTCTGGTTCGTCTTTTAAGTTCTAAAATACAAATATTACCTTATATTTTATTTATATTTAATTACATTGTAAGAATATTCATTTTAATATTTTATTTTATTTTATTCATTTAATTATAACTTATCATATAATTTTTCATAACAAACATTCATCATTAGACATAAGCACGTCATTAGTATTTTCATTTCTTATTTGAGCTGAAGACCACCTCAAAGTCAGGTCGAATCATGTACTATAATATCTAATAGATATATTTTAATTCAAGTATTGATTGACGTAGATTTTAAACTTAAGAAAACTTTAGAACAAAATACTGCAGTTCGTTTAATTGGTGTTTATATTATGATTCGCAGTTTGAATATCGTTATATAAGGTTAGTCTCTTTTATACGGGTTTGTGAATTACATATAAGTATTATGCACGTGTATACAAATTAGACCACAATACTGTGTAATAAATCATATTAGAGCATGAACTTGAATTATATTATGTATATGGTTACTTATCTCTGCGGAGCCGTTCTTCGTACAGTTGTTACGCTATCGCCTGCCTACTCCCGACCAGGGGGATGACAGATCATAGGGAGCGCGTGGGTCGCGGTAAAGCTCTGCTCTGGATGTTCTGCCAACCAATGAAGAATTAATTTTAGCACTAAGCACAGAAAATGAAGTACAGCAGAATCTAAAAGCTTGGAACCACCAATTTAAGGAGTTTGGCCTCAAAATCAGTCATACAAAGACAGTAGCAATGGCAGTCAGCAGACAGAGGTTGCATACAAGCATTGAGCTGAATGGAGCGAAATTAGAACAAGTCGATTATTTCCAATACCTCGGTAGCATTATGACTGAAGATAACAGATGTTCTGCTGAAGTCACCAACAGAATCCAAAAAGGAGCTCAGTTTTATCACCAGGTCAGGAACCTCATTTGGGACCAACAAATTCCATTAACATCCAAGAAAATGATGTATCAGGCCTACTTCTTACCTATAATGACGTATGGACTTGAAACTTGTACTATCAACAGAAGAGATAGTAGCAGACTTCAGGCTACAGAAATGAAGTTCCTGAGAACAATGCTTCAGAAGACCAGAAGAAACAAGATCCGAAATGTGAAGATTCGTGCAGAGATTAAAGTGAAACCACTTCATGAAGCAATAGCAACATCAAGGTTGAAATGGTTTGGTCATGTGAAGAGGATGAATCCAAGCAGAACGGCAAGAGTATGGCTTGAGCAAGATGTGGAGGGCAAGAGACCAAGAGGCAGACCACGGACACGCTGGATCTCCCAAATAAAAGAAGACCTGCAGGGAAGAGGTGTCGATTGGCACCAGGTAGAGGAGGAGGAAATATACCTGAATAGACAAACATGGAGAGTGCTCTTATACCGCACCCGGGAAGCTGGAGACGGTTATTGATAATGATGACTAAGGTTCCGTAGTTGGCACTCATGAACGCTCACATCAAACCGACTGGCGGAAGCGGGAATAGTCTGTTATGATTGATTTTTCTCGTGGTGTTCTTGGTTGTTTTGATTTGTTCGGTATTTTGATTATTTATTTGAATTGAATTGCGAGTCAGTCATGCCACTGCAAGGGAGGAAAAATTGCCAAGCACCGGGATGTAAGAATTATAATGATAGTAAGAACAATACGGCAATTTTCATCTTCCTGGTGTTGACCATGTGTAAAATTAGTGGGCAATATGGACTACACTCGAATAAAAATATAGAGAGATTAAGTGTGTGCATTTCATCTCTTACCCATTCTCCTTTGCATTGCAATAAAATTTGTGGTTTAGGGCTACGGGGAGGGGTGGGCGGCAGCGGGCATGCTAGGCAAAACGTGAGGTTATGGCAATATAGTGTGTGCATTTGGACAGTTTTCTTTAAATTCATCGAATATCCCAACAATTCTGGAGAGTAGGAGAGCAATGTTTAATTAGCCTAAAGGTAAATTAAGCTCTAGAACGGCATAACTGTGTCCTTCGTGACAAATCTATTGCCAACATTGATATATATCAAAACGTATTATTTTCCTACCTGGACGTATATTTCAGCGCCTAGCCAAAGGCGCAGATATGTTTGTGTTATTTTCATCAATAATCAATAACTCATCGCAGAACATACCGTTCAATTACGTGTAATAAAGGCTACATCCATATGGCTTTTTACTTTTTATGTTGCCAGACTTGCCGGAGCAGTACATAGCCTCAGGCGTTGCTCTCTCTCGGAAATTCTATAACCAAAAGTGACGAATCTATTATAGTTACATGATCCTTGCTCCCGACGTGTGATTCGTGATGAGGGAGCGCCTCAATCTGAATATCGTTACGCGCGACAACTGTTAGCGGAAGTTGTAACTAACCGAGTCTGGAATGTCTTATAAAAATGACACCACTGGCCGCTAACACTTGGGACTTCATTGTTGCCGCTGTAAACAAAACTATTGACTGATATCTTATATCTTATCTTATCTTATGTTCGTCTGTTCGTCTTTTATGCGTTCATAAACCATTCATCCAAACTCAGAGTTGTTATGAGTTGTTGTGCACACTCCCGGGAAATTTATAGGCATAGTAAATTCAATTTACAATAGATAGTGCGCGAGTAGCTTCAACAAAATTCCTTCCGATTCGTTTTAACAAAGTCCCATATGCGTTCATATACCTTTCATCACAACGCGATGAAACTTGGGTGAGATGTTGTTTACTCTTCAGGAATGTTTCTGGCTTAGTAAATCCACTTTACAATATGCAGCGCACGAATAGATTCAACAAATAAGCGACGACGCGCGAAGCGTTCCAACCAAGTCCCGTATGCGTTCATATACCATTCGTCCGATAGCGATGAAACTTGGGTGAGATGTTGTGCACCCTTCAGGAAATATTTCGGGCTTAGTAATCCACTTTACAATAGGTAGCGCACGAGTAGATTCAACAAATGAGCAACGACGCACGAATCGTTTCAACAAAGTCCCATATGCGTTCATGTACCTTTCATCCCATTGCGATGAAACTTGGGTGAGATGTTGTGTACACCTCAAGGAAGGTTTCTGGCTTAGTAAATCTACTTTACAATAGGTAGCGTACGAATAGATTCAACAAGTGAGTGACGACGCGTGAAGCGTTTCAACAAAGTCCCACATGCGTTCATATACCTTTCATGCCATTGCGATGAAACTTGGGTGGGATGTTGTGTACACTTCAGGGAAGGTTTCTGGCTTAGTAAATCCACTTTACAATAGGCAGCGCACGAATAGATTCAACAAATGAGCGACGACGCGCGAAGCGTTTCAACTAAGTCCCGTATGCGTTCATATAGCCTACCATTCGTCCGATAGCGATGAAACTTGGGTGAGATGTTGTGCACACTTCAGGGAAGGTTTCTGGCCTAGTAAATTCACTTTACTATAGGTAGCGTACGAATAGATTCAACAAATGAGTGACGACGCGTGAAGCGTTTCAAAAAAGTCCCACATGCGTTCATATACCTTTCATCCCATTGCGATGAAACTTGGGTGAGATGTTGTGTACACTTCAGGCAAGGTTTCTGGCTTAGTAAATACACTTTACAATAGGTAACGCACGAATAGATTCAACAAATGAGCAACGACGCGCGAATCGTTTCAACTAAGTCCCGTATGCGTTCATATAGCCTACCATTCGTCCGATAGCGATGAAACTTTGATGAGTTGTTGTGTACACGCCAGGGAAGGTTTCAGACAGTAAATCCATTTTAGAATAGGTAGCGAACGAGTAGATGCAACAAATGACTGACGACGCGCGAAGCGTTTCAATAAAATCCAGTATGCGTTCATATACCATTCATCGATTGCGATGAAACTTTGACGAGTTGTTGTGTACACTTACGTGAAGGCTTCTAACTTAGTAAATCCATCTCATAGTAGGTAGCGCACGAGTAGATTCAACAAATGAGCAACAGCGCACGAATCGTTTAAACAAAATTCCGTATGCGTTCATATGTCATTCAGCCGATTGCGATGAAACTTTGTTGAGTTGTTTGTGCACGCTCCCACGGATGTTTCTAAATTAGTTAATCCATTTTAAGATAATTTAGAGGCAGTTAACGGAAATTGAAAAAAAAAACGTGTTTATCCAAAAGCACTTCAAGTAACAAAATTACAACGCTAACACTTCCTTTGGTTGGCATTGCATTGCATGCCGGATACAGCTTGTTATTATATATTAAATCATTTAGTACAGTAATTGAAAAAGCTTCGGTACACCATAATCCCTCCCAAGGACACCATTCTCTGCCACCACTATCGAAGATCAAGAAAGTACTCTTAGAACACATACAGACACAAGGAATACATTGTATTTAATAATATGGATTAATTTAACATTACAGGAGTTGAAAGCCTACTGACATATTACTTACGATAAGTGTACTTTCTATTAACATGGAGCATAATATTACATACTAGAATTAAATATACATATTTAAAACACTTATACTAAAAGCAACAGACCTCAGGCTGCAGGAATGAAGACATCTACCTTAAATTTCATCGGTCAACATAATATGCCGGCGACGAAACATCCAATCAAACATGTACCCCAAACATCCTTTCAATGTCTTCGGTCTTGGAGTTGTGGGACGGGAGATGTCCATGCGAAGAGCATCGGCGTTTATTTCGATATCTTCTATCATGCAGTGAAGATAGAAATGATATGTCCCCATCAAGTGGTCTAACTGCTGTGCATCGTGGACGAGATTATGTAGGTTATAGGGCCAGCCAGCTTCATAACCTACGGTCAAGGGCAATCCTTCAAAGTCCATCATCTAAATTAGTACTGTATCCTAAATACAAATCTAGTGGTGTTTGTTGTCCTGTTACTCTCACGCAAAAACTACTCAACCGATTAAACTAAAATTTTATTTATTTATTTATTTATTTATTAATGGGTACTGTTACAGTTGGGCAAAACCTGGTGGTAACAAGATATTTACATGCTGTATATCTCAATTTCGCTCCATAATGTCTCTGTGTTCCTTGAATGCAACATTTAATTTCTTCTTGAAAACTTTTAAACGGTTAGGAAAAGGTTCTAAGACTTCTTCCGGTAACTCATTCCAAGTTTGAACATAGTTGTTATACCTAGAAAGAACACAAGACTAATGCTGTTTTAAAATATACTCTTATTATTTCGGCCCTTTGTCTTTAGGGAATATGCTAAACAAAATATGAAAATTAATAAATGTAAAACAAAAATATTGGAATGCAGCCGAAATAAATCAGAAACCTCTATGGACATCAAATTGGCAGGTGAAAAGCTGAAGGAAGTTGGAGACTTCTGTTACTTAGGAAGCAAAATAACCAGTGATGGACGAAGCCAAGAGGATATAAAGAGTAGGTTGGCTCAGGCAAGGAAAGCATTTCTACAAAAAAGGAAACTGTTGAAATCGAATATAGATTTATGTATTAGGAAGTCATTTTTGAAAGCCTTTGTCTGGAGCGTGGCGCTCTATGGAAGTGAATCTTGGACTATTGGTGCAGCAGAAAAGAGGAGAATTGAAGCGTTTGAAATGTGGTGTTACAGGAGAATGATGAAGATCAGATGGGTAGATAGGGTTACAAACGAAGAGGTATTAAGACGAGTGGCAGAGGAGAGATGTTTCTGGCGACTGCTAATGAAGAGAAGAGATAGGTTGGTAGGACACATACTAAGACACCCAGGAATAGCAAGCTTAGTTATGGAAGGAGGGTTGAGGAAAAGAACTGTAGGGGTAGACCAAGGATAGAATATGTTAAACAGATTGCCTCGGATGTAGGATGTGGTAGCTATGTAGACATGAAACGATTAGCTCAGGACAGGGAGGCATGGAAAGCTACATCAAACCAGTCAAAAGACTGAAGACTCAAACAACAGCAAACAATATATTGAATTTCCGCTAGAAGGAATGGACACAGTTCATTATACGCCTGTCAGTGCGAGAAACAGCATTCGTATATCAAGGAATATTGTAATTCCGTTATTGAGGGAGACAGAAGGAAGAATGAGTTCGGCCACCCTAAATAAATAAACAGATAACACGACAGATACCACTTGTCAATAATTCTCAATGAGGAGGGGAAGCTATAATAAGTCAAGCCAGTAACACGCGCGCGAAGCGACACGTCAAGTCGATATAAAATTAGCGTGTGATTTAAATAATCAATGGAAATGCAAAGAAGTACCGCTCAGTAATAAGACTCATATATTTACATCCAGAAATTAATTAAGGAATAAAAGGACAACAATAAAAATGGTATTTTAATTTAAAGAAATAATGTTCTAACATTTTATAAAAGGAGGTTTAATAGCTACATAAAATTCAATTAAAACATTCGCGTCCTCATTTTCTGCCTAATGTAAGAAAGGACGCTTATAAGCAAGCCAAATCAGAAAGTGGAAAGATAGGCTGTCTTGTTTGCGATTCCAAGCGAACAACCACGCGGAGCGTGAGACTAGGACGAGTGCGATCGGGCCTTTATGATAGTTGACGGGAGGAACAGTAGTCCTTGTCCACAAGGTATGTTGATAGCTTGGAGAAGCTTATTGTTAGAATACAGAGTACGATACTACTGTGATATTACGAAGGAAGGCAGAGTAAGCTTTGCCCGTCAGAGACCGTCAGTGAATTGTGAAAAGTGAATATACAGTGTCGTTATCTATGTGCGCGCGAGTAAACACTGCAAGCTAAGCCGGCTGTGACTGGCGTAGATGGCGGCCACGCGTACCCGGTTCAACCGGTGGTGGCGCGCACTTTCACACTTTTTCCAAACATGTTCAATAATGTGTAGGCCTACTTACAGTACTCTTAGGCAAGGCTGAAAATGTCCTTCCTCTCTTGTAACACACACCTGACATCTTCTGATGAAAGAATGTCTGTCAACTCTTTTATTATTTACGGAGCCTGTTTCCTTGAATCGTTTAGCGAGCCTCCTAATTGTACTGGCATTAGGCACAGGTCTTCCTGTAAACCTGATTCGAAATTTTCGTCTCGTTTTAAAACAAGATTTTCTGCTTTTCATATCCGAATTATTGATATACACACGTTTGCACAATGTGAATTGGTGTCTAGGCATGACCAGCAATCACAGTAATCACAATACTCACTGAACATGCAACACTAACGTCTAAGCTTTGCAGATACATGTCCATATGAATGACAAAACATGTGTGAACTAACGATGTGAGTCAGCGTAGCGCGCTAACCACCGGCTGAACCGCTGACACGCGCCCGCGATCTGCGCCAGTCACAGCCGGATTGGTTTGCCGTGTTTACTCGCGCGCACATAATCAGTACCGTTTTATAAATTATTTTGCAATCATTATCAAAGCAAATAAAAATGATAATAGGGAATTAAATTAAAATCTGGTATTCTATGAAAAGTGAGGCAAGCACGTCATTGAAGTACAACACAGAGCTTCTTGAGTTATTCAAAACAAAGGATTATTTGAAGATGAATTTATGCAGCAAACAAACATTGCATAATCATTTTACGAAGGTAATTTCAACAATGGAATATCAAGCCGTGGTGAAGGGGATATCTGAATTCGACAGAATTACGATGATGAAAATGGAGTCGAAAATTATGAGAAAGGGAGTATTTTAGCAACAGCAATGGTTTGGTCAGGAGTGACTTAGAACATCAAAATGCACAAGACGATGACAACTGTACTTCTAGAGGCATATCGGAGCAAATGGAGACCGTGGCATAGTCAACAGACGGAGGTACAACTGCATCAAGAACCTAGGAGGAGAAAGAAGAGGAGTTCTGAATTAGAAACACGGAGGAATTTCCAGGCAAGGAAGCCAACGTTGCTGTCCAGTAAGGTAGTGTTTGCACATTTATGCTTTCTTTTTGTAGTTTGTGTTTTCAATGGTACGTGTTTGGCCATTGCTTGATGTTATTTTGTTACATCAAATTCTATTTTGGAAATTTAGTTGACGATTCTACGACGTGTATTTGGGAATTCTACGATATTTCATGAAATTAAACCTAAGTAAAAATGGCGATTTTTATATTTAATTAAATTTTTATGCTTAAATAGGGTCATGCAAAGTTTATTCCATAATTAGTTCGAAGTTTGAACTGAATAATCAGAATAGGATTATTCTAGGCAAGTTTATATGCAAATGAATAATTATAACAACGACATAAAACATAAATAATTCATATTTTTGGGCTAATGCCGTGTGTATTTAAATTAGAACCATACGTTTCGGAGAAACCTTGCCTCCTTTTTCAACGGAATCAAACTATGTGGCCAAAGAAAGTATATCAATGAGATTACAAAAAATCACAAAAATATAGATAAATTCCTCTGTTCGTCACCAGAGAGCAGCTGCCAGAAATTACTGTATGGGCCATGGTAGAACGGCGGAATTTATCTATATTTTTTGTAATATTTTGTAATCTCATTGATATACTTT
The DNA here is from genome assembly GCA_946902985.2 of Meconema thalassinum. Classification (NCBI taxonomy): domain Eukaryota; kingdom Metazoa; phylum Arthropoda; class Insecta; order Orthoptera; family Tettigoniidae; genus Meconema; species Meconema thalassinum. Next base: position 938,989,011 of record OX336390.1, read on the forward strand.
CTTTGGCCACATTGTTTGATTCCATTGAAAAAGGAGGCAAGGTTTCTCCGAAACGTATGGTTCTAATTTAAATACACACGGCATTAGCCCAAAATCATGAATTATTTATAAAGTAATCCGGGCCGTGAAGGCCTTAATAGACATAAAACATGTTTATGGTCTCAATCAAGTAAAATAAGTAAGGTAACATTATTATATGATATGTGAACAGTCAGTTGTATTTTTGAAAAGGTAATACAATATTTGTGGAATGAAAAGAAAGAAGGAATGTTATGAGAGCTAATGTTTATCAAAAGAGGGTAAGTGGATATTTAATTGTTATAACAATAGAGGCTAGGAATATTGCTGGCATTATTGAGAAGTATATGAATGGAAATTATAATAACAGTAATGAATAATTTATAATTCACACAAAGGTATTTTATGGTATTTCAAGTATTATGTAGCCTAACATGAGGCACGAGTGCAATGACATAACTTATGGAGACACGATACTTATGGTGTATGAAATACAGGGCGACACATAGGAACCGGATGTTTTTGAAATGAACAGTACTTTTTTTACATGAGCACTTAACGTTATAATTAGGTAAGTAGAACTAATATGCCACCCACAAGGCCTTGCCTTACGTGGTATACCTTACATGTATTCTTCCCTTACTCGACTGAATTTGATATTCATCACATAGATCTAAGAATGTACATTTTTTAGACTAATACGTTTACTTAGATAATAATAAGAAATAGACTACAGTTACGATATGATGAAGATTATACAGTACATATCTACTATATAAAGCTCAAATACCACTCACTCACTGACTGACTCATTCATTCATCACGAAATCTCAGAAACTACCAAACGGATTGGAATGAAATTTGGTATCCAGCTTTCTCAAGGGCCGCAAACGCCCACTAAGAATGGATTTTAGGATATTCAGGTTCTAAAGGGGTGTTAAGGGGGTAGACCTGCATTTCATTGAATAGCAATATTTCCCGATTGGTTTCATTGGGGGATGTGAAACTCGGCATATAAACTCATCATTAAAAATAATAAGACATGTGTCTGAGGGTTTTTCGATGTGGTGTATATTATGAGGTGAAAGGGGTGAAAAGTGGGGGTTGAAGGATTTCTAACGGAGCGTGTATCTCTTAAACGACATAGGCGAGGAGTTTGGAACTCAGCCGAAAAAATCAGCATTAAAAATAACGAAACAGGTGTTTGACCGTTTTTTCATAAATCCAATTTAAGGGGCCCATGGAGAGGGGTGAAACTATGGGGGGGGGGGGGGAAACGTAATATGTCTGTGTGTAAAATTATACATGGCCTATGTTGTAGACAATAACACATTACATCTTTTTTTGTCTCTTGCTCTTTCATCATACGACGAATACATACAGAGTTATTAATGATTTTGTACTTTTTGGCCGGAATTTTCTAAGTCCCAGGAATGACATAAAAATTGATTCGAATGAAATTTCAAAAAATAGTTTTTTTAGTACTTTTATTATATTTTTCACGTCTTTTAGGGTCCAAAACCAACATGATATTTTGATGTTTTTCTTCGTCCCAAACATTTTTGGTTTCAGGTGATAGAATTATTTTCCACTAGGACCCATGCTTATCTATCTATATATCTAATGTTATAACGGGATTCCAAATGTTATTGCGGGCGAAGCCGCGGGTAACAGCTAGTTTAATATAAAGGGACTCCAGTGATCAAGAGAACAAGTGATTTATACAGTGTTGTAGTGACGAGGACAATGTCTATATACTGTAGCACACGCGATTGCTTGAGCAATGTACGGGTATGTCCTAATATTTAAAAAGCTATGTATGCATATATTTTCTTGTATTGCTTGATGTAATATTGATATTCTTAATAATAATAATAATAATAATAATAATAATAATAATAATAATAATAAATAATAATAATAATAATAATAATAATAATTTAATTTTACCATATTTAAGAAAACGTTCCACCATTTCATTTACCATTTTTACGTGTGAAAGATAATATCACTCAGGTGGCGGCCATCCGTATGAATCCCTTGGTTGCCAAGAGCCCCCGACTTTTCCTGTTGCTATTTTTTCCTGTGGGAGTGCCTAAAAGAACGTGTCTGTATTAGCTGATACAAGTGGTTACTTTACTTCGATGAAATAAAATGAATTGTGAAAATTGGAAAATCTGCTCAGGTATTAAGTAATATCCTCAATGAAACTTGCCTCCCACAAAGGCGGACCAGGTTCGATTCCCGGTCAGAGCATATGAGATTTTCCAAGTAAAATATCACGTCCTGTGTTTCGGATTCCACTTAGAAATGGAGATCCCGACACTCATGATCGAGAGATTAACGGGCACATTAAACTACAATCTTCCTTCCTCTTTTAAGGTAATATACTAGAGCTAGCCCGGGTGTTGACTGGTCAATGGGCGGGATTTTTGTTTGTTGGTTGATTCCTCAGTTTAGGGGCTGCGACAACGAGTCATGTAGCCCCGTGTACTTTGGGTGTGTGTAGAATCTGTCTGATAACTGGTGTTAATTGTGGTGGCTGTACAAGTGTGTGTTATCTGTAATTCAGGTAAGGACTGCAGTCGATCAATATCAAGTAGATCCTACTTTTGCTACCTAATGCTACCGTCAACGACACCTAGCTATGAACTTGGCTACTAGATGCCACCACAATCGGCACCTGGCGACGAGCGTTGGAATTTAATAGAGCGTTAACCAAATCTAAGCTAACCTACAAATTTAGGTTCACACAATTGTAGTTAGGGGAAGGTTGTTTCACATGCCATAAATCTATGACATGGGCCCGCCGGCTTTACTTCCCCTCTGAACGAAGGCATACTGAGGGATTTTTAACGTCGGTTCTTAAAAAGCCGACGACTTCGTCCGGGTTTGAATCCGCGATCTTGGGCATAGAAGCTCAGCATGCTACCAACTATGCCACCGATCTATGTTTGCACATCGAAGCAAGCTTGCAGTTTTACGTGAACCCTAATCTCGCGGTCATAAACCAAGGGACCTCCTTTTTACGTAGAATCCGAACCACATTCATAACATTTCATCTTGAATATCCCACATGCATTAACCATGAATCGAGACCTGTCCGCCTTGGTGGGAGGCACTACGCCATCATGCCCCACACGTGTATGTCCACCTTGAAATATTTTCTTTTTAATTTAACATTTTTAGGGTAGCTTAACCTTCTGTAACATTGTAAACTGAAAAAGGATCCAATGTATGGTATTGCAATGTATTAAAGAGTATATTATGTGACAAAGGGGTACCCGCTATTAAAGATGACTGATTGTAATCCCTGTGATTCGCTACTGATGAGGAATGGCTACATGTTCATTTTGTGAATTTTGAGGGGACAATCGAACTTCCAGACCATCATCTCATGCCCGCATATAGTGTAGTCTATATGGTGGGCTCTTTTTTTTCGGAACGATAGATACTGAAGGTACCTTTCAAGGATAATCACCGAACATTTTATGCACGAACGCTGTTTTTAGATTCTGGAACCCGTCCTTGGAGAGGAGGCCAAGATGTGCGAGGAAAATGGTTTTGGCAAGTAAAAAGCAATCTCGTGCGTGCATGGATATAACAGTAACAGGAAGGAGGTCAATTTAGACCAAGGAGATGGATAAACTACTGTAGCTGAGAAGATACTGTATTTGGAATGGGGATGCTTGATCTGAAAAGTGAAGCATTCGTAAATAAACCAACCCGGAGAAAACTCGTTTAACTTAATTTTGTCTGGAAAGGTGGAGGGGATACATGTTAATGATAACTTACCGTCCACTCGGCTGCGAATCAAACGGGCCGATTTTACGAGACGATGGTGGAAAAGATCCAGTTGGGTTATGGCCTCCTCCATGATCTCATGTTTCGTTTGTAGTTGCCCTTTCTGTTTCTTTTCCAGTTGAAGTTCACTTTTATCCATCAGCTCTTTGTGCTTTCTTTCCAGCTGGGGTGAAGCCTCTTCTATCAAGTCTTCCTCTTTCTTTCGTCGTTGGAGTTTAACCATTTTTATCAGCTCTTTCTGTTCCTTTTTGAGTTGTGGTTTATCACTTTCTATGAAATCTTCATGTTTATTTTCTAGTTGGAGCGTAGCTTCTTCTATCGGCGCTTCTTGTTCCTTTTCTGTTTGGAGTTTAGCCTTTTCTGTCAGTTCTTGTTGTTCCATTTCTGTTTGGAGTTTACTCTCTTCTGTCAGTTTTTGTTGTTCCTTTTCTGTTTTGTATTTACTCTCTTCCATAAAATCATTCCTCATTTTCTGTTGGCGTTTGGCCTCTTCTATCAACTCTTCACGTTTATTTCTCCATCGGGTCTTCTCTTTTTGCTCTTCCTGTTTCTTTTCCAGCTGGCGTTTAGCTTTTTGTTGCCCCTTTTTATTTTGGTGTTTAGTCTTTTGCTTATTCTGCTTCTCTTTCAATTGCGGTTTAGCCTCTTCAGTCAGATCTTCACGTTCCTCTTCAAGCTGGGGTTTAGTCTTTTGCCTATTCTGCTTCTCCTTCAATTGTGGTTTAGCCTCTTCTGTCAGATCTTCATGTTCCTCTTCAAGCTGGAGTTTAGTCTTTTGCTTATTCTGCTTCTCTTTCAATTGTGTTTTAACCTCTTCTGTCAGATCATCATGTTCCGCTTCAAGCTGGGGTTCAGTATTTTGCCTATTCTGCTTCTCTTTCAATTGTGGTTTAGCCTCTTCTGTCAGATCTTCATGTTTCTCTTCAAGCTGGAGTTTAGGTTTTTTTCTTTTTTTCCTAGGAAACATGTGTTTAAGATTCTTGTCGGAATATTTTATCAGTTCCTGTTCTTTCCGCACTTCCTCTTCAGTTTTCAGGCAGTAGTGATCTTCATTTAGCACATTATCGGTGAGTAATGAAAGGAGATTCTTAAGGCATTCTTGACGTCGAGAATTCATCTCGTTCTCCATCCTGAACAGGCCACTCAGATCTCTTGAAGTATCCCATACGGATGTACTGATGATTGCACCCGTTTTCGTCATGTTTATTTACACATAATATTGACACATATGAGTATTAGATATTCTATGTTTTTTCTTCAGATCTATGGCAACGATGCTTTTGTTCCAACAATCACTTCGAGAAAATTTAATTCACGGTTGGACTGAAATCTTACGCCATTTCTCATAACACGTTCTGAGATAACTCAGGGCTTTGAAATTTTTGCCCCTTTTTGAGGCTAAATCCGGTCCATTTTGTTGCAAAATTCTTCCGCAGGAAGTCCGTTTATGTTGCTACCATGGCCAACGAGAAAGACCACCCTCGGCCAAAGATCACCAGTGTGACGTAATCACAGTCCCCTGATGGTATTGTCTTCCACATGAGTTCTGTCCACGACGATGCTTTGTCTAAGCTGATATGGGAGGTGAATTTTGATTCGGGTGGCTTCACAGTATCAGTAACTTATTTAAGACCTACAACTCCTGTATTGGCAACTCCAGCTATCTGATATGATATCTAGCGGTAAAAATGAGAAACTTACCAAGTAGGGTACATTTGTCATGTGGTGACTGTTTGTATATGGTTTCTTGTATTGGTAAACAGATCGTGGTAAATTGTTCGTGTCTTTATACATAAGTAATACGTTTTACTCGTTGATAGAGTGAAAAATGAGTAAAAGTAAAGTGTATTGCTCAGTTTACGGCTGTAAGTCGATGTATAAGAGGGCTGCGGATATACGTTCTCATCACTTTCCAAAAGATGCAAATAGCAATAGCCGAAATGTGATGATACCTAATACCTAATAATAATACCTTTCCACCCCGGGAAGGATCTAACACTTGTCGAGGTAGACAGACAGAAGACCTGCGACGTAAAGCCAGCGAAGGTTATTGAGTTTAAAAACAGCTGTTACGAAGGGCGCGCTGGTAAGATTGAAGTTAGGCCTACTTGAATAATTAATTATTGGCTGCTTGGTAGGGAGAAGGGATGAGTTTAACTTGTATTAAAACTCGTGGGGCGACAGGAATTGCTTGATTTGGATGGTTAAAAGGTGGGTTTGGTGTTGAATATTTGAATGGTAGCGGAATCACTCATTCTACAGTGCCCACGGGGAGGCAAATTAGGCCTATATGACTCGTAGTGGAATAGCTCGAATATCGAAGAACTTAGCGATTACGAGGTGTAGGCTTGGCGGAAAGGCTGGCGGATCATCAGTTTGACATCAATTCACGATATAAGTCGGAGCTTGGAACAGTGGCGTCTGGTTTGCGTGGATGCTAGTCTCGGAATGATAAAAGTAGCACAGCTTCGGTGTGTTATTTATTTGTTTATGTACCGTATTTCTCTATTTGAATGTCCTCGGCGTTGACTCAGGATCGACATTTACATTATATTGCGCATAATAGTACCGAAATAATGTCCGAAGTGTAGCCCTGTGTAAATTTGAATCAGCTGATCTACATCAACCATAAAAACTGATGCTTGATAATATGCAAATGACACCATAAAATCCAGTGGAACACACAAATTAGATCACGTGTATCGCACAGTTATACATATACACAATTAAAAATAACACTGTCATTACTTTAGAGACCAAATTTACTGATTATAACCGAAAAATAAAAAGTGTTCCATATCAAACGCGTGTTATTGATTATTTTAAACCCTACTTATCCAGACCGACCGCAGCGCCCCAAGTGTTAGTTTGAGTTGCCAATAGGCTAATAACATAGGCCTACCTGCTCGTTGCCTTGAGCACTGTAGAGCCTAGGAATCGTGTGGATACTTGGCTAAAACCGGAATAACGAATTTTAGAAATGCAATGATAAATCCCTTCCGCTTATGAGCATTACTTCGCGCCTACGTCGCTTGGTGGCACCACTTACGGATAAACGTCGGCCGTGGATAAACACATGTTAAAAAAAAGCTGGGTTCTGTTGTTATTTTAGGCGAGGTATGACTGAAATACTTAATATTTTGATGAAAGATGCTATTTTTATTTTATTGAAAATAACGTATTTCAATGTGTGCTCTATCAGAAAATGGTATACATTTTTTCTCTGCGCCATATTTTAGGCCAGTGGTAGCCATTTTTTAAAATGTGTCACTCTGGAACACGCCCACTCGCTTCTAGCACTGCAGAATATATCTTTTAGACTTTACTTCACATTTCTTTTCAAATAGACCGCTCAGAATCGAGTGTTGGAAACTGTGTGGGTCGTGATGCTCATTTGACTGCTCGTGTTCAAAACGGCAACTGCATCCCACAGCAAATTAGAATTTATTCTGTAAAAATCTTATATGTTGTAAAATTATTTCAAGTCATCATCATCTTCCTTCCAAGCATTGGGCCAAATGTTCCGTTACGGTCTTGCACTTTCCCTCCATCCCTTCATCCGACGTCCTATCGATCTATTTTCCCGTGGCTGGTAGCGAAGGATCTCCTTTGGTAATCTTCCAGGTTCCATCCTTTGGACATGATGCTTCCAGTTCTCGGTAGTCACAAATGCATGTAGTTATTGGTTTCACTTTTAGTTCCTTCAGCACATACTCATTTCTCTTATGATCCATTACACTTATTTCAAGCGCTGTATTGAATTATTATGAAAATTTGTGCTTTTCAGTCGGTCAACATGATTGTATCCAAATTAGATACCGATCTAATCCTTAATCCTGAAAATAAATTACATGAGATTAATAAATACATTAGGATGACCAGTTTCGATCGTCAAGCGACTATCGTCAGATCCATTACCGGTACACTTAGGCTACATTTTTTTTGTCTGAAAGTACGGGTGAAAATATTTACAATATGTACACTTCTTTAGGTGCGGTATTAGTTGAGATAATTCAACTCGTCAATATTTGTTAGTTATAGTCTATGTGATGTTTTGTTAAAATACTGGAAGTGATGATTGACCTCCAAACTTGCTTGTTTACAGTGAATATGTGATTGTAGTTAAATGATCAATTCAGGTTGTATTGTACTGGCTACTTATCTGATTGAGTCTTGCGGGTCCTGGTGAGAGCAGTTGTCTTCGTCACTATCTACACTCAACTGGGGGAGCTTCCTGTGTGCTAGGGTCTCTTTTATACCTGGGTATTTCCCCTCTCGCATACCTAAGTTTCTGTATTCGTCGTACAAATGTGGCTGTATGTGGCCTAGGTCAATCTGAAAACACGAGAATGAGAAACCACAGAGTACTTTATATACGAGATATAGTGCAACACGTGTCAGTGGTTTGCGCTCTATTGCAGAACAAAATTCTGAAAATTCTAGCAGCGAAAAAAAAATAATTCAGTTTTAGGATCCTCATCACACTATAGGCCTCCATTATAAATGATGGTGGTGTGATTAATACTTTAGTTCACACTAGTGCATGGGATAATCTCATGAAGGAATTATTATATACTGAATGTAAGACAAAGTCTGTGATGGTTGAATTTAGAGAAAGCTATGGTTTCTGCGGTAAATAAATAGTCAAGTGTGGGTATGTGGCTGCTAGTGAGTATAGTTCTTCTCGAATATCAAGTTCACAGAGTCAACGATCTCCATTCCACGTGAATAAACCTATAGTGGAAACATTTAATGCCATAGGAAAAGGTCATCAAGAAAATGTGGAAATTCTCTTCTAATATGGGCATGAATACTCTAGGATCTAGGACCTATGCTAAACATTTGATCTTGTTGGTGGATGAGGGGAAAATATATAACACAGATGGAGGTCTTTCGTATGGCAGCTGATGCATTTCGAAAGCTCATAATGGGGATGACAATGAAATAATTGTCATTGGTGTTTCATACGATGCCACATGGCATAAGCGAGGGCACAGTTCTAACTATGGGGTTGGCTTTGCTATTGACATTCAAACAAGTGTCGTATTAGATTACTTTATTAGGTATACCGTTAATATTTTGTGTTGATTGTAAGAAGACTGAGACGGAACTGGGAAAAATAGTGTGGAATTTGACATTTGGTTGAATGGGCATAAGGCTTCAGGTGAATGCCAGAGAAATTACAATGGCTCTTCCAATGCCAAGGAGAAAGACATTGGGGAAATTCTTTGGAAGAGATCTATTGCTGACCGAGGGAGATGCCAAGACCCAGACCCATTTGAATGCTCTACAAGTGTATGGCCCTCAGTATGTCCTCGGAGTGCATCAACTATGTGGCTAAACGGCTTGGTACTGCAAATCGGAACATTGTCTGGGAAGCCGTGAAGAAGGTAATTTAAAAGAGAGTACCATTACAAAGCTTACAAACTACTCCAGGAATGCCATGACTAGTAATATTCCTGATGTAGTTCGAATGAATAAATCAGTTTATGCCACTCTTAGTCACTACATGTCCACAGACACTTGGTACTGCCCCCGTAATTGAATTATGTAGAGACCACGGTGGCTATATTTGAAATTATAAGGAAAGTTATGGCTGTCATAGTTATGACGTGGGTAGTCATGAAGTAAGCACGGATGACGTAAATGCTATGCTAGCAAGCTACTTGAGCTGAGATTCTCAGTGACGTCAGCATTTAGTCCAGAATGTTCCAAGATTTACGACGCAGTCGCAGGAAACGAGGAATTCTGCTGAGGAAGAAACTATGCTATTGGAGGAGAGGCATGAACCAATGAACGATAGTTTAAAGGAAGACGGAGATTGCTGAAACTATGGTATTTTTATTACTTTTGGAATGCAGAATTGTGGAAAGCCATTTGCAGTAATAGCATTGATTTGGAATTTTGGTGAAATTTATTTTCAGTTTTTGAATTTTGAAAATCCGTCATGTATTAACGAAGTTGGAACTTTTAGCGATGACGTAGTATCACGCTCTGGAAGGGATGGTAACGCCCCTCGAGAAGTTAATAAAAGGGCTTGCGCAGAAGAGAGGAGCCTCTTTCGTTCTCTGATCATTCTGAGATCTTATTCTCAGATCATCGAAGTATATTTGTGAAAGTTCTTTTCTTATACATTCAATATAGTGAGACGTCGAAGTGAACAGCAGTGAAAAGCATCGTCTTTATAACGCGTGGCGAGGCCACTATATTAACGAGATCCAGGTCAAACTAGGTGAAGTTGAAACGGACCTTAGAAAGCTTCTACAAGTTTAGCTTCGAACAGTTAGCGGTCACTGATAAGCTAATGGTATTGTGCAGTGCTACATGCAGTTATAGAGAAAATCTGAACAATTTCGACCGAGTAGTTTAAAAGATATTAGCAGTTTTATACGACTGACAAAAGTGATTATCTCGCCACTAGAGAAGCACTTTTTGTATAGCCAGAATCAACGCAAGGCTGACGCTGCGAGTGGAGTAGAAAGACTTCAGATTGCTTGGTTACAGAACGATACAGTATAATGGAGCAATTGAATACGGCAGTTTGTTCTTCTGACACTACAACCGAAGAGCAGATGGAAGGCTAAAAGGGCTTATTGCAATTGGGACATACTTCAATGGAGTAAGATAGCGACATGGAACTTCGCTAATTGCTATTCCACACAAGCGAACATGCGGTGAATACCATCTACACCCATGTTTCGTAATTAAAGGCTGAATACCATCGAACAGCCATAGAAACAATTTCATACTCTGAATATGAATAATTTCTTCGGAAATTTCTACAAAACTTCATGATGATTGTCTACTGGAACTTCAGGGAATTTTTCAAGAGAGGTCAGGGATATCCCGACTCACAAAGAAGATTATTGCCGGAAGGATGTCTATTCGTCTTCGAGGAGCAGAGCGATTCACGGAGAAGGAAGCAGTTCGATTCTCCGAGGGTGCTATTTCCTATTTCGAGGATGGAGCTCAACTTTAACGTGGTGAAATGGATCCATCAGCAGTCTTCTTTGGGGAATTTTCCTCTGGAACGTCAATCGGCAGATAAGGTAGTCGTGAACGTTTATTGTATTTGAGTATACTAATAATGTTTGAGCAACCATTTTCCCCATATTTTTATCCTCCTGTATTTTTGCCCTATTTTCTTGTTGAGATTCTTATTCTCAGTACATCTTGATGAGTTTTGCTTTTTCGACGATTTATTAAGACATTGTTATGTCATGGGCATAGTTAACGATTTTGAATCAGTTGAGACTGATATTTGGATTTTTCAGTAATTAATATTTTTTGTAGTCACGATTTGACTGTAAGTTAATGATTTTTATGGCAGATTTAAATTCAGACAGCGTGTCATTTTATTAAAGTAGTTCTACCCCAGTTTAATTACTTTGAACAATTTTCTGTCATAATCAAGAAGGAAGAACATTTAAATGATTTTAGAGCGTTAAAATCTCTTACGTTGTCGACGATCTTGGAAATACTAGTCGTTATTTGTATTGATTGCAACACAGACATTTATTGTCAGTTATGAATGAACATTGCATCATAGACACTTTTGTGAAAGAGTAACTTTAATAATGAATTATTGAATGCATTAAAGTCAAGTACTTTTGTTAGGAGTTTTTCTCAATTAGAGAATTATATAACGATGTTTGCATTCCCCAGTCTAATTAGATTCTATTCGACTACTTTGCATTTTAGTCGCACTTTATTTGAAGATAGTATTTTTATACTTCAATTTCTTTTAAGATGTTAATCTTAAATTTTGATAGACCAGACAGGCATATATAAGCGTATTCACTATTAAATTTGTTTGTGATTGGCAAGTTTTGACTTCATTTCAGTTCATGAATGAAATCCACGAAGGTTATAGAAAAACAGTTTTGAAACAATTAATGATTATAAAATTTTTAAGTGGAACTATGAATGTATAATCGCTAGTGCAGCGCGTGTTGAAAGTCGCTGAGGTATAATGCCCTTGAATATGAAGGAAGTTCCCACAGGAATAAATGTTAAAGAATTATTTGTGGAAGTTTTGTAAGTGATGTGGAAGTTTTTAAATGCCATATAGATTAATATATGATGATTTTGGGCATATTTTTAATGCAGATTGTGCATTAACTTGTTAGCGAAGGATTTTCCGCTGGAGTAAGATTGTCATAGTTCGTTGAAAATTAATCAAGTGATTTACTGTTATAATTAACACGAGTTTTGAAAGAATTTGAGATAAGATTTTGAATGAAGGTTGCCGTCACAAATCATTATTAAAAACTTTATTAAACTAGATTGTGACATTAACATGTATAACTAACCTTCATTGGTCGATTATATTAAACAGGATTATAAAATTATCAACCGAATGAACATGTGGCTAATGTATTTATTAAATGAATAATTTAAACAATTTAAATGTTAATATTGTAAATAATTGTTGTAAATATTTTTGAAAATAATATGGAACGAGAGTGATGTTAAAGGCGTGCTTATAATATTTTTATTGTCTTTGACAAATATTATAAACAATTTCTAATTGTTATAAATAATTTATGTGATTTTGTTATAAACATTTAAGAGCTAATTAAACATTTGGATTGAAGTTAACAAGTTTAAGAAATTAACATAATGATCCAATAGGATGTGAGCAAAGTACTTGAAAGATTTGCGTAAATATAATGTGAGTTGTCTTATAGACTTTTAAAAGCTTGAGAGTGCAGGCTGTATTCTTACGTAACTTAGCATGTGAGAAGGGAGTGCATTTGACCAGTATGCAACAGGTTGGAAGGAAGCCCGCAGCTGTGCCAACATATGGTTCTCAGGGAGTGAGGTCGTACACACTTTGGCCTTGCGACTATAAATACCATTCTCTTGTTTATTAAAAGGAAACCAAATGCTCTATATATGTCACACCCTGACGTCCTTTTCCAATCCAACAGTGTTATGAATATTACGTTATTTGAAGCTCTTGGGAGCTAAATTGTTTTATATCATGTTGTATGATAAATTTTGCAAGTCCTACTGGAGGACGTAGTCAGATTGACTTGGGCTACTGATAGCCACGTTGTTTTTGTTGTGTTAGTAAAATCAGACCCTTTATTAGAAATAAAGCTTTTGTACAGTTCAAAGTTCTCGTCTTCGTTTCTGGTTCATTTTTAAATGTCATGGTGGAGGTTATTGTGCGAACAGACTTTAGTGATCCTGTTGTCAACTCAAACCCCGAGATAATTAAGAGGTAAGTAACGGTAAGTATGAACCCCCGTCTATTTTGGTGTGTTCCACAATGATTTCCTGTGAATTTCTGTGCTCTTATCTCGATAGTATCTGTCAGTGCCATTTTCATTGATGTAACTGTGCCGGTGCGATTGATAATTGGCAATCCGATTGAGGGGGCGGATATCTGACAGCCTACTATCCAGGTAAACGGGGACAGTACATGTCCAAAATCTGTAACGGAAAAGGAAGGAAGCTTGTAGTATAACGTGACCGTTAATCTTGCGATCAAAAGCCATGGGACCTCCTTTTTACGTGGAACCCGAACCATAGGACATGGCATTCACTTCGAAAATCTCACATGCATTGACCGTTGCGCGACCACGCCCTCAAAAATCTGTAACAACTTGCGAAAGGGAAACCAGTGGATAGTCACAGTAAAATGAGCTGAAAATTAACTTTTTCAATAGTTTTATAAATCATGTCAGTATACTAGTGACTTGCATCAGACCAGCTGACAACGTTGCACCCAACGAAGAACACAACATGCGAATGAATGTCTTCATAATGTTGTTTGGACCAAATGTCCTAAGGAAATCATTGAAAAAAAATGGATTTGCTCTCCTTAGGGCGGTCAGTGAGTTCAGTGTCTCCAACCACACGAAATTCCTCATTCTGTCTGAGGGGAAACTATATCTGCACGTGCAGTCTTTCGCAGCTAAAGTCAGGTTTTACTGCGTGTCACCTTGAGCAGAAAAGAGCTCAAATCACCAAAAGCAATCCAGGAAACTACAAAAGTGGAAGAAAATATCAGAAAAAGAAAGAAAAAAGACATAAGGTGCAGGGCAGTTCTAGAGTAAGGCCATGGTGCTAAAACTTTGGTTGGTTGGTTCCACAGTTAAGGAGCTGCGACAACCCGATCATGTAGCCCCGTGTACTTTGGTTGTGTGTAGAATCTGTCTGATATCCGGTGTTACTTGTGATGGCTGTATGAGTGTGTGTTTTCTGTTTTTAATTCTAGTAAGGACTACAGACATTCAATTTTCAAGTAGTTCCTACTTTTGCTACCAAACGCTACCGTCAACGACAACCAGTTATGAAATTGGTTACTAGATGCCACCACAGTCGGCTCCTGGCGACGAACGTAGGAACCTAGGAGCGTTAGTCAAATCTAACCTATAATTTAGCTTCACACAAATGTAATTAGTGAAAGGTTCTTTTACGTGCCATAAATCTATGACATGGGACCGCCGGAATTACTTACCCTCCGAAGGAAGTCATACTGAGGGATTTTCACGCTCTTAAAAAATCCGACGACTTCGGCCGGGTTTGAACCCGCGACCTTGGGCATAGAAGCTCAGCATGCTACCAACTTTGCCACCGAAGCCGCTGCTAAATCTTTAAATGCAATTTTCTCAGCTATACATTTTAACACATTTTGCTGTATACAAAATGCTCCTTGTGACAGAGTTTAAATCAGAATTAGTTGAAAAATTATTTGCTTGCTCCAGTGTAGGAAGAAATAGGCTATAAATATTCTCTTAATTTTAATGTCAAATGTACGGTATTTTAGTGTTTTGTTTGACAAGTTAAATTAGAATATAGCAGCATATATTAAAATAAATTAAAATACATATTTAGGAAACTTCTGGACAATCAAATATCCGACTGAGGGCAACCCCAGTTAAGTACATTCCCATCACATTTCTGTTCAGCAGACTAAATATTATTTCAAGGCGAAGAACATTTTGCAAGCGATTATTATTATGTACACGTAAGTGAATTCAACGCACTAGCTGTTATCTTTATATTCAGATCACTGCCAGCTGGATCGCATCTTCTGCCCGCCCATTCAATGAATACAACATTCCCATTTCCTAATAAAGACGCTAGGAAGCAGCACCAATTTCGTAATGGCAAACTTATGTATTGCAATGTATCTTTGAACAAAGCTGTACTGCTGCGTGCTCTTTTGTAAATCAGGAAAGGGGAAGTTAGGATATCGGGAAGTTTCATTTCACGAGATCCCTTTGGACAATTCCGGTTTCTTGTGCCAGGCTCATCTCTTTTATATTTCCTGTCGACTACCCTCGGTCCTCTTCTGATCCCGACGGAATTAATGTGCCTGAGTTCACTTAGCCTTTCATTTTCCCTGTTAAATTGGCCATTGTCTTTTATCTTTCCTGATGCCCGAATTTTCGAGGAGTCATACCTCTTTCTCTGCCTTCTGTAAGAGGTCCTAAAGGAGGCAGGGTGCACCCTCGGCTCGTGAGTTGGTGACCCTAAGGAATCCTTCAGCTGGATCCAGCTTTTCCCTCTTTTTCCGATCACTTTGGGGCAGACTCTCCTATCTGCCTTCCATGGCTCTACTTTCTTCCAAGTCCCTCCATTTTCATCCCTCGAGGGTAGAGGGCATTTTGTTGCTTTGCCTTATATTTCTCTTATTCCTTTCTCTTTTGGAATGTATTCTTCTGTGTGTTGTAGTAGCAGTAGCATCCATACGAGCAAATGACAGAGATATTTCTCCCCTTAAAACAACGATAACCACTGCTTATTTTCTTTCAGACTAAAAGTTTGCACTTTTGTCTGAATTAATTTTATATACGGTACTCGTATTTTATGTTTTATTTTTATTTTTTAGCGTATGGCTTTTAGTGCCAGGAGTGTCCGAGGACATGTTCGGCTCGCCAGAGTTTTGTAGCTTTTCCTATACGGACACCCATTGGGTGAGCTACAAGTACTGTCGCGTGTGGAGTGTTGTCAGGGGAGGAAAGCACGAGGAACTGGAAGGTGGCGGCTGTGGCCTATAGTTAGGGACCAACCCCGGCATTTGCCTGGAAGGAAGATAGGAAACTACAGAAAACCATCTTCAAGGTTGCCGGCGGGAGGATTCGAACCTCCTCGCCTCCCGGATGTGACGACTGCCTGCAGCCACACCGTAATGACCACGGCTAACTCACCCGGTGTATTTTATGATGACTAAATAAGAAAAAGCTAAATCGGTATATTGCTTCCACGTCCATTAATCTCGTTATTAAGTCTCCAAGAATACTTAGTTTCAAATATCTTTCCCAAAGCCGCGGAAATCATAGTTGGATGGATGGTGCTGCAATCTAGTGGTAAATTATGCATGATGTACGCCTCGGAGTGCAGAATGAGCAGGACGTTTAGTTAGTTATTGCATGGAACATGAATACTAGGAAGTGAAGCTTCGACCTTTTTGCGTTCCTCTATAGACGACAGCACATATGTTCGACTGGGGCGATATCTATATGCGTAGGCATCGATTTGTATTTTGAAAGGAGTTGATCACACCACTGCTGCCAACAGATTTAGATTGACACTAATGGTCCACTCTTGTAAAATCAGCAAGCATATGATGATGATGGGTTTATATAACAATATGTATGCTTATAAATTAAACATGAAATGTTAAACTTGTACTGCTCTGCCTAGTGCATCTTTAACTAATTGTCAGTTACGTACTATCCCGTGACATAGTTGGCTATCATTTATGAATTGATGGTGCTCATTTGTCAAGCAGTCAGTTTATTATTTATCCATTTTGCTTTCTAAGTGCTATTCTTCTTTTTTGTTTTCGCTGATAAATGGCAGAAAAACAACATAAGAAGCGAATTGGTTATTATTGCGCTGCTCTTTGGTGCAGTAAGAAGTGTTGATGCACAGTCATGGAACATGAATACTATTGTTGCTAGGAGCAGAACAGCGAGGTCATTGACCCCGAGCAGACAGTTTAAACAAACAGCCTACATGAGTGATTTGCTTTTGGGAATCTTTATGGGCCTAATGTTATCAGACAGCGTTCAACATGACCGTCGGTGTTTTAATTTCAATAAAGGTCTACGGTTGTTTTTTTCTTTTATTTCTGCTTCTTTCAGAACAACATCTACAACGAAGCAAACGTCTTAAAATATGTATTTTATTGCGTTCTCCAAGTCAAACTATGTAGTATTTAAATAGCACTCTCTTCTGAGAAATGAGGTTAACAAGAAGTGCAAGGAAGCGAAAGAAGAATGGTTGAAAGAGAAATGTGCAGGTATAGAAAATTGTCTGAAATTAGGAAAAGTAGACACAGCTTATCGAAGGATTAAGAATACTTTTGGGGAAAAGAAGACTAAGTGCTGTAATATTAAGGACACAAATGGAAAGCCTCTAACAGATAGGGAAGAAAAGGTTGAGAAATGGAAAGCTTACATAGAGAGTTTGTATCAGGGAAAGGAGATTGAGAATCATGTAATGGAAAGGGAGGAGGAAATTGATGAGGATGCGAAAGGAGATTTAATATTGAGATCAGAATTCGATAGAGCTTTGGAAGACTTAAGCAGGAACAAAGCACCAGGCATAGATGATATACCGATTGAGTTGCTACGCTGCATAGGAGATGAAGGTCTGATCAGGTTATTTCACTTGGTGTGTAGGATTTATGAGACAGGTGAGGTACCCCCTGATTTCAAGAAGAATGTAATCATCCCTATACCAAAGAAAGTGGGAGCTGACAGATGTGAAGATTACCGTACAATCAGCTTGATTACTCATGCTTCAAAGATCCTGTCTAGAATAATATACAAGAGGATTGAAAGCCAGATAGAAACGGAGTTGGGTGAAGACCAGTTTGGTTTCAGGAGAAATGTAGGAACAAGGGAAGCTGTACTAAGTCTTAGGCTGATTTTGGAAGGTAGAATAAGGAAAGATAAGAGAACGTTCATGGCATTTGTAGACTTAGAAACGACTTTTGATAACGTTGATTGGACTAAATTGTTTGACATTTTGAAATCGATTGGAATAAAGTCAGTGGCGGCTGGTGACATTGTTGCAGCGTTGCACAACTCCCAATAATTTTACACCTAATTCGTAGTTTCTTTTCCTTTAATGTTTTAGTTTTATAGATCTAATGCACTCAAAAATGTGTTAAAATCATCTATATTTTGATATATTTATCCTAATGCTTCACACTGTACCTATAAAAGCTGCCGCCTTCAAATCAAACTCCAGGGGGTTAGCTCTCTTGTGGCAACTCCCAAGCAGACAGCGCGGCGTACAGGACGAGGCTGGACGAGGCCAAGCTTGTGCATAGCATGCCGACCAGCATGGGTAGCAGGGAGTTGCAGACGAGCTGCCAGCCCCCTGGCAACACTCAGTTCCAAATGGCCCCGTTAGACTGCACCACTCTGTGGAAATGACACCACCCTCGATTTCTCTTACCCCGCGAAGGGTAGTTTAGTTAGTTAGTTATTGTTGTTTTAAGGGGCGGAACTACGAGGTCATCTGCCCCTGAAGGGTAGTTTCTTTCCCACACCACTAGAGAATGCTATACCACCCACAACGGTACAAATATCGGAATTTCATAGGGAGACATTAGTTGGTTCACACCCAATTATTTTTAGATGTTTTCTCATCATAACTTCATTTAATATTTTTGTCAAGTGTTCTGTGAAGCGAGCCTAAGAACGCCACCGTGCTATAAGTACAGTAGATAAGTGGCTGAACTATTTTGCGACGTATTGTTGGTGTACTGTAGGGGTTTATGTTTGCTTTTACCACTCTTTTTCTTGCGCGATTTGAGTTGCGATTAGTTCTGTATTTAGTTGATTGAGTATTTTGGTTCCAGGCAGATACTTAACTGTGCATTATTATTATTATTATTATTATTATTATTATTATTATTATTATTATTATTTGGTATGCATTCACTACGAAATTTCTTGGCTAGCAAAATTCAGTGTTTTGTTAGTTTGCCTTTCGCGCCACTTTCCGTTATCGCACCCAGATTTATCATCTGTGTATCTTGAAAGTTACCGTAGTATTTTATTTTAACGGAATGTTTAGTTTGAAACATTATTTGTATTGTGGAGTGTGAGTGAAAATGAATAGAGTAAGTAATTTGCTAGTCAGACAGTTTTTCCAGCTCCCTGATGACGATAAACTTTCAGTAAAAACACTCGGTACACCATTACCGGATAAGTATTGTCCAAAATATAAGTATACGAGGGCGTTTAAAGGAGATATTTAAGGCAATAATATTTGGTTATGTGAATGCGATATTAAAAACGCTTTATTCTGTTTTACATGTTTGTTGGTGGAGAATTCGCGTGGACCAAAATAGGAGTTACGGAAATTAATCCCAAAAATAAAGAAACATGAATCTTCAGCTGAGCGGCTTCGGTGCCGTAGTTGGTAGCATGCTGAGCCTCTATGCCCAAGATCGCGGTTTCAAACCCGGCCGAAGTCATCGGATTTTTAAGAGCGTTAAAAATCCCTCAGTATGCATTCCTTCGGAGGGGAAGTAAAGCCGGCGGTCCCATGTCATAGATTTATGGCATGTTAAAGAACCTTCCACTTATTACACCTGTGTGAAGCTAAATTATAGGTTAAAAATTTGAACAACGCTCTTAGGTTCCAACTTTCGTCGCCAGGAGCCGACTGCGGTGGCGTGTAGTAACCAGGTTCTGAACTAGTAGTCGTTTACGGTGGCCTTTGGCGGCAAAAGTAGGAACTGCTTGAAATTCAATGTCTGTAGTCCTCACTTGAATTAAAAACAGATAACACTCACTAATACAGCCATCACAATTAACACCGGTTACCAGACAGTTTCTCCACACACCCAAAGTACAGGGGGCTACATGACTGCGTTGTCGCAGCTCCTAAACTGAGGAATCAACCAACCAATCTTTAGCTGTTTGAAATTGACACTTTTTGGAACTGTTAACGAAGCTGCACAATTGAACAGTGCCTATTGAAGGTAAATTGCGGAATATAACGAAGATGTTAGGCACAATAGATATGTGTTAAATATTGTAATAAACTGTATTCGTTTCTGTGGTTCTTTCGGACTGGCCTTGCGTGATCATGATGAAAGTGTAACATCAACAAATCCAGGTGTTTTGAGAGAACTAATTAATTTTACCGCTGAGTTGGATGCTGTGTTAAAGGTCATTTGGTAAGGGCAACTGTTTTCAAAGGAACGTCCAAAACAATTCAAAATTAACTTTTACAGATTATGTTGGAGGTTTGCCAAGAAGAAGAATCAAAGCAAATAAAGGAATCGGAAATTTTTGCCATTATAGCAGATGAAACTAGTGATATTTCAAGCATATTTCAGATGGCTGTTGTGTACCGATACGTAGTAAGAGGCAAACAAAACATGATGCACACACATTAGCAGCGTGTTTACTGGATGAATTAAAGAAGCAGAAATTGAACGAAACTCCGCAAAAATGTATTGCGCCGACGTATCACAGAGCGCACTTCATGGCTGGTTCCTCTGATGGGGTTCAAGCTATAGTAAAAAAAAAGACTGATAGTCTGAAAGACTAGACTTTATATCATTTTAAATGCTACAAATGCTGCGTGAACTCAAAGTCCGTTAGCAAGTGCACACCAAGGTCAAAGGAGGTAGCTGCCTGGATGATGTCACGCTCACCGGAGCGCGCGGGGGAAAGGAGGAAGCTCAAGCAGTATTATGATGTCACACACCTCAGTGCATGCTCGGTTCATTTCGTCCCGTCACCGTAACGTAACGCCAGACCCCAGCGTAACTACGAAGTCGACAAGATCATTTAAAATGATAAAAATCCTATCCTTATGCAGAATATGTGCCCGTCTTTGTTAGTAATAACATTTTTCGTTAACGTACAAACTTTTCGGTTGCCATGTTTTTATGTTGAGAATGTTTATTATCCCGGAGATTGAGACCCAACCATAGACAACCTGCTGTGTTTAAAATTCTTCCCATGAACTCAGGCATAGGGCTTAAATACATATATCTGATTTTTTTAATGAATTCCTATAGGAAGAAACCCAAAAGAGCCATTAAAATTTGTCTATTTGTCGAACGTACAGTTATTTTGGAAAACCCATGTATTTCAGTTTTTATAGAACTGTAGTTTATCTTACGTTAATTAATTTTTGTTACATGTGTAAACTTCCCATATAAAATTGCGACATCAGAAATTTTGGTGCCACACCCAGCTTTACTTACCACCGGCCGCCACTGAATAAAGTACAGGGATAGGAGGGTGGTATACAATCTATACAGAAACCAGACAGCAGTCATTCGAGCTGAAGGATATGAGAGAGAAGCTGGTATTCAGAAAGGTGTAAGGCAAGGCTGCAACTTATCACCCATACTTTTCAATCTTTACATTGAACAAGCAATGAAGGAAATTAGAGAAAAATGTAAAGTGGGATTGAAGATTCAAGGAGAAATAATTTCAACTCTGAGATTTGCTGATGACATCGTCATCTTGGCCGACAAGCCTGAGGATTTGAATGAGTTTTTGAATGGTATGGACTCCGTCTTACGGAAAGAATTCATGATGAAAATTAATAAATGTAAAACAAAAATACTGGAATGCAGCCGAAATAAATCAGAAACCTCTATGGAGATCAAATTGGCAGGTGAAAAGCTGAAGGAAGTAGGAGACTTCTGTTACTTAGGAAGCAGAATAACCTGTGATGGACGAAGCAAAGAGGATATAAAAAGTAGGTTGGCTCAGGCAAAGAAAGCATTTCTACAAAAAAGGAATCTGCTGACATCGAATATAGATTTAGGTATTAGGAAGTCATTTTTGAAAGCCTTTGTCTGGAGTGTGGCGCTCTATGGAAGTGAAACTTGGACTATTGGTGTAGCAGAAAAGAGGAGAATTGAAGCATTTGAAATGTGGTGTTACAGGAGAATGATGAAGATCAGATGGGTAGATAGGGTTACAAACAAAGAGGTATTAAGACGAGTGGGAGAGGAGAGATGTTTCTGGCGACTGCTAATGAAGAGAAGAGATAGGTTGGTAGGACACATACTAAGACACCCAGGAATAGCAAGCTTAGTTATGGAAGGAAGGGTCGAGGACAAGAACTGTAGGGGTAGACCAAGATTAGAATATGTTAAACAGATAGCCTCGGATGTAGGGTGTGGTAGCTATGTAGAGATGAAACGATTAGCTCAGGACAGGGAGGCATGGAGAGCTGCATGAAACCAGTCAAAAGACTGAAGACTCAAACAACAACAACAACTCTTCGAACTTTAGATAGCAGCAAAAAGCGCTGCCGCCGCTAATAAGTTAAGCGTGATAAGGGGAGCTTCCATTAATATCTTAATAATAATAATAATAATAATAATAATAATAATAATAATAATAATAATAATAATATCGGATGGCGGGTGCAAGCTCTGTTATTTGACACCCAGGGGGCAGCTTGCATGTCAAATTTTGTTGATGCTTGAAGCACTATGAAAGTCAGGGAGGTTAGATATCTAAGCTTTTTGAACACCATAGCGCTTTCTAGTAGAGAAATGAGGAACTTTGTGTTGGCGAAAAATCCCGAGATTAATTTTGCCATTATGAACACGGCCTACTGAATTCAAATGGGTTCTTTAACATGCCAACATCGTATGACATGCGCAACGTGATTTTTGCCGCCTTTCAAACATCACTTACTACGGCCAGGAGCGAACCTGTAAGCTTGGGGTTAGTAGACCGACACGATAACCACTCACCCTCCGTGGTAATTATCTTATTAACCTATTTGGTTTAAAGTAGCCAGCCAGGATGGGATTTAGTTGGCATAATAAATAACAAGGACCGCTCCTAGGAAAGCTATGTACTAGAGCCGTTACTGTGTTTATCTCGTCCCTGAGGTCCGGGTTTGATCCCCGGCTCTACTACGAAATTTGAATTCTGGTGTGAGCGCTGGAACGGGGTACAGTCAGCCTCGTGTGACAAAACTGAGAAGAGGAGGGTTCGATTCCCTCTTTGCTATCCTTGAAGTGGTTTTCCGTGGTTTCCTTACTTCTGCTCCAGGCAAATGCTGGGATGGTTCCTAACTTAAGGCCACGTCCGCCTTCTTTCCAATCCTATTTCCAATTTACAAATACACACACTAGTTCAGCCATTGGCTAACAATGACACAGGTTGTGACACAAATTCTACACACACCCAAATATACGGACCTAAATGACTACAATTTATAGCTCCTAAATTAAGCAACATCAACAACAATTTGTTTATCAAATACAGTAACAAGGAATTTGAAGTTCTAAGAAGTGTATGAACACAGAAGTTAGTAGACCGGTATTCTATGGCATCAGATCGTAACTGTATGCAAAGAAGAAAATGTTAAATTGAAATATTTAGGTTGGTTCCTTAGTTTAGGGGAGGTCCATCCAGACAGCGCTCCGGCCGCGCTCTAAGCCAGTGCTCCGACCGCTTTGTTGGAAGGTAGTTTCAGAAGTGGTGGGAGGGGCTTGGCTGGCTGAGCGCCCTGAAGTGTGCAGCCGATCCATCAGTCGCTAGTCTAGTCCAATGCGCTTTGTTGACAGCGTGTAAGTAAATCAGTTTCTTAGCGGTCATGACTGAACAGCATACAAAAAAAGGAGTGGTGAAGCAGTAGTTTTAAAGCAGAATGGGAAATTTCATTTTTCTGTACAGCTTACGGTATAAAGGGCATGCCAAATGTTTAGTGTGCAACAGAGATGTAATGTGTTAAAAAGAACTCAATTTGTTGTTGAATTTTCCTCTCTAATATGTTCATATTTCAGTTTGGAATAAATCACAATATTCATTACTTAACACTTGTGTTCGTTTCCTGCACATTCCATACATCGGAGTACCATTCGATTTGTATATGCGGTATATTTGTTATGGCAAAACAGCCCTATTAATATGTCAACAATCCCACAAGAGCCATCGGCCACAGGACTGTACGTAAGTATCTTGTCAGCGTGGTCCGAACATCGTCCGTCTCCTCGCTGCCACAGTGTAGTGGTGGTAGGGGAAGGAGCGCTAGTCTGACTGCCCAGTGCTCCCCGAGCGCAATGACTGGATGGCCCTGATTAGGGGCTGCGACAACGCTGTCATGTAGCCCCGTGTACTTAGGGTGTGTGTAGAATCTGTCTGATAACCGGTGTTAATTGTGATGGCTGTATTAGTGTGTGTTATCTGTTTCTAATTCAAGTAAGGACTGCAGGCGATATTGTAGTAGATCCTACTTTCGCTACCAAATGCTACCGTCCACGACACCTAGCTGTGAACGTCGCTACAACTAGATGCCATCGCAACCAGCACCCTGTGACGAACGTTGAAACTTAAGAGCATTAGTCAAACCTAACTTACACTTTTTGGCTTCACACAAGTGTAGTTAGTGGAAGTTTTTTTTTCATGTCATAAATCTATGACATGGGACCGCCGGCTTTACACAAACAATTAGCTTTCCCAATTTAGGGATTGCTGTGACACAATGCGTGCTTAAAAAGAAGAAAATATGGCTCTTGAGGATCATAACTGAACCTTGTAACGCTGTAACAGCGATGCCTTAAATAAAGCTATTATCCAAATGAAAATCCTTGCAGAATTTGGCGAAGAAGTTCGGGATTGTGTCTCTTGCATAGACAATCAAACCAATAACCTTAATTCTGACCAACTTGTATTTGGACTTGTAGTATGGGATGGTTGATTCATAAATGGAATATTTCTCAGTGTGGACATTGGAAGGCCGCTCAACGTATGATTCCATTCTGACAGTAGGATCAATGATGGTTCTGGACCTTGACTCGGAATGGATGTCTATCATTGTAACACTTTTGGTATTACATGACAGGCATTTTCCCTTAAGTGATCCTTCTTTCCCAAGTCACTTCTCACCTTATTAATTCCTGTCAAATTCTCCAGTCATGCGTCTAGGGTAGGTTTTTGCTAGGAATTAACCCTTCCCTCAAGGGAAGATGAAGAGAAAAGGAAAGGGAAGTGGGTTTCGGACTAAGGAACAAGTGTGGATAAATAGGATGAGAGCCCAACACCAAACAAAATAAATTTAAATGAGTTAGTGGCGAGTTTCACCGCAAAGCCCGTGAAAGACCTAAAGTGGGGTATGGACCTGGACGTAGCTAACGGGAAATGCGGCTGGAGCTTGGGCTATTTGCCAGCAAATGGCATTTGTGCTTTCCCTTCCCAGCCTATATTTGACTACTATGGGGAAGGGTGGAAGTCTGGCAAGACAAAGAATGACAGATTTGCTGTATATCCTTTCAAAGGAATCAGGTTTAATCAACGGTTTTGAAAGGCGCAAATAATTTAAATTCGCCGTGATGTTTTTAGTTCTTGGAATTGTAGAATTTTCAAGGAGCGACCGAATGCTTTCAGGAAGGGTAGCGATGAAGCAGTTATCGTGCTTTTAAAAACAATTCGATTGTTTTTGAAAATTTTTGGTTTAAAATTTTGGTAAGAACACCAATTGTTGCATTCAAGAAAGGCTAAGTTTCTATCCAGCAAAGTGCCAACTAAAAGTTTAGACAAGAAGAAAAACTTACATTTGGAAAACCAACCATAAGTTATAGAGAAAGTCTCAACAAGCAGGAAGCTGGCGAAGCTAGCTATACTTGCCTTACTGGCTAGTTAGAATTAACTATAAAAGCTAAGAGCGACTTTGAAAAAGTTTTTGCAGAGAGTTTTTGTTCAAATGCAACAAATAGTGGAACCTTTTTTACTTTGATGCTCGAGTTTCTTATAACGAGAATGAGCTTTCGGGTAGAGTTAGGGGAGGTAGGATACGGCCTAATCGTTATTTTATAGAAAATGTTGAAGCAAAAGGATATAGTTTGAATTATTTAACAATGCGTAAAAATATGATAAATTTAACAAACGTTAAAAATGTACAATTTAAATTTTAAACCTATGAGGTCTCAGACCTCTAAAATTGTTGAAGTTTGCACTAGGCGATTAACAAAATTTGGTTTGGAACCTCTTGAAAGCACCAAATCTATATAAGATTTTAAAATAGTGCTGAGATTAGCAAATTTAAAGTTTAAAAATAAATCATGCACGACATATACTTTGAGAATTCCTAATGGAAGTTCTAAAAGTATGAACAAATGTTAAATTTGAGATTATAACAAGAAAAGAGAGAATTAAGAAGAAGTTCCTATAACTTCTTATATTGCAGCAGGGATCACGAGAAAAATGGGGCCAGATACCCTTTCGTGAAACCTGGAAAAGTAAAGTTAGAAAACTCACTTGGGAGTAGAAATAATTGAATTCCCTAATGAAAAGAGGAAAAACAATATGATTTGAGTTGTGTACTGGACACCAATAATGCAGAAATTACTTATGAAAAACAGTACAAAAATGGGAGGGCACTTCTATAGAGTGTCACCTCATTGAAAATAACCTAAATTTTACAATTATTATAATGTGTTAGTGAGGAGTATGAAAGGAGGAAATAGGAGAATCAGGAAAACGTTTATGGCCGTATTTATAGCTTTCTTTCGAACGCGACACGGATGGTTGTTGAAAGGGCACTGTTATGCACTGTAGTCCGTTGAAAAATTCACTATTGCAACAAGGAAAGTTTATCAGACGAAAAGTTTTTGTAATTGTAGAGATCACTATTTGAATTTTAGGTTGAGAAAGTTTATTGCGTTGTGACGTTTATAGATGGTAGTTGAATGCGGCGGACAATTTCCAACGAAGGAAGACAAATTATATGCTGATCAGAGGTATTTTCAACATAAATTCCTCAGTGAGGAACAAGCATTCCCATATTTAGGTGGAAGGCACTTGACGGCATTACTTGCAAAAAGATGACTTGCTCTAGAAGATTCTAGTGTCGAGAACAGTAGAATTGAGCAGAATATCCCGCGGAGGTGAAAGCTAAGTTTTTATAGACAGTGGGTTTATTAAGACTCCCACGGTGTGAGAACTCATTCCCAGATACTCAGTACAAGAAGTACCTTTTCATTTTAGAAAGCTAGCTGAAGTAGCTACAAATAAATCAAGAAGATCTTTTGAAGGCAGATTTTGCATCACATAGCAATTTCACACTGTCTATAAAATCAGGTTAAAAACATTTAAAACTTAGTGAAAACCATTGAATTAGTACTTAGCTCATTTTGAAGAACGATGATGATCTGGATGACGGTTGACGTTAAGATTAGGACATGGCGTCCTGATTTAAAAATGTCTCAAGTAGACAGGAGACAAGCCTGAAGTAGGCTCCAACTGTATGGTTTGACGACTGACCCAGAAATGAGAGCTGCTCGACGAAGCACGGAGGTACCAAGGGGGAAGGAGGGTGGGGGAAAGAGACAAAGGAACATACATAAAAATTACCAACCTAAAAATAATACATTGCTATCTTAGATATTAATTTTCTTGATGGAGTGATCTTCAAGGAGAAGTTAGCAGGCGATGATGACGATGTCTGGAGGATTGGAATGATGAAGAAGTCCTCTTGAGCAGGGAGATGTTAGCTGGAGATAGCGACGACATCTTGTGGCTGGATTAGGAAGGAAGTCTTCTTGAGAGTTGAGATATTGATGAACTTCAGCAGTAGCTGCTAGATGCCGCTAGGTTGATCATTGAAGTTATATCTATAACAAACTTACAAAGAAAGTAAGCAAGGTGCTTAAATAAAAGAAAAAGTACGAAAAAATTCTTGGTGTTTGCGAAAAAGGAAGGAATGAATTAAAGCAAAGAGCAGCAAAAGCTACCTCTATCTTACAGTGTATTCCAAAGAATACACCTCGTCTATCTAACCATAAACCTTCTAACCTCACTTGGAATGTTATGCCTTAACATTTCAGGTGTTGTTCCTACTGCTAGTTTAGCATTTCCGACAAGAAAATTCCTGAAGCCGACGGAGGACGAAATGTAACAAACGAAGAGAAGAAGAGTCAAGACTAGCCCAATCGTCGAGATACTTCAGATGCGAGCCCGGAGCGGAATAACCTAACTTACGAATGGACTATCTTTGAGGACAAGTTGCAATGTTGACACCACTGCCAGCTGGATCGCATCCCTCCTGTCTGCTTTAGACTGCCTGCCCATTCAACGCTCAAAGGCGTACTAGATAGGTTGCAGCACCAACCCACTGTGATCACCGCGGCTTTTTTACTGACAGCTTCATCACGTTCCTCCTGGCTGCTTTAAACTGCCTGCCCATTCAACACTCGGAGGCGTACAAGATATATATTAATTGCAGATTTCATTTCTGATTTACGAAAGAGCATGCAGCAGTACGGCATTCTAAAATCCAAAACACAACTTTGCGGAAAACAAACAACAAGCGGTTGAACATCGTAATTCAGCGAGGCTCCAAAGCCTTTCACACTCAAAGGAATGGCTTCTTACCAAGGCAGACCGTACCTAACCTTACCGACAGTTCTACCTACAATGTACCCAAGAAATCCCAGAAAAGTTATGCTTCTGCAATACAGTTAACACCGAATAGAGAACAGGCTATTATTATTGACGCCATTAACATCAATACAATACAAATGTCTGCAACAGTGACTTGAAAAATTGGCGTCCATATTTGGAAACGAGTTTGCACCTATAAACCAATGCTGTAATCGTTGAATGGGCAGGCTGTCTAAAGCAGCCAGGAGGAATGCGATGCCGCTGGCAGTGGTTGACACTTAATTCCGACGACGCAAGGCGATGCGCGATTGTTACCAACTGAAGGATGGGCGACGTCACGGAAATTATACTATATCATCGGCAGATAACGAACGACTACAGAATGTGCAAATCAAAAGTTGGCAGTGCATAACTGACTTTGAGTGTCCACAATAAGATGTGCTATTTTTAGCCTATTTTCAATTTTGAAAAAAATAGGCTTATGAGATCACCTTTTGTCAGTGTGTGTTTGTGTGCGTGTGTGTGTGTGTGTGTGTGTGAGGTGTGTGTTTGTTCCCCCCTAATAAATTCTAAACGGCTGGAGCGATTTCAATGAAACTCGGTGAGTTCATAGCACTATTCCGGGCGACCCCGACCGTACCCTTCAAATTTTGTTATGGCTCACCAATACAACATGGCGGCTGTGCGAAATATTACACCAGAATTCAATATATCCGAAACTATTACTGATATCACCCTGGAATTTTTTACGGTGATAAAGGGAACTACTAGAAGATCACCTATGTGGCTCTTGAAACACTGGTAACTACAAAACCAACATGGCGACCGAGCAAAGTTGTGACATTTAAATAGTCGTTTCTCGCGATTTAACCAACCAAACGCAATAAAACTTGGTACAGTATATGTTTATACACATTGTAATGGACCGACATCAAACTTCGTTCAATTGTTTACATAACCACAAGATGGCGGATGTGAGAAATATTTCACCAGCATTCTATATCTCTGAAACTATTGGCGATATCACCCTGAAATTTTGTACGGAGATAAAGGGCACTAGTGGAAGTTTATCTATAAGACTTTCAAAAACCGGTTAACTACAAAACGAACATGGCAGCCAAGCAAATTAAAATTTTTAGCAGACCTTTCTCGCGATTTAATGTTCCAAATGCAATGAAATCTGGTACAGGAAATGTTTATACACATTGTAATGCACTGGTATCCAATTTAGTTCAATTGTTTACATAACCTCAAAATGGCGGCTGTGCGAATTTTAAAATTAAGTTTGTATTTCTTGTGTCGTAATCATGCGATCGAAGTGAAAGTTTGAATAATGAACCTATGCAATAATTTTCCTGTAATGGTACATGACTCTATGGCATATACATTTAACACTCCAACATGGCGACCATCCGAAATATTTAGACGGCTCTGAATATCTACGAATCTAGTATAGCAATCAAACTGAATTTTTTTTTTCATAGGGGCTATGAACATAAGTTCACCTATAGGACTTTCAATAACAAATCCAACATGGAGGCGACGCGAAGTATAAATATTCACATGGAGGTTTCTCGCAATTTAACCATCCGAGTGCAGTGAAACTTGGTACAGTAAATCCTTATACGAATGTTAATCCACTGGCGTCTAATTTAATTCAATTGTTTCCATAACCACAAGATGGCAGCTGTGCGAAATTTTAAAATATTGTTGTTACTTCTTGTGTCCTAATCATGCGATTGAAGTTTGAATGCTACACGTACACAATAATCTTCATGTAACAGTTCATAACTCTAGGACCTACATAATTATATAAAGTCCAACATGGCGACCATCTGAAATATTTAGTCGGATCTCAATATCTACGAATCTATTACAGCAATAAAACTGAATTGTTGTATGTTGATAGTGGCAATTAACATAAGTAGGATATATGAAAATAGGCTGTATATTTTGTAACTGAATTTATTCAGTTACAGTAGCTCACCCTCGGGTTTTGTGCCTTGTGCAGTTAGGTTGGGGTATTTTATTCCTATCTTAATATATTGGGTTAACGTGAGGTGGCAGAGTTGATTTTTATTGTGCCTGTGTGTGTTTTGTGGACGGATTCATCTTTGGATGATGCGGACCAACTAGGATCACTGTTTATTAATTATCGGTTTTTGGATATTTGATATTATAAAATACGGGGTTTTGCGATTTATTACGTTTTGGGAATAAGGATATTTAAGACTGTATTAAGTAGAAGCATTATTTAATTTTGGTTTTGGGTTAATGGCTTTATTTTGACCTAGTAATGTTAAATGTTAGATTCGTGGCTGTACTATAAAGGTACAATGAATTGGTATTTTCGAGTGCTGGACATGTACATACCCAGAAAAGACAGGCAGTAATTCGGCTTGTGAGGGAATACCTAGGCTATAAATAGCATGAACTGAGATGAACTGGCGCGTGGAAAACTACTGTGTGACGTCAGTGTGTATTTTGACTGTCTGATGTTCATGTGTTGACACGGATGTTCCGCTAGGAGCGGGCCACGCACGAATTAGTTCCGGCAGAAACATTGGGGTTATGGATCCCTACGCCAGGGCATATAATGGCGTGTCTGGTGTTCCGAGGTCGTCTTATTGCTTTATGGGCAGAACACTGATCTACTAGCGCCCAGGGTCGTTTTACGTGACATGGTTTCCGTAACGAACAGTTAGAGATCGTCTTCTTGCTTTTGCAGCGAAAGTCCGTTGTCTACTTGCAATCAGTGTCGTTATTACTTGATCATGGTATCGTAATACGAACGAGCAGTGACTAATGTTTAGCAATCCACTGAGCTCTTACGGGCTATTGGAGGCTACGTGCATTTCATGGGTCCATCCATACCATGAGCTGTCGGTAATAACTTACCACGCCTAAAAGGATAATCAGTCGTAAACATTTCATCGAAAAGTCATGCGAGAATGGAGACGTGAACGTGCAGTTCGAGAAGTAAGAAAGTGGAGTGAACCAGTCTAACGTGTGTAGATATTTTGTGTACGGACGGTACAGTGTGTATATACGTAGGTGGTTGTTATGCCTGGGTCTGATATGGCCGTAAGTGTTTTCCTGCTCTCAGAGCCTAAATTCAGTGGCACGGTACTGTATAAATCACGAGTGTATGAAGGGTATTTTGTGTTATATGTTATGTATATATGTGTATAGTACAGCCAATAGATTATCTCTTTAAAATTCATGTGTGTTTATATTCCTGTCTTGCATGAACCTGGTTGCATCAGCGAACGCATGCCAAATGTCCTACGCCTGGGATAAGGAGTTTCATAGTCGGGGCAACAGTTATGTACCGTATTTTATCCTATTTTATTCAGGAAGACCCATATGGTCCACCTTGGCGCCCATTCAAAGTCGGGAGTAATGTTAAAATCACTTGTGGCCTGTATTTAAAGGCAGTAAATTCTGTAGGTTTGTGGTAATGAGGGTAGTTAATTGTAAATCAACTCCAGCGAGGAGGGGAGAGTGTTTCAGTGGCGCCCAACGTGGGGACTTAGACATGCTATGTATACCAGGACACAGGAATTAAACTGTAGGCATATTTTCGTAATTTTACATATTTCAATTAGGGATGGCTACGTTAGAGCCAGGATGCAATTCTGTTTTGTTGGGTGACAGTGCTGGTGAGCGGCAGAATCAGACAGGATCTGATAGGAAATTTGCTGTAGGGATGGGGGAAAACAGGAGAGTCAGGGGAGATTTGCCAGGGCAGGGGGGATGAATTAAGTATGATGGCCATGTTGGAGAAGCTCCTGCTTCGTAGCAACAAGTCTGTAGGGATGGAGGCGAGGATAACTAGCCGGGTGGATGGTATGGCAATCCAGATTAATAGTATGGAGGAGAAGATGAATAGGATGGAGGAGAAAATAACTAGTCATCTGAATAGTGTGAAGGAGCATTTTTCAGAGAAACTTGATGAGGTCACGGAGCATTTGTCGGAGAAGCTTGATGTGATTAGCCTAGACAGCCTTGTTACTAGCCAGGTTAGTGAAGTCAGTGTAGACGCCACTAATCTGGAAACTGAGCTAGGTAATCAGATTGCTGTTCAGGAAGAGAGCGTAGACTCGGAAGTAGATAAGTTGGATGCTCAACAATTGATGTTGGCGGGGGAGATTTCTAGCCAGGCACTTTTGACTAGCCATAAATTTCCCAGGGTAGATAGGTTGGGAGAGCAGAAAGAGGAAATAGTAGGCATCGTGGAAGAGAACGTTGTGGTTAGTGAAGCCAGTGCTGGGAGAGTGGAGAAGGATGAGAGCTCTGAAGTTAGTGGGGAGAGTGCTGGGAGAGTGGCGATGCTTGAGAGTGCTGAAGTTAGTGAGGAGAGTGGTGAGGTAGTGGAGATAGATGAGCGAGTCGAGATTAGATTGCTAGGGAATGGTATGAAGAAGGAAGATGAGAATATTAGCCAGGTTAGCGAGATCGTGACTAGTATGGAGGAAGATACTGTAGGTAGAATTCTACGTGGTCAACATTTGGGACTAGGAGGGAGTGAAAATCATCTTACGAAGTTAGTATGTAATTTCTCTGATGACATTAGGACTGCAGTATGCGTGCAGGAGATAGTCGCTATTACAGGCATAGAGAGGTCACTTGGAAGGTTAGGTACCTTGAGAAAGACAGGTAGGCAACATCAGAGAAATAGGGGTAGTCAAAGGGAAGGAAATTATAATCAGGGGAGAGAGAAGAACCGGGATCCAGGAAGAGGAGATAGGTACATGTGGTATGAAGATCATGGGAGAGGAAGAAATAACAATGAGTGTCAGGGGTACGGGAAACACAATCAACCGGGGAACAGACCACGTGAGGTAGAGCAGGCAAATATGGGGCGTGCCATGGAAAGGCCGGTTGAGAGAAGCAATAGGCCAGGAAGTTTAAACTTCGTCAGGACTCACTATATGGAGCAGGGGGAGAGTCCTTGCATAGTATTCCTGCTCATGCTCTGGAAGAAAAATATAATTTAGAGTATAATGTCACTGTAGGATATGATAGGTTAGGAGACCAAAGCTGTAGATTAGATTACAGTAAGGCGCTAGTGAAGTTTGGGTGGCGTGAGCAACAGGATTGGGTTAGGTTAGGCTATCAGGTTGATGGTAGAGATTTTGTTAGTGTCGTTGGATGCATTCAGGTTACTAAAGAGGTTTCTGTGGAGAAAGAATTAGGTGTCGGCATGGTATCAAGTTGTATTTTGGTCATGAGAGATGATCGTGTGATGAGTGATGTTGATCACTGTTGTTTCTGGGTCATGGGAGATGATCGTAAGTTGGGTGATGTTGATCACTGTGTGGAGGCAGTTGTTAAAGATACCATGTTGGACGAGAGCAGAAGTCAGAGGTGATTGACGTTCTGAGGGAACACAGGTTCTCGGTGAAACCTGGATGTACTCACGGCTACGGGCAGAGTTTTGACATCGCAGATAAGTCTGACTTGAGCGGTCCTAGGTACCCTATAGCTCACTCTTACATGGAGGGTGTTGTTGAGGTGATTGGTCAGATGCCTTATGAGGTTATATTTGAGATTAGTAACAGTCAGTCTGTTAGTCTTCTGGTGGTGGTGGCCATGTGGGATGGTACCATTAGGTTATGTTTGGAGGGCGTGGCGGTTAGTAGTTTGCAGGAAGGATTTCTTTTTGTGTGTCTCGCAGGATTTTGGGATTTTCAACTGGGAAAGCTGTACCCTAAGAGATTAAATAAATTGAGGATTATTGTAGTTGTAGGTAAGATGGTTTTGAAACATCAGGCATGGGAAGGGGTAAAAATTAAGATAGGTGATCTGGTGATGTTGCGAGCTGAGCATCTGCTGTCGGTAGAGCAGAGTTGCATTCATGAGTTTTTTTATTCCGGTCCATTTGCTATAGACCGCAGGGTAGGTGCATGTGCCTACAGCTTGATTACCAACGATGACAAGGTCCTAGGTACATATAACGTTGCTTACCTCAAGCTATATGTCACCTAGAGATCTTGCTCACGATGACAAGACATGTGTACTAGTGTATTTGTGTGAGGGACAAGGATAAATCTATAGCCTTGTAGTTTAGAGATTGATCCTTGTGGGGGCGTCTGTAACTGAATTTATTCAGTTACAGTAGCTCACCCTCGGGTTTTGTGCCTTGTGCAGTTGGTTTGGGGTATTTTATTCGTATCTTATTATATTGGGTTAACATGGGGTTTCAGCGGTGATTTTTATTGTGCCTGTGTGTGTTTTGTGGACGGATTCATCTTTGGATGGTCCGGACCAACTAGGATCACTGTTTATTAATTATCGGTTTTTGGATATTTGATATTATAAAATATGGGGTTTTGCGATTTATTACGTTTTGGGAATAAGGATATTTAAGACTGTATTAAGTAGAAGCATTATTTAATTTTGGTTTGGGGTTAATGGCTTTATTTTGACCTAGTAATGTTAAATATTAGATTCGTGGCTGTACTATAAAGGTACAATGAATTGGTATTTTCGAGTGCTGGACATGTACATACCCAGAAAAGACAGGCAGTAATTCGGCTTGTGAGGGAATACCTAGGCTATAAATAGCATAAACTGAGATGAACTGGCGCGTGGAAAACTACTGTGTGACGTCAGTGTGGATTTCGACTGTCTGATGTTCATGTGTTGACACGGATGTTCCGCTAGGAGCGGGCCACGCACGAATTAGTTCCGGCAGAAACATTGGGGTTATGGATCCCTACGCCAGGGCATATAATGGCGTGTCTGGTGTTCCGAGGTCGTCTTATTGCTTTATGGGCAGAACACTGATCTACTAGCGCCCAGGGTCGTTTTACGTGACATGGTTTCCGTAACGAACAGTTAGAGATCGTCTTCTTGCTTTTGCAGCGAAAGTCCGTTGTCTACTTGTAATCAGTGTCGTTATTACTTGATCATGGTATCGTAATACGAACGAGCAGTGACTAATGTTTAGCAATCCACTGAGCTCTTACGGGCTATTGGAGGCTATGTGCATTTCATGGGTCCATCCATACCATGAGCTGTCGGTAATAACTTACCACGCCTAAAAGGATAATCAGTCGTAAACATTTCATCGAAAAGTCATGCGAGAATGGAGACGTGAACGTGCAGTTCGAGAAGTAAGAAAGTGGAGTGAACCAGTCTAACGTGTGTAGATATTTTGTGTACGGGCGGTACAGTGTGTATGTACGTAGGTGGTTGTTATGCCTGGGTCTGATATGGCCGTAAGTGTTTTCCTGCTCTCAGAGCCTAAATTCAGTGGCACGGTACTGTATAAATCACGAGTGTATGAAGGGTATTTTGTGTTGTATATTATGTATATATGTGTATAGTACAGCCAATAGATTATCTCTTTAAAAATCATGTGTGTTTATATTCCTGTCTTGCATGAACCTGGTTGCATCAGCGAACGCATGCCAAATGTCCTACGCCTGGGATAAGGCGTTTCATAGTCGGGGCAACAGTTATGTACCGTATTTTATCCAATTTTATTCAGGAAGTCCCATATGGTCAACCTTGGCGCCCATTCAAAGTCGGGAGTAATGTTAAAATCACTTGTGGCCTGTATTTAAAGGCAGTAAATTCTGTAGGTTTGTGGTAATGAGGGTAGTTAATTGTAAGTCAACTCCAGCGACGAGGGGAGAGTGTTTCAAGTTCTTCACGGAACTACTTGTTGTTTTCGTTATTGCCACTATTCCTTTCCTGTCTATTTTACAGACAGACGTAATTCTATTTGAGCTTTTGAATTTCCTTTTCCAAATTTAATATGTAACCCGAATCTAACTCGGAAGATTTTTGTTTTGCCTGAAATGCCGGTGTCTTAAGAAGTATTTTATTCTTATTTTGATTGGTTGTAATGTTTCGTACTCACGTGAAAACTGTTCCTTGCATGTTACCTTTCGATTTTTTTATGATTGCCTGATACGTATCGGCAGTGATTCATTTATTGGGTTTTCTTATTTTGTCGATTGCGTGATAGGGAAAGGGGAATTTCATGTTTCTTGTCTAGTATTTGGTTATTTTATTTCATGGGGTTGCTTTGTATTAAGGGAGGATTTTATTTTAAGGGGGTTTGTTAGTTTACGGCCGGCATTTTATTTTGAGCAACAAAGAGAAATCTTCCGAATCTTGTACGGGAATGGCGTGTGATTCTTGCGGTCCTCGTTCCTTAACTAATTACCGTAACAACTTCAACTCTTCGTAAATTCAATTAATCTTTCCGGAGGTCTTGCCTCAGTTTGTTTTTAATTTTAGCTTGCATGGTAGGGTTGGCCGGTAACCATTTATCGGACCCTAATTGGGCCGTGGTCTCTGTATTTTTATCTGATATTTTACTTTCGCACCTTTCCTTCAAAATATATACACTATGTATTCCTTCCTGCTCCTAAGTACCTTATTTAGCAACGTTAAATGTCCCTCATTTATCAGTCTTCCACCCACCATCTCACGTGGTTCTTGACCTCTTGCCCTCGACTTCTAGGCATTTAACCCTGCAGTCCAAGTTAAGAGGGTGTCTGCCGTATCGAGAGGGTGTTGGGACATACTAATCATATCCTTTATACGCTTCTTACTTTCGGCATCTGAGATTCCATGTACCTTTTCGTAAACCATATACCCTTTGCCTCCGAGAGCGTTTCTGATGGCTGATCCTATTTTATGGTGCCTCAAATTTATGAGAGTATTTCTGTATGGACAGGAACCCAAGTGTTTCATACTCACTGAGGCATCGACTACAGTGCCTGTAGTTAGTTTTGTGACCTACCCGGTACGTTTGTCACGGCACTCACGTTAGATGCCATCTTTATGGTCTCTTTCATCTCCGAGATACTCACACCTTGTGGTTTGCTCATCCGTCTATTGGCTGGGGCGCACATTCCTTGTAGAGGATGACACCTTTACTCTTGTGTGGTAGGGAACACTAATAAGAGTGAAATGCCTTTTCTCGTAGCTCCTTTCGAGCTTTCTGAACAATTGGCTTTAGTCCACGGCAAATCTTTCCTGACCTGTGTCCAACCTGAACAACCTGAATGTTTTCATGCAAGGCTTTCAGAATCAAGTCATGAGTATTGTTTATTGACTATAGATGTTCGAAATGAAACAGTTTATGGCATGAGTGACTCTGCTTACCATCTGACCTTAAATAAACGCAGGCCTTTGTACTTTCGCTCAGAGTAAAGTATGGCATCGGGGTTGTCACCAGGGAGTTGTAGAGTTTCCTTGAGGGCACTCTTGATTAGTATAACAGTCATGAAACAACAGCACATTGTTACGTAAACCTATTTTAAAATTTGTCTGTATTTAAAATAACAGAATATTAGTGTCAGTCTACATCTGTTGGTAACAATTTGACTCCTCCAACAAAGAACATCGTATCTGCATAAAGTAAAATGTTGAGGAGAGCAGTTTAAAGTTTTGAAAAATTCCTACAAATCGGCGAGTAGGCTATCTCAATATTTACGATTATGGGTTCTATGGAATTCATTTATTGCCGAGTTTATATTGCCCAAAGAAGGTGTTTAATTTATTAAATAACCCATTTATACGTAGTTCCGATATTACTGAATTGGGATTATCCAATGAAGAACATCGTATGTGAAGTTATGATGTTCTTCATTGGAGATGTGTGAACGACTGACTGCAAAAGTCATATTACGATGTTATTGTTTGGACATTTTTATCTAATAATATCCAAAAGTTTTGTGCTTTTCAGTCGGTCAACACGAATGTGTGTTGACCGCCTGAAAAGCACAAAACTTTTGTTTACTTAGGCAACACTGGAAAATGGCTTCAAACCCCACAATGCTAATAATAACCATCAACTATAAGTTATAGTGTCTTTTAAAAATATATATTCCATTATTACATCCAACAATGAGCTAAAGGAAATAATTGCCTGAACTTACCATTCTTTAAATTGTTATCTGCGAACAATACAATCGTTGAAGACCATGAAGATAAACATGGAAACATTTCAGAAAAATTACTGAAATTTACAGGTAAAAAAAAATTAATATTATTTTATACTTTCCAAAAATGTTTATTGTTTGGAGAGTACAATATACAATCTTAAACAATTCAACTTCGAGAAAAGTTACTTTCATCTTTATTAGTAACTAGTTCTACCTGATTCAGTTGGTTCGGCTACGGTAACTTTCAGATTTTTATAGAAATTTTCATATGGCTGGAAGGAGATTGCGTGTATATAAAGACAGAAGGTCCTTCTTCTTTAGTGGAGCTACTGACAACAGTCCCTTATAAGCATTACTAAGCTCCAAAGTGTGAATAGATTGCCGTCTTCCTCGTCGATTCTGGTACAGATGAAGAAACACCTCTTCACCTTCGTGGTCGTACTTGATAAACAGCTTGGTTGGATCTTCTCTCCCGATACGAACCTTTCTCACTTTGTTCCAGTGTATTTTCTCTCCTCTTGCTACCCAGTTCCGCTTGTCGAAATCCAAAAGTTCCTTGCAATTATTTATGTCCTTCTGCGAAACGCCTTTCACAACGTATGGTTGACCCTTTGTTTTCGCCATGTGACCAAGCATAACTCATTGGTCTGGAACACAAATGGTTTGCCCTTTCCTTCTTCTTTCAATGAGAGCATGCATTGAGTCCCCTTCATTTTGCATGTGTCCTTTTTCCAAAACTTTGTGGGTGATGGAAACATGCAGGGTCTCAGACATAAAGGAGTAAACTGCATACAAAATCCTAATCCGTTGTTGTCCTGCACAGTTGTCTGAATAGAATATAAGAGCTGTAATTCCGTCTTGAACTTTAAACGTGATATAGCTCATAACAAAGCTCCCAATTTTGTTTGAACCTCGTTTTGCAATCTGTTCGTGCCAAAAGTAGCAGTAATCTTCAGAATTGCCGAACGATCGCGCAGCTCACAAAGCAGCTCAAGTGGAAGACTTCTGTCTCGGGACAGTCGGATGAGGAGCCGCAAAGATGCGCGCGCACCCGGCAGCGAGGAGCATTTGAATAGCGCCGACTTGAAATGCTCCTCGCTGTCTCATTGTGTGATTGTTACCTACAACAACAAAAATAACAAATCAACGACAGTGAAAAAAGTGAACACAAAAAACAACTCAACAAACTATTTAGCGATAAAAAAATGATACATTCGTCGTTATCATTTCCACACCACTTATTGAAGTAGATAACTCGGTCGGGGTCCATGCACGGATGAGCCAGCTTGGTGTTCCTAGACAAAACTCCACACAAGACACCGCATAAACCTAGAAAAATTGCTGAGTTTTAAGATTCCCATTCCTTGTAATATATCCACATAGCAACATTTCTGCAAAGGACGGGATCAACGGCGAATTCAGCCGAGTGTTAGACGCAGCCTGGAGAAAACAGTCCAAGGAGATGAAATTGGGTGAAGACGATGCCATAAGAGAAAAGGAAGGGAAACATATGGTTCTGGGGACTTTTAGACAGTGGATGAAGAAGAAAAACTTTCTAATATTTTAAAATTGTTTTGCTGCACAATTCATTTTTTTGGACTTTACACCAACTATTCAGTAGCAAATATTAACCAATCTCAATAATATTTTTGTAGAATGTGAAGATATCTATCTCCCATAATTCTGTGCAATCCATATTAGTTAAAATAGTTATCGTTTATTTTTAAAGAATATTTAACTTAAATTTTTGGAAATAAAAATGAATTTTGTGAAACAATTTTTTATTTCAGGAACTATTTCATATTTTTCCAAACCCATGCACAGAATTATTAGTCTGTGCAATGAGTACATAGTGTAAAACGATTGTAAAGTTTCAGTAATTTTTAGTGGTAAATAGTTGGTATCAATTTGTTTTAAGGAAAAGACTATCTTTTAGTAATTTCTGCCCATACTGATCAACTGAAAGGAATAATTTTTCACTTTTTGCGTTATGAAAGATGTTGGTCGTATGGAAATAAAATTTGGTGCAGTTTAGATCACTGGGAGCAAAAAAAAAATTGGGTAGCCTATAGTCAGTGGCGGCTGGTGTAGAAAATTAGTTGTGTGCTGTAGGCCTGACCCTCCCTCCATTTTTTTATATAAACATATAGAAACACTCACTCAGTGACGAAAAATGAAGTCCATACGTCGCTCTTCTTGCTGCAGAACTTGTCAATCACCCTGGCATTGAACCCCTCTATACTGGAGACCGTCTTCTTCTCAATGGAGAGCATAGCGAAGGCACTTAGTCTTTCTTGTGCCATGGTGTTCCGCAGAAAGGTCTTGATCCTCTTCAGCGATGAGAAACACCTCTCAGGCTCTGAATTAGTCATGGGTGTTGTTACTAATATCCTCAGAAGCTTGCTTGTTTGGCAGAACGTACCTTGCAGATTACTGGATATTATGAAATGCAGAAGAGGGACTGCCCCACCAATATTCCTAAAATCTGTCCCTACAGTGCAGAACCGATAGTTCTGTTCTGAGCCTTTTCTTTTCCATCATGCTATAGGCATGAACAGTTAAACCTAGTTTTTTTTTTATCTTGAAACGTTTTGGAAAATCGTTCAAAGTTGGTGGAATCTAGCAGTTTTGCTGCTTCCAGGTGATCCAAGATTTGGAAGCGATCGTGGGCTTCTCGTGTGTTCTCGTGACACAGCGGATTTTATCTTCACGGCATCAGCTGTTCTTGACTGCAACTGATTGTACATGGTAATAACACCTGCAATTACAAAATATTCACGAAACACTTGGTGTGACCGCGCAAAAACAGTACTACTCAGTATTACCAAAAGCATTAAAATGAAACCAGCAACGCCGTAATGCAAAATCACAGGTTATTTTGCAATAGTGAAATTTATGAACTAGGCATCACAATAATCATGTCCTTATTTTGACGACATAAACATTATAATTTTTATAGTACATCGATTTACAAAATGTGGCTATAGAATAATTAAGTTGGGTGTATTGAAAAAGACCTTCTAGCGGGAACAGCTGATGGCTTCCTCTGCTTTTTTTACCCCATTTTCTTTGAGCGATTCCCTCTTAAATCCTATTGCTGTGTCCAGATAGTGCCACTGGCCACGTTCACATTCCTTGTGACCAGTGCTGCCTCTCTGTGGTCGAACAAAGAATCGCTGTGATGACTGGTCTTAGCTGTTGTCCCAACAGCACATCCAGAACACAAGGGAAAAGTTGGGCGCGCATACGCAGAAGACAAAATTCACGTATGCTGCCAATAAACTTGGAAATTCTCGCTGGGCTGTGATCTGCACAGCTAACGCCGTGCACGGAGTGGAGCGCACGCCTAGATACCTCGTACCGTATCCGTTCTGTACCTCGTAGTGAGGGGAGTATAAATATTTCCTACTCTTTGCTTGACGTCTTTTTTAAAGCGTTGTATTTGTAGATAATAAGCCTACTATTAAAATAATTTATTTTCAAAGAAAGCAGTGTGCTGCAGCACTTCAGCACATAAGGAGCGGCCGCCCGTGCCTATAGTGTCCCCTTAAAGAACCTTCCACTAATTACACCTGTGAGAAGCTACATTGTATAGGTTAGGAATGTAAACAGCGATCTTAGGTTTCTTCGTTCGTTGCCAAGAGCCGATTGTGATGGCGTCTAGTAGCTAAGTTCTGAACTAGGCCTAGTAGTCGTTGACGGTGGCGTTTGGCGGCAAAATTAGGAACTATTTGAAAATTCGAAGTTGCAGTCCTTACTTGAGTTAAAAAACAGATACACACATTAATACAGCCATCACAATTAATTAACACCGGTTATCAGACAGATTCTACACACACCCAAAGTACACGGGGCTACATGACCGCGTTGTCGCAGCCCCTAAACTGAGGAACCAACCAACCAAATACAGAACGTGTCATAGGCTAATATTATTATTCTGGGATAATTTTGAACTGTTTAAATAGTATCCGTCCATGGTTTTAAACAGTAGCCTATTTAGGGAAAATAGAATTTTAAATGAGAGAAAACATGTTTACTATCGTCCTCGTAGATCATGTAGACAAAACTAAGTTGCAATATTGTTGTACGACGTGAGGAGGATATAATAAAACAATTAAAAAGAAGTAACAATTTCCGCCCTTGGATAGCCTTGAACCCGGGATCTTCAAATCAACAAGCGAGCGCGATACCTTTTGCACACTTTTCCAACGGACTTAATTGCATTTTGTTACGCTCCTTAATAGTGCGTATGGTTCAATATCCAATTATTACAGTTAGATCTTAATTATTGATTGGAATGCATTCATTCTGTACCAGGCATATTTTGAAATGTGCTTAAAGCAAGTTTCACGTCCGCTTTGCGTTAATAATGCAAATCGACTGTAAATATTACCCCCGAAAACGACAACCGTCTTCCAAGTTTTATTTCTTACAACTTGGCGCACGAAATGCTAGCGTTTCACTTCAGTCATAAAAGCTGGGGTTCGACGAGGACGAACAGAATCATACAGGAATGAAAGACAAGTACGCAGGTGGGATAATTCTTGTAGGTAACAATCACACAATGAGACAGCGAGGAGCATTCAAGTCGGCCCTATTCAAATGCTCCTCGCTGCCGGGTGCGCGCGCATCTTCGCGGCTCCTCATCCGACTGTCCCGAGACAGAAGTGAATGGAATGGAAGCTCCGAGCACCTTGGCATGTCAGTGTGGATGGATGCGGAAAATTAGTGCTACCGGTATCCCCTAACATGCAGTTTTGAGTGAATGAGCTGAATGCTTCCTGCAATATGATCGTAACTTCACTTGTACTGAACACTTCATAGACAACACTCCGTTTAAGAACATCGTATCTCAAGTTACGATGTAATTAAATGGAACAAATTACGTAATAGCAGTTACGATGTTCTTAAAATACTGAGTTAACAAAAAATATAGGCCTAATGGGAAACAGAGGGTAATAATTTTCCAGTTGATAGAGCTCATTTCTTAGTATATGGTACGCGAATAATCTCAAAATCACAGAAATGCCAGTTACGATGTTCTTATTTGGAGGGGTCGACGTAAGTAAGTAAGGATCTAATACTGTTTTGGGAAGTGCTGTAGAATCGTAAAATAGGAGACTAATTTAATTCTTTATTGGATATCGGATACAAGTTTGGCATTTTGTCACCGCCCTCTTGGTTTCCCCATAATAATTATGCCTGACATAAGCATTCAACATGTATCAACATCCAATGAGTTAACAGATGTATGCCCCATCTGTGAAAGAAAATGTGAAGATGAGTTGGCCGTCGCATGTGATGGTATATGCCAGAGATGGCACCACTTAAGCTGCACAGAACTACAGCAGGGGCAGTTCAATGCACTTAAATCATCCAACAAGAGGAAGTCAAAACTTCTATGGTTGTGCTACAAATGTGATCAGGACTTTCAACTATTCAAAGTAAGTAAGGGATTACGGGATGAATTAGAATCGATTAAAGCTGACGTCAATGCAAAATTAAATAGTTTGTCTAATGAAATTCATAAGCTAAATCAGGCTACCGTAGAAGGAAGTTCTAGTGAACCAGTTCACAAAATTCAACAAAGTCAAATAAATATCCAGTGCCAATTAGGATCACAGGCACATGGGGATACTCAAGGACATCATGTAGAATCTGAAATTAATGCAAACAACAACTCCTTCATTGAGATGTTGCCGTACCGTCAGAATGAAACTGTTGATGATATGATTACTAAATTCCAAACAATAATAAGGGAAGACATACGTAAAGTTGTTAGTGAGGAATTCAAGAAAACCAAAGGATCCACCGGGAAAAATAATGAAATCACTATAACTGAAATCAAGAATGACATAGGCTCTAACGACGGAGAGCTGGAGGACACATTATCGGAAATAAGTAATGCTGAGAAATCTCACCGCACACCCGTAAAGAAGAATTATCATAACACTAGGGAAGAGTTGGTTCAGAAAAGTAATATGTTGACCAGGAAAGGCACCAGAGCTGAAGTCAATGCTAATCGTATGACAGAAAAAATAGATTTGCCAGCAGAATCATATGCTCACTTTAGTCGAAAAGTTACGGATTCCATTGCTCCCTTTAGTCGAGAATTAACGGATGCCCATCCCTCACGAGATGAAGGATTCCCTTACAGTCCAGAACAACCATCTGACGAAACAAAATGGTCTGAGGCCGTAGGTCGACGACGTAGGGGCAACCTTCAGTTAATTCATACCCCAACAATCATAGGGACTAAACATAGTTCTGTGGAAAAAGGAAAGGAAAGACAATGTGATGAACTCCAAGCAGTATCACATCGAGCAT
Source organism: Meconema thalassinum (assembly GCA_946902985.2). NCBI lineage: Eukaryota > Metazoa > Arthropoda > Insecta > Orthoptera > Tettigoniidae > Meconema > Meconema thalassinum. The sequence continues at coordinate 939,033,427 of OX336390.1, forward strand.
GGCTGTACATTGGACGACTACTTCCGAGTGCGACCACTGATAAAATAGTGAGCCATCTAAAGAACCTGCAAGTAGACGAGATATATGATTGTGAAGAACTTCAATCCAAAGGTACACTCAAATCCTTCAAAGTTGGAATCCCCATTACAGATCTCAACAAAGTTGTCATCCCTGAACTCTGGCCAACAGGAGCTCTTATTAGAAGATATCGTCTTTTTCGCTCCAAATGGCAAGGAGCAAGATTTACGGATTAATCTACTAATCTGGAATGTGGAAGGATTAAAGAGCATCATCGACCTATCCCCGTGAAATATATTTGATAAACAAGACATTCTCATCTTAACTGAAACTTTTGCGACCAAGGCAATACATATTACCGGATTTTACTCAGAGCATGTCCTCGCTACCCAAGGACCAAGAGGAAGACCTATGAGAGGTATTTCCTGTTACTTCAAACCCACAATTGGAAAGTTACTAGCTGCCTACAGTGACGAGGAGACCATAATAATCAAATTAGAGAACTTAACACTCATAGGCCTTTATATAGAACCTTCAACATCCTTAGAGGATGTCATAACAACGGTCCTGACTGCACTAACGAAAGCAAACCCTAAAACCAACGTAATCATTGCTGGTGACTTCAACTGCAGATTAGATACTGGCAACATCAGGAGCAAAGAATTACTATTGTTAATGGAAGAAGAAGGATTTACCCTCGTCAATAAAAAAGATGACAAAACGTATTTCGCATACAATGGGAGTAGTACAATAGATTTAATTTTCTTCAGGGGAGTCGGGATGAAATTATTGGACTACAAAGTTCGTTCCTCAGGAGCAGAAGCACCACTTAAGAAACATTGTCCTGTTGTGGCACGCTTCGTAATTACTGGTAATGCTAAAGTTCAGAATGAGAAATGTATCACAAAGAATATCTCCAGAAAGTTGAATGAAAGTGTGCTCCTGCAATGTACGGACAAACTTACCCACTTTAATGATAGAATAAAAGCGAACGATCTTGATTCTGCTGCTATTGCACTAGAGAATATAATTCAATCCTCAACCACCACAAAAACAGATCGAAAATCACAAAAATGGTTTAATAAAACCTGCTACTTAGAAAGGAAAAGAGTATTGCATGCCCTTCACAAAGCAAAGGTTAGCAATAAGCAAGAAGACCTAACAACGTATAGTCACCTGAGAAAGGAATATAAGAAATTACTCAAGAAAATTCGAAATGACTTCATCGAACTCGAAACATACAGGATGGTGGAGGAAGCGAAGAAAAACCCTTACTTAGCTCTCAGACCCCGGAAAACACAAGCTGCAGGAAAAATCGATATGTCAGCCTGGGAGGAACATTTTACACTTATTCTGAACCAGAATGGATCCACAACAGCTTATCATAAGAAAGAAATCGACCCTGACGGCTCCAATATATGCTCGTTCACGACAGAGGAGGTTCGAAATGCTGTGTCTGTTTTGAAAAACGGAAAAGCACCCGGACCGGACGGTATCTTTAATGAGCATATCAAGACAGCAGTTACGGTATTACTCCCAGCTATTACAGACCTAATGAACCTATGCTTACAATCAGGAGACATACCATTGTCATGGAAAACTTCTACAATAAAGGTACTACACAAAGGAAAAGGAGATGTGTGTGACCCCAACTCATACAGAGGGATTGCCCTAGAAAGCAATTTATTAAAGATACTTACAAAGCTCATGACGAACAGACTTACTGAAGAAATCGACGTTAAAATACCAGAAGAGCAATTTGGTTTTAGACGAGGGAGAAACACGCTTCAGGCAATTAGAAATCTAAAAGATGACATAGAGAATACCCTTAGAACACCTCAAGGAAAATTCTATGCAGTATTTATTGATTTCTCGAAAGCCTTCGACAATCTAAGCAGGACCATCATCTCCACGAAACTAAATTCGATAGCGACAGAAAATAAAGCACTCACAATTCTGGTTCATAACATGTTAAGGAGCAATAATATAAAAATCTCCGACAACGTAACCATTTCCAGACAGATCATACAAACGAACGGCGTACTTCAGGGAGATCCCCTCAGTCCCCTGCTGTTCAATGTCGCCACGCACGATATTGTTCATGCAGTCAGAGAAGTTTCAAAGGAAACGAAGATATACCTTTACGCCGACGACATGGTTTTGGGGTCGCAGAACATCAGGGACCTCCAAATTGCAACCCATGCTCTGGAGAAATGGGCAGATAAGAATGAATTGCAAGTTAATGCAGAGAAGACCGAGCATATGATTTTCAGGAAGGGTGGACGTGTTTCCCAAGAACAGAGAATATTTTTCAAAAGTAAACCACTGAAGACTGTAAATAGCTTTAAATATCTGGGTGTAACGTTACAAACGACAATGAACTCGTTCAAAATCCACGTAAAACAAAGAGCGGCAGCAGCTACCAAGGCTATATTTGACGTCAAAGCCATTACAAGATTATCCTTGAGATCCGCCATTGCACTCTTCGATGCAAAAATTGTCCCAATCCTCACGTATGGCATAGAGATAATTTGGGACAAGTTAAGCATAGGAGACCTCCGAACATTGGAACAGGTAAAGGCTAGATACTTGAAGGCTGTCCTTGGAGTATCCAAATACACGCGATCGAGATTAGTGTATGTGCTCTCTCGGGAACCCTTCTTGATGGAGGATTTTAGATTCAAGTTCGCTTTGCCTACTACGACCTGCTGGAAGAGGGTTCTAGCAGAAAGAACGTTGAAAAGAAGTGAAATCTGGGAAGAATTCTACTCGACCGAGGCTATGATCAACAGAGCATGGATGGAACCGAACCAGGACTTGCGGCACTTTGTGACCTCTTTGGCTGTGCACGGTTTCCACCATAGAATGTGCAAGACAAAGACATTCCATGATCCGGACCCGGCCTGTGTCTGTGAGCTGTGTGACGGAATCTGTGAACGTTATCACGTTCTTAATTGCAGGAATAGAGGGAAACCCATCATAGATCACTGCATAGGCTGAAGTGCATCTTTCCTTGCATGTTATTTGTAATTTTGCACAACTTGTGCGCAATAAAACGTTATTATTATTATTAATCGGTGTACAACTATTAACCAAACCACAAAGCAGCCAGGAGGGATGCTATCCAGCTGGCAGTGAACCAAACATAACTCATAGATGTCGCCTCAATCGTACGCATCTGCTGCCGTCTATAAAGGAATGCTTAAACGTTACTTCCTAGTGTTGTTGTTCCATGGAATTGTGAAGAACGGAGAAAAAAAATCTTTACAATATAGCTGCTTGTTTTTCCCCCAGATGCCTTACGGCACAGCATATCCCTCAATCCCTGTTAAGCAATTCATTAATAAACATTCTTCTTTTACAATTTATAATCCAGCGTTATATGGCCGGCTTCGCTTGCTTGGGTTCAGGCAGGCTGATCAGAATGTCAGGTATTGGCACTCTTGTAAATATAGTGTTGCAATATGGCCGCAGAGTCAGCAATAATTAAATAAGAATGTATTGCAGCCGAAAGGCCAAAATAAGAGAGTTTACATCTTACTGTACTCTGTCAATGATAATGTTCTTTTGGAGCACTTTGATAGGTGGGTACCTGTCACATTTCTGGTTACACAGCTCACATACACAGCTTTCGCTTGGGTTATGGTACGATTTTGTTGCACGCACTCTGTGATGAAAACCGTGGATGGCGTATCTCGTCACGACATGTCTCAGTTCCTGGTTTTCCTTCATCCAGTTCCTGTCCACCATGGCGCTTGTAGCGTAGAAGTCCGGATCTATATCTTCGCTTTTGGCTTTCCTCCTCTCCAGATGTTTAGAGTAATGTTCTGTAGCTAATAGAGGCAGTTGGGTCCTTAGGTCTTCTGCGTAGAAGGTCTCCTTTGTTAGTCTATAGACCATTCTTGTTGGTGCTGCTTATCCCACTCTCAGTCAGCAATGATACCCTCAGCGAGAGTGATCAGGTTATTCCTTCCTATGCCGAGTTTCTGGAACAGTTCCACAACTTCTCGATAGATAGTGCCCCTGGAACCAAACAACATTCCTCGCACATTGAAGGTGTGATTCCTGTACCTATCTCCGTATTTTTCCCGAAAGTACGGAACGCAATCTTCATAGATGGCCTTTTTCTCCTGGTCAACCTCTTTAACCTGATCTGGTGCATTCTTCTCAAACCGAATGGTTGGATCAAGAATATAGGCTTCTTAAATGTTTTCTTAACTACAGTATGTCAGCAAAACGGCTCCTCCCTTGAGAGTCGAGTGCATGCACTTCCTCGTAGCATTCAAATCGCTTATTGCTTAGCATGTTGATGATCGAATGTTTAACTTTGTTATGTCTTCTGTTAATAATCAAATAATTAAAAGGACAATTTCCAAGTACATGACTTGGTGTTACAGTCTCCTTTGCACATCTTCTACAAAGGGAGTTGCCCGTATATCCTCCGTTATTACCAGGGATTCCTCTGAGATTGGCCTAATTTACACTTAGTTTTAAGAGAGCTGTCCATTCTGAAGATATCAAATTAATCTTATCAGTCTTGAAGTTGTTTGCCGGCGCATATTGAGCGAAATGCATCACTCCAATTCCTTGCTATTGCATAGAGGACCATTCTTGGAAAGACGACTGCCAATTTCGGATGTGACTGTAGCAAGGATAGAGGCTGACTTTTACAAACATGAAATCAGTTCATTAGCACATTTAAATGCCGTGTTGATGTGAGTTTTATTGCATTTACAGTGTTATAATGGCTTTAGTATTTCTATGACTTCTTAACCATTGCATGCTCAAACTTCCATAACTGTTGTTCCAATCCAGCTTCAGGACGTATGGCAAGTCTGTCTTGTTTTGCCTCTATGGATACTGTAAAATATTTGATGCAATATTTATTTTGTGTCCTTTGTGAAATGGCGAGAGTAGTTTTGTATTTTTCTTCACATCGTGTAAAGTTGTACAGTTGGAAGTAAATTAATTTTTCTTAATCAATTGTCTTGTGTTTCATGTGGGCTATATTGATAGTTAATATCTGGATCTTCAGAAAATAACGATTTTTGCATTACCAGGTGGGCAAGGTTTGCTACAGCACAGAATGAAATCACTTTAGTTTCATTAGAAGTGCTGAAGAAGTGTATTATTGAGGGGTTGTGGTTAAATATGTGGTACCCTCCTTACAACATAGAAAAGAGTTACATTTAATTAGATTTTAGTTTCATTTGGAATAAGATATGAGGTCCTTACCACCCAGCCCACCGAGTCTAGAATGCTTGACGAACAATCTTACAAAAGCGAATAACCTATCTCTTCCATTAATATCCAAGTATTCATCGGTCAGAACAGAATGACAGGTTCACTGAATATTCCCCAAAAGACTCAGTAACTCTTTCAGCGGATACATCATGGTAAAATTAAAACAAACAAAAAACTAACCTTGCGATTGGAGCTTGAAAACCACGGGAGTCCAAATATGACTGCCACCCGGATTGTAGGGATCGCCTAGCCAGCGCGACAACACCATCAGCACATTTTCTTGGGTTTCAGCCATAGGACGCTTCTTTTCGGATCAAGCAGCTACTCAATTGTTCTCATGAGGCTGAGTGCACCCCGTATCAGCCTTCACGTTAGATGTTAAGTCTCCGAAGGGGCTAGGAATAGAACCTAGGACATCCTAGGTAAGAGGTATGTGCGCTAAGCCCATCACTGGGGTCTAGATCAGGCAATTGACGCGATTTGGGTACTTTTAGAATGAAATACAAATCACATGCAGTAAGCATAATTATGCTGAAGTCATCCCCGGGTTCAATAACCATGCAGCAAGAGTAAGTGATGACAGTATACAACTACACAAAAGGCAGACTGGAATCTGTTATCATCTTTGTTCCTCAAATACCTTCCCACCTCATGTATTCGGGACATGAGTGTCGGTTGCTTGGTGAAACAGTTTCATTAAATGTGTAGATATGGCTATAGGTCTACCGAAAGTAACCATTACTGGGAAGAAAAGAAATCTTTCGGTAACGAAGGAAGTAATAAAAATGAATAGGAAAAGAAACCTTTTATACAAGAAATGGAAAAGTTGCTCAACTTACATCATATGGGATAAATGCAAGAAAATGAGGAAACAAGCAAAGAAACCAATTCATGAGTCATGAACAATTGCTCATGACCTAGAAACCTTTTTTCTGTTAAAGTTATTCTGGATGGCTCTCTTCAGTAGCCTACCCAATACCACCTGAGGTAGGCCAACCAGCCTCGTGCCACCGGGCCGGTTGGTATAAGACTCGATAGCTCGTGTAATGAATTAGCAATGGCTGTAGGTCCCTGTATGATCCGAGGTGCCTCCGTGGCAAGTCCCGCGTCCGGAAATTCGGTTTGATCTACACCGAGGATCTAAGGTGAACAAGGATACCTCCGTTTACCGGAGGAAGTTCCACAGCATAGTTCACCAATTTCCGGATGCTGGCATTCTCTACACGGATGGTTTGACGGTGAACGAGAAGGTGGGTTGTGCTTACGTTATTGATGGCGCAAATACCAAGATCTCTTTGCCTGAGACCTGTAGTGTCTTTACTGCGGAGCTCGTTGCCATCTATGAAGCTCTGCAGTTTGAATGACAGGATGCACGAATCCACTTTCTCGTGTGTACCGACTCTTTGAGTTCGTTGCAGTCAATTGCTACATGTTTCCCGCAACACCCCCTAGTGCAGCGAACCCACGACCTACTAGCCGGGTTGTGCCGCGCTGACACTCGAATCACCATCCTGTGGCTTCCAAGCCATAAGGGAATTGCGGGAAATGAGATAGCGGATCAAGCTGCAAAAGAGGCGGTATGACCACCACCTCGGCCAATGGAGGTACCCGCTAGAGATATTCGCTCTCAGTTACGCTGACAAGTACTGGCATTTTGGGAAAGTCAGTGGCTAGCAGACCCAATGCCCAGTGAACTGAGAGCGATCAAGGGAACTATTCGCGTGTGGCGGAGCTCTTTCCGGTCATGGAGAGAGTCCGTCATTTTGTGTAGGCTAAGGATAGGCTAGGCCATACAAGATCCACCCACTCGTACCTAATGAGAAGTGAAGACCCCCCACTTTGTACCTGTGGAGCCGTTTTCACCGTGGCCCACATTTTAACCGAGTGTGTGGATCTTGCTGACTTATGAAGAAACCTTGGTTTGCAGATGGCACTCAAACTTATATTAGCCGATGACGTGGTGGCTGCTGATCTCGTCATCCGATTTATAAGAAAGAGTGGGTTAGGGTCAGAAATCTACATTTTCCAGTTCACATTGACTCAAAGACTTAGTTATTTTTGAATTCTGATTTTTTTTGTTTATTCCGTAATTTTTGTTTATTATTGCCGTATTAGTTTTATTTAATTTTTTGTTTGATTAAATTCAATATTTTTATATTTAAGTGTCCACCTCTAAATTAATAATTTCATTCCAAATTTGTGGTACTTTAATCTGTGTTAAGAGGGGTTGATGACCTCGTAGTTCCACCCCTTTAAACCACAATAACTAACTGGGCAGATGAGCTCATAGTTCCGCCCTTTAAAACAACAATATCTAAGTAACTAAGATTCTTTATAATACTCCAGAAAAAAATTATTGCCGCTTGACCTAAGTTTTCTAATTTATCTCCAAATTCCTCTCATGGTTTCCTTTTGGTCTCTATTATTATTTCTTTGGTGCTGTTCCTTTCCACTACATATAGCTCTATGTCTGCCGGATTCCTTGTTTGCAGCCACTTTTTGTAAGCCTTCTTTAATTTTACAAGCAGACTGCACTATGCCATTCCACCAAGATGTGCGATTTCTCTTGTCTTTACACCCTGTTGTCTCAAGACTCGCTTTGCTTCTTCTAGTACTACATCCCTTTATGCCGACCGTCCATTTCTGTTGTAACTAGCCCAGGTGCCAGGAAACACACACTGTTTCCAATAAATATAAAACACAGCGCATCGAATATTTCTCCTCTCTCTGGGTCGGGGACACTACCTGAGTCGATCACAGACAATAACCACTAACTGTCATTGCCAAGGACTCCATTGATTGACTTTATTTTCAATTATTCAATACAGTACCACATCTCTACAAACACTTTTTTTTCTGACCTCTTCATGTTTTGTCAACAACTGTTGCCATAGATACATAGCTTACAAAAAGAAAAAGAAAAGCCAAAATAAGAAGTAACTTGCCCAAGGTATGGGGCACACAATAACAAATGAAATGGGACATGGCCCCATATAAACATATATGGAATAAGTACATTTTACTTTAGTTCGTGAATTGAGAATGATGTTCATAATTCAGGAATTATTACAAAATTAAAAGTAGCATGAACATGTGGGATAGGGTAACGTGGTCCACAGAAACAGGATCGTCATAGACATCAAACTTATGCTCGTGTAGCTTGGTCAATCCTGTCTTGTCTGAAAATACTACTAGACTTTTACTCAAAACATTTGATAGAACTCTCTTCTGTTCAGGGGCAGATGACCTCGTAATTCCGCCCCTTAAAACAACAATAACTAACTCTCTTCTGTTCATTGTCTAAGTTACTCTGGTTCACAAGATCATTGATAACTTATCTCTCTTAACATTCATTTCGTTCTTACTCTCCACCGATATGTGACACACAGATACCCCTAAAACTTCTTTATCAACAACTCCCTCCCCACAGTATTCTCCTCGTAAGCCTCTTGGATACATCCAATTTTCTTACCAATAATTACTTTCACATTCTCGTATCTTAAGTTAATGCGTTGACATTGCTTACCCCAATCAAAATTTACAATGCCATCTTTATAATTTTACTTACAACCTTGGCTACTAACAAGCCAGTCAAGTCAGCCCCTAAGATAATAGGATGAATCAACTTGGCGATCGCCAAGCAGACTTGCATCATAAACTGACCATTAATAACAATCGACTCTAAACCCTGTTTCTTAATACGCTGTGACCTGGTTCCAACAGCTAATAAAATGCAAACGTTGCTCGTCCATAACAATACCTCTCTGACAAGCCTCCTCATACAATTTAGAATAATTAATATACGACTTACAACTACCTGAATCAAATAATTGCTTAATACAGTTATTGCACACTTTTGCCTCTACAATATGGTTAATTGATATTGTGTCACATCACTCATCATAGGTTAGGTCCTCTAAAAGATCCTGCTTAACATCAAGGTCATAAACAACTTCCTTTACAACATTGATTAAATCAGCACATTTAGATTCCGCATCAGACCTCTTCCTTATTTGTTCATGTTGATTGCCATCTTCCTGCCCTCTATGCCTAATTGCATTACGTCCTCTATCATCTTGATTTTCTTCTTCTCTCCTATTATGATTCTCTCTAAGTCTCTGCTCATGGTTGTAACGAGTATCTTGATCTATCCCCCCCATTATTCCTTTGTTGATAATTCGTTCTGTTGCCTCCTGGATTACTTCTGGTGTTATGATTATTGTGGAAAATCCCCTCCCCTTGATTCCTGACTGAAATATTATTCCTCGTTGGTCTTCGAAGTACATCAAAAGGCTTTCAACAACAGTTCCATGCCTTTAATGTTGGTGACATTCTGCATACCGTACACGTAGCAAGTTCAAATGCTGTGTCATCCTTCGCATAATATCTTCCTCGGTCATGTTCTGATCTAAATTTTGACTAATTGAAACATGTGCCAAAAATATTACGTCACGCTGATTCCCTGATCTTGATTATATATCCCACACATTAATTTATCCCGTTCAATACCTTGGATGTGGCTGTTCCAAAATTTGGCAACAAATTTCTCCTTGAATTGACTCAAAGTCGATATACCATCTCTATACACCTGGTACCAATGTGTTGTTTCACCAACAAAATAATTGTCCAAAACTCTTCTACCACATGCCATTCTAGCAACCCTTCTTTCAATGCCTTACTAAAACATTTTTCTACTACATTGGTGAACTCGAATGTATTTTGGTAAGTGAAAGTCTTTGATTAAATTATGCCTGATATAACACTGATTGTTATTGGGTTGACATCTCAGTTGCTGAATTTCACCCTTAATACACTCATTCTGACATACCATGTTCTCACGTATTTCCAAAACTTTCTGACTATTGAAGCTATTGCTACGCCTTACCATAATAATCCTCTCGTCTTGCCTTCGGTTATTCGCATTGGCTTTGGTTACTTCTGCTTGAACATCTCTAATAGCCACTCTATTTCTTTTCATAAGATCTCTAACCTCTTTGTTCATACCATTCATTTTATCATCCATCATTTTACTGTAGTTACGGTAATTCAGCTTTCTCTTCTACAACTTAACAGTTTATCTCTTCAGTCCTATTATTTACTATATCAATTCTATCTCTCAATTATTTTCCTTGATTATCAAGTTTAACTCCTGAGTCTATGTTATTCTACTTCCTAAACATTCTTCCAACTTCTGTTGTTGTTTGAGTCTTCAGTCTTTCGACTGGTTTGATGCAGCACTCCATGCCTCCCTGTCCTGAGCTAATCGTTTCATCTCTACTGAACCCATGTGCCATAAGGTCCATGAAGGTCGAATCCATGTATTTGGGGAAGAAATGAAATAAACGTACAGTTTCTAATGTAACTTAGAGAAAGATCAAGCTAGGATGCTAGTATAATGTTGTGCAACCAACGAGGACCAGGTGTTCGAGAGATGAGATCACCCCTCTTGACATTCAGAAGGGAGCTAGTCATGAGTATTAATAACCGAGTGGAAATTTCCCACGAATAGACAAGGAGGCCTGACTCGGAAATCGAGCTGAGCTGGCTGGAAAACGACAACACCGCTTATGCGCCAGAAGAGGAATAATTAAATTTAACCCGTTTACGAGTATAAAAATGAGTAAACAAGTACAGTACAGTGAATCATTTCGAATGAGATATTTTTGAGTAAAGAAAAACCCTTTAAAAATTGCACAGGAGAAAACTGCAAACGTAAGAAGACGTCATCGGGGAATTACCAAGGCGTGTATAGAGGGGAGAGTACAAAAGAACAGCAACACCCACACAATTGAGGACGAGAAATTAATTAATATCTCCGAATTGCACGATCGATTCTTATGCGCAATGAGAGTATTTGACATTGAGAAGACGAGCTTTCGGAAGGTATAATTTTTATAATTATGTAACCATTATTTTAGAAGTTGGCCACGGAAAGTGCTAGAGTTTTATCTTTTTGTAGCGAAAAGGTATATAACTCCTGGCCTCACCAAGCCAATCATGCAGTCTCAAATAGCCCGAGGGGGTGTTACTACGCATCAGTACCAGCAGATCCAAATAGCCCGAGGGGGCGTTGCTACGCATCAGTATTCAGACAGCCGTGTGGGGCGTCACTCTGCGTTACATCGAAGACAGTTTACCAGTACTCCTTGAGGGGAGAAACGCTGTATTACACCGCAGAATTAATATCCGATAGCCATAGGCGTCGCAGTATTAACAACTTGCTTACCTCCATAGGGAGTTGTAAAGAAGAAAAGTTAAAGTATCGCCGTGTTGAAATTTTAGGAAAATCCTAGTTACAGGATTTAGGTCCGAAAGTATAAGTTACAGTGGAAAGTTCGTAAAATATAGTCAGAGCAGGCTGCGAACGTTGGACTTTAGGCGATAGGTCTTTAAATAGACGAACGAATAAATCATAACGTACGGACGTACCGTAACAGAAAGATAAACAGTTATCTAAATTAAAGAACCCAAAGAGGGAAAAACAGAGTAAGGTTCGTAACTTAGCTCAGAAAGTAGGACTGCTAGAACCGATTAAATAAAGAAGAACGGAGACGATAGACAGTATCTCTAGAAAGCAGACGAACTATTCTAAAGCACTAGACTTGGGAAGTACTAGCTGCTATAAAATAAATCCATAGATCATCGATAGGTATTTGAGGAGACCTCGATCCGAACAGACTTTCGCTAGGATCGATAAACCAGATCTACAAGGGAAGCCGTTCAAGCTAGAGGAATAGCCGGTCATCCAGAATAGGATTCGAAGAATTAGGATTCCAGGGAACAGTAGATGTTTCGAGACTTTCGTATTCTGCAGGATAGGAAGCCGACATTGAATAAATTTCACCCTTGGAAACGGGAAATTAAGAGGTCACGTGTGATAGGCTAAGAAATACGGCCTAGTGATCAAGAATTGTGAAGTGTAGATTTATCAAGATTGTGTGTTAAATTAATATTTTTAGTGTTTATTGTGTGTTATAAAGGAACACACCAGGGTATTAAAAATGTCGTCAATGTTAAGTGTATTAAATATGTGTCAAGAAGTGTTTGTAAATAAGATGAATTTAAATAAGATGGACTAAAAATTCAAAGTGGGCCAAAATGAAACACCGCACAAGAATAAAGGTCATGGGACGACCTTAAAAACATGTAAGTAATGAATTTCATTTTATTTTGGTGTCAGGGAATAATTGTGTACAAATCCACTGGAGTTTTTGAGTAAAAGGGATGTGTTTAATAAATAAATACTGAATAAACAAGAACGCGGTCTGATCAGAAATAGAAATTTGAGAAATTATAAATAATTATGTAAAGAATAAATCCAGTAGAGGAAATATATGAATAAAATGTTAATGTATTTGACAAATGTCATAAGAGCAAGCGAAATATCAGTAATTATCGTGAAGGATATTTAAATAAAAGTAAATTTGAGATATGAAGGAAATAGCTTTTGAGCTTGTGTAAAGAATAAAGATATGAAATGATAATAATAATAACCAAGTAAGGAAATATTAAATAAAGATCAAATAAATTGATGTGAACATAAGAGCGTTAGAGCCTTAATAAAAAGTATCGACATGATGTTTAAATGCATGTTCTTGGAATAGAGAAAGTTATGGTAAAAGGAAAGAATAATATAAAAATTGAAATGTGTATCAATTGTTAATATGATATTATCAGTTCTTTGGACGACGCTAGGCTTAAAAATGTATAGCGCAAAGGGAGCGCAATTAAAGTAAAATGTCACGCTAGGAACGCGTAAAGTTAATGTACTTGGTAAAATTATTTATGAGAGGTAGTTGATTGTTGCGAATTGAGATATGGTATAAGTCCTCTATTTGTGACGTAGTATCACGAGGCATTGTGTATGTATTTGAAAGGGAGCAAATGTATGGTATTGAGCGTAGGTCTATTAGCTATTTTGGCTGACCCTAAATCGCATTTTGTATAGTCCTCTATAAGGGAAAGGTTCCCGAGGCATGTGAAGAGATTCGAACTCAGAATCCTCTTATTTTGAAAGCCCCTTTATTATTCGTCGTTAATTATTCTTCCACAATCAATGAGGACCTTTCATAATTAATAAACGCCAAGATTACGAATGTGGTTTATTGAGCCCAATAATATTGTTGTATGTACACGAAGAATAGAACGCCAGGTCTCCAAGGAATTGAGAATGGAAAGTTTGTGTTTTGCAGTTAAAGAGAGCTCTAGCACGGGCCAGACGGGAAGGAGCCCGCCTAGTCATAAATAACTATCAAGTTTCACGGCCAGACCCTTGGAGTAGGAGGGTGTCTGAAGACCGTCTTGTCAGGAGTAATGAATACACCAGGAGTGTTTAAAGTTGTTAACGACCCGGGCGTTGAACCGAGGTCCTTAAAAATTGATATTTCCGCTTGCCTGTTCAGATCGTAGTTTTCTTATGTGATAATGGTCTTATAAGACGTAAGAGATAAATAACAATCCCTATTGTAATGTTTTATGGAAGTAGGATTCCACGAGTTAATTGGAGGCAACTAGGTTTCGGGAGTAACTATAGTTTTTTGACTGTGTCAAGTATCTTCATACTCTGGAGTACACAAGTAATTTCCTGATTACCTTAATGTATTTGTGAAACTAGAGAGAGATGATAACAGCTGAAATGTGTGAAAATGCCCAAAATATTGAGTTAGATAATTAACATATAATTATAAAATGTAATTATACCTTTGTTTTTTTTTTCAAGATTAAGAAAATATAAAAAGTCGTATTTGAGGTGTACAAAGAATGACACCATTATTACAGAAAGCATTGAGCCAAAGAGTTCGGAGTTATAAGAAACTCACAGTTGATGCTTTATGGAAGTAAAAATAATTAGGAATTGTTGGTTTATGTGGAAACCATATGTTTTAATACAATATTTGTTATATTCTATTGTGATTCCTTGTTCATTTGGAACAAGTAGATGATTAAGGGTCAGTAATTTAATTGTTAAAGTGTTTGTAGCGCCATAATTTGTATTAATTAAATGTGTTAAAATAGGAGTTGATTTTGTTGTTATTTTTACAAGTGTATCCTCTAATTAATCCAAAATATGTGAGTCACAGAGTGGGGGAACTTACCGCTGCCCCGAAAATTCCGAATTGAGCTACGCTGGTATACTGTGATTGGCATATTTCATGCTAAAAGGGCACATGGGGGGCATATAAGTAATGTGCTGGATTAATAACTAGAGGAACACTTAAGACGGTCATAACATGTAAAGTAAAGTAATGATAGGAGTAGCTACAACATAAAATATTAACTGACCGCATGGGTCCCTGGAAACTCATACCGAGCAGCCCTGAATTATATTAACAACCCCCTAGCAAACCATATACTGATTTTGGCGCCCAGTACGCAGGGCTGAGTTTTCCTAGGGAAAACCCGAGTTTTCTCGAAAAATCAAAATTTTCATTTTTTGAAAAAAAAAAGGTTTTTCGAAATTTTGAATTTAAATACTTCCATAAAGGTTTATGAAAATGAATAAGAGTATCAAAAGGGTAAGGTGAAGTAAAAACCCGTACCAAAGTAAATTTTTAAAGAAATTGGGACACAATGATTCAGAGTATCATCTCTCAAGCATGTACTAGTGTGGTGGCATGATTGGCCCACTGTATTCTCATAAGATGGCATTGAGTGAAGAAGTGCAACGGCTCTTGGAAGCCATAAACAATAAGTTGGATAGCCAACAGACTGAAAATAAAGAAGGGTTAGGATCCATAACTGAAAGTTTAGAGTCACTAAAAATTGATAGTGCTAATATGGGAACTAAACTAGAAGCTATCGAAGTTAAAAGTGATAGCATGGGAACTAAATTAGAAGCTATCGAGGCCGACGGTATAAAAATGAATAAGGAACTGAAGGCCGAGATAGAAAGGATGAAAACAGAAAGTGGGAAAACCATTAAACAACAGTTGGAAGTGATGAAAGAGGAGACGTTAGAGTCTCTGAAAGCCAACAGTAAAGAAAACAATGGAGTACTGAAGGCTGAAATAGAAAGGACAATGGATACTAAATTTAAACTTCTTGATGAAGGGTTTGACACTAGGTTGGAGGACAAGTTAACTGAGTTAAAAGGGGAAATCACCAGTAAAATTCAGGAGGAAAATGGGGCACTTAAATCAGAATTGCAAGACCAAATAAGAACCTTAGAGGAAAGTACAAAAACAGCCCAAATTGAATGTCAAGGAAAATTTGAAAATTTAGAAGGTAATTTTGGGGCTATAAAAACTAAATTAAATAGCATGGAAGAATCTTGTGAAAAAATGTAAAAGGATGTAGAAATGAACTTGTAACCCAGATCCAAGGTGTGCAGGAAAAATTAGAAGCTCAGATAAAATCTAACAGCGATATTTGTGAACGTTCCCGGGATGAGATAAAAGAAAGTTTTAAGAAATTAGGAGAAGAATTTAAAGGGGTAAAGGACAAAGTAGGAGAACTCGAGGGAAAGGTCGATGGAGTTCAGAATGAAGTAACTGAGATGAAAAATCAAAATCTAAAGGATGCGCGGGACATGAAAAAGCAGATTGATCTTTTTACCGGGCAGGTAGATGAGAACCTGAAGAAGTACGAGGGGGAAATAGATAAAAGATTTGGTAGATACGAGAAGCATATCCAGAAAGAAAGAGAACAACGAAATAAAGAAAATAAGGAAAATACCCAGAAGATAGATGAAATAAGTAAGGGTATAAATGAGGTTAAGGAAAACGTGGAAACCTTAGAGGGGCAAGTAGGAAAAACAAATAATGAAGTGAAACTAATCAAAGATGAATTAACGGAAGTGTCTAAGACCACTGAGGGAAAGTTGAAAGGAATTGAAGTAGATATGGTCAAAGGACGAAAAGAAGTGGAGAAGCATATAAAGGAGATACGAGAGGGCCTGGAGACCATAGGTGACGTTAAGCCAGAAATTATCAATCTACATGCCATGATCTTTAAGAAAGAGGTAGAAGACCAACTAAATGAGTTCAGGGACAGTTACAGGGATGAGAAATTCCAATCCAAAAAGGCAGGGGAAGATATTAAAAGGAATCAAGAAAGAATTCAGAATGAATTAAGATCCCGATTGGAGAGGACTGAACATAAGAATAGTCAAATGGAAATCCAACTCATGGCTAATGAAGAAAGTGCCCGAAGGGAAAGGAAGTTAGAATTTGAGAATCAGGAGGAGTTTCCAAAGACAGGATGGGTAGATTCCCGTGAGCAAGGCACAGATACGGAGAGGGACTTAGGAGGGGAGAGCCCTTATAAGAACCCAGGATATCCGATGGCGATGTCAACCCCGTACATGAATCAGACAAATGGCCAGATAATAAACATTATTAAATCAAATGAGGACAGACCAGTAAAGTTTACGGGTAATAACATGTCTATTACTCCAAAATACTGGCTAAAAGAAGTGGCAGAGTATTTAAACGAAATGAAAGTTCCTCAGGATCGGAGACTGAGAGCTATTGAAAAGCTGTTGGCAGGTGATTGTCTCACCTGGTTCAGAAGCTTCAGGTACACCTTTGATACGGTGGAAGGCTTTAGGGAAGCATTTTTAAAACGATATTGGGCAGCAGACGTCCAAGAGAATTTAAGGCTAGATCTGTACTCTAGGAAGTATAGCACCAATGCACCTACTAAATACTCGGAATTTTTCACCGCTCAGCTTTGTAAATTCCGCGAACTTGATATTGCTCCGGCAGAAAACGACTTGTGTGCCGCCATTGAAAGACAACTTCCGTATGAGATTCAGAGGCTGTTAATCTCATCCAAAGCCAGAAGTGCTGTGGAAGTAGAGAGTGTATTACGTCAATTAGATATGACGACTTCGCACGTAACTCCTAGGCATCAAAGACAGACTGAGCAAGTACATATGGCCAGCAGTCAGGAAACGAGAGAAAAACCAGCGACCAGGAATCAGTCCACCAGCACGGATACTCACGGACTAGGTCGAGAGTATGGGCACCAGGAGCCTAGAGGGATACAGCCATATTACCGAGGAGGATATCGAGGGAGAAATCCTAGGAATACAGGTTATAGGCAACAAGAAAGCCGACCCTATAACAATAACCATCAAAGGCAAGAAAACAGAAAGAAATGGGAGAATTATCCCAGAAGGAATGTAAGGCCAGAGGATAGGGATGATGAATATCGGGCCGAAATAGAAGAAAGATATCAGGAAAGTCTTCGTTATATGAACGAACGACCAGATGAACCTGATAGGCAAAAAGTCCGTTGGAGTGAGGCAATTAAGAACCGGAAATCACCCGACCGACTAGACGGAGCTCAAAGCTTGGAACTACAAGCTCAGTTAAAGAATGAGGGAAAAGGGAGTCCTCAGGATAAAAAAAACTCCAAATTTAAATTGTCAAAAGTGGAAACATACCAGGAGCTGGGAGGAGGTAGAAATTGTGAATTGGATAGCTAGACCAGATGAGCTAATTCACGAGGATGTGGAAGGAATCCCACCTGTTAAAAGAGAACTACCTATAATTATGCTTAGGATAGAAGGATTACTGGTCAGAGCATTGATTGATACCGGATCCACAATAAGTCTAATTACACAAACCCTTCTAAATGAATTGGAAACAAGGGGCCGAGTATTAAAGATTCCCACATCAAGTGTAAAGATTAAGGGGATTATCCCTGAAAAATCTTTAACATGTAAATTTCAGGTATACATTGATTTGATCATGGGTAACGCTGAAATTTCGCAGTGCTTTTTGCTGGTAAATCAATTACCGTATAATGTCATATTAGGTATTGATTTTATCCGTGAGAACAAGGTCATTATAGACCTAGCGCAAAACTGCATTAGAGTTCAAAGAGAGGATGTGGATGAGCAAAACATTAACCTACAGGAACAGGAGGCGAAAATAGGAGAACAGGTATGGCATATGGAAGAAGTGATTGAGGAAGATTATAAGGACATAGAAAAGATATTTGAAGTCCTCAACATAGAACTCGAAGATGACTTGGAAACTGAGTTCGAGACCAATCTGTCAGGAAAAGTGGAGGAAGCTAAAGTCAACCTCGAGAATAAGGAACAGTTAAAGAAATTATTATTGGATTATAGGGACGTATTTGATTCCAAGCCAGGGAAGATTGAAAATTTTAAATACGCATTCCAAGTCAATGATTGGGCACCGTTCAAACAAAAACCATACCCGGTTGCGGAAAAACATTACCCACAAACTAAGAAAACACTGCAGGAGATGATGAATGCAGGTGTTATAGAAAAGATGGCGACACCATATGTTAGTCCATTAGTGATTGTGAGTAAACCGGATGGCTCAGTAAGGGTGTGTTTAGATGCCAGAAATTTAAATGCAAAAATCATACCAGAAAATGATTCGGCACCACCCATAAAAGAAATACTGAGGAAGTTCAAAGGCAAGAAGATTTTCACGAATATTGACATGACTTCTTCGTATCATCACCTCGAACTGGAAGAGAAAACCAGCTTGTTGACTGGATTTCAGTTCGACCAACAAACATATTGCTTTAGAAGATGTCCGTTTGGATTGAAGACCGCGGGATCTGCATTAATAAGAGCGCTTGATCGAAATCTGTCAGAGGAAGTGAAAGATTGTACTATCCGATACGTGGATGATATTTTGTTTACCTCGGAGAATATTGAGGAACATTTAGAAAAATTGAAGAAATTATTGGAAGACTTAAGAAGGGCAAATTTTAAAATAAATTTAAAGAAGTCGAATTTTTGTCAAAGACAAGTGACATTCTTAGGGCATGTGATTGACAAGGATGGTGTTAAACCAAATCCATGCAAATTGGAATCGATAAGGGATTTTCCAAGGCCTTTGAAAGTAAAGAACGTTCGCCAGTTTTTGGGATTGATTGGGTTCTTCTCAGGACATTGTCCATCATACACCAAAACTGTTGCACCACTACAGGACCTTCTGAAGAAGGGGGGCAAGTGGAAATGGACGGAGGAAGCATAAAAAGCATTTGTGGAGGCCAAGGAAATGCTCTTAAATTACGTGAAGCTAGGATATCCTGATTTTAATCAGAGATTTATCATTCAAACAGATGCATCCCAGATTGGAATAGGGGCAATGCTATATCAGGAGAACCCGGAAAATCCTGATAAGAAAAACTATCTAGCTTTCACAAGTAGAAGACTGAAACCACACGAGAAAAAATATACGATCAGCGAAATCGAGCTGTTAGCGATATTGCACGCGTTGCAATATTGGCGGAAGATCGTATATGGGTTTCAGGTTATTTTAAGAACGGATCATAAAGCCTTAACCTTTTTGATGAAGACTGACTTATTCAGTCAAAGGTTGATGCGTTGGGCTTTATACATTCAACAATTTGATGTCAAGATAGAGTACTGCCCAGGAAAAGAAAATATAGTTCCAGACTACTTAAGTAGACAGCCAGAGTCCATAGAAGAGGAAGTAATGGCTATAGATTTGGAAGACAGGGATCAGCGTACTCTTAATGAGTTAAGAAGCATTAGTCAAAAACAACGGGGGGATCCATGGATGAACATGCTCATATCTTTCCTTGAGGGAAGCTTGATAAGAGGAACACCAGCGTACACGGAAGCTAATAAGATAGCTCAAGACTACACGTTTTATAATGGGTTATTATATAAGTTTGTGGACTCTGACCATACCAAATTAAGGATTGTTGTACCTGCAATTTTGCAGAGGAAAATAGTATGGTTAGCCCATAGATCGTTCGGACATATGGGAGTCGACAAAACAGTCTCGATGCTGAAAGAAGCATTTGTATGGCCGAGACTGAGAGAAACTGTAAGGGATACGCTAAAGACATGTGATTTATGTCAAAGGATCAAACCTAATGCATTTCTGATGAGACAGAAGCCTATACCATTGTTGCCCGAAAGGCCAGGCCAAATCATATCTATTGATAATTTTGGACCTTTGCCAAAGGCAAGAAGAGGAAATCGACACATAATGGTGGCTATGGATGTCTTCACTAAAATGGTTGTCCTTGCTCCCATACAGAAGACTAGTACCAAACAGGTGTTAAAACGACTAAAAGAAAAAGTGATACCGATTCTGGGGAAACCTGAGAATTTGTTGTCGGATCACGGTAGTTGTTTCACCAGTATAGAGTTCAGACGAGAATTAGAAAGACTGGGAATACGTCAGATTTTGTCAAGTATTCGCCATCCTGAGGCAAACCCTGTAGAAAGAGTGATGAGAGAGACGGCCAAGTACTGTAGAATATACTGCGCCGAAGAAAATTGGAAGTGGATAGATATCTTGGATATTATCGAATTTTGTATAAACAATACAATCCATGAATCCACAGGAGAGATACCCATAACGTTACATCGGAATGAGCAACCAGAAAGACCTTGGAGTCTGGTAATTCCTAGGCCAGCAGACGCTCAGCCTGGAAGAGATGTACGTATTCGAAGAGCCTTTGAGCATCTCAAAGCTCAAGCCGACAGGAGGCAGAGAAGAAATAGGCATAAGAGGTATCATCGACCATTATTAGCAGGAGAAATGGTGTTAGTAAAAAGACCAGCCATTTCGGATCCAGGGAACCGTGTGTACAAGAAGTTCCAGAAAATGTACCACGGACCATATCAAATAATCAGAGATTTGAGGAATAACGCATATAGAATTCGGCACTGTGAAACGGATCACGAAGTGACCATGAATTCAGCAAATTTGAAATTATATTACCCTCCCGAAGATTTTGATGAAGCAAATGAACAAGCCCTGGTTATGGAAACGTTTAGAGATGAATCCGCTTTTGACATAAACAAGAATAAGGAAGAAATAGAAAATAGAGCTCAAGCATTCGAGTGCGAATGCGAATTGGAGAAATTGTATTGGGAAATTAAAGAAGTAATTGATTTTATTGAAGAAGAAAATTTCAATTTAAGAAAGGAAAATGATGAAATAAGGAAACGGGTAGGGATAGACCAAACCCGTAAGGAAGAATGAGGTTCTGGAGATGTTATAGTCCAGACAAATAAAGAAGAAAGAAAGGGTAGGGATAGACCACACCCGTGAAGAACAATGAGGTTTTGGGGACTTAAAGTCCAGACAAAGAAAGGAGAAAGAAAGGGTAGGGATAGAGCGTACCTGACCTACACAATCACCGGATACGAATTTAAAGAAATAAAACAACAGTAGATACGGACGACGTTATGATGGCTTCGACAAATAAAGAAAGATAAGATTAAATTGAAATAAATTTCCTCAAAATTTATTTACCTAAGGAGGGGTGAGATGAACCCATGTGCCATAAGGTCCACGAAGGTCGAATCCATGTATTTGGGGAAGAAATGAAATAAACGTACAGTTTCTAATGTAACTTAGAGAAAGATCAAGCTAGGATGCTAGTATAATGTTGTGCAACCAACGAGGACCAGGTGTTCGAGAGATGAGATCACCCCTCTTGACATTCAGAAGGGAGCTAGTCATGAGTATTAATAACCGAGTGGAAATTTCCCACGAATAGACAAGGAGGCCTGACTCGGAAATCGAGCTGAGCTGGCTGGAAAACGACAACACCGCTTATGCGCCAGAAGAGGAATAATTAAATTTAACCCGTTTACGAGTATAAAAATGAGTAAACAAGTACAGTACAGTGAATCATTTCGAATGAGAGATTTTTGAGTAAAGAAAAACCCTTTAAAAATTGCACAGGAGAAAACTGCAAACGTAAGAAGACGTCATCGGGGAATTACCAAGGCGTGTATAGAGGGGAGAGTACAAAAGAACAGCAACACCCACACAATTGAGGACGAGAAATTAATTAATATCTCCGATTTGCACGATCGATTCTTATGCGCAATGAGAGTATTTGACATTGAGAAGACGAGCTTTCGGAAGGTATAATTTTTATAATTGTGTAACCATTATTTTAGAAGTTGGCCACGGAAAGGGCTAGAGTTTTATCTTTTTGTAGCGAAAAGTTATATAACTCCTGGCCTCACCAAGCCAATCATGCAGTCTCAAATAGCCCGAGGGGGTGTCACTACGCATCAGTACCAGCAGATCCAAATAGCCCGAGGGGGCGTTGCTACGCATCAGTATTCAGACAGCCGTGTGGGGCGTCACTCTGCGTTACATCGAAGACAGTTTACCAGTACTCCTTGAGGGGAGAAACGCTGTATTACACCGCAGAATTAATATCCGATAGCCATAGGCGTCGCAGTATTAACAACTTGCTTACCTCCATAGGGAGTTGTAAAGAAGAAAAGTTAAAGTATCGCCGTGTTGAAATTTTAGGAAAATCCTAGTTACAGGATTTAGGTCCGAAAGTACAAGTTACAGTGGAAAGTTCGTAAAATATAGTCAGAGCAGGCTGCGAACGTTGGACTTTAGGCGATAGGTCTTTAAATAGACGAACGAATAAATCATAACGTACGGACGTACCGTAACAGAAAGATAAACAGTTATCTAAATTAAAGAACCCAAAGAGGGAAAAACAGAGTAAGGTTCGTAACTTAGCTCAGAAAGTAGGACTGCTAGAACCGATTAAATAAAGAAGAACGGAGACGATAGACAGTATCTCCAGAAAGCAGACGAACTATTCTAAAGCACTAGACTTGGGAAGTACTAGCTGCTATAAAATAAATCCATAGATCATCGATAGGTATTTGAGGAGACCTCGATCCGAACAGACTTTCGCTAGGATCGATAAACCAGATCTACAAGGGAAGCCGTTCAAGCTAGAGGAATAGCCGGTCATCCAGAATAGGATTCGAAGAATTAGGATTCCAGGGAACAGTAGATGTTTCGAGACTTTCGTATTCTGCAGGATAGGAAGCCGACATTGAATAAATTTCACCCTTGGAAACGGGAATTTAAGAGGTCACGTGTGATAGGCTAAGAAATACGGCCTAGTGATCAAGAATTGTGAAGTGTAGATTTATCAAGATTGTGTGTTAAATTAATATTTTTTAGTGTTTATTGTGTGTTATAAAGGAACACACCAGGGTATTAAAAATGTCGTCAATGTTACGTGTATTAAATATGTGTCAAGAAGTGTTTGTAAATAAGATGAATTTAAATAAGATGGACTAAAAATTCAAAGTGGGCCAAAATGAAACACCGCACAAGAATAAAGGTCATGGGACGACCTTAAAAACATGTAAGTAATGAATTTCATTTTATTTTGGTGTCAGGGAATAATTGTGTACAAATCCACCGGAGTTTTTGAGTTAAAGTGATGTGTTTAATAAATGAATACTGAATAAACAAGAACGCGGTCTGAACAGAAATAGAAATTTGAGAAATTATAAATAATTATGTAAAGAATAAATCCAGTAGAGGAAATATATGAATAAAATGTTAATGTATTTGACAAATGTCATAAGAGCAAGCGAAATATCAGTAATTATCGTGAAAGATATTTAAATAAAAGTAAATTTGAGATATGAAGGAAATAGCTTTTGAGCTTGTGTAAAGAATAAAGATATGAAATGATAATAATAATAACCAAGTAAGGAAATATTAAATAAAGATCAAATAAATTGATGTGAACATAAGAGCGTTAGAGCCTTAATAAAAAGTATCGACATGATGTTTAAATGCATGTTCTTGGAATAGAGAAAGTTATGGTAAAAGGAAAGAATAATATAAAAATTGAAATGTGTATCAATTGTTAATATGATATTATCAGTTCTTTGGACGACGCTAGGCTTAAAAATGTATAGCGCAAAGGGAGCGCAATTAAAGTAAAATGTCACGCTAGGAACGCGTAAAGTTAATGTACTTGGTAAAATTATTTATGAGAGGTAGTTGATTGTTGCGAATTGAGATATGGTATAAGTCCTCTATTTGTGACGTAGTATCACGAGGCATTGTGTATGTATTTGAAAGGGAGCAAATGTATGGTATTGAGCGTAGGTCTATTAGCTATTTTGGCTGACCCTAAATCGCATTTTGTATAGTCCTCTATAAGGGAAAGGTTCCCGAGGCATGTGAAGAGATTCGAACTCAGAATCCTCTTATTTTGAAAGCCCCTTTATTATTCGTCGTTAATTATTCTTCCACAATCAATGAGGACCTTTCATAATTAATAAACGCCAAGATTACGAATGTGGTTTATTGAGCCCAATAATATTGTTGTATGTACACGAAGAATAGAACGCCAGGTCTCCAAGGAATTGAGAATGGAAAGTTTGTGTTTTGCAGTTAAAGAGAGCTCTAGCACGGGCCAGACGGGAAGGAGCCCGCCTAGTCATAAATAACTATCAAGTTTCACGGCCAGACCCTTGGAGTAGGAGGGTGTCTGAAGACCGTCTTGTCAGGAGTAATGAATACACCAGGAGTGTTTAAAGTTGTTAACGACCCGGGCGTTGAACCGAGGTCCTTAAAAATTGATATTTCCGCTTGCCTGTTCAGATCGTAGTTTTCTTATGTGATAATGGTCTTATAAGACGTAAGAGATAAATAACAATCCCTATTGTAATGTTGTATGGAAGTAGGATTCCATGAGTTAATTGGAGGCAACTAGGTTTCGGGAGTAACTATAGTTTTTTGACTGTGTCAAGTATCTTCATACTCTGGAGTACACAAGTAATTTCCTGATTACCTTAATGTATTTGTGAAACTAGAGAGAGATGATAACAGCTGAAATGTGTGAAAATGCCCAAAATATTGAGTTAGATAATTAACATATAATTATAAAATGTAATTATACCTTTGTTTTTTTCAAGATTAAGAAAATATAAAAAGTCGTATTTGAGGTGTACAAAGAATGACACCATTATTACAGAAAGCATTGAGCCAAAGAGTTCGGAGTTATAAGAAACTCACAGTTGATGCTTTATGGAAGTAAAAATAATTAGGAATTGTTGGTTTATGTGGAAACCATATGTTTTAATACAATATTTGTTATATTCTATTGTGATTCCTTGTTCATTTGGAACAAGTAGATGATTAAGGGTCAGTAATTTAATTGTTAAAGTGTTTGTAGCGCCATAATTTGTATTAATTAAATGTGTTAAAATAGGAGTTGATTTTGTTGTTATTTTTGCAAGTGTATCCTCTAATTAATCCAAAATATGTGAGTCACAGAGTGGGGGAACTTACCGCTGCCCCGAAAATTCCGAATTGAGCTACGCTGGTATACTGTGATTGGCATATTTCATGCTAAAAGGGCACACTACATAGATCCACACCCTACATCCAAGGCAATCTGTTTAACATATTCTAACCTTGGTCTACCCCTACAGTTCCAACTTTCCTGTTTCAAATCCTCTTCCAACTTCTTACTTTCCTGTTTCAAATTTTCTTCCATTCTCACCTGATTTTCTGCCAATTTCCTGTTATCCTCTCTCATCTCTAATAATACGTTAATAATGTCTTGAATATTCACTGCCGTGACATAAATGGCATTACATTCACTAAGTGTCTCATTGTTCACTTCAGATTCCAAACTCTCTGTAGGTATATATTTGGAACTAACCTCTAAAGCAATAGTATCCTTACCGTAACTTTCACTGTCAAGGTGGAATCGTCGCTTAAGTTACTTTCGCTACCCGACTTGCCTTTTCAGCCATTTTTGTGCTTTATCAATCATCGTATTCCTAAGTTCCTAGGTGTTAGACTCACATTTTCTCCTACTCATAACCTAAAATAGTTCCATCTTAATTGTCATTATAGAATGTACTCATGCTTCAGCCTCAGCCAGATGTCAGATCTTCTTTGATCCCCACGTTGATGATCCAAATTGTAACTAGCCAAGGCGGCAAGAAACACGCTCTCTTGCCAATAAACACAAAACACAGAGCATCGATTATTTCTCCTTCTCTCAAGGTCAGGGATACTACCTGAGTCAATCACAGACAATAACCACTGACTGTCAATGCCAAGGATTCCATTGATTGACTTTATTTTCAATTATGAGTATGTACATATTACACTATGTCCTGGAATTTTTTACCTTCTACTCATTGAAATTTCTCATCAATCATTTCCCTGTATTTATGCCTAAATCCTTTATCCTGGAGATTATCAACCCTAATCGGCCCGAAAACAGCCCTCACTTTCTGCACTTTAGGTCTAACTAGGGTAAATGCGCCAGTAGTCAGCCAGGTAACAAAACTTGTGGGTTATTCCTACTACAGAACGCCATTGCCTAAGCATATCAAGATAGATTTGTAACTGGGTGGTAGAATGATTAATTACTTTTTCTGTTATGTACTCTTTTTCAGCATCATTTCAAAAAGAATACTGTTCCAAACTGCTATAAATATACTTGACACTTTTTCTAGTACTCAGCCATTAATTTTCAGTGGTCAGCCTTTCTAGTCCTAGTAGTCAGCCAGTGTTTGTTCTGGAGATTTAAGGTTAGTAATTTGAAAATGTAAGTGTTTTGATTATATTTTTAATCTTGGAAAAAATAATACAAAAATAACAATTAACACATTTCTACAATAATACAATAAAACAGTCAGACCTGAAAATGCAAGGCATGGAATTGTTACAAAAACAAAATATCCTATTGTGCTTAGCCTATGTCTTAACAATTTTTACACTGGAATGGTGATTCATATACGGAGTCAAATGACAAACCTTTGAATTTAGTGCATTTTAAATGAAACCAGTTTGGGCAGTTGTCGCAACCAACATTTTTTAGATCGTCATCTTCAACGTCACTAACCAGATCTTCTTGACATTCTGTACACTTAATAACACCAGCATCACTAGCGGCTCTATTTTGTGTTTCAGACAGTTTCCCTCGCTTAACTCTGTTCCTTTTCTTTTTTGTTTCATTTAATCTTCTTTCTTCTGCCATTTTCTTCCTATCCTCTCTTTTCTTGAGCAAAGTTTCTTCTTTCTCTTTCTTTTGCCGTTCCTTCCTTGAATACCATTCTCTCCATGCAATTGATGAAATTGCTTTGGGAGGTGTCTTTGGTGCATTCTCCCCACTTTCTAATGCCTTCTTCTGCTTCGCTTTTGTGGACTTCGGAATAGGAGATGGAAAATACAAATGACTATCGAATAGGGATCTTTTAGCAGTTAAAGAGGTAGGTGTGGTTACTGATGACGAGAAAGGCGACACCTGCAAGGAAGGGGATGAATCAGGGGTCCCACAATCAGAATTTTCTGCCGTAATAGAAGTTGAATCTTCCTCAGAAAGGGCGAGAAATGGAGTGTGTGTTTCTTGAGATGCGACAGCCAAGTTATTACCTGACAAAGTTACTGAACTTGATGGGCCAGGGATGGACAGGGGTCGATCTGGGACAGTGCAAGAATTGATGAGAGAAGTGCCCTGGACTTCATATACCCCCGGTTCAATATCAAAATCAAGCAACTCTCCTTCAATTTCAATTTGACTGTCTAACACTGTGGTCGGCCTCTCAGCTGTAAATCCTTCCATTACTGTGTTAACAGTTTCAAGAATGACATCAACATCTTGTCCTTTTGAAGTTAATTCATTCCTTAACTCCTGAATAACTTTCTTAGCTATGTTGAAATGTTCACGTTGTAGCGCATTTTCTGGGGCTGGGTTTGTGTCGGCCAAGCTTTCCAATTGATTTTGAACACATTTCGAGTAATCCACAGCACTAGGATTAAATGGATACAGCCCACATTTCCTGAATCCATTTTGAATTGAAGTGGGGAGGCTTTCGTGTTTTAGGATCGTGAATAGAAGTGGGCAGAAGTTTGACTTCGTCAGAAGGGTATTGACATTCTTAGGATCGTTCTGCCACTCTCGAGTTGTCTTTTTCCATTCCGATTTGAGTTGTTTAAAAACACTAACATCTGCTGGCTGCATGATGTGCGTTGTGTTCGGTGGTAAACAGTAGAGAATGATGTTTCTCTCAGAACATTCCCTACTTAATTCCATCGTAAGATGTGTTCGGTGGCCATCAACAAGTAACAAAATAGGTTTTTGGATTAGATTGTCAACTAACCACTTGTCTACACAATTAATAATGTATTCAAAGAAGATGTCACTCTTCATCCACCCACTGTCAGACCTCCCCAAAAACCAACCCTCAGGCATACTGCTGACAACCTCCTTGGGTGGTCTGATGTATGGAAACACAACCATAGGGGTTACAGTCTCCCCACTTGCTGTGAACACCAAAAGTACTGTGATGGTTTCCTTCTCATTACCACGCTGTATGTCGTACACATTTTTCCATCCTTTAGGAGCAATTACCTTCCCAGTCTTTGGGCACATACTAAAGCTAGTTTCGTCCCCGTTTAAGATTCTTCTAGGGTCCTCTAAGATGTCCTTTGCACCAATTTCCTCCAAATACTCACACAGGTTGCGAAACCACTTTCGAATGCATTCTTCTGACACTATTGCTCTCCCTTTAGAAATTCCTTCTGCGGTGCGCACACTTAACTCAGGATGTCGCCTTAAAAATGCAGAATACCACTTGTTCCCTGGACGGTTGTCTTTGAATGGCGTCTTTCTGCCATCGGCTGTAACAATATCCATCACCGTATTCAGCAGGTCATCCTTTTTCCGAGCAAACCCGCACTTTGCTAACGTGATTAGCCATTTCACTATCTTCAATTCCTCTAATTCAGTAAGAATTGTGCAAGGCCCCATTTTTCGTGGTCCCTCTGCAACTCTGTTATGAAGACGGTCTTGTAGAGTCCCTCTTGGCACGCCCAACTTCCTGCTTGCTTCTCTAATTGGCATTTCATTTTCTCGGATTTCCTGAAGTGCTTGTGTGAGAGCATATTCAGGATACTGATGAATAGGCCTCTTGGTCCCTGGCATATTTATAAAAGGCACGTGCTACAGATCCTGCAAGAAAAAGTACCGTACAGTTATTTAATGCAGAAAGAGATCATGATATAAAAAAAGGAAATTAGCCGAAAGGAAACATCATGGCTGACTACTGATTAGCATCGCACCAGTAGTCAGCCGTTATTTTAATATGCGGCTGACTACTGGTATTATTTAGTGGGATGCACATATCCTTCACACTATAGAAAAGGGCCAGTTCCGATTTCCAACCAATGAACATCATGGAACAATATCTTGAATGAGCCCAAACACCAGTACTCAGCCTCCTAGGCCGAGCACTGGATTTTGATGCTACCACTGTCCCGATAGTCAGCCTCCCAAAATTGAAGGTTAGGAAATACAGAAACACAACAGATTCATGAAAAAACTTCAAATTCATCCTTTGTTATTGTATTACAACCATAATTGATTGATATGTGATAAAAGAAAGCATAATAGTGACCTCTCAATCTATGGGCTGCAGTTAGTTCAAAAACTGCACATGCTCAACTGCCATGATGCTGGTAGGCAGCTAACTAAGTCTCTTCTTGGAAGTTTCAAATAGTCCCAGTAGGGGGCAGCATTAGTCGGAATATTTGAATCAAGGGTGGCTGAGTACTGGGACTCAGATTAATTGACAGTTAGGTTCCAAACAAATGTATTACAGGGAAATATATCACGACATGGCTGACTACTGGGGGCTGGCTGACCTTAGGCACAGTTACCCTATGCTTAATTCACAGCAGGTCAGTTTATGGTCTGTTTCGTCAAAAAGTCCCATGAATGCATTGGAATTCCTGATCAATTTCCTAAATTTTAAGTCAGTAATGACATAGTCTATTATTCCTCTACCCTCCCATGTGTATCAGTGAATCTCCTTATCCTTTGGGAATGACTACAGGGGATAGGAAGCTCCAGGACAGGTTCCTCGGTGGCTCAGTCGTCCTCCTCATAAGGGTATAATTCCCGGCCGAGGAAGTAGAATTACCGAAGGGCGAGAATTCCCACTGCACGCCAAGTCATATGATGCCGGGTCTTAAAAGATCTCCCATATCACATTTGGTGATTACCCTGTAACCACTAACTAGCAAAACCCAGGACACCCTCAGACATGATCTTGTGCTCACACTGTGCTCACGTTGCCTTGCATGAGATCACCGGTTCATCCCAGGTGGACAGACGGGCACAGTAGCCTACATGTTGCCAAAAATGGCTGAAGTCAGCTGGAATTTCACCTATAGCCTATAAGTCGTGATCATATTTGGGAAGGCTGGGTGGGTCACAGACAGCGGAGGAGTAAACATCTATTACTACATCATCTCCAGATATTTTCCCGACTATTATTTCAGGTATTTTGGTTAATTTCAGTACTTAAAGGATTTTTTCTCATAAAGTAGCTCAAGTCAAGTTTTACCAAAGTTTCTCCATAACGATTGTAAGGAGACTTAGTGCGTAAATACAAGGAAATCAAAATGATCGGAGCATATATTATTGCACACCAAGAAAGTGGAGATGCCAACTTTGAACCTGAACACCTCGATTGAGAAGGACTGGGGACTGGAGCGAAAGGTTATGTAAATAATAATATGCGGCTATGCTGGAGGCAGGGAAGTTTGTCATGTCGTGAATTTGTAATGCACTTGTTGGTGAACAATGAGTGCGACTAACGAACTGAGCTACCACACCACACTACACTATTGACTTTCATAAGGACACCAGACTCCGGACTCGCCCAAGGCGACGTTCATGTCAAAACGGTACATAACCTTACGAGAAGAGCAGATTTGTACTGCGCGTCGTGAAAACATAATGCAATAAAGGCTCCACAACACAAAAACATCTCATGCTTTCATAGACCATTAAAATAACGTATAGCCTGTGCACCTGACGAATGACTTGAAAGTGGCCACATTCTACACAGAGAAAGCAGTCCACAACAAGCATTTTAACTTCTGTTAACTTGTGTGCACAGATCTTGTCACTCACATAACTCACATTGAAGTTATTCGCTCATTCTGGTAACACACACATCTTGCTATTAGAAGCAATGTTGTAAATGTTCGAAATTCAAATCGTAAATATCTTTGTCCATTTTTCAAAATCTGTCCCTTGCTTTGTGCTGACCTTTTTTATTTTGTAGCTGAATGTTAAACGCTCACTTAAAAAGAAGAAAGTCCACACATTCCTATCACCAGGGGCGTATATAAAGGGAGGGGGGGGGGGGCACCCTCCCACTGAAATTTTTCTTACATATATTTTTTTGTTTATGAATAAAAGCATTCAAAACCAATATAATCATGTACTATTGTTACTAAGTGACGTATGGCAACGTTGCAAAGCAAGGCGAAGGTAGAGCGATGTAAACAGTGTGACAATCAGTTTGCTCTGATCTTATGTGTAACCACATAACCTCTTATTACTCTCCAGTGCCTTCGCTCTTATGAACGAACCAAGAACAGCAACAATTGCCCTTGAAGCGTGTGACAAAAGTTTTTTCCCTAACTTTTATACCCTTATTAAACTTTTGGCAAATTTGCCTCTCTCTGTAGCTACTGGTACTGCCGAACGGAGTTTGAGTTGGTTGAAAACATACTTAAGAAATTCTACTTGTGGAAACAGACTCAACGGTCTAGTATTGTCATCTATTCACAGAGACATACATCTCACTGACGATGAAGTTATGAACCGATTTGGCATTGCTTCAAGAAACCTTGACTTTATATTATAGTGTGAGTAGTAAATCAAAACAGTAATATTAATTCTTGTAACACTATCAAATGAGCAAGATGATTGTATCAATAAAAAGTATCGTAAAATGGTCTTAGTTGTGTTTGACATTAACCAAACATAAAACATCACAACAAATTGGTTGAATAAGTTATGCCAGATAGTCTTAACATTCATCATTTTGCACCAAATTATACACTAGTTTCCCGGGGAGAAGCCCGGACCCCCTATTCTTTGGCCTATACCATGCTCCCTAACCCCCCAATTGGGCACCCCCCGAAATAAAACTCTATATACGCCCCTGCCTATCACAATGGGAGATAAGAGGGAAACGGTGAAGGTCACCATCAAGCAAGAACCAAATTTTGAACAAGTAGTTCCGTGAAGAACTATACAGCCTATTTTCACATCTCCTACTAATGTTAATTGCTTCTATCAACATAAACAATTTCAGTTTCATAGCTGTAATAGATTCTTAGATATTGAAAACCATCTCAGTTTTTGGTATGGTCGCCATGTTGGATTTTAATATAATAATAATCTTTATTGCGGCCTGTGGCCATGTTGTTGACGTACACTAGTCTGTGCTGTATGCCACTATCGACACGGTTCGTTTTGGGCAAGAAACGATATGGTACATTTCACATACATCCCCACATAGTTCACAAATGCAATTTCCATCTGGATTATGGAACACCTTCTTTGAGCAGATCTTGTGGTGAAACCCATGTACCGCAAGTCTGGTCACGACATGTCGCATTTCACAGAATGGATGCATCCATCTTCGGTCCAACATCGCATTTGACGTGTAGATTTCCCTGGATATGTCCTGTTTTTTATTCTGTAGATCTTGCAGCAGTTTTCTGTAATTGTCTGAAATTGGCAGTAGTAGTAACATTCGTAGGTCTTATATAAAAACGTTTCTATAGCAAGCTCGTATACAAGTCTAGACTTGGTTGTCTTAGCTACTCCAAGGACTCTTTTGAGAAATCGAGATTTTACTTTTTCTATTTCATCTGTCTGTAGGTAAGAAATTCCCATATGTCCGTATGTCAAAACGGGCAGTACCTTTGTTCTAGAAAGTGCCATTGCTGCCTCAAGTGATATTAGGGTAATATATCTGATGGCATTTATAGCTTTTATTGCAGCGGCTGTTTTTGATCTTATATGCAGTTGAAAACTTCTTCCTGTAACCTGTAGGGTGAAGCCTAGGTATTTGAAATTTGTGACGACTTTTAGTTTTTTCCCGTTGCATATCACTTGATCAGAACTTGATGGCCTACCACCGTTTCGAAAAATTTTCATTTCTGTCTTGTCCGCATTAATTGTAACTTCATTTGTCTGTGCCCAGTCACTTAGTATGCCTATAGTCGTTTGCAAATCATGTATCTGCTCTGAAGCAATTGCCATATCGTCTGCATATATGTATAATTTAGCTTCTGTTGTTTCCCGAATTCTGTCACCAACATCATATGTAAGCACATTGAATAATATAGGACTGAGGGGGTCCCCTTGCAATACCCCATTTGTTTGCATTATCCAGTTTGACTGTCCAACTCCATCATAGTTTTCCGCTAATATGTTTGACATGAGCGTTGTTCTGTCAGTTAGTGTTTCCAAGTTATTTATTAACAACTTTCTGTTCACTAAATCAAAAGCCTTCGAGTAATCAACGAAAACTACATCGAGTTTACGTTTCGGCGTTTCTAGCGTCGTTGTTATGTGTTGTAGGAGGTTTTCTGCAACCATAATCGTTGACCGTTTTTTACGAAAGCCACATTGCTCATCTGGCAACAACGGATCTACAATTACATTTATCCTTTTAGTCAGTATCCCTGTTAATAGTTTTAGGATCACTGATTCCAGTGCTATGCCTCGGTACGAGTCAGGGCTGTCAGGACTTCCTTTTCCCTTATACAGTAGCTTGATCGTGGACTTCCTCCATTCAAGTGGAATTGTCCAAGTTCCAAGCATTTGTTCAGTAGTGCTACCCATACTGGCAACAATACTTCTGCTGTTTGTTTTAGATGTTCATTTCGCACTCCATCGGGACCAGGGGATCTACTATTTCTCATTCTTTTGATAGCCGTTCAGATCTCTCCTTCTGTTATGATTTCGGTTGAGTCCAGGTCATCCGTGGATCTAAGTTGTGGTCGAGTTTCCTTAGCACATGTCACTTTCTTTATGTGCTCTTCCCATAATTCCATTGGGATACTGGGTTGAAAGTGTTGGAATGTTGGTCTTAAAGCCCGATATGGATCTGATTCGGCTTCTGCAATGATCTTTCTTTGTGTCTCTTCTATGTATTCCCTTTCCTTCTCTGTGAACAATTCATGTACGGTAGGTTTTTCTTTGCTGTCTATAATCCTCCAGTGTTTCGTCGTCTTTTTGTGCCCTCACTCTCTGAAGTTTCATTAAATTCTTTTTCTTCTGAATATAACACGATTCTTCAAACCAGGGTTTCGCTTTCCTCCCTTGCATAGATGGAGTCGTTGCATTAGTGATGCAGTTTTCAATACGTTTTGCAGCGTCGTTTATGTCTCCTATATGAATGCATGCAATTACCTTGTGTATGTCTTCCAGATTTTCGTTAAACTTGTCCATGTTTAGTTTCTTATTTGTTATATTCGTTAATTTGGGTATATTATCATTAGCTTCACCATCTATTTCCATACTGACTGGAATATGTTTGCGAATAGCAGCTCCTTCCGAGGTTATTGGATTAGCGTTCCTGTTTCCGGATATTCTTCTCGTGCATATGAGGTCTATTGTACTAGACCCATTTGGGCCTATGTACGTCCAGTCTTGACTGCAGTTACGGATTTCGAAGCCTTCCATTCGTAGGTAGTTTATTGCTTCATCGCTTTTCGCATTCTGCACATCTAATCTGCAATTTAGATCTCCGGCTATGATGGCCTTTCCTGTGTCGGGAAAAGTTTTTAAAGCTGCTCCTAGGCAATATATTATATCTGTTGCAGTGTGGTCAGGATTAAAATAAGCTGCCACTATTACATACAGTTTGGTAACTACAACTAGTATATCCTCTTCCTTCCACAGTAACTTCATTGGGGCTAGATGGGGCTTAAGTAGACAGACGACACCGCCTGATGGCCTTCCTCTATTTGTGTATTGCCTCGCATATGCATGAAAGTTGTAGAAATGTGGAACATCAAATCTTGATTCTTCCTTAACCATGGTTTCTGTGAGAATGCAAATATCAAATGTGTTTAAGATATCTCTTGATAAAAGGTTCAGGGCACCTCGCAGTCCTTCCACATTCCATGTTAGTACCTTTGCTGTCCAATTAGAGCGGGCCTCTATATTTCCATGGCTGCCGAAAGGGAGGGCAATAAACTTCATTTGGCCAGAAATTGCAATTGTAGACAAATTCATGTTTCTCAATAGGTATGCCTAATTTAAAGGCTTTACATCCTGGTTTTTCATTCACTAGATCACAGTGAATTCTTCCTTCCACACCATTTTCCCGTAGATAATCTACTAAATCCTTTGTAGTTGTATCTTGACTGAGTTTCGCAATATAGAGCCATGCGCTCTTTTCTGCTGGTTTTAGTGTAACGACGTCTTGTTTAGTTCCTTTGACATAGTCCCTCCTCAGGGTGGTGGTAGGTTGTATTTCATTAAGATTGCTTCTTCGCATGGCACGTTTCCGAACTATTTCTGTCCAAGGTACGGCATTTTCATCATTATTAGATCTTTCGCCCTTCTCCAATATTGTATGTTGCCCTTCATTTGAGCGTCCTATGGGGGTTGCTTTGTTGCCGTTGTTGTTCTTGACGCTTACTCTATTAGCTAATATCTGGAAGTTCTCTTGCGCATTCAATGGCTGGGGTTCGGATTGCCTTTGTTCCTGACTTTCATGTATGCGATCGTCTGTGTTTTCCCTTTCTTCACGTATCTCTGAAAGTTCCTCAACTTCTATCCTCGATTCTTCGATGTTATTAGGTTTTTCAATTGGTTCAGGTAATGAAGTTGTTACATTTCGCTCGCTCTCCCATTGTGTCAACTCCATACGTATTATTTCCCTTAATTGAAGGTCCCTGTCTTTTTGTGCTGGCAGCTGTTCTTTAATATAGCGTGATAAGTCCTCTATTTTTTCGTTAATAATCCTATTATTTCACTATACGACTTATTCATATCTAACGCATCTGGTTTGCATATTTCACATAACCATATTATCTTACGGTTCTTCCTTTCGAGGTCTTTCACTTCCTGGCCGATGAGACCGGTACAATTCTCGTGTACCTTTTCCTTGCATCTATCACATTCTATTGTACTGTCCTCTCTTGTACATTGTCTTCGACATGTACGACAGTATTCCTTCCCATCAGTTCGCTGCGCACTCCGAACATGCATAATCTTAACCACCAGAATTATTTTGTGTATAGACTCTTTGATAGAACGTCACACTTAACTATTTTAAACACGATATACGCCGTTATTCCGTGATGATTGAAGTCAAAACAATACGCGATTATTCAACTTCGCTATATTTCTCTTCAGTAAGCAACCAAGGAGATGTACTTATTCCTTGATTGACGGAGTAGCGCTGTTATTCCGCAGGGGGTCAATTCCAATATGGCGGCACTCAACTAAGATAACAGACTTAAGATTTTAGAAAGATGGTATATTGGCTTTCACGGCCGGTGAATTAAAACTCAGCAATTCTTCTAGGATTGTGCCGTGTCTTGTGTGGGGTTTCGCCTAGGACACCAAGCTAGGCTCATCGGCGGGCTCTTGGTGTCCCCGCCCGGACCCCCACAGGAGTGACGAACTGCGCGCCACCTCCCTTTATAAAGGTGCAACTGCACCACTTGACTACGAGAACTAAATGCTCAAGCAGCCTTAACCTCCCTATGAAGGCTTCCAAAAAGATGGTATATTGGCTTTCACGGCCGGTGAATTAAAACTCAGCAATTCTTCTAGGTTTGTGCCGTGTCTTGTGTGGGGTTTCGCCTAGGACACCAAGCTAGGCTCATCGGCGGGCTCTTGGTGTCCCCGCCCGGACCCCCACAGGAGTGACGAACTGCGCGCCACCTCCCTTTATAAAGGTGCAACTGCACCACTTGACTACGAGAACTAAAAGCTCAAGCAGCCTTAACCTCCCTATGAAGGCTTCCAAAAAGATGGTATATTGGCTTTCACGGCCGGTGAATTAAAACTCAGCAATTCTTCTAGGTTTGTGCCGTGTCTTGTGTGGGGTTTCGCCTAGGACACCAAGCTAGGCTCATCGGCGGGCTCTTGGTGTCCCCGCCCGGACCCCCACAGGAGTGACGAACTGCGCGCCACCTCCCTTTATAAAGGTGCAACTGCACCACTTGACTACGAGAACTAAATGCTCAAGCAGCCTTAACCTCCCTATGAAGGCTTCCAAAAAGATGGTATATTGGCTTTCACGGCCGGTGAATTAAAACTCAGCAATTCTTCTAGGTTTGTGCCTTGTCTTGTGTGGGGTTTCGCCTAGGACACCAAGCTAGGCTCATCGGCGGGCTCTTGGTGTCCCCGCCCGGACCCCCACAGGAGTGACGAACTGCGCGCCACCTCCCTTTATAAAGGTGCAACTGCACCACTTGACTACGAGAACTAAAAGCTCAAGCAGCCTTAACCTCCCTATGAAGGCTTCCAAAAAGATGGTATATTGGCTTTCACGGCCGGTGAATTAAAACTCAGCAATTCTTCTAGGTTTGTGCCGTGTCTTGTGTGGGGTTTCGCCTAGGACACCAAGCTAGGCTCATCGGCGGGCTCTTGGTGTCCCCGCCCGGACCCCCACAGGAGTGACGAACTGCGCGCCACCTCCCTTTATAAAGGTGCAACTGCACCACTTGACTACGAGAACTAAAAGCTCAAGCAGCCTTAACCTCCCTATGAAGGCTTCCAAAAAGATGGTATATTGGCTTTCACGGCCGGTGAATTAAAACTCAGCAATTCTTCTAGGTTTGTGCCGTGTCTTGTGTGGGGTTTCGCCTAGGACACCAAGCTAGGCGCATCGGCGGGCTCTTGGTGTCCCCGCCCGGACCCCCACAGGAGTGACGAACTGCGCGCCACCTCCCTTTATAAAGGTGCAACTGCACCACTTGACTACGAGAACTAAAAGCTCAAGCAGCCTTAACCTCCCTATGAAGGCTTCCAAAAAGATGGTATATTGGCTTTCACGGCCGGTGAATTAAAACTCAGCAATTCTTCTAGGTTTGTGCCGTGTCTTGTGTGGGGTTTCGCCTAGGACACCAAGCTAGGCTCATCGGCGGGCTCTTGGTGTCCCCGCCCGGACCCCCACAGGAGTGACGAACTGCGCGCCACCTCCCTTTATAAAGGTGCAACTGCACCACTTGACTACGAGAACTAAAAGCTCAAGCAGCCTTAACCTCCCTATGAAGGCTTCCAAAAAGATGGTATATTGGCTTTCACGGCCGGTGAATTAAAACTCAGCAATTCTTCTAGGTTTGTGCCGTGTCTTGTGTGGGGTTTCGCCTAGGACACCAAGCTAGGCTCATCGGCGGGCTCTTGGTGTCCCCGCCCGGACCCCCACAGGAGTGACGAACTGCGCGTCACCTCCCTTTATAAAGGTGCAACTGCACCACTTGACTACGAGAACTAAAAGCTCAAGCAGCCTTAACCTCCCTATGAAGGCTTCCAAAAAGATGGTATATTGGCTTTCACGGCCGGTGAATTAAAAGTCAGCAATTCTTCTAGGTTTGTGCCGTGTCTTGTGTGGGGTTTCGCCTTGGACACCAAGCTAGGCTCATCGGCGGGCTCTTGGTGTCCCCGCCCGGACCCCCACAGGAGTGACGAACTGCGCGCCACCTCCCTTTATAAAGGTGCAACTGCACCACTTGACTACGAGAACTAAAAGCTCAAGCAGCCTTAACCTCCCTATGAAGGCTTCCAAAAAGATGGTATATTGGCTTTCACGGCCGGTGAATTAAAACTCAGCAATTCTTCTAGGTTTGTGCCGTGTCTTGTGTGGGGTTTCGCCTAGGACACCAAGCTAGGCTCATCGGCGGGCTCTTGGTGTCCCCGCCCGGACCCCCACAGGAGTGACGAACTGCGCGCCACCTCCCTTTATAAAGGTGCAACTGCACCACTTGACTACGAGAACTAAAAGCTCAAGCAGCCTTAACCTCCCTATGAAGGCTTCCAAAAAGATGGTATATTGGCTTTCACGGCCGGTGAATTAAAACTCAGCAATTCTTCTAGGTTTGTGCCGTGTCTTGTGTGGGGTTTCGCCTAGGACACCAAGCTAGGCTCATCGGCGGGCTCTTGGTGTCCCCGCCCGGACCCCCACAGGAGTGACGAACTGCGCGCCACCTCCCTTTATAAAGGTGCAACTGCACCACTTGACTACGAGAACTAAAAGCTCAAGCAGCCTTAACCTCCCTATGAAGGCTTCCAGGCGCGCAGTTCGTCACTCCTGTGGGGGTCCGGGCGGGGACACCAAGAGCCCGCCGATGAGCCTAGCTTGGTGTCCTAGGCGAAACCCCACACAAGACACGGCACAAACCTAGAAGAATTGCTGAGTTTTAATTCACCGGCCGTGAAAGCCAATATACCATCTTTTTGGAAGCCTTCATAGGGAGGTTAAGGCTGCTTGAGCTTTTAGTTCTCGTAGTCAAGTGGTGCAGTTGCACCTTTATAAAGGGAGGTGGCGCGCAGTTCGTCACTCCTGTGGGGGTCCGGGCGGGGACACCAAGAGCCCGCCGATGAGCCTAGCTTGGTGTCCTAGGCGAAACCCCACACAAGACACGGCACAAACCTAGAAGAATTGCTGAGTTTTAAGATTTTAGCCTTATAATCTTACACTGTGTCACTGCCATCGTAATGTACAGGCCATCATGCAGCGACTCTTAACTATTGATCAGCTGATCGGTAGGGGTTAGAGATGACAACCATTTCACTTTGTGCTGTGTTGTTTATATATTTTATGAATGAGTATCCGCGTGAAAAGTGATACTTGAGAACGCTTCTACTTAGTCAACTAGAATGAGGATTATTTATTTTCTGAAACAAATGTTCATTTTGTAGGTAGGTTATTGTATCTACGCAAATTTTGCGTTGAATGTTTGTCATCACACTGAAGGTTATGTTTTAGTTAGGACCTCTATATCACTTATTATTTCGACTCATACAAGGTTTTTTGGAGGGTAATAAAATGTTGTTAGTTCAGGAAACCTCCTTCCCAGGTCGCAGGTATTTCAAAAGTTTGTTTATAGCAACTACCGCTATTATGAAAGAAATGATAATGTGGCTTGCTTCTCCTTCCCCACCACGACAATGTAAGAAAGCAATGCATACACAATATTCCTAGAAATTATTGGTACATTACGGGGAATACAAGAGTGTGTGTTAACATTTCCCTGAAAGTAAGATACCATTCTTCGGGAGAGAAGAGCTAATCGCCTTGATGGTAGGTTGTTACTTAATATGGTTTCAATTATTGTAAGAAGTTCCCAAACTTCAGCCTATGCTAGGACTGGAAACATTTCTAATATGATAATGCTGAGGTTAAGTTACTTACCGTATGTAAATCAGAGAAGCGATATCCAGTATGCAGTATCTACTGAAGTCAGTCCAAGTTATATTATTTGTGAGAATGGTCTCTCGATCAAGCTCAAGTGAATATGGTAATGTTTTCGTGGCAGCATTTGTGTAGGCTACTGTATTTACATTAGTGGGATTGTTAGCACCTGGTGTATGTACTGTAGGTTATTGATACCTGATTTCAAAATTACAACCCATTGTAAATTCCTGATGCAAGAAACAAGTTAGATTGAGTCATAGAAAATAAGTGCTGTTAGGATAGGCCCTGTTTAAGTCACCTTGAGGGTGGCCTGTGCATTGATTCAAGTTAGAGATAGGTTACATTGTGCTTTATCATCCACGAGCAGTTTAGGACGTGATCTGTTGAATAGCCAAGAGTGATATGGGGTTTTTTCAGGCATCTACCATAAACCTTTTCAAAGCGGTGAACAACGAGAAAATGACCAAGAATAGATTTTATTCTCGACGTCAACATACTACAATTTAGCCCTGTTTGTATGTTTCAACGTCCTAGTAAATGTACCGGCAATGTACCATTTTGTTCACTCTCAAAATACCAGCTACATCGGCCGGATTCGAACAAGCGGATCGATAATTAGGCGTATGTAGTGGTAACGGATGGAAGTGCCAATCAGCCCTAAATAGCATTGCTATTTTTCTACGTCTTGAAGCGGGAGCGTAATTTATATTATGTTTGAAGTGACTGCGTGTGAAGGGAGCTATCGGACTTGCTGCTGCGACTATAACGACCCTAGGCGTGACGTCACAGTAGGAGCCTTGCGGCCTGTACATTACGATGGCAGTGACTGTGTACCTCTCTTTAGCCACACTAAACTTTTAATGCTCCGACACCACTACTGAACATATGGAGCTACTTACGTAACTCGCCAATAACACTTTTCACCAATAATTCAGTAGAAAAGTTACTCCTGATCATATACACATCTATTCCAAGTCATGGCCTTCTCAATAATCCCTGGATTTTAATATATGTAGGCCATAAAGTTATGTACTATTAGATGAAGATTATTGCGTACGTTCATTATTCAAACGTTCACTTCGATCGCATGATTAGGACAAAAGACATAAAAACTTAATTTAAATATTTCGCACAGCCGCCATGTTGAGGTTATGTTAACATTTGAAGAAAATTACTGTAGATGTCAGTGCATTAAAATTTGTATAAATATTTACTGTACCAAGTTTCACTGGGTTCGGATGGTTAAATCGCTAAAAAAGTCTATTTAAATGTTTAAAATTTGCTTGGCCGCCATGTTCGTTTTGTAGTTAACATATTTTTAAAAGTCACATGGATGCACTTCTAGTAATGCCCCTTATCACCATAGAAAATGCCAGGGTATTATCAGTAATAGTTTCTGTTAGAATGCCAGTGAAATATTTCGCACAGACGCCATGTTGAGGTTATGTTAACATTTGAAGAAAATTACTGTAGATGTCAGTGCATTAAAATTTGTATAAATATTTTCTGTACGAAGTTTCACTGCGTTCGGATGGCTAAATGGCGAAAAAAAGTATATTTAAATGTTTAAACTTTGCTTGGCCGCCATGTTCGTTTTGTAGTTAACATGCTTTTAATAGTCACATGGGTGCACTTCGAGTAATGCCCCTTATCACCGTAGAAAATGGCAGGGTATTATCAGTAATAGTTTCCGATAGAATGCCAGTGAAATATTTCGCACAGACGCCATGTTGTATTGAACAGATATAATAGAATTTGAATGGCACGGTCGGAGTCGGCCAAAATGGTGCTATGATCTCACCGAGTTTCATTGAAATCGCTGCATCCGTTTAGATTTTATTAGGGGCGTGGGGGCACACACGGACAAAAGGTGATCTCATAAGCATATTTTTAAATGAAAATAGGCTAAAAACGGATAAAAATAGTTACGAATTGAATTTTGTAAATGGAGAACTTTGCTACTAACAGCAAGATGTGTGTTTCCTTGGAAATGTATACCGTATAATTGTTGTACAAGGCACAGTTATAATAATTATTAAAACAAGATGTTCAGTAAAGAACATAGAGACTATTTTCTCCTAAATGCATGGATATTGTTATAACTCTTTGTCCTTTTCAAGGAATATAATTGAATGCTGGTTGTAGTAGATTGTTGACATACAACGTGCTATATTATACGTTGATTGATTGAATCCTCACCTGAATTATATATACACACACTAATACAGCCATCACAATAACACAGGTTATCAGACAACATTTATCACTAACCCAAGAACACGGAGCTAAGTGACCATGAAGTCCATGCATCTCAAATGAAACAACAACAACAGCTTCCTACCCATATCCTTCCTCGTATAAAAGTACATACACTAGTAAGCCTACAGACATCACAGTGACACAGGTTATCAGACAGCTTCTACATACACCGAAGTACACGTGACTACAAGACCATGATCCCACAGAGCCCCTAAAGAATCAACAACAACAATACATTCAACCGCGGATCAAGGACAAATATTTTTAAGCGCTGTAGTTGAGTGTTGAAATATGTGGTGTTTTAAGTATTATATAATACTAGCAGAAGTACCCGTTCTTCGAACGGTGTTCGGTGTTAACACCAGACACAATAATAATAATAATAATGTTATTGGTGTTACGTCCCTTTTAAGTACTGTTGCTTTTAGAGACGCACCAGACATTATCAATTGAGCTACTGTTGCAATGGTTAGCGGCTTGTAATTCCTTCATAAGTTTATCAGAACGAAGTTAGTTTTCTGGGAATATCACACACACTGTTAATTTAAGGGCCTTATAATGTGGTTTTCGGAGACCCTTTAAAGACTCGCGAATTTTTTGTCTCACATTGAGAAGTGCAACATATGCTTTGGTCGTCCTTCTAGGATAATTTTTATATTTCGCCTATTTTAGCATGAATTTTGAGAAGTTTTTCCCTATATCCACCCTTCTACTGTATGAAAAGTACGGTGAAGAGTTTTATAAATGATTGGTATATTGACTCATGTTTACCATACCTAATTTTACGATGCACCAAGCATCCGAACATGAGTTATAGGCGTACATAAGGATACACAGAAAGACAGACAGACAGACAATTCTATTGTCTACAACATATCACCCAGAAATCCAAATATGGGTATATCTACCACACAGTATCAAAGAAAATCATCCTTACGATGAACCCGTATGTCGAAAAAA
Source organism: Meconema thalassinum (assembly GCA_946902985.2). Classification (NCBI taxonomy): domain Eukaryota; kingdom Metazoa; phylum Arthropoda; class Insecta; order Orthoptera; family Tettigoniidae; genus Meconema; species Meconema thalassinum. The sequence continues at coordinate 939,076,892 of OX336390.1, forward strand.
AAAAAAAAAAGATTAGTTGAAATGTGCTCTCAAACTAAATTCACCTAACGTGTACTTCCTGATATGAAATAGAATTGAAAGCCTTGTAGATGAAACGCAATACACGTCACATAAAAACTGACCCTCTACTGTACGTTGTGTTGGGTCCCCATACACAGGAAGACCTCTATCATAAATTATAAAAGCTTGTGGTGCATGAAAATTCCGGTTCTTTAGTCTCAAATGGCCCAAGTTCCTAAAAGCCGCAAAAAATGCTGCTTCAATTCAGGAATTTTTGAAAATAATGTTGTTGTTTGGAGATATAATAGACCTTCGGTACTATATGGCGCACGTGAAAATTGCATGAAAAAATCCTAGGTTACCCCTAAACCCCCTTAATTGCATTGATGAATTATACAGTCTACGTTGGTTCCGTGATAACCTTATATTTGCAAACTTTCACAGAAATGTAATAAATGTAATAAATTGATTCTTACTGAAATAGATGGAAAGTTGAATGCCACCCCTTGAGATAATGTTGTCATGGTTACCGATTTGCATTCCTTCATTAGTTTGTTAAATTAAATTTAATTAGTTTTCTGGGAATGTTTCAGAAACTGTTGGTTTTAGAGCCTTATAATGTAGTTTTCGAGGACCCTCGAGTTTTATTTCCGGCACCGAGGGGCTTTGTCTCGTCGTTGTACGCCATAATATAATACTAATAATAATAATATAATATAGGGATAGGAATATAATAGGCCTGCCATACCACACCCGCAGGTGTAAATCGCGTGAAAAAATTCTAGACTACCCCTTGACCCCCTTAAGCGCATTTTACGTATTGATGAAATTTACAGCTTAATTTGGTTCCTTAATAACCATCTAGCCGTTTGCAAACTTTCACACTACCGTAATGTAATTAATGGAATTGCATTGCGTCCTACAACAATAGATGGACCTCTGAGAATCTGTTGCCATGGGTATCGGCTTGCATTCGTTCATTAGTGTATTAAATTGAATTAGTTTTCTGGGAATATCTCAAAAACGGTTGGACGTAGGACTTTAAAATGTGTTTTTAGGTCCCCCGAGTTTTGTCTCTCACATTGAGGGTCTGAAAATGAGCTTTGTCTCGTCCTTCTACTCCTATTTCAGCATGTATTTTAAGGGGGTATGCCCCCTTTTATGATTGGTACAAAGAAGAGTTACATCAATGATTAGTGTCGTGCGTCTGATGGATATCTGTACCAAATTTTACGTTGATACACCCAGCCGTTCTCGATTTATAAGGGAACAAATTTGTCCACAGACAAACAAACAGACAGACAGACAAAAAATATTTTCGCGCGCATCCGTCATAAAACAGTATGAAACGCGTAAATAACTCAAATTTCCGTAGAAATTCAGAAAAAGACAAACTTTCATTTTTATATACTGTATGTAGAGATATACTGCACCGCTCGGCGTTGACCGTGTTTTATTGCACAAATTTAGGTTTTACTCGCTAACCGTTGGAGATACACGAAAAGTGATAAGGACCTTTTGGATAGAAAATTGAATGTTAAAGCTCATGTATGCCATCAAAAGGTTGCTATTTCTTAGCGTTCTCTTTTTATTTGAAATGGAAATATCAAATTTTGAAACCAAAGGGTGTAGTGACGTCATAAATGTGGGTTTTACTCGCTAACCGTTGGAGATAAACGAAAAGTGAAGCTCGTATGTACCGTCAAATGTTTGCTATTTCTTAGCGTTCTCTTTTTATTTGATAAGGAAATATGAAGTTTTGATTAAAGTGTGTAGTGACGTCACTAAAATGGTTGCCATTTTTTAATAGTACAAAATATCGAAATAAAATGTATCCTATATGTAAACCTGGTAAATCAGCTACATCCATGCCAAATTTCATTTAAATCGGACCAGTGGTTCTTGCGTTATTGAGTAGCACACAGACAGACAGAAAGACAGACACACACCATCTCATTTAGGTAGATTTCTTTAGAAAGCTAACTATTGCAATGGGTCCCATGTTTCGACTTCCGGAAAATTTCGACATATCTTCGCGTTTCACATCCCCCAGACCCCAAAACCACCGTCAGTTCAAAAGTTTATACATAGCGTTTAGAAGAGAAAGTGACGCGACTTGTGGAGTTTGTATGGTCCAGCCGCTAGGTGGATCTAGCGTCGGCTAGCGCTGAGTGAGGACGGTATCAATACAAGCAGTTGAATGTTACTTTTCAGTACTTGAATGTTATCAGCTTACACTACGTTGTATTAGACATGATGATCGAAATATAAAATTGTCCGCACTGAGTATATAAAACGCTGACGTCCGTTGTGTTGATTATGAAACATCAGATTGCGTCATAGGTTCATATAATAAGGAAATAAAACATTCTGACGGGGGTCAAAATGAAACTGAATGTGTGAAAATCGTAGAGCTACAGACCATTCACTACTGCACAAATAAAGTAAATATAATATAATACAGTATAATGACAAACTCACCCATATAACTTATAGCTCTCAGTTGTCCGAAGCCTTGGACAGCTTACGCGATGATTTTCCAGACTTAGAAGTTGACTGCTCTTTCCTAATTTCTTTCGTACGAAAGAAAAAGCGCACTTCATGAAATGAAAAACGAGTTTTCCAATAAGGTCCAGTTTATGTTCCATACACCATCAAAAAATCACGGACCTAAAACAATCTCATCAATGCTGTCCTAACACTCATAAAATATATCAACCCACAAATTTGAAAGGGAAGATAATTCCATTTCAACGACTACTTCGACCTGTAAAAGAATGTTGAAGACACTGTCAGACGGTTGAGTTAGGTAACTAAGGGCATTTATTGTGCCAAAGTCCTTTATATTAGTGAAAGTTGCAGCTGTTGTGTCCGACAGCCTTTTCACTTTGAAGGGTTGTTGCACACTTCACACAGCTGATCCCTTTCCTTAGTTGCTTGACAATATACCCGGCTAGATAGTGTGGGACTGCACCAGGCTTCAAACTCCATCTCATTCTCGTCATTTCGACTGTCTTTCCTTCTATAATGAAAGTGTCCGTTTTTATAAGGAAATTATCGGAGCAATGCTTGTCACATAGCCTGCATATGACTTACTTGACAATTTATTGTCTTTCCTCGGAATGCAGCCGAAATAAATCAGAAACCTCTATGGAGATCAAATTGGCAGGTGAAAAGCTGAAGGAAGTAGGAGACTTCTGTTACTTAGGAAGCAGAATAACCAGTGATGGACGAAGCAAAGAGGATATAAAAAGTAGGTTGTCTCAGGCAAGAAAAGCATTTCTACAAAAAAGGAATCTGCTGACATCGAATATAGATTTAGGTATTAGGAAGTCATTTTTGAAAGCCTTTGTCTGGTGCGTGGCGCTGTATGGAAGTGAAACTTGGACTATTGGTGCAGCAGAAAAGAGGAGAATTGAAGCATTTGAAATGTGGTGTTACAGGAGAATGATGAAGATCAGATGGGTAGATAGGGTTACAAACAAAGAGGTATTAAGACGAGTGGGAGAGGAGAGATGTTTCTGGCGACTGCTAATGAAGAGAAGAGATAGGTTGGTAGGACACATACTAAGACACCCAGGAATAGCAAGCTTAGTTATGGAAGGAAGGGTCGAGGACAAGAACTGTAGGGGTAGACCAAGGATAGAATATGTTAAACAGATTGCCTCGGATGTTGGGTGTGGTAGCTATGTAGAGATGAAACGACTAGCTCAGGACAGGGAGGAATGGAGAGCTGCATCAAACCAGTCAAAAGACTGAAGACTCAAACAACAACAACCTCGGAATGGCCTTAGCCCATTTAAATAAATCATCTTCGGGTTTTGGGGGTCTAAAAAGTGCCTACCTGTTGCAGATGACTTGTCGTATCCAGATCGGCACCCGGGAACAAAACAACACGGCATATTCACTTACACAGTTTTGTTTGACGAATCTTACCAGGTTATAATTCACTCGACTGCACAAACGTAAAGAAATAAGTGTAAAGGCTTCCAAATACTAAACACACCAGTGTCATAACGTATGTATTATTTCACTATCGCTTCTCGCATAAACTTTTCAACACCAAGAAATAAGGACTAAACACGGCAGCATTTCCATGTTTTCAAACTCGCGAGCGCTTAGAAAGTGTCTCCAGCCAGCCACAACCAACCGCTGCGCAGTCTACCGGCGGGCGCAGCAACTACCCATACTAAAGATACGGCAAACTCGGGAGTCGGCACACTTTCTCTTCTAAACGCAATGGTTTATATATAATTTATGTATGTATATGTGTATATATATGCATATCAGTTTCTTGTGGACACGATAACTGCCGTAATTTTGCACCAATCACTTTGAATATTTTACCGAATATGTATACCTATAAAATCTCGGTCGAGTTCGTTAATAGGCTAAATCGGTCGAAGGGGGTGAAAATGGGGGGCTTTTTTCGAAAAAGTGAAATATTGCTATAACTCTCTTAATATGTGAAATATCGAATCCGTTCAACGTTCATACTATGTGTCGGATAAAGCCCAAAAATTTATGTTTGAAGAGCTTTTTTTATAGCACCAACCATTGACCAAAGGGGTGGGAAAAAGTGGTTTTTTTCGGGAAACATTAATCATATCTCTCTTAATAGGCACAATCTCAAAACCGTACAAAATGGACAATATTCCCCTAATAATTACCTAAAATTTTGTCTTAAAGAATTTTTGATATGACCCACCATTATGCCAAGGGATGAGAAAAATAATTTCGGAATATAAGAAAATGCCAAGAGCTATCAGTGCTTGCCATGGCAACTCTACTAAATTGATGAGGGATGAGCCATCAGACGTTGCCAAGATAACGCACTTGCACGGGATCATATTCAGAATTCCATCTGACTAAGTGTGAAGCGGCTTCGGTGACGTAACTGGTAGCAAGCATGCTGACTGTCTATGCCCAAGGTCGCGAGTTCAAAGCCGGCCGAAGTCGTCGGATTTTCTAAGAGCGCTAAAAATCCCTCAGTATGCTTTCCTTTGGAGGGGAAATTCCAACGTTCGTTGCGAGTTGCTGGCTGCGGTGGCATCTAGTAGCCAAGTTCACAGGTAGGTGTCGTTGACGGTAGTACCTGGTAGCAACATTAGGAACTACTGCTTGAAATTGACCGTCTGCAGTCCTTACCTGAATTACAGACTAATACAGCCATCCCTAAGTACACGGGGTCACATGACCGCGTTGTCGCAGCCCCTAAACTGAGGAACCAACCAAAATCTCTGCGGGAGATATAATTTTGCGTGAAGAAGTAACAGACCGTTACATAGTTACACATCAGTGTCGAAACCTAGCATAAGGACAGTGTGACCACAAGTATAAAAATGGACCCCAAATGACAAGAAGGTTACCGTTCCCATAAGACAATAAAATGTTTAAAATAAGCATAAAATGACGAAAAACAAAGGTAATTAAGCTCCAATTATAAAATACCTTCTCGCAATAAATGAGGTCTGATCCTTCTACGAAAACCTGCATATTCTGCCTATTTTCGCCTATCCCAAAGTTTGTCCGGTGAAATCTACCTCCGCCTTCCGGCGTGCCGAGAGGACTTTTTTTTAATATATTAGTATAGCAGAAGTACCCGTCCTTCGAACGGTGTTACATATTAACATCAAACATTATCAATTGAGCTACTGTTGCAATGGTTAGCGGTTTTTTATTCCTTCATAAGTTTTTCAGAACGAAGTTACTTTTCTGGGAATATCACACACACTGTTAATTTAAGGGCTTTAAATGTGGTTTTCGGAGACCCCTTATAGACTCGCGTATTTTGTGTCTCACATTGAGAAGCGCAACATAAGCTTTGATCGTCCTTCTAGGATAATTTTTATATTTCGCCTATTTTAGCATGTATTTTGAGAAGTTTTTCCCTATATCCACCCTTCTACTGTATGAAAAGTACGGTGAGGAGTTTTATAAAAGATTGGTGTATTGACTCATGTTTACCATACCTAATTTTACGATGCACCACGCATCCGAACACGATTTATAGGCGTACATAAAGATACACAGAAAGACAGACAGACAATTCTATTGTCGACAACATATCACCCAGATATCCAAATATGGGTATATCTACTATACAGTATCAAACAAAATCATCCTTACGATGAACCCGTATGTCGAAAAAAAAAAAAAAAAAAAAGATTAGTTAAAATTTGCTCTCAAACTAAATTCACCTAACGTGTACTTCTGGATGTGAAATAGAATTGAAAGCCTTGTAGACGAAACGCAATACACCTCATATAAAAATGACCCTCTACGTTGTGTTAGGTCCCCATACACAGGAAGACCTCTTTCATAAATTATAAAGGCTTGTGGTGCATGAAAATTCAGGTTCTTTAGTCTCAAATGGCCCAAATTCCTAAAAGCCGCAAAAAATGCTGATTCAATTCAGGAATTTTTGAAAATAATGTTGCTGTTTGGAGATATAAAGGAAGATTGTAGTTTTATGTGACCATTAATCGCGAGATCATAAGCCACGGCACCTCCATTTTACGTGGAATCTACGTTGGTTCCGTGATAACCGTATGGCCATTTGCAAACTTTCACAGAAATGTAATAAATGGAGTGACATTACTTCTTACAGAAATAGATGGAAAGTTGGATGCCACCCCTTGAGATAATGTTGTCATGGTTACCGATTTCCATTCCTTCATTAGTTTGTTAAATTAAATTAAATTAGTTTTCTGGGAATATTTCAGATACTTTTGGTTTTAGGGCCTTATAATGTAGTTTTCGAGGACCCTTTAGGGCCCCCAAGTTTTGTTTCTGGCACCGAGGGGCTTTGTCTCCTCGTTGTAAGCCATAATATAATAATAATAATATAATATAGGGATAGGAATATAATAGACCTGCCGTACCACACCCGGAGGTGTAAATTGCGTGGAAAAATTCTAGAGTACCCCTTGATCCCCTTAAGCGCATTATACGTATTGATGAATTTTTTTACAGCTTAATTTGGTTCCGTGATAACTTTCTAGCCGTTTGCAAACTTTCACACCAATGTAATTAATGGAATTGCATTGCGTCTTACAGCAATAGATGGACCTCTGAGAATCTGTTGCCATGGATACCGGCTTGTATTCGTTCATTAGTTTATTAAATACCGACAGTAGTGGCTACGCTGGCTAAAGCGCTGCGTTAGGCCATGGGGCCAAGTTCTCTGCTGACTCGGTAGACGTGTGGGTTCGAGCCCCACCGTCGGCTGTCCTTGAAATAGTTTTCCGTGGTTTCCCATTTTCAACACCAGGCAAATGCTGGGACAGTACCTTCTGACAGGCCACGGCCGCTTCCTTCCACATCCTTGCCCGGTTTCATTCATCTTCATCCATCTCTCATCCTGACGCGCAGTTCGCCCACGGGCGTCGAATAGAAAGACCTGCACTCGGCCTCTCAGGAGGCCACACGACAAAAAAAAAGTTTATCAAATGAAATTAGTTTTCTGGGAATAGGCCTATCTCAAAAACGGTTGGTTTTAGAGCCTTAAAATGGGGATTTCGGGGACCCTTTAGTGCCCACGGGTTTTGTCTCTCACATCGAGGGGCTGAAAATGATATTTGTCTCGTCCTTCTACTCCTATTTCAGCCTTTTATGAGAGGTACGGAGAAGGGTTACATCAATGATTAGTGTCGTGCCTCTGATGGATAACTGTACCAAATTTTACGTTGATACACCCAGCCGTTCTCTAGATATAAGGGAACAAAGTTGTCCACAGACAATCAAACAAACAGACAGACCAAAACATTATTTTCGCGCGCATCTATCATAAAACAGTCTGAAACGTGTAAATAACTCAAATTTCCGTAGAAATTCAGAAAAAAACAGACACATTTTCTTTTTTATATATGTAGTGATATACTGCACCGCTCGGTGTTGACCGTGTTTTATTGCACAAATTTAGGTTTTACTCGCTAACCGTCGGAGATACACGAAAAGTGATAAGGACCTTTGGGTTAAAAAATTATATGCTAAAGCTCGTGTATACCATCAAAAGTTTGCTATTTCTTAGCGTTCTCTTTTTATTTGAAATGGAAATATGAAATTTTGAAACCAAATGGTGTAGTGACGTCACAAAAATAGGTTTTACTCGCTAACCGTTGGAGATACACAAAAAGTGATAAGGACCTTTCGGATAGGAAATTAAATTTCAAAGCTCATATGTGCCATCAAAAGGTTGCTATTTCCTACCGTTCTCTTTTTATTTGATATGGAAATATGAAATTTTGAAACCAAAGGGTGTAGTGACGTCACAAAAATGGTCGCCATTTCTTAATAGTGCAAAATATCGAAATTATCGAAAGTATCCTATATGTAAACCTGGTATTTCAGCTACATCCATGCAAAATTTCATTTAAATCGGACCAGTGGTTCTTTCGTTATTAGGTAACACACAGATAGACAGACAGACAGAAAGAAAGACAGTCACACACCATCTCATTTTTAGCCTACTTTTCACATTTTGCAAAAATGAGGAAAAAGTAGACTTATGAGATCGATCCGGGAAAATGTGTGTCTGTCTGTCTGTCTGTCTGTCCTTCTGTCTGTCTGTCTGTCTGTCCTTCTGTCTGTCTGGCTGTGTGTGTGTCCCCCCCTATCAACTCCTAAACGGCTGCAGCAATCAAAACCAAATTTAGTATGAGTAAAGATGTGCACCGGAATATCTCACGTCCATATTTGAAAATGATGTCAGTGCTACCAACTGCTGAAAAAACACACTAGAAATTTGAGCTCCATGTTGGAAGATATGCATGGGAGCTATTCCAAAATTGGCACACATGCAGATAATACTATTTCAGTTTAATTTCCAGGAGGCCAACAATGACAGTGTTGCCAAAATAATTTTAAGCCTTCTGATAGGTCTAATGTTTAAATGCATATAACTTCTACACTATCAATTGGATTTCAACCAAATTTTGTATGTAACATCTGTACATAAACAGATATGACTGAGCATATCCTTAAGAGCCAACAGGGCTACCAACTGTTAATAATTGCTCTCTCTATTTTGTTTAAATCCAAATACCAATATATCAGAATGTGTGCAAGCCAACAGCTTTAAACTATGCACACGTATATTCTGACATTTTAGATTAATTTGGAGTAACTTATATACGTCAGTTCTACCAACATGATTATAAGCCTGCTGATAGTACCAATTTTAAATACATGTAACTTCTATACTATCAGTTGGTTTTCAACCAAATTTCGTATGTGCTATGTGTACCATAACAGATATGACTATAAGTATTGTTAAGAGCAATCAGGGCTGCCAACTGTTAATAAATGCTGTCTATATTGTTTTTAGCCTAATATCAATATACCAGAAAGTATGCAAGCCAACAGCTCTATACTTTGCACACGTATAGCACCTGACATTCTAGATTAATTTGAAGTAATTAATACAAGGCAGTGCTGCCAACATGATTCTATGCCTGCTGATATGTCCAATTTTAAAATACATGTAACTTCTATACTAACAAATGGATTTCATCCTAAATTGGCACAACAAGATATCATAATAGTTCAGATTATTTCTGACCAGCACACGCATGGTATTGTTGGCAACATGCTTTTACGCGTGCTGATAGATCCAGTGATTAACTGCATGTAACGTCCATTGGATTTCAGCCAAATTTTGTATTCTGTACCTCAAGAGATGGAACTAAGAATATATTCAGTCCCCAGGGCTGCCAACTGTTGTGCTCTATTAGGCTACATCATACCAGGTATATTTTGAACTAATTAGATATTTTGATATTACCAACTTAATTTTGTCATTATTCTAGAAAGGTTCATATACTGTAGAATAATCATTGACATGAAAAGTAGGCTGTATAGTTCTTCACGGAACTTCTTGTTATATATTAGTATGATTTTCGATTGCAAATACACACTATATATCCTTAACATTATAACGTGTGAGTAGTTATAATTCAATAAATAACTTATAAAATAAAAAATGAAGTAGCATTATTTAAACCTGCTTGAATTTGATCCACAAACCTCTAGAGCAGTGGTTCCCAACCTTTGCCAGCTGACGCCCGCCTTTTCTGATGCGGGTGATCATCGCGCCCCGCTCCCCGCACCCCTTGCCATCCACTCGTCACTTCTATAACCTCTTCGATAAACTGACGCGGAGGCTATAGACCTAACCTAATAACACTACATAATGGAATAATTATTTCTGATAAAATTGTATAAAGTAGGCGCTTTATATCTATTACATACTAACTTCATTTTAGCACAATACAAAGTACACACTTTAACAATAAATCATTTAGTCAACAAATGTCAGTGAGAGGGTTGACACTGTTTTCTCTGGGTAAGATCCGGTATGTTTGGTTTGATATTGGACAGAGCACAGGGGAGAGCCGACAGCGCTGCTTTGTTTTTATGACACTCAGCGTTGAAAATCCTGACTCACATAAATATGTCGTTGAAAATGGGATAGTGACACGCAAGGCAACTTTGGCTATTTCAGGATACACTGCAAGACAGTTTACCCAAAGGTCCTAACACAGTAGTTTCAAATCATCTCTCAGGCTTTATTTTGCTGCTTATAACACAGCAAATTCCTTATTTCACCTCCAACCTTGCGGCTCCGGAGGGGTTTGTGCCGACAGTTGCCAATTGCCAGTGCTTTTGAACGATTGACTTGGCGCGACAATCACCCGGAGAGATTCGAAAAATGTTTATTATACAAAATTGTAATATTGGAGTAAAAAAAAATCGGAAATCACTTCACGCCTCCCTTGATAAAGCCCCACGCCCTCCAGGTTGGGAACCCCTGCTCTAGAGTGAGTCTAGACTATGAGTCCAAGACACTACCTCTACGCTACACACGCCCAGTACTAACGGTACGTTAACAACTGCATAACATATTTTGACCTGGAATGAACGATTTCATTAGCGTTTTCAACCGTTCTTATAAACCGTTTGATACTAAATATGTATTATTTTGTTCAGTACATTGCTAAAAGGATATAAACTTACCAAGTTACTGAAATATGGACTAGCGAGCAAACAATAGCCTCCATGTTGGCCCAACGGCACGGTCCAGCACGATACGGCACAGTCAGCCAGAACTATTAGTCACTGCTACTGTTACATATTCTATTATTAAATGCTAATATCCTACCGGTCACCTCATTGAGGACAGTTTAAACCTCCCTGTGTACAATGAGAGGATTTCGTGAAGCCAGGCTTTGTTGATTCGTAAGTTACGGTTTGGCTATAATACTTTCATGATTCATACATCCGCCATCTTGAAACTATTTGGCTGATGATCTTGTAATTTGGGCAAACGACGCTTCCCACATTAAGGTAGGCCTATATTGTTGCAAAATTTGGTAGAGATCGGATGATTAGGTTAGGAAGGAAGGAAGATTGTAGTTTTACGTGACCGTGAATTTTGTGATTATGAGCCACGGGACCTCCGTTTTACGTGGAATCCAAACCACAGGACATGGCATTTCACTTCGAAAATCTCACATGCATTGACCGGGAATCGAACCCGGACCGCCTTGGTGAGAGGCATACAGCTAGACCGCTGAGCCACCACGCCCCCGGATGATTAGGTTAGTCGTAATTTGATTTAAGCTCAGAACATTTGGGTGAGCACCATTTCTTTTTTGTTATGATGGTGACTGATACGTTATTACCCTGCTAGAACTCTGGATTACTTTTCCGAAATGTAAATATCTCCGACTTGTAGGTGTAAATACTCTCATACGACATCTGTTGACTATGTGTTGTACTAATGTAAACACTAAGTGGTACGTTGCGCCCTCTGGGTAAATGTGGACGTACAGAGTGATGTGCTAGACGGGACGGGAGATAGCGCGCGTGTCTCCCTTTCCTGAACTCGATGGCCTTTGTCGTCGAACAATCATCGAAAAGCTGTAACCAATAGCTACCGTCTGTTGTGAAATTATTATCTGCTTGGAACTAATAAAGACAGGATGTGAATTCGCGCGATCTAATATTTACGGGGCCCTAGGTTGGCTTGAGCCGATCTAGAGGTGTTTCCCCAGTCTAAAACACATCCTATTGTGTACCTATGTGAAAATAGAACTTCTCATTAATCATACTTGGTTTAAAATTGTAGAATGAGCTATTTGGCAACTCGCTTAGGGTAGGCCTAACTGAAGAAAATACTCAAAAGATTTGTAATATATATATATTGAACCCGAAGGGGTCATGCTGACTGGTATCAAACGTGGATCTCAGAGACTGTGATCTCAGAATAAAGGTTCCACCAGGGAACGAACCCGAGATCTGCTGAGGGAGTTTCATTGTAAAAACCCCTGGAGGAAAGTATATATTTAATCACTGGTGTGATTTCAGTTGATAATGGCATTATTTAGTGAAATAATGCAGGGAAAATGAGCGGAATACAGCATTAGTGGACTACATGGAGTAGGCTATGCTGGACTTAGAACACAGAAGTTCCAGAGTTTGACATTTTACTAATAGCCCCAGAATTGTGGGAGGAGACCATTGGAGCCCTGTCAATCTCGCTGACCTAGTTAAGTCGTCTGGAAGAGGTCGGGGGGTTGAATAATGACCCAGTTCTTCCCCGTTTGAGAATAGACCCCAAGGAAAATCATTGATTACTCGTGATTGGAGTAACGCAATGACATGAGAGTTGCACACAGGTGAATCTTTAGCCAGGAGGCTAATTTTAGAGCCTTTAATCTGCGAAATTGAGGCATATTTAATGGAATGCGTAAGGATACAGGACCATGGGTGTTCGCGGCTGGGTTTGACGATGTCGCCAGGGATTCCCACTGAAACCGCGTCCCCACGCCATGGAGAAAGCAATTAATATTAATTAATTGGCCGATCGATCCTTCAGCACGCGGATAGTTCTGGGATCAGTGAAGAAAAAGGAACCCGATGAGCATTGTTTCGAGACCAGAATCATGCTGGGAGAGGAGTTGATATAGCGCGGGAATTCTAGCTCTACTTTTTTTTTGTGTGAAACCAATATAAGGGAGTCGTTGTCAGTTGTTGTCAGTAGTTGGAACAGACTCGAGCGCGGAACGTATGTTGCTCTGGCTCAGGAGAGGACGCTCACACAAAGGACTTGAACATTTAGTGTTAATCATTATATAGCCGCGCAGTGTAATGCACCAAGTGAGAAGATAATAATGCATAGTCAGGAAGTAATAACAAGTACGGTAATCAACGTTATTGTGTGAAATGCGTATTACCGAAGTCAAGGAAGGAGGCCCGGACTTCAACTTGGGAAGCCGTGCAGTAAAACTTTTAGAAGGCTTTATTAAGGAAAGTCGTGCTGCAGGTGAAGTCAGCAGTACGAGCAATGGTTTATGTTCACATAGGAAGTACCGTGTGATATAACCTGCAGAACTATTGAAAGTATTAATCTGTGTAAAAATTATGTACAATGTTAAGCACAGTGTATAATATATTGAGTGATTATACATGTCTTATTACGCTGGACTGCGCTGAGAGAAACTTTATGAAGCATTTGGTAATGTCTTAAGAATACCAAATAGTAACGCCCAGGACGGAAGTAAGCATATTTATGAAAAGCAGCAAGTTTACCGTAGGATTATTGATAGACTGTTGGTGATTCCGTTGGCAGATCAACCAGACTTTCAATCAGGAGTTGGTAGGAGCACGGAGGATGCCGTTGATACCTGCAATTCTGATATTTTGCCAGGGAATTTCAACCAATGAAAAGTGTAAAAGTTACGTGTGTTATGTATAAATCATATGTGAAAAATCTTTTAAATTAATGGTGTAATATGTGTTATAAAATGTCATGTGTTTTGGAAGCAATAGCTTCACCATAGAAATGAAAAGTGCCGTGTGGTTGGTGAAAGAAATGTATCATAAAATGTGTATAGGCAAGATGCAAATGTCACACTAATTCTGCAAATGGCAGGCGACCCGGAAGGATATAGGTGGTTGGAGCCGCCAGGATAAAGCCTAGATATGTGAGTACCCCACAAAATTATGATTATGTAGAAGTATAGCCCACTGCATGTAATGTGATTTCAGAATTATAAATATGCCAGTAAGAAAGTATTAGGAGATAGACCCTCCAGGTTTAATCATTGTTGTGTTGATTTTAGTAGAGTTGAGATGTTGTTGTGCATCAGTGAGTGGATTAATCGTTACCACTATTAATAAAATGGCAATTCAGTTATGTAAACTTAACGTACGAACACGGATGTTCGATTTTAAGATGGTTAAGTTGTGTCGGAATTATGGTAATGTATGTCAGTAAGAATAATAATAATAATAATAAATAATAAAGGTATGAATGGATACATCAGGTGAAATGTTGTAAGCGAGAAATATTTACGCTAATTGGAATATTTATCGATCTAAGCAGTAAGATTACATTAAGGGATGAAGAAAAGAATGTAATATCAGAATATATTGTATTAATGGGAATATAATTATGCAAGGAAATGAAAGAGCTTTCTAGTGAATTGAATTTGCAGTTTGTGTAAAAGCTTATAGAGTAATTGTTAGATTTCTCTTAATAATTAACGGACGAAGATCATAACTTTAGGTCATGGAACCAGGTAATCTATTCGACGTATGAAATCTCGTATGGCCGTGGGCATACGGAGATATGTGCTTTGTGCCAGAGTGTAATTAGTGTTTGGACCCTAAGTCTGATGATGGATATGGAATGTTCCGGGTTCGAATCCTGTGATAGGTGAGAGGAGAACGATGGACACCTCTGCACTCTATCTGATCGCCCGAGAACTTATTATTGAGTGATTCGGCTCTTGTGAAGCGAATCTTATGACGGCAGCATGTGGGCTGACCGCATCATTTATTAATATACCGGTTATCCAGATCGACCAATGTTTTATGAGTCTCGTGCCTTCATGTTGAAATGGACCTGTTTGGTGCCAGTTATTATTATCCTCAGGGTAGGAATAAATGTTAAGCTCATCCAGTACCTATTTGCATACCATTCAGTTTAAATCCATTGGGATATGTGTGTCAATGAGATCACGGTATTGTCTTTAAAAATCGTATTACTGCTTGGGGAGATAAGCCATGTGGCAGGAAGCGAGGGTCGAGGTACTGCTGGGACCTCACTCCACCCCATTGTATACAGGCCACTCGGAAGAGGGGCTGCGCTGTCAAGCGAACCGTGAAGGTTTAAGTTAAATGAAGGGCAGATTTTAGACCCTGTTAATAACACGAAAGGAAACATTGTTATATTGAGTAATGTAGTCATGTGGTTTAAGAACACATTAGTAATTATAGATCACCCTGATGGTTCATGATTTTAGCAATCTAACGAATGGTTGGAAGTTGCATTTGTTACTGTCACTGACCCCTTTTTCAGAAGTTGGCTACTAGACGCCACAAATTACGCTCGCAAGGGTAGCTTAAATATAATACCATCCGACACAGCGATAACTAAAATTTTAGATGAAATCACAACGGCATGCAGTGGAGCTATATAAATAGAGAGAAGTGTAGGGGTAGATTTACATAATTATGGAGTTGCACGTAGATTTTGTTGTGCAACACCTGAATAGGTTAATGCATGTAAAGCATTTGGTGGGAAGAGAGAGACCAAACACACACGGTACACATAATTGTCAAAGTAAGACGAGGTTAAGGAACAAGTAATCTTGTGAAAGTAAAGAAGTCACATTAGATGACAGAAGAATCAAAGTACAGTTTGTATCTGAAGTTGTATGTGCATCAGCGCACTGGAGTGAATTGTAAAGTTAATATAAGGGTAAAGAGTTGAGTTATGATATGAGTTTATTATGATAATATTATGTTAATATTAGTGGATTGTGGAAGTAATTTTTGTTTGATTTTGTGTTATGTTTGATGGGATTGTTTTATTTGTTTGAAGCCATGATTTTATTACTGAATTAAAGTCTTAGAATAGAGTTGTGCCTTATCATTGTAGAGTTGATACCTTTTAGTCTCAAATCCAAAATATGCAACTGCTCAATGGGGGAACGGTACACGCCTGAGACCTGACGCTAGCTGGAGGCAGAAGCATATTTTCCATCGAGATTACTCACATGGGTACAATATATTGAACCCTTATTAATCTGCGATGAATAAGTATTCATGATTTATTATTATTATTACTGAGGCCCAGGCAGTACATGTGGAAATTGACAAAGGGGAAGCCAAGTTAGTGTGTTGCAATGATTACCACAGAGGCAGGCTTGGTAGTTATTCTTGAAGACGACCGAGTAAGCCGAGTTCAAGGACAAATTGTGTAAGAACGCGCACCAAAATTGGAGTCATTAGGGGATGGTCACGAGTGAGTTTCAACCGACCTAGGATTGAATCACCCAATCAGATGAGACCACGCTAAAACCACGCGATGGGTGGCGTACCCTCTAAAAAAAGGCGCGGGAACGCATATCTAAAGAACCGCCGATCCGAAATAACTCCGCATAAGCGCGCTGAGACATTTGAATAAAATAACGAAGATTGATACTAGTCCCACGTTTGTGAGATAAAAACTCTAGAATATTTTTCTTAATTCTCCCCACTCCACCTCAGTCTGTCAGTTTCCAATAAATTGATCGAGGAGAAGCTGTTTCGAAGTCAACTGTTTTGAGCTCTGGTGAGCTAAGGTCACGCCAGTCTGCGTCGCGATTTACCGCTTTTAATAATCATACTAGTGACAACTGTTTTGAGCTCTGGTGAGCTAAGGTCACGCCAGTCTGCGTCACGATTTTCAGCTCTTAATGGGCAAGACTTTACTAACATTCCAGTAGTGCTCATAGCGAGCAAGGTTCACGTAGAGCAGTGGAGATATCTAGTGAGATAACGACTGCGAGACAAGTCATGTTTAAGACTTGTTTTTCAAGCCAGTGACGATGTGTTTAAAGTGTATAATTTATGTAAATTTTGTGTTGTATTTTCAAGTGATAATTGTGCGTGTGTATGCGAATGCTAAGCTAGGGAAAGTCTTCGATCATTAATCGCATAGGACATATCGTGAGTGAAAGTAGTAACTCACAGCGATTATAGCCAGGCAAATTTATATTAGCATTGAACATTTCTGTCCAAGAGACTACGCCAAGATGTCCGACGTTTGGTCAGGAGACGGATTGATGAGCATCGCTTCTTCGACTACGTCAACGATGGAGGGCTAATTTCCCGTAGGGAAATGAGCCGGGGCGGAGTTTGTATGTTCTGCAAGCTGATACGGTGATGTACAAAAATTGATTTACTCAATATGTAGTTAGATAAGGCGTGGGAACTTTTTAAATAGTTCATTTATTCCTTTTCGTGTTTAGATTTTTTGTGTGCACCGACACTAGTGTTTTAAATGTACGTTGGCGCGTGGCCAAAGTTGTTTGTATATTTTTCTTTGGAGTCATATTTAGTGTACACGGCGCGTGTACGTGAATTTTATCCATGCGGATGCGAAACTCGTTACATTCGATAAGTGGTGCTTTATTAAAGTTCATTTTTTTTATAGGAAAGGGAGGTAATTTATGTAAGATGTTTGCTGAACAGGTTATTAATCATACTAGGGTTGCCGAGGGCAACAAATTAAGATGTAATTGTAGAACACCTTAGTTCTAATTTTTTTAGATTTTTTTGAGTCCTTTTCAGGTTCGTTAGTCACAGACTAGAACGGAAGCGCGAGCTGGTGGAAAAATATTTATGTCATTTTATTTCAGGTTTCTGTCAAACCCATGCGTGTGATTCTGTGTGTGTTCTTGTGTCAAGTGTGTGTATTGATTCTTCGTGAAGAGGGGTAGATGGTGCTACCGCCCTCATATTGTTGTTGTTGTATTTTGATGGAAAGGCAGGGTGCTCCGAGGAGTCTACTGTACCTTGTCCAATGCTGATTCTTGGATTTCCTAGGGGAAATGCTGAGATATATTATTATCTGACACACACACACGTATATATTGTGCTTTGGGGCACGCTTCTTCGAGACTCGATCCCGTGCCTTGGGAGGTCGAGGTTATTGACACGTGGGTTGACAGATGTGCAGATTTCCACTAAGCGCCCGTCTAGCCTCGGTGACTTATTTTGTTAGGCAGTCCTGTTGTCCGATTGGCCCCTATTAAGCTATCATTAGCAAACCTGTTCTTTCGTGATGGTTATTTGGACCATAATTAATTGGGGAGTTCGCCACGTTTGTTACGAATTATTGCATGTCGTATGGATGAAATATTGTGTTAATGATGTAAATGTTGGCTTTGAGCCTAGTGATTTCTATGACTCAGTTCATGTTTGTTTCTCTGTGTGACAATTGTGTGGTGTAGTTGTATTTTACTTGTAAAAATGACAGGCGGTCATATGTGTTTTCTTAGTTGGTCACGTGTTAACTTACTTGTGTTGATTTGTGAAAAGTCCTAATTTTAGGCAGTAATGTTTTGCTACGGCAGTTCTTGATTCCAATTTCAAGCGGAAATTATTTGTTGTTTATTTAGTATAGGAAGTGTCGGTTTAGTTTTAAGTTGTGTATAGTTGTTCCCCGCGTCTGTCTAGCTCTAAGCAATGCAGATTCGTCTTCTGAAAGTTTATCCGGATGATGACGAATCATGCATTCAATTGTACTGATCGTTAAGCATGTAGAACAGCCACACACGTTACATTGTCATTGCAGATTTTTTGGGACATTTGGTCCGATTAATAATCTCTCCTGAGATTAGGCCTAGTTTTTGGCAAGTAATTTTATTCAGTGGGAGTCATTTTGGGAGTTTTGTTTGTTTATTTCATTTTGTAAATAGCTGATCTGTCATTAAATTCATTTGTTATAACCCTGGCTTCACTTTTTCCTGTATGTTATTTTGTTATATGTTACCCAGCATGTCAATAAAGCGCTTTAACAACAACTTACGAAATGGACTGTTACACCCCCCGAAACTGAGTCTCATAAGCTTCTTTGCAAGGATTCATAAAACAAAAATGGCGCCCAACGTGGGGATTGTTGTTTTTGTTGTTGCTTTGCTGATCTCATATTTATTTCGTTGAGAAATAATGCCAGGTCAAGCGGGCAAAAGTAAATTCAGTAAATTGAGGCGATGTCGTACCGCCATGTGCATTAGTAAAATCACTGAGTTCTTAAGGTTAGAAATATTGAACAAGGTTAGAAGTTGATATTGTATTTGTTATAAACTTGTTCTGGCGCCCGGCATTAAAATTAGAAAATTTGCATATTATTGAACTCAGTCAAAGCAGGAAGGTGTTGCCTTATATTTTACATTTAATTAACTACGGTTAATTGGTGTCGTTCGTAAATTCTGTTGGTTAGGGATTTAAAAGCAGATCACAAGGGAGTTATTTTGTTGTTTGGAAATAAGAGTCATTATTCAGTAAATTTTGATTACTGAAATTTTTATGAAATTAGAATCAGTAGTATTTAAATATCAAGACATGTGTACGTGTGTATGACTGAAACCCCGGTGCATGACCCTGTTTTTCTCCGGTTATATTTGTGTGTTGTGCGATGGCTAGTGTCGAAGAGATCAAGATATTTTTAGAGCAGATGTCTGCAGATGTCCGCGAAAACGGAAGAACAGTTAGAGCAGATGTCCGCGAAAACGGAAGAACAGTTTAAAATTCAGAGCGAGCATAATGATAAACAGTTAAATGACATTACGATGCAATTGCAAACACAAACAGAACAGTTAGAAATTCAGCGTGAGCACAGTGAAAGACAGTTAGAAGACATGAGCGGTAACATAACTACGCAATTGCAGGTCCAGAAATTGGATACCGATAAACAATTAAACGAATTAATCCATAAACTAGCAGAACAGGCAAAAACACAAACAGTACAAACAGAGCAGTTAGAAAAGATCACCCATGATATAAACCAAAGTACTAGGGAAGTAGAGAAATTGGCAGATGAGGTAGCGGAAAATAACGCAAAACAATTAGGAGAAATTAAGAAGTTGGAGTCCAAATTCGACAATAAACTTATACAATTCGATGAAATGGTAGCCGATAAATTAAAACAAATCGAGGCAGCGTGCGTAAACAACACGGCTGGAATAAAAAGTACGCAGGATAAGTTACAGGAACAGATTAATTCAGTCGATAGTAACGTACTCGAATTAATAAAGGAAATGGATAAGCTCGAAATCAAAACAGAGAAAGAACGTATGCACTTGCGTGAAAACCTAGAACACCAGCTAAATAAAAATCAGGAAAACTTAGAAGATCAATTAATTAAAAACCAGCAGGTAATACGAGAAGAAATACGAGAGGAGCTAGAGAAGAATCAGGAAAGGAGCGAAGAAAAAATTAGCAGTTTGAAGAACAGGATCCGGAAAGATTGGGAGCAGCAGGTGAACGAAACTAAAGAAGATAGGCTGACGATTTTAAAGTGGCTAGGTGAATACAATTCTAGAATGCAGGCTTTGGAGGAAAACATGAAGTCCAAACTCCAAGAACACACAGGTCTCATAATTAAAAATGAGATAAGGTCATTAGAAAACGCAACTTTATTCTCTGCAGGAAACACAGTAGGCAAACAGGGAAGCATTGGAAGTCCGGTGGGCTTGATGTTGGCTGAGGATACGAGCCGAGGTCAAAGTCCTAAGATAACGAGCGACACGTTCCAACATTACAGAGGGGAGACGTCAACACCACAACCCGGCTTGGCACCTGCCCAAGTGATACAGGTAATTAGGGGGAATGATTCAAAAACCGATAAATTCAGGGAGAACTCAGGATCCACTCCCAAAGCATTTTTACGTCAGCTGGATGACTACTTTAACGATCATCACGTCAGTCCCGCAAAACAGTTGCGACTTGTGGAGAAGTTTTTGGAGGGCCCAAGCTTAATCTAGTTCCTGAGTTTTAAATACACATTTACCGACATGGCACAGTTTAGAGAGGCGTTCTTGAGAAAGTTCTGGAGTCCTTCTTTGCAGCAGGGGTTGAGAATGGATTTATACACTAGGAAATATCACAGCACACATCCCACCAGATTTTCCGAATTCTTTAGCCAACAGCTGGTTAAATTCCGGGATTTTGACGACCCCCCTACTGAGGAAAACATGGTTTTAACCATTGGTAAGCAGCTTCCAATGAATATTCAGCAGTTGTTAGTGGCCGGTAATATTAAGACCGCAGTTCAGGCTGAAGAGTTACTCCCCCATCTAGATGAGACGAGTATGGTTAGTCCGCAGACAGGGAGAAGGAACATGGAGTGTGTAAACACAGCTGAAGTGGTTCAGGGACATCAAACTAATCACAACCGGAGTAACCAAACAAAAACGCAATCTACCGGAACGCAATTTACACCGAGACGGCAAGAGTATGATGGCCGAAATCAATTCAATCAAAATAATAGGAACTTTCAGAATCGCCGACATAATTATAATCATAATAATCAGAACCAGCATAATCAGTGGACGTAACCAGCGAGAGTATACCAACTGGAGGGGGAACCCAAGGCAGGGTAGACCTTACCAAAGGAACGGAGATGGCAGGTGGAACAATACGAGGAACTATCGCCAAGATAATGAGGGAGACTATCGCAATGATTGGAATGAGCGGTACGTCGAATCACAGAAGTATTTGGATGAGTTAAATGCCGAAGAGGTGGAGAAAGAGAAGCGGAGGCGTGCGATGGCGAATAGGCAGAGCCCGGATAATCACCAAGGAGCGGGGGCAGAAAGCTTATTACGACAGCAGGAGAGGCGCGATGACAACCGGCGGAACTCAACGAATGGGTCCCAGGATAAAAACCCTGGAATGAACCAAAACCAGATAGCCTGAAAACGAAGGACACCAGGGAGCGGGAAGAGTTGATTGTTGCAAACATAGAAGAGTGGGTAGCATTCCCGGACGATTGCCTGGAGGAAGTGGTGAAGAACCGAGAAAATGTCATCAGACAATTACCGATTATTTATGCACGTATTGGAGGTATTAGAGTAAGGTGCTTAATTGACACAGGTAGCCAGGTGAGCTTAGTCACGGAAGTATTGTTGAATGAAATCGGAAGTAAACAAACCGTTCCAATTATGCCTGTTCCATTAATGAAAGTCAGTGGGATCATTCCTGACAAGACCATAGTTTGCAAGCACCAAGCATATTTAGACCTGGAGATATTAAACCACACATTTTCGCAAACTTTCATCGTGATACCGAAGATGAATTATAACGTCATTTTGGGAGCCAACTTTATCTGTGATTTTCATGCTATAATTGACTTACATAATAACACTGTGAGTTTCAAACAAGTTGAGGGGTTGAATCACGTGGGTTTGAACATGGACGAAAGTCCACTAGAGAGAGAGGCGAATACTTGGGTTATTGAAGAATGCACTAATGAGGCGATCGGAGATAAGAACTTGACGGAGGAACGAGTAAGCCAGACAGCAGTGGTTGAAATTGACAGTCGAGATATTTCGCAGGAACTTTGGGTACATTTGGCGGAAGAAGAAATTAGCGGATCCAAATTTGAAATTCTACTTCAGGAGCGGCTTAAGGAGGCAATAATAGGGGAACCTGATAGAAGAAAACTGGAAGAAATTTTGAGACATCATAAAGGAGCTTTCGACACCATCCCTGGAAAAGTTTTAAATTTCCAGTATGCCATGCAAGTTACCGACTGGACCGCATTTAAGAGTAAATTGTACCCGATCCCAGAGAAACATTTTGCTCAGGTGAAGGACATCATTAGTATTTTATTAGATTCCGGCATGATAAGAAAAGCAGCAACCCCGTACTTAAACGCAATATTGGCTGTGGCCAAGCCGAATGGATCAATTAGATTATGCCTAGACGCACGAGTTTTGAACAGTAAACTGCTAGTTGAACATGACCAAGCACCAAGGATCAAGGATGTATTGAAGGGCTTCCGTGGGAAGAAGATTTATTCTAGCGTCGACTTAACAAATAGTTTCCACCAACTTGAACTTGAAGAAAATCCCAACTATTGACGGGGTTTTTATTCGATAACCAAAGTTATATCTGGTCTCTCATGCCCTTTGGTGTAAAAACAGCTGGATGTGCATTGATAAGAGCACTAGACAGGCATCTGACTGAGGAGGTCAAGAGCTTCACTACGAGATATGTTGATGACATACT
Organism: Meconema thalassinum; assembly: GCA_946902985.2. Classification (NCBI taxonomy): domain Eukaryota; kingdom Metazoa; phylum Arthropoda; class Insecta; order Orthoptera; family Tettigoniidae; genus Meconema; species Meconema thalassinum. The sequence continues at coordinate 939,099,962 of OX336390.1, forward strand.
TATTGCAACAGAAACAATGGAGGAACACTTGGTAAACCTAAACAAACTTCTGGATAACTTGAGAACCATGAATTTCAAAATTAATTTAAAGAAATCACACTTTTGCCCGAGCGAGATTCTGTATTTGGTTCACATAATTGATGTTGAAGGCGTGAGGCTTAATCCGGCGAAAATTGATGCAATCAAGAAATTCCCCACACCAACTAAAGTAAAACATGTGAGATCGTTTTTGGGAGTGACAGGTTTCTTTAAGGAGAATTGTCCTGGATACACGGAAACAGTAGCACCAATGCAAGAGATGCTAAAGAAGTCAAATCGATGGTCGTGGAATGAGGAGTGCGACAGGTCCTTTAGAGCTACGAAAGACTTACTGGAGAATTGTGTGAAGCTAGGCTATCCTGACTTCGGGAAGAAATTTATAATTCATGCAGACGCTTCATTGATAGGAATCGGTGCCATGCTGTACCAAGAGGACGCTGATGAACCCAAGAAAAGATCATATTTGGCATTTACGAGTCGTAAATTGAGGAAGCACGAGAGGAACTACACTGTGACGGAGCTTGAGTTGCTAGCGATTTTGTATTCACTTCAGCAATGGCGTAAGATGATTTTCGGTTATTCCATTGTTGTCAGAACTGACCACCATGCACTGACATTCCTATTCAAGACGACGATGGCAAGTGAGAGAGTTACGCGTTGGTCCATTTACATACAGCAGTTCGACATTACTATAGAGCATTGCCCTGGAAGGATGAACATCATACCAGATGCTTTAAGCACGAATCCTGAAGATGAGAACGAGATAACAGCGGAAGTTCACCATATAGCACTAACACCTAAGGCTCGTGAGTTTTTGCACAAACTAAAGGAAATTCAGAAGGAACAAGAAGAGGACCCATGGATGATGATGATGATCAAGTTTTACAGGAAGGAACTACAACCAGATTCACCTGAATATCGAGAAGCCCGTGCCAAGGAAGCGAAATTTCACTACTTGAATAACCTTTTGCATAAGTACGTGAATGAGGATCACACCAAACTGCGAATTCTAGTTCCAGCATCATTACAGAGAGGATTGACGTGGCATGTCCACGAAAGCCTAGCACATATCGGCACGGAAAAAACAGAAGCGACGATAGGGGAAACTTTTACTTGGCCTAAGATGCGATATACCATTGTGGAAGTAATAAGAACTTGTGACGCGTGTCAGCGCACTAAACCAAACAACTTCATTTTGAAACAACCTCCAAAACCATTATTACCTAAAAAAACATGCGAGCTGGTCGCTATTGACTGTTTTGGCCCTCTGGTTAAGGGAAAACGAGGATGCCGACACCTTCTTGTATGTGTCGATGTGTTTTCCAAGATGGTAGTGTTATGTCCAATCCAGAAGACGATATCAAAGCAAGTCCTCAGCAGAATTCAGAACAAAGTCATTCCGATGCTTGGGAAGCCGGAATTCATTTTATCGGACCATGGTACTTATTTTACGAGCAATGTTTTTAGGCAAGGTCTAGAGAGCCTAGGGATAATACATGTTCTGTCGAGCATTCGCCATCCTTGTGGTAATCCGAGCGAGAGAACGATTCGCTGTGTTGCCAAGTATTAACGAGTAATGATTCCTAATGATCATAATAAGTGGGCTGACAAAGTAGGAGATATTGAGATGTGCATGAACACTACTAAGCACGAGTCGACGGGTCAAGTCCCACTAGTTGTACACCACAACAGGTTGCCTGAGAGATCTTGGGACAAGATTATTCCATGCCCAAGGGATCCATTATTAGCACATGAGTTGCGAATTCAGCGAACAAGAGAGCACATGAGGAACCAAGCGGACCGAAGACTGAGGAGGTACAGAGGAAAGAAATTTCACCGTGAATTACAGGAACAGGAACTAGTGCTTGTTCGAAGACCACCGATATCTGATCCTAAAAACAAAGTATTTGCAAAGTTCTGTCCAAAATTTATTGGCCCGTTCCGCATCATTAAGAATTAGGGTAACAATGCCTACAGACTTGAAGAATTGAGCACTGGCGCTAAATCTGTCTTCAATAGCGCGAATCTCAAGCCGTATTACAGAAGAGAACCATTTGACGAATAATCAGGACTATGGGTGCAGAATCATTATTGCAGAATTTTATTTGAGAGCCAACACTCAAATGTACGTGGCCGTGTAGCGCCTGGGGAGAGCGTGCTTTCTTTGTAAACAAGACAGCTGATCCGGCAGGTGTGGTAATCATGTGAGAAGGAGGGGAGGTCTGGCGAGACGTATGAATGACATTCCGGCATGGAGTGCGCACACTAATTGGGTCAGTGGAATGTACACTCAAGCAGTCGAGTGAGGTACTTAGGAAATGTTATCTTTACTACTGTGGATATTGTTTTAAAATCCAAATCAATCACTTGCTTCGAATTTCAAAACCTTGCTGAGGATAAATGAACCCTTATTAATCTGCGATGAATAAGTATTCATGATTTATTATTATTATTACTGAGGCCCAGGCAGTACATGTGGAAATTGACAAAGGGGAAGCCAAGTTAGTGTGTTGCAATGATTACCACAGAGGCAGGCTTGGTAGTTATTCTTGAAGACGACCGAGTAAGCCGAGTTCAAGGACAAATTGTGTAGCAACGCGCACCAAAATTGGAGTCATTAGGGGATGGTCACGAGTGAGTTTCAACCGACCTAGGATTGAATCACCCAATCAGATGAGACCACGCTAAAACCACGCGATGGGTGGCGTACCCTCTAAAAAAGGCGCGGGAACGCATATCTAAAGAACCGCCGATCCGAAATAACTCCGCATAAGCACGCTGAGACATTTGAATAAAATAATGAAGATTGATACTAGTCCCACGTTTGTGAGATAAAAACTCTAGAATATTTTTCTTAATTCTCCCCACTCCACCTCAGTCTGTCAGTTTCCAATAAATTGATCGAGGAGAAGCTGTTTCGAAGTCAACTGTTTTGAGCTCTGGCGAGCTAAGGTCACGCCAGTCTGCGTCACGATTTTCAGCTCTTAATGGGCAAGACTTTACTAACATTCCAGTAGTGCTCATAGCGAGCAAGGTTCACGTAGAGCAGTGGAGATATCTAGTGAGATAACGACTGCGAGACAAGTCATGTTTAAGACTTGTTTTTCAAGCCAGTGACGATGTGTTTAAAGTGTATAATTTATGTAAATTTTGTGTTGTATTTTCAAGTGATAATTGTGCGTGTGTATGCGAATGCTAAGCTAGGGAAAGTCTTCGATCATAAATCGCATAGGACATATCGTGAGTGAAAGTAGTAACTCACAGCGATTATAGCCAGGCAAATTTATATTAACATTGAAGATTTCTGTCCAAGAGACTACGCCAAGATGTCCGACGTTTGGTCAGGAGACGGATTGATGAGCATCGCTTTTTCGAATACGTCAACGATGGAGGGCTAATTTCCCGTTGGGAAATGAGCCGGGGCGGAGGTTATATGTTCTGCAAGCTGATACGGTGATGTACAAAAATTGATTTACTCAATATGTAGTTAGATAAGGCGTGGGAACTTTGTAAATAGTTCATTTATTCTTTTTCGTGTTTAGATTTTTTGTGTGCACCGACACTAGTGTTTTAAATGTACGTTGGTGCGTGGCCAAAGTTGTTTGTATATTTTTCTTTGGAGTCATATTTAGTGTACACGGCGCGTGTACGTGATTTTTATCCATGCGGATGCGAAACTCGTTACATTCGATAAGTGGTGCTTTATTAAAGTTCATTTTTTTTGATAGGAAAGGGAGGTAATTTATGTAAGATGTTTGCTGAACAGGTTATTAATCATACTAGGGTTGCCGAGCACAACAAATTAAGATGTAATTGTAGAACACCTTAGTTCTAATTTTTTTTAGATTTTTTTGATTCCTTTTCAGGTTCGTTAGTCACAGACTAGAACGGAAGCGCGAGCTGGTGGAAAAATATTTATGTCATTTTATTTCAGGTTTCTGTCAAATCCATGCGTGTGATTCTGTGTGTGTTCTTGTGTCAAGTGTGTGTATTGATTCTTCGTGAAGAGGGGTAGATGGTGCTACCGCCCTCATATTGTTGTTGTTGTATTTTGATGGAAAGGCAGGGTGCTCCGAGGAGGCTACTGTACCTTGTCCAATGCTGATTCTTGGATTTCCTAGGGGAAATGCTGAGATATATTTTTGTCTGACACACACACACGTATATATTGTGCTTTGGGGCACGCTTCTTCGAGACTCGATCCCGTGCCTTGGGAGGTCGAGGTTATTGACACGTGGGTTGACAGATGTGCAGATTTCCACTAAGCGCCCGTCTAGCCTCGGTGACTTATTTTGTTAGGCAGTCCTGTTGTCCGACTGGCCCCTATTAAGCTATCATTAGCAAACCTGTTCTTTCGTGATGGTTATTTGGACCATAATTAATTGGGGAGTTCGCCACGTTTGTTACGAATTATTGCTTGTCGTATGGATGAAATATTGTGTTAATGATGTAAATGTTGGCTTTGAGCCTAGTGATTTCTATGACTCAGTTCATGTTTGTTTCTCTGTGTGACAATTGTGTGGTGTAGTTGTATTTTACTTGTAAAAATGACAGGTGGTCATATGTGTTTTCTTAGTTGGTCACGTGTTAACTTACTTGTGTTGATTTGTGAGAAGTCCTAATTTTAGGCAGTAATGTTTTGCTACGGCAGTTCTTTATTCCAATTTCAAGCGGAAATTATTTGTTGTTTATTTAGTATAGGAAGTGTCGGTTTAGTTTTAAGTTGTGTATAGTTGTTCCCCGCGTCTGTCTAGCTCTAAGCAATGTGGATTCGTCTTCTGAAAGTTTATCCGGATGATGACGAATCATGCATTCAATTGTACTGATCGTTAAGCATGTAGAACAGCCACACACGTTACATTGTCATTGCAGATTTTTTTGGGACATTTGGTCCGATTAATAATCTCTCCTGAGATTAGGCCTAGTTTTTGGCAAGTAATATTATTCAGTGGGAGTCATTTTGGGAGTTTTGTTTGTTTATTTAATTTTGTAAATAGCTGATCTGTATTTATATTCATTTGTTATAACCCTGGCTTCACTTTTTCCTGCATGTTATTTTGTTATATGTTACCCTGCATGTCAATGAAGCGCTTTAACAACAACTTACGAAATGGACTGTTACACCCCCCGAAGCTGAGTCTCATAAGCTTCTTTGCAAGGGTTCAATATATATATATATATATATATTTGGTTACTGGATTATTCTTATAGTTGTTCATTGATATATTGGTACGAGGATGTGATTGTCTCCGTGGTGTAACTTCTTAATATTTTATGATATATTACAGTTTTTTTCTGTGAAGTGCTAACCTCGAAATTGTATATGTAGACTGCTTGGTAATGTATGTTCAACTATTTTATATTATTTTCCAGTAACATAATTTGTGTTTTTGAGTTTATTACTCCTAGGGGTTTTATTTTAACGTTTGTATCTGACCTGCCTAGTCTGTACGGTCCAGAACTTCATATTTTCCGAGCAAAAATATTTTATTTTTAACCTAATTATCGTAAATACTTCTCCCTATCTTTGTCTCTTAGTATAGTTCCATATGATCTCTGTGATAAGTATCACTAATTATGATACATAGTTTATTTTATGTAAAGCCTTGTTTCCATGGGTTACGACCCAGTATTGTTGTTGTTTTTTTTTTTCTGGTTAACAATTAACGATATAAATTTGTTCATAAAAAAGGGAAGACATGTTAGTTTCGGTATGAGCTTGACGTAATATTCTTCTGCTCTGACAAATATTGGAATATAATTGAGTGGATAATTAATATTTGATTGAACCCATGTCGTTCAGCTTGGTCTATTATGGACATATAAGGTAATTTCTTGAAATTTAATTAAAGGGAGGTCTGTTAGTTTTTCTTCATTTGGGTAAAACCTTGTGGTATCATTTAGACATTACGTGAATGTCACCTTGTTCTGGTTCCTCGCTCATACATACATATATTGTATTTAATATGTAATTTAATTTATTTAATTAATTTAATTTATTCTTTGTCATTATCTACCTGTAATGTTTTGGTTCTCAATAATATTGTCATGAAATTTTTCTTGTGTTTATTCTTGACACTAGATTTAGCATGTGTAGTCACTTGGAACTTATTAACCTAGGTTATGATCGAAAACGGTCTAGCACATTTCCTCACCATAGGTAGCAGTGACGATGTACAACATGATACTGAGTTGTCTCTTGCTACTGCTACCTCTGTTGCAAGGGTGGTTCGATTTGGTTACGTTGTGTTTGAATTGATAGGGGGTACGATTTGCACACATACACGGCCGTAATATTCAAACTATTTGACTGATGACCTTGTAGTTTGTTCAAACGACGCCTCCCACACGAAGGTACGTTGTTGCAAAATTTGGTAGAGATCAGATGATTAGGTTAGTCGTAATTTGACTTAGGCTTTGAACATTTGGATGACCGCCATTACGTTTCCGTCAAGATGGCGGCGATATAAAACATGACACTGAGGTGTCCTTTGCTAGTGTTACCTCTGTACCAAATTGGTTTCAATTTGGTTTGGTCGTGTTTGAATTGCTAGGGGGTGGGGGACGACGACAGATGCACACACACACACACACACACACACAGGCAGATTGACAAATTTTAGCCCGTGTATATCTCATAAGTCTACTTTTATTTTTTGCAAAAATCGAATGTAGGCAAATTAGTTATTGTTTTGGCTCCATAAGCTATAGTTTCCCCTTAAGTTGTTGTTTCATTTGAGGGGCTTTGCTATTGTGGTCATTTAGCCTCGTGTACTTGGGTGTCTTTGGAAATTTGTCTGACAACCAGTATTATTGCGGTACATCTTTTAGTGTGTGCCTTTGTGATTAAGGTGACGATTGGGAAGGAGGTGACCGTTGCCTTGATTTAGGTACCATCCCGGCATTCACGTGGAGTAGAAGAGGGAATTGAACCTGCCTCATGAGGCTCAATGCACCCCGCTCCAGCTCTCAGACCAGAAGAAAATATCTTGGCAGGGCCAGGAATGGAACCCAGTTCTCTGGGTGGCCTAATTTACAGTACATACTAAAATATGAAAAGGACCAATAAGAAAGACAAATGTAACGGACTTCAGCCACCTTGGAAGTGGATTTCCGTGGTTTCCCACACGTGCAACAGGCAAATGCCGGGATAGTTACTGACTTAAGGCCACTGCTGCCTCGTTCCCAATACCCACATGAATTACAAATACACACACTAATACATGCATCACAATAACACAGGATTCAGACAAAGTTCCACACAAGTAAGCCTACAGACATCACAGTGACATAGGTTATCAGACAACTTCTGCACAGACCCAAGTAAACGGGACTACAAGACCATGATGCTGCAAAACCCCTAAAGAATCAACAAAAACACAACATCATTAGTCTCTACCGTGGATCAAGGCCATCGAATATTAATCGCTGTATTCGAGTGTTGAAATATGTGGTGTTATGTGATAAGCGCCTTTATTTTCGATGTCAATGAACTACGACCTATATCCATTTTACGTCTCAGCATGATGGGTTAATATCACTGCCTGGACTATTAATTATATAATCATGGAGAAGCATGTGCAACGAATTCTGGTCAGACGTAATTTAAGAATGACGAGGTGCATGAAACTCAATCCCCCTTCCGTCCAATCTAAAAACACTTATAGGAGGCGATGTATTGATGATAGAGATATGCCTTTACGGAATTTTTGTAGAATTTTTCATGCTGAACAATTCTTACACTCATAGTATTGTGCCCTTTTGAGAAAGAAATGTGCAAAGCATGGTCAGCTAGCTCTAATCAGGCAATCGGGGCATAGTATGTTCTCCCACTGTATGAATTACACACTCTGGATCAAGCTTACGATACACTCAAAAATAAACATCAAAAATCAAAATCTAAAATATATTTAATAAATTCAAAAATTAGGTGCTACAAATAAAACATAAAAACTGAAAATAAACTCTTCACACTTGTCCGACTAAGAACAAAGAATCATTACATAAAATGTCTTACAACAACACTAGTTTACGGTTCCATTGAACCTTACCAAAAATATCATCTAGGTTTCATTTCCATAAAGCAATTACATAAAATTCTCAAGCGAGCTCAAAAACGGCTCGGTGTTTACTTCAACATATTATTTTTATAATTAAACACACATTTATTACTCCTTAATTGGGTATTACTTATTACTGAGTTATAATATACAATGGGACTGATAATTACCATTTATTTGGGCTCTCATGATATTCAAATGTTATCATCTCTCTCTTCAATACTACCAAATTACACTCGTGTCGGGAGAACTCATGTGCCTCGAGTTTATGGAAACTACTGATAGAATCAAATCAGGATAAACTCCCAGTTAGCCCGAATGTTTCCATCATAACTCGGGAACAATAGTAGGTTCATGTAACAATTAGAAGGGATTTTTATATTTGTCTCCAAAGACAATTTAATCATTATGAATCGCGGATCTGAATTATACAAGCAAGAATAATTAGCAAAAATGGATCTCAGTACAACTTCTGGGTCCTCTTAAAACATTTGTTAATTACTTCCGTCTAGCACAGGATACTACGGTTCAAAGACCTGACCTATCTCAACCCGAGGGGTCTCTCAGTGTGTCAAACACTTAGGCAAGATTTACAACTCTAGGAAGGGAGCGCTCGGCTTCTTCCCTCCTGGACGAGACATTCAATGAGTCTGCGGACAGCAGCTCTTTCTAAAGACTCAGGAAGGCAAGGCTTTTAATTCATTTCGATACCATACATTATGAGGTTCTTATAACCTATTTATCTGGTTCAGGCAAGAATATAATTATGGAGTGTTTGCATTGGCAGGTAAGATACTCAATAAAAACCAACAAATATAAGTGGATCTTCGAAGTAAAGGAACATCGGTTCGTTCCTGGGCCTGCCTCTGGAACAACTTCCAACTTTGAGGACTTAGGACCCCACAATAACAGGATCGCTGGTATCAGGCCAGTCGTCCACAATAGCGTCTTCTGGGTGACAATAATGCAAATCCCTGCGCTCACAATTCAATAAATTAGCACCCTTTCGAATCTTGCTCATAGCAATACACACATATAAATCAATTACCGCGACCAACTGTCCCCCATAATTAATCTGCTTAGCATATTTACACTGCATACTAGAGTGATTATTACAATACATGCGCATCAAGGCGCTAATTACTTCAATATTGCCAAGTTGCCTTCCGAAGCAAGAATTATCTAATTCACATCAATTATTTGATCTTCGTCCCAAAACATATTTAGCGTTTGCCTTTTATAAACAATTCTGACATTATATTTTCAAGAACTCTGATGGTTCAACAATCTGATTATCATCTTTACAAGGATCTCTACGGCTTCCATCATTATCATATGAGCATTAATTAAACAATTAATTCATGACTTTATTATTATTATTATGATTATTATCTTGCTTGTTTAAATTATTACATTATTATATCATTTACTGGTATTCCACTGAATACATTTCACTGAGTATTAATTAACACATTAATTATTTATATTTATCATCAAATTATTTGTTCAGATGGCGCAATACATCGTTATACACTGTTTTATACATCCCTGTTTCAAATTTGAGAATCATATCTCCATATGCATGATACACGAGTTCTCTCGGACACCACATAATATAAAACTTGGTACTCACATGATTATTTCAGGTCAGTGACCCGGTCTCCAGTAACGGTACATTTTGCCCACTCTTTTGTATTCACACCATATTCACACTCATCATTACACACGTTACCGGGTGAGTTAGCCGAGGTCATTACGGCATGACTGCTGGCAGTCGCTCACATCCGGGAGGCGAGGAGGTTTGAATCTCCCCGCCGGCAACTTTGAAGATGGTCTTCTGTGGTTTCCCATCTTCCTTCCAGGCAAATGCCGGGGTTGGTCCCTAAGTATAGGCCACAGCCGCTACCTTCCAATTCCTAGCCCTTACATTCCAACTCCCCCCCCCCAACGGTATGTGTAGCTCACCCATTGGGTGTCCGTCTCGAAGCAGCTACAAAAACTGGCGAGCCGAACATATCCTCGGACACTCCCGGCACTAAAATCCATACGCAAAAAAAATAATTACACACGTTAATATTTCTTCCATGTTACACAAATTACATACACTGATCATCTTAATTTTAAGAAATGCACTCGTGGTATTTATTACCATTTAAAAATCACTAAAAATATTATTACACCATAAATTTTACAAAAGATTATATTACACATAAATTGTCACTTTTAGGAACGTATTTATTGCCTTACACACGTGATTTCTTCCTTTTTCCTGCCTCCAAGGGATGCAAGTTTTTACGTCGGCTTCCAACTCCTACTCAGGGTGATTGAAAGTCTCGACTGCTCTTTCTCTCTACTGGTACGGCTGATTCTCTGATTCGGGTTATTTTCGGCTATCGGCACTCTTACAATTACTGCACGATGTCGTATCTCGGTCAATGCGCAACTGTTCTTCTAGTAAATGTTTATAACTGACGTTCACTCCTAGATTCACGGTGTTGTTGCTACGGCGACCTAGTATTTGCTCTCTTATAGTCCTCGTCTGGACTTTTACTTCTGACGAATATAGTCTTTGCCTGTGGAAATAGGAATCTCTGTTTCGCGGGCTTATAGGTCGTGTTCCAAGGACATTTTGTCGTCCTGACGTTTCGCTGAATACTGCGTTCAGCATGTTCACAGGTTACATAAAGCGAGGTAAAACAAGTAAACAGAAGATATATAAATAGTCAACAACCCACACATAGAGGCTACCATAGCAACGGCGTACCACATAAAAGTAATGCATCAAGGACAGGGCTGCTCGTCTGTTGCATCTTCTCGTCTACGACGGTCAATAAGGGCAGGCTAGAGGGGATTAAGGACTGGAAGCCAAGCTCTGTTCACACGTTCTGCTTCCTCCTTAAGATTGAAGCTGTTAGTATGCTTCAGGATTTCAATGGCCTCCCTTTGTAGCCTGGCATGATAAGACACCGTGGTGGACAGAACTTCGGTGTCTCCATATCTTATATCGTGACCTGCAAGTAGCGAGTGTGCTGCTACAGTGGATTTATCTGTTTGTCCCAGCCGGCTGTGTCATTCGTGCTCCTTGAGGCGAGTGGCAATACTTCTTTTCGTTGTTCCAATATATACTTGGCCACAATCACACGGGATTTTATAAACCCCTGCCGTGGTATGAGGATGTCGCTTATCTTTAGCGGACCTAAACATGTCCTTAATTTTTCGTGTAGGCCTGTATATGGTCTTTATATCATGGGACTCGAGTAGCCTCCCTATTCTGTCCGTGACCTTTTTTATATATGGAAGAAAAGCTCTAGCCAGGGGCTGCTTGTCTCCAATTACCATTGTAGTTGGACGTCTCGGATGGAGTGCTCGCTGGATATCTTTCTGGCTGTACCCATTCGTGCGTAAGGCCTCGTTGAGGTGTTCAATTTCTTGTTTTAGGCACTGCTTTTCACAAATCGTCCACGTATCGTAGCCACACTTTAGGTTTCTATGAACAAATTGATGGGGTCGCCATGGGCAATCCCCTTAGTCCGGTGATCGCGAATTTCTTCATGGAACAATTTGAACAAATAGCACTAGAGACCACACCTTTGAAACCTAAAGTGTGGCTACGATACGTGGACGATACCTTTGTAATATGGGGCCATGGTAAAGATCAATTAAATCTGTTTTTACAACATCTTAACAGCCAGAACTCGAACATTCAGTTTTCCATGGAGTTAGAAAATGAACAGAAAATCGCGTTTCTCGACGTTATGGTAACGAAGACCGCTGATCTAACTTTGGGACATACAGTTTACCGTAAGCCGACCCATACTGACCGATATCTACATAAGACGTCCAACCACCACCCACGACAGAAATACGGAGTTATAAAACACTGGCTGACCGCGCTAAAAGAATTTGTGAAAAGCAGTGCCTAAAACAAGAAATTGAACACCTCAACGAGGCCTTACTCACGAATGGGTACAGTCAGAAAGATATCCAGCGAGCACTCCATCCGAGACGTCCAACTACAAGGGTAATTGGAGACAAGCAGCCCCTGGCTAGAGCTTTTCTTCCATATATAAAAAAGGTCACGGACAGAATAGGGAGGCTACTCGAGTCCCATGATATAAGGACCATATACAGGCCTACACGAAAAATTAAGGACATGTTTAGGTCCGCTAAAGATAAGCGACATCCTCATACCGCGGCAGGGGTTTATAAAATCCCGTGTGATTGTGGCCAAGTATATATTGGAACAACGAAAAGAAGTATTGCCACTCGCCTCAAGGAGCACGAACGACACAGCCGGCTGGGACAAACAGATAAATCCACTGTAGCAGCACACTCGATACTTGCAGGTCACGATATAAGATATGGAGACACCGAAGTTCTGTCCACCACGGTGTCTTATCATGCCAGGCTACAAAGGGAGGCCATTGAAATCCTGAAGCATACTAACAGCTTCAATCTTAAGGAGGAAGCAGAACGTGTGAACAGAGCTTGGCTTCCAGTCCTTAATCCCCTCAAGCCTGCCCTTATTGACCGTCGTAGACGAGAAGATGCAACAGACGAGCAGCCCTGTCCTTGATGCATTACTTTTATGTGGTACGCCGTTGCCATGGTAGCCTCTATGTGTGGGTTGTTGACTATTTATATATCTTCTGTTTACTTGTTTTACCTCGCTTTATGTAACCTGTGAACATGCTGAACGCAGTATTCAGCGAAACGTCAGGACGACAAAATGTCCTTGGAACACGACCTATAAGCCCGTGAAACAGAGATTCCTATTTCAACGCCGGTCGTGAAAGTCTACATTTTTACTTTGCCTGTGGAACTGATTCCAAAAGTCCTACAGCGTTTTGACTTGGCAAATGATGCCTCAAATGTAGATTCCTAAGATCTAACATCACTGGCTCTAATTTCCTCAGTTCAGGACAATTAGGCGTTTATCCTACGTTTTGCCCTAATTCGGTTCTTTAACATACTGGATAAAGATGTATAGAGTTCACTACTCTTTCGTTGTCTCGTATACTTTGAGATATTGCGATGCTTCTACTTCACTGAAGTTATAAGGCTTATGCCCTCGCCGGCTAACGTATTTAAGGCCCAAGTGTACTAACTTGCCTAAATTTGTAGATTACTTTTCAAATTTCGAAGCTTGACAGAACTTCTTCTTATGACAAGGATGACGACGCTTCAAATTGCACGGCGGCACTGCTGAGTAATTACTGAAACGGCAACTATCCGCTCTACGTTGGCTACAGTATAACGTTCCACGGACTGATAAAGACTGCATACGCTGTGATGCAACGTGACCGTACGGGGTCTGATGTAAACTGCACGTACTTGATGCGGCACCTCCGCTCAGGAGTGCTTTTAAACTGCATGGAATTCCTGGCGCTCCCAGGGTTTATATTTGATTTTGCTACAAAAAGATCATTTAGGCTCCTTCTCCAGATCTAACTTCTAAAGTAATCGACACACGATTATAAAAAATATCTCCTGAATGCTTATGGCTTAAATGTCCAAAATATATAAAAATATCTAAAAACCGATCGTAGGTTATAATGATATTAATTAAATTTAGCTCCTGAGTTGCGTAGGCGGTAGCTTCGTTTTTACCACCACTACTAACTCCTGGCTTTGCACGTAACTGGCTAATTTTAATTATTTCTCTTATTTCTGGGCCACGCCTTCGCTACAGCGTTGGCATTTAACTGCTGAATAAGGGCTTTATCACTGGACCTTTTCTCCCTCTCAAGAGTGGAAAGTTTGGTCCATCTATTTCCGTCCCATGCGTAACCCTTTCTTGCTGAGCTGTCAATGACATCACTCCCACAGCTGCAATAGTTACTCCACGGTTGCTCACTCATCCGGTGCGTCATATACAGGCGAGTTTTCTATTAACCCTTCAACAACCTTAAAAACTGTTCAAAATTGGTATTATTTACTCCTTTCCTGAAGTAAAAGAGTGTGGGTTCGATACTGTTACCTCTCCCAAGGGCACAGTATATTGATATTTTTAACGGTTTGCCCAGCGTAAGCTTAAAAAGCGCACAGACGCCAGGTTTTTCCTTCGATTTTTTCACTGAAATCGTTACTAATTGGCTTCCTTTGATCATAAATGTATTATTTTCTACAAAATCCTTCCTGGAGATATCCTTTACAGAATGGTGAAAACCATATCTAAATCAATCCAGTGGTTCTCGAGATTACCCATGACATCCAAGAATCGGGGACTTTGTTTTATACTAAGTAGAGATTATACGCCAATCAGTACAATTTAATATAATTTAATCCCTCCTTCCATCGAATCTTAAATTGACTGTGAATTTTGCGGAACGAAAAGTTCACAGGCGAAATGAGAGTTGCACTTCCAGGGAATGGCGAGGTGAATGAAACTCAAATCCCTCTTCCGTTCAATCTTAACTTGACTGTGTTTCACAGGCGAAATGAAGAAAACCCGAGTTGCACTTCCAGGGAAACTCCAAACACAACCACCCTTCTCAGAAGTCTTAACTCAACACGACTCAACGGTTTGCTGCTGGCTGTATCTGGGGCAATAGGTTCGCCCGCTAGCTAGGCTGTAACAGGGACGATAGACTCGCCCTTAGCCAGCTCGTAAACTGTCACCTCAGTATTTGAATGGACATGGTTGGAAGAAATTAAACGTAAAAACACTTATAGTGGGCGATATATTGAAGATAGACATATGCTCTCGCGGAACGTTTTGTAGAACTTTTCATGCTGAACAATTCTTACACTCATAGTACTTAGATATTTTTAACGGTTTGTCCAGCGTAAGCTTACACAGCGCTCGGACGCCAGGTTTTTTTCGACTTTTCCACTGAAATAATTACTGCCCGGCTTTCTTTGATCATAAATAAACTATTTTCTACAGAAATCTTCCTGGAGATATCCTTTACAGAATGGTGAAAACCGCATCAAAATCCATCCAGTGGTTCGCTAGTTTACCCGTAACATCCAAGAATCGGGGACTTTGTTTTATACTAAGTAGAGATTGTGAAAGTTTGTGTGATAGTTTGTTACCTCTTCACGCTAAAACGGCTGGACGGATTTGGATGAAATTTGAAATGGTGATAGCTTATTCTCTGGATTAACACATAGGCTGCCTTTCATCCAGAAATAAATCATTGTTCACGAGGAACGGGCAACGTGACTAAAAATTCACCAAACATACTTAACAGGGACAAAATATTGAGGTTGTCTTATAAAGACCGGACATAGCTCATTTTACGCCCCTCGATGCGAGAAACAATGCTTGGTGTGAAAACCACATTTCTATGCCCTAAAACCAACAGTTTCATAGATATACCCAGAAAACTATCTTCGCTCTGATACACTGATGAACTAATCGCAAGTCCGTATCCATGGCAACAGTACGCCCTGATAAACTGATCGCAAGTCCGTATCCATGACAACAGTAGCTTAAGATAGATAGATAGCTGATGACGTCACATTGTTGAGACCAACATCTCGATCAGCTGACTGGAGGGAACTGCGGATAGTGATGATAGGATTATCCAAAGTGAAGCTCCTTTTGTATTCCTTAACGTTGCGTAGCATTCGCCATTATCCATTACCATTCAGTCAGCTGATCGAGATGTTGGTTTCACGTCACAGTACAGGCGCAGTGTGGCAATGCGCTTTCTATTGTATTTATGCTCGAAGCTTAAGACATGACATCCAATTGTCCATCTATCCCTGTAAGAAGCAATGCAAATCTATTTATTATCTAAAACACGATCGACTACAGTAGCTGCGTAGCTCAGTGGTAACGTTCTCACTTGCTGGACCTAAGGTTGCAGGTTCGTATCCTGGTGCAGTCAGGTGGCATTTGAGGGTGTGCAAATGAAAGGGGGCCGTGTCAGTAGATTTACTGGCAAGTTAAATATCCCCTTCTGGGCAAAATTCTAGAACCCCGGCGTTTCTAAAAGCCAGAGT
Organism: Meconema thalassinum; assembly: GCA_946902985.2. Lineage (NCBI taxonomy): Eukaryota > Metazoa > Arthropoda > Insecta > Orthoptera > Tettigoniidae > Meconema > Meconema thalassinum. Next base: position 939,116,014 of record OX336390.1, read on the forward strand.
AGTTAAAGGAACGTAAATCCAACAACATTATTTATAAATACGATAAGAACATTAGAAATCTAAACGGTCATCCCTCTTTCAAGATATATCTACAGTATATCATAATTTAAAAATAAATTATTTTCTATGTTTTAGAACCACAATAACGAAAATTAGTGTGAGATAGGCTAGCGCGATCCAATACCACCTTTAATTTTGTAACACTACAGTAGCGACTACCAAATAAAGGTAGCGATCAAACTACCTTCAATTTCATAAACACAGGGATCACAAATCCCGTATTGTTAAGTACAAACATATCAGTCTGGTCGTTATGTCAGTAGCAACGAAGCTCTGTGGCGGCTATTGCCGTTTCCGTAACACTAAAGGCATCCTGCCGTCACATACAGTACCTCAATGTGCATTTACAACATTGTGAACCAGTCTATTTTAATGAAAATAATTTCACTCCGCCAAAAACCACATTCACTACCTTTTTCAAAATTTACACAAGACGTGATTTTGAAAGCACTCTTCTGTATATTGAGGTACAGGGATATTACACATAGAAAGATGCAATAAAATGTTGGCAAATCTGAGTTCAAGGAACTGCTGTTCAGAATAGGCCTGGTGTAAAATCTGCAGAAGCTTTCGGTACAGGTTATACGGCCCATGTTCGTAACATGGAATGTTCTCCTTTGACAATGCATCTACACCATGTGCGAGGGTAACATATTTCAAAGATCTCTAAAAACACAATAATCAGGAATTATAATTATTTAGAGAGCCATGTGAGGCAAAAGGGTTGTTGGAGAATTACAATCCCCGGGATGGAACACTGGAAGAGGCTGCACAATATACATCAGCGGCCACGGTGAGAGATATGTTAGCTATTGGTCTATTAATAGCGACATGTTGACGATCAAATCATCAATAATTGTGGGAAAAGTACACCCTGAATAGCTTCAGGAAAAATACTTTTAATTCCCCATATTCCGATTATTCCGATTTGCCATTCCAGTGTGCATTAATACAGTTCCCTCTTCAAACAGTATTCGCAATTATTATTAACAAAGCGGAATGACACGCACTTAGAACAGCAGGTGTACATGTAGACAATCCCAGGTTTTCCCGTGGGCAACTAACTGTATGTGGCGTGCTAACGAGTATCCGGACAACAAAATCATTATGTCTCAACAGAAGATGGCAAAACCAAAAACGTAATTTTCAAATGTGTTCACATAAGGGAACATCGTACCCTCCTCGCTCTATGAAATTCCCACTTTACAGCTCTTATCAATATACAGTATGTATGAGAATTTTCAGAATTAAAATAGACGCACCTGTAGTCGAGATTGCTGTAATAAAATAGACCAATTATCAGCAATAATGCATCGTCCCCATTGTCTTCATTGCGAGCGAAGCCGCGGGTACCTGCTAGATAATGATATTTTGGAAATAATTCTTAGAATTGCATCCATGGAAACGCCTCAACGAATTGTTTACACTGTTTTAATGCCTTTGTGTCGAATGGTATACCCGTGAAATGCTGTAGAGCAATTTTGTTGGTTGTGTGGCGACATCATAGGATTCATAACCCTGAGTGGCCATGCGCGTGTAGTCGCACACTCCGACTGCAAAACAGATGATGATGATTATTGTATTAGGGGCATAATAGCAAGGTCATCTGCCCCTGCATGAGAGAGTTGGAGGTCCAGAGAATAAAGGTTTCACTCTCAGCTTTGACGGCAGCCATTTAAAGTATACCTATGGATTTTCCCGCTTTGTCTACACTCCCTCCAGGCAAATTCTGCAACGATAGGCCTTATTTCTATTTGCGAGGCACCTACCCCAATCAAACAGTCACCAGACAAACACAGGTTATCAGAAGTTATATCCAACACATATACGAGTACCCAGGCTTAATGACCGAAATGTCCCTAGCCCGTACAATTAGTTATTTATCATTTCTCTGAACTGACTTGTGGCGCTGTGGCTAGCATTCTTGGGTGTCTCTTCCGAGGTCCGGGTTCCATTCCCGGCTATACCAAGACATTTAATTCTGGTCTCATGGCTGGAACGACGTGTACACTTAGCCTTGTGAGGCAGAACTGATTAGAGGTGGATTTAATTTCCACCTCAGCAGGGGCGAATATAGAGTTTTATTTCGGGGGGTGCCCAACCGGTGGTTAGGGGCCATGGTATAGGCCCAAAGAATAGGGGTCCGGGGTTCTACCCGGGAAACTTTTGTATAATTTGGTGGAAAATGATGTGTTTTAAGGCCATCTGGCATCACTTTTGCTACCAATTTGTTGTGATGTTTTATGTTTGGTTAATGTCAAACACAACTAAGACCATTTTATGATACTTTTTTATTAATACTAACATCTTGCTCACTTCATAGTATTTTCATGGAAAGAATTAATATTACTGTGTTGATTTACAACTCACACTATAACATAAAGTCAAGGTTTCTTGAAGCAATGCCAAATCGGTTCATAACTTCATCGTCAGTGAGATGTATGTCTCTGTGAATAGATGACAATACTAGACCGTTGAGTCTGTTTTCAGAAGTAGAATTTCTTTAGTATGTTTTCGACCAACTCAAACTCAGTTCGGCAGTACCAATAGCTACAGAGAGAGAGAGAGGCAAATTTGCCAAAATTTTGATAATGGTATAAAAACTTTTGTCGCACGCTTCAAGGGCACTTGTTGCTGTTCTTGGTTCGTTCATAAGAGCGAAGGCACTGGAGAGTAATAAGAGGTTATGTTGTTTCACATAAGATCAGAGCAAACTGATTGTCACACTGTTTACATCGCTCTACCTTCGCCTTGCTTTGCAACGTTGCCATACGTCGCTTAGTAACAATGGTACATGGTTATATTGGTTTTGAATGTTTTTATTCATAAACAAATATATGTGACAAAAATTTCGGTGGGGGGGGGGGGGGGGCTGACCCCCCCCCCCCCCCTTATATACGCCCTTGCACTTCAGCCCTCCTGGAAGTGGGTTTCCATGGTTTCCCCACTTAACTCCAGCTAAAAGCCGACATGGTTCCTAAATTAAACCCAAGGCCACCTCCTTATCAATAATCAAATCAATTACAAATACAAACACTACTACTACCACCGATATCACTATAACACAGGTTAGCATTCAAATTCTACACACACATACGTACATGGGGCTAAATAACCACTGTATATAAGCTGCCAAAATGAAACAACAACAACAACATTAGTTCACTTAAATGAAACATTTCTGAGCAGTTTCAGTCATAAGAGGTGGACATTTAAATGTCCATATAACAATCAGCTGAGGGTAAACCATATTATGTATTGTGTTCACACAGGAAACTGTTACACAATCAGCAACACAAATCAACACATTACACGGAAGTAAATACCCACCAGTGTAGCCGAGCGCTTAAGTCACCCCCGACAGATGGAATTGAGCGCTGCTTCAAGGTTTGAAATCTGGTACTGATAGCGTCCATCCTGTGCGGATTAACCCCGGGTTATTTCATCCCCACTGCATGCAATGACCAAGAGTGTTTCATATTTCAATCATTGGAATACCTACCTCAATCCTTGGGGCAAATAATTACAGTCATTACTATAACACGGGTTATCAGACGAATGCCTTGCACTCACAAGTATAGGGGGTTGATGAGCAAAGATGTCCCTAGCTGCCAATTGAAGCAGCGACAACAGAAACATGGTAGTATTGATATTATATTAAAGTAACACCAGGAGAGGAGCCTTCACCACAACCTTGCTTATATTTCAAAAGGTTATGAAATAAAGTATATTTAACGTCACCACGGGTGTGAGCGGGGAGGGGCTTACACCATTTATTATACTAGCAAGGTAACTAAGCAAGCATCAACTTGTAAGTGCGCGCCCGATAGGATTTGGGGGGTGGCAAAGCGCACTTCCTCAGGTTGGACACCACGGGTATGGGCGGGGAGGGGCCCTTACCATGTTGAGCTTGCTAAGTTTTTGTTGTTGTTAAACACGGCTCCGAAAAAAAATCTGGGGGCTATAACGTACGCTAAAGTTTTGGATGGTCGCTACAGGTGAGGAGCCCCGCCATTAAACAAAATACTTCTTTTTCTAAATTTATTATTAAACGCGGCTCCGAAAAAAAAAAGAAAACAAGAAGTTCCGTGACGAACTAAAGAGCCTACTTTTCTTAAAATTTAAGATTCATTCCAATGATTAATCTACTGTATATGTATCTATCTAGAATAATGACGAAATTAAGTTGGTAATATCGAAATTTCTAATAAGTTCGAAATACTGTATACCTGGCATAATGTAGCCTAATATAGAACTACAGTTGGCAGCCCTGGTGACTGAATATATTCTTAGTTCCATCTCTTAAGTTACAAAATACAAAATTTGGTTGAAGTCCAATGGATAGCATGTACGTTACATACAGTTAAACATTGGATCTAACAGCGCGCGTAAAATCATGCTGGCAACAATGACATACATGTATTGGTCAGAAATAATCTGAAATAATATGATCTATTGTTGTGTCAATTTTGAAAGAAATCCATTAGTTAGTATAGAAGTTACATGAATTTTAAAATTGGACATATCAGAAGGCTTAGAATCATGTTGGCAGCACTGACATATATTAGTTACTCCAAATTAATCTAGAATGCCAGGTACTATACGTGTGCAAAGTTTAGAGCTATTGGCTTGCATACTTTCTGATATATTGATATTAAAGTAACAATAATAGAGACAGTATTTATTAACAGTTGGCAGCCCTGGTTACTCTTAAGAATCGGCATAGACATATCTGTTATGGTACACATAGCACGCACGAAATTTGGTTGAAACCCAAATGATAGTATAGAAGTTACATGTATATAAATTTGGACCTCTCAGCAGGCTTAGAATCATGTTGGTAGCACTGACGTATATAAGTTACTCCAAATTAATATAGAATGTCAGGTACTATACGTGTGCATAGTTTAAAGCTGTTGGCTTGCACACTTTCTGATATATTGGTATTTGGATAAAATAATTTGAGAGCATTTATTAACAGTTGGCAGCCCTGGTGGATCTTAAGAATACGTTCAGTCATATCTGTTTATATACACATAGCACATACGAAATTTGGTTGAAATCCAATTGATAGTATAGAAGTTATATGCAATTAAAATTTGGACCTATCAGCAGGCTTATAATCATTTTGGCAACACTGCGATGTATGGCCTCCTGGAAATCAAACTGCAATATTATTATCTATATGTGTGCCAATTTTGAAATAGCTCCCATTCATACCTTCCAAGATATCCAACATGGAGCTCAAATTTCAATTGCGATTTCTCAGCAGTTGGTAGCACTGACATCATTTTCAAATATGACCGTGATATATTCAGGTATAGATCTTTACTCCTACCAAATTTTGTTACGATTGCTGCAGCCGTTTAGGAGTTGATAGGGGGGGGGGGGGACACACACAGCCAGCCAGACAGACAGAAGGACAGACAGACAGACAGACAGACACACATTTGCCCGATCTCATAAGTCTACTTTTTCCTCATTTTTGCAAAATGTGAAAAGTAGGCTAATAATAATAAATCTGGGGGCGAAAACGTACGCTAACGTTTTGGATGGTCGCCACAGGTGAGGGCGGGGAGGAGCCCCACCAGTAAACGAAATACTTTTTATATTTAGCCTACTTTTCAAATTTTGCAAAAATTAGGAAAATGTAGACTTATGAGATCGATCCGGGCAAATGTGTGTCAACTCCTAAACGGCTGCAGCAATCGAAACCAAATTTGGAATTAGTAAAGATCCTTATATGAATATCTCAAGATCATATTTGAAAATAATGTCAGTGCTACCATCTGCTGAAAAACCGCAATTGAAATTTGAGCTCCATATTGGATATCTTGGAAAGCCTCCGTGGCTTAGGCGGCAGCACGCTGGCCTCTCACCGCTGGGTCCGTGGTTCAAATCCCGGTCACTCCATGTGAGATCTGTGCTGGACAAAACGGAGGCAGACAGGTTTTTCTCCGGGTACTCCGGTTTTCCCTGTCAAAATTTCATTCCAGCAACACTCTCCACTATCATTTCACTTCATCTGTCATTCATTTAATCATTGCCCCAGAGGAGTGCGTCAGGCCTCGGCAGCCGGCACAGTTCATATCCTCGCCGCTAGATAGGGGCTTCATTCATTCCATTCCTGACCCGGTCGGAGACTGGAAGCAGGCTGTGGATTTTCATTTCATTGGATATCTTGGAAGGTATGCATGGGAGCTATTCCAAAATTGGCACACATATAATTTAATTTCCAGGAGGCCATACATGGCAGTGTTGCCAAAATGATTCTAAGTCTGCTGATAAGTCCAATTTTTAAACGTATATAACTTCTACGCTATCAATTGGATTTCAACAAAATTTCGTATGTGCTATGTGTACACAAACATATATGACTGAGCGTATTCTTAAGAGCAACCAGTGCTGCCAAATATTAATCAATGCTGTCTCTATTTCCTTTTACCCAATATCAATATATCACAAAGTGTGAAAGCCAACAGCTCTAAACTTTGCACACGTATAGTACCTGACATTCTAGATTAATTTGGAGTAACTAATATAAGTCAGTTCTCCCAACATGATTCTTAGCCTGCTGATAGGTCCATTTTAAAATACATGATACATCTATACCAACAAAGGGATTTCATCCAAAATTGGCACAACAATAGATCATAATATTTCAGATGATTTCTGACCAACACATGCATGCAATTGTTGCCAACATGAATTTACGTGCGCTGATAGATCCAATGTCTAACTCCATGTAACATTCATGCTATCCATTGGACTTAATCCAAATTTTGTATGCGCATTCTGTACCTTAAGAGATGGAACTAAGAATATATTCAGTCACCAGGCCTGCCAACTGTAGTGCTCTATTAGGCTACATTATGTCAGGTATATTTCGAACTAATTAGACATTTCGATATTACCAACTTCATTTCGTCGTTATTCTAGATAGGTCCATATAGATTAATCATTGGTACTCGTATGAATGGGGTACGACGTGTAGACAACCTCCACGTGGTGTACCCTGGGCAACGGACTGCTAATGAGGACGGCTAATAGTCTACACAACAGGCGACCGAACTAGATCCAAGATCTCTCACGGCCAATCAAGGCAACATTGGATAAGAATGATGAATACCAAAGGCACTTCTCAGAGCCAACTGACTGGAACGTTTGGAACCAGCGCTCGCATTCTCCGAATTAACGCAGAAGGCCTGTAAAAGTATAAATGTGAATACCTTAGCAAACTAGCTACTGACCACAAAATCGACATCTTAACAGTTCAAGAAACTCATATCACAGAAGATTTGGAAAGGAGGGGTAAGATTGCAGGCTACAGAATGATAGCGGGACTCTTCTCCCATGTCCACGGATCAGCTATGTAGGCTATGCAAAAAACAACCTTTGCAATCTTTCAAAAGTTAACTGTCAAAAAATCAATGACATAGTAATAATTACAGCCAAAGTAAATAACCTGACCATCATGTCAGTTTACAAACCACCTTCTTCCAATTGGACAAACCCACCACTACCTCCATTAACCGCACCATGTATTTACATAGGAGACTTCAACAGTCGTCATACAACTTGGGGTTATTCAAACAATGATGAAAATGGTGAAAAACTTGCTACATGGTGTGATAGCCAAGATCTTTATCTCAGCTTTGATGCTAAATAAACTAAGACATTTCACTCTGCTAGATGGCAATCTGACACCAATCCTGACCTGGTCTTTGTCTCCACTGTTGAAAGGAAACTCCCGCTAGACCATATAAGGAAAGTCCTTCAGAAATTCCCTAGAAGCCAACATAGACCCACACTCATCAATATTGACCTAGAAATTCCGGTTATCAAGTCAATTCATAAACCAAGATGGAATTTTAAGAAGGCGAACTGGGACACAGCTGAGAGGTGGACTGTAATTTACGATAGATACCACCAAAGGCAGAGAACTACAAGAGATTTGTAGGCGTTGTCATCGGCGCAGCTAAACGGAACATTCCCCGAGGATTCAGGAAACAATATATTCCATGGTGGGACAAATCCACTCAAACTTTATATTTGAACTATCAAAAAACTGGTGATCCTGAACTGGGGAAACAGATATTGGAAGAATTGAATGGAAGTAGGAAGGAGAAGTGGAAAGACCTAACTTCTCAAATGAGCTTCACTCACTCCATTAGGAAAGCATGGTCTCTTCTGAGGAAACTTGGAGCTGCTTCCAATGTATGTAAAGAGGAACCTGGTATCACACCAGCGGATATGGCACTGCACATCAAATCGAGAGCTGATAAAATTCTATTAGACATGGACTTGAAGAATCAAGCAGAAAGAGAGCTTAATAATACAAACACCAACCTCCAAAATGACCCTTCTCTCTCTAATTCATTCAGTGACAAAGAAATCGAGTCAGCTATTAAAATGCTAAAATTGAGGAAGGCATCAGGCTTAGACGGCATATTCCCAGAGTTCATAAGATACCTTGGAAAACTTGCAAGTGCATGGCTCAAGAACTTCTTCAGTGATATCCTGGATCAGGGGCGTATATACAATTTTTCGGAGGGGGTGGCTGACTATCCTGGAAAATTGTGAGTACTTAATGAATGTTCTATTATAGCCTGTGGAGTATGAATGGCAAGTATCTAAATGGATTACTTGTTAATTTATTCAGCAAATTTTACAAATTGATAAGCATTTCTTAAAAGTACTGTGAAATACATTGTATTTTCTACCCAAGTTGGCTTTTTCGGGGGGGGGGGGGGGGGTGGAGCTCCCTCAGCACCCTGTCCTGGATACTGGGATCATTCCCCCAGAGTTTAAAGTGGCTCACACCTTAATTGGCCAACATTTACCTTGACCACATTGAACATGAGAAAATTATTAACAAAATTAGTGGCATCGTTTTCTGGGGAAGATATGTAGACGATAACTTCATCATTATCAATAACCAAGTTCAAGCGATGGAGAAAATATTGGATGATTTGAACAAAATTGACAGCAATATTAAATTTACTTTAGAATCAGAAGTCGATAATAAAATCAATTATCTGGATATAACTGTGATTAAAAAAGACAATCGTCTGCATTATAACGTTTAGAGAAAACCATCGCAAACGAGTACAGTTATACGGCAGGATTCTAACCATCCGGGCGGACACAAGAATGCACCGTTCATAAGCCTCATTAATAGAGCGTTAAGAATCCCTTCCTCTGATCATGACCGGAAGCAAGAAATTGACATTATATATCAAATAGCTAAACTCAATGGTTACAACCACAATTATGTCAGCAGATTAATTTACAAGCTGAAAAACAGACCCTCAACAAAATAAGTTAGAGAGGACACAACGAAGAAAGCATTTGCCACCTTCACCTACGTAGATCGAAGCGTTTACACAGTAACCAACATCCTAAAGAAACACATTACGAACGTCGCCTTTAAAACCAATAATTCTAATTTCAACAAATTTTTCAATTCCAATAAAGTCAACAGTAGTGATAAACATTTAAAATCGGGAGTTTATGAGCTCAGATGTAATTTTTGCAATTCAAATTACGCGGGAAAAACGGGTAGGAGCATACGTACTCGTTATGCTGAGCATGTTTCGGTCATAAAACACAGGAAGTTTTCAGCCATGGAGGTACACATGGAAGAAACGGGACATAAGTTCACGGACATAAATAATGACGTCAAAATTTTGCATTACGCATCGAAGGGCAGCTATATGAATATTTTGGAAAATATTCATATCATTACTTATCAGAGGTCAAAAGAATGCAATAATCTAAACGAGGTTAATTTTGAAACGAATGAATTGTTTGATTTATTAGCAGATTATTTAAATAATAATAAACGCAAACCATCTCCTCAACCCCCACTGCAATAGGTTAATTCCAACATACATTCCTGACTCGAATTCTTTTCATGACGCCACACCCAATTACCTTCCTGGGTGCTGGTTAGTGTTTTCTCCGCTTTTGGCAAGGTTATACGACACTTGTGTGCATTTCAGCAACCCACGTTGAAACTAGCAATGAGTAAAGGTGTCAATGTGTCAATATTCATTACTTCAACTAATAAGTGTTTATTCCGTGAGTGATATTAATGTGTCGAATGACACAGGCCTAACAAAGGAAGAACAAGAGAATAAATGTGAACTGTGTTTTTGTTATTTAGTGAGGTTATCGATGTTATATGATGTTTTACACCAATAAGTGGGCTGAGGAAGAAAACATTATGTGTTTTCGAAACATGTACCTGTAGAATATTTATGTAAGTAAAAAGTATTGATTTGGCGAGAAATTTATGTTATACTTCATGTTGGCTCACACCTTGGCAATCCTCAAACCTGGAAAACCAGCAGATGTCCATTCAAGCCCTACTCAGTGTTTTCTACAAACTCTTAGAACGTCTAATCCTGAATCGAATCCAGGGAATTATAAATAATACAACTTCATCATACCAGGCAGGTTTCAGAACCCAACGTAGCAGCTTTTGTCGACCTAACAGCGGCATATGATACGGTCTGACTGGACGGATTATTGCTTAAACATAAAAGACATATACAGTGCCCAAAACTAACATCACTCCTGAAGAATATGCTGACAAGTCGGTATTTCAAGGTCACCATAGGACAAAGGACAAGCAAGTCGTTTTCAGTAAAAAATGGCCTTCCTCAAGGTTCAGTATTAACTCCATTGCTTTTCAACTTATACACCAGTGACATGCCTGACACCATCAACAACAAATTCTGTTCATGCTGACGACTTAGCTCCACGCTTGAGGAAGGAGAAAGGATTCTTTCCAGTGATTTGCAATTAATGCATGCGTATTATACAAAATGGAGACTTTTATTGTACTTAGGCGTATAGCTTTATGGTTCGTACTTACAGAGCCCTGCTTTATGACCAGTTATAAAGAGTATGTTTTAATCAAACGGCGGGACATTGCCTTGCCTGAGGCACTCCCCTCAAAGTGGAAGAGAAAATATTCCTGAATTGACGCGTTTGTATGCAGATCAAATTGATTTGACCCTTGAGGCTCTTCAGGAATATAATTGTTTAGTTGTCACATGCCCGTCATGAAATTCAACCACATATGATAGAGATGAACTAATCGTAAAAAAAAATTACAGTCAGTCTGAAAGACTAGACGTTATATCATTTCAAATGACGTATGCTGCAAATGCTACACATGTTAGAATGGCTCTTTCAGTAGACTTCATTACCCATTAACTTAGGCTTTCTGCGCGGGCACCTCTTTAAGGGTCACCCTGTATTTGAGTCTGACATCGTTTACAACTCTTTAAGGGTCACCCTTTATTTGAATCTGAGATCTTGCAAACCTCTTTAGGGGTCAACCTGTATTTGATTGAATTTAACATACTGTACACCTCGTTAAGTGTCACCCTGTATTTTGCTCTGACATCCTGCACACTTCTTTAGGAGGCACCCTGTAGTCTTATCTGGCATCTTGTATATCTCTTTAGAAGTCACCCTGTATTCTTGTGTGACATCTTGTACACCTCTTTAGGAGTCACCCTGCATTTTTGTCTGACATCTTGTGCTCCTATTTAGGAGTCACCCTGTATTCTTATCTGGCATCTTGTACACCTCTTTAGGAGTCACTCTGTATTCTTTTCGCTTCGCTCGAAGCCCCAGGTCGCTCGACGCCCCAGGACTCTTTTAACAGACTCCATTAACCATTAACTTAGGCTTCCCGTACGGCTGCATGACGTCACAGGCTCCGTCTCCGTAACGTATAACGTTAGACTCAAGCATAACGATGAAGTCGACAAGATCATTTGAAATGATAAAAACATATTTATGTTCTCGAACAATTCAAATTATAAATTTCCTGACACACCCAAGTACTCGAGACTACATCACTACGATGTAGCAAAACCCCTATACGGATCAAGGAGAAGAAGTAGAAGAAGAAGAAGTGAACATCTCCTGCAAGGTTTGCACGCCCGCATGAAGTAATCTTACATTTCGCGAGAAATAAATGTTGTTGTTGTTGTTTTATTAGAGGGGCTTCGACATCATCGTCATTTAGCCACATGTATTTGGGTATGTGTATTCTTCTTTTCATTATTATTATTGTGGCTTACTACGGTGGGTGAGTGGTTATCGTGTCGGACTACCAACCCCAAGCTTGCATGCTCGCTCCTGGCCGTGGCAAGTGATTTTCGAAAGGCGACAAAAGTCACGGCACCCATGTTATACGATGTTGGCAAGTTAAAAAATCCATATGAATTCAGTAGGCCGTGTTCATAATGGCAAAATTAATCTCGGGATTTTCCGCCAACACAAAGTTTCTCATTTCTCTACTAGAAAGCGCTAGAGTGTCAAGGAGCTTAGATACCAAGGAACGACAAATTTCGACATGCAAGCTGCCCTCTGGGTGTCAAATTACAAAGCTTGCACCCGACAGCCGAGACCATACGATATTATTATAAAACAAGATGTTCAGCAAAGAACATATAGCCTACTTTCTCCTAAATGTATGGGTATCTTTATGTTCGACCCCCACTATTATGTGTCAGGAAACTGTATCATAATGATGGTCATTATAACACTCTTTTTCATTATGATACAGTTTCTCCAGCCAATCAGAGCTCGTTCATTGACCAATTAGGTAACGATACCTACTCGCGTGCGCTCAAAATCCAACATGTCTATATAAATTACCGAAAGTGCACCGTCCATAATGTTCTCGTAAATAAACTGGTTAATATGAGACACTGTACCTTAATATCCTTAAATCCAATTTCTACACAGCGGGTTGTTTTCAAACGATTTCCGTGACATTTTTACTGAATACTGATGCTCAATCTGTACATACGGCATTGAAGTTCACAGAGCGCATGCGTCGGTCGGTCAGTGAGCTTGGACATCAGAGATATCCTACCCTGCGCAGCACCCGATCACAAAATTCTAGTGACAATCTCAACAGATATTTATGAATATTTATGTTAAAACATATAATAAAGTTATAATTATCGTCGAACATAAACAGTCGTATGCAACTCGCCTATAATGGTAATTAAGACACTCGTATGGAAATTATAAAACTCGCATACGCTCGTTTTATAAAAAATACTCGTGTCTTAATTATAGCCATTATAGGCTCGTTGCATAATGTACTATTATCTTGTACGCCTATGCACTGCCATCGTAATGTACTACGATGGCAGTGTTCTATGGGTGTTGAATGAGTAGGCATTTTAAAGTAGCCAAGAGGGAGGCGATCCAGCTGGCAGTGTTTAAAGGTATTCGGAGCGCGATCGTGGCTAATAGTTGAACTACCAGTATTAAAAAATTGCCATACTTCAGGAAGCCAGCTCAGGCATTTACACAGCGTTATGTTTGGAGCAATATTACCCACATAACCCACAAGAGGACAGCACCGTACAGAGGCATTAAGAAGGCTGTGGTTAATGACAACGTGTATCTAGTTCTTCTATTCTCCTTTTTCTAATGTCTTCTGTTTATGTGCGATGCTGGGACTGTGATTTTATTAATATACGAGTGTATACTTTATCCTCTCCTTTGAGCTAAATGACATTTTATTCAGTATCTGTGGAAAAAGCTCGTGCACATCATTTGTAAAAGAATTCAAGAAAAAAAAATCTAACTGTAGCAGTACTCGATCCCCAGTCAACTGCGTGTCAGACTAACATGCTAGCCCAGAGCTAACCGTATCCATGACGTCAGGTGTTCTTAACTGACATATTAGATACAAACTGTTGGCAAATAATGACTTTAAATAAACGATTTCTTCACAGCAGTACATCTTCATTAAAGATCATTTCATACAAAGTTTATATTATTGTATCAGTACGGTATATCACATACAACATACTAAAACTACTGAAATATAAGACAGGCACATGAGGACAGCTGCCATCTTGTCGTGTGACACAACGGCTCAGCTCTTTTAAGCCACTCATACTGTATAATATTATAATATTAAATTATAATAAATAACGGATCACGACCTTCAGGATAGCTTAAACCCCCCTAGACTCGATAATCGGAATTGGTGGGTCTTAAGCTATTTATTAAAATGGTTGCATAATTCACACGGCCGCCATCCTGAAATGGCATGGCCGATGACCTTGAATGTTGGGTGAAAGACGCGTCCTATATAAAGGTATGTTATCACCAAATTTGGTAGAGATCGGATGATTAGTTTAGCCGTAATTTGATTTTACGTTTTGAACATTTGAGTGGCCGCCATTCTGTTTTGGTAAAGATGGCGGCGATATAAAGTATGACACTGAGGTGTCCTTTACTAGTGCTACCTCTGTACCAAATTTCGTTCAATTCGGTTTCACCGTGTTCGAATTGATAGGGGGGGACAGACATTCAGAGTACACACACTCACACACACACAGACACACACACACACACACAGACTCACACACACACATACACACACACACACACAGACTCACACACACACATACACACACACAGACAGACACACTTTTTTCGCCCTGTGTTGATCTCATAAGTCTACTTTCATTTTTTGCAAAAATCGAAAGTAGGCTAAAAAAATATACGAGCCTTTCAGTAGTCGCATATGATGTGTAACATGTGATATGTTATCCTGCTATGTGTGTCCCGGGAGCGCAAATCCCTTGTTGACAGTGAACTCTGTTGGTCATTTCATTGAAATAACTACTTGTAAAACTCCAGTGCCAAATCCTGACCGTAATGAATCATAATTGTTATTTGCCGTGGCGGAAGCAATCCACTGCCTACTTGATGCGAGCTGCGCTCTATACCGGCCAGTTAGTGAACCCATGCCAGCGATGTTATTGAAAATGGCCTCGTTTTGCCGATCAGCGCACTGCCAAGTATAGGCGCGATTAAAAATTAGGTGTGCGGAAGGTATATTAAATATGTTTCTCAGAGTGATATGTTTAGACCAACGAAGTTTCAATTATTGTTAGTAGACGGCGTTAATATACTGAATTCCTACGTTGTTTGGAGTGTTTGTTGATGCGATATAGCACTCAAGGTATCGAGTGCTTACATTAAATAAGAATAAAGCAAAAGTATGAAGATTTAATAAATCGTAATTGTTTTCATAAAATATGATAAAATGAATATTTTCACACCAAAGAACGATAACTTGAAGATGATTTATTGTAGGAATATCTTAAATGGGGTCTTCAAACCTTGAACGAAACTGTTCGCGACTTACATTCCCCATAGCCACATGGCTTCCAGTACGTCGTTGTACCGATCTCCGCCACCACGCGCGCTCATTGTTTCCGTCCCATCCATTTCCGTCCAATGCACTTCCGTCCCATCCACTTTTCCAAAATCACTCCCACAAAAATGTCCAGCTACCGAGTGGAAGGATGTTACACATCAAAAGAAAAACATTCTGATAACCTGTGTTATTGTAGTTTCAGCAGTGGCGTGTATTTGTAATTCAGGTGAGAATTGGGAAGGATGCGACCGTGGCCTTACGTTGGGAACCATATCAGTATTGAAGTGGGAAAACCAGTTCCAGGATGGCTTAGGTGGGAATCAAACCTACCTCTTCTCAGGTTTGCCTCACGAGGCTGAGTGTGCCCCGTTTCAGCCCTCAGACCACAATTAAGTTTCTTATCAGAGCCAGGAATCAAACCCGGACCTCCTAGGCAACATCAGGAGGTGGACGTGACAGGCTAATAAATGAATCACGGTTTTAGTACTTGTTGATTCATTCAAGAGGCTCTGAGGTCATGTATTCCGGTGTACTTGGCTGGTTGCGGAATTTATCTAATAACCTGTGTTATTGTGATGGCTGTGTTAGTGTGTAAATTTGGAATTGAGAGGAGGATTGGGCAAGGAGGCGATCGTGGCCTTAATTTAAGCTCTCTGTAGATATTTTCCTGGAGTAGAAGTTAGAAACCACGGGAAACCACTTCTAGGATGGGTCAGGTGAGAATCGAACCCACCTCTTCTCAGGCTGAGTGCTCTCCTTTCCAGCCCTCAGAGGCGGCTTCGGTGGCGTAGTTGGTAGCATACTGAGCTTCTATGCCCAAGAACGCGGGTTCAAACCCAGCTGAAGTCGTTGGATATTTAAGAGCGTTAAAAATCCCTCAGAATGCCTTCCTTCGGAGGGGAATAAAGCCGGCGGGTCCATGTCATACATTTATGGCTTGTAAAGGAACCTTCCACTAACTAAACTTGTGTGAAGCAAAATTTTCAGGTTACGTATGATTAATGCTCTTCAGTAGCTTGCCACGGCGGGTGAGTGGATAGCGTGTCGGTCTACTAACCCCAAGATTGCAGGTTCGTCCCTGACCGTGGTAAGTGATTTTTGAAAGGCGGCAAATATACGATACGCATGTCATACGATGTTGGCATGTCAAAGAACCCATTTGAATTCAGTAAGCCGAGTTCATAATGGCAAAATTAATCTCGGGAGTTTCCGCCAGCACAAAGTTCCTCATTTCTCTACTAGAAAGCGCTATTGTGTTCAAGGAGATTAGACATCTAACATCTAACCTCATTGACTTTCATAGTCAAGGAACTACGAAATTCGACATGCAAGCTACCCTCTGGGTGTCAAATAGCAAAGCTTGCACCAGGCACCCGAGGCCATACGATATTATTATTATTATTAATGTTCTTCAGTTCCAACGTTTGCCACCAGGCGCTGGTTGCGATGGCATCTAGTGGTAGCCAACTTCACAGCTAGGTGTCTTGGATAGTAGCTTTTGGTAGCGAATAATGCTAGCCACTGTGCCATGAAGTGGCCAGTTATGGTTTTATATCGTTGCTCCATGTCTTGGAGGTCCAGTGACCTCTTTATGAAGTGCCTCTGAGCTTTCAGTTCCAGTCATCCGGCCCCCTAACTAATAGGGTAGCATGCCAGGTATTTGCCTGATAGGTCTAGAGTTCGATTCCCTTGCTGAGCTTTAGGGATTGTAATCTCCTATGGGTAATTCCTCTGGATCCTAACTTAAGATCATGGCCACTTCCTTCCTAATCCTAGCTTCAATTACAAACACATACACACAGGACGATGTAATACAGTAGTACATTATGCAACGAGCCTATAATGGCAATAATTAAGACACGAGTATGTTTATAAAACGAGCGTATGCGAGTTTTATAATTTTCATACGAGTGTCTTAATTACCGTTATAGGCGAGTGTCATAGGACTGTTTATGTTCGACGATAATTATTATAACTGTTTTATGTTCGAACATAAATATTCATAAATATCTGTCGAGATTTTGCCAGTTTTATGTACTGAACAGAGCACATGAGACGCAGAGAATGCCTTGTATTTGACCATGGTCTCCTCGATTACCCTACTATGACACTAGGCCAGGCAGTGACATTTAAATTAAAAGGCCATGGAACACAGCGCATCTAATTATCTAACTGGTCAAACAACTGTTTCTTGAGCTTTGATTGGTGGGAGAAACTGTTTCATAATGAAAAACGTCCTCTCGGCACGCCGGAAGGCGGAGGTAGATTTCACCGAACAAACTTGGGGATAGGCGAAAATAGGCAGAATATGCAGGTTTTCGTAGAAGGATCAGACCTCATTTATTGCGAGAAAGTATTTTATAATTGGAGCTTAATTAACTATGTTTTTCGTCATTTTATGCATATTTTAAACATTTTATTGTCTTATGGGGACGGTAACCTTCTTGTCATTTGGGGTCCATTTTTATACTTGTGGTCACACTGTCCTTATGCAAGGTTTCGACACTGATGTGTAACTATGTAACGGTCTGTTACTTCTTCAAGCAAAATTATATATCCCGCAGAGATTTTGGTTGGTTCCTCAGTTTAGGGGCTGCGACAACGCGGTCATGTAACCCCGTGTACTTTGGGTGAGTGTAGAATCTGTCTGATAAACGGTGTGAATTGTGATGGCTGTATTAGTCTGTAATTCAGGTAAGCACTGCAGACGGTCAATTTCAAGCAGTAGTTCCTAATGTTGCTACCAGATACTACCATCAACGACACCTAGCTGTGAACTTGGCTACTAGATGCCACCGCAACCAGCAACTCGCAACGAACGTTGGAACTTCCCCTCCAAAGGAAAGCACACTGAGGGATTTTTAGCGCTCTTAGAAAATCCGACGACTTCGGCCGGCTTTGAACCCGCGACCTTGGGCATAGAAGTTCAGTTACGTCACCGAAGACGCTTCACACTTAGTCAGATGGAAATCTGAATCTGATATCGAGCAAGTGCGTTGTCATGGCAACGTCCGATGGCTCATCCGTCATCAATTTAGTAGTGTTGCCATGGCAACCTCTGATAGCTCTTGGCATTTTCTTATAATTCCGAAATCATTTTTCTCATCCCTTGGCGTAATGGTGGGTCATATCAAAAATTCTTTCAGACAAAAGTTTTAGGTAATTATTAGGGGAATATTGTCCATTTTGTACGGTTTTGATATTATGCCTATTAAGAGAGATATGAATAATGTTTCCCGAAAAACCCACTTTTTCCCACCCCTTTGGTCAATGGTTGGTGCTATAAAAAACTCTTCAAACATAAATTTTTGGGCTTTATCCGACACATAGTATAAACTTTGAACGGATTCGATATTTCACATATTAAGAGAGTTATAGCAATACTTAACATTTCAAAAAAAAAAACCATTTTCACCTCCTTCGACCGATTTAGCCCAGTAACGAACTCGACCGAGATTTTATAGGTATACATATTGGGTAAAAAATTCAAAGTGATTTGTGCAAAATTACGGCAGTTATCGTGTCCACAAGAAACTGATATACATATATACATATATATATATATATATATATATATATACATAAATTATATATAAACTTTTGAACTGACGGTGGTTTTGAGGTCTGGGGGGTGTGAAACGCGAAGATATGTCGAAATTTTCCGGAAGTCGAAACATGGTACCCATTGCAATAGTTAGGTTTCTAATGAAATCTACCTAAAATAGTGTTATAATGAGCCTCATTATAGTACAGTTTTCTGACATATAATAGTCAGGGTCGAACATAAAGACCATAAAGGAATCAATAACAACAACTGTTACCCAGATAGGTCTAGAATGACAATGCGAGCCTTGTGAGGACCAAGTCGTGTGGCCAATGTTCACCGATCTGTCCTGCCTCAAGATTCTGGCCATAGTGTGATTCAAACTCGGTCCGAGAATACCAGCTATTAAAATAAGACAAAATGTATTGTTTTTAGTCGTCAAAATAATGACCAGACTGCTTTGAATACCAGTGGTCTTCCAGTCGAGCGTATCTAGGGAGCATCATCATTGACGATTTTAAATCCCGACGTTGAAATCGTAAGTCGTATTGAAATGGCACGCAGTGTAAGCTATATAGGAAAATGTCCTCGTGCTTCAACAATGACAACTCGAATCTGAAGCTCCGACAAAGATTGGCTTGAACCTATGTCTGGTCGACACTCTTGTATAGTATAGAGGTTTGGACTTTGAAGATCAACTCCATGAAACGATTAGAGGCCTTCGAAATGTGGATTCATAGACGAATGCTTAAAATACCTTGGACTGATAGAGTTACCAAGAGAGATGTACTCAGAAGAGCAAAATGTGATCTTCAGCCTTTGTCTACCATTAAGTATCGAAAAACTGCGTATTTTAGTCATGTACTATGAGGCCAAAAATATCAGTTGCTTCGACTAATCCTAACCTACAAGGCAAAATAGATACCAGACGAGGGAGAGGCTGAAGACAGATGTTCTGGCTTCAGAATATCGTTACGGCTCCGCGCTTGCTTCATCACCTCGCTGCGTGAGTCACAGCCCGCCCCGGGCTACCCCTGCCCCTGTGTTAACCAGCGGTTTGCGCAACAAGAAGACAGGCAGTAACAAAGAGACCGTTTCGAACTTTCGCGGCCCACCCGGTAATGGAAATCTCGAGAAGGTGTGAACCCTGGTCTACTCTAGAAACATCTGTGAGTCATCAGTCCCGATATATAAAGAGCGATCCTGGCCGGTGACGACGGACTGTGGATTTGAGCGAGTGTGTTTCACTGTGCGACAGAGGTTACTGTAGTCAAGTGCTGTGTGAATTGCGAAACCCAGTGGACTGTTCCCTAGCCTGCGGTCAGTGAAGCAGTGTGCGGTAATCAAGCATTTAGTGCTGAGTGCCAGACTATTGTAAATATCTGTAGCTTGTGTATTCAAGGAAGAGTTGCAGGTATTTCTACCGAGGACACCGGTCTCATTAGTGAGGGATTAACTGCGCGAGCGAGTGGAAGAGGCGAGAGTGCTCCATAAGGGAGACACTTGAGGAAGACAGCTAATGTTTTTATGTGCCTATTGTGTGGTGTATATTTCTGACCTGCAATAAAGCTAATATTTCTTTAAAGGACCATTTGTGTTGTGCTTTAGCTACTTTGATCCAATTAATGAACTTGCTACTAGGGGTAGCACGTATCAATATCAAGGAGTGGTCACGGATTCGATCTGTTGAAGAATTGTTCCGGCTTGGGGTGGACAGAGGCGCCTTTTCCATGATGATGGCCAACGTTCGGGGGACTGAACACGGTACTTGAAGAAGAAGAAGAAGAATAATGTAGGGGTATCATCACATCATCCTAGAAAACACTCGCATAAAGTAGGTTGGCCTTCCAATCCGGAATGTCCCTTCATCGGTGGGTTCGGAGGTAACTATACAGCCCAATGCGGGAGGCACACAATTTGCCGCAGTGATGACAGATGGTTCCAGGTGGGGCATCCGCGTTCCCTCCTTTTCTTCTAATGAGCTCTCTGACTTTCTGCGCCGCCTCTTATCTTCTACCGTTCGTCGGTCAAAATCGAAATCTAGGAGGACAAAATTATTTATTTTCATAATTTAACAAGAAGTTCCGTGACGAACTAAAGAGCCTACTTTTCTTAAAATTTAAGATTCATGCCAATGCTTAGTCTATATGGATCTATCGTGAATAATGACGAAATTAAGTTGGTAAGATCAAAATTTCTAATTAGTTCGAAATATTGTATACCTGGTGTTGGTAGTTACTCAGTGCTCCGCTGCGTTGCTCTCGGCAGCACTTCCTTGACGCCCGGTCCAGAGCCTTAGCAGGCCGGCCGCGTGATCATGCGACCTGGCGCGAATCGAGTCTGCTCGAAGCATGTAGCACATGGCCGACTGACATCAGATCAAGCATGGCGCGGCTTGAAAGAGAACGAACTAAATCGTGGCCATCACGGCTACAGCCAGTGTATTTTGTTGTTTAATATGTGTAAATATATAGTTTAAATATCAATGTGTGTGTGTAACGTATTATTTTTGAATTCTGCTAAACCGAACACCACAACCAGCGAGCATCTCCTGGCTACCGCATGGTACCAGGAATCGTTCCGAGAGAGAAAGGAACATGGTCAGACCGGGCCGGATTTGTGAAAGTGTCGTAATGCTAAAATATTACGTGGTCCTCCGGTGCATTTGAATATATTTTCCGAGTGCGGACATCCTGTGGCGAGAATATTGGAGCACGTGCAACATCATCTCGGCGGCATGCTGTACACGATGGGGAGGACACAAAGGATTATAAGATAAGTGCACATCATAGCAGTATACCGAGGTCAGTCAATCCTTTTATTTCATTCCTTTTCCTAACTTATCATGGAGTCGAGTGAGAAAAACCTGTTGGTGAAACAACGAGCGGTCATTAAAGGATCACTGACACGTATCAGTAAATATGCAGACAAGTTTGTGGCAGGCTCCGATATTAATACATTACGTAGCAGGCTGAAGCAATTGCCTTCACTCTGGGAAGAATATAAGCATGTCCAATGTAAGCTTGAAATTAATGACGACGAAAATAGTGAAACCCATGAACAGGATAGGGAACAGTTTGAAGAAAACTATTTTGATTTAGAAGCCAAAATGACCACACTAATAGATCGGAGCATAACTTCAGAGCAGAATAACGATCAATTATCTCAGCATTCGTACGGTAATTCACAGCAGGCTTCCTTGGAGGTACGATTGCCCGTCATTAACCTCCCTACATTTCATGGACAATATGAGACGTGGACACATTTCCAGGACACCTTTCAGGCATTAATTGTTGATAATTTAAAACTATCAAACATCCAACGTTTCCACTATCTACTGTCCGCACTTAAGGGTGAATCTCACCAACTGATTCAAAATATTCTTATTTCTAACCCTAACTTTCCAGTAGCTTGGGAAATCGTGTGCAAGAGGTACAACAACAGAAAATTGATAGCAACACAACACATCAAGGCTCTGTTGTCGTTACCTAATTGTCACAAAGACACAGCATCTGATCTTAGGAAACTGAACAACCACTTAGTAAGCAATTTGAATGCTATTCAAAATCTCAACCTTTCAGTGCCGCTACATGAAGTCTTACTTCAGCAGCTGATGTTAGATAAGTTAGATCCCGCTACCCGTAAAGAGTATGAAATGAAGGCTCCCAGCGATAATTTTCCAAGACTCACTGAGGTATCCACGTTTTTGGAAGAGAGGGCACAAGTGTTGGAGCTAATGATGGCAACACGGGAACAAAGGGGGAACACAGCAAATCCACCCAAGAATCAACATGTGAGGAACAATGACAATCCAGGTCGAATTAGCTCCTACGTATCTACAAGGGGGAAGTGTGATTTTTGTGATGCAGATCACCCGGTACATCGGTGTGAGGGTTTTCTGAAGGCTAGCGTAAGACAACGGTATGATTTTGTCAAAAGGAAGGGTCTGTGCTTTAACTGTTTTAGACATCATAATGTCAGCATATGCAAATCTGATAGGTGTAAGAGATGCCAAGGCAGACATCATACCCTAATTCATTTCGACAGTCCCACAAGCAGTCAAACGACTACAGACAGGGATGCCCTAGCTGGTAGAGGTATTCGAGAAGACGAAGGAGGGCATAGTAAGGCAAGTTACTGCACACTTAAATTCAAGCCACAGTCACAAATAATGCTGTCTACTGCAGTAATAGGAGTGGCAGACAACAATGGTAGAGTTCACCAGTGCCGAGCGCTACTCGACAATGGATCACAGTCCCATTTTATAACTGAGTCACTGGCAAGTAAGCTTAAGTTGCAACGACACAGAAGCTGTATTCCAATTAGTGGTATAAATAACACTGCGGTCACTGCATCTCAAAGTGTTGATGTTCGTATCAGTTATAACGTGTCCAATTTTGAAACTGTTATCACATGTTCTATACTCCCTCACATAACAGGCAATATTCCGTCAAACTATGTTGATTGCAAATCGTGGAACCTACCTAAAGATATCACATTAGCGGATCCTCACTTCAACGAGCCAGGATCAGTAGATATGCTCATCGGTGCAGAGATTTTCATGCAGCTGTTGCGAGAAGGGTGGCGGAAAAATTGCGATGAATTACCCATTTTGAAGAATACCGCCCTGGGATGGATACTGTCGGGTCCCATAAAATCTCAGGATCGGACCAGTAAGAAGGCGGAAGCACCACCCACTTCATCATTTTTCCTTAGACAGGACGATGACCTCGACAGGAAGATGGAAAAATTCTGGTCGATAGAAGAAGTGACAACTAGAAGAACCAACTTAACCAAGGAAGAGCAGTATTGCGAGGAGCATTTCACAACTCACACCAAGCGGGACGACAGCGGACGTTTCAGTGTAAGATTACCTACAAGGGAAGAAAGTCCACAACTTGGAAAATCTTACAAAATAGCGGAGAAACGATTCAGACTACTGGAACAGAGATTCGAGAAGAGACCTGATCTGCGTGCAGATTACGTGAGATTCATGGAGGAGTATGAGATCCTGGGTCATATGAAGTTGGTTCCAGATATAAGCAAGGACTAAGAAGCATGCTGCTATCTCCCTCATCATGCAGTATTGAAGGCTGAGAGTACCACTACTAAAACACGAGTTGTATTCGATGCTTCCTGCAAAACTGACAACGGCGTTTCACTTAATGACACTCTGGCGGTGGGACCTACCGTTCAACAAGATCTGCTATCAATTGTGACAAGGTTTCGTACTCATCAGATTGCGATGACGGCAGACGTTACAAAAATGTACCGTCAGATCAGAGTAGACGACGAAGATGTTAACTTACAGCGCATACTGTGGCGAAAACATCCATCTGAGCTTCTACGCACATACCAACTAAAGACTGTAACATACGGTACTTCTTCAGCGTCCTTCCTAGCCACAAGATGTCTAACCCAGCTGGCTGAAGAAGAAGCACATGAGTTTCCTACAGCATCTTGCGTATTGAAACGGGATTTTTACATGGACGATGTATTGTGTGGTAGCGACACTGTGGAAAATGCTATACAGCTACGAGGAGAACTACAAGAGTTGCTGCAACGAGGAGGGTTCCCGCTCCGCAAGTGGACGTCGAGTCACGCGGCTGTACTTGAGACTATACCTAAAGAACTCCGAGAATCACAGTTACCACTACGATTTGATAAGGAAGACAACATCCGAACGCTAGGATTACTATGGCATCCCTTTCTTGACAAGTTCCAGTTTGAGGTCCACATCAAGGAGAACAGTGGAAGGCCCACAAAACGGAAGGTACTTTCAATTATAGCTTCTATATTTGATCCCCTCGGGCTGATAGGACCAGTAATTGTGAGGTGTAAAATTTTCATGCAACAATTATGGCAAGAAAAATTAGGATGGGATGAACCACTACCATCTCCGTTACTTGAAGGCTGGATCGAAATCTTCACTGATCTTCCAGCTCTAAATAACATTCATGTCGACAGGTTGATTCTCTCTGCGGGAAGGGTGATCCTCATACAAGTTCATGGTTTCTCAGACGCTTCTGAACGGGCCTATGGAGCGTGTGTTGACATTCGAAGCACCAACCAACTCGGGGAAGTTTCAGTAAAGTTGGTATGTTCAAAATCCAGAGTGGCTCCTCTGAAACAACAGTCCTTACCTAGGTTAGAACTGTGTGGAGCTCTTTTGTTGGCACGTCTGGTTGATAAGACTACCAACACCTTAAACCTGAAAATTGACCACATGCTCTTGTGGACTGACTCGACAATTGTACTATCGTGGCTTGCAGCTGAACCAACAAAATGGAAAACGTTCGTCGCCAACCGTGTCTCCGAGATACAGCAATTGACTGGAAGAGCCAAGTGGGGTCATGTGATGTCAGAAGATAACCCTTCCGATATTCTTTCAAGGGGAGAAGGACCACTCAGCCTGCGGTGTAATCAACAGTGGTGGCATGGTCCAGCATGGTTACTACAAGATTTAAGTAGCTGGCCCACTAGGGACTCGAAGGACTCTGCAGGTGAACTTCCAGAAAGAAGGGATACGGTACAATGTCTAGTTAGTGCTACTCCATCAGACGAAATCACGACGAGGTTCTCATCCCTCCGTCGCCTACAGAGAGTAATGGCTTATTGCAACAGATTTATGTTCAATTCCAGAAGACACAACGTAAGAAAAACGGGACCACTATCTGGAGAAGAGCTTGAGACTGGCCTTCAGACGTGTATCAAGCTTGCTCAACGTGTGACATTCGCACGGGAAATAGGCGAGTTGAAGTCAAACTCATCAGTTTCACAGCAAAGTGCAATAAAAAATCTGAACCCCTTCTTGGACGGGAACGACTTATTACGAGTAGGTGGTCGCCTACAAAACTCGTTGAAACCATTTGCAGAAAGGCACCAGATCATATTACCTCAGCGTCACAATGTAACCCAGTTGATTATGGCTGATGAGCATGTTCGTCTGCTGCATGCTGGTGCTAATCATGTAACGGCTTCACTTAGGTCCAGATATTGGATAGTAAGCATAAAGAAAGTGATACGGACTGTCATTCACAAGTGTTTGAAGTGTTTTAGACTACGAGCCACTACAGCCACTCAACTCATGGGTCAGCTACCATCGCCTCGAGTGACTCCATCACGGCCATTCTTGAACACGGGAGTTGACTACGCTGGCCCGCTGTACATTAAACAGGGTGCAACCAGGAGCAAGGTCAAGGTAAAATGCTATGTAGCGTTGTTCGTTTGCCTTTGCACCAAGGCGATACACTTGGAATTGGTTCGTGACTTGACTACACAGGCTTTCATCGCCGCCTTACGGAGATTTGCAGCCAGGAGGGGAAGGTGTGCAAATCTATACAGTGATAATGCTACTAACTTTGTAGGGGCTAGAAATGAATTGTTGAGAGTGCACCAGTCCGAGCAGTGGAAGATAGAAATGCTGAACAACGCAGCCCAAGAAGGATTCACTTGGCATTTCATTCCTCCTGATTCGCCACACTTCGGTGGTTTGTGGGAAGCTGGAGTTAAATCCATGAAACACCATTTAAGAAGAACAGCTGGCAATGCCTGCTTGACGTATGACGAGATGTACACCCTACTTTGCCAAATAGAAGCATGCCTGAACTCACGACCGCTCGTTAGTCTATCGGACGACCCTGATGAACCATCATACTTAACTCCTGGCCACTTTCTAATAGGTGCTCCCCTGTTATCCTTCCCTGAACCTGACCTTAGAGATGGTGTGCACTGTTATACTTCCAGATGGCGCTACATTCAAGCGCTGCAGCAGAAGTTTTGGAGACAATGGTCTAATGACTATCTTAATAGCTTGCAACAGCGGCAGAAATGGTTGACGAGTCAGCCTAACCTTCAGCCTGGAACTGTTGTGTTGGTTAAGGACGACAACACTCCTCCTCTTTCTTGGAGGCTTGCAACGGTCAAGGAAACATATCCTGGGAAGGATGGACGAGTGCGTGCAGTCACCATTCGTACCAGCAGTGGAATTTTGAAGCGTTCAGTACATAAACTATGTCCATTGCCAATTCAAGACTGATATGTGCAATTACTTTCAGTGTCATCTTGTGATTCAGTTAATTACGTTATTCTTGTGTCGCAAGAGTTCATTTTTGACCAGTGTACTTTCTTGTTTGTGTATAGTGTTGAACTTTCTTATTGTATGATTTAACATGTTCATTTCATTGTCATTACCATAGGTTGTGTATTTTTGTTCCTATGTTGTTTTGGTTGGGGCTTGTGTGTGTTTTGTATTCGGCGATCCATACGGACTGGTGGTGAAAGAACTTTAATTTACAACTGTTGATTGATGTAAATCAATCATCTTCTGACAGTTGTTAAATGTGATACATTTAGGTGTGGCGGTATGTTGGTAGTTACTCAGTGCTCCGCTGCGTTGCTCTCGGCAGCACGTCCTTGACGCCCGGTCCAGAGCCTTAGCAGGCCGGCCGCGTGATCATGCGACCTGGCGCGAATCGAGTCTGCTCGAAGCATGTAGCACATGGCCGACTGACATCAGATCAAGCATGGCGCGGCTTGAAAGAGAACGAACTAAATCGTGGCCATCACGGCTACAGCCAGTGTATTTCGTTGTTTAATATGTGTAAATATATAGTTTAAATATCAATGTGTGTGTGTAACGTATTATTTTTGAATTCTGCTAAACCGAACACCACAACCAGCGAGCATCTCCTGGCTACCGCATGGTACCAGGAATCGTTCCGAGAGAGAAAGGAACACCTGGCAGAATGTAGCCTAATAGAGAACTACAGTTGGCAGCCCTGGAGACGGAAAATATTCTTAGTTCCATCTCTTAAGGTACAGAATACAAAATTTGGTTGAAGTCCAATCGATAGCATGGACGTTACAAACAGTTAAACATTGGATATAACAGCAAGCGTAAAATCATGTTGGCAACAATGACATGGACTATATGTATTTGTCAGAAATAATCTAAAATAATATGATCTATTGTTGTGTCAATTTTGAATGAAATCCATTAGTTAGTATAGAAGTTACATGCATTTTAAAATTGGACCTATCAGCAGGCTTAGAAACACGTTGGCAGCACTGGCGTAGGCCTATATTATTTACTCCAAATTAACCTAGAATGCCAGGTACTATACATGTGCAAAGTTAAGAGCTATTGGCCCCGGGCTAACACCTGCCCCTGTGTTAACCAGCGGTTTGCGCAACAAGAAGACAGGCAGTAACAAAGAGACAGTTTCGAACTTTCGCGGCCCACCCGGTAATGGAAATCTCGAGAAGGTGTGAACCCTGGTCTACTCTAGAAACATCTGTGAGTCATCAGCCCCGATATATAAAGAGCGATCCTGGCCGGTGACGACGGACTGTGTTCTTGAGCGAGTGTGTTTCACTGTGCGACAGAGGTTACTGTAGTCAAGTGCTGTGTGAATTGCGAAACCCAGTGGACTGTTCCCTAGCCTGCGGTCAGTGAAGCAGTGTGCGGTATTCAAGCATTTAGTGCTGAGTGCCAGACTATTGTAAATATCTGTAGCTTGTGTACTCAAGGAAGAATTGCAGGTATTTCTACCGAGGACACCGGTCTCATTAGTGAGGGATTAATTGCGTGAGCGAGTGGAAGAGGCGAGAGTGCTCCATAAGGGAGATACTTGAGGAAGACAGCTAATGGTTTTTATGTGCCTATTGTTTGGTGTATATTTCTGACCTGCAATAAAGCTAATATTTCTTTAAAGGACCATTTGTGTTGTGCTTTACCTACTTTGATCCAATTAATGAACTTGCTACTAGGGGTAGCACGTATCAATATCAAGGAGTGGTCACGGATTCGATCTGTTGAAGAATTGTTCCGGCTTGGGGTGGACAGAGGCGCCTTTTCCATGATGATGGCCAACGTTCGGGGGATCGAACACGGTACTTGAAGAAGAAGAAGTAGAAGAAGAAGAAGAAGGTAGGGGCATCATCATCCTAGCAAACGCTCGCATTGAGTAGGTTGGCCTTCCAATCCGGAATGTCCCTTCATCGGTGAGTTCGGAGGTAACTATACAGCCCAATGCGGGAGGCACACAATTTGCCGCAGTGATGACAGATGGTTCCACGTGGGGCATCCGCGTTCCTTCCTTTTCTTCTAATGAGCTCTCTGACTTTCTGCGCTGCCTCTTATCTTCTACCGTTCGTCGGTCAAAATCGAAATCTAGGAGGACAAAATTATTTATTTTCATAATTTAACAAGAAGTTCCGTGACGAACTAAAGAGCCTACTTTTCTTAAAATTTATGATTCATGCCAATGCTTAGTCTATATGGATCTATCGTGAATAATGACGAAATTATGTTGGTAATATCAAAATTTGTAATTAGTTCGAAATATTGTATACCTGGCATAATGTAGCCTAATAGAGAACTACAGTTGGCAGCCCTTGTGACGGAAAATTTTCTTAGTTCCATCTCTTAAGGTACAGAATACAAAATTTGGTTGAAGTCCAATCGATAGCATGGACGTTACATGCAGTTAAACATTGGATCTAACAGCAAACGTAAAATCATGTTGGCAACAATGACATAGACTACATGTATTGGTCAGAAATAATCTGAAATAATATGATCTATTGTTGTGTCAATTTTGAATGAAATCCATTAGTTAGTATAGAAGTTACATGCATTTTAAAATTGGACCTATCAGCAGGCTTAGAAACATGTTGGCAGCACTGGCGTATGCCTATATTATTTACTCCAAATTAACCAAGAATGCCAGGTACTATACATGTGCAAAGTTAAGAGCTATTGGCTTGCATTCTTTCTGATATATTGATATTAGCGTAACAAAAATAGAGACATTATTTATTAACAGTTGGCAGCCCTGGTTACCCTTAAGAATCGGCATTGTCATATATGTTATGGTACACATTGCACACACGAAATTTGGTTGAAATCCAAATGATAGTATAGAAGTTACATGTATTTAAAGTTGGACCTCTCAGCAGGCTTGGAATCATGTTGGTAGCAGTGACGTATATAAGTTACTCCAAATTAATGTAAAATGTCAGGTACTATACGTGTGCATAGTTTAAAGCTGTCGGCTTGCACACTTTCTGATATATGGGTATTTGGCTAAAAAAATTGAGAGGATTTATTAACAGTTCGCATCCCTGGTGGCTCTTAAGAATACGCTCAGTCATATCTGTTTATGTACACATAGCACATACGAAATTTGGTTGAAATCCAATTGATAGTGTAGAAGTTATATGCATTTAATGTTTGGACCTATCAGCAGGCTTAGAATGATTTTGGCAATACTACCATTTATTGCCTCCTGGAAATTACTCTGCAATATTATTATCTATACATGTGCCAATTTTGAAATTGCTCTCATACATACCTTCCAAGATATGCAACATGGAGCTTAAATTTCAATTTCGATTTTTCAGCAGTTGGTAGCACTGATATCATTTTTAAATATGGCCGTGGAATATTAAGGTATAGATCTTTACTCCTACCAAATTTTGTTACGATTGCTGCAGCCGTTTAGGACTTGATAGGGGACACACACACACACACACACACACAGCCAGCCAGACAGACAGACAGACAGAAGGACAGACAGACAGACAGACAGACAGACAGACAGAAGGACAGACAGACACACATTTGCCCGATCTCATGTCTACTTTTTTTCTCATATTTGCAAATTTGTGAAAAGTAGGCTAAAAATCAAAATTTATTTCTTCTACAGCATTCTCATATAATTGCTGCTCACTATTCTGGGATATAAACGCATCTTAGTGTAAATCTGTCACCACTGTTCGAGCAGCCTGAATTGGAGGATGAATGTAAGTGGCTGTGGTTTGGTTGTCTTTGTGGTTAGTGTGATGCTTTAAGATGGAACATGATCTTTGTAACGTGTTTCAGTTATTAATGGGCGTAATTGTTATGTAATTTTAGCTATAATTGCAATATATAATATTTGACTATTATTAGCCTACTTTTCACATTTTGCAAAAATGAGGAAAAAAGTATACTTATGAGATCGATCCCGGAAAATGTGTGTCTGTGTGTCTGTCTGTCTGTATGTCCTTCTGTCTGTCTGGTTGTGTGTGTGTGCCCCCCTATCAACTCCTAAACGGCTGCAGAAATCGAAACCAAATTTAGTATGAGTAAAGATGTATACCGGAATATCTCACGTCTATATTTGAAAATGATATCAGTGCTACCAACTGCTGAAAAAACGCACTAGAAATTTTAGCTCCATTTTGGATATCCTGGAAGGTATGCATGGGAGCTATTTCCAAAATTGGCACACATGTAGATAACACTATTTCAGTTTAATTTCCAGGAGGCCATACATGACGGTGTTGCCAAAATAATTTTAAGCCTTCTGATAAGTCCAATTTTTAAATGCCTATAACTTCTACACTATCAATTGGATTTCAACCAAATTTGGTATGTTTTATGTGTGTATTAACAGATATGACTGAGCGTATTATTAAGAGACACCAGGGCTGCCAACTGTTAATAATTGCTCCCTCTATTCTTTAATCCAAATACCAATATATCAGAAAGTAGGCAAGCTGACAGCTTTAAACTATGCACACGTACAGTACCTGACATTTTAGACTAATTTTGGAGTAACTTATATACTTCAGTTCTACCAACATGACTCTAAGCCTGCTGGAGGGCCATTTTTTAAATACATGTAACTTCTGTACTATCAGTTGGAATTCAACCGAATTTCGTATGTGCTATGTGCAATATAACAGATATGACTATAAGTATTCTTAAGAGCAATCAGGGATGCCAACTGTTAATAAATACTGTCTATATTTTTTAACCTAATATCAATATAACAGGAACTATGCAAGCCAACAGCCCTATACTTTGCACACGTATAGCACCTGACATTCTAGATTAATTTGGAATAATTAATATAAGTCAGTGCTGCCAACATGATTCTATGCCTGCTGATAGGTCCAATTTTAAAATACATGTAACTTCTATACTAACAAATGGATTTCGTCCAAAATTGGCACAACAAGATATCATAATATTTCAGATTAGGCTATTTCTGACCAGCTCACGCATGACATTGCTGCCAACATGCTTTTACGTGTGCTGATAGATCCAATGTCTAACTGCATGTAACGTCCATTGGACTTCAACCAATTTTTTTATTCTCTACCTTAAGAGATGGAACTAAGAATATATTCAGTCACCAGGGCTGCCAACTGTAATGCTTATTAGGCTACATTATACCTGGCATATTTCGAACTAATTAGACATTTCGATATTACCAACTTAATTTCGTCATTATTCTAGATAGGTTCATATACTGTATATTAATCATTGGCATGAAACTTAATTTTAAGAAAAGTAGGCTCTTTAGTTCGTCACGGAACTTCTTGTTTTTAAAATTATATTTTCACTTAGATTTTTAGTGTATCGCGTCACTCTGCGTCAATAAAGTCTTGCAGTTTACGCCTGTTATAAGATTTTTTGCATCTTTTTGCAACTTACTTACTTATTTTACGGTTTAGAAGATACCGCGCAACCAATTCTCACACGTTTACAACTGTTTGAAGCACTGGGTTCGACGATTATGTCAAAAGTGGAACTTTGTGACATTGTTAAAAGTAAATTAGGGGTAGAAAACTGTTCTGAAGAGATAACTGAATGCTCTACCCAACTCCTAGTCATAGACAATTTCTTGCATGTGTAGACGTAGCTTAAGAAAGGTCTTAACTGTTGTTTATTATGAAGTAAACAAATTAGTGTATATACGTTGCTTTCACTCTAAATTCATGGTTAAAACGTAAAAATAATTTTGTCCCCCTAGATTTCGATTTTGACACACTGTGCGGTGGTTTCCTTCAAAAAGTATTGCACCATGATGAACAAGTGATCTCCAGGAAGAGCGATCAAGGGCTAAGGTCTCCCAGTTATTAATATCAATGTGACACATTTGGATATTAGCCTTTAGTATGTGTTTGAATCGCTTCCGCTGTCCTCCCACACAGCGTTTACCCTCTGTTAATTCAGAGCAAAATACCACTTTGGGAATGCGATTATTGGGCATGTGGATTACGTGTCCTGTCCCTCTCAGCTGACGTTTTATAATCATGTCTTCAATACTAGTTCGCTGTGCATCATGCAATCTCATTGGTTTGGCCAATAGCTGTCAGTCGATCATCATGTGTGTATCCAATTAGATTCTACTTGTGAAGTGCGATCAACGTGACCGTAAGAATATTTTGAAGAGTTATTTTTATCCCTTCTATTGTTACTCCCGCCTTTTCTTTCGTGTACCTTCCGAGCGTGTCGTCTCAAAACTCACGAGTCTCAACACTCGCGAATTTTAAGATGAGGGTTAGTAAAAGTAGGTTCTAACCGTTTTCTGTACCTGGGCCAGTCTCAAAACTCGCGAACCAAGCCATAGCCAATTATATGGTTATTGGTAGCCATCCCCAACCCAGTTCATTGGGAAAAGGTCCATTGTTAAAGCCAGCCAGAACTGCTTGTCCTCTTGTAATTGGCACCTCTCTCATCTATATGTTGTTGATTCTTTTAGGGGCTTTGCGACATCGTGGTCATGTACTTGGGTGGGCATAGCATTTGTCTGGTAACCTGCGTCACTGTGACGTCTGTACAATAGAAACGAAATCCCATTCTAAAACTGGGTGGACAAACAAGGGTCGAAGGGCAGTGTGCTTTCCGGAGTCGTGAGTTTTGAGACTATTATTATAATGTTCATTCAGCTACTAGTTTATTGTTGTGAGTTTTGATACTATTTGTTACTATTTTTAGCTCGTGAGTTTTGAGACGTAACCCTTCCAAGCACATGGCCTTGAGTCTCTGCACTGCTCAGTGCAACTCTAGCTACTGTTACATGCGGGCGATTGCGTTGTAAAGTGTTCGAATGGTATCAGCGACTGCACCTCACAGTAAACGTTCCACGCTGACCATGCAGGCGGTAGATACACTTTCAGCTGAAGAAGAATGTTTTGCTGTTTCAATGTGTCAACCATGTATATTTGTTTCCAAAATTGTACAATGATATTTTGTTAAGTTTTCATTTTTAAAATTAATTAAATCTAATGATCAATGATCACAGAAAACTTTTACTTTATCGCATTACAAGCATAATATGAGTACGAAAAACCTATACTTTGCTTTTAAGATATGTTTGTACGAAGGTGGATGAAAAAGTTACTTGCACTAACGCGCTGCAGCAGCGCGCTGTGTGTCCCAAACGTGGGCACAGCGGAGAAAGGGACAGACACTGCCCACACGTCTGTTAGGCAGGTCGCTGTGGTGTCTCGTCTTGTATGGTGTGAATAGCGGCCAAAAGCAATGGCGCGTCGACTGGACGTTCACTCCAAATATGAGGTGCGTTGCGACAATCCGATTCCTATGGGCGAAAAAGAAGAATTGCACGGACATTCATCGTGAAATTAGTGCTGTGTATGGGGAGCGGGCCATTTCTCGGCAAGGGATCGTAAAGTGGTGTCAGCAATTCGAAGCCGGACGCACGGATATCACGGACGAATATCAAGAGGGCAGGCCCGCAACGTCCAGGACCCGTACAAATGGGAACAGTGTGAATGCGATCATTAGACAGAACTCTGGTCGACATTCTCAGACCGATGATGAGGTGAAGGCCGCTGTCTCCGTGTGGTTGCAGAACGCTGGAGGAACTTTGTATGCATCCGGCATCGACAAGTTGGTTGTGCGTTCGCAGAAATGTTTGGTGTCTCTTGAAAACTATGTGGAAAAGTGACGTAACATTGTATGCCGTTATAGGCGTGTTGCTGTTGTATAGATGGTGTATTTTTTTTCTTTCGCGTATGGCTTTTAGTGCCGGGAGTGCCCGAGGACAAGTTCGTCTCGCCAGTTTTTGTAGCTGCTTCGAGGCGGACACCCAATGGGTGAGCTACACGTACCGTCGCGTGTGGAGTGTTGTCTGGGGAGGAAAGTGTGATTGTAAGGACAAGGAGTTGGAAGGAAGCGGCTGTGGCTTATAGTTAGGGACCAACCCCGGCATTTGCCTGGAAGGAAAATAGGAAACCACAGAAGACCATCTTCAAGGTTGCCGGCGGGGGGATTCGAACCACCTCGCCGCCCGGATGTGAGCGACTGCCAGCAGTCATGCCGTAATGACCACGGCTAACTCACCCGGTTGATGGTGTAATAAATGGCCATAACTGGGAAGTGCATAAACTAAGGTGGTTTGGACATGTAAAGAGGATGGAGGAAAATAGAATACCAAGACAGATGCTGGAGGCGAAGTGCAAGGGTAAGAGACCAAGAGGAAGACCTAGAACAAGGTGGATGGATTCAGTGAAGAACGGCGTAAGAAAAAGAAATCTGGACTGGGACAGGATCGTGGAAGAAGAATGGTGGAAGGAAAGAGGAAAGTGGAGAAGTGCCATAAATACCCCGACCCGGCAGGAGCTGGATAAGGGGAAATGATGATGATGATGATGATGAACTGGGAAGTGCAACTTATTTTTTGATCTGTCCTCGTATTTGTATCGTGTGTTAGAGTAGTTGAAGTACCAACACGAAACATTTCAAGTAAATAGTTTTATTGTGTGTGTCTATGAACAAGCAAGATTAATCGCCGGTCACTCAGACCTCACTTCACAATGTACGTCACAGTTGCACCAGCTCACAAGTAGAGGGTTAAGCGGGCAGCTACAATTAATTTCCCAGTGCCTGAAATACACTACATGACTTATTTAGACACTTCTCCTTCTGAAGAACAAGCAGATAAGATAAGCAGATAAGCAGATAAGGGTCAGGGAAATGCGAAGAGCAATTCCAACGTTCGGATAAACAGATTCAAGCTTGTCTCGAATAAGAATTTCGTTAAGTTCAGAATGAGTGAACTCAGTTTTTAAAAGACCTTGAAATTTAATATAATGCTGAAACTGTCTCAGTTCTGGATAAAATTTTTCCAAATCTTCGAAATAAAATTTTGGGGGCCCCAGATAATTGGGGCCCTAGGCCTAGTCTGGCCTAATGGGTAATCCAGCGTTGCTGATGAAGAAAGGGCAGCCACAAAGAAGAGGTATCGGGAGAGGAGGAAGTTACATTCCCTGTTAGAAGACTTTTATTTCTTTTTTTGAGGGAATGAGTTAAAATCTTGCCTGAGGCGCTTGTGGGAGTCCACACTCCACAAGGGTGTGGGATTCTTACCCACTAAAAACCACACTCCGTTCTCCCACGTCGTGTATCTTCGCCCCGGAACTGCTCTCGCATTGCTTCAAAGCGTCGTCGTACATGAGTTATATTCCCCATCAGGAA
Source organism: Meconema thalassinum (assembly GCA_946902985.2). Lineage (NCBI taxonomy): Eukaryota > Metazoa > Arthropoda > Insecta > Orthoptera > Tettigoniidae > Meconema > Meconema thalassinum. The sequence continues at coordinate 939,152,116 of OX336390.1, forward strand.
TATAACCTAAGCCTTTGTGCTCCAATGAGTTTGGCTTCTAAAATGTATTATTATTATCATTTTCTTCTAATTGGAAACAAAGTCTGTTGACATACCATTTAAGAAAGAGCCTCGCCAAGCCATGAAGTTAAAAGATGAACATTGTAGTCCATCTCTTCCTTACAAGAGTAATCCATCTAAAAACAAGATATCTTAGATAGATAACTTGAAACAGGCACTCTCCGTCTCCAGTAAACAACTCTCATTTCTTAAGGAAAACCTTGAGAGTTATTTACTACGGAGCGGTAGAAAGAACTAGAAGGAATCTTTAACTAACCTTCAACATTCACACCATATTGGTTCCCCACTCAGAGAGACAACTCCCTCTTAAAGAAGCAAGCTCCTGATTGGCTAAGTCATAATCCCCACGAGGTATTATCCAGTATTTAACTTGGTGCACGAGAGCAGATCGCCCTCTTCTTGATTGTAACTTTTGAGTAATGTAGCTCTGCTTAACAAGACTGCCCCGCAGTCAGGCTATACAGCATGCCTTGAGCATAACTAACAACTACTGTGAATGTATTATTTGGTGGTCGAGCAGAAATAAATAACATTCTTTGGGAATCTTTGTGTTCAGTTGATTCAAGATATACTCGGGCTTGAGGAGGACCTGTGTGGACCTTTGTCGTAATTGCTGCCCCTCCTGGAAGCAGCGTACTTAATTGGAGTCCTGTCCGGGATTCGAAAGGGATCACATATTTAATTGGAGTCCCATCTGGGATAGCATATTTAATTCATGAAGCCTCTTTTGCTTCTTCTACTACCTTCAGTTCTTCTTAACCATCCTGAGTGATCTCTGTCCTGATAGAGTCCACTGTTCGCTGAGAATAAGGATGTCTGCTCCAATCTCATAGGTCATCTGTGTCAATAGATCATTGGCAGTTTGAATCTAGTGCATATTTGCATGAAGAATCTGCATAATTTTCCACTCTGTTTGGCCTTTTCAAGAGCTTCAAGAAACACGATGCACTCGCATGAGCCGCAAACATAGTTTCAAGAGTTTCATCAATGATTGGTGTCGAGCCTCTGTACCAAATCTAACGTTGATCGACCCAGCCGTTCTCGAAGGGAACAAAGGGAACAAAATTTATATTTTCGCATGCATCCGTCATAAAACAGTCTGAAACGCGCAAATAACGTAAATTTCCGTGGAAATTCAGAATTGACAGACAAACTTTTATTTTTATATACGGTATATAGGGATTACTATGAAACTCTGAAAAATGGCTTCTAATATTTCTGGTTTATTTCTTGTTTTGATGCATACTATGACACTTGTTATTCTAACGGCATGTAAAACAACACGATGAACACCATATTGATATGATTCTCTGTGCTTTTGCAGTGGTTTCCTTGGCACCTTATTAACCTGTCTTCCGGACCTCTTCCTCCATGCACGCTCAGCCATGGAATATGACCTACTACGCCTGTGCTTGGGTCTCTGTGTTCACTGTAGCTTTTAAGATAATTATGTAACAACTCCTGTGGGCTCAACAGCGCCTGCCTGTCGATTGAATCATACATATTTGAAGTAAGTGAAGATACGAGTCAGTATGACATGTTCGTAGGAGGCCAGAAGAAGAGTTTCATCACCAGTGCGTACAACAGACAGTAAATCATCCAACGAAAGTTATGGTCTGGAGTGTGATGTCTGTGTATGGAACTGGAAGATTATACTGTATTGATACGTGCTACCCCTCGTAGCAAGTTCGTTAATAGGATCAAAGTAGGTAAAGCACAACACAAATGGTCCTTTAATGAAATATTAGCTTTATTGAAGGTCAGAAAGTTACACAACGCAATAAGCAAATAGAAACAATTAGCTGTCTTCCTCAAGTTTGCTCCCTTATGGAATACACTCGCGTTTTCACTTGCTCACGCAGTTAATCCCTCACTAATGAGACCGGTGGCCTCGGTAGAAAAACCTGCAACACTTCCTTGAGTACACAAACTACAGTTATTTACGATAGTCTGACACTCACCACTAAATGCTTGAATACCGCACACTGCTTCGCAGTCCGCAGGCTAGGGAACAGTCCACTGGGTTTCGCAATTCACACAGCACTTCACCACAATAACCTATGTCGCTCAGTGAAACACACTCGCTCAAAAACACAGTTCGCCCTCGCTGGCCAGGTCGCTTTATATTGCGGGGCTGGTGACTATGGATGTTTCTAGTGCAGACCAGGATTCACGGTTACTCGAGAATTCCAATACTAGTTGGGTCACGGACATTCTGGACCATGGCTTTTGTTCTCGCTGCGCAATCGACCGGCCGACACAGAGCCCGTGGGTAGCCTCGGGCGGCTGTGAGTCACGCGCGAGGGAATGAAGCAACCCCGCAGCCGTAACAGTATATCAGTTAGTTAGTTATTGTTGTTTTAAGGGGTGGAATACTGTATATTGTAGAGGGTACCATGGAGCAGGACCTATACAGGTGTTTTAGGAGGAATAGTAAATATTTTAGGAGGTGGTAGTATAGATGAATTGCAACACATAATTCCATATAACATGTGTCCCATTTATGTTGCGTACAGAGATACAGCCGGTAGTATTTTACCCAAACAAATGTAAAGCCAAGGCAAATGAGGACGTTCAAAGTTGATTTTCAACAATTCCACCACCAACTTCAATGCATTTTGCACTTCTCTTGATAAAACCCCGTGTAGCTCTTCGGAGGGCGTCTTGGAGTTCTTTTGACGAGGGCTGCACTATGCATAATCCGAACGACCAACTCGGCTCTTGTGTTAAATTTTTCCTTGCAGACTTCGCCTTTCATCCATCCCTACAGGCAAAAATCCAAAGGGGTAAGGTCCGGGGACCTTGGTGGCCAAGAAACGTGTCCATAGCAAAATATGTGCCAACACACGAAACAACTACCGTGGTTACATACCAACATCTGAATCTCTGTACGCAATATAAATGGGACACATGTTATATGGAATTTTTTATTGCAATTCATCTATACTACTACCTCCTAAATGTCCGTGTGAAGCGTCTCTTACCTCAGAAAAGGGCTTGGTTTAGGGAAAATCCTTGTGTCTACAAGCATGATGGTGCACCCAGTCATGCGGCCAAAAAAGTGGCTCAATTCCTCAGTGATAAAGACCATTCCGTGGCCCGGAAATAGCCTGTACATGAACCCCATTAAAAATTTGTGGGCTATTTTCAAGAAGAAAATCAAGAAAACCACAGTTACAACAAAAATTGGGCTGATTGAAATTTTGGTACGGATTTGGCACCATGACAATGACATCAAAAACAATTGCCTAACACTCATTGAAAGTATGCCTAAAAGGGTGAAAATGTCTATTTCCAACAAAGGAATGCATACAAAGTATTGAGGCACATGCATGTTCAATTTTCATTTGTAAGGCTACCCAGGAAAATTAAATATGTTAATTTCCAAGCTTTAGTCTAATAATTGTTGTTACAGTGTGATTGATTCTGTCAAGTTGTAAAATGGTTTTTAGATTTAAGTTATGCGTTGCACAATATCTTCTTTTTCTGAATCCAGCCTGATGTTCTCCGATTAGGTGGTCAGTTTGCTTTTCTAATCTGTTGAGCAGAACCTAAGAGAATACTCTGTCGATGATTAGTTATTCGTATAAGATTTATCTCCTTTCTTATGAAATGGTTGAATTAATGCGCACTTCCAATCTTCGGCTATTATGTCAGTATGCCAAATGTCTTGTATGATTTCCTGAACATTGTGCGCTAGTTTGTCACCGCCTTGTCCAGTGATTTTTATACTGTATTTTGATGACTTGTTGTGGCTCAGGATGGACTGCATATTTCCGAAACATGCACTAAGTTTGGTTATAAATATTTTTCTGCTGATGGTGGAAATGTTATTACGGACCTCCGTGGAGGCTCAGAGATTAAAGAAAATAAGTAAGAATGTGAGTGAAATTATTAAAAGATAAGCAAAAGCAATACCCAAACATTTGAGGGGCATAATGTGTCGATGATGTATTCTCTATGGAGTGAAGAAATACTCATATGTTCGAGAAAAGATAGCTTTGACACTATTGTTTGAATGTAACCTTGGATACGGTATTTTCTTCTTCTCTCTTCGAATGAGCGGCTTCCGTGGCGTAGTCGGTAGCATGCTGAGCTTCTATGCCCAAGATCGCGGGTTCAAACCCGGCCGAAGTCGTCGGATTTTTAAGAGCGTTAAAAATCCCTCAGTATGCCTTCCTTCAGAGGGGAAGTAAAGCCGGCGGTCCCATGTCATAGATTTATGGCATGTTAAAGAACCTTCCACTAATTACACCTGTGTGAAGCTAAATTGTATGGGTAATAATAATAATAATAATATCGTATGGCCGCCGGGTGCAAGCTTTGTAATTTGACACCCAAAGGGTAGCTTGCATGTCGAATTTCGTTCTTCCTTGAATCACTATGAAAGTCAAGGAGGTTAGATAATAGATATCTAAGCTCCTTGAACACTATAGCGCTTTCTAGTAGAGAAATGAGGAACTTTGTGTTGGCGGAAACTCCCGATATTAATTTTGCCATTATGAACACGGCCTACTGAATTCAAATGGGTTCTTTGACATGCCAACATCGTATGACATGCATGTCGTATTTTTGCCGCCTTACAAAAAAAAATCACTTACCACGGCCAGGAGCGAACCTGCAATATTGGGGGTAGTTGACCGATACGCTATCCACTCACCCACCGTGGCTCTTAGGTTCCTACGTTCGTTGCCAAGAGCCGACTGCGGTGGCGTCTAGTAGCTAAGTTCTGAACTAGGCCACGTAGTCGTTGACGGTGGCGTTTGGCGGCAAAAGTAGGAACTATTTGAAAAATTCAAAGTTGCAGTCCTTACTTGAATTAAAAAACAGATACACTAATACAGCCATCACAATTAACACTGGTTATCAGACAGATTCTACACACACCGAAAGTACACGGGGCTACATGACCGCGTTGTCGCAGCCCCTAAACTAAGGAACCAACCAACTAACTTCGAATGAGCCAACTATGGACTACGTAGGTTAAACAAACATGGTTTTCAGCTTGATGCGTTGGGATTGGTTTCACATTCTTAAGAGCCTTCTTCCCAGACCATAACTCCTTCATTTTCTGACTTTGTAGTTGTTTAGCGGCTTCTGACCTCTTTGGTCTCTGCCCTTTCTTAAGTTTAATCTGGGGGGCGGTGGGCGTGGTGGCGCAGCGGTCAAGCTGATGGCCGATCACCACGGTGGACCCGGTTGGATTCCCGGTCAATGCATGTGAGATTTTTAGCCTACTTTTCACATTTTGCAAAAATGAGGAAAAAGTAGACATATGAGATCGGGCAAATGTGTGTCTGTCTGTCCTTCTGTCTGGCTGGCTGTGTGTGTGTGTCCCCTATCAACTCCTAAACGGCTGCAGCAATCGAAACAAAATTTGGTAGGAGTAAAGATCTATATCTGAATATCTCACGCCCATATTTGAAAATGATGTCAGTGCTACCAACTGCTGAAATATCGCAATTGAAATTTTAGCTCCATGTTGGATATCTTGGAAGGTATGAATGGGAGCTATTTCAAAATTGGCACACGTATAGATAATAATATTGCAGTTTAATTTCCAGGAGGCCATACATCGCAGTGTTGCCAAAATGAATATACGCCTGCTGATAGGTCCAAATTTTAAATGCATATAACGTCTACACTATCAATTGGATTTCAACCAAATTTCGTATGTGCCATGTGTACATACCAGACATGACTGAACGTATTCTTAAGATCCACCAGTGCTGCCAACTGTTAATAAATGCTGTCTTTTTATTTTATCCAAATACCAATATATCAGAAAGTATGCAAACCGACAGCTTTAAACTATGCACACGTATAGTACCTGACATTCTATATTAATTTGGAGTAACTTATATACGTCAGGTCTCCCACAAATCCAACCCCTCGTCCTCGTCGTGGGAGATGGGCAACGTAATGAAGTAGGGGATTGCCTGTAGGGGTGAAGTACAGTGGGGACTTTGTGTGCCTCAAGACCGCTATGGTAGCTGTGAAGGCCCTACAGGAACCCTGAAGAAATTACGGCTAACGGGGCTCTGGTGAAACAACTGCTGCCTTGTAGTTTGGAGTTGGTTCTTCAAAGGCTAAGGGAGGAAACCCTGACAGAAAATCAGCCTGGTGAATCAGGCCTAAGGTGGCAGTCCCTCCAAGGCACTCGGAGACAGTGGGTTAATCACTCGCTCCTCTTAAATAAACTGATTACTGAAACTGAAGCGAAATTACAAAACCGGACGGATAACCTGATGACGACTTTTGGCATGAAAAGGATTACGAAAATCGGTTTCTGGAATGTGAGGACCTTGATGGAGAAAACCAGACTGAAACAAGTGACACGGGAGATGAAGAACTATGGGCTGGATATCCTAGGATTGAGTGAGGTGAGGTGGCCAGGATTTGGTGAAATACAGACAACAGATGGAATTACATTTCTCTATTCTGGGGGCGATGAGGAAGAACACAGGGATGGAGTGGGGTTGCTGTTCAACAGAAATGCAAAGAGGAGCCTTATGGAGTGGAAGCCAATTTCTAGCAGGCTCATGTTTGCTAGGTTCAAGACAAAGATCAGGAATGTGATCATCATCCAATGCTATGCGCCTACAGAACAATCGGAGCCAGAGAAGAAGGAAGAATTCTACCAAATGCTGCGAGATGCCACACGACAAACAAGTAAGAAGGACATTCTCATTGTTATGGGAGACTTCAACGCGAAGGTGGGATCAAACAATGAGGGGTTGGAGCAGATCATGGGTAAACATGGCCTTGGTGAGATGAATAACAATGGGGAGAAATTTACGGAATATTGCGCCAGTCAGGATTTGGTGATGGGTGGCACGGTGTTTCCTCATAGGCGGTGCCACAAGGTCACCTGGGTGTCTCCTGATCAAGTCACAGAAAATCAAATTGATCACATCGCGGTGAGCAGGAGGTTCAGAAGAAGCTTGGAAGATGTTAGGAACAAGAGAGGAGCGGATGTCGGTAGTGACCATCATCTTATGGTTGCCAACTTCCGCATGAAGATCGTGGCAGTCCGCCGAAAGTTTATCACTCGGCACAACAAGTTTGATGTGGGCAAGCTTAAGAACCAGCAGAGATTGGACCAATTTAAACTGGAGCTCAGAAATAAATTCCAGGTGTTGGTCTCCGAGACAGAGAAGGATGTAGAGACTGTGTGGAGCGAGGTAAAGAATATCTTTGTGGAGACCAGTGAGATGCAGCTCGGGTACAAGAACTACCTGCGGAAAGAATGGATATCCGATCAGACCTGGGACAAGATAAATTATAGAAAGGAGATTAAGGCTAAGCTCAACACCTGCAAGACTAGGCAGCAGAAGGCTCTCACACAAGCAGAGTATTCAACAGCAAACAGGGAGGTAAAGAGGAGTGTGCGGAAGGATCATAGGAGGTGGATTGATGAACACGCGGTGAAAGCAGAAGAAGCGGCAAGAAGGCGGGACGTTAAGGAGCTCTATGGCATCACAAAGATGCTTTCGAAGAAAGGTTTTAATAAAACTAGGCCTGTGAAGAGCAAGACGGGCGAGATCCTCACGACGTGTGAACAGCAGCTGACTAGATGGAGAGAACACTTTGCGGAGGTTCTTAATAGAGATAGAGGACCAGAAAGTAAGCACCGAGGAGGAGATGAAGAGGAAGCAGAAAGTGACCCGGACATCAGCCTCGACTCCCCAACTCGGGGCGAAATACGGACAGCGTTGAAGCAGATAAAGTGCGGGAAGGCACCAGGTCTGGATAATATCCCAGCGGAAGTATTGAAAGCAGACCTGGATATCACGATCAACCTGCTGCACCCGCTGTTGGAGAAGATCTGGAAGGAGGAGAAAATACCAACCGACTGGAAGAAGGGGTTGATCGTCAAGTTACCGAAGAAAGGGGACACCACAAACTGTAATAACTGGAGGGGAATCACCTTGCTGTCCATTCCAAGCAAAGTACTGGCGAGAGTCATCCTGAATCGTATAAAAGACTGCGTAGAAAAAAGGCTTCGGAAGGAACAGGCTGGATTTCGACAACATCGCAGCTGTGTGGATCTCATCAACACCCTCCGAATCATCCTGGAGCAGAGTGTGGAGTGGCGGAATACCCTTTACCTCACATTTGTTGACTTCGAGAAAGCTTTCGACTCCGTAAATCAAAGAATCACGTGGAAGACCCTCGAGGAATATAAAATTCCAACAAAGATCATCAGAATCATGGAAGAGATGTACGAAGGGTATGAGTGCCAGGTTCTACACGAAGGCAAATTAACAGAAAAGATAAAGGTCAGTTCCGGAGTGAGACAGGGGTGTGTCCTTTCCCCCACTTTGTTCCTGTTGGTCCTGGATAGTGTGATGAAGAAGGTAATGGGAGGACGGAAGAGGGGTATTCAATGGGGTATAAATGACAGGCTTGAAGATCTGGATTTCGCGGACGACATTTGTCTTATGGCACAACGGTACCGAGCCATAGAAGATAAGCTGGGGAGGTTGCAGAGAGAAGCAGAACGTGCAGGACTGATGATTAACGCCAACAAGACCAAAGAGATGAGGATAAATTCTGACGTCACGACTAGCTTGACAGTCAACGGAAAGGAAATTGAGCGAGTTGACTCCTTCCTCTACCTTGGGAGTATAGTCACAAATGATGGGGGAGCAGAGGAAGATGTTCGAAGCCGTATCAGGAAGGCAAATGGTGCCTTTGTCCAGTTCTACCCCATCTGGAGAAATAGAAACATTTCCAGGAAGACCAAGCTCCGCCTTTTCAATAGCAACGTAAAGTCGATTCTTCTCTATGGCTGTGAAACATGGAAAGTCACAAAACCGATCAACAACCAGCTACAGGTGTTCATTAACAGATGTCTGCGTCGCATCATGAATGTGAGGTGGCCGGACATAATCTCAAACGAAGATCTTTGGACCATCACCAATCAACAACCGATTAGCATCCAGATCAAGGAGAGGAAATGGCGCTGGATCGGTCACACACTAAGGAAGCCGGATGGAGCTGTTGAGAGGGCGGCGCTAGACTGGAATCCTCAAGGTGCCAGGAAGCGAGGTCGACCTAAGAAGACCTGGAAGAGGACGATCGAAAATGAAATTGCAGAGGAGGAAAAGAACTGGAGTCATGTGAAGAGAATAGCCAGGAACCGTACTGCGTGGAGAAATTTCGCCAAGGCCCTATGTTCCGGAAGGAGCGGCAGGAATTAAGTAAGTAAGTATATACGTCAGTGCTACCAACATGATTCTAAGCCTGCTGAGAGGTCCAACTTTAAATACATGTAACTTCTATACTATCATTCGGATTTCAACCAAATTTCGTGTGTGCTATGTGTACCATAACAGATATGTATATGCCGATTCTTAAGAGTAACCAGGGCTGCCAACTGTTAATAAATACTGTCTCTATTTTTGTTACTCTAATATCAATATATCAGAAAGTATGCAAGCCAATAGCTCTAAACTTTGCACACGTATAGTACCTGGCATTCTAGATTAATTTGGAGTAACTAATATACGTCAGTGCTGCCAACATGATTCTAAGCCTGCTGATAGATCCAATTTTAAAATGCATGTAACTTCTATACTAACAAATGGATTTCATTCAAAATTGACACAACAATAGATCATATTATTTCAGATTATTTCTGACCAATACATGTATGTCATTGTTGCCAACATGAATTTTACGCGCGCTGTTAAATCCAATCTTTAACTGCATGTAACGTCCATGCTATCCATTGAACTTTCAACCAAATTTTGTATTCTGTACTTTAAGAGACGGAACTAAGAATATATTCAGTCACCAGGGCTGCCAACTGTAGTTCTCTATTAGGCTGCATTATGCCAGGTATACAGTATTTCGAACTAATTAGATATTTCGATATTACCAACTTAATTTCGGCATTATTCTAGATAGATCCATATAGATTAATCATTGGCATAGATCTTAAATTTTAAGAAAAGTAGGCTCTTTAGTTCGCCACGGAACTTCTTGTTCGAAGTGAAATGCCATGTCTTGTGGTTCGGATTCCACGTAAAAAAGAAGTCCCGTGGCTCATGATCGCATGATTAACGGTCACGTAAAAGTAAAAGCTTCCTTCCTTCCTTCCTTTCTTAAGTTTAACATTTTTCCGGAAAGCTTGTCTGTCTTGTATAACGGATTCAGAGATGTTAAAGGTTTGCAGATCTTGTTTAACTTGCTGGTACCACAGTGATGTTATCTTGCAGGAGCTGGCTGTGTGGATGACACTGGTCAATCTTGACTCGTTGATTCTCTCAAGGTGTCCGTAGAATTGGAGGCGTCCAGGGCCGTGGAGAGCGAGTACGGGCCCTAGGGCTAGGACTTACAAACGCCTCCATATTCTTTCGTCCCCGTGACATCCTGTAAATATCAAATTTGCAATTTTCTTTTTAAGATCCATTAAAAAACTTAGAATTTTTTAAGTTACTTTTTTTTGGAACGCACTAATTTAGTTCATTGTAAATTTCCAATGTCGTTTCTGCTGTATCTGACCGAAAATTTTACTCTGTCATCATAAGAACAAGTTCAACGCCTTTCACAATCTTGCGAAGATTCAAAAATGTAGCTTAGCGGCTATTAGTTGAAATATTATTTAGAAACTTTCCTCCCTATAAACAGTGGAAACTGTACTATAATATTTCCCTGGCCGCCGCAAAGATATGAGGATAATGGTTATTTACATGTTCTCATTGTAGTATTTTGTAGCATATTCAATTTATTCAGTTACATTGAAGATAATAAATTGTCAAACTTAGAATTGGGTAAATTTGTTTACTCGGGTTTTCCACTTTCGCGGGCCCCTCGGTAGACCGGGCCCCAGGGCTGCAGCCCCGTTTGCCCCTCCCTCTCATTGGGCCTAGAGGCGTCTCTTGATGATTGTGTCCATTAAAGGGTCTTGCTTTAGGTATAGATCATCGTTGGGCCTGTGATGAAATGAAAATCCACAGCCTGCTTCCAGTCTCCGAACGGGTCAGGAATGGAATGAATGAAGCCCCTATCTAGCGGCGAGGATATGAACTGTGCCGGCTGCCGAGGCCTGACGCACTCCTCTGGGGCAATGATTAAATGAATGACAGATGAAATGAAATGAAATGATAGTGGAGAGTGTTGCTGGAATGAAAATGTTACAGGGAAAACCGGAGTACCCGGAGAAAAACCTGTCTGCCTCCGGTTTGTCCAGCACAGATTTCACATGGAGTGACCGGGATTTGAACCACGGACCCAGCGGTGAGAGGCCGGCGTGCTGCCGCCTAAGCCACGGAGGCTTGTTGGGCCTGTGATACCTTTCTCCATTATGATCCTTGCGCCTGAGATCTTCCGCAAGATAACTCTTTCCTTGACCACTAGTTTCAGCGGCTTCGGTGGCGTAGTCGGTAGCATGCTGAGCTTCTATGCCCAAGATAGCGGGTTCAAACCCGGCTGAAGCCGTCTGATTTTTTAAGAGCGTTAAAAATCCCTCAGTATGCCTTCCTTCGGAGGGGAAGTAAAGCCGGCGGTCCCATGTCATAGATTTATGGCATGTTAAAAAACCTTCCACTAATTGCACCTGTGTGAAGCTAAATTGGATAGGTTAAGAATGTAAACAACGCTCTTAGGTTTCTAGGTTCGTTGCCAAGAGCCAACTGCGGTGGCGTCTAGTAGCTAAGTTCTGAACTTGGCCTAGTAGTCGTTGACGGTGGCGCTTGGCGGCAAAAGTAGGAACTATTTGAAAAATTCTAAGTTGTTGTACTTAAATTAAAAAAAAACAACAGTTAACACACACTAATACAGTCATCACAATTAACACCGGTTATCAGACAGATTCTACACACACCCAAACTACACGGGGCTGCATGACCGTGTTGTCGCAGCCCCTAAACTGAGGAACCATCCAACAACCTATAGTTTCTGTAATTTATTCCTAAATAATTTGAAGACTTTTCATGGGATACATGATGTTATTTATATTTGAATTGTAGCCAACGGCCATAGCAGGGCATTTTTAATTGAACGCCCGTAGGCTCCCCATCAAGTTCAATTTCAAGTAGTTCCAACTTTGGTTACCAGAGATGCCACTGTTCTTGACACCTACTGACGAACGTTGGAACTGATCGAGCGTTTCTAAACAATTAACCTACAAATTTAGGTACACACTTCCAATTGCCGAGCTGGTAATTCTTCGGGAGTGATCCTACACTTGTACCTAGTAGCTAATATGTGTCATGTTCATGATTTTCATACCTTATTTGATATTCCAGGAGTCATTACCCCGGAGAGGTGGCACTTACTTGAGCAACGTTAGAGGTGACGCGGGGTCATTTTGACCCCTCCCAATTATTTCTCAGTAATAACGACAATTATTTCGTTTATGCTACTGATATGGCATGAAAACATTCTCTGAACTAATGAGGAAGTATATTTGTCTAAAATGAAAGTCTTGCACATATTATAATCGGGTATTTACACGATAATAGAAATGGTGTGGATCTGACAGGAAATCATCTATTTTTATGAAATATCTAGCTTGTCACGGTGGGTGAGTGGATAGCGTGTCGGTCTACTAACCCCATGATTGTAGGTTCGCTCCTGGCCGTGGTAAGTGATTTTTGAAAGGCGGCAAAAGTTACGATACCATGTCATACGATGTTGTAATGTCAAAGAACCCATTTGAATTCAGTAGGCCGTGTTCATAATGGCAAAATTAATTTCGGGAGTTTCCGCCAACACAAAGTTCCTTATTTCTCTACTAGAAAGCGCTATAGTGTTCAAGGAGCTTAGATATCTAACCTCCTTGGCTTTCATAGTGATTCAAGGAACAACGAAATTCGACATGCAAGCTACCCTCTGGGTGTCAAATTACAAAGCTTGCACCCGGCATCCGAGGCCATACGATATTATTATTATTATTATTATGAAATATCTGATAATTATTTCTTCAGTTCGCCTATTGACAATTTCAAAATGAATGATTAGACAAGTTTTAGATAATGTAGAATTCTAGTTTTTAACCAATGACACATTTTAGAGAAGTCTCTTGTTGTATTGTGGTTGTACTGTATTCCATTTTTAACTGTATTTGCCAGTAAGGGTACACCCACTGAGAAAGAGGCATATCATCGTCACTTTCTTCTTCGTCTGCACTCTACTCAGTATCACTTAAAGATTCTGCTATTTCTACTTCATCTTCACTATCACTGTTTTCACCTCCAAATATGTCTTCCTCTTTGACGTCTTGCAGAAGAGATGACACCATGGATTCTTGCTCTTCGTAGCTCAGACGATTCATAATGTTTTATTTTAACACTTAACTACAATCAATTGTATTTCGCGATCAGACAGCTACATTCTCATGGAGTGCACGTAAGACTGGAACAGCTGTTCACTCTGCCAATAGGTACTGGCGGCGCGGGGTCGTTCAGAACACATTGCAACATGGCTCGACAAAAATACATTCGTCTCGGCCCTCATCCCTTACACTAATAGGCTACTACCCTCAGACAATAGATAAGGCATGTGGCAGGTTTGGTCTGTGTGTAGTAGAAACCCCAGCTTAACGAAACTGCGTGGGGTCACAAAGTCCCCTGCGCCACCTCTCCACGGCAAAATCGGGATAAGTCACATTCTGTAAATTTTCCAGGAGAGCGAATTTAAATTTTCACCACTGAAAAGAAATACTTATAACACCGCAATTATTATTATTGGAATTAAACACAATGTGTACAGAATTATTACATAAGAGATATCATTGTCATTCGTCCTTTGCATAGTGTAAGATTGGCATTGTTCTTTGTGTACATTCAAATAGGTGATACTGTGTGCAGGATTGGTTGCAGAGTTCACAGCCGCAGTGACTATCGGCGTTGTGGTAACCTTTCCTGTTGCATATGTTATGGTGGAGGCCTTGTATTGCACCTCGGGTGTAGATGTGTCGTAGTTCATAGCTGGCTGATCTCCATTCCTTCTCCATGGCTGGGGTGCGGTAAAAATCGGGGTCTATTTCTGTTGATTTCAGGACTCTTTCTTCCAGGAACTTGATGCATGCTTGTGTTTGAATCAGGTTTTGTTTTAATATTAAGTCATTTATGGGTTGCAGATGACCCTCAAACTTATATTAGCCGATGACGCGGTGGCTGCTGATCGCGTTATCCGCTTTATAAGTGAGAGTGGGTTAGGGCCAGCAATCTAAATTTTCCAGTATAAATTGACTCAACGACTTGTTCGTTTTTGAATGATAATGTTTTGTTTTTCCGTAATTTTTGTTTATTTTTATAATTTTTATTTTTATTTAATTTCTTGTTTTTGTTTCATTAATTTTTGGTCTTTTTAAATTGAGGTGTCCACCTCAAAATTTTAAATTCAATTCGAAATTTGTATTTTTTAATCTGTGTTAAGAGGGGCAGATGACCTCGTAGTTCCGCCCCTTAAAACAACAACTAACTAACTTCTATAAATGTTTTTGTTCCCACCAGTTGATAAACTTATCTGGTTGGGGTATACTTCGATACCCCAATTGAGGGTAAGCAATATTTTTTATTTTTTGCCAAATTTATTTCTTATAAAGGAAGTACGTGTATTACAAATAACAACTAAAGTTAAATTATGAAAAAGTGAGAGGATATGGGACGTTCTTTCCGTTTCCACTAAAAATATCTGTATCTCGGTGATATTCCACTTGATTTGAAATTAATTTCAAATGATCTGTAGTGACGATGGCTGGCCACCAAAATGCGCCATAAACTCATTTCCATAAAAAATGGACTTACCCCGTTCCTTCCGCGGGGTCTTCATTTGAAATGACTGCCCATGATCACTACTGCACAGGAAATATGTGCTACATTACGTAAATATGTGACTTTAGTCGTTATTAATTTTTCGTTCAACGACGGCAATTGCCATGGCTTTTCTTTGCTCAACTGCTACTGAAAGCGGCGCATTAGATGTGTCATTTCACTGTTGCCAATGTATGGTACACAATATACAGATCATGCGTAACGAGCTCGGCGAGAAACTATTGGCTTATGAAGCGGAGCGAGATACTATTGGCTTCTGTCTGGCCGAAAATTACTGCTTGTACTACAAGCAAGGAGGTCTGGGGCGTTAGCCCCAGGTTATGTTTGTTTCTGTATGTAAAGCCTTTTAATATATAAACAACGAAGCGAACGAATGGAGCGATCGTAGCATAAAACAAAAACCACCGGGTACCGTAGGCCTATGTGTGGGGTTGGCAACATTTTATTTATCCTGTAAATCACCCCCACAATTGCCGACACATCTGAAATTTCACTGTGTAAGTCGTGTTATAAAAAGGAGATGAAAGGGGGGGGGGGCTGGGTTATAGACAGCTGAGGAGAAAACATCTATTAGAACATCGTTTCCACAATTACTAGGCTATTCATCATTATACAAGGTATTTCGGCTAATTTAAGTAGTTTTGTCTTCTTCTTCTTCTTAGTCGTTTACCCTCCGGGTTGGTGGTATTCACGGACTCAGCGAGGGAACTCACCACTACCACCTCTACGGGCAGTGTTCTAGAGCTGGGAACATCTAATCGGAGTGGATACAACTGGTGAGGTGGGATTGGCACCTCGCCCAGGCGGCCTCACCTGCAAAGCAAACAGGGGCCTCATGAGGGAAGGTAATGGATGGTTAGGATGGATAGGCAAGGAAGAGGGAAGGAGACGGAGACGGCCGTGGCCTTGAAGAAGGTACCATCCCGGCATTTGCCCAAAGGCGAAGTGGGAAACCACGGAAAACCACTTCGAGGATGGCTGAGGTGGGAATCGAACCCCCTCTACTCATTTGGAACACCCGAGGATCAGTAGACCCCGTTCCAGACCTCATACCACTTTTAAAATTTCGTGGCAGAGCCGGGAATCGAACCCAGGACCTCCGGGGCGGCAGCTAACCATGCTGACCGCTACGCTACGGAGGCGACTAAGTAGTTTTGTACTTGATTCATCCATCACTCCTGAAGTGTTACGAGGATTTTATCGCTCTTAAAAAAAATGAAGATTTAGGCCGGGTTTGCACCCGCGATCTCGGGATTAGCAGTTCAGCGTGCTGCCGTCTGCGCCACTGAAGGCATGCTTTAATGAATGATACTTAAATTCAGAGGACTCAGATTACTTAAACAATTTACAAAAACATGCACCAAAACTGTTTGTCTGAGCAGCCTGAAAACATTCCACAATTTCAGTTAAGTCTCCACAGTCGATCATTTAACACATTAGTAGTAAAATGCATAGACATTAACCATTATGAATATCTTCTTCTTCTTCTTCTTCTCCTCCTCCTCCTCCTCCTTCCTAACAAGTGTTAGGCCTGGTGGCCTGTTATGGTCTCGTTCCATCTCTTCGTAGGTCGATCTACGTCTCTTCTGCCTCTAGGTTGGTATTTGAGGACTCGTCTGGTGATCCGGCCGGTCTTCATACGCAGCACATGGTCCTTCCTAGATGATGTGTATTTCTGTACTGTGTTGATAATTGGTTTTACTTTTCGTTCTTTAAGGATAACCTCAGATCTTTTCCTATCCCATAGTGTGTATCCAGCTGTTCTCCTCATGAACCGCATCTCGGCACTCGTTAGTCTCCGTTCATCCCCTTTGCGAAGGGTCCAAGCTTCGCTGCTATATAGAAGGGTAGGTTTGGCTAGGATGTTGTATAGTTTGAGTCGTGTGTGCCTCTGGTCTAATGATAGCCTGAAGATGTTATTTATTATTCATTCATTCATTCATTTATTTGCAATGGGGGGTGTGTCCCCCGGTGGCAAATTGGATATACATAACAAATAAATAATTATACATAACAATTCAATAACAATTATACAACAATTAAACTGGAGTATTTACACAAATAGTCAGTCTTTTCTTAAACACACCTATATGTTTGGGAGAAGGCTCTAAGACTGCGGCAGGTAGAGAGTTCCAGTTATCAATGGCACGGTTTACAAAAGAATATTTACCATAATTTGTTCGCGGTGGTCGGCCCTTAACTTTGAAAGGATGATCGCTCCTACCCATGTAAGTGGGCTTTCCCAATCGTTTGCTAAGCTCACCCCATGCTGGTTGATTTGTATACGTGTTGTACATAGCGCAGAGTCTAGATTTCATCCTCCTAGCCTCCAGTGATTCCCACCCAAGTTTCTTTAATATACGGCTCACACTGCTCCTGGGATTAAAGTCACTGAGCACAAATCTAGCGGCCTTTCTTTGTACCATTTCCAACTCATTGATGAGCCCTACTTGATATGGATCCCAAACCGCCGAGGCATATTCCAGAATAGGTCTTACAAGTGACAAATAGCCTAATTCGTTAGCAGAGGTACTACTTCCTTTTAATACCCTCATTACAAAGTGCAGGGATATGTAAGCTTTTGAAACTACACATCCTACATGACTACTCCATTTCATATCATTCCTTACGTGAACGCCCAAATATTTGCAAGAATCTTCTTCTACAAGTATTTCCGAGCCAATGTTATATTGAAAATCCTGCCTTCGCACTTTCCCTATTTTTAAGAGACTACATTTTCTATTAGTCCTGTGGCCTTAGAGAAGTTGATGATTTTGTGCTGCATATAGGTTTCTTGGATGTAACTGGGGTTATAGCAGAGATATTTGAATGTTGATAACTGCTCAAGGGTTGTATTTTCTATTACAATATTTGTTCTCTCATGATTTTTCCCGATGAAGGCCATAACTTTAGTTTTGGTAAGGGAAATCTCTATGTTGTAATTTCTTGCTGTTGTGTGAAGGTTATTTACTGATCTCTGTAAATCATCTTCAGATTCTGCAAACAGTAGAGCGTCTATATCAGGTTGTCTATCTATCTTAATGTGACCATGTTTTTTTTGTCTCCATTCACTGATGATTTTATTTATGTATATGTTGAACAGAAATAAATTAAATATTATCCTGTGTTGACTGATATTAATCTCAAATTATAAAATCTGCCTTGCCAAACACTAAGAAGTTTAATAATTAATTTAAAACGGTCATGTTTCGGAAAACAATGATACCCTCGTCAGTGTAGATTAAATAAAGGAATCTTAAAAACTATGTTAACAAATACCAAAGAGAAAATGGATATCCTTACAAAAGCATTAGAATTTAAATAAATGAATGATCCGAAAAAAGTCTTAGAAAATACATAAAAGAAGAACATCCCATATCTCTCATCGGCGACGTCCGATAGACAGTCTATTAAGGTAGATTTATGTTAACTTTTAATCTTTTTCTTTTATGTATTTTCTATTTTTTGGTGAACTTTCCTTTTTTTAGCGTAACACAACAATAGTAGCTACACCTTCATAGATTAGTTTGTGGAAGGAGCCTGTTTGTTGATGGGATCGTCATTTCTAAAATAATAGATCTTTTCCGTGCTTGGGGCAGATGACCTCGTAGTTCCGCCCATTAAAACAACAATAACTAACTAACTAACTAACTAACTTTCCGTGCTTAATGCCTTAATATTTATCGGTAATAATTATCACACTAGGTTTTTCTCCGGGTACTCCGGTTTTCCCTGTTAAAATTTAATTCCAGCAACACTCTCCACTATCATTTCATTTCATCTGTCATTCATTTAATCATTGCCCCAGAGGAGTGCGTCAGGCCTCGGCAGCCGGCACAGTTCATATCCTCGCCGCTAGATGGGGGCTTCATTCATTCCATTCCTGACCCGGTCGGAGACTGGAAGCAGGCTGTGGATTTTCATTTTCACTAAGTTATCTGAACTAAGCCTCCGTGGCTTAGGCGGCAGCACGCCGGCCTCTCACCGCTGGGCCCGTGGTTCAAATCCCGGTCACTCCATGTGAGATCTGTGCTGGACAAAACGGAGGCAGACAGGTTTTTCTCCGGGTACTCCGGTTTTCCCTGTCAACATTTCATTCCAGCAACACTCTCCTCTATCATTTCATTTCATCTGTCATTCATTTAATCATGGCCCCAGAGGAGTGCGTCAGGCCTCGGCAGCCGGCACAGTTCATATCCTCGCCACTAGATGGGGGCTTCATTCATTCCATTCCTGACCCGGTCGGAGACTGGAAACAGGCTGTGGATTTTTTCACTAAGTTATCTGACGTGTTTCTTTTATTTGTTTCTGGAGGTTAGAGACTGTCTGTGGGTGTCACTGTAAGTTTGATAGTGTTATATAGAGCTGCTTTTCTTGCATATTGGATCTGATGATGTTCGCTTGATGAGCGAAACATGTCATCCTTTAGTTTTCTTCTTCTTCTTCTGCTTAATAAGTCCGTAACAATATACAGGGTGTTTCAGGAGGAATAGTAAATATTTTAGGAGGTGGTAGTATAGATGAATTGCAATAAAATTCCATATAACATGTGTCCCATTTGTGTTGCGTACAGAGATACAGCCGGTAGTATTTTACCCAAACAAATGTAAAGCCAAGGCAAATGAGGACGTTCAAAGTTGATTTTCAACAATTCCACCACCAACCCGTGTAGCTCTTCGGAGGGCGTTTTGGCGTTCTTTGATCGGTTCGTGTGTTAACTCTTTCCTTGTAAACTTCGTCTTTCAACCATCCCCACAGGCAAAAATCCAAAGGGATAAGGTCGGGGGACCTTGGTGGCCAAGAAACATGCCCATAGCAACCGGTATGCCAACACACGAAATGACAACTGCCCTGGTTACATACCAACATTTGTATCTTGGTATGCAATATAAATGGGTCAAATGTTATATGTTTTTTTATTGCAATTCATCTATGCTACCACCTCCTAAAATATTTACTATTCCTCCTGAAACATCCTGTATTGAGCGAATCAAAACGTCTGGTGGTATTTAATTTTATTTACGCACGGTATTAGCCCAATAAAGGTGAATAATTTGAATAGTAATCCGGGCCGCGCATCTACATGCAATATGTTCAGGAGTGTTTGCTCATCGGTACTTATTTATTATCTGTATTCAGAGGTGTGTAAATTGATATAATCAAATAAAGAACTTATATCATCCACAACGTTTCATTATTCAAAACCATTTTTATTGCCCAACTGCTGACAACTTTTATCACCTTACTAACAAGGGAACGGATTGCGGTGCAAAGTTCCAATGTGGTTGAAATTTAGTAAACAATATTCCTACAAGGTTATACAATGACGTAGTGAAGACCGCACGGGCCACTTTCAATTTTGAACACCAATATTGAACGCCGAAAACCTGCCGGGTGACGGCATCAGCGAGGAGTTAGGAAGAGGTAAAGCTGACCTTGAATCCTAGCAGCACGCGATGGCTCCCGGCCACCAACATTCACAGCGATCACTTTCAGCAAAGCAGCTTTGTACACTAACTACCACATTCCAAGGATTGCAATTTAGAAGGTGGAAGGCGGAGAATGCAACGCAGCACGGTAGGTTGCTGCCTAGTAGCCGGGAGCCATCGCGTACTGCTAGGATTCAAGGTCAGCATTACCTCTTCCCACTTCCTCGCTCATGCCGTCGCCCGGCAGGTTTTTGGCGTTCAAAATTAAAAGTGGCCCGTGCGGTCTTCACTACGGCATTGTATAACCTTGTAGGAATATTGTTTACTAAATTTCAACCACATTAGGATTTCACACCGCAATCCGTTCCCTTGTCAGTAATGTTTTCTCCCCTGTAGGCTTATAACTTATCCCATTAGGAATTGCTCCGGAAAATTTTAAGAATTGAGTACCGTATTCCGAGGGATTCCTGATCTGGGTCGTTTTCTCTTCTTTGATTGACTTTGGAATGTACCCTTTAAATCAGGTGATTTCAAACCATGGTCCTAGAATCTTCGAATAATTCTAGAGTGGATGATCAGTAAAAATACTTTAGGTTCCTCAGATCTGAATTTAACGAAAAGTAAAATATGTTAATCAAAAGGAAACGTGTGGCTCCTCTTATAGTGGAAATTCTATAAAATGTTACTATGATATTCTTAAAAACAAAATGTATTAAGACCGTTGGTTACATATTTTTAATATGTAATTCCAGCGCCCTCTAAACATATTTAGAGCATTAAGCCATGAAAAGTAAATATTAAATTTTGGAAATCTGGCATTCAGTCTATAATTTGCACACCCCTGTAAATTGTACCCCGCCCAGTCATTTGGGCAAATTTGTGTTGGTAATTGAAGAGTTACAACTAACAATTCATTTTATCTGCCATTAATTCTTCTGGGAAAGCGGCTTCGGTGGCGTAGTTGGTAGCATGCTGAACTGCTTTGCCCAAGATAGCGGGTTCAATTCCGGCCGAAGTCGTCGGATTTTTTAAGAGCGTTAAAATCCTTCAGTATGCCTTCCTTCGGAGGGGTAGTAAAGCCGGCGGTCCCATGTCATAGATTTATGGCATGTAAAAGATCCTACCACAGACTAAACTTGTGTGAAGCTAAATTTCTAGGTTAGATTTCGTTGGAACGCTCTATCAAAGTTCCAACGTTCACCACTAGGTATTAGTGACACTTGGTAGCGAAAGTTGGAACTACTTGAAATCGAACGGAACTTGTAGCTCAGCCTAAGGGTGTCCACTTGAAGCAGCTACAGCCTCTGGCGAACCGAACATGTTCTCGGACACTCCCGGCACTAAAAGCCATACGATAAATAAATAAATCTTCTGAGGAGGGCATCCTGCCATAAAAATCATTCACCATAATAAAACATTGCCTCACTTCATACTGGAATGATGAAGAGTAGAATGTCAAACATATTTTCATGGCTTAAACCACAAAGACTGCCTTGCTATAATCCACGCGGAATTACATGTCTGAGTAGATTCTGCTAAATGCACTTAGTTACGCACTAAGCAATTATTTTATGCTCGGGCTCACAAAATATGTTTACATTGTACAGCAATTGTATTGTATTAGCCTCCTTTGAACGCGGTAGTTACTTGCCCATTATACTGTATTTCTGAACGCTGTTTGACATTTCGGGCTATTTTCCATTAGCAGCTGTCCTACAATGTAAATAGCATAATGCCATCTTTACGCCCCGTTGCCGCGGGGACAAACGCACATTCAATTAGTAAAAGGACAGAGTAACAACTGCAAAGGGTTTCTTTAACATTCGTGCATTATGACAATTAATTAACTGCGATGCAGAAAGTCCACATTCATGGAGCGAGGACTAGCTTCAGCCTTCAGGTGTGTATTACAGTGGCGGAGGCTCACTACCTTCCTTCAGTCAGCCAACACCAATCTCTAGGCGGGGTTATATGTGTATAATATAAAAATAAATAAAATCAATAACACAAATACAATAAACAAAATACAAATAAATAAATAAATCGTATATATATAAAGGAATGTCTGTGTGTTCGTCTTTTATGCGTTCATAAACCAAACATCCGATGCGATCAAATTTTGGTGAGTTGTTGTAAACACTTCCGGGATGATCATAGGCATAGTTAAATCTATTTCACAATAGATAGCGCGCGAGTAGTTTAAACAAATACGTAATGGCGATGCGTTCATATACAATTCGTTCGATTGCGATCAAATTTTGGCGAGTTGTTGTGCACAGTCCCGGAAAAGTAATAGGCGTAGTAAATCCAATTTACAATAGATGGCGCGCGAGTAGCTTCAACAAAATGGCGTGCGTTTGTTTCAAGAAAGTCCCACATGTGTTCATATACCATTCATCCCATTGCGTTGAAACTTGGGTGAGAAGTTCTGTACACTTCAGGTAAGGTTTCTGGCTTAGTGAAACCACTTAACAATAGGTACCGCACGAGTAGATTCAACAAATGAGCGAGGACGGGCGAAGCGATTCAACAAAGTCCTGTGTGCGTTCACATACCATTCGTCTGATAGCGATGAAACTTGGGTGAGAGGTTGTGTACACTACAGGCAAGGTTTCTGACTTAGTAAGTACATGTTATAATAGGTAGCGCACGAGTAAATTCAACAAATGAGCGACGACGAGCGAAGCGTTTCAATTAAGTCCCGTATGCGTTCATATACTATTCGTCTGATAGTGATGAAACTTGGGTGAGATGTTGTGTACACTTCATGGAAGGTTTCTGGCTTAGTAAATCTACTTAAAAATAGGTAGCGCACGAGTAGATTCAACAAATGTGCGACGACGGGCGAAGCGTTTCAACAAAGTCCTGTATGCGTTCACATACCATTCGACCGATAGCGATGAAACTTTGGTGCGAGGTTGTGTACACTACAGGCAAGGTGTCTGGCTTAGTAAATCCATGTTATAATAGGTAGCGCTCGAGTAGATTCAACAAATGAGCGATGACGAGCGAAGCGTTTCTACAAAGTCCCGTATGCCTTCATATACTATTCGTCTAATAGTGATGAAACTAGGGCGAAATGTTGTGTACATCTCAGGGAAGGTTTCTGGTTTAGTAAATCGACTTACACGATTAGATTCAACAAATGAGCGGCGATGGTCGAAGCGTTTCAACCAAGTCCTGTATGCGATCACATACCATTCCTCCGATAGCGATGAAACTTGGGTGAGAGGTTGTGTACACTACAGGCAAGGTTTCTGGCTTAGTAAATCCGTGTTATAATAGGTAGCGCACGAGTAGATTCAACAAATGAGCGATGACGAGCGAAGCGTTTCAACTAAGTCCCGTATGCGTTCATATACTATTCGTCTGATAGTGATTAAACTAGGGTGAGATGTTGTGTACACTTCGTGGAAGGTTTCTGGCTTAGTAAATACACTTAACAATAGGTAGCGCACGAGTAGATTCAACAAATGTGCGACGACCGGCGAAGCGTTTCAACAAAGTCCTGTAAGCGTTCACATACTGAGCAGTCGCACAAGACAGAGCAGAATAATTTATTAAGGTAATGTTTACATATATGTAAGGTTATGTTAGAGAAGTGATGTTTCGTACAGTGCTACCAATAAAACAAGATTTCGTGTGAAGACGAGCCAAGCTAACCTCAGAGGTTTGATAATTAAACAATAGGTGAGGAGAAAACTAATTCAAATAAACTAATGTTAAAATAAATAAAACGCAGTCTTCTTCAAGGACATGCACATATAATTTACATAAAACAATTACATTTTAAAAACATGTTCCCGAAACAAATAAACAGTCGGCCAGAAGGATAAAGATTAACAAATATTAGATAAATACCAAGAAAACGAAGGATCGTGTAAACGTTAGAAGTTAAACCCTTCATAATTAATCATTTAGATCACAGTCAAAATAAGGAAAGATACCAAATATGTACGTAGATGAAAGTTCCATCAAATATGTGCTCAAGCATGATCAGCTGACTATCTGCAGTCATGGAATAAAACTTACTGTCCCAGCCAAGAACACTTAATCGTCAAGTGCAAGACTATTAAAAAAGACCTCTATTAGGCACACTATTATATATCGAGCAAGAGGAAAAATAAATTAATTAAAATAGTTAGTTAAAGAAACATGCTCGATATTTGATAAAAGATGACAGACGTTCTTCAAAGCAGAACAGTTTGGGACGTCTTCAAAGATGAAAAGGGAAATTACCTCAAGTAAGTTAGGCCTACATATTACAAGAAGATATTTAACACACGTTACCGTAGACAGGTCACATCCTACATAACTCCAACTCCGCTATGTTAAGCCATAATATAATATCCCTGAGGCACTGTTGTCGAACTTTGGTTGGTATCTTCGTATCTAACAGAAGATAATTTTGAGGTAATATTTGGATATAAATTAAAATGTCGAACAAACTGGATGCAAATAACTGTTCATGTCGTTGATAGGTCCCAGGGTTAGGATGCCTAAAAAGGCGAATCCTCCCCTCAATTCTCGGGAACTTTTACTCTTCGTGACTTCACATCATGGAGCCTGGTTAATAATCCCTTTTTTTAGCCTACTTTCGATTTTTGCAAAAAATGAAAGTAGACTTATGAGATCAACACAGGGCGAAAAAAGTGTGTCTGTCTGTGTGTGTGTATGTGTGTGTGTGAGTCTGTGTGTGTGTGTGTGTCTGTGTGTGTGTGTGTCTGTGTGTGTGTGAGTGTGTGTACTCTGAATGTCTGTCCCCCCCTATCAATTCGAACACGGTGAATGCGAATTGAACGAAATTTGGTACAAAGGTAGCACTAGCAAAGGACACCTCAGTGTCATGTTTTGTATCGCCGCCATCTTGACGGAAACGTAATGGCGGCCTCACAAATGTTCAAAGCTTAAATCAAATTACGACTAACCTAATCATCCGATCTCTACCAAATTTTGCAACAACATACCTTTATGGGGGGAGCATCCTTCGACCAAACCAATAGGTCATCAGCGTAATAGTTTACGGATGGCGGCCATCTTTGAGTGAAAATCGATTCCCCCTATTAATTCGAACACGGTGCAACCGAATGGAACGAAATTTGGTACGGAAGTAGAACTAACGAAAGGCACCTCAGTGTCATGTTTTATATCGCCGCCATCTTGACGGAAACGTAATGGCGGCCACACAAATGTTCAAAGCTTAAATCAAATTACGACTAACCTAATCATCCGATCTCTACCAAATTTTGCAACAACATACCCTTATAGAGGAAGCATCCTTTGACCAAATGAATAGGTCATTAGCCTAATAGTTTGCGAATGGCGGCCATCTTTGTGTGAAAATCAATTCCCCCTATTAATTCAAACACGGTGAAACCGAATGGAACGAAATTTGGTACAGAGGTAGCACTAGCAAAGGGCATCTCAGTGTCATGTTTTATATCGCCGCCATATTGACAGAAACGTAATGGCGGCCACACAAATGTTCAAAGCTTAAGTTAAATTACGACTAACATAACCATCCGATCTCTACCAAACTTTGCAACAACATACCTTTTTGGAGGGAGCATCCTTTGACCAATCTAATAGGTTATTAGCCTAATAGTTTGCGGATGGCGGCCATATTTATGTCAAAATTGATTCCCCCTATTAATTCGAACACGGAGGAACCTAATGGAACGAAATTTGGTACAGAGGTAGCACTAGCAAAGGGCACCTCAGTGTCATGTTTTATATCGCCGCCGTCTTGACTGAAACGTAATGGCGGCCACACGAATGTTCAAAGCTTAAATGAAATTACGATTAACCTAATCATCCGATCTCAACCAAATTTTGCAACTACATACCTTTATGGAGGGAGCATCCTTTGACCAATCTAATTGGTCATTCGCCTAATAGTTTGCGGATGGCGGCCATCTTTGTGTCAGAATCGATTCCCCCTATTAATTCAAACACGGTGAAACAGAATGGAACGAAATTTGGTACAGAGATAGCACTAGCAAAGGGCATCTCAGTGTCATGATTAATATCGCCGCCATATTGACAGAAACGTAATAGCGGCCACACAAATGTTTAAAGCTTAAATCAAATTACGACTAACATAACCATTCGATCTCTACCAAACTTTGCAACAACATACCTTTATGGAGGGAGCATCCTTTGACCAATCTAATAGGTCATTAGCCTAATAGTTTGCGGATGGCGGCCATCTTTATGTCAAAATTGATTCCCCCTATTAATTCGAACACGGTGGAACCAAATGAACGAAATTTGGTACAGAGGTAGCACTAGCAAGAGGCACCTCAGTGTCATGTTTTATATCACCGCTATCTTCACGGAAACGTAATCGCGGCCACCCAAATGTTAAAAGCTAAAATGTAATTACGACCAACCTAATAATCTAGTCTCTACCAAATTTTGCAACACCATATCTTTATGTGGGAAACATATTCTGACCAAACTGCAAGAACATCAGCCCAATAGTTTGCAGATGGTGGCCAAGTATGTGTGCAAATCGATTCCCCCTATCAATTCAAACACGGCGAAACCGAATTGAACGAAATTTGGTACAGAGGTAGCACTAGCAAAGGGCACCTCATATTCATGTTTAATATCCCTATAGCACGTTGTATTTCAACAAGCTACTACAACCAACATTCAATCATACTCCTTGAAAAGGACAAAGAGTTATAACAATACCCATGCATTTAGGAGAAAGTAGGCTATATGTTCTTTACTGAACATCTTGTTTAATAACAAAATACAACTCCCTCGCAATGACAATAAGTTCGATCCACGGGAATACCATTCGATATCGATCCAGCAGTGCAAATAGGAACTGTCCTGCCATCTAGTCGGCACAACCTGAGTTAAACCAGTCGCCTGTCCGTAGCATAGTTTCCAATTCCTCCACCAGAAGTCGATACATGCAACTACCGAAGATCACCTTTTTAAAAGATACAAGTGGCAATATTTCCAAGAATATTTATCACGTATCAGATTTCCCCCTGCCAATCATGTCGACACTCCAGAGGATAAGACATGCAGATGTAGAAATAGCGAATGAATACAACCACTAGATAAGTCGATAATGAACACATAACCCCAAAAATACATTCACATGCGAATACATGATAGATCATTACAAAATGTTCATGTACACAGGTCTTCATGTCCAATAGATATCCCAAGCATGCCAAGTATAGTAAGTTCTTACTTTAGGACCAAAAAAAAAGATTTTTTTGAATTACAAATTTCAAATATACATATTTGTTGTTCCATAATTTCGACGTATTCAGGGTACGCTGACAAGTACAAGTCCGTCACAGTATTTGGGCCCATGGATACATAAAGCGATGATCAAGACTGCCAGTTTTCTTCACTCTTCAGTCGATGATGGTTATCTGAAACCATATAGTGCTCCAACGATTAATCGTTCTTGAGTTCACTACCCACTACAGTTACTTCAAAGAAACTCCCCAAAGAAAAATTAAAATATAACTAAATTTACGAAAATGGTCAACCAAGAGATAACATACACAAAAAATCGACTGATCCTTCATTTTTTACAAAACTGAATTAAATATGACCTACAGAATAAAATATCCATCTTATAATACATATAAACAAAAGATTTTTATATAAAAATAAATTAATTAAAAATTTATAACCAGAGATTCCAAGACAATAAATTAGCATCGTTTAACCATTTTCATATAATACAATCGACCGACATGTCTTTTAGAAATGATCATACACGAATCAAAGAAAACAGTGCTCCCAAAAAAATTCAAATATAACCCATAGATATCCCCTTTCAAGTTTAACTACCCAAAGAGAAGTACACTTAATATTGTATCTTGTCAAGCAAAATCATGAGCGATTCTCATGCTACAACTAAGAAACGCCACCCAAAATTTTTTTTTACAAGGATAATGAGCAACCAGATCTAAAATAAAGGACAAATAATAATTCTCAAGAAACAAACTTTAGAAGACCATAAATTTAAACCAGAAATAGACCACACGTGCAGACAAACTCAAACGCACAAATCTTTCATACACTCATACATAACCTCACAAATCCCAAGATAACTAATTACAATTTAGGCCTACCACCCACAAAGAAAATATTTCCAACAAATCTACCAGAATATAAATCATTATTCGTCAAAATACCAACACAAAACACATAATACATTAAAACAAACACTTACCATATATGCTGACTCGGATCAAACAGAAACAACAAAACGTCACTGAGTAGGCTACGTAGTTACATGAGATCCATAGTGAGCCCTAGCATATTCCCAACAACAAACAAATAATTAACTTCATAATCCACATTATACTCACCCAGTGTGTATGTTTTAGCCTTACAACTCTTTCTGATAGCACTCGAATACAGCTGGGTCAATAAAACCTGGTCAGTCACTCAAAGATACTGACAACAAAACCAAAGTAGCGTAGTGGCAACCCTAGATGAGATCATAGTCTCACCCCAGTAATTAATAGCACAGTCAGCACCTAAAGTTATCAACCAGTAGTACAGACCCAAATAAATAATTTTACTAACCAGGCGATTCAACATTACCAAACCTAAATTAATATCACTTGGTCAGTCACTCACAGATACTGATATCTAAACCATAATAGCATAGTGGCAAACCTAGGCCAGATCATCACCCACACAAACAAATAGAACCACAATCATTACCCCGATCACATTTCAGTAGTACTGACCAAAATACAGAATTTTACTCACCAGCTAATTCAATGTCACCAAACCCAGACACACAGGCTATTAATAAACATAACACACATCCAAATATATAAAGGATCGTAAGCAGAATTTCAACCTTCGTGCAACTAAATAACTTCCCATAAAATTACCCAGTGAACTCCGGTTGAAGGATATTTCAACGAAATACTAATTTATAAACACGGTATTAAATCATTAAAGAGCAAACAAATTTAATAAAACAAACCCCAACCTTACTTTAAGCCAAGAAGCAAAAACAACAAATCCCACCCAAGTTACAAATGCAAAGCTAACTTACCACATTCACACCAAACTCACACCTGCCTCACACATACAGTTTGTGTTACACAATTTAGAAAACTTACTACCCTAGTTATAGGATAAAAAAGGTACCCTAATTAACAAGAGATAAAAGAACCTCGAGGTATAAGGAAACACTAACTGAAAGAACAAGTAGGTTACTCGGACACCCAAAAACCGCAGAAACATTCCTTAATTCTACCAAGATATTTAACCAGGATCCTAATATCGTTACTCAAACACATCAGCCAGGTAAACATGCCAGAAGAAATAGAAAGGGGAATGCAAGAGAAACTAACTAGGCCTAGTCATCACTAACACCATAAAATAATATTTCAAAACACACGAGCAACATAGCTAGAAGATCGTTTAACACCGCATAAAATTCAGGGTCATGAGTAGCCCAAATATAAAATAGGCCTAGACACCGAAGCCTAAGTATCAAGGTACACTTCAAAATAAAACACGATAAATTTGAGAAGACGAAGACCTATTTTCCAACAACCTGCCCTAATGCAATTCAAGAATTACACAAGACACAATATCAATGTTGCACTCACCTTTAGGCCATAAAAGTTGTTCCCAAGATTAACAAGAACTTCCTCCAAAGATTAAAGAACAGCCAAACATCGAACCAATTACCAACTGATAATATTCCACGTAGCAGCAACACTTATGAAATACATCTTTATTAGTGAAGAAATAGAGCACAACTTTCTTGGTAGATTCTTGTAGTCTCGTACAATCAAGCATGAAAAAAAAAAATACATAACAAAAATTAGTACAATTTTCAGTAATAAAGCCCTACCGGTAACCTAATATTGTCAACCCCACCCTTAATATGTTTAATATGAAATGTGAATCGACGAGCTCTGCTACCAATGAGCAGTCGCACAAGACAAACGAGTTTCTACTCGTGCCCAACAGGGAGCGTGGCAGGTCTGTTAATCTCAATCACATGGACGGCGGGCTAGTCCAACTCAGTTACATATTAGTAAGGATAAAGTTCTCATCCGGAAAATTAAAACGCGTCACATACCATTCGTCCGATAGCGATGAAAATTGGGTGAGAGATTCTGTACACTACAGGCAAGATGTCTGGCTTAGTAAATCCCTGTTATAATAGGTTGCGCACGAGTAGATTCAACAAATGAGCGACGACGAGCGAAGCGTTTCAACAAAGTCCCGTATGCCTTCATATACTATTCGTCTGATAGTGATGAAACTTGGGTGAGATGTTGTGTACACCTCAGGGAAGGTTTCTGGTTAGTAAATCGACTTAACAATAGGTAGCGCACAATTAGATTTAACGAATCAGCGAAGACGGGCGAAGCGTTTCAACAAAGACCTGTATGCGTTCACATACCATTCGTCCGATAGCGATGAAACTTGGGTGAGAGGTTGTGTACACTACGGGCAAGGTTTCTCTCTTAGTAAATCCGTATTATAATAGGTAGTGCAGGAGTAGATTTAACAAATGAGCAACGACGAGCGAAGCGTTTTAACAAAGTCCCGTATGCGTTCATATACTATTCGTCTGATAGTGATGAAACTTGGGTGAGACGTTGTGTACACTTCAGGGAAGGTGTCTGGCTTAGTAAATCCACTTAACAATAGGTAGCGCACGAGTAGATTCTACAAATGAGCGACGACGGGCGAAGCGTTTCAAAAAAGTTCGGTGTGCGTTCACATACCATTCGTCCGATAGCGATGAAACTTGGGTGAGGGGTTGTGTACACTACAAGCAAGGTTTCTGTCTTAGTAAATATATGTCATGATAGGTAGCGCACGAGTAGATTCAACAAATGAGCGACGATGCGCGAAGCGTTTCAACAAAGTCCCGCTTGCGTTCATATACTATTCGTCTGATAGCGATGAAACTTGGGTGAGATGTTGTGTACACTTAAGGGAAGGTTTCTGGGTTAGAAAATTCACTTTACAATAGGTATCGCACAAGTAGATTAAACAAACGAGCAACTACGCGCGAAGTGTTTAAACATAGTCCCGTATACGTTCATATACCATTCGTCTGATAGCGACTAAACTTGGGTGAGTTGTTGTGTACACTCCAGGGAAAGTTTCAGGCTCAGTTAATCCCTTTTACAATCGGTAGCGCTCAAGTAGATTCAACATATGAGCGAAGGCGCGCGAAGCGTTTCAACAAAGTCCCGTATTCGTTCATATATCATTTGTCCGAAAGCGATGAAACTTGGGTGAGAGGTTGTGTACACTTCAGGGAAGGTTTCTGGCTTAGTACATCTACTTTACAATAGGTATCGCACAAGTAGATTCAACAAATGAGTAACGGCGTGCGTATCGTTTAAAAAAATCCGTATGCGTTCATATACCATTCATGCGATTGCAATGAAATTTGGAGAAATGTTGTTTCCACTCCCGCAAAGATTACTCACTTAGTAAATCCATTTTACAATTGATAGCGCACGATTAGATTCAATTAATGGGCGACAGCCCGTGAATCGTTTCAACCAAGTCCCGTATGCGTTCATATAACATTCATCCGATTATCATAATACTTTGGGGACTTGAGCCCAGTCCTGTGAAGGTGTATGAATTAGTAAATCCGTTTTTCAATGGGTGGCGCACAAGTAGATTCAACAAATGTGTGTCGTCGCGCGAATCGTTTAAGCAAAAACCCGCATGCGTTCATATGCCATTGATCCGATTGCGATGAAACTTTCATGAGTTGTTGTGTACACGCCAGGGAAGGTTTTCACTTATTAAATCCATTTTACAATAGGTAGCGTACGAGTATATTCAACAAATGGGTGACGGCGCTCGAATCGTTTCAACAAAGTCCCGTATGCGTTCATATACCATTCATTTCATTGCGATGAAAATTTGGTGAGTTGTAGAGCACGCTCCCATGATTTTTTGAGATAGTAAATCAATTTTACAATAGTTTAGAGGTGGTTAACGGAAAAAGAAAAACAATATTGGGAATCCAAAAGCACTTCAACATACAAAGTTGCAATGCCAAAACACTTTCTTTGATTGGCATTGCAACGCATGCCGGGTACAGCTAGTCTTATATATATATAAAAAGGAATGTCTGTGTGTTCGTATTTTAAGCGTTCATAAACCATTCATCCGATTGCGATCAAATTTTGGCGAGTTGTTGTAAACACTTCCGGGATGATCATAGGCATAGTTAATCCATTTCACAATAGATAGCGCGCGAGTATTTTAAACAAATACGTAATGGCGATGCGTTCATATACAATTCGTCCGATTGCGATCAAATTTTGGTGAGTTGTTGTGCACAGTCCCGGAAAAGTAATAGGCGTAGTAAATCCAATTTACAATAGATGGCGCGCAAGTAGCTTCAACAAAATTGCGTGTGCTTGTTTCAAGAAAGTCCCACATGTGTTCATATACCATTCATCCCATTGCGTTGAAATTTGGGTGAGAAGTTCTGTACACTTCAGATAAGGTTTCTGGCTTAGTGAAACCACTTAACAATAGGTAGCGCACGAGTAGATTCAACAAATGAGCGAGGACGGGCGAAGCGATTCAACAAAGTCCTGTATGCGTTCACATACCATTCGTCTGATAGTGATGAAACTTGGCTGATATGTTGTGTACACTTCAGGGAAGGTTTCTGGGTTAGTAATGTGCCCGTCAGAGGAGCTATCAGGGTTGCCAACAGCTGAAACGACATCCCTTACACCTCACCTGCTGGACCCATGTGCCATGAGGATTGGGTGAATTTCTTATAGGCCACAGCGGCACGAGAAATCTATGATCCAGGGGATCCGTGGTGACATGGTGGCTAAAAGGTCATAGACAGACCAAGAAAATACACCCCCTAAAGCTAGACTGAGAAATTAAACTTCCAGACTTAAGTGAAACTTGCAGAAATATTTATTTAAAATATTCAGACACCTAGCCTAGTTCGGAGGGTTTCTATCGGCTAATCCGCAAACTAATAAATAAATAAAAATAAAAGATCAGTACCCAAACTGTAAACTACTGTAAACCCTCGCGAAAGATCTATCTGACAAAGTAAAGCAACAACAGCAACGCTGGGTAATGGTACGGCAATAGTCTCTAAAACAAGTTACAAAATAAGCTAATAACGGAATTTACATTTAACAGGGTAGCAATAGAAAATCTAAGTTAGGATGATACCATTTCCTCATTTACATTTATTTTTAAATCTAGCTAATTCCTAACAATTAATACAACATTTACGGCGATGACGTCCGTCAAGCAAAAACAATTTAATACAAAATCTACATGACAAGCCGTCAAACAAAAACATTAAATGCCCTCTTATAATCTAAGTAAAGGGTAAACATAGGTTATCATACACTTGAAATGAATAAAACAAGACCAAAAACATTATTATTCCTGCCTTCACCCTGGGTTACTGTTTGTAAACCAGTGTCATCTACGTGCATGTGATTTACGTTGGCGATTGCGTAGTGAAAACTACGTCTAACGTCGCATGAGGCTCACGCTCCACCAGCTACTGACTTAAGGTCGAGCAAGCACTCCGTCGTTAAAAATTAGTGTCATCTGTCCTAGATTACTTCCACAAGAGAAGTGTGCACAAAGCAAGTGCCAGCCATCAGGTCCAAAATGCAAGAAAATCAAGGTTAAATGCTATGAGTAGTTAATTATCATCATCATGACGTTACTGATTATTAGTATCGTTGGTTTAAATTATCGTTGGTTTATGACGAATAGGCTGACAATCCTGAATACCTTGGGATCAGCAGAAGCAGTCTCGTGCGAGATCAATCTCTTGCTATAAAACACCGTCAACGAGCTCTCCCGCTCGGACATAACAATAACACAGGTTATTAGTGGCTCTCGGCTCACTTAATTTACCTCTGGATAAGGCCTGGCATAAACATCAGTTACCTCCCTACAATAACACAGTCAACAGAATCGAAGTCTGGACACACATACATATAGCCTCTAAACAGGTGTCTCATCTAGCCTCTTAATTACCATAAATAAACCTTCACATAACGTGAAAACATTCTCAGATGGAGAAGAAAGATATTCGCTCTAGTAGTGAAGCAAACACATGGCTCCTCGCCAGTCATCTCTAAGTAGCAAAACATATGATCATTACAAAATGGTGGCCTGGACATTGACCTACATATGAGACACATCATCTAAATGTTAGTAATACTATAAGCATTGTCAAAGAGTCTGGAAAAGTTATGGTCTCACTGAATGAGTGTGCTCTAGTACACTGCATGCTGGGAACTGTTAACACCTGTCCATGATTCGAGCTAGCCTTGCTATTCGCAATCATTCACACGGACAGTTTGGAAAATACACATCACTGAAGGCAGGCAGCTTTAATGCAGAAAGTCCTATTAGAAAACTGGCCTTGTTATCATGTCCCAGATATAATAGAAATTTACATAAGCATTAGGCTTAACATCACGTTTTAAAACTATGCTCAAATATATAGCATGTTTGAAAAGTCAAAGAAAAGAAAAACATAGATATTCCACTTAATCTGAACCTCTTTGAAATGTGCAGATATGTCAGTTCATAACTGCTCTGTCTAAATATAACCAAAATAATAACTGTGTCGAAACACTGACACGAAATAAACATTATAAAGGCGCAAATCTTTAATTGCCAAGTTTGCCAATGATACGGCATTCGTTGCTTGGTTCGATGCTAGATTGCATACAAACTGGAACACTCTGAATGTGTTCAAACTTGAACTGGATGGCTTCATAGCACATCAAAAATGAACAATGACATAGAATTACAAAACTGATAGCTACAGTCAGCTATCCAACGATACGGACTGTTCTGACTAAATCAGTGGCGTGACAACATTTACTAGAAAGGGGTGTTATAAAAATAACACTGGGCCATGACGTCTGACCGTCATCCCATATAACTGTACAAGATCACCCACCTAGGGTTGAACAAATCGTAATAACAAGACTACTGTCACGCTTAGCAGGAGTAGAAATAACATCGTAGCGATGTCCCTCAGAATGCACCGTGATCGATGAGAAATTCAATCATTACAGGTGACTAACAATCACTGAAAGTGAACTACAAGGATTAATTCTAACAGTACAAAACCTACCTATGGCTTGTCAAGAAGTTCGGCTGATTCTACAATCAACTACAATAAAGTGCACTAAGATACACCACAAAAGAACCTCACAAGGAATGAATATTTCGGACTCACAAGAAAGGATGTCTACATCTCGGCCGTTCCAACGACCCGAGGGATATAATAAGGCTTTGGTCTCCGGACAAGGGTTGTCCAATCTGAGCCTCCACATCGGCTCTATCCATCTCCACGGCCTTTACTCGTCCTCGTCGTTGTCGTGATGATATAACCAGACTCCTCCTCAAAGTCGTCATCTTCCTTGGATTAGCGGATGCTAAAGCCATGGTTCTTCCGTCATCGGCTGTAGTTCTCTGGTCCACTCCTTCACATTATGAGGCTTAACAGCTCATCTCCACAGGTGATGCGTAACAAGGATTGTTGTACACGTGGTCGTCAAAATATGACATCTTGAAATATGACTTTACCACTTTAAGGTACAATGAATAAGCGTAGCACAATCTCACAGAAGCTAGCTTTAACGTGGCACTAAACTCACTGCTTCTACACGGCGCAGATGGTTTAAAAATTGGCCATGCACTCTTATCTGCTTCACTGATACAGATTTCACTTGCCCACAAATCACGTGGCATCGGCGTTGCGTTTCACTGAAAATAATCGCACTTGCGATTGAAGCAATATTCGTAGTTACGAGTGTTGAAATGATCCACTCGGTTATTAATTATTTCACTGGGAGTGATGTATCTATCGCCACTCGACAGTGTCGAAGTATTACGTTCAATCACGTGGCGAGGATGTGGCGTTCCACGGTTATGATCACCTTTCCCAAAAATTCACAGAATTCGTAGCACAAGTCTTCTCCGGCTGTAATATTTAACAATATCCTGCACTGTTCGAATTGAAATAAAGTGCGATGCGCTAGGATTGCTTTCCTCGCCTTCAGGCGGACTGTTACCTCGTCTTATAGACGGACTTAATACAACGGGCATCCAACTTGGATGATAATCCAAACACATGTGGTAAGCTCTCAGCTATGCGCTGCATTAGCTTGTAAATACACTGGTCGTGCAGCGTCTGTCTGGTTCCGGTTCGCGCATCTGCGAGGTTACTACCTTACCAAAAACAGAAATCACATTCTAAAGAATGTTTCGATGACACAGAATTACAGTGTGATAAAATCTGAGTTTCGTAGAAAATATAAATGTCATAATTTAGCCTCAGATTATTTAATAGTGGTTTTCTCCGTAGCCAAAAGATCAACCATTTATAATTCCAAAGAATGTTAGCATGTAGCGACAGCATGGTCGGTCAGTGGGTGCGTTCAAAAGTGATGCATCAAAAAATGCGTTGCGGTGAAAAATATCACATGAACCAGTGGTTAGCGGGTTCAGTAAATCCACTTAACAATAGGTATCGCACAAGTAGATTAAACAAATGAGCGACGACGCGCAAAGTGTTTCAACATAGTCCCGTATGCGTTCATATACCATTCGTCCGATAGCGCCTAACTTGGGTGAGTTGTTGTGTACACTCCAGGGAAAGTTTTAGGCTTAGTAAATCCATTTTTCAATAGGTAGCGCACAAGTAGATTCAACAAATGAGCGAAGTCGCGCGAAGCGTTTCAAGAAAGTCCCGTATGCGTTCATATACCATTCGTCCGATAGCGATGAAACTTGTGAAAGATGTTGTGTACTCATCAGGGAAGGTTTCTGGCTTAGTACTGTACCCGTTCGTCCTGGGGATGCGATGACCCATCTGCTATAACATCGCATTCCTGGAGTTCCGGGACAGAGCGGAGTTAAATGAACCTCTAGTCAAATAAGGAATGTGTCGGAAATTCAGCTGAGTTATCGAAAAAGCAGTGGGTATCACGAGACAAAGTATCTCTAGGGTCGTTACGGGCTTAAGTTTAATAGAAATAATGCAAATATAAATGGGCGCCATCAACTGAATTCCTAGCAAACCACTTCCTTTCCGGATAAGCCTTACTCAAGACAAGGAAAGAAAAAGGAACATCACACCATCATCAGATCACAACTAAGATAAAAACAAATTTATTTTACTTTGATAATCAGACATACATTTTAAATATAACTCCTACCTAAGAGTATGGTCGAATGCCAAAGTTAAATTGTCATTGTCCAAAAATCGAACCATCTCTTTTCTAGTCCAAAAATATTTTATCCACATAGAACAGAAAAATCTCTAAAGTTCTCTTGGGTTCTCAGGATCACTGTAGCACTATGTCTTTCGTCACTGACATTTGTGAAACCTGAGACCTAATTTCTCTTTAACTTAACATCATCAATGTGGATTTAATAAAAAATTATTAATCTGTCTAAACATACACATATTATGATCACACATATTAAATATCACGTAATTTATGGTTTGCATGGCATAATTTGAATGTTGAACATGTTAGTCAAATGCTCTTAAACATCGAATAATTAATTTACACTATTTACATTGTCATTCATAATCTCTTATCTGTGAATTACAGAAAATTCATTTCTCATTGGTCATCGTTATCGTCATCATCAAAATTAAACATTCCTCACATTAATTCTCACTTCAAAATTCTACATATTCCTGTCAGAATCGTTAATTCATCACCATTACATCATTTAAATTCTCAACTCAAGTTGCAATTCCTCCAAATTATATCTCAATTAAATTTATTTAATTCCATATAAATTCATTAATCATCAGCTTCTTTAGTTAATTATCACCTTCTAATTCAGTTATTCATCATCATTACAATCGTCTATTAATTTATTTCAATCAGTTTAATTTATCCAATCTTTAATTCATCCATTTATTTAATTCATCGATTTATTCCAAAATTTAATTTATCAAATTATTTAAATTTCAACCTTATGGTTATTTAAGTTTTCATTATTTCATCTAGTCATTATGATTTTTATTTCATTAGGTCAGATCGTTAATATGCTTAAATCTCAGATTATTATTTCATTAATTATTATTTTCAGAAAATCTTGTATTATCAACTTTATTTATTTGTTTAATTTCCTAACAAATTGTTTAATATGGTTTATAGAACGTTGTCTTACAGTTTTATCACTTCCAAGTTATATCTCGTATTTAATTTATCATGCCAAAAAATATTATTGCCTCCACGACATCACGTTGGATCTAACTATCCACAACGACATTACATTTCTTCAATACTTCAAATATCACATTTGAATACAATAATTATTCCACAAAACTCCATAAATATTCAGCACATACAGCATGAATCTCAACAATTACGCTAGACTGGGTAAGACGACCTCATGTCTGCTTCAAAATACATTATCAACGTTGCAACTATCACATGGCAACTTCCACAAAATGCCTACCACAAACTTCACTTAACCATGTTGCATGATCTACAAAAAATATATAACTGGCTTCAAATTATCAACGCACACAATCTCCAATAACTGTAATTAATCTGATCACATCTAGACAACTTCTTAAACAATTGGAAAATATATATTACCTCAGTAATTTAAGATCTGCTTTCAAATAGCATAAATTCTCTTACAATTCTTAACTCATATCACAGAAAAACACCAATGTGCTATAATCTCATATCAAAATCGGCAATACTGATCTGCCTTGAAGTAAATCTGACCATTAATGATTAATCTTACAAGATTCAATTACTTTAAATCCTTCTCAAAAGGAATCAAACACAATTATAAACTCATCAAAAGCATCAGCTGTAACAGCTGTTAAACTGAAATTACTCTCAAAAGAGTATAGCAACAAAATATTGGATTGGCAAACAAGAATTACTAAATGCAATCCTGTTGACATTTATCGTTACTTTATTTAACAAAATTTCGACTGATATGTGACTAGTAGTTCCTTGTTTGATTCACTTACAATCTCATGTACATTCGGATGATAAAAATGAGTCCCTCAATGGCGAGTAAGATGTGTAACCACCGTACAGTCGTATAAATACGAAAGACCTCGCCCCGTCGACTTGGATGATAGTTCCCTGAACGATGGGTAAGATGAGTAGCCACCATACAATCGTATAAATACGAAAGACCCCATCTCGTAGACTATATGAGTGAATGTATCAGATAGGAATCAACAAGTTTCTAGTTGTCATATAAAAGCGATGTTCATTCACTAAAGTGAATAACTTCTTAATATCTCCAAACAATCCAATGGAAAAAAATCCCTACTGATGAATAATACACACTCGCTAGTATGCAATGAACTGACGAAGTAATTTTAGATAATCAATTGCAGATCACGAGTTCGAAATACTCGTTACACAAAAAAACTATTTATGAAAAATATCCTTGCTGGAAAAATGTCTAAAAGACCAAACATCTGCTTAATAAAGCCAACCAATGGTGAGAATTTCGTATAATGATGCCTGCCATATCATATGGTCACACCATATTCTAGCAAATTCGAAGTATATAAAGTCAAACCATGTCTTAATAATCATATCACTCCTATTAGAAAAATATACATGTGTGCCCAGTATTCATGAAAATAATCGTATCAGGTAGTTATGACTCTTACAGTACCTTTCATAATCAGCTGTAATTAAATTTCCAAGATCGTCGATTTTCCCTACATAATGAATTTCTCGAAAGATCGGCGTGAATATCATTCCATCCATGAAATGACGATTGCCTTCGAAATCCCAAATGAATCAGCTGGTGGACTCCTCTCGTCAGGAATCGAATCCATCGCTCTGCGGTGCCATCTTGTCTCTATCTGCGTCTACTCTGACATGTTGAACTTCGGATTACCCATAGCGGATATCGTCCAACTCCTCTCGAAAAAGTTCATGGAAACAGCGGACCCCCTATTCCTCTTCTAAGTTACGCCACTGTTCCATTAAATGTTCAGTTTGAGTATTGAAAGATCACTCTCTAATAACTGCTAAGTCTCACTTTCGTAAAAATAAAATTTTACTTGAGAGTGTCCAAGTTTATTAAACACCCTGTAGTTGTCTGTATTTGGTAATTCATGAAACTGCATAAGAAATAAGTTTCATTAATGCACGATCTAATGTTCATCAGTGCCTATGCTAACAACATTCCGTTTGCTTGAAATTATTAAAGTAACTTTGAATGCGTTATAGAAAAGCATAGTCATAAAGTTATTCATAAAAGCTGTGTTCAAACTGCGTTGAAATGTAGCTTGTAATAAAGTCTCCAACTACTTGCAGTGCGGTTCTAACATATCCCGACCGTCTGTGATTGCTTCCTCGGCAAGCCCGCCTGGATCAATGACCTGCTTGGCGTTCGCTGCTCGGCGATGCAGAAACTGTCGCCTACACTCTGCCGTGACAGTTTCGGTATGCTGCGCGACCTTCACCGTACGTCTCGCTTGCGCTACAGAGCTCGATCCTACCTGCTCGTCTGACAGAGCTCCACTGAATGTGCTGACACTGTCTTCACTCTTATCTGCCTGGGCGGACACGTGGTGTAGTCCCCCACCACAGTGCTCTCGCGTCACGATTTTAGTCTCGAACCCACATCATCTCGGCTGTTCCGTTATAAAATAACTTAAGGGTTATCTGTCTTCTTTAGAATTATTTCCACTTATAATGCATGTTATATATCCTCTTCTAAGATGTTTAAATACCATATTCCATACATATCTTAATAAAGTTTCACATCTTTATCCATAATTCCATCTTCTTACAGATCTCAGTGCCTCCTTGATCCTAGACCTCCTACGTCATCTTGACATTCTTCTTGACTCGATCGGTGCGCCATCTTTTCCTAACTCTTCCCAAAACCTCAACTACAGCTTAATGTCTGCTGGCGTAGCCGATAGCCTAAACTAGGTATCGGGTACAGTACATTCACTACAGTTCTTGTCCTCGACCCTTCCTTCCATAACTAAGCTTGCTATTCCTGGGTGTCTTAGTATGTGTTCTACCAACCTATTTCTTCTCTTCATTAGCAGTCGTCACAAACATCCCTCTTCTCCCACTTGTCTTAATATCATTTATTTGTCACTCTATCTACCTATCTGATCTTCATCATTCTCCTGTAACACCACATTTCAAACGCTTCAATTTTCCTATTTTCTGCTACACCAACAGTCCAAGTTTCACTTCCATAGAGCGCCACGCTCCAGACAAAGGCTTTCAAATATGACTTCCTAAAACCAAAATCTATATTCGATGTCAACAAATTCCTTTTCTATAGAAATGCTTTCCTTGCCTGAGTCGACCTACTTTTTATATCTTCTTTGCTTTGTCCATCACTGGATATGTTGCTTCCTAAGAAACAGAAGTCTCCTACTTCCTTTAGTCTTTCACCTGCCAATTTGATGTCCATAGATATTTCTGATTTCTTTCGTCTGCATTCCAATATCTTGTTTTACATTCATTGATTCTCATCATGAATTGGGCATAGTCTACTGTATGTTCGTGTTGGCCGACTGAATAAGGCACCACAGCAAAATGGTTTCAAAGCTTTCAAAGAAGTGGTTGTGAACGCTGAAGTAGTG
The DNA here is from genome assembly GCA_946902985.2 of Meconema thalassinum. Taxonomy (NCBI): domain Eukaryota; kingdom Metazoa; phylum Arthropoda; class Insecta; order Orthoptera; family Tettigoniidae; genus Meconema; species Meconema thalassinum. The sequence continues at coordinate 939,194,040 of OX336390.1, forward strand.
GGATGGGTATCTCAGCTCGTAAGTTGTAGCATTATGTAATAACTAGGGCCCGGATTTTGATGAAAAGTCATCTTTTCTCTGAGTACACGGAGACGATGCTTAGTGGTAATTAAGTGTATTATACAATAAATATGTTAGATATATGGGGTTCTTAAAAGTCATCAAAATGCATTTTTCCTACATTTTCCAGAATCAAGTCATTTTCTAACATTTAGGTGCATTTTAGGTCAACACAAGGCAAACAATTGTGTGTCTCTCTGTGTGTGTGTCTGTGTGTGTGTGTGTGTGTGGGTGTGTGTGTGTGAGTGTGTCTACTCTGAATGTCTGCCCCCCCCCTATCAATTCGAACACGGTGAAACCGAATTGAACGAAATTTGGTACAGAGGTAGCACTAGCAAAGGGAACCTCAGTGTCATGTTTTGCAATATTATGTCTTTATGAACGAAGAATCTGTTGACCTAACTGCAAGGTCATCAGCCCAATAATTTGCGGATGGCGGCCATGTATGTGTGCAAATCGATTCCCCCTATTTATTCAAACACGGTGAAACCGAATTATACGAAATTTGGTACAAAGGTAGCACTAGCAAAGGGAACCTCAGTGTCATATTTTATATCGCCGCCATGTTGACGAAAACGTAATGGCGGCCACCCAAATGTTAAAAGTTTAAATCAAATTACGACCAACCTAATTATTTGAACTCTACCAAATTTTTCAACAGCATACCTTTTTGTGGGAAGCATCTTTTGACTGAACTACAAGGTCATCAGCCCAATTGTTTGCAGATAGCGGCCATGTATGTGTGCAAATCGATTCACCATATCAATTCAAACACGGTGAAACCGAATTGAATGAAATTTTGTACAGGGGTAGCGCTAGCAAAGGGCACCTAACATTCATGTTTAATATCCGTATAGCACGTAGTATTTCAACAAGCTACTACAACCAAAATTCAATTATACTCCTTGAATAGGACAAAGAGTTATAACAACACCCATGCATTTAGGAGAAAGTAGGCTTTATGTTGTTTACTGAACATCTTGTTTCATGTGTTATACGTTTATAGGTCTTCTTTTTATTGAATATATGGTTAGATGCTCATTTTAAAGTTATGTTTTAGTATCTGTATTTCTAAACATGTCAACGTTAACATACTTGGACTAACCCATGTAGTTCTGCAGTGCTCATCTGTTTTCTTAACCCGTTTCTTATCTACGCAGCTGATAAAATTTTTCTTGACGACGCATTTGTGTTTTAGGTTATAAAACATTCATTTTGGTTCCGTATTAATATACTAATAACTAGGGCTCGGATTCGAGCAAATATGCATATTTTTTCCCTGAATAGTAGACATTGAAAGAAGCCTTTCGGTGGTATTTTCGCCTCTCTGGGACCAACAGAATTGAAATTTATAGAGCGTATAAATGCATAAAACCGCGGTTTCCAGAATAGAAGCATATAAATGCATATTCTTGTGGTTTTCGTCTAAATAGTTTGTTTTTCTTCGAATCCCCCCGCCCCTCCCCCCCCCCCCCCCCCCCGAATTCGGGCACTGGCCAGCCTTAAGGTTCGAAAACAGAAATAATTATTGAAAAACCTATCTTGTGCGAATAATAGAACAGCAAGTTTTTAACCTTCAGTGAGGCCGTTCTCGTCATTGAAACTTTTATTGACTGATTTAAGAAAATCATTCAAAGCTGAAAACATAGAAAATATTCTTGCTGTACAGACCAATGCAGATCTACTTCATTGACTCGCCTAATTCTGAACATTTTGTAAATGAACTTTTAAACTGTAACTTTTATAAGAAAACATCTCTTATATATACTTGAAAAACTTGAATGCGAGTATATTGCAGTGTATCATATATACAATTAGAAAAATAAAGCTCGTATATAAAGGTATGTTATTGGTTATTCGTTTCACTTTCCTTAGCATATCTATCGAGCATAAAACACATGGTTTTCGAGCATATCGATCCGAGCCCTACTAATAACGTTTCACTTTGTAGCAGAAATGAAAATGACGTAAGTAATACACTAATTCTACTAAGAACGTTATTTGAACCATTATTTGTACAAGACAATCATGAAATTTATCATTTGTAGGATTTTTTAATGATAATTTTTAGGTCATTTTCTTTTTAAATGAGCTAATTTTAAGAGAATTTTAGGGGCATTTTATAGGTGATCAACATCCGGGCCCTAGTAATAACTTACTACACAATAACCATTCGTGGCTCAGCGGTCTAGCTGTATGCCTCTCACCAAGGCGGTCAATGCATGTGAGATTTTCGAAGTGAAATGCCATGTCCTGTGGTTCGGATTCCACGTAAAAAGGAGGTCCCGTGGCTCATGATCTCAAGATTAACGGTCACGTTAAATTAAAAGCTTCCTTCCATTCGTCGTTAACGGGTACATACAGCAATGAAAGGCATTTTGTGAGGAAAACTACTAGGTCATATCCTCTCCATTGAAGAAATGAAAAGAAAAGTCCTATGGCAGAGCTTTGCTCTGTAACTAGTTAATAATGGAGTAAAGTTCAATGTTCCGTGAACATCGTGTTGGAAGCCATTTTTCGGTCTTGCCTTAGTAAAAAAAAATTATGCTTGTAAGTCGGTCACCAGAAGCCTCCGTGGCTTAGGCGGCAGCACGCTGGCCTCTCACCGCTGGGTCCGTGGTTCAAATCCCGGTCACTCCATGTGAGATCTCTGCTGGACAAAACGGAGGTAGACAGGTTTTTCTCCGGGTACTCCGGTTTTCCCTGTCAAAATTTCATTCCAGCAACACTCTCCACTATCATTTCATTTCATATGTCATTCATTTAATCAGTGGGTCAGGCCTCGGTAGTCGGCACAGTTCATATCCTCGCCGCTAGATGGGGGCTTCATTCATTCCATTCCTGACCCGGTCGGAGACTGGAAGCAGGCTGTGGATTTTCATTTTTCAAGTCGGTAAACACGACTGTACCCAAATTAATCACCCAGACTAATTATCTCTCATGTAACGTTTTCAGGTTTGGGGAATAACACGCAATAGAATGTGTTTACAATCGTTTGCATTACGTGACATTGGAATCTATGTCAAACAGTCAATGTTAGCACATCCTTTGTCGAGAGCAAACCAAACAGCAACAAACATGGAATATCAGTGACGAGAATAGATCATTAGACAGTTTGGGTAGCGTGTGTGTATGGACTCACTCCACGGTCCGCGCCACTTCAATAGGAAACATGCATGCTTCTTGCTTTAACACGGGAATGCTCAGCCGTCTCCACGCGCAGGGACACTAGGACTGAATTTTTAGGCAAAAATGACAAAATAACTGTTTTTTTCCCCATATATATATCTTATGGAACCCTCTGGATCATTTCAGTAAAACAGTTTTCATGCACTGCCATTTTTAAAGGCTCAACGACATTTTTAAACCTTCTCTGCGTAAGAATATGGAAGGCAAATCATATGAAAGTAGGCTATACTTTTAAAACTAGAAATACTAGAAAGTCGTAGGTTAACTCAAACGAAAGGTCTCTATGCTCTTTATCTCTACAACAAAACATTGTATTTTTCAGATTTTTTTTTCAAAAAAAGTTTCATTGGGTGAGCCAAACTGGTTAATATAGCATGAGATTTTATAAAAGTGCTCTTATCTCCAACCAACATTTTTAGGTAATTAAAATGCTCCATGTGCATGAGATATTCACCAATATTTTACTCAAAATATCACTGCATATTCAGAAATACATATGTTGTAGGATAACTTTGCAATATCTCCAGTCACTTTGAAGATTACAGACCAAAAAATAAGGAAATTTGAAAAATTATCAAAATTCTTAAAACATGACGGCACATCAGGAAAAATTAATCTGACAGCATACATGTATCACTTTCCTGAAATGTCTCAATGCTATAATATTGAAACAGTTTTTTGTATATGCAATGAAAATATTAAGCATTTTACATATTTTCTAATGCGCGTGGAGCTTTTTGATCACACAATATATTTTAATAATATACTGTAATTAGTAAAAAATCAATTACATTTAATCCAATTATTTTCAAATTTGGTATGTGACTTATCGTTACTATTCTACGTATGCAGTTTAAATTTCAACTCATTCTGATAAAAAAAAAGTGGAAGTTGAAAAATTCAGTTCTAGTGTCCCTCTCGTGAGAGCTCAGCCGTCTCCATGCGCGTTCCACGAATTCATATCAGGAGGCAAGGGGGCGTGATAGCGCAGCCGTTAAGCTGCCCGCCTCTCACCAAGATGGACTGGGTTGATTACTGGTTGAAACATGACAATTTCTAGATGAAATGTTATATCCTGTGGTTCGGATTCCACGTAAAAATGGAGTTCCCGTGTCTCATAATCACGTGATTGGTTTGTATGTTCCTCAGTTTAGGGGCTGCGACGACGCGGCCGTGTAGCCCCGTTTACTTTGGGTGTGTGTAGAATCTGTCTGATAACTGGTGATAATTGTGGTGGCTGTATTAGTGTGTGTTATCTATAATTCAAGTTTCTTTTTCTAGCATATGGCGTTTAGTGCCGGGAGTGTCCGAGGACATGTTCGGCTCGCCAGTCTTGTAGCTACTTCGAGGTGGACACCCATTGGTTGAGCTACAAGTACCGTCGCGTATGGAGTGTTGTCTTGGGAGGAAAGTTTGAATGTATGGACGAGGAGTTGGAAGGTAGCGGCTGTGGCCTATAGTTAGGGACCAACACCGGCATTTGCCTGGAAGGAAGGTGGGAAACCACAGAAGACCATCTTCAAGGTTACCGTCGGGGGGATTCGAACCTCCTTGCCTCCCGGATGTGAGCGACTGCCAGCAGTCATGCCGTAACGACCACGGCTAACTCACCCGGTTGTAATTTAAGCAAGGACTGCAGACGATCAATTTCAAGTAGTTCCTGCTTTTGCTACCAAATGCTACCATAAACGACACCTAGCTTTGAACTTCGGTACTACTAGATGCCATCGTAACAGTGCCCGGTGACGAACGTTGGTACTTAAGAGCATTAATCAAACCACACAAGTGTAGTTAGTGGAAGGTTCTTTTCCATACCATAAATCTATGACATGGGACCGCCGGCTTTACTTCCCCTCCGAAGGAGGCATAGGCCTACTGGGAGAGTTTTAACGCTCTTAAAAATCCGACGACTTCGGCCGGGTTTGAACCCGTGATCTTGGGCATAGACGCTCAGCATGCTACCGACTACGCCACCAAAGCCGCCCATCACGAGATTAGTCTAACGGTTTTGTAAAACTACAAACCTTTGTGCAATTGTCTTTTGCCAGGATTTGAGGCTTGTTCAACCATTTGTATTCGGTAACACATGCCTCGATGATTTTGCGGTAAATAAGAAAATTTTGATAGAGATTAATGTTCTGAATCCGAAAATGGTGTCAGTATCACATCTTGGTTAGGCTAAATTCGCTTTTTATTAATAGCCTATTTTCATTTTATGAAAAAAAAAAAAGTTTATGAGATCACCTCTTGTCCGTGTGTCTGTCTGTGTGTGCGTGTGTGTGTGTGATGGTGTGTGTGTGTCCCTATTAAATTATAAACGGCTGGAGCGATTTCAATCAAACTCGGTATGATCATAGCACCATTCTTGCCAATCCCGACCGTGCCCTTCAAATTTTATTGTCTCTCACCAATCCAACATGGCGGCTGTGCGAAATATTTCACCAGCATTCAGTATCTCCGAAACTATTACCGATATCACCCTGAAATTTTGTACGGTGATAAAGAAAACCCCTAGAAGTTCACCTATGAGACTTTCAAAAACCTGATAACTACAAAACCAACATGGCGGCGAAGCGAATATGAGACATTTAAATATACTTTTCTCGCGATTTAACCATCCAATCGTAATGAAACATGGTATAGCAAATGTTTATACACATCGTAATGCAGCGGCGTCTAATTTAGTTCCATTGCTTACATAACCTCAACATGGCGGCTGTGCAAAATATTTCACTGGCATTCAATATCTCCGAAACTATTCATGATATTACCCTGACATTTTGTACGGTGATAAAGGGTACTGCTGCAAGTTTATCTGTGTAACTTTCAAAAATCTATAAAGTTTAAAACGAATATGGTGGCCAAGCGAATTTGATACAGTTTAATATACTTTTCCCGTGATTTAACCATCCGAGCGCAGTGAAATGTGGTTCTTTAAATGATTATACATATTGTAATGCACTGGCATCTAATTTAGTTCAATTGTTTACGTAACCTAAAGATGGCGACCGTGCGAAATTCTAAAATTATTTTTTATTTCTTGTGTCGTAATCATGCGATTGAAGTGAAAGTTTGAATAATGAAGCTACGCAATAATTTTTCTTTAATGGTACATAACTCTATGGCCTATATATATAACAATCCGAAATGGCGAGGATCCAAAATATTTTGACGGTTCTCAATATCTACGAATCTTTTACAGCAATCAAACTGTTTTTTTTTATGTTCATAGAGGCTATGAACATAAGTTCACCTATATGACTTTCAGTAACCTGGTGAGCACAAACACAGCATTGCGGCGACGCGAATTATAAATATTTAAATGGACATTTCTCGCGATTTAACCATCCGAGTGCAGTGAAACTTTGCACGTTAAATGCTTACACAAATGCTAATTCACTGTTTTCTAATTTATTTCAATTATTTTCATAACCACAAGATGGCAGCTGTGCGAAATTTTAAAATCTCGTTTTTAGCCTAGTTTCAATTTTGAAGAAAAAAAAAAGGCTTATGAGATCACCTTTTGTCCGTGTGTGTGTCCGTGTGTGTGTGTGTGTGTGAGAGAGAGGTGTGTGTGTGTGTGTCCCTAATAAATTCTAAACGGCTGGAGCGATTTCAATTAAACTCGGTAAGTTCATAGCACTATTCCGTACGACCCCGACCGTGCCCTTGAAATTTTGTTACGTCTCACCAATCCAACATGGCGGCTGTGCGAAATATTTCACCAGCATTCAATATCTCCGAAACTCTTCCCGATATCACCCTGGATTTTTTACGGTGATAAAGGGAACTAATAGAAGTTCACCTAAGTGACTTTTGAAAAACTGGCACCTACAAAACCAACATGGTGGCCACGCGTATTTGCGACATTTAAATGGACGTTTCTCGCGATTTAACCAACCAAACGCAATAAAACTTGGATATGTTTATGCACATTGTAATGCACCGACATTTAACTTCGATGAATTGTTTACATAACCACAAGATGGCGGCTGTGCGAAATATTTCACCGGCATTCTATATCTCTGAAACTATTTAGGGTATCACCCTAAAATTTTGTACGGAGATAAAGGGCACTACTGGAAGTTCATCTATAAGACTTTCAAATACCGGTTAGCTACAAAACGAACATGGCGGCCAAGCGAATTAAAATGTTAAATAGACCTTTCTCGCGATTTAATGTTCCAAACGCAATGAAAAATGGTACAGGAAATGTCTATACACATTGTAATGCACTGGTATCTAATTTAGTTCAATTGTTTACATAACCTCAAGATGGCGGCTGTGCGAATTTTAAAATTAAGTTTTTATTTCTTGTGTCGTAATCATGTGATCGAAGTGAAAGTTTGAATAATGAACCTACGCAATAAATTTCCTTTTATGGTGCATGACTCTATGGCCTATATATTTAACAATCCAACATGGCGACCATCCGAAATATTTAGACGGCTCTGAATATCTACGAATCTATTATAGCAATCAAAGTAAAATTTTTATGTTCATAGGGGCTATTAACTTATGTTCACCTATAGGACTTTAAATAACCTGGTGATCACAAATCCAACATGGCGGTGACGCGAAGTATAAATATTCACATGGACGTTTCTCGCAATTTAACGATCCGAGTGCAGTGAAACTTGGTACAGTAAATCCTTATACGAATGTTAATCCACTGGCATCTAATTTATTTCAATTCTTTCCATAACCACAAGATGGCAGCTGTGCGAAATTTTAAAATCTGCTTGTTACTTCTTGTGTCCTAATCATGCGATTGAAGTTTGAATGCTACACGTACACAATAATCTTCATATAACAGTACATAACTCTAGGACCTACATATATAAAATCCAACATGGCGACCATCCGAAATATTTAGACGGCTCTGAATATCTACGAATCTATTATAGCAATCAAAGTAAAATTTTTATGTTCATAGGGGCTATTAACTTATGTTCACCTATAGGACTTTAAATAACCTGGTGATCACAAATCCAACATGGCGGTGACGCGAAGTATAAATATTCACATGGACGTTTCTCGCAATTTAACCATCCGAGTGCAGTGAAACTTGGTACAGTAAATCCTTATACGAATGTTAATCCACTGGCATCTAATTTATTTCAATTGTTTCCATAACCACAAGATGGCAGCTGTGCGAAATTTTAAAATCTGCTTGTTACTTCTTGTGTCCTAATCATGCGATTGAAGTTTGAATACTACACGTACACAATAATCTTCAAGTAACAGTACATAACTCTAGGACCTACATATATAAAATCCAACATAGCGACCAACCGAAATATTTAGTCGGTTCTCAATATCTAAGGATCTATTACAGCAATCAAACTGAAATTTTGTATGTTGATAGTGGCAATTAACATAAGTAGGATATATGAAAATAGGCTGTATAGTTCTTCACGGAACTACTTGTTACTTCTTGTGTCCTAATCATGCGATTGAAGTCTGTATACCACACGTACACTATAATCTTCATGTAATAATACATAAATAATAATCCAACCTGGCGACCATGTGACATATTTAGACGGTTCTCAATATCTAAGAATCTATCATAACAAACAAACTGAAATTTTATATGTGAGGCAATTAACATAAGTAGGATATAAGAAAATAGGCTGTATAGTTCTTCACGGAACTACTTGTTATAATCATATTAACTGATTTCACTATTGCAAATTAACCAGAATACATTTTTCAAATTCAGCACAGCGAAGTTAATGAAACACATGTTTTTTTCGGTCGGCCTCGGTGGCGTAGTTGGTAGCATGCTGAGCTTCTATGTGCAATATCGCGGGTTCAAACCCGGCCGAAGTCTTCGGATTTTTAAGAGCGTTAAAATCCCTCAGTATGCCTTCCTTCGGAGAGGAAGTAAAGCCGGCGGTCCGATGTCATAGATTTATGGCATATTAAAGAACCCTCCACTAATTAAACCTGTGTGAAGCTAAATTATAATATAGGTTAAACATTCGACAAACACTCTTAGGTTCCGACGTTCGTTGCCAAGAGCCGACTGCGGTGTCATCTGGTAATCAAGTTCTGAACTAGTAGTCGTTGACGTTGGTGTTTGGCGGCAAAAGTAGGAACTACTTGAAAAAATTCAATGTCTGCAGTCCTCACTTGAATTGAAAACAGATAACACACACTAATACAGTCATCACAATTAACACCGGTTATCAGACAGATTCTACACACACACACCCAAAGTACACGGGGCTAAATGGATTTGTAACCGGGTGAGTTAGCCGTGGTCGTTACGGCATGACTAATGGCAGTCGCTCACATCCGGGAGGCGAGTAGGTTCGAATCCCCCCGCCGGCAACCTTGAAGATGGTCTTCTGTGGTTTCCCATCTTCCTTCCAGGCAAATGCCGGGGTTGGACCCTAACTATAGGCCACAGCCGCTACCTTCCAACTCCTCGCCCTTCCCTTCCAACGTTCCTCCCCAACGGTACTTGTAGCTCACCTATTGGGTGTCCGTCTCGAAGCAGCTACAAAACTGGCGAGCCGAACATGTCCTCGGACACTCCCGGCACTAAAAAGCCATACGAAAAAAAAAAAAAAAAAAAAGGATTTGTAGTTACCAGGTTTCCAAAAGTCACATAGGTGTACTTCTAGTAGTTCCCTTTATCACAGTACAAAATTCCAGGGTGATATCAGTAATAGTTTCGCCGTTTCGGAGATATTGAATGCTGGTGAAATATTTCGCACAGCCGCCAAGTTGGATTGGTGAGACGTAACAAAATTTGAAGGGCATGATCGGGGTCGTCCGGAATAGTGCTATGAACTTACCGAGTTTCATTGAAATCGCTCCCGCCGTTTAGTAGTTATTGGGGGGGGGGGGGGGAGACACCCACCATTACACACGGACACACGGACAAAAGGTGATCTCATAAGCCTATTTCTTCATAAATGAAAATAGGCTAAAAAGAACAATCTCAATAATTAGGACAAGAAAAATTATATGTCAACATGCACATTGTGCGCTTTCATTAAACAAGTCATTCGACCTCAGTCAAGTTAGTTACAATTTTCATTAACAGATGTCGCGCATTACGTTATTAAATGGCATCAACAAGTTAACTACTATACGGGGACAGATCAACCGAGGTGAGTAAACGAATGCAAATAAAATTTCAGTGCATGCTCTCTTTAAAAAAAATATTTTTATTCTATTTTATATATTATATTGTGTTGTTCTAATTTGTATACCCGTGCATAATACTCACATGTAATTGGCGAACCGATATAAATAAATTAATCCTTACAACCAGATTCAAACTGTGAATTGTACTCGAACTGCAATAATTGGTTCCAATTTGAACTTTAGTTCGTAAATATTAACGTTTAAGTGTTAACAGTGATCAGGATCTGATGATGACCACTTGATCACAGTATAGATATCTTTACAGTATGGACACTTCGGCAAAACCGGAAGAACGGATTAAAAAAAATGTTGGTAAGGGGGAGCACCAATACACCTGTATGCCTCTAAGGTAGCACCACTTATGGACAAACACATGATAAACAGCTGATTGATGAATGTATATTTTATGTAATTTATATAACTCGATTTCAACACACTAGCTCTCTTTATAATCAGATATAAAAAATAACTAGAAAATAGAAAGTGTTAATATTACTGAGGTTTAATTGTAATAAGTGTGCAATTTAATGTTTAACACCACATTCCTTCACTCCTGTGGTGTCGCATTGTGATTTCATAGTAACGATGAAAGATTATGATATGTTTTAAATTATTAAATTAACACACACTATATTGAAAAGTGTGCGGGAAATATGTTTTTTTTCTTAAGCTTTTGCGGTCAGAGCTAATGCAATTCATGTTTTCTACAGTAGGTAACTAAAATGCATAGAAAGTAACGGCCTCCTTTTCCGAGCTCGGGGAACATCCTGAAAGAGCTTGGGATCATCAAGGATAATCTTGAGAAGGTCTTCTTTGGCATATTGAGAGCTTCAATCCACATGCTGAATAGCCATTTGTGTGGTGTATCGTGATTTATACTGTATGTACTGTAGAGCAAACAATGTATCTTATTATTCTGGATCTGATGGTCTCCCGGAATGCCAGGCGGATGCCCTTGTGGAAATACATATATTTTTAAGTTAAGTGTTAATTTTAGGTAGAATTCATTAGAAAGCTAACTATTGCAATGGGTCCCATGTTACGACTTCCGGAAAATTTCGACATATCTTCGCGTTTCACATCCCCCAGACCCCAAAACCACCGTCAGTTCAAATGTTTATATATAATTTATGTATGTATATATATATATATATGAATATGGGAGGCTTTTTTCGAAAAAGTGAAATATCGCTATAACTCTCTTAATATCTGAAATATTGAATCCATTCAAAGTTCATACTATGTGTCGGACAAGGCCCTAAAATTTATGTTTAAAAAGTTTCTTGATAGCACCAACCATTGACCAAAGGGGTAGGAAAAAGTGGGTTTTTCGGGAAACATTAATCATATCTCTGTTAATAGGCACAATATCAAAACCGTACAAAATGGACAATATTCCTCCAATAATTACCTAAAACTTTTGTCTGAAATAATTTTTGATATGACCCACCATTACGCCACGGGGTGAGCAAAATGATTTAAATTATAAGAAAATGCCAAGTGCCAAGAGAGGTTGCCATGACAACTTTACTTTTCATTGATCAGGGATGAGCCATCAGCAGTTGCTATGACAACGCCAATGCACGAGATAACATTCAGTTTTCCATCTGTCTGAGGGAAGCGACTTCGGTATCGGAACTGGTAGGATGCTGAACTTCTATGCCCAAGGTCGCGGGTTCAAACCCGGCTGAAGTCGTCGGATTTACTAAGAGCGCTAAACAAACCTGGGTTTGCTTTCCTTCGGAGGAGAAGTTCCAACGTTCGATGTGAGTTGATGGTTCCGGTGGCATCTAGTAGCCAAGTTCACAAATAGGTGTCGTTGATGGTAGTATTTTAGGTAGATTTCAATAGAAAGCTAACTATTGCAATGGGTACCATGTTTCGATTTCCGGAAAATTTCGACATATCTTCGCGTTTCACATCCCCCAGACCCCAAAACCACCGTCAGTTCAAAAGTTTATATATAATTTATATATATCGGGGCTACATGACCGCGTTGTCGCAGCCCCTAAACTTAAGAACCAACCAACCTATATATATATCTTATATATAATCCAAAATTGACTCATCTCCGCTGGGCTCAAACCACTAGACCTAGAAAGCTGAAATTTTGCATGTTGGTTGATCCGAGTATGTAGAGGCCAAATAAGAAACGGTTTTTGGAAATTCAATTTGTAAGTGACTTTTTTCGGCCCTTTGGCACTGAGCAAGGACAGTCGGTAAAATGTTCGGATTTAGCTCATTTTAAGCCGCCAGATACGAGAAACAATACTCGGAGGTCCTGTAGGGACCCCGAAACACACTGTTTAAGTTCCTAAAATGAACGGTTTCGGAGATATTCCCAAATAACTGTGTTCCCTCTGAGAAACAGATCAACGTTACAATGGCAACCGCTGAAATTTCGCAGACCGGGGATAGTTTTCTGGCAATATCTCGAAAACCGTTCGTTTTAGGGCCTTAAAACGCTGGATTCGGTTCCCACTTCTAACCACGAACGTTGCTCCTCGCATTGATACTTGTAAAGTGAGATATATTTTATATATAGAGGTTGCTTTTGGGGCTCGGATACGATCGTGATTTTGAGTCTAATTTTATACTCTTTCAGCTGGTTGTTGTATGCGAGCTTTCAGAAGTTTACTCGAATTTACAATGTTAAGATTTTAGGTAGATTTCATTAGAAAGCTAACTATTGCAATGGGTCCCATGTTTCGACTTCCGGAAAATTTCGACATATCTTCGCGTTTCACATCCCCCAGACCCCAAAACCACCGTCAGTTCAAAAGTGTATATATAATTTATGTATGTATATATATATGTGTATATATATATGTATATCAGTTTCTTTTGGACTCGATAACTGCCGTAATTTTGCACCAATCACTTTGAATTTTTTAAATAATATGTATACCCTTAAAAGCGCCGTCGAGTTCGTTAATGGGCAAAATCGGTCAAAGGGGGTTAAAATGGGAGGCTTTTTTCGAAAAAGTGAAATATCGCTATAACTCTCTTAATATATGAAATATTGAATCCATTCAAAGTTCATACTATGTGTCGGACAAGGCCCTAACATTTATGTTTGAAAAGTTTCTTGATAGCACCAACCATTGACCAAAGGGGTGGGAAAAATTGGGTTTTTCGGGAAACATTAATCATATCTCTGTTAATAGGCACAATATCAAAACCGTACAAAATGGACAATATTCCTCCAATAATTACCTAAAACTTTCGTCTGAAATAATTTTTGATATGACCCACCATTACGCCACGGGGTGAGCAAAATGATTTAAATTATAAGAAAATGCCAAGTGCCAAGAGAGGTTGCCATGACAACTTTACTTTTAATTGATAAGGGATGAGCCATCAGCAGTTGCTATGACAACGCCACTGCACGAGATAACATTCAGTTTTCCATCGGTCTGAGGGAGGCGACTTCGGTATCGGAACTGGTAGCATGCTGAACTTCTCTGCCCAAGGTCGCGGGTTCAAACCCGGCTGAAGCCGTCGGATTAACTAAGAGCGCTAAAAAAAACCTGGGTTTGCTTTCCTTCGGAGGAGAAGTTCCAACGTTCGATGCGAGTTGATGGTTCCGGTGGCATCTAGTAGCCAAGTTCACCAATAGGTGTCGTTGATGGTAGTATTTTAGGTAGATTTCATTATAAAGCTAACTATTGCAATGGGTACCATGTTTCGATTTCCGGAAGATTTCGACATATCTTCGCGTTTCACATCCCCCAGACCCCAAAACCACCGTCAGGTCAAAAGTTTATATATAATTTATATATATATATATATATATATATATATATATATATATATATATATATATATATTGTACCCTTTTGAACATAGGACCTTCAGGACAGGATTCTAATCTCAGGGGTGGTGCGTCCTACTTGAAGCTAATAACTGTCCTGGGATACATCACTTGGAAGATCAACAGGGCTGATTAATAAATCATCACACACAGGATTCAAAAAAAAAACCAAAGGAAAAACAACTTTATTAACACTGATAAAGAAATACAAAAAAAAAATTATTGAAAAGGAAGCTAAAATCAAAAATATTAACTCAAAACAATCAAAAATTTAGAATGAGAAACTATCCAAAATTGAACCAATCTCCAAAACAACTTAACGAATTACAAATCTTGAAATAAATCCAAAAGAAAACCAAAGTAACGAAAAAAGCGTTAAAATAATCCAAAAGATCTAAAAAAAATTAAAATAATTTTAAAAAATGTCAAAACTAGAAAAAAATGAGTAATTAAATTTCAATTAAATTAATCAACCTCAATTAAATTAATTACATTTCGAGTAAGCAACTATAATTGAATTAATTACATTTCAATTAATCACCCATAATTAAATTGATCACATTTTAATTAAATAAATCAATTAAACTAATTACAATCCAAATAAATCAATATTAATTAGATTAATCATCAACTCAAATAAAATTAACCCTAATTAAATTAAACATCAATTCAAACACTCAGTGAATCAAATAATATTCAAATCAAATCAATTAAACTTTAATTGAACTTTGAATCCCATCATTTATCAAATCGATTACCAATCAATTAATCCAATCTCTCAATTAAATCAACGACCAATTAGTGATCATATGCCAAGATGAAAATCAATCTGATCTGACCATAATTAATATTCACTGTAATACATTCCACACCTCTGAATTCAATATTCCAAATACCATGGCATCTTGCCGTTGTATGCCAATTAATTAATACAACAAACCTCAAACCATTGGCATATCCACCATTAGTTTAGGGCTTCCATAATTATAATATTCATGAGATAATCATCTCATGAAATGATCTGACAACATTGCCCATGTGATCCCTTTTGTTGTATTACAACACTTTCACCAGATCACAATACTTATATATCCATTATTCATAACTACAACGTTTGCCCTTCAAATGAGTATGAAATTTGGCACATTTATACCTTTGAGCCTTTAAGCATACATCAATGCGTACTTATTAATACCAACTGGCAAATTTACACTCATATGACCTCAATGAGATTTGAGTTTGAGATGTGCTACACTGTTACTTAAAATAAACACAAAATACCTTAGAAATATGATCAACCAAGGATTGAACTCAGGACTCGTAACAAAATGATCCGGGTCCCAGATTCAATACTGTCTGTCAAGGTTTTATGGGCGTGTGCCAAACCATACACATAAATACAACTCGAGATGCTTGCGAGTATCAATGGCGAAAACAAAATAGCTTAGCGTAAGGCAAGAAAATAAGGAAACCAAAATGAATGCCAGCTGTATGCAGAAAATTTGCATATTCCAGTTACCAAAAAAAAAAAAAAACATTCTATGCTCGCATACCGCACCGAGCGACAAAAATTAAACAACGGTGGGTGTATCTTGTCAACGATGCCTGCGACTCTGCAATAAACAACATAACACAAATATGTATTTACAAGTTGAAATGCTAACAGGAAAAATATATACACTCGTAGGCTTCGAAGCAAGGACTCTCACTTACCTTTTTCAGAGCATTGCACGTTCACAGACGCTTGCTAATATCCGAGAGAGAGCAATCAACTTCACGGAGAGGGAAACCCATCACCAAACGGATTCCCTTATAATAAAAGTCACCATTATTAATATTTTTTAATATTATTATTATTATTATTATTGCTATCAATATGATTATCACCTTTAATTATTACTGCCGTGATGGAACCAACTATCCAAAGGTTACTGGATATCATTACCCTAAAATAAATTCGGTCTTGAAATCCATGAATTATTATTATTATTATTATTATTATTATTATTATTGCTGTCATTATGATTATCACCTTTAATTATTACTGCCGTGATGGAATCAACTATCCAAAGGTTACTGGGTATCAGTACCCTAAAATAAATTCGGTCTTGAAATCCATGAATTATTATTATTATTATTATTATTAATATCCACCTGGTTATTAATCTATTTGAATAAAATCTTCGCGGCAATGGCATGACACAAAAGGTTATTGGATTAGAGTACCCTTTACATAACTTTACCCTCAACTCGATAACAAATTATTATTATTATTATCATTATTATTATTATTATTATTATTATAATTGACATAAATATTATCACATTTAATACCTTTATAATAGACTTGGATGACAAGGTTAGTGCACTACAGTACCATATGTGGATCTCAATCGTGAGTTAATTTTGGAAATGAATCTGAATATTATATAAGTTTCTCTGACTAAGGAATCAGCTGTCACCATGACTGTCAAACTAGCCTCCTTTGAAACGCAAAGAGTCCCGTTACGGAGAGAGGCGGGGTGTGTACGACCTTGCCAAGAGCTACCGCATTCAGACACTAAATGCTGTGGGCTCCCCAAAACTACACTCTTAGTAAGATACACAAGCCTGATGGAAACACAAGGAGAAATGACCTCACCGTCTAGATAGTCTTTGGTTCGACCTGAGTGGAACCTGGTCTTGGAGCAATAACATCATCGTGGTTCCATTTATCACACAAAACCTGTACACATAGTTTAATCTCACCTATTTCACAGAGTATGCCCAATATACCTCACTCACCTTCCTTTCCTTTTCAGTTGGCAATCGGGTGACATATGGCTCTGTCATCTGCAACTTCTTATACGTTTTAAAATACCATTATACCATTTTATTTATTCCTCGTTGAACGACCAGGGCCTCATGGAACTTCCCGGTATCACATGGCATACATTCAAACTATGTTCTCATTAACATACCACGATTAAGCCGATGTTCAGCTTGCACTCCCAATACACTCAGAAGGATACCCAAAAAATTTCTCCTACTCAATACCATACTAACCTGCGTTAATCTAAGAGAAAGGACGTGTCAAATCATCCCTGACACAGTTCAGAGTGCAGCCGTATGAATAATTACTACCACATGCGTCGTAATAAGGACATTAACATTTAGACTTCCTCCCCTTCTATCCATACAAGACATCATTATTACTCTCGATATCGTTATTATTATCCCTAGTTGACGTCATGCTTATTATTATTATTATTATTATTAATAACCCGCGTCATTAGTGTGTCTATAAACTTTACATTCTTTAAATCTCTCTCTTTCTAAATCTACGTGCCTTAGCTCTTTCCAGCGCCTTCATCCTATGGATGAAATACATACAACATAATGGGGTGAACACATGCATTCCTATCAGTGTACAATTTGGCGCGGTTTGCGAACAAACATCATCGCTAAGCATCTCCTGAATTAAACAAAATAGCGTTCCGTCGTCACGGATACACTTAACCTACCACAAATGATACTTAAACTTAAAAAAAATCTAATATTTTACTAAGACGAATATCTATTCCTATATCAAACTATAATAAACACGGCCCATAAAACTATGACACAGATAATTAATGGAAATTAATACTCATCATACCTCCAGCGTTGGTCGTCATCCTCTCCAGCAATAGATGTCAGCAACCCCTAGCCATGTGCCTTTCACACCATACCGGCACTACACATATTCACATTCAATGCACTACTCCACTAATTGATTGATAATCATGATTAGCACTAAATTTCACCTTATTCTTACAAAAAGATATAACACTATTGGTACGTCTATTATACGCCCGTACCTTATCCAACACGTGTACGTTGCATCACAATACGCCTTTCATATAAAAATCGGGCTAGGATTGCGCAGCACTCGTTAGATCACACGCCACTACTTCTGTTATTCCACTCTTCACTTGCGCGCCGGGCTGACGACCTCGATGCGTTCTCTCTTCCCCCTGTTCATTCACAGAACTGTATTGGTTCCAGCGGCGAGGGTTCGAGTTTCGGGCGATCAACTGCGCTCCTCCCAACTTCTGCGACTGACAGTACTGCTTCCACAGCTATACAACTTGTGTTAACATGTAACACTGCAAGCTCTCCCTGTACACATATGCTGCCTACTAAAATTACTACTGTTTATCTGAGCTGTCCAGCCTGCAGCCTTGAATCATACTGACCATTTACATACCACTGAGTGTCATTGTCTGTAGCGTGAAAACTGCATGACGACTGACTGTAAACTGACTTATCGCGAGTGCTTGTAACTGTTTATCGAAATATGTCGAACTGCACAACATCACATTGCGAACACCTCAACAGTCTCGAGCGGGCTCGCGAAACTAAGCATCAACTACCATTCACTCGCGTGCTAACTGCGTGACAACCAAACTGCGGAAGACTATCTCCTCCCCGTGCGGTCTGCTGAAAAACTCCCCTCTGCACTGCGCAGGGGTGCAATATATCTAAAACATGGCGACAGAGCACCTGAAGATCGTTCCACAAGCAAGAGCTCCGTATTCCAACACATTTATTTCAAAACAATGGGGACACATTATTCGTGATAGTAAGGTCCGTCGAATCATAGGATTACGATCGATAATCGATCGTAATTTTAGGGGATATCAACACTGCGTCCTCCGGACTATTTATGGCGAAATAGACGCCGTCCCCACTCTCACAACAAACTCTCCACCCCAGACGGATCCGCGGAAGGATCTCAGTCCTGGTCCACTGATTTATTAATTTTTTGATGATTTAATTATTCTGTTCAACTGAAAAAAATCTCAGGATTACTTCCGGCTTATTGTTGTCAATGGTTCGATCCTGGGTGTTGCCGTATCGTAGAAATGAATTAATTTCGCTATTTAGGGGCGTGGCGAAACCAGAATAAGACGTACTACAGAACCTTCCAGAACGTAATCTGATGCAAGCCCCTCCGAAAGTCCTTGAGCGTACACCTGCGTGGCAAATGCGCGTTATAGAAGTATGTTCTCGAATAGCCTTTGTCTGCGAGTTACATGCGACGTTCCCTCGGTTCGTCAAGTGGCCAGTTGCATGACTCGTCCCAATAACACTGCGGCAGGAGCTTAGCATGATTAAATGACGCAAAATCAGACTTCCTTTTCCCTGCAAATCGAGGCTCAATTAAACGCTGTTTCTAGCATTACTGAAATCTATGCGAACTTAGGCTATGACCGTAGGATAAGGGCGCAATATATATATATATATATATATATATATATATATATATCTATATAATCCAAAATTGACTCATCACCGCAGGGCTCAAACCACTAGACCTAGAAAGCTGAAATTTTGCATGTTGGTTGATCCGAGTATGTAGAGGCCCAATAAGAAACGGTTTTTGAAAATTCAATTTGTAAATGACTTTTTTCGGCCCTTTGGCACTGAGCAAGGACAGTCGGTAAAATGTTCGGATTTAGCTCATTTTAAGCCGCCAGATACGAGAAACAATACTCGGAGGTCCTGTAGTGACCCCGAAACACACTGTTTAAGTTCCTAAAATGAACTGTTTCGGAGATATTCCCAAATAACTGTGTTCCCTCTGAGAAACAGATCAGCGTTACTATGGCAAACGCTGAAATTTCGCATACCGGGGATAGTTTTCTGGCAATATCTCGAAAACCATTCGTTTTAGGGCCTTAAAACGCTGGGTTCGGTTCCCACTTCTAACCACGAACGTTGCTCCTCGCATTGATACGCGTAAAGTGAGATATATTTTATATATAGAGGTTGCTTTTGGGGCTCGGATACGATCGTGATTTTGAGTCTAATTTTATACTCTTTCAGCTGGTTGTTGTAAGCGAGCTTTCAGAAGTTTACTCGAATTTACAATGTTAAGATTTTAGGTAGATTTCATTAGAAAGCTAACTATTGCAATGGGTCCCATGTTTCGACTTCCGGAAAATTTCGACATATCTTCGCGTTTCACATCCCCCAGACCCCAAAACCACAGTCAGTTCAAAAGTTTATATATAATTTATGTATGTATATATATATATATATATATATATATATATATATATATGTATATCAGTTTCTTTTGGACACGATAACTGCCGTAATTTTGCACCAATCACTTTGAATTTTTTTCATAATATGTATACCCTTAAAATCTCGGTCGACTTCGTTAATGGGCAAAATCGGTCAAAGGAGGTTAAAATGGGAGGCTTTTTTTTCTTCAAAATTGAAATATCGCTATAACTCTCTTAATATCTGAAATATTGAATCCATTCAAAGTTCATACTATGTGTCGGACAAGGCCCTAAAATTTATGTTTGAAAAGTTTCTTGATAGCACCAACCATTGACCAAAGGGGTGGGAAAAATTGGGTTTTTCGGAAAACATTAATCATATCTCTGTTAATAGGCACAATATCAAATCCGTACAAAATGGACAATATTCCTCCAATAATTACCTAAAACTTTTGTCTGAAAGAATTTTTGATATGACCCACCATTACGCCACGGGGTGAGCAAAATGATTTAAATTATAAGAAAATGCCAAGTGCCAAGAAAGGTTGCCATGACAACTTTACTTTTAATTGATAAGGGATGAGCCATCAGCAGTTGCTATGACAACGCCATTGCACGAGATAACATTCAGTTTTCCATCGGTCTGAGGGAAGCGACTTCGGTATCGGAACTGGTAGCATGCTGAACTTCTATGCCCAAGGTCGCGGGTTCAAACCCGGCTGAAGTCGTCGGAATAACTAAGAGCGCTAAAAAAAACCTGGGTTTGCTTTCCTTCGGAGGAGAAGTTCCAACGTTCGATGCGAGTTGATGGTTCCGGTGGCATCTAGTAGCCATGTTCACAAATAGGTGTCGTTGATGGTAGTATTTTAGGTAGATTTCATTAGAAAGCTAACTATTGCAATGGGTACCATGTTTCGATTTCCGGAAAATTTCGACATATCTTCGCGTTTCACATCCCCCAGACCCCAAAACCACCGTCAGTTCAAAAGTTTATATATAATTTATATATATATATATTGTACCCTTTTGAACATAGGACCTTCAGGACAGGATTCTAATCTCAGGGGTGGTGCGTCCTACTTGATGCTAATAACTGTCCTGGGATACATCACTTGGAAGATCAACAGGGCTGATTAATAAATCATCACACACAGGATTCAAAAAAAAACAAAGGAAAAACAACTTTCTTAACACTGATAAAGAAATACAAAAAAAATAATTGAAAAGGAAGCTAAAACCAAAAATATTAACTCAAAACAATCAAAAATTTAGAATGAGAAACTATCCAAAATTGAACCAATCTCCAAAACAACTTAACGAAATACAAATCTTGAAATAAATCCAAAAGAAAACCAAAGTAACGAAAAAAGCGTTAAAATAATCCAAAAGATCTAAAAAAAATTAAAATAATTTAAAAAAAATGTCAAAACTAGAAAAAAATGAGTAATTAAATTTCAATTAAATTAATCAACCTCAATTAAATTAATTACATTTCGAGTAATCAACTATAATTGAATTAATTACATTTCAATTAATCACCCATAATTAAATTGATCACATTTTAATTAAATAAATCAATTAAACTAATTACAATCCAAATAAATCAATATTAATTAGATTAATCATCAACTCAAATAAAATTAACCCTAATTAAATTAAACATCAATTCAAACACTCAGTGAATCAAATAATATTCAAATCAAATCAATTAAACTTTAATTGAACTTTGAATCCCATCATTTATCAAATCGATTACCAATCAATTAATCCAATCTCTCAATTAAATCAACGACCAATTAGTGATCATATGCCAAGATGAAAATCAATCTGATCTGACCATAATTAATATTCACTGTAATACATTCCACACCTCTGAATTCAATATTCCAAATACCATGGCATCTTGCCGTTGTATGCCAATTAATTAATACAACAAACCTCAAACCATTGGCATATCCACCATTAGTTTAGGGCTTCCATAATTATAATATTCATGAGATAATCATCTCATGAAATGATCTGACAACATTGCCCATGTGATCCCTTTTGTTGGATTACAACACTTTCACCAGATCACAATACTTATATATCCATTATTCATAACTACAACGTTTGCCCTTCAAATGAGTATGAAATTTGGCACATTTATACCTTTGAGCCTTTAAGCATACATCAATGCGTACTTATTAATACCAACTGGCAAATTTACACTCATATGACCTCAATGAGATTAGAGTTTGTGATGTGCTAAACTGTTACTTAAAATAAACACAAAATACCTTAGAAATATGATCAACCAAGGATTGAACTCAGGACTCGTAACAAAATGATCCGGGTCCCAGATTCAATACTGTCTGTCAAGGTTTTATGGGCGTGTGCCAAACCATACACATAAATACAACTCGAGATGCTTGCGAGTATCAATGGCGAAAACAAAATAGCTTAGCGTAAGGCAAGAAAATAAGGAAACCAAAATGAATGCCAGCTGTATGCAGAAAATTTGCATATTCCAGTTACCCAAAAAAAAAAACATTCTATGCTCGCATACCGCACCGAGCGACACAAATTAAACAACGGTGGGTGTATCTTGTCAACGATGCCTGCGACTCTGCAATAAACAACATAACACAAATATGTATTTACAAGTTGAAATGCTAACAGGAAAAATATATACACTCGTAGGCTTCGAAGCAAGGACTCTCACTTACCTTTTTCAGAGCATTGCACGTTCACAGACGCTTGCTAATATCCGAGAGAGCGCAATCAACTTCACGGAGAGGGAAACCCATCACCAAACGGATTCCCTTATAATAAAAGTCACCATTATTATTATTATTATTATTGCTATCAATATGATTATCACCTTTAATTATTACTGCCGTGATGGAACCAACTATCCAAAGGTTACTGGATATCATTACCCTAAAATAAATTCGGTCTTGTAATCCATGAATTATTATTATTATTATTATTATTATTATTATTGCTATCAATATGATTATCACCTTTAATTATTACTGCCGTGATGGAATCAACTATCCAAAGGTTACTGGGTATCAGTACCCTAAAATAAATTCGGTCTTGAAATCCATGAATTATTATTATTATTATTATTATTAATATTGCTATCAATATGATTATCACCTTTAATTATTACTGCCGTGATGGAATCAACTATCCAAAGGTTACTGGGTATCAGTACCCTAAAATAAATTCGGTCTTGAAATCCATGAATTATTATTATTATTATAATTAATAATATCCACCTGGTTATTAATCTATTTGAATAAGATCTTCGCGGCAATGTCATGACACAAAAGGTTATTGGATTAGAGTACCATTTACATAAGTTTACCCTCAACTCGATAACAAATTATTATTATTATTATCATTATTATTATTATTATTATTATTATTATTATTATAATTGACATAAATATTATCACATTTAATACCTTTATAATAGGCTTGGATGACAAGGTTAGTGCACTACAGTACCATATGTGGATCTCAATCGTGAGTTAATTTTGGAAATGAATCTGAATATTATATAAGTTTCTCTGACTAAGGAATCAGCTGTCACCATGACTGTCAAACTAGCCTCCTTTGAAACGCAAAGAGTCCCGTTACGGAGAGAGGCGGGGTGTGTACGACCTTGCCAAGAGCTACCGCATTCTGACACTAAATGCTGTGGGCTCCCCAAAACTACACTCTTAGTAAGATACACAAGCCTGATGGAAACACAAGGAGAAATGACCTCACCGTCTAGATAGTCTTTGGTTCGACCTGAGTGGAACCTGGTCTTGGAGCAATAACATCATCGTGGTTCCATTTATCACACAAAACCTGTACACATAGTTTAATCTCACCTATTTCACAGAGTATGCCCAATATACCTCACTCACCTTCCTTTCCTTTTCAGTTGGCAATCGGGTGACATATGGCTGTGTCACCTGCAACTTCTTATACGTTTTAAAATACCATTATACCATTTTATTTATTCCTCGTTGAACCACCGGGGCCTCATGGAACTTCCCGGTATCACATGGCATACATTCAAACTATGTTCTCATTAACATACCCCGATTAAGCCGATGTTCAGCTTGCTCTCCCAATACACTCAGAAGGATACCCTAAATATTTCTCATACTCAATACCACAATTACCTGCGTTAATCTAAGAGAAAGGACGCGTCAAATCATCCCTGACACAGTTCAGTGTGCAGCCGTATGAATAATTACTACCACATGCGTCGTAATAAGGACATTAACATTTAGACTTCCTCCCCTTCTATCCATACCTGACATCATTATTACTCTCGATATCGTTATTATTATCCCTAGTTGACGTCATGCTTATTATTATTATTAATAACCCGCGTCATTAGTGTGTCTATAAACTTTACATTCTTTAAATCTCTCTCTTTCGAAATCTACGTGCCTTTGCTCTTTCCGGCGCCTTCATCCTGGGGCTGAAATACATACAACATAATGGGGTGAACACATGCATTCCTATCAGTGTACAATTTGGCGCGGTTTGCGAACAAACATCATCGCTAAGCATCTCCTGAATTAAACAAAATAGCGTTCCGTCGTCACGGATACACTTAAGCTACCACAAATGATACTTAAACTTAAAAAAAATCTAATATTTTACTAAGACGAATATCTATTCCTATATCAAACTATAATAAACACGGCCCATAAAACTATGACATAGATAATTAATGGAAATTAATACTCATCATACCTCCAGCGTTGGTCGTCATCCTCTCCAGCAATAGATGTCAGCAACCCCTAGCCATGTGCCTTTCACACCATACCGGCACTACACATATTCACATTCAATGCACTACTCCACTAATTGATTGATAATCATGATTAGCACTAAATTTCACCTTATTCTTACAAAAAGATATAACACTATTGGTACGTCTATTATACGCCCGTACCTTATCCAACACGTGTACGTTGCATCACAATACGCCTTTCATATAAAAATCGGGCTAGGATTGCGCAGCACTCGTTAGATCACACGCCACTACTTCTGTTATTCCACTCTTCACTTGCGCGCCGGGCTGACGACCTCGATGCGTTCTCTCTTCCCCCTGTTCATTCACAGAACTGTATTGGTTCCAGCGGCGAGGGTTCGAGTTTCGGGCGATCAACTGCGCTCCTCCCAACTTCTGCGACTGACAGTACTGCTTCCACAGCTATACAACTTGTGTTAACATGTAACACTGCAAGCTCTCCCTGTACACATATGCTGCCTACTAAAATTACTACTGTTTATCTGAGCTGTCCAGCCTGCAGCCTTGAATCATACTGACCATTTACATACCACTGAGTGTCATTGTCTGTAGCGTGAAAACTGCATGACGACTGACTGTAAACTGACTTATCGCGAGTGCTTGTAACTGTTTATCGAAATATGTCGAACTGCACAACATCACATTGCGAACACCTCAACAGTCTCGAGCGGGCTCGCGAAACTAAGCATCAACTACCATTCACTCGCGTGCTAACTGCGTGACAACCAAACTGCGGAAGACTATCTCCTCCCCGTGCGGTCTGCTGAAAAACTCCCCTCTGCACTGCGCAGGGGTGCAATATATCTAAAACATGGCGACAGAGCACCTGAAGATCGTTCCACAAGCAAGAGCTCCGTATTCCAACACATTTATTTCAAAACAATGGGGACACATTATTCGTGATAGTAAGGTCCGTCGAATCATAGGATTACGATCGATAATCGATCGTAATTTTAGGGGATATCAACACTGCGTCCTCCGGACTATTTATGGCGAAATAGACGCCGTCCCCACTCTCACAACAAACTCTCCACCCCAGACGGATCCGCGGAAGGATCTCAGTCCTGGTCCACTGATTTATTAATTTTTTGATGATTTAATTATTCTGTTCAACTGAAAAAAATCTCAGGATTACTTCCGGCTTATTGTTGTCAATGGTTCGATCCTGGGTGTTGCCGTATCGTAGAAATGAATTAATTTCGCTATTTAGGGGCGTGGCGAAACCAGAATAAGACGTACTACAGAACCTTCCAGAACGTAATCTGATGCAAGCCCCTCCGAAAGTCCTTGAGCGTACACCTGCGTGGCAAATGCGCGTTATAGAAGTATGTTCTCGAATAGCCTTTGTCTGCGAGTTACATGCGACGTTCCCTCGGTTCGTCAAGTGGCCAGTTGCATGACTCGTCCCAATAACACTGCGGCAGGAGCTTAGCATGATTAAATGACGCAAAATCAGACTTCCTTTTCCCTGCAAATCGAGGCTCAATTAAACGCTGTTTCTAGCATTACTGAAATCTATGCGAACTTAGCCTATGACCGTAGGATAAGGGCGCAATATATATATAATCCAAAATTGACTCATCACCGCAGGGCTCAAACCACTAGACCTAGAAAGCTGAAATTTTGCATGTTGGTTGATCCGAGTATGTAGAGGCCCAATAAGAAACGGTTTTTGAAAATTCAATTTGTAAATGACTTTTTTCGGCCCTTTGGCACTGAGCAAGGACAGTCGGTAAAATGTTCGGATTTAGCTCATTTTAAGCCGCCAGATACGAGAAACAATCCTCGGAGGTCCTGTAGTGACCCCGAAACACACTGTTTAAGTTCCTAAAATGAACGGTTTCGGAGATATTCCCAAATAACTGTGTTCCCTCTGAGAAACAGATCAGCGTTACTATGGCAAACGCTGAAATTTCGCATACCGGGGATAGTTTTCTGGCAATATCTCGAAAACCGTTCGTTTTAGGGCCTTAAAACGCTGGGTTCGGTTCCCACTTCTAACCACGAACGTTGCTCCTCGCATTGATACGCGTAAAGTAAGATATATTTTATATATAGATGTTGCTTTTGGGGCTCGGATACGATCGTGATTTTGAGTCTAATTTTATACTCTTTCAGCTGGTTGTTGTAAGCGAGCTTTCAGAAGTTTACTCGAATTTACAATGTTAAGATTTTAGGTAGATTTCATTAGAAAGCTAACTATTGCAATGGGTCCCATGTTTCGACTTCCGGAAAATTTCGACATATCTTCGCGTTTCACATCCCCCAGACCCCAAAACCACCGTCAGTTCAAAAGTTTATATATAATTTATGTATGTATATATATATATATACATATATATATGTATATCAGTTTCTTGTGGACACGATAACTGCCGTAATTTTGCACCAATCACTTTGAATTTTTTACATAATATGTATACCCTTAAAATCTCGGTCGACTTCGTTAACGGGCAAAATCGGTCAAAGGAGGTTAAAATGGGAGGCTTTTTTCCAAAAAGTGAAATATCTCTATAACTCTCTTAATATCTGAAATATTGAATCCATTCAAAGTTCATACTATGTGTCGGACAAGGCCCTAAAATTTATGTTTGAAAAGTTTCTTGATAGCACCAACCATTGACCAAAGGGGTGGGAAAAATTGGGTTTTTCGGAAAACATTAATCATATCTCTGTTAATAGGCACAATATCAAAACCGTACAAAATGGACAATATTCCTCCAATAATTACCTAAAACTTTTGTCTGAAAGAATTTTTGATATGACCCACCATTACGCCACGGGGTGAGCAAAATGATTTAAATTATAAGAAAATGCCAAGTGCCAAGAGAGGTTGCCATGACAACTTTACTTTTAATTGATAAGGGATGAGCCATCAGCAGTTGCTATGACAACGCCACTGCACGAGATAACATTCAGTTTTCCATCGGTCTGAGGGAAGCGACTTCGGTATCGGAACTGGTAGCATGCTGAACTTCTATGCCCAAGGTCGCGGGTTCAAACCCGGCTGAAGTCGTCGGATTAACTAAGAGCGCTAAAAAAACCTGGGTTTGCTTTCCTTCGGAGGAGAAGTTCCAACGTTCGATGCGAGTTGATTGTTCCGGTGGCATCTAGTAGCCAAGTTCACAAATAGGTGTCGTTGATGGTAGTATTTTAGGTAGATTTCATTAGAAAGCTAACTATTGCAATGGGTACCATGTTTCGATTTCCGGAAAATTTCGACATATCTTCGCGTTTCACATTCCCCAGACCCCAAAACCACCGTCAGTTCAAAAGTTTATATATAATTTATATATATATACAAGCTGACCCGGCAAACCTTGTCCTGCCAATCAAAGAAAGTGTTGTAACTTTGTTTCTTGAAGTGCTTTTGATACACAATATTTTTTTCAATTTTTGTTAACTGCCTCTAAACTATCGTGAATTGAATTAACTAATTTAGAAACATTCGTTGGAGCGTGCACAACAATTCTCCAAAGTTTCATCGCAAGCGGATAAATGGCATTTAACGCATACGGGATTTGGTTAAAATGATTCGTGCGCTGTCACTCATTTGTTGAATCTACTCGTGCTCTACCAACTGTGAAATGGATTTACTAAGTTAGAAAGCTTCACGTAAGTGTACACAACAACTCATCAATGTTTCATCGCAATCGATGAATAGTATATGAACGCATACAGGATTTTGTTGGAACGCTTCGCGCGTCGTCACTCATTTGTTACATCTACTCGTGCGCTGCCAATATTGTAAAATGGATTTACCAAGTTGAACACCTTCCCTGGCGTGTACACAACAACTCATCAAAGTTTCATCGGAATTGGATAAATGACATATGAACGCATAAGTGATTTTCTTTAAATGATTCGCGTGCCGTCAAACATTTGTTGAATCTACTCGTGCGCTACCTATTGTAAAATTGATTTATTAAGCCAGAAACCTTCCGTGGGGTGTACGCAACATCTCACCCAAGTTTCATCCTAATCGGACGAATGGTATTTGAACGCATACGGGACCTTTTTGAAACGCTTCGCGCATCGTTGCTCATTTGTTGAATCTATTCGTGCGCTATCTATTGTAAAATGGATTTACTAAGCCAAACACCTTCCCTGGAGCTCACTCAACATATCACCCAAGTTTCATGGCAATCGGATGAATGGTATATGAACGCATACGGGACTTTGAAACGCTCTAACGTGCGGAGACAAACAGTAGAATTCGACATCACTGCCACCTTTGGTATAAAACACAACTTTTCGCGACGGGCGGAGTGTAAGTAATGGCGGTAGTTGCACAGATTGTGACCAGGTGGCTCTAACGTGCAGAGACAAACCGTCCAAAGACATCAGCTTTCACGAAGGAAAAGGCTAGTGGTTTCCATGACGACTGATTTTGACTGTATATCGTGGTTCTAAAATTGTGTGTAAATTGTGGTTCTAAAATTGTGTTCATTTCACCTACCGGGTCGGATTGTGAATCTAAACCATACATGGACCCACCCTAATATACATACCAAATTCCATCAAAATCGGTGCAGTCGTTTAGGAGGAGTTCAGTCACATACACACGTGTCGAAGAATTATATATATAAAGATATATCTTATATATAATCAAAAATTGACTCATCACCGCAGGGCTCAAACCACTAGACCTAGAAAGCTGAAATTTTGCATGTTGGTTGATCCGAGTATGTAGAGGCCCAATAAGAAACGGTTTTTGAAAATTCAATTTGTAAATGACTTTTTTCGGCCCTTTGGCACTGAGCAAGGACAGTCGGTAAAATGTTCGGATTTAGCTCATTTTAAGCCGCCAGATACGAGAAACAATACTCGGAGGTCCTGTAGGGACCCCGAAACACACTGTTTAAGTTCCTAAAATGAACGGTTTCGGAGATATTTCCAAATAACTGTGTTCCCTCTGAGAAACAGTTCAACGTTACAATGGCAAACGCTGAAATTTCGCAGACCGGGGATAGTTTTCTGGCAATATCTCGAAAACCGTTCGTTTTAGGGCCTTAAAACGCTGGGTTCGTTTCCCACTTTTAACCACGAACGTTGCTCCTCGCATTGATACGCGTAAAGTGAGATATATTTTATATATAGAGGTTGCTTTTGGGGCTCGGATACGATCGTGATTTTGAGTCTAATTTTATACTTTTTCAGCTGGTTGTTGTAAGCGAGCTTTCAGAAGTTTACTCGAATTTACAATGTTAAGATTTTAGGTAGATTTCATTAGAAAGCTAACTATTGCAATGGGTCCCATGTTTCGACTTCCGGAAAATTTCGACATATCTTCGCGTTTCACATCCCCCACACCCCAAAACCACCGTCAGTTCAAAAGTTTATATATAATTTATGTATATATATATATATGTATATCAGTTTCTTGTGGACACGATAACTGCCGTAATTTTGCACCAATCACTTTGAATTTTTTACATAATATGTCTACCCTTAAAATCTCGGTCGACTTCGTTAATGGGCAAAATCGGTCAAAGGAGGTTAAAATGGGAGGCTTTTTTTTTCCAAAAAGTGAAATATCTCTATAACTCTCTTAATATCTGAAATATTGAATCCATTCAAAGTTCATACTATGTGTCGGACAAGGCCCTAAAATTTATGTTTGAAAAGTTTCTTGATAGCACCAACCATTGACCAAAGGGGTGGGAAAAATTGGGTTTTTCGGAAAACATTAATCATATCTCTGTTAATAGGCACAATATCAAAACCGTACAAAATGGACAACATTCCTCCAATAATTACCTAAACTTTTGTCTGAAAGAATTTTTGATATGACCCACCATTACGCCACGGGGTGAGCAAAATGATTTAAATTATAAGAAAATGCCAAGTGCCAAGAGAGGTTGCCATGACAACTTTACTTTTAATTGATAAGGGATGAGCCATCAGCAGTTGCTATGACAACGCCACTGTACGAGATAACATTCAGTTTTCCATCTGTCTGAGGGAAGCGACTTCGGTATCGGAACTGGTAGCATGCTGAACTTCTATGCCCAAGGTCGCGGGTTCAAACCCGGCTGAAGTCGTCGGATTTACTAAGAGCGCTAAAAAAACCTGGATTTGCTTTCCTTCGGAGGAGAAGTTCCAACATTCGAGGCGAGTTGATGGTTCCGGTGGCATCTAGTAGCCAAGTTCACAAATAGGTGTCGTTGATGGTAGTATTTTAGGTAGATTTCATTAGAAAGCTAACTATTGCAATGGGTACCATGTTTCCATTTCCGGAAAATTTCGACATATCTTCGCGTTTCACATCCCCCAGACCCCATAACCACCGTCAGTTCAAAAGTTTATATATAATTATATATATATATATATATATATATATATATATATATATCTTATATATAATACAAAATTGACTCATCACCGCAGGGCTCAAACCACTAGACCTAGAAAGCAGAAATTTTGCATGTTGGTTGATCCGAGTATGTAGAGGCCAAATAAGGAACGGTTTTTGAAAATTCAATTTGTAAGTGACTTTTTTCGTCCCTTGGGCACTGAGCAAGGACAGTCGGTAAACTGTTCGGATTTAGCTCATTTTAAGCCGCCAGATACGAGAAACAATACTCGGAGGTCCTGTAGGGACCCCGAAACACACTGTTTAAGTTCCTAAAATGAACTGTATCGGAGATATTCCCAAATAACTGTGTTCCCTCTGAGAAACAGATCAACGTTACTATGGCAACCGCTGAAATTTCGCAGACCGGGGATAGTTCTCTGGCAATATCTCGAAAACCGTTCGTTTTAGGGCCTTAAAACGCTGGGTTCGGTTCCCACTTTTAACCACGAACGTTGCTCCTCGCATTGATACGCGTAAAGTGAGATATATTTTATATATAGAGGTTGCTTTTGGGGCTCGGATACGATCGTGATTTTGAGTCTAATTGTATACTCTTTCAGCTGGTTGTTGTAAGCGAGCTTTCAGAAGTTTACTCGAATTTACAATGTTAAGATTTTAGGTAGATTTCATTAGAAAGCTAACTATTGCAATGGGTCCCATGTTTCGACTTCCGGAAAATTTCGACATATCTTCGCGTTTCACATCCCCCAGACCCCAAAACCACCGTCAGTTCAAAAGTTTATATATAATTTATATATGTATACACACACATATATATATATATATATATATATATGTATATATACATGTATATCAGTTTTTTGTGGACTCGATAACTGCCATAATTTTGCACCAATCACTTAGAATTTTTTACATAATACGTTTACCCTTAAAATCTCGGTCGAGTTCGTTAATGGGCAAAATCGGTCAAAGGGGGATAAAATGGGAGGCTTTTTTTCTTCAAAAACTGAAATATCGCTATAACTCTCTTAATATCTGAAATATTGAATCCATTCAAATTTCATACTATGTGTCGGACAAGGCCCTAAAATTTATGTTTGAAAAGTTTCTTGATAGCACCAACCATTGACCAAAGGGGTGGGAAAAAGTGGATTTTTCGGGAAACATTAATCATATCTGTGTTAATAGGCACAATATCAAAACCGTACAAAATGGACAATATTCCTCCAATAATTACCTAAAACTTTTGTCTGAAAGAATTTTTGATATGACCCACCATTACGCCACGGGGTGAGCAAAATGATTTAAATTATAAGAAAAGGCCAAGTGCCAAGAGAGGTTGCCATGACAACTTTACTTTTAATTGATAAGGGATGAGCCATCAGCAGTTGCTATGACAACGCTACTGCACGAGATAACATTCAGTTTTCCATCTGTCTGAGGGAAGCGACTTCGGTATCGGAACTGGTAGCATGCTGAACTTCTATGCCCAAGGTCGCGGGTTCAAACCCGGCTGAAGTCGTCGGATTTACTAAGAGCGCTAAAAAAAACCTGGATTTGCTTTCCTTCGGAGGAGAAGTTCCAACGTTCGAGGCGAGTTGATGGTTCCGGTGGCATCTAGTAGCCAAGTTCACAAATAGGTGTCGTTGATGGTAGTATTTTAGGTAGATTACATTAGAAAGCTAACTATTGCAATGGGTACCATGTTTCCATTTCCGGAAAATTTCGACATATCTTCGCGTTTCACATACCCCAGACCCCATAACCACCGTCAGTTGAAAAGTTTATATATATATATATATCTTATATATAATCCAAAATTGACTCATCACCGCAGGGCTCAAACCACTAGACCTAGAAAGCTGAAATTTTGCATGTTGGTTGATCCTAGTATGTAGAGGCCCTATAAGAAACGGTTTTTGAAAATTCAATTTGTAGGTGACTTTTTTCGGCCCTTTGGCACTGAGCAAGGACAGTCGGTAAAATGTTCGGATTGAGCTCATTTTAAGCCGCCAGATACGAGAAACAATACTCGGAGGTCCTGTAGGGACCCCGAAACACACTGTTTAAGTTCCTAAAATGAACGGTTTCGGAGATATTCCCAAATAACTGTGTTCCCTCTGAGAAACAGATCAACGTTACTATGGCAACCGCTGAAATTTCGCAGACCGGGGATAGTTTTCTGGCAATATCTCTAAAACCGTTCGTTTTAGGGCCTTAAAACGCTGGGTTCGGTTCCCACTTCTAACCACGAACGTTGCTCCTCGCATTGATAGGCGTAAAGTGAGATATATTTTAAATATAGGGGTTGCTTTTGGGGCTCGGATACGATCGTGATTCTGAGTCTAATTTTATACTCTTTCAGCTGGTTGTTGAAAGGGTGCTTTCAGAAATTTACTCGAATTTACAATGTTAAGATTTTAGGTAGATTTCATTAGAAAGCTAACTATTGCAATGGGTCCCATGTTTCGTCTTCCGGAAAATTTCGACATATCTTCGCGTTTCACATCCCCCACACCCCAAAACCACCGTCAGTTCAAAAGTTTATATATAATTTATGTATGTATATATATATATATATATATATATATATATATATGTATATCAGTTTCTTGTGGACACGATAACTGCCGTAATTTTGCACCAATCACTTTGAATTTTTTACATAATATGTCTACCCTTAAAATCTCGGTCGACTTCGTTAATGGGCAAAATCGGTCAAAGGAGGTTAAAATGGGAGGCTTTTTTTTTCCAAAAAGTGAAATATCTCTATAACTCTCTTAATATCTGAAATATTGAATCCATTCAATGTTCATACTATGTGTCGGACAAGGCCCTAAAATTTATGTTTGAAAAGATTCTTTATAGCACCAACCATTGACCAAAGGGGTGGGAAAAATTGGTTTTTTCGGGAAACATTAATCATATCTCTGTTAATAGGCACAATATCAAAACCGTAAAAAATGGATAATATTCCTCCAATAATTACCTAAAACTTTTGTCTGAAAGAATTTTTGATATGACCCACCATTACGCCACGGGGTGAGCAAAATGATTTAAATTATACGAAAATGCCAAGTGCCAAGAGAGGTTGCCATGACAACTTTACTTTTAATTGATAAGGGATGAGCCATCAGCAGTTGCTATGACAACGCCACTGCATGAGATAACATTCAGTTTTCCATCTGTCTGAGGGAAGCGACTTCGGTATCGGAACTAGTAGCATGCTGAACTTCTATGCCCAAGGTCGCGGGATCAAACCCGGCTGAAGTCGTCGGATTTATTAAGAGCGCTAAAAAAACTGGATTTGCTTTCCTTCGGAGGAGAAGTTCCAACGTTCGATGCGATTTGATGGTTCCGGTGGCATCTAGTAGCCAAGTTCACAAATAGGTGTCGTTGATGGTAGTAATTTAGGTAGATTTCATTAGAAAGCTAACTATTGCAATGGGTACCATGTTTCGATTTCCGAAAAATTTCGACATATCTTCGCGTTTCACATCCCCCAGACCCCAAAACCACAGTCAGTTCAAAAGTTTATATATAATTTATATATATATATAATCCAAAATTGACTCATCACCGCAGGGCTCAAACCACTAGACCTAGAAAGCTGAAATTTTGCATGTTGGTTGATCCGAGTATGTAGAGGCCCAATAAGAACCGGTTCTTGAAAATTCAATTTGTAAGTGACTTTTTTCGGCCCTTTGGCACTGAGCAAGGACAGTCGGTAAAATGTTCGGATTTAGCTCATTTTAAGCCGCCAGATACGAGAAACAATACTCGGAGGTCCTGTAGGGACCCCGAAACACACTTTATAAATTCCTAAAATGAACGGTTTCGGAGATATTCCCAAATAACTGTGTTCCCTCTGAGAAACAGATCAACGTTACTATGGCAACCGCTGAAATTTCGCAGACCGGGGATAGTTTTATGTCAATATCTCGAAAACCGTTCGTTTTAGGGCCTTAAAACGCTGGGTTCGGTTCCCACTTCTAACCACGAACGTTGCTCCTCGCATTGATACGCGTAAAGTGAGATATAATTTATATATAGAGGTTGCTTTTGGGGCTCGGATACGATCGTGATTATGAGTCTAATTGTATACTCTTTCAGCTGGTTGTTGTAAGCGAGCTTTCAGAAGTTTACTCGAATTTACAATGTTAAGATTTTAGGTAGATTTCATTAGAAAGCTAACTATTGCAATGGGTCCCATTTTTCGACTTCCGGAAAATTTCGACATATCTTCGCGTTTCACATCCCCCAGACCCCAAAACCACCGTCAGTTCAAAAGTTTATATATAATTTATGTATGTATATATATATATATATACATATATATATGTATATCAGTTTCTTGTGGACACGATAACTGCCGTAATTTTGCACCAATCACTTTGAATTTTTTACATAATATGTATACCCTTAAAATCTCGGTCGACTTCGTTAACGGGCAAAATCGGTCAAAGGAGGTTAAAATGGGAGGCTTTTTTTCCAAAAAGTGAAATATCTCTATAACTCTCTTAATATCTGAAATATTGAATCCATTCAAAGTTCATACTATGTGTCGGACAAGGCCCTAAAATTTATGTTTGAAAAGTTTCTTGATAGCACCAACCATTGACCAAAGGGGTGGGAAAAATTGGGTTTTTCGGAAAACATTAATCATATCTCTGTTAATAGGCACAATATCAAAACCGTACAAAATGGACAATATTCCTCCAATAATTACCTAAAACTTTTGTCTGAAAGAATTTTTGATATGACCCACCATTACGCCACGGGGTGAGCAAAATGATTTAAATTATAAGAAAATGCCAAGTGCCAAGAGAGGTTGCCATGACAACTTTACTTTTAATTGATAAGGGATGAGCCATCAGCAGTTGCTATGACAACGCCACTGCACGAGATAACATTCAGTTTTCCATCGGTCTGAGGGAAGCGACTTCGGTATCGGAACTGGTAGCATGCTGAACTTCTATGCCCAAGGTCGCGGGTTCAAACCCGGCTGAAGTCGTCGGATTAACTAAGAGCGCTAAAAAAAACCTGGGTTTGCTTTCCTTCGGAGGAGAAGTTCCAACGTTCGATGCGAGTTGATTGTTCCGGTGGCATCTAGTAGCCAAGTTCACAAATAGGTGTCGTTGATGGCAGTATTTTAGGTAGATTTCATTAGAAATCTAACTATTGAAACGGGTACCATGTTTCGATTTCCGTAAAATTTCGACATATCTTCGCGTTTCACATCCCCCAGACCCCAAAACCACCGTCAGTTGAAAAGTTTTTATATATATATATATCTTATATATAATCCAAAATTGACTCATCACCGCAGGGCTCAAACCACTAGACCTAGAAAGCTGAAATTTTGCATGTTGGTTGATCCTAGTATGTAGAGGCCCTATAAGAAACGGTTTTTGAAAATTCAATTTGTAGGTGACTTTTTTCGGCCCTTTGGCACTGAGCAAGGACAGTCGGTAAAATGTTCGGATTTAGCTCATTTTAAGCCGCCAGATACGAGAAACAATACTCGGAGGTCCTGTAGGGACCCCGAAACACACTGTTTAAGTTCCTAAAATGAACGGTTTCGGAGATATTCCCAAATAACTGTGTTCCCTCTGAGAAACAGATCAACGTGACTATGGCAACCGCTGAAATTTCGCAGACCGGGGATAGTTTTCTGGCAATATCTCGAAAACCGTTCGTTTTAGGGCCTTAAAACGCTGGGTTCGGTTCCCACTTCTAACCACGAACGTTGCTCCTCGCATTGATAGGCGTAAAGTGAGATATATTTTAAATATAGGGGTTGCTTTTGTGGCTCGGATACGATCGTGATTCTGAGTCTAATTTTATACTCTTTCAGCTGGTTGTTGTAAGCGTGCTTTCAGAAATTTACTCGAATTTACAATGTTAAGATTTTAGGTAGATTTCATTAGAAAGCTAACTATTGCAATGGGTCCCATGTTTCGTCTTCCGGAAAATTTCGACATATCTTCGCGTTTCACATCCCCCAGACCCCAAAACCACAGTCAGTTCAAAAGTTTATATATAATTTATGTATGTATATATATATATATATATATATGTATATATTTATGTATATCAGTTTCTTGTGGACACAACTGCCGTAATTTTGCACCAATCACTTTGAATTTTTTACATAATATGTATACCCTTAAAATCTCGGTCGAGTTTGTTAATGGGCAAAATCGGTCAAAGGGGGTTAAAATGGGAGGCTTTTTTTTCTTCAAAATTGAAATATCGCTATAACTCTCTTAATATCTGAAATATTGAATCCATTCAAAGTTCATACTATGTGTCGGACAAGGCCCTAAAATTTATGTTTGAAAAGTTTCTTGATAGCACCAACCATTGACCAAAGGGGTGGGAAAAATTGGGTTTTTCGGGAAACATTAATCATAACTCTGTTAATAGGCACAATATCAAAACCGTACAAAATGGACAATATTCCTCCAATAATTACCTAAAACTTTTGTCTGAAAGAATTTTTGATATGACCCATCATTACGCCACCGGGTGAGCAAAATGATTTAAATTATAAGAAAATGCTAAGTGCCAAGAGAGGTTGCCATGATAACTTTACTTTTAATTGATAGGGGATGAGCCATCAGCAGTTGCTATGACAACGCCACTGCACGAGATAACATTCAGTTTTCCATCTGTCTGAGGGAAGCGACTTCGGTATCGGAACTGGTAGCATGCTGAACTTCTATGGCCAAGGTCGCGGGTTCAAACCCGGCTCAAGTCGTCGGATTTACTAAGAGCGCTAAACAAAACCTGGGTTTGCTTTCCTTCGGAGGAGAAGTTCCAACGTTCGATGCGAGTTGATTGTTCCGGTGGCATCTAGTAGCCAAGTTCACAAATAGGTTTCGTTAATGGTAGTATTTTAGGTAGATTTCATTAGAAAGCTAACTATTGCAATGGGTACCATGTTTCGATTTCCGAAAAACTTCGACATATCTTCGCGTTTCACATCCCCCAGACCCCAAAACCACAGTCAGTTCAAAAGTTTATATATAATTTATATATATATATATATACATATATATATCTTATATATAATCCAAAATTGACTCATCGCCGCAGGGCGCAAACCACTAGACCTAGAAAGCTGAAATTTTGCATGTTGGTTGATCCGAGTATGTAGAGGCCCAATAAGAAACGGTTTTTGAAAATTCAATTTGTAAGTGGCTTTTTTCAGCCCTATGGCACTGAGCAAGGACAGTCGGTAAAATGTTCGGATTTATCTCATTTTAAGCCGCCAAATACGAGAAACAATACTCGGAGGTCCTGTAGGGACCCCGAAACACACTGTTTAAGTTCCTAAAATGAACGGTTTCGGAGATATTCCCAAATAACTGTGTTCCCTCTGAGAAACAGATCAACGTTACTATGGCAACCGCTGAAATTTCGCAGACCGGGGATAGTTTTCTGGCAATATCTCGAAAACCGTTCATTTTAGGGCCTTAAAACGCTGGGTTCGGTTCCCACTTCTAACCACGAACGTTGGTCCTCGCATTGATACGCGTAAAGTGAGATATATTTTATATATAGAGGTTGCTTTTGGGGCTCGGATACGATCGTGATTCTGAGTCCAATTTTATACTCTTTCAGCATTCAGAGGTTTACTCGAATTTACAATGTTAAGATTTTAGGTAGATTTCATTAGAAAGCTAACTATTGCAATGGGTCCCATGTTTCGTCTTCCGGAAAATTTCGACTTATCTTCGCGTTTCACATCCCCCAGACCCCAAAACCACCGTCAGTTCAAAAGTTTATATATAATTTATGTATGTATATATATATATATATGTATATATTTATGTATATCAGTTTCTTGTGGACACAATAACTGCCGTAATTTTGCACCAATCACTTTGAATTTTTTACATAATATGTATACCCTTAAAATCTCGGTCGAGTGCTTTAATGGGCAAAATCGGTCAAAGGGGGTTATAATGGGAGGCTTTTTTCGTAAACTGAAATATCGCTATAACTCTCTTAATATCTGAAATATTGAATCCATTCAAAGTTCATACTATGTGTCGGACAAGGACCTAAAATTTATGTTTGAAAAGTTTCTTGATAGCACCAACCATTGACCAAATGGGTGGGAAAAAGTGGGTTTTTCGGGAAACATTAATCATATCTCTGTTGATAGGCACAATATCAAAACCGTACAAAATGGACAATATTCCTCCAATAATTACCTAAAATTTTGTCTGAAAGAATTTTTGATATGACCCACCATTACGCCACGGGGTGAGCAAAATGATTTAAATTATAAGAAAATGCCAAGTGCTAAGAGTGTTTGCCATGACAACTTTACTTTTAATTGATAAGGGATGAGCCATCAGCAATTGCTATGACAACGCCACTGCACGAGATAACATTCAGTTTTCCATCTGTCTGAGGGAAGCGACATCGGTATCGGAACTGGTAGCATGCTGAACTTCTATGCCCAAGGTCACGGGTTCAAACCCGGCTGAAGTCGTCGGATTTACTAAGAGCGCTAAAAAAAACCTGGGTTTGCTTTCATTCGGAGGAGAAGTTCCAACGTTCGATGCGAGTTGATGGTTCCGGTGGCATCTAGTAGCCAAGTTCACAAATAGGTGTCGTTGATGGTAGTATTTTAGGTAGATTTCATTAGAAAGCTAACTATTGCAATGGGTACTGTACCCGAAATACCTACCATCAGCATGCTGGAATCCCACGAAGACAGCTGGATCGTAGAGCCTGGAAACCCCGGCTACAAAATTTGCCAGATTCTACCCAACATGAGACGAGGAAAAGGGGTACAGGAATTCCTAACTGAGACTACGTTAAGAAAAACCAAGGTGAACGGCATAAAAAACCTCAAAAGCACAAGAATAACAATGAACGCAATCTCAGGTGTGTGGGAAAACCACTGAAATACCCACCGCTGGCCTTCTTAACGTGTTCTCTTATCGTTTCTATAAAGTACCACACTTCGAAGATTTTAAACTGATCAAAGAAAAATTTATTCAGAAAATGAAAATATAGTGTAAGTCACTATAATATACTTCAAAGCAAAGTGCCCAACTTCCATCCGAAGTTTCATGAACATAAAAAAAAATATACTAGCCCCACATTCATCAATGTCATTGACTGCATTTTTCCTAAGAAAGGTGAACACCAATCATATGTATATTCCAACATAGATGCTGATAGCAATTGCAACATTTAAAAATAAAGCCTGGAAATTTTCATATTTACAAGACATATATCAATTTATACCCTGAAAAAAAAAAATATTTGAAGCTATATTACAAATGTACAGTCATTTTTGTAACACCTTCTTAGCGTGTTTCTTTTTATAGGATTCAGAAGTGACATCTTCCACATAATTTATTATATTTATGTTTGCTGTTTTTTTTTCTTTTTGATTTTATTCATCTCTTCTGACCGAACAATAAAGCTAAGTCAAAAATTTTAATTTCTTTCATTTAATTTTAACACCCTTCAAATGAACTGTCCTCGCCAGACCGGAATTAGTGATTCTTAAAACGCCTGTTAAGCATTGCATTGATACAAATAATCGAAAATTTTACCAGATAGGTTTATTTCAACATGCCTGAAATGCATGAATTTCACAACAAATTATTTACTTGAACTGATAGTGAAGTAAATTGCCCTAATTTCACAATCTATCTGAGTGGATTACATTCCATATTACAACTTGGAATATTCCATTGAATACCCTTTTAATAATCA
Organism: Meconema thalassinum; assembly: GCA_946902985.2. NCBI lineage: Eukaryota > Metazoa > Arthropoda > Insecta > Orthoptera > Tettigoniidae > Meconema > Meconema thalassinum. The sequence goes on from OX336390.1 coordinate 939,235,181, forward strand.
AGGACATTAGCCTTAACATGGCTTTGCCATTTAATATCATGCTATATTAAGCATTCATCTTATTCATATTATCAGGCATTACTACTATCTCTTTAGCGCTTCAACTAGTTATCTTTCTTAGTGAACAAAAATTCAGCTTAATTGACAAGTCACATTCACAGTGAAATATTGTTGCTAAATTTATACAAGTTTCTTTACAGTTCAATTAATCACTGTTAAATTATTATTTCATTTGCTCTTATGTTATTATTATTCACGATCAATATGCATAGCTTTTAGTAAGTGTTAAATAACAATTGCATTTTTGTCGATATTTCTACTTCCACATAAATCTAGTCTGGGATTCGCGTTAATAACATAGGGTGAATGTATTCAAATGTCTTCAAATTGTGTTTAAAACATCTGTCTAGTCCATTAATAATGGATCTTGATCGAATCTAATAAAGCAAACGTGATGTAAGATCACAAAAAAAATATATGCGTTAGAAAGAACCTGGATCAAGTCAAAATTGCAAATCAAAGCAAATCCGCTTTCTTCACTGAACTCGCTTCCTAAAGCTTACTGCAATATTCGAAAATCAACCTGAATACTGAAATTTCACTTTTGAGTGTATAACAGTCCTCTAAATAGGCTTACGGAAGTAGAAACTCCAAATTGAGTCTACTCAATCTCGAGTAATGTCATATGAAGACATAAAACTAGTGTTCATTTTCAATATAAATCAAACACGAAAACTGATTAATCTTGAGTGGCCTAAAGTTCCTCTTCTCTACATTAAATAAATCCCCATAAAATGAACTTGAATTTACAGTAATCAAAAGAAAATTACACTATAATGCAATTAATTACAATGGGTGCATCCTTTTAGTAGAATCAAAACCCTGTCCAGAATAGAATCAGTCTTGACACTGGGATCAAGCCTAAACTCCATTCTTAGACATTCTACAAAAATTCCCAAAAAGAAAATAAATGTGGCAGGGAGACAACGTTAGAATGAACATGCTTAGCTACGATTGAAGATGGTTAATTCAGTACCTTAGATGATTCTTGTAGATCTCGACACGACACAGTCATGCCCATTATGACTGTACCCTCCATGCAAGCGATGGAAGTCTTCACTGTCCAGGAAAGTGAGAAACGAACCCTGGATCTCCAGACATCGCCCATCCAGACTGAATGTTCCACTCTAATACCAACGACAGTTTCTTTCATCCTCGGATAACGTCCCATCAACCGCAGCATGCAATGATGTCTATATCGGCCCGAACACCAAAGTTCATCGGCCCCGCGTAATCGGATCATTTTGATACACACTGTACTGCTAAACAACAGCTGTGTTCGCAGTCACCAGCACGGGCCGCGCGACGTATAGCATCGGAATGCACGTAACTTCGCTCGCATAGTGACACTCATGTTTAAAACATCTAGCCGCACATGTTTAAGTCACTGAAGTTCATAACAGCCTTTCCTTTCGACAAGAACTTGCTCAACATAGTTGCAAGATCACAGACATATGAGTTAGGCCAATTATAAATATAAAAAGTATATACAATATCCAAGCACTTGTATTGAGAAATACTTCTCAAATGAAGGTGCTAATTGTTCTGACAACACACACGAAGTAAGTGTATCGTTACAGCCAGTTCCAACGCGAATAATGTCTACTGAAAGAACATTATGACTGTGTTCTTGTTAAAGCAAGTATCCACCTTTCATGCGAACACTTTATGACTGGCCTATAAAGAACAGCTATCTATCAAGACAAGCTGCATTTTCATTTCGATTGCCATTTCCTAACCAGAACTAAAATTGGAGTCCTTTCCGTCACTAAGGCAACTCTCCTCGATACAATGATAGTACACTACTCAAGACAAACTTTCACTCACGGTGCACGTGACGTTTCGCCGCCGGTCACCGGTATATCTCAAAACATGTGTGTTCGTGCGTGGCTTAAACCAATCTACCCTACTCGTTGATCACGTCAGAACGCGACTGCCAGATCACCTACCGTCGCGCCACGAGCGCTCAAAACTGGAACTGATAAGATGCAGATATCTTATTTCCGGGTTCCTAAGAGTACAATTATTTGAAAGAAGTTAATAATCCAACACCTGCTATAATTACAGACATGTTAAACTATGCCCAAACGTATAAAAGACTTGAATTCCCTACCACAAAAGCATAGTCTATCTCTTGTTGCTAATCGATAAAATAATCAATACTCCTAACCAATCAGCTGTGACGACAGTACATGCAACGCATGCGCCCCGCTTCTCTCGTCGAGATCGCTATCCAAAGTCAACTTGTGGGTCGCGAAACATATGATCCTGACTCGCCATTCTTGTTCACAGGTAAAAACATATTACCTTCCCATAAAGGCATTCCAGTCATGAGAATGAAGGTACATATTCCTCTCGACAAGATACATAAAGTCGGAACAGACTTATATGTATACGAAAACAAACCTCTCAAAATAAAGGAACATCATTCTCATTTATTCATACAATTTTCTTGTAATATTTTCTAATGTTTTACAATCGCCACCTCATCTGTAGCATCTTCCTTGATTCTCTCGTTCTTCTATTGCTACCTTTTCTGTAGCATCTTCATTAAATTTTTGTATAGATATTATGGAAGTGTCGAGTTCTGAATTCCTACTTTCGTTTCGAAATTGATGTTTTCCTTTTCTCTTCGTCAGGATCTCGTTCATTTCTCCCCTGACGACTAGTACTCGGTCTACTTTCTCGTTCATCAATCTCCTGATTTTCCCTCTCTTCTGAATTTTTTTCGTCTATTACTTTTAGACTTTTCCTGCTCGCTTCTGAGCCTTTGTTTCTCTTGATCTCGTTCAAATTCCTCCGTCCTATAGTTTTTGTATCTGCTATAACCAGTACGTGGTCTATAGTTGGGGTTGTATGGTCTATCTCGGTACTTATTTCGATCATATTCATTATTCCGACGATAGAAATTTCTTTCTTCGTATTTTCGTGTCCAAGTTTGTTCATTTCGTTCTGCGTATCGATCGATCTGACGATCGTCCCTTTGGTAATTGTTCCTAATCCACCCTGGTTTAACATAGTTTCTGTTTTCTGGTTTGGCTGGGTCTGTTTGCTGTGTTCTGTCCATGACGATAGTATTCACGGATCTGTGTTCATGTCGATTGTTTCTCACCACTGTGGGTGTCGTAACAGCACTCACATAGTCCAGACGTCTCAACAAATCGTCCATCGCGGCTAAACTAGTGATTCCGGATGAAATTATGTTCCTCCTTACGTCAACAGGAAACTGTCGAGATATCGCCTCGATCAATTGTTCTTCGGTTAACGGAGGCTGTAAAAATCTTAATTTCGATAACTGACAAGAAAAATACTCCGAGTAACTGGTCGGACCAGTACTTGAGTACTTGCTCGAATAGATTTCGGAACGAACGTTATTCTGAACTTCCGTAGACCAAAAACGATTGATAAATGCTTCGGCAAACTCCTCGAAGTCGTTATACGTGTATCTATACGCCCTGTGCCACTGAAGCGGTGCATCGGAAAGAAAACGCTCTACCATACGTAGTTGTCTTTCCCTTGGCACGTGAGATTCAGTAAAATAATCACGCATACTTCTTATGAATTCTATAGGTGTCGTCCTATCAAGATTATTGAAACGACGAGGCTTATCTTAAAAATTCCTAATAATCGTAATGTGGCCTGCCCCATTAGATGTGTTCAGATTGTAGGCTCCCGTTCCTGTATGTGTCATCGGTGACGTGTATGTTTGGACACGTGGGTTAGCTGAGCTCAAATTTGGATTAATTTGATACTGTGGACTACTATTTGCCATAGGAGTTGGATATTTATCACCTCCTTCCCTTTCATGTGAAGTGAGATTAATTTCCTTAATCGTGGTTTGGAAATCTGCGATCCAATTTACCCTTAATTTATCCCTTAACTTATCCAGATCTAAACCGTCCCCAATTGTTAAACTCTCAAGTTGATCTCTGATTTGGTTGATTTCCGAAGTCTTTTTCTCACGCAATTCAATTAACTCCGTTTTGCCTTGATCAAATTTTACCTCTAAAGTTTGAATTCTATCCTCCATGTTGCCATGGTTTGTAGTTTGATTGGACTGAATAACATTCAACCTTTTTATCAGGTCCTCCCTTACATCTGTGATTTCCTTGCTGGATCTAATTTCACCTTCTACAATATTCTTATTGACCTCTAATTTGAAGTCTTTGAAATAGTCTTCATTAATTTTAGTCATCTCTTGCCTTAAAGTGACTACATTTTCGTTTATAATTCCCTTTATATCTACATCAAAGTCATCTTTAATAAGTTTATTGTGGTCCCTAACTTGTGTTTGCAACAACAATAACTCTACTTTTAAGTTTTCTAAAGATGCTTGGGTGTGAATTGTGTCATTTGACACTTGTAATTGAAGTGCTTCAATATTATTTTTAGATTCTCTTATTATTGGATAATTCTAATCGCATTTCTAATTGAAAATCTTTATTGGATTGTTCAGCTTCATTCAACTGGACCTGTAACAATTTCTGATTGGCATCTACTATGTCTATCTTAGTTTGTATGTTTGACTGTGTAGATTGCATCAGGCTTTGTGTTGATTCAATTTTAAGTAACTTTGTTTCTGATTTATCCTGGCTAGTTTTAATTTTACTTAATTCTGTTTCAAGGTTATCCTGGCTAAGTTTAACACAATCCTGGCTAGTTTTAATTTTACTTAGTTCTGTTTCAAGATTATCCTGGCCAGTTTTAATTTTACTTAATTCTGTTTCAATGCTATCCTGGCTAAGTTTAACACAATCCTGACTGAATTTAATTTTACTTAGTTCTCGTTGATGGTTATCTTGGCTAGATTCAACTTTACCTATTTTCAATTGAAGCTCATCAACTGTGGATTGAAGTTTATTGCCGCATAATTCTAGCTTCATTTGTCCAGTTTGAACTGCTCCTAAGTCCGTTTGTACTTTATGAATGTCTGTATGGTCTTGTTTTACGTCCACTTGGACCTCATCTACTGTTTCATCTACCCTATTCACTTTGGTTTCTACTCTTTTAGAACTATTTTGTAGTTCCTTTAATGTGCCTTGGATGCCCGTAATATCTTGCCTGAGACTCTCAGCAACTACATCTTGTATAAGACTTTTACTTGTATTTGTCCAATGATCATGTATGGCATCGATTTTAATTTGTAACATACTGTATAACGACTTAAGGTCCACTACCTCCTCTTCTCTAGACATGGTATAATTAATATAGTTCACTAAAGACAAACAACATGAGTATCACTATAACTAAGCAAAGCACGAACATTCCAATGAAATCCACTGCCACATGGGAATTTATTTAATGTATTGCATTACCTTATAGCTAAGCTAACTTAAACATAATTAATAATAAAGTCAGTTATAAATATGAAATTTTCCACTCCTAAAAGTGTGATGCATTATATCGACGATAATCATATTAAAGATCCTAATTTGACCATAATTTAAATGAATAAAACCCCTCCTAAATTACGATGAGTTCAAAAATGCTCATCAGCCGGATTTAACTACACCAAGCACTGTGTGTGTAGCTCAAACGAGAACTACATCCAATGCCCCAGTCGACCAAACACGTCAGTAAAGATTCCAGAGTATTCCTTTCACTGTTCATGTTCCAATCGTATATTTATTACAAACAAGTGTAGCACCACTATTAATAAAAAGAAAATCTATTAATGGTTGCGTATCTACATGTATGCCATGCAAATTGAGTGTCCTCATATACGCTTTGTTCACAAGTGAATTCCGGCATTTTGTGCTAAAAATGTCAGTACACCATTACTTTCTGACGTTCATTCAAAGAATTCGCAATGGTCGATGTAATGGCGTCAGAGAATACCCGTTTATGACTCCTTCCACGCGTTTGACAGCAATGTCGAACACTAGCATGAAATGGCGTCATTCAACCGGCCTATAGAACCATCATGGAGTATGACATCTCTGTCTAAGTCCCCATAAGATATGGCTCCCTCTCTTCCATTCCATTTATATCACTTCCAAACATTGGTCTCTAAAAACCATGGAATTTAAAGGTACTCCAGTAAATTCTCGCCCCTGAGCGTTGGAAGCCATTTTCTATGTACCCGAAATACCTACCATCAGCATGCTGGAATCCCACGAAGACAGCTGGATCGTAGAGCCTGGAAACCCCGGCTACAAAATTTGCCAGATTCTACCCAACATGAGACGAGGAAAAGGGGTACAGGAATTCCTAACTGAGACTACGTTAAGAAAAACCAAGGTGAACGGCATAAAAAAACCCTCAAAAGCACAAGAATAACAATGAACGCAATCTCAGGTGTGTGGGAAAACCACTGAAATACCCACCGCTGGCCTTCTTAACGTGTTCTCTTATCGTTTCTATAAAGTACCACACTTCGAAGATTTTAAACTGATCAAAGAAAAATTTATTCAGAAAATGAAAATATAGTGTAAGTCACTATAATATACTTCAAAGCAAAGTGCCCAACTTCCATCCGAAGTTTCATGAACATAAAAAAAATATACTAGCCCCACATTCATCAATGTCATTGACTGCATTTTTCCCAAGAATGGTGAACACCAATCATATGTATATTCCAACATAGATGCTGATAGCAATTGCAACATTCAAAAATAAAGCCTGGAAATTTTCATATTTACAAGACATATATCAATTTATACCCTGAAAAAAAAAATATTTAAAGCTATATTACAAATGTACAGTCATTTTTGTAACACCTTCTTAGCGTGTTTCTTTTTATAGGATTCAGAAGTGACATCTTCCACATAATTTATTATATTTATGTTTGCTGTTTTTTTTCCTTTTTGATTTTATTCATCTCTTCTGACCGAACAATAAAGCTAAGTCAAAAATTTTAATTTCTTTCATTTAATTTTAACACCCTTCAAATGAACTGTCCTCGCCAGACCGGAATTAGTGATTCTTAAAACGCCTGTTAAGCATTGCATTGATACAAATAATCGAAAATTTTACCAGATAGGTTTATTTCAACATGCCTGAAATGCATGAATTTCACAACAAATTATTTACTTGAACTGATAGTGAAGTAAATTGCCCTAATTTCACAATCTATCTGAGTGGATTACTTTCCATATTACAACTTGGAATATTCCATTGAATACCCTTTTAATAATCAAGGACATTAGTATTAACATGGCTTTGCCATTTAATATCATGCTATATTAAGCATTCATCTTATTCATATTATCAGGCATTACTACTATCTCTTTAGCGCTTCAACTAGTTATCTTTCTTAGTGAACAAAAATTCAGCTTAATTGACAAGTCACATTCACAGTGAAATATTGTTGCTAAATTTATACAAGTTTCTTTACAGTTCAATTAATCACTGTTAAATTATTATTTCATTTGCTCTTATGTTATTATTATTCACGATCAATATGCATAGCTTTTAGTAAGTGTTAAATAACAATTGCATTTTTGTCGATATTTCTACTTCCACATAAATCTAGTCTGGGATTCGCGTTAATAACATAGGGTGAATGTATTCAAATGTCTTCAAATTGTGTTTAAAACATCTGTCTAGTCCATTAATAATGGATCTTGATCGAATCTAATAAAGCAAACGTGATGTAAGATCACAAAAAAAATATATGCGTTAGAAAGAACCTGGATCAAGTCAAAATTGCAAATCAAAGCAAATCCGCTTTCTTCACTGAACTCGCTTCCTAAAGCTTACTGCAATATTCGAAAATCAACCTGAATACTGAAATTTCACTTTTGAGTGTATAACAGTCCTCTAAATAGGCTTACGGAAGTAGAAACTCCAAATTGAGTCTACTCAATCTCGAGTAATGTCATATGAAGACATAAAACTAGTGTTCATTTTCAATATAAATCAAACACGAAAACTGATTAATCTTGAGTGGCCTAAAGTTCCTCTTCTCTACATTAAATAAATCCCCATAAAATGAACTTGAATTTACAGTAATCAAAAGAAAATTACACTATAATGCAATTAATTACAATGGGTGCATCCTTTTAGTAGAATCAAAACCCTGTCCAGAATAGAATCAGTCTTGACACTGGGATCAAGCCTAAACTCCATTCTTAGACATTCTACAAAAATTCCCAAAAAGAAAATAAATGTGGCAGGGAGACAACGTTAGAATGAACATGCTTAGCTACGATTGAAGATGGTTAATTCAGTACCTTAGATGATTCTTGTAGATCTCGACACGACACAGTCATGTCCATTATGACTGTACCCTCCATGCAAGCGATGGAAGTCTTCACTGTCCAGGAAAGTGAGAAACGAACCCTGGATCTCCAGACATCGCCCATCCAGACTGAATGTTCCACTCTAATACCAACGACAGTTTCTTTCATCCTCGGATAACGTCCCATCAACCGCAGCATGCAATGATGTCTATATCGGCCCGAACACCAAAGTTCATCGGCCCCGCGTAATCGGATCATTTTGATACACACTGTACTGCTAAACAACAGCTGTGTTCGCAGTCACCAGCACGGGCCGCGCGACGTATAGCATCGGAATGCACGTAACTTCGCTCGCATAGTGACACTCATGTTTAAAACATCTAGCCGCACATGTTTAAGTCACTGAAGTTCATAACAGCCTTTCCTTTCGACAAGAACTTGCTCAACATAGTTGCAAGATCACAGACTTATGAGTTAGGCCAATTATAAATATAAAAAGTATATACAATATCCAAGCACTTGTATTGAGAAATACTTCTCAAATGAAGGTGCTAATTGTTCTGACAACACACACGAAGTAAGTGTATCGTTACAGCCAGTTCCAACGCGAAGATTGTCTACTGAAAGAACATTATGACTGTGTTCTTGTTAAAGCAAGTATCCACCTTTCATGCGAATACTTTATGACTGGCCTATAAAGAACAGCTATCTATCAAGACAAGCTGCGTTTTCATTTCGATTGCCATTTCCTAACCAGAACTAAAATTGGAGTCCTTTCCGTCACTAAGGCAACTCTCCTCGATACAATGATAGTACACTACTCAAGACAAACTTTCACTCACGGTGCACGTGACGTTTCGCCGCCGGTCACCGGTATATCTCAAAACATGTGTGTTCGTGCGTGGCTTAAACCAATCTACCCTACTCGTTGATCACGTCAGAACGCGACTGCCAGATCACCTACCGTCGCGCCACGAGCGCTCAAAACTGGAACTGATAAGATGCAGATATCTTATTTCCGGGTTCCTAAGAGTACAATTATTTGAAAGAAGTTAATAATCCAACACCTGCTATAATTACAGACATGTTAAACTATGCCCAAACGTATAAAAGACTTGAATTCCCTACCACAAAAGCATAGTCTATCTCTTGTTGCTAATCGATAAAATAATCAATACTCCTAACCAATCAGCTGTGACGACTTTACATGCAACGCATGCGCCCCGCTTCTCTCGTCGAGATCGCTATCCAAAGTCAACTTGTGGGTCGCGAAACATATGATCCTGTCTCGCCATTCTTGTTCACAGGTAAAAACATATTACCTTCCCATAAAGGCATTCCAGTCATGACAATGAAGGTACAGTACCATGATTCGATTTCCGAAAAATTTCGACATATCTTCGCGTTTCACATCCCCCAGACCCCAAAACCACAGTCAGTTCAAAAGTTTATATATAATCCAAAATTGACTCATCACCCCACAGCTCAAACCACTAGACCTAGAAAGCTGAAATTTTGCATGTTGGTTGATCCGAGTATGTAGAGGCCCAATAAGAAACGGGTTTTGGAAATTCAATTTGTAAGTGACTTTTTTCGGCCCTTTGGCACTGAGCAAGGACAGTCGGTAAAATGTTCGGATTTAGCTCATTTTAAACCGCCAGATACGAGAAACAATACCCGGAGGTCCTGTAGTGACCCCGAAACACACTGTTTAAGTTCCTAAAATGAAGGGTTTCGGAGATATTCCCAAATAACTGTGTTCCCTCTGAGAAACAGATCAACGTTATTATGGCAACCGCACAAATTTCGCAGACCGGGGATAGGTTTCTGGCAATATCTCGAAAACCATTCGTTTTAGGGCCTTAAAACGCTGGGTTCGGTTCCCACTTCTAACCACGAACGTTGCTCCTCGCTTTGATACGCGTAAAGTGAGATATATTTTATATATAGAGGTTGCTTTTGGGGCTCGGATACGATCGTGATTTTGAGTCTAATTTTATACTCTTTCAGCTGGTTGTTGTAAGCGAGCTTTCAGAAGTTTACTCGAATTTACAATGTTAAGATTTTAGGTAGATTTCATTAGAAAGCTAACTATTGCAATGGGTCCCATTTTTCGACTTCCGGAAAATTTCGACATATCTTCGCGATTCACATCCCCCAGACCCCAAAGCCACCGTCAGTTCAAAAGTTTATATATAATTTATGTATGTATATATTTATATGTATATATATATGTATATATAATGAACCCTTATTCATCTTCGATAAATAAGTATTCATATTTATTATTATTATTACTACGGCCCAGGCAGCACGTAAGGAAGTCGACTTGGATATTAGGGAGGCCAGCATTTCGTAACGATTGCAACAGAAGTTGAGCCAGTAGCTATTCCTGGGGGACGGCCAGAATTAGTCGAGTTCAAGGCTAAATTGTGCAACTACTGTACCAAAATTGGAGACATAAAGGAAGAATCACGAGGTCTTCTCAACGAACATACGATTGAATCAGCCAATCGCAAGAGACCAAGCCGTGACCACGAGGTGGACGGCGTCAGTAGTAAAAAGCCCGCGGAAGTGTGTATCTAAGGAACCGCCGAACGGATTAATTTCCGCTCGAGTAATTTGAGACGTTGGATTTATTTGGAGAAGAATGACACTAGCTACATCTTTGTGAGACAAAAACTCTGGAAGTTTTTATCCGACTTTGCCCCACTCCACCGCCCTTGTCAGTTTCTCATAAATAGCTTGGCCTGACGCCAATTAAAGTCTATTCTTTTGGAGCCTTCAGAGGCATACTCCACGCCAGTTCGAAGTGTGAATTTTAAAGTCTTACCTTTTGGAGCCTTGAGAGGCATACTCCACGTCAGTTTGGTTTGTGATTTTGACGCTCGAATTTATCTAAGTCATTATTTGGTGTAAAACGTGATTTTTACGCTCTAAATCAAAGAAGCTAATTCATTTTGTGAGCTTTGAGGAACTAAAGTCGCAGCGATCGCAGTATCAAATTTTAAAAGCTACAATACATTTTATTATAATATCGACTTTGTCGTGTGATCTAAATATTTCACGCTAGCGCTTGAGAAACAGTAACATTCATTTCAAGACGACGAGTTCAACTTTAAGAGGGAAGTATCGTACCACCCTAATTAGCGCTTAACAGAGCCGAAGTCCATAGTACAGACGGAAATACCAGACGAGATAGCGACTGCTAGTGCAGCCAGGATTGTGAACTTGTTAACGAGCCAGTGGCGCGGACTCGAGATTGTATATTTTCTGTATAAATTGTGTGTATTTTATGTATGTTTTTATAGTGCGTGTGTCTGATATAATTAGGGCCAGTCTTCGCTATTAATCGCACTAGGACAATTGTGGGTGAACTGAGTAGCCTGCAAGCGATTATAGATAGGCAAATATTTAATATTGAACTTTTCTGCCGAGGAGTCCAGACCAAGATGAACAGCACGTGGTTTGAAGTTGGGATGAGCTTCAAGAAATCAGCACAGACGACTACTATGGAGAGCTAAATTGTCCATAGGGCAATGGGTTGAGGAGGATGTCCTTGGTCTACATGCAGAAGCGGTGATGTACTAAAATTGGATTTATTTCAATTATGTAGTTAGATTTGGCCGGGGAACTTTGTATATAGTCATGTTTTTCTTTCTTGTTGTTTTAGAGTTTTCTTGTACCGACACTATATGTTTAAATGTCCGTTGGCGCGTGGCCAAAGTGTTTGTTGATATTTTGTTTTTCTTTCTTGAGTCATGAGTAATGTACGCGGCGTGCGTGCGTGATTTTATCCTTGCAATTGCGGAACCCGTTACATTCGATAAATGGTGCTTTATTAACGTTAATATTTGAAATAGGAATGGGAGGAAATGAGTGTAAAACATATTGCTGAACAGGTTATTATTCATGTTAGGGTAGCCGAGTGCACCAACTTAAAAGTAATTGTAGAACACCTCCGTTCTAATTTTGATAGATTTTCTTGAGTCCTTTTCAGGTGACTAGTCACGGCATAAAACGATGGCGCCAGCATGTGGATATTATTTGTGTATTTTATTTCAGGGTCTGTCAAAACCCATACGTGTGATTCAGTGTGTGTTGATGTGTCTAATGTGTGTTGATTCTACGTGAGGAGGGGGTAGTGGTCCTACCGCCCTTATATATTTTTGCTGCTATTGTTTTTAGATGGAAAGACAGAGTGCTCTTGGGAGACTGCTGATTCTTGTCCATATGGTTATTCTGACACACACATGTATTATTGTGCTTTGGGGCACATTTCTTCGAGGTTCGACCCCATGTTCTGGGAGGTCGACGTATTTTGACACGTGGGTTGACAGACATGCAGTGTTCCACGAACCGCCCGTTTTGCCTGTGACTTATTTTGATAGGCAGTCCTTGTCCGACTGAACCCTGTAAGCTTTCATATAGCAAACCTGTTCATTGTGATGGTTAATTTTTAAGCCATAATTAATTGGGGAGTTCGCCATGTGTGTAACGGATTGTTGTACCTTGTATGGATAAAATATTGTGATTAACGTAAATGTTGGCTGTTTGCCTATTGCTTTGTTGATGACTCAATTCATGTAATTTTGTGTGTCACACCCGTGTGGTGTAATGGTAGAGTATTTGTAAATTTTGACAGCGGTCATTTGAGTATTTTTCTATTGGTCACGTGTTAATGTACTTGTGTTGATTTGTGTGAGAAGACCTAAGTTTTTAGACAGTAAATGTTGCTACGGCAATCTAAGTCCAATTTCACACGGAAATTTTGTGTTTGTTTATAGTAGATTTAGGAAGTGTCGGTTTAATTTAAGTAGTGTAGTTGTGTTCCCCCGTGTCGGTCTAGCTCTAGGAAATGCGGATTCGGTGTTTGAAGGGTCATTCCGGATGATAACGAATCACGCATTCAAAGTACACATCGTGATGCATGTAGAACGGCATATGCACTTATATGGTTACTTTTGTATCTTTTATTTAAGGACACTTGGTCCAAGTAATTAATCTCTCCAGAGATACCGCCTAGTTTTTGGCATTTTTATTAAATGGGAGTCAGTTGGGAGATTTTGTTGTTAATTGTTTATGTGTAAATATGGTGATTTGTTATTAAATTCAGTTGTTTTTAACCCTGGCTTCACTCTTTCCTGCATGTCATTTTGTTATATGTTACCTTGCAAGTTAATGAAGCGCCCTGACAGCAACTTACGAATATGACCCGTTACGCCCCGAATCTGAGTCTCATATGCTTCTTTGCAAGGGTTCATAAAACAAAAATGGCTGCCCAACGTGGGGATTGTTGTTGTTGTTGCTTCGCTGATCTCATATTTATTTCGTTGAGAAATGATGCCAGATCAAGCGGACATGTAAATTCAGTAAATGGAGGCGATGTTGTACCGCCATGTGCATTAGTAAAATCACTGAGTTCCTAAGGTTAGAAATATTGAACAAGGTTAGAATTTGATTTTTATTTGTTATAAACTTGTTCTGGCGCCCACATTAAAATTAGAAATTTGCATTATTAATGAACTCAGTCAAGCAGGAAGATGTTGCCTTATATTTGACATTTAATTGACTTCGGTTAATTGGTGTTTCGTAAATTCTGTTGGTTAGGAATTTAAAAGCAGATCACTAGGGGTTATTTTATTGTTTGGGAATAAGTGTCATTGTATTCAGTAAATTTTGTTACTGAAATTTCATTAAATTAGAGCCAGTAATATTTAAATGTGTGACATATATGTGCGTATAGGGCTGAAACCTTAGCCCATAACCCTGTTTTTCTCTGAATATATTTTTGTGTGTGATATGGCGACTGTTGATGAGACAAAGGTATTGTTAGAACAGATGTCGATCCAAATGTCTGCAAAGACGGAAGAACAATTAGTGCAGATGTCCGTAAAGACGGAAGAACAGTTAGTGCAGATGTCCGCGAAAACGGAAAAACAATTAAGTGATATTACGGTTCAGTTACAAGCGCAGAAGATAGACTGTGAAAAACAATTACTCGATATGAGCGGTAACATTTCGGTCCAGTTAGAAGTCCAGAAATTAGACACTGACAAACAATTCAATGAATTAAACCACAAATTGTCACAACAGGCGGTAACACAAACCGAACAGTTAGGGAAAATCACAAATGATATCAATCAGAGCGTTCAAAAAGTAGAGAAACTGGCAGGCGAGGTTGCGGAAAACAACATCAGACAGTTAGGAGAAATGAAGAAATTGGAGGCAAAATTTGATAATAAATTAATGCAATTTGACGAGATGGTGGCGGATAAACTTAAGCAGATAGAGGCAGCATGTGTCAGTAACACCGCGGGAATGAAGAAGACCCAGGAGAAACTACAACAGCAAATTAATTCAGTAGATAACAACGTGCTGGAATTAATAAAGGAAATAGATAAAGTCGAAATTAAGGCTGAAACTGAGCGGATACACTTGCGGGAAAATTTAGAGGAGCAATTAGGCAGAACACAAGAGATCATAAGGAAAGAGATGGAAGGCCAGCTAATAAACACACGAGAGGTCATAAGACAAGAAGTAGGGGAGCAGCTCGTCAGAACTCAAGATAATTTGGAAGGTCAGCTAATCAAAACACAAGAGGTCATAAGAGAAGAGGTGGGGGAACAACTAGTGAAAACGCAGGAACAGATACGTGAAGAGCTAGAGAAAAATCAGGAGAGGAACGAGGAGAAAATAAACAGCTTAAAAAGTAGGATCCGGCGAGATTGGGACCAGCAGGCTCAGGCGAATAAGGAAGACAGGCTGGCAGTTTTAAAGCGAATGCAGGCACTGGAGGAGAATATGAAGTCGAAATTGCAGGAACAATCAGAACTAATCATAAAAAACGAGATCAGATCGTTAGAGAATGCGACATTATTTTCAAATGAAAATATACAGGAAAAGCAAACAAGTATTGGAAGTCCGGCAGGTTCGAAGTTGGCTGAGGACACGAGTCGGGGTCAAAGTCCCAGACTAACGACTAATGCATTCCAGCAGTACAGGGGGGAGACTTCAACTCCGCAACCGAACTTGGCACCAGCCCAAGTCATCCAAGTCATTCGGGGTAATGATTTTAAGCCCGATAAGTTCAAAGAAAATTCAGGAACCACTCCCAAAGCATTTTTACGGCAATTAACGGATTACTTCAATGACCAACACATCGGCCCTGAGAAACAATTAAGACTGGTGGAGAAATTTTTGGAAGGACCTAGCCTGACCTGGTTCTTAAGTTTCAAGTACACATTTACAGACATGGATCAATTCCGCGAGGCGTTTTTGAAGAAGTTTTGGAGTCCTTCGTTACAACAGGGGTTAAGAATGGACCTGTACACACGCAAATACCATAGTACCCATCCAACCCGTTTTTCAGAATTCTTTAGTCAGCAATTGGTAAAATTCAGGGATTTTGATGACCCGCCTAGCGAGCCGAATATGGTTCTAACCATCGGAAAACAACTCCCAATGCATATCCAACAATTGCTAGTCGCAGGAAACATTCAGACCGCAGTCCAAGCAGAAGAATTACTCAGACACTTAGATGAGACGAGTATGGTGAGCCCACAGACAGGAAGAAGGAATTTGGAATGTGTAAACACGGCAGAGGTAGTTCAGGGACCCCAAAATAACCACGGCCAGGGAAACCAAAGTAAGACACAGTCCACGGGAACACAGTTCACGCCAAGAAGACAAGATTTTGACGGCCGAAACCAGTTCCATCACAACAATCATAACTATCAGAATAACCGCGGGAGATATCATCAGAATAACCAACATCAAAATAATCAGTGGACGTACCAGCGGGAGTACACAAATTGGAGGGGAAACCAGAGACAAGGTAGACCCTACCAAAGAAATGGAGATGGTAGATGGAGTAACGGCAGGGACTATCGCCAAGAAAACAGAGGAGAATATAGGAATAACTGGGACGAGCGATATATTGAATCCCGTAAATACCTGGATCAATTAAGTAATGAAGAAGCGGAGAAGGAAAAGTGGGGGCGTGCCATGGCGAACAGACAGAGCCCAGACAATCATCAAGGAGAGGGGGCAGAGAGTTTACTGAGGCAACAGGAGCGACAGAATGATAACCGGCGCAACACATCTAATGGGGCCCGGGATAAAAAAAAACCCAAATGAACTGAAAGGAGATAGGCTAGAAATGGAGATCGCCAGGGAGCAAGAAGAGATGATAGTGGCCAACATAGAAGAGTGGGTAGCATTCCCAGACGACTGCCTGGAGGAAGTGGTGAAGAACCGTGAAAACATTATCAGACAGCTACCAATTATTTACGCGCATATTGGAGGTATGAGGGTGAGATGTTTGATTGATACAGGTAGCCAGGTGAGCTTGGTCACTGAAATTTTGATAAAAGAAATAGCAAGAAAACAGACTGTTCCTATTATGCCGGTACCGCTAATGAAAGTCAGAGGTGTCATTCCTGACAAAACTATGAATTGTAAGCAGCAAGCATTTCTAGATCTGGAAATATTGAACCATACTTTTTCACAAACATTCATTGTTATTCCAAAGATGAACTACAATATAATTTTAGGAGCCAACTTCATCTGCGATTTTCATGCTGTAATTGATTTACATAACAACACTGTAAGCTTCAAACAAGTAGAAGGATTGGATCATGTGGGTTTAAATATGGAAGAGAATCCGCTGGAGAGAGAGGCCAACACTTGGGTTGTTGAGGAATGCACTAATGAGGCCGGAGATAAGATCTTGAGGGGAGAGCAAGTCAACCAGACAGCAGTGCTAGAAATGGACAGCCGAGACAGTTCACAGGAACTTTGGGTGCATTTGGCGGAAGAAGAAATGGGCGGAACCAAATTCGAAATTTTACTTCGGGAGCGACTTAAGGAAGCCATCGTAGGGGAATCTGACAGAAGAAGACTGGAAGAAATTTTAAGATTACATAAAGAAGCTTTTGACACCGTACCTGGGAAAGTTTTGAATTTTCAATATGCTATGCAGGTGACAGATTGGACCCCATTTAAAAGTAAATTGTACCCGATCCCAGAGAAGCATTTTTCTCAGGTGAAGGACATTATTACTAACTTATTAGATTCTGGCATGATAAGGAAAGCTGCAACCCCTTATCTGAACGCAATATTGGCTGTGACCAAGCCAAACGGATCAATTAGGCTATGCCTAGACGCGCGAGTTTTAAATAGTAAACTGCTAGTTGAGCACGACCAAGCACCGAGGATCAAAGATGTTTTGAAAGGCTTCCGTGGGAAGAAGATATACTCAAGTGTTGATTTGACGAATAGTTTCCACCATCTTGAACTTGAAGAAAAATCTCAACTGTTGACGGGATTTTTGTTCGACAGTCAAAGCTATATCTGGTGTCGAATGCCCTTTGGCGTGAAAACTGCGGGATGTGCACTCATTAGAGCACTCGACAGAAATCTGACTGAGGAGGTCAAGAACTTCACCACGAGATATGTTGATGACATATTAATCGCTTCTGAGACAATGGAAGAACACTTGATAAATTTAAATAAACTGCTGGACAACCTGAGAACCATGAACTTCAAGATCAACTTTAAAAAAATCACATTTTTGCCAGAGCGAAATTTTATATTTGGGACATATAATTGATGTCGAGGGGGTGCGGCCTAATCCAGCCAAGATTGATGCTATTAAGAAATTTCCCTCACCTACCAAAGTCAAACATGTTAGAGCATTTTTGGGAGTGACAGGTTTCTTCAAAGAAAATTGCCCTGGTTACACAGAAACAGTAGCGCCTATGCAGGAGATGTTGAAGAAAGCGAATCGATGGTCGTGGAATGAGGAGTGCGACAGGTCTTTTAAAGCAACGAAGGATTTATTGGAAAATTGTGTGAAACTTGGATATCCGGATTTTGAGAAACAATTCATCATTCAAGCAGATGCTTCGTTAATTGGGATTGGTGCTATGCTGTACCAAGAGGACGCTGAGGAACCCAAGAAGAAATCCTATTTGGCATTTACGAGTCGTAAATTACGGAAACATGAGAGAAACTACACAGTTACGGAACTTGAGCTACTAGCAATTCTATATTCTCTGCAACAGTGGCGCAAGATGATCTATGGTTATTCCATCATTGTTAGAACCGACCACCATGCACTGACATTTTTATTTAAGACAACAATAGCAAGTGAGAGAGTAACGCGCTGGTCCATCTACATACAACAGTTTGACATCACAATAGAGCATTGTCCTGGGAAATTGAACATCATACCTGATGCCTTGAGTAGAAACCCTGAGGACGGAAACGAAGTAACAGCGGAAGTTCACAATATTACCTTGACACCGAAGGCACGTGAATTTTTGGCAAGATTGAAGGATATTCGGAAGGAGCAAGAAGCTGACCCATGGATGATGATGATGATAAAATTCTATAGGAAGGAGTTACAACCAAATTCACCAGAGTACCGGGAAGCCAGTGCTAAACGAGCGAGATTTCACTACTTGAATAACTTGTTACATAAGTACGTGGATGAGCATCATACTAAACTGCGGATCTTAGTTCCAGCATCACTACAGAGGGGATTAACTTGGCATGTTCACGAGAGCCTAGCACATATCGGCACGGATAAGACTGAAGCTACGATAGGGGAGACCTTTACTTGGCCCAAGATGAGATTCACCATTGTTGAAGTAATTAGAACGTGTGACGCTTGTCAGCGCACAAAGCCGAACAACTTTATTCTGAAACAACCTCCAATACCACTATTACCGCAGAAACCATGCGAGATGCTCGCGATTGATTGCTTTGGTCCTTTAGTAAAAGGAAAGCGTGGATGCCGACACCTCTTGGTGTGTGTCGATGTATTTTCAAAGATGGTCGTGCTATGTCCTATTCAGAAGACGACATCAAGACAAGTCCTCAGTAGAATTAAGAACAAAGTCATTCCGATGCTTGGGAAGCCGGAATCCATTCTATCAGATCACGGTACCTATTTCACAAGCAATGTTTTTAGGCAAGGTTTGGAGAGCCTAGGAATAAAACACATATTTTCAAGTATTCGTCATCCTTGTGGAAATCCGAGCGAAAGAACAATTCGCTGCGTCGCTAAATACTACAGAGTAATGATTCCTAACGAACACAATAAATGGGTAGACAAAGTAGGAGAAATTGAGATGTGCATGAACACTACTAAGCACGAGTCGACGGGTCAAGTCCCACTGATTGTACACCACAACAGATTGCCAGAAAGAACTTGGGATAAGATCATTCCTTGCCCAAGGGATCCATTATTAGCGCATGATTTGTGAATCCAGCGAACGAGGGAGCACATGAGGAACCAAGCGGACCGAAGGCTGAGACGGTACCGAGGAAAGAAGTTTCACCGAGAGTTACAAGAACAAGAATTAGTGCTGGTTCGTAGACCACCGATCTCCGACCCTAAGAACAAAGTCTTCGCCAAGTTCTGTCCAAGGTTCATTGGTCCGTTCCGGGTAATTAAGAGTCTGGGTAACAATGCCTACAGATTAGAAGAAGTGAGCACTGGTGCAAAATCTGTTTTTAATAGCGCCAATTTGAAACCGTACTACAGAAGGGAACCATTTGACGATTAGGGAAGATGATATGTGCAGAATCTGTATTGCAAAATTTATTTTTGAGAGCAAACACTCAAATCCACGGGGAGCGCCTGAGTACGCACTTTGTTTGTAAACAACGAGCAGCTGAGACGACGGGAGTGGCAACTACTTGAGGAGAAGGGGAAACCTAGTGAAAATATGAATGACATTCCAGCGAGAAGGGAGCACACTAATTGAGTCAGAGGGGCATACACTCGAGCAGCTGAGTGAGATTTAAAGAGATGTGTTGTTACTACTGTGGATTTTGTTTTTGAAATCCAAACCAATAAATTGTTTCGAATTTCAAAACCTTGCTGAGGACAAATGAACCCTTATTCATCTTCGATAAATAAGTATTCATATTTATTATTATTATTATTACTACGGCCCAGGCAGCACGTAAGGAAGTCGACTTGGATATTAGGGAGGCCAGCATTTCGTAACGATTGCAACAGAAGTTGAGCCAGTAGCTATTCCTGGGGGACGGCCAGAATTAGTTGAGTTCAAGGCTAAATTGTGCAACTACTGTACCAAAATTGGAGACATAAAGGAAGAATCACGAGGTCTTCTCAACGAACATACGATTGAATCAGCCAATCGCAAGAGACCAAGCCGTGACCACGAGGTGGACGGCGTCAGTAGTAAAAAGCCCGCGGAAGTGTGTATCTAAGGAACCGCCGAACGGATTAATTTCCGCTCGAGTAATTTGAGACGTTGGATTTATTTGGAGAAGAATGACACTAGCTACATCTTTGTGAGACAAAAACTCTGGAAGTTTTTATCCGACTTTGCCCCACTCCACCGCCCTTGTCAGTTTCTCATAAATAGCTTGGCCTGACGCCAATTAAAGTCTATTCTTTTGGAGCCTTCAGAGGCATACTCCACGCCAGTTCGAAGTGTGAATTTTAAAGTCTTACCTTTTGGAGCCTTGAGAGGCATACTCCACGTCAGTTTGGTTTGTGATTTTGACGCTCGAATTTATCTAAGTCATTATTTGGTGTAAAACGTGATTTTTACGCTCTAAATCAAAGAAGCTAATTCATTTTGTGAGCTTTGAGGAACTAAAGTCGCAGCGATCGCAGTATCAAATTTTAAAAGCTACAATACATTTTATTATAATATCGACTTTGTCGTGTGATCTAAATATTTCACGCTAGCGCTTGAGAAACAGTAACATTCATTTCAAGACGACGAGTTCAACTTTAAGAGGGAAGTATCGTACCACCCTAATTAGCGCTTAACAGAGCCGAAGTCCATAGTACAGACGGAAATACCAGACGAGATAGCGACTGCTAGTGCAGCCAGGATTGTGAACTTGTTAACGAGCCAGTGGCGCGGACTCGAGATTGTATATTTTCTGTATAAATTGTGTGTATTTTATGTATGTTTTTATAGTGCGTGTGTCTGATATAATTAGGGCCAGTCTTCGCTATTAATCGCACTAGGACAATTGTGGGTGAACTGAGTAGCCTGCAAGCGATTATAGATAGGCAAATATTTAATATTGAACTTTTCTGCCGAGGAGTCCAGACCAAGATGAACAGCACGTGGTTTGAAGTTGGGATGAGCTTCAAGAAATCAGCACAGACGACTACTATGGAGAGCTAAATTGTCCATAGGGCAATGGGTTGAGGAGGATGTCCTTGGTCTACATGCAGAAGCGGTGATGTACTAAAATTGGATTTATTTCAATTATGTAGTTAGATTTGGCCGGGGAACTTTGTATATAGTCATGTTTTTCTTTCTTGTTGTTTTAGAGTTTTCTTGTACCGACACTATATGTTTAAATGTCCGTTGGCGCGTGGCCAAAGTGTTTGTTGATATTTTGTTTTTCTTTCTTGAGTCATGAGTAATGTACGCGGCGTGCGTGCGTGATTTTATCCTTGCAATTGCGGAACCCGTTACATTCGATAAATGGTGCTTTATTAACGTTAATATTTGAAATAGGAATGGGAGGAAATGAGTGTAAAACATATTGCTGAACAGGTTATTATTCATGTTAGGGTAGCCGAGTGCACCAACTTAAAAGTAATTGTAGAACACCTCCGTTCTAATTTTGATAGATTTTCTTGAGTCCTTTTCAGGTGACTAGTCACGGCATAAAACGATGGCGCCAGCATGTGGATATTATTTGTGTATTTTATTTCAGGGTCTGTCAAAACCCATACGTGTGATTCAGTGTGTGTTGATGTGTCTAATGTGTGTTGATTCTACGTGAGGAGGGGGTAGTGGTCCTACCGCCCTTATATATTTTTGCTGCTATTGTTTTTAGATGGAAAGACAGAGTGCTCTTGGGAGACTGCTGATTCTTGTCCATATGGTTATTCTGACACACACATGTATTATTGTGCTTTGGGGCACATTTCTTCGAGGTTCGACCCCATGTTCTGGGAGGTCGACGTATTTTGACACGTGGGTTGACAGACATGCAGTGTTCCACGAACCGCCCGTTTGCCTGTGACTTATTTTGATAGGCAGTCCTTGTCCGACTGAACCCTGTAAGCTTTCATATAGCAAACCTGTTCATTGTGATGGTTAATTTTTAAGCCATAATTAATTGGGGAGTTCGCCATGTGTGTAACGGATTGTTGTACCTTGTATGGATAAAATATTGTGATTAACGTAAATGTTGGCTGTTTGCCTATTGCTTTGTTGATGACTCAATTCATGTAATTTTGTGTGTCACACCCGTGTGGTGTAATGGTAGAGTATTTGTAAATTTTGACAGCGGTCATTTGAGTATTTTTCTATTGGTCACGTGTTAATGTACTTGTGTTGATTTGTGTGAGAAGACCTAAGTTTTTAGGCAGTAAATGTTGCTACGGCAATCTAAGTCCAATTTCACACGGAAATTTTGTGTTTGTTTATAGTAGATTTAGGAAGTGTCGGTTTAATTTAAGTAGTGTAGTTGTGTTCCCCCGTGTCGGTCTAGCTCTAGGAAATGCGGATTCGGTGTTTGAAGGGTCATTCCGGATGATAACGAATCACGCATTCAAAGTACACATCGTGATGCATGTAGAACGGCATATGCACTTATATGGTTACTTTTGTATCTTTTATTTAAGGACACTTGGTCCAAGTAATTAATCTCTCCAGAGATACCGCCTAGTTTTTGGCATTTTTATTAAATGGGAGTCAGTTGGGAGATTTTGTTGTTAATTGTTTATGTGTAAATATGGTGATTTGTTATTAAATTCAGTTGTTTTTAACCCTGGCTTCACTCTTTCCTGCATGTCATTTTGTTATATGTTACCCTGCAAGTTAATGAAGCGCCCTGACAGCAACTTACGAATATGACCCGTTACGCCCCGAATCTGAGTCTCATATGCTTCTTTGCAAGGGTTCAATATATATATGTATATCAGTTCCTTGTGGACACGATAACTGCCGTAATATTGCACCAATCACTTTGCATTTTTTACATAATATGTATACCCTTAAAATCTCGGTCGAGTTCGTTAATGGGCAAAATCGGTCAAAGGGGGTTAAAATGGGATGGCTTTTTTTTTTTCAAAAAGTGAAATATCGCTATAACTCTCTTAATATCTGAAATATTGAATCCATTCAAAGTTCATACTATGTGTCGGACAAGGCCCTAAAATTTATGTTTGAAAAGTTTCTTGATAGCACCAACCATTGACCAAAGGGGTGGGAAAAAGTGGGTTTTTCGGGAAACATTAATCATATCTCTGTTAATAGGCACAATATCAAAACCGTACAAAATGGACAATATTCCTCCAATAATTACCTAAAATTTTGTCTGAAAGAATTTTTGATATGGCGCACCATTACGCCACGGGGTGAGCAAAATGATTTAAATTATAAGAAAATGCCAAGTGCCAAGAGAGGTTGCCATGACAACTTTACTTTTAATTGTTAAGGGATGAGCCATCAGCAGTTGCTATGACAACGCCACTGCACGAGATAACATTCAGTTTTCTATCTGTCTGAGGGAAGCGACTTCGGTATCGGAACTGGTGGCATGCTGAACTTCTATGCCCAAGGTCGCGGGTTCAAACCCGGCTGAAGTCGTCGGATTTACTAAGAGCGCTAAAAAACCTGGGTTTGCTTTCCTTCGGAGGAGAAGTTCCAACGTTCGATGCGAGTTGATGGTTCCGGTGGCATCTAGTAGCCAAGTTCACAAATAGGTGTCGTTGATGGTAGTATTTTAGGTAGATTTCATTAGAAAGCTAACTATTGCAATGGGTACCATGTTTCGATTTCCGAAAAATTTCGACATATCTTCGCGTTTCACATCCCCCAGACCCCAAAACCACAGTCAGTTCAAAAGTTTATATATAATTTATATATATATATATATTGTACCCTTTTGAACATAGGACCTTCAGGACAGGATCCATTCCTCGGGGGCGGAGCGTTCCTACTTGAAGCTAACAACTGTCCTGGCATACACCATTTGGAAGATCGATAGGGCTGATCAATGAATCATCACACACAAAATTCAAAATAAAAGGAAAGCAACTTTATTAACACTAAATAAACGAATTCAAACCAAAAAAAAAGAAAGAGTAAAACAAAATATCCAAATAAGAAAATCAAAATCTTAACGAGAAATGAATTAAGGCGAAATTAAACTAATACATCATGGAATTCTGAAGCAAATCCAAAATAAGTTTAAAACTCCAAAATAACTTACTCAAAATCACAAATTATCAAAATCAATCCAAACGGATTCCAAAAATAACAAAATTGAATAGAAAGAATGATCAAAATCAAAATTTAAATTAATTGGATATCAATTGAATTAATTACACAATCAATTTGATTAATTAAGTGAATCAAAGCGATCAATCAAATCATTGAATCCCGATTGGGAAATATCAATCCAATTAAAGACCATTAATAACTTATTCAAATTAATAATTACATAAATTAATTAATCCATCTTTGATCAAACACGTAAGCAAAATTATGATCTGATCTCACTACAATCAGTATTGTACTCATTGAAAATTCCACACTGTGAGCTCATTACATCAGGTATCATGTCAACTCACCATAACGTAATGCACCATGTAAATTAACATTACCTTAATTAAATCATTCGTGCATCACACTATTAAGCAAGGGCTTTTCCAAACATGATCCAACATCTTAATATAATCTGGCAATATCGCCTGTATGATCCCTTGTATGGATTAAAAATACTCTCATAAAGATACATTTCTTATGCATCCAAATTCTTAACACAAGGCTTGCCCCTTTTTTATGGATATAAAATTGGTACATTTATTTATGAGCTCTCGTGTATGCAACAGATGTACACCACAATAGGACTTGAGATATGCTATACTGGCACATTATAATAAACACCAATGCAAGAGAACACGATTATCCAAGAATCGAACTCAAGACTCGATACCTCATTTCGGGTCTCGAATTCGATACTGTCTGTCAGAGTTTATGGGTGCATGTCAACTATACTAATATACAATAACTGAGATGCTTGCAATATCCCTCAAATATCCTCTTATATAAGACAAAAACAAAGGCTAAAAAAATGAACGCTAGACTATATGCAAATTTGCACCAATGCAATAATAAGAATATTCTATGCTCACACTTCGTACGGCGATCAATAACATTTGAAAACAACGATGAGTGTAAGCAACAACGATGTTTCCCCGACACTGTAAATAAAGGCATGGCACAACTGTATCTACAAAATATATTCACAAAATATGTACACAAATAGGTCTCGAAGTAAGGACCTCGACTTACCTGTTTCGGGCATGGCATATCTGTAACCGTCGCTAGTATCAGAGAGAGAATACACTTCTACCTCAAATGGTTAATGAATACCTGCACCCTTCTGTAGAACACCATTATCAAATTAATTACCTAACTATCATTATTATTATTATCATTATTATTATTATTATTATAAGTATTATCCAATATTATTCCCACAGTGATGTTAATTTGCAATGACGCTAGGACGCGAAAGGTCAATTGGTATCCGTACCCTTTTACAGATCCATTGATTATATGAAAAAATCCACAGCCTGCTTCCAGTCTCCGACCGGGTCAGGAATGGAATGAATGAAGCCCCCATCTAGCGGCGAGGATATGAACTGTGCCGGCTGCCGAGGCCTGACGCACTCCTCTGGGGCAATGATTAATGAATGACAGATGAAATGAAATGATAGTGGAGAGTGTTGCTGGAATGAAATTGTGACAGGGAAAACCGGAGTACCCGGAGAAAAACCTGTCTGCCTCCGTTTTGTCCAGCACAGATCTCACATGGAGTGACCGGGATTTGAACCACGGACCCAGCGGTGAGAGGCCAGCGTGCTGCCGCCTAAGCCACGGAGGCTGCCATTGATTATATAATTATTATTATTATTATTATTATGAAGCCTCCGTGGCTTAGGCGGCAGCACGCCGGCCTCTCACCGCTGGGTCCGTGGTTCAAATCCCGGTCACTCCATGTGAGATCTGTGCTGGACAAAACGGAGGCAGACAGGTTTTTCTCCGGGTACTCCGGTTTTCCCTGTCAAAATTTCATTCCAGCAACACTCTCCACCATCATTTCATTTCATCTGTCATTCATTTAATCATTGCCCCAGAGGAGTGCGTCAGGCCTCGGCAGCCGGCACAGTCCATATCCTCGCCGCTCGATGGGGGCTTCATTCATTCCATTCCTGACCCGGTTGTAGACTGGAAGCAGGCTGTGGATTTTCATTCATTATTATTATTATTATTAATACCTAGGAATTACCCTTGATGAACACTTTAAAATGAACACACACACAGTAAACATAATAAAAAACCTAAGAGCAAACCTTTACATCTTCTACAATCTCCGATTTTATGTAGATAGGAAAACTTACAAAACAATTTACAGTGCTCTGGTTGAAAGCAAATTAAGATATGCTATAGCAGCTTGGGGAAATCAAAACACAACTTTAATTAATAATCTTCAAGATAGCCAAAACAGGTTCTTTAAATATTTCACTGATATCCCTTATTTTAATATTAAAGAGTTGTTTCAAATTACTGTACTGAATCTCTACTACCATGATCCAAGATTCAGGCATAAGGTCTCTCACAACATACAAACAAGAGCCATAACAAGTACCAAACATGTTAAACCTTTATGTATAAATAGCTATGGTTTCAAGAGACTAAATTATATTATACCATCACTACTTAATGAACTACCACCTGGACTGACAAACATTAACAGCAAACAACTAGCTATAAGTCGCATTAAAAAATATTACTTAACCAAACATTAACTCATAACATAAATTTATTAATATAACTACCATAGTGTAATTTTTTGTATCTTTAATTATTTAACATTACAAAAAAAAATGCATGCACTCTTGTACTGAAATATAATCTATATATATGTTGTAAATAATAATTAAAATGTCTCACAGATAATCTGTACTGTCATCAGATTCGTGAGACATATCACAATAATGTAACATAAATAGTGTTTAATAAATAAATTAAATTAATTAAATTAAATCATTATTAGTATTATCCAATATTATTCCCACAGTGATGTTAATTTGCAATGACGCTAGGACGCGAAAGGTCAATTGGTATCCGTACCCTTTTACAGAAACCGTTGATTATATAATTATTATTATTATTATTATTATTATCAATGTTATTATTATCATTGTTATTATTATCATTGTTATTATTCGTCACTGCGAGGACGCTAGGTCATGATAGGTCACTGTGTATCTGCACCCTATTACAAGATACCATTATTTAATAAGTTATTATTACCAATTCAAAAATGTGCTCAACAAACACAGACTTAAACTCGGTACAGGAAACCTATGATTTACTAAAAGCTCGGCTCTCTACACGGCCAAGAGGGGAGTGACGAAAGTACCGTTAGCCAAAGTGAGAGGGAAAACGTCAAATGGCCTTGGCCTAGGACAAACATGTGTTGAGCCAACACACCCAGTGGTAACCAAAAGCATCCTATTAATCTCGCACCAACTAAGCGAAATGAAATATACGAGCAGCTAGTCTCGTAAGCCTAGTGGTCTCCTGTTCGAAGCTGAGCGTGGTATAAACTTTGGAACATGCCCAACCGTGGATCATCATTTCACTCAAATAATTACAAGCGCCGTTCGGCTTTACCTCTTATCTTATGGCATGCCTCAATACACACTTCTTACCTTTTTATTTTCAGATGGCGACATCATGGGACACATGGCGATGTCCGCTACAGCCTAACTGCACATATTTCATAATCCTTACCATTTTCTTTTTCTTTCATTCGTCGTAGCTTACCTGGAATCACATGAGACCATCCCAATACCCTATTTTGCATGCCTTTATCATAACATTTCTGCATATCACCACGACCCAATGCTCATACATGTTCCAAAACATTCAGACAGTTGTTCAGTGCACTCTCTCACTAATCGTATCTTACCTGATTAGAGCAAATATATTGGACACGCAAAGGTAACGTTCCTAGCTTACTCCCAGGGCGTAACTTAGCTAAATAAATATCTCACCAGGTGTGAAATCAAAATACCAGCATTACGGAATTAAAAATTCCCCTCCATTATTCGTGTTATTATTATTATTATTATTAATAACTTGTGTTATTATTGTGTCCGTAAAAAATAATGTTAGAATCTCTCTCTCTTTCTTACCCAAAACCACATGCCTCACTCTGGGCTTCTCCCGTCTTTTCCTGGGCTGAAATACACATACTTTAGCAAATAAATAAACATACATTCCTACCAGTGTATCCAACATGTACGACTTGTGAGCGTTCATTCTGCCAAGCATCTCAAAATAAATCAACAGCGTCGCGTCATCACGTGCGCACATATCTAAGCAAAATAAATCTAACTTCAAAAATTAATCACTAACATATTATTTACACAACTATGGTAATCCTAAGAATACACCCATAAACAATGACTTAATATAATCAAAGATTAATACTCATCGTGATCTCCTGTCAGCTGCCATCATTCCTTTCAGCAGGGATCTTTCACAGCTCCTCTCCAGGGCTCTACATGATACCACAATTACACATCATCACTGAATACATTATTACACTGATTAATTCTTCATCATAATTTCGCTGCGTTTCACTCGATTTTCTTCACAAACTATTATTGACACTTTCATAAGGTTATCACATACTAGTACCCTAATAAACACGTAATTTATTATTTTAGACACTTTATACACTTTGCAGGGATTGCGTAATATAACCACACGTATTTCTATCTCACTAGCTCTTTCTTCACGATGCCGTGGGTTGACCGATTCTACGCGTATTTCCCTTCGAATGGTGAGCTCGCAGATGACCTGCCGGTTCAACTGGACTCCGGTTCGGACCACGATTGTCCTTCTACGTCTTCCTCACTCCTGCGTCTGCTAACACCGTCTCTGCACTTGGCGTGGAAAGACTACTATATAAATTCGAGCGAATATATTGCTTTCCCGCATATGAATACTTTATTTTGCACAATTTATGTCTCTTTAAATATCGTCCCCTTGTATTTTACCAATTGTGGTGCAATATTATTTTAGCTTGGCGAGCTCCCACTGCTAACTGCTCGTAGTTATGCGACGATCTTTCTCGCCCGCCGTTTGCCACCAACCAACTAGCAAACCGGACTCTGACTCCCTACGCAGCACTGCTCACGCGAAACTACTCCAGACTACTGCCAACTAACTCCTGCGACCACGAGAGTGCGGGGGGTATATCTTTCACATGGCGGCGGTCAACACTAATCTTTCTACGCTGTCAGGAGCTCTTCTTTCAGACCGTACACCATATTCACAATATATGCAAATTAATATTGATAATAAGGCCGTATTATTATCATATTGTCATATTGTGGCTTCCACAAAAATCCATCTTGCGTGCCCTGGCACTATTTCTGACGACATGGACGCTATCCCTACCAGCGCAACCGAACTCTCCACCCCAGACTGTTGGCGTAAGAAACTAATTTCCTTGATCATCGATTTAGTGATATCATGATGATCTATTCAGTTTGATGACTGGCGAAAATCTTAGGAATATTCCAGGTTTAATGACGTTAAGGGTTCGATCCTGGGTGTTATCGTATTGTCACAATTTATTTATTTAGTGATTTAGGGGCGGGGCTTTACTAACTTGCGGCGTAGCGTAGAACATACGAGAACAAATTATTGAGGTCAGCTTCCCAAGAAGTCCTTGGAATGTTGCACCTGCTCTGGCCGATGCGTAGCATAGAAATATGTTCTAGACTTCGCTGTATTGGCAAACTTTAGGCAACGTACATGAGCTCGACTTCCAACCCAGATCAGGCGCTTGCCATGATTAAATAATATGCAATCCGGTTTCCATCTCCTCTGTAATTTGAAGCTCATTTAAACGATATACACTCTGCATGACGAAGAACCATGCGAACTTAGCCTGGGGCCTATAAGATAAGGGCGCATCTTCCCCCTCCTTGGGCTTCGAAAAACTATCTACAGGATGTGATGGTTTTTCGAGATTTATTAACTTCATCTCCCTTCTTAATAGTCTCTCTGTCATGCATCGTTTAAATGTTGAGTACGCTGACCTTCCGATCATTCCTTCTCTTCCTCAATAACATTGACTTGTTGGCCCGTATCTTCTTCTTCCATCGGGTAATAAACCTTTAGATTCTGAGCGTTGTAGTTTGCTTCCACTCCTGTTTCCAGATGTTTGACCTTGTACGCATTGTTCCCAATCACCTTGGTAATCTTGTACGGTCCATGGAACAACTCACAAAATTTAGCATATACTCGTGCCTGAGGATCAGATGTTGCCAGCTTCTTCACGAGCACCAGTTCTTCCAATTCAAGTGGTCGATGAAACCTCCTATTCCTTACCCTTCTTAAACGGCGCTCAGCCTGTTTCTTCAAATATGACGCTGTGTCTCTGATCACTAACTCATGGCTCAGTCTGGCATCTACCGGACACGGTACAACATTATTCCATGGTCGATCAGGGTGTCGGTTGAAATGCACAACCGCGGGAATCCGACCCGTGCTTTCGTGTATGGTATTATTGATACACGACTCAATTATCGGCAATACATCCACCCATTTCCAGTGTTGTTGTGGACAGTATATTCGACAGAACTTGGCAATTTCTCTCATAATTCGTTCCGACGGATTTCCCTCCGGGTGACGAACAGAGCTTAGGACGTGTCGAATATTCAACCTTGCCATTTCCCGTCTAAATTCGGCGCTGATGAAATAACTTCCGTGGTCCGTGAGGCAAAATTCTATCTCTCCAAACGTGGGAATTACTTTAGCTTTGATTCGGTTCAAAACCTGACGGGTATTCACCTTCTGAAGAGGGCATAAGACCACGTATTTCGAAAATACGTCTATGCTGACCAAGATGTATTTACATCCCCTTCTGCCTTTGGGCAATGGACCGTATCCATCCATGGCGATGAGCTCACACGGCTTTTGAGGCAATAATGGTTTCGGATACTGCTTCATCAAAAATGAGTTGGGCTTCAGTCTTTGACATTGGTCACACGTCTTTAGTGCTCTTTGGGTGGTCTCACGTAACTTCGGCCACACAAATGTCTCCTGGATTAAAGCGCTAGTTTTGTCAATTCCACCATGACCTGAAATACGATGTGCGTGCCACACCAACCCTTTCTGCAATGAGGGCGGCACAATAATCCTCAATTTGGTACGATCTGCGTCTACGAACTTGTGTAACAATTCGTTATACCACATATAATTATCAGAAATTTTCTCTGCCTCGATGAATGCGGGAGTTCCAGGTTGTAACTTTTTCTTGAAGTAATTTATGATCATGTTCATCCAAG
Organism: Meconema thalassinum; assembly: GCA_946902985.2. Taxonomy (NCBI): domain Eukaryota; kingdom Metazoa; phylum Arthropoda; class Insecta; order Orthoptera; family Tettigoniidae; genus Meconema; species Meconema thalassinum. Next base: position 939,266,831 of record OX336390.1, read on the forward strand.
GATCCTTCTCTTGTTCAATTTTGATACCCCTTAATTTTTCCAAAAATTCTTGATCTGGCCGGGTGAGTTCAATTTGGTTCACAGACTCAATCTGATCCTCTTGATCTGGATTTCGGCTTAAAATATCCGATATTATGTTGAGTCTTCCCGGATAGTGCTCAATGGTGATGTCAAACTGCTGGACGTACAGCGACCACCTGTTGGCCCTTTCTCCTGCCATCGGCGTTTTCAATAGAAAAACCAGGCTTCTATGGTCTGTTCTGATGAGAATTTTGAATCCATACACAATTTTTCTCCACTGTTGTAGAGCGAATATTATAGACAACAACTCTCGCTCTGTGATAGTATAATTCATCTCATGTGTCCTCAATTTGCGACTTGCGAAAGCTAGATAAGTTTTAGTCTGAGGATTTTCCGGGTCTTCCTGGTATAACATCGCACCGACTCCAATTTGTGATGCGTCAGTTTATATGATGAACTGACGTGTAAAATCAGGGTAACCCAACTTAATACTTCCGGTTAATAATTCATTGGCCTTCCTAAAAGCGCTATCGCATTCATCATTCCATGCCCATCGGTTGTTCTTGTGCAGCATATTTTGGAGTGGAGCCATTATCTCTGTATACCCCGGACAATGATCAGCGAAGAAGTTACATATGCCTAAAAATTGGCGAACATGCTTCACTCTCGTAGGCTTCGGGAAGTTCCGAATTGCTTCCAATTTAGCTGGATTCGGGCTGATACCTTCACCATCAATAACATGACCCAAATATAAGACTTCCCTTTGGCAAAAATGAGACTTCTCAATGTTGATTTTGAAATTTGCCTGTTCGAGGTTAGCTAATAACTTCTCCAAGTTTGATAGGTGTTCATCCAAATCTTCAGAAGCCAGTAAGATGTCGTCCACGTATCGGGTGGTTATGCTCTTGACTTCTGGCGTCAGATTACGCTCGAGAGCCCTGATTAACGCCGACCCGGCCGTCTTAATGCTAAATGGTAACCTCTGAAATACATAGGTCTGCTGATCAAACAGAAACCCTGTGAGCAGTTGTGATCTTTCATCCAACTCCAGGTGATGATAACTACTCGTTAAGTCAATTGAACTGAAATAGACCTTGTTCCTGAACTTTCGGATTATCTCCTTGATTGGTGGAGCCTGATCATATTCTGGGATCAATCTTTCGTTTATTTCTCGTGCGTCCAAACAGACCCGCACTGTCCCGTTGGGTTTCAAAACTACCACCAAGGGGTTCACAAAAGGAGTAGCTATCTTGGCGATCACACCTCCTTCTTCCATCCTCTTCAGAGTCACGGCAACTTCTTTGACGTATTTCTCAGCAACAGGGTATGCCTTTTTCTTGAAAGGTGACCAGTCATTAATTTGCATCGCATATTTAAACCCTTTGATCCTCCCGGGCTTAGAATCAAAAACTTGTCGATGCCGTTTCAATATCTCCCCCAGCTTCATCCGATCGTCATCACTAATTTTTGCCTCTTGCATTTTCTCTGCAAATTTCGCCTTGGGTTCTTCGACCTCATCCTCTGTGGTCGTGGTCCATATCTCGGGTCTTATTAATTCGTCGTCAATGTCATTGAGCCGTTGATTCAACTTGCTGCAACTCTGCACCATCCATATCTCTTCCGAATTTCTGGGAACGTCCGGATTCAACGGGATCTTCATGGCACGGTCCTCGACCACAATTTTAAATTGGATGATTCTATTGGCCAAATCAATGACGGCACCATATTCCCGAATAAAGTCTGCCCCTAAGATGACATTATAACTTACTTTGCTCATTATGAGGAATGGGTGTGGCATGCTGTACCCTTGCACGTCAATATCTAGAAAAGTTTGAAATTTGCATGTGGTGGATTTGTCTGGAATGATACCTTTAATTTTGACATTGGACAGGGGCAAGATCGGGATCTTAAAATGCTTTCCCAACTCATTCACCAATGCTTGTGAGACTATGCTAATGCTAGCTCCTGTATCCACCATGCATTTGACAGTTAAGCCTCCTACTCGGGCATGTATGACCGGTAATTCTCTAATAACTTTGATTTCTGGCCCCTTTAGATCCTCGGTCAATTCCTCTTCTTTCACCACCCAGTCACTTATCTGAGCGACAACCATGTATCTATACGACCCATTTAAATTGTCTGCATCGTCCTGATGGCCTAAAATTGACGTTTTTTTAAAATCTTGGGACGCTTCCCTAGTGTTTTGTCCTCTAGACCTCTGGCTAGCCTGAAATTCTAGACTTTCGGCCCCAGTTTCCACTACGTCCGGATTCTGCCTCGCTTCCATACCTCTCGTCCACTTATCCTCTTCTTCTTCCTTCCGTAAATCTTGGGCTTGGAGCTCATCCAGGTATCTTTGTGTTCCGCGATGCCATTGTTCCATCTCTTCTTGATGCGATGGATGCGGCCTCCGATTTTGCCATGATCTTCCTCCTCGAGTCCATGAGCTTCTGCCTCTCCAGAAACCTCTTCCTCTCCAAGGGTTGGGCCTAGATGTTCCTCTATCCGCTCTGCATGTTCCGCTGTATCTCCATTCGCGTCTCCATCCAGCATTCTGAGGCATCTCAGGCTGTTGGGTTCCATATCCAGGATTCTGGCGTCCTTGTTGTTCCCATCTCGTTTGTTTTTCCATGGCGTCAGCATTCATTCCTTTTCGTCGATTACAAAGTGGCTCCGAGATTTCAGCCGAATTGACGTTTTCTACTGTCCGATGTGTGAGTTGCGGACTGTGCACCGTGGTTTCATCCAAATGGCGAAGTATTTCCTCTGCACGCACCGCGGTTTTTACATCTGCCGTCGCCATGATCTGTTGTACCGCAAGTGGTAGCTGTTTTTCAATTGCTGTTACCATTTCCTCCTCCGACGGTGGCATGTCAAGTTCCTTCATCCTGTGCAATTGGGTTATGAAATACTCAGAGTATTTCGTTGGGGATGTCGTACTGTATCGACGAGCGTATAACTCAGCCCGCAAATTCTGTTGAGCTGATAAGCTCCAGTATTTCTTTAAAAATACCTCCCGGAATTCCTCCATGGTGTTGAATGTGTAACGGAAACTCCTGAACCACTGTAGAGCGTTACCAGTCAGAAGCTTTTCCACTGTTCTTAGCTGACGGTCTTCAGGAACCTTGGTCTCCTTTATATACTCCATCACCTCCCGGAGAAAACCTTTTGGTGTGACGTTTGTTGTGCCAGAAAATTTATTTGGCCGATCGTCATTCATCCGGATGACTTGCACCACTTGAGTAGTCATGTTTTGCTCCACTGGCGTTGACGTCTGTCCTCTTATGTCTCGAAATTCAGGACTATAAGGCCTCCCATCATCTCCGAGGTTGAGCTGTTCCTGGAATCCTATTTTATCCGCTCTATGGGTCTCTGTTGCTGGTCTGACCGTCCCCAACTGTAGGTCAGTTATGGCTCTATCTTGTATCGAAATCTTTACTTCATTTTTGGCCTGCTTATTCTCCTGTTTCTCGAGTCGAGATAACAGATCCATTTCCACTCTGTGACGTCTCTTTTTATCTTCCCCAAATTCTCGCAACATGTTCTTATTTTCTTCCTTAATTTCCTTACGCAGGTCCTCGTATGCCATCTCCCTGTCTCTCCTGAGATCTTCTCTATCCTGAATCCATGCCTCATCTTTTCCTTCCTGACATTCCTTTAATTCCTCTCCTATCACTCGCCAGGTTTCTTTGACTTCTCATTTGAACTTGGAAACGTCAATCTCAACTGATTCGATTCTAGTTGATGTTTCCATGAGGCCGTCCTGTAACTCATCAATGTCTGCTCGTGCAGCAACGAGCCCCTTCTCAACTGTGGATATCTGTGCCTGTGTACCGATTTCCAAAGCTATTATTCTCTGGGTAAGACTATCGACCTGACTCTCAATTGCAGCCCTGTGTTCTCGCATTTGCACATTGTTTTGTTCGCAGGTGCGACTTATTCGACTCATTTCCGACCTAATGTCATCGAATTGTGTCTCATTGTCAACCCTCAACTGACCTAATTGTTGTGTCAAGTAAGCCCCTGTTGTGTTATCTGTTCTTGAATGTCATTTCTTAATTGCGCTCCCTGTTGTGTTAACTGTTCTTGATTTTCAACCTTCAACTGCGCTATCTGTTCTGTTAATTGCGCTCCATGTTGTGCTAACCGTTCTTGGTTGTCAACCTTCAACTGCGCTATCTGTTCTGTTAATTGCGCTCCCTGTTGTGCTAACTGTGCTAACTGTGCTAATTGTTCTCCACTCATCTGCTCCATCAGAGCCTTAATGTCTTCTAAAGACGCCATTACAATCAATGTAAATAAACGGAGCTGCACCAACCCATGCTGAACAACGACTACAACTTCACAAATGCATAGCACATCTCCATCCTTTATGTGAATCCTTCAATGAGTATCTGTTTCAACCAAACAATATCCTCCTCTCTGGAATTTAAGTAATTAATCGCGCAGTGTTAATAAAGTAAAAAAAAATCTAATCCCCGTATACAACAACAAAATTTCGTGGACTCTTGAAAAACATCAATTTTACAAAGAAATTAATGCCTTCCGTAAACCTCACCAAATAAGGCTCTATGAGTCCCTCATGGAAACTCAATATCGAAACTTTAAAGGGTTTTATTCAGCTTACTGTGTGATTAAAATATTAAAATAGCAATAATTCTGAAACACAGTAACTGTTAATTGATTGAGTTCCACGAATGCTTCAAGCATCTGCCCCTATCACGTTGGGCGCCACGGTACGGCCACTACACCACGGATGGCCGGGTTTCGCGGGATTATCCCTAGATTGGGATTCGCGCCGGGGCAGCTAATGCCGTCGGGGATACTTCGGGATATCGACCCCATACGGATGCATGAAGCTCAAACGCATCTACCATGCCGCACGAATAGGCATCACACAATAAATCATAGTATGCAGGTCACCCGGATGCGTCTGTGTGTGTTAACCACTATGATCTTCCATAAATAAAAGAAAGTCGACGAAAGGATAGATAACAATCTACCCATGCCCTATGTACCCTTTTGAACATAGGACCTTCAGGACAGGATTCATTCCTCGGGGGCGGAGCGTTCCTACTTGAAGCTAACAACTGTCCTGGCATACACCATTTGGAAGATCGATAGGGCTGATCAATGAATCATCACACACAAAATTCAAAATAAAAGGAAAGCAACTTTATTAACACTAAATAAACGAATACAAACCAAAAAAAAGAAAGAGTAAAACAAAATATCCAAATAAGAAAATCAAAATCTTAACGAGAAATGAATTAAGGCGAAAGTAAACTAATAAATCATGGAATTCTGAAGCAAATCCAAAATAAGTTTAAAACTCCAAAATAACTTACTCAAAATCACAAATTATCAAAATCAATCCAAACGGATTCCAAAAACAACAAAATTGAATAGAAAGAATGATCAAAATCAAAATTTAAATTAATTGGATATCAATTGAATTAATTACACAATCAATTTGATTAATTAAGTGAATCAAAGCGATCAATCAAATCATTGAATCCCGATTGGGAAATATCAATCCAATTAAAGACCATTAATAACTTATTCAAATTAATAATTACATAAATTAATTAATCCATCTTTGATCAAACACGTAAGCAAAATTATGATCTGATCTCACTACAATCAGTATTGTACTCATTGAAAATTCCACACTGTGAGCTCATTACATCAAGTATCATGTCAACTCACCATAACGTAATGTACCATGTAAATTAACATTACCTTAATTAAATCATTCGTGCATCACACTATTAAGCAAGGGCTTTTCCAAACATGATCCAACATCTTAATATAATCTGGCAATATCGCCTGTATGATCCCTTGTATGGATTAAAAATACTCCCATAAAGATACATTTCTTATGCATCCAAATTCTTAACACAAGGCTTGCCCCTTTTTTATGGATATAAAATTGGTACATTTATTTATGAGCTCTCGTGTATGCAACAGATGTACACCACAATAGGACTTGAGATATGCTATACTGGCACATTATAATAAACACCAATGCATGAGAACACGATTATCCAAGAATCGAACTCAAGACTCGATACCTCACTTCGGGTCTCGAATTCGATACTGTCTGTCAGAGTTTATGGGTGCATGTCAACTATACTAATATACAATAACTGAGATGCTTGCAATATCCCTCAAATATCCTCTTATATAAGACAAAAACCAAAGGCTAAAAAAAATGAACGCTAGACTATATGCAAATTTGCACCAATGCAATTATAAGAATATTCTATGCTCACACTTCGTACGGCGATCAATAACATTTGAAAACAACGATGAGTGTAAGCAACAACGATGTTTCCCCGACACTGTAAATAAAGGCATGGCACAACTGTATCTACAAAATATATTCACAAAATATGTACACAAATAGGTCTCGAAGTAAGGACCTCGACTTACCTGTTTCGGGCATGGCATATCTGCAACCGTCGCTAGTATCAGAGAGAGAATACACTTCTTTCTCAAATGGTTAATGAATACCTGCACCCTTCTGTAGAACACCATTATCAAATTAATTACCTAACTATCATTATTATTATTATCATTATTATTATTATTATTAGTATTATCCAATATTATTCCCACAGTGATGTTAATTTGCAATGACGCTAGGACGCGAAAGGTCAATTGGTATCCGTACCCTTTTACAGAAACCATTGATTATATAATTATTATTATTATTATTATTATTATTAGTATTATTAGTATTATCCAATATTATTCCCACAGTGATGTTAATTTGCAATGACGCTAGGACGCGAAAGGTCAATTGGTATCCGTACCCTTTTACAGAAACCGTTGATTATATAATAATTATTATTATTATCAATGTTATTATTATCATTGTTATTATTCGTCACTGCGAGGACGCTAGGTCATGATAGGTCACTGTGTATCTGCACCCTATTACAAGATACCATTATTTAATAAGTTATTATTACCAATTCAAAAATGTGCTCAACAAACACAGACTTAAACTCGGTACAGGAAACCTATGATTTACTAAATGCTCGGCTCTCTACACGACCAAGAGGGGAGTGACGAAAGTACCGTTAGCCAAAGTGAGAGGGAAAACGTCAAATGGCCTTGGCCTAGGACAAACATGTGTTGAGCCAACACACCCAGTGGTAACCAAAAGCATCCTATTAATCTCGCACCAACTAAGCGAAATGAAATATACGAGCAGCTAGTCTCGTAAGCCTAGTGGTCTCCTGTTCGAAGCTGAGCGTGGTATAAACTTTGGAACATACCCAATCGTGGTTCATCATTTCACTCAAATAATTACAAGCGCCGTTCGGCTTTACCTCTTATCTTATGGCATGCCTCAATACACACTTCTTACCTTTTATTTTCAGTTGGCGACATCATGGGACACATGGCGATGTCCGCTACAGCCTAACTGCACATATTTCATAATCCTTACCATTTTCTTTTTCTTTCATTCGTCGTAGCTTACCTGGAATCACATGAGACCATCCCAATACCCTATTTTGCATGCCTTTATCATAACATTTCTGCATATCACCACGACCCAATGCTCATACATGTTCCAAAACACTCAGACAGTTGTTCAGTGCACTCTCTCACAAATCGTATCTTACCTGATTAGAGCAAATATATTGGAGACGCAAAGGTAACGTTCCTAGCTTACTCCCAGGGCGTAACTTAGCTAAATAAATATCTCACCAGGTGTGAAATCAAAATACCAGCATTACGGAATTAAAAATTCCCCTCCATTATTCGTGTTATTATTATTTTTATTATTAATAACTTGTGTTATTATTGTGTCCGTAACAAAAATAATGTTAGAATCTCTCTCTCTTTCTTACCCAAAACCACATGCCTCACTCTGGGCTTCTCCCGTCTTTTCCTGGGCTGAAATACACATACTTTAGCAAATAAATAAACATACATTCCTACCAGTGTATCCAACATGTACGACTTGTGAGCGTTCTTTCTGCCAAGCATCTCAAAATAAATCAACAGCGTCGCGTCATCACGTGCGCACATATCTAAGCAAAATAAATCTAACTTCAAAAATTAATCACTAACATATTATTTACACAACTATGGTAATCCTAAGAATACACCCATAAACAATGACTTAATATAATCAAAGATTAATACTCATCGTGATCTCCTGTCAGCTGCCATCATTCCTTTCAGCAGGGATCTTTCACAGCTCCTCTCCAGGGCTCTACATGATACCACAATTACACATCATCACTGAATACATTATTACACTGATTAATTCTTCATCATAATTTCGCTGCGTTTCACTCGATTTTCTTCACAAACTATTATTGACACTTTCATAAGGTTATCACATACTAGTACCCTAATAAACACGTAATTTATTATTTTAGACACTTTATACACTTTGCAGGGATTGCGCAATATAACCACACGTATTTCTATCTCACTAGCTCTTTCTTCACGATGCCGTGGGTTGACCGATTCTACGCGTATTTCCCTTCGAATGGTGAGCTCGCAGATGACGTGCCGGTTCAACTGGACTCCGGTTCGGACCTCGATTGTCCTTCTACGTCTTCCTCACTCCTGCGTCTGCTAACACCGTCTCTGCACTTGGCGTGGAAAGACTACTATATAAATTCGAGCGAATATATTGCTTTCCCGCATATGAATACTTTATTTTGCTCAATTTATGTCTCTTTAAATATCGTCCCCTTGTATTTTACCAATTGTGGTGCAATATTATTTTAGCTTGGCGTGCTCCCACTGCTAACTGCTCGTAGTTATGCGACGATCTTTCTCGCCCACCGTTTGCCACCAACCAACTAGCAAACCGGACTCTGACTCCCTACGCAGCACTGCTCACGCGAAACTACTCCAGACTACTGCCAACTAACTCCTGCGACCACGAGAGTGCGGGGGTATATCTTTCACATGGCGGCGGTCAACACTAATCTTTCTACGCTGTCGGGAGCTCTTCTTTCAGACCGTACACCATATTCACAATATATGCAAATTAATATTGATAATAAGGCCGTATTATTATCATATTGTCACCGACATTCGATCGTGGCTTCCACAAAAATCCATCTTGCGTCCCCTGGCACTATTTCTGACGACATGGACGCTATCCCCACCAGCGCAACCAAACTCTCCACCCCAGACTTTTGGCGTAAGGAACTAATTTCCTTGATCATCGATTTAATGATATCATGATGATCTATTCAGTTTGATGACTGGCGAAAAATCTTAGGAATATTCCAGGTTTAATGACGTTAAGGGTTCGATCCTGGGTGTTATCGTATTGTCACAATTTATTTATTTAGTGATTTAGGGGCAGGGCTTTGCTAACTTGCGGCGTAGCGTAGAACATACGAGAACAAATTATTGAGGTCAGCTTCCCAAGAAGTCCTTGGAATGTTGCACCTGCTCTGGCCGATGCCTAGCATAGAAATATGTTCTAGACTTCGCTGTATTGGCAAACTTTAGGCAACGTACATGAGCTCGACTTCCAACCCAGATCGGGCGCTTGCCATGATTAAATAATATGCAATCCGGTTTCCATCTACCCTGTAATTTGAAGCACATTTAAACGATATACACTCCGCATGACGAAGAACCATGCGAACTTAGCCTGGGGCCTATAGGATAAGGGCGCAATATATATATCTTATAAATAATCCAAAATTGACTCATCACCGCAGGGCTCAAACTACTAGACCTAGAAAGCTGAAATTTTGCATGTTGGTTGATCCGAGTATGTAGAGGCCCAATATGAAACGGTTTTTGAAAATTCAATTTGTAAGTGACTTTTTTCGGCCCTTTCGCACTGAGCAAGGACAGTCGGTAAAATGTTCGGATTTATCTCATTTTAAGCCGCCAGATACGAGAAACAATACTCGGAGATCCTGTAGGGACCCCGAAACACACTGTTTAAGTTCCTAAAATGAACGGTTTCGGAGATATTCCCAAATAACTGTGTTCCCTCTGAGAAACAGATCAACGTTACTATGGCAACCGCTGAAATTTCGCAGACCGGGGATAGTTTTCTGGCAAAATCTCGAAAACCGTTCATTTTAGGGCCTTAAAACGCTGGGTTCGGTTCCCACTTCTAACCACGAACGTTGGTCCTCACATTGATACGCGAAAAGTGAGATATATTTTATATATAGAGGTTGCTTTTGTGGCTCGGATACGATCGTGATTCTGAGTCTAATTTTATACTCTTTCAGCTTTCAGAGCTTTACTCGAATTTACAATGTTAAGATTTTAGGTAGATTTCATTAGACAACTAACTATTGCAATGGGTCCCATGTTTCGTCTTCCGGAAAATTTCGACATATCTTCGCGTTTCACATCCCCCAGACCCCAAAACCACCGTCAGTTCAAATGTTAATATATAATTTATGTATGTATATATATGTATATATTTATGTATATCAGTTTCTTGTGGACACGATAACTGCCGTAATTTTGCACCAATCACTATGCATTTCTTACATAATATGTATACCCTTACAATCTCGGCCGAGTGCGTTAATGGGAAAAATCGGTCAAAGGGGGTTAAAATGGGAGGCTTTTTTCGAAAAAGTGAAATATCGCTATAACTCTCTTAATATCTGAAATATTGAATCCATTCAAAGTTCATACTATGTGTCGGACAAGGACCTAAAATTTATGTTTGAAAAGTTTCTTGATAGCACAAACCATTGACCAAAGGGGTGGGAAAAAGTGGGTTTTTCGGGAAACATTAATCATATCTCTGTTAATAGGCACAATATCAAAACCGTACAAAATGGACAATATTCCTCCAATAATTACCTAAAATTTTGTCTGAAAGAATTTTTGATATGACCCACCAATACGCCATGGGGTGAGCAAAATGATTTAAATTATAAGAAAATGCCAAGTGCCAAGAGAGGTTGCCATGACAACTTTACTTTTAATTGATAAGGGATGAGCCATCAGCAGTTGCTATGACAACGCCACTGCACGAGATAACATTCAGTTTTCCATCTGTCTGAGGGAAGCGACTTCGGTATCGGAACTGGTAGCATGCTGAACTTCTCTGCCCAAGGTCGCGGGTTCAAACCCGGCTGAAGTCGTCGGATTTACTAAGAGCGCTAAAAAAAACCTGGATTTGCTTTCCTTCGGAGGAGAAGTTCCAACGTTCGATGCGAGTTGATGGTTCCGGTGGCATCTAGTAGCCAAGTTCACAAATAGGTGTCGTTGATGGTAGTATTTTAGGTAGATTTCATTAGAAAGCTAACTATTGCAATGGGTACCATGTTTCGATTTCCGAAAAATTTCGACATATCTTCGCGTTTCACATCCCCCAGACCCCAAAACCACAGTCAGTTCAAAAGTTTATATATAATTTATATATATATATATATATCTTATATATAATCCAAAATTGACTCATCACCGCAGGGCTCAAACCACTAGACCTAGAAAGCTGAAATTTTGCATGTTGGTTGATCCGAATATGTAGAGGCCCAATAAGAAACGGTTTTTGAAAATTCAATTTGTAAGTTGCTTTTTTCGGCCCTTTGGCACTGAGCAAGGACAGTCGGTAAAATGTTCGGATTTATCTAATTTTAAGCCGCCAGATACGAGAAACAATACTCGGATGTCCTGTAGGGACCCCGAAACACACTGTTTAAGTTCCTAAAATGAACGGTTTCGGAGATATTCCCAAATAACTGTGTTCCCTCTGAGAAACAGATCAACGTTACTATGGCAACCGCTGAAATTTTGCATACCGGGGATAGTTTTCTGGCAATATCTCGAAAACCGTTCATTTAAGGGCCTTAAAACGCTGGGTTCGGTTCCCACTTCTAACCACGAACGTTGGTCCTCGCATTGATACGCGTAAAGTGAGATATATTTTATATATAGAGGTTGCTTTTGGGGCTCGGATACGATCGTGATTCTGAGTCCAATTTTATACTCTTTCAGCTTTCAGAGGTTTACTCGAATTTACAATGTTAAGATTTTAGGTAGATTTCATTAGAAAGCTAATTATTGCAATGGGTCCCACGTTTCGTCTTCCGGAAAATTTCGACATATCTTCGCGTTTCACATCCCCCAGACCCCAAAACCACCGTCAGTTCAAAAGTTTATATATAATTTATGTATGTATATATATATGTATATATTTATGTATATCAGTTTCTTGTGGACACGATAACTGCCGTAATTTTGCACCAATCACTTTGAATTTTTTACATAATATGTATACCCTTAAAATCTCGGTCGAGTGCGTTAATGGGAAAATCGGTCAATGGGGGTTAAAATGGGAGGCTTTTTTTCGAAAAAGTGAAATATCGCTATAACTCTCTTAATATCTGAAATATTGAATCCATTCAAAGTTCATACTATGTGTCGGCCAAGGACCTAAAATTTATGTTTGAAAAGTTTCTTGATAGCACCAACCATTGACCAAAGGAGTGGGAAAAAGTGGGATTTTCGGGAAACATTAATCATATCTCTGTTAATAGGCACACTATCAAAACCGTACAAAATGGACAATATTCCTCTAATAATTACCTAAAATTTTGTCTGAAAGAATTTTTGATATGACCCACCATTACGCCACGGGGTGAGCAAAATGATTTAAATTATAAGAAAATGCCAAGTGCCAAGAGAGGTTGCCATGACAACTTTACTTTTAATTGATAAGGGATGAGCCATCAGCAGTTGCTATGACAACGCCACTGCACGAGATAACATTCAGTTTTCCATCTGTCTGAGGGAAGCGACATCGGTATCGGAACTGGTAGCATGCTGAACTTCTATGCCCAAGGTCGCGGGTTCAAACCCGGCTGAAGTCGTCGGATTTACTAAGAGCGCTAAAAAAAACCTGGGTTTGCTTTCCTTCGGAGGAGAAGTTCCAACGTTCGATGCGAGTTGATGGTTCCGGTGGCATCTAGTAGCCAAGTTCACAAATAGGTGTCGTTGATGGTAGTATTTTAGGTAGATTTCATTAGAAAGCTAACTATTGCAATGGGTACCATGTTTCGATTTCCGAAATATTTCGACATATCCTCGCGTTTCACATCCCCCAGACCCCAAAACCACAGTCAGTTCAAAAGTTTATATATAATTTATATATATATATATATATATATATATATATATATATATATCTTATATATAATCCAAAATTGACTCATCACCGCAGGGCTCAAACCACTAGACCTAAAAAGCTGAAATTTTGCATGTTGGTTGATCCGAGTATGTAGAGGCCCATTAAGAAACGGTTTTTGAAAATTCAATTTGTAAGTGACTTTTTTCGGCCCTTTGGCACTGAGCAAGGACAGTCGGTAAAATGTTCGGATTTATCTCATTTTAAGCCGCCAGATACGAGAAACAATACTCGGATGTCCTGTAGGGACCCCGAAATACACTGTTTAAGTTCCTAAAATGAACGGTTTCTGAGATATTCCCAAATAACTGTGTTCCCTCTGAGAAACAGATCAACGTTACTATGGCAACCGCTGAAATTTCGCAGACCGGGGATAGTTTTCTGGCAAAATCTCGAAAACCGTTCATTTTAGGGCCTTAAAACGCTGGGTTCGGTTCCCACTTCTAACCACGAACGTTGGTCCTTGCATTGATACGCGTAAAGTGAGATATATTTTATATATAGAGGTTGCTTTTGGGGCTCGGATACGATCGTGATTCTGAGTCTAATTTTATACTCTTTCAGCTTTCAGAGGTTTACTCGAATTTACAATGTTAAGATTTTAGGTAGATTTCATTAGAAAGCTAACTATTGCAATGGGTCCCATGTTTCGTCTTCCGGAAAATTTCGACATATCTTCGCGTTTCACATCCCCCAGACCCCAAAACCACCGTCAGTTCAAAAGTTTATATATAATTTATGTATATATATATATATATATATATATATTCTCTCGGGGGAACCTGTAACCTCTAGAGAGCGCGTCCCCAGGTGGCGGATAGGGGGCCCCTACAGTTTGTAGGGTTGGTTCAAATACCCCCCAATAGAACCCGCGGACCAACAGGTAGCCCAACTCCTGGGGGCTTTATAATGCTGGGACACCCTCTCTCCAGGGGTTACAAATATGGAGGGCCCAAGCTCAGGGTTAGTAGTGAAGACCTCAACGGCGAATACGGTGGAGAAGATGGACTTCAGTACAGCGTATGAGGCGGAGGAGGCACCCCAGTGCTCGGGGTTGATAAGAGTAAAAGGTATATGGATGTCCATATATCCAACTCACTAGTGTCTGTTCTGGCATCCAGCGGCTAGTGAGCAGCGTCTGTTCACCTAGTTGGTGCGGCTGTTCGAAGTACGGCTTAATCTCAACAATTAAGTCTTAAAATCTTGTGATCTCCATCGGAGATCACCACAAACAATCTTCAACTTGAAGCAACCATGGCAGAACGACAGGAAAAGATTCCACTACCCCAGGCCCCAGTCAATAGATTGGATCCCTGTTCTGGTCATAGGATTCTGGGGGACCAGACATGTCATGTAGAGAAGGATCGGAGCTTCTCAAAACCTCTTCGACCTAAACGAAAGTGTTTCATAGGTACACTTAATGTGAACACTATGCTTAAGCCTGGGAAACTCAAACATCTAACGAACACGCTTGATAAATTCAGCATCAAAATTTTGGCATTGCAGGAAACACGATTTACAGATGAAAATCACTTTGATTCTGAGAATTACAGGCTCTATAAAGGAAAACCTGCAGTGCAGATCAACACAGGACCAAGACAATTTGGCACAGGTTTTGCGGTTAGCAAGTCCGTCACAGATTCAGTAATTGATTTTACTTCACCATCAGAAAGACTCTCAACACTCTCAATAAAATCGGGAAACAAGGTATACACACTGATTAACGTGCATGCACCAACGAATGACTACAACAGGAAAGACCCTCAGGTAATAGAAGACTTCTGGGAACTTCTGGAGGAAATCACGAACAAAATTCCCAAACATCATGTCAAGATTCTACTGGGAGATTTTAATGGTCAATTAGGAAAAGAAAAGAAATATAGGAGAATTACAGGACCATACACTGCTCATAGCAGAACCAATAAAAATGGTGAACACCTTATAAGCTTCTGTCAAAATTTCAATCTCCAAATTATGTCAACACAATTCCAGAAGCCTACGCGTAAATTAACAACATGGATATCCCCCAATGAAACACTTGGAGAATTCCAGATTGACCACGTTGCTATCTCTAGAAGGAACGCTAAAGAAGTCCTTAATGTGAAAACCAGGAGAGGATTCTTTGACTCAGATCATCATTTACTACAAATCAAGGTAAAATTTCAACCCAACAGACAAAGGATAAGGGGAACCCAGCTTTTCCGAACTGATCCAGAATACCTTGAATTCAACAAGATGAACGTCATTGAAGAAATCCGTCAAATGGATGCCACGAGCTGGTCTGAACTTGCAGAGAAAATGAAACAAGCAATAAAATTCGGTCAACCTCCGAGAAAGAGAAAACATAGGTGGTGGAACATCACATGCGATCATGCTATTGAATATAGGTTTAAAGCATGGAATAATTTCAATAGCCATAAAACAACAGAAAAATGGCAAGAATTTGTGCAGGTTCGGAAAAACACTTCTAAAATTATTCGCCGAGAAAAGCGCAATTATGATAATAATAGGCTAAATGAAATAGAACAGGACTTCACTAAGAACAACACCAGAAATTTTTACAAGACCTTTAGAGAAAATATAGCAGGCTTTCAACCCCCTAGTTTATGCTTCCAACGACCTGATGGATCTCTGGAAACAAATACGAGCAATAATTGTGAAATTCTAGCTAAATATTTCAGTACACTCCTTAATTGCGAAGCACCTTCTGAACAACTTCAATTTGCAAAACCAGTGCCCAACCTTGATTCACTTCCACCATCACATGAAGAAATAGTGGACATAATCAAGTCATTAAAAAACAATAGAGCCCCTGGTGAAGATGGACTTATTGCAGAAGTTTGGAAATTGGATCATGAACACATAACACCAAAAATTCACAGAATAATATCAGATGTCTGGAAAACAGAGAAAATCCCAAAAGAATGGAAGAGTGCTTTGATACACCCACTCCATAAGAAGGGAAGCAAAACTGATCCGAATAATTATAGAGGAATTTCGCTTCTTCCAGTCGCTTATAAAATTCTCTCTAAAGCTTTGCTGAATCGACTCGAGCCACAGGTGGACCACCATATTGGAGAATATCAGGCAGGTTTCAGGAAGGGAAGGTCCTGTATTGAGCAGATCTGGAACCTCAAGACCATACTGCACATCCGACGATGCAGGAACACTACAGTCACATTTGTGGATTTCAAAAAGGCTTACGATTCGGTTGACAGACAAACCTTGTTTAACAGACTAGAAGAATTAGGAGTTGACAGGAAGACGAGGGCCATCATCCAGGAAACATTATTGGGAACTACCTCAAAGGTGAAATTCATGGGAGAAATCTCTAACTCTTTTGCAATACATACTGGAGTTCGACAAGGGGATGGTTTATCACCACTCTTGTTCAACATCGTACTGGACAAAATCATCACAGAATGGGAAAAGCATGTGAAAGGTATCCAAATTGGAAAGGAGAAAGGGAAAAGAGTCACTGTGAAATGCTTGGCCTTTGCAGATGATCTGGCCATCTTAACAAACAACAAGGATGAAGCCATATTAGCGCTAGAGAAACTACATGAAATCTCCAGTAAAACGGGACTTGATATTTCCTATGAAAAAACACAGTATATGGATACCAAATCAACAGGAAACATCACCTTGCGAACGCAATATGGAAAAATCTCGCAGGTCACTCACTTCAAATATTTAGGAGAAGCCATCCAACCCACAGGATTGAACACAATTTCTAATGCAGATAGAATAGTAAAATTGCAGAAGGCGTACAAGCTGACATGGAATCATTATAACAAAAGAGCAGTATCTCGCAATGCAAAATTGCGCCATTATAACACAGTTGTCTTGCCTGAAGCCTTGTACGCGGCAGAAACAACCGTCATTAGAGGAATGACAAGAATTCATGATATTGAGAAACAGGAACGAAAAATTCTTAGGAAAATCCATGGCGCTGTTTTCCGTAATGGAATTTGGGTCAGGAGACCAACAAAGGAACTTTATGAAAATACAGACACCATTGTAGATAAATTTAGGAAGAGACGTCTGCAGTTCTATGGACACATATATAGGATGGATGAGAACAGACTCACTAAGATGATTTTCAATATCGTGAATGCAAGTAAATTAAAGACCAGTTGGATTAAAGAAGTACATGAAGACATGGAATTACTTAAAATCTCTGAAGACGACATTAAGGACAGAGAACCATTTAGAAATAAAATCAGAAACACGAAAATTGTACAAGTTTCAAGGAAAGATACATCAGGGAAAAAATGGACAGAGGAAAGGAAGAAAAAGCACAGTGAACTAATGAAGAGGTTTTGGGAAGAAAAGAAGAGAGGAAAAGGAAGTGAAGCTGTGATTGGCTCAAGTTCTCACGCTCTCCTGAAGGGGAATAATCGGAAATAATAATAATATATGTATATATTTATGTATATCAGTTTCTTGTGGACACGATAACTGCCGTAATTTTGCACCAATCACTTTGAATTTTTTACATAATATGTATACCCTTAAAATCTCGGTCGAGTGCGTTAATGGGAAAAATCGGTCAAAGGGGGTTAAAATGGGAGGCTTTTTTCGAAAAAGTGAAATATCGCTATAACTCTCTTAATATCTGAAATATTGAATCCATTCAAAGTTCATACTATGTGTCGGACAAGGACCTAAAATTTATGTTTGAAAAGTTTCTTGATAGCACCAACCATTGACCAAAGGGGTGGGAAAAAGTGGGTTTTTCGGGAAACATTAATCATATCTCTGTTAATAGGCACAATATCAAAACCGTACAAAATGGACAATATTCCTCCAATAATTACCTAAAATTTTGTCTGAAAGAATTTTTGATATGACCCACCATTACGCCATGGGGTGAGCAAAATGATTTAAATTATAAGAAAATGCCAAGTGCCAAGAGAGGTTGCCATGACAACTTTACTTTTAATTGATAAGGGATGAGCCATCAGCAGTTGCTATGACAACGCCACTGCACGAGATAACATTCAGTTTTCCATCTGTCTGAGGGAAGCGACTTCGGTATCGGAACTGGTAGCATGCTGAACTTCTATGCCCAAGGTCGCGGGTTCAAACCCGGCTGAAGTCGTCGGATTTACTAAGAGCGCTATAAAAAACCTGGGTTTGCTTTCCTTCGGAGGAGAAGTTCCAACGTTCGATGCGAGTTGATGGTTCCGGTGGCATCTAGTAGCCAAGTTGACAAATAGGTGTCGTTGATGGTAGTATTTTAGGTAGATTTCATTAGAAAGCTAACTATTGCAATGGGTACCATGTTTCGATTTCCGAAATATTTCGACATATCTTCGCGTTTCACATCCCCCAGACCCCAAAACCACAGTCAGTTCAAAAGTTTATATATAATTTATATATATATATATCTTATATGTAATTAAAAATTGACTCATCACCGCAGGGCTCAAACCACTAGACCTAGAAAGCTGAAATTTTGCATGTTGGTTGATCCGAGTATGTAGAGGCCCAATAAGAAACGGTTTTTGAAAATTCAATTTGTAAGTGACTTTTTTCGGCCCTTTGGCACTGAGCAAGGACAGTCGGTAAAATGTTCGGATTTAGCTCATTTTAAGCCGCCAGATACGAGAAACAATACCCTGAGGTCCTGTAGTGACCCCGAAACACACGGTTTAATTTCCTAAAATGAACGGTTTCGGAGATATTCCCAAATAACTGTGTTCCCTCTGAGAAACAGATCAACGTTACTATGGCTATCGCAGAAATTTCGCAGACCGGGGATAGGTTTCTGGCAATATCTCGAAAACCGTTCGTTTTAGGGCCTTAAAACGCTGGGTTCGGTTCCCACTTCTAACCACGAACGTTGCTCCTCGCATTGATACGCGTAAAGTGAGATATATTTTATATATAGAGGTTGCTTTTGGGGCCCGGATACGATCGTGATTCTGAATCTAATTTTATACTCTTTCAGCTTTCAAAGGTTTACTCGAATTTACAATGTTAAGATTTTAGGTAGATTTCATTAGAAAGCTAACTATTGCAATGGGTCCCATGTTTCGTCTTCCGGAAAATTTCGACATATCTTCGCGTTTCACATCCCCCAGAACCCAAAACCACCGTCAGTTCAAAAGGTTATATATAATTTATGTATATATATATATATATATATATATATATATATATGTATATATTTATGTATATCAGTTCCTTGTGGACACGATAACTGCCGTAATTTTGCACCAATCACTTTGAATTTTTTACATAATATGTATACCCTTAAAATCTCGGTCGAGTGCGTTAAAGGGAAAAATCGGTCAAAGGGGGTTAAAATGGGAGGCTTTTTTCGAAAAAGTGAAATATCGCTATAACTCTCTTAATATCTGAAATATTGAATCCATTCAAAGTTCATACTATGTGTCGGACAAGGACCTAAAATTTATGTTTGAAAAGTTTCTTGATAGCACAAGCCATTGACCAAAGGGGTGGGAAAAGGCGGTTTTTTCGGGAAACATTAATCATATCTCTGTTAATAGGCACAATATCAATACCGTACAAAATGGACAATATTCCTCCAATAATTACCTAAAATTTTGTCTGAAAGAATTTTTGATATGACCCACCATTACGCCATGGGGTGAGCAAAATGATTTAAATTATAAGAAAATGCCAAGTGCCAAGAGAGGTTGCCATGACAACTTTACTTTTAATTGATAAGGGATGAGCCCAGCAGTTGCTATGACAACGCCACTGCACGAGATAACATTCAGTTTTCCATCTGTCTGAGGGAAGCGACTTCGGTATCGGAACTGGTAGCATGCTGAACTTCTATGCCCAAGGTCGCGGGTTCAAACCCGGCTGAAGTCGTCGGATTTACTAAGAGCGCTAAAAAAAACCTGGGTTTGCTTTCCTTCGGAGGAGAAGTTCCAACGTTCGATGCGAGTTGATGGTTCCGGTGGCATCTAGTAGCCAAGTTCACAAATAGGTGTCGTTGATGGTAGTATTTTAGGTAGATTTCATTAGAAAGCTAACTATTGCCATGGGTACCATGTTTCGATTTCCGAAAAATTTCGACATATCTTCGCGTTTCACATCCCCCAGACCCCAAAACCACAGTCAGTTCAAAAGTTTATATATAATTTATATATATATATATCTTATATATAATCCAAAATTGACTCATCACCGCAGGGCTCAAACCACTAGACCTAGAAAGCTGAAATTTTGCATGTTGGTTGATCCGAGTATGTAGAGGCCCAATAAGAAACGGTTTTTGAAAATTCAATTTGTAAGTGACTTTTTTCGGCCCTTTGGCACTGAGCAAGCACAGTCGGTAAAATGTTCGGATTTATCTCATTTTAAGCCGCCAGATACGAGAAACAATACTCGGGTGTCCTGTAGGGACCCCGAAACACACTGTTTAAGTTCCTAAAATGAACGGTTTCGGAGGTATTCCCAAATAACTGTGTTCCCTCTGAGAAACAGATCAACGTTACTATGGCTACCGCAGAAATTTCGCAGACCGGGGATAGGTTTCTGGCAATATCTCGAAAACCGTTCGTTTTAGGGCCTTAAAACGCTGGGTTCGGTTCCCACTTCTAACCACGAACGTTGCTCCTCTTATTGATACGCGTAAAGTGAGATATATTTTATATATAGAGGTTGCTTTTGGGACTCGGATACGATCGTGATTCTGAATCTAATTTTATACTCTTTCAGCTTTCAAAGGTTTACTCGAATTTACAATGTTAAGATTTTAGGTAGATTTCATTAGAAAGCTAACTATTGCAATGGGTCCCATGTTTCGTCTTCCGGAAAATTTCGACATATCTTCGCGTTTCACATCCCCCAGACCCCAAAACCACCGTCAGTTCAAAAGGTTATATATAATTTATGTATGTTTATATATATATATGTATATATTTATGTATATCAGTTCCTTGTGGACACGATAACTGCCGTAATTTTGCACCAATCACTTTGAATTTTTTACATAATATGTACACCCTTAAAATCTCGGTCGAGTGCGTTAATGGGAAAAGTCGGTCAAAGGGGGTTAAAATGGGAGGCTTTTTTTCCAAAAAGTGAAATATCGCTATAACTCTCTTAATATCTGAAATATTGAATCCATTCAAAGTTCATACTATGTGTCGGACAAGGACCTAAAATTTATGTTTGAAAAGTTTCTTGATAGCACCAACCATTGACCAAAGGGGTGGGAAAAGGCGGGTTTTTCGGGAAACATTAATCATATCTCTGTTAATAGGCACAATATCAATACCGTACAAAATGGACAATATTCCTCCAATAATTACCTAAAATTTTGTCTGAAAGAATTTTTGATATGACCCACCATTACGCCATGGGGTGAGCAAAATGATTTAAATTATAAGAAAATGCCAAGTGCCAAGAGAGGTTGCCATGACAACTTTACTTTTAATTGATAAGGGATGAGCCATCAGCAGTTGCTATGACAACGCCACTGCACGAGATAACATTCAGTTTTCCATCTGTCTGAGGGAAGCGACTTCGGTATCGGAACTGGTAGCATGCTGAACTTCTATGCCCAAGGTCGCGGGTTCAAACCCGGCTGAAGTCGTCGGATTTACTAAGAGCGCTAAAAAAACCTGGGTTTGCTTTCCTTTGGAGGAGAAGTTCCAACGTTCGATGCGAGTTGATGGTTCCGGTGGCATCTAGTAGCCAAGTTCACAAATAGGTGTCGTTGATGGTAGTATTTTAGGTAGATTTCATTAGAAAGCTAACTATTGCAATGGGTACCATGTTTCGATTTCCGAAAAATTTCGACATATCTTCGCGTTTCACATCCCCCAGACCCCAAAACCACAGTCAGTTCAAAAGTTTATATATAATTTATATATATATATATCTTATATATAATCCAAAATTGACTCATCACCGCAGGGCTCAAACCACTAGACCTAGAAAGCTGAAATTTTGCATGTTGGTTGATCCGAGTATGTAGAGGCCCAATAAGAAACGGTTTTTGAAAATTCAATTTGTAAGTGACTTTTTTCGGCCCTTTGGCACTGAGCAAGCACAGTCGGTAAAATGTTCGGATTTATCTCATTTTAAGCCGCCAGATACGAGAAACAATACTCGGGTGTCCTGTAGGGACCCCGAAACACACTGTTTAAGTTCCTAAAATGAACGGTTTCGGAGGTATTCCCAAATAACTGTGTTCCCTCTGAGAAACAGATCAACGTTACTATGGCTACCGCAGAAATTTCGCAGACCGGGGATAGGTTTCTGGCAATATCTCGAAAACCGTTCGTTTTAGGGCCTTAAAACGCTGGGTTCGGTTCCCACTTCTAACCACGAACGTTGCTCCTCTTATTGATACGCGTAAAGTGAGATATATTTTATATATAGAGGTTGCTTTTGGGACTCGGATACGATCGTGATTCTGAATCTAATTTTATACTCTTTCAGCTTTCAAAGGTTTACTCGAATTTACAATGTTAAGATTTTAGGTAGATTTCATTAGAAAGCTAACTATTGCAATGGGTCCCATGTTTCGTCTTCCGGAAAATTTCGACATATCTTCGCGTTTCACATCCCCCAGACCCCAAAACCACCGTCAGTTCAAAAGGTTATATATAATTTATGTATGTTTATATATATATATGTATATATTTATGTATATCAGTTCCTTGTGGACACGATAACTGCCGTAATTTTGCACCAATCACTTTGAATTTTTTACATAATATGTACACCCTTAAAATCTCGGTCGAGTGCGTTAATGGGAAAAGTCGGTCAAAGGGGGTTAAAATGGGAGGCTTTTTTCCAAAAAGTGAAATATCGCTATAACTCTCTTAATATCTGAAATATTGAATCCATTCAAAGTTCATACTATGTGTCGGACAAGGACCTAAAATTTATGTTTGAAAAGTTTCTTGATAGCACCAACCATTGACCAAAGGGGTGGGAAAAGGCGGTTTTTTCGGGAAACATTAATCATATCTCTGTTAATAGGCACAATATCAATACCGTACAAAATGGACAATATTCCTCCAATAATTACCTAAAATTTTGTCTGAAAGAATTTTTGATATGACCCACCATTACGCCATGGGGTGAGCAAAATGATTTAAATTATAAGAAAATGCCAAGTGCCAAGAGAGGTTGCCATGACAACTTTACTTTTAATTGATAAGGGATGAGCCATCAGCAGTTGCTATGACAACGCCACTGCACGAGATAACATTCAGTTTTCCATCTGTCTGAGGGAAGCGACTTCGGTATCGGAACTGGTAGCATGCTGAACTTCTATGCCCAAGGTCGCGGGTTCAAACCCGGCTGAAGTCGTCGGATTTACTAAGAGCGCTAAAAAAACCTGGGTTTGCTTTCCTTTGGAGGAGAAGTTCCAACGTTCGATGCGAGTTGATGGTTCCGGTGGCATCTAGTAGCCAAGTTCACAAATAGGTGTCGTTGATGGTAGTATTTTAGGTAGATTTCATTAGAAAGCTAACTATTGCAATGGGTACCATGTTTCGATTTCCGAAAAATTTCGACATATCTTCGCGTTTCACATCCCCCAGACCCCAAAACCACAGTCAGTTCAAAAGTTTATATATAATTTATATATATATATATATCTTATATATAATCCAAAATTGACTCATCACCGCAGGGCTCAAACCACTAGACCTAGAAAGCTGAAATTTTGCATGTTGGTTGATCCGAGTATGTAGAGGCCCAATAAGAAACGGTTTTTGAAAATTCAATTTGTAAGTGACTTTTTTCGGCCCTTTGGCACTGAGCAAGCACAGTCGGTAAAATGTTCGGATTTATCTCATTTTAAGCCGCCAGATACGAGAAACAATACTCGGATGTCCTGTAGGGACCCCGAAACACACTGTTTAAGTTCCTAAAATGAACGGTTTCGGAGGTATTCCCAAATAACTGTGTTCCCTCTGAGAAACAGATCAACGTTACTATGGCTACCGCAGGAATTTCGCAGACCGGGGATAGGTTTCTGGCAATATCTCGAAAACCGTTCGTTTTAGGGCCTTAAAACGCTGGGTTCGGTTCCCACTTCTAACCACGAACGTTGCTCCTCTTATTGATACGCGTAAAGTGAGATATATTTTATATATAGAGGCTGCTTTTGGGGCTCGGATACGATCGTGATTCTGAATCTAATTTTATACTCTTTCAGCTTTCAAAGGTTTACTCGAATTTACAATGTTAAGATTTTAGGTAGATTTCATTAGAAAGCTAACTATTGCAATGGGTCCCATGTTTCGTCTTCCGGAAAATTTCGACATATCTTCGCGTTTCACATCCCCCAGACCCCAAAACCACCGTCAGTTCAAAAGGTTATATATAATTTATGTATGTATATATATATATATATATATATATATATATATATTATTATTTCCGATTATTCCCCTTCAGGAGAGCGTGAGAACTTGAGCCAATCACAGCTTCACTTCCTTTTCCTCTCTTCTTTTCTTCCCAAAACTTCTTCATTAGTTCACTGTGCTTTTTCTTCCTTTCCTCTGTCCATTTTTTCCCTGATGTATCTTTCCTTGAATCTTGTACAATTTTCGTGTTTCTGATTTTATTTCTAAATTGTTCTCTGTCCTTAATGTCGTCTTCAGAGATTTTAAGTAATTCCATGTCTTCATGTACTTCTTTAATCCAACTGGTCTTTAATTTACTTGCATTCACGATATTGAAAATCTTCTTAGTGAGTCTGTTCTCATCCATCCTATATATGTGTCCATAGAACTGCAGACGTCTCTTCCTAAATTTATCTACAATGGTGTCTGTATTTTCATAAAGTTCCTTTGTTGGTCTCCTGACCCAAATTCCATTACGGAAAACAGCGCCATGGATTTTCCTAAGAATTTTTCGTTCCTGTTTCTCAATATCATGAATTCTTGTCATTCCTCTAATGACGGTTGTTTCTGCCGCGTACAAGGCTTCAGGCAAGACAACTGTGTTATAATGGCGCAATTTTGCATTGCGAGATACTGCTCTTTTGTTATAATGATTCCATGTCAGCTTGTACGCCTTCTGCAATTTTACTATTCTATCTGCATTAGAAATTGTGTTCAATCCTGTGGGTTGGATGGCTTCTCCTAAATATTTGAAGTGAGTGACCTGCGAGATTTTTCCATATTGCGTTCGCAAGGTGATGTTTCCTGTTGATTTGGTATCCATATACTGTGTTTTTTCATAGGAAATATCAAGTCCCGTTTTACTGGAGATTTCATGTAGTTTCTCTAGCGCTAATATGGCTTCATCCTTGTTGTTTGTTAAGATGGCCAGATCATCTGCAAAGGCCAAGCATTTCACAGTGACTCTTTTCCCTTTCTCCTTTCCAATTTGGATACCTTTCACATGCTTTTCCCATTCTGTGATGATTTTGTCCAGTACGATGTTGAACAAGAGTGGTGATAAACCATCCCCTTGTCGAACTCCAGTATGTATTGCAAAAGAGTTAGAGATTTCTCCCATGAATTTCACCTTTGAGGTAGTTCCCAATAATGTTTCCTGGATGATGGCCCTCGTCTTCCTGTCAACTCCTAATTCTTCTAGTCTGTTAAACAAGGTTTGTCTGTCAACCGAATCGTAAGCCTTTTTGAAATCCACAAATGTGACTGTAGTGTTCCTGCATCGTCGGATGTGCAGTATGGTCTTGAGGTTCCAGATCTGCTCAATACAGGACCTTCCCTTCCTGAAACCTGCCTGATATTCTCCAATATGGTGGTCCACCTGTGGCTCGAGTCGATTCAGCAAAGCTTTAGAGAGAATTTTATAAGCGACTGGAAGAAGCGAAATTCCTCTATAATTATTCGGATCAGTTTTGCTTCCCTTCTTATGGAGTGGGTGTATCAAAGCACTCTTCCATTCTTTTGGGATTTTCTCTGTTTTCCAGACATCTGATATTATTCTGTGAATTTTTGGTGTTATGTGTTCATGATCCAATTTCCAAACTTCTGCAATAAGTCCATCTTCACCAGGGGCTCTATTGTTTTTTAATGACTTGATTATGTCCACTATTTCTTCATGTGATGGTGGAAGTGAATCAAGGTTGGGCACTGGTTTTGCAAATTGAAGTTGTTCAGAAGGTGCTTCGCAATTAAGGAGTGTACTGAAATATTTAGCTAGAATTTCACAATTATTGCTCGTATTTGTTTCCAGAGATCCATCAGGTCGTTGGAAGCATAAACTAGGGGGTTGAAAGCCTGCTATATTTTCTCTAAAGGTCTTGTAAAAATTTCTGGTGTTGTTCTTAGTGAAGTCCTGTTCTATTTCATTTAGCCTATTATTATCATAATTGCGCTTTTCTCGGCGAATAATTTTAGAAGTGTTTTTCCGAACCTGCACAAATTCTTGCCATTTTTCTGTTGTTTTATGGCTATTGAAATTATTCCATGCTTTAAACCTATATTCAATAGCATGATCGCATGTGATGTTCCACCACCTATGTTTTCTCTTTCTCGGAGGTTGACCGAATATTATTGCTTGTTTCATTTTCTCTGCAAGTTCAGACCAGCTCGTGGCATCCATTTGACGGATTTCTTCAATGATGTTCATCTTGTTGAATTCAAGGTATATATATATATGTATATATTTATGTATATCAGTTCCTTGTGGACACGATAACTGCCGTAATTTTGCACCAATCACTTTGAATTTTTTACATAATATGTATACCCTTAAAATGTCGGTCGAGTGCGTTAATGGGAAAAATCGGTCAAAGGGGGTTAAAATGGGAGGCTTTTTTCGAAAAAGTGAAATATCGCTATAACTCTCTTAATATCTGAAATATTGAATCCATTCAAAGTTCATACTATGTGTCGGACAAGGACCTAAAATTTATGTTTGAAAAGTTTCTTGATAGCACCAACCATTGACCAAAGGGGTGGGAAAAGGCGGGTTTTTCGGGAAACATTAATCATATCTCTGTTAATAGGCACAATATCAATACCGTACAAAATGGACAATATTCCTCCAATAATTACCTAAAATTTTGTCTGAAAGAATTTTTGATATGACCCACCATTACGCCATGGGGTGAGCAAAATGATTTAAATTATAAGAAAATGCCAAGTGCCAAGAGAGGTTGCCATGACAACTTTACTTTTAATTGATAAGGGATGAGCCATCAGCAGTTGCTATGACAACGCCACTGCACGAGATAACATTCAGTTTTCCATCTGTCTGAGGGAAGCGACTTCGGTATCGGAACTGGTAGCATGCTGAACTTCTATGCCCAAGGTCGCGGGTTCAAACCCGGCTGAAGTCGTCGGATTTACTAAGAGCGCTAAAAAAAACCTGGGTTTGCTTTCCTTCGGAGGAGAAGTTCCAACGTTCGATGCGAGTTGATGGTTCCGGTGGCATCTAGTAGCCAAGTTCACAAATAGGTGTCGTTGATGGTAGTATTTTAGGTAGATTTCATTAGAAAGCTAACTATTGCAATGGGTACCATGTTTCGATTTCCGATAAATTTCGACATATCTTCGCGTTTCACATCCCCCAGACCCCAAAACCACAGTCAGTTCAAAAGTTTATATATAATTTATATATATATATATATATCTTATATATAATCCAAAATTGACTCATCACCGCAGGGCTCAAACCACTAGACCTAGAAAGCTGAAATTTTGCATGTTGGTTGATCCGAGTATGTAGAGGCCCAATAAGAAACGGTTTTTGAAAATTCAATTTGTAAGTGACTTTTTTCGGCCCTTTGGCACTGAGCAAGGACAGTCGGTAAAATGTTCGGATTTATCTCATTTTAAGCCGCCAGATACGAGAAACAATACTCGGATGTCCTGTAGGGACCCCGAAACACTCTGTTTAAGTTCCTAAAATGAACGGTTTCGGAGGTATTCCCAAATAACTGTGTTCCCTCTGAGAAACAGATCAACGTTACTATGGCAACCGCTGAAATTTCGCAGACCGGGGATAGTTTTCTGGCAAAATCTCGAAAACCGTTCATTTTAGTGCCTTAAAACGCTGGGTTCGGTTCCCACTTCTAACCACGAACGTTGGTCCTCGCATTGATACGCGTAAAGTGTGATATATTTTATATATAGAGGTTGCTTTTGGGGCTCGGATACGATCGTGATTCTGAGTCTAATTTTATACTCTTTCAGCTTTCAGAGGTTTACTCGAATTTACAATGTTAAGATTTTAGGTAGATTTCATTAGAAAGCCAACTATTGCAAAGGGTCCCATGTTTCGTCTTCCGGAAAATTTCGACATATCTTCGCGTTTCACATCCCCCAGACCCCAAAACCACCGTCAGTTCAAAAGTTTATATATAATTTATGTATATATATATTTATGTATATCAGTTTCTTGTGGACACGATAACTGCCGTAATTTTGCACCAATCACTTTGAATTTTTTACATAATATGTATACCCTTAAAATCTCGGTCGAGTGCGTTAATGGGCAAAATCGGTCAAAGGGGGTTAAAATGGGAGGCTTTTTTCGAAAAAGTGAAATATCGCTATAACTCTCTTAATATCTGAAATATTGAATCCATTCAAAGTTCATACTATGTGTCGGACAAGGACCTAAAATTTATGTTTGAAAAGTTTCTTGATAGCACCAACCATTGACCAAAGGGGTGGGAAAAAGTGGGGTTTTCGGGAAACATTAATCATATCTCTGTTAATAGGCACAATATCAAAACCGTACAAAATGGACAATATTCCTCCAATAATTACCTAAAATTTTGTCTGAAAGAATTTTTATATGACCCACCATTACGCCATGGGGTGAGCAAAATGATTTAAATTATAAGAGAATGCCAAGTGCCAAGAGAGGTTGCCATGACAACTTTACTTTTAATTGATAAGGGATGAGCCATCAGCAGTTGCTATGACAACGCCACTGCACGAGATAACATTCAGTTTTCCATCTGTCTGAGGGAAGCGACTTCGGTATCGGAACTGGTAGCATGCTGAACTTCTATGCCCAAGGTCGCGGGTTCAAACCCGGCTAAAGTCGTCGGATTTACTAAGAGCGCTAAAAAAAACCTGGGTTTGCTTTCCTTCGGAGGAGAAGTTCCAACGTTCGATGCGAGTTGATGGTTCCGGTGGCATCTAGTAGCCAAGTTCACAAATAGGTGTCGTTGATGGTAGTATTTTAGGTAGATTTCATTAGAAAGCTAACTATTGCAATGGGTACCATGTTTCGATTTCCGAAAAATTTCGACATATCTTCGCGTTTCACATCCCCCAGACCCCAAAACCACCGTCAGTTCAAAAGTTTATATATAATTTATGTATATATATATATATATGTATATATTTATGTATATCAGTTTCTTGTGGACACGATAACTGCCGTAATTTTGCACCAATCTCTTTGAATTTTTTACATAATATGTATACCCTTAAAATCTCGGTCGAGTGCGTTAATGGGAAAATCGGTCAAAGGGGGTTAAAATGGGAGGCTTTTTTCGAAAAAGTGAAATATCGCTATAACTCTCTTAATATCTGAAATATTGAATCCATTCAAAGTTCATACTATGTGTCGGACAAGGACCTAAAATTTATGTTTGAAAAGTTTCTTGATAGCACCAACCATTGACCAAAGGGGTTGGAAAAAGTGGATTTTTCGGGAAACATTAATCACATCTCTGTTAATAGGCACAATATCAAAACCGTACAAAATGGACAATATTCCTCCAATAATTACCTAAATATTTGTCTGAAAGAATTTTTGATATGACCCACCATTACGCCATGGGGTGAGCAAAATGATTTAAATTATAAGAAAATGCCAAGTGCCAAGAGAGGTTGCCATGACAACTTTACTTTTAATTGATAAGGGATGAGCCATCAGCAGTTGCTATGACAACGCCACTGCACGAGATAACATTCAGTTTTCCATCTGTCTGAGGGAAGTGACTTCGGTATCGGAACTGGTAGCATGCTGAACTTCTATGTCCAAGGTCGCGGGTTCAAACCCGGCTGAAGTCGTCGGATTTACTAAGAGCGCTAAAAAAAAACTGGGTTTGCTTTCCTTCGGAGGAGAAGTTCCAACGTTCGATGCGAGTTGATGGTTCCGGTGGCATCTAGTAGCCAAGTTCACAAATAGGTGTCGTTGATGGTAGTATTTTAGGTAGATTTCATTAGAAAGCTAACTATTGCAATGGGTACCATGTTTCGATTTCCGAAAAATTTCGACATATCTTCGCGTTTCACATCCCCCAGACCCCAAAACCACAGTCAGTTCAAAAGTTTATATATAATTTATATATATATATATATATATATCTTATATATAATCCAAAATTGACTCATCACCGCAGGGCTCAAACCACTAGACCTAGAAAGCTGAAATTTTGCATGTTGGTTGATCCGAGTATGTAGAGGCCCAATAAGAAACGGTTTTTGAAAATTCAATTTGTAAGTGACTTTTTTCGGCCCTTTGGCACTGAGCAAGGACAGTCGGTAAAATGTTCGGATTTATCTCATTTTAAGCCGCCAGATACGAGAAACAATACTCGGATGTCCTGTAGGGACCCCGAAACACACTGTTTAAGTTCCTAAAATGAGCGGTTTCGGAGATATTCCCAAGTAACTGTGTTCCCTCTGAGAAACAGATCAACGTTACTATGGCAACCGCTGAAATTTCGCAGACCGGGGATAGTTTTCTGGCAAAATCTCGAAAACCGTTCATTTTAGGGCCTTAAATGCTGGGTTCGGTTCCCACTTCTAACCACGAACGTTGGTCCACGCATTGATACGGGTAAAGTGAGATATATTTTATATATAGAGGTTGCTTTTGGGGCTCGGATACGATCGTGATTCTGAGTCTAATTTTATACTCTTTCAGCTTTCAGAGGTTTACTCGAATTTACAATGTTAAGATTTTAGGTAGATTTCATTAGAAAGCTAACTATTGCAATGGGTCCCATGTTTCGTCTTCCGGAAAATTTCGACATATCTTCGCGTTTCACATCCCCCAGACCCCAAAACCACCGTGAGTTCAAAAGTTTATATATAATTTATGTATATATATGTATATCAGTTTCTTGTGGACACGATAACTGCCGTAATTTTGCACCAATCACTTTGAATTTTTTACATAATATGTATATCCTTAAAATCTCGGTCGAGTGCGTTAATGGGAAAAATCGGTCAAAGGGGGTTAAAATGGGAGGCTTTTTTCGAAAAAGTGAAATATCGCTATAACTCTCTTAATATCTGAAATATTGAATCCATTCAAAGTTCACACTATGTGTCGGACAAGGACCTAAAATTTATGTTTGAAAAGTTTCTTGATAGCACCAACCATTGACCAAAGGGGTGGGAAAAAGTGGGGTTTTCGGGAAACATTAATCATATCTCTGTTAATAGGCACAATATCAAAACCGTACAAAATGGACAATATTCCTCCAATAATTACCTAAAATTTTGTCTGAAAGAATTTTTATATGACCCACCATTACGCCATGGGGTGAGCAAAATGATTTAAATTATAAGAGAATGCCAAGTGCCAAGAGAGGTTGCCATGACAACTTTACTTTTAATTGATAAGGGATGAGCCATCAGCAGTTGCTATGACAACGCCACTGCACGAGATAACATTCAGTTTTCCATGTGTCTGAGGGAAGCGACTTCGGTATCGGAACTGGTAGCATGCTGAACTTCTATGCCCAAGGTCGCGGGTTCAAACCCGGCTGAAGTCGTCGGATTTACTAAGAGCGCTAAAAAAACCTGGGTTTGCTTTCCTTCGGAGGAGAAGTTCCAACGTTCGATGCGAGTTGATGGTTCCGGTGGCATCTAGTAGCCAAGTTCACAAATAGGTGTCGTTGATGGTAGTATTTTAGGTAGATTTCATTAGAAAGCTAACTATTGCAATGGGTACCATGTATCGATTTCCGAAAAATTTCGACATATCTTCGCGTTTGACATCCCCCAGACCCCAAAACCACAGTCAGTTCAAAAGTTTATATATAATTTATATATATATTGTACCCATGTGAGTAATCTCGTTGGATAATATGCATCTGCCTCCAACTAGCATCAGCTCTCAGGCGTGTACGGTAACCCCAATTTTGCAGTGCATATTTTGGATTTGAGGCAAAAAGGTATCAACTCTACAATGATAAGGCACAACTCTATTCTAAAACTTTAATTCATTGAAATAAATCATGGCTTCAAACACAAAACAATACCCAAAAAGCATAAAATAAAAGCAAACAAAAAATTTTACTTCCACAATCCACAAGTAAACAAATATGAAATCACAACAAAGTCATATCTAGCCATAATGCTTTACCCTTCTGTGAACTTCACAAGGATATACTAGTGCGCTGATGCACCTACGACTTCAAAACAAACTGTACATTAACATAACAGTCATACAATGTGACTTCTTTAATATTACAACAAGGATTATTCCTTAAATCTCTTTATGTTAAACAATTATGTGTGCCGTGCGTGTTTTAATATTTTTCTTCTCACCAATGAAATGCTTTGCATGCATTTACCTATTTGGACGTTGCACCAAAATCAACGTACAACTCCATAATTATGTAAGCTACCCCCTACACATCCTCCAATTATATGGTTTCACCGCATGCTGTCTGTGATTCCTAAATAAAACGTTACGTTATAGCTTATGTCGGACTGTACGATAGACTACCTCGCGCTCATGGCGATTGGCATCTAGTAACCAACTACATGACTTGGTTCCAGTGACGGTACAAATATATCATGTAACTATTCGTCAGATAGCTAAATTAATGAACCATCAGGATGAACTATAATTATCCATGTGTTCACAAACCACATGGCTATAATACTCAACATAACAATCTTGCATTATATGTCATTTTAACAAGGTCTAGAATCTCTTCCCTTTATAACTTTGCCTGAGCGGTCCGGGTGGTTGGCACAGACCCTCAGCTAAGGAAGTCGCTACACAATAGAAAGTGGAATGGGTCGTTTCACCAATTATCTCGACCTTCCTAAAAGTTTGAAAGCTTCCCTCTCTAAGCAGTGGAGATTTACAAGACAAATGCTGTGTCTTGACCGACACACATGTTCCCAAAGGATCTTAATTGACTATATTGCCAACAGGTATTGAATGAGCTTTTGTAATTATTCCTACGTAGAGGATAATGATTAATTACTGGCCTCACATGGGTCCATTCAACATGAAGGTTCGGGGTTCGTAATGCATGAGCCTGGCGGTGACCGATGTCTCAAGTATAATATAGGCGCAGACAACCACTGTCGCCATGAGTTTTCGCTGCCCACGAGCGTAAATAACTCATCAATAAGTTCTCGGGAAATCATAGAGCTGCGAGGTGTCCTTGTTTCCTCGACTCTTACAAGATTCCAATCCGGAACACATTTCAATCCTTTCTTCAGAGTTAGGGTCCATCACTACAACTCTGTAATAAATAATATCTCCAACAATGTCCACGACATAGGAGAATTCATACGTAGAATAGACTATCTGGCCCCTAATGCTCCATGCTACGACACTCCGACCTATAATATTAAGAGAAATCTAACATTTACTCTATAAGCTTCTCAATTAAGCTGCAAATTCAATCCACTAAAAGCTCTTTCATTACTGGTATCATTACCGAATATGTGCAATATTCTGATATAAAACTTCTTTCCATAATTACTGAAATGTAATCTCATTGTAACATCCTCCTGCTTAGATTGATAAGTCTTGCAATTAGCGTTAATAATTCTCGCTTACAACATTTTATTTGTTTCCTGATGTGTTCATTCATACTCTTAATAACCATTATTATTATTATCATCATTTCTCACTGACATAAATGACCAAAATCATCCTTTATTATTATTATTACAAATCTCATTGACATAAATGACCAAAATCATTATTTATTATTATTCTCATATAAATTACCAAAATTTTCCGACATAGCTAAACGTTTTTAAACTCGAACAATCGCGTTCGTTGCATTTACATAACTGATTGCCATTCTTAATTCATAGTGGGAATAATTACTCCACTTAATGATGCAAATTAACATTTCAACTCTATCAAAAATCAACTCAATACTGATTAAACATGGAGGATCAGCCTCCTAACTGACTTTTACTGGCATCTATAAGGAATTCTCAATATCTTTACGGAATCACAGACATGCATCGGTCCATACTTCTACATAATTATAACCATAATTTGTGGGGTACTTACATCTCTATAGGCATCTAAGGTGGCTCCGACCAATCATATTCTTCCATGTCGCCCGCCATAATGGGTTTAACGCGACATATTTCTCTTGTTTACACACATTTGATTACACATACTTTCTATCACCAACACGACACGTTGCATACCTTTCAGGAAGTTATCACTCCCCAAACATGTGAAACACTTCATCAAACACTACTTTAAATGATATTTTTACATATACATTACACTGAACACTCGTCACTTTATACACACTTCAATGCTGAAATTCCCTAGCAGAGATCGAAATTGCAGGTGTCGACGGCATCTTACGTTATCAACTCCTGATTGAAAGTCTGGTTATCTGCTCTCGGAACTCTCCAACAGTTTTATGACGATCATTACTCCTACAGTAAGCGTTAACATCTGGTACTCTCATGGCAATACCAAACACTTAGTAGAGTTTCTCTAGCGTATTCTATCGTAGTTACACATATACGATTAGTTAATACTATACACACTGCGCTTAATAAAGTTCAACACTTTCACAAATAATTATATACAATAGTTCTACCGTTAGTCTATACGGTACTTCATAACTGAACACGTCATAGTTCGTGCGGCTGATTATGCCTGTATCACGACTATTATTCATACAAGCATGTTTACTGTTTCTATTACACATACCAGTCTTTGTTCGGCGTCCTGATGACTAGATCCGTCATGCGTTTTGCCTTGACGAACTTGCTTCAACCTGGCTGTAGCTGACTGAAGTTTCACTCGAAGACTGCACGTAACTTATTTGAAGACTTCTGTCTGCGGCTTACACGCTGTCTCGTATTGCTGCGTATTTGCTGCATACTGATTGCAACTTATTGCCATTGTGCTACAATTGACAATTGAGTAAAACTGTAACTGGCTGTAACTGCGCTTGGCGGCATGTAGACTGAACTTGGCTGCGTCTCGACTGACTTACAACTGGGCTTCAACTGAGTTAGAACAGAGTTTCAAGTGAGAACAGAGGGCTCCTCCTGGGGTCTACTCCCTTATATCGGATTTCCACAGAAAGTAGAGCAACATCTTCCCGCGTAATCTTCGCTCCTCTCACAGCATGATTCAGGTCTTCAAACCATGATCATTGTGTTCCTCTCTCTTCACAGGTCCCAAAACTATCTGTGTGCAAAGGAATCGCTCGTCCAATTAATTAATATTAATTCCTTTCTGCATGGCGTGGGACGCTACCTAGTCGGGAAACCCCCGGCAACATCTCCACATCCATCCGCGAACAATGGTCGTTTTACAGTCCTTACGCACATCACTAAATATGCACCAATTTCGCCGGTAAAAGACTCTAAAATTATCTTCTTGCCAAAATATTCACCTGTGTGCAACTCTCATCTCGATTCGTTACACCAATCACGAGTAATCAATGATTCTTCTGGGCATTTCTCCGCCCCTACTTCAAATCTATTCTCCGTCGGGGAATAACTGTGTCATTATTCAGGCCTCTCCCCTGCTCCAGACGACATAATGGGGTGACAGAGATGGACGTGGCTCCACTGGGACCAACCCACAATTCTGGGCCGATTAGTAAATGTCAGCTCTGCCCTTCTCCGTGCTTCAAGCCTACACTAGCTTACACCAAATCGTCTTATAATGATATAATCTGCTCATTATTTCCTACATTATTTTAATAAATAATGCCATTTCATCAAAAATCACACCAGTGATTAAATATACATTTCTTTCGAGGGGTTTTTTACCAAGAAACTCCCTGTACAGATCTCTGGTTCGCTTCCTGGTGGAACCTTTTACTGAGATCACAGTCTCTGAGAACCATGTTCGATTCCAGTCAGCATAACCCCATCGGGTTCATGTTCCCCTTGCAAAACTTATAAAAGTCCAATGCAAGTGGCTTATATAAGTAACCAGCTGACTGTCGACCACCGTCTGTGTTTACGTCTGGGGTCCTTCACCTTGTCTGGCTACGAGTGGGTTAGTAGCGTTCCCCCTTCCACACTCGGCCTTGTTTCTGAGCTGTCTATTCTCCCTGCGAAGGGTCGCGTTTACAGCCTCAACCTCTCTGGCTACTCTGACCATTTCTTCATAGAGTTCTCGCAAACACTGGCATTCTTTCTGCTCTCCGCTTACACTGGGTAAACTGTCTGTTTCTTGTCCCGTCTCGCCGTTCCAACATTCAGGTCTGCCTGCTTGGCTGCCTCCGCTCTCCACGTTGAGTTGGGTGTGCGTTACTAATTCTTCTTCTGGTTCATCGAATTCTTCTGGCGAGTAATAAATTTTTAAGTTGGCTATGTTCATAACGACCTCGTTTCCATTCTCTAAATGCCTTAACCTGTATGCATTGTTCTGGAGGTCTCTTATCACCTCGAACGGGCCGTGGTAAGAAAAA
This sequence comes from Meconema thalassinum, assembly GCA_946902985.2. Lineage (NCBI taxonomy): Eukaryota > Metazoa > Arthropoda > Insecta > Orthoptera > Tettigoniidae > Meconema > Meconema thalassinum. The sequence continues at coordinate 939,303,577 of OX336390.1, forward strand.
TTAAACTTCTTATACTTCCGTGCCTCTGGATCTGAACTGGCGGGTTTCTTAATTAAGACTTTCTGTCCCACGAGAAGCGGTTTATGATACCTCTTCGCACGATTCCTTCTCTGACGTCTCTCCGCCTGTGTTTTGAGATATTCAAAGGTTCGTTGGATCCTCAATTCTCTACCGGGCTGTGCGTCTACTGGTAATGGAATAACACCATTCCACGGTCTCTCTGGTCTCTGATCCAGATGTAGAGTAACGGGAACCTGACCTGTCGCCTCATGTACAGTATTATTTATACAGTATTCAATTACTTCAAGAAATTCAATCCAACGCCAATTCGCTTCAGAACAGTAGATCTTCATGTATTTCTGGATCTCTCTCATTACTCTTTCAACGGGACTTGCCTCAGGATGGCGAATGGTAGATAAAATCTGCCTAATTCCTAGAGTTTCCAGTTCTCGACGAAATTCTGCACTAGTAAAGCAACTTCCGTGGTCCGAGAGAATGTTATCCGGCTTCCCAAGAATCGGAATAACTCTCTCTTTCAGGCGCTTCAAGACCTGTTTTGAACTTGTCTTTTGAATGGGGCACAACACCACCATTTTCGAAAATACATCCATGGCTACAAAAATGTGTCTATTGCCTCTACGTGCTCTAGGCAATGGTCCAAAGTTGTCGATACTCAATAGCTGCCTTGGCTTCTCTGGTAATAACGGGATAGGTCGTTGCCTCATTAAAAAGGGATTCGGCTTTACCCTTTGGCAAAGATCACATGTTCTAATAGCATTTCTCACCGTTTCTCTCAATTTTGGCCAAGTAAATGCTTCCTTCAACAGAGCACAGATTTTATAAATCCCCGGATGGCCAAATGCTCTGTGGGCTAGCCGTACTAGTCTCCTCTGCAAAGATGCAGGAATTACAATCCTTTGACGTGTGTGATCCACATCGTCCCACTTGTGTAATATCTGATTATACCATACATAATCTGTTGCCAATGCCTCCGCCTCTCTGTATATCGCAGTTCCCCTTGCTAAACGTCCCTCAAAGTAATCGATTATCATCTTCAACCATGGGTCTTCGCGTTGTAGGTTGGTAATGTTCCTTAGGTCATCCAACGTCTTCTGATCTCGATTCTCAATCTGGACCGCTAGTACTTCTTCTTCTCTAGGGTAACGACTTAATATGTCCGGTATTACCTTCTCTTTCCCTGGACAGTATTCTATTTCCACATTAAATTGCTGGATATACAGGGACCATCTTGTCAATCTCTGACTAGACAAATCTGTCTTTAACAAAAATGTTAAAGCTTTATGGTCTGTTCTCAGAACTATTCTGAAGCCGTACACGAGTTTGTGCCACGATTGCAACGCGTACAAAATTGCGAGCAATTCTATCTCTGTGATCGTGTAATTTTTCTCATGGGCTCTCAGTCTTCTGCTGATAAAGGCGATAAAAACTTTCTTCTCAGGCTGGTCAACATTTTCCTGGAATAGCATCGCTCCAATCCCAATAAGTGATGCATCCGTCTGTATGATGAACTTCTGGGTATAATCTGGGTATCCCAGTTTCACATATTCCAAAAGCATTTGTTTTGACCTCACGAATGCTTCCTGACATTGCTCCGTCCAATTCCATCTGCCGCCTTTCTTCAATAGGTCCTGCAGTGGTGCTACTGTCGCAGTATAGTTTGGGCAGTGGTTCGAAAAGAATCCAATTACTCCCAAATACTGTCGGACGTGCTTAACTTTCGTGGGTCGAGGGAAATTCCGAATTACCTCCAATTTATCTGGATTAGGCTTCACTCCATTTGCATCAATAATATGCCCTAGGAATTTAACTTCCCTCTGACAGAAGTGCGATTTCTTGATATTGACCTTAAAATTCGCTTCTCGAAGGTCATCTAGCAACTTCTTCAGGTCTCTCATGTGCTCCTCCAGAGATTCTGATGTGAGTAGAATGTCGTCTACATATCTGATGGTACTCTCTTTAACCTCATCTGATAGATTGCGATCTAACGCTCTTATCAGGGCTGAACCAGCTGTTTTCAACCCAAAAGGTAGCCTTAAAAATGTGAATGTATGTTGATCAAACATAAATCCTGTCAACAGACTAGTTTTCTTCTCTAATTCAAGATGGTGGAAACTGGATGTGATATCCAAGTTTGAGAATATAGTTTTTCCTTTAAACTTCCTGAGGATCTCTTTAATAGGTGGCACTTGGTCAAATTCCGGAATAACTCTCAAATTTAAGCGTCTCAGGTCCAAGCAGACTCTGACAGATCCGTCTGTCTTTGGTACAATTACCAATGGACTTACATAAGGCGTAGGTGTTTTCTCAATAACACCGGCCTCCAACATCTCCTGAATTGCCTCTTTTACTTTAGCATAATGCTTTTCAGCTATAGGGTAGGGTTTCTGCCTAAATGGTGTCCAATCACTGACTTGAAAAGCATAAGTGAAGTTCTTTATCCGACCAGGTCTCGAATCAAAGACTTCCTTCTGTTCCAGCAATAACTGCTTTAAATTTTCCTTCTCTTTTAGCCCAATTTTCGCTTCTTCTAGCTTCTCCGAAATGTAGTCTTCCAATTTGGGTTCCAGATCTTTTTCCAAGTCTGTGGCTAGTGTTTTGAGCTCCGCTTCTAACTGCTCTATAGCTAACACTTCTTCATCAGCCACATCTCTGTATGTATGCCATACTTGTTCACTGGATCCTGGTTCAATTTCATTGAGTGCGACCTCTAAGCCTTCAGCTTCTTCATTCACATGGAACATAACCCTGTCCTGTGCTAGGTCAATTATCACTCTGTATTCCCTTATAAACTCTGCCCCAATAAGTAGGTTATAAGGTAGTTTGTTTACTAACAGAAAACTCTGTGAGAAAATAGAGCCTCCTATCTGTAAATCTAGGAATACCTGGTATTTACATATCATTGTTTTGTCTGGAATTACCCCTTTAATTTTGACACTGGAGATCGGTATCTTCAAAACGTTCTCTCTCCGGGCTATTTCATTATATAGAGCTTGTGTCATCAGGCTCACTGTTGATCCTGTGTCTAGCAGACTTCTGACTTTTAATCCTGCCACTCTCACAATTATAATAGGCAATTCTCTCTTGACCATGACCTGTGGTCCTCCTGTATCCTCAATCAATTCTTCTGGTTTGGCTATCCAATTGATGATGTTAATAGACTTCCATCCATCAGTCTCGAGCTCTTCTAATTTTGGCGTTTTTTTTTTCTTCAGCGCCCGCCCCTTTGGAGTTCCTTCTCACCTGTTCGCTGCGCTGTAGTTCCAAACTCTTAGCTCCATCTCCATATCTGTCTGGCGATGTCCTGTTCTGCATGACTTCTTGCCAGCGGACTTGTGATTTCTGGGGCTCATCTCCCCTTTCTTCGAGGTATCGCAAAGAAGCATGATAACGCTCTTCTGCCTCGTCATCGAAGTTATTTCTTCTCTCTTGGGGTCTCCACTTTCTATTATTGCCTTCCTGGCCATTATTACCTCCATTGTTATGGTACGGTTTGCCCCTGTTATTGTGTTTATTCCACGAACTTCGACCTCTTCCTGCTTTATTAGCATTTCCTTTGTACCTTGACTGCCATTTTCTGGGTTCCTGTTCCCATTGCCGTCCATAGGAATCTAAAGTTTCTGTGCTCGTGGCCTTGTTGTTCCTTGGAGCTTGCTGTTGGTCAGTCTGTGTGTTGGTCACGTGGACTTGTTCCACGGTTCGACTCTGACGCATAGTATTTGCTGTGGTGAGGTCCAGTTGCCTTAGAACTGTCTCCATTTCCATAGCAGTTTTCGCATTAGCCGAGATTAGTAGCCTTTGGATCTCGTATGGAAGCTGTTTGGCGATAGCAATGCATAGCTCCAGTTCACTAGGTTTTTGATCCAGCTCTTTAAAACGACACATCTGCGATATGAAGAATTCTGCGTACTTCGTCGGGTTGTTCGTGCTGTACTTTTTGGCATACAAATCCAGCCGTAAATTCTGCTGAGTCGCGGCGTCCCAATATCTCTTCAAGAATGCCTCGCGGAATTCCTCAACAGTATCAAAAGTGTAACGGAAGCTGCGAAACCATAATGCGCACTCCCCCTCTGTTAACTTCTCTATAGCACGTAGCCTACGCTCCTGCGGTATTCGTGCATCATTGAGATATTCAGTCACTTCCTTTAACCAATATTTTGGTGTCATACTACAGTGACTACCTGAAAACTTCCTAGGTTTTTCTTCGCTTGCCCTAATGACGTTTATCACCTGGGTGTGCATCGCATTTTCATGTGGCGTTGATGCCGCAATTGGTACACCTGGCGTCATGTAAGGACTTTCTCCTGCGCCTGCAGCGTTTCTGCTTATAGGTTGGGTTTCTAGGTCTGCCCACCTTGTTTTTCTTATATCCTCTAGGCTGCCTTCACTCGACTTAGGATATTTCAGAAGTGTCTCCTCCTGTGCTATTATCCTAGTCTCCATTTGGTTATGGCGCATTTCTGCTCTTTCTAGGCGAGTAATGACTTCTTTTTCTATCCTCGTAAGCCTATCTCGGTTTTCCTCGGCTACTTGAAAAATTTTCACCTTGTCTTCTTTCAGACTTTGTTTGATATGGGATATTTCATCCTCTACGTCCTCTTTAATTTGAGCAAGGGTCTTGTCGCTTGCCTCTGTTTTCTGGCCTTCTCTTATTTCGAGTTCTTCTCTCAGACCTTTAATTTCATCTTGAATGTGTCCATTGACTTTAGACAATTCATTCCGGACCTTGGTGATCTCGCCTCTATTTTCCTCTTGTCTTTTATTGACTATGACAATATCACTCTGAACTTGGTCCAGTTCTTTATGAACTTTACCCATCTGACCTTTCACGTTGCCTACCAGCTCCTTACTTTCATGAGCGATAGCCTTAATTTCGCCTATTTCCTGGCATTGACCTAATATATTCTGGTCCTGTTTCTTGATGTCACCGTTAATTGCTCTAGCGTAGCTTTTCAATTTCTGATCCCATTTGGAGTCGTTCTCCTCTAATCTCTGGTCTACTGTTTTCGTAAACTCTGCGAACTGTTTCGCTTGGCGTTCGAGATTCGCCTCATTTTGGATCTGAATCTCCTTAATATCGTTCGACAACGCCTCTAATTTACTGTTGGTTTGCTCCTGAGCATACCTACACGCTTGCAAATTACCCTCAAGTTTGGCTTCTATGGCCTCGAAACGTTTGTCAGTATTTACCTGCATTTCCGATACAATGCTTACAACAGTATCTGTTACTTCGGTCTTAATGACTTCTTGCATTTGACCTAACTTATTGTTTAATTCAATCTGGTTATTGTTCATTGCAACCTGATTGGCATCTAAACGAGCATTTATACTATCCTGGAAAGCTTTGGTTTCCAGTTTGTTCTGCACTTGAGCAGCGTCAAAATGTTGTTTCAGTCCTGCAATAACTTGCAAGATCTCCTCCGTACCTGGCATTTTACAATAACACACTTAAATATGCAGGCAGGCTTCCTGGAAAAATATGTGGATACGTTTCGAAGAGAAACATCAAACACTGCACACATATTGTGAAGTCGTACAAAACCTGATAATATTATGGTAGATTGTGGATTGGGTATGTAACGCTAGTACCCTTAGGCCATTCTCTTCTCAATAGAGAGATTCTGCGTTACCTCAAAAAGCCTACTGAATTCAAAAATCACTCAAACACAGTTTGAGGCAAAACAATTACTATGGTTTTCCCCATGAAATACCATAAAAAATCTATGGGTTTTCCCTAAATCCCATAAGCTCCACGTATTCTGGGCGCCATTGATAAATTAATAGTATCTATCGTTGCCCGGTTCGTGCAATGCCAAAATCGCTCATATTGCACTGACGCAGGTGGTTCCATAACGAGTTAATACCGCCCCACGTTGCCTGGGCCATGATAAATTAATAGAGCTTTTACTACCATAGACTCCACGGATGGGTGTCATGATAAATTAATAGTGATAAGCACAATCTATCAAAATTTATATATACGTATCGGAACTTAGCTATGGATTAGGAGCGGTCACACCCTACTTCGTTAATTCTTACTTTAATAGAGTTGTGTGCATTAAATCTGACCGACTTTAGTCGTACCTTTAGCTCAAATCACAGTACAGGACATCAATTCCCATGTACCCATGTGAGTAATCTCGTTGGATAATATGCATCTGCCTCCAACTAGCATCAGCTCTCAGGCGTGTACGGTAACCCCAATTTTGCAGTGCATATTTTGGATTTGAGGCAAAAAGGTATCAACTCTACAATGATAAGGCACAACTCTATTCTAAAACTTTAATTCATTGAAATAAATCATGGCTTCAAACACAAAACAATACCCAAAAAGCATAAAATAAAAGCAAACAAAAAATTTTACTTCCACAATCCACAAGTAAACAAATATGAAATCACAACAAAGTCATATCTAGCCATAATGCTTTACCCTTCTGTGAACTTCACAAGGATATACTAGTGCGCTGATGCACCTACGACTTCAAAACAAACTGTACATTAACATAACAGTCATACAATGTGACTTCTTTAATATTACAACAAGGATTATTCCTTAAATCTCTTTATGTTAAACAATTATGTGTGCCGTGCGTGTTTTAATATTTTTCTTCTCACCAATGAAATGCTTTGCATGCATTTACCTATTTGGACGTTGCACCAAAATCAACGTACAACTCCATAATTATGTAAGCTACCCCCTACACATCCTCCAATTATATGGTTTCACCGCATGCTGTCTGTGATTCCTAAATAAAACGTTACGTTATAGCTTATGTCGGACTGTACGATAGACTACCTCGCGCTCATGGCGATTGGCATCTAGTAACCAACTACATGACTTGGTTCCAGTGACGGTACAAATATATCATGTAACTATTCGTCAGATAGCTAAATTAATGAACCATCAGGATGAACTATAATTATCCATGTGTTCACAAACCACATGGCTATAATACTCAACATAACAATCTTGCATTATATGTCATTTTAACAAGGTCTAGAATCTCTTCCCTTTATAACTTTGCCTGAGCGGTCCGGGTGGTTGGCACAGACCCTCAGCTAAGGAAGTCGCTACACAATAGAAAGTGGAATGGGTCGTTTCACCAATTATCTCGACCTTCCTAAAAGTTTGAAAGCTTCCCTCTCTAAGCAGTGGAGATTTACAAGACAAATGCTGTGTCTTGACCGACACACATGTTCCCAAAGGATCTTAACTGACTATATTGCCAACAGGTATTGAATGAGCTTTTGTAATTATTCCTACGTAGAGGATAATGATTAATTACTGGCCTCACATGGGTCCATTCAACATGAAGGTTCGGGGTTCGTAATGCATGAGCCTGGCGGTGACCGATGTCTCAAGTATAATATAGGCGCAGACAACCACTGTCGCCATGAGTTTTCGCTGCCCACGAGCGTAAATAACTCATCAATAAGTTCTCGGGAAATCATAGAGCTGCGAGGTGTCCTTGTTTCCTCGACTCTTACAAGATTCCAATCCGGAACACATTTCAATCCTTTCTTCAGAGTTAGGGTCCATCACTACAACTCTGTAATAAATAATATCTCCAACAATGTCCACGACATAGGAGAATTCATACGTAGAATAGACTATCTGGCCCCTAATGCTCCATGCTACGACACTCCGACCTATAATATTAAGAGAAATCTAACATTTACTCTATAAGCTTCTCAATTAAGCTGCAAATTCAATCCACTAAAAGCTCTTTCATTACTGGTATCATTACCGAATATGTGCAATATTCTGATATAAAACTTCTTTCCATAATTACTGAAATGTAATCTCATTGTAACATCCTCCTGCTTAGATTGATAAGTCTTGCAATTAGCGTTAATAATTCTCGCTTACAACATTTTATTTGTTTCCTGATGTGTTCATTCATACTCTTAATAACCATTATTATTATTATCATCATTTCTCACTGACATAAATGACCAAAATCATCCTTTATTATTATTATTACAAATCTCATTGACATAAATGACCAAAATCATTATTTATTATTATTCTCATATAAATTACCAAAATTTTCCGACATAGCTAAACGTTTTTAAACTCGAACAATCGCGTTCGTTGCATTTACATAACTGATTGCCATTCTTAATTCATAGTGGGAATAATTACTCCACTTAATGATGCAAATTAACATTTCAACTCTATCAAAAATCAACTCAATACTGATTAAACATGGAGGATCAGCCTCCTAACTGACTTTTACTGGCATCTATAAGGAATTCACAATATCTTTACGGAATCACAGACATGCATCGGTCCATACTTCTACATAATTATAACCATAATTTGTGGGGTACTTACATCTCTATAGGCATCTAAGGTGGCTCCGACCAATCATATTCTTCCATGTCGCCCGCCATAATGGGTTTAACGCGACATATTTCTCTTGTTTACACACATTTGATTACACATACTTTCTATCACCAACACGACACGTTGCATACCTTTCAGGAAGTTATCACTCCCCAAACATGTGAAACACTTCATCAAACACTACTTTAAATGATATTTTTACATATACATTACACTGAACACTCGTCACTTTATACACACTTCAATGCTGAAATTCCCTAGCAGAGATCGAAATTGCAGGTGTCGACGGCATCTTACGTTATCAACTCCTGATTGAAAGTCTGGTTATCTGCTCTCGGAACTCTCCAACAGTTTTATGACGATCATTACTCCTACAGTAAGCGTTAACATCTGGTACTCTCATGGCAATACCAAACACTTAGTAGAGTTTCTCTAGCGCATTCTATCGTAGTTACACATATACAATTAGTTAATACTATACACACTGCGCTTAATAAAGTTCAACACTTTCACAAATAATTATATACAATAGTTCTACCGTTAGTCTATACGGTACTTCATAACTGAACACGTCATAGTTCGTGCGGCTGATTATGCCTGTATCACGACTATTATTCATACAAGCATGTTTACTGTTTCTATTACACATACCAGTCTTTGTTCGGCGTCCTGATGACTAGATCCGTCATGCGTTTTGCCTTGACGAACTTGCTTCAACCTGGCTGTAGCTGACTGAAGTTTCACTCGAAGACTGCACGTAACTTATTTGAAGACTTCTGTCTGCGGCTTACACGCTGTCTCGTATTGCTGCGTATTTGCTGCATACTGATTGCAACTTATTGCCATTGTGCTACAATTGACAATTGAGTAAAACTGTAACTGGCTGTAACTGCGCTTGGCGGCATGTAGACTGAACTTGGCTGCGTCTCGACTGACTTACAACTGGGCTTCAACTGAGTTAGAACAGAGTTTCAAGTGAGAACAGAGGGCTCCTCCTGGGGTCTACTCCCTTATATCGGATTTCCACAGAAAGTAGAGCAACATCTTCCCGCGTAATCTTCGCACCTCTCACAGCATGATTCAGGTCTTCAAACCATGATCATTGTGTTCCTCTCTCTTCACAGGTCCCAAAACTATCTGTGTGCAAAGGAATCGCTCGTCCAATTAATTAATATTAATTCCTTTCTGCATGGCGTGGGACGCTACCTAGTCGGGAAACCCCCGGCAACATCTCCACATCCATCCGCGAACAATGGTCGTTTTACAGTCCTTACGCACATCACTAAATATGCACCAATTTCGCCGGTAAAAGACTCTAAAATTATCTTCTTGCCAAAATATTCACCTGTGTGCAACTCTCATCTCGATTCGTTACTCCAATCACGAGTAATCAATGATTCTTCTGGGCATTTCTCCGCCCCTACTTCAAATCTATTCTCCGTCGGGGAAAAACTGTGTCATTATTCAGGCCTCTCCCCTGCTCCAGACGACATAATGGGGTGACAGAGATGGACGTGGCTCCACTGGGACCAACCCACAATTCTGGGCCGATTAGTAAATGTCAGCTCTGCCCTTCTCCGTGCTTCAAGCCTACACTAGCTTACACCAAATCGTCTTATAATGATATAATCTGCTCATTATTTCCTACATTATTTTAATAAATAATGCCATTTCATCAAAAATCACACCAGTGATTAAATATACATTTCTTTCGAGGGTTTTTTTTTACCAAGAAACTCCCTGTACAGATCTCTGGTTCGCTTCCTGGTGGAACCTTTTACTGAGATCACAGTCTCTGAGAACCATGTTCGATTCCAGTCAGCATAACCCCATCGGGTTCAATATATATATCTTATATATAATCCAAAATTGACTCATCACCGCAGGGCTCAAACCACTAGACCTAGAAAGCTGAAATTTTGCATGTTGGTTGATCCGAGTATGTAGAGGCCCAATAAGAAACGGTCTTTGAAAATTCAATTTGTAAGTGACTTATTTCGGCCCTTGGCACTGAGCAAGGACAGTCGGTAAAATGTTCGGATTTAGCTCATTTTAAGCCGCCAGATACGAGAAACAATACCCGGATGTCCTGTAGTGACCCCGAAACACACTGTTTAAGTTCCTAAAATGAACGGTTTCGGAGATATTCCCAAATAACTGTGTTCCCTCTGAGAAACAGATCAACGTTACTATGGCTACCGCAGAAATTTCGCAGACCGGGGATAGGTTTCTGGCAATATCTCGAAAACCGTTCGTTTTAGGGCCTTAAAACGCTGGGTTCGGTTCCCACTTCTAACCACGAACGTTGCTCCTCGCATTGATACGCGTAAAGTGAGATATATTTTATATATAGAGGTTGCTTTTGGGGCTCGGATACGATCGTGATTCTGAGTCTAATTTTATACTCTTTCAGCTTTCAGAGGTTTACTCTAATTTACAATGTTAAGATTTTAGGTAGATTTCATTAGAAAGCTAACTATTGCAATGGGTCCCATGTTTCGTCTTCCGGAAAATTTCGACATATCCTCGCGTTTCACATCCCCCAGACCCCAAAACCACCGTCAGTTCAAAAGTTTATATATAATTTATGTATATATATATATATATATATATATATATATATATGTATATATTTATGTATATCAGTTTCATGTGGACACGATAACTGCCGTAATTTTGCACCAATCACTTTGAATTTTTTACATAATATGTATACCCTTAAAATCTCGGTCGAGTGCGTTAATGGGCAAAATCGGTCAAAGGGGGTTGAAATGGGAGGCTTTTTTTCGAAAAAGTGAAATATCGCTTTAACTCTCTTAATATTTCAAATATTGAATCCATTCAAAGTTCATACCATGTGTCGGACAAGGACCTAAAATTTATGTTTGAAAAGTTTCTTGATAGCATCAACCATTGACCAAGGGGGTGGGAAAAAGTGGGTGTTTCGGGAAACATTAATCATATCTCTGTTAATAGGCACAATATCAAAACCGTACAAAATGGACAATATTCCTCCAATAATTACCTAAAATTTTGTCTGAAAGAATTTTTGATATGACCCACCATTACGCCATGGGGTGAGCAAAATGATTTAAATTATAAGAAAATGCCAAGTGCCAAGAGAGGTTGCCATGACAACTTTACTTTTAATTGATAAGGGACGAGCCATCAGCAGTTGCTATGACAACGCCACTGCACGAGATAACATTCAGTTTTCCATCTGTCTGAGGGAAGCGACTTCGGTATCGGAACTGGTAGCATGCTGAACTTCTATGCCCAAGGTCGCGGGTTCAAACCCGGCTAAAGTCGTCGGATTTACTAAGAGCGCTAAAAAAAACCTGGGTTTGCTTTCCTTCGGAGGAGAAGTTCCAACGTTCGATGCGAGTTGATGGTTCCGGTGGCATCTAGTAGCCAAGTTCACAAATAGGTGTCGTTGATGGTAGTATTTTAGGTAGATTTCATTAGAAAGCTAACTATTGCAATGGGTACCATGTTTCGATTTCCGAAACATTTCGACATATCTTCGCGTTTCACATCCCCCAGACCCCAAAACCACAGTCAGTTCAAAAGTTTATATATAATTTATATATATATATATCTTATATATAATCCAAAATTGACTCATCACCGCAGGGTTCAAACCACTAGACCTAGAAAGTTGAAATTTTGCATGTTGGTTGATACGAGTATGTAGAGGCCCAATAAGAAACGGTTTTTGAAAATTCAATTTGTAAGTGACTTTTTTCGGCCCTTTGGCACTGAGCAAGGACAGTCGGTAAAATGTTCGGATTTATCTCATTTTAAGCCGCCAGATACGAGAAACAATACTCGGATGTCGTGTAGGGACCCCGAAACACACTGTTTAAGTTCCTAAAATGAACGGTTTCGGAGATATTCCCAAATAACTGTGTTCCCTCTGAGAAACAGATCAACGTTACTATGGCTACCGCAGAAATTTCGCAGACCGGGGATAGGTTTCTGGCAATATCTCGAAAACCGTTCGTTTTAGGGCCTTAAAACGCTGGGTTCGGTTCCCACTTCTAACCACGAAGGTTGCTCCTCGCATTGATACGCGTAAAGTGAGATATATTTTATGTATAGAGGTTGCTTTTGGGGCTCGGATACGATCGTGATTCTGAGTCTAATTTTATACTCTTTCAGCTTTCAGAGGTTTACTCGAATTTACAATGTTAAGATTTTAGGTAGATTTCATTAGAAAGCTAACAATTGCAATGGGTCCCATGTTTCGTCTTCCGGAAAATTTCGACATATCTTCGCGTTTCACATCCCCCAGACCCCAAAACCACCGTCAGTTCAAAAGTTTATATATAGTTTATGTATGTATATATATGTATATATTTATGTATATTAGTTTCTTGTGGACACAATAACTGCCGTAATTTTGCACCAATCACTATGAATTTTTTACATAATATGTATACCCTTAAAATCTCGGTCGAGTGCGTTAATGGGCAAAATCGGTCAAAGGGGGTTAAAATGGGAGGCTTTTTTCGAAAAAGTGAAATATCGCTATAACTCTCTTAATATCTGAAATATTGAATCCATTGAAAGTTCATACTTTGTGTCGGACAAGGACCTAAAATTTATGTTTGAAAAGTTTCTTGATAGCACCAACCATTAACCAAAGGGGTGGGAAAAAGTGGGTTTTTCGGGAAACATTAATCATATCTCTGTTAATAGGCACAATATCAAAACCGTACAAAATGGACAATATTCCTCCAATAATTACCTAAAATTTTGTCTGAAAGAATTTTTGATATGACCCACCATTACGCCATGGGGTGAGCAAAATGATTTAAATTATAAGAAAATGCCAAGTGCCAAGAGAGGTTGCCATGACAACTTTACTTTTAATTGATAAGGGATGAGCCATCAGCAGTTGCTATGACAACGCCACTGCACGAGATAACATTCAGTTTTCCATCTGTCTGAGGGAAGCGACTTCGGTATCGGATCTGGTAGCATGCTGAACTTCTATGCCCAAGGTCGCGGGTTCAAACCCGGCTAAAGTCGTCGGATTTACTAAGAGCGCTAAAAAAAACCTGGGTTTGCTTTCCTTCGGAGGAGAAGTTCCAACGTTCGATGCGAGTTGATGGTTCCGGTGGCATCTAGTAGCCAAGTTCACAAATAGGTGTCGTTGATGGTAGTATTTTAGGTAGGTTTCATTAGAAAGCTAACTATTGCAATGGGTACCATGTTTCGATTTCCGAAAAATTTCGACATATCTTCGCGTTTCACATCCCCCAGACCCCAAAACCACAGTCAGTTCAAAAGTTTATATATAATTTATATATATATATATCTTATATATAATCCAAAATTGACTCATCACCGCAGGGCTCAAACCACTAGACCTAGAAAGCTGAAATTTTGCATGTCGGTTGATCCGAGTATGTAGAGGCCCAATAAGAAACGGTTTTTGAAAATTCAATTTGTAAGTGACTTTTTTCGGCCCTTTGGCACTGAGCAAGGACAGTCGGTAAAATGTTCGGATTTATCTCATTTTAAGCCGCCAGATACGAGAAACAATACTCGTATGTCCTGTAGGTACCCCGAAACTTACTGTTTAAGTTCCTAAAATGAACGGTTTCGGAGATATTCCCAAATAACTGTGTTTCCTCTGAGAAACAGATCAACGTTACTATGGCAACCGCTGAAATTTCGCAGACCGGGGATAGTTTTCTGGCAAAACTCGAAAACCGTTCATTTTAGGGCCTTAAAACGCTGGGTTCGGTTCCCACTTCTAACCACGAACGTTGGTCCTCGCATTGATACGCGTAAAGTGAGATATATTTTATATATAGAGGTTGCTTTTGGGGCTCGGATACGATCGTGATTCTGAGTCTAATTTTATACTCTTTCAGCTTTCAGAGGTTTACTCGAATTTACAATGTTAAGATTTTAGGTAGATTTCATTAGAAAGCTAACTATTGCAATGGGTCCCATGTTTCGTCTTCCGAAAAATTTCGACATATCTTCGCGTTCCACATCCCCCAGACCCCAAAACCACCGTCAGTTCAAAAGTTTATATATAATTTATGTATGTATATATATATATATGTATATATTTATGTACATCAGTTTCTTGTGGACACGATAACTGCCATAATTTTGCACCAATCACTTTGAATTTTTTACATAATATGTATACCCTTAAATTCTCGGTCGAGTGCGTTAATGGGAACAAGTAGTTCCGTGAAGAACTATACAGCCTATTTTCATATATCCTACATATGTTAATTGCCACTATCAACATACACAATTTCTGTTTGATTGCTGTAATAGATTCGTAGATATTAAGAGCCGACTAAATATTTCGGATGGTCGCCATGTTGGATTTTATATATGTAGGTCCTAGAGTTATGTACTGTTACATGCAGATTATTGTGAACGTGTAGTATTCAAACTTCAATCGCATAATTAGGACACAAGAAAAAACAAGGAGATTTTAAAATTATTCACAGCTGCCATCTTGAGGTTATGGAAACAATTGAAGTAAATTAGATGCCAGTGGATTAACATTCGAATAAGGATTAACTATACCGAGTTTCACTGCACGCGGATGGTTAAATTGCGAGAAACGTCCATGAGAATATTTAGAATTCGCGTCACCGCCATGTTGGTTTTGTGATCACCAGGTTATTTAAAGTCCTATAGGTGAACTTAAGTTCATAGTCCCTATGAACATTAAAAAATGCAGTTTGATTGCTAAAATAGATTCGTAGATATTCAGTATCGTCTAAATATTTAGGATGGTCGCCATGTTGGATTGTTAAATGTATAGGCCATAGAGTCATGTACCATTAAAGGAAAATTATTGCGTAGGTTCATTATTCAAACTTTCACTTAAATCGCATGACTACATCACAAGAAATAAAAACTTAATTTTAAAATTCGCACTGCCGCCATCTTGAGGTTATGTAAACAATTGAACTAAATTAGATACCAGTGGATTACAATGCGTAAAAATATTTCCTGTACCAGGTTTCAGGGCGCTTGGAACATTAAATCGCGAGAAAGGTCTATTTAAAATTTTCAAATTCGCTTGGCCGCCATGTTCGTTTTGTAGTTAACCGGTTTTTGAAAGTCTTATAGGTGGACTTCCAGTAGTGCCCTTTATCTCCGTACAAAACTTTAGGGAGATACCGCTAATAGTTTCAGAGATATAGAATGCCGGTGAAATATTTCGCACATCCGCCATCTTGTGATTATGTAAACAATTGAACGAAGTTATATGTCGGTGCATTACAAAGTATATAAATATATACTGTACCAAGTTTTATTGCGTTTGGTTGGTCAAATCGCGAGAAACGTCTATTTAAAAGTCGCAAATTCGCTTGGCCGCCATGTTGGTTTTGTAGTTACCAGGTTTACAAAAGTCACATAAGTGAACTTATAGTAGTTCCCTCTATCACCATAGATAATGTCAGGGTAATATCGGTAATAGTTCCGGAGATATTGAATGCTGGTGAAATATTTCGCACAGCCGCCATGTTGGACTGGTGAGTCGTAACAAAATTTGAAGGGCACGGTCGAGGTCGCCGGGAATAGTGCTATGAACTTTCCGAGTTTCATTGAAATCGCTCCTGCCGTTTAGATTTTATTAGGGGGGGACACACACACGAATCACACACACACACACACACACGCACACGCACACACACACGGACAAAAGGTGATCTCATAAGCCTATTTTTTCAAAATTGAAAATAGGCTAAAAAACGGTCAAAGGGGGTTAAAATGGGAGGCTTTTTTCGAAAAAGTGAAATATCGCTATAACTCTCTTAATATCAGAAATATTGAATCCATTCAAAGTTCATACTATGTGTCGGACAAGGACCTAAAATTTATGTTTGAAAAGTTTCTTGATAGCACCACCCATTGACCAAAGGGGTGGGAAAAAGTGGATTTTTCGGGAAACATTAATCATATCTCTGTTAATAGGCACAATATCAAAACCGTACAAAATGGACAATATTCCTCCAATAATTACCTAAAATTTTGTCTGAAAGAATTTTTGATATGACCCACCATTACGCCATGGGGTGAGCAAAGTGATTTAAATTATAAGAAAATGCCAAGTGCCAAGAGAGGTTTCCATGACAACTTTACTTTTAATTGATAAGGGATGAGCCATCAGCAGTTGCTATGACAACGCCACTGCACGAGATAACATTCAGTTTTCCATCTGTCTGAGGGAAGCGACTTCGGTATCGGAACTGGTAGCATGCTGAACTTCTATGCCCAAGGTCGCGGGTTCAAACCCGGCTGAAGTCGTCGGATTTACTAAGAGCGCTAAAAAAAACCTGGGTTTGCTTTCCTTCGGAGGAGAAGTTCCAACGTTCGATGCGAGTTGATGGTTCCGGTGGCATCTAGTAGCCAAGTTCACAAATAGGTGTCGTTGATGGTAGTATTTTAGGTAGATTTCATTAGAAAGCTAACTATTGCAATGGGTACCATGTTTCGATTTCCGAAACATTTCGACATATCTTCGCGTTTCACATCCCCCAGACCCCAAAACCACAGTCAGTTCAAAAGTTTAATTATAATTTATATATATATATATATATACAAATTCTTAGTTTAAAATTGATATTAAAATATTACAACAACAGGCCAAAGAATATCTTTATCTCATTCGTTGATTTTCAGAAAGCGTATGATTCAGTGGATAGGGATACTGTTTTTGACACATTGAAGGAATACCAAGTTGATCAAAAAACCATAAATTTAATAAAACTTACATTAACTAATACGATTTCCAGAGTCAAATTTTTAAATGAAGTTAGCGAGCCCTTCGAGGTAAAAACTGGGCTAAGACAAGGGGACAGTCTATCACCACTGCTTTTCAATTTGGTCTTGGATAAAGTCATGAGGACGTTTTGGGAGAAGAACGATTCAAGTGCTAAAATTGGTACAAAGAATAAGAACCTCAGAGTCAAAGGTTTAGCATTTGCTGACGACGTAGCGTTGTTTGCTGAATCAGAACAAGAAGCTATTAACCAAATTGATCAGTTAAAAGAAACGGCGGAAAAAGCGGGCTTACAGATTTCGTTGGTAAAAACAGAGATGATGACAAGTGATCAGAAATACACTAAGAAAATGATAAAAACAAATTATGGGAGCACCAGGGTCACTGACCGATTTAAATATCTTGGAGAAATAATTAGTAGCAATGGGACGGATAAATTGGCAATCGAGAACAAAAAAGGGAAATTGGAAAGATTAAATTTTTGTACAAAAAATATATACAATAAAAAGAACCTGTCTATCAATGCAAAATTACGACATTTTAATACTGTTGTTAGACCAGTCATCTTGTACGGCATGGAAACTACAAATATAACCGGAATGGAGAATTTGCTCAAGATAGAAAGAAGAATTTTAAGAAGGATTTATGGTCCTAGGAAAACACAGGAAGGTTATAGACTGAGATCGAATGCAGAAATTTATAGTAAAATCGACAACCTTGAAGTGATGATCAGAAAACGGCGACTTCAGTTCTACGGACATATGGTCCGCATGGATTGCTCAAGGTTAAACAAACAAATTTTTGATAAAATCTGGAACTATAAAGGACAAGGAGGCTATGTAAAACAAATGAAAGAAGAACTTCAAAAATTCAAAATTACTGAAGAAGATTGTCTAAATCGAATAGAGTACAGAAAAAAAATTTTTGGTCTCAAAATTCTTGTCGGGGAGAAGAAAAATCTCAACAGAGGAGAATGGACTGCTGAAAGAAGAGCTGCACAGTCGACCAGGATGAAAGACTTCTGGAAGAGAAAGAAGGAAACTAGACCTATAAAGAAGTGATATTTGCGTGGTCCTTGTTGGCCTGTCCGCGGTGTATATATATATATATATATATATATATATATATATCTTATATATAATCCAAAATTGACTCATCACCGCAGGGCTCAAACCACTAGACCTAGAAAGCTGAAATTTTGCATGTTGGTTGATCCGAGTATGTAGAGGCCCAATAAGAAACGGTCTTTGAAAATTCAATTTGTAAGTGACTTATTTCGGCCCTTGGCACTGAGCAAGGACAGCCGGTAAAATGTTCGGATTTAGCTCATTTTAAGCCGCCAGATACGAGAAACAATACCCGGATGTCCTGTAGTGACCCCGAAACACACTGTTTAAGTTCCTAAAATGAACGATTTCGGAGATATTCCCAAATAACTGTGTTCCCTCTGAGAAACAGATCAACGTTACTATGGCTACCGCAGAAATTTCGCAGACCGGGGATAGGTTTCTGGCAATATCTCGAAAACCGTTCGTTTTAGGGCCTTAAAACGCTGGGTTCGGATCCCACTTCTAACCACGAACGTTGCTCCTCGCATTGATACGCGTAAAGTGAGATATATTTTATATATAGAGGTTGCCTTTGGGGCTCGGATACGATCGTGATTCTGAGTCTAATTTTATACTCTTTCAGCTTTCAGAGGTTTACTCGAATTTACAATGTTAAGATTTTAGGTAGATTTCATTAGAAAGCTAACTATTGCAATGGGTCCCATGTTTCGTCTTCCGGAAAATTTCGACATATCTTCGCGTTTCACATCCCCCAGACCCCAAAACCACCGTCAGTTCAAAAGTTTATATATAATTTATGTATGTATATATATATGTATATATTTATGTATATCAGTTTTTTGTGGACACGATAACTGCCGTAATTTTGCACCAATCACTTTGAATTTTTTACATAATATGTATAGCCTTTAAATCTCGGTCGAGTGCGTTAATGGGCAAAATAGGTCAAAGGGGGTTAAAATGGGAGGCTTTTTTCGAAAAAGTGAAATATCGCTATAACTCTCTTAATATCTGAAATATTGAATCCATTCAAAGTTCATACTATGTGTCGGACAAGGACGTAAAATTTATGTTTGAAACGTTTCTTGATAGCACCAACCATTGACCAAAGGGGTGGGAAAAAGTGGGTTTTTCGGGAAACATTAATCATATCTCAGTTAATAGGCACAATATCAAAACCGTACAAAATGGACAATATTCCTCCAATAATTACCTAAAATTTGTCTGAAAGAATTTTTGATATGACCCACCATTACGCCATGGGGTGAGCAAAATGATTTAAATTATAAGAAAATGCCAAGTGCCAAGAGAGGTTGCCATGACAACTTTACTTTTAATTGATAAGGGATGAGCCATCAGCTGTTGCTATGACAACGCCACTGCACGAGATAACATTCAGTTTTCCATCTGTCTGAGGGAAGCGACTTCGGTATCGGAACTGGTAGTATGCTGAACTTCCATGCCCAAGGTCGCGGGTTCAAACCCGGCTAAAGTCGTCAGATTTACTAAGAGCGCAAAAAAAACCTGGGTTTGCTTTCCTTCGGAGGAGAAGTTCCAACGTTCGATGCGAGTTGATGGTTCCGGTGGCATCTAGTAGCCAAGTTCACAAATAGGTGTCGTTGATGGTAGTATTTTAGGTAGATTTCATTAGAAAGCTAACTATTGCAATGGGTACCATGTTTCGATTTCCGAAAAATTTCGACATATCATCGCGTTTCACATCCCCCAGACCCCAAAACCACAGTCAGTTAAAAAGTTTATATATAATTTATATATATATCTTATATATAATCCAAAATTGACTCATCACCGCAGGGCTCAAACCACTAGACCTAGAAAGCTGAAATTTTGCATGTTGGTTGATCCGAGTATGTAGAGGCCCAATAAGAAACGGTTTTTGAAAATTCAATTTGTAAGTGACTTTTTTCGGCCCTTTGCACTGAGCAAGGACAGTCGGTAAAATGTTCGGATTTATCTCATTTTAAGCCGCCAGATACGAGAAACAATACTCGGATGTCCTGTAGGGACCCCGAAACACACTGTTTAAGTTCCTAAAATGAACGGTTTCGGAGATATTCCCAAATAACTGTGTTCCCTCTGAGAAACGGATCAACGTTACTATGGCAACCGCTGAAATTTCGCAGACCGGGGATAGTTTTCTGGCAAAATCTCGAAAACCGTTCATTTTAGGGCCTTAAAACGCTGGGTTCGGTTCCCACTTCTAACCACGAACGTTGGTCCTCACATTGATACGCGAAAAGTGAGATATATTTTATATATAGAGGTTGCTTTTGGGGCTCGGATACGATCGTGATTCTGAGTCTAATTTTATACTCTTTCAGCTTTCAGAGCTTTACTCGAATTTACAATGTTAAGATTTTAGGTAGATTTCATTAGAAAGCTAACAATTGCAATGGGTCCCATGTTTCGTCTTCCGGAAAATTTCGACATATCTTCGCGTTTCACATCCCCCAGACCCCAAAACCACCGTCAGTTCAAAAGTTTATATATAATTTATGTATATATATATGTATATATTTATGTATAACAGTTTCTTGTGGACACGATAACTGCCGTAATTTTGCACCAATCACTTTGAATTTTTTACATAATATGTATACCCTTAAAATCTCGGTCGAGTGCGTTAATGGGAAAAATCGGTCAAAGGGGGTTAAAATGGGAGGCTTTTTTCGAAAAAGTGAAATATCGCTATAACTCTCTTAATATCTGAAATATTGAATCCATTCAAAGTTCATACTATGTGTCGGACAAGGACCTAAAATTTATGTTTGAAAAGTTTCTTGATAGCACCAACCATTGACCAAAGGGGTGGGAAAAAGTGGGTTTTTCGGGAAACATTAATCATATCTCTGTTTATAGGCACAATATCAAAACCGTACAAAATGGACAATATTCCTCCAATAATTACCTAAAATTTTGTCTGAAAGATTTTTTGATATGACCCACCATTACGCCATGGGGTGAGCAAAATGATTTAAATTATAAGAAAATGCCAAGTGCCAAGAGAGGTTGCCATGACAACTTTACTTTTAATTGATAAGGGATGAGCCATCAGCTGTTGCTATGACAACGCCACTGCACGAGATAACATTCAGTTTTCCATCTGTCTGAGGGAAGCGACTTCGGTATCGGAACTGGTAGTATGCTGAACTTCCATGCCCAAGGTCGCGGGTTCAAACCCGGCTAAAGTCGTCAGATTTACTAAGAGCGCAAAAAAAACCTGGGTTTGCTTTCCTTCGGAGGAGAAGTTCCAACGTTCGATGCGAGTTGATGGTTCCGGTGGCATCTAGTAGCCAAGTTCACAAATAGGTGTCGTTGATGGTAGTATTTTAGGTAGATTTCATTAGAAAGCTAACTATTGCAATGGGTACCATGTTTCGATTTCCGAAAAATTTCGACATATCATCGCGTTTCACATCCCCCAGACCCCAAAACCACAGTCAGTTAAAAAGTTTATATATAATTTATATATATATCTTATATATAATCCAAAATTGACTCATCACCGCAGGGCTCAAACCACTAGACCTAGAAAGCTGAAATTTTGCATGTTGGTTGATCCGAGTATGTAGAGGCCCAATAAGAAACGGTTTTTGAAAATTCAATTTGTAAGTGACTTTTTTCGGCCCTTTGGCACTGAGCAAGGACAGTCGGTAAAATGTTCGGATTTATCTCATTTTAAGCCGCCAGATACGAGAAACAATACTCGGATGTCCTGTAGGGACCCCGAAACACACTGTTTAAGTTCCTAAAATGAACGGTTTCGGAGATATTCCCAAATAACTGTGTTCCCTCTGAGAAACAGATCAACGTTACTATGGCAACCGCTGAAATTTCGCAGACCGGGGATAGTTTTCTGGCAAAATCTCGAAAACCGTTCATTTTAGGGCCTTAAAACGCTGGGTTCGGTTCCCACTTCTAACCACGAACGTTGGTCCTCACATTGATACGCGAAAATTGAGATATATTTTATATATAGAGGTTGCTTTTGTGGCTCGGATACGATCGTGATTCTGAGTCTAATTTTATACTCTTTCAGCTTTCAGAGCTTTACTCGAATTTACAATGTTAAGATTTTAGGTAGATTTCATTAGAAAGCTAACAATTGCAATGGGTCCCATGTTTCGTCTTCCGGAAAATTTCGACATATCTTCGCGTTTCACTTCCCCCAGACCCCAAAACCACCGTCAGTTCAAAAGTTTATATATAATTTATGTATATATATATATGTATATATTTATGTATATCAGTTTCTTGTGGACACGATAACTGCCGTAATTTTGCACCAATCACTTTGAATTTTTCACATAATATGTATACCCTTAAAATCTCGGTCGAGTGCGTTAATGGGAAAAATCGGTCAAAGGGGGTTAAAATGGGAGGCTTTTTTCGAAAAAGTGAAATATCGCTATAACTCTCTTAATATCTGAAATATTGAATCCATTCAAAGTTCATACTATGTGTCGGACAAGGACCTAAAATTTATGTTTGAAAAGTTTCTTGATAGCACCAACCATTGACCAAAGGGGTGGGAAAAAGTGGGTTTTTCGGGAAACATTAATCATATCTCTGTTAATAGGCACAATATCAAAACCGTACAAAATGGACAATATTCCTCCAATAATTACCTAAAATTTTATCTTAAAGAATTTTGGATATGACCCACCATTACGCCATGGGGTGAGCAAAATGATTTAAATTATAAGAAAATGCCAAGTGCCAAGAGAGTTTGGCATGACAACTTTACTTTTAATTGATAAGGGATGAGCCATCAGCAGTTGCTATGACAACGCCACTGCACGAGATAACATTCAGTTTTCCATCTGTCTGAGGGAAGCGACTTCGGTATCGGAACTGGTAGCATGCTGAACTTCTATGCCCAAGGTCGCGGGTTCAAACCCGGCTGAAGTCGTCGGATTTACTAAGAGCGCTAAAAAACCTGGGTTTGCTTTCCTTCGGAGGAGAAGTTCCAACGTTCGATGCGAGTTGATGGTTCCGGTGGCATCTAGTAGCCAAGTTCACAAATAGGTGTCGTTGATGGTAGTATTTTAGGTAGATTTCATTAGAAAGCTAACTATTGCAATGGGTACCATGTTTCGAATTCCGAAAAATTTCGACATATCTTCGCGTTTCACATCCCCCAGACCCCAAAACCACAGTCAGTTCAAAAGTTTATATATAATTTATAAATGTATATATATCTTATATATAATCCAAAATTGACTCATCACCGCAGGGCTCAAACCACTAGACCTAGAAAGCTGAAATTTTGCATGTTGGTTGATCCGAGTATGTAGAGGCCCAATAAGAAACGGTTTTTGAAAATTCAATATGTAAGTGACTTTTTTCGGCCCTTTGGCACTGAGCAAGGACAGTCGGTAAAATGTTCGGATTTATCTCATTTTTAGCCGCCAGATACGAGAAACAATACTCGGATGTCCTGTAGGGACCCCGAAACACACTGTTTAAGTTCCTAAAATGAACGGTTTCGGAGATATTCCAAAATAACTGTGTTCCCTCTGAGAAACAGATCAATGTTACTATGGCAACCGCTGAAATTTCGCAGACCGGGGATAGTATTCTGGCAAAATATCGAAAACCGTTCATTTTAGGGCCTTAAAACGCTGGGTTCGGTTCCCACTTCTAACCACGAACGTTGGTCCTCGCATTGATACGCGTAATGTGAGATATATTTTATATATAGAGGTTGCTTTTGGGGCTCGGATACGATCGTGATTCTGAGTCTAATTTTATACTCTTTCAGCTTTCAGAGGTTTACTCGAATTTACAATGTTAAGATTTTAGGTAGATTTCATTAGAAAGCTAACTATTGCAATGGGTCCCATGTTTCGTCTTCCGGAAAATTTCGACATATCTACGCGTTTCACATCCCCCAGACCCCAAAACCACCGTCAGTTCAAAAGTTTATATATAATTTATGTATATATATATATATATATATATATATGTATATATTTATGTATGTCAGTTTCTAGCGGACACGATAACTGCCGTAATTTTGCACCAATCACTTTGAATTTTTTACATAATATGTATACCCTTAAAATCTCGGTCGAGTGCGTTAATGGGCAAAATCGGTCAAAGGGGGTTAAAATGGGAGGCTTTTTTCGAAAAAGTGAAATATCGCTATAACTCTCTTAATATCTGAAATATTGAATCCATTCAAAGTTCATACTATGTGTCGGAAAAGGACCTAAAATTTATGTCTGAAAAGTTTCTTGATAGCACCAACCATTGACCAAAGGGGTGGGAAAAAGTGGGTTTTTCGGGAAACATTAATCATATCTCTGTTAATAGGCACAATATCAAAACCGTACAAAATGGACAATATTCCTCCAATAATTACCAAAAATTTTGTCTGAAAGAATTTTTGATATGACCCACCATTACGCCATGGGGTGAGCAAAATGATTTAAATTATAAGAAAATGCCAAGTGCCAAGAGAGGTTGCCATGACAACCTTACTTTTAATTGATAAGGGATGAGCCATCAGCAGTTGCTATGACAACGCCACTGCACGAGATAACATTCAGTTTTCCATCTGTCTGAGGGAAGCGACTTCGGTATCGGAACTGGTAGCATGCTGAACTTCTATGCCCAAGGTCGCGGGTTCAAACCCGGCTGAAGTCGTCGGATTTACTAAGAGCGCTAAAAAAAACTGGGTTTGCTTTCCTTCGGAGGAGAAGTTCCAACGTTCGATGCGAGTTGATGGTTCCGGTGGCATCTAGTAGCCAAGTTCACAAATAGGTGTCGTTGATGGTAGTATTTTAGGTAGATTTCATTAGAAAGCTAACTATTGCAATGGGTACCATGTTTCGATTTCCGAAAAATTTCGACATATCTTCGCGTTTCACATCCCCCAGACCCCAAAACCACAGTCAGTTCAAAAGTTTATATATAATTTATATATATATATATATATCTTATATATAATCCAAAATTGACTCATCACCGCAGGGCTCAAACCACTAGACCTAGAAAGCTGAAAATTTGCATGTTGGTTGATCCGAGTATGTAGAGGCCCAATAAGAAACGGTTTTTGAAAATTCAATTTGTAAGTGACTTTTTTCGGCCCTTTGGCACTGAGCAAGGACAGTCGGTAAAATGTTCGGATTTAGCTCATTTTAAGCCGCCAGATACGAGAAACAATACCCGGAGGTCCTGTAGTGACCCCGAAACACACTGTTTAAGTTCCTAAAATGAACGGTTTCGGAGATATTCCCAAATAACTGTGTTCCCTCTGAGAAACAGATCAACGTTACTACGGCAACAGCTGAAATTTCGCAGACCGGGGATAGTTTTCTGGCAAAATCTCGAAAACCGTTCATTTTAGGGCCTTAAAACGCTGGGTTCGGTTCCCACTTCTAACCACGAACGTTGGTCCTCGCATTGATACGCGTAAAGTGAGATATATTTTATATATAGAGGTTACTTTTGGGGCTCGGATACGATCGTGATTCTGAGTCTAATTTTATACTCTTTCAGCTTTCAGAGGTTTACTCGAATTTACAATGTTAAGATTTTAGGTAGATTTCATTAGAAAGCTAACTATTGCAATGGGTCCCATGTTTCGTCTTCCGGAAAATTTCGACATATCTTCGCGTTTCACATCCCCCAGACCCCAAAACCACCGTCAGTTCAAAAGTTTATATATAATTTATGTATGTATATATATATGTATATATTTATGTATATCAGTTTCTTGTGGACACGATAACTGCCGTAATTTTGCACCAATCACTTTGAATTTTTTACATAATATGTATACCCTTAAAATCTCGGTCGAGTGCGTTAATGGGAAAATCGGTCAAAGGGGTTAAAATGGGAGGCTTTTTTCGAAAAAGTGAAATATCGCTATAACTCTCTTAATATCTGAAATATTGAATCCATTCAAAGTTCATACTATGTGTCGGACAAGGACCTAAAATTTATGTTTGAAAAGTTTCTTGATAGCACCAACCATTGACCAAAGGGGTGGGAAAAAGTGGGTTTTTCGGGAAACATTAATCATATCTCTGTTAATAGGCACAATATCAAAACCGTACAAAATGGACAATATTCCTCCGATAATTACCTAAAATTTTGTCTGAAAGAATTTTTGATATGACCCACCATTACGCCATGGGGTGAGCAAAATGATTTAAATTATAAGAAAATGCCAAGTGCCAAGAGAGGTAGCCATGACAACTTTACTTTTAATTGATAAGGGATGAGCCATCAGCAGTTGCTATGACAACGCCACTGCTCGAGATAACATTAAGTTTTCCATCTGTCTGAGGGAAGCGACTTCGGTATCGGAACTGGTAGCATGCTGAACTTCTATGCCCAAGGTCGCGGGTTCAAACCCGGCTGAAGTCGTCGGGTTTACTAAGAGCGCTAAAAAAAAACCTGGGTTTGCTTTCCTTCGGAGGAGAAGTTCCAACGTTCGATGCGAGTTGATGGTTCCGGTGGCATCTAGTAGCCAAGTTCACAAATAGGTGTCGTTGATGGTATTATTTTAGGTAGATTACATTAGAAAGCTAACTATTGCAATAGGTACCATGTTTCGATTTCCGAAAAATTTCGACATATCTTCGCGTTTCACATCCCCCAGACCCCAAAACCACAGTCAGTTCAAAAATTTATATATATATATATATATATCTTATATATAATCCAAAATTGACTCATCACCGCAGGGCTCAAACCACTAGACCTAGAAAGCTGAAATTTTGCATGTTGGTTGATCCGAGTATGTAGAGGCCCAATAAGAAACGGTTTTTGAAAATTCAATTTGTAAGTGACTTTTTTCGGCCCTTTAGCACTGAGCAAGGACAGTCGGTAAAGTGTTCGGATTTATCTCATTTGAAGCCGCCAGATACGAGAAACAATACCCGGATGTCCTGTAGGGACCCCGAAACACACTGTTTAAGTTCCTAAAATGAACGGTTTCGGAGATATTCCCAAATAACTGTGTTCCCTCTGAGAAACAGATCAACGTTACTACAGCAACCGCTGAAATTTCGCAGACCGGGGATAGTTTTCTGGAAAAACCTCGAAATCCGTTCATTTTAGGGCCTTAAAACGCTGGGTTCGGTTCCCACTTCTAACCACGAACGTTGGTCCTCGCATTGATACGCGTAAAGTGAGATATATTTTATATATAGAGGTTGCTTTTGGGGCTCGGATACGATCGTGATTCTGAGTCTAATTTTATACTCTTTCAGCTTTCAGAGGTTTACTCGAATTTACAATGTTAAGATTTTAGGTAGATTTCATTAGAAAGCTAACTATTGCAATGGGTCCCATGTTTCGTCTTCCGGAAAATTTCGACATATCTTCGCGTTTCACATCCCCCAGACCCCAAAACCACCGTCAGTTCAAAAGTTTATATATAATTTATGTATGTATATATATGTATATATTTATGTATATCAGTTTCTTGTGGACACGATAACTGCCGTAATTTTGCACCAATCACTTTGAATTTTTCACATAATATGTATACCCTTAAAATCTCGGTCGAGTGCGTTAATGGGAAAATCGGTCAAAGAGGGTTAAAATGGGAGGCTTTTTTCGAAAAAGTGAAATATCGCTATAACTCTCTTAATATCTGAAATATTGAATCCATTCAAAGTTCATACTATGTGTCGGACAAGGACCTAAAATTTATGTTTGAAAAGTTTCTTGATAGCACCAACCATTGACCAAAGGGGTGGGAAAAAGTGGGTTTTTCGGGAAACATTAATCATATCTCTGTTAATAGGCACAATATCAAAACCGTACAAAATGGACAATATTCCTCCAATAATTACCTAAAATTTTGTCTGAAAGAATTTTTGATATGACCCACCATTACGCCACGGGGTGAGAAAATGATTTAAATTATAAGAAAATGCCAAGTGCCAAGAGAGGTTGGCATGACAACTTTACTTTTAATTGATAAGGGATGAGCCATCAGCAGTTGCTATGACAACGCCACTGCACGAGATAACATTCAGTTTTCCATCTGTCTGAGGGAAGCGACTTCGGTATCGGAACTGGTAGCATGCTGAACTTCTATGCCCAAGGTCGCGGGTTCAAACCCGGCTGAAGTCGTCGGATTTACTAAGAGCGCTAAAAACCTGGGTTTGCTTTCCTTCGGAGGAGAAGTTCCAACGTTCGATGCGAGTTGATGGTTCCGGTGGCATCTAGTAGCCAAGTTCACAAATAGGTGTCGTTGATGGTAGTATTTTAGGTAGATTTCATTAGAAAGCTAACTATTGCAATGGGTACCATGTTTCGAATTCCGAAAAATTTCGACATATCTTCGCGTTTCACATCCCCCAGACCCCAAAACCACAGTCAGTTCAAAAGTTTATATATAATTTATATATGTATATATATCTTATATATAATCCAAAATTGACTCATCACCGCAGGGCTCAAACCACTAGACCTAGAAAGCTGAAATTTTGCATGTTGGTTGATCCGAGTATGTAGAGGCCCAATAAGAAACGGTTTTTGAAAATTCAATTTGTAAGTGACTTTTTTCGGCCCTTTGGCACTGAGCAAGGACAGTCGGTAAAATGTTCGGATTTATCTCATTTTAAGCCGCCAGATACGAGAAACAATACTCGGATGTCCTGTAGGGACCCCGAAACACACTGTTTAAGTTCCTAAAATGAACGGTTTCGGAGATATTCCCAAATAACTGTGTTCCCTCTGAGAAACAGATCAACGTTACTATGGCAACCGCTGAAATTTCGCAGACCGGGGATAGTTTTCTGGCAAAATCTCGAAAACCGTTCATTTTAGGGCCTTAAAACGCTGGGTTCGGTTCCCACTTCTAACCACGAACGATGGTCCTCACATTGATACGCGAAAAGTGAGATATATTTTATATATAGAGGTTGCTTTTGTGGCTCGGATACGATCGTGATTCTGAGTCTAATTTTATACTCTTTCAGCTTTCAGAGCTTTACTCGAATTTACAATGTTAAGATTTTAGGTAGATTTCATTAGAAAGCTAACAATTGCAATGGGTCCCATGTTTCGTCTTCCGGAAAATTTCGACATATCTTCGCGTTTCACATCCCCCAGACCCCAAAACCACCGTCAGTTCAAAAGTTTATATATAATTTATGTATATATATATATGTATATATTTATGTATATCAGTTTCTTGTGGACACGATAACTGCCGTAATTTTGCACCAATCACTTTGAATTTTTTACATAATATGTATACCCTTAAAATCTCGGTCGAGGGCGTTAATGGGAAAATCGGTCAAAGGGGGTTAAAATGGGAGGCTTTTTTCGAAAAAGTGAAATATCGCTATAACTCTCTTAATATCTGAAATATTGAATCCATTCAAAGTTCATACTATGTGTCGGACAAGGACCTAAAATTTATGTTTGAAAAGTTTCTTGATAGCACCAACCATTGACCAAAGGGGTGGGAAAAAGTGGGTTTTTCGGGAAACATTAATCATATCTCTGTTAATAGGCACAATATCAAAACCGTACAAAATGGACAATATTCCTCCAATAATTACCTAAAATTTTGTCTGAAAGAATTTTTGATATGACCCACCATTACGCCATGGGGTGAGCAAAATGATTTAAATTATAAGAAAATGCCAAGTGCCAAGAGAGGTTGGCATGACAACTTTACTTTTAATTGATAAGGGATGAGCCATCAGCAGTTGCTATGACAACGCCACTGCACGAGATAACATTCAGTTTTCCATCTGTCTGAGGGAAGCGACTTCGGTATCGGAACTGGTAGCATGCTGAACTTCTATGCCCAAGGTCGCGGGTTCAAACCCGGCTGAAGTCGTCGGATTTACTAAGAGCGCTAAAAAACCTGGGTTTGCTTTCCTTCGGAGGAGAAGTTCCAACGTTCGATGCGAGTTGATGGTTCCGGTGGCATCTAGTAGCCAAGTTCACAAATAGGTGTCGTTGATGGTAGTATTTTAGGTAGATTTCATTAGAAAGCTAACTATTGCAATGGGTACCATGTTTCGAATTCCGAAAAATTTCGACATATCTTCGCGTTTCACATCCCCCAGACCCCAAAACCACAGTCAGTTCAAAAGTTTATATATAATTTATATATGTATATATATCTTATATATAATCCAAAATTGACTCATCACCGCAGGGCTCAAACCACTAGACCTAGAAAGCTGAAATTTTGCATGTTGGTTGATCCGAGTATGTAGAGGCCCAATAAGAAACGGTTTTTGAAAATTCAATATGTAAGTGACTTTTTTCGGCCCTTTGGCACTGAGCAAGGACAGTCGGTAAAATGTTCGGATTTATCTCATTTTTAGCCGCCAGATACGAGAAACAATACTCGGATGTCCTGTAGGGACCCCGAAACACACTGTTTAAGTTCCTAAAATGAACGGTTTCGGAGATATTCCCAAATAACTGTGTTCCCTCTGAGAAACAGATCAATGTTACTATGGCAACCGCTGAAATTTTGCAGACCGGGGATAGTATTCTGGCAAAATATCGAAAACCGTTCATTTTAGGGCCTTAAAACGCTGGGTTCGGTTCCCACTTCTAACCACGAACGTTGGTCCTCGCATTGATACGCGTAATGTGAGATATATTTTATATATAGAGGTTGCTTTTGGGGCTCGGATACGATCGTGATTCTGAGTCTAATTTTATACTCTTTCAGCTTTCAGAGGTTTACTCGAATTTACAATGTTAAGATTTTAGGTAGATTTCATTAGAAAGCTAACTATTGCAATGGGTCCCATGTTTCGTCTTCCGGAAAATTTCGACATATCTACGCGTTTCACATCCCCCAGACCCCAAAACCACCGTCAGTTCAAAAGTTTATATATAATTTATGTATATATATATATATATATATGTATATATTTATGTATGTCAGTTTCTAGTGGACACGATAACTGCCGTAATTTTGCACCAATCACTTTGAATTTTTTACATAATATGTATACCCTTAAAATCTCGGTCGAGTGCGTTAATGGGCAAAATCGGTCAAAGGGGGTTAAAATGGGAGGCTTTTTTCGAAAAAGTGAAATATCGCTATAACTCTCTTAATATCTGAAATATTGAATCCATTCAAAGTTCATACTATGTGTCGGAAAAGGACCTAAAATTTATGTCTGAAAAGTTTCTTGATAGCACCAACCATTGACCAAAGGGGTGGGAAAAAGTGGGTTTTTCGGGAAACATTAATCATATCTCTGTTAATAGGCACAATATCAAAACCGTACAAAATGGACAATATTCCTCCAATAATTACCTAAAATTTTGTCTGAAAGAATTTTTGATATGACCCACCATTACGCCATGGGGTGAGCAAAATGATTTAAATTATAAGAAAATGCCAAGTGCCAAGAGAGGTTGCCATGACAACCTTACTTTTAATTGATAAGGGATGAGCCATCAGCAGTTGCTATGACAACGCCACTGCACGAGATAACATTCAGTTTTCCATCTGTCTGAGGGAAGCGACTTCGGTATCGGAACTGGTAGCATGCTGAACTTCTATGCCCAAGGTCGCGGGTTCAAACCCGGCTGAAGTCGTCGGATTTACTAAGAGCGCTAAAAAAAACTGGGTTTGCTTTCCTTCGGAGGAGAAGTTCCAACGTTCGATGCGAGTTGATGGTTCCGGTGGCATCTAGAAGCCAAGTTCACAAATAGGTGTCGTTGATGGTAGTATTTTAGGTAGATTTCATTAGAATGCTAACTATTGCAATGGGTACCATGTTTCTATTTCCGAAAAATTTCGACATATCTTCGCGTTTCACATCCCCCAGACCCCAAAACCACAGTCAGTTCAAAAGTTTATATATAATTTATATATATATATATATCTTATATATAATCCAAAATTGACTCATCACCGCAGGGCTCAAACCACTAGACCTAGAAAGCTGAAATTTTGCATGTTGGTTGATCCGAGTATGTAGAGGCCCAATAAGAAACGGTTTTTGAAAATTCAATTTGTAAGTGACTTTTTTCGGCCCTTTGGCATTGAGCAAGGACAGTCGGTAAAATGTTCGGATTTAGCTCATTTTAAGCCGCCAGATACGAGAAAGAATACCCGGAGGTCCTGTAGTGACCCCGAAACACACTGTTTAAGTTCCTAAAATGAACGGTTTCGGAGATATTCCCAAATAACTGTGTTCCCTCTGAGAAACAGATCAACGTTACTACGGCAACAGCTGAAATTTCGCAGACCGGGGATAGTTTTCTGGCAAAATCTCGAAAACCGTTCATTTTAGGGCCTTAAAACGCTGGGTCCGGTTCCCACTTCTAACCACGAACGTTGGTCCTCGCATTGATACGCGTAAAGTGAGATATATTTTATATATAGAGGTTACTTTTGGGGCTCGGATACGATCGTGATTCTGAGTCTAATTTTATACTCTTTCAGCTTTCAGAGGTTTACTCGAATTTACAATGTTAAGATTTTAGGTAGATTTCATTAGAAAGCTAACTATTGCAATGGGTCCCATGTTTCGTCTTCCGGAAAATTTCGACATATCTTCGCGTTTCACATCCCCCAGACCCCAAAACCACCGTCAGTTCAAAAGTTTATATATAATTTATGTATGTATATATATATGTATATATTTATGTATATCAGTTTCTTGTGGACACGATAACTGCCGTAATTTTGCACCAATCACTTTGAATTTTTTACATAATATGTATACCCTTAAAATCTCGGTCGAGTGCGTTAATGGGAAAATCGGTCAAAGGGGTTAAAATGGGAGGCTTTTTTCGAAAAAGTGAAATATCGCTATAACTCTCTTAATATCTGAAATATTGAATCCATTCAAAGTTCATACTATGTGTCGGACAAGGACCTAAAATTTATGTTTGAAAAGTTTCTTGATAGCACCAACCATTGACCAAAGGGGTGGGAAAAAGTGGGTTTTTCGGGAAACATTAATCATATCTCTGTTAATAGGCACAATATCAAAACCGTACAAAATGGACAATATTCCTCCGATAATTACCTAAAATTTTGTCTGAAAGAATTTTTGATATGACCCACCATTACGCCATGGGGTGAGCAAAATGATTTAAATTATAAGAAAACGCCAAGTGCCAAGAGAGTTTGCCATGACAACTTTACTTTTAATTGATAAGGGATGAGCCATCAGCAGTTGCTATGACAACGCCACTGCTCGAGATAACATTAAGTTTTCCATCTGTCTGAGGGAAGCGACTTCGGTATCGGAACTGGTAGCATGCTGAACTTCTATGCCCAAGGTCGCGGGTTCAAACCCGGCTGAAGTCGTCGGATTTACTAAGAGCGCTAAAAAAAACCTGGGTTTGCTTTCCTTCGGAGGAGAAGTTCCAACGTTCGATGCGAGTTGATGGTTCCGGTGGCATCTAGTAGCCAAGTTCACAAATAGGTGTCGTTGATGGTATTATTTTAGGTAGATTACATTAGAAAGCTAACTATTGCAATGGGTACCATGTTTCGATTTCCGAAAAATTTCGACATATCTTCGCGTTTCACATCCCCCAGACCCCAAAACCACAGTCAGTTCAAAAATTTATATATAATTTATATATATATATATATATATATATATATATATAAATATATATATCTTATATATAATCCAAAATTGACTCATCACCGCAGGGCTCAAACCACTAGACCTAGAAAGCTGAAATTTTGCATGTTGGTTGATCCGAGTATGTAGAGGCCCAATAAGAAACGGTTTTTGAAAATTCAATTTGTAAGTGACTTTTTTCGGCCCTTTAGCACTGAGCAAGGACAGTCGGTAAAGTGTTCGGATTTATCTCATTTGAAGCCGCCAGATACGAGAAACAATACCCGGATGTCCTGTAGGGACCCCGAAACACACTGTTTAAGTTCCTAAAATGAACGGTTTCGGAGATATTCCCAAATAACTGTGTTCCCTCTGAGAAACAGATCAACGTTACTACAGCAACCGCTGAAATTTCGCAGACCGGGGATAGTTTTCTGGAAAAACCTCGAAAACCGTTCATTTTAGGGCCTTAAAACGCTGGGTTCGGTTCCCACTTCTAACCACGAACGTTGGTCCTCGCATTGATACGCGTAAAGTGAGATATATTTTATATATAGAGGTTGCTTTTGGGGCTCGGATACGATCGTGATTCTGAGTCTAATTTTATACTCTTTCAGCTTTCAGAGGTTTACTCGAATTTACAATGTTAAGATTTTAGGTAGATTTCATTAGAAAGCTAACTATTGCAATGGGTCCCATGTTTCGTCTTCCGGAAAATTTCGACATATCTTCGCGTTTCACATCCCCCAGACCCCAAAACCACCGTCAGTTCAAAAGTTTATATATAATTTATGTAGGTATATATATGTATATATTTATGTATATCAGTTTCTTGTGGACACGATAACTGCCGTAATTTTGCACCAATCACTTTGAATTTTTCACATAATATGTATACCCTTAAAATCTCGGTCGAGTGCGTTAATGGGAAAATCGGTCAAAGAGGGTTAAAATGGGAGGCTTTTTTCGAAAAAGTGAAATATCGCTATAACTCTCTTAATATCTGAAATATTGAATCCATTCAAAGTTCATACTATGTGTCGGACAAGGACCTAAAATTTATGTTTGAAAAGTTTCTTGATAGCACCAACCATTGACCAAAGGGGTGGTAAAAAGTGGGTTTTTCGGGAAACATTAATCATATCTCTGTTAATAGGCACAATATCAAAACCGTACAAAATGGACAATATTCCTCCAATAATTACCTAAAATTTTGTCTGAAAGAATTTTTGATATGACCCACCATTACGCCACGGGGTGAGAAAATGATTTAAATTATAAGAAAATGCCAAGTGCCAAGAGAGGTTGGCATGACAACTTTACTTTTAATTGATAAGGGATGAGCCATCAGCAGTTGCTATGACAACGCCACTGCACGAGATAACATTCAGTTTTCCATCTGTCTGAGGGAAGCGACTTCGGTATCGGAACTGGTAGCATCCTGAACTTCTATGCCCAAGGTCGCGGGTTCAAACCCGGCTGAAGTCGTCGGATTTACTAAGAGCGCTAAAAACCTGGGTTTGCTTTCCTTCGGAGGAGAAGTTCCAACGTTCGATGCGAGTTGATGGTTCCGGTGGCATCTAGTAGCCAAGTTCACAAATAGGTGTCGTTGATGGTAGTATTTTAGGTAGATTTCATTAGAAAGCTAACTATTTCAATGGGTACCATGTTTCGAATTCCGAAAAATTTCGACATATCTTCGCGTTTCACATCCCCCAGACCCCAAAACCACAGTCAGTTCAAAAGTTTATATATAATTTATATATGTATATATATCTTATATATAATCCAAAATTGACTCATCACCGCAGGGCTCAAACCACTAGACCTAGAAAGCTGAAATTTTGCATGTTGGTTGATCCGAGTATGTAGAGGCCCAATAAGAAACGGTTTTTGAAAATTCAATATGTAAGTGACTTTTTTCGGCCCTTTGGCACTGAGCAAGGACAGTCGGTAAAATGTTCGGATTTATCTCATTTTTAGCCGCCAGATACGAGAAACAATACTCGGATGTCCTGTAGGGACCCCGAAACACACTGTTTAAGTTCCTAAAATGAACGGTTTCGGAGATATTCCCAAATAACTGTGTTCCCTCTGAGAAACAGATCAATGTTACTATGGCAACCGCTGAAATTTCGCAGACCGGGGATAGTATTCTGGCAAAATATCGAAAACCGTTCATTTTAGGGCCTTAAAACGCTGGGTTCGGTTCCCACTTCTAACCACGAACGTTGGTCCTCGCATTGATACGCGTAATGTGAGATATATTTTATATATAGAGGTTGCTTTTGGGGCTCGGATACGATCGTGATTCTGAGTCTAATTTTATACTCTTTCAGCTTTCAGAGGTTTACTCGAATTTACAATGTTAAGATTTTAGGTAGATTTCATTAGAAAGCTAACTATTGCAATGGGTCCCATGTTTCGTCTTCCGGAAAATTTCGACATATCTACGCGTTTCACATCCCCCAGACCCCAAAACCACCGTCAGTTCAAAAGTTTATATATAATTTATGTATATATATATATATATATATATGTATATATTTATGTATGTCAGTTTCTAGTGGACACGATAACTGCCGTACTTTTGCACCAATCATTTTGAATTTTTTACATAATATGTATACCCTTAAAATCTCGGTCGAGTGCGTTAATGGGCAAAATCGGTCAAAGGGGGTTAAATTGGGAGGCTTTTTTCGAAAAAGTGAAATATCGCTATAACTCTCTTAATATCTGAAATATTGAATCCATTCAAAGTTCATACTATGTGTCGGAAAAGGACCTAAAATTTATGTTTGAAAAGTTTCTTGATAGCACCAACCATTGACCAAAGGGGTGGGAAAAAGTGGGTTTTTCGGGAAACATTAATCATATCTCTGTTAATAGGCACAATATCAAAACCGTACAAAATGGACAATATTCCTCCAATAATTACCTAAAATTTTGTCTGAAAGAATTTTTGATATGACCCACCATTACGCCATGGGGTGAGCAAAATGATTTAAATTATAAGAAAATGCCAAGTGCCAAGAGAGGTTGCCATGACAACCTTACTTTTAATTGATAAGGGATGAGCCATCAGCAGTTGCTATGACAACGCCACTGCACGAGATAACATTCAGTTTTCCATCTGTCTGAGGGAAGCGACTTCGGTATCGGAACTGGTAGCATGCTGAACTTCTATGCCCAAGGTCGCGGGTTCAAACCCGGCTGAAGTCGTCGGATTTACTAAGAGCGCTAAAAAAAACTGGGTTTGCTTTCCTTCGGAGGAGAAGTTCCAACGTTCGATGCGAGTTGATGGTTCCGGTGGCATCTAGTAGCCAAGTTCACAAATAGGTGTCGTTGATGGTAGTATTTTAGGTAGATTTCATTAGAAAGCTAACTATTGCAATGGGTACCATGTTTCGATTTCCGAAAAATTTCGACATATCTTCGCGTTTCACATCCCCCAGACCCCAAAACCACAGTCAGTTCAAAAGTTTATATATAATTTATATATATATATATAATTTATATATATATATATATATATACATATATATCTTATATATAATCCAAAATTGACTCATCACCGCAGGGCTCAAACCACTAGACCTAGAAAGCTGAAATTTTGCATGTTGGTTGATCCGAGTATGTAGAGGCCCAATAAGAAACGGTTTTTGAAAATTCAATTTGTAAGTGACTTTTTTCGGCCCTTTGGCACTGAGCAAGGACAGTCGGTAAAATGTTCGGATTTAGCTCATTTTAAGCCGCCAGATACGAGAAACAATACCCGGAGGTCCTGTAGTGACCCCGAAACACACTGTTTAAGTTCCTAAAATGAACGGTTTCGGAGATATTCCCAAATAACTGTGTTCCCTCTGAGAAACAGATCAACGTTACTACGGCAACAGCTGAAATTTCGCAGACCGGGGATAGTTTTCTGGCAAAATCTCGAAAACCGTTCATTTTAGGGCCTTAAAACGCTGGGTTCGGTTCCCACTTCTAACCACGAACGTTGGTCCTCGCATTGATACGCGTAAAGTGAGATATATTTTATATATAGAGGTTACTTTTGGGGCTCGGATACGATCGTGATTCTGAGTCTAATTTTATACTCTTTCAGCTTTCAGAGGTTTACTCGAATTTACAATGTTA
The DNA here is from genome assembly GCA_946902985.2 of Meconema thalassinum. Taxonomy (NCBI): domain Eukaryota; kingdom Metazoa; phylum Arthropoda; class Insecta; order Orthoptera; family Tettigoniidae; genus Meconema; species Meconema thalassinum. The sequence goes on from OX336390.1 coordinate 939,341,494, forward strand.
AGATTTTAGGTAGATTTCATTAGAAAGCTAACTATTGCAATGGGTCCCATGTTTCGTCTTCCGGAAAATTTCGACATATCTTCGCGTTTCACATCCCCCAGACCCCAAAACCACCGTCAGTTCAAAAGTTTATATATAATTTATGTATGTATATATATATGTATATATTTATGTATATCAGTTTCTTGTGGACACGATAACTGCCGTAATTTTGCACCAATCACTTTGAATTTTTTACATAATATGTATACCCTTAAAATCTCGGTCGAGTGCGTTAATGGGAAAATCGGTCAAAGGGGGTTAAATTGGGAGGCTTTTTTCGAAAAAGTGAAATATCGCTATAACTCTCTTAATATCTGAAATATTGAATCCATTCAAAGTTCATACTATGTGTCGGACAAGGACCTAAAATTTATGTTTGAAAAGTTTCTTGATAGCACCAACCATTGACCAAAGGGGTGGGAAAAAGTGGGTTTTTCGGGAAACATTAATCATATCTCTGTTAATAGGCACAATATCAAAACCGTACAAAATGGACAATATTCCTCCGATAATTACCTAAAATTTTGTCTGAAAGAATTTTTGATATGACCCACCATTACGCCATGGGGTGAGCAAAATGATTTAAATTATAAGAAAATGCCAAGTGCCAAGAGAGGTTGCCATGACAACTTTACTTTTAATTGATAAGGGATGAGCCATCAGCAGTTGCTATGACAACGCCACTGCTCGAGATAACATTAAGTTTTCCATCTGTCTGAGGGAAGCGACTTCAGTATCGGAACTGGTAGCATGCTGAACTTCTATGCCCAAGGTCGCGGGTTCAAACCCGGCTGAAGTCGTCGGATTTACTAAGAGCGCTAAAAAAAACCTGGGTTTGCTTTCCTTCGGAGGAGAAGTTCCAACGTTCGATGCGAGTTGATGGTTCCGGTGGCATCTAGTAGCCAAGTTCACAAATAGGTGTCGTTGATGGTATTATTTTAGGTAGATTACATTAGAAAGCTAACTATTGCAATGGGTACCATGTTTCGATTTCCGAAAAATTTCGACATATCTTCGCGTTTCACATCCCCCAGATCCCAAAACCACAGTCAGTTCAAAAATTTATATATAATTTATATATATATATATATATATATATATATATATATATATATATATATCTTATATATAATCCAAAATTGACTCATCACCGCAGGGCTCAAACCACTAGACCTAGAAAGCTGAAATTTTGCATGTTGGTTGATCCGAGTATGCTTTTTTCGGCCCTTTAGCACTGAGCAAGGACAGTCGGTAAAATGTTCGGATTTATCTCATTTGAAGCCGCCAGATACGAGAAACAATACCCGGATGTCCTGGAGGGACCCCGAAACACACTGTTTAAGTTCCTAAAATGAACGGTTTCGGAGATATTCCCAAATAACTGTGTTCCCTCTGAGAAACAGATCAACGTTACTACAGCAACCGCTGAAATTTCGCAGACCGGGGATAGTTTTCTGGAAAAACCTCGAAAACCGTTCATTTTAGGGCCTTAAAACGCTGGGTTCGGTTCCCACTTCTAACCACGAACGTTGGTCCTCGCATTGATACGCGTAAAGTGAGATATATTTTATATATAGAGGTTGCTTTTGGGGCTCGGATACGATCGTGATTCTGAGTCTAATTTTATACTCTTTCAGCTTTCAGAGGTTTACTCGAATTTACAATGTTAAGATTTTAGGTAGATTTCATTAGAAAGCTAACTATTGCAATGGGTCCCATGTTTCGTCTTCTGGAAAATTTCGACATATCTTCGCGTTTCACATCCCCCAGACCCCAAAACCACCGTCAGTTCAAAAGTTTATATATAATTTATGTATGTATATATATGTATATATTTATGTATATCAGTTTCTTGTGGACACGATAACTGCCGTAATTTTGCACCAATCACTTTGAATTTTTCACATAATATGTATACCCTTAAAATCTCGGTCGAGGGCGTTAATGGGAAAATCGGTCAAAGAGGGTTAAAATGGGAGGCTTTTTTCGAAAAAGTGAAATATCGCTATAACTCTCTTAATATCTGAAATATTGAATCCATTCAAAGTTCATACTATGTGTCGGACAAGGACCTAAAATTTATGTTTGAAAAGTTTCTTGATAGCACCAACCATTGACCAAAGGGGTGGGAAAAAGTGGGTTTTTCGGGAAACATTAATCATATCTCTGTTAATAGGCACAATATCAAAACCGTACAAAATGGACAATATTCCTCCAATAATTACCTAAAATTTTGTCTGAAAGAATTTTTGATATGACCCACCATTACGCCACGGGGTGAGAAAATGATTTAAATTATAAGAAAATGCCAAGTGCCAAGAGAGGTTGCCATGACAACTTTACTTTTAATTGATAAGGGATGAGCCATCAGCAGTTGCTATGACAACGCCACTGCACGAGATAACATTCAGTTTTCCATCTGTCTGAGGGAAGCGACTTCGGTATCGAAACTGGTAGCATGCTGAACTTCTATGCCCAAGGTCGCGGGTTCAAACCCGGCTGAAGTCGTCGGATTTACTAAGAGCGCTAAAAAAACCTGGGTTTACTTTCCTTCGGAGGAGAAGTTCCAACGTTCGATGCGAGTTGATGGTTCCGGTGGCAACTAGTAGCCAAGTTCAAAAATAGGTGTCGTTGATGGTAGTATTTTAGGTAGATTTCATTAGAAAGCTAACTATTGCAATGGGTACCATGTTTCGATTTCCGAAAAATTTCGACATATCTTCGCGTTTCACATCCCCCAGACCCCAAAACCACAGTCAGTTCAAAAGTTTATATATAATTTATATATATATCTTATATATAATCCAAAATTGACTCATCACCGCAGGGCTCAAACCACTAGACCTAGAAAGCTGAAATTTTGCATGTTGGTTGATCCGAGTATGTAGAGGCCCAATAAGAAACGGTTTTTGAAAATTCAATTTGTAAGTGATTTTTTCGGCCCTTTGGCACTGAGCAAGGACAGTCGGTAAAATGTTCGGATTTATCTCATTTTAAGCCGCCAGATACGAGAAACAATACTCGGATGTCCTGTAGGGACCCCGAAACACACTGTTTAAGTTCCTAAAATGATCGGTTTCGGAGATATTCCCAAATAACTGTGTTCCCTCTGAGAAACAGATCAACGTTACTACGGCAACCGCTGAAATTTCGCAGACCGGGGATAGTTTTCTGGAAAAACCTCGAAAACCGTTCATTTTAGGGCCTTAAAACGCTGGGTTCGGTTCCCACTTCTAACCACGAACGTTGGTCCTCGCGTTGATACGCGTAAAGTGAGATATATTTTATATATAGATGTTGCTTTTGGGGCTCGGATACGATCGTGATTCTGAGTCTAATTTTATACTCTTTCAGCTTTCAGAGGTTTACTCGAATTTACAATGTTAAGATTTTAGGTAGATTTCATTAGAAAGCTAACTATTGCAATGGGTCCCATGTTTTGTCTTCCGGAAAATTTCGACATATCTTCGCGTTTCACATCCCCCAGACCCCAAAACCACCGTCAGTTCAAAAGTTTATATATAATTTATGTATGTATATATATATGTATATATTTATGTATATCAGTTTCTTGTGGACACGATAACTGCCGTAATTTTGCACCAATCACTTTGAATTTTTTACATAATATGTATACCCTTAAAATCTCGGTCGAGTGCGTTAATGGGAAAATCGGTCAAAGGGGGTTAAAATGGGAGGCTTTTTTCGAAAAAGTGAAATATCGCTATAACTCTCTTAATATCTGAAATATTGAATCCATTCAAAGTTCATACTATGTGTCGGACAAGGACCTAAAATTTATGTTTGAAAAGTTTCTTGATAGCACCAACCATTGACCAAAGGGGTGGGAAAAAGTGGGTTTTTCGGGAAACATTAATCATATCTCTGTTAATAGGCACAATATCAAAACCGTACAAAATGGACAATATTCCTCCGATAATTGCCTAAAATTTTGTCTGAAAGAATTTTTGATATGACCCACCATTACGCCATGGGGTGAGCAAAATGATTTAAATTATAAGAAAATGCCAAGTGCCAAGAGAGGTTGCCATGACAACTTTACTTTTAATTGATAAGGGATGAGCCATCAGCAGTTGCTATGACAACGCCACTGCTCGAGATAACATTAAGTTTTCCATCTGTCTGAGGGAAGCGACTTCGGTATCGGAACTGGTAGCATGCTGAACTTCTATGCCCAAGGTCGCGGGTTCAAACCCGGCTGAAGTCGTCGGATTTACTAAGAGCGCTAAAAAAAACCTGGGTTTGCTTTCCTTCGGAGGAGAAGTTCCAACGTTCGATGCGAGTTGATGGTTCCGGTGGCATCTAGTAGCCAAGTTCACAAATAGGTGTCGTTGATGGTATTATTTTAGGCAGATTACATTAGAAAGCTAACTATTGCAATGGGTACCATGTTTCGATTTCCGAAAAATTTCGACATATCTTCGCGTTTCACATCCCCCAGACCCCAAAACCACAGTCAGTTCAAAAATTTATATATAATTTATATATATATATATATATCTTATATATAATCCAAAATTGACTCATCACCGCAGGGCTCAAACCACTAGACCTAGAAAGCTGAAATTTTGCATGTTGGTTGATCCAAGTATGTAGAGGCCCAATAAGAAACGGTTTTTGAAAATTCAATTTGTAAGTGACTTTTTTCGGCCCTTTAGCACTGAGCAAGGACAGTCGGTAAAATGTTCGGATTTATCTCATTTGAAGCCGCCAGATACGAGAAACAATACCCGGATGTCCTGTAGGGACCCCGAAACACACTGTTTAAGTTCCTAAAATGAACGGTTTCGGAGATATTCCCAAATAACTGTGTTCCCTCTGAGAAACAGATCAACGTTACTATGGCTACCGCAGAAATTTCGCAGACCGGGGATAGGTTTCTGGCAATATCTCGAAAACCGTTCGTTTTAGGGCCTTAAAACGCTGGGTTCGGTTCCCACTTCTAACCACGAACGTTGGTCCTCGCATTGATACGCGTAAAGTGAGATATATTTTATATATAGAGGTTGCTTTTGGGGCTCGGATACGATCGTGATTCTGAGTCTAATTTTATACTCTTTCAGCTTTCAGAGGTTTACTCGAATTTACAATGTTAAGATTTTAGGTAGATTTCATTAGAAAGCTAACTATTGCAATGGGTCCCATGTTTCGTCTTCCGGAAAATTTCGACATATCTTCGCGTTTCACATCCCCCAGACCCCAAAACCACCGTCAGTTCAAAAGTTTATATATAATTTATGTATGTATATATATGTATATATTTATGTATATCAGTTTCTTGTGGACACGATAACTGCCGTAATTTTGCACCAATCACTTTGAATTTTTCACATAATATGTATACCCTTAAAATCTCGGTCGAGTGCGTTAATGGGAAAATCGGTCAAAGAGGGTTAAAATGGGAGGCTTTTTTCGAAAAAGTGAAATATCGCTATAACTCTCTTAATATCTGAAATATTGAATCCATTCAAAGTTCATACTATGTGTCGGACAAGGACCTAAAATTTATGTTTGAAAAGTTTCTTGATAGCACCAACCATTGACCAAAGGGGTGGGAAAAAGTGGGTTTTTCGGGAAACATTAATCATATCTCTGTTAATAGGCACAATATCAAAACCGTACAAAATGGACAATATTCCTCCAATAATTACCTAAAATTTTGTCTGAAAGAATTTTTGATATGACCCACCATTACGCCACGGGGTGAGAAAATGATTTAAATTATAAGAAAATGCCAAGTGCCAAGAGAGGTTGCCATGACAACTTTACTTTTAATTGATAAGGGATGAGCCATCAGCAGTTGCTATGACAACGCCACTGCACGAGATAACATTCAGTTTTCCATCTGTCTGAGGGAAGCGAATCGGTATCGGAACTGGTAGCATGCTGAACTTCTATGCCCAAGGTCGCGGGTTCAAACCCGGCTGAAGTCGTCGGATTTACTAAGAGCGCTAAAAAAACCTGGGTTTACTTTCCTTCGGAGGAGAAGTTCCAACGTTCGATGCGAGTTGATGGTTCCGGTGGCAACTAGTAGCCAAGTTCAAAAATAGGTGTCGTTGATGGTAGTATTTTAGGTAGATTTCATTAGAAAGCTAACTATTGCAATGGGTACCATGTTTCGATTTCCGAAAAATTTCGACATATCTTCGCGTTTCACATCCCCCAGACCCCAAAACCACAGTCAGTTCAAAAATTTATATATAATTTATATATATATATATATATATATCTTATATATAATCCAAAATTGACTCATCACCGCAGGGCTCAAACCACTAGACCTAGAAAGCTGAAATTTTGCATGTTGGTTGATCCGAGTATGTAGAGGCCCAATAAGAAACGGTTTTTGAAAATTCAATTTTTAAGTGATTTTTTCGGCCCTTTGGCACTGAGCAAGGACAGTCGGTAAAATGTTCGGATTTATCTCATTTTAAGCCGCCAGATACGAGAAAAAATACTCGGATGTCCTGTAGGGACCCCGAAACACACTGTTTAAGTTCCTAAAATGAACGGTTTCGGAGATATTCCCAAATAACTGTGTTCCCTCTGAGAAACAGATCAACGTTACTACGGCAACCGCTGAAATTTCGCAGACCGGGGATAGTTTTCTGGAAAAACCTCGAAAACCGTTCATTTTAGGGCCTTAAAACGCTGGGTTCGGTTCCCACTTCTAACCACGAACGTTGGTCCTCGCATTGATACGCGTAAAGTGAGATATATTTTATATATAGATGTTGCTTTTGGGGCTCGGATACGATCGTGATTCTGAGTCTAATTTTATACTCTTTCAGCTTTCAGAGGTTTACTCGAATTTACAATGTTAAGATTTTAGGTAGATTTCATTAGAAAGCTAACTATTGCAATGGGTCCCATGTTTCGTCTTCCGGAAAATTTCGACATATCTTCGCGTTTCACATCCCCCAGACCCCAAAACCACCGTCAGTTCAAAAGTTTATATATAATTTATGTATGTATATATATATGTATATATTTATGTATATCAGTTTCTTGTGGACACGATAACTGCCGTAATTTTGCACCAATCACTTTGAATTTTTTACATAATATGTATACCCTTAAAATCTCGGTCGAGTGCGTTAATGGGAAAATCGGTCAAAGAGGGTTAAAATGGGAGGCTTTTTTCGAAAAAGTGAAATATCGCTATAACTCTCTTAATATCTGAAATATTGAATCCATTCAAAGTTCATACTATGTGTCGGACAAGGACCTAAAATTTATGTTTGAAAAGTTTCTTGATAGCACCAACCATTGACCAAAGGGGTGGGAAAAAGTGGGTTTTTCGGGAAACATTAATCATATCTCTGTTAATAGGCACAATATCAAAACCGTACAAAATGGACAATATTCCTCCAATAATTACCTAAAATTTTGTCTGAAAGAATTTTGGATATGACCCACCATTACGCCACGGGGTGAGAAAATGATTTAAATTATAAGAAAATGCCAAGTGCCAAGAGAGGTTGCCATGACAACTTTACTTTTAATTGATAAGGGATGAGCCATCAGCAGTTGCTATGACAACGCAACTGCACGAGATAACATTCAGTTTTCCATCTGTCTGAGGGAAGCGACTTCGGTATCGAAACTGGTAGCATGCTGAACTTCTATGCCCAAGGTCGCGGGTTCAAACCCGGCTGAAGTCGTCGGATTTACTAAGAGCGCTAAAAAAACCTGGGTTTACTTTCCTTCGGAGGAGAAGTTCCAACGTTCGATGCGAGTTGATGGTTCCGGTGGCAACTAGTAGCCAAGTTCAAAAATAGGTGTCGTTGATGGTAGTATTTTAGGTAGATTTCATTAGAAAGCTAACTATTGCAATGGGTACCATGTTTCGATTTCCGAAAAATTTCGACATATCTTCGCGTTTCACATCCCCCAGACCCCAAAACCACAGTCAGTTCAAAAGTTTATATATAATTTATATATATATATATATATATATATATATATATATATATATATATCTTATATATAATCCAAAATTGACTCATCACCGCAAGGCTCAAACCACTAGACCTAGAAAGCTGAAATTTTGCATGTTGGTTGATCCGAGTATGTAGAGGCCCAATAAGAAAAGGTTTTTGAAAATTCAATTTGTAAGTGATTTTTTCGGCCCTTTGGCACTGAGCAAGGACAGTCGGTAAAATGTTCGGATTTATCTCATTTTAAGCCGCCAGATACGAGAAACAATACTCGTATGTCCTGTAGGGACCCCGAAACACACTGTTTAAGTTCCTAAAATGAACGGTTTCGGAGATATTCCCAAATAACTGTGTTCCCTCTGAGAAACAGATCAACGTTACTACGGCAACCGCTGAAATTTCGCAGACCGGGGATAGTTTTCTGGAAAAACCTCGAAAACCGTTCATTTTAGGGCCTTAAAACGCTGGGTTCGGTTCCCACTTCTAACCACGAACGTTGGTCCTCGCATTGATACGCGTAAAGTGAGATATATTTTATATATAGATGTTGCTTTTGGGGCTCGGATACGATCGTGATTCTGAGTCTAATTTTATACTCTTTCAGCTTTCAGAGGTTTACTCGAATTTACAATGTTAAGATTTTAGGTAGATTTCATTAGAAAGCTAACTATTGCAATGGGTCCCATGTTTCGTCTTCCGGAAAATTTCGACATATCTTCGCGTTTCACATCCCCCAGACCCCAAAACCACCGTCAGTTCAAAAGTTTATATATAATTTATGTATGTATATATATATGTATATATTTATGTATATCAGTTTCTTGTGGACACGATAACTGCCGTAATTTTGCACCAATCACTTTGAATTTTTTACATAATATGTATACCCTTAAAATCTCGGTCGAGTGCGTTAATGGGAAAATCGGTCAAAGAGGGTTAAAATGGGAGGCTTTTTTCGAAAAAGTGAAATATCGCTATAACTCTCTTAATATCTGAAATATTGAATCCATTCAAAGTTCATACTATGTGTCGGACAAGGACCTAAAATTTATGTTTGAAAAGTTTCTTGATAGCACCAACCATTGACCAAAGGGGTGGGAAAAAGTGGGTTTTTCGGGAAACATTAATCATATCTCTGTTAATAGGCACAATATCAAAACCGTACAAAATGGACAATATTCCTCCAATAATTACCTAAAATTTTGTCTGAAAGAATTTTTGATATGACCCACCATTACGCCACGGGGTGAGAAAATGATTTAAATTATAAGAAAATGCCAAGTGCCAAGAGAGGTTGCCATGACAACTTTACTTTTAATTGATAAGGGATGAGCCATCAGCAGTTGCTATGACAACGCCACTGCACGAGATAACATTCAGTTTTCCATCTGTCTGAGGGAAGCGACTTCGGTATCGAAACTGGTAGCATGCTGAACTTCTATGCCCAAAGTCGCGGGTTCAAACCCGGCTGAAGTCGTCGGATTTACTAAGAGCGCTAAAAAAACCTGGGTTTACTTTCCTTCGGAGGAGAAGTTCCAACGTTCGATGCGAGTTGATGGTTCCGGTGGCAACTAGTAGCCAAGTTCAAAAATAGGTGTCGTTGATGGTAGTATTTTAGGTAGATTTCATTAGAAAGCTAACTATTGCAATGGGTACCATGTTTCGATTTCCGAAAAATTTCGACATATCTTCGCGTTTCACATCCCCCAGACCCCAAAACCACAGTCAGTTCAAAAGTTTATATATAATTTATATATATATATATCTTATATATAATCCAAAATTGACTCATCACCGCAGGGCTCAAACCACTAGACCTAGAAAGCTGAAATTTTGCATGTTGGTTGATCCGAGTATGTAGAGGCCCAATAAGAAACGGTTTTTGAAAATTCAATTTGTAAGTGATTTTTTCGGCCCTTTGGCACTGAGCAAGGACAGTCGGTAAAATGTTCGGATTTATCTCATTTTAAGCCGCCAGATACGAGAAACAATACTCGTATGTCCTGTAGGGACCCCGAAACACACTGTTTAAGTTCCTAAAATGAACGGTTTCGGAGATATTCCCAAATAACTGTGTTCCCTCTGAGAAACAGATCAACGTTACTACGGCAACCGCTGAAATTTCGCAGACCGGGGATAGTTTTCTGGAAAAACCTCGAAAACCGTTCATTTTAGGGCCTTAAAACGCTGGGTTCGGTTCCCACTTCTAACCACGAACGTTGGTCCTCGCATTGATACGCGTAAAGTGAGATATATTTTATATATAGATGTTGCTTTTGGGGCTCGGATACGATCGTGATTCTGAGTCTAATTTTATACTCTTTCAGCTTTCAGAGGTTTACTCGAATTTACAATGTTAAGATTTTAGGTAGATTTCATTAGAAAGCTAACTATTGCAATGGGTCCCATGTTTCGTCTTCCGGAAAATTTCGACATATCTTCGCGTTTCACATCCCCCAGACCCCAAAACCACCGTCAGTTCAAAAGTTTATATATAATTTATGTATGTATATATATATGTATATATTTATGTATATCAGTTTCTTGTGGACACGATAACTGCCGTAATTTTGCACCAATCACTTTGAATTTTTCACATAATATGTATACCCTTAAAATCTCGGTCGAGTGCGTTAATGGGAAAATCGGTCAAAGAGGGTTAAAATGGGAGGCTTTTTTCGAAAAAGTGAAATATCGCTATAACTCTCTTAATATCTGAAATATTGAATCCATTCAAAGTTCATACTATGTGTCGGACAAGGACCTAAAATTTATGTTTGAAAAGTTTCTTGATAGCACCAACCATTGACCAAAGGGGTGGGAAAAAGTGGGTTTTTCGGGAAACATTAATCATATCTCTGTTAATAGGCACAATATCAAAACCGTACAAAATGGACAATATTCCTCCAATAATTACCTAAAATTTTGTCTGAAAGAATTTTTGATATGACCCACCATTACGCCATGGGGTGAGCAAAATGATTTAAATTATAAGAAAATGCCAAGTGCCAAGTGAGGTTGCCATGACAACTTTACTTTTAATTGATAAGGGATGAGCCATCAGCAGTTGCTATGACAACGCCACTGCTCGAGATAACATTAAGTTATCCATCTGTCTGAGGGAAGCGACTTCGGTATCGGAACTGGTAGCATGCTGAACTTCTATGCCCAAGGTCGCGGGTACAAACCCGGCTGAAGTCGTCGGATTTACTAAGAGCGCTAAAAAAAACCTGGGTTTGCTTTCCTTCGGAGGAGAAGTTCCAACGTTCGATGCGAGTTGATGGTTCCGGTGGCATCTGGTAGCCAAGTTCAGAAATAGGTGTCGTTGATGGTAGTATTTTAGGTAGATTTCATTAGAAAGCTAACTATTGCAATGGGTACCATGTTTCGATTTCCGAAAAATTTCGACATATCTTCGCGTTTCACATCCCCCAGACCCCAAAACCACAGTCAGTTCAAAAGTTTATATATAATTTATATATATATATCTTATACAGGGTGTTACAAAAAGGTACGGCCAAACTTTCAGGAAACATTCCTCACACACACAGAAAGAAAATATGATATGTGGACATGTGTCCGGAAACGCTTAATTTCCATGTTAGAGCTCATTTTATTACTTCTCTTCAAATCACATTAATCATGGAATGGAAACACACAGCAACAGAACGTACCAGCGTGACTTCAAACACTTTGTTACAGGAAATGTTCAAAATGTCCTCCGTTAGCGAGGATACATGCATCCACCCTCCGTCGCATAGAATCCCTGATGCGCTGATGCAGCCCTGGAGAATGGCGTATTGTATCACAGCCGCCCACAATACGAGCACGAAGAGTCTCTACATTTGGTACCGGGGTTGCGTAGACAAGAGCTTTCAAATGCCCCCATAAATGAAAGTCAAGAGGGTTGAGGTCAGGAGAGCGTGGAGGCCATGGAATTGGTCCGCCTCTACCAATCCATCGGTCACCGAATCTGTTGTTGAGAAGCGTACGATCACTTCGACTGAAATGTGCAGGAGCTCCATCGTGCATGAACCACATGTTGTGTCGTACTTGTAAAGGCACATGTTCTAGCAGCACAGGTAGAGTATCCCGTATGAAATCATCATAACGTGCTCCATTGAGCGTAGGTGGAAGAACATGGGGCCCAATCAAGACATCACCAACAATTCCTGCCCAAACGTTCACAGAAAATCTGTGTTGATGACGTGATTGCACAATTGCGTGCGGATTCTCGTCAGCCCACACATGTTGATTGTGAAAATTTACAATTTGATCACGTTGGAATGACGCCTCATCCGTAAAGAGAACATTTGCACTGAAATGAGGATTGACACATTGTTGGATGAACCATTCGCAGAAGTGTACCCGTGGAGGCCAATCAGCTGCTGATAGTGCCTGCACACGCTGTACATGGTACGGGAACAACAGGTTCTCCCGTAGCACTCTCCATACAGTGACGTGTTCAACGTTACCTTGTACAGCAGCAACTTCTCTGACGCTGACATGAGGGTTATCGTCAACTGCACGAAGAATTGCCTCGTCCATTGCAGGTGTCCTCGTCGTTCTAGGTCTTCCCCAGTCGCGAGTCATAGGCTGGAATGTTCCGTGCTCCCTAAGACGCCGATCAATTGCTTCGAACGTCTTCCTGTCGGGACACCTTCGTTCTGGAAATCTGTCTCGATACAAACGTACCGCGCCACGGCTATTGCCTCGTGCTAATCCATACATCAAATGGGCATCTGCCAACTCCGCATTTGTAAACATTGCACTGACTGCAAAACCACGTTCGTGATTAACACTAACCAGTTGATGCTACGTACTTTTGTGCTTGATGCTCGTACTGTAGAGCAATGAGTCGCATGTCAACACAAGCACTGACGTCAACATTACCTTCCTTCAAATGGGCCAACTGGCGGTGAATCGAAGAAGTACAGTACATACTAACGAAACTAAAATGAGCTCTAACATTACGTCAACATTACCCTCCTTCAACTGGGCCAACTGGCGGTGAATCGAGGAAGTACAGTACATACTAACGAAACTAAAATGAGCTCTAACATTACGTCAACATTACCTTCCTTCAAATGGGCCAACTGGCGGTGAATCGAGGAAGTACAGTACATACTAACGAAAGTAAAATGAGCTCTAACATGGAAATTAGGTGTTTCCGGACACATGTCCACATAACATATTTTATTTCTTTGTGTGTGAGGAATGTTTGCTGAAAGTTTGGCCGTACCTTTTTGTAACACCCTGTATATAATCCAAAATTGACTCATCACCGCAGGGCTCAAACCACTAGACCTAGAAAGCTGAAATTTTGCATGTTGGTAGATCCGAGTATGTAGAGGCCCAATAAGAAACGGTTTTTGAAAATTCAATTTGTAAGTGACTTTTTTCGGCCCTTTGGCACTGAGCAAGGACAGTCGGCAAAATGTTCGGATTTATCTCATTTTAAGCCGCCAGATACGAGAAACAATACTCGGATGTCCTGTAGGGACCCCGAAACACACTCTTTAAGTTCCTAAAATGAACGGTTTCGGAGATATTCCCAAATAACTGCGTTCCCTCTGAGAAACAGATCAACGTTACTATGGCAACAGCTGAAATTTCGCAGACCGGGGATAGTTTTCTGGCAAAATCTCGAAAAACGTTCATTTTAGGGCCTTAAAACGCTGGGTTCGGTTCCCACTTCTAACCACGAACGTTGGTCCTCGCATTGATACGCGTAAAGTGAGATATATTTTATATATAGAGGTTACTTTTGGGGCTCGGATACGATCGTGATTATGAGTCTAATTTTATACTCTTTCAGCTTTCAGAGGTTTACTCGAATTTACAATGTTAAGATTTTAGGTAGATTTCATTAGAAAGCTAAGTATTGCAATGGGTCCCATGTTTCGTCTTCCGGAAAATTTCGGCATATCTTCGCGTTTCACATCCCCCAGACCCCAAAACCACCGTCAGTTCAAAAGTTTATATATAATTTATGTATGTATATATATATGTATATATTTATGTATATCAGTTTCTTGTGGACACGGTAACTGCCGTAATTTTGCACCAATCACTTTGAATTTTTTACATAATATGTATACCCTTAAAATCTCGGTCGAGTACGTTAATGGGAAAAATCGGTCAAAGGGGGTTAAAATGGGAGGCTTTTTTCGAAAAAGTGAAATATCGCTATAACTCTCTTAATATCTGAAATATTGAATCCATTCAAAGTTCATACTATGTGTCGGACAAGGACCTAAAATTTATGTTTGAAAAGTTTCTTGATAGCACCAACCATTGACCAAAGGGGTGGGAAAAAGTGGGGTTTTCGGGACACATTAATCATATCTCTGTTAATAGGCACAATATCAAAACCGTACAAAATGGACAATATTCCTCCAATAATTACCTAAAATTTTGTCTGAAAGAATTTTTGATATGACCCACCATTACGCCATGGGGTGAGCAAAATGATTTAAATTATAAGAAAATGCCAAGTGCCAAGAGAGGTTGCCATGACAACTTTACTTTTAATTGATAAGGGATGAGCCATCAGCAGTTGCTATGACAACGCCACTGCACGAGATAACACTCAGTTTTCCATCTGTCTGAGGGAAGCGACTTCGGTATCGGAACTGGTAGCATGCTGAACTTCTATGCCCAAGGTCGCGGGTTCAAACACGGCTGAAGTCGTCGGATTTACTAAGAGTGCTAAAAAAACCTGGGTTTGCTTTCCTTCGGAGGAGAAGTTCCAACGTTTGATGCGAGCTGATGGTTCCTGTGGCATCTAGTAGCCAATTTCACAAATAGGTGTCGTTGATGGTAGTATTTTAGGTAGATTTCATTAGAAAGCTAACTATTGCAATGGGTACCATGTTTCGATTTCCGAAAAATTTCGACATATCTTCGCGTTTCACATCCCCCAGACCCCAAAACCACAGTCAGTTCAAAAGTTTATATATAATTTATATATATATATATATATATATCTTATATATAATCCAAAATTGACTCATCACCGCAGGGCTCAAACCACTAGACCTAGAAAGCTGAAATTTTGCATGTTGGTTGATCCGAGTATGTAGAGGCCCAATAAGAAACGGTTTTTGAAAATTCAATTTGTAAGTGACTTTTTCGGCCCTTTGGCACTGAGCAAGGACAGTCAGTAAAATGTTCGGATTTATCTCATTTTAAGCCGCCAGATACGAGAAACAATACTCGGATGTCCTGTAGGGACCCCGAAACACACTGTTTAAGTTCCTAAAATGAACGGTTTCGGAGATATTCCCAAATAACTGTGTTCCCTCTGAGAAACAGATCAACGTTACTATGGCAACAGCTGAAATTTCGCAGACCGGGGATAGTTTTCTGGCAAAATCTCGAAAACCGTTCATTTTAGGGCCTTAAAACGCTGGGTTCGGTTTCCACTTCTAACCACGAACGTTGGTCCTCGCATTGATACGCGTAAAGTGAGATATATTTTATGTATAGAGGTTGCTTTTGGGGCTCGGATACGATCGTGATTATGAGTCTAATTTTATACTCCTTCAGCTTTCAGAGGTTTACTCGAATTTACAATGTTAAGATTTTAGGTAGATTTCATTAGAAAGCTAACTATTGCAATGGGTCCCATGTTTCGTCTTCCGGAAAATTCCGACATATCTTCGCGTTTCACATCCCCCAGACCCCAAAACCACCGTCAGTTCAAAAGTTTATATATAATTTATGTATGTATATATATATGTATATATTTATGTATATCAGTTTCTTGTGGACACGATAACTGCCGTAATTTTGCACCAATCACTTTGAATTTTTTACATAATATGTATACCCTTAAAATCTCGGTCGAGTGCGTTAATGGGAAATTCGGTCAAAGGGGGTTAAAATGGGAGGCTTTTTTCGAAAAAGTGAAATATCGCTATAACTCTCTTAATATCTGAAATATTGAATCCATTCAAAGTTCATACTATGTGTCGGACAAGGACCTAAAATTTATGTTTGAAAAGTTTCTTGATAGCACCAACCATTGACAAAAGGGGTGGGAAAAAGTGGGTTTTTCGGGACACATTAATCATATCTCTGTTAATAGGCACAATATCAAAACCGTACAAAATGGACAATATTCCTCCAATAATTACCTAAAATTTTGTCTGAAAGAATTTTTGATATGACCCACCATTACGCCATGGGGTGAGCAAAATGATTTAAATTATAAGAAAATGCCAAGTGCCAAGAGAGGTTGCCATGACAACTTTACTTTTAATTGATAAGGGATGAGCCATCAGCAGTTGCTATGACAACGCCACTGCACGAGATAACACTCAGTTTTCCATCTGTCTGAGGGAAGCGACTTCGGTATCGGAACTGGTAGCATGCTGAACTTCTATGCCCAAGGTCGCGGGTTCAAACACGGCTGAAGTCGTCGGATTTACTAAGAGTGCTAAAAAAACCTGGGTTTGCTTTCCTTCGGAGGAGAAGTTCCAACGTTTGATGCGAGCTGATGGTTCCTGTGGCATCTAGTAGCCAAGTTCACAAATAGGTGTCGTTGATGGTAGTATTTTAGGTAGATTTCATTAGAAAGCTAACTATTGCAATGGGTACCATGTTTCGATTTCCGAAAAATTTCGACATATCTTCGCGTTTCACATCCCCCAGACCCCAAAACCACAGTCAGTTCAAAAGTTTATATATAATTTATATATATATATATATCTTATATATAATCCAAAATTGACTCATCACCGCAGGGCTCAAACCACTAGACCTAGAAAGCTGAAATTTTGCATGTTGGTTGATCCGAGTATGTAGAGGCCCAATAAGAAACGGTTTTTGAAAATTCAATTTGTAAGTGACTTTTTCGGCCCTTTGGCACTGAGCAAGGACAGTCAGTAAAATGTTCGGATTTATCTCATTTTAAGCCGCCAGATACGAGAAACAATACTCGGATGTCCTGTAGGGACCCCGAAACACACTGTTTAAGATCCTAAAATGAACGGTTTCGGAGATATTCCCAAATAACTGTGTTCCCTCTGAGAAACAGATCAACGTTACTATGGCAACAGCTGAAATTTCGCAGACCGGGGATAGTTTTCTGGCAAAATCTCGAAAACCGTTCATTTTAGGGCCTTAAAACGCTGGGTTCGGTTTCCACTTCTAACCACGAACGTTGGTCCTCGCATTGATACGCGTAAAGTGAGATATATTTTATGTATAGAGGTTGCTTTTGGGGCTCGGATACGATCGTGATTATGAGTCTAATTTTATACTCTTTCAGCTTTCAGAGGTTTACTCGAATTTACAATGTTAAGATTTTAGGTAGATTTCATTAGAAAGCTAACTATTGCAATGGGTCCCATGTTTCGTCTTCCGGAAAATTCCGACATATCTTCGCGTTTCACATCCCCCAGACCCCAAAACCACCGTCAGTTCAAAAGTTTATATATAATTTATGTATGTATATATATATGTATATATTTATGTATATCAGTTTCTTGTGGACACGATAACTGCCGTAATTTTGCACCAATCACTTTGAATTTTTTACATAATATGTATACCCTTAAAATCTCGGTCGAGTGCGTTAATGGGAAAAATCGGTCAAAGGGGGTTAAAATGGGAGGCTTTTTTCGAAAAAGTGAAATATCGCTATAACTCTCTTAATATCTGAAATATTGAATCCATTCAATGTTCATACTATGTGTCGAACAAGGACCTAAAATGTATGTTTGAAAAGTTTCTTGATAGCACCAACCATTGACCAAAGGGGTGGGAAAAAGTGGGTTTTTCGGGAAACATTAATCATATCTCTGTTAATAGGCACAATATCAAAACCGTACAAAATTGACAATATTCCTCCAATAATTACCTAAAATTTTGTCTGAAAGAATTTTTGATATGACCCACCATTACGCCATGGGGTGAGCAAAATGATTTAAATTATAAGAAAATGCCAAGTGCCAAGAGAGGTTGCCATGACAACTTTACTTTTAATTGATAAGGGATGAGCCATCAGCAGTTGCTATGACAACGCCACTGCACGAGATAACATTCAGTTTTCCATCTGTCTGAGGGAAGCGACTTCGGTATCGGAACTGGTAGCATGCTGAAATTCTATGCCCAAGGACGCGGGTTCAAACCCGGCTGAAGTCGTCGGATTTACTAAGAGCGCTAAAAAACCTGGGTTTGCTTTCCTTCGGAAGAGAAGTTCCAGCGTTCGATGCGAGTTGATGGTTCCGGTGGCATCTAGTAGCCAAGTTCACAAATAGGTGTCGTTGATGGTAGTATTTTAGGTAGATTTCATTAGAAAGCTAACTATTGCAATGGGTACCATGTTTCGATTTCCGAAAAATTTCGACATATCTTCGCGTTTCACATCCCCCAGACCCCAAAACCACAGTCAGTTCAAAAGTTTATATATAATTTATATATATATATATATATATATATATATATATCTTATATATAATCCAAAATTGACTCATCACCGCAGGGCTCAAACCACTAGACCTAGAAAGCTGAAATTTTGCATGTTGGTTGATCCGAGTATGTAGAGGCCCAATAAGAAACGGTTTTTGAAAATTCAATTTGTAAGTGACTTTTTTCGGCCCTTTGGCACTGAGCAAGGACAGTCGGTAAAATGTTCGGATTTAGGTCATTTTAAGCCACCAGATACGAGAAACAATACCCGGAGGTCCTGTAGTGACCCCGAAACACACTGTTTAAGTTCCTAAAATGAACGGTTTCGGAGATATTCCCAAATAACTGTGTTCCCTCTGAGAAACAGATCAACGTTACTATGGCAACAGCTGAAATTTCGCAGACCGGGGATAGTTTTCTGGCAAAATCTCGAAAACCGTTCATTTTAGGGCCTTAAAACGCTGGGTTCGGTTCCCACTTCTAACCACGAACGTTGGTCCTCGCATTGATACGCGTAAAGTGAGATATATTTTATATATAGAGGTTGCTTTTGGGGCTCGGATACGATCGTGATTCTGAGTCTAATTTTATACTCTTTCAGCTTTCAGAGGTTTACTCGAATTTACAATGTTAAGATTTTAGGTAGATTTCATTAGAAAGCTAACTATTGCAATGGGTCCCATGTTTCGTCTTCCGGAAAATTTCGACATATCTTCGCGTTTCACATCCCCCAGACCCCAAAACCACCGTCAGTTCAAAAGTTTATATATAATTTATGTATGTATATATATATGTATATATTTATGTATATCAGTTTCTTGTGGACACGATAACTGCCGTAATTTTGCACCAATCACTTTGAATTTTTTACATAATATGTATACCCTTAAAATCTCGGTCGAGTGCGTTAATGGGAAATTCGGTCAAAGGGGGTTAAAATGGGAGGCTTTTTTCGAAAAAGTGAAATATCGCTATAACTCTCTTAATATCTGAAATATTGAATCCATTCAAAGTTCATACTATGTGTCGGACAAGGACCTAAAATTTATGTTTGAAAAGTTTCTTGATAGCACCAACCATTGACAAAAGGGGTGGGAAAAAGTGGGTTTTTCGGGACACATTAATCATATCTCTGTTAATAGGCACAATATCAAAACCGTACAAAATGGACAATATTCCTCCAATAATTACCTAAAATTTTGTCTGAAAGAATTTTTGATATGACCCACCATTACGCCATGGGGTGAGCAAAATGATTTAAATTATAAGAAAATGCCAAGTGCCAAGAGAGGTTGCCATGACAACTTTACTTTTAATTGATAAGGGATGAGCCATCAGCAGTTGCTATGACAACGCCACTGCACGAGATAACACTCAGTTTTCCATCTGTCTGAGGGAAGCGACTTCGGTATCGGAACTGGTAGCATGCTGAACTTCTATGCCCAAGGTCGCGGGTTCAAACACGGCTGAAGTCGTCGGATTTACTAAGAGTGCTAAAAAAACCTGGGTTTGCTTTCCTTCGGAGGAGAAGTTCCAACGTTTGATGCGAGCTGATGGTTCCTGTGGCATCTAGTAGCCAAGTTCACAAATAGGTGTCGTTGATGGTAGTATTTTAGGTAGATTTCATTAGAAAGCTAACTATTGCAATGGGTACCATGTTTCGATTTCCGAAAAATTTCGACATATCTTCGCGTTTCACATCCCCCAGACCCCAAAACCACAGTCAGTTCAAAAGTTTATATATAATTTATATATATATATATATCTTATATATAATCCAAAATTGACTCATCACCGCAGGGCTCAAACCACTAGACCTAGAAAGCTGAAATTTTGCATGTTGGTTGATCCGAGTATGTAGAGGCCCAATAAGAAACGGTTTTTGAAAATTCAATTTGTAAGTGACTTTTTCGGCCCTTTGGCACTGAGCAAGGACAGTCAGTAAAATGTTCGGATTTATCTCATTTTAAGCCGCCAGATACGAGAAACAATACTCGGATGTCCTGTAGGGACCCCGAAACACACTGTTTAAGTTCCTAAAATGAACGGTTTCGGAGATATTCCCAAATAACTGTGTTCCCTCTGAGAAACAGATCAACGTTACTATGGCAACAGCTGAAATTTCGCAGACCGGGGATAGTTTTCTGGCAAAATCTCGAAATCCGTTCATTTTAGGGCCTTAAAACGCTGGGTTCGGTTTCCACTTCTAACCACGAACGTTGGTCCTCGCATTGATACGCGTAAAGTGAGATATATTTTATGTATAGAGGTTGCTTTTGGGGCTCGGATACGATCGTGATTATGAGTCTAATTTTATACTCTTTCAGCTTTCAGAGGTTTACTCGAATTTACAATGTTAAGATTTTAGGTAGATTTCATTAGAAAGCTAACTATTGCAATGGGTCCCATGTTTCGTCTTCCGGAAAATTCCGACATATCTTCGCGTTTCACATCCCCCAGACCCCAAAACCACCGTCAGTTCAAAAGTTTATATATAATTTATGTATGTATATATATATGTATATATTTATGTATATCAGTTTCTTGTGGACACGATAACTGCCGTAATTTTGCACCAATCACTTTGAATTTTTTACATAATATGTATACCCTTAAAATCTCGGTCGAGTGCGTTAATGGGAAATTCGGTCAAAGGGGGTTAAAATGGGAGGCTTTTTTCGAAAAAGTGAAATATCGCTATAACTCTCTTAATATCTGAAATATTGAATCCATTCAAAGTTCATACTATGTGTCGGACAAGGACCTAAAATTTATGTTTGAAAAGTTTCTTGATAGCACCAACCATTGACAAAAGGGGTGGGAAAAAGTGGGTTTTTCGGGACACATTAATCATATCTCTGTTAATAGGCACAATATCAAAACCGTACAAAATGGACAATATTCCTCCAATAATTACCTAAAATTTTGTCTGAAAGAATTTTTGATATGACCCACCATTACGCCATGGGGTGAGCAAAATGATTTAAATTATAAGAAAATGCCAAGTGCCAAGAGAGGTTGCCATGACAACTTTACTTTTAATTGATAAGGGATGAGCCATCAGCAGTTGCTATGACAACGCCACTGCACGAGATAACACTCAGTTTTCCATCTGTCTGAGGGAAGCGACTTCGGTATCGGAACTGGTAGCATGCTGAACTTCTATGCCCAAGGTCGCGGGTTCAAACACGGCTGAAGTCGTCGGATTTACTAAGAGTGCTAAAAAAACCTGGGTTTGCTTTCCTTCGGAGGAGAAGTTCCAACGTTTGATGCGAGCTGATGGTTCCTGTGGCATCTAGTAGCCAAGTTCACAAATAGGTGTCGTTGATGGTAGTATTTTAGGTAGATTTCATTAGAAAGCTAACTATTGCAATGGGTACCATGTTTCGATTTCCGAAAAATTTCGACATATCTTCGCGTTTCACATCCCCCAGACCCCAAAACCACAGTCAGTTCAAAAGTTTATATATAATTTATATATATATATATATCTTATATATAATCCAAAATTGACTCATCACCGCAGGGCTCAAACCACTAGACCTAGAAAGCTGAAATTTTGCATGTTGGTTGATCCGAGTATGTAGAGGCCCAATAAGAAACGGTTTTTGAAAATTCAATTTGTAAGTGACTTTTTCGGCCCTTTGGCACTGAGCAAGGACAGTCAGTAAAATGTTCGGATTTATCTCATTTTAAGCCGCCAGATACGAGAAACAATACTCGGATGTCCTGTAGGGACCCCGAAACACACTGTTTAAGATCCTAAAATGAACGGTTTCGGAGATATTCCCAAATAACTGTGTTCCCTCTGAGAAACAGATCAACGTTACTATGGCAACAGCTGAAATTTCGCAGACCGGGGATAGTTTTCTGGCAAAATCTCGAAAACCGTTCATTTTAGGGCCTTAAAACGCTGGGTTCGGTTTCCACTTCTAACCACGAACGTTGGTCCTCGCATTGATACGCGTAAAGTGAGATATATTTTATGTATAGAGGTTGCTTTTGGGGCTCGGATACGATCGTGATTATGAGTCTAATTTTATACTCTTTCAGCTTTCAGAGGTTTACTCGAATTTACAATGTTAAGATTTTAGGTAGATTTCATTAGAAAGCTAACTATTGCAATGGGTCCCATGTTTCGTCTTCCGGAAAATTCCGACATATCTTCGCGTTTCACATCCCCCAGACCCCAAAACCACCGTCAGTTCAAAAGTTTATATATAATTTATGTATGTATATATATATGTATATATTTATGTATATCAGTTTCTTGTGGACACGATAACTGCCGTAATTTTGCACCAATCACTTTGAATTTTTTACATAATATGTATACCCTTAAAATCTCGGTCGAGTGCGTTAATGGGAAAAATCGGTCAAAGGGGGTTAAAATGGGAGGCTTTTTTCGAAAAAGTGAAATATCGCTATAACTCTCTTAATATCTGAAATATTGAATCCATTCAATGTTCATACTATGTGTCGAACAAGGACCTAAAATGTATGTTTGAAAAGTTTCTTGATAGCACCAACCATTGACCAAAGGGGTGGGAAAAAGTGGGTTTTTCGGGAAACATTAATCATATCTCTGTTAATAGGCACAATATCAAAACCGTACAAAATTGACAATATTCCTCCAATAATTACCTAAAATTTTGTCTGAAAGAATTTTTGATATGACCCACCATTACGCCATGGGGTGAGCAAAATGATTTAAATTATAAGAAAATGCCAAGTGCCAAGAGAGGTTGCCATGACAACTTTACTTTTAATTGATAAGGGATGAGCCATCAGCAGTTGCTATGACAACGCCACTGCACGAGATAACATTCAGTTTTCCATCTGTCTGAGGGAAGCGACTTCGGTATCGGAACTGGTAGCATGCTGAAATTCTATGCCCAAGGACGCGGGTTCAAACCCGGCTGAAGTCGTCGGATTTACTAAGAGCGCTAAAAAACCTGGGTTTGCTTTCCTTCGGAAGAGAAGTTCCAGCGTTCGATGCGAGTTGATGGTTCCGGTGGCATCTAGTAGCCAAGTTCACAAATAGGTGTCGTTGATGGTAGTATTTTAGGTAGATTTCATTAGAAAGCTAACTATTGCAATGGGTACCATGTTTCGATTTCCGAAAAATTTCGACATATCTTCGCGTTTCACATCCCCCAGACCCCAAAACCACAGTCAGTTCAAAAGTTTATATATAATTTATATATATATATATATATATATATCTTATATATAATCCAAAATTGACTCATCACCGCAGGGCTCAAACCACTAGACCTAGAAAGCTGAAATTTTGCATGTTGGTTGATCCGAGTATGTAGAGGCCCAATAAGAAACGGTTTTTGAAAATTCAATTTGTAAGTGACTTTTTTCGGCCCTTTGGCACTGAGCAAGGACAGTCGGTAAAATGTTCGGATTTAGGTCATTTTAAGCCACCAGATACGAGAAACAATACCCGGAGGTCCTGTAGTGACCCCGAAACACACTGTTTAAGTTCCTAAAATGAACGGTTTCGGAGATATTCCCAAATAACTGTGTTCCCTCTGAGAAACAGATCAACGTTACTATGGCAACAGCTGAAATTTCGCAGACCGGGGATAGTTTTCTGGCAAAATCTCGAAAACCGTTCATTTTAGGGCCTTAAAACGCTGGGTTCGGTTCCCACTTCTAACCACGAACGTTGGTCCTCGCATTGATACGCGTAAAGTGAGATATATTTTATATATAGAGGTTGCTTTTGGGGCTCGGATACGATCGTGATTCTGAGTCTAATTTTATACTCTTTCAGCTTTCAGAGGTTTACTCGAATTTACAATGTTAAGATTTTAGGTAGATTTCATTAGAAAGCTAACTATTGCAATGGGTCCCATGTTTCGTCTTCCGGAAAATTTCGACATATCTTCGCGTTTCACATCCCCCAGACCCCAAAACCACCGTCAGTTCAAAAGTTTATATATAATTTATGTATGTATATATATATGTATATATTTATGTATATCAGTTTCTTGTGGACACGATAACTGCCGTAATTTTGCACCAATCACTTTGAATTTTTTACATAATATGTATACCCTTAAAATCTCGGTCGAGTGCGTTAATGGGAAATTCGGTCAAAGGGGGTTAAAATGGGAGGCTTTTTTCGAAAAAGTGAAATATCGCTATAACTCTCTTAATATCTGAAATATTGAATCCATTCAAAGTTCATACTATGTGTCGGACAAGGACCTAAAATTTATGTTTGAAAAGTTTCTTGATAGCACCAACCATTGACAAAAGGGGTGGGAAAAAGTGGGTTTTTCGGGACACATTAATCATATCTCTGTTAATAGGCACAATATCAAAACCGTACAAAATGGACAATATTCCTCCAATAATTACCTAAAATTTTGTCTGAAAGAATTTTTGATATGACCCACCATTACGCCATGGGGTGAGCAAAATGATTTAAATTATAAGAAAATGCCAAGTGCCAAGAGAGGTTGCCATGACAACTTTACTTTTAATTGATAAGGGATGAGCCATCAGCAGTTGCTATGACAACGCCACTGCACGAGATAACACTCAGTTTTCCATCTGTCTGAGGGAAGCGACTTCGGTATCGGAACTGGTAGCATGCTGAACTTCTATGCCCAAGGTCGCGGGTTCAAACACGGCTGAAGTCGTCGGATTTACTAAGAGTGCTAAAAAAACCTGGGTTTGCTTTCCTTCGGAGGAGAAGTTCCAACGTTTGATGCGAGCTGATGGTTCCTGTGGCATCTAGTAGCCAAGTTCACAAATAGGTGTCGTTGATGGTAGTATTTTAGGTAGATTTCATTAGAAAGCTAACTATTGCAATGGGTACCATGTTTCGATTTCCGAAAAATTTCGACATATCTTCGCGTTTCACATCCCCCAGACCCCAAAACCACAGTCAGTTCAAAAGTTTATATATAATTTATATATATATATATATCTTATATATAATCCAAAATTGACTCATCACCGCAGGGCTCAAACCACTAGACCTAGAAAGCTGAAATTTTGCATGTTGGTTGATCCGAGTATGTAGAGGCCCAATAAGAAACGGTTTTTGAAAATTCAATTTGTAAGTGACTTTTTCGGCCCTTTGGCACTGAGCAAGGACAGTCAGTAAAATGTTCGGATTTATCTCATTTTAAGCCGCCAGATACGAGAAACAATACTCGGATGTCCTGTAGGGACCCCGAAACACACTGTTTAAGTTCCTAAAATGAACGGTTTCGGAGATATTCCCAAATAACTGTGTTCCCTCTGAGAAACAGATCAACGTTACTATGGCAACAGCTGAAATTTCGCAGACCGGGGATAGTTTTCTGGCAAAATCTCGAAATCCGTTCATTTTAGGGCCTTAAAACGCTGGGTTCGGTTTCCACTTCTAACCACGAACGTTGGTCCTCGCATTGATACGCGTAAAGTGAGATATATTTTATGTATAGAGGTTGCTTTTGGGGCTCGGATACGATCGTGATTATGAGTCTAATTTTATACTCTTTCAGCTTTCAGAGGTTTACTCGAATTTACAATGTTAAGATTTTAGGTAGATTTCATTAGAAAGCTAACTATTGCAATGGGTCCCATGTTTCGTCTTCCGGAAAATTCCGACATATCTTCGCGTTTCACATCCCCCAGACCCCAAAACCACCGTCAGTTCAAAAGTTTATATATAATTTATGTATGTATATATATATGTATATATTTATGTATATCAGTTTCTTGTGGACACGATAACTGCCGTAATTTTGCACCAATCACTTTGAATTTTTTACATAATATGTATACCCTTAAAATCTCGGTCGAGTGCGTTAATGGGAAAAATCGGTCAAAGGGGGTTAAAATGGGAGGCTTTTTTCGAAAAAGTGAAATATCGCTATAACTCTCTTAATATCTGAAATATTGAATCCATTCAATGTTCATACTATGTGTCGAACAAGGACCTAAAATTTATGTTTGAAAAGTTTCTTGATAGCACCAACCATTGACCAAAGGGGTGGGAAAAAGTGGGTTTTTCGGGAAACATTAATCATATCTCTGTTAATAGGCACAATATCAAAACCGTACAAAATGGACAATATTCCTCCAATAATTACCTAAAATTTTGTCTGAAAGAATTTTTGATATGACCCACCATTACGCCATGGGGTGAGCAAAATGATTTAAATTATAAGAAAATGCCAAGTGCCAAGAGAGGTTGCCATGACAACTTTACTTTTAATTGATAAGGGATGAGCCATCAGCAGTTGCTATGACAACGCCACTGCACGAGATAACATTCAGTTTTCCATCTGTCTGAGGGAAGCGACTTCGGTATCGGAACTGGTAGCATGCTGAACTTCTATGCCCAAGGACGCGGGTTCAAACCCGGCTGAAGTCGTCGGATTTACTAAGAGCGCTAAAAAAACCTGGGTTTGCTTTCCTTCGGAAGAGAAGTTCCAGCGTTCGATGCGAGTTGATGGTTCCGGTGGCATCTAGTAGCCAAGTTCACAAATAGGTGTCGTTGATGGTAGTATTTTAGGTAGATTTCATTAGAAAGCTAACTATTGCAATGGGTACCATGTTTCGATTTCCGAAAAATTTCGACATATCTTCGCGTTTCACATCCCCCAGACCCCAAAACCACAGTCAGTTCAAAAGTTTATATATAATTTATATATATATATATATATCTTATATATAATCCAAAATTGACTCATCACCGCAGGGCTCAAACCACTAGACCTAGAAAGCTGAAATTTTGCATGTTGGTTGATCCGAGTATGTAGAGGCCCAATAAGAAACGGTTTTTGAAAATTCAATTTGTAAGTGACTTTTTTCGGCCCTTTGGCACTGAGCAAGGACAGTCGGTAAAATGTTCGGATTTAGGTCATTTTAAGCCACCAGATACTAGAAACAATACCCGGAGGTCCTGTAGTGACCCCGAAACACACTGTTTAAGTTCCTAAAATGAACGGTTTCGGAGATATTCCCAAATAACTGTGTTCCCTCTGAGAAACAGATCAACGTTACTATGGCAACAGCTGAAATTTCGCAGACCGGGGATAGTTTTCTGGCAAAATCTCGAAAACCGTTCATTTTAGGGCCTTAAAACGCTGGGTTCGGTTCCCACTTCTAACCACGAACGTTGGTCCTCGCATTGATACGCGTAAAGTGAGATATATTTTATATATAGAGGTTGCTTTTGGGGCTCGGATACGATCGTGATTCTGAGTCTAATTTTATACTCTTTCAGCTTTCAGAGGTTTACTCGGATTTACAATGTTAAGATTTTAGGTAGATTTCATTAGAAAGCTAACTATTGCAATGGGTCCCATGTTTCGTCTTCCGGAAAATTTCGACATATCTTCGCGTTTCACATCCCCCAGACCCCAAAACCATCGTCAGTTCAAAAGTTTATATATAATTTATGTATGTATATATATATGTATATATTTATGTATATCAGTTTCTTGTGGACACGATAACTGCCGTAATTTTGCACCAATCACTTTGAATTTTTTACATAATATGTATACCCTTAAAATCTCGGTCGAGTGCGTTAATGGGAAAATCGGTCAAAGGGGGTTAAAATGGGAGGCTTTTTTTTTTTTTTCGAAAAAGTGAAATATCGCTATAACTCTCTTAATATCTGAAATATTGAATCCATTAAAAGTTCATACTATGTGTCGGACATGGACCTAAAATTAATGTTTGAAAAGTTTCTTGATAGCACCAACCATTGACCAAAGGGGTGGGAAAAAGTGGGTTTTTCGGGAAACATTAATCATATCTCTGTTAATAGGCACAATATCAAAACCGTACAAAATGGACAATATTCCTCCAATAATTACCTAAAATTTTGTCTGAAAGAATTTTTGATATGACCCACCATTACGCCATGGGGTGAGCAAAATGATTTAAATTATAAGAAAATGCCAAGTGCCAAGAGAGGTTGCCATGACAACTTTACTTTTAATTGATAAGGGATGAGCCATCAGCAGTTGCTATGACAACGCCACTGCACGAGATAACATTCAGTTTTCCATCTGTCTGAGGGAAGCGACTTCGGTATCGGAACTGGTAGCATGCTGAACTTCTATGCCCAAGGTCGCGGGTTCAAACCCGGCTGAAGTCGTCGGATTTACTAAGAGCGCTAAAAAAAACCTGGGTTTGCTTTCCTTCGGAGGAGAAGTTCCAACGTTCGATGCGAGTTGATGGTTCCGGTGGCATCTAGTAGCCAAGTTCACAAATAGGTGTCGTTGATGGTAGTATTTTAGGTAGATTTCATTAGGAAGCTAACTATTGCAATGGGTACCATGTTTCGATTTCCGAAAAATTTCGACATATCTTCGCGTTTCACATCCCCCAGACCCCAAAACCACAGTCAGTTCAAAAGTTTATATATAATTTATATATATATATATCTTATATATAATCCAAAATAGACTCATCACCGCAGGGCTCAAACCTCTAGACCTAGAAAGCTGAAATTTTGCATGTTGGTTGATCCGAGTATGTAGAGGCCCAATAAGAAACGGTTTTTGAAAATTCAATTTGTAAGTGACTTTTTTCGGCCCTTTGGCACTGAGCAAGGACAGTCGGTAAAATGTTCGGATTTATCTCATTTTAAGCCGCCAGATACGAGAAACAATACTCGGATGTCCTGTAGGGACCCCGAAACACACTGTTTAAGTTCCTAAAATGAACGGTTTCGGAGATATTCCCCAATAACTGTGTTCCCTCTGAGAAACAGAACAACGTTACTATGGCAACCGCTGAAATTTCGCAGACCGGGGATAGTTTTCTGGCAAAATCTCGAAAACCGTTCATTTTAGGGCCTTAAAACGCTGGGTTCGGTTCCCACTTCTAACCACGAACGTTGCTCCTCGCATTGATACGCGTAAAGTGAGATATATTTTATATATAGAGGTTGCTTTTGGGGCTCGGATACGATCGTGATTCTGAGTCTAATTTTATACTCTTTCAGCTTTCAGAGGTTTACTCGAATTTACAATGTTAAGATTTTAGGTAGATTTCATTAGAAAGCTAACTATTGCAATGGGTCCCATGTTTCGTCTTCCGGAAAATTTCGACATATCTTCGCGTTTCACATCCCCCAGACCCCAAAACCACCGTCAGTTCAAAAGTTTATATATAATTTATGTATGTATATATATATGTATATATTTATGTATATCAGTTTCTTGTGGACACGATAACTGCCGTAATTTTGCACCAATCACTTTGAATTTTTTACATAATATGTATACCCTTAAAATCTCGGTCGAGTGCGTTAATGGGAAAATCGGTCAAAGGGGGTTAAAATGGGAGGCTTTTTTCGAAAAAGTGAAATATCGCTATAACTCTCTTAATATCTGAAATATTGAATCCATTCAAAGTTCATACTATGTGTCGGACAAGGACCTAAAATTTATGTTTGAAAAGTTTCTTGATAGCACCAACCATTGACAAAAGGGGTGGGAAAAAGTGGGTTTTTCGGGACACATTAATCATATCTCTGTTAATAGGCACAATATCAAAACCGTACAAAATGGACAATATTCCTCCAATAATTACCTAAAATTTTGTCTGAAAGAATTTTTGATATGACCCACCATTACGCCATGGGGTGAGCAAAATGATTTAAATTATAAGAAAATGCCAAGTGCCAAGAGAGGTTGCCATGACAACTTTACTTTTAATTGATAAGGGATGAGCCATCAGCAGTTGCTATGACAACGCCACTGCACGAGATAACACTCAGTTTTCCATCTGTCTGAGGGAAGCGACTTCGGTATCGGAACTGGTAGCATGCTGAACTTCTATGCCCAAGGTCGCGGGTTCAAACCCGGCTGAAGTCGTCGGATTTACTAAGAGTGCTAAAAAAACCTGGGTTTGCTTTCCTTCGGAGGAGAAGTTCCAACGTTCGATGCGAGTTGATGGTTCCATTGGCATCTAGTAGCCAAGTTCACAAATAGGTGTCGTTGATGGTAGTATTTTAGGTAGATTTCATTAGAAAGCTAACTATTGCAATGGGTACCATGTTTCGATTTCCGAAAAATTTCGACATATCTTCGCGTTTCACATCCCCCAGACCCCAAAACCACAGTCAGTTCAAAAGTTTATATATAATTTATATATATATATATATATCTTATATATAATCCAAAATTGACTCATCACCGCAGGGCTCAAACCACTAGACCTAGAAAGCTGAAATTTTGCATGTTGGTTGATCCGAGTATGTAGAGGCCCAATAAGAAACGGTTTTTGAAAATTCAATTTGTAAGTGACTTTTTTCGGCCCTTTGGCACTGAGCAAGGACAGTCGGTAAAATGTTCGGATTTAGGTCATTTTAAGCCACCAGATACTAGAAACAATACCCGGAGGTCCTGTAGTGACCCCGAAACACACTGTTTAAGTTCCTAAAATGAACGGTTTCGGAGATATTCCCAAATAACTGTGTTCCCTCTGAGAAACAGATCAACGTTACTATGGCAACAGCTGAAATTTCGCAGACCGGGGATAGTTTTCTGGCAAAATCTCGAAAACCGTTCATTTTAGGGCCTTAAAACGCTGGGTTCGGTTCCCACTTCTAACCACGAACGTTGGTCCTCGCATTGATACGCGTAAAGTGAGATATATTTTATATATAGAGGTTGCTTTTGGGGCTCGGATACGATCGTGATTCTGAGTCTAATTTTATACTCTTTCAGCTTTCAGAGGTTTACTCGGATTTACAATGTTAAGATTTTAGGTAGATTTCATTAGAAAGCTAACTATTGCAATGGGTCCCATGTTTCGTCTTCCGGAAAATTTCGACATATCTTCGCGTTTCACATCCCCCAGACCCCAAAACCATCGTCAGTTCAAAAGTTTATATATAATTTATGTATGTATATATATATGTATATATTTATGTATATCAGTTTCTTGTGGACACGATAACTGCCGTAATTTTGCACCAATCACTTTGAATTTTTTACATAATATGTATACCCTTAAAATCTCGGTCGAGTGCGTTAATGGGAAAATCGGTCAAAGGGGGTTAAAATGGGAGGCTTTTTTTTTTTTTTTTTTTTTCGAAAAAGTGAAATATCGCTATAACTCTCTTAATATCTGAAATATTGAATCCATTAAAAGTTCATACTATGTGTCGGACATGGACCTAAAATTAATGTTTGAAAAGTTTCTTGATAGCACCAACCATTGACCAAAGGGGTGGGAAAAAGTGGGTTTTTCGGGAAACATTAATCATATCTCTGTTAATAGGCACAATATCAAAACCGTACAAAATGGACAATATTCCTCCAATAATTACCTAAAATTTTGTCTGAAAGAATTTTTGATATGACCCACCATTACGCCATGGGGTGAGCAAAATGATTTAAATTATAAGAAAATGCCAAGTGCCAAGAGAGGTTGCCATGACAACTTTACTTTTAATTGATAAGGGATGAGCCATCAGCAGTTGCTATGACAACGCCACTGCACGAGATAACATTCAGTTTTCCATCTGTCTGAGGGAAGCGACTTCGGTATCGGAACTGGTAGCATGCTGAACTTCTATGCCCAAGGTCGCGGGTTCAAACCCGGCTGAAGTCGTCGGATTTACTAAGAGCGCTAAAAAAAACCTGGGTTTGCTTTCCTTCGGAGGAGAAGTTCCAACGTTCGATGCGAGTTGATGGTTCCGGTGGCATCTAGTAGCCAAGTTCACAAATAGGTGTCGTTGATGGTAGTATTTTAGGTAGATTTCATTAGGAAGCTAACTATTGCAATGGGTACCATGTTTCGATTTCCGAAAAATTTCGACATATCTTCGCGTTTCACATCCCCCAGACCCCAAAACCACAGTCAGTTCAAAAGTTTATATATAATTTATATATATATATATCTTATATATAATCCAAAATAGACTCATCACCGCAGGGCTCAAACCTCTAGACCTAGAAAGCTGAAATTTTGCATGTTGGTTGATCCGAGTATGTAGAGGCCCAATAAGAAACGGTTTTTGAAAATTCAATTTGTAAGTGACTTTTTTCGGCCCTTTGGCACTGAGCAAGGACAGTCGGTAAAATGTTCGGATTTATCTCATTTTAAGCCGCCAGATACGAGAAACAATACTCGGATGTCCTGTAGGGACCCCGAAACACACTGTTTAAGTTCCTAAAATGAACGGTTTCGGAGATATTCCCCAATAACTGTGTTCCCTCTGAGAAACAGAACAACGTTACTATGGCAACCGCTGAAATTTCGCAGACCGGGGATAGTTTTCTGGCAAAATCTCGAAAACCGTTCATTTTAGGGCCTTAAAACGCTGGGTTCGGTTCCCACTTCTAACCACGAACGTTGCTCCTCGCATTGATACGCGTAAAGTGAGATATATTTTATATATAGAGGTTGCTTTTGGGGCTCGGATACGATCGTGATTCTGAGTCTAATTTTATACTCTTTCAGCTTTCAGAGGTTTACTCGAATTTACAATGTTAAGATTTTAGGTAGATTTCATTAGAAAGCTAACTATTGCAATGGGTCCCATGTTTCGTCTTCCGGAAAATTTCGACATATCTTCGCGTTTCACATCCCCCAGACCCCAAAACCACCGTCAGTTCAAAAGTTTATATATAATTTATGTATGTATATATATATGTATATATTTATGTATATCAGTTTCTTGTGGACACGATAACTGCCGTAATTTTGCACCAATCACTTTGAATTTTTTACATAATATGTATACCCTTAAAATCTCGGTCGAGTGCGTTAATGGGAAAATCGGTCAAAGGGGGTTAAAATGGGAGGCTTTTTTCGAAAAAGTGAAATATCGCTATAACTCTCTTAATATCTGAAATATTGAATCCATTCAAAGTTCATACTATGTGTCGGACAAGGACCTAAAATTTATGTTTGAAAAGTTTCTTGATAGCACCAACCATTGACAAAAGGGGTGGGAAAAAGTGGGTTTTTCGGGACACATTAATCATATCTCTGTTAATAGGCACAATATCAAAACCGTACAAAATGGACAATATTCCTCCAATAATTACCTAAAATTTTGTCTGAAAGAATTTTTGATATGACCCACCATTACGCCATGGGGTGAGCAAAATGATTTAAATTATAAGAAAATGCCAAGTGCCAAGAGAGGTTGCCATGACAACTTTACTTTTAATTGATAAGGGATGAGCCATCAGCAGTTGCTATGACAACGCCACTGCACGAGATAACACTCAGTTTTCCATCTGTCTGAGGGAAGCGACTTCGGTATCGGAACTGGTAGCATGCTGAACTTCTATGCCCAAGGTCGCGGGTTCAAACCCGGCTGAAGTCGTCGGATTTACTAAGAGTGCTAAAAAAACCTGGGTTTGCTTTCCTTCGGAGGAGAAGTTCCAACGTTCGATGCGAGTTGATGGTTCCATTGGCATCTAGTAGCCAAGTTCACAAATAGGTGTCGTTGATGGTAGTATTTTAGGTAGATTTCATTAGAAAGCTAACTATTGCAATGGGTACCATGTTTCGATTTCCGAAAAATTTCGACATATCTTCGCGTTTCACATCCCCCAGACCCCAAAACCACAGTCAGTTCAAAAGTTTATATATAATTTATATATATATATATATATCTTATATATAATCCAAAATTGACTCATCACCGCAGGGCTCAAACCACTAGACCTAGAAAGCTGAAATTTTGCATGTTGGTTGATCCGAGTATGTAGAGGCCCAATAAGAAACGGTTTTTGAAAATTCAATTTGTAAGTGACTTTTTTCGGCCCTTTGGCACTGAGCAAGGACAGTCGGTAAAATGTTCGGATTTAGGTCATTTTAAGCCACCAGATACGAGAAACAATACCCGGAGGTCCTGTAGTGACCCCGAAACACACTGTTTAAGTTCCTAAAATGAACGGTTTCGGAGATATTCCCAAATAACTGTGTTCCCTCTGAGAAACAGATCAACGTTACTATGGCAACAGCTGAAATTTCGCAGACCGGGGATAGTTTTCTGGCAAAATCTCGAAAACCGTTCATTTTAGGGCCTTAAAACGCTGGGTTCGGTTCCCACTTCTAACCACGAACGTTGGTCCTCGCATTGATACGCGTAAAGTGAGATATATTTTATATATAGAGGTTGCTTTTGGGGCTCGGATACGATCGTGATTCTGAGTCTAATTTTATACTCTTTCAGCTTTCAGAGGTTTACTCGAATTTACAATGTTAAGATTTTAGGTAGATTTCATTAGAAAGCTAACTATTGCAATGGGTCCCATGTTTCGTCTTCCGGAAAATTTCGACATATCTTCGCGTTTCACATCCCCCAGAACCCAAAACCATCGTCAGTTCAAAAGTTTATATATAATTTATGTATGTATATATATATGTATATATTTATGTATATCAGTTTCTTGTGGACACGATAACTGCCGTAATTTTGCACCAATCACTTTGAATTTTTTACATAATATGTATACCCTTAAAATCTCGGTCGAGTGCGTTAATGGGAAAATCGGTCAAAGGGGGTTAAAATGGGAGGCTTTTTTTTTTTTTTTTTTCGAAAAAGTGAAATATCGCTATAACTCTCTTAATATCTGAAATATTGAATCCATTAAAAGTTCATACTATGTGTCGGACATGGACCTAAAATTAATGTTTGAAAAGTTTCTTGATAGCACCAACCATTGACCAAAGGGGTGGGAAAAAGTGGGTTTTTCGGGAAACATTAATCATATCTCTGTTAATAGGCACAATATCAAAACCGTACAAAATGGACAATATTCCTCCAATAATTACCTAAAATTTTGTCTGAAAGAATTTTTGATATGACCCACCATTACGCCATGGGGTGAGCAAAATGATTTAAATTATAAGAAAATGCCAAGTGCCAAGAGAGGTTGCCATGACAACTTTACTTTTAATTGATAAGGGATGAGCCATCAGCAGTTGCTATGACAACGCCACTGCACGAGATAACATTCAGTTTTCCATCTGTCTGAGGGAAGCGACTTCGGTATCGGAACTGGTAGCATGCTGAACTTCTATGCCCAAGGTCGCGGGTTCAAACCCGGCTGAAGTCGTCGGATTTACTAAGAGCGCTAAAAAAAACCTGGGTTTGCTTTCCTTCGGAGGAGAAGTTCCAACGTTCGATGCGAGTTGATGGTTCCGGTGGCATCTAGTAGCCAAGTTCACAAATAGGTGTCGTTGATGGTAGTATTTTAGGTAGATTTCATTAGGAAGCTAACTATTGCAATGGGTACCATGTTTCGATTTCCGAAAAATTTCGACATATCTTCGCGTTTCACATCCCCCAGACCCCAAAACCACAGTCAGTTCAAAAGTTTATATATAATTTATATATATATATATCTTATATATAATCCAAAATAGACTCATCACCGCAGGGCTCAAACCTCTAGACCTAGAAAGCTGAAATTTTGCATGTTGGTTGATCCGAGTATGTAGAGGCCCAATAAGAAACGGTTTTTGAAAATTCAATTTGTAAGTGACTTTTTTCGGCCCTTTGGCACTGAGCAAGGACAGTCGGTAAAATGTTCGGATTTATCTCATTTTAAGCCGCCAGATACGAGAAACAATACTCGGATGTCCTGTAGGGACCCCGAAACACACTGTTTAAGTTCCTAAAATGAACGGTTTCGGAGATATTCCCCAATAACTGTGTTCCCTCTGAGAAACAGAACAACGTTACTATGGCAACCGCTGAAATTTCGCAGACCGGGGATAGTTTTCTGGCAAAATCTCGAAAACCGTTCATTTTAGGGCCTTAAAACGCTGGGTTCGGTTCCCACTTCTAACCACGAACGTTGCTCCTCGCATTGATACGCGTAAAGTGAGATATATTTTATATATAGAGGTTGCTTTTGGGGCTCGGATACGATCGTGATTCTGAGTCTAATTTTATACTCTTTCAGCTTTCAGAGGTTTACTCGAATTTACAATGTTAAGATTTTAGGTAGATTTCATTAGAAAGCTAACTATTGCAATGGGTCCCATGTTTCGTCTTCCGGAAAATTTCGACATATCTTCGCGTTTCACATCCCCCAGACCCCAAAACCACCGTCAGTTCAAAAGTTTATATATAATTTATGTATGTATATATATATGTATATATTTATGTATATCAGTTTCTTGTGGACACGATAACTGCCGTAATTTTGCACCAATCACTTTGAATTTTTTACATAATATGTATACCCTTAAAATCTCGGTCGAGTGCGTTAATGGGAAAATCGGTCAAAGGGGGTTAAAATGGGAGGCTTTTTTCGAAAAAGTGAAATATCGCTATAACTCTCTTAATATCTGAAATATTGAATCCATTCAAAGTTCATACTATGTGTCGGACAAGGACCTAAAATTTATGTTTGAAAAGTTTCTTGATAGCACCAACCATTGACAAAAGGGGTGGGAAAAAGTGGGTTTTTCGGGACACATTAATCATATCTCTGTTAATAGGCACAATATCAAAACCGTACAAAATGGACAATATTCCTCCAATAATTACCTAAAATTTTGTCTGAAAGAATTTTTGATATGACCCACCATTACGCCATGGGGTGAGCAAAATGATTTAAATTATAAGAAAATGCCAAGTGCCAAGAGAGGTTGCCATGACAACTTTACTTTTAATTGATAAGGGATGAGCCATCAGCAGTTGCTATGACAACGCCACTGCACGAGATAACACTCAGTTTTCCATCTGTCTGAGGGAAGCGACTTCGGTATCGGAACTGGTAGCATGCTGAACTTCTATGCCCAAGGTCGCGGGTTCAAACCCGGCTGAAGTCGTCGGATTTACTAAGAGTGCTAAAAAAACCTGGGTTTGCTTTCCTTCGGAGGAGAAGTTCCAACGTTCGATGCGAGTTGATGGTTCCATTGGCATCTAGTAGCCAAGTTCACAAATAGGTGTCGTTGATGGTAGTATTTTAGGTAGATTTCATTAGAAAGCTAACTATTGCAATGGGTACCATGTTTCGATTTCCGAAAAATTTCGACATATCTTCGCGTTTCACATCCCCCAGACCCCAAAACCACAGTCAGTTCAAAAGTTTATATATAATTTATATATATATATATATATCTTATATATAATCCAAAATTGACTCATCACCGCAGGGCTCAAACCACTAGACCTAGAAAGCTGAAATTTTGCATGTTGGTTGATCCGAGTATGTAGAGGCCCAATAAGAAACGGTTTTTGAAAATTCAATTTGTAAGTGACTTTTTTCGGCCCTTTGGCACTGAGCAAGGACAGTCGGTAAAATGTTCGGATTTAGGTCATTTTAAGCCACCAGATACGAGAAACAATACCCGGAGGTCCTGTAGTGACCCCGAAACACACTGTTTAAGTTCCTAAAATGAACGGTTTCGGAGATATTCCCAAATAACTGTGTTCCCTCTGAGAAACAGATCAACGTTACTATGGCAACAGCTGAAATTTCGCAGACCGGGGATAGTTTTCTGGCAAAATCTCGAAAACCGTTCATTTTAGGGCCTTAAAACGCTGGGTTCGGTTCCCACTTCTAACCACGAACGTTGGTCCTCGCATTGATACGCGTAAAGTGAGATATATTTTATATATAGAGGTTGCTTTTGGGGCTCGGATACGATCGTGATTCTGAGTCTAATTTTATACTCTTTCAGCTTTCAGAGGTTTACTCGAATTTACAATGTTAAGATTTTAGGTAGATTTCATTAGAAAGCTAACTATTGCAATGGGTCCCATGTTTCGTCTTCCGGAAAATTTCGACATATCTTCGCGTTTCACATCCCCCAGAACCCAAAACCATCGTCAGTTCAAAAGTTTATATATAATTTATGTATGTATATATATATGTATATATTTATGTATATCAGTTTCTTGTGGACACGATAACTGCCGTAATTTTGCACCAATCACTTTGAATTTTTTACATAATATGTATACCCTTAAAATCTCGGTCGAGTGCGTTAATGGGAAAATCGGTCAAAGGGGGTTAAAATGGGAGGCTTTTTTTTTTTTTTTTTTCGAAAAAGTGAAATATCGCTATAACTCTCTTAATATCTGAAATATTGAATCCATTAAAAGTTCATACTATGTGTCGGACATGGACCTAAAATTAATGTTTGAAAAGTTTCTTGATAGCACCAACCATTGACCAAAGGGGTGGGAAAAAGTGGGTTTTTCGGGAAACATTAATCATATCTCTGTTAATAGGCACAATATCAAAACCGTACAAAATGGACAATATTCCTCCAATAATTACCTAAAATTTTGTCTGAAAGAATTTTTGATATGACCCACCATTACGCCATGGGGTGAGCAAAATGATTTAAATTATAAGAAAATGCCAAGTGCCAAGAGAGGTTGCCATGACAACTTTACTTTTAATTGATAAGGGATGAGCCATCAGCAGTTGCTATGACAACGCCACTGCACGAGATAACATTCAGTTTTCCATCTGTCTGAGGGAAGCGACTTCGGTATCGGAACTGGTAGCATGCTGAACTTCTATGCCCAAGGTCGCGGGTTCAAACCCGGCTGAAGTCGTCGGATTTACTAAGAGCGCTAAAAAAAACCTGGGTTTGCTTTCCTTCGGAGGAGAAGTTCCAACGTTCGATGCGAGTTGATGGTTCCGGTGGCATCTAGTAGCCAAGTTCACAAATAGGTGTCGTTGATGGTAGTATTTTAGGTAGATTTCATTAGGAAGCTAACTATTGCAATGGGTACCATGTTTCGATTTCCGAAAAATTTCGACATATCTTCGCGTTTCACATCCCCCAGACCCCAAAACCACAGTCAGTTCAAAAGTTTATATATAATTTATATATATATATATCTTATATATAATCCAAAATAGACTCATCACCGCAGGGCTCAAACCTCTAGACCTAGAAAGCTGAAATTTTGCATGTTGGTTGATCCGAGTATGTAGAGGCCCAATAAGAAACGGTTTTTGAAAATTCAATTTGTAAGTGACTTTTTTCGGCCCTTTGGCACTGAGCAAGGACAGTCGGTAAAATGTTCGGATTTATCTCATTTTAAGCCGCCAGATACGAGAAACAATACTCGGATGTCCTGTAGGGACCCCGAAACACACTGTTTAAGTTCCTAAAATGAACGGTTTCGGAGATATTCCCCAATAACTGTGTTCCCTCTGAGAAACAGAACAACGTTACTATGGCAACCGCTGAAATTTCGCAGACCGGGGATAGTTTTCTGGCAAAATCTCGAAAACCGTTCATTTTAGGGCCTTAAAACGCTGGGTTCGGTTCCCACTTCTAACCACGAACGTTGCTCCTCGCATTGATACGCGTAAAGTGAGATATATTTTATATATAGAGGTTGCTTTTGGGGCTCGGATACGATCGTGATTCTGAGTCTAATTTTATACTCTTTCAGCTTTCAGAGGTTTACTCGAATTTACAATGTTAAGATTTTAGGTAGATTTCATTAGAAAGCTAACTATTGCAATGGGTCCCATGTTTCGTCTTCCGGAAAATTTCGACATATCTTCGCGTTTCACATCCCCCAGACCCCAAAACCACCGTCAGTTCAAAAGTTTATATATAATTTATGTATGTATATATATATGTATATATTTATGTATATCAGTTTCTTGTGGACACGATAACTGCCGTAATTTTGCACCAATCACTTTGAATTTTTTACATAATATGTATACCCTTAAAATCTCGGTCGAGTGCGTTAATGGGAAAATCGGTCAAAGGGGGTTAAAATGGGAGGCTTTTTTCGAAAAAGTGAAATATCGCTATAACTCTCTTAATATCTGAAATATTGAATCCATTCAAAGTTCATACTATGTGTCGGACAAGGACCTAAAATTTATGTTTGAAAAGTTTCTTGATAGCACCAACCATTGACAAAAGGGGTGGGAAAAAGTGGGTTTTTCGGGACACATTAATCATATCTCTGTTAATAGGCACAATATCAAAACCGTACAAAATGGACAATATTCCTCCAATAATTACCTAAAATTTTGTCTGAAAGAATTTTTGATATGACCCACCATTACGCCATGGGGTGAGCAAAATGATTTAAATTATAAGAAAATGCCAAGTGCCAAGAGAGGTTGCCATGACAACTTTACTTTTAATTGATAAGGGATGAGCCATCAGCAGTTGCTATGACAACGCCACTGCACGAGATAACACTCAGTTTTCCATCTGTCTGAGGGAAGCGACTTCGGTATCGGAACTGGTAGCATGCTGAACTTCTATGCCCAAGGTCGCGGGTTCAAACCCGGCTGAAGTCGTCGGATTTACTAAGAGTGCTAAAAAAACCTGGGTTTGCTTTCCTTCGGAGGAGAAGTTCCAACGTTCGATGCGAGTTGATGGTTCCATTGGCATCTAGTAGCCAAGTTCACAAATAGGTGTCGTTGATGGTAGTATTTTAGGTAGATTTCATTAGAAAGCTAACTATTGCAATGGGTACCATGTTTCGATTTCCGAAAAATTTCGACATATCTTCGCGTTTCACATCCTCCAGACCCCAAAACCACAGTCAGTTCAAAAGTTTATATATAATTTATATATATATATATATATCTTATATATAATCCAAAATTGACTCATCACCGCAGGGCTCAAACCACTAGACCTAGAAAGCTGAAATTTTGCATGTTGGTTGATCCGAGTATGTAGAGGCCCAATAAGAAACGGTTTTTGAAAATTCAATTTGTAAGTGACTTTTTCGGCCCTTTGGCACTGAGCAAGGACTGTCAGTAAAATGTTCGGATTTATCTCATTTTAAGCCGCCAGATACGAGAAACAATACTCGGATGTCCTGTAGGGACCCCGAAACACACTGTTTAAGTTCCTAAAATGAACGGTTTCGGAGATATTCCCAAATAACTGTGTTCCCTCTGAGAAACAGATCAACGTTACTATGGCAACAGCTGAAATTTCGCAGACCGGGGATAGTTTTCTGGCAAAATCTCGAAAACCGTTCATTTTAGGGCCTTAAAACGCTGGGTTCGGTTTCCACTTCTAACCACGAACGTTGGTCCTCGCATTGATACGCGTAAAGTGAGATATATTTTATATATAGATGTTGCTTTTGGGGCTCGGATACGATCGTGATTATGAGTCTAATTTTATACTCTTTCAGCTTTCAGAGGTTTACTCGAATTTACAATGTTAAGATTTTAGGTAGATTTCATTAGAAAGCTAACTATTGCAATGGGTCCCATGTTTCGTCTTCCGGAAAATTTCGACATATCTTCGCGTTTCACATCCCCCAGACCCCAAAACCACCGTCAGTTCAAAAGTTTATATATAATTTATGTATGTATATATATATGTATATATTTATGTATATCAGTTTCTTGTGGACACGATAACTGCCGTAATTTTGCACCAATCACTTTGAATTTTTTACATAATATGTATACCCTTAAAATCTCGGCCGAGTGCGTTAATGGGAAAAATCGGTCAAAGGGGGTTAAAATGGGAGGCTTTTTTCGAAAAAGTGAAATATCGCTATAACTCTCTTAATATCTGAAATATTGAATCCATTCAATGTTCATACTATGTGTCGAACAAGGACCTAAAATTTATGTTTGAAAAGTTTCTTGATAGCACCAACCATTGACCAAAGGGGTGGGAAAAAGTGGGTTTTTCGGGAAACATTAATCATATCTCTGTTAATAGGCACAATATCAAAACCGTACAAAATGGACAATATTCCTCCAATAATTACCTAAAATTTTGTCTGAAAGAATTTTTGATATGACCCACCATTACGCCATGGGGTGAGCAAAATGATTAAAATTATAAGAAAATGCCAAGTGCCAAGAGAGTTTGCCATGACAACTTTACTTTTAATTGATAAGGGATGAGCCATCAGCAGTTGCTATGACAACGCCACTGCACGAGATAACATTCAGTTTTCCATCTGTCTGAGGGAAGCGACTTCGGTATCGGAACTGGTAGCATGCTGAACTTCTATGCCCAAGGTCGCGGGTTCAAACCCGGCTGAAGTCGTCGGATTTACTAAGAGCGCTAAAAAAAACATGGGTTTGCTTTCCTTCGGAGGAGAAGTTCCAACGTTCGATGCGAGTTGATGGTTCCGGTGGCATCTAGTAGCCAAGTTCACAAATAGGTGTCGTTGATGGTAGTATTTTAGGTAGATTTCATTAGAAAGCTAACTATTGCAATGGGTACCATGTTTCGATTTCCGAAAAATTTCGACATATCTTCGCGTTTCACATCCCCCAGATCCCAAAACCACAGTCAGTTCAAAAGTTTATATATAATTTATATATATATATATATATATATCTTATATATAATCCAAAATTGACTCATCACCGCAGGGCTCAAACCACTAGACCTAGAAAGCTGAAATTTTGCATGTTGGTTTATCCGAGTATGTAGAGGCCCAATAAGAAACGGTTTTTGAAAATTCAATTTGTAGGTGACTTTTTTCGTCCCTTTGGCACTGAGCAAGGACAGTCGGTAAAATGTTCGGATTTATCTAATTTAAACCGCCAGATACGAGAAACAATACTCGGATGTCCTGTAGGGACCCCGAAACACACTGTTTAAGTTCCTAAAATGAACGGTTTCGGATATATTCCCAAATAACTATGTTCCCTCTGAGAAACAGATCAACGTGACTATGGCAACCGCTGAAATTTCGCAGACCGGGGATAGTTTTCTGGCAAAATCTCGAAAACCGTTCATTTTAGGGCCTTAAAACGCTGGGTTCGGTTCCCACTTCTAACCACGAACGTTGGTCCTCGCATTGATACGCGTAAAGTGAGATATATTTTATATATAGAGGTTGCTTTTGGGGCTCGGATACGATCGTGATTATGAGTCTAATTTTATACTCTTTCAGCTTTCAGAGGTTTACTCGAATTTACAATGTTAAGATTTTAGGTAGATTTCATTAG
Organism: Meconema thalassinum; assembly: GCA_946902985.2. Taxonomy (NCBI): domain Eukaryota; kingdom Metazoa; phylum Arthropoda; class Insecta; order Orthoptera; family Tettigoniidae; genus Meconema; species Meconema thalassinum. The sequence goes on from OX336390.1 coordinate 939,384,815, forward strand.
AAAGCTAACTATTGCAATGGGTCCCTTGTTTCGTCTTCCGGAAAATGTCGACATATCTTCGCGTTTTATATCCCCCAGACCCCAAAACCACCGTCAGTTCAAAAGTTTATATATAATTTATGTATGTATATATATATATGTATATATTTATGTATATCAGTTTCTTGTGGACACGATAACTGCCGTAATTTTGCACCAATCACTTTGAATTTTTTAATAATATGTATACCCCTAAAATCTCGGTCGAGTGCGTTAATGGGAAAAATCGGTCAAAGGGGGTTAAAATGGGAGTCTTTTTTTCGAAAAAGTAAAATATCGCTATAACTCTCTTAATATCTGAAATATTGAATCCATTCAAAGTTCATACTATGTGTCGGACAAGGACCTAAAATTTATGTTTGAAAAGTTTCTAATTAGCACGAACCATTGACCAAAGGGATGGGAAAAAGTGGGTTTTTCGGGAAATATTAATCATATCTCTGTTAATAGGCACAATATCAAAACCGTACAAAATGGACAATATTCCTCCAATAATTACCTAAAATTTTGTCTGAAAGAATTTTTGATATGACCCACCATTACGCCATGGGGTGAGCAAAATGATTTAAATTATAAGAAAATGCCAAGTGCCAAGAGAGGTTGCCATGACAACTTTACTTTTAATTGATAAGGGATGAGCCATCAGCAGTTGCTATGACAACGCCACTGCACGAGATAACATTCAGTTTTCCATCTGTCTGAGGGAAGCGACTTCGGTATCGGAACTGGTAGCATGCTGAACTTCTATGCCCAAGGTCGCGGGTTCAAACCCGGCTGAAGTCGTCGGATTTACTAAGAGCGCTAAAAAAAACCTGGGTTTGCTTTCCTTTGGAGGAGAAGTTCCAACGTTCGATGCGAGTTGATGGTTCCGGTGGCATCTAGTAGCCAAGTTCACAAATAGGTGTCGTTGATGGTAGTATTTTAGGTAGATTTCATTAGAAAGCTAACTATTGCAATGGGTACCATGTTTCGATTTCCGAAAAATTTCGACATATCTTCGCGTTTCACATCCCCCAGACCCCAAAACCACAGTCAGTTCAAAAGTTTATATATAATTCATATATATATATATATATATATATATATCTTATATATAATCCAAAATTCACTCATCACCGCAGGGCTCAAACCACTAGACCTAGAAAGCTGAAATTTTGCATGTTGGTTTATCCGAGTATGTAGAGGCCCAATAAGAAACGGTTTTTGAAAATTCAATTTGTAGGTGACTTTTTTCGTCCCTTTGGCACTGAGCAAGGACAGTCGGTAAAATGTTCGGATTTATCTAATTTAAACCGCCAGATACGAGAAACAATACTCGGATGTCCTGTAGGGACCCCGAAACACACTGTTTAAGTTCCTAAAATGAACGGTTTCGGATATATTCCCAAATAACTATGTTCCCTCTGAGAAACAGATCAACGTGACTATGGCAACCGCTGAAATTTCGCAGACCGGGGATAGTTTTCTGGCAAAATCTCGAAAGCCGTTCATTTTAGGACCTTAAAACGCTGGGTTCGGTTCCCACTTCTAACCACGAACGTTGGTCCTCGCATTGATACGCGTAAAGTGAGATATATTTTATATATAGAGGTTGCTTTTGGGGCTCGGATACGATCGTGATTCTGAGTCTAATTTTATACTCTTTCAGCTTTCTGAGGTTTACTCGAATTTACAATGTTAAGATTTTAGGTAGATTTCATTAGAAAGCTAACTATTGCAATGGGTCCCATGTTTCGTCTTCCGGAAAATTTCGACATATCTTCGCGTTTCACATCCCCCAGACCCCAAAACCACCGTCAGTTCAAAAGTTTATATATAATTTATGTATATATATATGTATATATTTATGTATATCAGTTTCTTGTGGACACGATAACTGCCGTAATTTTGCACCAATCACTTTGAATTTTTTACATAATATGTATACCCTTAAAATCTCGGTCGAGTGCGTTAATGGGAAAATCGGTCAAAGGGGGTTAAAATGGGAGGCTTTTTTCGAAAAAGTGAAATATCGCTATAACTCTCTTAATATCTGAAATATTGAATCCATTCAAAGTTCATACTATGTGTCGGACAAGGACCTAAAATTTATGTTTGAAAAGTTTCTTGATAGCACCAACCATTGACCAAAGGGGTGGGAAAAAGTGGGTTTTTCGGGAAACATTAATCATATCTCTGTTAATAGGCACAATATCAAAACCGTACAAAATGGACAATAATCCTCCAATAATTACCTAAAATTTTGTCTGAAAGAATTTTTGATATGACCCACCATTACGCCATGGGGTGAGCAAAATGATTTAAATTATAAGAAAATGCCAAGTGCCAAGAGAGGTTGCCATGACAACTTTACTTTTAATTGATAAGGGATGAGCCATCAGCAGTTGCTATGACAACGCCACTGCACGAGATAACATTCAGTTTTCCATCTGTCTGAGGGAAGCGACTTCGGTATCGGAACTGGTAGCATGCTGAACTTCTATGCCCGAGTTCGCGGGTTCAAACCCGGCTGAAGTCGTCGGATTTACTAAGAGCGCTAAAAAAACCTGGGTTTGCTTTCCTTCGGAGGAGAAGTTCCAACTTTCGATGCGAGTTGATGGTTCCGGTGGCATCTAGTAGCCAAGTTCACAAATAGGTGTCGTTGATGGTAGTATTTAAGGTAGATTTCATTAGAAAGCTAACTATTGCAATGGGTACCATGTTTCGATTTCCGAAAAATTTCGACATATCTTCGCGTTTCACATCCCCCAGACCCCAAAACCACAGTCAGTTCAAAAGTTTATATATAATTTATATATATATATATATCTTACATATAATCCAAAATTGACTCATCACCGCAGGGCTCAAACCACTAGACCTAGAAAGCTGAAATTTTGCATGTTGGTTGATCCGAGTATGTAGAGGCCCAATAAGAAACGGTTTTTGAAAATATAATTTGTAAGTGACTTTTTTCGGCCCTTTGGCACTGAGCAAGGACAGTCGGTAAAATGTTCGGATTTAGCTCATTTTAAGCCGCCAGATACGAGAAACAATACCCGGAGGTCCTGTAGTGACCCCGAAACACACTGTTTAAGTTCCTAAAATGAACGGTTTCGGAGATATTCCCAAATAACTGTGTTCCCTCTGAGAAACAGATCAACGTTACTATGGCTACCGCAGAATTTTCGCAGACCGGGGATAGGTTTCTGGCAATATCTCGAAAACCGTTCGTTTTAGGGCCTTAAAACGCTGATTTCGGTTTCCACTTCTAACCACGAACGTTGCTCCTCGCATTGATACGCGTAAAGTGAGATATATTTTATATATAGAGGTTGCTTTTGGGGCTCGGATACGATCGTGATTTTGAGTCGTGATTTTGAGTCTAATTTTATACTCTTTCAGTTGGTTGTTGTAAGCGAGCTTTCAGAAGTTTACTCGAATTTACAATGTTAAGATACTTTCTATTTTGCACGGTGTGCTTTAATTTTCTTTATAAATTTGTTTTTTCTTAACTGAATATTTTTCTTTGCCAATTTTGATCTGCCCTTTTTCGTTCTTAACGATGATCTGCAACGTATATTCACAGTCGAATGTGTCGTATTCTACCGGCTGTCACGTTAATTATTATTGTTTCTTAATTACTCTTACTGAGGAATAGGGCAAACTTATTTCAATAAAGTTGTTATTTTGTCTTTCACGGCCATTGAATCCCCGCACAAGGCACGGCTTTAACCTAGAAAAGTTGCTGAGTTGTACTAATGGACTAATGGTGCAGCAGAAATGAGGAGAATTGAAGCTTTTGAAATGTTGTGATGCAGGAGAATGATGATCAGATGGGTAGATAGGGTAACAAATGAAGAGGTATTAAGACGAGTGGGAGAGGACAGATGTTTCTGGCGACTGCTAATGAAGAGAAGAGATGGGAGGGTAGGACACATATTATGACACCCAGGAATAGCAAGCTTACTGTCGACAGGAATATTGTGTGCACTCGAGTTTGAAGGTTGTTTGTGAAGTAACCAATAGACCTTCATAAAATCCAATGACGTCATCATTTATGTCGTTCGATTTTACGTTATTTCATGAAGGTTTGGAATTTTTAATTTATATTTTAATATTTTTATCGCAGTTGAAACACAGAAAGTGCCCCTTTTTAAGCGTGTTTCAACCATGCGTCAGATTTAAGAATTATTATCTCACAAACCCGTCATGAGATCGAATCCAAATTTTAACACAGTATACATTGGAATGTTGTATAACTGGTTTATTAATTTCAAAATTTTGTGTTTTCAAGAACGAATGTTGTTATCATTTTTGTAAGGTAACTCTTTATCGCTCGGGGTCGTTGGAAAATGTAGTTCTTGGTTGCGTTGTAATCCTTATACATCAAAAATTATGCTGTATGACTGTGAAATAGGTAAATTAATTCACTTATTTTATATCGGTTTGTCTTTGTACGGAGAATTAAGACATGGTTCACCAGCTAGCCGCTCCGGGAAATGCTATATAGCGTTGCTGATATGGAGCCCATCACTTCCGGGCGAGACGCGCCATGACGCGTGATGTAGCCCATCTTGGCAATGATGTACTGCTTTCACCGCAGCGGCTAACTGGTGAACCATGTCTTAATTCTCCGTACAAATACAAACCGATATACAATAAGTGAATTAATTTACGTATTCCACAATCATACAGCATACCTTTTTGATGTATAAGATTACAACGCGACCAAGAATTACATTTTCAAACCATCCCGAGTCGAGGAAAAGTTACCTTACAAAAATAATAACAACTTTGTTCCTTGGACACACAAAATTTTAAAATTCATAAACCTGTTATACAACATTCCAGTGTATATTGTGTTAAAATTTGGATTCCATCTGATGACGGGTTTGTGAGATAATAATTCCTAAATTTGACGCATGGTTGAAAAACGCTTAAAAACGGGCACTTCTTGTGTTCCAACTGTGATAAAAATATTAAAATATAAATTAAAAATTCCAAACCTACATGATCTAACGTAAAATAGAACGACGAAAATGATGATATTATTGTATTTTATATATGTCTATCGGTTACTTCACAAACAAACTTCAAACTCGCGTACACATAGCCTAATAGTTTGGTCGACAGTAGTTATGGATGGGAGGGTTGCGGACTAGAACTGTAGGGGTAAGCCAGGGTTAAACAGATTGCCCCGGATGTAGGGTGTGGTAGCTATGTAGAAATGAAACGATTATCTCAGGAGAGGGATACATGGAGGGCTGCATCAAACCAGTTAAAAAACTGAAGACTCAAACAACAACAATCAGGAATTTTAATTACTTAGAGAGGCATGTGGGGCAAAAGGGTCGTTGGAGAATTTCAATCCCTGGGATGTAACACTGGAAGAGACTGCATAATGTACATCAGCGGCCAAAGTGAGCGATATTTAACTATAGGTCTATTAATAGGGATGTGTTTACGTTCAAATCATCAATTAGTATGGCCAAATTACATCCAGAATAGCATAAGCAAGAATACTTTTAATTCCCGATATTCCGATAGATTTGGCATTCCAGTGTGCAAGAGTGCAGTTCCCTCTTCAAACGATATTCGCAATTTCTTTAACAAAGCGCAATGACACACACTTAACAGTAGCACGTGCACATTTAGACAAAACCATTTTTTCCCATGGCCAACAGTATGTGGCGTGCTCACGAGCATCCGGACAACAAAATCGTTATGTCTCAGCAGAAGATGGCAAAACCATCAACGTAATTTTAAAATGTGTTAACATAATGTAACATCGAACCCTGCAGACGTTCACAACTCGATAAAATTCCCACTTTGCTGATCATATCAATATACTGTATGTATCAAAATATTCAGAATTAGAATGGACACACCTATAGCCGCGATTGCTGTAATAGAATAGACCAATTATCAGCAATAATGCATCGTCCCCATTGTCTTGATCGCAGGCGAAGCCGCGGGTACCTGCTAGTATATATATATGTATATCAGTTTCTTGTGGACACGATAACTGCCGCAATTTTGCACCAATCACTTTCAATTTTTTACCGAATATGTATACCTATAAAATCTCGGTCGAGTTCGTTACTGGGCAAAATCGGTCGAAGGGGAAGAAAATGGGGGACTATTTTCGAAAAAATGAAATATTGCTATAACTCTCTTAATATGTGAAATATCGAATCCGTTCAAAGTTCATACTATGTGCCGGATAAAGCTCAAAAATTTATGTTTGAAGAGTTTTTTTTGTAGCACCAACCATTGACCAAAGGGGTGGGAAAAAGTGGGTTTTTCGGGAAACATTAATCATATCTCTGTTAATAGGCACAATATCAAAACCGTACAAAATGGACAATATTCCCCTAATAATTACCTAAAACTTTTGTCTGAAAGAATTTTTGATATGACCCACCATTACGCCAAGGGATGAGAAAAATTATTTCGGAATTATAAGAAAATGCCAAGAGCTATCAGTGGTTGCCATGGCAACACTACTAAATTGATGAGGGATGAGCCATCAGACGTTGCCATGACAACGCACTTGCGCGAGATCAGATTCAGATTTCCATCTGACTAAGTGTGAAGCGGCTTCGGTGACGTAACTGGTAGCATGCCCAAGGTCGCGGGATCAAAGCCGGCCAAAGTCGTCGGATTTTCTTAGAGCGCTAAAATCCCTCAGTAAGCTTTCCTTTGGAGGGGAGGTTCCAACGTTCGTTGCGAGTTGCTGATTGCGGTGGCATATAGTAGCCAAGTTCACAGCTAGGTGTCGTTGACGGTAGTATCCGGTAGCAACATTAGGAACTACTGCTTGAAATTGAGCGTCTGCATTCCTTACCTGAATTACAGACCAATACAGCCATCACAATTCACACCGTTTATCAGACAGATTCAACATTCACCCAAAGTACACGGGGTTACATGACCGCGTTGTCGCAGCCCCTAAACTGAGGAACCAACCAACATCTCTGCGGGAGACATAATTTTGCGTGAAAAAGTAACAGACCGTTTCATAGTTACACATCAGTGTCGAAACCTTGCATAAGGACAGTGTGATCACAAGTACAAAAATGGACTCCAAATGACAAGAAGGTTACCGTCATCATAAGACAATAAAATGTTTAAAATATGCATAAAATGACGAAAAACAAAGTTAATTAATCTCCAATTATAAAATACTTTCACGCAATAAAATTAGGTCTGATCCTTCTACGAAAACCTGCATATTCTGCCTATTTTCGCCTATCCCCAAGTTTGTCCGGTGAAATCTACCTCCGCCTTCCGGCGTGCCGAGAGGACTTTTTTAATATTCTCAACTCCCTAACGTAAATGCCCGGACAATTCTTTAGTCAATAAAAAAGTAATATTGACGTGAGGGGATCTATGCTATGTTATTTTCAAGTTTCATGATAAAATAAACTTACATTATGTGCTATTTCTATTCTTCGCCACCATTAGTGTCACATCTTTGAATGGCTATTATAGCAGCAACAAATATACAATTTTATTTTATATTAATAATAAATTAGTGCATCTCCCTGAATGAACATAGGGGGCTCTTGGCCTCTCACCACGGCGGACCAGGTTAGATTCCCGGTTAATGCATGTGAGATTTTCAAAGTGAAATATCATGTCCTGTGGTTCGGATTCAACATTAAAAGGAGGCATGTCCTGTGGTTCAGATTCAACATAAAAAGGAAGCACCGTGGCTTATGATCTCAAGATCAACGGTCACGTAAAACTACAAACATCCTTTGAATGAACATTATTTGCCAAGTGCTATGAGGTGGGCTAGGTCAATACACGGAATAAAATCACGACAGCTTGATTTTTTTTTAAATCTTATGAAGTTATGAAATTATCGATGGCTGAAAAGGAGTGTATGATTGAGGGATTATAACTAAGATATGTAGTCCTTACGCCACAACAAGTAAAGTTTTGTAAGTTACGAGTAGGGGAGCAGTGAGAGTTCTAACGAGTGACACGAGTCGCCCGGCTACGCTGACCTTTTATGTATATTTCGTGAAACCATGGGCATGCGACAAGTCGTTGGACTCGGGTTGATGTCCTCTTTCCTATGGTCGACTCGTTATATTTTTCAAAAATGTTTGAAAATTTTCGTTTTTTGAAATTAGGTGATAGTTTGAAAACCAAACATGACAGAACGTTGTTCAATAGCTTAAACGAACGGTCTCTATGTGTTTGATTGTTATAATAAAACCTTTTTTATCTTTTTTTTAAGTGTAATTTTGAAATTCCTATATTTTGGAAACTAACAAGTTTACAAATAAGTTTGTTTGACATAAAATAAAGGTCCCTACCCCCTCTACCCCCAAAATAAATTTCAAGTCTCTAGGATAAAAACTTGACAGTAGTGCTAGAATAACAGTTCTGCGCCACCCCCTACTTTCATATAAACTTTGCCGATATCTCCCGAACGCATGATCGGATTTTAACGAACGAGGTGTTGTTGGCGTTGGAATGACGTCCTCTTTGCTAAGATTGTGTGTTGGTATTAAAAAAAATGAAAATGTTTGTTTTTTGGATTGGCGCTACTGTATTTTGGAAACGGTGAATTTTGGAAAAAAGTTTGTTAGACGTTAATGAGTGGTCCCTAGGCCCTCTAGGTGATCAGCAAGTTTGAAGTGTATAGGAGGAAAAAATGATAGCCTACTTTCTCGGGAACAATGGCGATAATTGGCGAACGCCTGATTGGAATTTGACAAATGAGATGTCGTAAGACTCGAGCTGAGGCCCTCTTTTCGCTGAATGTGTGTTGGTATTTTTCAAAAATGATTTCAAAAATTTTGATTATGATAGTAGGTGATAGTTTGAAAATCAAACATGATAGAACGTTGTGCTATGGTTCAAACAAATGATCTCTATGACCTTCATTTTTTATTTATTTTTATTTTTTATGCTTTTTAAAACAGTCAATTTTGAAATTCCTATATTTTAGAAACTAGGAATTTTACAAATAAGTTTGTTTGACATATAAATGAAAGGTCCCTACCCCCTCTACCTACAAGATAAATTTCAAGTCTCTAGAACAAAAACTATGCATTTTGAAACTTTTTATTTACCAGTTATTAGGCTATTTTCAATTTTGAAAAAATAGGCTTATGAGATCATCTTTTGTCCGTGTGTGTGTGTGCGCGCGTGTGTGTGTGTGTGTGTGTGTGTGAGGTGTGTGTGTGTGTGTCCCTAATAAATTCTAAACGGCTGGAGCGATTTCAATGAAACTCGGTAAGTTCATAGCACTATTCTGGACGACTCCGATCGTGCCCTTCAAATTTTGTTACGTCTCACCAATCACACATGGCGGCTGTGCGAAATATTTCACCAGCATTCAATATCTCCGAAACTATTACCGGAATTTTGTACGGTGATAAAGGGAACTACTAGAAGTTCACCTATGTGACTTTTGAAAAACTGGTAACTACAAATCCAACATGGCGGCCACGCAAATTTGCGACTTTTAAATAGACGTTTCTCGCGATTTAACCAACCAAACGCAATAAAACTTGGTACAGTATATGTTCATACACATTGTAATGCACTGACATCTAACTTCGTTCAATTGTTTACATAACCACAAGATGGCGGATGTGCGAGGTATTTCACCGGCATTCCATATCACTGAAACTTTTAGCGGTATCACCCTCAAATTTTGTACGAAGATAAAGGGCACTACTGGAAGTTCATCTATAAGACTTTCTAAAACCGGTTAACTACAAAACGGACATGGCGGCCAAGCGAACTTGAAAATGTTAATAGACCTTTCTCGCGATTTAATGTTCCAAACGCAATGAAATCTGGTACAGGAAATGTTTATACACATTTTAATGCACTGGGATATAATTAAGTTCATTTGTTTACATAACCTCAAGATGGCGGCTGAGCGAATTTTATAATTCTGGTTTTATTTATTGTGTCGTAATCATGCGATCGAAGTTAAAGTTTGAATAATGAACCTACGCAATACTTTTCCTTTAATGGAACATGACTCTATGGCCTACACATTTAACAATCCAACATGGCGACCATCCGAGATATTTAGACAGCTCTGAATATCTACGAATCTATTATAGAAATCAAACTGAATTTTTTAATGTTCATAGGGGCTATGAATTTAAGTTCACCAATAGGACTTTAAATAACCTGGTGATCACAAATCCAACATGGCAGCGACGCGAAGTATAAATATTCACATGGACGTTTCTCGCAATTTAACCATCCGAGTGCATTGAAACTTGGTACAGTAAATCCTTATACGAATATTAATCAACTGGCATCTAATTTGTTTCAATTGTTTCCATATCCACAAGATGGCCGCTGTGCTAAATTTTAAAATGTCCTTGTTACTTCTTGTGTCCTAATCATGCGATTGAAGTTTGAATGCTACACGTACAGAATAATCTTCATATAACATTACATAACTCTAGAACCTACATATTGCACCCTTCAATAAAGCATTGTTTTATCACCATTCTTTCTACGGGGTCGTGCTCAGTCCTGAATGGTTTTTACAGAAAAGTTCGCAAAAACAACATGCTCTAATGAATAGAAAGGTCCATAACAGAGGCTATACTAGAAATAAAATGAATAACAAGTAGAATAAAAGATATTTAATGACTGACAATTATGTGCATAATAACAATAATAATAAAAAGAAGTCCCCCCTGACGTTCACTCCCATAAGAAATAAGTATATTACTGAGCGGTAAGAACTCGCTCCACACAACAAAACAATGTGAATACAGCTTCACACAAAATGATTAATCATAACATAAAATTGAGCGGTAAGAACTCGCTCCTCACAACATATGGATGCAAGTCCATTTTTTTCTGGTCAAGAAGTTATATAATGCGTGGTGTACTGCTTCCTAATAAGAAAATGAGTACTGATGCGAGTCCGTTTACAACTGAAACAGTCATATTGCTCACGGAGTTGCATCTTTTAAATCACACTACGGCTATGGGACCCACCCTTAATTAACACACTATAATTACTACTGACACATGCAAGATCTAATAATACAAAATCATAAAGAACCTCCCAGAGATTCTAGCCGGTGCCAGAGCACACAAACATAAAGAGCCTGCCGAAAATAGGCCAAAAAGCACGCATCACAAATTGGGAACACAGCCTCGCACATCCTAATGCCACACGGGGTCATTGAACGCGTAAAATAAACACACAAGAAGTCAAGCAACAACAACAAAATACAAGCCTAACGGCTGAAAAATCATATTTATATTTATTTAAACGCCAGACAAACAGATGTTTCGGAATATACCTTAAAACCATGGACAACACCCATTTAATCAATCAAATACTCTTTGTAACCGATCAGGGTTTTTGTGAATTTTAAACAACGTCTTAAATTGAAATACAGGAACCTGGCCTGCTACTAATGACCACGTCGCGTTATCTGATTTGAGAGCTCCCCTCCTGTATGAGTCATCGCTGCCTCGACTCTCTCTCAGTCCTTCAAGCTCGGTGCTAATTATACATGAGACCAAACTAATCCCGTTATCCATCTGGAAACGCAGACATATCTCACTCATCCACTTGGATGGCAAGAAAACACAAATATATGCCACTAGTTCAGCCTCGCGTGGTTATGAACTGGGCTGATATGCAGCAAGCCGGAATAATCTCAATGATATATCCCCGCGAACACATCATAAAATCACAACACACCATAAAGCTTGGACTGACTCACTCATAAACATATCATCTGGGTCGGCTCAAAACAGATCAAACTACATTGCGTCCATAGACACATTAAACAAATAAACAACGAAAACTCGGGTGCAAGGGTGCCATCCCGTAAAGACCTGCTAGAAAAGCAACTATCAATATAATCCTGATCCGTCATAGATTCTGCTCACAAATATCTTTACCCTCCAAATTCTATTTTTAATCTCAAATTAATTCAGTTCCATTTTTGTTATAAGGCATACTTCCGTATTTATAATGCTTGACCGCGATTTACGCAAGAGAATGCGAGCACGAGCTGCGCATAGCCCCGTATAGTGAACCAAACAAAATCACAATATTTACAAAATACAAAGCGCTCAGCTTGTCCCATACTTAATGTGTCAGTAAACAAGAACTAAGAATCTACATTGCCAAACAAGCAAACAAATATCTACAAAAATACGTCCCATAAAACCATGGCTGATTTAATAAATAAATAAATTCATTTGTACTCATTCCTATAGAACAGCGTCAGGAAAACATCCCCAGCCATCACTCCTTTAAAATGCTTAGCTCGCCATCGACATCTTCTGGCAAATGTCCTGCAAGTTCCAAGATCCGCTCTCGTTCCTAGACGTCATCTCGTGCTGAATTAAAATAATGTTTGTCAGATACACACACGATATTTTTCCTATTAAATTCACCGATCAAGTGACCATCATTGACCATCTATTGGTGAATTATTTCGATGAACTCTCCTATCTGGTAGTACTGGGACTACAAATAAATCACTGAAGTTACACTTATAACTTGACGAAAATGTTCCATGTTCACATATATGAAAAAATATGAAGTTGTGCCTCGTGTCCTCAGTCACCTGAATAAAGACCTTACATCCTCAAATGCTCAAATAAAAGTCATCTCTCGAAGCTTCCTGGACCATTTATAAATAAAACTGGCTATAGTAGGCATGGAAGGGGATTTATGGAAAAATATTCCATAATAATTATCAGACTAGCATGCGACCGGTATCATTGAGTTCGTAGCAATCTGGAGGTTACGATTATGCTGTAGCTAGTTCGAATCGATCGTGGAATTAATCCGTAGATAACTCCCGCGTTAATTCACCAGGGTGCGTTATAACGCCGAGTTGCCGCTTAAACACGGCGTCTTGATATTATTGGTTCCGACTCTTGTAGATCTTCGCGCGCTCTTACTTGTATTCCTGCCACAAGGAGTGGTTAACATGAAGATTGACCAATTACATCGTAGCATTCAATCTTCTTCTTGGCGCCAACTCTCATAGTAACAAGCCATATTGTGCGTACCCAAGCCATCTTCGCGCTAAAATTTGCACCTGTCTTATGTGTCATGAATTTTATGCTAGTTTCTAAAATACCACAGTAGCTTAAACCATTGTGTTCTCTCTGCCACTGATTTCTCAACATTTCCCAACTCCGTCTGGCTCTCATATCTGCTGTCTGTAGAAATGTATCAAATGATGATGAATAATTTACTAGAATCCTTTATACAGCCTGTGGATAAAGGCTTCAATATATAAAATCCGTCATGGCGACCATCTGAAATATTTAGTCGGTTCTCAATATCTAAGAATCTATTGCAGCAATCAAACTGAAATTTTGTATGTTGATAGTGGCAATTAACATAAGTAGGTTATATGAAAATAGGCTGTATAGTTCTTCACGGAACTACTTGTTTTTTTTTATAAAAAAACATGCTCGTATACAGAGAGACGGTAGCGCTGGGCGTGTGTTACAAAGAGACTATCACTGGCCATGGTGAATACAGGAAATGGCTATTTCAAGGGGCAGCAGGACGAGGGGTCGCTTTTTTTAGAGAGATTTCCTATGACGGATGAATTAAGGCGAATATTTCAATAAACCTTCATGGCGATTTTTAAAAAATGTTAGTAATTGTTGATCAGTAACATGACAAATGATAATAATAATTGTATGAGGCGAATAAAAAGCGTGGCGTTTAGAGTTGTTAACAACTTTTAAGAACTTGCATTGTATGCTAGAACGACCAGCCAAGAAAGAAAAAGTCCGCTTGGAGTCTAGCCGGCTCAAGCTGGCCAGCTAAGAGAATGGAATGTCAGTCAAGCTGACAACACTGTTTGCTAGCGATAACAGGTGGAACAATGTGGCAACTCTGTAGAAAGCTGATAACGGCAAGCCAGGCGAGCAGAGCAGCAGCAGGCAGGGCCCCACAGAGAGGAAAGGGGAGAGGGGAAAGGGTGGACACAAAGTGAGAACAGGAAATCACGTGACCACTGCAGAGCCTGCCAAGAGCGGTGAGGGACGAGGCCAGAGGACCGCGGGGAGGTGAGGAGTTGGGTAAGAGAGTATTGAGCATGTCACTGCACATTGCACGTCATTCCTATGATAAACGTTACTGTGTTAACATAGGCTGTGTATTATCTGTATAAAATAATTGCATTCATGTGCTTAACCCCAGTTGGTTACTATATTGGATACATTATATATTTACAGGTAAGTGTGAGATTAACCCTGTTTAGTTTATTTTAATGCTAATGTATGTTTAAATTATTAAAATTGGTTTACCATTTTATTGATGGACTGTTATTTTTTGTTTTAGATAATTTGCATACTTGTTGTGGGAGACAGAAACCCCATTCCACTCAAGCCTACGAGAGAAGGCAAACGCAAGGATTTTTACAAAACCCAGGTAAGATTTTTTGAAAATTATATATATATAAAACCTCTTTTTTTAATTTTTTAATGTATTTTTGTTTATGAAAGGTGCTATTTGGAATGGATATACTCATGGCGGTTTCTTTCTTTTTTAGAGTGTTGGAAAACGCTTGACCACTGCTGAAAAACCGAGAACGTGTGGGTTTGGGACCATTGTTTACCGGGTAGTCTATGGCTGAAAACTCGGGTGAGATATTTTTTTTATAACATTCATGTCTTTTGCCACTGCAGATAGCTTAACTTGGGAACCCCTTGAGTCATGCTTTAAGTCACGTGTCAGCTCCGGCCGCGTGGTGACTGTTAGAGAGAGTTTAATCCCAAAAGACTTTATGGAATTATGTTTTGAAATTTTAAAGAACAAATTTGTACAGCGCAAAGGTTGCTTACGGCTTTAAAGGTCAATACAAAACTCGTGTGCGATTTTATTTATAAAAACAAGGACGGTGAGCATAAAAAACATTTTATATTGGCAGTAAAATGCAACAGCTTTTGATAGCCGATAACCTGAAAGATTGGCATGAAAGCCATGTGGTCAATGCCTTGCTATCAAATTTGATGTACTGGAACAAGGACCGAGTGGTTTAGCGTTAAACAAAATCCATTACCTGCAAATCAACATTTGTCATTTCAACCCGTTGAATGCTGGGTCTAGCTGTATTAAAACACCACAAGCAATAGCATCGAAAAAGGCTGTGGTAAATATAAAGAATCATGACAATGATTGCTTCCTGTGGCGTGTGGCTGGATATTTGCAGCCAGTACAACATGATGAATTAAAACAAACTTTAAATTGAACTCGAGTATCGTTCCCTATGGACTTAACCGAGATCCATAGGTTTGAACAAGATAACCAGACTTTTCGTCCATGGTCAATGGCCTTGATGGTAATGAGATTGTGGGTCCTCTTTATGCCACAAAAGAACCGAAACGACATCACATTCATCTTTAATATCTGTCTGAGGGAGAGGAGAATCACTATTGCCTCATTAAAAGCATGAGTAGATTGCTAAGCAGTCAAGCGTCCAAGCATAATGGTAAGAAGTACATTTGCGAATGTTGTCTGCAATATTTTACAACCCCTACGCTTTTAGAACGTCATAGGGTAGATTGCGTTTCTCAGGAAGCGGTGAGACTGATATTGCCACAAGGGGACAAGGCTGTGTTAAAGTTTAAGGACATTCATAAGCGTGACACTGTTCCCTATGTGGTTTATGCAGATTTCGAAGCTCTTACCACACCCATGGCAGGATGTGAACCAGATCCCACCATCAGCTCAACCACACCCATTCAAAAACATGAACCCTTTGCCATAGGATTTAATGTGGTGTGTGCCTATGACCCCACACAATCCGTTTACAAATACCGTGAGGGGCCAGATTGTGCCAGATGGTTTTTGGATGACCTTGTAAAGTTGGCTCGTGATGTACAGTAATTACTCGACCACCCAGTACCCATGAGCCTCTCTGCAGAACAGCAGCAGCAGTATGAGCATGCCACGACATGTCATATTTGCGAAAAGCCTATTTTAGGCGGAGAGGAAAAAGTCAGAGACCACTCGCACTTTACGGGTGAGTTTCGTGGAGCTGCTCATAGTAAATGCAATTTGAATTTTCCTGCTCTTCCTTTCATCAGTGTCTTTTTCCACAATCTGGCGAATTATGACATTCAGTTTTTGATTCGTGAATTGGGTCATGCCAACAAGGGCTCGTTCACCATTATCCCCCAATACCATGAGCGTTTTACAGCCCTGACATGGAGGTTGGGCACCTTGAGCATTCTATTTTTGGATTCCTTTAAGTTTATGGCATCCTCGCTAGACAGTCTTGTGAATGGCTTGGATGAGGATAAATTAAAAATACCAGAATGCATTTTAATGATGCTGAGCAATTTCAATTATGCATTCGGAAATGTATATTTCCCTACGATTTCTGCAACAGCTGGGACGTGTTAAAGCAAAGAAAACTCCCACCACAAGGGGAAATTTACTCGAAACTAACACGTAGTACCGTTTCCGATGAAGACTATGCACATGCATGTCAAGTTTGGCGTGTGTTTGGCATTAAGACGCTAGGTGAATATGCTATGCATTACCTAAATCTGGATGTAATGCTGTTCACCGAAGTGATTGGAAAATTCCGTGAGTTGTGTCAGCACATTTAAGGTGTTGACCCGGCTCACTATTATACGAGTCCTGGGCTCTCGTTTGATGCCGCTTTGAAATACACTCAAGTGGAATTGGATTTACTTACTGATGTAGACATGGTTCTATTTTTTGAAAAGGGCATTCGCGGTGGCTTTGTGTCACTTAATCAACGCCATGCTGAAGTGAACAATGTCTACATGTCTGATTATTCACCAGACAAACCAGAATCGTATTTAATGTACTATGACGTGAATAATTTGTATGGCTACGCCATGAGTCAGCCTTTGCCCTATGGGGAGTTTGCTTGGCTGACAGACAGAATTTGATGTGAACATGGCTAGTCAAGAAACAAGCCGTGCATATGTCTTAGAAGTGGATATTGAATATATCTCATCCTTGCATGATCAACATGCCGATTTCCCATTCTGCCTTGAGCAAGGGGTTCTCCCTGACAGTAAAGTGAAAATTGAAAAACTCATGGGCGCACTTTACAGCAAAAATCTGTATGTGCTACATATCCAAATGTTGGTGCAATGCCTCGCCCAAGGCTTGGTATTGAAGAAAACCCAGAGGTATTTCTTTTGCTCAAAAAGCATGGCTTGAGCCATACGTGCATCTCAACACAGAGCACCAACAAATGGCAACACAGCAGTTTGATTTTTATTTAAATTAATGAACAAATGCATCTATGGCAAGTCCATGGAGAATGTCCGCAAATACCGTGACATTAAATTGGTCAATGTCTGGGAAGGACGTTACGGTGGCCGGCGGTACATAGCGAAGCCAAATTTCAAATCGATCAACATTATCGATGAGGATTTGGCCACCATTGAATTGAGAAGGACCAGCGTGACCATGGATAAGCCCATTTACTTGGGCATAGTCATTTTAGACTTTTCTAAATAGGTCATGTATCGATTCCACTACGAATTTGCCAAACGCCATTTTGAGGACGTCTCTCTTTTGTATATGGATACGGACTCATTCATTTACCGCATTCGCCACTGCAACCCCTATCACGTCATGAGGCAGCTTAGTGATTGGTTCGACTCCTCTTGCTATAGCGCTGACAATGTGTTTCAGCTGCCCATAAAAAACAAGAAGGAAATGGGCGTTTTAAAAGATGAATGCGGTGATCCCGTTATGACGGAATTCGTAGGTTTGGCCTCGAAAATGTATGCTTATCGCACATTAGACTGTAAGGAAGCCAAAAGAGCAAAATGTGTAAGTAGGGCAGTGGTAAAATCGCTACGTGTACATGACTACCTGGCAGTTTTACGCAGTGGCAAAGCTATGTCCCACACACAGTACAGGATACAATCCAGCAACCTTCATTTGTATCTTGTGGAACAGAGATAACGCACCCCCGCCCCCATGGATAACAAACGTGTGTTGGCTGATGACCAGCTCACGAGCCTGCCCTGGGGTTATGACCGCAAGGAGGAGAAGGTGTGATTTTTCTGTTTGTTGGTTTAGGGACATGGCTTTTTTTTGTAACTCGTAGTTACAGCGTTGAAGCAGATGAAATGCGGGAAGGCACCAGGTCTGGATAATATCCCAGCGGAAGTACTGAAAGCAGACCTGGATATTACGATCGATCTGCTGCACCCGCTGTTGGAGAAGATCTGGAAGGAGGAGAAAATACCAACCGACTGGAAGAAGGGGTTGATAGTCAAGTTGCCGAAGAAAGGAGACACCACAAACTGTAACAACTGGAGGGGTATCACCTTGCTGTCCATTCCAAGCAAAGTGCTGGCGAGAGTCATCCTGAATCGTATAAAAAGACTGCGTAGAAAAAAGGCTTATGAAGGAACAGGCTGGATTTCGACAACATCGCAGCTGTGTGGATCTCATCAACACCCTCCGAATCATCCTGGAGCAGAGTGTGGAGTGGCGGAATACCCTTTACCTCACATTTGTTGACTTCGAGAAAGCCTTCGACTCCGTAAATCAAAGAATCATGTGGAAGACCCTCAAGGAATATAAAATTCCAACAAAGATCATCAGAATCATGGAAGAGATGTACGAAGGGTATGAGTGCCAGGTTCTTCACGAAGGCAAATTAACAGAAAAGATAAAGGTCAGTTCCGGAGTGAGACAGGGGTGTGTCCTTTCCCCCACTCTGTTCCTGTTGGTCCTGGATAGTGTGATGAAGAAGGTAATGGGAGGATGGAAGAGGGGTATTCAATGGGGTATAAATGACAGGCTTGAAGATCTGGATTTCGCAGACGACATTTGTCTTATGGCACAACGGCACCGAAACATAGAAGATAAGCTGCGGAGGTTGCAGAGAGAAGCAGAACGTGCAGGACTGATGATCAACACCAACAAGACCAAAGAGATGAGGATAAATTCTGACGTCACGACTAGTTTGACAGTCAACGGAAAGGACATTGAGCTAGTTGAGTCCTTCCTCTACCTTGGAAGTATAGTCATAAATGATGGGGGAGAAGGGGAAGATGTTCGAAGCCGTATCAGGAAGGCAAATGGTGCCTTTGTCCAGCTCTACCCCATCTGGAGAAATAGAAACATTTCCAGGAAGACCAAGCTCCGCCTTTTCAATAGCAACGTAAAGTCGATTCTTCTCTACGGCTGTGAAACATGGAAAGTCACAAAACCGATCAACAACCAGCTACAGGTGTTCATTAACAGATGTCTGCGTCGCATCATGAATGTGAGGTGGCCGGACATAATCTCAAATGAAGATCTTTGGACCATCACCAATCAACAACCGATTAGCATCCAGATCAAGGAGAGGAAATGGCGCTGGATTGGTCACACACTAAGGAAGCCGGACGGAGCTATTGAGAGGGTGGCGCTAGACTGGAATCCTCAAGGCGCCAGGAAGCGAGGTCGACCTAAGAAGACCTGGAAGAGGACGATCGAAAATGAAATTGCAGAGGTGGACAAGAACTGGAGTCAAGTGAAGAGAATGGCCAGGAACCGTACTGCGTGGAGGAATTTCGCCAAGGCCCTATGCTCCGGAAGGAGCGGCAGGAATTAAGTAAGTAAGTAAGTAAGTAAGTTTTAGTATTTTGTAGATATTAGTTTTTGCCATTGTAAATAGCTAATTTTGTAAATAGTGGCAACCCACTTAGGCCTTTTGCTTTTTAAAAAAAGTTCTATGCAACCTTATTTTTTATTTTAATTTTAAATTTAACAGAGTTGGGAACTGGAAAATGGTATATAGTTTGATTCCTTTAAAGCTGGAAAAAGTTATATTTTTTGTAAATAAGAAATAAGTAATATTTTTTTAGTAACTTTAATTTTTTTTGCAAAGTAAATCGTAAATGGTAAACTGAAAAAATTATTTTGGGTTAAGTGTGCATGTCAAGAATGTGCTTTTGGGAATAAATAAAGTGGTTGTGTTTGATCCCAAAGGCAGGTGTGAATGTATGAGTTGAGAGAAAGCGGGTGTGTATGTATGACCAGAGCAAACACGGTGAGGTAGGGTGGGTGGGGGAAATTGTCACTTATATGGTCATTTCGTTTTTAATAGTTTTTTTTTCTTTGAAATGTAGCGGTCAAGAGACATTATTTTTGTAAAACAGTCTTACCTGCACTAGTCGTAGACCTGTACGTTTCTCCAAACACACATAAACAGACTGCATCATTATCATGGTCAAGCACTCGCATCAACATCATTATCAAATCTTAACTTTCAACATACACCAAATGGAAAAATGTGTAAACAGCGAAATGGAAAATCCATGTTTCGATATCACCAAATTTCAAAAACGCAAAACTTGAAACGGACATTTTTAAAAACTGGAATTGGCCACGTGTGAAATATAAAAATTGAAAAAACTTCAAACGGACATAAAAAAAAGTATAATCAGCAAAATTGAAAATCCATGTCAGGAAAAACACATAACTTGTAACAGATATTTTTTTAAAACTGTAAATTGCAAATTGGCAAATGGCAATGTGTGAAAATGTGAAAATCAAAAATCAGCCCATCAAGATCATCATTTTTAGCCTATTTTCATTTATGAAAAAAAAAAGGCTTATGAGATCACCGTATGTCTGTTGTGTGTGATGGTGTGTGTCCCCCCTAATAACTTCTAAACGGCTGGACCGAATTTAATGAAACTCAGTAAGTCCATAGCTCTATTACTGGCAACCCTAACTGTCCCCTTCAAATTTCGTTACATCTCACTAATCCAACATGGTGGCTGAGCGAAATATTTCACCAGCATTCAATATCTCCGAAACTATTACCGATATCACCCTGAAATATTTTACGGTGATAAAGGGAACAACTAGAAGTTCACCTATGTGACGTTTGAAAACCTGGTAAATACAAAACCAACATGGCGGCCAAGCGAATTTGCGACTTTTAAATAGATGTTTCTCGAGATTTAACCGACCAAACGCACTCAAACTTGGTACAGTATATGTTTATACACATTGTAATACACCGACATCTAACTTCGTTCAATTGTTTACATAACCTCAAGATGGCGGCTGTGCGAAATATTTCACCGGCATTCTATAACTCTGAAACTGTTAGCGGTTTCACCTTGAAATTTTGTACGGAGATAAAGGGCACTACCGGTAGTTCATTTGTAAGACTATCAAAAACAGATTAACTACAAAACGAATATGGCGGCCAGGCGATGTTGAAAATTTTAAATAGACCTTTCTCGAGATTTAATGATCCAAACGCAATGAAACTTGCTACAGGAAATGTTTATACACATTGTAATGCACTGGTATCTAATTTAGTTCAATTGTTTACATAACTTCAAGATGGCGGCAGTGTGAATTTCAAAATTAATTTTTATTTCTTGTGTCGTAATCATGCTATCGAAATTAAAGTTTGAATAATGAACCTACGCAATAATTTTCTTTTAATGGTACATGACTCTATGACCTATACATATAACAATCCAACATGGCGACCATCCGAAATATTTAGATGGATCTACGAATCTATTACAGCAATCAAACTGAATTCTTTCATGTTCATAGGGGCTGTGAACATAAGTTCACCTATCGGACTTTCAATAACCTGGTGATCACAAATCCAACATGGTGGCGACGCGAAGTATAAATATTCACATGGTCGTTTCTCGCAATTTACCTATCCGAGTGCAGTGATACTTGGTACAGTAAATCCTTATACAAATGTTAATCCACTGGCATCTAATTTTTTCAATTGTTTCCATAACCACAAGATGGCATCTGTGCGAAATTTTAAAATCTTGTTTTTAATACTTGTGTCCTAAACATGCGATTGAAATTTGAATACTACACGTACACAATAATCTTCATGTAACAGTACATAACTCTAAGACCTACAGATGTAAAATTCCAACATGGCGACCATCCGCTATATTTAGTCAGTTTTCAATATCTGCGAATCTATTACAGCAATCAAACTGAAATTTTGTATTTTGATAGAGGCAATTAACAAAAGTAGGATATATGAAAATAGGCTGAATAGTTCTTCACGGAACTACTTGTTAAAAATTAAAGAAACATCGTGCTCTGGTAAACCTTTTGTTTTTCTTTCATAACCATAGGGATTGACAAAAGAAAATAGAATACAAACACATTCGATTAGCTCAGGACAGGGAGGCATGGGGAGCTGCATCAAACCAGTCAAAAGACTGAAGACTCCAACAACACTCCTGAATTCCTCAATGTTTATGTCCACGCATCATCAACTTTCCTTTCATAGCACTCATCACAATTAGGGCAGCCATCCTCTCACCCAGTTGGGCATCACAGGATGCGAAACGTTGTTTAGCTTTTTTTCAATAGCAATTTCTCTGCCACATGTCTTAAACCAGGATGACTATGGCGATAAGAAAGATCATGTTCTTTGCATGCTTGATCCAAAAGATTAATGGGTACATCGGCACGCTGCAAACGTTTTTCAAGATGAGGTCGAGGGCCACAAAAACGATAACCTGGAAGATGGAGTTCGAAAGGTAAGTATTGAATCACTTTATCAATGACGCCATTGCCAGTACAGGTCTGGCATATCCTTTTCCATCGATGATAAAAAGGTTTGGTCTTCCTCTTCTTCTGTGGACGATGTTTGTGTTCGTTGTTGTTGTTGCTTTTTCTCGCCATGACTCCCGTGGAATGATTCAACAAAGTCTTTACACGGACTTTTATGACCGTGATATAGTTTCACCAGCTGACAAGTCGCACACTGACGCATAGAGGGTATGTTTTCCATGGCCACTTGCTTATGGTGATCGTAATCCGTACAGGGTTGCAATTCACTCAACACAGGCAGGGTCTTGAGTCCATGATTTTGGTACATGTTTCCAGATTTCTTTCACTGCGTTGGCGGCCACATAATAAATGAACGACTTGGGCAGCGCGAAGAATTCCTCTTTGGTAAAACTGTCTAGTTTTTTTTTGCACACCAAGAACTTGCCGATGGCTTTATCCGTAGCGTTGCCTTTCTCCATGGTATTACGTTGTGTAGATGTTTACTCGTTGCTTGTAGAAATCTCACTGGCGTCATTCACAGGTAAGTCTTGATTTTTAATTTTGTTCAACAACTCCCAGCAGGCATGGGTGGTTAACCAATGAAAGAGATGCCACGCATGCGCCACGGCTGTTTGGGTAATGTTGCAACAGGAACAAGTATCCATGAGCGTTTGCAGGGATGGGTAGCCCAACTCCATGGGGTCGATACATTGACAGTAAGACGCTAAAAATGGTTGCAACCATTCACGTTTTTCATTACCTTTCACAAATACCACATTGGCCGAGGACAAGTGTGCTTTCATGACCACGTCCAAATTCGAAGTACGTCCAGAAAGTAAGTTCCGTATGGTAATAAAATTAAATTATGTACAGAAACAGAAAAAAATATTTATTGCACAAAATTCTACAACCCTTAAACTACTTTTCCATATAACTGCCGAAATGTTGCAGGCATTTGTCGTAGCGTGGCACGAGTTTTTGAATACCTTCTACATAGACGTGTGCCGCATGTGTCTTCAACTAGTTGTACATTCCGCTGCAGCGCAGTTCCGCATACGCGCGGTAGACGCTCTGTATCAAGGAGAATAAATTTGCGCCATTTGGAGAGCGCTGTCAGCCACGTACGCGATGTTGTGCATGTTTACTCGTACAATGTCGGTGTTGATTGAAAATCCCGCCGCTTGTGAAATCAGATCTGTGATTCGTTTTCTGAATGCTAGGAAAGTGAAACCCATTGAAATTTATCGGCAAATTTGTGAAGTGTATGGACAAAATGCGATGAGTGATTCAATGGTGAGAAGATGGGTCCCACAGTTCAATGAAGGACGTAGTGAAGTGCACGATGAAGAACGAAGTGGGCGGCCATCTTTGGTTACAGAAGAACTGGTTCACGGGATTGATGACAAGATCCGGGAAAACCGCAGGTTTACAATTAGTGCTCTCGCTATGGAATATCCCCAAATCTCACGATCACTAATAAATTCATGTAATTGTTACCGAAAAACTGAACTTTCGTAAACTTTGCCGACGTTGGGTACCAAAGATTCTTACGGAGCAACACAAAACAAAACGGATGGGTAGTGCACTTCAGTTTTTGACCCGTTACAATAAAGGCGGCGAAGAATTTCTGACACAGATAGTCACAGGAGATGAAATTTGGGTTTCTTACGACACCCCTGAAAGTAAGCGGCAATCAATGGAATGGAGGCACACTTCATCTCCAGCAAAGGTTAAGCCGAAACAAATCTTGGCACCTCGGAAAATGATGTGCACAGTGTTCTGGGACTGGAAAGGCATCTTACTATTTGATTTCTTACCGCGTGGTCAAACAATCAACGCAGATGCTTACTGCGAGACACTTAGGAAATTGCGCCGCGCAATACGGAATAATCGCCGAGGGTTGTTGTCAAAAGGTGTTGTTTTTCTTCACGACAACGCACGACCACACACTGCAAATGTGACGAAAAACCTCCTACAGGGATTTGGCTGGGGCGTGTTTGACGACCCTCCGTACAGCCCGGACCAAACTCCTAGCGACTTTCATCTGTTCACACATCTCAAGTCTTTCCTTGGCGGTCAACACTTCAACAATGACGACGAGCTGAAAGAAGATGTTTCCAACTGGTTGAAGACACAGGCGGCAAACTTCTATGAAGAAGGTATCCAAAAACGTGTGCCACGCTATGACAAATGCCTGCAAAAGTTCGGCAGTTATGTGGAAATGTAGTTTAAGAGGTGTAGAATGTTGTGCAATAAATAATTTTTCTGTATCTGTAAACAATTTAATTTTATTACCAAACGGAACTTACTTTCTGGACGTGCCTCGTATTTATAGGAAATGGTTCCTTGATTCCAGTCTAAATGCCTTTGATTTTCAATCCACTGGGTTTGTTTACGGTATTTTTTACACAACAAATCAAAAGCATGGGGCGGTTTAAATCGCAAATGCGTACCTTGCCATATCCAAAAGTGGTACAATCGATTATGGCCACTTGTTTAAATATATATTTGTTGTCACCAATTTAAAACCCTTGGCAATCCACAATGAGTGTGCCCAACATGTTGACGCTTGCCTGGACCGAGTTTAACTGACGACTGACTGACAATTGACCACTAAAGTGTGATCATGACATGGACTTACCTGCCATGATAGTTTCAAATTGAGGTTAGGGTTGGACAGGGGGACATGAGAAATAATATTAACAACTACTTAAGTTTTTTACTACATCATTTTATTATCATAACACGTCTTACAGGCTTTTGTCATTTTGTGATAAGGACGATACCAACTGATACAACAATAGGCTATAGTCCCTTGTGTTTGTAACGTCCATAACACCGATGATGTTCCAATGTCTCTAAACTAGGCGTTTTTGATGGTGAGCTGCTCACCGAAGCACCGTTGACACCATACGGTCCACACGTATCGTAACTTGTTTTTTTCATCACCCAGAGGCACGAGTGAGGGGTAGCTTGAATGACAGGGTATATTTCCCGCCTCCATTCTGCACAGGTAGAGGCAGGCGGGTGACCAGCACTGATGTTCCTGCATGGGTTCATCACTCTCTTGCCATTGGTCTGTAATGATGGGATAAAAGGCACATTTCACTTCATCTCTTGTTTTTAAATAATAGAAGCCAGCAGCCGCCAAGGCTTGAGGATTAATGAAAGGCACCGGCCACGTTGCAAAAGTCTTGAAACGTTGTTCCTCAGAGTTTAAATTCGTGGATGTGACGTCTCTTGAGGCTTTAAAGCAAGGCATGACTGAGCGGCTTAACGTGGGTTGACTTGTTATTTATACACTCGTCACTTGGTTGGACAGTGGATAATAGTTGACGTGTTTGTGATGAATAATTAAACAGTAGGCCGTCGTATTGGCTGGTACATTGTCATGCGTTTCAAAATCTAGTCGGATGTCAATATTGGATGGCTTTACAGACTCTTCCAGGTAAGAACAGTCAAACACAATCAGTGGCGCCCTTGCCTTAAACTCTTGGGGTAACAGCATGGGGCCGTTCTCTTTTTGATAATACGACCATCGAAATTTAGAAAACAAGTCGTACAGGGCACCAAACTTATTTTTTGAAAAATCCAAATCCAGTCCTTCATAGGGAAACACAGCTCCGTTGAGGAAAAGACGTGCATTTCTCAATTGCAGGTGATCAAATTGCGTGGCATCTTTGGTTTTTTGATACTTGCGATTCGTTTGAAAACCCAGACGATGTAGAGAGGTCTCTCTGTATAGCGAGCTGTTTTTACAGACCAACTGTGTGTGTTGGTGGTGGGCAATAGCGGGTACTCATGGAGTGCCCAGCTTCTAAATTCCATGGGTAGAGGCATATCTCTCTTTACTATCTTGAGTATCAGTTTTTTGCTATCGTCAAGGGTCACATGGGGCACTTTCCATAGCAAGCGTTGTAGTTTAATTTTTGAAACGATGGGGGCATTGTCAACTCCCTTGAGTGCATTATTATCACTCCTGTCTCTCACCAAATAACGCACTTGCCTTGCGTTGACCACGATGCGCTGGTGATCTTCGGCAAAGCCTAAAATCAGTTTAAGGGGTAAATATCCAGTAAAGGTCCCATCGGTGTGTACCATCCAGTCATTGGTAGAGTCAGGGCACCAACCCGCCATGCAAAGTGTTTTACCTTCTTCCTCACTATAAGAGGGATATAGTTTCATGACACTGGAAATATCCACATTTCGAGTGCTATCCACCACGATATCGTTAATGACGTAACGCACTTCAGAAAACAGAAAGGCAAAAGCAAGGTTGGCCAACTTGGATGTGGTGGGAGTACAGCCATCGGCATTCGTGAGCCGACCTTCAATCAGAATGACACTTTCATGCGGTATGGTGTAAATATCTTGGTTGTTGATAACAAATTAAATTTCATCATTGTTATTGAGTCCAGGTGTTTGAGCTTGATAGGAATGGAGTTCAATTCTTACCACTCCTGGTTGCTCCTCGATGCGATTCGCTACCTCTAGAATAGAATTCATCATGGGGGTTGACGTGGTAACCCAAATGCTGTAAAATCTGCTTGTCTTGAGAGGATAACGTGTATTCACGTGGCAAACAACTAACACCATTCCTAGACGGTGTTGTTGCTTTATACACAAACTTCATAGTGGCTTTAGCACCAACTTGTAAGTCACTGGTGTGGTAGAATCTAATTGAATGAGTTGTTCATCTCTATTGATCAGTCTTAAAGTTATATTACTAATACCATCGACAGCCACAGAATGAAAAAGAACCATAGGAGGGTTTTCACGAATAATATAGCCATTGGGCGATGTCACAATAAAGTCATAAAGCGAATGCGATGGTTCTTGATTGGTGTGAAATTGGCTAATAATATTACACGTCACCGACACATGATGGTCCTCAATGAATTTCACTGCATGGTCCGATACATGTTTCTTGTTGGGCTCCAACACGCGTGATTTAAATCCTAGTAATGGATCAATGGAATCGGGGCGTGTTTTAAAGTCAATTTTGAATGTGGAGAAAATACTGCAGCGAAGGGTGTTGGTATTTCCTACAAGTTCAAACTTGCGCATTCCATCGAGAAATGACTTTAAACCATATTCATTGATCAACACCACATAAATGTGTTCATAAATGTCATCTGTCGTGTATCCACGAGAGTTCAGGGTGAGCACAGAATCATCATAGTAAATCTTGTTGTTCACATTTTCACGTATGTTGTATATTCGATTGTACGTTTCAAGTGAAACAAGCCCTAAACCATAAGGTCTCTCACTCAATTCGAAGGTCGGGTAAAAGTCTAGGCTGACTTCAGGTCCACGTCCATGCAGTGTAAACGTTTTACTTTCTGCCGTCATATTGTGAACCTTTTTGCTTATGCTGCGTCATATATAAAAAATTAACCTCAAACGTATACTCTGTTGGCTGTTAAACGTTTGCTCACGTTTCTCATTATAATATATCTTGATCCTGTTTCCAAAATTGGTCACTAGTTCCAAGGGCGGGGGCAAATTCCCAAAACTGTCAAAGTTCCATACGGTGGATCCCTCTTTGACATAACCTACATAATGCGTTCCTGGTCCTCGGTGATCATTCAAATTGACAACAGCGCATTCCTGTTTTCAGGGTCGTGGGGGTAATTGGTTTCGCATAAACACACCTCGAAAATGAGAAAGCTTTAGTTGTTTAGCATAGCTTTCCACTTGTTGATGCTTGAGGGCACGTCTTGATATGGCTGAGGTAATTTTTTTTTTTAATATTTCAATATGGTGAAATCCCAAATCCTTGATGATAAAAGGCTGGATAAAAATTGGCATTTCTAGCCCCCATAGCAATCGCTTCCATCGTTTCATTATGTCGCTGACTTTCTTTTAGTTGTTTCTTGCCCTGCTGCGTGGCTTTGATGGTTTTCGCCACTGCACTGGCACCGCCCAAAAGTGAACCCAGAGCAGCCAGACCGGCAAATAATGCAGGTAAAAATCCCGCTCACTTGGGGACGGGAATCACTCGCCCTTGTTTTGAACCCTGTCGCTGACGTTTTGGAATAACACGTCTCTGTGCTGCTCGAAGAGCTTTCCTGATGGTGAATACATCATTTTTTCTCTTTTTCTTTCACAAGGGCTTGTCCACGAATGTCTTAAGCCCAGGCTTTGACAAGGACAGGGCCTTATTTTTAGTCTTTCTCACCACATACCTTTGTTTCACCATGATGATGACCCACAGCCTTTCACACGAAAGTTTAAGTCACAACTAACGTCAGGTTGTTATTTCATGGCTGTATATTCCAATTCCACATAAAGTGAGAAATCATTTATGGCTTTTCCGGCTTACTTTTCATCCCATGTCAATATGAGATGAAAGGATAATTCGTCACCTGCATTGACCATTTCATGGTTATGGACCAACATCCTATGTCCATTTACCTCTATTTGTAAATGGTTCTCATCAGGTATCGCGTATTTCATGTGAATGGTTCCATCATAGTGAAATCGATAGTGGTTTAAACCCGAAGCAAGCACATAGGTCAGGTGCTGGTTATGGACTAGCGGTAAATGGTTTCTGTAATTCACAGGTTTTTTATTTGTCAGATACACTAAAAATACAGATGGGATAAATTTATAAAGCCTTTTCATTTCATAGGTCACGTAGCACTTGGTACAGACATCGTCTTCGTCTTGCGGGTCTTCCACGTGAATAATCTGATGGTGATTAGCGGTATAGCCATTCACTGTAAGCTGGGGCACTTTGTCATAAAACTCATACACTTTGTTATCCACATACTTTTTTGTAGTAACGTCTGTAGACACTTGAGGATGTTTTACATGGGTTAACCGCTTTCCCTTAAAGTCATAATCTCCCTGTTTTGTGCGTGGCACTTCTGACCTACCACATAGTGTTTATTAGCAGGATCTGTTTCTTGTTTAGGATCATGTATGGGAACAGACCTAGCTTTGACCATCAACGCACGACCAAAGACATCCATCGTGAACCTGTAGTCAGTGGCGGTTCTAGAAGCTTAAATCTGGGGGGCCAGACATTTTCCCGGATCGATCTCATTAGTCTACTTTTTCCTCATTTTTGCAAAATGAGAAAAGTAGGCTAAAAACTATCATTGGTAAAAAAAAAGCATATTTTACAGTCACATAAATTTATTCTTCTGTTTCTACTCTGGGCAAACTGGTTCACTATATCAGAAGGGTCGTGAAGTAATTTTCCACTTAATTCTCTTTCAATTGAAAGAATTGCGAGATTGGAAAGCCTCTTTGTTGCCATTGTTGCTCTTAAATAGGATTTTATTCGTTTCACGACAGAGAAACTGCGCTCAGCAATAGTAGCTATGGAAAAGCAACTTCCATTTTCAGAAGTTCAGAAAAAAAGAATGAGGAAGTGTTTGGATATTTGCCTCTAAATACATTCTTAGCTAATCTGATTTCAGTCTGTAGCACCTTACGGTCTGTGAAGATTAGATTATACTTATCACAGAACGTGAGAATATATATATATATATATACGAAATTTAAAAAGTTTTCACTTCTTGGGTTACAGGCATCCATTGCATTGCACACAAAATCATTTTCAGTAAATCTACGCAGTAACTCTTCTACCATGTTGTCTAATATTTCAAAAAGATTTATTTTACATGTCTCTGATAATGCGACATTTTCCTCTTCTTTCTCCGCAGAAACTGGCATTAATAAAACGTAGTCTGAAAAGTTCTTTGGAATACTTGAGACTCTAGATTGCTTATAAACTTTCACGCCTAACGACTGAACAGAGTCACATGTAACCGCCCATAGTTCCTTAAAATAATAATCATTTCGTTTTTCTTGCAACGATTTTACAAGACCATAGATCAATCTATGTGCCCCTCCGAAGTCCACATGTTTTTGTTGTAAGAACAGAGAAGCTCCATTGGCAAGCTCGAGAATACCAGAAAAGATTTGTAACACAAACATCACCTTCACTTTACAAAGCTGTTTCAACAAACCTTTTGCTTCTGCTGCCTCTTTCTTGTTAACTGACTTTGAAAAATACTCCAGAGCTGCTTTAACTGAAGCAAAACGTTTCTGAAAATACATTACTCCTCTATATTTACATACACATAACGTGTCACTTTGAAGAGGTATCTCTAAAACACGTTCTCCTGGATGAAGATCACTCTGTATCTCAACAAACTTTTGGTGTCTTACAGTAGATACAGACTGAAAAGCATAAATTGCTTCCAGTAAACCAAAAGTGTCCCCTACCACGTCTACAAACTGGCTTTAATCGTCCACCAAAACTAAATTTAAGCGATGTGCATAACAATGCACGTAAACACACGGGTTATTGACCTTCTGTCGCAATAAACGCTGCACTCCATTTATCTTTCCTGACAGAACCGCGGCTCCATCATATGCTTGTCCAATGCACTTACATGGATCGAAATCCACTGAAACAAGGTACTCTAAAGCTGAATTAGCTAAACTTTCAGCATTCAGTTGAGACAAATGTATAAAACCAATGAAACGCTCCTCTATAGAATTTTGTCCTACATATCTGACACATACGGACATCTGTTCCACTTTACTAACAACTCTAACTTCATCCAGGATTAAGTAAACATAACCATTGTTATATTTTTTCGTCTCTCCTCCAATATGTTCAGCTATTATATTAGCTGAGATATCAAGAAATTCATTTTGAGAATCTTTAGATGAGTAAGTTGCATTCTTTGATAGACTGTTTACTTGTGCGTTCACTTTCTAGTTTAATTACATTTAAAATGTCATCAAAATTCCCTTTATTATTAACACTGTCATCATCCGAAACTGTTTGGCGATGACCTCTAAGCCCAATGTCTTGCCGAGCACAAAGTAATGCGACTCGGGCCATTGTTGCCACAGCTGAGCGGTTACGCAATATAACCAGAGGTTTCTCGCTTAGCTTCGAAATCACTGTGCTGCTATGTTCACTTACCAGAAAACTGTTTCACTTTACTATTGAAGATTTATAACGTTCACTATGCACGTTTTTCTCATATTCTTTTCCAATTGCAAAATCCAGTTTTACTGAAAACATGTTCAGCATTGCTTGAATCAGATTGAACGAAATGACGACACAGAAAACAGCATCTTTGTTCTCAGAGTATTCAAAAAATGTATACCTATCAAACCATTTACTGTTAAAACTACTGTTCTTATTGTATAGTAACGTTTGTTTATAAACTGATTTACGGGCTTGGCATGGACCATCATAGATCGATGCACTGATATAAAATGGTACTGGTTCGTCTATATTAGAAACAGTTGCACTCATATTTTTGTCACAGAGTTGGGGAGATATCGATGCACTTGTATCGCATGGAGGTTTCTCTACATTGGAAACTTCTGAACTTGCATGTCATAAAGTTGGGAAAAGAGTTTAATACTCTTGGTGTATGCACTACAAATTTTACAAATATTATATTTATACACGATTTCAATTGTGTGTGTAAATTACATATAATAAAATAAATAAATTTTGAAATTGAAAGAAAAATTAACTTAATTAAATGCATTAGTTCGTTTTATATCAGATAAATTATATCTGTAATTTATCAATTTATTTAGTAACCAAGGGATTTTAAAATAATTATTTCACTAAAACTGGGGGGGCCCGGGCCCCCCCGGCCCAGGGCTAGAACCGCCTCTGCCTGTAGTACGAGTCTACTGTTTCTATGACAAGGCTCGGTGTCCTGTATATAGACAGCCTGCTAGCCTGTCTAAGCCTTAGTTGAAATGAAGATTATTAAGCAGCAAGAGTCATTCCCCGTGGGGTACATGTTTTCCCATACCTGTCCCATATCACGTGAACAACGCCATGGTTCACTGTTTCCATCTTCCATTCGCTGCATCATTGTGGGGCCTTCCGGCTGTGGAAAGACCAATCATTTGCTAACGCTCATCACAGCGCCCAATGGTCTGCGTTTTCAAAATATTTATATTTTTGCAAAATCTCTCTACCAACCCCTCTACGTGTTTCTGGATCAAGTCATGTCAGGATTACAAAATGAGAATATGGGTTATTTTACATTTTCCATGCAAGAAAATGTTATTTCACCGGATGAGGTAAAGCCTGATTCACTCATGATTTTCGATGATGTATCCACTGAACGACAAGAAATCATTCAAAGCTATTTCAGCATGGGTAGACACAAACATATCGATTGCTTCTATCTTGGATAAACGTATTCTAAAATGTCCAAACGGTTGATTCGTGACAATGCCAATGTGATTTTTTTATTTCGCCAGGACGAGAGGAACAGTCGTCACATTTATAATGAACATGAGAATCCAGATATGACCTTTCAAATGTTTACAGAATTGTGTGCCAAGAGCTGGAACACTCAACGTCATGCTTGTTTAGTGATTGTTGACAAACAATGTGAACTCAACCAAGGACGATATCGCTTAGGGTTTGATCATTTTATTGCTATTTAAGGCACTGTCTCATTCCCTGTCAAGTCATTTGTCAAGACACTATGGCATTAGCAAGTAGTCAATTGAAAAAGCATATTATTAGAGCAAAAAATACTATTCGCCAAAAGTTTCGTCAATTGAAATGATCACGTGCAGATCATGCTTTGTTTATTCAACAACATTTAGCACCTCCGCTAAAAGCCATGTTGAAATCCTCTTTCAAGCCATCTGAAACGCTACCCACCGTTTCACAAGCCATTCAGACGCACCACGAGGACCCTGAGGAAGAGGAACAGGAACAGGAAGATTTGACTAGTGTTAGCGAGATTGAGGATGACGAGGAACAAGGGTTTACACCTCAAAAAAAAAGTCCTCACCCCTTGCAGGGTTTTTAAGACAAAAGAAATCCTTGGTTATGGTCGAAACACCTTAACTTTCCAGATCGTCTCCATTTTCACAACTTTTGGCCACCCCTAAATATAAAGCTCAAATGAAAAACATTTTAATAAAATATGAATCAACACTGCAACTCTATTTCACCGATCTATTTATTAGAAACACGGATACCACGTATGGTGTTCGCTATGAGGATGATAGTTTTAAAATTGGAGATTCATCCATTAAATTCGCTCGTACTAAAGCTGTCATTAAGAACATCAATTATAAATTAACGCCAGGACTGTTAAAGCTGCTCTTCTCTCATACACCCTCTTCCCATGATTATACACCAGAGGACCTTGGCAAATATAAATCCATTTTATTGGACACCCATGCCCACAAAAGACAGTATGATCCCGCTCAACAAGTGAATGCCAATATATCTCAAAATATAAAACCATCATTGCAAAAATGTTTCCCACCAGTCAAAGTGGTCATCGGAAAGCATCCGCTTCGGGAGTGACATTTAAACCATTAAAAACCCTTGTGGATGTTACCTACTGGCACAATCCCAATAAGCTCGTCCATCGGCTACAGTTGTTGCATGCTTCACGTCAAGCCGGCCATACCGGTCACGATTGGGAAATTCAAGATATTGAACAAGAACTTCGAAATGCCAAAATTATTGTTTAACCCCTCATCCATTAAAATGGGTATTTCTCACGAGTTGCATCGTCCAGCTAGTTGTCACTATCCGCGACTCAAGGTGATTTCACGAGGTTTGGATGAACTTTGGCAGGCTGACTTGGTTGAAATGATACCCTATGCTAGCGTTAACAACGGTGTACGCTATATGTTGAGCGTCATTGATGTGTATTCCAAAATGGCGTTTGTTGAACCTGAGCGTCTCAAGTCTGGTCCACTAGTCACCAAGGCCTTTCAACATATTATTCAACAATCCAAACTTCAACTTCAGTTACTACAACCGGACCAGGGAAAATAATTTTTCAACAAGGATTCCTCCAGTTTTCTTAAATCTAAGGATATTCACCATTACACCACGTACAGCAATCTCAAAGCCAGCGTCGTCGCTCGGTTCAACCGAATATTGAAAACGCATATGTGGAAAGCGTTTACCGCTCAGGGCACTTATCGCTGGTTGGACATGTTACCAGAGCTAGTGTCACGTTACAATGACACCAAACATAGAACAATTGGGACCAAGCCACGCCTCGTGACCAAAAATATTCAGCCACTGGATAAACTGTTTAACCCCATAAAAACAGTAGATCCTAAACGTCACCGACTGAAAATTGGGGATTTTGTTCGTGTGAGAAAATTTAAGTCTGCTTTCAATAAGGGCTACACACCTCAGTGGGGGACCGAACTATTTCGAATTCGTCAAGTCAACCTGGACAGCCAGTCACCTATTTACTCGAGGACCTCAACCATCAACCTATAAAAGGTAGATTTTATCTCCATGAACTTCTGAAAACAGCGTTTCCTAAACATTCTCTAGTGGAAAAAGGTTGAAACAAAAAGGAAATAAACTATATGTAAAATGGTTAGGATTTAACTCAACCTTTAATTCTTGGAACAATAAATTACATGTTGTGCGAACCTGTACACATTTTATTTATTTATTTATTGAATCATGTTGTACAAGAGCCCTGTGTACGGCGCTGCGCGCTTCGTGCATGTCCATACATGTTTTTGTTTCTCTCTCCACACCTGCGTCGCACTCCTTCAGTCCATTTTGACATACAACTCGTTCAGCTATTGGCTGTCATGGGTTCTTCACTCCCCCCCCCCCCCCCTCACCTCTCCCCGCACTTCTGGCCCCGTCCCCTTGTCCCTCACCACTTTGCAATGATCACGTGATTTCCTGTTCACTATTTCTGTCCACCCTTTCCCCTCTCCCCTTTCCTCTCTCTAGGGCCCAGCCTGCTGCTGCTCTGCTCGCCTGGCTAGCCGTTATCACCTTCTAACTGAATTGCCACATTGTTCCACCTGTTATTGCTAGCAAACAGTCTTGTCAGCTTGACTGACATTCCAATCTCTTAGCTGGCCAGCTTGAGCCGGCCAGACCCCAAGCGGATTTTTTCTTTCTTGGCTAGTTGTTCTAACAGATAAAGCAAGTTCTTAAAAGTTGTTAACAACTCTAAAAGCCACGCTTTTTATTCGCCTCATGCGATTATTATTATCATTTGTCATGTTACTGATCAACAATTACTAACCTGTTTTAAAAATCGCCATGAAGGTTTATTTGAAATATGTTGTTACACACGCCCAGCGCTACCGTCTCTCTGTCTACGAGCACGTTTTTTAACTAAAAAAAGAACAGTTAAAAAAAATTCCAAATGCATAGTTTTTGTCCTAGAGGCTTGAAATTTATTTTGTGGGTAGAGGGGTAGGGACCTTTCATTTATGTCAAACAAACATATTTGTAAAAGTCCTAGTTTCCAAAATACAGGAGTTTCAAAATTGGACTGTTTAAGAAAATGCATAAAAAATAAAAAAATATTATAAAAAAACAAGATGTTCAGTAAAGAAAATATAGCCTACTTTCTCCTAAATGCATGCGTTTTGTAATAACTCTTTGTCCTTTTCAAGGAGTATAATTGAATGTTGGTTGTAGTAGCTTGTTGAAATACAACGTGCTATAGGGATATTAAACATGAATATCAGGTGCCCTTTGCTAGTGCTACCTCTGTAAAAATAATCATTCAATTCGGTTTCACCGTGTTTGAATTGATATGGGGAATGGATTTGCACACATACATGGCCGCTATTTGCAACCTATTGGGGTGATGACCTTGTAGTCAGTCATAAGATGCTTTCCACAAAAAGGCATGTTGTTGCAAAATCTGGTAGAGATCAAATTATTAGGATGGTCGTAATTTGATTTAAGCTTTTAACATTTGGGTGGCCGTCATTCCGTTTCCGTCAAGATGGCGGTGATATAAAACATGACACTGAGGTGCCCTTTGCTAGTGGTACCTCTGTACCAAATTTCGTTCAATTCGGTTTCACCGTGTTTGAATTGATAGGGGGAATCGATTTGCACACATACTTGGCCACCATCTGCAAACTATTGGGCTGATGATCTTGCAGTTCGGTCAGAATATGCTTCCCACATAAAGATATGTTGTTGCAAAATTTGGTAGGGACTGGATTATTAGGTTGGTCGTAATTACATTTTAGCTTTTAACATTTGGGTGGCCGTGATTACGTTCCCGTCAAGATGGCGGTGATATAAAACATGACACTGAGGTGCCCTTTGCTAGTGCTACCTCTGTACCAAATTTCGTTCCATTCGGTTTCACCGTGTTCGAATTGATAGGGGGAATCGATTTTCACACAAAGATGGCCGCCATCCGCAAAATATTAGGCTAATGACCTATTAGATAGGTCAAAGGATGCTTCCTCCACAAAAGTATGTTGTTGCAAAATTTGGTAGAGATCGGATGATTAGGTTAATCGTAATTTGATTTAAGCTTTGAACATTTGTGTGGCCGCCATTACGTTTCCGTCAAGATGGCGGTGATATAAAACATGACACTGAGGTGCCCTTTGCTAGTGCTAGCTCTGTACCAAATTTCGCTCCATTCGGTTTCACCGTGTTCGAATTAATAGGGGGAATCGGTTTTGACACAAAGATGGCCGCCATCTGCAAACTATTAGGCTAATGACCTATTAGATTAGTCAAAGGATGCTCCCTCCATAAAGGTATGTTGTTGCAAAATTTGGTAGAGATCGGATGATTATGTTAGTCGTAATTTGATTTAAGCTTTGAGTATTTGTGTGGCCGCCATTACGTTTCAGTCAAGATGTCGGCGATATAAAACATGACACTGAGGTGCCCTTTGCTAGTGCTATCTCTGTACCAAATTTCGTTCCATTCGGTTTCACCGTGTTTGAATTAATTGGGGGAATCTATTTTGACACAAAGATGGCCGCCATCCGCGAACTATTAGGCTAAAGACTATTAATTTAGTCAAAGGATGCTTCCTCCATAAAGGTATGTTGCTGCAAAATTTGGTAGAGATCGAATGATTAGGTTAGTCGTAATTTGATTTAAGCTTTGAACATTTGTGTGACCGCCATTACGTTTCCGTCAAGATGGCGGCGATATAAAACATGACACTGAGGTGCCCTTTGCTAGTACTACCTCTGTACCAAATTTCGTTCCATTCGGTTTCACCGTTTTCGAATCAATAGGGGGAATCGATTTTCACACAAAGATGGCCGCCATCCGCAAACTATTAGGCTAATGACCTATTAGTTTAGTCAAAGGATGCTCCCTCCATAAAGGTATGTTGTTGCAAAATTTGGTAGAGATCGGATGATTAGTTTAGTTGTAATTTTATTTAAGCTTTGAACATTTATGTGGCCGCCATTATGTTTCCGTCAAGGTGGCGGCGATATAAAACATGACACTGAGATGATGTCCTTTGCTAGTGTTACCTTTGTACTAAATTTCGTTCAATTCGCGTTCACCGTTTTCGAATTGATAGGAGGGGGATCAGACATTCAGAGTACACACATTCACTCTCTCTCTCTCTCTCTCTCTCTCTCACACACACACACACAGACTCACACACACACACACACACACACACATACACACACACACACTGACAGACAGACACAATTTTTTTCGCCCTGTGTTGATCTCATAAGTCTACTTTAATTTTTTGCAAAAATCGAAAGTAGGCTAATAAAGGTCATAGAGATCATTCATTTGAACCATGGCACAACGTTCTATCATGTTTGATTTTCAAACTATCACCTACTTTCATAAACAAAATTTTTGAAAACAATTTTGAAAAATACCAAGACACATTCAGCGCAAAGAGGGCCTCAGCTCGAGTCCTACGACACCTCATTTGTCAAAATCCAATCAGGCGTTCGCCAATTATCGCCATTGTTCACGAGAAAGTAGGCTATCATTTTCCCCCTCCGACACACTTCAATCTTGCTGTCCACCTAGAGGGCCTAGGAACCTTTCATTAACGTCAAACAAACTTTTTTCCAAAATTCACCGTTTCCAAAATAGCGCCAATCCAAAAAACAAACATTTTAATTTTTTTTAAATACCAACACACATTCTTAGCAAATAGAACGTCATCCTAACGCCAACATCACCTCGTTCGTTAAAATCCGATCAGGCGTTCGGGAGATATCGGCAAAGTTTATATGAAAGTAGAGGGTGGCGCAGAACTGTCATTCTAGCACTACTGTCATGTTTTTATCCTAGAGACTTGAAATTTAATTTGAAGGTAGAGGGGGTAGGCACCTTTAATTTATGTCAAACAAACTTATTTGTAAACTTGTTAGTTTCCCAAAATATAGAGATTTCAAAATTACACTTTTTTCAAAAAATTTCAAAAGATAAAAACAAGTTTTATTAGAACAATCAAACACATAGAGACCGTTCGTTTAAGCTATTGAATAACGTTCTATCATGTTTGGTTTTCAAACTATCGCCTATTTTCAAAAACAAAAATTTTCAAAATTATTTGAAGAATATAACGAGTTAACCATAGGAAAAAGGACATCAGCCCGAGTCCAACGACATGTCGCATGCCCATGGTTTCACGAAATATACATAAAAGGTCAGCGTAGCCGAGCGGCTCGTGTCACTCGTTAGAACTCTCACTGCTGCCCTACTGTTACGAATTGCTGTATACGTGGGTGAAGTTCTTAGAGCTTATGATTCAACAAGTACAGTAGTTCCGTGATGAACTATACAGCCTATTTTCATATATCCTACTTATGTTAATTGCCACTATCAACATACACAATTTCAGTTTGATTGCTGTAATAGATTCGTAGATATTGAGAACCGACTAAATATTTCGGTTGGTCGCCATGTTGAATTTTATATATGTAGGTCCTAGAGTTATGTACTGTTACATGCAGATTATTGTGAACGTGTAGTATTCAAACTTCAATCGCATATTTAGGACACAAGAAGTAACAAGGAGATTTAAAAAATTTTCACAGCTGCCATCTTGAGGTTATGGAAACAATTGAAATAAATTAGATGCCAATGGATTAACATTCGTATAAGGATTTACTGTACCAAGTTTCACTGCACTCGGATGGTTAAATTGCGAGAAACGTCCATGTGAATATTTATAATTCGCGTCGCCGCCATGTTGGATTTGTGATCACCAGGTTATTTAAAGTCCTATAGGTGAATTTAAGTTCATAGCCCCTATGGAAATTAAAACATGCAGTTTGATTGCTAAAATAGATTCGTAGATATTCAGTAACGTCTTAATATTTCGGATGGTCGCCATGTTGGATTGTTAAATGTATAGGCCATAGAGTCATGTACCATTAAAGGAAAATTATTGCGTAGGCTCATTATTCAACCTTTCACTTCGATCGCATGACTACATCACAAGAAATAAAAACTTAATTTTAAAATTCGCACTGCCGCTTTCTTGAGGTTATGTAAACAATTGAACTAAATTAGATACCAGTGGATTACAATGTGTATAAATATTTCCTGTACCAGGTTTCAGTTTGCTTGGAACATTAAATCGCGAGAAAGGTCTATTTAAAATTTTCAAATTCGCTTGGCCGCCATGTTCGTTTTGTAGTTAACCGTTTTTTGAAAGTCTTATAGATGGACTTCCAGTAGTGCCCTTTATCTACGTACAAAATTTTAGGGAGATACCGCTAATAGTTTCAGAGATATAGAATGCCGGTGAAATATTTCGCACATCCGCCATCTTGTGATTATGTAAACAATTGAACGAAGTTAGATGTCTGTGCATTAAAATGTATATAAACATATACTGTAACAAGTTTGATTGCGTTTGGTTGGCCAAATCGCGAGAAACGTCTATTTAAAAGTCGCAAATTCGCTTGGCCGCCATGTTGGTTTTGTAGTTACCAGGTTTTCAAAGGTCACATAAGTGAACTTATAGTAGTTCCCTCTATCACCATAGAAAATGTCAGGGTAATATCGATAATAGTTTCGGAGATATTGAATGCTGGTGAAATATTTCGCAC
Source organism: Meconema thalassinum (assembly GCA_946902985.2). Lineage (NCBI taxonomy): Eukaryota > Metazoa > Arthropoda > Insecta > Orthoptera > Tettigoniidae > Meconema > Meconema thalassinum. Next base: position 939,425,223 of record OX336390.1, read on the forward strand.
AGCCACCATGTTGGATTGGTGAGTCGTAACAAAATTTGAAGGGCACGGTCGAGGTCGCCCGGAATAGTGCTATGAACTTTCCGAGTGTCATTGAAATCGCTCCTGCCGTTTAGATTTTATTAGGGGGGGGGGGGGCACACACACGAATCACACACACACGCACACACACACGGACAAAAGGTGATCTCATAAGCCTATTTTTTCAAAATTGAAAATAGGCTAACAAATAGGCTATATTTACTGATTGTTTTGTTTACAGATAACCTAAAAATAAATTAACTTAATGAAAAGTAAGGGTGAAATACAAGCTCAGGGCTTAAGTACTCTTAACTGGCCAACCACCCTTCCTACAGAGACCCGCTTCTTTTATCCTAGAAGCCAAAACCACACCCAAATAATCTCCAACATTAGAATAACCTAAATTCATTGTGTATTTTGGACTGGGTTTGATTCTTGGTTAAATATGCATGTTAGAATTTCTGAGTCTCATCCAGTGGTCCAATTTCAAAGAAAATAAAGGGTCTGTGGTTTATGATCACGAGAACTACAAGTGTGCTCTGCTAGTGAATGTGCTAATATACGGTAACTGGTATCTTTTGGACACCCACTAACAGAATGCCTGAATATTTTCAGCACCAATCGTAGGGATGTTTTTTCTTCACTTAGGGTAGGCTTTATAGATTGAGGTAGTTTCTTGTCACTTGAGCAATATTGATCTGACTTATTTGAAAATGAATAAATAATAATGATACGAGAGTGGAGTCTCGCACAAGTAAGGTCACTTGTCAGCTTATGAGACACTCCAGAGTGTGCTGATCATTTACATGGATGGACAATTTTTTAGTGGTCTCGGAGATGTAATTTAAATTAATTGCATTGTAATAAAGCGATGAGATAGAAACACTATGTGTTGGCAACTCTGGCACTGTACATACTCTAATGACAGTTGGTCCCCCTGCTGGAGGGTTGTTGACCCTTTAAGAGGAAGGGTCGTTTTCTTACCTGCGTCAAGCAGGACTCACTTGCAAGCAGGTAGCAGTGGCTACCGGACATGGTGTCATAGCACGCATGTAATATCTTCTGTACTTGTTCAGTGTTTAATCATGTACATACAGTGTAAAATATATTTCTTTATACAGTCCACCACATCTTATTCTATGTATTCGACATAAGTTTTGGTCCTCCGGGCACGATTATATGGCAAGGAAAACAGTGAAAATTGAACTCTGTGATCCCAAGACAGCATGGCTTCGCACGAATGCCGTGGGTTGCTGGCGGCATGGCGACTACTGGACAACAGAATTCATCATCCTGGTAAGTCACCGATCATCCTTAATTATTCCTTGTGACTCATATGCATTCCTTTGTTTCTCCATTCAAAACTGTTCGTCTGTACTTGCAATGTATTGGTATTGCTAGTGATCACACATGATTTCGCCCGTAAAACTGTATGTTATTTGTACGCAGTTTTCCCGCAACTCTTTGAAACAAAACCAGGAGTTCATCTTTGTATTATGTAGATATGTTAGGTATTTGTCTTTTCGTTTTGCCATTCTTTTACGTATATGCATTTGGTCTATTGTGATTTTATATCATTCAGCAGTTTATTGGGAATTGCTAGTGAAAAATGGAACAAAAGATAAAATCACTGTGTAGCAAAAGGGGTAGGTTAAAGGCTAGCTTATCTCGCATACAAGGCTTCGTAGAGAAATTAGATTCTCAATCTAAGGACGTAGATCAGTTGGAAGATCGACGGGCTCACTTATCAAAAATCTGGGAAGAATATGAAACAGTTCAATCACAAATAGAGGATTTGAAAGAGGATGAATCATTTCAAGCAGAACAAGAATCTTATCGCTCCGACTTTGAGGAGCAATACTTCAAAACATCTGGTCTTATAAGATCCATAAACAGTGCAATTTCCAAGTCAGCAACTTCGCTAAGTGATTCTATTGGTGAATCAACTTCCAGTTCGCAAACACGTTCAGTTAAACTGCCTCAAATAAGTTACCTACATTCGCAGGTGATTATTTAGAATGGCCCAATTTTGCCGATACCTTTAAGAATCTCATTCATGAAGATGCAAATCTGTCAAAAATACAGAAATTTCACTACCTAAAATCAGTGCTATCGGGAAGGGCGGCAGACGTTTTACAGTCCTTAGAAATATCTGCAGCGAATTACGACATAGCGTGGAACCTGTTAAATGAAAGGTTCAATAACCGGCGAGCAATTGTTTCCTCCCACATTAATTCGGTCCTTCAGATTAACAAAATAGAAGTAGAATCTTCCAAGGCATTAAGAGACTTGTATGACGGCTTCAGAAGGCACATACAGTCGCTATCAGCGCTTGGTCTGTCTTGTGAAGAACAATTAGATGCCATTTTGATACATTTAATAACAAGCAGATTTGACGCTGAAACATTAAAAAAATGGGAGACCTCGTTACCAACCTTTGATCTTCCATCGTATCAGACACTGGACAAATTTCTACTCGAAACATGTAATGCATTGGAATCGATCGAAACTAAGAATTGTGATCGCACAAAACAGCTGAAGCAGGTAGGCGTTTCATCTAAACCGAATGCATCTGGTTTCAAACCGAGGCCATTCACGAACCCAGGAAAAAAATTGTTTCCTTTCACAGAAAAATCAGAAATGCCCGCTTTGCACGGAGGAACATCCCATATTTAGATGCAGAACCTTCACTTCTATGGGTGTTTATGACAGATGGCGGGAGATCAAGAAGCATAAGCTCTGTGTTAATTGCCTGTCTGGAAATCACTTCGCTAACGAGTGCACTCGTTCATGTTGTAAGCTGTGCAAGGATAAACACAACACCTTGCTTCACAGGGACCAAGGGTCACCGAACCACAATAATAGTCAAACTTCAAACAAGAGTATTGTGTCCAATAATACTTCATTGTCTCCCCTTAATGAGCAACTTAGTAGTAATGCTGTTTCATTGCACAATCACAACAATGATGTTTCCTCTCATGTATTGTTGTCGACAGCAGTAGTGAATGTCAACAATTCAGAGGGAAAAACCCGTCATGCTCGGGTTGTGTTAGACAGCGGCTCGCAACTCAACTTCATAACCAGGGAATTAGCTCATCAATTACGATTGTTAAAGACAATGACTAATATTCCGATACATGGGTTGCATAACACTACCATCAAGGTGGGGTCGGTGGTAAGAACAAAGATTTCTTCGCGGTTCGGTTCCTTTGAACGAATCATGACATTTCACGTAATACCTTCAATTACTGGTCAGTGCTTACCCACTAAAAATATCAACATCACAGATTGGAGTATTCCAGAGTTTATATTAGAAAACCTTGCGGATCCTCAATTTAATGTGTCATCATCCATAGACATTCTCATTGGAGCAGAATTCTTTTACGATCTTATCGGCGCAGAACAATTTCAGCTCGACAGTTTCTCAAACAAACTACCGTTGTTTCGCAACACGGCTCTTGGCTGGGTAGCAGCAGGTAGTGTTGGTTTGTCTGAAAAGCACGCAGATAACAGTTCTTCCTGCCTCTTTGTGTCAGGTAAGATATTCAATGAGCCGGGGAAAGCACTGCTTGGCCAAGGACATTCTGAGCAAGAGATTAGTGAGAGGCTATTTACTGACGGTCACAGAAGGAATCCACAGGGTAGGTTCATAGTCCCACTACTCCTTAAAGAGGACCCGAGTCAGCTAGGTAGCAATGTTAATGAGGCAATTAGACGGTTTCACAGCCTAGAGAAGCGTTTTGAAAGGCAGCCCCAAGTCAAGTCGGAGTACGTACAGTTTATGAGAGAGTACACTGACCTGGATCATATGGAGGAAATTCCCAGTAATGAGATAAACAAACCATTACAGTACTACCTTCCGCATCATTGTGTATTTAAGGGTAATTCTTTGACAACGCGCACTCGCGTGGTATTTGATGGCAGCTCGAAGGGCGATTCTGTATTATCCCTCAATGATTTGTTATTAGTAGGACCGATCGTTCAAGATGATTTATTTTCAATATTGGCTAGATTTCGCATGCATCGCTATGTATTGACCGCTGACATAGAAAAAATGTATCGGCAGGTCCTCATAGAACCTGCACATACTGACTTTCAGCGTATCGTGTGGAGGGAGTCCCCTAAGGACGAGCTTAAACATTATCGTCTCAAAACAGTCACATATGGCACGTCATGTGCACCCTTCCTGGCCACAAGATGCCTCTTTCAATTGGCGAATGACACTAAGGAGGAATTTCCTGAAGCTTCGAATGTAATACGGCGGGATTTTTATGTTGACGATTTAATGACTGGTTGTGAATCAACTGACGGCTTAAGAACCACTCACAAGTGTGTTTCAGATATTTTATCCAGTGCGGGTTTTACCTTAAGAAAATGGTGTTCGAATGAGCCCTATGTACTATCGAGCATTTCTAACCACGAAACAGATCCCAAGTACATTATTAAGGTAGATGAGGGTGAAGACTTGATGTTGTTGGGGCTATCTTGGAAACCCATCACAGACACTTTTCAGTTTGAGTTGAGAAGTGATTTCAGTTCGACACAGATAAACAAAAGAATAATTCTATCAGACCTGGCTAAAATATTTGACCCCTTAGGGCTTTTGGCCCCAGTATTGATTAAGGGTAAGATTTTCGTCCAGCAACTGTGGCAAATGAACTTAAATTGGGACGACGTTCTCACAATAGAACTTCAAATTAAATGGATTCGTTATATGCAGGATATTGCTAAATTGAAGGAGTTCAAAGTGCCTCGTCATGTTAGGGTAGTAGAATTTGTGGAGTATGAAATTCATGGATTTTGTGACGCGTCTCAGATTGCTTACGGCGCTTGTGTTTATGTAAGATCTCAGACAGGAGATGGTAAAATAACAGTTCACTTATTGTGTTCCAAGTCTCGCGTTGCATCATTAGGCTCAGTAACTTTACCAAGATTAGAACTATGCAGTGCTGTATTACTTGCTCAGTTGGTCGAAAGAGTCATGAGATCCATAAACGTAACTAAAGACAAGTGTTTTTGTTGGACTGACTCCACAATAGCATTAGCATGGATTTCGGGCCATCCACACCAGTGGAAAACATACGTCGCTAATCGAGTGTCGCAGATTCAACAGTTGACAAATATTGATTGTTGGCAGCACGTCTCTACTCATCATAACCCAGCAGATATGATCTCGAGAGGAGTTACCGCGGAGAAGCTGTTAAATTCATCATTTTGGTTATCGGGACCATCTTGGCTTTCAGAAAATAAAGACGAATGGCCTTCACAGCAGAGGCATAGCTCTCAAGAATTACCTGAAGTTAGGAAAACTAAAATCGTTCTAGTGTCATCTACAGAATCCCTTGGATCGAATCTGATTAACAGATACTCTTCCTGGAGCAAGCTGATTAGAATAACAGCTCTCGTGCTCAGATTTATCAAAAATCTTAAAACTAAAACAGACAGACAAACAGGTGCTCTTAATCCGGTAGAACTAGAGCAGGCTAAGTATTTATGGTGTAAAATTGCGCAAGGTTCTGAATTTTCACAAGACATAAAGGCTCTCAAACAAAATTTGCCACTACCCAAGGGAAGCAAATTACATGGATTAGCACCGTATTTGGATGAGCAGGGTCTGTTACGGGTAGGAGGCCGTCTGCAAAATACTAAACTATCGGTCAACAGAAGACATCCTATTTTATTACCTGGCAATCATCGCATTACAATAATGTTATTTGATCATTTTCATTTTGTTTTTCTTCATGCTGGAGCTCAGACTTGATTGACTATGATGCGACAGCAATACTGGCCTCTATGTGGGAGGAACGGTGCTCGAAAAGCAGTGTATCGATGTAAGACGTGTTTTCAATTCTCGTCTCGGCCGTATCAACCGATAATGGGATCGCTACCTGAAAGGAGAGTAGTTCCCAGTCGACCATTTGCATCTTCAGGAATAGATTTCTGTGGCCCAGTATATTTACGGCCTTCCTCCAGGAAGGGCGCTTGGATTAAGGCATATATAGCTATGTTTGTTTGTTTTGCCACAAAGGCTGTACATATTGAACTTGTAAGCGATCTGTCTACAGCTGCTTTTTTAGCATCACTGAAAAGATTCATGGCTAGACGAGGAACTTGCACCCACATATTCACTGACAACGCAACTAATTTCGTAGGTGCATCACGTGAGCTAAAGAAATTCTTTAATGATATGAATACCAAACAGTCACTCATAAGCTTTGCTACTGAGAAGGGGATTCAGTGGCATTTTAGTCCTCCTGGCTCACCTCACTTCGGAGGGTTGTGGGAGGCTGCAGTTAAATCTGCTAAGTATCACCTTAAGAGAATAGTAGGAAATGCTGCATTGTCGTTTGAAGAAATGACTACAGTGCTTGTACAGATAGAGGCAGTTTTGAATTCGCGCCCCCTCTGCCCACTATCCTCTGATCCCAATGATCCGGAAGTATTAACCCCATCCCACTTCCTGATCGGTGGCTCATTTCATCTTCCTGTGGAAGATGTGTCTCAGACTCCCTTGAATAGACTGAAGCGCTGGCAACTGCTTCAGGCTATGTTCCAGCAATTTTGGCGTCGATGGTCCAAGGAATATCTCGGACAACTCCAACAGCGTTCTAAATGGCGGTCGCCCGGACAATCCCCACAAATCGACACTCTGGTTGTTCTGAAGGAAGAGGGCGTGCCTCCACTTCATTGGAAACTGGGCCGTGTCGCAGCAGTGCATCCAGGAACCGACGGAGTTACGAGGGTTGTTACCATCAAAACACCCAGCGGAGCTCTTTTGAAAAGAGCAGTGTCAAGACTTTGCCCATTGTTGAGTGAAGAGAAGTGAATTGTTTAAATGTTTGTGTACATAGTGTTTATTTCAACTCTTATTCCAGTTAATAGAACAAAGTGACAGTATTTAATTGTTGTTTGAAATATTTGCTATTTCAAGGGGGGGAGTATGTTGGCAACTCTGGCACTGTACATACTCTAATGACAGTTGGTCCCCCTGCTGGAGGGTTGTTGACCCATTAAGAGGAAGGGTCGTTTTTTTACCTGCGTCAAGCAGGACTCACTTGCAAGCAGGTAGCAGTGGCTACCGGACATGGTGTCATAGCACGCATGTAATATCTTCTGTACTTGTTCAGTGTTTAATCATGTACATACAGTGTAAAATATATTTCTTTATACAGTCCACCACATCTTATTCTATGTATTCGACACTATGGTTAACCGCCATGCTTTTTAAGCCACACACTCTTACTGCCACGCCCAAGTCTACTGATGAGCTTAATAACCTAGTTTGTCGCTGAAAGCAACGCTATTAAACATTCTGAGGGACTGTAGTGTGTGGGGCGTGGTGGCTCAGCGGTCTAGCTGTATGCCTCTCACCAAGGCGGTCCGGGTTCGATTCCCGGTCAATGCATGTGAGATTTTCGAAGTGAATTCCATGTCGTGTGGTTCGGATTCCACGTAAAAAGGAGGTCCCGTGGCTCATGATCTCGAGATTAACGGTCACGTTAAACTACAAGCTTGCTTGCTTGCTTTGCTTGTAGTGTGTCGACTCCCGAAGGGGATCTTTAACCTGCCAGTAAATCTACTGACACGGCTCCCTCACATTTGCGCACCCTCAAATTCCAGAGGACTGCGCCAGGATTTGATCCTGCAACAGCAAGCGAGAACGTTACCGCTGAGCCACGCAGCCAGCCTAGACCTACGGCCGTCAAAAAGACAGATCTTCATAATAACAGCACACTGTAAATAATGTTTATTGGTTCTGAAACGTTAACGCAAAGTTTAACATTACCGTGCACTAGTGTTCGTCACGCATGTGCTCCAAAGATCGTCAGCTATGACGACTATTGACACGACGATCAAACGAAAATTTAATTAATGCAGGGTTCTTCAGAACTACAATATAAGTATATTGCCGCGGTTAGTTAGGTCTTACAAGGAGAAATGACAATGTGCCAGTTTTCGTCACAAACGTCAAAACATTGGTAAAGTGCGTTTTCTTAATCCAGTGTTCGTCACCAGCATTTCTAACCAAACTAGGAAAGTGAGCACGAAATAGAAAATCGCATATGTTACAGAAACAATTACCAACTATATCACACAATTGTAACATTTTAAAACGTCGGAACATAACACGAATGCACATAATTAACTCGCGTGCCTGCTTAGCTCATGCGAGAAGCAATACGCCGCGTCAAGACAGCTCAACTCACAGGAGATGTTTGACGCTAGGAATCACCTATTGCATCGCACGCATGATTTCGCAAAGTTGCTCCTTATCGGCAACGAAGGTATAACGAATCTCGTAAGACTTTGTGCGTTGAGCAAGACCCGTTGACAGGCTTATTATTTGTACTTATATACGCGAGTGACGAGTATTGGCTCAGTGACGAAAACCAGTACAGTTACCTTAAGAGAGGTTAGAAAATTGACACTTTAAAGGAAACCATACCTTCTCTAGGGTAGATATTTAATATTGGTAGGGCATTAGGGCGTAATCTCAGACTAGAACTGCCCTCATTTGTGGGGTAAAACATTTCCCGTGAGAAATGAAGGCTGCACACTCTATACATTGACTTGTGTAGATTTAGCCCGTATTCCAGCAAATCCTCCCGATTACAGGCCTTTACCCAGTCATTGCATCTGGAATAGGAATTTGTGAATTGGTGGATAGGTATCTGAGGGACTGGTATTTCATGTTTATTAGAACCAAAAATCATTCAATTGTAATGTTCGGTGTTTGTACAGTAGGCCTACCTACCGCTCCAGTCGCCGAGGAAACCGGAATAAGCTCTTGTGTCCGGTGAGGTAAGAGCTGCGGCAAAATTGTACCGCACAGACGTTGGGCATTTCTGCTGTTGAATAAATTCCAAAATTAAAACACTGTATTGTGTTTAATAATTTTTCGCAATATTATCTTCAGACAAAAACGGCAGGCCGCACTCAAATAATATGGGTACCCTGCTCTCTCGCGGATACATGGTGAACCGTCGCCGTCATGCATGCGTGCGTGCGTGCGGTGCTTCCGGTGACGGCCGTTTCAAACCATGACGAAAAAATTACATGGTAAAGGCCTGATGTGTCCATACTGTATATGGTCACTATACTGTGACTTGATGGTCTAAACGCGTAATCCTAAAAATGCCCCAATGAGCATAACTAATCATGTACATTTTTTCCACGAGTGATTTTTATATATTTTTATATTCGACGATGTCGATATGGAAATATTATTTGTCAGAAAGCTGTTTCATAATGGGGGTCATTAAAGTACTACTTTTCATTATGACACAGATTTTTCAACCAATCAGAGCTCAATATTTTCATTCATTGACCAATTAGAAAAGGATAGCTTCTGACATGCACTCAAAATCCAACATGTCGGACACGAATTACATGATTTGAAAGTTGACAATGTAGCCTCTATTGGATCAACCACTGTACTTACAATGCATAAACAAACTGGGCAATATTGAAAAAGAAATAGCACTGTACCTTAATATCCACAACCCCAATTTCTACACATTCGTAAGATTTCGCTGACAGTTTTAGTGAATGCTGTTGTTGTTGACATAAACACACCAGAACGTCATGACATTAGTTCCACGGAAATTATAATCCAGCTTTCTGTTCAATAAATGGATTTCTTACGCGAAAAGTTTCCGCCAGATGTCATAACTGTTCTATTTGGGACTCGATTAATTTGCATTCCGTCGACATTCTATACGCATCGAATTTGAAGAATAACTAGTTGATAAAACGATACATTTTAATTTTAAAGCGTTTACAACAGCCTATTTTGTGTTATTTGACCAAAATAAAAGAAATGATCCAACGTAGTACCTGCGCGCTATCTTTTGATGCTACTTCAGGAATAAAAATGTTTCAAAGCTTTGGAATTCGTTATCGGGTCGAGATCAAATGCTGAGCCCACACAATTCCCAAGAAGAAGAAGTCAACCGACAGAATCTCGACGAATATTAATTAATATTTATGTTAGAACACATAATACGTAAATTTATAATTATCGTCGAACATAAACAGTCGTATGCAACTCGCCTATAATGTTAATTGAGACACGAGTCCACGAGAATGGACAGATGACCTCGTAGTTCCGCCCCTTAAAACAACAATAACTAACGAGTCCATGAGACTATCTTTAAGCACGGCTATGAGTCTATTTTACGCTAAAGCACTACCAGTTCTAACTTACGGGCTAGAACTTACTTGGGAACACCTATCAGTATCCGACCTCCGAGCCATTGAAAGCGTAAAAGCTAGATTTTTAAAAAGAACATTGGGGATTTCCAAGATGACACCCTCAAGATTGGCGTACATACTAGCCTCTGAGACATTCCTAATGGAAGATCTACGAACCATAATGCAGCTTCCATCTACTAAACCAGAACAAGAGCTTCTACAAATTGGACAGAAGAAAAGAGAGGACATTGACCTGGAGTTTTACTCGACTGATGCAATGATCAATCGTAGCTGATCAGGACCAAATAATGACATACGGAGCGCTCTAACTAGGTTGGCAATACATGGTTTTCACCACAATCTATGTACTCGACATGGCTATCATAAACTGTCTGAGCAGTGCGTTTGTAAGCTGTGTGAAGGTCATTGCGAGGGATATCATTTCAACAAATGCACCAAACGAGGACAGTTTCTTAAGGACTACTGTAAAACGTAATCTATTGTTAACAGTGTGATGCTTACCACATCTCAATGCATCTTACATATGGCCATTTGGCTGCAATAAAGTTATTATTAAGACACGAGTATGTTTATAAAACGAGCGAAGCGAAGCCATTATAGGCTCGTTGCATACTTTGTACCCATCCAATCATTGGGCCAATTCATGTTGACCGACTGAAGAGTTACAAATAACAGTTTGTCTAGGCAACACTGAAAGAATGACTTCTAAACTTTACCGACACAAACTAAGCAAATTATAAATTCAGTCGTTATTCACCTCGTCCGGGATAAATAGAAAGTTTTAGTAGAAAATTGAGAACGTTCACCACTTCTGGGTGCTCAATTGAAGCTTGGACCTCAAGGCGAAGCGCACTTCAGTTTGTGGCGCGCGGCGACCGAAGCTAACATTTCATTTTCTCCTCCAATTCCCTCGCTATTGAATTACAGCTTCCCTACGCTGCGCTAAAACAGTTTGCATTATGAGTTCGCTTTATGGCCTTTTATTTAGAAGGCAGCCAGCGTCCACGCTTTTGTTGTGGTAATTAATATTTAATATAGTCCAACTACGTGTTTCAGCAAGTATTAAATCTGCTTTAGTCTTGCAGTTCCCTGGAGTGGGACCTCCGTTTATCACCACCTTGCTGCCGCTATGAACAGAGAACAGAGTGGGTTTAACGCTAGAGATTACAATACCACACTCTTATGTATATTATTGTATTTAATGGAATGCAGCAAAAGAAATCAGAAGTCGTCGGATTTTTTAAGAGCGTTAAAATCCCTCAGTATGCCTTCCTTCGGAGGGGAAGTAAAGCCGGTGGTCCCATGTCATAGATTTATGGCATGTTAAAGAACCTTCCACTAATTACACCTGTGTGAAGCTAAATTGTCTAGGTTAAGAATGTAAACAACGCTCTTAGATTCCTACGTTCGTTGCCAAGAGCCGACTGCGGTGGCGTCTAGTAGCTAAGTTCTGAACTAGGCCTAGTAGTCGTTGACGGTGGCGTTTGGCGGCAAAAGTAGGAACTATTTGATAAATTCAAAGTTGCAGTCCTTACTTGAATTAAAAAAACAGAAGCACACACTAATACAGTTATCACAATTAACACCGGATATCAGACAGATTCTACACACACCCCAAGTGCATGGGGTTACATGACCGCGTTGTCGCAGCCCCTAAACTGAAGAACCAACCAGAAACCCCTACGGACGTCAAATTGGCAGGTACTTATTTAGCGTATGGCATTTAGTGCCGGGAGTGTCCGAAGACGTCTTCGACTCGCCAGAAACCGTAGCTGCTTCAAGCGGACGCCCATGGGGTGAGCTACAAATTCCGTTCAATTTCAAGTAGTTCCAAATTTCGCCACCAGATGTCCCTGACCCCTAGTGGTGAACTTCGGAACATTGATAGAGCGTTTCAACGAAATCTAACCTAGAAATTTAGCTTCACACAAGTTTAGTTAATGGACGGATCTTTTACATATCATAATTCTATGACATGGGATCACCAGCTTTAATTCCCCTCCGAAGGACGGCATACTGAAGGATTTTAACGCTCTTAAAAATCCGATGACTTCGGCTGGGTTTGAACCGGCGATCTTGGCCAAAGCAGTTCAGCATGCTAACAACTACGCCACCGAAGCCGCAATTGGCAGGTGAAAAAGCTAAAGGAAGCTGGAGACTTCTGTTACTTGGGAAGCAAAATAACCAGTGATGGACGAAGCAAACGGGATATACAAAGTAGGTTCGCTTAGGCAAGGCAAGCATTTCTACAGAAAATAAATCTGTTGACATCGAATATATATTTAGGTTTTAGGAAGTCATATATGAAAGCCTTTGTCTGCAGCAGAAGAGAGGAGAATAGAATCGTTTGAAATGTGGTGTTACAGGAGAATGAAGATCAGATGGGTAGATAGAGTTACAAATGAAGACGTATTAAGACGAGTGGGAGAGGAGAGATGCTTCAGGCGACTGTTAATGAAGAGAAGAGATAGGTTGGTAGGACATAAACTTAGACACTCAGGAATAGCAAACTTAATTACGGAAGGAAGGGTAAGAGCTGTAGGGGTAGACCAAAGTTAGAATAATATGTTAAAGAGATTGCCTCAGATTTAAGGTGTGGTAGCTATGTAGAGATGACACGATTAGCTCAGGACAGGGAGGCATTGAAAGCTGCATGAAACCAGTCAAAAGATGGAAGACCGAAACAACATCATGTCATAATAAAGTGTGTTTTAAAGTCGCGACTTACGCCATATTTCATGGAACAGGCTTATTGATATCCCACCAGGAGATGGCAGTAGGGTCTTCCCGCTCACTGCGTATCGTGTACTCCAAAACATTAACTTGGTCACTACTTGCTTCACTCACTCTGCACATTCCTTCTTTCACTGGCTGCGTGTCTTCTGCTGCAATGACAACCATTGGCATGCGGGAAGCCGATATATTTAGGTTTGGAATAGGCGGACTGCGCATGCGTACTGCAAGACCCCCCGCACCCCGCCGCAACGTGTTGAGCTGCCATCTCCTGGCGGGATTCCAATACATGTTAAGCCAACCAAAAGTGGGGAAAAACAGTTGGTATATCATAATCTGGCGCCAAAAATGAATCAAATTGAACTGAAACGTTTTCTATGCATTTGTCTGTTTAGCGTAGTGTATTAAGTAATTTAACTCAGGACAAGGAGGCATGGAGAACTGCACCTAACCTGTCAAATGACTGAAGACCCAAACAATATGTTTTTTTAAAATAGGCTAAGTTTTTTATAGTTATTTTGTTCCTTAATCTATCGTCTCAATAAGGAATACCGGGTTCAATTCCTTTTCATTTTCAAGGAGAAATGTAATTTCTTATGTATGGGGTGGGCGGGGTATTACTTGGCTCCCAAGAATGGTGCGTGGTTTAACGAACAAAAAACGTTTAGTTAAGCCTCATTTTCATGCACGTGGTTCCACGAGCGGTAAGCTGGAAGCGGAATAGCCCTGGAATGAGCATAATGCGTGAAGAACCAATCACATGCCCACGTCTACCTCGACGAATACCAACACATTGAATACCAAGACTGCATGATATTTGCTCTTGGAGTCATGTTTTGTAGAAAAGACTCGAGTTGTTCATGATTGTTCTGGAAGGCTGTGGTATTATTACATCACAACTAATGGTTGGTTGGTAGGTTCCTCAGTTTAGGGGCTACGACAACGCGATCATGTAGCCCCGGGTACTTTGGGTGTGTGTAGAATCTGTCTGATAACCGGTGTTAATTGTGATGACTATATTACTGTGAGTTTCTGTTTCTTAATTCAAGTAAGGACTGCATAGGCCTACTTTGCATTTTTCAAGTAGTTCCTACTTTTACCGCCAAACGCCACCGTCAACAACTACTAGTTTAGAACTTGGCTACTAGACGCCACCACAGTCGGCTCCTGGCGACGAACGTAGGAACCTGAGCGATGTTTACATTTTTAACCTAATTTAGCTTTACACAGCTGTAATTAGTGGAAGGTTCTTTAACATGCCATAAATCAATGACATGGGACCGCTGGCTTTACTTCCCTCCGAAGGAAGGCATACTGAGGGATTTTTAACGCTCTTAAAAATCCGACGACTTCGGCCGGGTTTGAACCGGCGATCTTGGGCATAGAAGCTCAGCACGCTACCTACGCCACCGAAGCCGCTCATCACAACTAATACTGTGTGTTTATTATTGCTGGAATATGATATACGTTATTTCCCACCCGGAGGCCCCGGGTTGGATTCCCGGCTCCGTCAGGGATTTTAGAAACTGATGTGAGGGCTGGAACGGGGTGCGTTCAGCCTCGTGAGGACAATTGAGTAGCTGTCTAACAGTGAGGCAGCGTCCCGATTACGGAAACCAAGATTAACGGCCGAAAGGACCCGATGCGCTGATCACGCGTCATCCCAATATATGCGGGCCAAATGGCTGGGTAGCGGTCGCTTGGTAGGCCAAGGCCCTTCACGGGCTGTAGTGCCAGGGGTTGTTTATTATATATATTAGGAAGGATGGAACCACAAGTCAACAAGCTTTCACAGTCAAGTAATTAAAATGAATTTTTTCATTTCAGTTCATTTAGTCAATTTACCCTCTAGGTTAAAGCCTCCGTGGCTTAGGCGGCAGCACGTCGGCCTCTCACCGCTGGGTCCGTAGTTCATATCCCGGTCACTCCATGTGAGATCTGTGCTGGACAAAACGGAGGCAGACAGGTTTTTCTCCGGGTACTCCGGTTTTCCCTGTCAAAATTTCATTCCAGCAACACTCTCCACTATCATTTCATTTCATCTGTCATTCATTTAATCATTGCCCCGGAGGAGTGCGTCAGGCCTCGGCAGCCGGCACAGTCCATATCCTCGCCGCTAGATGGGGGCTTCATTCATTCCATTCCTGACCCGGTCGGAGACTGGAAGCAGGCTGTGGATTTTCATTCATTTTCACCCTCTAGGTTGGTGGTTCCCACGGACTCAGCGAGGGAACTCACCACTACCGCCTCTATGGGCAGTGTCCTGGAGCTTGGAACACCTGGTCGGGATGGATACAACTGGGGAGGTGTGATCAGCACTTCGCCCAGTGGCCTCACCTGCAAAGCTAACGGGGGTCTCATGAGGGATGGGAAGGGATGGAAGATTGGGATGGATAGGCGAGGAAGAGGGAAGGAGGCGGCCGTGGCCTTACAGTAGGTACTGCCCCCGTAATTGAATTATATTGAGACCACGGTGGCTATATTGGAAAATATAAAGAAAGTTATGGCTGTCATAGTTATGACGTGGGTAGTCATGACGTAAGCACGGATGACGTAAACGTTATGCCAGCAGGCTACTTGAGCTGAGATTCTCAGTGACGTCAGCATTTATTCGAGAATGTTCCAAGATTTACGACGCAGTCGCAGGAAACGAGGAATTCTGCTGAGGAAGAAATTATGCTATTGGAGGGGAGGCTTGAACCAATGAACGATAGTTTAAAGGAAGACGGAGATTGCTGAAACTATGGTATTTTTATTACTTTTGGAATGCAGAATTGTGGAAATCCATTTGCAGTAGAGGCATTGATTTGGAATTTTGGTGAAATTTATTTTCAGTTTTTGAATTTTGAAAATCCGTCATGTATTAACGAAGTTGGAACTTTTAGCGATGACGCAGTATCACGCGATGGAAGGGATGGAAACGCCCCTCATGAAGTTAATAAAAGGCCTTGCGCAGAAGAGAGGAGGCTCATTCTCCGATCATTCTCAGATCTCATTCTCAGATCATCGAAGTCTAATTGTGAAAGTTCTTTTCTTATACAGTCATTTTAGTGAGACGTCGAAGTGAAAAGTAGTGAAAAGAGTCGTCTTTATAACGCGTGGTGAAGCCACTGCATTAACGAGATCCAAGTCAAACTAGGTGAAGTTAAAACGGACCTTAGAACGCATCTACAAGTTTAGCTTTGAACAGTTAGCGGTCACCGATAAGCTAATTCGATTGTGCAGTGCTACATGAAGTAATATAGAAAAGCTGAACAATTTCGAGCGATTAGTTTGAAAGATATTAGCAAGTTTCGACGACTGACAAAAGTGATTATCTCGCCACCTGAGAAGCACTATTGTATCGCCAGAATCAACGCCACGGCTGACACTGCTAGTGAAATAGGGAGACTTCAGATTGCTTTTGTTACACGACACTACAGTATAATGGAGCAATTTAATACGGCAGTTTGTTCTTCTAATACTATAACCGAAGAGCAGATGGAAGGCTAAAGGACTTAATGCGATTGGGACATATTTCAACGGAGTAAGATAGCAACATGGAACTTCGCTAATTGCTATTCCACACAAACGAACATGTGGTGAATACCATCTACACCCATGTTTCGTGATTAAAGGCTGAATACTATCGAACAGCAATGGAAATGATTTCATACTCTTTGAATATGAATATTTCTTCGGAAATTTTTACAAAGACTTCATGGCGATTGTCTACTGGAACTTCAGGGATTTTTTCAAGAGAGGTCAGGGTTATCCCGACTCACAAAGAAGATTATTGCCGGAAGGATGTCTATTCGTCTTCGAGGAGCAGTGCGATTTCCGGAGAAGGAAGCAGTTCGATTCTCCGAGGGTGCTATTTCCTGTTTCGAGGATGGAGCTCAGCTTTAACTTGGTGAAATGGATCCATCAGCAGTCTTCTTTGGGGAATTTTCCTCTGGAACGTCAATCGGCAGATAAGGTAGTCGTGAACGTTTATTGTATTTGAGTGTCTTAGCAATGTTTGAGCAACCATTTTTTTTCATATTTTTGTCCTCATGTATTTTGCCCTATTTTCTTGTTTGAGATTCCTATTCTCAGTACATCTTGATGAGTTATGCCTTTTTCGACGATTTATTAAGACATTGTTATGTCATGGGCATAGTTAAATGATTTTGGATCAGTTGAGACTGATATTTAGATTTTTTCAGTAATTTGCTTATTTTTTTTGTAGTCTCGATTTGACTGTAAGTTAATGATTTTTATGGCAGATTTAAATTCAGACAGCGTGTCACTTTATTAAAGTAATTCTACCCCAGTTTAATTACTTTGACCAATTTTCTGTCATCATCAAGAAGGAAGAACATTTAAATGATTTTAGAGCGTTAAAATCTCTTACGTTGTCGACGATCTTGGAAATACTAGTCGTTATTTGAATTGATTGCAACACAGACATTTATCGTCTGTTATGAACGATCATTGCATCATAGACATTTTTGTGAAAGATTAACTTTAATAATGAATTATTGAATGCATTAAAGTCAAGAACTTTTGTTAGGAGTTTTTCTCAATTAGAGATTTATATAATGATGTTTGCATTCCCCAGTCTAATTGGATTCTATTCGACTACTTTGCAGTTTTAGTCGCACTTTATTTGATGATAGTATTTTTATACTACAATTCTTTGAAGATGTTAATCTTAAATTTTGATAGACCAGACAGGCGTATATATGCGTATTCACTATTAAATTTGTTTGTGTTTGGCAAATTTTGACTTCATTTCGGTTCATGAATGAAATCCACGAAGGTTAAATGAAAACAGTTTTGAAACAATTAATGATTATAAGAATTTTTAAGTGGAACTATGAATGTATAATCGCTAGTGCAGCGCATGTGTTGAAAGTCGCTGATGTATAATGCCCTTGAATATGAAGGAGGTTCCCATAGGAATTAATGTTAAAGAATTATTTGTGGAAGTTTTTGTAAGTTCTGTGGAAGTTTTTGATGCCATATAGATTAATATATGATGAATTTTGGGCCTAATTATAATGCAGTTTGTGCATTATTGTGTTAGCGAAGTATTTTCCGCTGGAGTAAGATTGTCATAGTTCGTTGAAAATTAATCAAGTGAATTAACTGTTATAATTAACACGAGTTTTGAAAGAATTTGAGGTAAGATTTTGAATGAAGATTACCGTCACAAATCATTATTAAAACCTTTATTAAAACAGATTGTGACATTAACATGTATAACTAACCTTCATTGGTCGATTATATGGACACGATTATGAAAATTACCAACCGGATGAACATGTGGTTAATGTATTTCTTAAATTTAATAATTTAAATAATTTAAATGTTAATATTGTAAATAATTGCTGTAAATATTTTTGACAATAATGTGGAACGAAAGTGATGTTAAAGGCGTGTTTAAAAATATTTTTATTGTCTTGGACAAATATTATAAACAATTTCTAATTGTTATAAATAATTTATGTGATTTTGTTATAAACATTTAAGAGCTTATTAAACATTTGGATGAGAACTTAACAAGTTTAAGGAATTATAATAATAATCCAGTAGGATGTGAGTAAAATATTTGAAAGAATTGCGTAAATATAAATATGAGTTGTCTTGCAGACATTTAAAGCTTGAGAGAGAGCTGTATTCTTACGTAACGTAGCATGTGAGAAGGGAGTCCATTTGACAAAGTATGCAACAGGTTGGAGGGTAGCTCGCAGCTGTCCCAACAACTGGTTATCAGCGGGTGAGGTCGTCCACACTCTGGCCTTGCGACTATAAATACAATTGTCATGTTTATTAAAAGGAAACAAAATGCACTATATATGTCTCGTCCTCACTTCCTTTCCAATCCAATAGTGTTATGAATATTACGTTATTTGGAGCTCGTGGGAGCTAATATGTTCTATATCATGTTGTATGATAATTTTGCAAGTCCTACAGGAGGACGTAGTCAGATTGACTTGGGCTACTGATAGCCACGTTGATTTTGTTGTGTTATTAAAATCATACCCTTTATTTGAAATAAAGCTTTTGTACAGTTCAAAGTTCTCGTCTTCGTTCTGGTTCATTTTTAAATGTCATGGTGGAGGTTATTGTGTGAACAGACTTTAGTGATCCTGTTGTCAACTCAATCCCCGAGATAATTTTTAAGAGGTAAGTAACGGTAAGTATGAACCCCCGTCTATTTTGGTGTGTTCCACAATGATTTCCTGTTAACTTCTGTGCTCATATCTCGATAGTATCTGTCAGTGCCATTTTCATTGATGTAGCTGAGCCGGTGCGATTGATTGTTGGCAATCCGATTGAGGGGGCGGATATCTGACAGCCTACTATCCGGGTAAACGGGGACAGTACCATCCCGGCATTTGCTCGAAGACGAAGCGGGAAACCACGGAAAACCACTTCGAGGATGGCTGAGGTGGGAATCGAACCCCCTCTACTCATTTGGACCACCCGAGGCGGAGTAGACCCCGTTCCAGTCCTCATACCACTTTTCAAATTTCGTGGCAGAGCCGGGAATCGAACCCAGCTAACCATGCTGACCGCTACACTACGGAGGCGACATTAAAATGAATCAAATACATTAACCATGTTGGACAATGTAAAGATTATACGTAAGCGTAATTATGTTGAAGCTTAAAATAAGAGACTCCGCCATTACTCATTTTCCATGCGAATTGACCACTTAGGATCACGCAACAACTTTTTGATATGTAACATCTTTCCACTCGGTATCTGTATATTATTTGTAGGGGTGATTTTGAAAAATGCAACGGAAATGTATGGGACGGAAACAATGAGCACACGCGGCGGCGGCGAAGATTGATACCACGACGTACTAACTGTCGGCTATGTGGCTATGTGGAATGCATATCGCATACGGTTTACTTCAAGGTTTGGAGGCCCCATTAAAGATATTCTTTCTACAATAAAGCATCTTCAAATTGTCGTTCTTTGGTGTGAAAATATTCATTATATCATATTTGCTGAAAACCGGTCCGGATTTGGCACTGCAGTTTTACAAGTAGTTATTTTAATAACCAACAGAGTTCACTGTTAACAAGGGATAACATGTCACATATTACACATCATATGGGACTACTCTAAGGCTCGTAATTTTTATTTTCTTCTTCTTTTCCTTTGCCAGGAGTTCCCTCTGTCTCCAATAATCCTCCAAGCGTTCACTGGCGTGTTCCCTTTGATCTTCTGTCCAAGTTGGTCTACTTCTCTTAGGTCTTCCCTCATCTTGAAACCCTTCACTTTACTCTTAAATTCACTTCTTTCTAGCATCTGAGACTCTGTGATGTTCAAATTTTCAAAATATTTCCTAACTTCCTGAATAGTCCATGTTGGAGCGGTCTTCTTTTTCCAGAAATAGTCGAATATTTCTTTTGTTAATCTATGTTAGTGCATTCTGTTTAGATGTCCGAGGAATGTCTGCCTCCTCTTCCGCATAGTCTCTGAGATACTTTCCATGTTCTGGTAGACTTCTCTGTTGCTTCGCAGATTCCATTCGTCTTCAGTCAGAACTGCACCCATGATTTTTCTTAGAATTCTCCTTTCCAGGACTTCTAGTGTTCCGAGGATATAGCTCATCGAGAGTCATTCACTGGCAAAGAGACATTCGGTTTTTACGACATTGTTATAATGCCTTATTTTTGTGTTCCAGGAGATGCCCTTCATTTAAAACCGGTTTTCAACGCTCCATTGGACTCATCGCCAGCTTGATGGTAAAGATAAAGTGTTAGTATAATTACTACAATTGAAGCGTTATCATGCTAAGGGGGCAAAGCGCCAATTTTGCAAGGTTTTTTGGATGTGTAACATCTTTCCGCTCGGTTGCTGGATAGTTTTGTGGGAGTGATTTTGAAAATTGGGGACGGAAGTGGATCGGAACGAGCGAGCTGGCAGTGGTGGATCGAACGGAAGTATACACAGCCCGCTTGATCGATCGAACGGAAGTGTACTCGCTGGCATTGGTGGAAAACGGAAGTATGCACTGCCCGCTCGATCAATCGAACGGAAGTGTACTAGCTGGCAGTGGTGGAAAAAGGAAGTATGCACTGCGCACTCGATCGATCGAACGGAAGTGTACTAGCTGGCAGTGGTAGAAAACGGAAGTATGCACTGTGCGCTCGATCGATCGATCCAGTGAGCAGTGGTAAGTTTATGACACACTGAACGGAAAACGCTCATGCGAACTCTGGTGTCAAGTGATTGAAACAAATGACATGGTTCATGTTTGAAGTCTTCGTATCAGTATTTAAATAGTAAAATGCCTTAATATCAAACAATGTAAGTAGTCGGCATTGCCGGTATTACGTTTCTGCACAATGGCTATTCAAATATTAACCCACATAACGGTAATGCAGTCATCAATATAATATCGTTGTGGTTATACGAGAATTGAGCAAGCCTTCATGAACTATTACTGAATAAATTCTCTTTACTCACAAGAGGGCCTATTCATGAGGCATTTTAAACTCAATTTCACGCAGGAACATTATCGAAACAAGCAAAATATAAATGAAACTTAATTCCGTAATGCAGTATTATTGGAACGTGGAAATAAGTCACCATCTTGTGCACAAAATTTGCGTAGTTGAAATAGCCGTGGGGTTAGTGCTTATTACTGTGAATCTAGAGATCTTGGGTTCGAATCCCGAACGGGGTGGATATTTTTGCTACCAGATTATTATTTTAAACGATATTTATCATATCAATATGACTCATTTTAACAGAATCCATATGAAATTACGTGTTGGTCTGTGAATGAAGAGGACCTGTTTATAAGGAATTTAAGGTTATGAGCGGTGTCGTTTCTATTAATCTAGTAGATCCATATCGTATTCTTTATTTAGGCTAGTGTTGGTGGAAGCTACAAATCAACTAATAAAATGAGTTCCGTATTATAAACTACAATATCTGTAAAACACTCCCTTTCACAATAGATTAATATTTGTGCCAATAATAGTATAAAATACCGGTGTATCAACAATTTCACGTGAGGTTTCTTCTATGTCAGATGTTACACATCATATGCGACTACTGTAAGGCTCGTAATTTTTTTAGGTAGATTTCATTAGAAAGCTAACTATTGCAATAGGTCCCATGTTTCGACTGCCGGAAAATTTCGGCATATCTTCGCGTTTCACATCCCCCAGACCCCAAAACCACCGTCAGTTCAAAAGTTTATATATAATTTATGTATATATAAATGTATATCAGTTTCTTGTGGACACGATAATTGCCGTAATTTTGCACCAATCACTTTGAATTTTTTACCGAATATGTATACCTATAAAATCTCGGTCGAGTTCGTTACTGGGCTAAATCGGTCGAAGGGGGTGAAAATGGCGGGCTTTTTTTTTTCGAAAAAGTGAAATATTGCTATAACTCTCTTAATATGT
The DNA here is from genome assembly GCA_946902985.2 of Meconema thalassinum. Taxonomy (NCBI): domain Eukaryota; kingdom Metazoa; phylum Arthropoda; class Insecta; order Orthoptera; family Tettigoniidae; genus Meconema; species Meconema thalassinum. Next base: position 939,447,599 of record OX336390.1, read on the forward strand.
GAAATATCGAATCCGTTCAACGTTCATACTATGTGCCGGATAAAGCCCAAACATTTATGTTTGAAGAGTTTTTTTATAGCACCAACCATTGACCAAAGGGGTGGGAAAAAGTGGGTTTTTCGGGAAACATTAATCATATCTCTTAATAGGCACAATATCAAAACCGTAGAAAATGGACAATATTCCCCTAATAATTACCTAAAACTTTTGTCTGAAATAATTTTTGATATGACCCACCATTACGCCAAGGGACGAGAAAAATGATTTCGGAATTATAAGAAAATGCCAAGAGCTATCAGTGGTTGCCATGGCAACGCTACTAAATTGACGAGGCATGAGCCATCAGACGTTGCCATGACAACGCACTTGCACGAGATCAGATTCAGTATTTCCATCTGACTAAGTGGTTGGTTGGTTGGTTCTTAAGTTTAGGGGCTGCGACAACGCGGTCATGTAGCCCCGTGTACTTTGGGTGTGTGTAGAATCTGTCTGATAACCGGTGTTAATTGTGATGACTGTATTAGTGTGCGTTATCTGTTTGTTAATTTAAGTACTGCAACTAACAATTTCTCAGATAGTTCCTACTTTTGCCACCAAGCGCCACTGTCAACGACTACAAGGCCAAGTTCAGAACTGAGCTACTAGACGCCGCCGCAGTCGGCTCATGGCAACGAACATAGAAACCTAAGAGCGTTGTATACATTCTTAACCTATCCAATTTAGCTTCACACAGGTGCAATTAGTGGAAGGATCTTTAACATGCCATAAATCTATGACATGGGACCGCCGGCTTTACTTCCCCTCCGAAGGAAGGCATACTGAGGGATTTTTAACGCTCTTAAAAAATCCGACGGCTTCGGCCGGGTTTGAACCCGTTATCTTGGGCATAGAAGCTCAGCATGCTACCTACTACGCCACCGAAGCCGCCTGACAAAGTGGGAAGCGGCTTCGGTGACGTAACTGGTAGCATGCTGAACTTCTATGCCCAATGTCGCGGTTTCAAAGACGGCCGAAGTTGTCGGATTTTCTAAGAGCGCTAGAATCCCACAGTATGCTTTCCTTTGGAGGGGAAGTTCCAACGTTCGTTGCGAGTTGCTGGTTGGGGTGGCATCTAGTAGCCAAGTTCACGGCTAGGTGTCGTTGACGGTAGTACCAGGTAGCAACATTAGGAACTACTGCTTGAAATTGACCGTCTGCAGTCCTTACCTGAATTAAGACTAATACAGCCATTACAATTCACACCGTGTATCAGACAGATTCTACACTCACCCAAAGTACACGGGGTTAGATGACCGCGTTGTCGCAGCCCCTAAACTGAGGAACCAACCAGAGTTAGATTTCATTAGAAAGCTAACTATTGCATTGGGTACCATTTTTCGACTTCCGGAAAATTTCGACATATCTTCGCGTTTCACATCCCCCAGACCCCAAAACAACCGTCAGTTCAAAAGTTATATATATATATATATATATATATATATATATATATATATATATATATATATATATATATGTATATCAGTTTATTGTGGACACGATAACTGCCGTAATTTTGCACCAATCACTTTGTTTTTTTTTACCGAATATGTATTATGACCGTCAGCCGGGTGGCAACGGCACATATTTGTGAGTGACCTTCAGAAGTCCTCCGGTAAAGCTGTCGGGATAGCCAACAACCGCGATGACTCTCCTAACATCTCCCCCGTCGGACCTTTAAAAGTTTGCCGTGAGGATCAGGTGAACTTCCTAACAATAGGCCAATGCGGCACGAGGTTCTATAGTCCACGGGGAGCGTGGTTCATGGTTGCGATGGTCAAAGACGGCCTAAGGAAAGGTTCACCTCAAAAACTAGACTGTGAAATTAAACATCCAGGCTTATGTAAAACACCGTGAAAATTTATTGTAGATTTCCACAAATCCCTATCCTAGTTCGGAGGGTTACATTCGGCTAATCCGCAAGCTAAAAGTTAATGATAATAAAAGTTCAAGTCCCTAACAATGAAGTTACATTAACCCTCGCGAAAGATCTAATATACAATAAGTAAGCGACAGCAACAACGCTGGGTAAATGGTACGACGCAAAATCCCTAATACAAGTTACATGATCAAGCTAATATGAAGTTACATTTAAGTGAAGGAGCAAAGCAAAGCTAAGTTATGGTGGTACCATTTCCACATTTACATTTAACTTTTCTAGCTAAGTCCTATCAGTTAACGTTCAAAGTTACGGCGGTGACGTCCGTAATAGCAAAACAGTTACAATACAAAGCTAAGTGTACAGCCATTTAAAAACAATTAATCTAATCAACAATCATGTGTTAAATAGCACGCAATAAAGGTAACATGGGGAAAAATACAGTTTCATGACATCAATAATTATAGTACAACACAGCTTTTATTATAATGCCTTCCTGCCCCATGGTTAACTCTTTGTAAACCATTGTCATCTAGCTTGATAGTAATGTCGGTGATAGCGTAGTTAAAACCACTTCTGACAATCACATGGCCTGCGCTCCACACACTATGAACTAATGGTTCATGTGTGCGCCAGGTCACAACAAAAATGTATACAGTCTTCGTCGTTTCCAATAAAGGAAATCCCTTCATCTGCACGGCCATGTCAGCAGGTTCGAATGTAAGAATGTCAAAGTTTAAATGGAAATAATATGTTAGTTAGATCTTGTTTAAAACAATTATGCGGATGATGTTTATTATGTCGGTTTATGTTCCTTCCGTAGGTTTATGGCGTATTCTGACAAAGGCCTGGCAAGGAGTAGTCTTCTAAAGATCATTCTCCCGCAGCAAAACATCGACTCAATAGTCGGAAAACTCAACTTGCAAACTCGGCTCGGACTCACAATAACACGAGTTATCAGCGGTAAATACCTCGCTTTCAACAACTCTCATTATAATGCCTCATAACAACAACAGATGCGCGACTTACAACAATGGCACGTCTTACTCACTCAAGGCACATAATATCATGGGTTACCTGCGGGAAAAACCTCGCATTTAATAACCAAATTGCCTCCATTATAATTTGCCTCTCTCAAGAGGATCGCCAACAATGCATAGAAGCCTGAAAACCATGGACATGTCGAAATGACATTCCTCGCAGCAAAATATCTAACTAACAGTATGAAAATCCAAGAAAAACAAATGAACAAAAATACAGTAAGAAACACTGGGTTTCATGAGCAATAGCTGCATTGAAAGAAAGAGATGAATGAAATCAACATTATGTCCTATGTTATCGTAGTTCTGTCTCGCTTTCAAGCATTTGTTTTCAAGGTTACTGGGTCAACAAACCAGTTTATTGGTGACAACTTCACAAATTGCAGTCCTTCACTGACCACATTTTTCAACAGGCAAGGGCGGCTATTTTTAACATTATATAATACCGTAATATTTGGCCTTGTCATTCTTAGCATATGCTTGGTTCAAAAACCTTATAGAATCCGTCTGCTAAACACGTTACAATTTAACTGTACAATAAAGTATCGCAGTCCTTCATTTCAAAGAATAGTAAATCACAGACATAACAGCATGTCTCACGAGCTTCTTTGCTCATCAAAGATATAACACTTATTAAGTTCTCAGTATAACATTAACACCTGTGTCCTCATGACAGAAACAAAGTAGTAACAAATTGATAAATATGGCACAGATCTGCAACTCTAGACCTGCATAATGATGCGATAGTGCACTTAGTTCGATGCTTGACATCTACACTTTCTATAAAATAATAAATCTGTCAGTAATTTACTATAAATTGGCTTCTGAGCGCTTTCAAAAATGAAAATACGGTATATTTTTTATAAAACTGGAAACTACATTTGGTTTCCTAACGATACGACATATCTAACGAGGTCATAAGTCTCAACAGACTGGTTGCAAAGATTGCAGTTAAATAAAGTTACGATGACATCTGAATGAAACCACGGATAAATATCCTACACATGGCTGAGCAAAATAGCTGCAAATGATTACAGTCATGTTTGGCAGTGGGTCGGCTATAACGTGGTACGACGTCCATCAGGACGTCACCAGGGTTAACCAAAACTGGTCTACCCCACAGGGTGACTCACAATGACTGAAATAAACAACCATTATACTAATTACAACCCTACCTAGCAAATGGCTGACACATAAGTGCGGTTGATTCACAAAAAAAAAACAACTACGATATCTAAATATACCACCGCGGACTATTACAAAAGAAAGGGTGCCCAAACTCACGACTTTTGGTAGCTCTCACATCGGCTCAGACATTCATCGACCAGGGTCACGAAAAACTCTGCTTGGCTCTCCAGCATGGTCCTGTCCTCCACGGATTCACCAATCTGGACCTCCCAAGCAACCAGGGTTCGTTCGCCTCCGGATGATGGTCTCCCAAAAAGGTCTGGAAAGTGCCTGGAAGTCGGCATCCACGTTCCTTCGTCTGCGTCCTCGGCATCCTGACGTTCCATCAAGCTGGTGGTCTCCATCACGACGTCTCCCTCATACCGGAATGGTATTAGCCCATAATCGTCTTCTTCACCATGGCGTGGAAAAATTCAATGTCTTGCATGATGTCGAAAATGTCGAAATATCTCGTTCCTCTCGGCGTTTTGACGTGATTATTGTGGACGATGCAAATAATAGTGTTCTCCACAGTATTTTGTAGTTTTCAGCCTGTTGATCCTCAAGATTCAACACGATGCGATGCTTTGCTTGTTAGCACGTGCAATTTGTATCACGTTTTATCAATCACGTGGCATCCGCGATAAAATTGATATTTTCAATTCAGAATTTCCGTAGCAATAATGTTGTGATCGTTGGCAGTAATAATCACGTCGTCTTGGCACAATTATCAGACGATAACTCTTATATTTTCGGCGTGGCACTTTGCCCTTCCACTTACACGTGGGAAAAATATCTGGCGTATGGCACCAATTACAGTTTGTAGAAAATATTGCCTAATATGGCCTTTCGTAGAACAATAATATGTCCACGATGTGTGACAACGTTAGTATAGTTATTTTCAACACACGATGCAGTCGGATGCTCACTTGAGCACAAAAATATTTATAATGTCCACGTCGCGACGGACGGATACTCGAAACACGCCTGTCGGGCGTCAGATCTCCAGATGTAGTGACGTCACTGACTTTCACTCGGAAGTAGGTCGCCAAAACGAAGTCATTGAGTGACTACTTTCATAGCTCCTTGCGTATCTGCAAGTGTTATACCTTACCAAAAACGTAATAATCATTCACCAAAATGATTCAATAATACAGAATGACGAATTAGAATATTCTGAGTCTTGTGAAAGGATAAAAGTGATTAACAAGACCTCCAAAGTCAAAAATGCAATTGAGCGCTACTTCAAAGAGTATAGCACAAGCTCTCCGCTCCACGTGGTATTCTGGGTATGTTCAAAAGTACTACATCCCATAATAATTATTCCGTCACAAAAATATCACATGAACCATAGCTCAGCGGGTTCATCTGCCTCTCCGTCGTTTCAAAGAAAATGTTGGGACGACATTTTATGTGCCTCTATAATTCATTCATGTGTGATATTTTTTTAGATTGGCGGGGTTGAAAGTTCCAATACGTTCTCCAGTTCTGATGTCTTCAATGACATAACTCCCATTATTCAACGGCTGTCTAACACGACTAGGGCCGTAATACAAGGAAAGAAATTTCCCGTATACGCGGTCAATTGGATTAGAAATTCCGGGTCTCCTTATAAGGGTAAGGTCTCCCTCCTCAAGTGGTTCTCTGAATCTCTGGCGTCTTGTTCTCCTCAAGCGTTTGGCAGCTTGTCTGTCTAAAGTATTTCTAGCAGCTAACAATCTGCTGGCATGCGTCACAAGCACGTAAACACTCTCTGACAGTGGTTCCTAACCTTTTCCAGGTGAACGACTCTTTAATGGTGGCAATGGTCTTGTCCGTTCCACCGTGACCAATAGACAAATGTACCATGAGAATGACAGATTCCTGGTACCTTCTGGGAATAACTGTACGCAGTTGGGTGTGATCTTCGTCCACAAATTTATACATAACGCGACGGTAAATCAGATAGTCATCTGCTATGGCAGCAATCCTTGCATAAAGCTCATCCTGAGGATCCATCTTTCGTTCAAGAAATCGAATGATGTGTCTAAGTTCCTCTTCACGTCTCTGTCCTTCGGGTAGATAACGAAGTCGGCGAAGGTGTTCTTCGCATTCTCCCTCGATGTCAATGGCATTAATAGAAGTTTCAGGATTCCGGCTGAGGATGTCGGCCAATACATTCTCTCTGCCTGGTTTGTAAACAATCTCCAGATCGAACTGTTGGAGAAAAAGAGTCCATCTAGTGATCCTGTCACTTGCCAGTCTTGTTCGTAGGATGAAGGTCAAAGCGTGGTGATCGGTTCTTACGACAATCTTCTGGCCTATCAAAAGTTTCTGCCGGTACTCTAATGCATAGACGACGGCTAGTGCTTCTATTTCTGTTGTAAAATAGTGAGGTTCGTGAGCTCTTAAACGTCTGCTCAAGAAAGCGATGTAGTGACGTTTCTTATCATCGTCCTCCTGCAATAATATAGCTCCAATACCAATGGCTGATGCGTCTGTTTCAAGAATGAAATTGCGTGAATAATCAGGATATTCCAACTGGATAGAATTCGCTAGCATCTCCTTAGCTTTCTGGAATGCTGTCTCACACTCATCATTCCAATTCCATCTACAGTTCTTTTTCAGCAGACTTTGAAGTGGTGCAACAGTCTCTGAGTATCGCTCACAATGAGCAGCAAAAAATTGTAGTATTCCCAAAAATTGTCTCACGTGCTTCACACGGGTTGGCGTTGGAAAAGCGGCGACAGTTCTGATTTTTGCTGGATTCGGTCGATATCCATCTCCATTAATAATATGTCCAACAAAATTTACTTCTCTTTGGAGAAATCTGCACTTGTCAAACTTGACCTTGAAATTGGCCTGTCGAAGATTTTCAAAAACAAGGCGTAGGGTAGCCAAATGCTCTTCCTCTGTTTCAGAAGCGATGATTATGTCGTCCACATAACATATTACTTTCTCTTTTACCTCTGGAGCTAACTTAGCATCTAGTGCTCTAATCAAAGCAGCTCCAGCATTCTTCAAACCAAATGGTAACTTGCAGAAGACATAGGTGGTTTGATCAAATAAGAAGCCAGTGTACTTCTGAGTATGCTCGGACAGTTTGATGTGATAATATGATTGTACAAGGTCCAATGATGAGAAAATTTTCTTCCCTTTAAACTTCCTAAGGATGTCCCTAATCTTAGGCGGTCTGTCGTGCTCGGGAGCCAGGCGTTCGTTTAAAGCCCTTGCGTCGAGACAAAGCCTCAAACTTCCATCAACCTTAACCACAGGTATAATTGGATTCAGAAAAGGAGTCGGTGACTTCTTAATCGTGCCTGCTACTTCCATCTCATGGATCTTCCTTGCAGCTTCCTCGCGGTGTTTTTCAGCAATCGGGTAAATTTTCTTCTGAAATGGAGAGTCGTCTAATAAAATGAGGTCATATTCATAATTCATAATTTCGCCAGGAGCAGTATCTAATATGTCCCAATATTCATTTAGTGTAGTAGCCAAATTCTCTTGCATGGTTGTGGATATTAATCCTGCCTCTCCGTCGGCATCAAGTGTTTCCTCAGTTTCCTTGCTATTAAGTTGCTCGACAACGTCGACTTCGGACAGGAATTCCGGTTCATCTACCACAAGGTTCATCTCTATAGGTTCGTTCGGTTTAAATTCGACAGTATTGCGTCCCATGTCGATAATACCGTCATACTTCCTCATGAAATCAGCCCCTAGTATGACATCATGATGCAAACCTTTCATAACTAAGAATTCGTGCAAATACACGTGGCTTGTGATTCTCAATGTGCACAAAACCTGTATCTTGCACGTCACAGCCCGGTCAGGTATCACTCCTCTGACACGAATAGCGGAAACAGGCAGCTCTGTCACCTCAGAGTTAGCCTTCACCTTAGCATAGCAATCTGCAGAGATTACACTGATCATTGCGCCAGTATCGATCAGAATTATAACACTGCATCCATTGAGAGTGGCTACTATTTTGGGTAAACGTGTTGGCTCATAACTGTGGTTCGTCGTTCGTCGTTCGTCGAGTAAATCCTGTTGGATGGGCTCCCAGAGTAAAATATCTGCCGTCACCCTGTGCTCAGCCAAACTAGACTGTCTTAATTTTTCGGCGTTTTTTTTCTTTGTTGTGACTAGAGGTACCAGGCTGGTTCTGTCCTGCCTCTGACGTCACATTTCTTTCTTCCCGCGAAGTAGGGTTCCTTTCTCCCTCTTCTCTATTTTGGCTCTCTCTCAATTGCTGGAGGTACTCGCGGCTCTCGCGCGCTCTCCCTTCCCAGTCACGGTCCGGATGGTAAAGTGGATCACGTCCTCGTTGGTAACCTCCGTTATACCTGTAGTCTCGCCGGATCCTTCCTCTTCCTGACGGACCTTCCTGATTCCTACGACGGTTATTGTCGTGACGACGGTTGTCGCTCGCCCCATTATCGAACCTACGATTCCAATGTGTTCTATTGTCTTCTCTCTGGTTCCTTGAATATGGAGTATTACTCCACTCTCTCCAGTTACGGCGGTATTCATTGTTGTATTCTGGCCGAGGATTCCCAGAGTTCTGTGATGCTTCTTGTGTCTGGCTAACTTTGTCCACAGTCGCGACGTTAACGTGACGCTCTTCACGCCTGTCAACCTTCTGTTGACGGTGAGTTGGAAATTGCTCCGCGTTAGCATCAAGACGTCGTAATATCTGATCACACTGTTGAAATGTCGTCGCCCCTGCAGCGATTAGTACTCTTTGCACGTCGGCTGGGTATTGCCATACTATGGTATTCACTAAATCCTGCTCCGATAAAGGAGGCTGAAGATTTCTCAATTTAGCAAGCTGGGTTGCAAAGTAATTTGCGTAGCGAGTTGGCATGTTGGAACTGTATCGGCGAGTGTACATTTCAGCCCTTATACTTTGCTGAACGTCACTCGACCAATACGTCCTCAGTAGTGCTTCTTTAAAGTCTTGATACCCGGAGAATGAATATTTAAAAGCCCGATACCAAGTTGCTGCTTGTCCATCCAGAAGACGTTCAATAACTCGAAGTTCTCTTTCAGGAGTTACGAGTGTGTCCCGTAAATAGCTCTCGACGTTCGTGAGAAATTCTACAGGAGTCACTCCGCTTCCTGTGCCAGTGAATTTAGCGGGTTGCTCTTCCCTTGACCTTATCACTGTGACATTGCCCTGAGTATTAGCAGTACGGTATGTATTCTGCATGTAGTTGTTTGACGGCGTGTTAGTTTCAGGATCCAGTCTATTTATAGCTGGTCCAAAATTCCGGCGTTTCACGTGTATTTCCCATCGGCGGTTGCAAATCTACTCCCCTCGGAAGTGCTTCTAACCTGTCGAGCCTCTCCTCGATGACTTCTAATTCTTGTATATTCCTGTTGGCGACTTTGCTCCCTAAATCATTTAGTTGCAACTCGATTCGTTCAACTTTACCTTTGAGATTTTGGTCCACGTCACGAATAGCTGATTTGAGGTTACGACTCAACTCGAGCCTATCAATAATCGTTATTTCCTCAATCTTTTTCTGCAATGTTGCAATTTCGCCCTCAACCTGAGATACGTTACTCTGGATATGGTTGATATCATCCTTGACTCCATTTACATTGGCGTCGACTGTAGTTTTATGCTCCACGAATTCGCCTCTCAACATCATCAGGTCGACTTTGTGCTCCTCCCTGTGCACATCTACAGTATCACGTAAGCCTGTGACAGTTTATTTTAGTTCCGCGATGTCTTTCCAGTTAGAATTAAGTTCCTCCCTAACCTCAAGCATGTTATCCACGATGGTCTTCACGTTGTTATTAACGGCGTTAGCTGCACCTCTCATTAATACCAGTCCTAGGTTCATGGTAGCCATATCCTTTTTTACGTTGTCCATAAAACCTTCTACGTGATTCAGCCTAGTCCCAAATTCTTCTCTGGTGTGCTCGATATCAGCTTGGACGTCTAACTGTACTTTATTTATAGCGGTCTGAATTTGAGCCGTGTGCTCCTCGAGTCGGGTTTGCACATCCTGTCTTGCCCTATTCATTTCTTCCGTTAATGTGTCTACGCGCTGGCTTGCCTCCTGGTGGTGACGAATCACGTCTATCCTTACTGCTGCCAAACCTGCCGTTAAGTCATTTTTCGCTTCTACCCTGTACGAGTCCATTTCGGCCCTGACCTTCGTTAGATCGGTCCTAACGTCTTTAACAGTACGGGTGTTTATCTCTAAATCTAAACGTACTTGATTAATTGATTGGGTATTTACCTCAAGGTTCTGCCTGACATTGTCAACAGACTGAATGTTTATCTCGAGGTTCTGCCTGACCTGGTCCACATGACCATTTACATCACCTACTTCCTGTCTAACATTGTCAATAGCTTGTGAATTAACCTCTAAGGCTTGTGTATTCACACTCAAGTCACTAGTAAGTTGTTGGAGGTTAGCGTTGACACCTGCCAACATCTCAGCGAACACTCTGCGAATCATATCCTCATCCATTTGACAAGAATTTACATTGAGAGAAACGAGGGATCAATCATGATGGAAACTTACAACTATGATAGTAACGTGGTGGTATAAAGCTTGTTTCGACTTAATAAATATCACGAGTACAGCTGGAGTATGCAAACTAAGTGCTTCTACATTTACTAATACAACGGTGAGCAAAGCAAAGTATTACATTTACTTAGGATGAGGCATCATCTAAGAAAAACCCTATCTTTCATTTATTCAATATAAAAACCTCACCCCATGGTCTTCTATCAAATATGAATGCCATGCGGTCTATTGATCTGCAGTACGACTTTCTAAGTTCGTCCCAGTCCTGTCAATTTACCATTATTCAAATATTAAGATCCTCCTAAATATCGGCATAAGAAAATATCACCATGTTGACATCTGGCTCCATGTATAGGGAGTCAATCAATGTGTTACCATGTCAACGTCTCTCCCCACGTATAGGGAGCCAATTTATGTGCGACCTATACGTCGGTTTCCACGTTAACTCCGTGCACTATGTCAACTTCGTAGCCCCATTAGTTGGGCCGCCATTTTATGTGACCGTCAGCCGGGTGGCAACGGCACATATTTGTGAGTGATCTTCAGAAGTCCTCCGGTAAAGCTGTCGGGATAGCCAACAACCGCGATGACTCTCCTAACATCTCCCCCGTCGGACCTTTAAAAGTTTGCCGTGAGGATCAGGTGAACTTCCTAACAATAGGCCAATGCGGCACGAGGTTTTACAGTCCACGGGGAGCGTGGTTCATGGTTGCGATGGTCAAAGACGGCCTAAGGAAAGGTTCACCTCAAAAACTAGACTGTGAAATTAAACATCCAGGCTTATGTAAAACACCGTGAAAATTTATTGTAGATTTCCACAAACCCCTATCCTAGTTCGGAGGGTTACATTCGGCTAATCCGCAAGCTAAAAGTTAATGATAATAAAAGTTCAAGTCCCTAACAATGAAGTTACATTAACCCTCGCGAAAGATCTAATATACAATAAGTAAGCGACAGCAACAACGCTGGGTAAATGGTACGACACAAAATCCCTAATACAAGTTACATGATCAAGCTAATATGAAGTCACATTTAAGTGAAGGAGCAAAGCAAAGCTAAGTTATGGTGGTACCATTTCCACATTTACATTTAACTTTTCTAGCTAAGTCCTATCAGTTAACGTTCAAAGTTACGGCGGTGACGTCCGTAATAGCAAAACAGTTACAATACAAAGCTAAGTGTACAGCCATTTAAAAACAATTAATCTAATCAACAATCATGTGTTAAATAGCACGCAATAAAGGTAACATGGGGAAAAATACAGTTTCATGACATCAATAATTATAGTACAACACAGTTTTTATTATAATGCCTTCCTGCCCCATGGTTAACTCTTTGTAAACCATTGTCATCTAGCTTGATAGTAATGTCGGTGATAGCGTAGTTAAAACCACGTCTGACAATCACATGGCCTGCGCTCCACACACTATGAACTAATGGTTCATGTGTGAGCCAGGTCACAACAAAAATGTATACAGTCTTCGTCGTTTCCAATAAAGGAAATCCCTTCATCTGCACGGCCATGTCAGCAGGTTCAAATGTAAGAATGTCAAAGTTTAAATGGAAATAATATGTTAGTTAGATCTTGTTTAAAACAATTATGCGGATGATGTTTATTATGTCGGTTTATGTTCCTTCCGTAGGTTTATGGCGTATTCTGACAAAGGCCTGGCAAGGAGTAGTCTTCTAAAGATCATTCTCCCGCAGCAAAACATCGACTCAATAGTCGGAAAACTCAACTTGCAAACTCGGCTCGGACTCACAATAACACGAGTTATCAGCGGTAAATACCTCGCTTTCAACAACTCTCATTATAATGCCTCATAACAACAAAAGATGCGCGACTTACAACAATGGCACGTCTTACTCACTCAAGGCACATAATATCATGGGTTACCTGCGGCAAAAACCTCGCATTTAATAACCAAATTGCCTCCATTATAATTTGCCTCTCTCAAGAGGATCGCCAACAATGCATAAAGAAGCCTGACAACCCTGGACATGTCGAAATGACATTCCTCGCAGCAAAATATGTAACTAACAGTATGAAAATCCAAGAAAAACAAATGAACAAAAATACAGTAAGAAACACTGGGTTTCATGAGCAATAGCTGCATTGAAAGAAAGAGATGAATGAAATCAACATTCTGTCCTATGTTATCGTAGTTCTGTCTCGCTTTCAAGCATTTGTTTTCAAGGTTACTGGGTCAACAAACCAGTTTATTGGTGACAACTTCACAAATTGCAGTCCTTCACTGACCACATTTTTCAACAGGCAAGGCCGGCTAGTTTTAACATTATATAATACCGTAATATTTGGCCTTGTCATTCTTAGCATATGCTTGGTTCAAAACCCTTATAGAATCCGTGTGCTAAACACGTTACAATTTAACTGTACAATAAAGTATCGCAGTCCTTCATTTCAAAGAATAGTAAATCACAGACATAACAGCATGTCTCACGAGCTTCTTTGCTCATCAAAGATATAACACTTATTAAGTTCTCAGTATAACATTAACACCTGTGTCCTCATGACAGAAACAAAGTAGTAACAAATTGATAAATATGGCACAGATCTGCAACTCTAGACCTGCATAATGATGCGATAGTGCACTTAGTTCAATGCTTGACATCTACACTTTCTCCAAAATAATAAATCTGTCAGTAATTGACTATAAATTGGCTTCTGAGCGCTTTCAAAAATTAAAATACGGCATATTTTTTTATAAAACTGGAAACTACAGTTGGTTTCCTAACGATACGACATATCTAACGAGGTCATAAGTCTCAACAGACTGGTTGCAAAGATTGCAGTTAAATAAAGTTACGATGACATCTGAATGAAACCACGGATAAATATCCTACACATGGCTGAGCAAAATAGCTGCAAATGATTACAGTCATGTTTGGCAGTGGGTCGGCTATAACGTGGTACGACGTCCATCAGGACGTCACCAGGGTTAACCAAAACTGGTCTACCCCACAGGGTGACACACAATGACTGAAATAAACAACCATTATACTAATTACAACCCTACCTAGCAAATGGCTGACACATAAGTGCGGTTGATTCACAAAAAAAAAACTACGATATCTAAATATACCACCGCGGACTATTACAAAAGAAAGGGTGCCCAAACTCACGACATTTGGTAGCTCTCACATCGGCTCAGACATTCATCGACCAGGGTCGCGAAAAACTCTGCTTGGCTCTCCAGCATGGTCCTGTCCTTCACGGATTCACCAATCTGGACCTCCCAAGCAACCAGGGTTCGTTCGCCTCCGGATGATGGTCTCCCAAAAAGGTCTGGAAAGTGCCTGGAAGTCGGCATCCACGTTCCTTCGTCTGCGTCCTCGGCATCCTGACGTTCCATCAAGCTGGTGGTCTCCATCACCACGTCTCCCTCATACCGGAATGGTATTAGCCCATAATCGTCTTCTTCACCATGGCGTGGAAAAGTTCAATGTCTTGCATGATGTCGAAAATGTCGAAATATCTCGTTCCTCTCGGCGTTTTGGCGTGATTATTGTGGACGATGCAAATAATAGTGTTCTCCACAGTATTTTGTAGTTTTCAGCCTGTTGATCCTCAAGATTCAACACGATGCGATGCTTTGCTTGTTAGCACGTGCAATTTGTATCACGTTTTATCAATCACGTGGCATCCGCGATAAAATTGATATTTTCAATTCAGAATTTCCGTAGCAATAATGTTGTGATCGTTGGCAGTAATAATCACGTCGTCTTGGCACAATTATCAGACGATAACTCTTATATTTTCGGCGTGGCACTTTGCCCTTCCACTTACACGTGGGAAAAATATCTGGCGTATGGCACCAATTACAGTTTGTAGAAAATATTGCCTAATATGGCCTTTCGTAGCACAATAATATGTCCACGATGTGTGACAACGTTAGTATAGTTATTTTCAACACACGATGCAGTCGGATGCTCACTTGAGCACAAAAATATTTATAATGTCCACGTCGCGACGGACGGATACTCGAAGCACGCCTGTCGGGCGTCAGATCTCCAGATGTAGTGTCGTCACTGACTTTCACTCGGAAGTAGGTCACCAAAACGAAGTCATTGAGCGACTACTTTCATAGCTCCTTGCGTATCTGCAAGTGTTATACCTTACCAAAAACGTAATAATCATTCACCAAAATGATTCAATAATACAGAATGACGAATTAGAATATTCTGAGTCTTGTGAAAGGATAAAAGTGATTAACAAGACCTGCAAAGTCAAAAATGCAATTGAGCGCTACTTCAAAGAGTATAGCACAAGCTCTCCGCTCCACGTGGTATTCTGGGTATGTTCAAAAGTACTACATCCCTTAATAATTATTCCGTCACAAAAATATCACATGAACTATAGCTCAGCGGGTTCAGTATACCTATAAAATCTCGGTCGAGTTCGTTACTGGGCTAAATCGGTCGAAGGGGGTGAAAATGGGGGTCTTTTTTCGAAAAGGTGAAATATTGATATAACTCTCTTAATATGTGAAATATCGAATCCGTTCAACGTTCATAATAAGTGTCGGATAAAGCCCAAAAATTTATGTTTGAAGAGTTTTTTTTACAGCACCAAGCATTGACCAAAGGGGTGGGAAAAAGTGGGTTTTTTGGAAACATTAATCATATCTCTCTTAATAGGCAAAATATCAAAACCGTACAAAATGGACAATATTCCCCTAATAATTACCTAAAATTTTTGTCTGAAAGAATTTTTGATATAACCCACCATTATGCCAAGGGATGAGAAAAATAATTTCGGAATTATAAGAAAATGCCAAGACGTATCAGTGGTTGCCATGGCAACACTGCTAAATTGATGAGGGATGAGCCATCAGACGTTGCCAAGATAACGCACTTGCACGAGATCAGATTCAGATTTCCATCTAAGTGTGAAGCGGCTTCGGTGACGTAACTGGTAGCATGCTGAATGTCTATGCCCAAGGTCGCGAGTTCAAAGCCGGCCGAAGTCGTCGGATATTCTAAGAGCTCTAGAAATCCCTCAGTATGCTTTCCTGTGGAGGGGAAGTTCCAACGTTCGTTGCGAGTTGCTGGTTGCGGTGGCATCTAGTATCCAAGTCCACAGCTAGGTGTCGTTGACGGTAGTACCTGGTAGCAACATTAGGAACTACTGCTTGAAATTGACCGTCTGCAGTCCTTACCTGAATTACAGACTAATACAGCCATCCCAAAGTACACGGGGTTACATGACCGCGTTGTCGCAGCCCCTAAACTGAGGAACCAACCAAAATCTCTGCGGGAGATATAATTTTGCGTGAAGAAGTAACAGACCGTTACATAGTTACACATCAGTGTCGAAACCTTGCATAAGGATAGTGTGACCACAAGTATAAAAATGGACCCCAAATGACAAGAAGGTTACCGTTCCCATAAGACAATAAAATGTTTAAAATAAGCATAAAATGACGAAAAACAAAGTTAATTAAGCTCCAATTATAAAATACCTTCTCGCAATAAATGAGGTCTGATGCTTCCACGAACATCTGCATATTCTGCCTATTTTCGCCTTTCCCCAAGTTTGTCCGGTGAAATCTACCTCCGCCTTCCGGCGTGCCAAGAGGACTTTTTTAAAATTCGTGAGATGATATGTGAACATGGCTTTAACATGCTAAAAGGGATATCACCAATGATGGTTAATGTAGGTGCTACGAAGGCCGGTAGGTGGCACGAGAGGTAACTCCTATGATTTGTTCATGGTAAATAGGATAAGTGCAGAATGTTATACAAGAGTAAGTTGGCAATACTGGCCAAAAAGATTATACACGTACACTCCTTACATTTACCATTCAAATAAAAAAGACATTTGGTGAAATAAAGGTATGGGACACGATAAGAGTGTTGGAAAGAGGGTGGCGAAGTGAATATCTCAAAACGAACACATTCAGTGACGTCACAGATGCAAAAGGATTGTCTTCAGAGAAGAAAAAAAAGACATCAAATTTAATGTATGATGGAATTTCTGCCTAAAGTGTACAAACAGTTTTACAGTGAATTGTGCCAAGATTGAACAGTAAAATGATTACTGGAGTTAAACAAATACAATAATTTTGTTTGGTTGACTTAGCCCGTTTAGCATTTTAGTGCCCATTTATAGTGTTTATTTGTTATATTTGACACATGACAAGTGCTTTCAGAAAGTCCACGAGCAAGTATTAATGTGCAGGTAGTGCATACTTTGATCCTTTTTTGTGAATAGACCACATGTTTTTCTCTATAACTTTAAGAGTACATTTTGTTACTTAGCCCATTTAGCACGATAACTCTTCAATTGTTCAACTTTTCAATCCAAATTCTTTTACTTATGAACTTATATTCTTATTCACAGTTACATGTTTCGGTTCTCAAAAACCCTTCTTCAGCCATTGAAATCTCAAATGTATACACTAATGTGCAGGTCATATAAATACGAATTTAAACATCATAAAGTGGGAATCCTAAAACGTACAGAAGAATAAATTGAGAATGATTTGGTTTAAAAAAAAAATGGCAAGAATTGACTTGAAGATTATGGTGTTTGAAGCCATATTTTCAGTGTTGCCTTAGTAAACAAGAGTTTAGTGCTTTTCAGTCGGTCAACACGAATGTACCCAAAAGAGATGGGTTATGCCCTAATCCTGAAATAAATTACATGAGATTAATAAAACACTAGGATCCTCTCTCCCATCTCTTTTGGGTACATTCGTGTTGACCGACTGAAAAGCACTAAACTCTTGACTTGAAGACATTATAAAAAAAAAAGACAATGGAATTTTTAAACATTTTAGATTTTATCAAAATAAGTGTTGATGTTTAGGATACTATCATAATATGATGTTCAAATTTGTATTTATATGACCTGAACATTAGTGTATAATTTGAGATTGCAATGCCTGAAGAAGGTTTTTTGAAAACCGAAACATGTACCGGTGAATATGAACGTAAGTTCTTAGGTAAAATAATTGGTTTTCAAAAGAGGAACAATCGCACAACTTTACAACACTACTTACTTTGTTTGGGATTTATGTCATCTTCGGGTACATGTTTCGGACCTTTAAAATGGTCCTTCTTCAGCCCGGTTCAGCAAAATCTTAGTTTGTTATTTTCACCATTTTGGCGATCGTCATTTCCTATCAAAATACTTACAATATATGGAGATTAAAATGACACTGATCAATTCAAATGAGCCTGGGAAGACACACTACTGTCTTTCAAGCGGAGGTGATAGCTATCACCACGTGTCTTGAAGAAAACCTGAATCTGAAATATAAAGATAAGAACATTTTCATTTTTACGGATAGCCAAGCAACCATTAAGGCACTAGAGGCTGTCCGGATAACATCCAAAATAGTATGGTACTGCCACTCAGTTCTCCTGAAGCTCTCAGAGTACAACACTGTTAAATTAATATGGGTACCAGGGTATGCAGGAATAGAAGGTAATGAAAGGGCAGATGAACTGGCCAGAAAAGGAGCAGAGATCAGTAGCGTAGCCAGGATCGGCCAATGGGAGGGGTTATAGGTACTCAAGCCAAATTCTAGAACCATTTCGTCCCGCGGCGTAGCCGCGCTCGTCAAACGTGCACCATGGCCGCGA
Organism: Meconema thalassinum; assembly: GCA_946902985.2. Lineage (NCBI taxonomy): Eukaryota > Metazoa > Arthropoda > Insecta > Orthoptera > Tettigoniidae > Meconema > Meconema thalassinum. The sequence goes on from OX336390.1 coordinate 939,465,856, forward strand.
GGGCAGCTGTGGTAAGTACGGATATCGTAGGTTCGAATCCCGGTGCTGACAGCGATTATCCTGAGTGTGTTTTTTCCCCGGGTTTTGCCACACTCCCTACAGGAAATTGCCGGGATAGTACCTTGCTCAAGTCCCGGAGCGTCTACTCCATCCCTGTCCCAGATACATTTACACACACAACTACAATCATCACAGCAATACAGGTTGCCCAACTACACGGGGCTGATGACCAATGTGTCTCAAGCCCCTCAATTGAATTAACAAAAACTCTACAATATTTCCATTTCTCCCTGAGATATTATTACACAAGAAAAGTTTCATATATTTTGATCCCGAACTTTTCGTGTAATATGTTCTAAAGACAAAAACAAATCAGTTCTTTAAAAAATTAAGTTAATTTTTGACTAGAATGTCTCACCTCAATAGTAAATCTAGAACATTCCTGTTCCCCTGACAGGAACAAAATAAACTCAAATATATCTGTGCTACCAACATGAAGACTGCGCATCTCTCAACAAGAGAAATTATTTACTGAGGTCACAGCAAAAGTGGGCATGTCCTCTCACGATGTATCATGTTGATCTCTGAGTAATTCAATACCGGTACTAATTTTCATGTTTATTTAGTTTTTCCAACAAGATCCTGTGCTTTATATTGCAATTAGCCCTGAATGCCTAAACTATCATTTTCGATGATTTTTGTCACCTACCAAGGTCCTTACAAATGCTACATGCAGCCGGAAAAAGGTTTAATTGCTTACACTACTCAGGCGACAAAATTTCACTCATTCGTAACTGGGAGATAACCGTAATTCGGGGAATTGCTGGACATATATTTACGTAATATGAATCAACTCGGCTGACGCTTATCTCATGCTCAGGATGTTAATAATGATCCAAAATTTGGTGTTAATGTACACATATAATTGTATAAGTCTTTATTAAATCGCGTTATTTTTAATAAAAACTAGATTCATTTACATATAATTTCTCTCCCGCCAAGAAAAGGAAAAAAGGCTAATATTGTCCCGCTGTGTGGGATTCAACATTATTTGGCGCTTGCCTCAGTTTGAAATAAGCTATACGTTATTTCGCGAGGGAAAAGTTAGATTGGCAACCCTGGAAGGACGGAGTTGTATTACCAGAGTCTAAAATACACAGTCGCGAAGCTCGCTGCGCTACGAAATTGCATCCTCTTTGTGAGTGAAGCGACACTAGCGCTCGCGGCGGCCAGCAAGCTGGCAACTGCCTTGAGCACGTTATTCGCGGAACAGATGATTTCACTTTTGCCAGTATTTTTTAAAATTTGAACTCACCCGAGAGATTATTTCCATTGTAAGCATGTCACGTTAAATCACCAACTACTACAGAAAAAAGCAAGAATGTTGATATACTGTACACTTTTAATTCATAGAAACATAAAAAGAATACTTTGTTTTTATTAGTTCAGTCCTCTATATGTATCCCTAGGTACAGTTGTATGACGTATTTAATGAGTCTTACGTAGAATTCATAGTCCATGCTAGTTATAAATTCATGTATTGGTTTTAATGATAGTCGCTGGCATCTTTACTTAAAACCAAGTCCATGATTCCTGAATGTAACGGGTAATCTCTAAATCCACTGAATGGATTTTGATGCGGTTTTCACCATTCAGTAAAGAATTGCTCGAGGAAGGTTTCTGTAGGAATACATTCATTTATGACCAAAGGAAGCCGAGCAGTAACGATTTCAGTGAATCGTGTCAAGAAAAACCTGCCGCCCGTGCGCCTTTTAAGCTTACGATGGGTAAACCATTAAAAATATCCATTTACTATGAGTGTAAGAATTGGTCAGCATGAAAAGTTCTACAAGGAAGTCCGCGACAGCATATCTTTATTTTTGATACATCGCCAAGTGATTTTACGTTTTAATTTCTTCCAACAATCTCCATTCAGTGGAAATTTAAATTACTAGTTTCGGAGCGAGTTAACGAGCTAGCGAGCGAGCCCATCACCCCAGCTTCGGCCAGCATTAACTGTCGAGTCGTGTCGAATTAAGACTTCAAAGAAGAGTAGACTATAAGTGTTTGGAGTTTCGCTGTTCACCTCGGCTTTTCTGAATTGCGTCTGAGACCTACCATCCATGCGCCTTTTAAGCTTACGCTGAGTGAACCCTTTAAGATACCAAGCGAAGCCGGGGCGTGTTGATAGTATGGGTATAATATAATATCAAATTCTTAACCATCTCAAAAGCTAATTAACTATAAAGTTAATTAGTAAAAATACCAGTGTATTTGTGAAACGAAAAGTATAAAATGATATTAAGGTCTTAAATGGCTCATTTGTAGTTACTTCGTATTTTTTCTGTGGGTTTGAAACCTTTCATTCCTGAATTTGACAAAATATTACAATGCCAGTTTTACAAAATATCGGCAATAACAATTGTGTACCGTACCTTCACAGCAGCCATGTGGGAGACCAGGTATTACATAAGAGAATTAACAAACAGTGTACCACATCTAAGTTTGTGAGCATTATCCTGACGACATAAATTGGCATGCTTCCAAAGGATTCGAGAATAAGTTTATATTATTGTACAAAATATTTATTCATTAAATCAGCTCTCGGACTATTAGAAAGCCATTTTCTACATCTGGAAATTAAAAACGTCGGCACGCGTTTGAGATGACATATTTTACGTTTAGTTAGCCTACCGTATGTCTTAATTTTCAAAATGCATAGAGATTATATTTGATTTTCAGCCAATGGCCATAGCAGGGCATTTCACACGAACGCCCGTAGGTTCACCAATTTCAATGTCAAGTAGTTCCAATTTTTGCTACCAGACGCCACTGTCACTGAGACCCAACGGCGTACGTTTGAACTTGATAGAGCGTGTCTAACCCAATAGCCTACACATTTTGGCTACACACTACCAATTGTAGTTGTAAGCTCCTTTACGTGCCATAAATCTATGACATGGGCCCGACGACTTCGACTGGGTTTGAACTCACGAACTTGAGCATAGCAGTTCTGCATGATACCGACTACGCCACCAAAGCCATGCATAGATATCCTACCGAGACATGCTTCTGATTTATAACCGACTGGCTCCATGGCTCAGCGATAACGTTTCCCCTGCCCCTGCTATTCCCAAGATTGCAGGATCTAATCCTGAGGCAGTCAGCTGCCATTTAAGGGTGCATAAATGCGATGGAACCGTGTCGGTAGATTTACTGGCACGTTAAAGATCCCCTTCAGGGCAAACATCCGGCACCCCGGTGTCTCTAAAATCCACAGTAGTTGAAAGGGACCTAAAACCAATAACATTATTATTGATTTATAACCAGTTAAAGACCTAGTTCCGTTGTTTAATTGAAAAACTTTATAATACTTTCTACTGAGTATCCCAATTAAGTGGGGTCACCGGAGCCAATCAGGCTCATTTTGGTTTTGGCCGGGGATTTAAGGCCGGATGCCCTACCTGACGCCACGTAATTTTTCAGGTGAAAATTCCACCCCACTGTCACCGGGATTGGAACTCCTTTTATAATACTAGCCTAAAATCCATAGATCAAATCTTACCTTCTAGGGTCCTTTGGAAACTCGGGTGTCGTCTTGCTATTTGAACAATCCGACTTCCCAGTCGGTCAACACGAATACACCCAATTAGATTGGGCGAGGAGTAACAATTGATTTCCCTGTGTAATTCATAATACAATAATTATTTTTACATTTAATAAAACGCTTCTCATACAATCCCCCCCCCCCTTTATGGGAGAAGTGTTTTATTAAGTGTATAAACGATTCATGTATTTTCTTTATTTCAGGAATTAGGAGATAAATTGTCACTGCCCACCTAATCTAATTGGGTACCGTACACTCGTGTTGACCGACATGAAAGCGATCATATAGGTTACTTAGCAACACTGAAATATTGCTTCAAATATTAGATCTGTTTATTAAACTGCACATCTCCTCTTGTTAAATTAAAGATATAACCTTTTCACAATGCTCACATACAGTAAATCCAGCAACAATAACATACACCAACATAGCGCATTCGGCACATTCCTCCTGGCTGCATGAGAGCATTATTGTCTTGCGGTAGAAAAATATGAGCCAAGCTTTGCGTTCTGTAGGTAGACTGTACGTTGTCATGAACACGTGTGTAGCCACAAATGGGGTCCCGTGCCGAATGGCGACAACAGTACATCACCACAGACACAAATCACAACCTGCCGATTTTCCAAGGGGGGGGGGGAGGGGGGGGGGGGGTTCTAACCCCTCCTAACCCCCCCCCCCCCTTGGCTACGCCACTGGCAGAGATACATTTTGTAGGCTCAGAACCTGTATGTGGGATCTCTTACAGACAAGCCCGACATGTAATAGGTAAATGGGTACAAAAGAAGCAAATAGAAAACTGGGAAAAGACTCCAGGTTGCAGACTTGCAAAGGAACTGATAAAAGGACCAAACAAGAAGCACACTAAAGAAGCAGAGGAAATATAAGATGGGTAGTGGGACTATTGACAGGACACTGCCATCTTAAAAAACACCTACATAGAATTGGAGTAATAAGAGACAATATATGTAGGAAATGCAATGAAGCAGAAGAATCAGCTGAACACATACTTTTTGAATGTGAGGGGCTGGGAAGAATTAGAATCTACACACTGGGGCTGCCGGATGAAGAAAGAGAGAAAATCCTAGAGGACTCAATAAGATTGATCTGCAGCTTTGTGAAGGGAGCAGAGATATCCAGGTGGGAATGAAGAAAACACATGGTAGCAAAAGATCTTGGAGGTCGACGCTAAACAGGAACTTAGAAAAGAGAGGCCCCATGAATAAAAGAAGAAGAAGAAGAAAATGACACTGAACGATGGATGAATCGAAGTTTTACAAGTTTTAAAAGATTGTTTTGGAAACATAATAAAATGTTATGACGATTTTAGGTGCACCGTTTCATTTCACCCTGCTTGTTTTGGTGCCCCTAGTTGTTGTTCATTTTGATCAAGATCCCAGAACTGTAAGTCACAGACAATACGAAGAATTGTAGTAGACTAATCATATATATTATTTCAGCAGTATAGATCCCTCCTGCGGCGCTCACAAGCGACCGATCCTGACAAATGAGCATTCAAATGAAAGAGAATATACATTACCAGTGACCCATTTGCACTATAATTTCATAAATATCTATAATTTCTTTAAAAAATGAATTAAAAAAATATTGTACGAAGTGTGCCATTTGCAGATACTGTTGGTGCTGGAAGATACGCTCCATAATAAATTGGTGTCCACTTCACATTTTGGCGGCTGTGACGCCTGTTTCATGTAATTTTAACATTCAGAGGTCTTTCCTTTTATTATTTTGCATGGATTTCAGAAACAGTAATTTAAAGGAATGAGTACGGTACTCAAATCGGATAATTTCATAAATATCGAATAACCGGTGAGTGTTACGGCTGAGCTGTCAATCAAAGGACTCAGCACACAAATGATATTAGTAGTGACGAATTGAATTCTAATTTCATAAATATCTATCTTTGTAAGAAGTGTGCGATTTACAAATACTGTTGCTGTAAGAAAATGTGCGACATCATTGCTGCTCGGTTCGCATTTTGACCGTAGGGACGCCTGAAACGTAAGTAGTGTTCTATAATCATTTGGTTCAAATAAAAACATAACAACCTTTCTCCTTAAGTCTCTCATTATAAACCTCTGGGGGAAAGTGTGGTTTATGAACTCGCACGGGTCCGCTAGTTATTAATAATTCAATACGGAAAAGTAACAAGTAGTTCCGTGAAAAACTATACAGCCTATTTCCATATATCCTACTCATGTCAATTGCCTCCATCAACATACAAAACTTCAGTTTGTTTGTTGTGATAGATTCGTAGATATTGAGAACCGTCTAAATATTTCAGATGATCGACAGGTTGGATTCTTATTTATGTACTATTACATGAAGATTATTGTGTACGTGTGGTATTCAAACATGATCAGGACACAAGAAGTAAAAACGAGATTTTAAAATTTCGCACAGCTGCCATCTTGTGGTTATCAAAACAATTGAAATAAATTAGATGCCAGTGGATTAATATTTGTATTGTCAATTGTGGTGTTTGAAGCCATATTTTCAGTGTTGCCTTAGTAAACAAGAGTTTAGTGCTTTTCAGTCGGTCAACACGAATGTACCCAAAAGAGCTGGGTTATGCCCTAATCCTGAAATAAATTACATGAGATTAATAAAACACTAGGATGACCAGTTTCGATCGTCAAGCGATCATCATCAGATCCATTACACTTAGGCTACAAAATCTATGTTTGAAATACAGGTGAAAATATTTACAATATGTACAATTATTTAGTTGCAGTATTGGTACTGCAGAGCCTCCGTGGCACAGGCGGCAGCACGCCGGCCTCTCACCGCTGAGTCCGTGGTTCAAATCCCGGTCACTCCATGTGAGATCTGTGCTGGACAGAACGGAGGCAGACAGGTTTTTCTCCGGGTACTCCGGTTTTCCCTGTCAACATTTCATTCCAGCAACACTCTCCACTATCATTTCATTTCATCTGTCATTCATTTAATCATTGCCCCAGAGGAGTGCGTCAGGCCTCGGCAGCCGGCACAGTTCATATCCTCGCCGCTAGATAGGGGCTTCATTCATTCCATTCCTGACCCAGTTGGAGACTGGAAGCAGGCTGTGGATTTTCATTGGTACTGCAACTGTCAGTGTATGCTAAATGCAGTATATATGTTAGGTGAAATGCTAAATGGTGATAGCTATCCGGAGATTGTACTTTAGAGAGATTATATGGTTGTAAACTATGGTTAAACTATAAAAAAAAAAATTTTTAAACTCTTATTTGTATTGTCATTTAACGTGCAAAGTTTCACTGCATTCGGAAGGTTAAATCACGAGAAACGTCCATTTAAGTATTTATATTTCGCGTCGCCGCCTTGTTGGATTTGTTTTCACCAGGTTACTGAAAGACCTATAGGTGAACTTATGCTCATAGCCTCTATGAAAATAAAATAAATCAGTTTGATTGCTGTAAAGGATTCGTAGATATTGAGAACCTCCGAAATATTTCGGATGTTCGCCATTTTGGATTGTTATATGTATAGGCCATAGAGTTATGTACCATTAAAGGAAAATATTGCGTAGCTTCATTATTCAAGCTTTCATTTCGATCGCATGATTAAAACACAAGAAGTAAAAACTTAATTTTAAAATTTCGCAGAGCCGCCATCTTGAGGTTATGTAAACAATTGAACTAAATTAGATGCCATTACATTACAATATGTATAATCATTTATTGTACCACATTTCACTGCGCTCAGATGGTTAAATCCAGAGAAAAGTCTATTAAAAGTTTCAAATTCGCTTGGCCACCATGTTCGTTTTGTACTTGATAGGTTTTTGAAAGTTACATAGATAAACTTGTAGCAGTGCCCTTTATCACTGTACAAAATTTCAGGGTGATATCTGTAATGGTTTCGGAGATATAGAATGCCAGTGAAATATTTTGCACATCCGCCATTTTGAGGTTATGTAAATAATTGAACTAAATTGGACGCCAGTGCATTACAATGTGTATAAACATTTGCTTACCAAGTGTTATTACGTTTGGATGGTTAAATTGCGAGAAAAGCCTATTTAAAAGTCTCAAATTCGCATGGCCGCCATGTTGTTTTTGTATTTACCAGATTTTTAAACGTCTCATAGGTGAACTTGTAGTAGTGCCCTTTATCACCGAAGAAAATTTCTGTGTGATATCGGTAATAGTTTCGGAGATACTGAATGCTGGTGAAATATTTCGCACAGCCGCCATGTAGGATTGGTGCAACAGAATAAAATTTGAATGGCACGGTCGAGGTCGGCCAGAACGGTGTTATGATCTTACTGTGTTTCATTGAAATCGCTCCAGCCGTTTATATTTTATCAGACACACACACACACACACACACGCACACACAGACAGACACACGGACAAAAGGTGATCTCATAAGCCTATTTTTTTTTCATAAAATGAAAATAGGCTAAAAATGACAATATTCAAAGATATTGTTTTAGATCCCTTAGTTGGGGGTAGTTGGATCTAGAACATATGTGTTAGTGTACCAATTTAGAAGGTGATTTCTAGAGAGGGCAGCTTACCGTAGCTGGGTAAGCTCACCAGTGTAGAGTGTTGTATGATGTTTAAATGATAGGGGGTACTCCTACGAAGACGTAAGCGTCGATTAGGGGATGATCCTTTGAGCCAGGTTAATGTACTGGGCTCCCAGCTGGTCGAAAGGAATTATATAACAGTCCTGCTTGTGTCAGCTATGCTGGCGGCTTGCGGCCAGCGGTCGCGTGTGAGAGACACAATAGAACTTGAGCCGGCGATTACAGGCTACTGTTGTCACGCTTACTCGTGACGAGACGGGAAGGGTGTTAGGATGTGAAGAGGCGTGTAATTACGAATACAAGGTGTAGTTTACTGACCAAGTATTTATTGGTCAGTGATGTATGAAATTGTATGTCCCTTTTAGGGAAGTGTGAACAATAGTGCAAATTAGGTGTACAAGTTTGTGGGGGTAGGTTTTACAGATTATAGGATATCTGAACACTGCTGACTCACCTGATGATAACAGCTTGTACCAGGGCCTCCGGCTGACACACTGTATGACTGATAATCGAGAGAGAGTGTGTCCTCCTTAAGGCCTTCCTCTTATAGGCTTTGGTGTTGCTTCGTCGGCATTCCATCGATGTAGGTGTCCTAGTTAGCCATTGTGTAGGTGTTTGCGAGTGTGATGCAAGTATTTGGCAGGCTCCCCAATCTGGGCGGCCGCCCTTGCTGTGTAAAAGGTGCTGTTCCGGCTTTGTTATGTCTGCCAGTTAGGGGTGGTTTTGATAGATGATGGAGGGTGGCTTCAGGGGGTACAGCCCCCTGGGGGCCTGTACAATATACATAGGCATTAGTATCAAAAACTTAAAACTAAAATACTTTACAAAATGTTCAACAAATGTTTACATAGATATTCTGAGAAAATGTAATAAGAAAGTATTTCAAACTTAAATTTATCTCTAATCATTGTCTAAGAAAAACGGACGTCCTTACAAAAATTGTTTAATGTTCATTTGGCGATATATGTATGATGGGTTCTAAAAATATTTTCATAATTTCTAAATTGTACCTATAGTGTTAGCGTTAATGCTGTCAATTATTCTTGTAGTTTGGTCGTGTTAAACTAGTGGAACCCTCTTTAATGCTTCTTTCAACTTATTTTTTGAGTAAAAAATGGAGTTAACACTGACACGGAATATTCCGAGACTTTTGAATGCTTGTTGCTTATCGTTATCCATAATCTAGGTGCTAACTACTGTGTTGAAATGCTGATACATTTGGCGTTCGATACGGAGCCCCTTTACTCTTAGGAATATATCTCAGATTTGTGAAAATAGCTAGCATGTAAATATGTCCTAGGGCAGTGGTTCCCAACCTTTGTCAGCTGACGCCCCCCTTTTCAGATACGGGAGATCATGCCCCCCTCCATCCTCTCGTCCCCCCATCCTGTCGCCCCCCCTCCCGCCCCTCCACTCATCGCTTATAAAACCTCTTCGATTGACGCGGAGGATATAGACCGAATCTAATAACACTACATAATGGAATAGGCCTATCTATTACATACTGTACCCAATCGTCATCATATGGAACATGTGTTCGTATTCCAGCTAACTCACGGTCTTTCGAGGTATGGGGCGTTCAACCCACTATACGAGCACATATTCAGGATTTGAGTCTGTCAGGTGACTACTCTACTTGAAAGAAACAACATATTCCTAAGTATAACATTTAATGGTAGTAATTCATGGCAAAACAACATAAAACACAAAAAAATACTTTACATTTATTTCCCACAACAAAAATCAAAATTATCTGTGAGTCTCTTCTCCTCAAGATTGGTGCTCAACCGCACTCATGTCTATCCTAAACATCCTATTGTTGATACTCTTTGACATTTGCGAGTGTCCATATTATTCTTCACGTGGCACAATTTAGCACAAATTGGAATATCACAACACAATAAACACAAATTATATTTAAATGACAATAAATCTGCAATTATGAAACATTTATCCGTTTTACACGGGACATTTCCTTTAAATAACATTAATTCATTAGCTTATGCCTTGTTTAACAAGTGTCGTCTCGTGCGAATCGTATTCTTTTCCCATAAGTTTCAAACGCTGAAGTGGTACACTTTCCCCTCCAAAATACACATAGATAGATATTTTATAGCTTCACCATACAACGATTTTCTGGGTCTGGTCAAAAAATTATCGTTACAAACGTGTCATCTCATTCAAATTACGCTACCCGTATGAATAAATTAGTGTGAACTGGGTAAATGCTCTTTACAAAAATGCTTCTATTTATTTGGTGCAGTTAATTTCTCCTCAGAGAATAACAGGGCCAAATGATATCCGATTACTTCATTCCAACATTGCATGTGTATGGAAACAGGGCATCTAATACAATTGATATCACCACATCAAGCATATCTTAATTACTTTTCGAAATATCGAGATTTTCAGTGTCCCACTACAATCTTAAAATAAAAGGATCATGTCTTTTGACTTCCTTTCGTGCGAACAATGAATAAGTCATGGGCCGTCCTCGGCAAGATGGCTGCCGGGTTAGTGGACTATACCTGCTACCCCGTCTGACTCCCCGCACGGTCATGTTCACTCAATGGTGCAGCCGTGCTAGAGGTACCCTGAATGGGTCGTGTCCTTACGAATTGAGTCAATCTAATTATTTAATACCTACATTTAGAGTATTTAATGGGCTCATCTTGGCTCCTAATTACCATTCAAGGCAAGGGATGGATCACGAAATAGCTTTGCCGTTCTGTGGTCGACATCAGTGGCTTTTGCGCGCGTCTCAGGGGAGTTTCACTGTTATCTCACTGGACGGCATGCATATAACAAGAGGAAATCGACGTTTCCTACACGAAGAACCATTTATCTTACCTCTAAGGGCAGATCAATTCATATATCGGCCTACCTAGGGTCTCTAGCAATTATCCCTGGTGGCGAAGACTCTGCTAACAGTGGATACAGACAGACTCTGTCCCAAATCTGTTGTGAATACACATGTATGCTCTAAGGTAATACTATATCGTAGCTTCGAAGATTTAGCTGACTAGACTTGACAACGCGCGAACTATTTTCGGATGATCCCCGCAACTTATTGACGTAAATCTCTTGATTCTACGTTACATGCTCGCTGATCGCGGCTCAAACAATATTTCTTACAGATGACTCAATTCTTAAAGCACTCACGTCCTCTATACATTTAAATTTACTGGCATACATTAACTATCTTAATGGCTCTCAAATACAACCCTGTAGAATATACCATAATAAAATATTTATTTAACATTTCAATGACACTGGAAAGCGCTCTTATCTCGATATTTAACTTTCTTTCTTACTTTTCACAATAATACAGTATCCTTACGCTAGATATGACACACTTTGCAGGTACTATAGACCTGATGAAAATGAAAATCCACAGCCTGCTTCCAGTCTCCGACCGGGTCAGGAATGGAATGAATGAAGCCCCCAACTAGCGGCGAGGATATGAACTGTGCCGGCTGCCGAGGCCTGACGCACTCCTCTGGGGCAATGATTAAATGAATGACAGATGAAATGAAATGATAGTGGAGAGTGTTGCTGGAATGAAATTTTGACAGGGAAAACCGGAGTACCCGGAGAAAAACCTGTCTGCCTCCGTTTTGTCCAGCACAGATCTCACATGGAGTGACCGAGATTTGAACCACGGACGCAGCGGTGAGAGGCCGGCGTGCTGCCGCCTAAGCCACGGAGGCTTCACTATAGACCTGATATACCGATTTATTTATTTATTATTGTTACCGACCCCAGATTATTATTATTATTACTATTTAACGTTACCGTTACTTTCATCAATGTCTTACGCCTAAATGGCCGTAAGCAAGTCATCCTCAAAGCCATATTTTTTTTTTAACCAAAATACGAGGAATGTGATCTCGTACACAAATGACAGTTAATTCTTAATATTTGAGGGAATGGTTCGTTGTATGGTGAGCTATTAAATCATATCAACATATTACATTTGTACTCACTTTCATCCTAGCTGGGTTGGTCCTGCATGCCAGCCACTCGCCTGCCATAATGCTTGTTTTAAGCCATCATGATATTTTTCACACGACACATTGCATAGACTTTACACATGGTAATTATGTTTTTCACTACTGGCATTTTCACTTTGACACAATACACATTCTTTTACCATATAAACATAAACACTTTTAAAGATCACTCTAATATAACTTGATACATAATTTTCGCACAATTTTCACACACTGATCCTTGATCGAATTCCCACTATCGCCTGACCTCAGAGATGCGATGCAGCTAACTCCTGCCAACCGCTGGTCTCCTTGAAAGTCTATCTTGCGTGTGTGTGTTCGTCTCCCGTCACCTACCGTTTATGTCTCCTCTACTGCAAAGTTTTTCAATCCTAGGTCACAACTACTTGTGAGCCTCCCAGGCTCCCGTAACTGTAGTGTTCATTACAATAGTATGTTTTATTTTACCCATGATAACACTTCCTGGTTATGTTCATTGTCTGTAAACATCATCCTAAATTATCTCTACGCTGTACTGACTCTATACTCGCGTATACTGTTGCTTATACGTCTGCTGTAGACTAATTATTATATGATTCAGAATTACTGTTGTTAAGCTGCCTGATGCGCCTTTCATTGTTCACCGCTAGTACATTTGAGCGTCAATACTTTATAAATTCCGGGCACTTTCCTGCGGGATCCGACAGCGTGTTACCACACGAGTTGAGTCAAGAGGAACTGAACTCCGCTCCAGCTTCTCCCATATAAAGCTTCCTGATACAAAGTAGTTCACTGGATTTCCAGGAGCGACTCTCTTCTTAAAATAATGCATTTTCAGACAAAGTGAATTATGATCCTTATTTGTCTATTCATGGAGGTTCCAAATTCATGATGCTATCCCGGATTTTCCCCTCTGGTTCCTTTACAAATCCTGACTCTGCCGCGGATTAAGTCTGTGCATAGGTTTCTTTATAGTTGCAGGATTTTATTTAGGCATGAGGACACTCCTAAATTATCTTTCCTAGAATACATGCATCTGGGTGTAAGTTGCATCTCAATTCATTGCTCCATTTGGCCGTAATTCATTAATTTCTGTGGGCGACCATCCCCACTCCACTGTTTCGCCTTGTTGAAGGGGGATTTTCTTAGTCGTTAATCACGGCCTTCAGCCTCCAGCCACGCCGAAAGTAGTGCGTAGGCGCCGCGTCTACTCCGCCCACATTCAACTTCGCTTTGTCAAAATGTCAAGCTGCCTCGCTTTCTTGAGCTCTAGCATCTTAAACGTACATAGGCTTGTATTTTCTGCAATAATCCACCTGTAAAGCTATAATATTCCCTTTCTGGCCGTGAAATCATGCTGTTATAATTATATGCAGTTATAACTCATTGTTCCTCGGGTTCACTGAGGCTGTTCCCCCTCAGAGATCGATGATTCGATTCTGCGCAGAATCATGGGCCTGGTCTTCCTTGTGATAAAGACCCCGGATCGATGCCAGTCAGCCGTGTCTAATTGGGCACAATACTAACTTCAGTTTAGCACAATAAAAAGAACACACTTTTACAAGAAATCCTTAAATTAGTCAACAAATGTCAGTGAGAGGGTTGACACTGTTTTCTCTTGGTAAGATTCTGTATGTTTGGTTTGATATTTGACAGAGCACAGCGGAGATCACTTACAACATTAAGCCGACAGCGGTGCTTTTTTTTCTATGACACTCATTGTTGAAAATCCTGACTCGCATAAATATATCTTTGAAAATGGGACAATGACATGCAATGCGAATTTGGCTATTACAGGATACACTGCATGACAGTTTACCCAAAAGTCACCCAGTCCTAATGATTTACCATCATCTTTTAGCTTTGATTCTCACTTCAAATCTATGGCTTCTTCTTGAAGTTGTGCTTCAATGTCAAAGGCAAACGAATTTCTTGTTAACATCCAGGACCATTCTTCCGACGTGATATCAGGAAAGTAGAAATTGAATTCTTGTGCCAGGGAATCCAAATGTGACTGAATTTGCACCTAAGTTTATTACGATCACGTTCATTTTCCGGCAGAATGTCACTAAGGCAGTGAAAGGATGAGAAGTTGTTCAACTGAAGCCGGCGTTTCCATAACTGTATTTTTCCAGGAATGCATAATATTAGAGTTTTTGCCTTGGAGCTTTAAGTTCAAACTGTTCAAAGCTTCAAAGAAATCACAAAGATATGCCAACGAGACGATAAATTTGGCATGGTTTTGCTCCTTACAACACAGCAAATTCCTTATTTCACCTCCAACCTCGCGGCTCCGGAGAGGTTTGTGCCGACAGTTGGCAATTGACAGTGCTTTTGAACGATTGACTTGGTGTGACAATCACTTGGACGGATTCAAAAAATGTTCATTTTACAAAATTATAAGTTAAAGAAACTTAATTCGGATTTCAACTCACGGCCCCCCAGGTTGGGAACCCCTGTCCTAGGGATTACTGTGCAGTGTGGTACTCTTTGTAGCCCGTATTCGTCGAAATATCTTCTGGTTTTATCGCCTGTTTAACATTCTTGTTGTTAGTGCGTATTTAATTACTGTTTATTAAGCTTGAACCAACGCCTTCTTATCTATTCCTGCGTGTCAGATTATGAGGTAATGTATATTGTGATTAATAGAAATAACTTCAGGTAGTTCTTCTCATTATGTCCTCCCTAGTCTGAGTAATCCACATTCTAGGCCTCAGATCAGAATTGAAATTTCAGGCTAAGTCGGGAATCGAACTAAGGTTCTAAGGAACAGGAATCTCAATAGTGTGCCTAGACTATAGGAGGGGGCTTTTCTGCTTCGTTTCATTCATAGTGATTTAACTAAGCTACCAGTTAAGCTGCGCGCGTTTAAGTGCCGAGACATGGAACCAGGCAATATCTAAGTGCAGGATATGAATGGGCTTTAAACCACTCCATCAGCCGTCCACGAAATTGATTTCCATGGTTCCTCCATTTCAAACTCCAGGAAAATGCTGGGATCGTCCTTTAACTAAGACATCGCTTAGACTCGGTGAGCTATTTATGGATGCAGTTCACGACTCCGATACAATAAAAACCACAATAGATTGCATTGATCGCCGTATTATGTAAAGAAGGGAATAGGAGAGGCTTTCAAGATTTCTATGAGCGTAAGTTATGAGCTTAGTGTGCGTGTGCTGGAATAATAAGGCATATAAATTGTAGTGTGCGCATTATCCGGCGGTAAAAGTTGAGAAGAGGCGATAAATCGTGGGGGTTTCTATTGGCAGCAGTGAGCACCTGCCGGCATTGTCTTCGCCATTGTTCCCGATACACGGCGTGGCGCAGCGCAGCGGAGAGCGAGGAAAGAACACTCCCAAGAGTGAGTACTCGGGATTCTCGTTCATTCTATGAGATGGCGAGCTACTCCAGATCAGGGGTCACAAACTTCTTCTGTCGCCCTCCCCCCCCCCCCTTCTGAAACATAAAATATCTTGGTCCCCCACGCAAAAAAAAAAAAAAAAGCTTATGGGATCTCCTTTTGTCCGTGTGTGTGTGTCCCCCGTAATAACGTCCAAACGGCTGGAGCGATTTCAATGAAACTCGGTAAGATCATAGCACCATTCTGGCTGACCCCGACCGTGCCCTTCAAATTTTATTGTGTCTCACCAATCCAACATGGCGGCTTTGCAAAATATTCCACTAGCATTCAATATCTCCGAAACTATTACCGATATCACCCTGCAATTGTGCACGGTGATAAAGGGCACTACTAGAAGTTCACCTATGAGACTTTTAAAAATCTGGTAACTACAAAACCAACATGGTGGCCAAGCGCAAATGAGATATTTAAAAGACTTTTCTCGCGATTTAACCATCCAAACGTAATGAAACTTGGTACAGCAAATGTTTATACACATTGTAATGCACTGGCGTCCAATTTAGTTCAATTGTTTGCATAACCTCAAAATGGTGGCTGTGCGAAATATTTCACCGGCATTCTATATCTCCGAAACTATTACAGATATCACCTGAAATTTTGTACGTCGATAAAGGGCACTAGTACAACTTTATCTATGTAACATTCAAACACCTGTAAAGTACAAAACGAACATGGCGGCCAAGCGAATTTGAAACATTTTAATAGACTTTTCTCGTGATTTAACTCTCTGAGCACAGTGGAATGTGGTACAGTAAATGATTATACATTTTGCAATGCACTGCCATCTAATTTAGTTCAATTGTTTGCGTAACGTCAAGATGGCGGCTGTGCGTAATTTTTATTTCTTGTGTCGTAATCATGCAATCGAAGTGAAAGTTTGAATAATGAAGCTACGCAATGGTACATAACTCTACGGTACTCAATATCTACGAATCATTTACAGTAATCAAACTGATTTTTTTGTGTTCTTAGAAGCTATGAACATAAGTTCACCTATAGGACTTTCAGTAACCTGGTGAGCAAAAATCCAACATAGCGGCGTCGCGAAGTATACATATTTAAATGGACGTTTCTCGCGATTTAACCATCCGAGTGTAGTGAAACTTTGCACGTTACATGCTTATACAAATGTTAATCCACTGGCATCTAATTTATGTCAATTGTTTTCATAACCACAAGATGGCAGCTGTGCGAAATTTCAAAATTAAGTTTTTGTTTCTTGTGTCGTAATCTGCGATCGAAGTGAACATTTGAATAATGAAGCTACGCAATAATTGTTCTTTATGGTACATAACTATATGGCCTATACATACAAAAATCCAAAATGGCGACCATCCGAAATATTTAGACGGTTCTCAGTATCTACGAATTATTTACAGCAATCAAACTGATTTTTAAATGTTCATAGAGGCTATTAACATAAGTTCACCTATAGGACTTTCAGTAACCTGGTGAGCACAAATCAAACATGGCGGCGACGCGATGTATAAATATTTAAATGGACGTTTCTCGCGATTTAACCATCCGAGTGCAGTGAACCTTTGCACGTTATATGCTTATACAAATGTTAATCCACTGGCATCTAGTTTATTTCAATTGTTTTCATAACCACAAGATGGCAGCTGTGCGAAATTTTAAAATCTCGTTTTTACTTCATGTGTCCTAATCATGCAATTGACGTTTGAATACCACACGTACACAATAATCTTCATGTAATAGTTCATAAATAAAAATCCAACATGGCGACCATCTGAAATATTTAGACGGTTCTCAATATCTACGAATCTATTACAACAATCAAACTGAAATGTTGTATGTTGATAGAGGTAATTAACATCAGTAGGATATATGAAAATAGGCTGCATAGTTCTTCACGGAACTACTTGTTATCCTACTTTTCACATTTTGTAAAAATGAGGAAAACGTAGACTTATGAGATCGATCAGGGAAAATGTACTGTATGTGTGTCTGTCTGTGTGTGTGTGTGTGTGTGTAACGATTAGCTCAGGATAGGGAAGAACGGAGGACTGCATCAAGCCAGTCAAAAGACTGAAGACTCAAAAAACAACAACTATTAGGACTGAATAATTCCGAAGGAGGGCAAACACTATCATGGGATCTCTTTTTACTTCTGCTAATTAGCCACCATTTCCACTGAACACGCACTAGAATTCCCCGGTTCACTCACTGTCCTTGAACTGACTGCAAAGGCCTGGCTGGTTTCGAGTCGACAATGGCAGAAATAAAAGAATCAATTCTTTAAAGGAAGTGGCGGTCACATTGTCAAGCGGATTATTGTCATTAGTGGTTGTTTTGGGGTGCTTTGTGGGAAATGTTACTCTACTGCTTTTCTCAGAAATACTGCTGGCAGGATCTACTGGTCAGTTCTTGTGAAATAAGACAGCAGAAGTAGTCTTGAATGGTCGTGGGAGCTCCCTGCCTATGATTGGTTCATGGATATGAGGAGAGCAATATTTGATAGAGAATATGAAATATAAATATAAGGTGCGTTCAAAAAGAAATGAGCTGGAGGCTGGAATGCACAAACCGGTGACGACATCTGCTAATCGTGGCGTGTGTAACGAGGTGTGGTTCCGGACAGAGCGTGGAAAGTCACAGCCCGTCGCTAGAGGGCACGCGTGCACGTCACGTGACGATACAAAGCGAGCAGCAGCATGCATCAATCGTCCAACGCTGCCACTCGCATTGCAAACAGTGACATGGGGGCATCAACCGAAGAGCAAAGAGGTGTTGTTTGGTTTCTGACAGCGGAAGGAGTAGGGGGAACGGACATTCATTGCCGAATGTCACAAGTGTACGGCGAACACTTGTCCCTTGCAAGGGTCAAGGCGTGGCACAAGCGCTTCAGGGAAGGACGGGTGTCGTTAACCGATGATGCCCGCTCTAGGGCAACCCCCTGCATTGCCGATGACAACGTCCAGCTGGTTGATGCACTCATTACCCAGGACCGCCGAGTGACAGTGAACGCCATAGCCGCCGTGGTCGCTCTACGACAATGCACGACCGCATACGGCCAACACAGTCGCGGCACTCCTACAGAAATTCAAATGGGAGGTTCTCGGCCACCCTCCATACAGTCCAGACCACTCTCCCTGTGAGTACGCCATGTTTGGTCCCCTGAAAAGGGCTCTTCGGGGCAACGATTCACGTCGGACGCCGACGTCCAGCTGTACGTGCGGAACTGGTTCACATCGCAGCCCAGGGAATTTTATGAGACAGCCATTCACCGCCTCGTGTCACAGTGGGACAAGTGCCTCAACAGCCAGGGCCAATACTTCTAACATACAGGTACTGGTTTCTGTAATTATGCCTCCGGCTCGTTACTTTTTGAACGCACGTTATGTATCAATCAGATTCGGCGCCGAGGCTTGTGTTCCAAACAGACCCGGGCAGTAGCTGGAAACTATGCAAGATGATGATGATGATGATGATCATTTAAATACTGATACGAAGACTTCGAACATGTGCCATGTGCTTGGTTTCAATCACTTGACACCAGAGTTCGCATGAGCGTTTACCGCCAGAATGGAAGTGTTCAGCAATTCGATCCAGCTGGCAGTGCGTCTTACACACTTCAGTTCGATCCACCACTGCCAGCAGGATCGTCCGATCCACTTCCGTCCCATTTTTAAAATCACTCCCACAAATATCCAGCAACCGAGTGGAATGATGTTACACATCAATAAATACATAAATAAATAAATAAATAAATAAAAGAAGAAAGGAAGAAAGAAAGAAAGAAAGAAAGAAATAATAAGGAACAAGAATGGGGTAGGTGACGGGACTTTAAGTATGGTACTATCCCGGCGTTTCCCTGGAGGGAGTGTGAAAAGCCCATGACTAAAACACACTTAGGATAGCCATTGTCAGCGCCGGGATACGGACCTGCGATCTACGGACTTGCTGCAGCTGCCCTCACGGCTGCGGTGCACATTCACCGAGCACAGCTACTCCGGGGAATACTCGAATGGATGAATGAATATTTCCCCGTCTATTTTCTCGAGTGGTGAAGTACTGTGCCCACGTTATAACTGTGCCAGTGAGCTACGTCATTAAAGTCTTCCAGAAAATGTATTCCGACTGTACTAGCCACATTTCTCAAATTGGCACACCAACAATTGTGTGGCAAGCACTAATGAGTGTGCCGACTGCATTATGCTAAGTCGGCCGCCTTAACTCCCGAACCACACAATGTGGGGTAAAGTCTTATGAATAGGAGGAGAGGAGTTGCGGGCTCGAATTCTCAGAAATGCAACGGTCCTCACCGGCAGAGATATACTGCGAAGACTTAGATCATATTATTTCAGATTATTTCTGACCAATACATGTATGTCATTGGTGCCAACATGATTTTACGTGCGCTGTTAGATCCAATGTTTAACTGCATGTAACGTCCATGCTATCCATTGGACTTCAACCAAATTTTATATTCTGTACCTTTAGAGATGGAACTAAGAATATATTCAGTCACCAGGGCTGCCAACTGTAGTTCTCTATTAGGCTACATTATGTCAGGTATACAGTATTTCGAACTAATTAGAAATTTCGATACTACCAACTTAATTTCGTCGTTATTCTAGACAGATCCATATAGCTTAATCATTGGCATGAATCTTAAATTTTAAGAAAAGCAGGTTTTTAGTTCGTCTCGGAACTTATTGTTATTTATTTAGCGTATTGCCTTTAGTACCGGGAGTGTCCGTGGACATGTTCGGCTCGCTAGAGACTGTAGCTGCTTCAAGCGGACACCCATGGGGTGAGCTACAAGTTCCATTCAATTTCAAGTAGTTTCAACTTTCGCTACCACATGTCACTGATAACTAGTGGTGAACGTTGGAACTTTGACAGATCGTTTCATTTCAGTAGTATTCTCCCCTTTAGCGGAGCGCAATTTCTGTCCTGATCGAATAGCTGCAAGCATTCGGGTACCTTAGGTCAAAGCGACTATGTTCTTGACTAAACAAACGGCTCTCCTGTCCTAGTATATTTTTCGAGTATAGGCGAGCCAGTGGCGTAGTAGGGGAGGGGGTGCGGTAGTACTGTCCAGCTTGGGCGCCAATTTGCTGGCTCAGTATTTCCGCGTGGTATCGTTGATGGTGTAGTGGCCATGATTGACATTTTGTATTCCATGAACATTTTGCAAGCGTGATGTGCACTTCACTTGTTTTTAGCATTCAATCTAGTTGTAAGTATTTCAAAATAAATTTCAACCTTATGTTGTTAGTGAGTGTGTGGTTATCATTAGCAACTAACCACAATGGTTAGCGTATTTGAATGCAAGCGCCCTTGGATTGAGTGTATGTGCATAATAAAGATTGCGAGCACTTTGACGATTGACGATACATCCGGAACTAGTATAAAATACTTAAATAACTTCATTTTTATCGTAGGCATACGAGGTGTTTATAAGTAAATACTGAATTATTTTTCAAACAGTGACATTAGTGCTTTTCAGTCGGTAAACACGAATGCACCCAAAAGAGCTGGGTTATGCCCTAATCCTGAAATAAATTACATGAGATTAATGTGTGATTATCTAGGTTGGCAACACCCCACATAAACACATCGCACTGACTCCGCACAACACATATGAACAGGGGGGAGAGAAAACAAAAACCAGTGTCGTTGAGATAACAGCCCATCTCAGGCGACCACACCTGGAGTAAGAGTGAACACGAACTGCGCGTAGCTCCAGCAAGGAAGACAACCACATAAGTAATAGCCTGTTATATTACAGTTTAACCATAGTTTATTTTTTACAACCATATCATCACTCCAAATATACAAACTCCGGATATCTAACACCATTTAACATTTCACCTAACATTAGATATAATACATTTAGCATACACCGACAATTGCAGTACCAATACTGCAACTAAATAATTGTACATGTTGTAAATATTTTCACCTGTATTTTCAAACATAGATGTTATAGCCATAGTGTAATGGATCTGATGATGATCGCTTGACGATCGAAACTGGTCATCCTAGTGTATGTATTAATCTCATGTAATTTATTTCAGGATTAGGGCATAACCCATCTCTTTTGGGTACATCCGTGTTGACCGACTGAAAAGCACTAAACTCTTGTTTACTAAGGCAACACTGAAAAAATGGCTTCAAACCCCACAATGAGGACATTATTTTGCAAAACGTTTCATTTTCTTACATCCTACACACTTTTAACTGTTTTTTCAAAGTCACCTCCTTTATTAAGACACTAAACTTGTTGTAACGGGGCACCAATATTTGTGTGCCTTCTTCATAGAACAACGCCACCTGTGATGAAAGCCGTGCTTGATGAAATCATCATCGCCACCGAACACTTGCCACTAAGGAACGACTCCGGCTGACGGAAAGAACGGACACCACTTGGTGCCAAATCCGGACTGTAGGGTGTTTTGAACATGTTGACCCTTTCCTTATCATTTCACCCCAAATGACACTTCAACATACACTACACTTGGCGATAAAAGTCAACTGGTACTGTGCCCGTTTAGACCGAAGTCCAACGACCACATATGCATTTCACCAAAAATCAGTCAGCACGAGAATCTAAACATCTCAGGGCGCCATATGGGTTAAGGTGACAACGATAACAAGATAACAAAATTGCTTTACTGATTTTCGGCTCGATGCAACAATAGGGATAGAAGGAGACTTTGAAAATAGCACAATTCCTAAAATAATCTCATTTTATTAAAATTTTTAAATTTACTTTTAAGAAATGCCAGAATAGCATTAGGAATGCATGAAGAATCATACATTTATGTACAACAAAAATACAGGGTTACCAACACATGAATACTTGAATTTGAACGAAAGCCAGAATGTCAGTCCTGTTGACTTTGTTCAAATTATATTTATTTACAGTAATAGGTTCTTCAGGGCAAATTAAATTGTCCAGCCTGAATCCTAAATTATTAGTATTCACTTGTTGGAAGAAAAATTTAATTGTTTCACCCGTTGTAAAAAAATCACGTTGTTTCTGGTTTCATTTTGTTGCAAAAATAACTATCACTTTCCAGGAATCATTATTCCAAAAAATGGTACATTTTTAGGTCATAACAATGGGTTTAACACAACATCAACTTATAGGACATCTGAGAATCTTTGAAAAATAATGTTTAAACAATATGAGCATGGATTCGAAGAACTTCGATGTTGAGCAGAAAATTTATTGTATCGTCTGTTCTCGATCCAAAATAATAATTCTGAGTGCATGTCTCGACTATTAATTCATAGTCAAAAATTATTAACACAAACATCAATTCTTTCAATGTTAATTTAACCATCCAATCATTCAAATATTATTTGAAAATATCATTCCGAAAATTGTTATCAAAATATTAACAAATGCTATTATCAAAAGTTGCAATTCTTTAACAGAATATGAAAATGTTAGCCTTTATTCACTTTATAAAATTTCTTAAAAGTGTAGGTACTAAAAGTTAATTTATAATTTTAAAAATGTACTAACAGGATGAATAATATTATAAAAAAGTTTTTATATTATTTTACATTTTATAATATTTATAATTTTAATAAGATCACAAATATCCTTTAAATGGTAGTGGCTGTTCATGAAATAACAGTATTAATTTATTTATAGCATCGGCCCATTCTATTTAAATGTGTCAAAAATCACATGATCACGGAAACGTCTCATTATAATGAAAGGTTAATTTTAATAACAAATTTGGGTTGACAAGTACTGGGAAAATATTTATAGAACACGAGAATAAAGTGTGAATCAATTGTGATGGTTTCACAAAATAACCCTAGGTTATCAAATTCGACGAAAGTGTGGCTTGTAACTATATTTTCAACTCCCAACATATTTATAAAAGTCATCTAAACTTCACAATGGTTGATGCTTCATGTAACGACGATTTCATTCCTGCGACTTAATTGCACAACCAGAATGTCAAAATTCAACTATTTCCACACGTAATATTTCTTCCCAAATTATACATAATCATGATAATCAAGCTCTTGCTTGTTATCCAAACTGGAAGATTAAGAAACTAGTAAGCTCCTCCAATAAGTTTACTGTAATTTCACCATCATATTAAATCTTAATATTGTAACGTGCCACCCCTAGTGGCACTTTCGTTAACTGGATTACGGTGGGTAAAGCACAACACAATTGTTCTTTTAAAGAAATGTTAGGTTTATTGCAGGTCAGAAATAAGTTACAGTACACCACAATCACTTGCAAACCAATGGGCAGTCTCAGTCAGGTTCCTCCCTTATGGAGTTCACTCACATCCTTTTCACTCGCTCGCGCAGCTAATCCTCTCGCTAATGAGATGGACCCGAGTCCTGGCTAGAAGTAACGGCACTCTCTCTCTCAAGTAAAAAAGTCCTCTCGGCACGCCAGAAGGCGGAGGTAGATTTCACCGGACAAACTTGGGGATAGGCGAAAATAGGTAGAATATACAGGTTTTCGTAGAAGGATCAGACCTCATTTACTGCGAGAAAGTATTTTATAATTGGAGCTTAATTAACTTTGTTTTTCGTCGTTTTATGCATATTTTAAACATTTTATTGTCTTATGGGGACGGTAACCTTCTTGTCATTTCGGGTTCATTTTTATACTTGTGGTCACACTGTCCTTATGCAAGGTTTCGACACTGATGTGTAACTATGTAACGGTCTGTTACTTCTTCACGCAAAATTATATTTCACGCAGAGATTTTGGTTGGTTCCTCAGTTTAGGGGCTGCGACAACGCGGTCATGTAACCCCGTGTACTTTGGGAGAGTGTAGAACCTGTCTGATAAACAGTGTGAATTGTGATGGCTGTATTAGTCTGTAATTCAGGTAAGGACTGCAGACGGTCAATTTCAAGCAGTAGTTCCTAATGTTGCTACCAGATTCTACCATCAACGACACCTAGCTGTGAACTTGGCTACTAGATGCCACCGCAACCAGCAACTCGCAACGAGTTGGAACTTCCCCTCCAAAGGAAAGCATACTGAGGGGTTTTTAGCGCTCTTAGAAAATCCGACGACTTCGGCCGGCTTTGAACCCGCGACATTGGGCAAAGAAGTTCAGCATGCTACCAGTGACGTCACCGAAGGCGCTTCACACTTAGTCAGATGGAAATCTGACTCTGATATCGAGCAAGTGCGTTGTCATGGCAACGTCCGATGGCTCAGCTGTCATCAATTTAGTAGTGTTGCCATGGCAACCTCTGATAGCTCTTGGCATTTTCTTATAATTCCGAAATCATTTTTCTCATCCCTTGGCGTAATGGTGGGTCATATCAAAAATTCTTTCCGAGAAAAGTTTTAGGTAATTATTAGGGGAATATTGTCCATTTTGTACGGTTTTGATATTGTGCCTATTAAGAGAGATATGATTAATGTTTCCCGAAAAACCCACTTTTCCCACCCCTTTGGTCAATGGTTGGTGCTATAAAAAAAACTCTTCAAACTTTTGGGCATTATCCGACACATAGTATGAACTTTGAACGGATTAGATATTTCACATATTAAGAGAGTTATAGCAATATTTCACTTTTTCGAAAAAAAAAAGCCCCCCATTTTCACCCCCTTCAACCGATTTAGCCCAGTAACGAACTCGACCGAGATTTTATAGGTATACATATTCGGTAAAAAATTCAAAGTGATTGGTGCAAAATTACGGCAGTTATCGTGTCCACAAGAAACTGATATACATATATACATACATAAATTATATATAAACTTTTGAACTGACGGTGGTTTTGGGGTCTGGGGGATGTGAAACGCGAAGATATGTCGAAATTTTCCGGAAGTCGAAACATGGTACTGTACCCGTTCGTCCTGGGGATGCGATGACCCATCTGCTATAACATCACATCCCTGGAGTTCCAGGACAGAGCGGAGTTAAATGAACCTCTAGTCAAATAAGGAATGTGTCGGAAATTCAGCTGAGTTCTTGAAAAAGCAGTGGGTTTCACGAGACAAAGTATCTCTAGGGTCGTTACGGGCTTAAGTTAATAAAAATAATTCAAATATAAATGGGCGCCATCAACTGAATTCCTAGCAAAACCACTTCCTTTCCGGATAAGCCTTACTCAAGACAAGGAAAGAAAAAGGAACATCACACCATCATCAGATCACAACTAAGATAAAAACAAATTTATTTTACTTTGATAGTCAGACAGACATTTTAAATATAAATCCTACCTAAGAGTATGGTCGAATGCAAAGTTAAATTGTCATTGTCCAAAAAATCGAACCATCTCCTTTCTAATGCAAATTTATTTCAATCCACTTATCAAGAAAAATGTATAAAGTTCTCTTGGGTTCTCAGGATCACTGAAGCACTATGTCTTTCGTCACTGACATTTGTGAAACCTGAGACCTAATTCTCTTTAATTTAACATCAATGTGGATTTAATTAAGTTACTAATCTGCCTAAACATACACATATAATAATCACTCATGTTAAATATCACATAAATTATGGTTTGCATGGTATAATTTGAACGTAGAACATGTTAATCTAATGTTCCTAAACATTTACTAATTAATTTACATTATTTACATCGTCATTAATCTCTTATCTGTGAATTACAGAAAATTCAAATTCTCATTGGTCATCCTCATCATTATTATCAAATTAAATATTTCTCACATTAATTCTCACTTCAAAATTCCAAATATTCCTGTCAGAATCGTTAATTCATCACCATTATTATCATTTACATTCACATTTTAAGTTGCAATTCCTTCGAATCATCTCTCAATTAAATTTATTTAATTGCATATAAATTCATTAATCATCAGCTTCTTTAATTAATCATCACCTTCTAATTCAGTTATTCATCATCATTACAATCGTCTAATAATTCATTTCAATCAGTTTAATTAATTCAATCTTTAATTCATCCACTTATTTAATTCATCGATTTATTTCAAAATTTAATTTATCAACTTATTTAAATTTCAATCATCTGGTTATTTAATTTTATTATTTCATCTAGTCATTCTGATTTTTATTTCATTAGGTCATTCTGATTTTTATTTCATTAGGTCAGATCGTTAATATGCTTAAATCTCAGATTATTATTTCATTTATTATTATTTTCAGAAAATATTGTATTATCAACTTCATTTACTTGTTTAATTTCCTAACAAATTGTTTAATAGGGTTTATAGAACGTTGTCTTACAGTTTTATTACTTCCAAGTTATATCTCGTATTTAATTTATCATGCCAAAAATATTATTGTCTCCACGACATCACGTTGGATCTAACTATCCACAACGACATTATATTTCTTCAATATTCCAAATATCACATTTGAATATAAGAATTGCTACAAAAACTCCATAAATATTCAGCACATACAGCATGAATCTCAACAAATACGCTAGACTGGGTATGACAACCTCATGTCCGCCTTCAAAATACATTATCAACGTTGCAACTATCAAATGGCAAATTCCACAAAATGCCTATCACAAACTTCTTTTAACCACGTTGCATGATCTACAAAAATATATAAATGGCTTCAAATTATTAACGCACATAATCTCCAATGACTGTAATTACTCTGATCATATCTAGACAACTTCTTAAACAATTGGAAAAATATTACTTCAGTAATTTAATATTTGCTTTCAAATAGCATAAATTCTCTTTCACAAGTTTCATAATTCACATCGTAGAAAAACACCAATGTGCTATAATCTCTCACATCAAAATCTGCAATACTGATCTGCCTTAAAATAATTATGACCATTAATGATTAATCTTACAAGATTAAATTACTTTAAATCCTTCTCAAAGGTATCAAACACAATTATAAAAATCATCAAAGCATCAGCTGTAATAGCTGTTAAACTGAAATTACTCTCAAAAGAGTATAGCAACAAAATATTGGATTGGCAAACAAGAATTACTAAATGCAATCCTGTTGACATTTATCGTTACTTTATTTAACAAAATTTCGACTGATATGTGACTAGTAGTTCCTTGTTTAATTCACTTACATCTCGTGTACATTCGGATGATAAAATGAGTTCCTCAATGGCGAGTAAGATGTGTAACCACCGTGCAATCGTATAAATACGAAGGACCTCGCCCCGTCGACTTGGATGATAGTTCCCTAAACGATGGGTAAGGCGAGTACCACCATACAATCGTATAAATACGACAGACCCCATCTCGTGGACTATATGAGTGAATGTACCAGAAAGGAATCAACAAGTTTCTAGTTGTCATATAAAAGCGACGTTCATTCACTAAAGTGAATAACTTCTTAATATCTCCAAACAATCCAATGGAAAAAATCCCTACTGATGAATAATACACACTCGCTAGTATGCAATGAACTGACGAAGTAGTTTCTGATAATCAATTGCAGATCACGAGTTCGAAATACTCGTTACACAAAAAAAACTATCCATGAAAAATATCCTAGCTGGAAAAATGTCTATAAGATCAAACATCTTCTTAATAAAGTCAAACAACGGTGAGAATATCGAATAATGATGCCTGCCATATCATATGGTCACTCCATATTCTAGCAAATTCGAAGTATATAAATTCAAACCATGTCTTAATAATCAAATCACTCCTATTAGAAAAATATACATGTGTGCCCAGTATTCATGAAAATAATCGTATCAGGTAGATAGAACTCTTACAATACCTTTCATTATCAGTTGTAATATAATTTCCAAGATCGTCGATTTTCCCTACCTAAAGATTTCTCATAAGATCGGCGTGAATATCATTTCATCCATGAAATGATGATTTCCTTCGAAATCCCAAGCGAATCAGCTGTTGGACTCCTCTCGTCAGGAACCGAATCCATCGCTCTGTGGTGCCATCTTGTCTCTATTCACGTTTACTCGATCATGTTGAACCTCGAATTACCCATAGCGGATATCGTCCAACTCCTTCTCGAAAAGTTCATGGTAACAGCGGACCCCCTACTCTTCTTCTAATATACGCCACTGTTCCGATAAATGTTCAGTTTGAGAATTGTAAGTCCTCTCTCAACTTACTGCGAAGTTCTACTTGAGTAAAATAAAAATTTTACTAGATAGTGTTCAAGATTACGATACACCCTGTATCTGTCTATAATTTGTAATCCATGAAAATGGCATAAGATAAAAATCTTATAAATGCACGCTGTAATGTTCATCAGAGCCTATGCTAAACATTCAGTTTACTTGAAATAGTAAAAAGTCGCTTTGAATGTATTATATAACAGCATGGTTATAATGTTAAATGTGAAAGCCTGTGTTCGAACAACGTCGAAATGAAGCTTGAAACAAAGTCTTCATATGCGATCAGTGCGGTTTTGAAATACCCCGGCTATCTACAATTGTCCTCTCGGCTAGCCCGGCTGGATCGATGACCCGCTCGGCCTCTGTTGCTCGGTGATGCGAGATATGTCGCCTACACTTGCCGTGACGGCTTACGTGTGTTGCGTGACCTTCAATGCCCGTCTCGCTGTGCTATAGGACTGCTCTGTACTGCTCGCCTCGTTGAGCCTAACTGAACTGCTAAGCGCTGCGTCCCAGCTTATGAGTTCCGAGCGGCACGTGGCTGATTCTCCCCCACCACAGTGCTCCCACGTCACGAAGATAGTCTCGAACCCGACTCCTCTCGGCTGTTCTGTTATACAATAACTTATTTCCATAAAATTATTTCCACATATAATTCATGTCATATATACTCTTCTAAGTTGTTTTAACTTATTATAATCCCATATACATTTCAATAAAGCTTCACATCTTTATTAATAATTCTATCTTCTCACAGATTTCAATGCCTCCTTGATTCTTGACCTCCTACGTCATCTTGGCTTTCTTCTTGACGCGATCGATGCGCTATCTTATCTGAATGCTTCCCAAAACCTCAACTATAGCTTAATGTCAGCTGGCGTAGCCGATAGCCTAAAATAGGTATCGGGTACATCTCTCCCGTACATCTCCTTTTTTTTTTATCAGGATTGAGAAAAAAAAATACACTCTCAGGCATTCAATATATTATACATGTACACGATAGCTCTACAATTTCCTTTACTCAGCATGATGGTATTTCCTGATGCTAGCTGCATTAAAAGTTCCCACAACTTCATCAGTATCCATTCTGACAATCTTATAGCTATTATTCTGGTATGTTTGTTCAATACGGAACGGTCCAGCGTACAATGGAGCGAATTTATGGTAGATCTTCAGCTGTAGGTTCGAAGTGACTGGCTTCCTAATCAGCACCTCATCATTTTCTTGAAATGGCTCGTGGAACCTCCTTCCTGCCTGTCTCCTGGCTCTCTTCTCCGCCTGTCTTCTGAGCCTCTCTCCTGCCATCTCGACTCTTCTTTCTTGTGTGGGTTGAGGATCTGCTGGTGCCCTCACGACTCTATCCCATGGTCTATCCGGTTTCAATCCATGATGAAGCATGGACGGAATCTGTCCTGTGCTTTCATGTACTGTGGAATTCAAGCATTGGCTAATGATGGGTATCACTTCCATCCATCTATGGTGTTGCCTTGACACATATAAGCGACACAGCTTACTTATCTCCGGCATAATTCTTTCGGCGGGATTTCCCTCTGGATACCGTACAGAATTAAACACATGCCTGATTCCTAAACGTTCCATAGCAGTAGAAAATTCCATGCTAGTAAATTGTGATCCATGGTCACTCAACAAAACTTCAGGTTTCCCCATGCTCGGAATAACTGTTTTCTCAAGTCGATTTATTACGTACTTGGACGTAGCTTTCTGTATAGGGCATAGAGATACGTACTTCGAAAATACATCGACTGTTACTAAAACGAATTGATTGCCTTTCGTCGAACGAGGAATCGGACCAAAAATGTCCGTCGCGAAAAGTTCTCTTGGCTTGCTGGGTAATATTGATCTGGGAACTTCTTTCATTAACTTAGATGAGTATTTACTTCGCTGACAACTGTCACAGGTCTTTATGACGTCGCGAATCGTTTGTCCCATTTGTTTCCAAACAAAAGTTTCTTGAGCGAGAGCCAAAGTCTTGTCTACACCTACATGAGCTGCAGTTCGGTGTATCATCCAAATAACTGGTTTGACAAGCTTGGGTGGGATCACTACTCTAAGTCTAGTATGATCCTGGTCAATATATTGGCATATAACACCTCCCATAATATGATGTCTTCTAGCCTCTATCTCAGTTCTTTGAAAATCTGGATCTGTGTTTTCCATCCTACGTGTCAGAAAACGGTAAATTCTTCGTAAAGGTGCATATCTCTTCTGAGTTTGCGATAACAACTTCAACTTTTCTAGAGTACCACTATCCTCTTGAATCAAATTTATATGGTTGACTATTACTTCTTCACAAGGGTTTCTGCTCAGCACATCTGCTAACAGATTTAACTTCCCCGGTCTATGTATAACAGTTGGGTTAAATTGCTGTAAGAACAGAGCCCATCTGGTGATGCGGTCACTCGCTAAGTCTGTCTTCATAATAAATTGGAGAGCTTTATGATCTGTGATCACTGTTATGCCATGTCCAAACAACACCTTCTTCCACGTTTTGAGAGCATGAACCACTGCTAATGCCTCTAACTCAGTTGCATAGTAATTCTTCTCACAATTCCTAAGCTTGCGACTGGTGAAAGCTAAATATCTATGTTTCTTGTCATCATCCAGCTGATATAGGATTCCACTAATACCTATTTTGGATGCGTCTGTCTCTACAAAGAATCGTCTTGTAAAATCAGGATACTCAAGTTTGATATTTTGGATTAGCATTTTCTTGGCTGCTAAAAACGCTTGATTGCATCTATCGTCCCATTTCCATCGATTTCCCTTCCTTAATAAATCCTGCAGAGGTGCCATTGTCTCAGTATACTCAGGACAATGTGTTGAAAAGAACTGACACATGCCTAAAAACTGCCGTACCTCTTTAATCTTTCGTGGTGTTGGAAACTCTGAAATTGCTATTATCTTCTTTGGATTGGGCCTATAACCATCTCCATCGATTCTATGTCCAAGAAATTCAATTTCTTCATGAAAGAATTGACATTTATTGAAGTTCACCTTGAAGTTCGTTCTTCTAAGATCTTCAAAAAGCATTTGAAGGTGTCTGATATGTTCTTCCGCTGTCTCAGACGCTATAATCAGGTCATCAATATAGCTTACAACATGCTCTTTAACTGCATCTGACAAATTTTGATCTAGTGCTCGGATCATCACCGGACCACTATTTTTCACACCAAAAGGTAACCTATTGAATACGTATGTTTTATGGTCAAACAGGAACCCTGTGTACTGTTTGCACTCTTCTGCTAGCTCAACATGATAATATGAACTAGTCAGATCGATTGTCGAGAAGACACTCTTTCCTCTAAATCGGCGTAACAATTCACGAATAACAGGTGGTCTATCGTGTTCAGGAAGAACTCTTTCGTTAAGGGATCTGGCATCTAGACATATCCTCAGCTTACCGTTAGGTTTCTTGACAACAGCTAAAGGATTCAAATAAGCAGTTGGCATTTTCTTAATTATTCCATCTGTTTCCATGTCGCTTATCATTATGCTAACTTCCTCCTTCCATTTATCCGGAATGGGATATAAATTTTTATGGTATGGTTTGTCATCCATCAACTTGATGCTGTATGTAAAATTTTCTATGAGACCTGGTTTGTCATTGAATATATCCTCATATTCTGAAATTACTTGATCAAACCGCCCCTTAATTTCTGGATTTATTTTACTAGTTATGCCAATTTTATCTTCTATAGACCTTTCAACGCTGCATACAATTTCATCCAATATATCCTCTCTAAAGAATGTCATCTCCGATTCTTGATTTTCCATAACCCCTTCTTGAAAGTACATGCGCCTACTCTGCATATCTATGATCAGGCCACTCTCACTTAGGAAATCCACTCCTAGGATCATGTCAAAATGTAGTTGACCCACTACTAGGAACATCTGTTCAAAACTTCTGGTTCCAATCCCAACATCTAAAAGTACCTGACTTTTACATTTCATACTCTTGTCTGGAATCACCCCTTGAATTTTGCTAACAACAGTTGGCAACATTGTAATTCTTCCTAATAATTTTAATTCATCCAGGCAACCTATGGATATCAAGCTCACCATAGCTCCTGTGTCTACAAGTGTCTTTATTTCTTTTCCCATGACTTCCACACTAATAACTGGCAATTCATGTCTATTTTCCCGTTGTATTATGTCTTCTTCCTCGATTAAATCCTCGTCCTTGACCTGATATGTTTCTACGATGATGATTGATTCCCAATGATTTTCATTTTCCTCTGGAGTTAATTTGACGGTTTTTTTTTCCTTCGCCACTCGTGCTGGCTCGATTGACATCTCTCACTGTCTCTTCGAGTGGTGCACTAGGCCGTCTATCCTCTTGTCTTGACCTTTCATGTCCACGATTATCCCTTCTGTCGTCAGGATCGTTTCTTCGGCCTTCCTGTCGGTCGTTTCCATTAAACTGTTGCCCTTGGTTCCAGTTATTCCTTCCCCGATATCTGTTATTATACCGATTCCTGTCCTGATACCTGGAATTTTGGTTATAATTCCTATACCGGTTATCTCTCGCTTCTTGATCGTATGGCCTTTCATATGGTCCTCTATATCGATCATTTCCTCTTGCATTACGGATGTTTCCTCGATTCCCATCGTTCCGTC
The DNA here is from genome assembly GCA_946902985.2 of Meconema thalassinum. Classification (NCBI taxonomy): domain Eukaryota; kingdom Metazoa; phylum Arthropoda; class Insecta; order Orthoptera; family Tettigoniidae; genus Meconema; species Meconema thalassinum. The sequence continues at coordinate 939,499,104 of OX336390.1, forward strand.
GGTTTTCCCAGGAATCCCTTCTATCCGTTTGAACTGCATTGTCCACGACTACCGCGTTTACTTCTTGCGTGTTTCTGTTGTCGTTTCGATTACTTCTCGGTGTAACCTGTGCGCTCGTATAATCCAATCGCCTCAATATATCATCATAATGTTCCAGCGTATTGGCTCCCGATGCTATCAAAGATCGCTGTACCTCTATCGGTAACTGTCGCGCTATAGCTTGCAAAAGCTCTTCTTCTGGCAATGGAGGAATAAGGAACTGTAATTTAGCCAGCTGTGACGTGAAGTAGTTGGCGTAATGCGTCGGATGTGACGTAGAATAGCGTTTAGAGTACATCTCCGCTCTTACGTTGAGTTGATCCTCGGCACTCCAGAATCTCCTCAAGAAAGCCATGGCAAATTGCTCCATGTTCGCAAAGTTGCTTCTGAACGCTCTAAACCACGTAAGTGCAGATCCATCTAAGGCGCGTTCTACTATCCTTAGCTCTCTTTCTTTGGCTACCCTGTGTTCCGCCATGTAGTCTCGAATATCTCGCAGAAATTCTACTGGTGTAACACCTGTATTTCCCGAAAACTTTCTCGGTTTGTCATCTAGGTTCCTTATAATTGTGACTGGACCTGAGTATCGTTCGCTTGGACTCGACGTACTCCTACTCGAACTTGGATTCTCCTGAGGGGTTGAACTGACCCTTTCGAATGTCACATTCGGTTGCATTTGACGGTCTTCTACCATGCTCGTGTCTTGATTCGTCATACTGCGGTCTATCGCTGTTTGATTCATCAATGTTTCCCCTGATGTTACATTATGACTGGTGAAACTGTTAACTATGGATTCTAGTTTCGTCACCCTGTCTTCTGCTAATCTCTTGACCTGAGTCTTCAACTCATCTAACGATGTAACGTCCTGCGTCTTGTTACTTTCGTCTAGATCGTTCCTCAACTTGTCAATCTTTCCTTCGCACGTGTTCTTCACTAACGCGACTTGTTCTTTCAACAGATCAACATCTGTTCTAAATAGTGTTGAATCTAATTTCATCGCTTCCTTGCTTTCCGTAAACCTAACTTCTAAGTTTGCCATACCTGCGATTAATTTTTCATCTAACCCGTCCCGTTTCTCTTTTGCTTCGGCATCGACCTCATTATATCGTTCCTCAACAATTGCTCCGACTCTATTTTTAAATAAAGTTAAGTTTTCGTTAACCTTTTGCTCTATATCGTCGTCTATCTTTCTAATATCCTTCTGCAATTGATTTTCTAACGACTTTATATTAGAATTGACCTCTCCCAAGACTTCATCTTTAATGGTCCCAATTACTGTCTTCAAATCTTTTATTTCGTTACCTAGATTCGTTTCTAGACTCTTAATCTTAGTCTCGAAAGATACTTCGGTAGACCAATCTTGAATTTTTCCTACATCTGCCACTAAACCATCGATGTCGAATCTCAACTTCGATACATCTGACTTAATGTCTTTCTGTATGGTCATAACGTCTGTTCTTAAAGTAAAAATATTTTCTTCCCCTCTACTTTCTAACTCGATAATATTTTTCCTTAATATCTGAACATTTTCCTCTCCTTTCATGTTTACTGCAATGATGTCTAATTGTAAAGTTTTCAACATCTCATTGTTCTTCAAAGTTAAACTATTATCTAATCTGGTTAACTTATTTTCTAATTCAGTATTAGTTTCTTCACTACGAGACTGTAATTTCTCTTCTAACGATTTAAAGTTATCTTTCAAGTTAGCTTTTAAATGACTTTCAGTCCTTGACTGTAATCTTTCTTCTAACAACATCAACTCATCTTTGCTATTTGACTGTAGCCTAGTCTCTAATAACATCAACTCATCTTTGCTATTTGACTGTAGTCTAGTCTCTAATGATTTCAAATTATCTTCACTACTAGTTTGCAATGCTTGTACATTCTCTTTACATTTAGCTTCTAATCTAGCTTCTGAATTATTAATTTGTTCTTTAACTTCAGTTTCCATCTTAGAAATGGTTTCTGCAATTCCAGACATACCCGTCTGTAACTCTCCTAACACCTTCGCTAAATCCTCTGGCAACATAATTATATTTCAATATAGAATTATATAGAGACGTTAGACAACAACACATCGCAATGTCTCAATTCCTGCATTCACTTGGGTATAGGGAAAAATATCTTATAACTAACATGATATTACTAATACGATTAACATGAACACTGGATTGGGCACACAAGTACATTGTCTGACTAAGTATAATAAATTTTGTAACACACTTAAATGAACTTGAGATCAATCTCTCAGTAATCTAAATCTGATGTGATTCCATCGAATTAACAAAATCGAAAAGCCCCACGTTGGGCGCCAATTCTCCCTCTCTCTCTGTACCCGTTCGTCCTGGGGATGCGATGACCCATCTGCTATAACATCACATCCCTGGAGTTCCAGGACAGAGCGGAGTTAAATGAACCTCTAGTCAAATAAGGAATGTGTCGGAAATTCAGCTGAGTTCTTGAAAAAGCAGTGGGTTTCACGAGACAAAGTATCTCTAGGGTCGTTACGGGCTTAAGTTAATAAAAATAATTCAAATATAAATGGGCGCCATCAACTGAATTCCTAGCAAAACCACTTCCTTTCCGGATAAGCCTTACTCAAGACAAGGAAAGAAAAAGGAACATCACACCATCATCAGATCACAACTAAGATAAAAACAAATTTATTTTACTTTGATAGTCAGACAGACATTTTAAATATAAATCCTACCCAAGAGTATGGTCGAATGCAAAGTTAAATTGTCATTGTCCAAAAAATCGAACCATCTCCTTTCTAATGCAAATTTATTTCAATCCACTTATCAAGAAAAATGTATAAAGTTCTCTTGGGTTCTCAGGATCACTGAAGCACTATGTCTTTCGTCACTGACATTTGTGAAACCTGAGACCTAATTCTCTTTAATTTAACATCAATGTGGATTTAATTAAGTTACTAATCTGCCTAAACATACACATATAATAATCACTCATGTTAAATATCACATAAATTATGGTTTGCATGGTATAATTTGAACGTAGAACATGTTAATCTAATGTTCCTAAACATTTACTAATTAATTTACATTATTTACATCGTCATTAATCTCTTATCTGTGAATTACAGAAAATTCAAATTCTCATTGGTCATCCTCATCATTATTATCAAATTAAATATTTCTCACATTAATTCTCACTTCAAAATTCCAAATATTCCTGTCAGAATCGTTAATTCATCACCATTATTATCATTTACATTCACATTTTAAGTTGCAATTCCTTCGAATCATCTCTCAATTAAATTTATTTAATTGCATATAAATTCATTAATCATCAGCTTCTTTAATTAATCATCACCTTCTAATTCAGTTATTCATCATCATTACAATCGTCTAATAATTCATTTCAATCAGTTTAATTAATTCAATCTTTAATTCATCCACTTATTTAATTCATCGATTTATTTCAAAATTTAATTTATCAACTTATTTAAATTTCAATCATCTGGTTATTTAATTTTATTATTTCATCTAGTCATTCTGATTTTTATTTCATTAGGTCATTCTGATTTTTATTTCATTAGGTCAGATCGTTAATATGCTTAAATCTCAGATTATTATTTCATTTATTATTATTTTCAGAAAATATTGTATTATCAACTTCATTTACTTGTTTAATTTCCTAACAAATTGTTTAATAGGGTTTATAGAACGTTGTCTTACAGTTTTATTACTTCCAAGTTATATCTCGTATTTAATTTATCATGCCAAAAATATTATTGTCTCCACGACATCACGTTGGATCTAACTATCCACAACGACATTATATTTCTTCAATATTCCAAATATCACATTTGAATATAAGAATTGCTACAAAAACTCCATAAATATTCAGCACATACAGCATGAATCTCAACAAATACGCTAGACTGGGTATGACAACCTCATGTCCGCCTTCAAAATACATTATCAACGTTGCAACTATCAAATGGCAAATTCCACAAAATGCCTATCACAAACTTCTTTTAACCACGTTGCATGATCTACAAAAATATATAAATGGCTTCAAATTATTAACGCACATAATCTCCAATGACTGTAATTACTCTGATCATATCTAGACAACTTCTTAAACAATTGGAAAAATATTACTTCAGTAATTTAATATTTGCTTTCAAATAGCATAAATTCTCTTTCACAAGTTTCATAATTCACATCGTAGAAAAACACCAATGTGCTATAATCTCTCACATCAAAATCTGCAATACTGATCTGCCTTAAAATAATTATGACCATTAATGATTAATCTTACAAGATTAAATTACTTTAAATCCTTCTCAAAGGTATCAAACACAATTATAAAAATCATCAAAGCATCAGCTGTAATAGCTGTTAAACTGAAATTACTCTCAAAAGAGTATAGCAACAAAATATTGGATTGGCAAACAAGAATTACTAAATGCAATCCTGTTGACATTTATCGTTACTTTATTTAACAAAATTTCGACTGATATGTGACTAGTAGTTCCTTGTTTAATTCACTTACATCTCGTGTACATTCGGATGATAAAATGAGTTCCTCAATGGCGAGTAAGATGTGTAACCACCGTGCAATCGTATAAATACGAAGGACCTCGCCCCGTCGACTTGGATGATAGTTCCCTAAACGATGGGTAAGGCGAGTACCACCATACAATCGTATAAATACGACAGACCCCATCTCGTGGACTATATGAGTGAATGTACCAGAAAGGAATCAACAAGTTTCTAGTTGTCATATAAAAGCGACGTTCATTCACTAAAGTGAATAACTTCTTAATATCTCCAAACAATCCAATGGAAAAAATCCCTACTGATGAATAATACACACTCGCTAGTATGCAATGAACTGACGAAGTAGTTTCTGATAATCAATTGCAGATCACGAGTTCGAAATACTCGTTACACAAAAAAAACTATCCATGAAAAATATCCTAGCTGGAAAAATGTCTATAAGATCAAACATCTTCTTAATAAAGTCAAACAACGGTGAGAATATCGAATAATGATGCCTGCCATATCATATGGTCACTCCATATTCTAGCAAATTCGAAGTATATAAATTCAAACCATGTCTTAATAATCAAATCACTCCTATTAGAAAAATATACATGTGTGCCCAGTATTCATGAAAATAATCGTATCAGGTAGATAGAACTCTTACAATACCTTTCATTATCAGTTGTAATATAATTTCCAAGATCGTCGATTTTCCCTACCTAAAGATTTCTCATAAGATCGGCGTGAATATCATTTCATCCATGAAATGATGATTTCCTTCGAAATCCCAAGCGAATCAGCTGTTGGACTCCTCTCGTCAGGAACCGAATCCATCGCTCTGTGGTGCCATCTTGTCTCTATTCACGTTTACTCGATCATGTTGAACCTCGAATTACCCATAGCGGATATCGTCCAACTCCTTCTCGAAAAGTTCATGGTAACAGCGGACCCCCTACTCTTCTTCTAATATACGCCACTGTTCCGATAAATGTTCAGTTTGAGAATTGTAAGTCCTCTCTCAACTTACTGCGAAGTTCTACTTGAGTAAAATAAAAATTTTACTAGATAGTGTTCAAGATTACGATACACCCTGTATCTGTCTATAATTTGTAATCCATGAAAATGGCATAAGATAAAAATCTTATAAATGCACGCTGTAATGTTCATCAGAGCCTATGCTAAACATTCAGTTTACTTGAAATAGTAAAAAGTCGCTTTGAATGTATTATATAACAGCATGGTTATAATGTTAAATGTGAAAGCCTGTGTTCGAACAACGTCGAAATGAAGCTTGAAACAAAGTCTTCATATGCGATCAGTGCGGTTTTGAAATACCCCGGCTATCTACAATTGTCCTCTCGGCTAGCCCGGCTGGATCGATGACCCGCTCGGCCTCTGTTGCTCGGTGATGCGAGATATGTCGCCTACACTTGCCGTGACGGCTTACGTGTGTTGCGTGACCTTCAATGCCCGTCTCGCTGTGCTATAGGACTGCTCTGTACTGCTCGCCTCGTTGAGCCTAACTGAACTGCTAAGCGCTGCGTCCCAGCTTATGAGTTCCGAGCGGCACGTGGCTGATTCTCCCCCACCACAGTGCTCCCACGTCACGAAGATAGTCTCGAACCCGACTCCTCTCGGCTGTTCTGTTATACAATAACTTATTTCCATAAAATTATTTCCACATATAATTCATGTCATATATACTCTTCTAAGTTGTTTTAACTTATTATAATCCCATATACATTTCAATAAAGCTTCACATCTTTATTAATAATTCTATCTTCTCACAGATTTCAATGCCTCCTTGATTCTTGACCTCCTACGTCATCTTGGCTTTCTTCTTGACGCGATCGATGCGCTATCTTATCTGAATGCTTCCCAAAACCTCAACTATAGCTTAATGTCAGCTGGCGTAGCCGATAGCCTAAAATAGGTATCGGGTACAGTACCCATGGCAATAGTTAGCTTTCTAATAAAATCTACCTAAAAGCCACACTCACTTGTTCTGAATGTACACTGTCTCGCCGTCCGCAGGCTAGGAAAACAGTCCACTGCGTTTCGCAATCCACACAGCACTTCACCGCACTGCAATAGCCTCACTTGGGTTTCGTAATTTCGCACGTCACGTCACCAACTATTGTCCCACTTGCTCAAAAGCACTGTGTGTCCCTCGCTGGTGAGGCCGCTTTATATAGCGAGGCTGGTAACTCAATGGATGTTTCCAGAGTAGGAGAGTTCACGGCTCCTCCCGAGAGTTCCATCACCAGGTAGGCCGGGAACATTCCAGACCATGTATTTGTTCCCGCTGCGCAAGTAGCCAGCCGCCAGAGACCATAGGTAGCCTCAGGCGGCTGTGAGTCACGCGAGAGGGAATGAAGCAATCCCGCTCTCGTAACAATATTTTCACATCGTGTCTATTCATGGTCAAACGTTCTATCAAATGACGTTACCCAAATAATTTATATTTACATAAACTCTAGCAAAACCCTAATTTATACATTCAATTTTTTCCCATATTATCACTTTCCGTGTCTCCTACATGATTTGACTGGGTAATGCAATTGTCAAATGCTTCCAATATATTATTCTCTTAGTAGAATGTGGGCGTGCGTTTAACCATTAACCTTCGGAAAAGCAAGTATCCGATATAGTGAACTGTTTCGAATATAAATTTTATAAATTCACAGTACATGATATGATTATTAGAGAGTACAAATCATCATTATTATTATCCCAGAAAAATTGAAACTAATAATAATTATTATTAAATCACCATTACTATTCAACTGTGTCCTCGAGAGGATTGTGAGAATTTGGAATTCCGAACTTGAAAATCAAGAGATAGCCCCGATCTGCCTAGGACGAAAAACGGGAGGAATCAAAGTCAATTGCTTGGCTTTCGCTGATGATTTTGCGATACTTTCAGAAAACCTAGAAGAAGCGGCCATACAGATCAACCTCTTAGAAAAGATCGCTAGCAAGACAGGACTTAGGATCTCGAAAGAGAAGACCAAATTCATGATGAATGACAAACATGGACCACAATTCCTTGAAACAGAGATTGGACGGATTCAGAGGGTGAAAAAGTTCAAATACCTCGGTGAAACCATACAAGAGAACGGCCTAGAGAAAGCTGCTGTAGAAGATCGTATCTCAAAAATGGAAAGAGCTTATGGGCTAACTAAAAACATCTACAACAAGAAATGCATCTCATGGAATGCCAAACTAAAACATTACAACACGGTAGTAAAAACAGAATGCCTGTATGCCAGCGAATGCCTCTCGATGAATTACAAGTTGGAGAAGCTAGAGATCCTAGAAAGAAGAATACTAAGGAAAATCATGGGCCCAGTCCAGACTGAAACCGGCTGGAAACTTCGGAGCAACAATGAAGTCTATAAAAATGTGGAGAGAATCTCAGAGACCATGAAGAAGAGGAGGTTATCGTTTCTCGGACATTTGTACAGAATGGACAAAACTAGACTAACCAAACAGTTATTCGACTTCCTGTGGAACAAGAAGACAACAACGACATGGATTAAGGAAGTTCGAAAAGATGCCGAAAATTCCAACATCCAGGAAGTTCAGATGTCCAACAGGGAAACATTTCGGTACATAATTCAAAATTTGGAAGGGTTTCACGTCACAAGAACCACAAAGAAGGGAAGAGCCTGGACAGATGAGCAGAAGAAACAGCATAGCGCCCATATGAAGGAGTACTGGAGGAAGAGGAAACTTCAGGCAAAGAAAAAATGAAATTGTAGCGTGATCCGAAGTGGTCAATTCGCAAATAAAAATAATAAAAAAAAAAAAATCATCATCATCATTATTATTATTATTGTTATTATTTCCAAAACTGGAGTTAACTTCAATAAACTATTCGAGAAAAGATCAAACCCGACTTCTTAAACATGGAAAAACATCCATTCCTCAACTTAAATTTATTTTAATATTTACAAATACGACGGCTGATGACCGCGATTAGAAAAAATACAAAATTAAATCAAATCCTCATGATGCTTGTCCATAGATTCAAGTCATTGAATCGACATGTCTGAACGTAGAAAATACTCAGAACTGGGCTTCCCATGCCTCGCAGAATTATTTGCAACAGCAAATTACCAAAGAAAATTGAGTTGATAAGACTGTGGAAAAATGAGAATTCCGGGAGAATTCCGGCTATCTACGCATAAGAATAATGCAAATCGTAGCTTACATTCTTGTAGATATCGATGTAGAAGATAATCTGGTTAAAACCATACCATTCCAGTCTTCAGTCCCCATTTGGACTCGTACTTAAATCCTGGTATCGGCCTCCATTTTAAACCCGCAATTTGTCTAGCAAGACATATCGGTGATTATATTCGTTGCCTGGTAATAATCTTGATGTAAACTGTTCATGATGGCAGCTCTAACAGCTGTAGTTAATTTCTTGCAAGGGACTAGATCTGTTTGATCCATGGTAAAAAATACCAGATGTAACACAGACCCAACCGTGACGCATTCAGTACAGTTTAATACGCTAACAATCTTATTCAGCTTTGGTAACAGATCTGATGTTCTAGTTGTCCCTGGGTAGAGTTATGCACTCTCCAGTCAGCGCTATGCACAGCTGGCCCCTTATGTCGGCTAAGTGATCTTTACCAAGCAAGAAAGGTATTTGTAAAAGTACTGACATGTGATCTTGGTTGGTCATTCAGTCACCAAGACAAAGCTTGCATCTGGTAATAGGACATGAAAATATTCCAATAATAGGACTGTGGAAAGTTTATAGACTAAGTCTATCATATACCCGTTAGCAGTTTGATATTTACCAGTATTGACTGCCAAAAAATGTCTATCACACGAGTGATAAATGACGAAAAATATTCTATGTTTCACTGGAAGAATCTCTAACACTTTTAAAGTACCAGTGACCATGTACTGTTTCGACGATTCACACTAAGACTTAGCAACCATGTGCTATTGACAAGTATTACGACGAACATAGCAACCATGTGCTCGTAGATGAGTATCACGGAGTACTAGCGACCAAGCGCTGTGAAGATGTGAGTCTTGAGTCCAATTCGGCGCTCATTTTTACAGTCTAGGGCAGTCCCCTGACGTCATAGCGGGATATGTCCTAATTCCTTAAACTTCTCATATCTCGGCTTCCGCTGGTTCGATTTTCTTCTAATATAGCTCATTCTTCTTCCCTTATCCATGCCAGTAATATGGTATGCGTCCCATGTTTCCAATCAATCGTGAAATATTTTATCAAATATATAGCCTCGCTTGTGACAATATGCCGCGTCACTAGCCGTTCTGTAGCTTGCATATTCCTTCGATTTGTTTCTAAGAACAATCGGCGCGCGCTATTCAAATCTTCTGCCGGGGACTTAGGATATATGCCTGTGCTCTCAAATCTGCACCAGTGGATTTGGGCACAGTACGTTGAAGAAACGAATCCCACAGTGGCGAACATTTATGTGCATGTGAATGTCTCCAGCAGATGACAGAGGTCATTCCGCATGGCCAGTATCGCAACTGCAGTGCTGCACCGGAATTATACGGAAACGGTACTTACTTAAAAAGCAACCCTCGTATTAATTCATGTAATATTTCCGGACACAATTTCCTATCCTAAACTTAACCGTCTTAGTCCACACTGCAAGCCCTCAAAGTCCCTAATGGGAATTAAGAAACACCCTATGTGAGTGATATATGAGAAAATAAAATGTACATAATTTCTGGGATTTAGCTCAGCTATTTCATACAATCAATGAGGAGACAGTACAGTAAGTGACGAAGTACAAGTATTTAGGAACAAATGTCAACTGTTACATTGTACTGAGGAGATAAAGTCCAGGATCGGTCAAGCCAGAAAAGCATTCAAAAAATGAGGAGAGTGTTCTGTAGCAGAGACCTTAATTTACATCTAAAAATTAGACTTCTGAGATATATCTTCTCCACCTTGTTCTATGGAGTTGAGACCTGGGCCATAAAGAAACGAGAAATGGACAAATTGGAGGCATTTGAGCTATGGACGTACAGAAGGATACTGAGGCTGAGTTGGAAAGATAAGGTCACCAACGATGAGGCGATGAGGCGGATGGGAAAGAGAAAGGAAATATTAAATACTGTCAAAATTAGAAAACTGCAGTATCTGGGTCATGTGATGTGAGGAGAGAAATATCATCTGCGGCAGCTGGTCATTCAAGGGAAGCTACAAGGCAAAAGAAGACCAGGAAGAAGACGCATTTCTTGGATCGATAATCTGAAAAGTTGGTTCAATTGTTCCACTATTGAGCTGTTTGGTACTGCATCATCTAGAGCAAGAGTTTCTATGATGGTTGCCGACCTCCTGAGAGGAGATGGCACATAAAGAAGACGAAGAAGATTTCATACAAATAAGGTATATTTAGTGATTTATGTCCAAGTTCGGAAGTGACTTATTGTTGATTTTAGGAAGACGTGTAACTCATTTTGATGAATTATGATTTTGTAAAGAACTGCAACTATTTCATGCTAGAATGAGGAAAAGTTTGGAATCCTCGCCACACCAATGTGAGGAGCTCTATTATTTTGCGCCCAGTTCAGTATAAAATAAGTGAACAAACGAATGTAGTGCCAGTCGTTTATCTGCCAAGCGTTTGCCCGAGGCTTGATGTATGCCGGGCCGCGCGTGATGTATGAGCAAGCCCACGTCTCGCGTCACAGGACTCAATTCAGCACTAAATTACTTAAGGCCACACATCCTAATAAATTAAACTCACCAGGCGAATGGATAGGAAACGAAAATTTCAATTTGATTCATTTTTATGATAGACCAACTGTTTTGCCCGACTTCAATTGGGGGACTGTAAGAGAAAGCATGGTATAAGCCCCCAAGCGGTATCTATCTTGGACACAAACGTGATGGACTCGTTGTGAACTGCCTGGCATTTGCCGATGACCTGTCTCTTCTATCTGATTCAACAGAAACATCAGTGAAACAACTCAATATTCTCGGACAAGAAGCAGCGAAGATAGATCTGCAAGTGTCATTTGAGAAAACACAATACATCACGAATATCAGTGATTCACCTTATGAACTACTTCTAGAACAGGGAAGGATCAAGAAAACCAAAAAATTCAAGTACTTGGGTGAATGGTTGGAACCCAATCTCTCCGAAGGAACAGCAACTCGAGTAAATAAGCTAGAACTGTCATACCGACTGACTGAGAACATCTACAATAAGAAGCTTTATATGCCTCTGAATGCCTCATATTAAACAGGAAAGGACTCACGGACAAACTAGAAATCCAAGAGAGGAAGATAATGAGGAAGATATTGGGACCAATCAAGGAAGGGAGTAAATATATTGGACGGCCCAACCAGGAGCTCTATAGTTACTCTGAAAGAATTACAGACGTGGCCAGGAAGATACGTCTAACACTTTATGGACACGTCTCCAGGATGCATCCAACCAGGCTGACCAACCAGCTACTCACATACTGGCAAAGAAGGAAGACCAAGTCACTATGGCTGATAGAAGTGCACAAAGATCTGCTGGGACTGGGAGTTACGGAAAAGGACATAAAAGATCGAACGTCTCTCAGGAGTAAATTAAAGCAAATAAAGTTCCAGGAAAAAACCCCAATGAAGAAGACAGGTGCCCTCTGGACAAAGGAGAGAAAAGAACAACACAGCCAGAGGATGCGTGACTACTGGGCAAACATCAAGGCCCACTCCAAGCAAAATAGTTGAATATCATGGTCCCTATTTGGCCCATACGGAACAAGAAGAAAAATAATATCGTATGGCCTCGGGTACTGGGTGCAAGCTTTGTTATTTGACTCGCAGAGGGCAGCTTGAATGTCGAATTCTGTCGTTCCTTGGAACGCTATGTAAGTCAAGGAGGTTAGATATCTAAGCTCCTTGGCACTATAGCGCTTTCTAGTAGAGAATGGAGGAACTTTGTGTTGGCGCGAATTCCCGAGATTAATTTTGCCATTATGAACACGGCCTACCAAATTCAAATGGGTTCTTTAACATGCCAACATCGTATGACACGCGTGATTTTTGTTGCCTTTCAAAAATCACTTACCACGGCCAGGGAGGAACCTGCAAACTTGGGGTTAGTAGACCGACACGTTAACCACTCAAGCGCTTGCTTCTGTGGGTGAGTGGTTAACGTGTCGGATTACTAACCCAAAGCTTGCAGGTTCGCTCCTGGCCGTGGTAAGTGGTTTTTTTTTGAAAGGCGGAAAAAATTACGATACGTATTCCATGTTGGCATGTGAAAGAACCCATTTGAATTCAGTAGGCAGTGGTCGTAATGACAGTTTCGCCAACACAAAGTTCCTCATTTCTCTACTAGAAAGCGTTATAGCGTTCAAGAAGCTTAGATATCTAACCTCCTTGACTTTCATAGTGCTTCAAGGAACAACGAAATTCGACATGAGAGCTACCCTCGGGGTGTCAAATAACAAAGTTTGCACCCGGTCAAACGATATTATTATTATTATTATTATTATTATTATTATTATTATTATTATTATTATTATTATTATTATTACCACTCAACCATGTCGGAACTAATTAAGACATGATGTTAGAATTTCATTAAAAATTGTTGTTTAATTCTTCAGTATTTTGAGTGGATTGATGCAGCCGTCCTTGACCCTGTCCTGAGCTTAATCATTTCATATCTACATAGCTACCACACCCTACATCCGCGACAATCTGTTCAACAAATTCTAACCTTGGTCTACCCCTACAATTCTTGTCCTCGAACCTTCCTCCTATAACTAACTTTGCTATTCCTGGGTGTCGTAGTATGTGTCCTACCAACCCACCTCTTCTCTTCATTAGCAGTCGCCAGAAACATCTCTCCTCTCCCACTCATCTTAATACCTCTTCATATGTTACTTTATCTACCCGTCTGATCTCCATCATTCTCCTGTAACACCACATTCCAAATGCTTCTATTCTCCTCTTTCCTGCTTCGCCAACAGTACAAAAAATGACTTCCTAAAACAGTACCTAAATTCAGATTTCATCCCGGAGGCCTGGGTTCGATTCCCGGCTATGCCAAGAAATTTAATTCTGGTCTGAGGGCTAGAATGGGCGAAAATGAGTAAAGGTGGTTTAGATTCCCATGTCAGCCAACCTGAAAGTGGTTTTCCGTGGTTTCTCACTTCTACTGCAGACAAATGCCGGGATGGTACCTAACTTAAGGCCACGACCATTTCCTATTCACATCCTACCTTAATAACAAATACACACACTAGTAGAGACATCACAGTGACACAGGTTATCAGACACACTCCCAAGTACACGATGTCATAAAGCCCCTAAAATAATCAACAACAACTCAATACCTAAATATATATTCGATATCAACAGATTTATTGTCTTTAGAAATGCTTTTCTTGCCTCAGCCAACCTACTTTTAATATCCTCCTTGCTTCGTCCATCACTGGTTATTTTGCTTCCTAGGTAGCTTAAACCTCCAACTTCCGTTAGATTTTACCCTGCGTCAATAGGGGGTTCTGATTTCCTTCGGCTACATTCAGTTATTTTTGTTATACATTTATTGATTTTATCATAGTGTAACGTGTTTTTCGAGGGTATTTTACGCCACTGACATAAGTCAGTAGGAAGCCATTCTATATTTATTTACGCGGCAAATTGTTCAGCCAAGAGAAGTTTTCATGTAACTTATTATTATTATTATTAAGGTATTTTTGGAGCGTTTTTTTAATAAAATTATAAGTATACAGATAGGTTTTCGATGTTATAGAAAACACTATCGAGCGAATTATTACGAACAACATTATCGCGGAAAATTATATGATTACGGAATTTTACAGATTATTGCCAGTTAGGGTATTGTGAGAGGGATGAGTCACTGGGAATTCAGCTACAGGCTTATTCTTGTCGAGAGGCGTGACGCAAGCGGGGTTGCTGCATCAAGAAAAGGCGAAATGGCCTGGACCGGTAATCGACATCTTCGTCGCGCCGAGTGCATTGACCCGGAGGAGGGGAAGATCGCGTGGTGGCTCAGCCAATCAGTGGGGAGCGGGCGAGAAGAAGTCGGCACCAGAGAGAGGAGGCGAGGAGTGCATATATGGTTTGCGCGCCGAGGAGGCAGGGCGATAATCTTTGTAAAACTTGACCGTTGTGGTTGCTCATGTGGTTGGTTCCGGTGTGTCCGGACCATAAGTTAACATTTCTACAAATTCTACAACTGACGGAGAAGATGACGACGTCCAGAAGGCTATGGGAAGCTCTCTTTAGCATCCAGTACGAGGGAAATGCTACGGCAATTTCCAATGGTAAGCGCGAATGACTCAGAACTACATAATCTCTCGTTTCTTTGTTTCATATTCAGTATTTCAGTAACTTCATAGCTTGGGAATAATGGTAAAATCAGTAATTCATCCGACTCCGTTTTCACGTAATTCTCTAGCGGTAAAATTCAAATCGCAACGCTCCAATTTAAATTTAAAATATATTATTATTATTATTAATTTTGCCATACTGGTTTTATATAATAAATTCATTTCTTTTAACCATGCAATCTTTGCTTTCAATAGGTAGCATTAGATATAGACCAAATTCCTTCTCCTGATACAATTGTTAGTTGGCTTAATGATCAAATCATACCACGATCTGAGTGTAAAGATTCTTGAAGGTGTTCTACCAGAGATAGGTGTTGTTAAATATACATTTAGATTTCAACATAGCGTTGAGGTCTTGGCGCCCATTAATACAACATATCTTAGTCAGAGTAAACATTGCATTTGTACACCCCAACAATGAGGGCCAGTAAAACAGTTGCATTTGACGCTCAACGTGGAGCAAAGTAAATACAGTTACAATAGTAGGACAAAGATGAAGGTAATGTTGTTTGCAGACGACGTTGTGATCTGGGGCGAGGATGAGATGGAGGTACAAGAACAGTTAGACGTAATAAATGAAAAGATTGAGCAATGGGGATTGAAGATAAATGTGGAGAAGATTTAAACAGTGGTGATGAGTACAGATAAGAAAGAATGAAAAGGAGTAATCAAAGTAGGAGATAAGGAATTGGAAGTGGTGAAACACTTCAAATACTTGGGAAGTGAACTGACTGAAGATGGAAGACTAGATTTGGAAATTAGCAGAATAATACAACTCGGGAGTGCTTTCTACCAACAGGTAAGGGGACTAGTATGGGACAAGAATATCCCAATTAAGGCTAAAGAAGTTATGTACAAAGCATATTATGTTCCTATAATGACATATGCAGCAGAAACTTGGACAATGACTAAGATGGATGGGAGCAGGGTACAATTAGCTGAGATGGGATTCCTGAGAAGTATGGTCCAGAAAACGAGGAGGGACAGAGTGAGAAATGAAGATATACGGAAAGAACTGGGAGTACATAAACTAAATGACAAACTGGAGCAAAACAGATTGAGATGGTTTGGACATGTCAAACGGATGAATGAAGTAAGGCTACCAAGACGAGCACTGGAACGACGGATGACATGGAAGAGAGGACGAGGAACACCAAGAATGCGTTGGAAGGACTCGGTGGAGAATAACATTAGAGAACGGAACCTGGATAGGAACACCGTGTCGGAAGAGGAATGGTGGAACGACAGAACAAAGTAGAGGGGAACCATATTTGCCTCCACCCAGTGTCAACTGGAAAAGGGGAAATGAAGGTGATGATGATCAAGAATTTTTTCTTCATGACGGAGTCCATACCTTTTAAAATCTAATTCAGATCCTCTGGCGAATCTGCCAAGATGACAATGCTATCAACAAATTTTAGATTTGAATTATTTCTCCTTGAGGTATTTACTCCTACTTTAAATATTGGCTACCTTTGGTTTAATTTTTGTTTCTTGTGGGATGCCTTCAAAATTACTGGAGCGAATGGCATGAAAATTAGGATTTAAGTGGAAGAAAAACTTCAAATAAAAGAAGATGTTCAGTAATAAACATATAGCCTACTTTCTCCTAAATGCATGGGTATTGTTATAACTCTTTGTCCTTTTCAAGGAGTATAATTGAATGTTGGTTGTAGTAACTTGTTGAAATACAACGTGCTATACGAATATTAAACGTGATTATGAGGTGTCCTTTGCTAGTGCTACCTCTGTAATAATTTCATTCAATTCGGTTTCACCGTGTTTGAATTGATATGGGGAATCGATTTGCACACATACAAGGCCGTTATCTGCAAACTATTGGGCTGATGACCTTGTAGTTCAGTCAAAAGTTGCTTCCCACCAAAAGGTATGTTGTTGAAAAATGTGGTAAAGATCAAATGATTAGGTTGGTCGTAATTTGATTTAAGGTTTTAACATTTGGGTGGCCACCATTCCGTTTCCGTCAAGATGGCGTCGATATAAAACATGACACTGAGGTGCCCTTTGCTATTGCTACCTCTGTACCAAATTTCGTTCAATTCGGTTTTACCGTGTTTGAATTTCTGGGGGAATCAATTTGCACACGTACATGGCCGCCGTCCGCAAATTATTGGACTGATGACCTTGTAGTTTGGTAATAAGATTCTTCATACATAAAGGTATAATGTTGCAAAATTTGGTAGAGATCAGATGATTAGGTTGGTCGTACTTGGATTCAAGCTTTTAACATTTGGGTGGCCGCCATTACGTTTTCATCAAGATGGCGGTGATATAAAACATTACACTGGTGTGCCCTTTGCTAGTGCTACCTCTGTACGAAATTTCGTTCAATTCGGTTTCATCGTATTTGAATTGATAGGGGGAATGGATTTTCACATATATATGGCCGCCAACTGCAAACCATTGTGCTGATGATCTTGTAGTTTGGTGAAATTATGCTCCCCACATAAAGGTATGTTGTTGCAAAATTCGGTAGTGATCAGATTATTAGGTTGGTCGTAATTTGATTTAACCTTTTAACATTTGGGTGGCCACCATTACGTTTCCGTCAAGGTGGCTGCAATATTAAACATGACACTGAGGTGCCCTTAGCTAGTGCTGCCTCTGTACCAATTTTTTTCAATTCGGTTTTTAACCGTGTTCGAATTGATGGGGGGGGGGGGGGGATTAAACACACTCACACACTCACACAGACTCACGCACACACAGACAGACACACCATTTTTGGCCCTGTGTAGATCTCATAAGTCTACTTTCATTTTTTGCAAAAATCGAAAGTAGGCTAACTAGGGCACACATTATTTGTGGGGTGTTAAGTGGAAGCCAGTAAGGAAATTGTGCAATTCATATCCATGACTGGACATGACATTTTTGAAACTGGACTGGATGTGGCACAACAATCTCGCGGTAAGACGTGCTCAACTTTATGACATACATGTGTCCCACCCATTTGGGATGTATCCATGCTCACGCCACCTATGCCGAGTTATCAGCGGGAGCAGGGATGATCCATTCATTTCACAGGTATTATGTGGCTCCACTCGGTGTTTATCGACAAAAGATGTTCAAACGTTGATTTCTTGTTATAGATTCCAATGTTAGTAGGTACTGTGCCCGTATGGAGATCCGGCAACATT
The DNA here is from genome assembly GCA_946902985.2 of Meconema thalassinum. Classification (NCBI taxonomy): domain Eukaryota; kingdom Metazoa; phylum Arthropoda; class Insecta; order Orthoptera; family Tettigoniidae; genus Meconema; species Meconema thalassinum. The sequence goes on from OX336390.1 coordinate 939,517,183, forward strand.
ATTTGTTTTGGAAAAGTGCGAGCAAGTCATGACGCGATGATAGCTACGACAAATAGGAGACAGATGGAAGGGAGGCGTGGAAAATCCCAACAATCAGCGCAGCAGCGTTTAGAAAATACAAGTATAATATTAATGCCTGCATCATCGATGGAAAATGTAAACATTGACATAAACTACTCGTCATGAAGAATTTTCATCATGCGATAAAGAAGATATGGAATTTACAAAAATAAGCCAATAGGTGGATCTAGAAACGCGAATTAAAAACGAGTTCCACACACCACGGCGCCAGCTTACGTTGAAAGTCTAAATCAGGGCCATCCAGTCTTGAGCTCCGAGAGCGCTCGGGGAGCACTGCGCAGTCAGACTAGCGCTCCTTCCCCTACCACCACTACACTGTGGCAGCGAGGAGACTGACGATGTTCGGACCACGCTGATACTAAACGAAAGCAAATGGTAAGTAAAGAATATTGTGATTGATTCCAAAGTGAAATATGAACATATTAGACAGTAAAATTCAACAACATTTTACCAATATGAACAGATAGTACAGACCTTGAGTGACTCTTGCTCCTTTATAATTGTACAGAATAATGTAATACTGTATCCCATTCTGCTTTAAAGGCTTCTGCTTCACCACTCCATCCTTTTTAGGCAATTTACATTTTATGAAAAAGAAAATAGGTTTATAATAATAATAATAATAATAATAATATAATATCGTATGGCCTCGGGTGCCGGGTGCAAGCTTTGTTAATTGACATCCAGAGGGTAGCTTGCATGTCGAAGTTCGTCGTTCCTTTGAACGCTATGAAAGTCAAGGAGGTTAGATATCGAAACTCTTTGACACTACTGCGCTTTCAAGTAGAGAATGGAGGAACTTTGTGTTGGCGGAAAATCCCGAGATTAATTTTGCCATTGAACACGGCCTACTGAATTGAAAAGGGTTCTTTAACATGCCAACAACGTATGACATGAGTGTCGTGATTTTCGTCGCCTTTAAAAAATCACCTACCACGACCAGGAGCGAACCTGCAATCTTGGGGTTGGTAGTCCGACATGATAACCTGTCACTCACCGTGGCAAACAATAGGCTTATGAGATCCGTGTGCGTGAATAACTTCTAAACTGCTCAAGCGATCTCAATGAAACTTGGTAAGGTCGTAGAACAATTTCCGCCGACCCCGAACGTGCCCTTCAAATTTTATTTCATCTCACCAGTCCAACATGGCGGCTGTGCGAAATATTTCACCGGCATTCTATATCACCGAAACTATTACTGATATCACACTGAAATTTTGGACGGTGATAAAAGACACTACTGGAAGTTCACCTGTGAGACATTCAAAAACCTGTTAACTACAAAACCAACATGGCGGCCAAGCGAATTTGAAACTTTTAAATAGACTTTTCTCGCTATTTAACGATCCAAACGCAATGAAGCTTGGTACAGCAAATGTCTGAACACATTTTAATGCACTGGCATCTAATTTACTTCAATTGTCTACATAATCTCAATATGGCGGCTTTGCGAATTATTTTACCGGCATTCTATATCTCCGAAACTATAGCTGATATCACCCTGAAATTTTGTACGGTGATAATGGGTACTACTAGAAGTTAAGCTATGGGACCTCCAACATCCTGTAAAATACAAAACGAACATGGTAGCCAAGCAAAGGTGAAACATTTGAATAAATTTTTCTCGCTATTTAACTATCTGAGCGCAGTGGAATTTGGTACAGTAAATGTTTATGCACATTGTAATGCACTGGCATCTAATTTAGTTCAATTGCTCACATAACCTCAAGATGGCAGTTGTGTGTAATTTTTAAGTTACGTTTTTATTTCTTGTATAGGCTATTAATCATGGGATCGAAGTGAACGTTTGAATAATGAACCTACGCAAAAATCGTCATCTAATAGTACATGACTCTATGGCCTACATATATAAAAATCCAGCATGGCGACCAACCGAAATATTTAGACGGTTCTCAATATCTGCGAATCTATGACAGCAATCAAACTGAAATGTTGTTTGTTGATAGAGGCAATTAGCATACGCAGGATAAATGGAAATAGGCTTTATAATTCTTCACGGAACTACTTGTTTGTATGATGTTCAGTTTTGACCACTGTGAAACTGATTTGATGATGATGATAGCAAACACTCGTCTCGAGTAGGTTGGCCTTCCAATACTGAATGACTCTTCATCGATGAGTCCGGAGGTGACTAAAAAGCCCAATGCGGGAGAGACACAGTTTCCCGCAGTGATGACAGGTAGTATCAGGGTCAGGTGAGACATCCGCATTCATTCCCTGTCTTCTAATGAACACTCTGTTCTTTCTGCGTTGCCTCCGATCTTCTATCATACGTCGGCGGTTTTCTTCAAAAAGTATCGCACCACGATGAACAATTGATCTCCAGGATGAGCGATCAAGAGCTAAGGTCTCCCAGTTGTTGATATTAATATGGCACATTTGCATATTAGCCTTTAGTACGTCTTTGAATCGCTTCCTCGGACCTCCCACACAGCGCTTGCCCTCAGTTAGTTCAGAGCAAAACACTTGCTTGGGAATGCGATTATTGGGCATGCGGATTACGTGTCCTGTCCATCGCAGCTGACGTTTTAAAAGAATGGCTTCAACACTGGTAGTCTGTGCTTCTTCGAGAATGCTGGTGTTTGTGCGTTTGTCTTGCCATGTGACACGAAGAATTCTCCTCAAACAACGCTGGTGATATTGCTCCAGCTTTTTAAAATGACGTCTGTAGCATGTCCAGGATTCAGATCCGTAAAGTAAGGTGGGAACTACAACCGAGTTGTACACAAGGATCTTCGTTGCAGCATTGATATCATGGTTGTCAAAAACTCTAGACCTCAATCTTGCAAAGGATGCCCCAGCACGGTTAATCCTGTGTTGGATTTCGGAATCTATATTTGCACTTGATGACAGGGTGCTGCCAAGATAAGAAAAGGCGTTAACTTCTTGAAGCTTCGCTCCGTCGATGGTGACATTGATGTTTCTTTGTCCTTGTCCAGGGGCTGGTTGGTAGAGGACTTGGGTTTTACTGGTGTTAAGTTTCAGCCCAATCTTTTTGTAGGCTGAAGAAAAAGCATTCAGGATTTTCCTAAGTTCGTCCTCTGATTGAGCTACTACTGCATTATCATCAGCGTACTGTAACTCAACCAATGCAGCAGGAGATGTTCGAGTCCTTGCCTTTAGACGGCTCAAATTAAAGATCTTCCCATCCATCCTGTAAGTTATCTGTATGCCTGTAGGAAGATCATCTTTGACTAACTGCATGACAGTGGCAACGTACAGAGAAAACAATGTAGGGGCAATCACACAGCCTTGTTTAACGCCGGTATTAATATGAAATGGTTCTCCAATCGAGTCGTTACCAATGACATTTGCCTTCATATCATTGTGGAGTAGTCTTAAGATGGTAATAAATTTCAGTGGAAAACCATACAATGATAAAATCTTCCACAAGGCTTCACGGTTTACCGAGTCAAATGCCTTACTGAGGTCTATAAAGGCAATATAAAGAGGTCTATTTTGCTCTCTACATTTCTCCTGAAGCTGACGAACAGTGAATATCATATCTGCAGTTCCTCTAGAAGGCCTGAAACCACATTGGCTCTCTGGGAGTATTTTCTCCACCAGGGATAGAATACGATTCGCCAAAATACGAGCAATAAGCTTTCCAAGGCATGATAACAAAGATATACCACGATAGTTGTTGCAGTCTGCACGATCACCTTTCTTAAATATGGGAACTATCAGACTATCTCTGAAATCAGCAGGCATTTTTTCAGTTCTCCAAATTTTAATGATAAGATCATGTATGTGGCTTATGAGTTCCTCACCTCCTTCTTTGAGAGCTTCCGCTGGTATTCCATCACATCCAGTAGCTTTGTGTCGCTTTGCTTGATTAATAGCACACTGAACCTCATCTAGTGTTGGCAGGGTACCGAGTTCTTCTTTGATGGGTGCTTGTTCTAATATATCATACACCTGCTCATCAATAACTGAGTCCTGGTTCAAGAGGTCTTCAAAATGCTCCTTCCACCTATTCATGATGGAGTATTGATCTTTTAGAAGTGTACTTTTGTCACTGGACCAAAGTGGATTTCTACCAAACGTGGAGGGGCCATAAATCGCTTTTGTGGCTTGGAAGAACTGTCGCGAATCTTTGTCTGCTAGATATTGCAGCTCTTTAGCTTTGGATGTCCACCATGCATTTTTGAGAGCACGAGTTCCTCTTTGGACATTTGCCTTCGCAAGACAAAATGCTTCTTTCTTAGTACGGGAGTTCATATCTTTTCTCCAAGTTTGCAAGGCTTTTCTCTTTTCTGAGATTAATGCTTCTATTTCTTCATCATTTTCATCAAACCAGTCTTGATGTTTCCTGGTCTTATATCCCAGCGTTTCCTTGCAAGCATTCTGAATAGCGGTCTTCAGACTCTCCCAGTGCAGTGTTACATCTGGATGGTATTCCTGTGGCAGTGTCTGGCTAAGCAACTCTTTATATTGGGAGATATGCTCTGACTTACCAAACTTCTCGGTATCAAAAACATGCCTACAGCTCTTCTGTTGCTTCCTCCTCTGTGTGGACAATGGTATACGCATAACTGATCTGATAAGCCGGTGATCTGTCCAACAGTCATCGGCTCCTGTCATTGCTTTGGTGATAAGAACATCTCGTAAATCTTTCTTGCGTACAATCACATAGTCAATAAGATGCCAGTGCTTCGATCTAGGGTGCTGCCATGATGTTTTAAAGCGATTCTTTTGGCGAAAGATAGTATTGGTGATTACCAATTCATGTTCAGTGCATTTGGAGAGCAGTCTGACACCATTGGAGTTTTCGCTACCAACTCCCTCCTTACCAATGACACCATTCCAAACATTGTAGTCCCTGCCCACTCTAGCGTTAAAATCTCCGAGTAAGATGATCCTATCTTCACGGTTGATGTTTGATAGGACGGTATCCAGATCTGAATAGAACCTTTCCTTAATGTCATCATCAGCATCTAGTGTGGGGGCGTATGCGCTGATCACCGTGGCATGCTGGTTGTTATATAACCGAAGTCTTAGTGTCATGAGGCGTTCATTATACCCAGTTGGAAGCTCTGACAGATCCTTGAGAAGCTTGCTCTTAATGGCAAAGCCAACTCCATGTATTCTGTGTTCGTCCTCACGTTTACCCTTCCAAAAGAAGCTGTACCCTGCACCTTGCTCATTCAACTGACCTTCCTCAGCAAGACGGGTCTCCTGAAGTGCTGCTATGTCAATGTCATATCTCCGTAGCTCTCTACCCACAATAGCTGTTCTCCTTTCAGGTCTCTCATTTGCGGGGTCATCAGTGAGTGTTCTTACATTCCAGGTTGCAAAATAAAATTTGTTACTTATACATTTTCGACCGCATGGAGGTGACACCTTTGGACGCGGCTATCCAATCGGTAGTATAAGTGGCTGACTGTGTTTAGGGCACCTTTTCTAGCCCCTTCCCCATGTGGGGTGAGCAGAGTGGACCCTAAATAGGACTGCTCAGTCGTAGTTGCAGCGGCCGAATTGCTCTACAGCCACAACCCTAAGCAAGACGACCGATCACACATCTACCGCCTACGTGCCAAGTTATCACTAGAGGCTCCCAGACATCACAATCCTGCCCCCGTCGCAACTTCTTGATCGCCGCAGGACTTTGAAGAAAGTCAATGTTGTTGGAAGACTGCTGTGCGTGAAATCTTTTTACGTGAGAATGTTGCTGCACATCAACAAACGCACATTACTTGATGACTTAGGAAAGATGTTCAATGGCAAGCAAATGCAAGACGATTGAATAAATCCTAGTCACTGCAGCCTTCATCCGCCATTCCAGCCAAGGAGGGACTCATTGCCCTTATGCCTGGTCCGCCGTTGAGGACTTTCTATGCCGTTGACCACAGGTGGTTCATCCGCCTTTAGGGAAAGTTTCCTGTCCCAAGGGCAAGAGAGTGCCCTAACCACTACCAGCTCATTCGCCTCCCTGGGGAGCCGGTGGCATGGTAGTGGGGGACTCCTTATCCCGGGAGTCACTCGGTCGTCAGATTACTGATTTACTTGCACGCTGTCAATAAAGGGCATTGGACTAGACTAGCGAGAGATAGATCGGCTGCTCACTTCAGCACAAGGAGGATATATGGGTAGAGCTGCAACTTAATGCAAAATTTTGACCCCAACCTATTGCTCGACGCAAATAGTTCCAACTGACAATATGAGATGGCGTGACGATGTACTCTCGAGCGCGATCCGTCCCCGACCTGGCTTACTCGCTCCTCTCCCCTCCCGGCCCGTGCCTACCCCTCCTTTTCCCCTACTCTATCCCCCCACCTCTACTTTATATTCCTTTCTTTCTTTCATATTTTAGTAATTGGTCTAATAATAGGCGATTTCTTCCCCCTGTGATATCAGGTAGAGAAGAAAACATAGGCTCTATCAGAATAGTTGTGGATGTTTCCACAAAGCACATAGCATGACATAGGCCTACATAGAAAGAGTAGACTACTATACTACAATATTAAAAATGAATGGTAAGACAAAATTACAGCTGCACTTATCATACACCAGTATTATTTAATTGTCCGTGCTGTACTTCCTATCAATCGAATTAAGAAATATCACGTTTGAATTACGGGAAGCGTTGGAACAACCAGCCACCAGCTCTTACTTTGAATTATATCGAAAGTATCTGATATCATTTTCGAGCGCAGTGTATCAACTAAAATCGATGTGTGATTCAATATAATTCAATTTCTTCGTATAATACTGTTCGAAACCGATTGTATTCCTTTCTAAGCACTGCAATATGTATTTACTATTAATATATATTCAAATATTAATTAAATATGCAACATTAACAAGAATACTCACCAATTTTCCGATTTTGCTGCCATCTATAGAAGTACAACTCAACTACATCGTCGTACGCGATGACTGCTAGCGTTTTTAACGTTGTCAGCAGGTACTACTACAAGGCAAGCTAGCGTTGGCACCAAAACACCCTATAAAGTTTCACCCAGGCGCTTCAGCACGCTCAACCAGCGAAGCTCCCCTCCATCACTTCCGAAACTACCTTCCACCAAAGCGCTCGGAGCACTGGCCTAGAGCACGGCCGGAGCGCTGTTTGGAAGGCCCTGATCTAGATATATGACCGGAGTACGCAATGTACCTGTCATACTACGGATAGATTTTGTTAAACGAAATCCTGAAGAGAAAATAACGTATTGTGATCTGCTCTTTCTTACGAGTGGAGTCTAATAATTTTACGAGTGCTTGGAGTGACAGTACTTAGAGTTGAACGGAGCACTCTTATCTCGGGTGGGACGAGCAGGAGGAAGTGTTTGTAATTCGCCACAAGCAATGAGCTGTATTGCGCCAAGTGACGAGCTTATACCGTAGTTTCACTAGTGATGTCTCACTCAAAGCTGTACAATATAAGGCAGGGTCTTGAAATGGTGTTTAAATAGGTGTGACTCTAAATGTGAAATTTGTGTAACGTATTGAATGGCTGATAAATGGACTAGTATTGACATATTATTCGTGGACAGGGTCCCGGCGGGGACACCAAGAACCCGCTGATGAGCCAGCTTGGTGTCCTAGGCGAAACCCCACACAAGACACGGCACAAAACTAGAAAAGTTGCTGAGTCTTATTTCACTCGCCCTGAAAGCCAATATACCATCTTTTTGGAAGCCTTCATAGGGAGGTTATGGCTGCTTGAGCTTTTAGTTCTCGCAGTAGAGAGGCGCAGGTGTGCTTCATAAAAAGGGAGGTAGCACGCAGTTCGCTACTCCTTTGGGGGTCAAGGTGGGGACACCAAGAGCCCACTGATGAGCCAGCAGGTGTCCTAGGGAAACCCCACACAAAACACGGCACAAACCTAGAAAAAATGCTGACTTTAATTCACTGGCCGTGGAAGCCAATATATGATACAGTTTGTGTTTTATTTGATACGATACGTCACCTATTTTCAAGTAAATGTCGAACACTGTAAATGGAGTGTGTTCAGTTGCCAGTTCTTGCCGTGTGGGCACCGAGAGGTGAGAACAGGGTGAGAATTACAAAGTGCAATGTGCGCCTAATTAGCGGCAGGTGTCAAGCACGCGTGGCATGTTGGTTGCTGGCATTCAGGAGAGACTAGTAGGAACACTATCAATTCATCGCACTATCATCATGGCCACAGCTATCGAAATCTAAGTATGTAACACACCACCGATACACGACAATAATAATAATAATAATAATAATAACAATAATAATAATAATAATAATAATAATAATAATAATAATAATAGGAAGGGTCAAGAACACATATAATAAGAAGAAGTGTCTCTCCCGAAAGACTAAAATGAGACACTACCAGACAGTTATACGTCCTGAAGCCTTATATGCATCAGAATGTCTAGTATTCAACCGGAAGGGACTCACGGACAAACTCGAAGTACAGGAGAGAAAAATAATGAGGAAGATATTGGGACCTGTTAAGGAAGGTAATGAATACAGAAGGCGGCCTAATCAAGAGCTCTACACGTACTGTGAAAGAATCACGGATGTTGTTAGAAAACGACGTCTAGCATTTTATGGACACGTCTACAGGATGCATCCTACCAGGTTGACCAAACAGCTCCTCGGTTACTGGCAAAAGCGGAAGACCAAGTCACCATGGTTGTGGGAAGTGAGCAAAGATCTGCAAGAACTTGGAGGGACGGAAAGAGTCTTAAAAGACCGGACATCTCTCAGGAAGATGCTTCAGCAATTGAGGTTCCAGGACAAACCGCCAAGAAAGAAAACAGGTGCCCTCTGGACCCAGGAGAGGAGGGAACAACACAGCCAGAGGATGCGTAACTACTGGGCAAACATCAAAGCCCACTCCAAATGTAACAGTTGAACGTCGTGGTCCATAGATGGCCTATTCGAAACAAGAAGAAGAATAGGAAGGGTCTGGTTGAGAAATTGGAAGCCAAGAAAAGGAAGATCCTCAGGAAGATCTTAGGGCCGTTGAAAGACGATGGTGAATACAGGAGACGGCATAAAAATGAGCTGTACCATCATGTAGGAAAGACATCTCAAGTAATTCGGAAGAGAAGAATATATTTCAATGGCCAATTAACCCGTATCAAACCCGTATCGGATATTTACCTATTTTCTTAACAACAACAAAAAAACAAGGGCCCCTGGTTTTGTGAGGTAGACAAGGATTTATGTTGTTATTGGTTTTACGAGACAAGGATTTACACGAAGTAGGGATCACCTACGCAGACATTATGGAACGTGACCAATTGAAGGAAAAGCTTGGAGCACACCACCAATTCCAAGAAGAAGCGAAATTAAAAACCGGCAAGAAGTGGTCTAAAGGAAGAAAGGAGTCTCACAGGCAACGAATGCGTGAACACTGGGCTAAGATCAAGGCCCAAAGACGTAAGCAGTTGAAATGACGTGGTCCATAGCTGACCTAAACGAAGAAAGAAGAATTCCCTCCCGTTCATGTGACCATGTTTGATTCCCAGTTAATGCGTGTGTGAAATGTCACGTCTGGTAGTTCAAATTCCACGTAAGAAGATTATGTGATTATGGTCACCGGATCAACGGTCACGTAAAGCTACAAGTATCCATTACAGCAATAATAGTAATAACAGTAATTTCGTCAATTATCTACAAGCACTCTGAGCTGTGAACCTTGACTTCCTAATTAGTAATAGATACAACCTCCATGATCTTTAGCCCTGGGTTCGCTTCTTAGATCTGCCAAGAAATATAATTCTTGTCTGATGGCTGGAATGGGCTTCCTCAGCTTCGTGAGGCTCACTGAGAAGTGAGTCCAATATTAGCCTCACACTCCTAGAAATGGTTTCCCTCCTCTATTCCAAGAAAATGCTGGTAAGGTACTAAACTCATGGCCACAGCCATCATGTTCCAGCGATTAGTCTCAATGACAAATAGTTCAGGTATCTGAATATAAGGATGGTTAAAATGAAACATGGACGGTTGCTGTTTCATTTGAAGAGCTTGGTCTCGAGCCTCGAGTACTTGGGTATGTGTGGAAGTTTTGTGATATTGTGATGGCTGTATTAGGATGCGATTTTTATTATTATTATTATTATTTTTATTATTATTATTATTATTATTATTATTATTATTATTATTATTAATATTATTTATTTCCGATTATTCCCCTTCAGGAGAGCGTGAGAACTTGAGCCAATCACAGCTTCACTTCCTTTTCCTCTCTTCTTTTCTTCCCAAAACCTCTTCATTAGTTCACTAAGCTTTTTCTTCCTTTCCTCTGTCCATTTTTAGCCTACTTTTCACATTTTGCAAAAATGAGGAAAAAGTAGACTTATGAGATCGATCCGGGAAAATGTGTGTCTGTCTGTCTGTCCTTCTGTCTGTCTGTCTGTCCTTCTGTCTAACTGGCTGTGTGTGTGTCCCCCCCCCCCTATCAACTCCTAAATGGCTGCAGCAATCAAAACCAAATTTAGTATGAGTAAAGATGAGCACCGGAATAGCTCACGTCCATATTTGAAAATGATGTCAGTGCTACCAACTGCTGAAAAAACGCACTAGAAATTTGAGCTCCATGTTGGATATCTTGCAAGGTATGCATAGGAGCTATTCCAAAATTGGCACACATGTAGATAATACTATTTCAGTTTAATTTCCAGGAGGCCAACCATGCCAGTGTTGCCAAAATAATTTTAAGCCTTCTGATAGGTCCAATGTTTAAATGCATATAACTTCTACACTATCAATTGGATTTCAACCAAATTTTGTATGTAATATCTGTACATAAACAGATATGACTGAGCGTATTCTTAAGAGCCACCAGGGATGCCAACTGTTAATAATTGCTCTCTCAATTATTTTATCCAAATACCAATATATCAGAAAGTATGCAAGCCAACAGCTTTAAACTATGCACACGTATATTCTGACATTTTAGATTAATTTGGAGTAACTTATATACGTCAGTTCTACCAACATGATTATAAGCCTGCTGATAGTACCAATTTTTAAATACATGTAACTTCTATACTATCAGTTGGATGTCAACCAAATTTCGTATGTGATATGTGTACCATAACAGATATGACTATAAGTATTGTTAAGAGCAATCAGGGCTGCCAACTGTTAATAAATGCAGTCTATATTCTTTTTACCCTAATATCAATATATCAGAAAGTATGCAAGCCAACAGCTCTATACTTTGCACACGTATAGCACCTGACATTCTAGATTAATTTGGAGTAATTAATACAAGGCAGTGCTGCCAACATGATTCTATGCCTGCTGATATGTCCAATCTTAAAATACATGTAACTTCTATACTAACAAATGGATTTCATCCAAAATTGGCGCAACAAGATATCATAATAATTCAGATTATTTCTGACCAGCACACGCATGGTATTGTTGGCAACATGCTTTTACGCGTGCTGATAGATCCAGTGTCTAACTGCATGTAACGTCCATTGGACTTCAACGAAATTTTGTATTCTGTACCTTAAGAGGTGGAACTAAGAATATATTCAGTCACCAGGGCTGCCAACTGTAGTGCTCTATTAGGCTACATTATACCAGGTATATTTTGAACTAATTAGATATTTCGATATTACCAACTTAATTTCGTCATTATTCTAGATAGGCTGTGTCACTTCCATCTCACCAGTACAATTGCTCACATTCAATAGCTTATCGAAATACTCCTTCCATCGTCCCTTTATCTCTTCTGGGTGAGTTAACAACTCTCCATCTTCCTTTTTCACCAGCTTTGTAGTAACTCTTTCTTTCCTCTTACTTCTTAGAAGCCCATACAGCATCCCTTTACTGCCACTTACATCTGTTTCCATTCTTCGTGTAAATTCTTCCCAACTTTTCTTCTTTTCTTCTCCTACCACTTTCTTACACCTCCGTTTGCTGTCGTGATACTTCCTTTTGCTTTCTTCTGTTTGATCTCGGTTCCATTCTTTCCATGCAGACTTCTTTTCTTTCACTGCTTTCCTCACTTCCTCATTCCACCACGGTGTCTCCTTCTCTTTCACTCTTGTTGACGTCCTACCACAAGCACTCTCTGCTGCACCAGAAAATGCATTTTTAAAGTGGGACCATTCCTTTTCTACATTTTCCACTTCAGTAACTGGGATTTTTTGCTTCAATCTCTCCTGAAAATCTTCCTGTACAGCTTTGTCTTTCAATTTCCATACTTTTATTTTACTTTCTCTGATCTCCTTTAGGTTTTCCAATTTTCCCCATCTAAATTTTGCCACCACAGCTCTATGGTCCCCATCAAATGCTTCTCCTGGTAAAGCTGTCACATCCATCAGCTTTCTGCGATTTGTCCTTTCCACCAGGAAGTAGTCAATTACTGATTTTGTTCTTCTATCACCCCACCCATATCTCGTAATTTTCCTGCTGTTTTTCTTCCGAAACCATGAATTACCCACTATCAGTCCATTCCTTTCAAAAAAGTTTACAAGTTCCTCTCCTTCCCGGTTCTTTTTCCCATATCCGTATGGTCCAACGACTTCTTCCTTTCCTTGTCTCTCAATTCCGACTTGTGCATTCATGTCTCCCATGATCACCACTTCTACATCTGAGATTACTCTTTCTACGTCCTCCAGGAATACTGCAATATCTTCTTCTCTGTTTCCAGTCTGTGGTGCATACACTTGTATGAAGTCCATCACGTCATTCTTCATCTTCATTCTAATTTTAATTATTCTGTCACTCACACACTCGACCACTTCAACATACTCCTCCAGTTGTTTCGAGGTTATCAGTCCCACGCCATTTTTTGCCTCTTGGCCACCACTCCAGTATAATGTATATCCTTTCCTCAATTTCTTCCTTCCTTTACCTTTCCATTTCACTTCACTCAGCCCCATCATTCCAACCTTCTCCCTCTCCATGAAGTCTACCACCTCCTCCACCTTGCCTGTCAGGGTCATGACATTCATGATTCCCACTTTCATTTCGGTTACAGGTCGCCCATTTCTCACAGTTCCCCCAGTACCAAAGGAACTGCGCGTCGCCTGCAGGGTACGCCCTAGCCTTTTCCGAATCATTGGAAGTGCCAAGAAAGTGTGTGATAACTATAGAGGGATCACCCTCATATCACAGATAGTAAAAATACTGGAAAGGATATTAGAAAGAAGAATAAGAAGAAAGGTGGAAGGAGAGTTGCAAGAGGAACAGTATGGCTTCAGGAGTGGAAGATCCACAGTGGACCCAATCTTTAGCTTGAGGCAGGTGATGGAAAAGAAGTGGGAATATGGAGAGGATTTGATCATGACTTTCATAGATCTGGAAAAGGCATATGATAGTGTCCCCAGAGAGAAGGTATGGGAAACCATGGTTAAGAAGAGACTGGGAAGAGAAATGTTGGAAATGGTGCAAGCAATGTACAACAACTGTGTTAGCAGGGTACTGACCCCAGTTGGAAAGACAGACTGGTTTAGGAACAAGACTGGACTAAGACACGGGAGTGTGCTGTCACCTCTTTTATTCATAATGGTAATGGATGAAATTGTAAAGGAAACAAAGGAAGCATATGGACATAAAGAAATTAAGTTACTATTATTTGCAGATGATATTGTGGTCTGGGGAAGGAACACCGAAGAAGTACAAAAACAACTAGATGCACTAAACGAAAATATTCAGAAGTATGGCCTGAAAATCAGTATAGAGAAAAGCAAGACCATGGTGATGACAAGAGGGGAAAGACAAGGAAAGGGCACTGTGAAAATTGGAAGTCAGAGTTTGGAAATTGTGGACACGTTCAAATACCTAGGAAGTGAATTGATGCAAACTGGTAGGTTGGACATGGAGATTGGCAGGAGGGTACAGCAGAGCAATGCATTCTATCAAAGTGTAAGAAAACTTGTTTGGGATAAGGAAGTACCAAGGAAAAGCAAGGAGGTAATGTATAAAATGTACTATGTACCCATATTAACTTATGCAGCTGAGACTTGGACCCTGACGAGCAGGCAAGAGAGTAGAATCCAAGCCAGTGAAATGAAATTCCTACGAAGTATGATAGGAAAGACAAGGAAAGACAGAGTGAGGAATGAAGATGTTAGGAAGGAAGTTGGGATGGGAACACTAAATGAGAGAATTGAGAAGAATAAACTAAGGTGGTTTGGACATGTAAAGAGGATGGAGGAAAATAGAATACCAAGACAGATGCTGGAGGCGAAGTGCAAGGGTAAGAGAGCAAGGGGAAGACCTAGAACAAGGTGGATCGATTCAGTGAAGAACAGCGTGAGAAAAAGGAATCTGGACTGGGACAAGATCGTGGAAGAAGAATTGTGGAAGGAAAGAGGAAAGTGGAGAAGTGCCATAAATACCCCGACCCGGCAGGAGCTGGATAAGGGGAAATGATGATGATGATGATGATATTCTAGATAGGTTCATATTCTGTAGAATAATCATTGGCATGAAAAGTAGGCTGTATAGTTCTTCACGGAACTTCTTGTTTCCCTGATGTATCTTTCCTTGAAACTTGTACAATTTTCGTGTTTCTGATTTTATTTCTAAATTGTTCTCTGTCCTTAATGTCGTCTTCAGAGAATTTAAGTAATTCCATGTCTTCATGTACTTCTTTTATCCAACTGGTCTTTAATTTACTTGCATGCACAATATTGAAAATCTTCTTAGTGAGTCTGTTCTCATCCATCCTATGTGTCCATAGAACTGTCATTCCTCTAATGACTGTGGTTTCTGCCGCGTACAAGGCTTCACGCAAAACGACTGTCTTGTAATGGCGCAGTTTTTCATCACGATACTGCTCTTTTGTTATAATGATTCCATGTCAGCTTGTACGCCTTCTGCAATTTTACTATTCTCTCTGCATTAAAGAGAATATTTGAGATTTTTCCATTTTTCCATATTGCGTTCGCAAGGTGATGTTTCCAGTTGATTTGGTATCCAGGTACTGTGTTTTTAGCCTATTTTCAATTTTGAAAAAATAGGCTTATGAGATCACCTTTTGTCCGTGTGTGTGTGCGTGTGTGTGTGATTCGTGTGTGTATCCCCCCCTAATAAAATCTAAACGGCTGGAGCGATTTCAATGAAACTCGGAAAGGTCATAGCACTATTCTGGGCGACCCCGACCGTGCCCTTCAAATTTTGTTACGACTCACCAATCCAACATGGCGGCTGTGCGAAATATTTCACCAGCATTCAATATCTCCGGAACTATTAGCAACATTACCCTGACATTTTGTGTGGTGATAAAGGGAACTACTATAAGTTCACTTATGTGACCTTTGGAAACCTGGTAACTACAAAATCAACATGGCGGCCAAGCGAATTTGCGACTTTTAAATAGACGTTTCTCGCGATTTAACCAACCAAACGCAATGAAACATGGTACAGTATATGTTTATATAAATTGTAATGCACCGACATCTAACTTCGTTCAATTGTTTACATAACCACAAGATGGCGGATGTGCGAAATATTTCACCGGCATTCTATATCTCTGAAACTATTACCGGTATCTCCCTGAAATTTTGTACGGAGATAAAGGGCACTACTGGAAGTCCATCTATAAGACTTTCAAAAACCGGTTAACTACAAAACAATCATGGCGGCCAAGCGAATTTGAAAATTTTAAATAGTCCTTTCTCGCGATTTAATGTTCCAAACGCAATGAAATCTGGTACAGGAAATATTTATACACATTGTAATGCACTGGTATCTAATTTAGTTCAATTGTTTACATAACCTCAAGATGGCAGCTGTGCGAATTTTAAAATTAAGTGTTTATTTATTGTGATGTAGTCATGCGATCGAAGTGAAACTTTGAATAATGAACCTACGCAATAATTTTCCTTTAATAGTACATGACTCTATGGCCTATACATTTAACAATCCAACATGGCGACCATCCGAAATATTTAGACGGCTCAGAATATCTACGAGTCTATTATAGCAATCATACTGAATGTTTTAATGTTCATAGGGGCTATGAACTTAAGTTCACCTATAAGACTTTAAATAACCTGGTGATCACAAATCCAACATGGTGGCGAAGCGAATTATAAATATTCACATGGACGTTTCTCGCAATTTAACCATTCGAGTGCAGTGAAACTTGGTACAGTAAATCCTTATACGAATGGTAATCCACTGGCATCTAATTTATTTCAAGTGTTTCCATAACCTCAAGATGGCAGCTGTGCGAAATTTTAAAATCTCCTTGTTACTTCTTGTGTCCTAATTATGCGATTGAAGTTTGAATACTACACGTACAAAATAATCTGCCTGTAACAGTACATAACTCTAGGACCTACATATGTAAAATCCAACATGGCGACCATCCGAAATATTTGGTCGGTTCTCAATATCTACGAATCTATTACAGCAATCAAACTGAAATTGTGTATGTTGATAGTGGCAATTAACATAAGTAGGATATATGAAAATAGGCTGTATAGTTCTTCACGGAACTACTTGTTTCATAGGAAATATCAAGTCCCGTTTTACTGCAGATTTCATGTAGTTTGTCTAGCGCTAATATGGCTTCATCCTTGTTGTTTGTTAAGATGGCCGGATCATCTGCAAAGGCCAAGCATTTATTATGATTATTATTATTAATTAAATCGTTGGAAAATACACATTTTACAAAATTTCGTAAAGACTGTACACATTTTATGGATTTCCTTACAATTCCTACTCATTGGTTTAAGCTATAAATTTACAATAAATTATATTATTACAATATGATAAAGACAGGTCGAAATAGGATATCAAATTCCTACAGAGCAGGAAGAGATACTTTGTGTGTAGCGTGCATATCATAGATTACGATTTCTTAAAATTGTACAATGGCTTAGTCGAATAACACTTTCTATGTAAATGCTTTATGTAATAAAAATAATGAATAAGAAGGAAAATTGAATTTGTGTTTGCATAAACTTGTAGGCTCAACTAATTATATTTTCAATTTTAATTTTGTTTTCTCTGAGAAAATGTTTTATATGCATATTTAGGTTTGCATGATTTCCTTTAAATTCTTTTAATTTAATTGGGAGAACGTTATATAATTTAGGTGAGAAATACAGAAAGTTACGTTTAGCTATACTAAACTTAGGTTGATATAAAATAGAGTGATACTCTGTAATACTTCCGGTTTCATACCCGTGACTTACAATTTGAATTCTATTTCTATCTTTAAAAATGTATTTTGTAATTCAGGTGAAGATTGCGAAAGGAGTTTAGAACCATCCCGGCATTTATTTGGAGTAAGAGTGGA
Organism: Meconema thalassinum; assembly: GCA_946902985.2. Classification (NCBI taxonomy): domain Eukaryota; kingdom Metazoa; phylum Arthropoda; class Insecta; order Orthoptera; family Tettigoniidae; genus Meconema; species Meconema thalassinum. The sequence goes on from OX336390.1 coordinate 939,534,485, forward strand.
AATCTACGAAAAACCACTTAGAGGATGGCAGAGATGAGAATCGAACCCACCTCTTCTCAGTTTTGGCTCATGAGGCTGAGTGTACCCGGTTACAGCCCTCAGAGGAGAATTAAATATCTTGGCAGAGCCGGGTATCAAAGCCCGAGAGCCGCTACACTATGAAACATAGACAGATACCGAGGAATGAACACAATAAGTATTGGATTACGTACACTGTATCGACATAAAGATTCTACAGTTCGCTGACAGGCATCCGTTGCTTTTCAGTCGGTCGACACGATTGTTAAGTTAGTTATTGTTGTTTTAAGGGGCGGAACTACGAGGTCATCTGCCCCAACACGATTGTGCCCAATGAATTGGGCGCAGTACAAAAATTATAGCCGGATCCGTGGTGTTGGGGCAGTGCCCCTACCTCTCACTTGGTGGCTCCGGGTTCAATTCCCGGCTCCACCAGGGATTTTAGAAACTGACATGAGGGCTGGAACGGGGTGCACTCAGCCTCGTGAGGACAATTGAGTAGCTGTCTGGCAGTATGGCAGCGCCCCGATCACGAAAACCAAGATTAACGGCCGACGGGACCCGATGCGCAAACCACGTGTCACCCCAATATCTGCAGGCCAAATGGCTGGGCAGCCGTCGCTTGGTAGGCCTACTGTCGACCAAAGAATTATGTGTACTCGAGTTTGAAGGTTGTTTGTTAAGTAACCAATAGACCTACATAAAATCCAATACCATCTACATTTTCTTCGTTCTATTTAACACAAAAAGTGCACCTTTTTAAGCGTGTTTCAACCATGCGTCACATTTAAGAATTATTATCTCAAAAGCCCGTCATCATATCGAATCCAAATTTTAACACAATATACATTGGATTGTTGTATAACTGGTTTATTAATTTCACAATTTTGTGTGTCCAAGAAACAAAGTTGTTATCATTGTTGTAAGGTAACTTTTTCTCGGCTCGGGGTGGTTGGAAAATGTAGTTCTTGGTTGCGTTGTAATCATTATAAATCAAAAAGTTATGCTGTATGACTGTGAAATACGTAAATTAATTCACTTATTCTATATCGATTTGCATTTGTACGAGGAAATAACACATGGTTCTCCAGCTTGCCGCTCCGGGAAAAGCTGTACAGCGTTGCTGAGCTGGAGCCCGTCACTTCCGAGCGAGACGCGCCATGATGTGTGTGGGCACCGTTTCGGCAACGCTGTACAGCTGTTCCCGGAGCGGCTAGCTGGTGAAACAAGTGTTATTTCCCTGTAGAAATACAAAGCGATATAATATAAGTGAATTAATTTACGTATTTCACAGTGATACAGCATAACTTTTCGATGTATAAGGATTACAATGCAACCAAGAACTACATTTTCCAACCACCCCGAGCCGATAAAAAGTTATCTTACAAAAGTGATAACAACTTTATTTCTTGGACACACACAATATTGAAATTAATAAACCTGTTATACAACACTCCAATGTATATTGTATTAAAATTTGAATTCGATCGGATGACGGGTTTTTGAGATAATAATTCTTAAATGTGACGCATGATTGAAACACTCTTAAAAACGTGCATTTTGTGTTCCAACTGCGATAAAAAATATTAAAATATATATTAAAAATTCCAAACCTACATGAGCTAACGTACAATAGAACGACGAAAATGATGATGTTATTGGATTTTAAGTAGGTCTATTGGTTACTTCAAAAACAACCTTCAAACTCGAGTGCACATAATACTTTGGTCGACAGTAGGCCCTTCATGGGCTGTAGTGCCAGGGGTTGTAGATACAAAAATTATAAATATGTAAACACATTCCTGGAAAAGAGTACATGTATTAGCCTAGTTAGTTATCACACTTAAATGGGCAATTTAGGATTACATGTTTTGATCCTCAAGTGGCCATCATCAGATCCTGATCACTGTTAAGGCGGCTTCGGTAGCGTAGTCGGTAGCATGCTGAACTGCTGTGCCCAAGATAGTGGGTTCAAACGCGGCTGAAGTCGTCGGAGTTTTAAGAGCGTTACAAATCCTTCAGTATGCTTTCCTTCGGAGGGGAAGTAAAGCCGGCGGTCCCATGTCATAGATTTATGGCATGTTGAAGAACCTTCCACTAATTACACCTGTGCGAAGCTAAATTATAGGTTAAACATTCGACAAACGCTCTTAGGCTCCAACTTTCGTTGGCAGGAGCCGACTGCGGTGGCATCTGGTAACCAATTTCGGAACTAGTAGTCGTTGACGGTGGCGTTGGGCGGCAAAAGTAGGAACTACTTGAAAAAATTCAATGTCAGCAGTCCTTACTTGAATTGAAATCAGATAACACACACTAATGCAGCCATCACAGCCATCAGACAGATTCTACACACACCCAAAGTACACAGGGCTACATGACGGCGTTGTCTCAGCCCCTAAACTGAGGAACAAACCAACCAAAGTTTCACGGTGTTGACACTTCTCGCGTGCGCTCTCGCTACATTTGTATTGTTGGCTAGCGAGGGCACAATCGTGTTGACCGATTGAAAAGCAACAAAGACAATTTGTATAGACAACCCTGAAAAAGGAATGGCTTCAAATTTCTACATCATTCTGTGTTTCAACTGAACAACAATTTTACTTCTTATGAAACTGATAAGTACACGGGGATGATGCCAACGGTCGTAAAATCCCTAAACCGATAAATCCAGAGTTAAAAAATCGGGAACAAAATTCGTAATTTGGGAATGATGTTGATGGCGGTTATTTGTTTAAGAGATTGACAGAAGAGAGAGGCAATTTAGTCCCGACTCCTAAGGTAACTGTTCATTAATATTTTGCCGCCTCTTCCAAGGTGATTCTGCTCCTCTTGGCAATAAGCTCCCATTAATGAAACAATTTGTCAAGGCAGAAAAACAATGGAGACAGCTTCAAGTACATCTGTCACTAAAGCTACTAAGTTGAAGGGTGGCATATTTCTGGTCCCTGTCAGCATTCTATTGTTTTACGTTCAGTGATTATGACACAACAGGGCCCACAGTAAGTCTTGAGAGCCGATGTTTTGTACTGATAATAATAATAATAAGTTTAAGTAAAACAAAACAAAAATATTAGAATGCAGCCGAAAAATATCAGAAACCTCTATGGACATCAAATTGGCAGCAGAAAAGCTAAAGCGAGTAGGAGACTTCTGTTACTTAGGAAGCAAAATAACCAGTGATGGACGAATCAAAGAGGATATAAAAAGTAGGTTGGCTCAGGCAAGGAAAGCATTTATAAAGAAGAGGAATCTGTTGACATCGAATATTTAGGTATCAGGAAGTCATGTTTGAAAGCCTTTGTATGGAGCGTGGCGCTCTATGGAAGTGAAACTTGGACTGTTGGTGCTGCATAAAAGAGGAGAATTGAAGTATTTGAAATGCGGTGTTACAGGAGAATGATGAAGATCAAATGGGTTGATAGGGTAACAAATGAAGAGGTATTAATACGAGTGGGAGAGGATCTATTTTTCTGGCGACTGCTAATCAAGGGAAGAGGTAGGTTGGTAGGACACATACTAAGACACCCAGGAATAGCAAGCTTATTTATGGAAGGAAGGGTCGAGGAGAAGAACTGTGGGGGTAGACCAAGGTTGAAATATGTTAAACAGATTGACTCGGATGAAGGTTGTGGTAGCTATGTGGAGATGAAACGATTAGCTCAGGATACGGTGGCACGGATAGCTGCATCAAACCAATCAGAAGACTGAAGACTCAAACAACAAGTTTAAGTTCCCACGCTACACTGTGTGTGTGTGAGTCAATCTTTTGACTGAAAATTGATGTTTTTCAATATCATGTATTTTTTTCCAGTATTATACAATCGTGTTGACCGACTGAATAACATCAAATTTCGATTATTAAGGCACCTCTGAAATATGGCTTCAAACTCCATAATGTTTTTTGTCTGGTTTGATGCAGATATCCATGCCACCCTTCTCTGAGCTAATCGTTTCATCTCTACATGCTGCCTGGGTCCAAGCTCCGTGAACCTGAGATGAGGCGGCTTCGGTGGCGTAGTTGGTAGCATGCTGAGCTTCTATGCCCAAGTTCGCGGGTTCAAACCCGGCCGAAGCCGTCGGATTTTTAAGAGCGTTAAAATCCCTGAGTATGCCTGCCTTCTGGGGGAAGTAAAGCCGGTGGTCCCATGTAATAGATTTATGGCATGTAAAAGAACCTTCCACTAATTACACTTGTGTGAAGCTAAATTATAGGTTAGATTTGACTAACGCTCTTAGGTTCTAACGTTCGTCGTTAGGAGCCGACTGCGGTGGCGTCAAGTTCAGAACTAGTTGTTCGTTGACGGTGGCGTTTGGTAGCAAATGTAGGAACTACTTAAAATTGTATGTCTGCAGTCCTTACTTGAATTTAAGAAATAAAGAGATAACACACTCTAATACAGTCATCACAATTAACACAGGTTATCAGACAGATTTTACACACACCCAAAGTACACGGGGCTACATGACAGCGTTGTAGCAGCCCCTAAACTGAGAAACCAACCAACCCAATGATGATAGATGTCCGCTGTTCCCGGTCCGTGAGTAGTAAGAGAACCAAATACATTGGTCGGTAACTCAGTCACTCATTCGCAAGACCACAGTGGTTTGAGCAACGGCCCTATGTTAACAGCAATGGAATAGGTAGGAATTCCAGATAGCACAGTGGGCTGTTGATAGGCCCTTCTCTTCCTGCCTGCCCCTTCCCCTCACCCCGCAAGTTCACAAAGCTTGGACCCGAGCAGTAGTTAGAACACCTTATATCCGAGGCAATATATTTCATATATTCAAACCTTGGTCTACCCCTACAGTTCTTGTCCTCGACCCTTCCTTCCATAACTAAACTTTTGAAGCCATTCTTTCAGTGTTGCCTCTACAAACTGTCAGTTGTAACTCTTCATAAACACCGACTTAACGTACTCCACTCATTGTAGTTAGATGAAAATGAAAATCCACAGCCTGCTCCCAGTCTCCGACCGGGTCAGGAATGGAATGAATGAAACCCCGTCTAGCGACGAGGATATGAACTGTGCCGGCTGCCGAAGCCTGTCGCACTCCCCTGGGGCAATGATTAAATGAATGACAGATGAAATGAAATGATAGTGGAGAGTGTTGCTGGAATTAAATTTTGACAGGGAAAACCGGAGTACCCGGAGAAAAACCTGTCTGCCTCCGTTTAGTCCAGCACAGATCTGAAATGGAGTGACCGGGATTTGAACCACGGACCCAGCGGTTAGAAGGCGGCGTTCTGCCTCCTAAGCCACGGAGGCTCTCCATTGTAGTTAGATAATATTTTTAAATACATTTAAACCTCAACACAGTGATCAGGATCTGATGATGACCGCTGGATGGTTGAAACGCGTAATACTAAAACAACCCCATTATAACAGTGATCATAACTAATTACACGTCTTATTTCAAGGAGTGTAATTTACTTATTAATCATTAGCAACCCGCCCCAGCTGCGCGCGGTATCTTTAACGGTTTACCCAGCGTAAGCTTAAAAGGTGCAGGGACGACAGGATTCTTCTTCGACACGATTCCTTTGATCATATATAAAAGTTTTCCTACAGACATATTCCTCGTGATATCCTTTACAGAATGGTAAAAACCACATCAAAATCCATTAAGTGGTTCTCAAGAATCGGGGACTTGGTTTTATACTAAGTAGAGGTTTGCTGATGACATCGTCATCTTGGCCGACACGCCTGAGGATTTGAATGAGTTTTTGAATAGTATGGACTCCGTATTGAGGAAATAATTCATGATGAAAACTAATAAATGCAAAACAAAAATATTGGAATGCAGCCGAAATAAATTAGAAACCTCTATGGACATCAAATTGGCAGGTGAAAAGCTGAAGGAAGTAGGAGACTTCTGTTACTTAGGAAGCAGAATAACTAGTGATGGACGAAGCAAAGAGGATATAACAAGTAGTTCCGTGAAGAACTATACAGCCTATTTTCATATATCCTACTTATGTTAATTGCCACTATCAACATACACAATTACAGTTTGATTGCTGTAATAGATTCGTAGATATTGAGAACCGACTAAATATTTCGGATGGTCGCCATGTTGGATTTTATATATGTAGGTCCTAGAGTTATGCACTGTTACATGCAGATTATTGTGAACGTGTAGTATTCAAACTTCAATCGCATAATTAGGACACAAGAAAAAACAAGGAGATTTTAAAAAAATTCACAGCTGCCATCTTGAGGTTATGGAAACAATTGAAATAAATTAGATGCCAGTGGATTAACATTCGGATAAAGATTTACTGTACCAAGTTTCACTGCACGCGGATGGTTAAATTGCGAGAAACGTCCATGTGAATATTTATAATTCGCGTCACCGCCATGTTGGATTTGTGATCACCAGGTTATTTAAAGTCCTATAGGTGAACTTAAGTTCATAGCCCCTATGAACATTAAAAAATTTAGTTTGATTGCTAAAATAGATTCGTAGATATTCAGTATCGTCTAAATATTTCGGATGGTCGCCATGTTGGATTGTTAAATGAATAGGCCATAGAGTCATGTACCATTAAAGGAAAATTATTGCGTAGGTTCATTATTCAAACTTTCACTTCGATCGCATGACTACATCACAAGAAATAAAAACTTAATTTTAAAATTCGCACTGCCGCCATCTTGAGGTTATGTAAACAATTGAACTAAATTAGATACCAGTGGATTACAATGTGTATAAATATTTCCTGTGCCAGGTTTCAGTACGCTTGGAACATTAAATCGCGAGAAAGGTCTATTTAAAATTTTCAAATTCGCTTGGCCGCCATGTTCGTTTTGTAGTTAACCGGTTTTTGAAAGTCTTATAGATGGACTTCCAGTAGTGCCCTTTATCTCCGTACAAAATTTCAGGGTTTTACCGCTAATAGTTTCAGAGATATAGAATGCCGGTGAAATATTTCGCACATCCGCCATCTTGTGATTATGTAAACAATTGAACGAAGTTAGATGTCGGTGCATTACAATGTATATAAACATATACTGTACCAAGTTTCATTGCGTTTGGTTGGTCAAATCGCGAGAAACGTCTATTTAAAATTGCAAATTCGCTTGGCCACCATGTTGGTTTTGTAGTTACCAGGTTTTCAAAAGTCACATAAGTGAACTTATAGTAGTTCCCTCTATCACCATAGAAAATGTCAGGGTAATATCGGTAATAGTTTCGGAGATATTGAATGCTGGTGAAATATTTCGCACAGCCGCCATGTTGGATTGGTGAGTCGTAACAAAATTTGAAGGGCACGGTCGAGGTGGCCCGGAATAGTACTATGAACTTTCCGAGTTTCATTGAAATCGCTCCTGCCGTTTAGATTTTATTAGGGGGGGGACACACACACGAATCACACACACACACACACACACGCACACACACACGGACAAAAGGTGATCTCATAAGCCTATTTTTTCAAAATTGAAAATAGGCTAAACATTAGGTTGGCTCAAGCAAGGAGATCAGATGGGTAGATACGGTGACAAACGAAGAGGTATTAAGACGAGTGGGAGAGGAGAGATGTTTCTCGCGCCTGCTAATGAAGAGAAGACATAGGTTGGTAGGACACATACTAAGACACCCAGGAATATCAAGCTTAGTGATGGAATGAAGGGTCGAGGACAAGAACTGTAGGGGTAGACCAAGGTTAGAATATGTTAAACAGATTGCCTCGGATGTAGGGTGTGGTTACTATGTAGAGATGAAACGATTAGCTCAGGACAGGGAGGATTGGAGAGCTGCATCAAACCAGTCAATAGACTGAAGACACAAACAACACAGAGATAGGCTTTATTTTATACTAGCAGTAGTACTCGGCTTCGCCCGGTGGAATGATGATAATATCTCAGTCTCCTTAACACTCAACGTGATAAATTATTTTTATTTATGTATCCATTTCTTACATTATCAAACCCAGTGACAATGTTTCTACATAAGTCACTATGGGAAGGCTCTGTAAAATAATGATCATTGTGGTGTTGCTTAGTAGAATAATGGACGTAACATCTAGGTCATTTGCCCTTTTGATCAGGATGATAATGAAGACGACTACTTCTGAACGGGTATATCAAACTTACAAACTAATGGAAATACATATTTTAAAAATCACAGGCTAGGTAGACTGTGGTGTTGCTTAGTAGTATAATGGACGTAACATCTAGGTCATTTGCCCTTTTGCTGAGGATTACAATGAAGACGACTACTTCTGAACGGGTATATAAAATTACAATCTAATGGAAGTACACATTTTAAAAATCACAGGCGATGAAGACTGTGGTGTTGCTTAGTAATATAATGGACGTAACATCTAGGTCATTTGCCCTTTTGATGAGGATGATAATGAAAACTACTGTTGAATTGACACGACAAACTTACAGACTACCGTAATAGAAATATTTCAAAATTCACAGGCGATGAAGACGTATTGTGTGTGGTGATTAGTGGCATAATGGGCGTAACATCTAGGTCATTTGCCCTTATGATGATAATAATTAGGAAATGAAAAATGACTACTAAACGAACATGGTGTAATTTTAAATCTGATATATGTAATTCAGATTTCTACCTTCGATGTCTTCCAAAGTCTGAACCTTATTTTCTGGCTTAGGTCTATATTCGAAGCGTCTAGTGAAAGAGCTTACGAAGTACTGCTCGGATCCAAGCTGCACGAACCTGAGAATATCGCAGTTGATGACGATATATGATGACAGACGTTCGGGGGGGTCCCGGTTTGAGCAAAGGCCCTGTATGAACATCAGCATAGTCAGCAATACCAGGTAACACGGCGGCCTCCGGACAGTCCTCTCATGCCACCTCGCGATGAATCAGCAAGCTATTCTCACACCTGCTCCCTCCCCCTCCCCCAACCCTCCACCCCCCAGGGTCTCACAACTTGTGGGACGTGGGTTTGCGACCACGGGACCCCAGCTGAGTCCGGCATTGCTTCTACTTACTGGTGCCGGGCTCCTTTCAGTTCTCATTCCAGACAGCCTCCCTTGGTCAAACCCTTGTTCTCTTCCGACCCCGATGGTATCAGGGTATCCGAGGCCTAGCGACTCTTTCACTTTCCCGCCTTAATAGGCCCTTGTCTAATCATTCCTGATAGCCTCATTCTTCGAGGTGTCAGCCTTCTTTTTCTTTTCTTAATATCTCATGTCTTCTGCTGAAGGCCCTCAAGGAGGCAGGGTGTGTGCAGATCCACCACTTCTGGTGCACCCTGGATAGTGCTACATCCTCAAGGGCTCATGGCTGGTGAGTTCGGGAGCTAGCAACCCTGAGGGTTTCCTGAGCTGGGTCCGGTTTTACCCCTTTTTTCCATTGCCTTTGGGAAGGACCCTGTCCCCTTTCCCTTTCCCTTTCCTATCTGCATTTAGTGGCTCTCCTTCCTTCCAAGTCCTCAATTCTCATTTATCTAGGGTTGAGGGCATTTCATTTCCTCCTGTCTTTTATTTCCCTTATTCCTTTATTTTGTCCTTATCTTCTTCTAGCTAATAAGTTTTGAAGTTAGTTTTAGTATTAGTTTCATTTTCACGATCCCCCAAACCATTAGGGGCGATAACCTCGATGTTAGGCCCCTTTAAACAACAATTATCATCATCATCATCATCATCATCATCATCATCATCATCATCATCACAACTGGCATTGACCAATTGGGTTACTGTGGTATTTAAAACTTCCTGTAAGTCCCTCACCCTTTTGTGTTTCATACATAATTTGTAGCTAGAAACCTTCCCTGGAATCAACACAACAATTGACCCAAGTTCGGATGAATGGTAGCCTATATGAACGCATAGGGGACATACATACACTACAACTATTGAATTGGCACGTCAAACTTACAAACTAACGTAATAGTAATAATGAATCACAGTCGAGCAAGACAAAATTTGGTTGAGATGGGTGAAACAGTGTAGATTTTTAGCAAACGGTCTAAATGCAGGGAATGGAGTGGTCTGCCCAAATTTTCAAGTGGAGAGGGTTACTCGTCGGGTTCCGAAGGGTAAGTATGTAAAATTTGGTTGGGATGGGTGAGACGGTGTAGATTTTTTCCAAAGGGCCTGAATGCAGGGAATGCAGTGGTCCGTCCAAAATTTCAAGTGGACAGTGTTACTCGCAGGGTACCAAAGGGTAAGTATCCGAATGTTGGTTCTGATCGGTGAAACGGTCTAGATTTGTGTCAAAGGGCCTAAATGCTGGGAATGGGGTGGACTGTCCGAAATTTTAAGTGGACAGTGTTACTCGCAGTGTTTCAAAGGGTAAGTATACGCATTTTGGTTCAGATCGGTGAAACAATGTAGATTTGTGACAAAGGGCGTAAATGCAGGGGATGGAGTAACCTCTCCGCATTTTCAAGCAGACATTGTTAGTCGCAGTGTTCCAAAGGGTAAATATACAAATTTTGGTTGAAATCGGTGAAACGGTGTAGATTTGGGCCAAAGGGCCTAAATGCAGGGAATGGAGTGGTCAGTCCGCAATTTCAAGCAGACAGTATTACTCGCAGGGTTCCAAAGGGTACGAATGCGAATTTTGGTTCTGATCGGTGAAACGGTGTAGATTTGGGCCAAAGGGCCTAAATGCAGGGAATGGAGTGGTCAGTCCGCAATTTCAAGCAGACAGTGTTACTCGCAGGGTTCCAAAGGGTACGAATGCGAATTTTGGTTCTGATCGGTGAAACGGTGTAGATTTGGACCAAAGGGCCTAAATGCAGGGAATGGAGTGGTCTGTCCGCAATTTCAAGCAGACAGTGTTACTCGCAGGGTTCCAAAGGGTAAGTATACACATTTTGGTTCAGATCGGTGAAACGGTGTAGATTTGTGTACATAACAGAAAGACAGAAAGACAGGCAGACAGACAAACTTTGTGCTTTATATATATAGACATTGTACCCCGCCCAGTCTTTGGGCAAATTTGCGGTGACCGACTGAAGAGCAGTAAAGGCACATGGTTACAATACATAATACTCTCGCCCCAATCTCTGGCAATCCAAGATTCAGAACAAAAGGTTTTTCTTCTTCTTTTCCTTCGTCTTTTCCCACTCAAGTGGGGTCGACGTTCCTGGCAAGTCTTCTCCATTTCCCTCGGTCCCATACGTCCTCTTTCCTTAGATGTTTCCCCCTCAAGTCACGGTCCCTCCATCTTCCCCTTCCTCTGTCACCTTCCACTACCATTTCTGTCATTCTCTTGCCAACATAAAATTGTCGTCCCTTCTCATGACATGTCCATACCACTGTAGTCTTCCCTCTTGAACCTTCTCCGTCACTTTAACACAGCCTCTTAGTCTCTCATTTCTAATCCTATTGGCTCTGGTGACGCCACACATTCTTCTTAACATTTTCATTTCAGCCACATCCATTGCCTTACAATGTGCCTACCCATGTCTCTGCTCCATAAATCATTGCAGATCTCACTACTGACTTATGCACCATTCTTTAGTCCTCAGGTTTATCCTTCTATCACACAACATACCTGACGTCCGTTTCCAGTTCCTACCTGCACTCTTTTCAGAACAAAAGTTACCGTGTTGAATTCTAATGAAATAACAAAACACCCTGAGTGTGAACCGTGGCCTACGTTATACTCAAGGCCTAGACATAGAGCAGGGACTTGGAACGCCAAACTGATAGTTCCACTTTACGCCACTAGGATCGCGGTTCGGTGCCCTAGTTGTCTGCTGTTGACAATGCATTAAGGAGTGTTTTCCTAGCACTGCGCACTGCGCACTGCCGAACTCTCTCCGCACATCCCAATGCGCTGCGCGGTAGTGTTTTCCTAGCTCAGCAATGCGCTGTGTCTATTTCAAGTTTTAATTTGTTTGAAAAGTGAGTGAATATGAGCTCTCGTCCTCTGAGCAAGAAGAGGAAGAGGAGATCAAAGATGAAATTTACTTCATTGTTGGTCGTGTTTATAAAGTGCGGAAATCTGACAGTTCCATGTACACATCTAGAGAGCAAGAAGGAGCGTTTAAACTATTATTCCACAGACATTTGCTCGATGACGAAGTGCAGGTCAAACCTTACTTCAGAGTTACTAGGTCTCAGTTTGAATACTTGCTTAGTTTGGTAGAAAATGATCTTGCAAGCGAGTCCTGCAACAGGATTAGAAGACCGATATCAGCGGCGGAGAAGCTGGCGTTTACATTGAGGTAAGTTTGTAGAATTTATTTATTAGAAAATTTAAACAAGCTAATTTATTAGGCCTGCGTCTAATAAATTAACAAAATTTGTCTAATTAAATTAAATTAATGTATCTTTCTATGAAGAATAGTTAATATAGCGAACCATTCTAGAAAATATTTCTTTATTTAATAAAAATCGATAGTAAAATTTAAAAAAATATAAAATGGGTAAAAAATGTAGTTTCTTTGGACAAAGTTACTGAACTTAACTTAGAACTACTGTACACACTCAATTAGTTCTTTCTGAAATTTGTTGCAAAGAAAGAAATCGACAGTACACAAGAGAAAACTGCCCAAATACTTGTCTGTGGCATAGCGCGGTCCGCACTTGACTGCTCTCAAAGGAGTCGTCCAGTTGCGCAGAGCGCACTGCGCACCGCGGAGGGGTGTAGGAAAACGATGCCGTTTGATTCCGTGTTGTTGAGTAGGCTCCGCACTGCGGTCTGCGCATTGCGCAGTGCGCTCCGCACAAAATGCGGAGCTAGGAAAACCCAGCTTTACATGCAACTTAAATGCACTAAACAGATGTTTTCCTAGTATTTCTTATCTGTTTGGCTTCAGTTCCCACCAAAATGATTAAATGGCTCACTCTTGGCTTTATTTCACTTCACTCTAAGAACTTTGTGTCCAGTAGCTTGCGTCTTAGATTCAGAAACGTTGCACTACTATTGCCATTGCGTGTGGTTTACACCAATAGTCTTTAAAAGTGGCCTTGATAAATTTGGCATATGAAGCATGCAGAGTTAATTGTCAAGGTCAAATAGGCCACGGTGAGAACACTTCAAACCGTCACGTCTCCAATACATACTTTTATTTTTGAAGATGTAGTCTTGCATTCGCATAGCGACATATGAACTAATCCATGCATTGTTTACGAGGTACGTGTAGGGCGGCGATGGAGAAATTCAATTTCTCTTTACCCGGATGGCTTATACTTCAAAAGATATAAGAATGCTTTAGACGTGATCATTATGAGGAACAATTATGCGTTGATTACTGAATATATTCGCTCGGGAGGTTTCGAATACATTGTTAAGAACGAGGCAGGCAGCTCAACTGGAAGAATATAATGAGAATTTCCGTGACACTGTTGGATAATGCGGATTAACGGACTAAATAATATTCTTTGTTTTCAGAACAGCATCAGCCTATATGATACCAGTTAACCTGGTAAGCTGGAACTGCTGGAGAGAGCTATGTGTATCTCCAACCTTTTCCGTTTGAAGTCTACAGTTATTTGTCTGGCTTTGTTCCAGGTCCCTACTTGACTTTCTCACGATCTTAAAAAGAGCCTGTCCAAATTTAACGCTCACAAATTCAGGGAATATGTAAAGAGGATGGAATGCAGCAAGCTTTGAAACCATCTTTTTCGGAGTTGGTTCGCTAAATATTATGCGTAGGGCGCTCAGCAGTCAACAAGTTTAAATTTCGTATGTGTTCTTTGTGAGTTGCCTCCGTAACGTAGCGGTCAGCATGGTTAGCTGCCACCCCGGAGGTCCTGGGTTCGATTCCCGGCTCTGCCACGAAATTTGAAAAGTGGTAAGAGGACTGGAACGGGGCCTACTCAGCCTCGAGTAGAGGGGTGTTCAATTCACCTCAGCCATCCATGAGGTGGTTTTCCGTGGTTTCCCATTTCGTTTTCGGCCAAATGCCGGGATGGTACCACCAGTAAGGCCACGGCCTCCTCCTTCCCTCTTCCTTGCCTATCCATCCTAATCTTCTCCTCCCTTCCCTCATGAGGCCCCTGTTCGCTTTGCAGGTGAGGCCCCCTGGGCGAGGTACTGACCACTCCTCCCCAGTTGTATCCACACCGACAAGATGTTCCCAGCTCTAGGACATTGCCCGTAGAGGCGGTAGTGGTGAGTTCCCTCGCCGAGTCCGTGGGAGCCACCAACCTGGAGGGTAAAATCGATTTAAAAAAAATGTTTTTTGATATGTAACATCTTTCCACTCGGTATCGGGATATTTTTGTGGCACTCGGTAGCTGGACATTTTTGTGGGAGTGCTTTTGGAAAAGAGACGGAAGTGGATGGGACGGAAACAATGAGCGCGCGCGGTGGCGAAGATCGGTACAACGACGTACTGTAAGCCATGTGACTGTGGAATGTAAATAGCATACGGTTTACCTCAAGGTTTGGAGGCCCCATTAAAGACATTCCTACAATAAATCATCTTCAAGTGGTCGTTCTTTGGTGTGAAAATATTCATTATATCATATTTGCAGAAAACAATTACGATTTATTAAATCTTCATACTTTTGCTGTATTCTTATTTAATGTAAGCACTCGATACCTCGAGTGCTATATCGCATCAACCAACACTCCAAACAACGTAGGAATTCAGTATATTAACACCGACTACTAACAATAATTGAAACTTCGTTGGTCTAAACGTATCACTGGGAGAAACGCATTTAATATACCTACTGCACACCGAATTTTTAATCGCGCCTATCCTTGGCAGTGCGCTATATCGGCAATAAGATGCCATTTTCAATAACACCGCTGGCATGGGTTCACTAACTGGCCGGTATAAAGTGCAGCTCGCATCAAGTAGGCAGTGGATTGCTCCCACATACAGTTGCAGGTATATGTCACTACTGCAGATGCATTGGAGAATCCTTTCATGTTTGCTGGCACAGGGTTTATTCTTTAAAAAATGCGAGTAAGTAATAAGGAATTATTCGAATAACATGTCAGATGTTACACATCATATGCGACTACTGTAAGGCTCGTATTATTTTTGCTTTTGCTTCAATTAAGGATATGTTTCGTCATCAATCCCATATGTAGCAATTGTCTGCTAACCAGTGTTATCGTGGTGACTATTGCTGCAGTTATTAATGTCTGTGGTTTTGGATAGGTTGCCTAGGACTTGAGTAGAGAAAAGTACAGAGAAAATCTCAAATGGCAGATGACCTCGATTCCCCTAGGGGCTCTCGATTAGTGGACGTTGGTTGGCAACCACGGGACTCCAGTTCAGTCCGGCATTGCTTCCACTTACTTGTGCCCGGCTCCTCTCCGTCTTCTTTCCTGTCGACCTCACTTGGTCAACTCTTGTTCTTTTCAAACCCCGACGGTATTAGGGTATCTGAGGCCTAGAGAGTCTCTTCATTTCCCGCCTTAATTGGCCCTTGTCTCATATTTTTTGATTCCCTCCTTCTGCGAGGGGTCAGCCTTCTTTTTCTTTTCCTGTTATTTCCTGCCTTCTGCTCAAGGACGCCGGGTGTATTGAACCCTTCAGAATAGCAGTGTTTATATGTAAGAAATCTTAATCAAGGGGTCGCGCTCAGTTCCAATGTGATGTTTACGTTCGCCAAACAACATGCTCTACTGAGGTAAGGGTCATAGGATTAAAACTATAATTAAGAAAGAAAGGTGACAAGACGTAAAATAATAACATGTTTTAATGACTAATAGTGCATAAAATGAATATAAACAACAATAATAAAAAAATCCTCCCTGAATTTTCCCATGACAGGAATATCTATCAAAGCTGAGGAGTCAGACGGATCTCCCCTTTATTAAAATGTGGATCCAGGTTCCACTAACTTGCAATTTGGATTTTATGTACGCGTAATGACTAACTACGAGGAATGAGTACTTTGGATGACTGTTCGTTTACAACGGGTTAACAGCCACGGTGCTCACGAACAATCATCTCGTAAATCAACGTTTACGGATATGGAACATGACACTAATAAAAACCCTTAAAAATGTAATGCTGACACACACACTAAAATCTACTATTTACAGGAATCTCTCTCGAGACCCTCATTTAGCGCGATGACGCACTAGACAATGAGCTGCCAACACCGGCCAATTGCTCAATACACAAGCAAGGAAATACAGCATAGCACGTGATTTCACGGGTCACTGAATGGAATACAAACATGGACTAAACCAACAACAACAAAAGCCTGACCAGCTGATATTACTTTATACGAACAAAACTGCATGTTAAGCTAACGCTTCGGAGATTATCGTGATTCGTAGGCAACTCCCATTTATTTAAACAAATTTATATCATTGATCAGTTCTTAATTCCGTATTTCAAGTAGTTACGGAGCCAAACAAGCATTCTCCACTGATGACCTCGCTAGCAACCTTCAGTCCGTCTTGTGAAACATCTCCCCCTTTCCTCAATACCTGTCATTTTCCCAACTCTAGTGTGTAAAAATAACTGACAAGCTGTGCCGTTATCTCAAAGAATCAACAGCAGCAAATCTCAACCACCTCAACAAATGGTCAGACATTAATCAAAATATCCACAATTGCCCTCGCAAGGTTACAATATGGACCTGGCACCAAGCTGACAGAAATCAGTCTACGCTGAAATTCCCGCTTGTAATGACCACAAAATACACACACACACACACACACACACACATCTGGGAATGACATTACGTTTTTCACACAGGTCGGCTGAATAGGTGCTCGCAAACTATTTAAAATAATATTAAAACCTACGATAGAGCTGACTGCTCTTCGTCACAAATCACATTGCTCCAAAGGCAATAATCTCTCTGAATCTGATCAATAATAAACCTTAAAAAATTTAATTACCCTCCAATCTACTGTATAATTATATTACTTCAGTCCTACTTCTGAAACACAACATATCTCCGAGAGACGTTTTTTAACCGCATTGCGTAACATATGCAAACGCGGTCGTCCACATAGCTACGTTAGTTAAAACAACAAAAAAAACCATGAACCTTCCACTAATAACATATGCGAGCTGTTTCCATGCAAACGGTGTGTCAGACCAAAACTAAATATACTACGTTAATCACACAAGCAAATTATTTACAAAAATATGTCCCATACACCATAAGTTAATCTATCAGATAATAAGAATATTATTCAGTACTCATCCTCAGCCAGTCACCCGTCAAAGAACATCAGCAGCCATCTCCCAACTGGATGCTTCTTATCTCATCTCAACCATCTTGACGGAGTGTTGTTAGTTCCAGGCTTCTTCAATGGTAAGCGATGTCATCTCTCGTGCTGATTCAAAAAGTTAAATTATTATACACTTGATATCTGACTACTAAATTCGCCGTTTCAGGTACTACCTTCCCCGGAACTGTTCGTTGGCGAATTATTGATGATACTGCCCCTACAAAATATAGTACTGTGACTATCTAACACTGAATTTAACACATTTATTAATAATTTCTGTGTCCTTGATGACACGCAAAAGTATAAGTGCTTCCGTCCTCAGACGAACAAAAGTAATACGCCCTACGTCCTCAGACGTACAAAAGTAATAAGCCCTCCGTCCTCAGACGTACAAAAGTAATAGCAATGTCTTGGCTCTTCACGCCACTTATAAATGAACCGGCCCTAGGTCTTGATAGAGGGGGAAATTATATAAAAATTTCTCAAAATAATAGTGGTACAGGAATGAAATAAATATCACTGAACTCGAAAAATAGCGCAGGTCAAGAATATGCCCATTAATCCTAGAATCGATCGTAGAGATGTTGTCTAGCCGATCTCCCGCGTTAATGCTAGCCATAGCGTGCCCAAGCTAGACTTGCCGCGCTGGTAAGCATTCTTCTCCCATTGGTTCCACATTTTCTGTAACTTGGCGGTTTTTATCAGACCTTGGCCTAGTAGGAGTGTCTAGTATTTTCATCAGCCACTCACGTTACTGCATCATATTTTTTCTAGGCGCGAATATTACAATGAACATACCAGAAGCGTGTCTCACTGCGCGTCGCTTCTATTTTGAGGTGGCCACCACCTGTCCTTCTGAATCATTGCTAGGTCTTTCTTTTCACAATCCTAAGTATTTAGCCTTTTGTCAAACTGCTGCAGGTATTTCCTCATTGTCTCCAACCAATGCTTGAAATTTCCTCATCTCCGTCTGGCTATTTTCATGATGCTGGTGGAAATATTTATTAATTGAAGAAATAAAACATCGAATCATTTATCCATCAGAGGTTAAAGGGTTCACAACTCCTCCACTCACAAAATTTCGAACTTCGGAGAAAGTCGATAATTTAAAAAAAACATCCGTAGGCCAATTTGTTTTATTTCGGAATCACCCCTTTTCTATTACTTGGCCTAGCCACTCCTGTCTTGAATGGCATTTGCTCGTTTAATTTCCTGCTTGTAATGACCCTGTCAACTGCTTGCATGACGCGCTGGTGCCTTAGGCAACACTCTGCTCGTCTCGTTAATGTTTGTCAACACCAATTTCACTTCCTTCTTCACGTGCCGTACTCAACTGCTCCCCGTCCACTTGGTTGATATTAGGACGTCCATATATTCAAACTGCATCATTATTTCGGCGCTCTCATGGTTCACTTCTTCGATACTTTTTTAAGTTGGCAGCGTTGTAGACCGACATTGTTCCTGTGCTTAACTCTTTCACTCTGTATGCATTATTTCCAAGGTTTCTTACAATAGAATAGGGTCCTATGAACTTTTCGCAGAATTTGCTGAAGATCTTCTTCTCTGGATCCGATGTAGCGGGTCGTTTCACCAAAACGAGCTGGTTGATTTCAAGATCACTGTGAAACCTTTTATTTCTTACTCGCCGTAATCTGCGATCTGCTTGTTTTCTCATGTATAGCTCTCGTTCTCTCAATTCGCAGGTCAGGTGCTATCATGGGATCTTGTGGGCAGTTAATGATGCTTTTCCACGTTCTCACTGGATACTCGTTTTTGTGTAGGACCCTAGGGATCTGTCCTGTTGACTCGTGCCTGGTAGAATTCATGCATGTCTCTACATCCTTAATTTTATCCACCCATTTGTGATGTTCATTTGGAATGAAGATTCTCAAGTATGATGTTACACATTTTATTGCTCTCTCACTTGGATTAGCTTGGGCATGTCGGATACTGCTTAAAACGTGTTTTATACCCATGTCCTCCATACCTTTCTTGAATTCGGTGCTTGTAAAATAACTGCCATGATCTGACAATATAAATTCTGGTTTTCCAAGGATTGGAATAACTCTATTTCGAATACGACTGAGTACTTGTTTCGATGTAGTTTTCTGAATGGGGCATGATACGACAAACTTAGAAAATACATCAATGCACACTAGCAAGTGACGGCAACCTCGCCTTCCTTTCGGAATTGGACCGAAACAGTCTAGGGCCAGTAGCTCGCAGGGTTACTGAGGTAGCAATGGTCTAGGATACTGCCTCATTAAATAATTATTGGGCTTTGTCCTCTGACAAGGATCACAAGTCGTAATGACGTCACATATAGTTGTTCTCATACGTGGCCATGTAAATGTCTCTCCTATTGTCGCTTCGCACTTGTCTAATCCGACGTGTCCGTAACTTTCGTGAGTATGCCATGTCAGTCCTCGCTGTAATGACGCAGGTACTAATATGCGTAACTTGGTGTGGTCATTATCTATCCATTTGTGCAGCAAATTGTTGACATAAACATATCTTCCTTCTTTGGCTTTCGCTTCTCGAAATTCAGGTGTTCCTGTAGGTAGTTGCTTTCTGAAGTATTGAATTAATAGCATCATCCATGGTTCCGCTTCCTGTTCTCGCTGTATCTCACGTAACTCCTCCAAGAATTCCCGGTCCTTCGGTGTTAACTCCAAGTGTTGTACCATCGCTGTTTCTTCATTATCAGGCTCTGGGTTCCTGCTGAGTGCATCCGGAATCACGTTCATCTTCCCTGGGCAATGTTCAATCTCAATGCTAAACTGCTGAATATATATAGACCAACGTGTCACACGTTCGCTTGCCATCGACGTCTTAAACATGAATGTTAATGCCTTGTGATCAGTCCTGACAACAATGGGGTAGCCATAAATTATTCTTTTCCATTGTTGAAGCGCATGAAGAATGGCCAACAACTCTAGTTCCGTTACAGTATAATTGCGCTCGTGCTTACGCAATTTTCGGCTGACAAATGCCAAATATGTTTTATGTTGCAGGTTAGCTGGATCTTCTTGGTAGAGCATAGCACCTATACCAATTAGTGAAGCATCCGCTTGGATTATAAATTTGTGCTTGAAATCTGGATATCCTAATTTAATGCAGTTTTCCAATAGCTGTTTTGTTGCTTGGAACGCCTTCTCACACTCCGCATTCCATAACCATTTATTATTCTTCTTTAGCATTTCCTGCATTGGAGCTACAGTCTCTGTGTAACCTGGACAGTTTTCCTTAAAGAATCCCGTTACGCCTAAGAAAGCCCGAATGTGCTTTACTCTCGTTGGTGTAGGGAAATTCTTTATCGCTTCGATCTTAGCTGGATTTGGCTTCACCCCCTCCTTGTCAATGATGTGACCCAAATATAAGATCTCGCTCTTGAAGAAATGCGATTTCTTCAGGTTTACTTTGAAATTTGATGCATTCAAGTTGCCTAATACTTTATCTAAATTTTCCATGTGAGTTTCAATGTTGTCGGATGCCAGCAAAATGTCATCAATGTAGCGTACCGTCATCTCCTTAACTTCCTCGGTTAGATTCCGGTCCAGGGCTCGGATTAAAGCACAGCCCGCTGTTTTGACTCCAAAGGGCATTCGGACGAAGCAAAACGTTTGGTTATCGAATAAGAAGCCAGTTAGAAGCTGTGACTTCTCATCCAATTCAATATGGTGGAACGAGCTCGTCAGGTCAACTGATGAATAAATGCTTTTGTTTTTAAAGCCTTTTAATACGTCTCTGATAATTGGCGCTCTGTCATACTCAGGAAAAATGAGTCTCATGTTGAGATTTCTGGCATCAAAACAAAGTCTAATAGATCCATTTGGTTTTGTGACTGCCAAAATCGCATTTAGATAAGGTGTAGGTGTCTTCCTTATCACTCCAGCTTGTAACATCTCATCTATAATGTCCTTAACTTGACCGCGATATTTTTCAGGAATTGGGTACAACCTGCTTTTGAAAGGCGACCAATCCTCGACTTGCATTGAATATTTGAAATTTAATATTTTCCCAGGTACTGTATCAAATACTGCTTTGTGCTTCCTTAAAATTTCTTCCAATTGTTTTCTGTGTTCAGTCCCAAGTTGAATGTCATTTAGCCGCTCCTGTAGTAACTCTTCAAATTGTGCATCACTGTCGTCTCCTTCCGTTAATAAAGACCATATCTCCTGGGATTCACTCTCCTCATCTAGTTCCACAACAGCTCCTTCTATGATGTTCTCTTCTGCCTTTCGTATCTCCTCTTCCGTCTCTTCCGATATTGCTTCCAATGCCCAAGAATTTACATCTCTTCCGGTAGTGATTTCATCCATATGCAATCCCACATTCTTCAGCTGATCATACTCTCTAAAACTAACTGTATTCTTGTGCAAATCTATCACTGCTTGTTAGTCACAAATAAAATTTGCACCAAGAAATATATTGAAATTCATCTTTGCCATGATAATGATTGTTTGCCCAAAAGTGTGTTCCAATATGTTCAGCTCTAAGTATGCCTGACGTTTACAAGTGACGGTGCGTTCAGGAATAACACCCCTCACTTTGAGCTGTGGTACGGGAATTACAGGAATATTCTGACTCCGTCCCAACTCTCGAACCAAGGCCTCCGATACCAGACTGATCTGCGACCCCGTATCCAATAAACATCTTATATTAATTCCACCAATCCTCGCGTAAATAATGCGTAACTGCCTAATTTCATCGTTCCGTGGTTTCACCGTCTTCTCCAGGCAGTCTTCTGGCAAAGCAATCCATTCTTGTATGTTCGCTACTATCCATCCATCTTCAACTTCCGACTGTTGCGTTTGTAGACCGTCTTCTTTATCCAAATTTAGCATTTTTTAAAGCTCCGGTGCGACTCCCATCATCCGTTTGTCGCCCATGCCCTTGATATTCCTCTTGTCTCAGTAGACTTCCAGCTTCCTCAGTATGTGTGTCTGGATTCTTCATGTTCCCAAAGGCTTTTTCCCATCTTCCTAGCTCTCCACCTTGACTAGCGTGTAATTCCTCTAGGTAATTTTGTGATTGAGCGTGCCTATCATCCCAGTCATTTCGATAATTACTGCCTCTCCTTGATTTTGATCTCTTCTTCCTTTCCATCTTTGATTAGCATTGTAATCACCGTATCTTCCATAAGGCCTGTCATTTCTTCGATTTTCACGCCATTGCTGATATCCTCTCTGTTGATATCTATTGTTGCCTTGATATGACCTATTGTTATAGTTATTCTCGTTACGCTGGTATGGTCTGTTTTCTCCTTCTTCCTGGTTTCGCCTAGGTGTGGAGGTGCTTGTATTAGTACCCTGCGTTTTAGTGTTTGCCTGCTTTGGTTTTATGACCTCTGTCGTATTGACTAACTCCAGCTGTCTTCCTCCTCTATAATGATTATGAGATGTAGTCTCATCTATCTGGCGTAATATCTGCTCTGCATGTAAGGCCGTACTAACGTTCGCTGCGACTAGTACTTGTTGCACGTTGACTGGTAATTGGCGCGCTATTGTCATCACCAGATCCGCTTCATTTAAAGGGTAATCAAGGTCGCGAAATTTTAGCATTTCCATGTTAAAGAAATCTGAGTATTTCGTTTGCTGGGTAGTTTGGTATTTTCTAGAGTAAAGCTCCATCCTTAGACTCTGTTGTATTGCTGGCGACCAGTATTTGCGCAGAAACGCTAATTTGAAATCTGACATGGTTCCAAATGTATATTTGAAGCTTAAAAACCATGTAAGGACATTTCCTGATAAAAATCTCTCCATCATCCTCAATCTACGTGCTTCAGGTACCCCAGTGTCATTGTAATGATCTTCAATTTCTTTAATAAAAGCTTTAGGTGTCACCCCTGAATTTTCCGTGTATTTCTGCGGTTTATAATCGTTCGAGCGAATTACTTGGATAAGTTGTGTGGGCTGATGACCGTCTTGTGGCGTGGAACTCCTTTCAATATTCTTGCGAAACCCTTCCGTGTTTGCTGTTAATGGGCTCTCTGTCTGAGCTTGACTCCCTGCTGTGCTTTCCTCCCCGGGGCAATGTGAGTCTTCCTGCTTGTCTTTCAATGTTCGCGATTTAAATATCGAGGATTGTTCTAACGACCTCAGTTCGGCTTTAATGATCCTGTCTGTTTGCTCTTTAAGTTTACTCTTAATTTCTTGCTCTAATGCTTGAATACGAGTATGGTTTTCGCCTACTGTTTTTAGGATGGTTGATCTTTCCTCTTTAGAATCGATATTCATTTTTCGCCAATCTTTCCTTATTTGCTCCTTAATCGTGCTTACTTTCTCTTCAATCTGGCTTTTAGTGTCATCCTGATTGCTTTCTATCTGGCTTTTCCATTGTTCCAATCTCGCGCTATTTTCGTCGATGGTACTCTTTAATTGATTCTGATCCGCTTCTAGGCTTTTCCATTGCTCCGCTGATTTTATTTCGAGACGATCCATATCTTTAATTATGCCGGATATATTTTCATCTACCGCTGATAATTGTTGTTGAATGATTTTGCCGCTCTTTTCCATTTCCATAAATCGTCCTTCTAACTTATCCTGAGCTATCTTGACCTCGCTTGTATTCATAGTGCACGCTAGTTCAATTTGCTCTAATTTAGCTAACACCGTTTCATCCAGAATGCTAAGTTTTTGATCAAAAATACTTTCCATTTTCTTAATCTGATCTAATTGTTTTTCATTATTTTTACTAACATCTAGGGCCAGTAATACCATCTGTTGATTAGTGTGATCCTTCATTTCTGCGGTTAACGAAGCTAATTGGTTCGTGTTTTTAACATTCTGCGCCTCTAACTGCGAATTTATAGTGTCATTGATTTCATTTTTTAGTAATCTAGCTTGTTCCGCCTGATATTCATTTTGTTCAATCCTACTGTTATTTAATTGTGTCCGCAATGATTCACTTTGTTCGGATAATTTGTTTATAGACTCACTTTGTTCTAACAAACTATTGTTTATTTGTTCAGATAATTTCGCGTTTAATGCTTCACTTTGTTCTACCATACTAGTGTTTAATGATTTACTTTGTTCTGATAGTTTAGTGTTTATTTGTTCAGATAATTTTCTGTTTAGTGATTCACTTTGTTCTGCCAATTTAGTGTCCAACAATTCCTGTGTTCTCCTAGCCGCGCTCTCAATGATTTCTTGAATCTGCTCCACCGATGCCATGTTATGCACTTTATATGAGACATTAGGGAAATGGCATAAAGCAATGCCCTTTGACACACACATACAATCCAATGCACATTTAATTTCTTTACCCTACTCAGTTCATTTATTTTTACATTTAATCGCACTAGTCGATTGCATCTCTGAGTAGTTCTAATTTTACTCAATTTAATTTAAACCCAAACACATATTCAGTCATTAAATTGTTATCCTGATCTGATATTAACACTGACTAATTAACAAAGTATTAATTGTCATTTAAGGCTACCAGCCTCCTAACATTTTCATGAGTTTGACTTTCTAAACAAATCTAGTTTTAACTTTAATCATTGGGCGCCCGGTATCACGTATATTACCTTTTACTTTAATTCAATAGACAAAAACGTGAACCGGATTTTACGTTGCAAACTCCTGATGTTAATTTATATTTCACACATTTGGCGGTATCCACTTCGCCTCAATTACTTTTAATAAAATATCACTTTCCGGTGATTAAAATACTGTCATATCTGCCTGCACTTGCGGCATGTCAGTTTTACTCAAATACGCCAACTAAATGTGTTCCAGCAGCGAACCAGCAACAAATTTACACCTTCATTGTTGCGTCAGTTTGAAAACCCAACTACGCTTACATTGACATGTGCAAAATCTTTGCCGTTACACCACAGTGAACCGCCCCACGCTTGGCCGCGCCAGTTTACCTCCTATGAACCCTTCAGAATAGCAGTGTTTATATGTAAGAAATCTTAATCAAGGGGTCGCGCTCAGTTCCAATGTGATGTTTACGTTCGCCAAACAACATGCTCTACTGAGGTAAGGGTCATAGGATTAAAACTATAATTAAGAAAGAAAGGTGACAAGACGTAAAATAAGAACATGATTTAATGACTAATAGTGCATAAAAAGAATATAAACAACAATAATAAAAAAAATCCTCCCTGAATTTTCCCATGACAGGAATATCTATCAAAGCTGAGGAGTCAGACGGATCTCCCCTTTATTAAAATGTGGATCCAGGTTCCACTAACTTGCAATTTGGATTTTATGTACGCGTAATGACTAACTACGAGGAATGAGTACTTTGGATGACTGTTCGTTTACAACGGGTTAACAGCCACGGTGCTCACGAACAATCATCTCGTAAATCAACGTTTACGGATATGGAACATGACACTAATAAAAACCCTTAAAAATGTAATGCTGACACACACACTAAAATCTACTATTTACAGGAATCTCTCTCGAGACCCTCATTTAGCGCGATGACGCACTTGACAATGAGCTGCCAACACCGGCCAATTGCTCAATACACAAGCAAGGAAATACAGCATAGCACGTGATTTCACGGGTCACTGAATGGAATACAAACATGGACTAAACCAACAACAACAAAAGCCTGACCAGCTGATATTACTTTATATGAACAAAACTGCATGTTAAGCTAACGCTTCGGAGATTATCGTGATTCGTAGGCAACTCCCATTTATTTAAACAAATTTTTATCATTGATCAGTTCTTAATTCCGTATTTCAAGTAGTTACGGAGCCAAACAAGCATTCTCCTCTAATGACCTCGCTAGCAACCTTCAGTCCGTCTTGTGAAACATCTCCCCCTTTCCTCAATACCTGTCATTGTCCCAACTCCAGTGTGTAAAAATAACTGACCAGCTGTGCCGTTATCTCAAAGAATCAAAAGCAGCAAATCTCAACCACCTCAACAAATGGTCAGACATTAATCAAAATATCCACAATTGCCCTCGCAAGGTTACAATATGGACCTGGCACCAAGCTGACAGAAATCAGTCTACGCTGAAATTCCCGCTTGTAATGACCACAAAATACACACACACACACACACACACACATCTGGGAATGACATTACGTTTTTCACACAGGTCGGCTGAATAGGTGCTCGCAAACTATTTAAAATAATATTAAAACCTACGATAGAGCTGACTGCTCTTCGTCACAAATCACATTGCTCCAAAGGCAATAATCTCTCTGAATCTGATCAATAATAAACCTTAAAAAATTTAATTACCCTCCAATCTACTGTATAATTATATTACTTCAGTCCTACTTCTGAAACACAACATATCTCCGAGAGACGTTTTTTAACCGCATTGCGTAACATATGCAAACACGGTCGTCCATATAGCTACGTTAGTTAAAACTACAAAAAAACAAGAACCTTCCACTAATAACATATGCGAGCTGTTTCCGTGCAAACGGTGTGTCAGACCAAAACTAAATATACTACGTTAATCACACAAGCAAATTATTTACAAAAATATGTCCCATACACCATAAGTTAATCTATCAGATAATAAGAATATTATTCAGTACTCATCCTCAGCCAGTCACCCGTCAAAGAACATCAGCAGCCATCTCCCAACTGGATGCTTCTTATCTCATCTCAACCATCTTGACGGAGTGTTGATAGTTCCAGGCTTCTTCAATGGTAAGCGATGTCATCTCTCGTGCTGATTCAAAAAGTTAAATTATTATACACTTGATATCTGACTACTAAATTCGCCGTTTCAGGTACTACCTTCCCCGGAACTGTTCGTTGGCGAATTATCGATGATACTGCCCCTACAAAATATAGTACTGTGACTATCTAACACTGAATTTAACACATTGATTAATAATTTCTGTGTCCTTGATGACACGCAAAAGTATAAGTGCTTCCGTCCTCAGACGAACAAAAGTAATACGCCCTACGTCCTCAGACGTACAAAAGTAATAAGCCCTCCGTCCTCAGACGTACAAAAGTAAGAGCAATGTCTTGGCTCTTCACGCCACTTATAAATGAACTGGCCCTAGGTCATGATAGAGGGGGAAATTATATAAAAATTTCTCAAAATAATAGTGGTACAGGAATGAAATAAATATCACTGAACTCGAAAAATAGCGCAGGTCAAGAATATGCCCATTAATCCTAGAATCGATCGTAGAGATGTTGTCTAGCCGATCTCCCGCGTTAATGCTAGCCATAGCGTGCCCAAGCTAGACTTGCCGCGCTGGTAAGCATTCTTCTCCCATTGGTTCCACATTTTCTGTAACTTGGCGGTTTTTATCAGACCTTGGCCTAGTAGGAGTGTCTAGTATTTTCATCAGCCACTCACGTTACTGCATCATATTTTTTCTAGGCGCGAATATTACAATGAACATACCAGAAGCGTGTCTCACTGCGCGTCGCTTCTATTTTGAGGTGGCCACCACCTGTCCTTCTGAATCATTGCTAGGTCTTTCTTTTCACAATCCTAAGTATTTAGCCTTTTGTCAAACTGCTGCAGGTATTTCCTCATTGTCTCCAACCAATGCTTGAAATTTCCTCATCTCCGTCTGGCTATTTTCATGATGCTGGTGGAAATATTTGTTAATTGAAGAAATAAAACATCGAATCATTTATCCATCAGAGGTTAAAGGGTTCAGTATGTAGCCCCACCACTTTTGGTGCACCCTAGATAATGCTGCACCCTCAGGGGCTCACGGCTGGTGAGTTCGGGAGTTGGCGACCCCGAGGGGTTCCTGATCTGGGTCCGTTTTCCCCTTTTGTCCCTTACCTGTGGGGTTGACCCTCTCCTCTTTCACTTTCCTATCTGCCTTCATGGCTCTCCTTCCTTCAAAGTCCCTCAATCCGCATTCTTCGAGGGTTGAGGGCATTTTTTTCCTCCTGTCCTTTATTTGCCTTATTCTCCTTTAGTTTTCCATGTATTATTCTAGTATGTAGGTTAGTAGTGTACCCATATGGCCTCATGTGGAGAACATGTATTCACATCCCGACTGGCTCAGTCCTTCCGGGGTATGGTGCGTCTCCCCACAGTGCGAACACATATTCAGGGTCCGAGTACTACCAGGTACTACTCTACAAGAAAATGGTCAACAACTTCCTAAAATACAATATTTAATTTTAAATCATGGCTATTACACAACAATAAAACATCCATTTATATTAATTTAATCCCACAAATCAAAATAAACCTTTGGAACACACAGATGATAATGGCAAAGGGACACTGGATGCTGATCTACATCATCTGTGGTCCGCAGCTGAGATCGCAATTCGACCTCACCAGGCATGCTACCTTATTCCTTCCTGTGAGTCTATGAGTCTACCTCTGGTGTCTCAATACACCCTATTCTACACATCACTAAACAGTTCCATTTACGGTAATGCATTCTTGTCATTTGACAAATGTTCATATCTTATGCACACTCTGTAAATAATAATAATAATAATGATCAAAACAAATCAAATAAACATGACATCAACTGTACACAAATAGCACTTCAATATTATTGACGTTCCAGTATTTATTTCTTGACTATCCATAGTGCTTATGGAATATTTACTTTACTTCATGGTTCAACAATGCATTAGCCATTGTTGCGATAGGTTACTTGTACAACAATGCACTTTAATTCTGTGTATTGTTTCCTTCCTCCACTTTCTCCACAAATGCTAACAATAGTACCTTCCTAATCTACATAAACAAATGCTAGTCTGCTATAACGATACTATACGTCTTTACGTCGTTCAAAATATCAGTCGATTTATAGTTATGT
The DNA here is from genome assembly GCA_946902985.2 of Meconema thalassinum. Lineage (NCBI taxonomy): Eukaryota > Metazoa > Arthropoda > Insecta > Orthoptera > Tettigoniidae > Meconema > Meconema thalassinum. Next base: position 939,563,349 of record OX336390.1, read on the forward strand.
TTGCATCAAATCCACAGTCACCGTACCCGTATGCAAATATGCATCTCAAACTGGGTTTTAAACTTCAAATAATGTGTCATTTGCCCTTTATCACAGTTAGTGTTAAGAACAGCTAACTTTGCAAAATATCACTCGATTTCAACAATTAAAAGATGGATATAACATCCTTATAATGCTAAGAATTGATTTCTGTCGTCAAAATAAACAATTTCTTATTAATTAAAATGCCAGACCTTGATATCGCAGGCTCCAGTACACTTTACAATAGGGTTAGTCGTAAAACTACCACCCGCAGTGAATACAATAGCTTATGGCTGGGTCGCTAGAAACCCATGATGGCCGCCTAGTCAGACCCTAGGTCGACCTGCTTCCTGCTCCCAACTGTCTCAATTACTCATTCACACACACCAACAAGAATTTTTACAGTTGTACTCTCACTCTGCATTTAGTATAAGGTGAAACTTGTGTCATGTTATGAACTGGATATCCAAATATTTAACATCCTATTAACAGGTTAACATTAATTGGCTCAACGTGGCTCAATAACATAATATAGCAAAGGAATGGGTTTTTACTAGGCACGAATATCTTGGGGAACGGCATACGGCTTTTTAATGGCGTGGTCTAGTGGTCTTACTGCCTGCCACTATCACGCACGAATTATCGGTAAGGCGTCCTTGACCTTTCCTTACAAATAGATTCTCGCATCACAATGCGGATTATTACAAGGAGTAGCTAATTGAGTTGGCAAACGTTAATCCTCAAAAGCCCTCACGATGCTGGTATGGTAGCTCAGACGCCTGTTTGTCTCCACCCGCTATCGTCTATACAATGGTATGCCCCATGGCTATACATCAATATAAACCTTCGTAGAATAGCCCGTATGGTCCTGACAATGTCCTAGAAACCTTCCTTGCATTAATTAAAGTAATCATCTTGATTTTACTCTTAAATTGCTCGCATATCAGCAGCACAAATACTAGGTCTGTTGGTATATCGTAGATCATATGGCACTTCTAGTTTCCCTTCTATCTGACGCGCTTAATAATTTTCATATCATCCCTTATCATACTGATATATGTGTAATGGCATTTCTACTGGCTCTTTAACATTACAACAGTTACTGCGTGATTCAATTACACTCATTACATTTGATCATGTATAACATTACTTTCTGACACATTATGACATCATTCTTACATATAATCTTTACCTTGTAATTACCTGGGATTTGATGCAATTTTATCACTTCATGCAAACATGCTGAATATTTCATTATTTCTACTTTTCTCACTCATAAAGTTACCGTTTAACTTTGATGTTAGACTTATTTTGGTCTTACGCAAATCAGCTGTAAGCCAAATCATTCTCAATTTGCAAATGCTTCTATATCAAATACGAGGAATGCAATCTCGTATAAATATTACTTCAAATTACCTATTTTGACATGATTTCGACTTATACGTATCGTATCGCTAGCGTTCTACATTATATCATTGGAATTGGTACTCACATTGTGTTCTGGTGGTCGAATCCCATGATACCACATATAACCCACCATCTTGACATTTACTGATGAATCATGATGGACACGTTATATTTCCTTTGTGGACACAATACACTTTTCACTTTTGTAATACACATTTTCACTTTTGTAATACACATTTTTCCACAATATTTTATCATACAACATATTATTTTTAACACTGACATACATTAAAATTTATATTACACAGACAATTTTTCACTGGATTTGCCTCTTTGGCTTCATATTTGCGTGATCACAGAGTTGCAGGTGGCGTGATTTCCGACATCTAACTCCAATGGAAGTCTCTATCAAACGCGATCCTGGCTAACCCTCGTTCAAACGGCTGCTAGGCTGAATGTTCCTCCATTCAGTGTCTTTGTACTTGATTCCCGGTCAATGCATGTGAGATTTTCGAAGTGAAATGCCATGTCCTGTGGTTCGGATTCCACGTAAAAAGGAGGTCCCGTGGCTCATGATCTCAAGATTAACGGTCACGTTAAACTACAAGCTACCTTCCTTTTTCCTTCTTTGTACTTGAATAAAATTACAATGCCTGTGGCATGGTTTCCCATCCCATGATCTATAATAATGGATATATTGTGACCATTGTTGATTACTAGATCTTGACTTGCGCGCTTTACCAAATTACCCACATGAAGGTGTAATTTAATGTTCATACCACTTTATTTGACTTACTGTGCGGCTTGATAATTATCAGCTTTACTTGGCTTCTATTATTATTACGGCATCTGCGCACTCGTAATCTCGTCCAATCAGTTCAGTACTGAAGAATATATTCCCGACTGAAATACTCAGATTGACTTTAGATTAAACGTCAAAATGTTCCTTTTACACACTTATACAAAGAGTTTGTTCATTTGCGCGGCCTTTGTTCACCATATTCGAACGTGCGGGAGTAACTTTCTCTCCACGTGAGTTCTCCAAGTTGACATTATATAACATTTGCACTTGTAGTTGCGCGGTCTTTGTTTATAAATTTCCGAGCGGACGGACAGCACCCTCCCGGTCTGATCTCTCCAAGTTGACTGACTTCTCCATGGCTCCCTGCTCTATTTAAAGTTTTCTTCACAAACATAGTTCTCTACACTCCACGGAGCGACCTTTCCTTTAAAACTGCAGTTTCCAGGGCTGAAACTGCCTTCATCAGGTCCAACTTTTCACGGAGGTTACAATTCCAGTCTCGAGCCAGTGATTCATCGTTCAATTAATTAATATTAATTGATCTTGGTGATGGCTTGGGCACGCTACCCTCGGGGATTTTCCTTTCATCCTACGCTAATGGTCTGACCACCGCGTTTCTGTGTTCGCAGTCCGTATAATGCTTAATATGCTCCAATAAGCATACTTCTTGGGCTCATAATTATTCTCTCCTGATTTTATTCATCTTGGTGTTGATTTCAACTCTCTAGGAGGCCTCGTTTTCATGTAATCAATTATTTTCATGTGGCGTCCTCCCCACTCCAACCATTCTTCATTCTGTTTCGGTGGTTCCCACAGTCATTATTCTCTGTCTTAGCTCCCCCTCGTAGACGTAAAGAGTCCCTAGGCACCGAGCTGACACGCCTCCTTGATCTAGCTAATTTATCAACTGTCAGTCTTGCCTCGAAACTGTGCTTTTTAGCTCAAATCTGCATCTTACAGTGGTATGGATACCTTCAATTTTGAGCAATATTGCTTATAATTCCTACACGATATCTGGAATTAAGCTGATATTTCAAGAATAGTGTTACTTTATGTGGTTCTTGGTTACCATGAGGTATTTCCCCCTTAAAGACCATTGGTTCGACACCCCGAAAAATCATGTTCGTGATTTTTTCTCTCTGGAGTATCAGGTTCGACGCCAGTCAGCACAAGTACCATGGGTACAGTAGTTAGTTTTAGTTTTTAAGTTTGAATTTCATTTTCATCTTCACGATCACCCAAATCGTCAGGGGCCGATAACCTAGATGTTAGGCCCCTTAAAACAACAATTATCATCATCATCTTCAACTCTCATTCTCTTCCGTCCCGATGGTATTGGAGGGTGTAGGGAGTACATTATTCCTCCCCCCCCCTTAATTGGTCTTCGTTTATTCTTTCCCAATACCCTTATTCTTCGAGGGATCACACCTCTTCTTTTTATGGTATCTCTTGCCTACTTCAACAGGAAACAGAATACGTAAAGCCCCACCACTCTGGATATTGCTGGTGAGCTTGGGAGTTGTCGACTCAAAAGAATTCCTGAGCTGGGTTCGTTTCCCACCGTTTTTGCTGTGGACTCAACCACACCCCCGCCCCCGCTCGTCCATTTCTGCCTTTCACGCTTCCACCTCTTCCCAAGTATATCAGACCTAATTTCTTTTGCTAGAATTTTGTCATCAATATTCCTTTCTTTTTCCTCGTACGTAGATCAGCAGTTTGTTTTAGTTGTAACTTTTTTGTTTTAATTCGTCCTAACTATTAGAGACAGATGCCCTGAATGTTTCATCTCGTAATAGTACATTATGCAACGAGCCTATAATGGCTATAATTAAGACACGAGTATGTTTATAAAACGAGTTTTATAATTTTTCATACGAGTGTCTTAATTACCATTATAGGCGAGTTGCATACGCCTGTTTATGTTCGACGATAATTATAACTTTATTATATGTTTTAACATAGATATTCATAAATATCTGTTCAGTCAGTAGAATGTTGTGATCGGGTGCTGCGCTGGGTAGTATATCTCTGTTTTCCAAGCTCTCTGGCCAACCGTCGCATGCGCTCTGTGTGCTTCAATGCCATATGTTCAGATTGTGCACCAGTAAAACTGTCACCGAAGTCGTTTCAAACAACGCGCTGTGTAGAAATTGGATTTTGGGATATTAAGGTACAGTGCTATTTCTTGTCTCATATTCACCAGTTTATTTACGCGAACATATGGACGGTGCACTTTCGGTAATTTATATGTTGGATTTTGAGCGCATGCGCGAAGGTATCCTTATCTAATTGGTCACACAACTGTTTCTTGAGCTCTGATTTGTGGGAGAAACTGTTTCATAATGAAAAATAGTGTTATAATGAGCCTCATTATGATACAGTTTTCTGACACATAATAGTCAGGGTCGAACATAAAACAACATTCATCACCACCAAATCACACTCAGGATGGCCACTGACAGTGCCTCGATACGAACACCGGAACTTCGCACTGCAATCGCGAAGGATAACTTAACAGTTGTAGCTATTCTGCTGGCTGATTGAAGTGTATTCATATGTGTCGAATAAGCACCTTGAGTATCACTTTCATTGGCTAGAATCTCGCCGCAAGGGGCTTCAGCTGTTTCCCAAATTTCCATTTTACTTTCTGAATCTACATAATCATTGTCATTCCCTAAACTACTGTATTTATATAATCATGAAAATCATCATCACTTCTTCGTCGTGCAGGTCCACCATTGTCGTTGACCTGTGCGCGAGATTCACTTATTTAAAAACAAGAAGTTCCATAACGAACTAAAGAGCCTACTTTTCTTTAAATTTAAGATTCATGCCAATGATTAATCTATATGGATCTATCTAGAATAATGACGAATTAAGTTGGTAATATCGAAATTTCTAATTAGTTCGAAATACTGTATAGGCTACCTGGCGTAATGTAGCCTAATAGAGAACTACAGTTGGCAGCCCTGGTGACTGAATATATTCTTAGTTCCATCTCTTAAGGTACAGAATACAAAATTTGGTTGAAGTCCAATGGATAGCATGGACGTTACATGCAGTTAAGCATTGGATCTAACAGCGAGTAAAATCATGTTGGCAACAATGCCATACATGTATTGGTCAGAAATAATCTGAAATAACATGACCTATTGTTGTGTCAATTTTGAATGAAATCCATTAGTTAGTATAGAAGTTACACGCATTTTAAAATTGGACCTATCAGCAGGCTTAGAATCATGTTGGCAGCACTGGCGTAGGCCTATATTAGTTACTCCAAATTAATCTAGAATGCCAGGTACTATACGTGTGCAAAGTTTAAAGCTGTCAGCTTGCATACTTTCTGATATATGGGTATTTGGATTTAAAAAATTGAGAGCATTTATTAACAGTTGGCAGCCCTGGTGGCTCTTAAGAATACGCTCAGTAATATCTGTTTATGGACACATAGCACATACGAAATTTGGTTGAATTCCAATTGATAGTTTAGAAGTTATATGCATTTAAAAATGGGATTTATCAGCAGGCTTATTATCATTTTGGCAACACTGCCATGTATGGCCTCCTGGAAATTAAACCGCAATATTATTATCTATACGTGTGCCAATTTTGAAATAGCTCTCATTCATACCTTCCAAGATATCCAACATGGAGCTCGAATTTCAATTGCGATTTTCAGCAGTTGGTAGTACTGACATCATTTTCAAATGTGGCCGTGAGATATTCAGGTATAGATCTTTACTCCTACCAAATTTTGTTTCGATTGCTGCAGCCATTTAGGAGTTGATAGAGGGGGGGGGGGGACACACAGACAGCCAGCCAGACAGACAGACAGACAGACAGAAGGACAGACAGATAGACATTTGCCCGATTTCATAAGTCTACTTTTCCTCATTTTTGTAAAATGTGAAACGTAAGCTAAAAATATTGTAACACAACAACAAATTATTGTATGCGGCTTCTGATGGAAAATTCAGATATTACACAACTTAAGTGCTACTATCTACCGGACAGAAGATGAATTACTTTGGTTGCAATATGACTTTGTAAGTGGTGGCTTCGGTGGCGTAGTTGTTAGCATAGCTTCGATACCCAAGATTGCGGGTTCAAACCCGGCCGAAGTTGTCGGATTTTTAAGAGCGTTAAAATCCCTCAGTATGCGTTCCTTTGGAGGGGAAGTAAAGCCGGCGGTCCCATATCATAGATTTATGGCATGAAAAAGAACCTTGCACTAACTACACCTGTGTGAAGCCAAAATTTGTAGGTTAGAATTGATAACGCTCTATTAGTTCCAACATTCACCGCCAGGTGTTGACTGCAATGCCATCTAGTAGCCAAATCTGCAAACTAGGTGTCGTGGATGGTAGCATTTCGTAGCAAAAGTCGTCTTCAGCCCTTACTTGAATTAAAACAGACTAGCGGACCCGTGCGAGTTCATAAACCACACTTGTCCCAATAGGTTTATAATAAGAGACTTAAGGAGAAAGGTTGTTATGTTTTTATTACAACAATGATGTCACGTATTTTCCTACAGCATCAGTATTTGCAAATCACACACTTCTTACAAAAATTGATATTTATGAAATTAGAATGCAATTCGTCACTGCTAATGTCATTTGTGTGCTGAGTTCGTTGATTGACAGCTTAGCTGTAACACTCACCGGTTATTCGATATTTTTGAAATTATACGATTTGAGTAGTCCTACTCATTCCTTTAAATTACTGCTTCTGAAATCCATGCAAAATGATAAAAGAAAGACCTCAGAATGTCAAAATGACATGAAACAGCGTCACAGCGGCCGAAATGTGAAGTGGACAGCAATATGGAGCGTATTTTCCTACAGCAACAATATCTGCAAATCGCACACTTCGTATACTTTTTTAAAAGTAATTTTTTAAAGAAATTATAGATATTTATGAAATTAGAGTGCAATTCGGCACTGCTAATGACTGTTCTCTTTCATTTGAATGCTCATTTGTCATATTCGATCGCTTGTGAGCGCTGCAGGAGGGATCTATACTACTGAAATAATATATATGATGATGATAACACGCACGTCATCACAATTAAAATCGGTTATCAGACGGGGCTACATGACCGCGTTGTCGCAGCCCCTAAACTAAGGAACCAACCAACCATCATTTTGCAGGGGCTACGCTGAATGACAATTGACCTGTGAGAAAGAGGAACCTGTTTCTTGCTAAGTCCTAATGCATGAAGCTAGATTGTAGTTTTAAATCTCATTATCATAACCCTTGGGCTGTGTATTTCCATAACCAACATTACGGTGTAACTGCATTATCTCTCAATTTCTAGACGGAGTAGAGGAATGAAATGGTTCCATTTTAATTTGCCTCAAACACGAGAAGAGAAAGACTCATTTTCTCTCTCTCTTGCCCGACTCATCTCCGTGACCAACGGTCGTTTCGGTTGGTATTCCATTTCAGTGCAATGCATGATGGGAAAAGTTTAAATTCGACTGCTGTAGAGCTAATAAAATTCTTTATTCTTACAACTATTGAAGTCTGCAAGTATAGGACGGTTATGGGTGACGGTTGTAGTGTAGCTTACTAGGCTATACAGGGTGTCACAAAAATGTACCGCACGAAATGCAGGACACATTCCTCACACGTAGACGAAGAAATTATGTTTTATGAACATGGGTCCGGAGACGCTGTTTCCATGTTACACCTCATTGTCTCCAACTCATTAAGCATGGGGAACACACAAGAACAGAACGTACCGCCATACCACATGCAACTCTTGGTCACAGGAGATGTTCAATATGCCCTCCCGCCGTCGTAGTGAATCTAGGATGCGCTGGTGTATCCCTGGAGTATTACATAAAATGCTTTCTCAGCCTTCCATAATACGGGCAAGGAGACTCTGAACATCTTGTACTGGGGTTCGAAACACAAGAGCTTTTAAATGCCCTCACAAATAAAACTCCAGTGGGTTTAGGTCCGGAGAGCGTGGATGCCAGGCAATTGGTCCACCTCTACCTATCCATCTGTCACCGAATGTATTATTTAGAAGCCGACGGACATTAACACTAAAATGAGGAGGTGCTCCATTGCACATGTTTTGTCGCACAGCTGTAAATAAGCAATACCGTAAGTCGCATAGCAACAGGACCATGTAAAACAAAGCACTGGCGGTGCATCTTCGATTATGACAACGTAACCAAATGTTCCCCATGATTCTAACGTTCTGTTCTTGTGTGTTTCCCATGATTAATGAGTTGGAGAAAATGAGGTGTAACATGGAATCAAAGCGTTTCCGGACCTATGTCCATATAACATAATTCTTTCGTCTACGTGTAAGGAATGTGTCCTGCAAGTCGTGCCGTACATTTTTGTGTCACCCTGTATAGTCCCTAGAATGTGTTCTTTAATGCACACTTCCCCCAGGGGCTCAAATCTAGTGGGACGTGGGTTGGCAACCACGGGGCCCCAGCTGAGTCTGGCATTGCTTCCACTTACTTGTGTTGGCCTCCTCTCTATCTTCTTTCCTTTCGACCTCACTTGGTCAACTCTTGTTCTCTTCCGACCCCGACGGTATTAGGGTATCCTAGGCCTAGGGAGTCCCTTCATTTCCCGCCTTAACTGGCCCTTGTCTCATCTTTTCTGATTCCCTCCTTCTGCGAGGGGTCAGACTTCTTTTTCTTTTCCTGTTATTTCCTGCCTTCTACTCAAGGAGGCCGGGTGTATGTAGCCCCACCACTTCTGGTGCACCCTGGATAATGCTGCCCCTTCAGGGGCTCACGGCTGGTGAGTTAGGAAGTTGGCGACCCCGAGGGGTTCCTGAGCTGGGTCCGTTTTCCCTTTTTGTCCCTTACCTGTGGGGTTGACCCTCTCCTCTTTCACTTTCCTATCAGCCTTTCATGGCTCTCCTTCCTTCCAAGTCCCTCAATCCGCATTCTTCGAGGTTGAGGGCATTTCTTTTCCTCCTGTCCTTTATTTGCCTTATTCTCCGTTTGTTCTCCATTTCTTCATCTAGTCTGTAGGTTAGTAGTTAGTTTTAGTTTTAAGTTTGTATTTCATTTTCATCTTCACGATCACCCAACCCATTAGGGGTCGATAACCTAGATGTTAGGCCCCTTAAAACAACAATTATCATCATCATCATTAATGCACACAGTGAGTTAGTTATTGTTGTTTCCAGGGGCGCAACACCGAGTCTACTCCGCTGTGAGGCTCACATGTCAGGAAGATTGATGCCCAACTAAATGCTGCTATGATGATTACAACAGCAAGCATTAGAACTATGCCCCTCCACTGGCTTCCAGTGCAAGAAGAGGCAATGATTTAGCTCGTATGTACTCCTGGCAGAATATGGGTTCTCGATTGCTAAAGCCGCGTTTACACCAAATGTTGCCAACTTTCGTTGACAACAAAAGTTGGCAACAAATGCAGGCAACAATGTTGGCGAATATTGAGAATGGTAAGATTTGTTGACAACAATTTAGCTCATTTTTGGCGCGTTTCGCCAGTTGCATTCTCTCTTTCGACAACTTCAATCCCAGCTTCCTAGGTTTTTCGTGTGGTTATTTTATCCTTTAAAAACTTGCTGTTGTACTCTTCAGCCCCCGAACCACTTTTCTTCTTCTTAAGCTCCCCCTTTTTTTTTGCGTCTTTACAGTTTTTTTCTTCAGAATTCTTATTTATTGGTAAACAATTGACCTACAGTATGTATCATTAGTTTTAAATCTCTGAATGAAATAAAATATTGGTCACTTTTCATGAAAAGTTCACTTAGAGACTTCACCAGAAGTTCTCCACTCATGTTCTGAACCGTTGTAATCAATTCTTGCAAATCCATATTCCCCATTTGTGTCTTATAACCTGAAATTATAAATAGGAATGCTCTCTCACAAGGACCAGACCCTTTGGAACTGTGCGACTAAAGATCTAACTTTTGCTTGAATTTCAGAATTGGTGGTTTTCATTTCCCGCGAAATGTCATTCCAGGCATTGTTCTTCAGGTTTTTGTTCTTAAAGTCTGGGTCCATCGGGTTCCTGAGAACTGGTTGCTCACGATAGAGCTCGATGAAATTTAGGATATTATCCCGAGACCATCAAAATCACGTAAAATGTTGTCCATATTGACTCGCACTTCGACAGTTCGACACCACAAACAGAAGTCCAGTACTACCAGCAACAGCCGTGACTATAAACTAAGGTACTAGATCAAAACAGGGTAGGCAACATTAACAGCCGTCCCCTATGCCTACGTAAATGTTGGTTTATGCTTGCATTTCTTGAAGTTAAGTTGTTTACAGGTGCGAGCACATTGTCGCCAACCCTGCTTAAAATCTCGCCATCTCCAAAGACCATAATACCAGTAAAATTTCTTAACACACCGTTGCCGACATTTTTCTCCCAGAATGCATTTCCCACACATTCTCCCAACATAATAATTACGAATTTTACTAATGCCTATTATTTGAATAATTTCACAGTTTTCTTTGGAATTTCAAGTCTAATGAAGTTAAAACAAGTTGTACAAGGTAAGTACTACTAATATACATCGATTAAAACAGTTTTTACAGTTATTATAGGCCCTTGATTATGGAATATGTGCGTGTTCATACACACTCGTCTGAGATGTTTGCAAGCTTTTATTTAATTAATTTTTGGATAAATTCTTATTTAGATTTCATCATGACGTCTAAAGAACATGAGAACAAGATTGGAGAAACTCTACGAAGATCACTGGCGAATCAACTAGGTTTTGAGTAAGTAGCCTAGACCCTTTCTACATAATTAAAAGTACAAAGTTATTTAATCGTTGTTTTATTTATTTTTATATTCAGTCCGAGCACAAATTACGTAATAAAGAACCTTAATGGTCTTTGGAAATTTTGAAAAAGTCTTCTGACTGCATTTTTCGTATAATACACACCAAACATAACCTAAAATATAGCCTATGTCTACAAGTTCACTCCCAGGAACATATTCTTAGGATCAATTCGACTTGTAATATTGTAATGTACCGGTATCTTATTCTCGACTTCCAAGTGTCGTCAGCCATAATATCATAATACATTGCATATGCTACTCGTAAGCTTGAAAATAGTCTATGATTCACACTCGGCTAGTTATAGTGTGAATGCATTGGCGTTTTTTATGTAGTTGGCTACTGACCTATAGCCTACTTAGTAGTAGGCAGATAAAATATTTATATTAGGCCTATTTTTATTTGTTTCAGTTATGGTTGCGACAGATTAGTGTGAAAGCCTTCAACGAACTTCAAGGGTTGTGCAACATGACTCAATCATCATTCTGAAGAGCCATATGCACTGCGCTTGAGTCACAGATGCACATTTTCAGAGAATACCAACAATATCTCTTGACTCTCTTTTAGTTCTCGACATAAGTTACTGCACCACTGAATGTCTGGGTGAAAATTACTGATGTATTTAAGTTGGGTGAGACAAAGTCACTGTTCACTACTTGGTTAGATGACACAGTTCGGGCAAAGCCACTGGTTGCAATACGTTATAAATATTCCTCGCAACTGTAGCCTAGGCTACTTGTATTATTAACTAGCAGAAGTACCCATTCTTCGAACGGTCTTCGGTATTAATAACCAGACGTAATCAATTGAGCTACTGTTGCAATGGTTAGGGGCTTGGAACCTGTTTGTCGACAAAGATAAATGATTAGTTGAAATATGCTCTGAAAGTAATTTAACTAACGTGTACTTCCTGACGTGAAAATAAAATTGAAAACCTCGTAGACGAATCGCAATTATACACGTCACATAAAAACTGACCCTCACTGTTGTGTCAAGTCCGCATCCAGAGGAAGACCCCTTTAATAAATTATAAAGGCTTGTGGTGCTTGAAAATTCAGGATTTTAGCCTCCAATCGCCCAAATTCCTAAAAGCAAAAAAAAAATAAAAAAAAAATACATGATTTCAATCCAGGAATTTTTGAAAATATGTTGCTGTTTGAAGATATAATGGACCTTCTGTACGACATATCGCACGTTTAAGTCTTGTGAAAAAAGTTAAGGTACCCCTTGACCCCCTTAAGCGCATTGATGAATTTTACAGTTTCTGTTGGTTCCGTGATAACCTTATAGCCATTTGCAGACTTTCACAGAAATGTAATAAATAGTAGCTTCTTGCAGAAATAGATGGAAAGTTGGATGTAACTTTTTGATACACTGTTGTCATGGTTACTGGTTAGCATTCATACATTAGTTTGTTAAATGAAATTAGTTATCTGGGAACATCTCGGAAACTCTTGGTTTTAGAGCCTTAAAATGTAGTTTTCGGGGACCCTTTACGGCAGTTTAAGGGCCCCGAGTTTTTTTTCTGACACCAAGGGGCTGAAAATAAGCTTTTTCTCGTCATTGTAGGTCGTAGTTTAATAATAATATAGGGATAGGGATATAATAGACATTCCGTACCACAACAGCTCGTGTATATCGCGTGAAAAAATTCTAGAGTACCCCTTGACACCCTTAAGCGCATTATACACACATCAAAAAAAGTTTTGCATCACCTCGGTTCCAAGAGTTCCGGAACCGTTAAATACAAAGGGAATAGAGATCAACACAAACAACATTTCAGCTCGTTTTATTGCTCATGAGACCCACACATTGCATGTTGTACCATCATACAGCTAGACTTTCAGCATTTGTGGTCCAGATTGCAGTACACACCACTACCTCTAATACCCAGTAGCACGTCCTCTTGCATTGATGCATGCCTGTATTCGCCGTGGCATACTATCCACAAGTTCATCAAGACACTGTTGGTCCAAATTGTCCCACTCCTCAACGACAATTCGGCGTAAATCTCTCAGAGTGGTTGGTGGGTCAAGACGTCCATAAACAGCCCTTTTCAACATATCCCAGGCATGTTCGATAGGGTTCATGTCTGGCGAACATGCTGGCCACTGTAGTCGAGCGATGTCGTTATCTTGAAGGAACGCATTCACAAGATGTGCACGATGAGGTCGAGAATTGTCGTCCATGAAGACAAATGCCTCTCCAATATTCTGCCGATATGGTTGCACTATGGGTCGGAGGATGTCATTCAGGTATCGTAAAGCCGTTTCGGAGCCTTCCATGACCACCAGTGGCGTACGTCGGCCCCACATAATGCCACCCCAAAACATCAGGGAACCACCACCTTGCTGCACTCGCTGGACAGTGTGTCTAAGACGTTCAGCCTGACCAGGGTGCCTCCAAACACGTCTCCGACGATTGTCTGGTTGAAGGCATATGCGACACTCATCGGTGAAGAGAACGTGATGCCAATTCCGTGGGGTCCATTCAGCATGTTGTTGGGCCCATCTGTACCGCGCTGCATGGTGTCGGGGTTGCAAAGCTGGACCTCGCCATGGACGTCGGGAGTGAAGTTGCGCATCATGCAGCCTATTGCGCACAGTTTGAGTTGAAACACGACGTCCTGTGGCTGAACGAAACGCATTATTCAACATGGTGGCATTGCTGTCAGGGTTCCTCCGAGCGGCAATCCGTAAGTAGCGGTCATCCACTACAGTAGTAGCCCTTGGGCGGCCTGAGCGAGGCCTGTCATCGACAGTTCCTGTATCTCTGTACCTCCTCCATGTCCGAACAACATCGCTTTGGTTCACTCTGAGACGCCTGGAAACTTCCCTTGTTGAGAGCCCTTCTTGACACAAAGTAACAATGCGGACGCGATCGAACTGCGGTATTGACCTTCTAGGCATGGTAGAACTACAGACAACATGAGCAGCGTACCTTCGTCCTGGTGGAATGACTGGAACTGATCGGCTGTCGTACCCCCTCCGTCTAATAGGCCCTGCTCATGCATGGTTGTTTACATCTTTGAGCAGTTTTAGTGACATCTATGAACAGTCAAAGGGACTGTATCTTGGATACAATATACACAGTCAACGTCTATATGCCGGAGATCTGGGAACCGAGGTGATGCAAAACTTTTTTTGATGTGTGTATGTATTGATGAATTTTACAGCTTAATTTGGTTCCGTCATAACCTTATAACCGTTTGCAAACTATCTCAGTAACGTAATAAATGACTGCGGTGGCGTCTAGTAGCTAAGTTCTGAACTTGGCCTAGTAGTCGTTGACAGTGGCGCTTGGCGGCAAAAGTAGGAACTATTGGAAAAATTCCAAGTTGCAGTACTTAATTTAAAAAACAGACAACACACAGTAATACAGTCATCACAATTAACACCGGTTATCAGACAGATTCTACACACACTTTCTTTCATTATCAAATTAGGCGAACATGCTTCTATTTGCCTCAAAATGTACGAAAGATACTGATACAGAGTTTGATATTACCAATATTTGACTATGGATCTATAATTTACCATGATATGGGAGAGGTCCTCAATACAAAATTGCAAAGAATGCAAAATGCTTGCTTGCGGTTTGTTCTCAATGTACCAAGAGAGTCTCATATAACTCCATTTTACGTCCAGATTGGATGGCTTAAGTTAAAGGAACGAAGACAGTATGCCATGGCTCTGACTGTGATAAAAATTCTAAAATTCAAAATTCCGTCTTATATTTACTGCACACTAACTCCCATGCAATCAGTGCATAACCGTGCGAATAGACACACTGCACAGATGCTCCAGATACCTCATCACAGAACCGAAAAATGCAAAGGTTCATTCCGTATTTCAGCTAGTATTCTCTGGAATAAATATAAATTGCACCAGTATTCAGGACTTCCTATCAGAGCGATAAAACACTCCCTTCATTGTAATCTATCAGCTATACAATTATCATGTTCAAGGTGAACGGATGTATTAACAAGAACGTCTATTGTCAACTGTATGTATATGTTAAGTTTTTTCTTTCTTCATTTATTCTATTGTATGTAACCGCACTCTGAATGAAGAGAGCTGCATAAAGAGGCTTTGTAGCCTCAGTGGCCTGTATAAGAGAAACAATAAATTCAAATTCAAATTCAAATTCAAATTCACACCCAAAGTACACGGGGCTACATGACCGCGTGTTCGCAGCCCTTAAACTTAAGAACCTACGTAATAAATGGAATTGTATTGCGTCTCACAGCAATAGATGGACCTGTGAGTTTCTGTTGCCATGGTTACCGACTTACTTTCTTTCATTATTGTATTAAATGAAATTGACTTTCTGGGAATATCTCTAAAACTGTTGGTTTTAGGGCCTTAAAATGTGGTTCCCCCCCGAGTTTTGCTTCTCACATTGAGGGTCTGAAAATGAGCTTTGTCTCGCCCTTCTACGCCTATTTCAGCAAGTATTTTAAGGGGGTAGGCCCCCTTTTATGAGAGGTACAGAGAAGAGTTACATCAATGATTAGTGTCGTGCCTCTGAAGGATATCTGTACCTAATTTTACGTTGATCCACCCATCCGTTCTCGAGTTATAAGGGAACAACCACTTTGTCCACAGACAGACAGACAGACAAACAGACTGACATACAGACAGACAAAGAATTTATTTTCGCGCGCATCCGTCATAAAACAGTCTGAAACGCGTAAATAACGCAAATTTCCGTAGAAATTCAGAAAAAACAGACAAACTTTCATTCTTATATATACAGTGTGGTCCACCAGCCCGTTATTGTTTTTGGAGGAAGGCAACCCAACTAACGCGTATATCACAGTCATCCTAAAAACATTAGTACCTGCTCCTTTACGTCCATTGTACAACTTTACCGTTGAGTACATCCTCGCGAATATAGTAGAAATCAATAGTGGCAGTGTTCATTCAATGACCTCAAATATAATGCATGATTGAAACGATCAGAGCTCCGAATAACACCTTCTTACGTTTGGACAGGAACTGTCTACGAATAGATTCAATTACAGCTATACACCATGGTCCTCGGTAGCTATGCTGGCTAAATCAAGAATTGCTAGAATAGCGTCAACGAAGTCGCATTGTAGTAGGTTCGAACCTTGATCTAGTACATTTTTATTTGTTTGCCTAATGTCGTTTATTGTGGATTTTTTATTTGGTCCTCAAAAGGACCGTATTTATCCGATGGTACGCAGCCAGATTGGACGACGACATTATGATCTGTAGAACGAAAGCAAGGTATCCTGTATATTCAAGGTAGCAAGTGTTCGAAATTTTGACCACCTTTGTTTAAAGGAAAACTCCGACTCACTCAGACGACCCACATAACAAATCCACATAACAAATAGATTTGTTATGTGGGTAGGCTCACGAATAAATACATCAGACCGAAACTATAATTTCTTTCAACGGCGTATGTGCGAAAAGCGCTTGCTATACACGCACAGTAATAGTTAGTAAGTGATGTTTTAACGGGCGGAACTACGAGGTCATCTGCCCCAAACATACAGTAAATACAGATAATTATAACATTATTGGTTTTACGTCCCTTTTAACTGCTCTGGCTTTTAGATACGCCGGGGAGCCGGAATTTTGCTCCGAAGGGGATCTTCAACGTGCCAGTAAATCTACTGACACGGCTCCCTCGCATTTGCGCACCCTCAAATGCCAGCTGACTGCGCCAGGATACGAACCTGCAACCTTGGGCACAGCAAGCGAGAACGTTACCGCTGAGCCTCGCAGCAAGGCAGTAATTACAGAACGTGTCATATTATTATTCTGGGATAAATATTGAACTATTAAAATTCTAATTATCACGAATAGAGTCGCCTCCGTTGAGTAGTGGTCAGCGTGATTAGCTGCCACCCCCAGACGTCCTGGGTTCGATTCCAGGCTCCGTCTCGAAATTTGAAAAGTGGTATGAGGACTGGGACGTGGTCTACTCTGCCTCGGGTGGTCCAAATGAGTAGAGGGGGTTCGATTCCCACCTCAGCCATCCTCAAAGTGGATTTCCGTGGTTTCGCACTTCGCCTTCGGGCAAATACCAGGATGTTACCTACCGTACGGCCACGGCCACCTTCTTCCCTCTTCCTTGCCTATCCCTCCCGATCGTCCCCTCCCTTCCCATCCCTCAAGAGGACCCTGTTCGCTTTGCAGGTGAGGCCGCCTGAGCGAGGTGCTGATCCTACCTCCCCAGTTGTATCCCCCAGACGCGACATTTCAAGCTCCAGGACACTGCCCGTAGAGGCGGTAATGATGGGATCCCTCGCTGAGTCAGCGGGAAAACATAACCTGGAGGGTAAAATCGACTAAAAATAATAATTATAACGAATGGTATCCATCCATGGTTTTGAACAGTATTTAGGGAAAATAACCATTTAAATGAGACAATAAAATAACTTTCCCTATCGTCTTCGTATATAATGTGATCAAAACCAAGTTGAAATCCTGCTGTACAAGGTAGGGAGGGTATAATAAAATGGTTAAAAAGAATTTAAAATATCTGCCGTTGGATAGTCTTGAACCCGGGATCTTTGAAAGAGCGAGCGGGCGCAATAACACTAGCACAAATTTCCAACACACTCTGGAGGTTTTTGTTGCGTATGGTAAAATATTCAATTATTACAGTTAGATTTTAAATATTGATTGCAATGCATTCATTCAGTACCTGGCATGTTTTCTAATTTACTTAAAGAAAGTTTCGCGACCGCTTTGCGTTAATAAGGCGAATGAACTTCAAATAATGCCCTAAAACGACAGCCCTTGGGTTTTATTTCATACAACTTAGCGTACAAAATGCTAGCGTGTGATACACTTCGGTCATACAAGCAGGTGTACTGACGAAGAGAACAGAATCATACAGGATTTTGTACCAGTGATCACAGCAGCTTCCTTGCCAGCGAGTGTCGTGTGATACGGGCCTAAAGATATGCCAATACTTTTTTTGTTAAAATTTAATAACAAAACAAGATGTTCGGTAAAGAACGTATAGCCTACATTCTCCCAAATGCATGGGTATTGTTATAACGCTTTGTCCTTTCCAAGGAGTATAATTGAATGTTGGTTGTAGTAGCTTCTTGAAATACAACGTGCTATACGGATATTGTACATGAATATGATGTGCCCTTTGCTAGTGCTACCTCTGTAAAAAGTTTCATTCAATTCGGTTTCACCGTGTTTGAATTGATATGGTGAATCAGTTTGCACACATACATGGCCGCTATCAGCAAAACTATTGGGCTGATCACCTTGTAGTTCAGTCAAAAGATGCTTCCCACAAAAAGGTATGTTGTTGAAAAATTTGGTAGAGATCAAATGATTAGGTTGGTCGTAATTTGATTTAAGCTTGTAACATTTGGGTGGCCGCCATTCCGTTTCCGTCAGGATGGCGGCGATATAAACATGACACTTAGGTGGCCTTTGATAGTGCTACCTCTGTACCAAACTTCATTCCATTCGGTTTCACCGTGTTTGAAAATATAGGCGGGATCGATTTGCACACATACATGGCCGCTATCCGCACATTATTGGCCTGATGACCTTGTAGTGTGGTCAAAGGATTCTCTATGCATAAAGATATGTTGTTGCAAAATTTGGTAGAGATCAGATTATCAGATAATTTGATTCAAGCTTTTAACATTAGGATGGCCAACATTACGTTTCCGTCAAAATGGCGGCGATATAAACATGGCACTGGAGTGCCCTTTTCTAGTGCTACCCTTGTACCAAATTTCGTTCAATTCGGTTTCACCGTGTTTGAATTGATAGGGGGAATCAATTTGAACACATACATGGCCCCCATCTGCAAACTAATGGGCTGATGATCTTGTAGTTCAGTCAAACGACGCTCGCCATATAGGTATATGTTGTTGCAAAATTTGGTAGAGATCGGATGATTAGGTTATTCGTAATTTGATTTAAGCTTTGATCATTTGGGTGGCCGCCATTACGTTTCCGTCAAGATGGCGGCAATATAAAACATGACACTGAGGTGCCCTTTGCTAGTTCTACCTGTGTACCAAATTTCGTTCAATTCGGTTTCACCGTGTTCGAATTGATGGGGGGGTGGGGGGGTGTCAGACATTCAGAGCACACACACTCACACACCCACAGACACACAGTCTCACACACAAACAGACAGACACACAAGTTTTGGCCCTGTGTGGATCTCATAAGTCTTCTTTCACTTTTTGCCAAAATCGAAAGTATGCTATTCTATTTTATTTTTATTACGGTTGAACCGAATGAACGAAATTTGGTACAGAGGTAGCACTAGCAAAGGGCACCTCAGTGTCATGTTTTATATCACCGCTATCTTGACGGAAACGTAATCGCGGCCACCCAAATATTAAAAGCTAAAATGTAATTACGACCAACCTAATAATCTAGTCTCTACCAAATTTTGCAACACCATATCTTTATGTAGGAAACATATTCTGACCAAACTGCAAGAACATCAGCCCAATAGTTTGCAGATGGTGGCCAAGTATGTGTGCAAATCGATTCCCCCTATCAATTCAAACACGGTGAAACCGAATTGAACGAAATTTGGTACAGAGGTAGCACTAGCAAAGGGCACCTCATATTCATGTTTAATATCCCTATAGCACGTTATATTTCAACAAGCTACTACAACCAACATTCAATCATACTCCTTGAAAAGGACAAAGAGTTATATCAATACCCATGCATTTAGGAGAAAGTTGGCTGTATGTTCTTTAGTGAACATCTTGTTATTTATTGCTCTTTAAAAACGGCTGCCATGTTCCAACAGCGCTTGCATCTCGTTCAACTGTCAACAAGGTGCACTCTAGCGGCACACACCGATGCGCACACATTGTTGCCAACATGTGGGATACAAAATCGGCTTCCATTGGTCATAAATGAATATTTTTTCTAAAATTACCTCCCTCGAGAACAGTGCAAACCGCATCAAAATCCATCCAGTGGTTCTCGAGATTACCCGCTTTCTTCAGCTCAATGGATTATCCGCCGAACTGTCAGAACACATCTGTAAACAAGTAGTTCCGTGAAGAACTATACAGCCTATTTTCATATATCCTACGTATGTTAATTGCCACTATCAACATACACAATTTCAGTTTGATTGCTGTAATAGATTCGTAGATATTGAGAACCGACTAAATATTTCGGATGGTCGCCATGTTGGATTTTATATATTGAACCCTTATTGATCTTCGATAAATAAGTATTCATATTTATTATTATTATTACTACGGCCCAGGCAGCACATAAGGAAGTCGATTTGGATATTAGGGAGGCCAGTATTTCGTAATGGTTGCAACAGAAGCTGAGTTGGTAGCTATTCCTGGGGGATGGCCAGAATTAGTCGAGTTCAAGGCCAAATTGTGCAACTACTGTACCAAAATTGGAGACATAAAGGAAGAATCACGAGGTCCTCTCAACGAACATACGATTGAATCAGCCAATCGCAAGAGACCAAGCCGTGACCACGAGGTGGACGGCGTCAGTAGTAAAAAGCCCGCGGAAGTGTGTATCTAAGGAACCGCCGAACGGATTAATCTCCGCTCGAGTAATTTGAGACGTTGGATTTATTTGGAGAAGAATGACACTAGCCCCATCTTTGTGAGACAAAAACTCTGGAAGTTTTTATCCGACTCCGTCCCACTCCACCGCCCTTGTCTGTTTCTCATAAATAGTTTGGCCTGACGCCAATCTAAGTACTATTCTTGTGGAGCCTTCAGAGGCATACTCCACGCCAGTTTGAAGTGTGATTTTGACGCTCGAATTTATCAACTCAGTTGTGGAGCCTTCAGAGGCATACTCCACGCCAGTTCGAAATGTGATTTTTACGCTCTAAAATCTGTGAAGCTAATTTTATTTCTGAGCTCTGGGGAGCTAAAGTCGCAGCGTTTGCAGTATCGAATTTTAAAAGTTATAATACATTCTGTTCTAAAATCAACTAAATTGTGTGATCTAAATATTTCACGCCAGCGCGTGATAAACTGTAACATTCTTTTAAAGACGACGAGTTCAACTTTAAGGGGGAAGTATCGTATCACCCTCATTAGCGCTTACCAGAACCGAAGTCCATAAGACGGGACGGAAATACCGGACGAGATAGCGACTGCGAGTGCAGCCAGGATTTTGAACTTGTTAACGAGCCAGTGGCGCGGACTCGAGATGTATATTTTATGTATAAATTATGTGTATTGTATGTGTGTTTTTATAGTGCGTATGTGCGATATAATTAGGGCCAGTCTTCGCTATTAATCGCAGTAGGACAATTGTGGGTGAACTGAGTAGCCTGCAAGCGATTATAGATAGGCAAATATTTAACATTGAACTTTTCTGCCAAGGAGTCGAGACCAAGATGATCAGCACGTGGTTTGAATTTGGGATGAGCTTCAAGAAATCAACGCAGACGACTACTATGGAATGCTAAATTGTCCATAGGGCAATGGGTTGAGAAGGATGTCCTTAGTCCTACATGCAGAAGAGGTGATGTACTAAAATTGGATTATTTCAATTATGTAGTTAGATTTGGCCGGGGAACTTTGTAAATAGTCATGTTTTTCTTTCTTGTTTTTAGCTGTTTTTTTTTGTACCGACACTATATGTTTAAATGTCCGTTGGCGCGTGGCCAAAGTGTTTGTTGATATTTTGATTTTTCTTGAGTCATGTGTAATGTACGCGGCGTGCGTGCGTGATTTTATCCTTTCAATTGCGGAACCCGTTACATTCGATAAATGGTGCTTTATTAACGTTAATATTTTGAAATAGGAATGGGAGGAAATGATTGTAAAACATTTTGCTGAACAGGTTATTATTCATGTTAGGGTAGCCGAGTGCACCAACTTAAAAGTAATTGTAGAACACCTTCGTTCTAATTTTGATAGATTTTTCTTGAGTCCTTTTCAGGTGACTAGTCACGGCATAGAACGATGGCGCCAGCATGTGGATATTATTTGTGTCTTTTATTTCAGGGTCTGTCACAACCCATACGTGTGATTCAGTGTGTGTTGATGTGTCTAGTGTGTGTTGATTCTACGTGAGGAGGGGGTAGTTGTCCTACCGCCCTTATATATTTTTGCTGCTGTTGTATTTTAGATGGAAAGACAGAGTGCTCCTGGGAGACTGCTGATTCTTGTCCATATGTTTTTCTGACACACACACGTATTATTGTGCTTTGGGGCACATTTCTTCGAGGTTCGACCCCATGCTCTGGGAGGTCGAGGTTATTGACACGTGGGTTGACAGACATGCAGAGTTCCACAAACCGCCCGTTTTGCCTGTGACTTATTTTTGATAGGCAGTCCTATTTGTCCGACTGAACCCTGTAAGCTTTCATGCAGCAAACCTGTTCATTGTGATGGCTAATTTTTAAGCCATAATTAATTGGGGAGTTCGCCATGTGTGTAACGGATTGTTGTACCTTGTATGGATAAAATATTGTGATTAACGTAAATGTTGGCTGTTTGCCTATTGCTTTGTTGATGACTCGATTTCATGTAATTTTGTTTGTCACACCCGTGTGGTGTAGTGGTAGAGTATTTGTAAATTTTGACAGCGGTCATTTGAGTATTTTTCTATTGGTCACGTGTTAATGTACTTGTGTTGATTTGTATGAGAAGTCCTAAGCTTTTAGGCAGTAAATGTTGCTACGGCAATTCAAGTCCAATTTCACACGGAAATTTTGTGTTTGTTTATAGTAGATTTAGGAAGTGTCGGTTTAATTTAAGTATTGTAGTTGTGTTCCCTCGTGTCGGTCTAGCTCTAGGAAATGCGGATTCGTTGTTTGAAGGGTCACTCTGGATGATAACGAATCACGCATTCAAAGTACACATCGTGGTGCATGTAGAACGGCGTACGCACTTATATGGTCACTTTTTGTATCTTTTATTTAAGGACACTTGGTCCAGATAATTAATCTCTCCAGAGATATCGCCTAAGTTTTGGCATTTTATTAAGCGGGAGTCAGTTGGGAGTTTTTGTTGTTAATTGTTTATGTGTAAATATGGTGATTTGTTATTAAATTCAGTTGTTTTAACCCTGGCTTCACTCTTTCCTGCATGTTATTTTGTTATATGTTACCCTGCAAGTTAATGAAGCGCCCTGACAGCAACTTACGAATATGACCTGTTACGCCCCGAATCTGAGTCTCATATGCTTCTTTGCAAGGGTTCATAAAACAAAAATGGCTGCCCAAGTGGGGATTGTTGTTGTTGTTGCTTCGCTGATCTCATATTTATTTCGTTGAGAAATGATGCCAGGTCAAGCGGACATGTAAATTCAGTAAATGGAGGCGATGTTGTACCGCCATGTGCATTAGTAAAATCACTGAGTTCCTAAAGTTAGAAATATTGAACAAGGTTAGAATTTGATTTGGTATTTGTTATAAACTTGTTCTGGCGCCCATATTAAAATTAGAAATTTGCATTATTGATGAACTCAGTCAAAGCAGGAAGATGTTGCCTTTTATTTGACATTTAATTGACTTCGGTTAATTGGTGTTTCGTAAATTCTGTTGGTTAGGAATTTAAAAGCAGATCACTAGGGGTTATTTTGTTGTTTGGGAATAAATGTCATTGTATTCAGTAAATTTTGTTACTGAAATTTTCATTAAATTAGAGCCAGTAATATTTAAATGTGTGACATGTATGTGCGTATAGGGCTGAAACCTTAGCCCATAACCCTGTTTTTCTCTGAATATATTTTGTGTGTGATATGGCGAGTGTTGATGAGATAAAGGCATTGTTAGAACAGATGTCGATCCAAATGTCCGCGAAAACGGAAGAACAATTAGTGCAGATGTCCGCGAAAACGGAAGAACAATTAAAAGAACAATTAGAAGCTCAGCGTGAGCATAGTGAAAAACAATTAGAACAGATGTCCGCGAAAACGGAAGAACAATTAGATAAACAATTAAAGAACTGCGAAAAACAATTACTTGATATGAGCGGTAACATTTCGGTCCAGTTAGAAGTCCAGAAATTAGACACTGACAAACAATTCAATGAACTAAACCACAAATTGTCACAACAGGCGGTAACACAAACCGAACAGTTAGGAAAAATCACAAATGATATTAATCAGAGCGTTCAAAAAGTAGAGAAACTGGCAGGCGAGGTTGCGGAAAACAACATCAAACAGTTAGGCGAAATGAAGAAATTGGAGGCGAAATTTGATAACAAATTAGTACAATTTGACGAGATGGTGGCAGATAAACTCAAGCAGATAGAGGCAGCATGTGTCAGTAACACCGCGGGAGTGAAGAAAACCCAAGAGAAACTACAGCAGCAAATTAATTCGGTAGATAACAACGTGCTGGAATTAATAAAGGAAATAGATAAAGTCGAAGTTAAGGCTGAAACCGAGCGGATACACTTGCGGGAAAATTTAGAGGAGCAATTAGGCAGAACGCAAGAGATCATAAGAAAAGAGATGGAAGGCCAGCTAATAAACACACAAGAGGTCATAAGACAAGAAGTAGGGGAGCAGCTCGTCAAAACTCAGGATAATTTGGAAGGTCAGCTAATGAAAACGCAAGAGGTTATAAGAGAAGAGGTGGGGGAACAACTAGTAAAAACGCAGGAACGGATAAGTGAAGAGCTAGAGAAAAATAAGGAGAGGAACGAGGAGAAAATAAATAGCTTAAAAAGTAGGATCCGGCGAGATTGGGACCAGCAGGCTCATGCGAATAAGGAAGACAGGCTGGCAGTTTTAAAGCGAATGCAGGCACTGGAGGAAAATATGAAGTCGAAATTACAGGAACATTCAGAATTAATCATAAAAAACGAGATTAGATCGTTAGAGAATGCGACATTATTTTCAAACGAAAATATTCCGGAAAAGCAAACAAGTATTGGAAGTCCGGCAGGTTCGAAGTTGGCTGAGGACACGAGTCGGGGTCAAAGTCCCAGACTAACGACTAATGCATTCCAGCAGTACAGGGGGGAGACTTCAACTCCGCAACCGAACTTGGCACCAGCCCAAGTCATCCAAGTCATTCGGGGTAATGATTTTAAGCCCGATAAGTTTAAAGAACATTCAGGAACCACTCCCAAAGCATTTCTACGGCAATTAACTGACTACTTTAATGACCAACACATCGGCCCGGAGAAACAATTAAGACTGGTGGAGAAATTTTTAGAAGGACCTAGCCTGACCTGGTTTTTAAGTTTCAAGTACACGTTTACAGACATGACTCAATTCCGCGAGGCGTTTTTGAAGAAGTTTTGGAGTCCTTCGTTACAGCAAGGGTTAAGAATGGACCTGTACACGCGCAAATACCACAGTACACATCCAACCCGTTTTTCAGAATTCTTCAGTCAGCAATTGGTAAAATTCAGGGATTTTGATGACCCGCCTAGCGAGCCGAATATGGTTCTAACCATCGGAAAACAACTCCCAATGCATATCCAACAATTATTAGTCGCAGGAAATATTCAGACCGCAGTCCAAGCCGAAGAATTACTCAGACACTTAGATGAGACGAGTATGGTAAGCCCACAGACAGGAAGAAGGAATTTGGAATGTGTCAACACGGCAGAGGTAGTTCAGGGACTCCAAAATAACCACGGCCAGGGGAACCAAAGTAAGACACAGTCCACAGGGACACAGTTCACGCCAAGAAGACAAGATTTTGACGGCCGAAACCAGTTCCATAACAACAATCAGAATTATCAGAATAACCGCGGGAGATATCATCAGAATAACCAAAATCAAAATAATCAGTGGACGTACCAGCGGGAATACACGAATTGGAGGGGAAACCAGAGACAAGGTAGACCTTATCAAAGAAATGGAGATGGTAGATGGAGTAACGGCAGGGACTATCGCCAAGAAAACAGAGGAGATTATAGGAATAACTGGGACGAACGATATATTGAGTCCCGTAAATACTTGGATCAATTAAGTAATGAAGAAGCGGAGAAGGAGAAGTGGGGGCGTGCCATGGCGAACAGACAGAGCCCAGACAACCATCAAGGAGAAGGAGCAGAGAGTTTACTGAGGCAACAGGAGCGACAGAATGATAACCGGCGAAACACATCTAATGGGGCCCGGGATAAAAAAAAAAAAAAAACCCAAATGAACTGAAAGGAGACAGGCTAGAAACGGAGATCGCCAGGGAGCAAGAAGAGATGATAGTGGCCAATATAGAAGAGTGGGTAGCATTCCCAGACGACTGCCTGGAGGAAGTGGTGAAGAACCGTGAAAATGTTATCAGACAGCTACCAATTATTTACGCGCATATTGGAGGTATGAGGGTGAGATGTTTGATTGATACAGGTAGCCAGGTGAGCTTAGTCACTGAAATTTTGATAAAAGAAATAGCAAGAAAACAGACTGTTCCTATTATGCCGGTACCGCTAATGAAAGTCAGAGGTGTCATTCCTGACAAAACTATGAATTGTAAACAGCAAGCATTTCTAGATCTGGAAATATTGAACCATACTATTTCACAAACGTTCATTGTTATTCCAAGGATGAACTACAATATAATTTTAGGAGCCAACTTCATCTGCGATTTTCATGCTGTAATTGATTTACATAACAACACTGTAAGCTTCAAACAAGTAGAAGGATTGGATCATGTGGGTTTAAATATGGAAGAGAATCCGCTGGAGAGAGAGGCCAATACTTGGGTTGTTGAGGAATGCACTAATGAGGCCGGAGATAAGATCTTGAGGGGAGAGCAAGTCAACCAGACAGCAGTGCTAGAGATGGACAGCCGAGATATTTCGCAGGAACTTTGGGTGCATTTGGCGGAAGAAGAAATGGGCGGAACCAAATTCGAAATTCTACTTCAGGAGCGACTTAAGGAAGCCATCGTAGGGGAATCTGATAGAAGAAGATTGGAAGAAATTTTAAGATTACATAAAGGAGCTTTTGAC
Source organism: Meconema thalassinum (assembly GCA_946902985.2). Classification (NCBI taxonomy): domain Eukaryota; kingdom Metazoa; phylum Arthropoda; class Insecta; order Orthoptera; family Tettigoniidae; genus Meconema; species Meconema thalassinum. Next base: position 939,590,274 of record OX336390.1, read on the forward strand.
ACCGTACCTGGGAAAGTTTTAAATTTTCAATATGCGATGCAGGTAACAGATTGGACCCCGTTTAAAAGTAAATTGTACCCGATCCCAGAGAAGCATTTTTCTCAGGTGAAGGACATTATTACTAACTTATTAGATTCTGGCATGATAAGGAAAGCTGCAACTCCTTATCTGAACGCAATATTGGCCGTGACCAAGCCAAACGGATCAATTAGGCTATGCCTAGACGCGCGAGTTTTAAATAGCAAACTGCTAGTTGAGCACGACCAAGCACCGAGGATCAAAGATGTTTTGAAAGGCTTCCGCGGGAAGAAGATATACTCAAGTGTTGATTTGACGAATAGTTTCCACCATCTTGAACTTGAAGAAAAATCCCAACTGTTGACGGGATTTTTATTCGATAATCAAAGTTATATCTGGTGTCGAATGCCCTTTGGCGTGAAAACTGCGGGATGTGCACTCATTAGAGCACTCGATAGAAATTTGACTGAGGAGGTCAAGAACTTCACCACGAGATATGTTGATGACATATTAATCGCTTCTGAGACAATGGAAGAACACTTGATAAATTTAAATAAACTGCTGGACAACCTGAGAACCATGAACTTCAGGATCAACTTAAAAAAGTCACATTTTTTCCAGAGCGAAATTTTATATTTGGGACATATAATTGATGTCGAGGGCGTGCGGCCTAATCCAGCCAAGATTGATGCTATTAAGAAATTTCCCACACCTACCAAAGTCAAACATGTTAGAGCATTTTTGGGAGTGACAGGTTTCTTCAAAGAAAATTGCCCTGGTTACACAGAAACAGTAGCGCCTATGCAGGAGATGTTGAAGAAAGCGAATCGATGGTCGTGGAACGAGGAGTGCGACAGGTCTTTTAAAGCAACGAAGGATTTATTGGAAAACTGTGTGAAACTTGGATATCCGGATTTTGAGAAACAATTTATCATTCAAGCAGATGCTTCGTTAATTGGGATTGGTGCTATGCTGTACCAAGAGGACGCTGAAGAACCCAAGAAGAAATCCTATTTGGCATTTACGAGTCGTAAATTACGGAAACATGAGAGGAACTACACAGTTACGGAACTTGAGCTACTAGCAATTCTATATTCTCTCCAACAGTGGCGCAAGATGATCTACGGTTATTCCATCATTGTTAGAACCGACCACCATGCACTGACATTTTTATTTAAGACAACAATAGCAAGTGAGAGAGTTACGCGCTGGTCCATCTACATACAGCAGTTTGACATCACAATAGAGCATTGTCCTGGGAAATTGAACGTCATACCAGATGCCTTGAGTAGAAACGCTGAGGACGGAAACGAAGTAACAGCGGAAGTTCACAATATTACCTTGACACCTAAGGCTCGTGAGTTTTTGGCAAGATTGAAGGATATTCGGAAGGAGCAAGAAGCTGACCCATGGATGATGATGATGATAAAATTCTATAGGAAGGAGTTACAACCAAATTCACCGGAGTACCGGGAAGCCAGTGCTAAACAAGCGAGATTTCACTACTTGAATAACTTGTTACATAAGTACGTGGATGAGCATCATACTAAACTGCGGATCTTAGTTCCAGCATCACTACAGAGGGGATTAACTTGGCATGTTCACGAGAGCCTAGCACATATCGGCACGGATAAGACTGAAGCTACGATAGGGGAGACCTTTACTTGGCCCAAGATGAGATTCACCATTGTTGAAGTAATTAGAACGTGTGACGCCTGTCAGCGCACAAAGCCGAACAACTTTATTCTGAAACAACCTCCAAGACCACTATTACCGCAGAAACCATGCGAGATGCTCGCGATTGATTGCTTTGGTCCTTTAGTAAAAGGAAAGCGTGGATGCCGACACCTCTTGGTATGTGTCGATGTATTTTCGAAGATGGTCGTGCTATGTCCTATACAGAAGACGACATCAAGACAGGTCCTTAGTCGAATTAAGAACAAAGTCATTCCGATGCTTGGGAAGCCGGAATCCATTCTATCAGATCACGGTACCTATTTCACAAGCAATGTTTTTAGGCAAGGTTTGGAGAGCCTAGGAATAAAACACATATTTTCAAGTATTCGTCATCCTTGTGGAAATCCGAGCGAAAGAACAATTCGCTGTGTCGCTAAATACTACAGAGTAATGATTCCTAACGAACACAATAAATGGGTAGACAAAGTAGGGGAAATTGAGATGTGCATGAACACTACTAAGCACGAGTCGACGGGTCAAGTCCCACTGATTGTACACCACAACAGGTTGCCGGAAAGAACTTGGGACAAGATCATTCCTTGCCCAAGGGATCCATTATTAGCGCATGATTTGCGAATCCAGCGAACGAGGGAGCACATGAGGAACCAAGCGGACCGAAGGCTGAGACGGTACCGAGGAAAGAAGTTTCACCGAGAGTTACAAGAACAAGAATTAGTGCTGGTTCGTAGACCACCAATCTCCGACCCTAAGAACAAAGTCTTCGCCAAGTTCTGTCCGAAATTCATTGGCCCGTTCCGGGTAATTAAGAATCTGGGTAACAATGCCTACAGATTAGAAGAAGTGAGCACTGGTGCAAATCTGTTTTTAATAGCGCCAATTTGAAACCGTACTACAGAAGGGAACCATTTGATGATTAGGAAAGATGATTGTGCAGAATATGTATTGCCAAAATTTATATTTCTTTGAGAGCAAACACTCAAATCCACGGGGAGCGCGTGAGTACGCACTTTGTTTGTAAACAACGAGCAGCTGACACGACGGGAGTGGCAACTACGTGAGGAGAAGGGGGAGACCTAATGAAAATATGAATGACATTCCAGCGAGAAGGGAGCACACTAATTGAGTCAGAGGGGCATACACTCGAGCAGCTGAGTGAGATTTAAAGAGATGTGTTGTTACTACAGTGGATTTTGTTTTTGAAATCCAAACCAATAAATTGTTTCGAATTTCAAAACCTTGCTGAGGATAAATGAACCCTTATTGATCTTCGATAAATAAGTATTCATATTTATTATTATTATTACTACGGCCCAGGCAGCACATAAGGAAGTCGACTTGGATATTAGGGAGGCCAGTATTTCGTAATGGTTGCAACAGAAGCTGAGTTGGTAGCTATTCCTGGGGGATGGCCAGAATTAGTCGAGTTCAAGGCCAAATTGTGCAACTACTGTACCAAAATTGGAGACATAAAGGAAGAATCACGAGGTCCTCTCAACGAACATACGATTGAATCAGCCAATCGCAAGAGACCAAGCCGTGACCACGAGGTGGACGGCGTCAGTAGTAAAAAGCCCGCGGAAGTGTGTATCTAAGGAACCGCCGAACGGATTAATCTCCGCTCGAGTAATTTGAGACGTTGGATTTATTTGGAGAAGAATGACACTAGCCCCATCTTTGTGAGACAAAAACTCTGGAAGTTTTTATCCGACTCCGCCCCACTCCACCACCCTTGTCTGTTTCTCATAAATAGTTTGGCCTGACGCCAATCTAAGTACTATTCTTGTGGAGCCTTCAGAGGCATACTCCACGCCAGTTTGAAGTGTGATTTTGACGCTCGAATTTATCAACTCAGTTGTGGAGCCTTCAGAGGCATACTCCACGCCAGTTCGAAATGTGATTTTTACGCTCTAAAATCAGTGAAGCTAATTTTATTTCTGAGCTCTGGGGAGCTAAAGTCGCAGCGTTTGCAGTATCGAATTTTAAAAGTTATAATACATTCTGTTCTAAAATCAACTAAATTGTGTGATCTAAATATTTCACGCCAGCGCGTGATAAACTGTAACATTCTTTTAAAGACGACGAGTTCAACTTTAAGGGGGAAGTATCGTATCACCCTCATTAGCGCTTACCAGAACCGAAGTCCATAAGACGGGACGGAAATACCGGACGAGATAGCGACTGCGAGTGCAGCCAGGATTTTGAACTTGTTAACGAGCCAGTGGCGCGGACTCGAGATGTATATTTTATGTATAAATTATGTGTATTGTATGTGTGTTTTTATAGTGCGTATGTGCGATATAATTAGGGCCAGTCTTCGCTATTAATCGCAGTAGGACAATTGTGGGTGAACTGAGTAGCCTGCAAGCGATTATAGATAGGCAAATATTTAACATTGAACTTTTCTGCCAAGGAGTCGAGACCAAGATGATCAGCACGTGGTTTGAATTTGGGATGAGCTTCAAGAAATCAACGCAGACGACTACTATGGAATGCTAAATTGTCCATAGGGCAATGGGTTGAGAAGGATGTCCTTAGTCCTACATGCAGAAGCGGTGATGTACTAAAATTGGATTATTTCAATTATGTAGTTAGATTTGGCCGGGGAACTTTGTAAATAGTCATGTTTTTCTTTCTTGTTTTTAGCTGTTTTTTTTCTTGTACCGACACTATATGTTTAAATGTCCGTTGGCGCGTGGCCAAAGTGTTTGTTGATATTTTGATTTTTCTTGAGTCATGTGTAATGTACGCGGCGTGCGTGCGTGATTTTATCCTTTCAATTGCGGAACCCGTTACATTCGATAAATGGTGCTTTATTAACGTTAATATTTTGAAATAGGAATGGGAGGAAATGATTGTAAAACATTTTGCTGAACAGGTTATTATTCATGTTAGGGTAGCCGAGTGCACCAACTTAAACGTAATTGTAGAACACCTTCGTTCTAATTTTGATAGATTTTTCTTGAGTCCTTTTCAGGTGACTAGTCACGGCATAGAACGATGGCGCCAGCATGTGGATATTATTTGTGTCTTTTATTTCAGGGTCTGTCACAACCCATACGTGTGATTCAGTGTGTGTTGATGTGTCTAGTGTGTGTTGATTCTACGTGAGGAGGGGGTAGTTGTCCTACCGCCCTTATATATTTTTGCTGCTGTTGTATTTTAGATGGAAAGACAGAGTGCTCCTGGGAGACTGCTGATTCTTGTCCATATGTTTTTCTGACACACACACGTATTATTGTGCTTTGGGGCACATTTCTTCGAGGTTCGACCCCATGCTCTGGGAGGTCGAGGTTATTGACACGTGGGTTGACAGACATGCAGAGTTCCACAAACCGCCCGTTTTGCCTGTGACTTATTTTTGATAGGCAGTCCTATTTGTCCGACTGAACCCTGTAAGCTTTCATGCAGCAAACCTGTTCATTGTGATGGCTAATTTTTAAGCCATAATTAATTGGGGAGTTCGCCATGTGTGTAACGGATTGTTGTACCTTGTATGGATAAAATATTGTGATTAACGTAAATGTTGGCTGTTTGCCTATTGCTTTGTTGATGACTCGATTTCATGTAATTTTGTTTGTCACACCCGTGTGGTGTAGTGGTAGAGTATTTGTAAATTTTGACAGCGGTCATTTGAGTATTTTTCTATTGGTCACGTGTTAATGTACTTGTGTTGATTTGTATGAGAAGTCCTAAGCTTTTAGGCAGTAAATGTTGCTACGGCAATTCAAGTCCAATTTCACACGGAAATTTTGTGTTTGTTTATAGTAGATTTAGGAAGTGTCGGTTTAATTTAAGTATTGTAGTTGTGTTCCCTCGTGTCGGTCTAGCTCTAGGAAATGCGGATTCGTTGTTTGAAGGGTCACTCTGGATGATAACGAATCACGCATTCAAAGTACACATCGTGGTGCATGTAGAACGGCGTACGCACTTATATGGTCACTTTTTGTATCTTTTATTTAAGGACACTTGGTCCAGATAATTAATCTCTCCAGAGATATCGCCTAAGTTTTGGCATTTTATTAAGCGGGAGTCAGTTGGGAGTTTTTGTTGTTAATTGTTTATGTGTAAATATGGTGATTTGTTATTAAATTCAGTTGTTTTAACCCTGGCTTCACTCTTTCCTGCATGTTATTTTGTTATATGTTACCCTGCAAGTTAATGAAGCGCCCTGACAGCAACTTACGAATATGACCTGTTACGCCCCGAATCTGAGTCTCATATGCTTCTTTGCAAGGGTTCAATATGTAGGTCCTAGAGTTATGTACTGTTACATGCAAATTATTGTGAACGTGTAGTATTCAAACTTCAATCGCATAGTTAGGACACAAGAAAAAACAAGGAGATATTAAAATTTTTCACAGCTGCCATCTTGAGGTTATCTAAACAATTGAAATAAATTAGATGCCAGTGGATTAACATTCGTATAAGGATTTACTGTACCAAGTTTCACTGCACGCGGATGGTTAAATTGCGAGAAACGTCCATGTGAATATTTATAATTCGCGTCACCGCCATGTTGGATTTGTGATCACCAGGTTATTTAAAGTCCTATAGGTGAACTTAAGTTCATAGCCCATATGAACATTAAAAAATGCAGTTTGATTGCTAAAATAGATTCGTAGATATTCAGTATCGTCTAAATATTTCGGATGGTCGCCATGTTGGATTGTTAAATGTATAGGCCATAGAGTCATGTACCATTGAAGGAAAATTATTGCGTAGGTTCATTATTCAAACTTTCACTTCAATCGCATGACTACATCACAATAAATAAAATCTTAATTTTAAAATTCGCACTGCCGCCATCTTGAGGTTATGTAAACAATTGAACTAAATTAGATACCAGTGGATTACAATGTGTATAAATATTTCCTGTGCCAGGTTTCAGTGCGCTTGGAACATTAAATCGCGAGAAAGGTCTATTTAAAATTTTCAAATTCGCTTGGCCGCCATGTTCGTTTTGTAGTTAACCGGTTTTTGAAAGTCTTATAGATGGACTTCCAGTAGTGCCCTTTATCTCCGTACAAAATTTCAGGGTTTTACCGCTAATAGTTTCAGAGATATAGAATGCCGGTGAAATATTTCGCATATCCGCCATCTTGTGATTATGTAAACATTTGAACGAAGTTAGATGTCGGTGCATTACAATGTATATAAACATATACTGTACCAAGTTTCATTGCGTTTGGTTGGTCAAATCGCGAGAAACGTCTATTTAAAAGTCGCAAATTCGCTTGGCCGCCATGTTGGTTTTGTAGTTACCAGGTTTTCAAAAGTCACATAAGTGAACTTATAGTAGTTCCCTCTATCACCATAGAAAATGTCAGGGTAATATCGGTAATAGTTTCGGAGATATTGAATGCTGGTGAAATATTTCGCACAGCCGCCATGTTGGATTGGTGAGTCGTAACAAAATTTGAAGGGCACGGTCGAGGTCGCCGGGAATAGTGCTATGACCTTTCCGAGTTTCATTGAAATCGCTCCAGCCGTTTAGATTTTATTAGGGGGGGGGACACACACACGAATCACACACACACACGCACACACACACACACACACACACACACACACGCACACACACACGGACAAAAGGTGATCTCATAAGCCTATTTTTTCAAAATTGAAAATAGGCTAAAAATACAACTCTAGAATAGATGACTGTCTGGACGAAACCATTGGCCGCTACTAGGCCAGGTGACTATGTGGATGAAAATTACTGCTTTTAATACAAGCAAGGGGGTCTGGGGTATACGCCCCAGGTTAGGTTTGTATGTAAAGCCTTATTCCGGGTTCACCACGCTCAAACTAAGAGGCAAGGCCAGTGCCAAACAATAATGTTGGCACTGCTGAAAAATGTAATAACACCCTTTAGCGATAAAATGTTCAACTCTTGAATCTTAGTCACATTACATAAGTTACTGTAGAAAATGTTCCAGATTTTGATGGAGGTTGACTGTTTTTCAATCGCTAGGCAAAGTTCAGAGTAGCGTACTCCCAGCAGCAAACGCCATATTGAGTTTTTCAATCGCTAGGCAGCGCTGCCAAGGGAATTAATGTGGTGGGCAAGTTGGTCATATTTACTCGGTGCTATTTGTGCTGAATAAGCATTAAACCTTTGGAGTAGTGACACTTCGTAGTTGCTTGTTGTGTTTCTCCTACCAGCTGTGAACACTATGATTTGTGTCATGGATTTGTATGTTAATTGCATGAATCTTAATTTCATGCCTTGTTTTCGTTTATCGAAAAGTGCTGTGATGGCTTACCAATAATTGTTAGGTCGTTACGCCATACAAACACCACCCCTGGTTTTTGTCACGCACAGTGGGGGTGGACACGCATAAATAATTTTCATCCAAACCAATGGTTTGTGCCTTGACCAATAATTTTTAGGCACTGAGGCGCTGGTTTTGGCTTTTAGTTTCGAATCATGGAATCCTTGCGATCAGCGCTCATTACAGAGGTAAATACGGTTCTATATACAAAACAAACCTAACCTGGGGCTTATGCCCAGTAGTGCAATCAGTAATTTTCGTCCAGACAGTCGTCTAACCAAGTAGCGACCAATGGTTTCGTCCAGACAGTCGTCTAACTAAGAAGAGCCCGATTATTTCTTTTTTTCCCCACATAATTGCAACATTACATGTGTCGTCTAATGTAGGCCTATTTCGTATCGGATATGTTGGTAATTAATGACGTCAATATGATCGCTGCGGCAGTTTCACATACTAAATATGCTGTCGAACATGGCTGTGGTGGATAAATATACAATAAATAAAGAAACATATTTAAGTGATTTAGCACATATATCCGGTGCAGAAGTAATCAATCTTAGTAGTTACAATTGATAATGCCCCCCCCCCCCCTGCCAAAAGATGAAATAAGGTATGAAAATGATATATTATCAAGGTGAAAGCGAAAAGCAAAAGAGTGATACGTGGTACAGAATTAATCTGAATTTTCCCTATAGGCCTATAAGTCGTGTTGTAAAGGAGATAGCGTGTGGGTTACAGACAGCGAAGGAGAAAACATCTATTAGGACATCATTTCCACAATTATTATTCATCATTACACAAGGTATTTAGGCTAATTTAAGTATTCTACTTGGTTCATCACTCCTGAAGTGTTACCTCTATTACGGTACGTATGTCGTTTTGCCTTGAACATTTTTGCTTGAAGACGGGCTATTGTTTTATGTAATTTCTTAATTTATTCCACTAATATGTATCGGTTTTCCAATATTTGCATTATTCATGTAAATTTTAGATGATTAGCTACGGAAAATACTGAAACCTGTTTTACAAAACGCTTTAACTCACAAATTTCGTTACATTTTGCAAATCTTACAATTTTCTATTTTTAGCCTATTTTCAATTTTGAAACAAGATGTTCAGTAAAGAACATATAGCCTACTTTCTCCTAAATGCATGGGTATTGTTATAACTCTTTGTCCTTTTCAAGGAGTATGATTGAATGTTGGTTGTAGTAGCTTGTTGAAATACAACGTGCTATAGGGATATTAAACATGAATATGAGGTGCCCTTTGCTAGTGCTACCTCTGTACCAAATTTCGTCAATTCGGTTTCACCGTGTTTGAATAGATAGATGATGATAATTGTTGTTTTAAGGGGCCTAACATCGAGGTTATCGGCCCCATTTGTTTGAATTGATAGGGGGAATCGATTTGCACACATACTTGGCCACCATCTGCAAACTATTGGGCTGATGTTCTTGCAGTTTGGTCAGAATATGTTTCCCACATAAAGATATGGTGTTGCAAAATTTGGTAGAGACTAGATTATTAGGTTGGTCGTAATTACATTTTAGCTTTTAACATTTGGGTGGCCGCGATTACGTTTCCGTCAAGATAGCGGTGATATAAAACATGACACTGAGGTGCCCTTTGCTAGTGCTACCTCTGTACCAAATTTCGTTCATTCGGTTCCACCGCGTTCGAATTAATAGGGGGAATCAATTTTGACATAAAGATGGCCGCCATCCGCAAACTATTTGGCTAATGACCTATTAGATTGGTCAAAGGATGCTCCCTCCATAAAGGTATGTTGTTGCAAAGTTTGGTAGAGATCGGATGGTTATGTTAGTCGTAATTTGATTTAAGCTTTAAAAATTTGTGTGGCCGCCATTACGTTTCTGTCAATATGGCGGCGATATTAATCATGACACTGAGATGCCCTTTGCTAGTGCTATCTCTGTACCAAATGTCGTTCTATTCGGTTTCACCGTGTTTGAATTAATAGGGGGAATCGATTCTGACACAAAGATGGCCGCCATCCGCAAACTATTGGGCGAATGACCTATTAGATTGGTCAAAGGATGCTCCCTCCATAAAGGTATGTAGTTGCAAAATTTGGTAGAGATTGGATGATTAGGTTAATCGTAATTTGATTTAAGCTTTGAACATTCGTGTGGCCGCCATTACGTTTCAGTCAAGATGGTGGCGATATAAAACATGACACTGAGGTGCCCTTTGCTAGTGCTACCTCTGTACCAAATTTCGTTCCATTCGGTTCCACCGTGTTCGAATTAATAGGGGGAATCAATTTTGACATAAAGATGGCCGCCATCCGCAAACTATTAGGCTAATAACCTATTAGATTGTTCAAAGGATGCTCCCTCCATAAACGTATGTTGTTGCAAAGTTTGGTAGAGATCGGATGGTTATGTTAGTCGTAATTTAACGTAAGCTTTGAACATTTGTGTGGCCGCCATTACGTTTCTGTCAATATGGCGGCGATATAAAACATGACACTGAGATGCCCTTTGCTAGTGCTACCTCTGTACCAAATTTCGTTCCATTCGGTTTCACCGTGTTTGAATTAATAGGGGGAATTGATTTTCACACAAAGATGGCCGCCATCCGCAAACTATTAGGCTAATGACCTACTCATTTGGTCAAAGGATGCTTCCTCTATAAGGGTATGTTGTTGCAAAATTTGGTAGAGATCGGATGATTAGGTTAATCGTAATTTGATTTAAGCTTTGAACATTTGTGTGGCCGCCATTACGTTTCCGTCAAGATGGCGGCGATATAAAACATGACACTGAGGTTCCTTTTGTTAAGACTACCTCTGTACCAAATTTCGTTCCATTCGGTTGTTCCGTGTTCCAATTAATAGGGGGAATCGATTTTCACCACAAAGATGGCCGCCATCCGCAAACTATTACGCTGATGACCTATTGGTTTGGTCAAAGGATGCTCCCCCCATAAAGTTATGTTGTTGCAAAATTTGGTAGAGGTCGGATGATTAGGTTAGTCGTAATTTGATTTAAGCTTTGAACATTTGTGTGGCCGCCATTACGTTTCCGTCAAGATGGCGGCGATATAAAACATGACACTGAGGTGTCCTTTGCTAGTGCTACCTTTGTACCAAATTTCGTTCAATTCGCAATCACCGTGTTCGAATTGATAGGGGGGGACAGACATTCAGAGTACACACACTCACACACACACAGACACACACACACACACAGAGACTCACACACACACATACACACACACACACACACAGACTCACACACACACACATACACACACACAGACAGACACACTTTTTTCGCCCTGTAGTGATCTCATAAGTCTACTTTCATTTTTTGCAAAAATCGAAAGTAGGCTAAAAATAGGCTTATGAGATCACCTTTTGTCCGTGTGTGTGAGCGTGTGTGTGTGATTCGTGTGTTTGTCCTCCCCCCCCCTAATAAAATCTAAACGGCAGGAGCGATTTCAATGAAACTCGGAAAGTTCATAGCACTATTCCCGGCGACCTCGACCGTGCCCTTCAAATTTTGTTACGACTCACCAATCCAACATGGCGGCTGTGCGAAATATTTCACAAGCATTCAATAACTCCGAAACTATTACCGATATTTCCCTGACATTTTATATGGTGATAGAGGGAACTACTATAAGTTCACTTATGTGACTTTTGAAAACCTGGTTACTACAAAACCAACATGGAGGCCAAGCGAATTTGCGACTTTTAAAGAGACGTTTCTCGTGATTTGACCAACCAAACGCAATGAAACTTGGTACAGTATATGTTTATATACATTGTAATGCACCGACATCTAACTTCGTTCAATTGTTTACATAATCACAAGATGGCGGATGTGCGAAATATTTCACCGGCATTCTATATCTCTGAAACTATTAGCGGTATCTCCCTAAAATTTTGTACGGAGATAAAGGGCACTACTGGAAGTCCATCTATAAGACTTTCAAAAACCGGTTAACTACAAAACGAACATGGCGGCCGAGCAAATTTGAAAATTTTAAATAGACCTTTCTCGCGATTTAATGTTCCAAGCGCACTGAAACCTGGTACAGGAAATATTTATACACATTGTAATCTACTGGTATCTAATTTAGTTCAATTGTTTACATAACCTCAAGATGGCGGCAGTGCGAATTTTAAAATTAAGTTTTTATTTCTTGTGATGTAGTCATGCGATCGAAGTGAAAGTTTGAATAATGAACCTACGCAATAATTTTCCTTTAATGGTACATGACTCTATGGCCTATACATTTAACAATCCAACATGGCGACCATCCGAAATATTTAGACGATACTGAATATCAACGAATCTATTTTAGCAATCAAACTGCATTTTTTAATGTTCATAGGGACTATGAACTTACGTTCACCTATAGGACTTTAAATAACCTGGTGATCACAAATCCAACATGGCGGTGACGCGAATTATAAATATTCACATGGACGTTTCTGGCAATTTAACCATCCGAGTGCAGTGAAACTTGGTACAGTAAATCCTTATACGAATGTTAATCCACTGGCATCTAATTTATTTCAATTGTTTCCATAACCTCAAGATGGCAGCTGTGAAAAATTTTAAAATCTCCTTGTTTTTTCTTGTGTCCTAATTATGCGATTGAAGTTTGAATACTACACGTTCACAATAATCTGCATGTAACAGTACATAACTCTAGGACCTACATATATAAAATCCAACATGGCGACCATCCGAAATATTTAGTCGGTTCTTAATATCTACGAATCTATTACAGCAATCAAACAGAAATTGTGTATGTTGATAGTGGCAATTAACATAAGTAGGATATATGAAAATAGGCTGTATAGTTCTTCACGGAACTACTTGTTTAGTAATGTTCTTTTGGGCGTTTTTTTTTTTCAAACAAAACAGAGTTAATGTTTGCACTGCACAACACCACTGGTTACTAATACAAGTGTTTCCACCTTTAGCGTCTTTGACAGCTTTTAAACACTCAGGCATACTGTTCACATCTCGTCGAATGACATTTGCCGGGATGCGACCCCATTCCTCTATCAGCGATGTTCTCAGTTGTGCCAAGGTGGTGGGGTCACACTGTCTGACGTTCTTTCCAAGCATATCTCGTACATGTTCGATGGGGTTTAAGGCAGGACTATGAGCTGGCCAGTCCAGGGTTTGAATCCCCACTTCCTGCAGATATTATACAACACAGCGAGTAGTATGAGGGCATTATCCTGCATCAGCATGAAATTATGACCAATGAAAGGCGCAAAGGGCATCACATGGTTCATCAGGATCTCTTCGATGTACCTTAGGGAATTGAGTGTCCCGTGATCGATGCACACCAACTCAGTGCGGGACATAACGTTGATGCCACCCCACACCATAACCGAGCCACCTCCAAATTGAGTCCTGGAGGAGAAAGCAACAGGGCTGTACCTCTCCCCGCGCCTTCTCCACACTCTTTCTCTTCCATCAGGAGATCTAAGATTAAAGCGACTCTCGTCAGTGAAGAGAACAGAGGCCCACTGCTCGTGATCAAAAAATGCCAGTTGTTATTCCTAGAACAACAATAAGCGAGCGGCAACACTCATAACCCTTAAATGCTTACAGTGCGCTTCCCGCCATAAAACCATTAAGATAGGCTCATCGAAGATTGGGGGTAATTGGTGGTAATAAACCACCTTAAGAAATGTCATATTATCAATTACTATTCGCGGATGTTTCAGATGTTTGTTCTGATGCGTGAAAAGCTTTTAAAATGTGATTACATCTTCTTCATGGCTAATTTTATACTATTTATATTACATTTTTAACTGTTCCACTTTTTTTTCGGTCTGTGTATTACTCTGTCGATAAAGCTTGCCTTTCAACACGTGTATTTAACTAGTCAATTTGTCAGTGAATTCAGTGAATTTTCTGCAAGTGGCTTTTAATGTGCCAGGTGACGAAAGGTCAGGAGAGTATTCTACAAACCATCTCGCGCTGTGCCCCTAGCATTTCCTTTGGCAGTTGGTCCGGGTTCGATTTCCGGCTCTGCCAGGAAATTTTAATTTTGGTCTGAGGGATGGAACAAGGCACACTAAGCCTCGTGAGGCAAAACTGAGAAGAGGAGGGTTCGCTTCCCATCTTAGCCATCTTGGAAGTGGAAGTGGTTTCCGCACTTCTACTCCAGGCAAATACCGGAATGGTTCCTAATTTAAGGCCATGGCCGTTTCGTTCCCAATCCTCATCTGTATAATAAATGCACACACTAATACAGCCATCACAATAACACAGGTTATGAGACACATTCCACATGTCCAAGTACCCAGATCTACATGACCATGATGTCGCAAAGCCCCAAAATCAACCAACAACTGCTGCTTTCTACCATTCCAAGAAGAAATCTTAGAGTTGGCATTACAGTTTTATGCCCCTAAAATCCACGACTAGTTCAAATGGATTTAGGCCTAAGCATGGGATCAACCATCTTCTTGCATCTCAATAGGGATTTGCCAATAGGCTTTCAATAGCTTGTCTCAATTCTGCTTCCATATATGTAGGCCTATACAGGCAAGAAATGAGTATGGTACTTATCAAAAATAAAGAAATAATAAGCTAATATGTACCCTACTAATCTATTTCTCTCCTACTCCTAAATCCTTCTCTGAACACTCATCTTAAAACAGAATGGTCTGCATTTTCGGACCAATTATAAAAATATAGCCTATAAGAAGAAATGAACGTGCTCATCTCTAGCTCCCCGGCAAAACTGGAAAAAACCTTGAGTAAGTATTAATGTTTCTGTTCTTATGCACTTTATATGATGCTTTAAAAATGAATCTATAAGAGCTAATTTAAGTTAACTTCACTACCATAATACTGCTTAAGAGTTAGACTGTTGAGGACTGATGACCGAGATGTCCCTAACTTGAGCAAGGACTGCTCCACAACTTTATGTAAAATGTAAAGGGCCTTTACTTAGTTTGGATCATTTGCGTACGTGTTACAAGGATGTGTGTGCTGACTTTTGGTGTTAAATGATGTAGGTTGGCAACACCAAATGTGTTGGCCATGTTGGTTTTCTAGTAACTTATTTAAGGTGTCCCGGACTTAAGAGTGAAGCCGCGTCGCCCAACCACGTGCGCTGGACAGTTGAAGGGGAATTGTTGATAACATTGTTGCGGTCAATTTAAGTCGCGTCAACATTGCTGCCAACAAATGTTAACAACACTCTTTGAACTTTACCGACTGCTGGTGGGTAATGTTGCCAACACTTTTTCGGTGTTGACAGAATTGTTCGCAGCAATGTTGACAAAAATTTTAGTATGATTCTTGTAAATGTTGTCAACATTTGTTGGCAACACTGTTGTCAACTCCGGTGTAAACGCGGCTTTTAATACAGTCAAAGCCTCCGTGGTACTTTACCGAAGGGCTGCTTCGGTGGCGTAGTTGGTAGCTTGCTGAGCTTCTATGCCCAAGATCGTGGGTTCAAACCCGGCCGAAGGCGTCGGATTTTTTAGAGCGTTAAAAATATCCCACAGTATGCCTTCCTTCGGAGGGGAAGTAAAGCCGGCGGTTCCATATCATAGATATATGGCATGTTAAAGAACCTTCCACTAATTACACCTGTGTGAAGCTAAATTGGATAGGTTAAGAATGTAAACAACGCTCTTAGGTTTTTACGTTCGTTGCCAAGAGCCGACTGCGGTGACTTCTAGTAGCTATGTTCTGAACTTGACCTAGTAGTCGTTGACGGTGGCGCTTGGCGGCAAAAGTAGGAACTATTTGAAAAAATCTAAGTTACAGTCTGTACTTGAATTAAAAAACCGATAACATACACTAATACAGTCATCACAATTAACACTGGTTATCAGATTCTACACACACCCAAAGTACACGGGGCTACATGACCGCGTTGTCTCAGCCCCTAAACTGAGGAATCAACCAACCAACTGAACTGAAGACTTCTATTAAATCATAGCTCTATGTTAATTCAGATGCACTAATAACTTTGTACTGAAATCTTGATTTAATACCATGTTACTCATAATTATTTCCCATACGTACATACATGTCCTTTTAAGCCATCAACCTCTGTATCTAACACTCACGACGGGCAACAACACAGCTAGTTACCAGTGAAAGACGTAATATCGTGAGTGGATGCACTTCGGACAGGCAAGTATCAAGTTAGTTTGACCGCCAGCGATATCTGCAGCCAACGCACGTTCCATTTCACTCTCCACTGGCTCGATCCCAGCCGAACAGAGTTGACAGAAGCTGATCTGAGGAAATGATTTATTGAAGAACTCTTATCAGGGCTCTAGATTCTTCGTTTAAATTTCCAGCAGTACAGACAGGGTCAATCGTATCAGAGCATCACACTCTCCAACAAGAAGTAGCTTACAGCATCCAGAAGACCAACTTATAACAAGATAAAGACATATATTCCTCAATATTTCAAGGGGTTACTGACCACCCTGGTGTAGAACAGGGCCATCCAGTCATTGCGCTCCGAGAGCGCGACTGCGCTCGGGAAGCACTGGGATTTGACGTTACAGACAGTTAGGAACAGGTCTCCGAGTGAAAGCCGAAGTTAAACGATTGACTTCGCGTCACCACATGGTAGCTTTACAATTGGTTACGAAGTGAGAAGCTTATTATCCTCTCTGTTTCAAAATAAATCATGTGATTGTGCCAGAGCTTATCTATATTTACGACACTTTACAAAATGTAAAATACTGTAGTGTAATATTAAACATATCATATTCTCAGAATACATTACACGGAAGTAACTCCATTTTCTGCTCATCGAACGTGGGTCTGTTGGTCTAGGGGTATGATTCCTGCTTCGAGTGCGAGAGGTCCCGGGTTCAAACCCCGGAAATGGCGAGCATTTTTACTTTTTGTTTTATCTCTTGAAAAGATTCAAATGGTGTATAAAAGAACATGAGGAACGTTCTTTTTTCGTGCGAGACTTGTACTTATACCGGTAATATAAATACATAATTTGAGGTAAACGCTTCTTTTTTTTCGTCGGTTTACCCTCCAGGTTGGCTTTTCCCTCGGACTTCGGTTGGTTTGTTGGTTGCTTCCTCAGTTTAGGGGCTGTGACAACTCGGTCACGTAGCCCCGTGTACTTTGGGTGGGTGTAGAATCTGTCTGATAACCGGTTTTAATTGTGATGGCTGTATTAGTGTGTGTTATCTGCTTTTAATTCAAATAAGGACTGCAGACATAGATTTTTTTTCAAGTAGTTCCTACTTTTGCCGCCAAACGCCACCATCAACTACTACTAGTTCAGAACTTGGTTACTAGACGCCACCGCAGTCGGCTCCGGGCAACGAACGTTGGAACCTAAGGGTGTTATCCAAATTTTAACCATTAATTTAGCTTCACACATACTTATTTACTGGAAGGTTCTTTAACATGCCATAAATCTATGACATGGAACCGCCTGCTTTACTTCACCTCCGAAGAAAGGCATACTGAGGGATTTTTAACGCTGTTAAAAAATCCGACGGCTTCGGCCGGGTTTGAACAGCATGTACCAACTACGCCACCAAAGCCGCTACCCTTCCTTGGACTCAGCGAGGGCAGTGTCCTGGAGCTTGAAACACCTGGTTTGGGGATACCACTGAGGAGGTGGGGCCACCCTCCTTGCCTATCCCTCCCAATCTTTCCCTCGCTTTCCATCCCTCATGAGGCCCCTGTTCGCATTTATACACTTTTTGAATCTTTTCAAGAGATAAAACAAAATTAAAAAGCTGGCCATATCCGGAGTTTGAACCCGTGATCTCTCGCTCCCCAAGCAGGATTCATACCCCTATACCAGCAGGGCGACTTGCATTGTGTAGAAAATGAAGTTACTTCAATGTAATGTATTCTGAGAATATGATATGTTGAATATTACACTACAGTATTTTACATTTAGTAAAGTGTCGTAAATATAGATAAGCTCTGGCCCAATCACATGATTTATTTTGAAACAGAGAGGATAATAAGCTTCTCACTTCGTAACCAACCGTAAAGCTACCATGTGGTGACGCGAAGTCAATCGTTTAACTTCGGCTTTCACTCGGAGCCCTGTTCCTAACTGTCTGTAACGTCAAGTGCACTGGGCAGTCAGACTAGCGCTCTCTCCCCCACCACCACTACACTGTGTCAGCGAGGAGACTTGAGACACACGGACTATGTTCGGACCGCAATAACCAGATACGTACGCACAGTCGTGCAGGCGACGGCTTTTGTGGCATTGTTGACATCATATTGATAGGGCTATTTTACCATAATAGGATATATACTGCCATAATATATACAAATCGAATGGTACTCCGATGCATGGAATGTGCAGGAAACGAACGCAAGTGTTAGAGAGGAAAATTCAACAACATTTTACCAATATGAACAGATAGTACAGGCCTTGAGTGACTTTTTCTCCGTCGTTTTTACGAATTTCTAGTTTTGGAGGAAACAATCTTCTCCAAATTGGGTACAATATTTCTGGACACGGCTATTCGTAAACAATTGCGCAAGTTTCTATCACTCATCGTTGCACGATGTTTACTTTTGGTAAGCTTAAGAACTGAAAAGAAACGCTCACAAATGTACGTTGAGCCGAACATTGACAGAACTTTACTTGCATGTCTGTACAAAAGGGGATATTTTTCTTGCGGAAAGCCACTGTCAAATTCTTCTACATTTCGTGACATTAGAAAGCGGTCTTTAAGACGAACATTACATTGCAGTTCAATCAGCTCTAATTGAAATAGCTGGGGAACACTGTCTGCACTAATAGAAAATGGTCGAACAAATACATCTAACACCGCTTGGAGTTCTGATAATTCTGAAAATCGCTTGTTAAACTCTTCTTGTAATTGGCGAATTACCTGCAAGTACTCATCAAAGTCGACACCTTCTTTCACTGTTTCAAGCGATGGAAAATGTCCTGTGTTCCCCGCACGCAACTGGTTTTCCCACAAAAACAATTTTCTTGTGAACGCTTCAATTTTCCCCACCAAATCGCAGATGTTGTGCTTTTCGCCCTGAAGCGAAGTGTTCAAATTAATCAGATGGGCAGTAATGTCACATAAAAATGCCAAGTCCGCCACCCACTTAGGGTCACGCTAAAGAACTTCGGGCCGCCCTTTCATGTCACAGAATGTATCTATTGCGTTCCGCAAGAAAAACACACGATTCAACACCTTCGCCTTGCTCAGCATCTTACTTCTGCATGGTACGGGATATCCGGACACTCCGCTTCGATGTCATCCAAGAACTCTTTTGAATTGACGGTGCGTGAGTCGATGCGAGCGAAGATAATTTACCATTCGCACAACTGTTCCCATTACATCTTTAAGCTTGGCGACTTTTCCACAGATTGCCTCCTGGTGTATGAAGCAATGGATCGCCGCCATTAGGGTACTACCGTTCTCAGCCATTTTTAACTTTACATTGCTGAGGAACCCCGTGCATACACCCCGTAAAGCAGGAGCTCCATCCGTCGTTATACTCGTCAACCGCTCCCATTTTAATCCCATTGATTCGAAAACACCCTCCACAGCTTGGAAAATATCGAAACCGGTAGTGGTGTCTTCGAGAGCTACCAAGTCGAGGAAATCCTCGGTGGCCCGAAGATCGTCATCCACCCCTCGAATAAAAATAACGAGCTGTGCTGTGTCCGCAATGTCGGTTGATTCGTCGAGGGCGATGGAAAATGATACAAATTTTGCTGCCTTCTCCTTTAATTGCTGTCCCATATCAACGGACATATCGTCTATTCTGCGAGCCACAGTTTGAGGAGAAAGAGAGATGTTTTCAAATTTCACAACTATCTCCGTAGGACGAATACATGCCGCCACGTCCATTAGGCACTCCTTGATGAAATTCCCTTCCGCGAAGGGCTTCCCAGCTTTGGCAGTTCGCATCGAACATTTGTAGCTTGCTCGTAAAATGGGTTCACCAACCTCACTCTCCTCAATCTCTTGACAGACAAAAATACGGCAAGTCACAATTTTAGTGTTCTTTAGTTAATTAAATCATTTGTTCATTCCCATTTGTAAACAAGCATTTTAAATTTAAGGCAATAATACTTACAGGAAAGTGCTGCTTGAAATTTTCTTTCAATTCTTCCAACTTCGATTGTCGACTGACGTCTGTCAAGTCACCGTAATCATCCCTGTGGTTGGCACTGTAGTGCCTTTCCAAATTGTGCTTTTTTAAACACATTAAATCTTGGTGGCACACTAAACATTTGGCATGCCCTTTATAAGCTGCTTTAAAGGCTGCTGCTTCACCACTCCTTTTTCTTGTATGATGTTCAGTCATGACCACTGCGAAACTGATTTACTTATACGCTGTCAACAAAGCGCATTGGACTAGACTAGCGACTGATGGGTCAGGTGCTCACTTCGGCGCGGCGGGCAGACCACGTGCTCAGCTAACCAAGCTCCTCCCACCATTACTGAAACAATCCACGAGCTCGGAGCACTGGCTTAGAGCGCGGCCGGAGCGCTGTTTGGATGGCCCTGGTGTAGAGTGCGCTCAACCAAGCAGTACACGGTGTGTAGCAGGCCATCATGATATCGCTCTGTGCGTCTCGCATTCTTCCTGGTGGTGTAGGAAACAATACAAAACGAAACGAAACAAAAAACAAAACAAAACGAAAAAAGGAACGAAATGAAAATAAACGAAACAAAATAAAAATAAAAGAAAAGGAAAGAAACGAAACGAAAAGAAACGAAAATACAAGAATATAAAATAAACGAAAAGACACGAAAATAAATGAAAAATGAAACGGAAAGATAAAGAAAGAAACGAAAAGAAAAGAATAGGAAAAGAAAACAAAAATAAAAAAAAAGAAAGGCAACACAGAAGAAAAGAAAAGGAAAGAAAAGAAGAGAAACAAAACAAAACAAATAAAAAAAAACAAGTGAAGAAAAAATGAAAAGAAACGAGAAGAATGAAAAGGAAAGAAAAGGAACGAAACGAAACGGAACGGAACGAAACCGAACGGAACGAAACGAAACGAAACGAAAATACAGTAAAAGTCACTTCCTTCTGTTTGCTCATGGATAAAGATTCCTGTTGAAAGGCTGTGAATTAACATCTGGCTGGGATGGTACCTAATGTAATGATCATCTCTTTCCCAACCTTGAACAGAAATACAAGGACTCACACTAATACAGAAAACACAACTATACAGGTTATCATACAGATTCTACTAGAGCAACAAACAGGAAAAGGACGACGACAAGTGTTTGAAGATTGGGTTCAGAGACTGAGTAACGATCTCACCAACCTTGGCTATGAAAGATCTCTGACTGTTTGCTG
The DNA here is from genome assembly GCA_946902985.2 of Meconema thalassinum. Lineage (NCBI taxonomy): Eukaryota > Metazoa > Arthropoda > Insecta > Orthoptera > Tettigoniidae > Meconema > Meconema thalassinum. The sequence continues at coordinate 939,611,574 of OX336390.1, forward strand.
TTCTAGCGCGAATAATAGGACTACCCAGTAGGTAGCAATGGGAAGGAGGCATTTCTGGAGGTGGAAACAAGGTCAGTGACCTCAGATATGTTGTATTTCAGACTTCAGTTTTATTGTAAATTTACCACCAGGGACTATACAATTATTTACAAATAATGAAAACTATCTATAAACAAAGTTACATCCCTCTATCCTGAACGCTCCGTTCTAAGTTCACAGGCAAGAATGTAATTTGGGCCATCAACGCGTTTGCCTTGTAAGTGTTCACGTACTATTTTGGCTTCAGAACTGATGCGATTGTGAGGAATACGCAAACAAAAATAATATACCGTGTATACGCCTAACAAAGAACGACATTCATCGTACAAAACCAGCCACGCAAATATTAACATTGGTACTCTCTGAAGGAGACAAAGGTCTATTGGACTTGGAAATACATCATTCCAGCCACACTGAGGTTTTAATTTCGGTGTGAATAAGAAACGTGCTCCTTACATAGTGCAGTAGTTACGGCAGACGATAGTTTTATCCCTTTTATTTTGAGTGCTATGGATGCTCGAGAAGTTCAACTCCCTCATCTACATAGTGATAATGGCCACCTGTCACATCATGAAGAAGTTTGTGCACGTTAAACATCCATCGCTGGACGCCAGTTACGGGGTAAACTGCAGGTATAGATGGACAATTTTGAGCTGAAAATACATGGAGGTGGAGAAACATAGCCGTCTTTGGTATAAGGCCGTTGAAGGACACGTAATCCGCTTGCCCAATAATCGCATTCCCAAAGTGGTGTTTTGCTCTGAATTAACAGAGGATAAACGCCGTATGGGAGGTCAGCGGAAGCGATTCAAAGACGTACTAAAGGCTAATATGCAAATGATATTAATAACTGGGAGACCTAAGTCTTTGATCGCTCTTCCTGGAGATCACTTGTTCATCATGGTGCAATACTCTTTGAAGGAAACCGCCGACGAACGTTAGAAGATAAGAGGCAGCACAGAAAGTCAGAGTGTTCATTAGAAGAAAAGGAAGGAACGCGGATACCCCACCTGGAACTACCTGTCATCACTGCGGCTAATTGTGTGCCTCTCTGTATAGTCACCTCCCAACTCACCGATGAAGAGTCATTCCGGATTGGAAGGCCAACCTACTCTGTACGAGTGTTTGCTATGATGATGAAGGCCGTTGCATGCTATCGCTCACTACAGTAGCAATGATAACTTCTTCGAATTCCCACAGGGTTCTGATGGTGTACTGCGATATCTATTTAGGAATATATTGCTTGCGCATTGTGTGAACTGGGGCAAGGAATGCGAATTTAGAAACAGATTTCTTGGTCTTGCCAACTAAGGTGATATCTGAGCTATCAGTTTATCATCTTGGCTTACAGGATTGAGCCGCGTCGCATATCGGTTATTATTTCCCGACGTTTCGGCTGACATTGTAGCAGCCTTAATCATGGGTAGGTGCGAGTTGGTGTCCGTACTCAGACTAACGGTTATTGCCAGCCAGATGTGCTTGCTTGCCCTGCATTGTCGCCACGCTGCTCGCTGATTGGTCCCCGCCCCTGGCAGGACGCAGGAGTTTACAAAGTGCCTTGCTCCTGTGGACAGGTTTGCACAGGGCAAACAAAAAGACGCGTTACCATTAGGATTTCAGAGCACATTCGAGACACTAAACAGATGAACTACAGATCTGCAATAGCTGAACATGCTGACGTCACGAGACACGCCATCGAATTTGATTAGGACGAAACTGTTGCTAAAAATTTCCGGATATCAAAACAGGTTAATTAGAGAGGCAATAGAGGTCGAGAAGCATCCCAATAATTTCAGTCGCGATGGTGGTTTCAAACTTGGCAACATTTGGAAAGTTCTACCAGCGCGCGACTGCCAGGGGCGGGGACCAATCAGCGAGCAGCGTGGCGACAATGCAGGGCAAGCAAGCACATCTGACTGGCAATAACCGTTAGTTTGAGTACGGACACCAACTCGAACCTACCCATATTAAGGCTGCTGCAATGTCAGCCGAAACGTAGGGAAATAATAACCGATATGCGACGCGGCTCAATCCTGTAAGCCAAGATGATAAAATAGACACCGGCCGAGAAAGTCTACGATCTGAGCTATCAGTGTTGAAGCTTCTATCCCATTAAAGTCTTGAGGTTGGGGGAACTATTTCCGCTAAGATGAGGTGTAAAGAATTAGCATGTGTTGCTGTGCCAATTTCTTGCGATATGTGGCGTATTATCTTTGCTATCTGATCATGCTTGTGTTTGTACTCTAAATTTGCCATAAGGTTTCATCCAGGGGTTATGTGTTGGGTCGTTTGGGTGCTAGAGACTGGCTGTATTCGTTAACGAGATTGTAACTGAAGCAGGTCTTCGCACGTCGTTGTTACTGGGATGCTAAGATTAATAATGGAATGAGCTTCTATACCCAAGCGCGGGTTCAAACCCGGCTGAAGTCGTCGGATTTTTTAAGAGCATTTAATTCCCTCAGTATGCCTTCCTTTGGAGGGGAAATAAGGCAGAGGGGTCCATATCATAGATTTATGCCTGTAAAAGAACCTTCCACTAACTAGAAATGTGTGAAGCTAAACTTTGTAGGTAAGATTCGATTAACGCTCTATTAAGTTCCAACATTCGCTGCCAGTGCCGGTTGCGGTGGCATCTAGTAGCCAAGTTAACAGCTAGTTGTCGTTGACGGTAGCATTTGTTAGCAAAAGTAGAAACTACTTGAAATTGATCGTCTGCAGCCCTTACCTGAATCACAGATAACACACACTAATACAGCCATCACAATTAACACCGGTTATCAGACAGATTCTACACACACCCAAAGTACACGGGGCAACATGGTCGCGTTGTCGCATCTCCTAAACAGAGGAACCAACCAACCGATTTTAAAGGAAGAGGAGGGAGAGAGAGAGAGAGAGAGAGAGAGAGAGAGAGAGAGACAGGAAAAGGAAAGAGAGGCGCATACTTGTTCTATTATTCTTATTCTTTACCTTAATCATTTTCTAGTTTTCATTCTGAATCTTATTATTATTATTCTTATAAAAACTCTATTCGATTGAATGGTTGTCGGGTAGGCTACTTGGTGTGGTATGAAGGTGGTCTCAGAAGGTTGCGATCGTCTGCTCTAAAGTGACAAAATAGGAAAACGTGTCAAAACAGTCAAATACACGTCAAGTAAGAGCAACATTCTAATTAGTACAGGACAGCTACACAGAAAACAAGATGTTCAGCAAAGAACATATAGCCTACTTTTTCTTAAATGCATTGGTATTGTTATTACTCTTTGTCCTTTTCAAGGAGTATAATTGAATGTCGGTTGTAGTAGCTTGTTGAAATACAACGTGCTATAAGGATATTAAAAATGATTATGAGGTGCCCTTTGCTAGTGCTACCTCTGTACAAAATTTCATTCAATTCAGTTTCACCGTGTTTAAACTGATACGGTGAATCGATTTGCACACATTGCAAACTATTGGGCTGATGACCTTGTAGTTCTGTCAAAAGATGCTTCCCACAAAAAGGTATGTGGTTGAAAAATTTGGTAGAGATCAAATAATTAGGTTTTCATAATTTGATTTAAGCTTTTAACATTTGGGTGGCCACCATTCCGTTTCCGTCAAGATGGTGGCAATATAAAACATGACCCTGAGGTGCCCTTTGCTAGTGCTACCTCCGTACCTAATTTCGTTCAATTCGATTTTACCGTGTTTGAATTGATAGGGGGAATCGATTTGCACACATATATGGCCGCCATATGCAAACTATTGAACTGATGACCTTGTAGCTTGGTCAAAGAACGCTTTTCACATAAAGGTATGTTGTTGCAAATTTGGTAGAGATCAGATGATTAGGTTGGTTTAAATTTGATTTAAGTTTTCAACATTTGGGTGGCCGCCATTTCGTTTCCGTCAAGATGGCGGCGATATAAAACATGACACTGAGGTGCCCTTTGCTAGGGCTACCTCTGTACCAAATTTCGTTCAATTTAGTTTCACCGAGTTCGAATTGATAGGGGGGGGGCACCGACATTCAGAGTACACACTCACACACACAGACACACATACACAGACACACAGACAGACACACAATTTTTCGCCCTGTGTTGATCTCATGAGTCTACTTTCATTTTTTGCAAAAATCGAAGTAGGCTAAAAACCCGTCTGTTCCAAAAACTGTGCTATGGTTGGCTTTTTGTAAATCGTTAGAAAAGCACAAAAAAGCTTAACTCTGAATTTTAGAATGATTTGCACGATCATTTTGTCGGAAAACTCAAAAAAATTGAAAAGCGTTTTTTCTGAATCGACGTATTTTAAAGAAAAGTTATTAAACAAAAAAAGTAGAGGACATTGTCACCAACGTTCGTCTCATTGAGGTCATGTCATACGTTTTGAAATGCAGAAGCTAGGTAGCGCCAAAAATTTCCAAAAAAGTGTTTTTCACTTTTTGTCCTAGAAAAAATGTTTTGTTCACAAAAGAGAGAATCAGAAATGTTTTCCTCTCAAAATTGTCTACAACATTTATTGAAACATTTTTTCCCTCCGCCTTACCGTTCCAAGGTTATAGTCTGCCGAAGTGTGAAAATTGTACTATTCAGATGGCACAAAGGTTAATATGTGTACAGTTATAATTGATACGTTGCGATTGAAATAGATATGATTGTTTGAGCTAATTAACAAACACAGCCCGCGTCCTGTTTGACCGAGCCTTAGGCAGCTGTCCGACACCGGTCCCGGTCTAAATTATGCCCACCGCTCTCTCCGCAGTAACAATAGTAGCCTTGACTACGCAGCGTTGCATTTGCTGCGCTATAACTTTGGAACGGTAAGTCGGAGGGAACAAACGTTTAAATAAATGTTGCAGACATTTTTGAGAGGAACAAATTTCTGATTCACCCTTTTGTGAAAAAAAAAAAAAAAAAAAAAAACTATTTTTTCTAGGACAAAAAGTGAATAAACACTTTATTGGAAACTTTGGCGCCACCTAGCTTCTGCATTTCAAAACATATGACATGACCCACGGCCGACTGAATACGAGCTGCGCTCAATACCGGCCTTGACATTCCCAGTTAGAACCCATGTATAACATGTAATTGGAAAGTTTCTACTCGTTGCCGGTAGAGCGCACTCCCCTCCCATTATACGCGCGATAAGGAATCAGCTGTACAAGACGTATATTAAATGTGTAATCTCAAGAACCACTGGATGGATTTTGATGCTGCTTTCACCATTCTGTAAAGGTGATCTCGAGGAAGATTTGTGTAGAAAATAATTTATTTATGACCAAAGGGAGCCAAGCAGTAACGATTTCAGTGAAAAGGTCGAAAAAATAGCCTGGCGTCCGTGCGCTTTTTAAGCTTAGGCTGGGCGAACCGTTAAAAATATCATTATATTATGAGTGTAAGAATTGTTCAGCGTGAGAAATTCTACAAAAAAGTCCGCGAGAGCATATCTCTATCTTCGATACATCGCCCACTATAAGTGTTTTTAGTTTGGACGGGAGGGGCATTTGGCTTGCACCTCGCCATTCTTAAATTACGTCTGACAGGAATGCCTTGCACATTCATAACTGTTCCCGGGCGAAGCCGGGGCGGGTTGCTAGTGACACTATATAATTATTATCATTATAATTTCCGCATTATCAAAATTAAAATTATATCACAAAATAAAATAGCGTGCTAATAAATCTAAGAGAAATTAGACATACCTTGCACCTGCTTCGGGTACAAAGACACTACTCCAGCACCGTCTCATTAATAGGAAAGAGAGGATCAAAATTACAGCCGGGAACAAGTAACAGCTAATCGTGTGTTGTGTTTTGTGCTAAGAGATCTTTCGACAAATTATCAGATACCGTGTGCCTTTTTTTCACGAAGCAGCTGTCAGGACGGGACATACATAAACTCCTGTTGGACGTTATTCTCGAGGTTGAACAATGCGGTTTCATAATTATAACAACTGTCTCTGATAATCACAAAACTAACACTACAATGATGAGGCATTTAGGGGGAGGGAATTTGCAACCAATGGTCAATCAACCATACGACGAGTCTAGGAATGTATTCCCTAGTTTTGATCATTGTCACATTCTAAAAAAAAAACATTAGAACGCAGTTTCTGTAACGAGAGATGACTGATGGTCTGGAATAATTTCAGGGAAATACTTGTCATTACTATACACAATGCAAAAGGGGGAGATCGTCAAACCGGTCAGACACCTCACTAAAAAACACACCGAACCCACTAAATTTGAAAAAATGAATGTTCGGCGTGCCAAGGAAGTGTTCTCGTCAGAAGTTATTGGTGCCATTAGTACACTGAAAAAAATATAGGCATGCACCCGGAAGCGTACACATTCACGGACGCAGAAGCAACCATTTTTTTTGAAAAACGTTAATAAATGGTTCGCTATGCATGACGTAAGCATCACATATCATCATATTCAGTCTAGAAGTCCAGATAAAGGGCATTCTTTCTCATTAAATGTCAGTCGCCTAAACTGGCTAGAGGAATATTTTCTTTCTTACCTTGAAACTTTGAAAGCTGCTAGTAACGCTGCTAGAAAGGACTTCCTGAGTTCTGAGACTTACGAAGCTACCTATACAATTAATCACGGATTCAGCTGTCCAGTGCATAAGGTATCTTCTAAAAATGGGTAGAGGAAAGTCGCCAAATATGGGGAGTTTTTTTTAGGGCTCACATTAGACATAAGAAGGAACGGAATAATTTTGGTTTTTTCACCAATGTAAACCTCAGGCGATATACTATGTATATTACAAATATGGGCACGTTTGATGTTGTAATACCCTCTGATATTATTGTTAACTTTAAAGGTGCACTTTCCCCGTATAAGGCAACCGGGTTTCGTAATATGGGGAGGTGAGAAACCTCACGGTTTTTATTTATAATAGGTACACTGAATAGTATACCCAACTAATTAAAGCATTAATTCTGACATTTTTTTTCGTGTGGCCTCCTGAGAGGCCGAGTGCAGGTCTTTCTAGTCGACGCCCGTGGGCGACCTGCGCGTCAGGATGAGAGATGGAATGGATGAAGATGAATGAAACTGGGCAAGGATGTGAAAGGAAGCGGCCGTGGCCTGTTAGAAGGTACCGTCCCAGCATTTGCCTGGTGTTGAAAAATGGGAAACCACGGAAAATCATTTCAAGGACGGCCGACGGTGGGGCTCGAACACACGCGTCTACCGAGTCAGCAGAGAGCTTGGCCCCATGGCCTAACGCTGCGCTTTAGCCAGCGTAGCCACTACTGTCGGTAATTCTGACAATGTAATGAAATCATGAACACAAATAGTATGAAAATACAAAAATTAATATTTTAAGTAAATAACAGTCCTAGTTTCCTGTTGCCGAACTTCCAAACCGTTCAGCAGAAAAATGCATAAACTTTAATGAAAACCGGGTGATTCTGATCGAATTCAACTGTAACGAGGTTCGAGGTATGTCTAATTTCTCTTAGATTTATTAGCACGCTATTTTATTTTGTGATATAATTTGCATTTTGATACTGTGGGAATTATAATGATAATATAATAGTGTCACTAGCAACCCGCCCCGGCTTCGCCCGGGAACAGTTATGAATGTGCAAGGCATTCCTGTCAGACGTAATTTAAGAATGGCGAGGTGCAAGCCAAATGCCCCTCCCGTCCAAACTAAAATCACTTATAGTGGGCGATGTATCGAAGATAGAGATATGCTCACGCGGACTTTTTTGTACAATTTTTCATGCTGAACAATTCTTACACTCATAGTATATTGATATTTTTAACGGTTTGTCCAGCGTATGCTTAAAAAGCGCACGGACGTCAAGTTCTTTCTTCGACCTATTCACTGAAATCTAAAATCGTTACTGCTTGGCTCCCTTTGATTATAAATAAATTATTTTCTACAGAAATCTTCCTCGATATTACCTGTACAGAATGGTGAAAGCCGCATCAAAATCCATCCAGTGGTTCTCGAGATTACCCGTGATATCCAAGAATCGGGGACTTTGTTTTACACTAAGTAGAGATACGTCTTAGTCGTGCAATGCTTGGTCAACAGCGCTGTGTGAGCAGTTGAGTAACTAACAAGATTTCATGAAAAAGGTCTCATTGTCTAGGCCGGTATGAGCGCATTCAGTCGGCCGTGCATGACCTCAATGAGACGAATTGTAGGTGACAATGTCCTCTACATTTTTTTTGTTAAAAAAAACTTTTCTTTAAAATACGTCGATTCAGAGAAAAACGCTTTTCAATGTTATTTTTTTGAGTTTTCCGACAAAATGATCGAGCAAATTATTCTAAAATTTAGAGTTAAGCTTTTTTTGTGCTTTTCTAACGATTTACAAAAAGCCAACCATAGCACAATTTTGGAACAAAACCATTCCAGCTGTACTGTACTAAATGGTTTGTCATGCTCGGCCGAGAAATGTCTGGTTGGGAGATTGCATTCTCCCCCATCATTAACACTTACTGTACCAAAACAATTGCGATGAATAAAGAATTCCAATGGAAGTCGAGAAACTAATGTAGCGTATAAAGAGCGTTAACTAATGGATATGTGGGAGCTTTATGGGCGTGAAGTTTTGCTATTCTGTTGAAATGGCTGTGATCTCTTGTAACTTGTCGTTTAAATCAAGCTTAAAATCATCTGTGGGACAGCGCACCTGAGTCCGCGTGTTCACCACGTTCCGCCCATAAAAATAACTAAAATGGCCTCCTGGGAGTGTAATGGCTGTGATTAAAAAATCTCCAAATATAAGCGTATGTTCACTGTACTGTCAGGAGAGCGCACATAGCGAGTGTGAAATATGTGCCAGATCTAACTTTCCTTCGGTCATCTTCGAAGTCGCTTTAATAATTGTCTTGTCTCGTTTGAGAATAATTCTTATGCGCTTATAATCCACAGTGCAGCTTTATTAGATAACTGATATCTAAACTCTATGTTATTTCCTCACGATACAACACGATCTCAGAAGATATTAGACCCTCCTCCTCCTCCTCCTCATCATCATCATCATCATTATCATCAGTGTTCAGCCCTAGGGCAGGTCCTCACATGGCAGCTCTCCAAACAAACCTTTCTCCTGCTACTCTCTTTGTTGTTTCATACTGTTTATACTGCCAACCATTTGGAATCTTCTCCGTCCTAATCGTCTTCTACCATTCACTGTTCCTTCCATTGAATCCATAAGTAAACAATTTCTTCTCATCCAATGACCAAGTCAATTTTGTTTCCTCATCCTGATTACCTTTCATATAATTTTCTCCTCCCCATCTTCATTTCGCACTTTCTCTACCCATATTATCCCTTCCATTCCCCGCCATATCCACAACTCAAACGCCTCCAATCTCGTCTTCCTCTCTTCTCAATGTCCACTTCTCAGCTCCATATAGTGCTAAATTAATTAATTGGTATTCTGCCCGAAGGCAGGTCCGAGCCTCCGAAGAGGCTTCCCCCATCCGGAGTTTACTTGCGGTAGGGTGGCCAGGGCCTTTCTACTCCTCCTTATGTTGGCCAACAGCGCGCAGTGCCTAGAACCGGCACACCATCCAAGTTCTGACTGCGCCCAAAGTTGCTTAGCAGCGGAGTTCTCATGGGATCCCAGTTGCGTGTACTGGTCTGAATATCTGGGCTACCACTGAGTTTAATATTACACAAAACATGCTTTTGAACTGCCGTGCGAAAAGAGTTCATATTTGAAAACCCTTCATTGACCATACATTAACTTCCCGACTAAACAAACACGGCCAGCAATACAATTTAGACAGTTTTGAACTGCTAGATCACCTATTCCACCTAGCATATGTAGATGATGTGAAATGAAATGTATGCATTGGCACACAATTGCAATTCAAGTGTAGGCCTTGTCATATGTACAGTATAATATGAACTTTCTCACTGTATGGACGACAGCTGAAAGGAACTCCTAACAAACTCTCTATTATACAGTCATTGGTATTTAAAGCCCCCGCAGGTGTTTGTTCCACAATCTTACAAAATCACAACTGGCACAGTTAAAACAAAACACTACATAAAAATTCTTCAGCTTACACACACTTAAATAAATCACACATCGAAAATACTACAACTTTTAAAATATATTCACATCCATGCGCGCGATAATGTATATTTATTGTCGGCTATTTGTTGCTTTAAACGCTTTTAACGTAAAAGAAACCGCTGGCTGTAGCGGCAACTCGCTCGCCATGAGCGCTGTGCCTGCACGGATCAAGGGTGGGTGCGGAGAGCAGCGTAAGGCTGCCGCTTTCTTGGTCGGTTTCTACTGCGTTGCCGCGTTGACTACCCACTAACCATTATTTCTTTCGATAAAGAAGAATGTGCATGAAAGCCACGGTTGTTTGAATCCATTGTTGAAACTGTAATAAAGGGTTAATTATTTTATCATTTCAAATAATCTTGTCGACTTCGTCGTTATGCTTGGGTCCAACGATATGCGTTACGGAGACGGAGACGGAGACGGAAGTGACGCCATGCAGCCGCGCGGGAAGCGAGTGCGTGACGTCATGCCGCCACGCGGGAAGCAGAAGCTAATGGTTATTGGAGTCTGTTGAAAGAGTCCTGGGGCGTCGAGCGACCTGGGGCTTTGAGCGAAGCAAAAAGAATACAGGGTGACTCCTAAAGGGGTGTACAAGATGCCAGATAAGAATATAGGGTGACTCCTAAAGAGATATACAAGACGCCAGATAAGAATACAAGGTGACTCTTAAAGAGGTGTACAAAATGGCAGAGAAGAATACAGGGTGACCCCTAAAGAGGTGCACAAGATGTCAGACAAGATTACAGCGTGACTCCAAAGAGGTGTACAAGATGTCACACAAGAATACAGGGTAACTTCTAAAGAGATATACAAGATGCTATATAAGAATACAGGGTGCCTCCTAAAGGTGTGCAGGATGTCAGAGCAAAATACAGTACAAGATGCCAGATAACAATACAGGGTGACTCCTAAAGAGATATACAAGATGCCAGATAAGAATACAAGGTGACTCTTAAAGAGGTGTACAAAATGGCAGAGAAGAATACAGGGTCACTCCTAAAGAGGTGCACAAGATGTCAGACAAAAATACAGGGTGTCTCCTAAAGAGGTGTGCAGTATGTCAGAGCAAAATAAAGTACAAGATACCAGATAAGAATACAGGGTGACTCATAAAGAGATATACTAGATGCCAGATAAGAATACAAGGTGGCTCTTAAAGAGGTGTACAAGATGGCAGAGAAGAATACAGGGTGACCCCTAAAGAGGTGCACAAGATGCCAGACAAGGTTACAGGGTAACTAAGTAAAAATTTAAGACTTTCACGACCGGCGTTGAAATAGGAATCTCTGTTTCGCGGGCTTATAGGCCGTGTTCCAAGGACATTTTGTCGTCCTGACCTTTCGCTGAATACTGCGTTCAGCATGTTCACAGGTTACATTAACCGAGGTAAAACATGTAAACCGAAGATATATAAACAGTCAACAACCCACACATAGAGGCTACCATAGCAACGGCGTACCACATAAAAGTAATGCATCAAGGACAGAGCTGCTCGTCTGTTGCATCTTCTCGTCTACGACGGTCAATAAGGGCAGGCTTGAGGGGATTAAGGACTGGAAGCCAAGCTCTGTTCACACGTTCTGCTTCCTCCTTAAGATTGAAGCTGTTAGTATGCTTCAGGATTTCAATGGCCTCCCTTTGTAGCCTGGCATGATAAGACACCGTGGTGGACAGAACTTCGGTGTCTCCATATCTTATATCGTGACCTGCGAGTAGTGAGTGTGCTGCTACAGTGGATTTATCTGTTTGTCCCAGCCGGCTGTGTCGTTCGTGCTCCTTGAGGCGAGTGGCAATACTTATTTTCGTTGTTCCGATATATACTCGGCCACAATCACACGGGATTTTATAAACCCCTGCCGCGGTATGAGGATGTCGCTTGTCTTTAGCGGACCTAAACATGTCCTTAATTTTTCGTGTAGGTCTGTATATGGTCTTTATATCATGGGACTCGAGTAGCCTCCCTATTCTGTCCGTGACCTTTTTATATATGGAAGAAAAGCTCTAGCCAGGGGCTGCTTGTCTCCAATTACCCTTGTAGTTGGACGTCTCAGATGGAGTGCTCGCTGGATATCTTTCTGGCTGTACCCATTGGCGCGTAAGGCCTCGTTGAGGTGTACAATTTCTAGTTTTAGGCACTGCTTTTCACAAATTCTTTTCGCGCGGTCAGCCAGTGTTTTTATCACTCCGTATTTCTGTCGTGGGTGGTGGTTGGACGTCTTATGTAGATATCGGTCAGTATGGGTCGCCTTACGATAAACTGTATGTCCCAAGGTTAGATCAGCGGTTTTCGTTACCATAATGTCGAGAAAAGCGTTTCTGTTCATTTTCTAACTCCATGGTAAACTGAATGTTAGAGTTCTGGCTGATAAGATGTTGTAAAACAGATTTAATTGATCTTTACCATGGCCCCATATTACAAAAGTATCGTCCACGTATCGTAGCCACACTTTAGGTTTCAAAGGTGCGGTCTCTAGTGCTATTTGTTCAAATTGTTCCATGAAGAAATTCGCGTTCACCGGACTCAGGGGACTGCCCATGGCGACCCCATCAATTTGTTCATAGAAATCACCCTTCCACAGGAAATAGCTGGCGGTGAGGCAGTGGCGGAATAAGGCGGTGATATCATCAGGAAAAATCCGTGCGATGTACTCCAGGGCTGCCTTCATAGGTACTTTCGTGAAAAGAGAGACCACGTCAAAACTTACTAGTAAGTCACCAACTTCTACAGTAGTTGAATATTTTTCAATGAAATGGCCGGAATCTTTGACAAACGACTGTGTACCGCCGATATGTGGTTGAAGTAAGGTAGCTAAATGTTTGGCAATGCTATAAGTTGGTGATCCAATAGCACTCACGATGATCGTGTGACGAACGAAACTGGTTATCCAAATGTATTTATTAATCTCATATAAATTTCTTCAGGATTAGGGAAACAGCCCCAACAATTGGATACAATCATGTTGACCGATTATACGTGAGGATTTTTGATTTTACATTTTAGTTTTTTATTTTACATTTTAGATTTTACTTTTTATTTTCTTATTTTAGATTTTAGTTTTTTTTAGATTTTACATTTTAAATTTAAATTTTTATTTTATTTTTGATTTTACATTTTAGATTTTCCGAAAAGAGTAAACTACAAGGTCACATACCTAACCTCACCTAACCTAACCTTACGTTACCAAACTTAAGCTAATCCAAAGGCTAATGCACATACACAAAGTACACAAGGACACATGCAACTATTCTTATGATAGTCTTATAGGCTACTGTACAACATGTTCACTACCCCACTGGGTTTACACATTTCAATTTCCCAATTTCCCTTTTTCAGTTTTTGAAATGCTGTTTTAAGTTTTCGAATTTCATGATATGGAAACATGGATTTTCCATTTTTGCTGTTTACACATTTGTCAATTTCCCATTTCCAGTTTTTAAAATGTCTGTTTTAAGTTTTCGAATTTCATGATATGGAAACATGGATTTTCCATTTTTGCTGTTTACACATTTGTCAATTTCCCAATTTCCCATTTCCAGTTTTTAAAATGTCAGTTTTAAGTTTTCGAATTTCATGATATGGAAACATGGATTTTCCATTTTTGCTGTTTACACATTTGTCAATTTACCATTTTCCCATTTCCAGTTTTAAAAAAATGTCAGTTTAAAGATTTTTTGATTTTTGTCAATATGGAAACATGGATTTTCCAATTTTGTTGTTTACATGTTTTTGATTTAGTCCATGTACAAAGTTCATTTTGCATTAGGAGTGTGGAGAAGTGGGTAGTAATTAACATCTACAAACAGTGTTCATACAATATTTTTTATTCATTTTCATATTCCACACATTGCAATTTGCCAATTTCCCATTGACAGTTTTTAAAATTTCAGTTTTAAGTTTTTGAATTTTGTCAGTATGTAAACATGGATTTTTCAATTTTGTGGCTTACATGTTTTTTATTTAGTCCATGTCGAAAGTTCATATTTGCGAAACATGATTTTTCATGACATAACAAGGCTGTATACCTTATCCCAAAGCATATAGGTAATATATGGGTTATACTTTACTTTTGGCTGCCTAAGGGCAATTTCTTAACATTACTAGAGGTTAACAGTTTGGATTGGTAGTGGGAGGTGGGTAGTAATTAAAATGTACAAGCAGTGTCCATACAATATATATATTTTTAAATACATTTACAATAATTACACATAACACATTTTTGATGTTGTTATAAATTGTACAGTTGTTTTTTTTTAGTTCCGTTTGGGCCGGCTGTGGACCACGTGGTTCTTATCTCTGGCAGCTTTCCTCCTAGCCCAGTATTCCTTCATTCTGGCACTGTGAATGTCCTTCCGCTCCTGAGTCCATTTCACACCTACTCCTGGACGTACTGCTTTTGCTGTTAGTGACTGGAGAGAGTCTGATGTTCTGACTAAAGTCCTGTATTTATTCCTGTCATAGATGTTACTGGGGTCAATATCCAATTGTTCAAGGTCTTTTCTGACTAGTTTCGACCACTTGGCGTTTGTTGCTTTCCCTCTAGAGACAGTGTTGAAAATTCTGGAGGTGAGCCTCTGATTATCCATTCTCACAATATGACCATAGAAGATCAGCCTCCTCTTCCTCATAGCTGTTGTAATGCTCTCCACTTGTTCATAGAGTTCATTGTTGTGCCTGATTCTATACTTGCCTTCCTCTTTAATAGGGCCCATGATTTTTCGTAGAATCTTCCGGTCCTTCAGCTCCAATTTCCGGAGTTGTCCTTTTCTGACCATATTTAGGCATTCTGAGGCATATAGTACTGATGGTCTCACTACAGCACTGTAGTGTCTGAGTTTGAAATTCATTGAGAGGGATTTGGATTTGTACATATTCTTGCATAGGTGGTAGGCTCTCTCCAGTTTGATGCATCTGTCGTTCATGGCCAGGTCTTCATTGATGTTTGGGGTTATCCATTCTCCTAGGTATTTGAAGGAGTTAGTCCTTTGTACTACTTTGTCCCCCAGTGGGATTGACTCGGGCGCATCTCTGATGTTGCTGATAAACTGTGTTTTGTTGATGGCGATCTTTAAGCCTACTTTAGCTGCTATATAGTTCAGAGAGGATAGTTGATGGTTAGCTTCCTCCACACTGGACGCTAGGAGTGCAAGGTCGTCTGCAAAGGCTAAACAGGGGACTGTTAACTTGTCTTTCTTGTAGCCTATTCTTAATCCAGAATCATCCTTCAGAGTTTTCGTCCACTCACGAATTACTTTTTCTAGTAGGCAATTGAAGAGGATTGGAGACAAGCCATCCCCTTGTCTAACACCAGTTCTGACCTCGAAGCTCTTGGACAGTTCCCCTCTGAATTTGACTTTGACTGTGGTGTTAGTGAGAGTCGCTTTCACTAGATTCAGGGTCTTTTTATCTCGCCCCAATTCAGCCAGTGTCTCAAAGAGTGAATCTCTATCTACTGAGTCGTAGGCCTTTTGGAAGTCAACGAAAATTGCAACATAAGGTGAGGCACTTAGATTTTTGTACGTGAGAATGGTTTTGAGATTCAGAATCTGTTCGGTGCATGACCTTGACTTTCGAAACCCAGCTTGGTACTCTCCAATGCAGGAATCCAGTTGAACCTCTACTCTTGTGAGCAATACTTTGGAGAGTATCTTGTATGTCACTGATACCAGGGAAATCCCTCTGTAGTTGTTGAGATCTGATTTGTCACCTTTTTTATGTAGTGGGTGAATGATAGCTGAGGTCCAGTCACTAGGTAATTGTTCTGTCAACCAGACGTTAGATATGATGTCATGGATACTCTGTATCGACTCCTCGTCAGCATACTTCCAGAGCTCTGCAATGATCCCATCTTTGCCTGCTGCTTTATTGGACTTTAATTCGGAAATGACTTTCTGGATCTCTTCCTTTGTTGGAGGTAAAGAGTGTGGCTTAGCAACGTTCTTGGGTTCAAAAGGTAGCTTTTCCATGGGTTCCTCGGAGTTAAGAAGGTCGCTGAAATACTCTGCTAAGGCTGTGGTGCACTCCTCATTGTTCAGTTTCAGATCTCCGTCAGCTCCCCGAAGGTGAAGTGTAGGAGCTGAATAGGGTGTTATTTGTGATTTAAAAGCCTGGCAGAAGTCTCTAGTGTTGTTCCGCTGGAAATCCCTCTCTGCCTGGTCAATGATATCCTTATTATGCTGCCTCTTGCTTGTTCTGATAATTTTGGCAGTAGTTTTCCGAATTTCTAAGAAATTATCATGATTGTCCACACTTTTATTACGGTTCCATTTCAGCCATGCTTGTTTTCTCTCTTCTATTGCCTTGTCACATGTAGGTGTCCACCACGGATGTTTATTCTTTCTGACTGCCGGGATAGTTATTGTCGCCGCATCTACTAGTGCCTTCTGTAGTTGGGGCCAGTCCTTCTTTTCCTTGTTCTTAGCTAGGGTCTTGGTGAAGTCATCACTGTCTCTCAGCTTAGATGGATTGAACCTTGGAATTCGCGACTTGATGCAATGGATTCCTCTGCTTGTTTTAAGAGGGATGAAATTGGTTTTGATCAAAGAAAGATAATGATCCGAATCAATGTTCGCACTTCTCAATTCTTTGACATTTAATATTTCCTGGCTGTTCCTCCTACTAATGGCTACATGATCTAGTTGGAATTCCCCAAGCATGGGATTAGGACATCTCCACGTCATAGCTTTTCTAGGAAGGCGTTTGAAAGCTGTAGATTTGAGGACTAAGTTGTAATTTCTGCACAGGTCAATCAGCCTTTCTCCATTCCTGTTGGTCCTCTTGTGTGCTTGATATTCTCCAACTATGGCCTGAAATTTCCGTTCTCTACCAATCTGAGTATTAAAGTCCCCCATTAAAATAGTTACATGGTGCTTTGGAATCCGGTCCATTGTCTCTTCGAGTACCCTCCAGAATTATTATTATTAATCGTATGGCAATTACACATCACTTTTTGGAACACAGAGAAAATATAACCATAATTTACAAATTTACAGACATATTATTTACATAGTTTAACACATTTGCTGTAGAAAACAAAAAGTCAAAGTGGTTTCCAGGATATAAGTTCTGAGGGCACTCTTCAACTATATGCTTGATGGTCTGACACTGGAAGCCACACGTGCACTCTGGAGAGGTGATCTTTCCCCATTTGTATAGTAGATCACCACATCTCCCATGGTTGGTGCGTATCCTGTTCAGTGTACACCATGTCCTACGGTGTACACTGAACAGGAGTTTTCCACACTCTCAATATCTTTCCTATTGGTGTCATTAGTAGGTGCATGAAAATTAACAATTGTGTATGCTTTGTTGAGAGTTCTGAAGGCTATAGAGGACGTTCTGCCATTTGGAGATGAAAAGGAGATGATGGAGTTGATCATTTTGTTGTTGACTATGAATCCTGTACCCAAGTGAGGCACATTCTTCATCACTCTTTCACCTGGCTGCCCTTTGTAGATCCTGTATCCCTGTGATTCGATTGGCTCGTCATCCAAGAATCTGGTCTCTTGTAGGGCAGTTATCAGGATATTGTGGTCATTTAAAACATCTAATGTATGTTTTAGTTTTCCTGTCTCAAGGAGGGAGTTGATGTTGATGGTTGTCAAATATTTAAAACGTTTCTTAGTTTCACATGAAAGTGCAAGCTCCCCAGACTCCGAAGGCTTGCTTGCCCCACCAAAGGCAGGGGTGGATTTTCTAAATGTTGTACCACCTGGGGTAGTTTTACCGTTATTCGTTTTCTTCATGTTGCAAGAGATAAGAAAAAGTGTTTAGGGTGATTACCCGCAGGTAACGAATTGTTAACTATCAAGGTTGTAAGCCTTGAAGCCCCCAGCACTGATCGGCTCACTGACCCAGCTTCCCGCTGGGATTGATTACCCAACCTTCCACTGGGTTGCTCAGCTTAACAGGGACACCTCTTGTAGGTTATGTGCTGGAGTTGGAGTGAAAGAGGCTAGTTGGATTCTCTTGCTGAATCCAATATGTTATGTTGCAGATGTCTGGCAACGACGCATTTCACTCCCATTTGCCCGGAGCCACAATGACTCCCCCCAGGTTAATTCCTGGAGCCTGTACAGTTGTTTATATTTGTTTTCTATTTTGTAGTATTATTGTTTTATTTCCTAATTGTTTTTGTTTTATGTCTTTGTTACATGCAGTCAGAGCATTTTCATATCCATAACGTAACTCTTTAAGCATGGGCAATGATTGAGTAATGACCATAGGCATGTGTACCTATACCATCAGCATCAATCACTCTTTTATCATCACCAGGACACAAAGCAATTTTGTTTAGTCTAATAGAAGATATGTCATGTTGCTTAGAAGCGATAATGTTCATTGGTATTCTTTTTACCTCGTTTTTAATAACACAATCCTAATAATATTGAAAGCTTATACAATTTTTGACAATGCCTCTGCTAATACCTTTAATCTTTTTCATTTCTTTACCATTTATGTCTAAAGCATACATTTTATCTCTAAGTCCAACCAATGCTTTAATAATTTGTCCACAAGCCTCGTCTTTAAATTTTCCTAACGTTTTCTTGTTTGATGTAGAGTAACACACATGATTAGTAGGATAATCAGATGTGTCCAGGTGTTCTAGGAAATCCAACTTGTCTTGATATACATCTTGGGTGTTAACCAAATAAATGAACGAGTCGGTATCCATATACATGAGTTTAAGATTGTTCATTCCATAATAGGGTAGCAGGACATCTTATGGTTGGTATTACATTAGAGTTTTTGAAATATCCAGTATACACATTCCAAAATATATAGGCTTATTGAATACAATGTTACGCAGCCATGTGGAAAGCAGCTAGTTTAGGACCATAAATTGTTCTGTCAATAAATGTCGGCTTTGCTATTAGCTTTTCCGCCTTTTTGATGTCAGTCACAAGAAGCATGTCTATTCATTGACGAATATTTTCCATGGTTTTTCCAAAAATAGCATTGTTGAATAATTTGTACAGATTTTTCTCAAAATTATTTTTGGCTTGTTTTCGAAGGTAGTTATTAAAACCAACGTATGCCTTTAGCCATGGTCTTTGTTTAAACTTTAACAGACGATGAATTTTTATCAATTTTAGTCCATTAACTAAAGCCTGTTTAAGTGTTATGTAATACACAACATACCGCCTTCGATTTCCAAGATGAGGAATTAGATTTTTCAGAGACGAATTGTTAGGTTGTGTACACTCTGGTAGAAAAGGTAAATCGTTGTGTAGATCATGAAGGTCATATGGATAATCAACTTCTACGTCTAATATGTATCCTACAGGATAGTTTATCTAGATCAACAGTATCTGGAGAAACGCACTAAAATCCACCGTAAGGAAGAACGTGGCACATATCCCACCCGTATTTGTTGTTGGCATCATCATAGGTAATAAACTGCATGGTTTCTCAGAATCATAGGTTTCCGTGTATTTATTGTTAGCTTCAGCATACCGATGAGACACCTGGCATATGCCTCCACGTATTCCAGACTCGATTAGAAGAATCTGATCATAATCCTGTAGCAATTCCAGTTCAATTCCTGTGTAAAGAAGCATTGCCTCAAAACTTAAACCAGGTAAAGTAAAAAAGTGTGCAGCATCCACTCGATGTGTTTCTAGTGTTTTGTTTCGAAACGTTCCAAAGCTGTCTGCAAGAAGGAGTACATCTGAAGTTAGGTAGAGCTCAGTATATTCCCCTAGAGTTTTAATGTTGAACTGATTCCACACATTTTTGGCATGTTCATAGTCTTCCTTACTAATATCTTCTTGACTTAATTTGTTAAAGAATGCCTCTTTTGGAGGTAAACACGTCTCACTTAACTTTTCCCATGAAGCAATGTAATCATAACAAAATATCCCTTTACGAGTCATGAGCGTTGCATTTTCTTTCCCAAAGTACTTGTCTGTTTCAGGATATGATGTTTAGTTGGAAACTACGTTTTCCAAACTATTTGGCATTAACCGAAACGTGTCCACAAATCGACGCTTAACATTTCCTACATATTTGGTGAAGAAAATGTACTTTCTTTGGAGTTAGCGATAACATCCACTCTCTCAGTAGTACATCCCAATTGCTTTACAATGAAATTTGCGTCATAGCCACTCATATTATGTAGAAATACAGGAACGGGGTTACGTGTTTTACACCTCAAATTACAGTTATTGTGAGCACTTCCACGGTATTCCCCTGTAATATGGCAATGGTCTCGAACTTTCCAGTCCTCTTGGGTAAATGGTTTTTGACACAAATAACAGGTTTCAGAAGATTGGAACTCTGCTTCTTGATCCTCAGTTAATGTCTTTGCAATATTTAAGCTGTAAAGGCGATCAATTTCATTAGCTATTGAGATCAAACAGTCCATAAACTCTTCTGTAGCGTCAGGACCTCGATAAATAACAGGTTGGCTTGGAAGGTTTGTCTTTATGTGTTCCACAGCAGGTGAGGGTTTAACGTATATACCAAAGCTCATAGGAACATGACTCTGGTATGGCACTGTATAACTTGCTTTAGGATTGGGTAGACATGTTTGATATGGTAACGGTATACTTTCGAAATATGCATAGATAACGTAAGATATTCTCAGAATTTATTTCACGTTTAAGAATTTTACAATTGAGTTTTTGATAGGCATTTCAACCCTAGCAATGTCATGCTGGACACACAAAGCTCTATGTTCTTTCAATTTTTCCATTCCTTGTTGTCCATATCGATTATCAAAGTGAGTAAAACACCGTTTACACGTATACATTTTATGTTCATGGTGGGTAATCTGATGTCCTACTAGTTTATCAAAATCTTTGATAAAGACGTAGTGGTTCTGGCCAGATGAAGAACTTAGCAGAAGGAGGTCACGATGGTCTTGTAGCTCACGATCCACAACCTTTAGAGGGAACAATTTGTTGTCTTGTTCCAGTCCAAATACATTGATGGATATATCGTTGGCTTTTTCATATTTGGGAATGTCAGCTAGCGAAGTAGGAAACGATATTACTGAAAAATCATACTTGTTTTCCAGGTCCTTGTATTTACTAATGCGTTGAGCATCCTTTTTAACCAGTTTTGCTAAAAAGGCATACATAAAACATGTTTCATCTTTCAAGTTTCCAGGATTAATGCAGGCTTTTCTTGCTTTTATAGCTGATGGTAATGGAGGATATGTGCTACCACGCAAGTGATTGTACTTATTTATTTTCAATCGTACTCCTTCCACTGCTAACAAAGCCCAATTAATGCCCTTTAGTTCAGATTCTTCCATTTCAGTAGTTAACTTTGTAAAATGTGTTTCCAAGAAACTACTAAAGTCTGTTTCCAAAAATAAGGCCTGATTTCGTGTTTTAAAAGCACGATCTGTAATTTAATTGGTAGATGTATGAATGAATCTACATTCAGCCACAAGGTTAATTTTTATCGACTTGTGCATTGCTAGTTCTCTCTGCTTAGCTTGTATTATTTGCTGTTTAGACTCTTTAAGGTATGAATTTAAATCCTTACACGTATCACAACGTAAGAAATAGGATTTAAGTCGACCTTCAAATGATGTCTCGTATTCAATAAGTCCATTTTTGTCTGGGACCATTAAAAGTAGGTAATGTTTTGTAGGCTCCGCTTTTTGTCTTTTAGCTGCCGACACAACATTACAACATTCTTCATGCCGACGTCCGTTGTACACATTGTTAAATGTACTACCACAGGTCTTGCACTCATGGAATTCACCACACGATACTTCATGTCGCTTCCTATGATAGTCTCGAAGAAAAGTCATTCCACACTCTTTACACATATAGCTAGGAATGGGTTCTTCCATCATGAATGTTGATTTCTGCAAACAGCTGCTTACTGCGTATCACAGGGCTAGAGGTTGGTCGGTGAGACGGTCTTTCATGATGTGAACACCGTGAGAGGTAGTAGTCAACTGGTGATATTCTTGTTAAGGGTCCTCTAATATACCCTAGTCTAGACCAACAGCTCTTTACAGCGTATGACAAGGCTGTAGACTGGACAGTGAGACGGTCTTTCACGATGTGAACACCGTAACCAGTAGTAGTAAACTGATTGTATTCTTGCTAAGGGTTCTGTAATATACCATAGTCAAGACCAACAGCTACTTACTGTGTAGTACAAGGCTGTACAATGGTTGTTTTGACAGTCTTTCACGATGTGAACACCATGAGAGGTAATAGTCAACTGGTGATATTCATGCTAAGGGTCCTCTAATATACCCCTAGTTGAGGATAACAGCTGCATACTGCATATAACAAGGCTAAAGACTGGTTGTTTCAGCGGTCTTTCACAATGTAAACACTGTGAAAATATTCTTATACCCTACTCAAGGTTATCAGTTACTTACTGCATATCAAAAGGCTGTACACTCATGTGTTAGGCACTCTTTCTTGCTAAGGACCCCCTATATTCCATACACAAGGCTATACATGTTAGTTTTAAACACTTAATGGTTAATTGTATATTAAATATATATCCACAGCTTATACAAGCACGTTTTCACGCTGTAAAACTTT
Organism: Meconema thalassinum; assembly: GCA_946902985.2. Taxonomy (NCBI): domain Eukaryota; kingdom Metazoa; phylum Arthropoda; class Insecta; order Orthoptera; family Tettigoniidae; genus Meconema; species Meconema thalassinum. The sequence continues at coordinate 939,634,167 of OX336390.1, forward strand.
ATCAGATAGTCAAATGCGACACGCAAAGTATGTTGCCACTATCTAGCGGTGACTATGAGAACTACCTGAACGACCAGCATGGTACCCAGCGCTCCATATCAACACTAACTAAACAACCAGCATGCTACCTAGCGCTCAATATGACAACTCACTCAACTACCAGCATGCTACCTAGCGGTCAATATAAAAACGCACTCAACCACCACCATGCTACATGGCTTTTTGTTGGCTTTTGTTGGCTTTTTGTTGGCTTTTTGTTGGCTTTTTGTATTGGCTTACTTGAGAAGTTACTATTGTCAATGTATTTAGTGGATTTTTTCTTTTGGTTTTGGAAAGTATTTCAACCCTTTTTATGACAGCATAATGCTTAACAATATATTTGTGAGCAACAATAACACCACCAACAACAACAACCCACTAAATTTCCAAAAATCGTGACCTCCTTCTGCTAAGTTCTTCATCTGGCCAGAACCACTACGGCTTTATCAAAGACTTTGATAAACTAATAGGACATCAAATTAACCACCATGAACATAAAATATATACGTGTAAACGGTGTTTTACTCACTTTGATAATCGATATTGACAACAAGGAATGCAAAAATTGAAAGAACATAGGGCTTTGTGTGTCCAGCATGACATTGCTAGGGTTGAAATGCCTATTAAAAACTCAATTGTGAAATTCTTAAACGTGGAAAAAATGCTGAGAATACCTTACGTTATCTATGCATATTTCGAAAGTGCACTGTTACCATATCAAACATGTCTACCCAATCCTAAAGCAAGTTATACAGTGCCATACCAGAGTCATGTTCCTATGAGCTTTGGTATATACGTTAAACCCTCACCTGCTGTGGAACACATAAAGACAAACCTTCCAAGTGTACAATACCCAAGGGGTATGCACCCCTTAGAGATCATCCCCCCCATCATCTGTCTAAATCTCATAAAAGGCAACCCTTTAAAAGCCTACCCAATATCCATCAATACTATAAGGGCAGCTGGCTACTCCATAAAGCAGCTCAACCCTTGCGTAATTATGACACACAGCGACATACTACAAACTGGTTCAACTATGCCACAACGCGCTGACAGAACAGAGGCTAAAGGTATAAAAGGTGCCTTAAGTGGGTCACGAGGATCTCTCCATCATCAGTGCTTCGACGAGACAGCCGGAGGCTAACGACAGTGTCAACCGAGGTGAGTCAGTCAGTCAGTGTTCAGAATCCTACTTTTGTAACCTAACACCCACAGTTTGTACTCACATTATAACATCACAAGATCCCTTAAAAGGGACTAACAGTTACTCATTGCTGACCAATAAACACTTGGTCAGTCTCTTACACTTGCATTACTGATCTACACTCTTCTTCACGTCCCAACGTCCTTCCTTACTCCCGTCACAGTCAGACGTGACACACCGTAGTAATAACGCCAACTCAGACGTCATTGTATTCCTCACAGCGGCTCGCGTGCTCAAGTGAAGCGCGTGCCGAACCGCTGACACTAGCAAGGTGATTATATAATAAGTAGCCGGCTGGGCGACTAGTACATCGACCCGCGTGCTAAGGCTACATCCCTTAAACCACATTTACAGTCTTTATAGGAGCGCCCCCTAGTTCCTAACGCTAAACAACACTCCACACTGGTCAGCTTGCCCCTCCAAAGGCAGCTACCCCCTTTTAGACACTCCATTCAAAATCAATACAGTAACTCTTCCGTTTTAGGTCCTACCACCCCTAAATAAGGGATCTAAAACAGATGGTGGAGGCGGGGTACTACGCGCAGTAACAGGACTCAACCAACGAGCCCTCGTAGTCAAAACGACCCCCTCTGAACCGCAAAAAGCCAAGCAGATAGTGAAAATTTTTTTCCCCCAGACAGAAAGCACCATATTTTTTTTTGGTGCTCTAAACTAGCTACACAAGGGAAAGGCTTGATAAACCAACCCCCTAGCCCCATACAGAACCAGAGAGATATAGGAATACACTGGCAAACACGCACAGATTTTTTTTTTCTCTCTATTGTTACTTTAGGCCCATACACTTCAGGCAGAATGGCACCTCATGAAGAGATTGCAAGCCATGAAGGTAATAGGAGTATGCCAATATTAGTAGCATTATTGGCTAGATGCCAAAGGCACATACAGATCAGGCAAACACAAATACGGACACTCAAAACAGAAAATCGGGACAATACAGGGCAAACAGCCATACACTCCGTCAGAGGGTAGGACAGCGCGATTAAGATGCGCACATAAGCACTTGCAAACAGGCCATATGCCTCAATAGGCAGTACACCCAAATTTGGGACGAATACCGTGAACTCCAAACCAACAAGGCCATTTTTGAGTTCATGGTAGGGCCACCAGCCCAGCCGAGAGAGGACATAAGCGTAGATACGCTAACTCGACAATTTGCGAGGATGTCCCTCTCGACAAGTACTGCCACGCAGTGGCAGGAGTTCGCCGTGGCCACAGTCCAGGAGACGGCCAGGTTAGGCTCCAACATACTAAAGAATACATCCTACACAGACACACGTCCTCCAGCTCCGGATCGGAAGGCAATTTTGCCAAGCCGAGGGGAAGAGCCTAGAACAATCCCCTCGGACCGGATGAACGAGAGGGAGTTGAAGCCAGGACCTTCAATCACACATAATACGACAGAGGGACAACAGGAGGTAACCTCGTCATGGGCTGACGACGTAGAGCCTGACCTACCACATATAAAGCCTACATACACTCACACAGATAGGCTAACACAGTGGCAGGAGTCTGCCGTGGCCACGGGCCAGAAAGCGGACAGGCTACACGACACCACATTGGCAGGACAAAAACAGGCACTTAAGCGACCTTTACCGCCAGTTCAAAGGGCAAATTTGCCAGAACAAAGGCGAACACCGGTATTAGGCCCTCAGGGTGCACGATATACGCACGAACATTTTGACCGGGCATTACCACACAGTACACGGGGATAGGAAAGGTGTTCTCACCTACCCCACAAAACCACGCAGGCCAATATATACACACTCCCGTAAAATCTACTAGGGCAGCGTCAAGCACAATTAGGCCCTCGAATACAGGTACATTTAAACCTATAGACACGCGCTACGGTGGGAGTAGGCCAAAGCTTACTTTGCTAGAAATTCCGCCGGAAGGTAGCAAAGGAACACCCCAGTGGATTCCAAAGGCCTATAATATCGTAACAGGGCAAAACCCTTCACCTTTCTGAGCACTGAAGCTCGAAAGACGATAACGACTTCCACCAAGGCCAAAGAAATAAAATAACATCACTTCCCCCATCATAAATGGCCACACAAGTTCTTTCACGCGGGAGATATCAGAAAATAGACCGACAATTACATAGTAAACATAAACTGCGCATTTTTTTTTTCTTTCTCGTATTTTATGTATATACAGGGCAACATGGCCAAATTAGAAGTGAGTAATTTTAAATCCTTCTGTGTTTTTTTTTTTGGGAACCATGGCATCTTTCTATTAGGCCATCACTAAGCCAAGTGAAAGCCCATCAGGCTTAAGGCCGGAAAGAGATATTTTGAACACAACTTAGGCATAAAATCACAGCATAGAGCTTAAGGGAGTCTTTCTAAGTAGAAATGACTAGACGTTCTACGTTATGGTTCCACAGTTTGACAGATTCTCTTGTTGCGGGCAAAAACCGTAAGCATGGCAAGAATTAAGAATCTCAAACTAGTTTCAAAAAAAAAAAAAAAAAAAAATTTGGGAGGTGTGCTTTAACCAACTAAAAAGCCCAATTGCACACCGGGATGAGACACTGTCATTTTGGTGAGTTACAATTACTTTGATAGGCAGGTTTGACTCCCACAGTGCACTGGCTTTGCTCGTGACGTGGATACAAGGGTATCAGTTACGTCTGGCAATGGCCTTCCTAAGGTGTACTAGACAGTGTCGGTAGATTCCCCTGAGACGTAACCAGATTACGGTAGTACTCACGTTACCAAAATGGTAAATACTACACTCAGGTCCCAATCACCATTTTTTTTCAAAAACATAGTGCTCACGACATAATTTTTAGAGACTAACGCCACCTACTATTATTTTCTTTCAATGTGCTCTCTTAATGCAGAGCGGGGCATAAATAATTTTTTTTTGTTTCACACATTTAGCCCAAGAAAGAAAAATGGCCAAATAAACTATATATATATTTTATACATAGGTATACATAACACAACACTCGGGGACACAAGTGTAGTCAATGGAAGGTTCTTTTGCAGACGGCCAATGCATATGAGATTTCCGAAGTGAAATGCCATGGCCTGTGGTTTGGATTCCAGGTAGAACGGAAATCCCGTGGCACATGATCTCCAGAAATGGTCACGTTAAACCACAAAATTCCCCTCTTGCCTTTTTATAATGCGAAGAGCACTAACAGAAAGCAGGCTGATTAAGAACACATGTTCGGATACACAGCGTTATCGAAACAAGTAAACAAGCGAGCGCGCAAGACATTGCAACCCGACACCATCATACTCAGCAGTAAAGCAGACCTCAGTGATAAACTGCGAGCCTTACAGACGACAGTTCCCAAAGCACACTGCACGGAATCATTCATAGCCAACCTAAGAACCCTATATCTTCAAAATTTACACTACGAGGAGAGGGCAAAAATAAGCAAACTCCTCGCAGGAAGGTATACTAGGGGTTGCGCATAGAAAAACACACAGCCCATTTGCCATAGTGTAGGCGGCACAGAAATGGCCACCAAATCTTTACAGACAACCGGCTTCGAACCCATGTCCACACACAAAAACCTCGTACCGAAAACTAACTAAACAACGGTATTTTCGGTACGAGAAACACAAACAAAATACAGACAGAATGCCCGCAGAACATGAACAACGCAGACATATAACACAGAGAATTACATAGAACACGGGTTCGAACCCCAGAGAAAATTGCACGCCAGGGAAAAACAAGCAGACGGCCTTCCAATCACACCAAAATTGGCCCATATAACGGCTTAGACAGATAATACTACATTCCTGCGGCCAAATGACAGGCATAAAATTCCAGAAATACACTTGACAGGGAAAATGGACTTTCCAGACAGAGACATATAAATTTCGTAAGACAACGGTCTTACGGAATAATGGCCACACAACGGCAATAGTAGCAGGGCGGATTACCACATCGGGCCGCCAGGAATTTAACACAATGACCACACTGGCATACGTGCAGAAAAACACGCAACAGTGGTTAACCTACATAAAATCCCGGCCTGAAGTTACACACACAAACTGATGACTTGCAGACTTAGCCACTTTGCAACACTGTCGATGACAAAACGCGATTGTGTAGTGGCAGTGACCATGAATAAACAAATGCAGAACAATCATAACACTATACATTTTTCAACACTGCGAAAGCATTTATCAACAAGCAGACGTCACAGACCAAAACTTGTCGCAGGCCCAGAGTAGCACGTTCGTAAAGACGTTGGCAGGCCACGGGCGCTTCCTACCCATACACAATATACACAGTAGGACTTGGCCCTACAGCAGACCAGGCGTCCGCGTGGTGTAGCGGAGCGTAGTCACACACACACAAACGCGCTCACCAATCAGGGGCGAACATAGGGACTTTGAGGACACGGGACCTCCCCTTAACAACTTCTTTTTGCGACCCTAGTCCCGAAACAAATCATTCCAGGCGACTAGGACTTAGCCCTATAACGGACCAGAGTAGGTCGTGAAGCTTCGCTATCCCAAAGCGCGGATAGAAAACCAACATGGACCAAGGGAGGATGACAAGAGAACATGCTAACAGCGTCCCACTCTACTCCCTTCCCATAACCTTTTCACGTCCAAACATAAACAACGCAGACACAGGAACACGACCAACACAGCTACACTACACTACAAAGTATACATAAGGGTTGGTAAACTTCATGTGTTTACAGAAAGGGCATGCTACGCCTTGAGCCCCACCGCTATCACCTGAATGAGAGGGGTGCATCGGCAAACACCAACTAAGCGTAATGCACATCTCCATATGAGAGATGAGGCCATAAGTAATAAATACTAACCATTTTTTTTAAATTTAAATCATCCCGCATGAGAGGGAAATATATTAGTATTATGCCTCAACCTACACCTATCCATACATGAGTGCAAACGCCTCATATCCAGACGCATGCATGTATATCCCATCCATTCACCAGGGGATATTGATATCAGACCGGCATGGATTTTTATTTTATTTTTTGCAACCCCGGGAATTACCTGCCCCGTTCCACTCACTGTAGGAGCATCCCAGCACAAAAACCGGTTCCAGGCCGCCACTAACGCGGAATTCGGAAGTGCGCAACCTCCTCCTACCCTGCTTTAACCCACTCTACAGATAACTACCCCCAGATCACAATAACAGGGTACCTGACGCCACAGACCCTACTAACACCTCCATCAAGGTTAAAAAAGAGCATTATCGCTGGAGAAGCTGATATAGCACAGGTAGCCTAAAGTAGTCTACGTATGTAGAGGTTTTACCAGCCCACCACACTGGAAGTATTTTACATTTGACACTTTTTACACAGGTTACACCTATATTTAAAAAAAAAAAAAAGGGAATCTGAAACACCCTGGCTGATGATACCGGCGTTAGCCAAAGGTCAAAAGCACAACACTAGGAGCAGAGCTGGGGAAGGCGATGTGGACCCTTACCCCAGTCGGCTCATCAAATTACTGACGACTAGACCAAATAGACGAACCACGTAAGGTCAAAGCATTCGCGGCCTGGTCGGGCAAGCTCTGGAATCCTAGGTGCGCATAAACCGCCCCTGGGAGGAAGGGATGCTAAACCCACTTTGAGCCACGGTCGTCGAAGCCAAAACCTGCAGGGAGACTTTCTGAGAATGGCGGGAGAAATAGCTCACTCCGCGCCGGCCTCGGGAGCTATCCCTAGAGACGACCATATTATGACTAGACTGTTAGTTAAATTTACGTAGGTAGGACTTCCATGGCGGGGAGTCAGACTCCTATTCGTCAGGAGTGAAGCAGGATCCAAGGGTTCAGCAGGACCAATCCTAGATCCGACAAGTCCTTACCCCGCGAGGTGAAGGTGAAGACCACGACGGTAATCAATAATGCAGAATGAAATATGAATATATATATATGGAATGTACGCGCTCATTCGGTCCTGCGCCCACGTAAATGGACGACAACGGGTCGCCAGAGTTCTTAAATGAGTAGCATAGCGGGCACTCAAAAGGGTTCAGTGGGCCAACCCAGCAATGCCGATTAAGGCGAAGAGGACTCCCCGGACGCTCACTTCCCGGCGGACATATGAATACAAATATTGCGGCCGACACAGGCAAGAGGACTCCCCGGACGCTTTTTTCCCGGAGGATATTATGCCATTGGACCACACTGTCCAATGCCCACATAAATGACGACGCATCGGGCAGTCAGAGGGCATTAAGAGATGGGGCATTGCGCGCCCCTCACAGGAGCCAAGTGGGCGGCTCACCTACGTCAAATAGGAACAGCACCCGGTTATGAACACGAAAGTTACAGCGGGCGAAACGGTTAGCTTAGTGGCACCGTAAGCGCCTGCGCATAGATTAGTCCTAGTAATAGACGTCGACACCTAGAGTTAAGGGGACGGAATCTAGCGACCCTAGAGACAACCGGTGTTTCTGGGGCTCGTGCGGGTGGTGATCTGGGGATTTAATTGCCCCAGGCGATCGTCCTAGGCCAAATTTAGTTATAGACGGTTGCATTTGACACGCAACCTAGGATTAAGCAAATTTAATGAACACTGTTGCAATTCAGCACAGCATCTTTCGGCAATAGATTAAGGCAACCCTCTCGGCTTAGATGTAGTTTTTTTTTATATATACCATAAGTAGAATAAGTAGTATAAGAGAACGCCGTTCGGCGCCTGATGACCCACAAATCCGTCATCAGGGTAAGTCCGATAACTCATGATAAGTTATTATAATGTAGCATAGTCTTACATTTAAGACAATTTTTTTTAATACATATATTGAGGTAAAATTTCGGCGCCTGGCGGCCCAAATTCGTTGCCAGGGTAAGCCCAATACTACAACACATTAGGAAATGACGTCACGGCACCATATAGGGTAAGCCCGGCCATATATCGAGTAATAATAACCATGCCATTCTTTTCACAGGTAAAAAGGGGCTTCAGACTGTGGCAACGCTGCCACAGGAAGCGGCATATGGAATAGGGAATTTCAATGTTTTGTTAACCTCTCCATTTTTTTTTGCAGGCATTGTCACCTAGAATATGACACGTGTAATTATGATTTTGCTGCCAGATAGCAGCAACATGCTATTTAATGCCCCCTTATTGTAGTATTATACCTGTGCATACTAACCTCCATTTAACATTCATTCTCACTTACACACTCACTACATTTTTTTTTTACAGCTACACGTCAATAATCTGCACAGCAGGAATGATGCCTGTGGGGCATCAGGCTTGCTGGCAGATCTGCATAAAACAAAAACACTTGAAGCGTCAAAATGCGACGCAGCTTACGGCGATGAGGGCGCAACCGGCATGTGGCGGCGACCCTCATGGCCAAGTGTGCAAGCATTCACCCACAGAGGATGCTTCACAGACTAGGTATTAAGAATACACTGCAAGCGGTACGACCACTCAACCGTGCCAAGAGGTGGCCGTATAGGATCAGCCGTGATACGGCAAGCGTACGTACAAACAGGTAGCGTGCACGCGAGGATCCAAACAAAAACTAGAATTATAAGGGTTTAGCGCGCTTAAGTAGACATAAGGTCATTGTAGTTCATAATTTTAAAGAGTAAACTACATACATATTCATGCGCCCACGGGCAATTATTCCAATGGAAATTCCTAAATGTCAGCATCGCAACATAATACATTAAACACTATATATATTTTGTCTGTTTATCAAGTTCACGTGTACACGATGTCTATATTTTTGTTTTGTTTTGTTTCGTTTGCTAAGGTAACACGTAACCAATGTCTGTGAATTGTTTTCTTTCATTTTTCTCTCTTCTAACTTCCCCATTTGTCAGGGTGTTCCGTTTTATCCCACACCAATAAATACATTTTAAATATTTCCTTTAAATTATACCCTGGAACACCCATTTTTTTCTATTCTCTCCTATCTTCTTTATTGCAGGGAGCACTTTTTCCCCAAGATAGGGCGGACGACGCAATCATCCGTTCGGCCCTGGGTTTTTCCTCCCTGCACAACTATGTAACCATGTATAACCATGTTTTTTTTTCTTTTTTATGCCGACAACGGCAATGGCGATTGTGCCTCAATAGCAATTATTTTCTTTATTCAACAATGTTAATGCACATTTCACCATGCAATGTAAAATTTATATACATATATATCTATGTACACCCCATAACCCTCCCCTCTGAACACGGGCTGACCGCACACCTACACTTCTGCACGACGACACCCGTTCCATACGACGACGCTTACGACGCCACCACCAGAAGAGACGAGGGGGATTCAAAAACTACTACGACAACATCCCAACCCCAAGTGCCCTTCCCGGTCGCGAGGACGCGACCAAATGGAGGAAGAGGCTTGTACAATACCCAAGGGGTATGCACCCCTCAGAGATCATCCCCCCCATCATCTGTCTAAATCTCATAAAAGGCAACCCTTTAAAAGCCTACCCAATATCCATCAATACTATAAGGGCAGCTGGCTACTCCATAAAGCAGCTCAACCCTTGCGTAATTATGACACACAGCGACATACTACAAACTGGTTCAACTATGCCACAACGCGCTGACAGAACAGAGGCTAAAGGTATAAAAGGTGCCTTAAGTGGGTCACGAGGATCTCTCCATCATCAGTGCTTCGACGAGACAGCCGGAGGCTAACGACAGTGTCAACCGAGGTGAGTCAGTCAGTCAGTGTTCAGAATCCTACTTTTGTAACCTAACACCCACAGTTTGTACTCACATTATAACATCACAAGATCCCTTAAAAGGGACTAACAGTTACTCATTGCTGACCAATAAACACTTGGTCAGTCTCTTACACTTGCATTACTGATCTACACTCTTCTTCACGTCCCAACGTCCTTCCTTACTCCCGTCACAGTCAGACGTGACACACCGTAGTAATAACGCCAACTCAGACGTCCTTGTATTCCTCACAGCGGCTCGCGTGCTCAAGTGAAGCGCGTGCCGAACCGCTGACACTAGCAAGGTGATTATATAATAAGTAGCCGGCTGGGCGACTAGTACATCGACCCGCGTGCTAAGGCTACATCCCTTAAACCACATTTACAGTCTTTATAGGAGCGCCCCCTAGTTCCTAGCACACCACAACACACTACACTGGTCAGCTTGCCCTGTCAAGGGGAGCTACCCTTCTTTAGGCACAAACTCATAAATTAGTACAGCAACTCTCCCTTTTAGATCCACCCCCAAATAAGGGATCTAAAACAAACGTATGACATGAGTGTCGTGATTTTTGTCGCCTTTCAAAAAATCACTTATCATGGCCGGGAGCGAACCAGCAATCTTGGGGTTGGTAGTCCGACACTATAACCACTCACCCGCCGTGGCAAGCTAACATTGTGATGAGACAGTTATTTTGTATGCTTAGATATGCATCAAATTTAGAAGTTTTTTTTAAGAGTGCACACCCACAATTTTTCTTCACCAGCCGCTACTGCTTCTAGTATATAAGTTCGTAGTTAGTTTTAGTTATAGTTAACATTTCATTATCATCATCACGATCACCCAAACCATTAGGGGCCGATAACCTAGATGTTAGGCCCCTTCAAACAACAATTATCATCATCATCATCATCATCATCTTCGTCATGCCCGACAAAGGAGCGCGATTGAACTTATTTAGCTGATGGCATTGCCTTTCTCTTCTCCCAAAATCTCTTCATCTTCTCACTGTGGCTTCTCTTGCGATCTTCTGACCAGGTTTTGTTTGGATGGTCTGCAAAGCGGTGATTATCGACTAATTCTCTGAACTTAGCTCTGTCTAGTACAATGTCATCTGTAATGCCTATTTCCTGAAGATGTTTTCCAACTTCAAGCAGCCAGGTGTTTTTAACTTTCATTGACAGGGCAAGGTTAAGAATCCTTTTGGTCAGTCTCTGATTGCCCATCCTGAGGATATGCCCGTAAAATTTCAATCGTCTTTTCCTAAATGTGTCTGAGATTTTCTCCGAGTGCTGGTATAAGTCTCGGGATTTTCATTTCTTCCATATTCCCCCTGTACAGACTGGTCCAAACATTTTTCTTAGGATTTCCCTTTCTTACTTTTCCACCTCTTTAATTAATGATCTGCCCCCAATAATCAGCGTTTCAGAAGCATATAGTGCTTACAGTGTTGTAATGCCGTTTAATATTCAGCAACACATATTCCATCTGTTAAAATAGCTGTAAAGGGTTGGCCAGATTTGTTGAGACACTGTTGTGTAGCCTACTGTGAGTACCGTGTTATAATCGTGTGACAATGCGCTGACCCATGCCAGTAGGAACTAGAACAGGCATGTTAGACAAGCCCCTGCGCTTCTATTGGGCTTAGCATCACAATACGGTCTGTTCCAGTGCACAATGAGCAGCCTTAACACGACACATGAAGTCTTATCCCTGGTGACACTGTGCTACTCCATCATTCCATTTATCCTGAGAGGAACATCGGAACTTGATATATCCTGTCTTGAAACCATCCGGCATGGAGCTACAAGGAAGTCTTCGGAGGACTACACACACATTCATAAATGGGGGTATAACTCTCGGTTCAAGTAAATACCACGATACGTAACTTACGTGTCTAGGATAAATTTTCAGTGTAATCGAATACGACGCGGATGACGTGATAACGTTGATGTTCGTAAGCTTGATAGTGTGGCTTGAATTGTTCTTAGTTAAATTGTATGAATAGTATTGTATGAGGATTAAACAGTGCGTCGTTACATGCCGATGTGTTGTGGTAAGTTACGAATATTCATAAGCACATTTCAGTTATTCAGTTTAATTGAAAGGTAGCACTGTACTCTTCTAAATCCATAGTGAGACAAAGTCATAGGACGCTACTTGGTTAGATGACGGTCTGGGTGAAACTATTGGTCGCTACTAGGTTAGACGATGGTCTGGGTGAAACCATTGGTCGTTACTAGCTTAGACGATGGTCTGGGCGAAACCATTGGTCGCTACTAGGTTAGACAATGGTCTGGTCGAAACCATTGAAATACTGGGCGGCCGGGAAGAAATCATTTCCTCGGTCAGGAAAAGACAAAGGACGTGGTTTAGGAGTAAACAGAAGGACAGTGACGTTGCATTCGCCAACACCCGTTCTGTGCATAAACCAGAAGACGAGACGTGACAATTCAGTTTTGTGCGTAAACGTACTCTATGTGAGATACGTAAACAAGATAACACACAACAGACGAGTATCCCGCTGATATCTTCTCGCTGTGGTTTCTCTTGCGATCTTCTGACCAGGTTTTGTTGGTGATAGTGCTTGGATGGTCTGCAAAGCGGTGATTATCGACTAATTCTCTGAACTTAGCTCAGTCTAGTACAATGTAATCTGTGATGCCTATTTCCTGAAGACCTTTTCCAACTTCAAGCAGCAAGATGTTTTTGACTTTCATTGACAGGGCAAGTTTAAGATCGTCAAACAAATTCTACATTCAGCCAAGTACACGGGGCTAAATGACCACGCTGTCTAAGTCTCTCAAACGATGTTGTTGTTCAATCAATTGAGAGTCTTGGGCACACCATGATCAGGCAGGTCTCGACTCATCTCGTCCATTTACATTTCTGTCCGTTGGTACATGACAGTTGTAGCGTTGTTGCCAGACTGATTATAGAGCACGTCCTCCCACACAGTCACTGCAGTAGCATGAATTTTCGGAAGAACCGCTCTCCGCACAGGGACCTGCCCCAAATACCATTTATTTATTGTGTTATGCTGTACAATCACAACGTAAGAGTACATGCGGTTGGATTGTCAGACATGCTTAAATAATGTAATTAAATTATTTTGTTTCTACAAACAACCCAACTACAGTATTAATATAGGGTTTTCACGTTTTTCTGCCCTTCCTGACTTGGCGAATCATATATTTGTGACTGTTTACTACACTACTGCAGACATCACAATAACACAGGTTATCAAACATATTCAACATGCAGCTAAGTACACGGGGCTAAATAACCACGCTAAGTCTCACAAAGATGTTGTTGTTAATTGAATTGAGGTTCTTGGGAAATCTTGGTCATTAGCCCAGTGTATTTGGGTGTAATTCAACCTTGTATGATAACCTGCATTCATGTGATGTATGTAGTAGTGTGTGTACGGAGATGAAGTAGCTGCCTCGGGACTTGAAATAAGGTACTATTCCGGCGTTTACCTGGAGGGAGTGTGGAAAAACCCTGCTATACGTCTTTGTGGCCGTGGTGCACGAGCATGGTTAGGTCTCGGGACTCCTTCAAATGAAACAACAACAACAACAACAACATGCAAGTTAAGACGCGGTATCTCTTGAGAATTCGATACTTGGGCTCACTTCTCAACGATTTAGCGATGATATGAGCCAGCAATATCATAGCTCATGGTCAGGAACTAGCAGTGATATATTCAGCAATATAAAAGGAGGGATCGAATGTAAAATGGAACTCAGTAAAATATGCAAATAGGCGAATTTATTGTACACGGAAAATGGAAAATTTTAATGTTATCTCGTATAAATAATTCGGTGTGTTGAAGGCCTTGTTTTCAGTACTTTAATACTTGAAGAAAAGATAGGTTGGCTGGTTGGTTCCTTAGTTTATGGAATGCGACAACGCGGTCATGTGTGTAGAATCTGTCTGATAACTGGTGTTAATTGTGATGGATGTATTTGTGTGTGTAAGGACAGGTAAGGACTGCACGGTCAATTTCAAGTAGTTCCTACTTTTGCTACCAAATGCTACAGTCAACGACACCTAGCTGAGAACTTGTCTACTAGATGCCAATACAACTAGCAGCTGGTGGCGAACGTTGGAACTTAGAGAGGGTTAATCAAATCAAACCTACAAATTTAGCTTCACCCAGTTGTAGTTAGTGGAAGGTTCTTTTACACGCCATAAATCTATGACATGGGCCCGTTGGCTTTATTTCCCCTCCGAAGGAAGGCATACTGAGGGATTTTAAACGCTCTTAAAACATCCGACGACTTCCGCCGGGTTTGAACCCACGATCTTTGGCATAGATGCTCAGCATGCTACCCACTACGCCACCGAAGCCGCTCGAAGAGGAGATAATGCACAATGTATGGTAGAATAATACAGCAGTGACTTTATGACGGCATCATTTATTAATCGAGAACGGAGGAAATGAGACGACAAAATATCTTGTTCAATTCAGATAGAGTAAATGATTGATGAGATTAATGCGATGCTTCTCTTGTTTACTGCTCGGTTGGACAAAAATAAGCAGCATATTTTCAATAACAACATTAGCTCAGTGATAATATATTTATATTTGAATTGCAGCCATTGGCAGGATATTTTATACGGAACGTCCGTAGGCTCCCCAACAAATTCAAATTCAAGTAGTTCCAACTTTGGCTACCAGATGCCACGGTCACTCACCCTAGCGGCAAACGTTGGAACTTGATATAACTCAATAACCTGCATATTTAGCTGCACACTACCAAATGTAGTGGAAGGTTCTTTTATTTATTTTTATTTAGTCGATTTACCCTCTAGGTTGTTGGTTCCCACGGACTCAGCGAGGGAACTCACCACTAACGCGCCTATGGGCAGTGTGCTGGAGATTGGAACATCTGGTCGGGGTGGATACAACTGGGGAGGTGTGATCTGCACTTCGCCCAGGCGGCCTCACCTGCAAAGCGAACAGGGGCCTCATGAGGGATAGGAAGGGAGGGGAAGATTGGGATGGGTAGGCGGCCGTGGCCTTACAGCAGGCACCATCCCAGCATTTGCCCGAAGACGAAGTGGGAAACCACGGAAAACCACTTCGAGGATGGCTGGGGTGGGAATCGAACCCCCTCTACTCATTTGGACCACCCGAGGCTGAGTAGACCCCGTTCCAGTCCTCATACCACTTTTCAAATTTCGTGGCAGAGCCGGGAATCGAACCCAGGACGTCCGGGGCGGCAGCTAACCATGCTGACCGCTACGCTACGGAGGCGACGGAAGGTTCTTTTACATGGCATAAATCTATGACTTGGGCCCGCCGGCTTTACTTCCCCTCCGAAGGAAGGCATACTGAAGGTTTTTAACGACCTTAAAAATCCGACGACATCGGTCGGGTTTGAACCCGCAATCTTGGGCATAGTAATTGAGAATGCTACTGACTACATCCCCAAGCCGCCAGGGGATGTTCAGATCCAGTGTTTAACGATTTCAAAGTGAGAGGTGCAGAAAGAGATTAGATCGCAGTGCTAACTGTCAATAGGGAACCGTTGGAGGCAATTTGTTCGTAATTAGAGGCTTGCAGACTAGACTGGACGCTGAAAGGAAAAACAGTCTGATATAAAAATGTATGTATATAAGAAAGCAATTTTTCTAGGTTTGCCCCGTGTCATGTGTGGGGTTTCGCCTAGGACACCAAGCTGGCTCATCGGCGGGCTCTTGAGCGTGTAGTTCTCGCAGTAAAGCGGCGCAGGTGCGCTTCATAAAAAGGGAGGTAGCGCGCAGTTCGCTACTCCTGTGGGGGCCGGGCGGGGACACCAAGAGCCCACCGATGAGCCAGCTTGGTGTCCTAGGCGGATCCCCACACATGACACGTCACAGAATTAGAAACATTGCTGAGTTTAAATTCACCGGCCGTGAAAGTCAATATACCATCCTTTTCGAAGCCATCATAGGGAAGTTATGGCTGCTTGTGCTTTTTGTTCTCGCAGTAAAGAGGCGCAGGTGTGCTTTTATAAAAAGGGACAGTCAGTCTGAAAGTCTGGACTTTATATCATTTTAAACGCTACAATTGCTGAAAAATGCTAGAAAGGCTGGAGGCTTCTCGCTTCGCTCGAAGCCAAAGACTCGACATGTTAGATGATTCAGAAACAATCAGAACGCTAGAAAGTTACAAGTCGTGAGGGAGCTGGAGCGCGCGGTGAAAGGAGGGAGATGGCTGGATGACGTCACGCTCGCCGTGTCGTTGCCGTCTCGTAACGCCAGAGCTCACCAGTGAACTCAGTACACATGCACCAAGCGGTACTATGACGTCACACACCTCAGTGCATTCTCGGTCCATTTCGTGACGTTGCCGTAACATAACGACGAAGTCGACTAGATCATTTAAAATGATAAAAGGGAAGTAGCGCGCAGTTCACTACTCCTTCAGGGGTCCGGGCGGGGACACCAAGAGTTCGCTGATGAGCCAGCTTGGTGTCCTAGGGGAAACCCCACACAAGACACGGCACAAACCGTGAAAAATTGCTGAATATTAATTCACTGGCTCTGAAAGTCAATATACCATCTTCTTGGAAGCCTTGATAGGGAGGTTATGGCTGCTTGAGCTTTGAGTTCTCGCAGTAAGAGGCGCAGGTGCGCTTTATATAAAGGAAGGTAGCGCGCAGCTCGCTACTGCTGTGGGGTCCGGGCGGGGACACCAAATGCCCGCTGATGGGCCATCTTGGTGTCCTCGGCGAAATCCCACACAAGACACGTCACAGACCTAGGAAAATTATTGAGTGTTAATTCACTGGCCATGAAAGCCAATATACCATCTTTATTTTCTTTCAACTTGGTTCGGCAACTCTCATTACTGACGGTGTTTGCCGCTTCTGGAAAAACCACGTGGAAGGTGGAAGGTGTATACCCGGACTAACATCCCCTCTTGTCATGAAACCTAATAAAGGAGGTCAACCTCGCGCTATCTGGGGGCGACAGAGTTAAAATACAAAAGCTGTACTGTCTTCTGTTTCCAGTAGCGAGAAAGTCAAGCAGTGGAAATTAACAAGGCACTTCAGTTGAAGCCAATTTCATTAGCATGAATATGAAGCGTTAAGCAGTTCACATGAAAACCAATTACGTTAAATGTTGTGTTTGATTCATACAGCCTAGTTTTATTATTTTATGCAGGCGCCTACGAGTCAGGTCACGTATGGCATAACTGTTTATTTTTCATTACGTTCATAAGTACACAGAGCCAAGCTCTCTCCCACGGGAATTATGTCACATTGTGCTGAGCTCATGCACAGCGCCAAATTGAATTATGAGCCAAGATACATAGCAAAACCGATATTCGAACTTGTTGCCTTGTAGCCTGTCTTCTGTACCCTCACATCAATCGTTGGCTAACTTCCCGAAGTTATTTCTAATTTGGGCTGAGCAATTGTACTGACCAATTAATGTAATCTACCCTGGATTTCCTCATTTCATTTCATTTCTCAAGAGGTATAACTCTTTATAAGACAAAACTAGTCTTTTAAATTTAATTATTAATTGTATTTACCATTTTTTAGCCTATTTTCAATTTTGAAAAAAAAAAAAAAAAAGGATCATGAGATCACCTTTTGTCCGTGTGTGTGTGTGTGTGTGTGAGGTGTGTGTGTCCCCCCCTAATAAAATCTAAACGGCTGGAGCGATGTCAGTGAAACTCGGTAAGTTCATAGCACTATTCCCGGCGACCTCGACCGTGCCCTTCAAATATTGTTACGTCTCACCAATCCAACATGGCGGCTGTGCGAAATATTTCACTAGCATTCAGTATTTCCGAAACTATAACGGATATCGCCCTGAAATTGTGTACGGTGATAGAGGGCACTACTAGTAGTTCACCTATGAAACTTTCAAAAACCTGGTTACTACATAACCAACATTGCGGCCAAGCGAAGTGGAGACTTTTAAATAGACTTTTCTCGCGATTTAACTATCCAAACGTAATGAAACTTGGTACAGCAAATATTTATACACATTGCAATGCACTGGAGTCTAATTTAGTTCAATTGTTTACATAACCTCAAAATGGCGACTGTGCGAAATATTTCACTGACATTCTATATCCCCGAAACTATTACAGATATCACCCTGCAATTTTGTACGGTGATAAAGGGTACTGATACAAGTTTACCTATGTATAATTCATAAACCTGTAAAGTACAAAACGAACATGGCGACCAAGCGAATTTGAAATATTTTAATATACTTTTCTCGTGATTTAACACTCTGAGCGCAGTGAAATGTGGTACAGTAAATGATTTTGCAGATTGTAATGTACTGCCATCTAATTTAATTCAATTGTTTACATAACCTCAAGATGGCGGCTGTGCGAAATTTTAAAATTAAGTTTTTATTTCTTGTGTCGTAATCATGCGATCGAAGTGAAAGTTTGAATAATGAACCTAGGCAATATGTGTCCTTGAATGGTACATAACTCTATGGCCTATACATATAACAATCCTAAATGGCGAGCTTCCGAAATATTTAGACTGTTCTCAATATCTATGAATCTTTTACAGGAACCAAACTGAAATTTTTATGTTCATAGAGACTATGAACATATGTTCACCTATAGGACTTTCAGTAACCTGGTGAGCACGAATCCAACATGGCGGCGACGCGAAGTATAAATATTTAAATGGACGTTTCTCGCGAATTAACTATCCGAGTGCCGTGAAACGTTGCACGTTAAATGCTTACACAAATGTTGATCCACTGGTATCTAATTTATTTCAATTGGTTGCATAATCACAAGATGGCTGTTGTGCGTAATTTTAAAATCTCGTTTTTTCTTCTTGTGTTCTAATCATGCGATTGAAGTTTGAATACCACACGTACACAATAATCTTAATGTAATAGTACAAAAATAAAAATCCAACCTGGCGACCATCTGAAATATTTAGACGGTTCTCAATATCTACGAATCTGGTACACAAATTAAACTGAAATGTTGTATGTTGATAGAGGCCATTATCATGAGCAGGATATATGAAAATAGGCTGTATAGTTCTTCACGGAACTACTTGTTTTACTTTTGATTTTTTAAACTTTAACATTTCTCATTTTGTTTTAATTTTTATATCAAAATTCTATATTTATTATTAATTAATTAACTTAATATATATTTTTATTTTTATGTTTTAACGTTATTTATAATATTTTTACCCGACCAGGGAAATCAAAATTGGTAGGCTTGGTAGGCCAAGACCCTCCATTAGCAGTGGTACACAGGGGATGGTTTCTGGCTACTTTCAATTTTTGCAAAAAAGTAAAAGTAGACTTATGAGATCTACACGGGCGAAAGGTTGTCACTCTGTCTGTCTGTCTGTGTGTGTGTGTAATTGTGTATATCTGTTTCCCCCCATCAATTCAAACACGACGAAACCGAATTGAACGAAATTTGGTACAGAGGTAACACTAACCAAAGGCCCCGCAGTGTTGTGTTTTATTTTGCCGCCATCTTAACGGGAACGAATTGTCGTCGTCGTCGTTTTCGTTTCCGTTTTCGATTTCGTTTTCGATTTCGTTTTCTTTTTGTTTTCGTCTCCGCTTTCGTGTCTGTTTCCGTTTTCGTTTTCATATTTTATTAATTTGTTAATTTATTAATTGTAATTTATTTCTTCCACGTTTTGACTTTAAAACTCAATTTCAATATTAACGAGTAAGCTCTTTATAAGAAAAGTGAAAGTCAGCCTGAAAGACTAGACTTTGTATCATTTTAAATGCTACAAATGCTGAAAAATGCTAGAATGGCTGGAGGCTTCGAGCAAAAGAAAATTACCTGCATAATACTTATCTTGCTTATGTTGTTTCAAATTACTCGCGAACGGCAAGTGCAAACCAAGGGCAAAGCAAGGTCAAGCGCGCGGGATGCTGTCACGCTCACCAGAGCGCGCGGGGACGTGGCCCTTCCATCCAGTCTAAAAACACTTATAGTGGGCGATGTACTGAAGATACTGTGCCCAACTGGTCACGGCAGAATGGCATCGAACTCAGGTCCTATCTGAGAAGACCAGGCACAGGATTCTAACTAGAATCGAACCATTGATCTCCGAGGAGGAACAGTTTTAGGGAATCCGAAGAGCAATGTGTTAAATAATGAGATATAATAATGTAGCATGATTTCACGGCCTGTATGTGAATATCATAGCAGTTTTAAGGTCAAGAATTGCAAGCAAATGCAAGCAAATATACGTTTTCGAAGCCTACAGGAACGAGAGCAGGCCAGTTGACGTTTTACAAATTACAGTTGGAAAATGGGTGGAGACCGTAGACGCCAAGGGATCTACTTTCGTCTGGAGCGGGGAGACAGCTCAAAATTAATGACCCGGGTATTCACCGCTTGACAACGATGGAACCTAGGGTAGGGATGACTATCCACGGAAATTAATTAATTACAGCCAAGTGGAGCATTAAAATGGAATGAAATGTACACCCAGGTGAATATATTTTAAGAGAGGTAATTTAGGAATGATTTTACACCTAAATTAAGGCCAATATCTCTAAATGAACGCATTACTACTGAGCCTACACTCGAGAGGAGTGATTTGGTGACCAGTCAAGGGGGAATCACCATTGTGGCGTCCTGACGCGCTGGACTAAGGCAATTAATTGTAATTAATTGGCCGAAGCGATCGCCGGCACGCGAACGTTTATGAAACCTCCACACTTAAATGAACAAGGTGTATATGTCATTTCGGCTGAAAAGATATTATTTCAAGGAAGGAGTCGCAGCCACATGTCCGGTGGACTAGTTTTTACGAGAAACCTTTATAAGGAGGGAGCAGTGCAGACCAAGGGAGTTGTCTTGTTGTCTTCAGTCTGTATACACGTAACTAACACGCTGCCAGTAAGCGCGCGAAATGTTAACGCCCAGCCGTTGAAGAACAATGAAACAAGTCGTACAGCTTCATAAGTAATCATGAAGTGCGTCGAAGTAATTTAATACAGATATTTATCTATTATCTGACGCAAATATAAATTCGCCACAGAGAAAAAGGAACTTATAATGTTTTTGAACAGTTCATATAC
Organism: Meconema thalassinum; assembly: GCA_946902985.2. Taxonomy (NCBI): domain Eukaryota; kingdom Metazoa; phylum Arthropoda; class Insecta; order Orthoptera; family Tettigoniidae; genus Meconema; species Meconema thalassinum. The sequence goes on from OX336390.1 coordinate 939,655,138, forward strand.
CGGGAGGTATTGTCAGAATTGTATATGACATTATCATCAGGATCACTACAATGATGGGAGCTTGGGAAACATCGCTACTTAATCTGGAGAGTGAGCTGAACGATATTGCAGGTGACGAGGATCGAACGTCCGTAAACGCTGTTAAACTTTCACGGAGACCCGCGGTTGTCATAATTGCATCGCATCTCTGAGACCAGGCGTAGGAAAAGTCCGAGTAAGGATCAACCTGTGAAATAGTGAATAAGTGTACATAAATTGTGTAATAGTGATTTAAAAGTGTTCATGTGTACAGTGATTAATATGCATTGTGTAAATGTGAAAGAGGCCACTGATAAAAGTATGTTTATCATGTGGGAAATGTGTGAAATTAAGTGTTGTGAAAAATATAACATGATGGCTTAAATCAAGCGTCATGGTAGTGTGGCATAATTGCACCCGTCCTCATTTAGAGTAATTAGTAATGACCTAGTATTATTATTATTACTGGTCTAAGAAGTGAAACCACTCTTCAGTGCAAGTTACTGCTACTATGAAGCAAGGCTGATAGTCATATCGCTCGAGGCAAACATATGTACTTAGGACAGGAAGCCTTGGCTAATATTGTGCCGCTTCATAAACAGAAACTTTCCAAAGAGGTATTCATCTCCGGTTCATATTTAACTAACCTAATGGCCAGCTAGATAATTGTCACTGGTTAACAATAATAAGTAATTTCTAAGTTATCGAGGTCAGGGAGTGCCCTGTAGACATACTGTAATCAATAAGAGTAGTATATAAGATACTAGAATATTATGCTCATTGTCTTTTGTGAACTAACATCGCTACTACACACAACTGTACCATCTTTGAAGGCTTGACTTGAAATATCTACTTGTGGAAATAAAACCTATCATCTTTACTCTTCGACTTCTAATTCTTTCAACGTCTCTTGGTGGTAGGCTCTTGCCAAGGCAGAGCCCTTACTCAACTACTCTTTCGAAAACTCATAACATCCAAAATTAAATCAAGTGTCACGGCTGGCTACGCGACAGTAGGCCTGAAACTGAAAGGCTGGTACCATCCAGCGAAAATAAAAAGTGAGTACCAATTTACAATGATGTTATAACTAAATAGTTCACCATATAACGATTTATCCTTTTGAGACTAAGATGTCACAGTCACCTATTGAACGAGTTTTCACCACTCGTCTTGAATAGAATATGGCTTGGAAGGTGATTTGTTTAGGGCCATGCAGGCCAAAAATAGTGATGGATGTAACGATAACGTTAAATGAATAATAATGATAATCTGGGGTCGGCAACGGTAAAGTAATAGGCATTTTGGCCTAAATAAAGTTCAAAATGTGTCATGTCTAATATAAAGATACTGTATTTTGGTAAACAGTAAGAAGGTAACGTGGAATATAACCAGATACGAGAGTTTTTCAGTGTCAGTGATGTGTTGAATGAATATTTGATATGGTCAATCCTTAGGATTATATTTGAGGACCATTAAAGTAAAGTAAGCCAGTAAATTTATACATTGTTATTAGGAGCTAGTTAAAGCTTTGGCTTAAGTGTTATTACAGAGAGAACGCGGGTGCCTTAATAATTGAGTCATCTATGTGAAATATTGTATGAGCCGCATATAAGCGTGCAGAATTAACGTAGAATCCAGTGATTTACGTAAATAAATAATTGCGGGGACCAAACTAATATAGCTTGCGCGTTAGGTGAGAAGTTGGCTATTCTACGAGTAGTATCGCCCTTGTGCATACTCTATGAATTCGCAGCGAATTGGACAGAGCCTGTCTGTATCCAACGCTTGCATGAATTATGGCCACGAGTGATGTCCATTGAGACTCCGTGAGCATTGTGTGTAAATGATCTACCCTGAGAGGTAAGAATCATATTCGTCGTTTAGGAAACGCAGATTTCCTCATGTTATTATGTGACAGCTGCCGGTGAGAATCCTGTGTTCTCATTTTGATGCGCGTCCAAAAGCCACTAGTAGTCACCATAGAACAGCAAGGCTATCACAGGAATCCATCCCCAGCCATGAATGTTAATAGGAGCCAGTTGAGCCCGATACACTCTAATGATAGGTGTTAAATATTTAAATGACTCAATTACTTAGGAACAACACTTAGCGTATCCCTGCTGTAATGCAATTGTAAACAAACTTGACCTTGACAGCAGATGAGAGAAGTGGGTTGTCCCACTGAGTCGAGCGGCCATCTTATGCAGCTTTCCGGAACTAATTTTATTGCCTGCTGGGGAAATGGAACGTCGGTCCGCTAGTCCTTTAAATTATGGTCACAGTAGGACACTGAAGAATCTCGATATTTCAATATGCAATTAAGTTATGAGTGTAATGATGATGCCAATTGAATTAAATGATGTGTTGCAACTCACATACGTTGTTGAATCAAAGAATTCGGATAATATTTGGCCCAGTTATTCTCTGAAGAGGAACACTGAACCATATAAAGTGTTAGGCATCCTTTTAGAATGCATTTTTTGCCAGTTCACGCTAATCTAGGCAGACGGATATGTGATTTCTAAGAACATGACACATTTGTAACGATAATAAGCCCGACAAGACCCAGAAAATCGTTGTATGGTGAAACTATAAATATTTCTATCCATGTTTATTTTGGAAGGGAAAGTACCACTTTTTAAAGCGTTTCATAGTGATGGAAAGAAGGAAGATGATTCACACGACACAACAAATAATTGTTAATTAAAGCAGAAAAAGAATGAATTTATGATAATCAAAGTAAATGCCATAAGAAACGGAGTAATGTTTTATTAATGTCATTTTGATGTGATATGTGACTTTGTGGTATGATACTCCAGTTAAATAATATTGTGTCAGATGATGAACACTATGGAAACCCATGGAAGTCTGAAGGTATCAATGATAGGATGCTAGAAATAGATTTGAGTGCAGTATTGCAATAATGAAGAAGAGACTCACAAAATAACCCTATTTTTATTTGTGGGAGTTAAATATAATTTGTCCTTTATTTGTATTTGTTGTATAGCCATGATTTTATACTAGTAAATATTTTATTTTAGGAATATGTTGTGTATTTCATGTAGAGTAGTTACCTGGTAGACTCAAATCCTGAACATGTGGTCGTATGGTGGGCAGGAACGCCCCATACCTCGAAAGACCGTGAGTTAGCTGGGATACGAACACATGTTCCACATGATGACAGTTGGGTACAATACAGATATGCTCTCGTGGACTTTTTTGAAGAACTTGTCATGCTGACCAATTCTTACACACATAGTATATTAATATTTTTAACGGTTTGCCCAGCGTAAGGTTAAGAAGCGCACGGACGCCAAGTTTGTTTTCGACTTTTTTACTGAAATCGTTACTGCTTGCCTTCCTTTGACCATACATAAATTATTTTCTACATAATCTTTCCTCGAGATATCCTTTACAGAATGGTGAAAACCGCATCAAAATCCATCCAGTGGTTCTCGAGATTACCCGTGACATCCAAGAATCGGGGATTTTTGTCTGATACTAACGAAGTGAAGATTGTCGGGGAACACATGCACCAAGCGGTACTATGACGTCACACACCTCATCCCGTCACCGTAACGTAACTCCAGATCTCAGCGTAACGACGAAGTCGACAAGATCATTTAAAATGGTAAAACACCGCTTACGAAGACCATTATATGGCAGAGCCTGGTGTATTTTATTTTATCTCTTGATGAATGCAGTACATTTGCTTTTTTCTGTTGACACAGGCTAGAGTAAAATGTGGCTTTTCACCGATGTCTCAGTCTCACTCATGGCCGTGATTATATGGAGGCTACTGAGATATGGGTGGTGCTTAGTAATGACATTCTGGGCACAGTCAGTGCCTGTGAATGCTGTGAAAGGTTCTAATCATAGGGTTAGTACTACTATACTGACTCAGTGAGGAAAGTAATGGCAAACTACCTCACTCCTCTTCTTGCCTAGTACGCCTCAATATAGCGCTGCCTTGGGTTTTTGTGGGTATCACCTAACGGCGGTGTTTTTTGAGGATCCAACCAGCCTTTGGGCTGACTACCCAACAGACAGATCAGCCTTTGGGCTGACTACCTAACAGACAGATATTATATTAAATATTACTGAATAAAGTGTAATAAATCTATTAAACATCAATTGGTATTAATTTAGAACAATTAGCATTCCAATGCTATTTTCAGTGAGGCTGCACCTCTGGTCACTGAGTAAATACTTCAGTCATCTTGCAGCTCGCGGGTCGATTAGCCTTTCGCCTGACGGAACTGTGGTCAAGCTAAATTAATGTAATGCCGCACATGTTTGGTTTGTTTTGATAATATTTTTAAGGAATTAAATACGGCATATAAGCCATAAAACATGTATTTATTCTTATTTATTTATTTAATAAATATTAGATACAACCATGAAAGGCCATTTTACACTAATATTTTAACAATTTTAAATAATATTAATAAAAACAACAACACTAACAGGTAACAAATGGCAGTGATGGCAGCAAGGGACAAATCTCGGGAAAGACGCAGGGAATGATTGGGGCAGTGGGTGATTGGGAGGGTGAGCGGTTTGGAATTGAGGATGAAAGGGATCTTCTAATGCTATGTTTGAATGTTCTATAGAAAGAGAATATGTCAATATTTGGAAGGGAGTTGCAAAGTGTAGGTAGACGGTGAAAAATAGAGCGCTTCTGTACTTCAAGATGTGGGCGAGGTATGTGGTGTAAATGGTTCTGACGTGTTTTTTGTCGAGTGACCTCCTGGGAGGCCGAGTTCAGGTCTTTCTAGTCGACACCTGAGCGTCGGGATGAGAGATGGAATGGATGAAGATGAATGAATGAAACTGGGCAAGGATGTGGAAGGAAGAGGCCGTGGCCTGTCAGAAGGTACCGTCCCAGCATTTGCCTGGTGTTGAAAATGGGGAAACCACGGAAAACCATTTCAAGGACGGCTCGAACCCACGCGTCTACCGAGTCAGCAGAGGGCTTGGCCCCATGGCCTAACGCTTCGCTTTAGCCAGCGTAGCCACTACTGTCGGTTCTGACATGGAGTGGAAAGTAGCTTAAGAGCTTGTTACATTTTGTGTAGCCATTCATAATTTTATGTAAGAAACACAGGTCAGTAAATTGTAGACGGCTTCTCAGGTCGAGTATATTGAGCTGATTTAGAATGTCGGATTTGGCAAAGTGCCGTAATGAAGGATTGCGAGCTTTGACTATTGATATGAAGAAATTAAAGACACTGTTCAATTTAGAAATATTGGTTATAGCCGAAGTAGACCAAATTGGAGAAGAGAAATCTAGGATAGGGAGAACATATGTGGTGAAGTATAATTTAAGTGCAGTAAGGTCTTTAATTTCTGTGAATCTGTATAGAATGCCGAGACTGCGCATTGCGCGAGATTTGATATGGTCAATGTGGGGAGAGAATGTCAGTTTATCATCGTGAATAATACCTAAATCTCTTACCCGAGAAACTGTATCCAATTTATTTCCATATTTCATAGTCCGCTTGATTTCCAGATTTCAGTAGTGAGAAAGACACATTGAAGCACTTTTTGGGATTTGGAGATAACCTCCATTTGTTGAACGAATCAGTACATGTACTCGGAAGAAGGTGCTGACATTAAGAAACGGTGCAAAAAGGTGCAACCAAACCTCAATTACGGGTGTTACTTTAATGTATTCTTTGCAAGACAAGCTAATTTGGCACTTTAATAGCCAAAAGAAAGTCAAGGTGCAGCACCTACAATTCCTAGCTCTATTGCTGGCCCTTTCTTCATAGCTACCCCTCATTTTCCCTCAAGCTTAATAAGCAGATTTGGCATAAATTCTGGCTGTAGCTAGTCGAAGTCCGCAACGCTGATGTAATATGCAGCACTCAGGAGAGATGTACCCACCTCGGGCCAACCAACTTCCAGAAGCTCCATTACCAACTATATTTGGGTCAGTTAACTGGGACCGCTCGCAGGTTTCATTCTTCACTCAGTGGACTTGTGTCTTAAAAGTTCTCAAGCCAACTTTGGCTAACGGCACGTTAGACTGTAATGGTTAATTAACAAGGACCACTTCATGGTGTAGTGACTAGCATTCTTGGCTGTCATCCTGGCTTTGCCAAGAAATTTAATTCTGCTCTGAGGGCTGAAATGGGGTCAGCCTCGTGACCCAAAACTGAGAATAGGTGGGTTTAACTCCCACCCCAGCCATTCTGGAAGTGGTTTTCCTCTTCTTTTCTGGGCACCCTGTATTATTCCCGTTCTCATGGGGCCGGGGACGAGACGCAGTTAATGTTTATACGGCCAGAAGCCCTTCGTGACACCAACCTCATGAGAGCCAAATAGCCATTGAAAACAAAATATAAAAACGTACATTAAAATTGCACTCTTGCACTTTGAATTGCATAGTCTTTGATTGATTTTGTCCTTTTCCTACAGAGCTCTAAGTGGTAGCGATCACATGCTTGTCCACATAGTTGGCATACACACGTCACTGTAGGTTCATGGAAATATTTGCCAACACAAATAAGGTGGTGAAAACCATGGACAGCCAGACGTGTAAACACATGCCTGAACCAAAGTTGGCTGTTGTCCACGTACAGTCAATCATGGCTCCGTTTCCATAAAATTCTTGAGGCATGTCTTCTCGTTTTTTCTTCAATGATGTTAGTAGCTGTTCCGAGGCTCTGCTATTTGGTAGAGCTAAATAGTTTCTAAGGTCTTCTATAAGAAATGATTCTCGTGCCAGGAGGTAGGCGAATCGTGACCTGGTAGTTTTTGACACTCCAATTGCTTTTTTTAATGAATAATGCCTTCACTCTTTCTAGTGAGGAAAGGTTATTTTCTGTTAGATGTTGCCAAATGACTTCAATGCCATATATTAGAATAGGCATGATTTTATTTCTGAACAGAGCCATTGCTGTCTCTAAGCTGAGGATTCCCAAGTAACTAATTTCATGCATTGCCCGTACTGCTTGCGTTGATTTCTCTATCACATGATATGTAAGACATGTAGCACTTGTTTGGAGTGTGATACCCAAACATTTTAATTCCCTTACGATGTTTATTTTCCTCCTCTTGATGAAAATTTTTGTCGCTGCTGGAACCTTCCCTCCTTTTCTAAACACCATCATTACTGTTTTTGAAACGTTGATTTCAAACTTAATGAGAGATGGTTTGAAAGAAGATTAACAAGGGGATGGAAGGTCGAGGACTTTAAGATGATAAACCATGGAGAATCATTTGAAGGACCAAGGGTGGGGTTTGAATTGAATTTGTCGGAGCTAAAAAGCATTAAGTCAAAAATGGTAATTTTTTAAACAATTAGTATTCAGAAGTATTGGCCGAAGGGCCTTGGAACGGCATCGGAAAAAAATAATTCAGCCTTCTGTTTTAGCCAGAAACCACTGCTATGTGTAGTGCGATCAGAAGAGAAAAGCATTAAGTCAAAGACTTGCTGCCTTTCAGCGCCGTATTGTGTACTTAATGTTGGCCGCACTGCAAGATTCCCGCGTGTTACAGTGCTATTGTTTAGGTGGTTATTAAAATATTCATTCTCAAGGGCTTTATGCCGCACTAAACCGACAACGCACATTGGGTTAAAATCGAAATCTAGGAGGACAAAATTATTTATGTTCATAATTAAAAAATCAAAATTGATTACTTCTACGGCAATTCCATATAATTGCCGCTCACTATTCTGGGATATAAATGTATCTTAGTGTAAATCTGTCACCACTGATCGAGCAGTCTGAATTGGAGGGTGAATGTAAGTGGCTGTGGTTTGGTTGTCTTTGTGGTTAGTGTGATGCTTTAAGATGGAACACGCAGCTGAAGGTATGATCTTTGTAACGTGTTTCAGTTATTAATGGGCGTAATTGTTACGTAATTTTAGCTATATTTGCATTATATAATATTTAACTATTATTTTAAAAATTATATTTTCACTTAGATTTTTAGTATGTCGCGTCACTCTGCGTCACTTTCTACTTAATGTTAAAATGTAGATCAAGTATTTTTGTTTACGCCTGTTATAAGATTTTTTGCATCTCTTTGCAACTTACTTATTTTACGTTTCAGAAGATGTCGCGCAACCAGTTCTCACACGTTTACAACTGTTTGAAGCACTGGGTTCGACGATTATGTCAAAAGTGGAACTTTGTGACTTTGTTAAAAGTAAATTGGGGGTAGAAAATTGTTCTGAAGAGATAACTGAATGCTCTATCCAACTCCTAGTCATAGACAATTTCTTGCATGTGTAGACGTAGCTTAAAAAGGTCTTAACTGATGTTTAATATGAAGTAAACAAATTATATACGTTGCTTTCACTCCAAATTCATGATTAAAACGTAAAAATAATTTTGTCCCCCTAGATTTCGATTTTGACCCACTGTGCAACGGAATTGACAGGCATTAAGTCACGTTTCAAAAATTGATTTGAAAAATATGTTTATTAAATTGAAATTGATATTCCGCTAACACAAATATAACCTGAATAGTTGCTTCACATTACTAATATAGTGTGTTTGTTAAGTTCTGTTCTTTCAATTACGTTTTATCTCTCTCCTGGAAAGTAGTAAAAAGTGACTTAATACTTATCAGCACCGGCCGATTCAATTAATGTCTAACAAGTCCGCAGATAGCGCTGCATCTTTAGCGAGTGAGCTACTTGTACAGAGACGAGAGGTAGCCTATAGAGAGTTTACCAAAGCCTGCTGTATCTGTTAAGAATGCTCGCCCGGGTAGCGTGTTCCACCCTCCACCTGTCGAAACCCATTAAAGCTAGGTCATTAGCGATGGTAAACAAGACACTGGCAGCCTATTGACACTCGACTGCAAATGAAAACAGATTACAGCGTGCGTTACCTGGGCCCCCTCAAACTGTGTCCCCAATTTGAGAGTTGAGATCCCGAGAGTTTTACTCACAAAATAGCTTGTAAACATGCAAGGCCTCTTAAGGTTACCCGTGAATGTATTTGAAGAATGTGATGAAATATCTAGTTTTATGTTTTTACGGTATAAAGTCAATCATCTGTTTTCTGACGCAATGCTTAGTCCCTACGGCGTGTTCAAAGATGCCTCAATTCATGATACTCTCCGAACGTTACTTTTACATACCGTTTTGGTTCAAAAATAGGCCACACTCACATATAAGCAGCAATTACTAAATATATCAATTTATCACCATGATACCAGCTTGCCACGGTAGGTGAGTGGTTATCGTGTCGGACTACCAACCCGAAGCTTGCATGTTCGCAACTGGCCGTGGTAAGTGATTTTTGAAAGGCGACAAAAATCACTACACGCATGTCATACGTTGTTGGCATGTTTAAGAACCCATTTGAATTCAGTAGGCCGTGTTCATAATGGCAAAATTAATGACGGGATTTTCCGCCAACACAAAGTTCCTCCATTCTCTACTAGAAAGCGCTATAGTGTCAAGGTGCTTGGATATCTAACCTCCTTGACTTTTATAGCGCTCCAAGGAACGGCAAAATTTGACATGCATTCTGCCCTCTGGGTGTCTAATAACTAAGCTTGTCCCTGGCACCCAAGCAAGGCCATATGATATTATTTTTAGCCTATTTTCAATTTTGATATAATAGGCTTATGAGATCACCTTTTGTCCGTGTGTGTGTCCCCCCGTCCCCCCTATTAAAATCTAAACGGCAGGAGCAATTTCAATGAGACTCGGAAAGTTCATAGCACTATTCCCGGCGACCTCGACCGTGCCCTTCAAATTTTGTTACGACTCACCAATCCAACATGGTGGCTGTGCGAAATATTTATCCAGCATTCAATATCTCCGAAGCTATTACCGATATTACCCTGACATTTTCTATGGTGATAGAGGGAACTAATAATAATAATAATATCGTATGGCCTCGGGTGCCTGGTGCAAGCTTTGTTAATTGACACCCAGAGGGTAGCTTGCATGTCGAATTTCGTCATTCCTTTGAACGCTACGAAAGTCAAGGAGGTTAGATATCTAAACTCCTTGACACTACAGCGCTTTCAAGTAGAGAATGGAGGAACTTTGTGTTGGCGGAAAATCCCGAGATTAATTTTGCCATTGAACACGGCCTACTGAATTCAAATGGGCTCTTTAACATGCCAACAACGTATGACATGAGTGTCGTGATTTTTGTCGCCTTCAAAAATCACTTACCACGACCAGGGGCGAACCTGCAATCTTGGGGTTGGTAGTCCGACATTATAACCACTCACCCACCGTGGCAAGCATAGAGGGAACTACTAGAAGTTCACTTATGTGACCTTTGAAAACCTGGTAACAACAAAACCAACTTGGCGGCCAAGCGAATTTGCGACTTTTAAATAGACGTTTCTCGCGATTTAACCAACCAAACGCAATGAAACTTGGTACAGTATATGTTTATATACATTGTAATGCACCGACATCTAACTTCGTTCAATTGTTTACATAATCACAAGATGGCGGATGTGCGAAATATTTCACTGGCATTCTATATCTCTGAAACTATTAGCGGTATCTCCCTAAAATTTTGTATGGAGATAAAGGGCACTACTGGAAGTCCATCTATAAGACCTTCAAAAACCGGTTAACTACAAAACGAACATGGCGGCCAAGCGAATTTGAAAATTTTAAATAGACCTTTCTCGCGACTTAATGTTCCAAGCGCACTGAAACCTGGTACAGGAAATATTTATACACATTGTAATCCACTGGTATCTAATTTAGTTCAATTGTTTACATAACCTCAAGATGGCGGCAGTGCGAATTTTAAAATTAAGATTTTATTTATTGTGATGTAGTCATGCGATCGAAGTGAAAGTTTGAATAATGAACCTACGCAATAATTTTCCTTTAATGGTACATGACTCAATGGCCTATACATTAAACAATCCAACATGGCGACCATCCGAAATATTAAGACGATACTGAATATCTACGTATCTATTTTAGCAATCAAACTGCATTTTTTAATGTCCATAGGGGCTATGAACTTAAGTTCACCTATAGGACTTTAAATAACCTGGTGATCACAAATCCAACATGGCGGCGATGCGAATTATAAATATTAACATGGACGTTTCTCGCAATTTAACCATCCGCGTGCAGTGAAACTTGGTACAGTAAATCCTTATACGAATTTTAATCCACTGGCATCTAATTTAATTCAATTGTTTCCATAACCTCAAGATGGCAGCTGTGAAAAATTTTAAAATCTCCTTGCTACTTCTTGTGTCCTAAATATGCGATTGAAGTTTGAATACTACACGTTCACAATAATCTGCATGTAACAGTACATAACTCTAGGACCTAGATATATAAAATTCAACAAGGCGACCATCCGAAATATTTAGTCGGTTCTCAATATCTACGAATCTATTACAGCAATCAAACTGAAATTTTGTATGTTGATAGTGGCAACATAAGTAGTGAACCCTTATTGATCTTCGATAAATAAGTATTCATATTTATTATTATTATTACTACGGCCCAGGCAGCACATAAGGAAGTCGACTTGGATATTAGGGAGGCCAGCATTTCGTAACGATTGCAACAGAAGTTGAGCCAGTAGCTATTCCTGGGGGACGGCCAGAATTAGTCGAGTTCAAGGCTAAATTGTGCAACTACTGTACCAAAATTGGAGACATAAAGGAAGAATCACGAGGTCTTCTCAACGAACATACGATTGAATCAGCCAATCGCAAGAGACCAAGCCGTGACCACGAGGTGGACGGCGTCAGTAGTAAAAAGCCCGCGGAAGTGTGTATCTAAGGAACCGCCGAACGGATTAATTTCCGCTCGAGTAATTTGAGACGTTGGATTTATTTGGAGAAGAATGACACTAGTTACATCTTTGTGAGACAAAAACTCTGGAAGTTTTTATCCGACTTTGCCCCACTCTACCGCCCTTGTCAGTTTCTCATAAATAGCTTGGCCTGACGCCAATTAAAGTCTATTCTTTTGGAGCCTTCAGAGGCATACTCCACGTCAGTTCGAAGTGTGAATTTTAAAGTCTTACCTTTTGGAGCCTTGAGAGGCATACTCCACGTCAGTTTGGTTTGTGATTTTGACGCTCGAATTTATCTAAGTCATTATTTGGTGTAAAACGTGATTTTTACGCTCTAAATCAGTAAAGCTAATTCATTTCGTGAGCTTTGAGGAACTAAAGTCGCAGCGATCGCAGTATCAAATTTTAAAAGCTACAATACATTTTATTATAATATCGACTTTGTCGTGTGATCTAAATATTTCACGCTAGCGCTTGAGAAACAGTAACATTCATTTTCAAGACGACGAGTTCAACTTTAAGAGGGAGGTATCGTATTACCCTAATTAGCGCTTACCAGAACCGAAGTCCATAGTACAGACGGAAATACCGGACGAGATAGCGACTGCTAGTGCAGCCAGGATTGTGAACTTGTTAACGAGCCAGTGGCGCGGACTCGAGATGTATATTTTATGTATAAATTGTGTGTATTTTATGTATGTTTTTATAGTGCGTGTGTCCGATATAATTAGGGCCAGTCTTCGCTATTAATCGCAATAGGACAATTGTGGGTGAACTGAGTAGCCTGCAAGCGATTATAGATAGGCAAATATTTAATATTGAACTTTTCTGCCGAGGAGTCCAGACCAAGATGAACAGCACGTGGTTTGAAGTTGGGATGAGCTTCAAGAAATCAGCACAGACGACTACTATGGAGAGCTAAATTGTCCATAGGGCAATGGGTTGAGGAGGATGTCCTTGGTCTACATGCAGAAGCGGTGATGTACTAAAATTGGATTTATTTCAATTATGTAGTTAGATTTGGCCGGGGAACTTTGTATATAGTCATGTTTTTCTTTCTTGTTGTTTTAGAGTTTTTCCTGTACCGACACTATGTGTTTAAATGTCCGTTGGCGCGTGGCCAAAGTGTTTGTTGATAGTCTGTTTTCTTTCTTGAGTCATGAGTAATGTACGCGGCGTGCGTGCGTGATTTTGTTATCCTTGCAACTTACGAATATGACCCGTTACGCCCCGAATCTGAGTCTCATATGCTTCTTTGCAAGGGTTCATAAAACAAAAATGGCTGCCCAAGTGGGGATTGTTGTTGTTGTTGCTTCGCTGATCTCATATTTATTTCGTTGAGAAATGATGCCAGATCAAGCGGACATGTAAATTCAGTAAATGGAGGCGATGTTGTACCGCCATGTGCATTAGTAAAATCACTGAGTTCCTAAGGTTAGAAATATTGAACAAGGTTAGAATTTGATTTGTATTTGTTATAAACTTGTTCTGGCGCCCACATTAAAATTAGAAATTTGCATTATTATTGAACTCAGTTAAAGCAGGAAGATGTTGCCTTATATTTGACATTTAATTGACTTCGGTTAATTGGTGTTTCGTAAATTCTGTTGGTTAGGAATTTAAAAGCAGATCACCAGGGGTTATTTTATTGTTTGGGAATAAGTGTCATTGTATTCAGTAAATTTTGTTACTGAAATTTTCATTAAATTAGAGCCAGTAATATTTAAATGTGTGACATGTATGTGCGTGTAGGGCTGAAACCTTAGCCCATAACCCTGTTTTTCTCTGAATATATTTTTGTGTGTGATATGGCGCTTGTTGATGAGATAAAGGCATTGTTAGAACAGATGTCGATCCAAATGTCCGCGAAAACGGAAGAATAATTAGAACAGATGTCGATCCAAATGTCCGCGAAAACGGAAGAACAATTAGTGCAGATGTCCGTAAAGACGGAAGAACAATTAAAAGAACAATTAGAAGCTCAGCGGGAGCATAGTGAAAAACAATTACTTGATATGAGCGATAATATTTCGGTTCAGTTACAAGCGCAGAAGATAGACTGTGAAAAACAATTACTTGATATGAGCGGTAACATTTCGGTCCAGTTAGAAGTCCAGAAATTAGACACTGACAAACAATTCAATGAATTAAACCACAAATTGTCACAACAGGCGGTAACACAAACCGAACAGTTAGGAAAAATCACAAATGATATTAACCAGAGCGTTCAAAAAGTAGAGAAATTGGCAGGCGAGGTTGCGGAAAACAACATCAGACAGTTAGGCGAAATGAAGAAATTGGAGGCAAAATTTGATAACAAATTAATGCAATTTGACGAGATGGTGGCGGATAAACTTAAGCAGATAGAGGCAGCATGTGTCAGTAACACCGCGGGAGTAAAGAAGACCCAAGAGAAACTACAACAGCAAATTAATTCGGTAGATAACAACGTGCTGGAATTAATAAAGGAAATAGATAAAGTCGAAATTAAGGCTGAAACTGAGCGGATACACGTGCGGGAGAATTTAGAGGAGCAATTAGGCAGAACGCAAGAGATCATAAGGAAAGAGATGGAAGGCCAGCTGATAAACACACGAGAGGTAATAAGACAAGAAGTAGGGGAGCAGCTCGTCAAAACTCAGGATAATTTGGAAGGTCAGCTAATAAAAACACAAGAGGTCATAAGAGAAGAGGTGGGGGAACAACTAGTAAAAACGCAGGAACAGATACGTGAAGAGCTAGAGAAAAATGAGGAGAGGAACGAGGAGAAAATAAATAGCTTGAAAAGTAGGATCCGGCGAGATTGGGACCAGCAGGCTCAGGCGAATAAGGAAGACAGGCTGGCAGTTTTAAAGCGAATGCAGGCACTGGAGGAAAATATGAAGTCGAAATTGCAGGAACAATCAGAACTAATCATAAAAAACGAGATCAGATCGTTAGAAAATGCGACATTATTTTCAAATGAAAATATACAGGAAAAGCAAACAAGCATTGGAAGTCCGGCAGGTTCGAAGTTGGCTGAGGACACGAGTCGGGGTCAAAGTCCCAGACTAACGACTAATGCATTCCAGCAGTACAGGGGGGAGACTTCAACTCCGCAACCGAACTTGGCACCAGCCCAAGTCATCCAAGTCATTCGGGGTAATGATTTTAAGCCCGATAAGTTCAAAGAAAATTCAGGAACCACTCCCAAAGCATTTTTACGGCAATTAACGGATTACTTTAATGACCAACACATCGGCCCTGAGAAACAATTAAGACTGGTGGAGAAATTTTTAGAAGGACCTAGCCTGACCTGGTTTTTAAGTTTCAAGTACACATTTACAGACATGGATCAATTCCGCGAGGCGTTTTTGAAGAAGTTTTGGAGTCCTTCGTTACAACAGGGGTTAAGAATGGACCTGTACACACGCAAATACCATAGTACCCATCCAACCCGTTTTTCAGAATTCTTTAGTCAGCAATTAGTAAAATTCAGGGATTTTGATGACCCGCCTAGCGAGCCGAATATGGTTCTAACCATCGGAAAACAACTCCCAATGCATATCCAACAATTGCTAGTCGCAGGAAACATTCAGACCGCAGTCCAAGCAGAAGAATTACTCAGACACTTAGATGAGACGAGTATGGTGAGCCCACAGACAGGAAGAAGGAATTTGGAATGTGTAAACACGGCAGAGGTAGTTCAGGGACTCCAAAATAACCACGGCCAGGGGAACCAAAGTAAGACACAGTCCACAGGGACACAGTTCACGCCAAGAAGACAAGATTTTGACGGCCGAAACCAGTTCCATCACAACAATCATAACTATCAGAATAACCGCGGGAGATATCATCAGAATAACCAGAATCAAAATAATCAGTGGACGTACCAGCGGGAGTACACAAATTGGAGGGGAAACCAGAGACAAGGTAGACCTTACCAAAGAAATGGAGATGGTAGATGGAGTAACGGCAGGGACTATCGCCAAGAAAACAGAGGAGATTATAGGAATAACTGGGACGAGCGATATATTGAATCCCGTAAATACCTGGATCAATTAAGTGAAGAAGCGGAGAAGGAAAAGTGGGGGCGTGCCATGGCGAACAGACAGAGCCCAGACAATCATCAAGGAGAGGGGGCAGAGAGTTTACTGAGGCAACAGGAGCGACAGAATGACAATCCAGCGAACGAGAGAGCACATGAGGAACCAAGCGGACCGAAGGCTGAGACGGTACCGAGGAAAGAAGTTTCACCGAGAGTTACAAGAACAAGAATTAGTGCTGGTTCGTAGACCACCGATCTCCGACCCTAAGAACAAAGTCTTCGCCAAGTTCTGTCCAAGGTTCATTGGTCCGTTCCGGGTAATTAAGAATCTGGGTAACAATGCCTACAGATTAGAAGAAGTGAGCACTGGTGCAAAATCTGTTTTTAATAGCGCCAATTTGAAACCGTACTACAGAAGGGAACCATTTGATGATTAGGAGAGATGATATGTGCAGAATCTGTATTGCAAAATTCATGTTTTGAAAACAAACACTCAAATCCACGGGGAGCGCCTGAGTACGCACTTTGTTTGTAAACAACGAGCAGCTGAGACGACGGGAGTGGCAACTACTTGAGGAGAAGGGGAGACCTAGTGGAAATATGAATGACATTCCAGCGAGAAGGGAGCACTCTAATTGAGTCAGAGGGGCATACACTCGAGCAGCTGAGTGAGATTTAAAGAGATGTGTTGTTACTACAGTGGATTTTGTTTTTGAAATCCAAGCCAATAAATTGTTTCGAATTTCAAAACCTTGCTGAGGACAAATGAACCCTTATTGATCTTCGATAAATAAGTATTCATATTTATTATTATTATTACTACGGCCCAGGCAGCACATAAGGAAGTCGACTTGGATATTAGGGAGGCCAGCATTTCGTAACGATTGCAACAGAAGTTGAGCCAGTAGCTATTCCTGGGGGACGGCCAGAATTAGTCGAGTTCAAGGCTAAATTGTGCAACTACTGTACCAAAATTGGAGACATAAAGGAAGAATCACGAGGTCTTCTCAACGAACATACGATTGAATCAGCCAATCGCAAGAGACCAAGCCGTGACCACGAGGTGGACGGCGTCAGTAGTAAAAAGCCCGCGGAAGTGTGTATCTAAGGAACCGCCGAACGGATTAATTTCCGCTCGAGTAATTTGAGACGTTGGATTTATTTGGAGAAGAATGACACTAGTTACATCTTTGTGAGACAAAAACTCTGGAAGTTTTTATCCGACTTTGCCCCACTCTACCGCCCTTGTCAGTTTCTCATAAATAGCTTGGCCTGACGCCAATTAAAGTCTATTCTTTTGGAGCCTTCAGAGGCATACTCCACGTCAGTTCGAAGTGTGAATTTTAAAGTCTTACCTTTTGGAGCCTTGAGAGGCATACTCCACGTCAGTTTGGTTTGTGATTTTGACGCTCGAATTTATCTAAGTCATTATTTGGTGTAAAACGTGATTTTTACGCTCTAAATCAGTAAAGCTAATTCATTTCGTGAGCTTTGAGGAACTAAAGTCGCAGCGATCGCAGTATCAAATTTTAAAAGCTACAATACATTTTATTATAATATCGACTTTGTCGTGTGATCTAAATATTTCACGCTAGCGCTTGAGAAACAGTAACATTCATTTTCAAGACGACGAGTTCAACTTTAAGAGGGAGGTATCGTATCACCCTAATTAGCGCTTACCAGAACCGAAGTCCATAGTACAGACGGAAATACCGGACGAGATAGCGACTGCTAGTGCAGCCAGGATTGTGAACTTGTTAACGAGCCAGTGGCGCGGACTCGAGATGTATATTTTATGTATAAATTGTGTGTATTTTATGTATGTTTTTATAGTGCGTGTGTCCGATATAATTAGGGCCAGTCTTCGCTATTAATCGCAATAGGACAATTGTGGGTGAACTGAGTAGCCTGCAAGCGATTATAGATAGGCAAATATTTAATATTGAACTTTTCTGCCGAGGAGTCCAGACCAAGATGAACAGCACGTGGTTTGAAGTTGGGATGAGCTTCAAGAAATCAGCACAGACGACTACTATGGAGAGCTAAATTGTCCATAGGGCAATGGGTTGAGGAGGATGTCCTTGGTCTACATGCAGAAGCGGTGATGTACTAAAATTGGATTTATTTCAATTATGTAGTTAGATTTGGCCGGGGAACTTTGTATATAGTCATGTTTTTCTTTCTTGTTGTTTTAGAGTTTTTCCTGTACCGACACTATGTGTTTAAATGTCCGTTGGCGCGTGGCCAAAGTGTTTGTTGATAGTCTGTTTTCTTTCTTGAGTCATGAGTAATGTACGCGGCGTGCGTGCGTGATTTTGTTATCCTTGCAACTTACGAATATGACCCGTTACGCCCCGAATCTGAGTCTCATATGCTTCTTTGCAAGGGTTCAGTAGGATATATGAAAATAGGCTGTATAGTTCTTCACGGAACTACTTGTTATTACTATGATACCAAGAAGCACACCATATCCTCTCAAAAATGCAAAATTAAAATATGTCAGATTCAGTTTTTGAATTGGGAGATATCTTATCTCAGTTCTTGTACAGGAAATTCCTATTTTAACGATCTTTATTTTGAGACCTTGTTGAGGTTGACAAGTGAATACAATTGGACTCATTCAGGCTTAAACCTGAAAAAATAAAACCACAATCTAAGTTTTTGAGTCAATTAAGTTTAAAGTTTCGAATAACGATTGGACACGTGCGCCTAGTGCATTGAAACCTATTTAATGATTATATTTATGCATGAAATATGTAAGAACCATATACTTTCTTAAAGAATTAAGCTTTCCTCAGAAACAATAAACAGTAAAACATTCATCCAAATACAGTACGTCATTTCACACGTACATGAATAACTCATGTAATGTTAATGTTCGTGGTTATGAAAACATTCGCATATTTTGCATTCTAGGATCTTCGTGGATGTTCTATCCCCAATAAGAAAACTACAGTGCAATACTCAGTGTGGAGCGTTACCTACTCGCTCAGCTATGGCGACGGGTTTCATATTATGAACGCTCGTTGAAAGCGATCAAGTGTTACTTACCGACAATTATGTGCATGTTAAGCCCATGTTTATTAGCCTACTTTCGATTTTTGCAAAAAATGAAAGTAGACTTATGAGATATACACAGGGCCAAAAAATTGTGTGTCCCGTCTGTGTATGAGTAAGTGTGTGTGTGTGGGATTTGGTGTATCTGTCCCTCCTATCAATTCAAACATGACGAAACCGAATTGAACGAAATTTGATACAAGGGTAGCACCAGCAGTGTCGTGTTTTATATTGCCGCCATATTTACCAAAACGTCATGGCGGCTACTCAAATGGTCAAAACTTAAAATTAAATTACGAGCAAACTAACCATCGATTCTTTACCAAATTTGGTAAAACCATACCTTCATATGGGATGCGTCTTGTGCCCAACATACTGTACCCAACTGTCATCATGTGGAACATGAGTTCGTATCCCAGCTAACTCACGGTCTTTCGAGGTATGGGACGTTCCTGCCCACCATACGACCACATGCTCAGGATTTGAGTCTACCAGGTAACTACTCTACATGAAATACACAACATATTCCTAAAATAAAATATTTACTGGTATAAAATCATGGCTATACAACAAATACAAATAAAGGACCAATTATATTTAATTCCCACAAATAAAAACAGGGTTATTCTGTGAGTTTTCTTCTTAAAATAGTGCTACACTGCACTCAAATCTAATTCTAGCATCATATCAATGATACTTTCAGACTTCCATGGGTTTCCATAGTGTTCATCATTTGACACAATCTTAGTTAACTGGAGTATCATAACACAAAAATCATATATCACATTACAATGACATTAATACAACATTACTCCGTTTCTTATGGCATTTACCTTGATTAGCATAAATTCATTATTTTCTGCATTCATTAACAATTATTTGTTGTGTCGTGCGAATCATCTTCCTTCTTTCCATCAATATGAACGCTTTAAGAAAAGTGGTACCTATCCCTTCCAAAATAAACATGGATAGAATATTTTATAGTTTCACCATACAACGATTTTCTGGGTCTTGTCGGGCTTATATCGTTACAAACGTGTCATGTTCTTAGAAATCACATACCCGTCTGCATAAATTAGCGTGAACTGGCAAAATGCACTCCAAAAGAAGATGCCTACATTATTTTGGTTCAGTTTTCCTCCTCAGAGAATAACTGAGCCAAATATTATCTGATTTCTATGATCCAACAACGTATGTGTGCTGCAACACACCATTCAATTCAATTGGCATCATCATAATAATCATATCTTAATTGCATATTGAAATATCGAGATTCTTCAGTGTCCTACTATGACTCTAATTTACAAGGGACTGGACGACCGACCTTCTCCCCCTCAGCAGGCAATAACATTCGTTCCAGCTGGCTAGTCAAGATGGCCGCCGCAGGAGTGGTCTACTACCCCACCTCCTCTCATCTGCTGTCAAGGTCAGGTTTGTTTACAATTGCAGTACTGGAGTTCCGCTAGGTGTAGTTCCTAAGTAATTGAGTCATTTAATTATTTAACACCTATCTTTATAGTGTATTGGGCTCAATTCGGCTCCTTAATTAATATTCATGGCTGGGGATGGAATTCCTGTGATAGCCTTGCCGTTCTATGGTGACTACTAGTGGCTTTAGACGCGCATCATAGTGAAAATCCACGATTTTCACCAGCAGCTGTCAATAAAATATAAGGAAATCTGCGTTTCCTAAACGACGAATATGATCCTTACCTCTCAGGGTAGATCATTTATACACATGCTCACTGCGTCTCGACGGACGTCATTCGTGGCCATAATTCATGCAAGCGTTGGATACAGACAGGCTCTGTCCAATTCGCTGCGAATAATACAGTATGCTCAAACGGCGATACTAACTCGTAGATTTAGCCAACTTCTCACCTAACGCGCAAGCTATACTAGTTGGTCCCCGCAATTATTTATTTACGTAAATCACTGGATTCTACGTTATTTCTGCACGCAATATGCGGCTTCAAACAATACTTCACATAGATGACTCAATTATTAAGGCACCCGCGTTCTCTCTGTCATATTACTTAAGCCAAAGCTTTAAATAGCTCCTAATAACAATGTATAAATTTACTGGCTTACTTTACTTTAATGGTCCTCAATCATAATCCTAAGGATTGACCATATCAAATATTCATTCACATTTCACTGACACTGAAAAAGCTCTCGTATTTCGCTATATTCCACGTTACTTTCTTACTGTTTACCAAAATACAGTATCTTTATATTAGGCATGACACACTGAACGTTATTTAGGCCAAAAGTGCCTATTACTTTACTGTTGCCGACCCCAGATTATTATTATTATTATTATTCATTTAACGTTACCGTTACATCCATCACTATTTTCGACCTGAATGGCCCTAAACAAATCACCTTCCAAGTCATATTTTATTCAAGACGAGTGGTGAAAACTCGTTCAGTAAGTGACTGTTACATCTTAGTTTCAAAGTGATAAATCGTTACATGGTGAACTATTTAGTTATAATAACATTGTAAATTGGTACTCACTTTTTCTTTTTCGCTGGATAGTGCCAGCATTTCAGCTTCAGCGCTACCATGACGCTTGATTTAAGCCATCATGTTATATTTTACACAACACTTAAATTCACACATTTTCCACCTGATAAACATACCTTTATCAGTGGCCTCTTTCACTTTTACACAATGCATATTAGTCACTATACACATGAACACTTTTAAATCACTATCACACAATTTATGTACACTTATTCACTACTTCACAGGTTGATCCTTAAATCGGACTTCTCCTACGCCTGATCTCAGAGATGCGATGCAATTACGCCAACCGCTGGTCTACGTGAAAATCTAACAGCGTTTTACGGACGTTCGATCCTCGGGTCCTGCAATATCGTTCAGCTCACTATCCAGATCAGGTGGCAATGATTCCCAAGCTCCCATCATTGTAGTGATCCTGATGATAATGCCATATACAATTCTGACAGTACCTCCTGGTATGTGTAATGTTCAAAAACATTATAAGTTCCTCTTTCGCTGTGCCGAATTTATATTTGCGTCAGATAATAGATAAATATCTGTATTAAATTGACTTCGACGCACTTCATGATTATACTTATGAAGCTTTATGACTTGCTTCTATTGTTCTTCGACGGCTGGGCGTTGATACTTTAACATTTGGCGTGCTTACTGGCAGCGTATTAGTTACGTGTATACAGACTGAAGACAACAAGACAACTGGAGAACAACTGGCTTGGTCTGCCTCACTCTCCCTTATAAAGGTTTCTCGTACAAAATAGTCCACTGGACACATGAGAGCGACTCCTTTCTTGAAATAATACCTCTTCAGCCGAACTGACATATACACCTTGTTCATTTAGGTGTGGAGGTTTCATAAACATTCGCGTGCACGCGATCGCTTCGGCCAATTAATTAAAATTAATTGCCTTAGTTCAGCGCGTCAGGACGCCATCGTGGTGGTTCCCCTTTGGCTCGTCACAAAATCACTGCTCTCGAGCGTAGGCTAGGTTGTAATGCGTTCATTTGGAGATATCGGCTTTAATTTAGGTGAAAAACCACTCCTAAATTACCTCTCCGTGAATATATTCACCTGGGTGTATATTTCACTCCATTTCAATGCTCCACTTGGCTGTAATTAATTAATTTCCGTGGGCAATCATCCCTACTCCCGATTCCATCGTTGTCAAGCGGTGAATACCCGAGTCATTAATTTTGGGCTGTCTCCTTGGTCCAGACGTAAATAGTGCGCTCGGCGCCTAAGGTCTCCACCCACTTGCTAAGTGTAATTTGTAAAACGTCAAACTGGCCTCCTCTCATTCTCGTATGCTCTGAAAACGTATATTTCCTTGCATTTGGCTACAATTCTTCACCTTAAATTGCTATGATATTCACATATAGGTCGTGAAATCATGCTACATTATTATATGTCAGTATACCTCTCATTGCTCTTTGGGTTCCCTGTAATTGCTCCCCCTGAGAGATCAATGGTTCGACTCTAGGCATAACCATGTGCCTGGTCTTCTCTGATGAAACCTGAGTTCGATGCCAGTCTACCGTGACTGATTGGGCACAATACAAGGTCTTCAACCGTAGCATTTCAGGATGGCGGCCGTGTGTATTATGCAAACTTAATAATCCATAACATGGACCAACCAGTTCCGATTATCGAACCGAGAGTCGTTTAAACTGTTCTAAGGGACGTGGCCCGTTCAAAATTAAAATTTTATACTGTAATATTATAGTGCAGACGTGACATTAAAAAGCTGAGCAGTCTCCTTTACTAGACAAGATGACAGCTGATCTCTCATTCTGTCCTATATAAATTTTCACTAATTTGAGTATGTTCCCTGCAATATAGCCTCCTGATAGAAATTACATGAACTTTCTATGAAATTAACTTTGTTTGAAATATACTCCAGTGAAGAAATCGTTCAGTCAAAGTTATTATTTGCTAGGGTGTTGTATCTAAATAACGTTGATAATGTTCAAATTGGCAGGTCATATTTGGCTCCGTGGTTAAAGCTTTGGCCTTTCACCCGGCCGGCTAGAGTTCAATTCCTAGGAGAGTTGTATTTTCTTACTTAATTTTTTATATTTATTGTGTTTTTAGTACCGAGATGTTATACAATTGAGCGTTATATTGTACATTTTGACATGGAAAATATATATTTAATTAAAACAAAGTTGCTACCACATCTGCACGAGTGACATCTACTAGCAACTAGTTGAACTATGTGTGAGCTAACCACAGCCTACTAGATGCGAGCTGCGCTCAATAACGGCCAGTTGGTGAACCCCTGCCTACGGCGTAATTGAATGCCTCTTGGTGGCGATAGAGAGCTCTCCCAAGGTTTGGCGCAATTAAAAATTAGGTGTGCAGTAGGTATATTAAATGTGCTTCTCCCAGTGATACGTATAGACCAACGAAGTTTCAATTATTGTAAGTATTCGGTGTTAATATACTGAATTCCTACGTTGTTTGGAGTGTTTGATGATGAAATTGCAAAATGCTGGGGTAAATTATAAACTATGGTTTGAGTGCCGCTGCTCAAATCCTGTGTGCCAATTTGCACTTCGAATTGGAAGAAAATAGGAGGTGATAAGGACAAAGAGTTATAACTAGGGCTCGGATTCGAGCATATTTGTATATTTTTTTCATGAATAGTACACATTGAAAGAAGCCTTTCGGTGATATTTTCACCCCTCTGGGACCAACAGAAATGAAATTTATTGAGCATATAAATCCATAAAACCGCGGTTTTCAGAATAGAAGCATATAAATGCATATTCTTTTGGTTTTCTTCTAAATAGTTTGCTCTTCTTCTTCGAATACCCCCCACCCCCGAATTCGGGCCCTGACCATTCTTAAGGTTCGAAAATAGAATAATTATTGAAAAGCCTATCTGATGCGAACATTAGAACCGCAGGTTTTTAGCCTACTTTTCACATTTTGCAAAAATGAGGAAAAAGTAGACTTAGGAGATCGGGCAAATGTGTGTCGGTCTGTCTGTCTGTCTGTCTGTCTGTCTGTCCTTCTGTCTGTCTGTCTGGCTGTGTGTGTGTCCCCCCCTATCAACTCCTAAACGGCTGCAGCAATCGAAACAAAATTTGGTAGAAGTAAAGATCTATACCTGAATATCTCACGGCCATATTTGAAAATGATGTCAGTGCTACCAACTGCTAAAAAATCACAATTGAAATTTGAGCTCCAAGTTGGATATCTTGGAAAGTATGAAAGGGAGCTATTTCAAAATTGGCACACGAACAGATCATAATATTTCAATTTAATTTCCAGGAGGCTAAACATGGCAGTGTTGGCAAAATGATTATAAGCCTCCTGATAGGTCCAATTTTTAAATGCATATAACTTCTATACTATCAATTGGAATTCAACCAAATTTCGTATGTTGTATGTGTACATAACCAGATATGACTGAGCGTATTCTTTAGACCTACCAGGGCTGCCAACTGTTAATAAATGCTCCTAATTTATTTTATCCAAATACCAATATATCAGAAAGTATGCAAGCCGACAGCTTTAAACTATGCACACGTATAGTCCCTGACATTCTATATTAATTTGGAGTAACTTATATACGTCAGTGCTACCAACATGATTCTAAGCCTGCTGACAGGTCCAACTTTAAATACATGTAACTTCCATACTATCATTTGGATTTCAACCAAATTTCGTATGTGCTATGTGTACCATAACAGATATGACTATGCGTATTCTAAGGAGCAACCAGTGCTGCCAACTGTTATTATGTGCTGTCCCTATTTTTGTTACCCTAATATCAATATATCAGAAAGTATGCAAGCCAATAGCTCTAAACTTTGCACACGTATAGTACCTGGCATTCTAGACGAATTTGGAGTAACTAATATGCGTCAGTGCTGCCAAAATGATTCTAAGCCTGCTGATAGGTCCAATTTTAAAATGCATGTAACTTCTATACTAACTAATGGATTTCATTCAAAATTGGCACAACAATAGATCATATTATTTCAGATTATTTCTGACCAATACATGCATGACATTGTTGCCAACATGATTTTACGCGCGCTGTTAGATCCAATGTTTAACTGCATGTAACGTCCATACTATTCATTGGACTTCAACCAAATTTTGTATTTTGTACCTTAAGAGACGGAACTAAGAATATATTCAGTCATCAGGGCTGCCAACTGTAGTGCTCTATTAGGATACATTATGCCAGGTATACAGTATTTCGAACTAATTGGAAATTTCGATATTAGCAACTTAATTTCGACATTATTCTAGATAGGTTCATATTCTGTAGAATAATCATTGGCATGAAAAGTAGGCTGTATAGTTCTTCACGGAACTTCTTGTTAACCTTTAGTTAGTTCGTTCTCGTCATTGAAACTTTTATTGATTGATTTAAGAAAAGCATTCAAAACTGAAAACATAGAAAAAATTCTTGTTGTACAGACCAATGCAGATCGACTTCATTGACTCGCCTAATTCTCAATATTTTGTAAATGAACTTTTAAACTGTAACTTTTATAAGAAAACATCTCTTATAATACTTGAAAAACTTGAATGCGAGTACATTGCAGTGTATCATACGTAGAATTAGAAAATAAAGCTCGTATATAAAGGTATGTTATTGTTTTGTTTTGTTTCACTCTCCTTTCTATAGTTATTAACGTTGTTTTGAGCATATTCTGCATACTTAACCGCATATAATGTTTTTTTTCGAGCATATTTATCGAGCATAAAACGCATGGTTTTCGAGCATATCTGCTGATTTTATCGAGCATATCGATCCGAGCCCTAGTGGCTAGGATCTGTTGATCCGAGCCATCCTCTTTCGGGAAGGACTAGAAGTGAAGCTTCTAGTCTAATAAGCAGATGAACTTTACTAAGTAGGAAAATATTGAACATTGATAAGTAACTAGTAATGGAAACAGTTTGCCAATAACAGTGGTATTTTATTCAAAAACAACTTTCAAAAGATTAACAATAAATAAATATATAAACATGTAAATGGAAATGTGACCTGTGAAAGGCCAACAACAAGTGAACAGGATTTCATAAGCTTTCAAAAACAACTCTCAAAAGATTAACAATAAATAAAAATATAAACATGTAAAAGGAAATGTGACCTTTGACAGGCTGACAACAAGCTTTGAATGCCAACAGACCTGAGAATAAGTAACCACTTTGTGGCCAGTTAGTTGACCAGGAAGTCGGTGGTCGACTATATTATTATTATTATTATTAATCTTGATTGGTCACATTGGACTACTTGAGTCGTTCCACAATCACTTCTTCTTTGAAGGTAGTACTGCTTGGTTCTTGCGCTCTTTCCAGTACTTTTTCATTCTTACAGGTCGGGATTTTCTCAACTCATCTGAAATCTCCATAGGCTTTCTATGTGTCATTTCTGCAGAAAATTTGTGAGTTTTAAGAATGGTGTTAATTTTATATACCGTATGAGAAAGATGTTAAATGTGATGACTGTATTAGTGTATTTTTCCAAAATATCTTGGAGTCACTTTAGATAGATCCCTGAGCTACAAAGAACACATCACTAAGCTTTCCCACAAAGTCGCCGCAAGAAACAACATATTGCATAAGCTCAGTGGTACATCCTGGGGAGCCTCTACTGACTGTTTACGCTTATCTGCCATCAGTCTTGTCTACTCGGCTGCTGAGTACTGTGCACCCGTCTGGTTGGAAAGCGTACATGTGAAGAAGGTAGACACAAAATTGAATGATACAATGCTTTGCATTACTGGTTCCATCAAATCAACTCCATATCACTGGTTACCAATGCTGAGTCACATCCCCCCACCATACTTAAGGAGGAAGCAACCTCTACTAAGGGAAGCTAAAAAAATCTTTGCATCACCCTCTTTGCCCCACCTCCGGGTCATTACACTCGGCGCGGCGATGATGTCGATTACCGGTCCAAGCCATATCGCCTTTCCTAGAAGCAGCAACCCAGCTTGCGTCATGCTACTCGACAGGATTAAGCCTGTAGCCGAATTCCCCGTGACTCATCTCTCTCATAATACCCTAACTGACAAAACTCCGTAAAATTCCGTAATCATATAATTTTCTATGATAATGTTGTTCGTAATAATTTGCTAGATAGTGTTTTCTATGACATAGAAAGCCTATCTGTATGCTTATAATGTTATAAAATACTCCAAAAAATACCTTAATAATAATAACAAGTTAATAATCCGTCTCAAATCTGTCTACTTTTCCGTGGTTATGGTTTGTCCATTGGTCTCTCGACATTTAAGAAATATTTTTCGCAATTCTGAACGATTATAAACCGCGTGACTTGTTTCGATTTGTGAAAATCTTAACCATTTTTTTGTTGAGTTAACCAGTGTTAATAAGGGGATAATCATCTGTGTCAAATTCTATAGCATTATATTTAAAACTCTGGGAGTTAAAATACTTTTTTACTGGAGTGCAATTTTGCATACGTCCACCTAATTTGCATTTTGTGACTGTTTTGAATCTAAATTACATTTTGTAAGTATTTTCTATCTAAATTGCATTTTGTAAATATTGTCAATTCAAATAACAGTACAGTAAGTATGTAGTTAGTTTTAGTTGTAAGTAGGTAGTTAGTTTGTCTATTAGATATATGTCATTGTTCTATTAGACTGGGGTGTGTGAGTGTGTCTGGTAGCAATTGCATTGTTCATTAGTTATAGTTCATTGTTTCAGTAGACTGTGATGTGTGAGGGTGCATGTGAGTGTGCCTGGTGACAGACTGTTTTAGTGGTAGTATTTGTTGTTGGTGGAAATTTAGTATTTTTTTTGTTAGTAGAATATTGGTATTTAATTGTTAGTACGGTAGAAGGTTAGTATTTTTGTTAGTAGAATTGCTTTTACTTATTCTGAAAGGGAGTAGCAGCCTTTCAGAATAAATCAATTCTTTACTACTCTTATAGACGGTTAAGATATTGATAATATAAGCCAAATAATGGCTACACTGCGTCCTGCTGCACGGCTGAAAGCAACGGGAAACAACAGCCGTATGCTATTCCCGAGGATATGCACCTCTCTATGCATAATTACATGTGATGATGGCCTCCTCCCTTGTAAAATTTCAATCCGGAGGTAAACTAGTCCCCCGTTCGGATCTCCGGGTGGGGACTACTCGAGAGGGGGTTAACATCACAGAAGTGACAAAGAGGAAATCTGACATTCTACGGATCGGAGCGTGGAATGTTAGAAGTCTGCTAGGAAGTGGAAGGTTAGAAAACATAGAAAGGGAAATGGATAGGTTGAGGTTGGATTTGGTTGGGATTAGTGAAATGCGCTGGCAGGAAGAACAGGACTTTTGGTCAGGAGACTATAGGGTCATTAGCACTAAATCAAACAATGGCCAAGCAGGGGTTGGCCTCATATTGAGTAGGAAACTTGGACAGCGGGTGGAATATTATGAGCAATATAGTGAACGGATTATTGTAGCAATAATCAATACTAAACCTACCTGCACCACAGTGGTACAAGTCTATATGCCTACCAGTCAAGCTGATGATGAGGATGTTGAAAAGGTCTACGAAGAAATAGACGAAATTCTGAGGTATATCAAGGGTGATGAAAATGTTATAGTAATGGGAGATTGGAATGCTGTGGTAGGAAAAGGGAGAGAAGGAAAGATAGTAGGAGATTTCTGATTAGGTGAAAGGAATGATCGAGGAAGCAGGCTGGTAGAATTCTGCACCGAGCATGAATTGGTCATAGCTAACACCTTATTCAATAACCACAATAGAAGAATATACACATGGATGAGACCAGGAGATACAGGGCGTTACCAAATCGACTTCATTATGGTCAAGCAGAGGTTTCGAAACCAGATTTTAGATTGTAAAACATATCCTGGTGCTGACATAAACTCTGACCACAATCTGGTTGTAATGAATTGCAGATTAAAGTTGAAGAAACTGAAGAAAAGTCAAAAGCCAAAAAGGTGGGCGATAGACAGACTGAAAGAGAAGGATGTAAACGAAAGATTCAAGAAGAGTATAAAGGAAGGACTAATGAAAAACCCTAAACAAACTTCAATTGCAGACGAATGGGCACTTTTGATGAATGAAATAACAAAATCCGCAGAAGAAAACATTGGTAGGAAAGAAAGAATAGGGAGAAAACCGTGGATCACTCAGGATATACTAGAATTGATGGATGAAAGGCGGAAACACAAGAATGTAAGAGATGAAAAGGGGAAAGCAGAATACAGACGTCTGAGAAATGAGGTTAACAAGAAGTGCAAGGTAGCGAAAGAAGAATGGTTGAAAGAGAAATGTGCAGGTATAGAAAATTGTCTGAAATTAGGAAAAGTAGACACAGCTTATCGAAGGATTAAGAATACTTTTGGGGAAAAGAAGACTAAGTGCTGTAATATTAAGGACACAAATGGAAAGCCTCTAACAGATAGGGAAGAAAAGGTTGAGAGATGGAAAGATTACATCGAGAGTTTGTATAAGGGAAAGGAGATTGAGAATCATGTAATGGAAAGGGAGGAGGAAATTGATGAGGATGCGAAAGGAGATTTAATATTGAGATCAGAATTTGATAGAGCTTTGGAAGACTTAAGCAGGAACAAAGCACCAGGCATAGATGATATACCGATTGAGTTGCTACGCTGCATAGGAGATGAAGGTCTGATCAGGTTATTTCACTTGGTGTGTAGGATTGATGAAACAGGTGAGGTACCCCCTGATTTCAAGAAGAATGTAATCATCCCTATACCAAAGAAAGTGGGAGCTGACAGATGTGAAGATTACCGTACAATCAGCTTGATTACTCATGCTTCAAAGATCCTGTCTAGAATAATTTACAAGAGGATTGAAAGCCAGATAGAAACGGAGTTGGGTGAAGACCAGTTTGGTTTCAGGAGAAATGTAGGAACAAGGGAAGCTGTACTAAGTCTTAGGCTGATTTTAGGAGGTAGAATAAGGAAAGATAAGAGAACGTTCATGGCTTTTGTAGACTTAGAAAAGGCTTTTGATAACGTTGATTGGACTAAATTGTTTGACATTTTGAAATCGATTGGAATAAAGTACAGGGATAGGAGGGTGATATACAATCTGTACAGAAACCAGACAGCAGTCATTCGAGCTGAAGGACATGAGAGAGAAGCTGGTATTCAGAAAGGTGAAAGGCAAGGCTGCGACTTATCACCCATACTTTTCAATCTTTACATTGAACAAGCAATGAAGGAAATTAGAGAAAAATTTCAAGTGTGAGTGAAGATTCAAGGAGAAATAATTTCAACTCTGAGATTTGCTGATGACATCGTCATCTTGGCCGACAAGCCTGAGGATTTGAATGAGTTTTTGAATGGTATAGACTCCGTCTTACGGAAAAAATTCATGATGAAAATTAATAAATGTAAAACAAAAATACTGGAATGCAGCCGAAATAAATCAGAAACCTCTATGGAGATCAAATTGGCAGGTGAAAAGCTGAAGGAAGTAGGAGACTTCTGTTACTTAGGAAGCAGAATAACCAGTGATGGACGAAGCAAAGAGGATATAAAAAAAGGTTGGCTCAGGCAAAGAAAGCATTTCTACAAAAAAGGAATCTGCTGACATCGAATATAGATTTAAGTATTAGGAAGTCATTTTTGAAAGCCTTTGTCTGGAGCGTGGCGCTCTATGGAAGTGAAACTTGGACTATTGGTGCAGCAGAAAAGAGGAGAATTGAAGCATTTGAAATGTGGTGTTACAGGAGAATGATGAAGATCAGATGGGTAGATAAGGTTACAAACAAAGAGGTATTAAGACGAGTGGGAGAGGAGAGATGTTTCTGGCGACTGTTAATGAAGAGACGAGATAGGTTGGTAGGACACATACTAAGACACCCATGAATAGCAAGCTTAGTTATGGAAGGAAGGGTCGAGGACAAAAACTGTAGGGGTAGACCAAGGTTAGAATATGTTAAACAGATTGCCTCGGATGTAGGGTGTCGGAGCTATGTAGAGATGAAACGATTAGCTCAGGACAGGGAGGCATGGAGTGTTGCATCAAACCAGTCAAAAGACTGAAGACTCAAACAACAACAGTCAAAATTCAAAAAGTAAAATAGTGAGTAACTATAGTGCTCAATAATGGCTTAAAATCTAACCAAGGACTGCACACTGAGAGTAGGCTAGTTTAATTACTGAAAAAATCAACATTAACATGCCAGTAGGGATAACATCCCGCTAGTCGCATGATAGTTACAAGGCAAGGTTGTTTGCAATTGAAATGGGAGCATTCCCAAAAACACCTTGATAGATTAAATAGAGAAATAACCATTCACTTCGTCAAATAGGTGAACTGGTGTTAAGCCCAATAGTTTATACATAAATAGAGAAAAGGATGATTTGTTTTGAAGGATAGTTTACATGCGAAAGAGAGAGAACAATTGTTTTCTCATAGCCCACAATATAAAGGCATAATACATGCTTAAACCACTTAATAGAAGGAAATAAGTTGAGTTGGGCAGAGTTTGACAAGTTATTTAAGTCATGTAATATAACCCTAAAAAGAAAGATACATTTTTAAGTTTAGAAATGTTTTAGGTTATATTAAACACTTAGCTTGTTGGCGCTGGTGTAGAGGAATTTCTACATAATAGAAATAGAGGAAGAACCTGTTGATCACTTTTTTCCGTCTTAGAAATGTTGAAGACTTCGTGTCCAGCACAGAAGAAAATTTGTATATCTCCTTTGTTCAAGACAAACTGACGTAGGCCAAGTATCGATGTTAACTTATATAGATTTCGTAGAACTCGCTTGTGACTGTTTAGAATGCACTGCGGGTTTGACTAGAAGCATTGTGCGATGCATCAGCACATAGCTTTGAGACACTTTCAAGAGTTGTGCGGACAGCGTGAAGACGGCTGGAGATGAGTGACTGGCATGGTGACTGGCTGGAGACAGGCTGTTGATGTAGGCCAGGGCAGGCTTTATACCGGCCAACGCGCTGGATGCGTGATGTGGACAGATGACGTCGGCCAATCCGAGAGCGTGGAGAATTCTCGAAAGCCGCTGAAGGCCAATCAGATTAAGGGGCCAACTGAAAATGAACCTCGTGACCAACATTACTTCCGGAAATCATTTACAGTGTCATGGAACACGAGCTGGCAAGAACAGATTGAAGAAAAATGGAATGACATATGACAGGTGAGAGGTTATGTTATAAATCTAAATAACTAATCTTTGTAATTTTCACTGAAAAGTAAACATACTGCCTGAGGGGCAAAAGAAAGAGAAAACCAAAATTAACATATGAGAAAGAAGCGCTAGAGTGGCAGAGGGCAAATGACTGAAATAGGACGAACACATTGTCCAGCTGAAGTTTTAAGTTTGACCACTCGAACTCTGGCATCTCTGCCATAATAACATTTTATAACACGACCAGTTTTCCATACAAGAGGAGGACTTGGGTCTTTGAGAAGAACCAAATCAACCTCCTGAAGGTTAGGCCGAGAGAGCTGCCACTTGTTCCTCCTTTGGAGCGAGTGAAAATACTCAAGTCTCCACCTCTTCCAAAATTGAGCTTTAATGGATTCTATCTTTCTCCACAAGATAGGCAAAGACAGATCAAGTTTACGATCAAACAACGGAGGAGACGCAGCTAAGGAACTGCCCACCAGAAAATGACCTGGGGTCAAAGGAAGGAAATCACAAGGATCGTTGGAAAGAGGAGAAAGAGGTCGTGAGTTGACAATTCCCTCAATGAGTATAATTAAAGAATTGAATTCTTCGTAAGTTACAATACTAGAGCCAAGAGTTTCCTTTAAATGATTTTTTGTGAGTTTCACACAAGATTCCCATCGTCCGCCCTGATGGGGAGCATAAGGAGGGATGAAATGCCATTTGAATTGGTTTAAGTGCGAGTAATTGGAGATTTGTTCTTTCGCACGAGGGGAACAAAGGGCTTTATACCATTGCTGCGAAGCTCCAACAAATGTTTTAGCATTATCAGAGAAAACTTCTGAAAGAATGCCCCTTCGTGAAATGAATCTAGAGAAAGCGGAAATAAAATATGAGGTGGAGGCACTAGTTACGAGCTCAAGATGAATAGAGCCAGTGACCATACAGACAAATAGAGAAATGTATAGTTTTCCAAGGATGTTCCTTTTAGCACTAGGGTGATTTTGTTGATACACAAACGGACCGGCGTAATCAATGCCAGTGAAGGAAAAAGGTCTACAAGGAGCTGAACGAAATGGGGGAAGGTCAGCCATGAGTTGCTGATGAGGTTTAGGCTTGGATTTGAAACAAGTAATACATTTATGTATAACAGAAGTGACTTCGTGTAAACCATTTATCGGCCAGTATTTTCCCTTATCAAGCATAGAAGGGTTCTCGAACCAACATGCAAGTTTTGATAATGAAACTGATGAATGATTATCCGAGTGACATGATGTTTTGACGGAAGGATAATAGGGTGTTTTTTTCCTCAGAGAATTCAGAAAGAGAAAGCCTGCCGCCCACTCTTAACAACCCATCGTCATCTAGAAAAGGGCATAAGGCAAAAAGCCTGCTGTGTTTCTTGAGAATTTGACCTTTAGCCAATATGTTTATTTCGACGGAAAACGCTTCTCTCTGGGTAAGCCAAAGAACTCTGATGGTGGCAATTTGTAGTTCAACAGCCGAAAGAAAAGGCCGAGGGAATAGAGGTTGATCTAGTACTAAGAATTTCCATCTAAGCATATACGCAGTGATGCGCACCAGTTTTTGAAAAGAAGAATAACGTTCCAACAGGGAAGGAGTAGCAGTTACAAAGACAGAAGCTTTTATGCTGATTTCAGGAATATCCTCTAACGTGAAATTAGAGTTGGAAGGTCGGTTTTGAATTCTTTCAGAAAGCCATGAAGGGCCGTGCCAGCACAATCGGGATTGAGATAGTGACTTAGGTGAACAACCACGAGAAATGAGGTCGGCGGGGTTGTCTTTTCTAGAAACATGGTTCCATTGTTCTGGTTTAGAAACAGTTTGAATTTTCTCAACTCGGTTAGCTACAAAAGTTTGCCAATTAGAAGGAGGTTTAGAAATAATCCATGACAAAGCAATAGAGGAATCTGTCCAAAAATATGTGTGCGAGAACTTACAGTTAAATGTTTGTTTGAGTTTGTTAGCTAATTCGGCAGCAAGTAGTGCGGCACAGAGTTCAAGTCGAGGTAATGAAACAGGTTTCAAAGGCGCAACCTTAGATTTAGCACATATCAAATTGGAGAAAAAAGGGGAGCGGCTTACAATGTAAGCACAACATCCGTATGCTTTGGTCGAACTGTCAGCAAAAAGGTGCAAATCCAGGACAAGAGAGCAAGAGAACGGAACTAGCACTCTAGGAATGTCTATTAATGAGAGATCACAAAGAATGTGCCGAAAAGTAAGCCACTTTTGTAAAAGCAAAGGAGGAATGGGATCATCCCAATCTGAGTTCAATGACCATAGCTCTTGCATAAAGATTTTAGCTAGAACAATTACGGGTGCAATGAACTGAAGCGGGTCATATATCTTAGCTATTTCGGATAGCACTTATCTTTTGGTTTGTGGAGGTGAGGAAGACAAATTTACTTCGTAAAAGAATGAGTCAGCTTTAGGATACCAGTGTATTCCCAAAACTTTAGTAGCATCCTCCAATTGACAAAGCTCTACTGGAGTATCAATAGGATAATGTGGCAAGAGATTGGATAGATGTTCCTCAGAATTTGAGTTCCAACGATGAAGTAAGAATCCTCCTCTGCTAAGTAAAGATTTTAAACTTTGAGAGAGTTCGATAGCCTCAGATACATTCTTAAAAGAAAGAAGAAAGTCATCAACGTAGAAGGAATTTTTTAACAAAATAGGAGTTTCAGAAGGAAACAAATGACCATCTTGGTCGGCAAGATGTTTCAAAGTACGAATGGCAAGAAAAGCCGATGGTTTATGCCCATACGTTACGGTTTTTAATTTAAATATCTTGATGGTTTTAGTAGGAGCATCACGCCAGAGAATTGGTTGAAGGTTTTGTTGTTCGGAATTAATCAGAATTTGTCTATACATTTGTTGTACGTCGGCTTTGATTCCAATTCGGAATAGACGAAAATTTAAAAGAATAGACGGGAGATCAGACTGAATGGCAGGTCCAGATAGGAGAGTGTCATTTAAGGAAATGCCATTGGCATCAGGGGCAGAACCATTAAAAACAACTCTTATCTTTTCTTTGGTGGAGGGATTCTTCCAAACGGGATGGTGATTTAAATACACTGAATCTAAAGAAGGGTTGAAATCTTGAACAGTCTCCATATGGTTAGAAGCTTCATAATCCTCCATGAATTCAAGGTAATGTTTGCGAGAGGAAGGATCTGGCTTGAGTTGATTCTCAACTGCAAATAAAGCTTTAAGAGCTTTCGGATAGGAATCACACAAAGAAGGAGGAGAAGAAATGCGTGTCATTGTGACAATGAATCTGCCATCTGGGTTACGAACAGTGGTTTCTAAAAAATGTTGTTCACAAAATTCATCTTCTGATGAAAGAGAAGGAACAGATTCAATGGACTCGATTTGCCAAAAATTTTCCAGACGCTGATGAAGATCTGCATTAGTGAAATGGCATTGAGAGGAACCTTGAACGGTTTGACGAGGAATATAACCTGTGATAAGCCAGCCAAATTTAGTATGGTTGGCGTAGATATCAGATGAAATATTAACCCTTGACGGAAGAAGATTTTGCCAAAATGTGTTAGCGCCAAAAAGAATGTCAACGTGACAGCTATTAGAGAATTGAGGGTCAGCCAGTTTTAGATCAGAGGGAAATTCCCATTCGTCAACGGAAAAAGAGCGACTGGGAGTAGGACTGCCAATAATCGGAATGGACATACAGTTTAGATGAAAGTTAGTGCCATATTGGACTGAATCTTCCACCAGCAGCTTGACATAATTTAAGGAAGTAGACTTGCTCTTGTTGATACCAGATATTTCAATATTGGTGGAGAGTGGTTTGAGACCTAACCTTTCAACAAATGACGAGGTTATGAAGTCATGAGTTGCCGCATTGTCGAGCAAGGCTCGTACTAAGTGCCAATTAGCGGAAGAATCTTGCACTTGGACCTGAATTGTAGATAACAAAACTTGATCACTACGCCATGAGGGGATTGTTTGATTGTAAGATTGGGCAACGGTATTTCCAGTAGAAAGAGAAGAGCAAGGTGGGGCAGCATCACTAGTGAGGCTCAGTGCTGGTTGAGCATTAGGATTAGAAACCGTCCCATGAATAGACCGTGGCTTTTCGAAGCGGTGTAAGGTAGAATGATGTCTTAGCTTGCAATGCATGCAAACTCCTTTCGAAGGGCAGTCCGCTAAGATATGCCTTGAAGAGAGACAGTTAGAACAACATTTGTTCCGAGACGCAGCTTTTCTACGATCGTCAACTGAAAGGCCTTTGAAGGTATTGCAGAAATATAAAGGGTGAGGATTATTGCAAAGAATACGTGAGGTGTTATTACCTTGTATAGAGAAAACATGAGAATGTGAAGACTTTTCCGAGAAATGCTTGGTGGGTTTACTTTTGCTGACATCGGTGGAACCTTCAGCTTTATTGATTAAAGCAGAAAGAATTTGACAACGTTTCTTTATGAAAGAGATCAAAACTTTAAATGTGGGTTCAGGTTTGTCCACTAAATCGGATTCCCATGCTTTACGAGTATTAAGGTCAAATTTGGAGGTGGTGAGATGTATAAGAAAAAGATCCCAATGTTCAACAGGTTGTTTAAGATGTTCTAAGGCTCTTACATGAAGCTCAACGTTTTCCCCCAGACTTCTAAGGGATGGTAAATTATCAGGGCGTGAGGCGGGTAAATTAAACAAGGCGTTCATATGGCGTTGAATCCTAAGTTTGGCAATGTCATATCGCTGTAGGATGAGGTCAATAGGTAACGAGTAATTTTCGGTTGTGAGAGGTAAAGCTTCAATTTATTTTAAAGGAGGGCCCTGAAGAACAGATTTTAAATAATATAATTTTTGAATCTCAGGGAATGATCTATTACCATGTATTAGAGAAGAAAAAAGTTCAAAAAAGGAATCCCACTGTTTTTCCTCCCCTGAAAAGGTAGGAAGTTGGATTTTAGGAAGAAAGGGTTTGCTAACTTCGGATTTTTGATGGGTTGCTAATTGCTTAATTAAATCCTAAGCTTCGCCATACATATTGTAATACAGTTCTTCAACAGAACTGCGATCCTGTCCGTGATCAGGTTCGATTGTTTCAATTTCGGTTTGCAACACATACTCTTGAAAATCTTGCTGATAAACGTTAAAACGTTGAACTAGAACGTCATAATTGTGATCATCAAAAGATTTAGAAACCAAAAACTGCTGAAAACGAGTTTTTTACAGGCGGTTCTTTTAGCTATAAGCTCCTTAGGAAGAGACATGGTGGAACTTCGAGTACTTTCACTCACCGATCTGCTAGATTGACGAGCGTCTGAAGTGGTAGTAGTAGTATTGGTACTGGTAGAGGTGGTAACAAGGGACATCTCCGCTCACCCCAACACAGCTTTCATAGTGATAGCTGAAAAATACAATTAGCATTAATTACAGAAGTAGAAAACTGTAATAGCTTAACGAATTGTTTGGCAACTTGTTTCCTACAATAAACAATTATGAAGGTTATTTAAAGGTCTCGGGTTTCGGCACCAACATGGTTAGGATCGGTCAATGCGAGACCTCCTCTTTCAGGAAGGACTAGAAGTGAAGCTTCTAGTCTAATAAGCAAATGAACTTTACTAAGTAGGAAAAGATTGAACATTGATAAGTAACTAGTAATGGAAACAGTTTGCCAATAACAGTGGTATTTTATTCAAAAACAACTTTCAAAAGATTAACAATAAATAAATATATAAACATGTAAATGGAATTGTGACCTGTGAAAGGCCAACAACAAGTGAACAGGATTTCATAAGCTTTCAAAAACAACTCTCAAAAGATTAACAATAAATAAAAATATAAACATGTAAATCGAAATGTGACCTTTGACAGGCCGACAACAAGCGAACAAGATTTCATAAGCTTTGAATGCCAACAGACCTGAGAATAAGTAACCACTTTGTGGCCAGTTAGTCAAAATTCAAAAAGTAAAATAGTGAGTAACTATAGTGCTCAATAATGGCTTAAAATCTAACCTAGGACTGCACACTGAGAGTAGGCTAGTTTATTTACAGAAAAATCAACATTAACATGCCAGTAAGGATAACATCCCGCTAGTCGCCTGATAGTTACAAGGCAAGGTTGTTTGCAATTGAAATGGGAGCATTCCCAAAAACACCTTGATAGATTAAATAGAGAAATAACCATTAACTTCGTCAAATAGGTGAACTGGTGTTAAGCCGAATAGTTTATACAAAAATAGAGAAAAGGATGATTTGTTTTGAAGGATAGTTAACATGCGAAAGAGAGAGCACAGTTGCTTTCTCATAGCCCACAATTTAAAGGCATAATACATACTTAAACCACTTAACAGAAGGAAATAAATTGAGTTGGGCATAGTTTGACAAGTTATTTAAGTCATGTAACATAACCCTAAAAAGAAAGATACATTTTTAAGTTTAGAAATGTATTAGGTTATATTAAACACTTAGCTTGTTGGCGCTGGTGTAGAGGAATTTCTACATAATGGAAATAGAGGAAGAACCTGTTGATCACTTTTTTCCGTCTTAGAAATGTTGAAAACTTCGTGTCCAGCACAGAAGAAAATTTGTATATCTCCTTTGTTCAAGACAAACTGACGTAGGCCAAGTATCGATGTTAACTTATATAGATTTCATAGATCTCCTTTTGATCACTTTTTTCCGTCTTGGAAATGTTGAAGACTTCGTGTCCAGCACAGAAGAAAATTTGTGTATCACTTTTGCTCAAGACAAACTGACGTAGGCCAAGTATCGATGTTAACTTATATAGATTTCGTAGAACTCCCTTGTGACTGTTTAGAATGCACTGCGGGTTTGACTAGAAGCATTGTGCCATGCATCAACACACAGCGTAGATACACTTTCAAGAGTTGTGCGGACAGCGTGAAGACGGCTGGAGATGAGTGACTGGCTGGAGACAGGCTGTTGATGTAGGCCAGGGCAGGCTTAATAGCGGCCAACGCGCTGGATGCGTGATGTGGACAGATGACGTCGGCCAATCCGAGAGCGTGGAGAATTCTCGAAAGCCGCCGAAGGCCAATCAGAGTAAGGGGCCAACTGAAAATGAACCTCGTGACCAACATTACTTCCGGAAATCATTTACAGTGTCATGGAACACGTGCTAGCAAGAACAAATTGAAGAAAAATGGAATGACATATGACAGGGGAGAGGTTATGTTATAAATCTAAATAACTAAGCTTTGTAATTTTCACTGAAAAGTGAACGCCTAGTTATAACTATATCCATACATATAGGAGAAAGTAGGCTATATGTTCTTTCCTGAACATCTTGTTTTTATTAGCCTATTTTCAATTTTGAAAAAATTGGCTTATGAGATCACCTTTTGTCCGTGTGTGTGTGCGTGTGTGTGAGAGGTGCGTGTGTGTGTCCCCCTAATACATTCCAAACAGCTGGAGCGATTTCAATGAAACTCCGAAAGTTCATAGCACTATTCCGGACGACCCCGACCGTGTCCTTCAAATTATGTTACGTCTCTCCAATCCAATATGGCGGCTGCGCGAAATATTTCACCAGCATTTAATATCTCCGAAACTATTCCCGATAACACCCTGGAATTTTTTTACGGTAATAAAGGAAACTACTAGAAGTTCACCTATGTGACATTTGGAAAACTGGTAACTACAAAACCAACATGGCGGCCACGCGAATTTGCGACTTTTAAATAGACGTTTCTCGCGATTTAACCAACCAAACGCAATAAAACTTGGTACAGTATATGTTTATACACTTTGTAATGCATCGACATCTAAATTCGTTCAATTGTTTACATAACCTCAAGATGGCGGATGTGCGAAATATTTCACTGGCATTCTATATCTATGAAACTGTTAGCGGTATCACCCTGAAATTTCGTACGGAGATAAAGGGCACTACTGGAAGTTCATCTATAAGACTTTCAAATACCGGTTGACTATAAAACGAACATGGCGGCCAAGCGAATTTGAAAATTTTAAATAGACCTTTCTCGCGATTTAATGTTACAAACGCAATGAAATCTGGTACAGGAAATGTTTATACACATTGTAATGCACTGGCCTCTAATTTAATTCAATTGTTTACGTAACCTCAAGATGGCGGTTGTGCGAATTTTAAAATTAAGTTTTTATTTCTTGTGTCGTAATCATGCGATCGAAGTGAAAGTTTGAATAATGAACCTACGCAATAATTTTTCTTTAATGGTACTGCCCCCGTAAATTGAATTATATTGAGACCACGATGGCTGTATTGGCAAATATGAGTAAAGTTATGGCTGTCATAGTTGTGACGTGGATATTCATGACGTAGGCACGGATGACGCAGACTTCATGCAAGTAGGCTGGTGGAGCTGAGATTCTTGGTGACGTCATGATTTTGTTCGAGAAAGATCGGAGATTTACGACGCAGTCGCAGGAAACAAGGTATTGTGCTAAGGAAGAAGTTACGCTATTGGAGGAGAGACTCGAACCAATGAACGATAGTTTGGAAGGAAGACGGAGATTGCTGAAACTACGATATTTGATTACTTTTGGCATGCAGAATTGTGGAAAACTATTTTCAGTTATGGCATTGATTTGGAATTTTGAAGAAATTAATTTTGAGTTTTTGAAATTTGAAAATCCGTCAAGTATAGCCAAAGTTAAAACTTCTAGCGATGACGGAGGAACAGGCTATGGAAGGGATGGATACGCCCCTTAAGAAGTTAATAAAAGGTCGTGCACAGAAGAGAGGAGCTCTCAGAACTCATTCTCAGAACTCATACGGATCATACCGCTGATACCGCATATATATTTCAGATGTCATAGAGTCATTTTCGAGTGAATAAGTGAAGCAAGTTGTCTTTAGCGTGTGGTTAAAGCCCGGCGCATCGAACGAACACGGAGCAGTTCCATTTTACGCTGCTCGAAACTAGGTGAAGTTGAAACGCTCACATTAACGTTTCCACCAGATAAGATATCAAGCGTTAACTTCAGCCTTTATTATAATTCAATTGGGCAGTACAACATTGAGGTGTATAGAAGATTTGAACAATTTCACAGTTATACTTCGGAAGATATTGGCA
This sequence comes from Meconema thalassinum, assembly GCA_946902985.2. Classification (NCBI taxonomy): domain Eukaryota; kingdom Metazoa; phylum Arthropoda; class Insecta; order Orthoptera; family Tettigoniidae; genus Meconema; species Meconema thalassinum. The sequence goes on from OX336390.1 coordinate 939,696,733, forward strand.
CTTTAAGGCTGCCAACAAAAGTGATTTTCTCGCCACATGAGAAACACTTTTAAAATTCCACATTATACACTACGGCTGACACGTGGATTGCAACAGTGATATTGGAGAATACGTTTGGTAATACAACGATACAGTCTACTATGGAACATTATAATCTTGCAGTGCTTTCAATGATTATAACAGTTGTTGAGATGGAAGGCTAAGGCTTTAATGCAATTGGGACATATATCGATTGAGTGAAATAACAGCATGGAACTTCGTTAATCGTCATTCTACAAAAGCGAGCATGTAGTGAACATCCAACTACACTCATGCATCGTGAATCCATCGCTGAATTATATCAAATAACAGTGGAAATATTTTCATACTCCACGATTATGAATATTTCTGCGGAAATAACTACAATAAACTTCATGGCGAATTACGACCGGAACTTCAGGGAACTTTCAAGAGAGGCCAGGGTGGACCCGGCTCACAAAGGAGAGTTTTGCCAGAAGGATGTTTTCGTATCCACGGAGCAGTGCAATTTCCGGAGAAGGAAGCAGTTCGATTCTCCGAGGACGCTGATTCCAGGTTCGAGGACGGAGCACATCTTTACGCTGGTGAAATGGAACCAACAGCAGTTTTCTTTGAAAACTTTCCTCTAGAACTTCAATCAACAGATAAGGTAGTCGTGAATGTTTCTTGTATTATTTGAGTCTTGTAGCGATATCTGAGAAACCATTTTTCCATATTTTATGTCCTATCTTGTGCCCCATTTTCTTGTTTGATATTTCTGTACTCAGTACACTTCGATGATTTATGCCTTTTTCTTCGTTTTATTGAGACATTGTTATGTCATTGGCATAGTTAAATAATTTTGGATCAGTTGAGACTGATAATTTAGATTCTTTCAGTAATTTGCATATTTTTGTAGTCACGATTTGACGGTAAAGTTAACAATTTGCTATGGCAGATTTGAATTCAGACAGCGTGTCATTTTATTAAAGTAATTCTATTCAGTAAATTACTTTGACCAATTTTCTGTCATCCTCAAGAAAGAAGAATGATTAAATGATTTTAGAGCGTTAAAATCTAATACGTTATCGACGATCTTTGAAATACTAGTCGTCTTATGAACATGATTGCAACATAGACATTTATCATTGCATTATAGACAATTTTATGAAATATGAACTTTGATTACGATTTATTGAATACACTATAGTAATGAACTTTTGATAGGAGTTTTTCTCAATTATAGATTGGAACAATAATGTTTGCATTCCACAGTCTAATTGTATTCTATTCGACAATTCATGCAGTTTAGATGAACTTTGATTGAAGATAGTATTTTTATACTGCGTTACTTGGAAGATATTAATCTCAATTTTGATAGACCAGGGAGGAGTGTCTAATCGTATTTGCTATTAAATTTATTTGTGATTGGCAAATTTTTACTTCATATCGATTCATGAATGAAACCCACGAAGGTTAAATAATAACAGTCATTAATACAATTGATGAATATAAGAATTTTTAAAGAGGAACAATGGATGTATAATCGTTAGTTCAGTGGACGTGTAATAGTCGCTGATGAATAATGCCCTTGAATAATGAAGGAGGTTCCCACAGTAAGAAATGAAGTTGATGAATTTATAAGTGGAGGTTTTTGTATGGAGTTTGGAAGATTTTATGCCATATATATGAAGATATATGATGAATTTTGGGCCAATTGTTGTGCAATTTTGTGCGTTTTGAGCGAAGTATTTTCCCGCTGAATGTATTGTTCTGGTTCTTTGAAAGATTATTCATGTGAAGATACTGTTAAAATTAACAAGAGTGTTAAATAATTTGAGATAAAGATTTTGAATGGAGGTTACCGTCACAAATAATAATAATAATTATTAAACCTTATTAAACCTGAATGTGACAGTTAAATATAACTAACCTTCATTGGTCGATTATATCAACACGATTTGAGTAATTATCAACCGGATAAACGTGTGGTTTAATGTATTTCTTGTATAAATAATATAAACAATATTAATATTGTAAATAATTTTGTAAATATCTTTGATAATAATTTGAAATGAAAGTGATTAATAGAGGCGTGTATAAAATTTTCAATTGTCATTTGACATTGTTATAAACAATTTTATTATTGTTATAAATAATTAATGAACTTTTGTTATTAACATTAAGAGTTTTGTTTTTATACTCTAAACAACGCTAATTAAACAAGTGGTTTGAACAATTAAACATGATTTGGGATTATTGGAGTAATCCACTGGTGTTTGAATGGAGCATTTAAAACATTTGCGTGATAATATTTCAGTTGAGATGTGAACATTTACGTGTTTTGAAAAGGAGAGCCAAGCTCTGAGGTAACTCGCTTATGCTAGGGTTGAACGAACGGGGAGTCCACTTTGACGATGCAGGTGCATTGCAGCTGGCCCGGACAACTGTATGACAGAGGCCAAGGACGTATCCATAATAGCCTTGTGGCTATAAATAAAATGTGAAGTTTATAAACACGCAAAACAATTGATATATGTGTCTCGTCCCAAATCCCGTTTCCATTCCAAGTGCATTATTATAATTACGTTATTTTGAGCTTGAGAAAGCTGAAACATTGTATGTAGAGTATACAAGTCCTACAGAAGGACATGGTTATATGGACGATGGCATCTGATTGCCACGTGGATTTTGTTGTTTTATTTTTGTTAAAATCATTCTTTATGTGAAATAAATTATTGTGCAGTTTAGAGTTTCTCGTCTTCGTTATGGTTCATTTTAAATATCATGGTGGAGGTTATTGTGAGGGCATACTTTAAGTGATCCAGTTGACAACCCAGTCCCCGAGATAAATTTAAGAGGTAAGTAAAGGTAAGTATGAACCCCCGTATATTTTGGTGTGTTCCACAATAATTTCTTGTTAACTATTGTGCTCTAATCTCGATAGTATCTGTCAGTGCCATTTTCATTGATGTAGCTGTGCCGGTGCGTTTGATTATTGGAAATCCGATTGAGGGGGCGGATATCTGACAGCCTACTATCCTGAGATCGGGTACAGTAGATGACTCTATGGACTATACATTTAACAATCCAACATGGCGACCATCCGAAATATTTAGACGGCTCTGAATATCTACGAATCTATTATAGCAATCCAATTGAATTTTTTAATGTTCATAGGGGCTATGAACTTAAGTTCAAGTATAGGACCTTAAATAACTTGGTGATCACAAATCCAACATGGCGGCGACGCGAAGTATAAATATTCACATGGACGTTTCTCGCAATTTTACCATCCGAGTGCAGTGAAACTTGGTACAGTAAATCCTTCTACGAATGTTAATCCACTGGCATCTATTTTATTTCAATTGTTTCCATAACGACAAGATGGCAGCTGTGCGAATTTTTAAAATCTCCTTGTAACTTCTTGTGTCCTAATCATGCGATTGAAGTTTGAATGCTACACGTACACAATAATCTTCATGTAACAGTACATAACTCTAGGACCTACGTATATAAAATCCAACATGGCGACCATCCGAAATATTTAGTCGATTCTCAATATCTACGAATCTATTAAAGCAATCAAACTGAAATTTTGTATGTTGATAGTGGCAGTTAACATAAGTAGGAAATATGAAAATAGGCTGTATAGTTCTTCACGGAACTACTTGTTTATTTAGCGTATGGCTTTTAGTGCCGGGAGTGTCCGAGGACATGTTCGGCTCGCCAGAAAATGCAGCTGCTTCAATGCGGACACCCATGGGGTGAGCTACAAGTTCCATTCAATTTCAAGTAGTTCTAACTTTCGCTACTAGATGTCACGTTGGAACTTTGATAAAGGGTTTCAACGAAATCTAACCAGCAAATTTTGCTTCACACAAGTTTAATTAGTGGAAGGTTCTTTTACATGCCGTAAATTTATGACATGGGACCGCGGCTTTACTTCCCCTCCGACGGAAGGCATACTGAAGTATTTTAACGCTCTTAAAAATCTGACGACTTCGGTCGGATTTGAACCCACAATCTTGGGCACATAAGCTCAGCATGCTACCGACTACGCACCAAAGCCGCTAAGCCCATGTTAATTATTCTAAACGATAATTAAAACTAGCATTTTCTTTGAAGAGCCAAAGAGGATTTTTCTTGAGCAGCAAATATAGGAAAGTGGAATTCAAAGAGATGTATTTACAGTTTGTAAACTGCTTCGCCCTTAAGCTTAAAAGTAGTCAACTCGAGATTTTGTTTTCGCAGAAGTAATGCCTCTTCACGCGGCAACTCTAAAGGAGACCGGATTGTTTTTAGAGCTAAATGAATTTACCAATAACAAGCAGAAGTTTGACTGAGCAATTAAAATTGTTCACGTCGATAATTCCTGAGTCATATTTTTCTTTACTACAGGTTGCTTCATTTACTCAAAATAAAAGCCTCATAGCACTGTTTCTTGTGATGAGGGCAGCGGAGCGAGCTGTTTACTTCGCGATACGAGAGGAATAAGAGCATTCATTATTAATGGAGAGGGAGCAAGTTCTTCAAAGCAAAAGTGTGACTGATAAATAGGGCTCAGATTTTTAGGGAAATAAATATGTTTATGTTCGACGATGTCGAAATGTAAATATTATATGTCAGAAAACTGTATCATAATGATGGTCGTTAAGGGAAGATTAAAATACCTTTTGGTGAAAATATGACTTTTTTTTTTGGCTGAAGGGACTTTTCTGCTCATTTTGGTGTATCGTTTGTTAAATTACGATGGTTCTAAATATGTTTAAAATAATATTGAAATGTGACTTACTTTGTTTCATTTTTATCTGTGAAGCACACCATACTACAACACTTCTAAACCTTGTCTCAGAAAGTATTTTATGTAAAAGGTGGTGACATGGGATAGGCTATTCATTTATTTTAGGTTGGTAGGATACAGGGTGCAGGCTATGAGAAGAGCAGTTTGAGCCACATATTTTCACAGGGGTTCTTAAGATGAGAAACCAGTTCACCATCTATGTCTTCTTCCCCAGAAACTTGGTGCAAATATAGGAAAGCTGAGGTAGTTGGAACTATTGACACTTACCACCACCAGAATGCTATCACAGATAGACACTTGAAATCTTCAGATATCTGCTAGTACAATGGATCTACACTCATGTAAATTGCTTTTATATCTTGGGAGTTATGTTAATAATCGTTCGAAAATTTTGAAGAAAAAAAAACAAACAAGCTATTATGTTAAAAAAATGAAACACATTTCCCAAGTAAGCTATCGTATTGAATGTAGATCAGTGTACATTATAAGTACTCAATAACCTTCAGTAAAAATTTCAAGTCTCTACCTGCAATAGTTCATGAGAAAATGGATCATCAATATGGTAAATTTAACATTATAAGCATAGGGCTTTTAATCTCTCATTAGAGTACTAGTTTTCATTATGATACAGTTTCTCCAACCAATCACAGCTCAAGATGTATGATGTGTGACCAATTAGGTACTTGATAGCTTCGCACTTGAACACAGAATCCAACATGTCGGACATGAATTACATGATTTGAAAGTTGACAATGTAAAATATATCCGACCAACCATTGCAGTCTTACTGGCAAACACAAAGACTAAATCAGCACGAACCTTCAAGGTAATAAGAAAATACAATGACATATGCAAGAAATTTATGAATCTACGTCCAGAAGATTAAACACAATATCCTTCTATATAAATTACCGACATGGAAAGTGCACCGTCCCATATGTTCTCGTAAATAAACTGGCGAATATGAGAAAAGAAATAGAACTGTACTTTAATATCCCCAACCCCAATTTCTACACAGGGCATTCTTTCATACAACTTCGGAGACAGTTTGAGAGAATGCTGGTGCAGATCGGCAGGCTGCAAACAGATGGCATTGCCAAGGAGACAGAGCGCATGCGTGGGTCAGAGAACTTGTAAAGCACAGAGAGCAAACTCGGCGCTTGCACTCCGATCTCTAAATTCAAGTGACTGAATCTCGACAGATATTTATGAATATTTCTGTTCGAACATGAAACTCGCCTATATTGTAATTAAGACACTCGTATGAAAATTATAAAACTTGCTTCGCTCGTTTCATAAACATGCTCGTGTCTTAATTATTGCCATTATAGGCTCGTCGCATAATGTACTATTTAATGTTAATACATATTTTAAACTCTTTTTTACAAATACATAAATTCATGCTTTTCACTTATTTGCACATAAAATACATAATACTTACATTTTTTAAATCAGTATGCTAGATCTTTCAGTTTATTGCATTTTTGTTCTGTGTTACTTCAACGGGGAAGAACCTGTGAGCTATCTAATCTTCATGCGGAGCGTATGTCAGCTTGCAACTGAGTTATTCTTAACTTGTCGCCCCGTGCCACTCACTGTGGAAGCCAGGGATTTCCTTGTCCATGGCCATATTGCACCACGTGCTAGACCCTCCTCCCCCAGCTACCTGGAACGAGTGTCACTCACAGTTCATTTATGGCAATGTGAAGTGTAAGGCAGTTCTTCGATGCCTAAAGTAAAGACAACTACAAGTTATCGTCTGTTGCAGAATTTAAGGATAATTTTACTTCTGATGGGGGCGTTCTGTTCTGCCAACCACGTGGGAAAGCAATCAACGCTGAACAGCGATCTCAAGTTACACAACACCTCAAGGACAAGGAATATATTGCCGCAGTTTCACGCCTTCAGAATAAGTGTTTCGCGATAATCGTCGGTCATTTGTGATGGACAACCTGAAGATGTATCTCGTTGTGTATTGTAATGCTTCAGCAGTCAGTGAGACATAGAATAAATTGCATTCGTGAGTACTGCATATTGTTTATATTCACATTAATAAACTAAATTATAATTAAATGTTTTTACTTTTTTGTCAAATATTTCAGGTATTTTTAATACATAAACAAGAAGTTCCGTGACGAACTAAAGTGCCTACTTTTCTTAAAATTTAAGATTCATGCCAATTATTATTCTAAAGGGATCTATCTAGAATAATGACGAAATTTAGTTGGTAATAACGAAATTTCTAATTAGTTAGAAATACAGTATACCTGGCATAATGTAGCCTAATAGAGCACTACAGTTGGCAGCCTTGGTGACTGAATATATTCTTAGTTCCACCTCTTAAGGTGCAGATATCAAAATTTGGTTGAGGTACAATGGATAGCATGGACGTTACATGCAGTTAGATCTAACTGCAATCTATCAATTCATAAAATCATGTTGGTAACAATGTCATGCATGTGTTGGTCAGAAATAATCTGAAATAATATGATCTATTTTTGTGTCAATTTTGAATGAAATCCATTAGTCAGTATAGAAGTTACCTGCATTTTAAAATTGGCATATCAGCAGGCATAGAATCATGTTGGCAGCACTGACGTATATTAGTTACCCCAAATTAATCTAGAATGCTCGTACTATACATGTGCAAAGTTTAACGCTATTGGCTTGCATACTTTCCATTATATTGATATTAGGGTAACAAAAATAAAGACAGCATTTATTAACAGTTGGCTGCATTGGTTGCTCTTAAGAAGACGCATAGACATATCTGTTATAGTACACATAGCACACACGAAATTTGGTTTAAATCCAAATGTTAGTATAGAAGTTACCTGTATTTAAAATTGGACCTATCAGCAGGCTTTGAAGCATATTGGTAGCAATGACGTGTATTAGTTACTCCAAATTAATATAGAATGTCAGGTATTATACGTGTGCATAGTTTAAAGCTGTCGGCTTGCATACTTTCTGATTTATTGGTAATTTGATACAAGAAATTTGAGCATTCATTAACGGTTGACAGCCCTGGTGGCTCTTAAGAATACGCTCAGTCATGGCTGTTTATGTACACATAGTACATACGAAGTTTGGTAGAATTCCAATTTATAGCGTAGAAATTATATGCATTTAAAAATTGGACCTATCAGCAGACTTAGAATCATTTTGGCAACACTGCCATATATGGCCTCCTGGAAATTATACTGAAATATTATTATCTATACGTGTGCCAATTTTGAAATAACTCCCATGCATACCTTCCAAGATATCCAACAAGGAGCTCAAATTTCAATTGCGATTATTCAGCAGTTGATAGTACTGAAATCATTTTCAAATACGGCAATGAGATATTCAGGTATAGATATTTATTCATACTAAATTATGTTTCGGTAGCTGCAGCCATTTAGGAGTTGATAGGGGGGGGGCGTAGTGGGACACACACAGCCAGTCAGACAGACACACATTTGCCCAGATCGATCTCATTTTTTCAAAAGTGAAAAGTAGGCTAATAATAAATATTTTTCCGACTTTCAGCACCCAAAATCCCATACCTACTGATAACACACTTAAACAATTATTGTTGTTCATTTGAAACATACTCATGTCTAGTAACGAACACTAGCCTATAACACAAGGACAACAGTTTGAGGGAGTCGACTGATAAATGTACATCTCAACTGTTCAGGCACCTGTCCTAACCTGTCTCTAGATCCTCCGTGAAGTAGGACGTTAATTTTTGTTGTGACCACTCCTCTATTCTCCTTGAGATTGTACGAGGGCTGTTCTTTAAGTAATACCCAATGTGATACTACCTAACAGACAGACAGCAGCGCTGTGGTCGTCATTCCGTGCAGGTGCACTGTGTACCTGCATATATTGGCAGGGCTGAGACGCCATTACGGGAACAGTCGCCCTTGTGTGGGAGTGTTGACAAGCTTTTGAAATGGCATCGCCGATCGCGAGTCCTGCTGACTCGTAGACAAGAGAGGAAATTCCCTTGTAAGATATCCTGCCGTTTGGCCACCACTGTCAGGAAAATTGCTTATTTGGTCAGGAGAACTCCTAAACATACGCAGTTCTCCTGGTAAGCACGTAATTTGCATGACAGTGGTGGCCAAATGGCAGCAAATCTTAAGGGGGGGGGGGGGGTGTCTCTCTTGTCTACTAGTCGGCGGGACTCGCGATCGGCGGTGCGATTTCAAAATCTTGTCAACACTCCCACACATGAGCGGCTGTTGCCGTAATGGCGTCTTAGCCTTGCCAATAGATGTAGGTACACAGCGCACCTGCACGGAATGCCGACCGCAGCGCTGCAACGGCGAAATATCACAACGGGTATTACTTAAAAACAGCCCTGGTATATTGGCTTTCACGGCCAGTGAATTAAAACTCAGCAATTATTCTAGGTTTGTGCTGTGTCGTGTGTCATCTTTTTGGAAGCCTTTATAGGAGGTGAAAGGCTTCTTGAGCTTTATCTCTCGCAGTTAGAGGCGCCTCTAACTGCGAGAGATAAAGCTCAAGAAGAAAGGAGGTAGTGCACATTTCGCTACTCCTGTGGGGGTCCGGGCTGGGAACACCAAGAGCCCGCTGATGAGCCACCTTGGTGTTCCTGGGCGAAACCCCACACAATACACGGCATAAACCCAGAAAAAATGCTGAGTTTTTTTTTCCCTTGATGTTATCACTTATTCGGTCCATTGAAGAATGAGCGCTTCACCACCGCTTCTTCGCGGAGGATATAGGAAACTTGTTTATCGTTGGGAGAGGTGCCTGAACAGTTGAGATGAATATCTGTAGACATCGTCAAGCTGTGTGTTGTAATATACCGGTACTCTATATTGTCCCTAGACCTGTTGGCAATTTGGGCTGGAAAAAAATGAACTCGATATAAACTTAAACAAAACCGTATCCATGATCTTTCGCAAAGGAGGTAGAATAACAGCAGGAGACTCCCTATATCTAGAGCACAAGGCGTTACGTATTGTAAATCAATTTAAGTACTTAGGACTAATTTTTAAGACACATGGGGATACTTTCACCGAACATATAAAGGAAAGAACAATACATGCCATAAAAGCAATGCATGGATTAGAACATCTTAATAAACTATCACTAGAGACAGCTATGACATTATTCAGAGTAAAAATCAGCCCAATAATAAGCTACGGTCTGGGAGAATCTCACGAAAAACAACATGAAGTGCATAGAAAGAGTCAAGGCAACTTTCATGAAAAAAGTCCTGTGTATCTCAAAGTATACCCAATCGCGACTGTGCAATGAAATGTCACGAGAGACCTTCTACATCGAAGATTTAAGGTGTCAACTATTGCTCCCATCTACCGCCCAGTGCTAGGACCTTCTGAAAGAGCTCAAAACGAAAAGGATGCAAATATGGAGTGACTTTTATTTAACAGCCGCAATGACGTCCGATGAGTGGAAGGGTCCATGTTACGACCTGAGACATACAATCACTCGTTTCGCAATACATGGATTCCATTTCAAGTTATGCAAAATGGAAGGGTATCATGAGCCTAGTATGGAATGCATTTGCAAATTGTGTGGAAGTGTCTGTGAAAGGTATTATGCCATGACATGCGGACGGAGGGTTGAGTCACTTAATAGCTTTTGTTGTCAATGAGAGTTGAATGTGATCTTGAATATTGTGGGTTTTTATTATTTTTATATTGCCTTATGGCCATTGGCTGCAATAAATTAGTACATTATGCAACGAGCCTATAATGGCTATAATTAAGACACGAGTATTTTTTATAAAACGAGCGTATGCGAGTTTTATAATTTCCATACGAGTGTCTTAATTACCATTATAGGCGAGTTGCATACGACTGTTTATGTTCGACGATAATTATAACTTTATTATATGTTTTAACATAAATATTTATAAATATCTGTTGAGAGTCAGCTACGGTACTTGAATTTTGTGATCGCAGAGCGAGCGTTGGGTGTTATATCTCTGTCTTTCAAGATCTTTGAACGACCGACGCATGCGCTCTGTGTGCTTGCAATGCCATATGCAGCCTTATGTTTGCATCAGCCGTCCCTCAGTAATATTGTCACCTGTGCCATTTGAAGACTATGCGCTGTGCAGAAATTAGCGTTGGTGATTTTAAGGTACAGTGCTATTGCTTGTCTCATATTCGCCAGTTTATTTACGCGAACATATGGACGGTGCGTATTCCATGTCGGTAATTTATTATAGTTCGATGTTGTGTTTATGTCCGACATGTTGGATTTTGAGCGCATGCGCGAAGGTATCGTTACCTAATTGCTCAATGAACGAGCTCTGATTGGCTGGAGAAACTGTATCATAATGGAAAACAGTGTTATAATGACCATCATTATGATACAGTTTTCTGACACGTAATAGTGAGGGTCGAACATAAACCTTATTATATTGTCCAATAGAGATTGTGTTCATTTTTAGGCTACCCATAAAGATAAGAAAGGTGGTGGTGATTGTTGTTTTAAGGGATGAAACATAGAGATTATCTGCCCGTATAATGTGGATCAAACAGGAAGAAGAAGAAGAAGAAGAAGAAGAAGAAGAAGAAGAAGAAGAAGAAGAAGAAGAAGAAGATGATGGCGATGATGATGATGATGATGTTGATGAAGATAAAGAAGTGGAAAAGAACAAAACGAAACAGATAGAATTGCGGGAAAATAATGTTTTACTACTCATGATTGAGGGATTTAGAAGGAAGTAGGGCCACGAAAGGCATAAAAGACAAGGAGAGAGTAGAGGTTAGGCACCAATGTCACCGGGAACGAAGAAGAAGGACTTAGTTCAGGAATACCTCAAGGTCACTAGTCGTGCGCATATGAGTGCGTGGACAGCAACGTGCACTACGCGTGGTTGGCTTCAAACACCCTGCCCTTTGAGTCACCTCAGACAATAGGCAGGAAATACTGAGGAAAAATGAAATTTATTATTTTCTAGAATGTGTTAATTAGTTATGGAGACCGTAGTACTTCTGGGACACCCTGTATATTGGGACTCTCGTGTGATACACCATAGAAAAATTGTTTGAAAATTGAAATCACATTATCAAAAATAATCTTCTATAACTTAGTCTATTAGCCTACTTTCGATTTTTGCAAAAAATGAAAGTAGACTTATGAGATCACTACAGGACCAAAAAAATGTGTGTCTGTCTGTGTGTGTGTGTGTGTGTGAGAGTCTGTGTCTGTGTGTGAGTCTGTTTGTGCGTGAGTCTGTGTACTCTGAATGTCTGCCCCCCCCCCCCCCCCCCCCATCAATTCGAACACGGTGAAACCGAATTGAATGAAATTTGGTACAGAGGTAGAAAAAGCAAAGGGCACCTCAGTGTCATGTTTTTTTTATCGCCGCCATCTTGACGGAAACGTAATGGCGGCCACCCAAATGTTCAAAGCTTAAATCAAATTACGACTAACCTAATCATTCGATATCTACCAAATTTCGCAACAACATATAGTCGTATGGCGAGCGTCTTTTGACCAAATTAAAATGTCATCAGTTCAATAGTTTTCCGATGGCGGCCATGTATGTGTGCAAATCGATTGCCCTTATCAATTCAAACACGGTGAAACCGAATTGAACAAACATTGGTGCAGATGTAGCATTAGCAAAGGGCACCGTAGGGACATGTTTTATATCGCCGACATCTTGACGAAAACATAATGGCGCCCACCCAAATATTAAAAGCTTAAATCAAATTACGACCAAACTTATCATCGGATCTCTACCAAATTTTGCAACATTATGCCTTTATGTATGAAAAATCTTTTGAAAAAACTGCAAGGTCATCAGCCCTATATATTGCGGATGGCGGCCATGTATGTGTGCAAATCGATTCCCCCTATCTATTCAAACACGGTGAAACCGAATTGAACGAAATTTGGTACAGAGGAAGCACTAGCAAAGGGCACCTCAGTGTCTTGTTTCATATTGCCGCCATCCTGACGGGAACGTAATGGCGGCCACCCAAATGTTCAAAGCTTAAATCAAATTACGACTAACCTAATCATCCGATTTCTAACAACTTTTGCTACTACATATGGTCATATAGCGAACGTGTTTTGACCAAACTACAAGGTCATCAGCCCAATAGTTTTCAGTTGGCGGCCATGTATGGGTGAAAATCGATTACCCCTATCTATTCAAACACGGTGAAACCGAATTCAACGAAATTTGGTACAGAGTTAGCACTAGCAATGGACACTCCAATGCCAGGTTTTATATCGCTGCCATCTTGACAAAAACGCAATGGCAGCCACCCAAATGTTAAAGTCTTGAATCAAATTACGACCAATCTAATCATCTGATCTCTACCAAATTTTGCATCATTATACCTTTATGTATAAAAAAAATTTTTAGACCTCACTACAAGGTCAGCAGCCCAATCATGTGTGGATGGCAGCCATGTATGTGTGAAAATCGATTCCCCCTATCTTTTCAAACACGGTGAAACCGAATTGAACGAAATTTGGTACATACGTAGCACTTGTAAAGGGCACCTCAGTGTCATGTTTTATTTCGCCGCCATCTTGACGGAAATGTAATGGTGGCCACTGAAATGTAAAAAGCTAAAATCCAATTACGACCAACCTATTCATCTGATCTCTACCACATTTTGCAACATCATACCTTTAAGTGAGAAGCGTTCTTTGACCAAGCTACAAGGTCATCAGTCCAATAGTTTTCATATGGCGGCCAAGTATGTGTACAAAAAGATTCCCCCTATCAATGCAAACACGGTAAAACCGAATTGAACGTAATTTGGTACAGAGGTAGCACTAGCAAAGGGCACCCCAGTGTCATATTTAATATCGCCACCATTTTGACGGAAACGTAATAGTGGCCACCCGAATATTAAAAGCTTAAATCAAATTACGACCAACCTAATCATTTGACTTCTACAAAAATTTTCAACAACATACCTTTTTGTGGGAAGCATCTTTTGACTGAACTACAAGGTCTTCAGCCCAATAGTGCAGATAGTGGCCACGTATGTGTGCAATTCAATTCCCCATATCAATTCAAACACGGTGAAACCGAATTGAATGATTTTTTTTACAGACGTAGCACTAGCAAAGGGCACCTCATATTCATGTTTAATATCCGTATAGCACGTTGTATTTCTACAAACACCTACAACCAACATTCAATTATACTCCTTGAAAAGGACAATGAGTTATAACAATACCCATGCATTTAGGAGAAAGTAGGCTATATGTTCTTTACTGAACATTTTTTTATTTATTTTTAGTCGTTTACCCTCCAGGTTGGTGGAACACACTGACTCAGTGAGGAAACTCACCACTACCGCCTCTACGGGCAGTGTCCTAGAGCTGGGAACATCGAATCGAAAGGGATACAACAGGTGAGGTGGGAGTGGCACCTCGCCCAGGAGGCCTCACCTGCAAAGCGAGAAGAGACCTCATGAGGGAAGGGAAGGGATGGTTAGGATGGATAGACAAGGAAGAGGGAAGGAGGCGGCCGTGGTCTTGAAGAAGGTACTGAACACTTATTAATCTATCGATGAATAAGTGTTAAGCAAATGCTAAAATAGGGCAAGTCTACGATCAATAATTGCATTAGGACATATTCGTGAGTGAAAGTAGTAGCTCACAGCGATTATAGCTAGGCAATATTATTAACATTGAACATCTCTGTCCAAGAAACTTCGCCAAGATGTCCGACGTTTGGTCATGTGATGGATTGATGTGCATCGCTTCTACAACGACGTCGACGATGGAGAGCTCAATTTCCCGTAGGGAAATGCACCGGGTCGGAGGTTAATGTTCTGCAAGCTGAAGCGGTGATGTACAAAAATTGATTTACTCAATATGTAGTTAGATAAGGCGCGGGAACATTGTAAATAGTTCTTTCATTCTTTTTCTTGTGTTTAGATTTTTTTGGTGCTGATACTATCATCTTTAAATGTACGTTGGCGCGTGGTCAAATTTGTTTGTTGTATATTTTTCTTTGGAGTCATATTTTGTGTACACGGCGCGTGTATTTGATTTTATCCATGCGAATGCGAAACTCGTTACATTCGATAAGTGGTGCTTTATTAAAGTTCATTTTGTTATAGGAAAGGGAGGTAATTATTGTAAGATGTTTTTATGAACAGGTTATTACTCATGCTAGGGTTGCCGAGCGCAACAAATTAAGATGTAACTGTAGAACACTTTAGTTCTAATTTTTAGCATTTTTTTAGTCCTTTTCAGGTTTGTTAGTCACGGACAAGAACGGAAGCGCACGCTGGTGGAAAAATATCTATATCATTTATTTCAGGTTTCTGTCAAACCCATACGTGTGATTCTGTGTGTGTTCATGTGTCAGGTGTGTGTATTGATTCTTCGTGATGAGGGGTAGGTGGCGCTACCGCCCTCATATTGTTGTGGTTGTGGTATTCTTTTTGATGGAAAGGCAGGGCACTCATTGGAGGCTACTGTACCTTGTCCAGTGTTGATTTTCTTGGATTTCTTAGGGGAAATGCTGAGATATTTTATTCTGACACACACACGTATATTGTGCTTGGGAGCACGCTTCTTCGAGACTCGATCCTGTGCCACGGGAGGTCGAGGTTATTGACACGTGGGTTGACAGATGTGCAGATATCCACTTAGCGCCCGTCTAGGTTCGGTGACTCATTGTTAGGCAGTCCTGTTGACCGACTGACCCCTATAAGCTATCATTAGCCAACCTCTTCATTTGTGATGGTCATTCGGACCGTAATTAATTGGGGAGTTCGCCATGTCTGTTACGAATTATCGCATATCGTATGAATGGAATATTGTTTTAATGATGTAAATGTTGGCTTTGAGCCTAGTGATTTTCTATGACTCACGTCATGTTAGTTTGTCTGTTGTGACACCCGTGTGGTGTAGTTGTATTTACTTGTAAAAATGACAGGCAGTCATATGTGTTTTTCTTTTGTTGGTCACGTGTTAATTTACTTGTGTTGATTTTGAAAAGTCCTAATTTTAGGCATTAATGTTTTTGCTACGGCAGTTCTTGATTCCAATTTCAAGCGGAAATTATTTGTTGTTTATTTAGAGTAGGAAGTGTCGGTTTAATTTAAGTAGTGTATAGTTGGTTCCCCGCGTCTGTCTAGCTCTAAACAATGCGAATTCGTCCTTTGAAGGTTTACCGGATGAAGACGAATCTCGCATTAATTGTACTCATCGTTAAGCATGTAGAACAGCCGCACACATACACAACGTCATTGAAGTCATTTGGGACATTTGGTCCAATTTATAATCTCTCCTGAGATTAAGCCTAGTTATGGCAAGTAATATTCAGTTGGGAGTCATTTGGGAGATTTGTTTGTTTATTTTTATTTTTCTTGTAAATAGTTGATCTGTAATTAAATTCATTTGTTTTAACCCTGGTATTCACTTCCTCCTGCATGTTATTTTGTTATTTGTTACCCTGCATGTTATTGAAGCGCTTTAACAACAACTTACGAAATGAACTGTTACACCCCCCGAAACTGAGTCTCATAATCTTCCTTGCAAGGGTTCATATACAAAAATGGCGCCCAACGTGGGGATATTGTTGTTGTTGCTTTTCTGATCTCATACTTATTTCGCTGAGAAATAATACCAGGTCAGGCGGGCAAGTGTAAATTCAGTAAATTGAGGCGATGTTGTACCGCCATGTGCATTAGTAAAATCACTGAGTTCTTAAAGTTAGAAATATTGAACAAGGTTAGAAGTTGATATTGCATTTGTTGTTAACTTGTTCTGGCGCCTGGCATAAAATTAGAAAATTTGCATATTATTGAACTCAGTCAAAGCAGGAAGGTGTTGCCTTATTTTTACATTTAATTATCTTCGGTTAATTGGTGTTGTTCGTAAATTCTGTTGGTTAGGAATTTAAAAGCATATCACAAGGGAGTTATTTTATTGTTTGGAAATAAGAGTCTTTATTCAGTAAAATTTTGATTACTGAAATTTTAATTAAATTAGAATCAGTAGTATTTAAATATCAAGACATGTGTGCGTGTGTATGACTGAAATCCCAGGTGCATGGCCCTGTTTTTCTCTGAGTATATATTTGTGTGTTGTGCGATGGGTAGCATCGAAGAGATCAAAGTGTTGTTAAAGCAGATGTCTGTGCAAATGTCTGCGAAAACGGAAGAACAGTTAAAGAACATGAAGGAGGAAATGAGTGAAGAAAATGATAAACAATTAAATAAACAGTTACAGGACATGAACGGTAACATTACGACGCAATTACAAACCCAGAAATTAGACAGTGACAAACAGTTACAGGACATGAACAGTAGTATTACGGTCCAATTGCCGTTCCAGAAATTGGATACCGACAAACAGTTACACGAGTTGCGGGAGAATAATAATAAACAGTTAAATGAATTAAACCATAAACTATCAGAGCAGGCAACAGTACAAACAGTGCAGTTAGAAAAGATCACCCATGACATAAATCAGAGTACTAGAGAATTAGAGAAACTGGCAGGTGAGGTAGCGGAAAATAACTCAAGGAAATTAAGAAGTTGGAATCTAAATTCGACAATAAACTTGTACAATTAGATGAAATGGTAGCCGAAAAATTAAAACAGATTGAGGCAGCATGCGTAAACAACACGGCTGGAATAAAAAGCACGCAGAATGAATTACAGGGGCAATTTGAGAGACTAGAGGCCAAGAACGAAAACATACAGGAGCAGATTAATTCAGTCGATAATAATGTACTCGAATTAATAAAGGAACTCGACAAGCTTGAAATAAAAACGGAAAAGGAACGGATGCACTTGCGTGAAAACCTAGAAGACCAGCTAAATAAAAATCAGGAAAACTTGGAAGACCAATTAACTAAAAACCAAGAGCAGATACAAGAGATAGGAGAACAATTAGTTAAAACCCAGCAGTCGATACAAGAACAAATACGAGAAGAGCTTGAGGAGAATCAGGAAAGGAGCGAAGAAAAAATTAGTAGTTTGAAGAACAGGATCCCGAAAGATTGAGAACAGCAGGTGAACGAAACTAAAGGAGATAGGCTGACGATCTTAAAGCGGCTAGGCGAGTACAATTCTAGGATGCAGGCTTTGGAGGAAAATATGAAGTCCAAACTCCAAGAACACACAGACCTCATAATTAAGAACGAGATAAGGTCCTTAGAAAACGCTACTTTATTCTCTGCAGAAAACACAGTAGGCAAACAGGGAAGTATTGGAAGTCCGGTGGGCTCGAAACTGGCTGAGGATACGAACCGAGGTCAGAGTCCAAAGATAACGTGCGACACATTCCAACACTACAGAGTGGAGACATCAGCTCCACAACCCGGCTTGGCACCTGCCCAAGTGATACAATTAATTAGGGGGAACGACTTTAAACCCGACAAATTCAGGGAGAACTCAGGATCCACTCCTAAAGCATTTTTACGTCAGCTGGATGACTACTTTAACGATCAACACGTCAGTCCCGCAAAACAGCTGCGGATGGTTGAGAAATTTTTGGAGAGCCCAAGTTTAATTTGGTTCCAGAGTTTCAAATACACATTTAATGACATGGCCCAGTTTAGAGAGGCATTCTTGAGAAAGTTCTGGAGTCCTTCTTTGCAGCAGGGGTTGAGGATGGATTTATACACCAGGAAATATCACAGTACACATCCCACCAGGTTTTCCGAGTTCTTTAGCCAACAGCTGGTTAAATTCCGTGATTTTGACGACCCGCCTACAGAGGAAAACATGGTTTTAACCATCAGTAAACAGCTTCCAATGAATATTCAGCAGTTTTTAGTGGCCGGTAATATCAAGACCGCAGTTCAGGCCGAGGAGATACTCCGCCATTTGAATGAGACCAGTATGGTCAGTCCGCAGACAGGGAGACGGAACATGGAGTGTGTAAACACAGCTGAAGTTGTTCAAGGGCATCAAACTAATCACAATCAAAATAATCAAACCAAGACACAGTCTACCGGAACGCAATTTACGCCCATACGGCAGGAGTTCGATGGCCGAAACCAATACCATAACAACAATAGGAACTTCCAGAATCGGCGTGATAATTATAATAATAATAATCAGAACAATCACAATTGGTGGAAGTACCAGCGAGAGTATACCAACTGAGGGGAAATCCAAGGCAGGGTAGACCTTACCAAAGGAACGGAGAAGGCAGATGGAACAATACAAGGAATTATCGGCAAGATAATCAAGGGGACTATCGCAATGATTGGAACGAGCGGTACGCTGAATCACAGAAATATTTGGACGAGTTAAATGCCGAAGAAACAGAGAAAGAGAAGTGGGGGCGTGCGATGGCGAATAGGCAAAGCCCAGATAATCACCCAGGAGCGGGGGCGGAAAGCTTATTACGGCAGCAGGAGAGACGCGATGACAACCGGCGGAACTCAACGAATGGGTCACAGGATAAAAAAAATCACGATTGAACCAAAATCAGATAGCCTGAGAACGGTGGACACCAGGGAACGGGAGGAGTTGATTGTTGCAAACATAGAAGAGTGGGTAGCATTCCCGGACGATTGCCTGGAGGAAGTGGAGAAGGACCGAGACAATGTAATCAGACAATTACCGATTATTTCTGCACGTATTGGAGGTATTAGAGTGAGGTGCCTGATTGACACGGGTAGCCAGGTGAGCTTAGTCACGGAAGCATTGTTGAAAGAAATTGGAAATAAACAAACCGTTCCAATTATGCCTGTACCATTAATGAAAGTCCGAGGGGTCATTCCTGACAAGACCATAGTTTGCAAGCACCAAGCATATTTAGACCTGGAGATATTAAACCACACATTTTCGCAAACTTTCATCGTGATACCAAAGATGAATTATAATGTCATTCTGGGAGCCAACTTCATCTGTAATTTTCATGCTATAATTGACTTACATAATAACACTGTGAGTTTCAAACAAGTAGAGGGGTTGGGTCATGTGGGTCTGAAAATGGAAGAGAGTCCACTAGAGAGAGAGGCGAATACTTTGGTCATTGAAGAATGCACTAATGAGGCGATCGAAGATAAGAACTTGACGGAGGGACGAGTAAGCCAGACAGCAGTGGTTGAAATTGACAGTCGAGTACTTTGGGTACATTTGGCGGAAGAAGAAATTAGCGGGTCCAAATTTGAAATTTTACTTCAGGAGCGACTTAAGGAGGCAATAGTAGGGGAACCTGACAGAAGAAAATTTCGAAGAAATTTTGAGACATCATAAGGGAGCTTTCGACACGATTCATGGAAAAGTTTTAAATTTCCAGTATGCCATGCAAGTGACCGACTGGACCCCATTTAAGAGTAAATTGTACCCGATCCCAGAGAAACATTTTGCTCAGGTGAAGGACATTATTATTAACTTATTAGATTCCGGCATGATAAGAAAAGCAGCAACCCCATACTTAAATGCAATATTGACTGTGGCCAAGCCAAATGGATCAATTAGATTATGCCTAGACATTCGGGTTTTAAACAGTAAACTGCTAGTTGAGCATGACCAAGCACCAAGCATCAAGGATGTATTGAAGGGCTTCCGTGGGAAGAAGATATATTCTAGCGTCGACCTAACGAATAGTTTCCACCATCTTGAACTTGAGGAAAAATCCCAACTATTGACGGGTTTTTTATTTGATAACCAAAGCTATATCTGGTCTCGCATGCCCTTTGGTGTAAAACAGCTGGATGTGCATTGATAAGAGCACTAGACAGGAATCTGAATGAGGAGGTCAAGAGCTTCACTACGAGGTATGTTGACGACATACTTATTGCATCAGAAACAAAGAAGGAACACTTGGTAAACCTAAACAAACTATTGGATAACTTGAGAACCATAAATTTCAAAATTAATTTGAAGAAATCGCACTTTTGCCAGAGCGAGATTCTGTATTTGGGTCACATAATTGATGTTGAAGGCTTGAGACCTAATCCGGCGAAAATTGACGCAATCAAGAAATTCCCCACACCAACTAAAGTAAAACACGTGAGAGCATTTTTGGGTGTGACAGGTTTCTTTAAGGAGAATTGTCCTGGATACACGGAAACAGTAGCACAGATGCAAGAGATGCTAAAGAAATCAAATCGATGGTCATGGAATGAGGAGTGCGACAGGTCCTTTAGAGCTACGAAAGACCTACTGGAGAATTGTGTGAAGCTAGGGTATCCAGACTTCGAGAAGAAATTTATAATTCAGGCTGACGCTTCATTGATTGGAATCGGTGCCATGCTGTACCAAGAGGACGCTGATGAACCCAGGAAACGATCATATTTGGCATTTACGAGTCGTAAATTAAGGAAGCACGAGAGGAACTACACTGTGACAGAGCTGGAGTTGCTAGCGATTTTGTACTCACTTCAAGAATGGCGAAAGATGATCTTCGGATATTCCATTGAAGTCAGAACTGACCACCATGCACTGACGTTCTTATTCAAGACGACGATGGCAAGTGAAAGAGTTACGCGTTGGTTCATTTACATACAGCAGTTCGACATTACCATAGAACAATGCCCTGGAAGGATGAACATTATACCAGATGCTCTAAGCAGGAATCCTGAAGATGAGAACGAGATTGCAGTGGATGTTCACCACATAGCACTAACACCTAAGGATCGTGGATTTTTGGACAATCTGAAAGAAATTCAGAAGGAACAAGAAAAGGACCCATGGATGATGATGATGATCAAGTTTTACAAGAAGGAACTACAGCCAGATTCACATGAATATCGAGAAGCCCGTGCCAAGGAAGCGAAATTTCACTACTTGAATAACCTTTTGCACAAGTACGTGGATGAGGATCACACCAAACTGCGAATTCTAGTTCCGGCATCATTACAGAGAGGATTGACGTGGCATGTCCACGAAAGCCTAGCACATATCGGCACGGACAAAACAGAAGCGACAATAGGGGAAACTTTTACTTGGCCTAAGATGCGATACACCATTGTGGAAGTATTCAGAACTTGTGACGCGTGTCAGCGCACTAAACCAAATAACTTCATGTTGATACAACCTCCAAAACCATTATTACCTCAAATACCATGCGAACTGGTCGCTATTGACTGTTTTGGCCCTCTAGTTAAGGGGAAACGAGGATGCCGACACCTTCTTGTATGTGTCGATGTGTTTTCCAAGATGGTAGTATTATGTCCAATCCAGAAGACGACATCGAAGGAAGTCCTCAGCAGAATTCAGAACAAAGTCATTCCGATGCTTGGGAAGCCGGAATTCATCTTATCGGACCATGGTACTTATTTTACGAGTAATGTTTTAGGCAAGGTCTAGAAAGCCTAGGGATAAAGCATGTTCTGTCGAGCATTCGTCATCCTTGTGGAAATCCGAGCGAGAGAACGATTCGCTGTGTTGCCAAGTATTACCGAGTCATGATTCCTAATGATCATAATAAGTGGGTTGACAAAGTAGGAGATATTGAGATGTGCATGAACACTACAAAGCACGAGTCGACAGGTCAAGTCCCACTAGTTGTACACCACAACAGGTTGCCTGAGAGATCTTGGGACAAGATTATTCCATGCCCAAGGGATCCGTTATTAGCACATGAGCTGCGAATTCAGCGAACAAGACAGCACATGAGGAACCAAGCGGACCGAAGACTGAGGAGATACAGAGGAAAGAAATTTCATCGTGAATTACAGGAACAGGAACTAGTGCTTGTTCGAAGACCACCGATATCTGATCCTAAAAACAAAGTATTTGCCAAGTTCTGTCCAAAATGTATTGGCCCGTTCCGCATCATTAAGAATTTGGGTAACAATGCTTACAGACTTGAAGAATTGAGCACTGCCGCTAAATCTGTCTTCAATAGCGCTAATCTCAAGCCGTATTAGAGAAGGGAACCATTTGACGAATAATCAGGACTATGAATGCAGTTCATTATTGCAGAATTTTATTGAGAGCCAACACTCAAATATACGTGGCCATGTAGTACCTGGGTAGAGCGAGCTTTGCTTGTAAACAAGACAGCTGGTCCGGCAGGAGTTGTAATCGTGCTAGAGAGAGGGGAGGTTTGGCGAGACGTTTGAATGACATTGCAGCGTGGAGCACGCACACTAATTGGGTCAGTGGAATGTACACACAGGCAGACGAGTGAGGTACTTAAGAGATGTTATCATCACTACTGTGGATATTGTTTTTAAAATCCAAATCAATCACTTGCTTCGAATTTCAAAACCTTGCTGAGGATAAATGAACCCTTATTAATCTATCGATGAATAAGTATTCATGATTTTATTATTATTATTACTGATGCCCAGGCAGTACATGTTGAAATTGACAAAGGGGGAGCCAAGGTAGTATGTTGCAATGATTAAACAGAAGCAAGCTTGGTAGTTATTCTTGAAGACGACCGGTTAAGCCGAGTTCAAGGACAAATTTTGTAACAACGCGCACCTAAATTAGTAAAGTTTCAACCGACCCAGGATTGAAGCACCCAATCAGAAGAGACCACGCCAAAAGCCACGCGGTAAGTTGCGTACCCTGGAAAAACGCGCGAAAACGTGTATCTAAAGAACCGCCGATCCGAATTAATTCCGCAATAGTGCACTGAGACGTTTGAATAAAATGATGAAGATTGATACTAGTCCCAAGCTTGTGTGATGAAAACTCCAGATTATTTTTTCAAATTCTCCCCACTCTACCTCATTCTGTCAGTTTTCAATAAATTGATCGGTGAGAAGCTGTTTCGAGGACAACTTTATTGAGCTCTGGTGAGCAAGGTTCACGTCACTCTGCGTCACGATTTTCAAGCGCTAATGAGCGTACTTTACTAACATTTTACTTTGTGCTCAGGTGAGCAAGGTTCACGTATAGCAGTGGAGATCTCTAGGTGAGATAAGGACTGCAAGATAGACATGTTTAAGTCTTGTTTTCAAGCCAGTGGCGATGAGTTTGAAGTGTGTAATTTTATGTAAATTTGTGTATAATATTTTTGAGTGATATTTGTGCGTGTGTTAAGCAAATGCTAAAATAGGGCAAGTCTACGATCAATAATCGCATTAGGACATATTCGTGAGTGAAAGTAGTAGCTCACAGCGATTATATCTAGGCAATATTATTAACATTGAACATTTCTGTCCAAGAAACTTCGCCAAGATGTCCGACGTTTGGTCATGTGATGGATTGATGTGCATCGCTTCTACAACGACGTCGACGATGGAGAGCTAAATTTCCCGTAGGGAAATGCACCGGGACGGAGGTTAATGTTCTGCAAGCTGAAGCGGTGATGTACAAAAATTGATTTACTCAATATGTAGATAGATAAGGCGCGGGAACATTGTAAATAGTTCTTTCATTCTTTTTCTTGTGTTTAGATTTTTTGTGCTGACACTATCATCTTTAAATGTCCGTTGGCGCGTGGCCAAATTTGTTTATGTATATTTTTCTTTGGAGTCATATTTTGTGTACACGGCGCGTGTATTTGATTTTATCCATGCGAATGCGAAACTCGTTACATTCGATAAGTGGTGCTTTATTAAAGTTCATTTTGTTATAGGAAAGGGAGGTAATTATTGTAAGATGTTTTTATGAACAGGTTATTACTCATGCTAGAGTTGCCGAGCGCAACAAATTAAGTTGTAACTGTAGAACACTTTAGTTCTAATTTTTTTGCATTTTTTTGAGTCCTTTTCAGGTTTGTTAGTCACGGACAAGAACGGAAGCGCACGCTGGTGGAAAAATATCTATGTCATTTATTTCAGGTTTCTGTCAAACCCATGCGTGTGATTCTGTGTGTGTTCATGTGTCAGTTGTGTGTATTAATTCTTCGTAATGAGGGGTAGGTGGTGCTACCGCCCTCATATTGTTGTTGTTGTGGTATTCTTTTTGATGGAAAGGCAGGGCGCTCATTGGAGGCTACTGTACCTTGTCCAGTGTTGATTTTCGTGGATTTCTTAGGGGAAATGCTGAGATATTTTATTCTGACACACACACGTATATTGTGCTTGGGAGCACGCTTCTTCGATACTCGATCCCGTGCCACGGGAGGTCGTGGTTATTGACACGTGGGTTGACAGATGTGCATATTTCCATTTAGCGCCCGTCTAGGTTCGGTGACTCATTGTTAGGCAGTCCTGTTGACCGACTGACCCCTATAAGCTATCATTAGCAAACCTGTTCTTTTGTGATGGTCATTTGGACCGTAATTAATTGGGGAGTTCGCCATGTCTGTTACGAATTATCGCATATTGTATGAATGGAATATTGTTTTAATGATGTAAATGTTGGCTTTGAGCCTAGTGATTTTCTATGACTCACGTTTGTTAGTTTGTCTGTTGTGACACCCGTGTGGTGTAGTTGTATTTACTTGTAAAAATGACAGGCGGTCATATGTGTTTTTCTTTTGTTGGTCACGTGTTAATTTACTTGTGTTGATTTTGAAAAGTCCTAATTTTAGGCATTAATGTTTTTGCTACGGCAGTTCTTGATTCCAATTTCAAGCGGAAATTATTTGTTGTTTATTTAGTGTAGGAAGTGTCGGTTTAATTTAAGTAGTGTATAGTTGGTTCCCCGCGTCTGTCTAGCTCTAAACAATGCGGATTCGTCCTTTGAAGGTTTACCGGATGATGACGAATCTCGCATTTATTGTACTCATCGTTAAGCATGTAGAACAGCCGCACACATACACAACGTCATTGAAGTCATTTGGGACATTTGGTCCAATTTATAATCTCTCCTGAGATTAAGCCTAGTTATGGCCAGTAATATTCATTCGGGAGTCATTTGGTAGATTTGTTTTGTTTATATTTTTTTCTTGTAAATAGTTGACCTGTTATTAAATTCATTTGTTTTAACCCTAGTATTCACTTCCTGCTGCATGTTATTTTGTTATGTGTTACCCTGCATGTTATTGAAGCGCTTTAACAACAACTTACGAAATGGACTGTTACACCCCCCGAAACTGAGTCTCATAGGCTTCTTTGCAAGGGTTCAGTACCATCCCGGCATTTGCCCGAAGACGAAGTGGGAAACCACGGAAAACCACTTCGAGGATGGCTGAGGGGGAATCGAACCCCCTCTACTCATTTGGGCCACCCGAGGCTGAGTAGACCTCATTCCAGTCCTCGTACCACTTTTCAAATTTCGTGGATGAGCCGGGAATCGAACCCAGGACCTCCGGGGTGGCAGCTAACCATGCTGACCGCTACGCTACGGAGGCGACCACATCTTGTTTTATATCTGTGCTTTTCGTACAACAGTCTTTTTCTGTTTCTGCAACCAGTATATAATCCCTCCATATATTATTCTGCTAAGGTCCCATTCCAGTTTTGTACCGAAAATAAAGTCCCATTAACACCAACCTACACATATGGGGTACCCATAAGTTCAGCATAACGCAATGCGTAAGCGAAACGTCACTCTCTTACTCTTTAAATGCCTCACAATTAAATAAAACATGTATATTTACAATGAAATAATGAAAGAATGCAACACGGTAACCATGGTAACAGAATCTCACAGATCCATCTATTTTTAGCCTATTTTCAATTTTGAAAAAAAAATTAGGCTTATGAGATCACTTTTTTGCCCGTGTGTCTGTGTGTGCGTGTGTCTGTGTATGTGTGTGTGTGAGGTGTGTGTGTGTGTGTGTGTGTGTCCCCTAATAACATCTATACGGCTTGAGCGATTTCAATGAAACTCCTAAAGTTCATAGCACTAATCCGGGCGACCCCGACCGTGCCCTTCAAATTTTGTTACGTCTCACCAATCCAACATGGCGGCTGTGCGAATTATTTCACCAGCATTCAATATCTCCGAAACTATTACCGATATCACCCTGGATTTTTTATGGTGATAAAGGGAACTACTAGAAGTTCACCTTTCAAATTTCGTGGATGAGCCGGGAATCGAACCCAGGACCTCCGGGGAGGCAGCTAACCATGCTGACCGCTACGCTACGGAGGCGACCACATTGAAAAACTAATAACTACAAAACCAACATGGCGGCCATGGGAATTTGCGACTTTTAAATAGACGTTTCTCACGATTTAAATAAACCAAACGCAATAAAACTTGGTACAGTATATGCTTATACACATTGTAATGTACCGACATCAAACTTCGTTCAATTGTTTGCATAACCACAAGATGGCGGATGTGCGAAATATTTCTCCGGCATTCTGTATCTCTGAAACTATTAGCGGTATCACCATGGAAATTTGTACGGAGATAAAAGGCACTATTGGAAGTTCATCTGTAAGACTTTCAAAAACTGGTTAACTACAAAACGAACATGGCGGTCAAGCGAATTAAAAATTTTAATAGACCTTTCTCGCGATTTAATGTTCCAAACGCAATGAAATCTGGTACAGGAAATATTTATACACATTGTAATGCACTGGTATCCAATTTAGTTCAATTGTTTACATTACCTCAAAATGGCGGCTGTGCGAATTTTAAAATTAAGTTTTTATTTCTTGTGTGGTAATCATGCGATCGAAGTGAAAGTTTGAATAATGAACCTACGCAATAATTTTCCTTTATTGGTACATGACTCTATGGCCTATACATTTAACAATCCTACGTGGCGACCATCCGAAATATTTAGACGGCTATGAATATCTACGAATCTATTATAGCAATCAAACTGAATTTCCTTATGTTCATAGGGGCTATGAACATAAGTTCACCTATAGGACTTTAAATAACCTGGTGATCACAAATCCCACATGGCGGCGACGCGAAATATAAATATTCACATCGACGTTTCTCGCAATTTAACCATCCTAGTGCAGTGAAACTTGGTACAGTAAATCCTTATACGAATGTTAATCCACTGGCATCTAATTTATTTCAATTGTTTCCATAACCAGAAGATGGCAGCTGTGCGAAATTTTAAAATCTCCTTGTTACTTCTTGTGTCCTAATCATGCGATTGAAATTTGAATGCTACACGTACACAATAATCTTCTTGTAACAGTACATAACTCTAGGACCTACATATATAAAATCCAACATGGCGACCATCCGAAATATTTAGTCGGTTCTCAATATCTACGAATCTATTACAGCAATCACCGACAGCCGTGGCTATGCTGGCTAAAGCGCAGCCTTAGGTCATGGGGCCAAGCTCTCTGCTGACTCGGTAGACGCGTGGGTTCGAGCCCCACCGTAGCCCGTCCTTGAAATGGTTTTCCGTGGTTTCCCATTTCAACACCAGGCAAATCCTGGGACGGTACCTTCTGACAGGCCACGGCCGCTTCCTTCCTCATCCTGCCCAGTTTCATTCATCTTCATCCATTCCATCTCTCATCCCGACGTGCAGGTCGCCCACGGGCGTCGACTTGAAAGACTTCACTCGGCCTCTTAGGAGGCTACACGAAAAAAAATACAGCAATCAAACTGAAATTTTGTATGTTGATAGTGGCAGTTAACGTAAGTAGGATATATGAATATAGGCTGTATAGTTCTTCACGGAACTACTTGTTGTAAGACGCAATGCAATTCCAATTATTACATTACTGTGAAAGTTTCCAGACGGTTATCAGGTTATCAATGAACCAAATTAAGCTGTAAAATTCATCAATACATGTAGTATAATGCGCTTAAGGGGGTCAAGAGGCAATCTAGATTTTTTTCAAGCAATTTTCACGTGTGAGTGTGGTACGAAAGGAATTCTTCACCCGACTATAAATGGTCTCCGAAAACCTCATTTAAAGGCCCTTAAATTAACAGTGCCTGTGATATTCCCAGAAAACGAACTTCGCTCTGATATACCTATGAAGGGATGTCAAACCACTACACCAGTAGCTGAATTGATAAAGTCTGATTATTACTACCAAGCTTAACAGCCTCCGTGGCTTAGGCGGCAGCACACCGGCCTCTCACCGCTGAGTCCGTGGTTCAAATCCCGGTCACTCCATGTGAGATCTGTGCTGGACAAAACGGAGGAAGACATGTTTTTCTTCGGGTACTCCGGTTTTCCCTGTCAAAATTTCATTCCAGCAACACCCTCCCCTATCATTTCATCTGTCATTCATTTAATCATTGCCCCAGAGGAGTACGTCATGCCTCGGCAGCCGGCATAGTCCATATCCTCGCCGCTAGATGGGGGCTTCATTCATTCCATTCCTGACCCGGTCGGAGTCTACAAGCAGGCTGTGGATTTTCATTCATACCAACCATAAATCAGTCATAGCATTCATGATTGAGATTTTGCTAAGTGTACTCTTTACAACTAGAATATTCGTGGGCGAAGCCGCGACGGGTAATGCTAGTATAATATAATATAATATAATATACATGCCCCGTGGTGATGTTTGTCTTTTGCAGTTTTATTGTAACACCCCGGCTATAGAATAGGGAAACAAAACACAATTAATATTTAATCTCTTTCTTCCCTCCTAATTTGTGATAATAACAGTACTCGTAAATATTCACACAGTGCTATTATTTGGCGGCGAGTAATAGGTTGATTGAATGTGTTGTTTCACAGTTGGGAATTCATATCGTTAATAGAACGTGGAGCGGAAGTGGAGTTTAAAGCGTGTTTTTGTCTGCGACATAATACAGCGCAATTTATTTTTATTTCTAGTAATAGATACTGAGTGCCTGCCATTTCATCAATTATTGATGTTGGCATTACTCATTCGAGGAGCCAAGATAAACGGCAAGCCACCCCTCCGACCATACCACGTATTTCACCCTTACTTCCTTCTAATTGAAATGCAATAGATATTTCATCGTAGGAGCCGGAAGTCATTGAAAATAAATATCTGGAGAAAATGAGGCTCTGTGCTCCCTAGCGGCAACTAGAGGCACTGCGTTCACTTGAACCCTTACCGTGTCTCTACCGGAATATTCCGCAACGTAATTTACGCTCTAGTGGGGTCATACGGAATACTCCACAGGCTATCATTACTTTTTACATTTAATTACGGCACATGGCAGGATGGTATTAGACACCCTTTACGAAAGCACGTGCAACCGGAAATAACTACGCGAATAATTTAATTTACATTAAACAAGCAATGAAGGAAATTGGAGAACAATTTAAAGTGGGAATGAAGATTCAAGGAGAAATAATTTCAACTCTGAGATTTGCCGATGACATCGTCATCTTGGCCGACACGCCTGAGGATTTGAATGAGTTTTTGCATGCTATGGACTCCGTCTTGAGGAAAGAATTCATGATGAAAATTAATAAATGTAAAACAAAAATATTGGAATACAGCCGAAATAAATCAGAAACCTCTATGGACATAAAATTGGCAGGTGAAAACCTAAAGGAAGTAGGAGAATTCTGTTACTTACGAAGCAAAATAACCAGTGATGGACGAAGCAAAGAGGATATAAAAAGTAGGTTAGCTCAGGCACGGAAAGCATTTCTACAGAAAAAGAATCTGTTGACATCGAATATAGATGTAGGTATTAGGAAGTCATTTATGAAGGCCTTTGTCTGGATGGTGGCAAACTATGGAAGTGAAACTTGGACTATTGGTGCAGCAGAAAAGAGGAGAATTGAAGCGTTTTAAATGTGGTGTTACAGGAGAATGATGAAGATCAGATGGGTAGATAGGGTTACAAACGAAGAGGTATTGAGACTAGTGGGAGAGGAGAGATGTTTCTGGCGACTGCTAATGAAGAGAAGAGATAGGTTGGTAGGACACATACTAAGACACCCAGGAATAGCAAGCTTAGTTATGTAAGGAAGGGTTGAGGACAAGAACTGTACGGGTACACCAAGGTCAGAATATGTTAAGCAGATTGCCTCGGATGTAGGGCGTGGTAATTTTGTACAGATCAAACGATTAGCTCAGGACAGGGGGACATGGAAAGCTGCATCAAACCAGTCAAA
Source organism: Meconema thalassinum (assembly GCA_946902985.2). Taxonomy (NCBI): domain Eukaryota; kingdom Metazoa; phylum Arthropoda; class Insecta; order Orthoptera; family Tettigoniidae; genus Meconema; species Meconema thalassinum. The sequence goes on from OX336390.1 coordinate 939,727,322, forward strand.
AGACTGAAGACTCAAACAACAACGTTTATATTTGTGAGAACTGGTTCGGTAGATAGCTGATACAGTAGTATCAGCTGATGTACGATGTACAAGATAACAAGAAGTTCCGTGACGAACTAAAGAGCTTACTTTTCTTAAAATTTAAGATTCATGCCAATGATTAATCTATATGGATCTATCTAGAATAATGACGAAATTAAATTGGTAATATAGAAATTTCAAATTAGTTCGAAATATTGTATGCCTGGCATAGTATAGCATAATGTACCCTAATAGAGCACTACAGTTGGTAGTTCTGGTGACTGAATATATTCTTAGTTCCATGTCTTAAGGTACAGAATACAAAATTTGGTTGAAGTCCAATGGATATTATAGAATCTTAGGTACTATACGTGTGCATAGTTTAAAGCTGTCGGCTTGCAAACTTTCTGATATATTGGTATTTGGATAAAAGAAATTGAGAGCATTTATTAACAGTTGGCAGCCCTGGTGGATCTTAAGAATACGCTCAGTCATGTCTGTTTATGTACACATAGCACACACAAAATTTGTTTGAATTCCAATTGATAGTGTAGAAGTTATATGCATTTAAAAATAAGCAGGCTTATAATCATTTTGGCAACACTGCCATGTATGGTCTCCTGGAAATTAAACTGAAATATTATAATCTATACGTGTGGCAATTTTGAAATAGCTCCCATTCATATCTTCCAAGATATCCAACATGGATCTCAAACTTCAATTGCGATTTTTCAATAGTTGGTAGCACTGACATCCTTTTCAAATACGGCATTGAGGTATTCAGGTATAGATGTTTACTCCTACCAAATTTTGTTTCGATTGCTGCAGTCGTTTAGGAGTTGATAGGGGGGACACACACACACAGCCAGACAGACGGAAGGACAGGCAGACAGAAAGACACACATTTGCCCGGATCGATCTCATAAGTCTACTCTTTCCTCATTTTTGCAAAATGTAAAAAGTAGGCTAAAATAGGCAGAAATGAATACATTTGTCAGTGAGAATGGAAGGGTTATGTTTATGAGAAGACACCGATCAATACTTTAAAGTTTAATGAAATATGTTTTTAACCCGTGGTTGTCATCCCAGAGGTCCTTCTTTGATTCCTGTCTGTGCTAAGAAATGTAATTCTGGGCTGAGGGCTAAAACGGGGCACACTCAGCCTCGTGAAGCAGAACTGAGAAGAGCCATCCCTGAAGTGGTTTCCACTTCTTCTGGTTCATAACCTAAGGCCATGGCGCCTCCTCCGAATCCTTACCTGAATTACAAATGCACACACTTCTACAGACACCACAATAACACAGATTGTTAGAAAAATTCCACATACACACCCAAGTATTCGGGGATACATGACCACAATGTCAAAGCCCCTCATATTGAACTACGCTACAACCTTCGCTCTTTTGCTGGGAAAATGAGATGGTTTAGTAATTCACGAAAGGCGGTGGCGTAGTTGGTAGCATGCAGAGCTTCTATGCCCAAGTTCGCTGGTCTAAACCCGGCCGAAATCGTCGTTTTGTTAAGAGCATTAAAAACCCCTCAGCATGCCTTCCTTCGGAGGGAAAGTAAAGCCGGCGAGCCCATGTTATAGATTTATGGCATGTAAAACAACCTTCCACTAGTTACACTTGTGTGAAGCTAAATTATAGGCTAGATTTGACTAACGCTCTTAGGTTCCAACGTTCGTCGCCAGGAGCCAACTGCGGTGGTATATAGTAACCAAATTCAGAACTAGTTGTCGTTCACGGTACCGTTTGGTAGCAAAAGTAGGAACTACTTGAAAATAGATTGTCTGAAGTCCTTACTTGAATTAAAAACAGATAACACACACTAACACTGTCACCACAATTAACACCGGTTATCAGACAGATTCTACATACACACAAAGTACACGGGGCTACATGACCACGTTGTCGCAGCCCCTAAACTGAGCGACGAATCTGGAACATGTCAGCAACAAGACAAGAAGTTCAGTGACGAACTAAAGAGCCTACTTTTCTCGAAATGTAAGATTCATTCCAATAATTAATCTATATGGACCTAAATAGTTTAATGACGAATTTGAGTTGGTAATATCGAAATTTCTAATTAGTTCGAAATATAACTAGCATAATGTAGCCTAATAGAGCACTACAGTTGGCAGCCCTGGTGACTGAATATATTCTTAGTTCCATCTCTTAAGGTACAGAATACAAAATTTGGTGAAGTCCAATGGATAGCATGAGCGTTGCATGTAGTTCGATATTGGACCTATCAACGCGCGTAAAATCATGTTGGCAACAATGTCATGTATGTGTTGGTCAGAAATAATCTGAACTATATGATCTATTGTTGTGCCAATTTTGGATGATATCCATTTATTTGTATAGAAGTTACATGTATTTTAAAATTGGACAAATCAGCAGGCTTAGAATCATGTTGGAAGCACTGACGTATATTAGTTACACAAAATTAATACAGAATGTAAGGTACTATACGTGTGAAAAGTTTAGAGCTGTTGGCTTGAATACTTTCTGATATATTGATATTAGGGTAAAAATAGAGACAACTTTTATTAACAGTTGGCAGCCCTGGTTGCTCTTGAGTACGAATAGTCATATCTGTTACAGTGCACATAGCATATACGAAAACTGGTTGAAATCCAATTGATAGTATAGAAGTTACAAGTATTTACAATAGGTACTATCAGCAGACTTAGAATCATGTTGGTAGTACTGAGGATCATTAGTTACTCCAAATTAATCTAGAATGTCAGGTACTATACGTGTGCACTGTGCATAGTATAAAACTGTCGGCTTGAATACTTTCTGATATATTGGTATTTGGATAAAAAATATAGAGAGTGCATTTATTAACAGTTGGCAGCCCTGGTGGCTCTTAAGATTACGCTCAGTCATATCTGTCTATGTACACATAGTACATACGAAACTTCGTTGAACTCCAATTGATAGTGAAGAAGTTATATGCATTTACAAATTGGACATATCAAACACTGTCATGTACGACCTCCTGGAAATTAAACTGAAATATTATTATCTATATATTTCCCAATTTTGGTATAACTCCTATGCATACCTTCCAAGATACGCATCATGGAACTGAAACTTCGATTGCGATTTTTCAGCAGTTGGTATCATTGTCATCATTTTCAATTACGGCATTGAGATATTCAGGTAGAGGTCTTTACTCATACCAAATTTGGGTTCGATTGCTACAGCCGTTTAGGAGTTGATAGGGGGGGGGGGACACACACACACACACAGCCAGACAGACTGACAGACAGAAGGACAGACAGACAGACACACATTTTCCCGGATCGATCTCATAAGTCTACTTTTTCCTAATTCTTAGCCTATTTTTAATTTTGAAAAAATAGGCTTATGCGATCACCTTTTGTCCGTGTGTGTGCGTGTGTGTGTGTGTGTGGGTAAGGTGTGTGTGTGTGTGTGTGTCCCCTAATAACTTCTAAACGGCTGGAGCGATTTCAATGAAACTCGGTAAGTTCATAGCACTATTTCCGACGACCCCGACCGTGCCCTTCAAATTTTCTTACATCTCACAAATCCAACATGGCGGCTGTGCGAAATATTTCACCAGCTTTCAATATCTCCGAAACTATTCCCGATATCATCCTGGAAGTTTTTACAGTGATAAAGGGAACTACTAGAAGTTCACCTATGTGACTTTTGAAAAACTGGTAACTACAAAACCAACATGGCGGCCTCGCGAATTTTCGACTTTTAAATTGACGATTCTCGTGATTTAACCAATCAAACGCAATAAAACGTGGTACAGTATATGTTTATACACATTGTAATGCACAGACATCTAACTTTCATCAATTGCTTACCTAACCACAAGATGGCGGATATACGAAATATTTCACCGGCATTCTATATCTCTGAAACTATTAGCGGTATCAGCCTGAAATTTTTTACGGAGATAAAGGGCACTACTGGAAGTTCATCTATAATACTTTCAAAAACCGGTTAACTGCAAAACGAACATGGTGGCCATGCGAATTAGAAATTTTTAAATAGACCTTTCTCGCGATTTCATGTTCCAAACGCAATGAAATCTGGTACGGGAAGTGCCCATACACATTGTAATGAACTGGTGACGAATTTAGTTCAATTGTTTACACAACCTCAAGATGGTGGCTATGCGAATTTCAAAATTAAGTTTGTATTTCTTTTGTCGTAATCATGCGATCGAAGTGGAAGTTTGAATAATGAAGCTACGCAATAATTTTCTTTAATGGTACATGACTCTATGGCCTATACATTTAACAATCCAACATGGCGCCCATCCGAAGTATTTAGACGGCTCTGACTATCTACGAATCTATTATAGCAATCAAACTGATTTTTTTAATGTTCACAGGGGCTATGAACTTAAGTTCAACTATAGGACCTTAAATAACCTGGTGATCACGAATCCAACATCGCGGTGACGCGAAGTATAAATATTCACATGGACGTTTCTCACAATTTAACCATCCTCGTGCAGTGAAACTTGGTACAGTAAATCTTTATCCGAATGTTAATCCACTAGCATCTAATTTATTTCAATTGTTTCCATAACCTCAAGATGGCAGCTGTGAATTTTTTTTAAATCTCCTTGTTTTTTCTTGTGTCCTAATTATGCGATTGAAGTTTGAATACTACACGTTCACAATAATCTGCATGTAACAGTACATAACTCTAGGACCTACATATATAAAATCCAACATGGCGACCATCCGAAATATTTAGTCGGTTCTCAATATCTACGAATCTATTACAGCAATCAAACTGAAATTGTGTATGTTGATAGAGGCAATTAACATGAGTAGGATATATGAAAATAGGCTGTAAATCTCTTCACGGAACTACTTGTTACAAAAAGCGAATAGTAGGCTAATAAAGATATTGTAATCATTGAACGATCAAAAACTACAAACAAATTACTTTAAAGAAACGTTACCTCGCCAACAAACGACTAAAATGGACTTAACTCGTATGGTTTCGTTCAAACAATACATGGTCACCAAGCGTTAGACCACATATTTTCTAGTATGTAGCTCACGAAATCTACCACTACAAGCGCTAGTGTTGAGCCATATTTGGTCAAATAAAAATAAAAAAAGTCCTCTCGGCACGCCGGAAGGCGGAGGTAGATTTCACCGGACAAACTTGGGGATAGGCGAAAATAGGCAGAATATGCAGATTTTCGTAGAAGGATCAGACCTCATTTAATGCGAGAAGGTATTTTATAATTGGAGCTTAATTAACTTTGTTTTTCGTCATTTTATGCTTATTTTAAACATTTTATTGTCTTATGGGAACGGTAACCTTCTTGTCATTTGGGGTCCATTTTTATACTTGTGGTCACACTGTCCTTATGCTAGGTTTCGACACTGATGTGCAACTATGTAACGGTCTGTTACTTCTTCACGCAAAATTATATCTACCGCAGAGATTTTGGTTGGTTCCTCAGTTTAGGGGCTGCGACAACGCGGTCATATAACCCCGTGTACTTTGGGATGGCTGTATTAGTCTGTAATTCAGGTAAGGACTGCAGACGGTCAATTTCAAGCAGTAGTTACTAATGTTGCTACCAGGTACTACCGTCAACGACACCTAGCTGTGAACTTGGCTACTAGATGCCACCGCAACCAGCAACTCGCAACGAACGTTGGAACTTCCCCTCCAAAGGAAAGCATACTGAGGGTTTTTTGGCGCTCTTAGAAAATCCGACGACTTCGGCCGGCTTTGAACTCGCGACCTTGGGCATAAACATTCAGCATGCTACCAGTTACGTCACCGAAGCCGCTTCACACTTAGATGGAAATCTGAATCTGATCTCGTGCAAGTGCGTTATCTTGGCAACGTCTGATGGCTCATCCCTCATCAATTTAGTAGTGTTGCCATGGCAACCACTGATAGGTCTTGGCATTTTCTTATAATTCCGAAATTATTTTTCTCATCCCTTGGCATAATGGTGGGTTATATCAAAAATTCTTTCAGACAAAAGTTTTAGGTAATTATTATGGGAATATTGTCCATTTTGTACGGTTTTGATATTGTGCCTATTAAGAGAGATATGATTAATGTTTCCCGAAAAACCCACTTTTTCCCACCCCTTTGGTCAATGGTTGGTGCTATAAAAATCTCTTCAAACATACATTTTTGGGCTTTATCCGACACATAGTATGAATGTTGAACGGATTCGATATTTCACATATTAAGAGAGTTATAGCAATATTTCACTTTTTCGAAAAAAAAGCCCCCCATTTTCACCCTCCAACGACCGATTTAGCCCAGTAACGAACTCGACCGAGATTTTATAGGTATACGTATTCGGTAAAAAATTCAAAGTGATTGGTACAAAATTACGGCAGTTATCGTGTCCACAATAAACTGATATACATTTACATACATAAATTATATATAACTTTTGAACTGACGGTGGTTTTGGGGCCTGGGGATGTGAAACGCGAAGATATGTCGAAATTTTCCGGAAGTCGAAACATGGTACCCATTGCAATAGTTAGCTTTCTAACGAAATCTACCTCTGGTTGGCTCCTCAGTTTAGGGGCTGCGACAACGCGGTCATCTAACCCCGTGTACTTTGGGTGAGTGTAGAATCTGTCTGATACACGGTGTGAATTGTAATGGCTGTATTAGTCTTAATTCATGTAAGTACTGCAGACGGTCAATTTCAAGCAGTAGTTCCTAATGTTGCTACCAGGTACAACCGTCAACGACACCTAGCTGTGAACTTGGCTACTAGATGCCACCCCAACCATCAACTCGCAACGAACGTTGGAACTTCCCCTCCAAAGGAAAGCATACTGAGGGATTCTAGTGCTCTTAGAAAATCCGACGACTTCGGCCGGCTTTGAAACCGCGACATTGGGCATAGACATTCAGCATGCTACCAGTTACGTCACCGAAGCCGCTTCCCACTTTATCAGGCGGCTTTGGTGGCGTAGTCGGTAACATGATGAGCTTCTATGCCCAAGATACCGGGTTCAAACCCGGCCGAAGCCGTCGGATTTTTTAAGAGCGTTAAATATCCCTCAGTATGCCTTCCTTCGGAGGGGAAGTAAAGCCGGCGGTCCCATGTCATAGATTTATGGCATGTTAAAGATCCTTCCACTAATTGCACCTGTGTGAAGCTAAATTGGATAGGTTAAGAATGTATACAACGCTCTTAGGTTTCTATGTTCGTTGCCAAGAGCCGACTGCGGCGGCGTCTAGTAGCTCAGTTCTGAACTTGGCCTCGTAGTCGTTGACAGTGGCGCTTGGCGGCAAAAGTAGGAACTATCTGAAAAATTGTTAGTTGCAGTACTTAAATTAACAAACAGATAACACACACTAATACAGTCATCACAATTAACACCGGTTATCAGACAGATTCTACACACACCCAAAGTTCACGGGGCTACATGACCGCGTTGTCGCAGCCCCTAAACTTAAGAACCAATCAACCAACCACTTAATCAGATGGAAATACTGAATCTGATCTCGTGCAAGTGCGTTGTCATGGCAACGTCTGATGGTCCATGCCTCATCAATTTAGTAGTGTTGCCATGGCAACCACTGATAGCTCTTGGCATTTTCTTATAATTCCGAAATCATTTTTCTCGTCCCTTGGCGTAATGGTGGGTCATATCAAAAATTCTTTCAGACAAAAGTTTTAGGTAATTATTAGGGGAATATTGTCCATTTTGTACGGTTTTGATATTGTGCCTATTAAGAGAGATATGATTAATGTTTCCCGAAAAACCCACTTTTTTCCACCCCTTTGGTCAATGGTTGGTGCTATCAAAAATCTTATTTGACATAAATTTTTGGCACTTATCCGACACATATTATGAACTTTGAATGGATTCGATATTGCACGTATTAAGAGAGTTATAGCGAAATTTCACTTTTTCGAAAAAAGCCCCCCATTTTCACCCCCTTCGACCGATTTAGCCCAGTAACGAACTCGACCGAGATTTTATAGGTATACATCTTCGGTAAAAAATTCGAAGTAATTGGTGCAAAATTACGGCAGTTATCGTGTCCACAAGAAACTGATATACATATATATATACATATATATATATATATATATACATAAATTATATATAAACTTTTGAACTGACGGTGGTTTTGGGGTCTGGGGGATGTGAAACGCGAAGATATGTCGAAATTTTCCGGAAGTCGAAACATGGGACCCATTGCAATAGTTAGCTTTCTAATGAAATCTACCTAACAAGATGTTCAGTAAAAAACATATAGCCTACTTTCTCCTAAAAGCATGGGTATTGCTATAACTCTTTGTTCTTTTCAAGGAGTTTAATTGAATGTTGGTTGTAGTAGCTTGTTGAAATACAACGTGCTATACGGATATTAAACATGAATATGAGGTGCCCTTTACTAGTGCTACCTCTGTTCAAAATTTCATTCAATTCGGTTTCACCGTGTTTGAATTGATACGGGGAATCGATTTGCACACATAAATGGCCGCCATATACAAACAATTGACTGATGACCTTGTAGCTTGGCCAAAGAGCGCTTCTCATATAAAGGCATGTTGTTGCAGAATTTGGTAGAGACCAGATGATTAGGTTGGTCGTAATTTGATTTAAGCTTTTAGGTAGATTTCTTTAGAAAGCTAACTATTGCAATGGGTCCCATGTTTCGACTTCCGGAAAATTTCGACATATCTTCGCGTTTCACATCCCCCAGACCCCAAAACCACCGTAAGTTCAAAAGTTTATATATAATTTATGTATATATGTATCTATCTATCTATCTATCTATCTATATATATATATATATATATATATATATATATATATATATATATCAGTTTCTTTTGGACACGATAACTGCCGTAATTTTGCACCAATCACTTTGAATTTTTTATATAATATGTATCCCTATAAAATCTCGGACGAGTTCGTTAATGGGCAAAATCGGTCAAAGGGGGTAAAAATGGGGGGCTTTTTTCGAAAAAGTGAAATATCGCTATAACTCTCTTAATACATGAAATATCGAATCCCTTCAAAGTTCATAATATGTGTCGAATAAGTGCCAAAAATTTATGTCAAATAAGTTTTTTGATAGCACCAACCATTGACCAAAGGGGTGGGAAAAAGTGGGTTTTTCGGGAAACATTAATCATATCTCTGTTAATAGGCACAATATCAAAACCGCACAAAATGGACAATATTCCTCCAATAATTACCTAAAACTTTTGTCTGAAAGAATTTTTGATATGACTCACCATTACGCCACGGGGTGAACAAAATGATTTAAATTATAAGAAAATGCCAAGTGCCAAGAGAGGTTGCCATGACAACTTTACTTTTAATTGATAAGGGATGACCATCAGCAATTGCTATGACAACGCCACTGCACGAGATCACATTCAGTTTTCATATGTCAGTGGGAAGCGACTTCGGTATCGGAACTGGTAGCATGCTGAACTTCTATGCCCAAGGTCGCGGGTTCAAACCCGGCTGAAGTCGTCGGATTTACTAAGAGCGCTAAAAAACCTGAGTTTGCTTTCCTTCGGAGGGGAAGTTCCAACGTTCGTTGCGAGTTTCTGATTGAGATGGCATCTAGTAGCCAAGTTCACAGCTAGGTGTCGTTGACGGCAGTATTTTAGGTAGATTTCATTAGAAAGCTAACTATTGCAATGGGTACCATGTTTCGATTTCCGGAAAATTTCGACATATCTTCGCGTTTCACATCCCCCAGACCCCAAAACCACCGTCAGTTCAAAAGTTTATATATAATTTATGTAATATATGTATATATGTATATCAGTTTCTTGTGGACACGATAACTGCCGTAATTTTGCACCAATCACTTTGAATTTTTTACCGAATATGTATACCCATAAAATCTCGGACGAGTTCGTTACAGGGCTAAATCGGTCGAAGGGGATGAAAATGGGGGACTTTTTTTTTTCGAAAAAATGAAATATTGCTATAACTCTCTTAATATGTGAAATATCGAATCCGTTCAAAGTTCATACTATGTGTCGGATAAAGCTCAGATATTTATGTTTGAAACGTTTTTTGATAGCACCAACCATTGACCAAAGGGGTGGGAAAAAGTGTTTTTTTCGGGAAACATTAATCATATCTCTGTTAATAGGCACAATATCAAAACCGTACAAAATGGACAATATTCCCCTAATAATTACCTAAAACGTTTGTCTGAAAGAATTTTTGATATGAGCCACCATTGCGCCAAGGGATGAGAAAAATGATTTCGGAATTATAAGAAAATGCCAAGAGCTATCAGTGGTTGACATGGCAACACTACTAAATTGATGAGGGATGAGCCATCAGACGTTGCCATGACAACGCACTTGCGCGAGATCAGATTCAGATTTCCATCTGACTAAGTGTGAAGCGGCTTCGGTGACGTAACTGGTAGCATGCTGAACTTCTATGCCCAAGGTTGCGGGTTCAAAGCCGGCCAAAGTCGTCGGATTTTCTAAGAGCGCTAAAAATCCCTCAGTAAGCTTTCCTTTGGAGGGGAAGTTCCAACGTTCGTTGCGAGTTGCTGATTGAGGTGGCATCTAGTAGCCAAGTTCACAGCTGGGTGGCGTTGACGTTAGTATCTGGTAGCAACATTAGGAACTACTGCTTGAAATTTAGCGTCTGCATTCCTTACCTGAATTACAGACTAATACAGCCATCACAATTCACACCGTTTATCAGACAGATTCTACACTCACCCAAAGTACACGGGGTTATATGACCGCGTTGTCGCAGCCCCTAAACTGAGGAACCAACCAACATATCTGCGGGAGATATAATTTTGCGTGAAGATGTAACAGACCGTTACATAGTTACACATCAGTGTCGAAACCTTGCATAAGGACAGTGTGACCACAAGTATAACAAGTAGTTCCGTGAAGATCTGTACAGCCTATTTTCATATATCCTGCTCATGTTAATTGCCTCTATCAACATACAAAATTTCAGTTTAATTGCTGTAACAGATTCGTAGATATTGAGAACCGTCTAAATATTTCAGATGGTCGCCAGGTTGGATTTTTATTTTTGTACTATTATAATAAGATTATTGTGTAAGTGTGGTATTCAAACTTCAATCGCATGATTAGAACACAAGAAGTAAAAACGAGATTTCAAAATTACGCACAGCAGCCATCTTGTGATTATGCAAACAATTGAAATAAATTAGATGCCAGTGGATCAACATTTGTGTAAGCATTTAAAACGTGCAACGTTTCACGGCACTCGGATAGTTAATTCGCGAGAAACGTCCATTTAAATATTTATACTTCACGTCGCCGCCATGTTGGATTCGTGCTCACCAGGTTACTGAAAGTCCTATAGGTGAACATAAAAATTTCAGTTTGGTTGCTGTAAAAGATTCATATATATTGAGAACCGTCTAAATATTACGGAAGCTTGCCATTTAGGATTGTTATATGTATAGGCCATAGAGTTATGTACCATTCAAGGTCACTTATTGCCTAGGTTCATTATTCAAACTTTCACTCCGATCGCATGATTACGACACAAGAAATAAAAACTTAATTTTAAAATTTCGCACAGCCGCCATCTTGAGGTTATGTAAACAATTGAATTAAATTAGATGGCAGTACATTACAATCTGCAAAATCATTTACTGTACCACATTTCACTGCGCTCAGAGAGTTAACTCACGAGAAAAGTCTATTAAAATATTTCAAATTCGCTTGGTCGCCATGTTCGTTTTGTACTTTACAGGTTTATGAATTATACATAGGTAAACTTGTATCAGTACCCTTTATCACCGTACAAAATTGCAGGGTGATATCTGTAATAGTTTCGGGGATATAGAATGTCAGTGAAATATTTCGCACAGTCGCCATTTTGAGGTTATGTAAACAATTGAACTAAATTAGACTCCAGTGCATTGCAATGTGTATAAATATTTGCTGTACCAAGTTTCATTACGTTTGGATAGTTAAATCGCGAGAAAAGTCTATTTAAAAGTCTCCACTTCGCTTGGCCGCAATGTTGGTTATGTAGTAACCAGGTTTTTGAAAGTTTCATAGGTGAACTACTAGTAGTGCCCTCTATCACCGTACACAATTTCAGGGCGATATCCGTTATAGTTTCGGAAATACTGAATGCTAGTGAAATATTTCGCACAGCCGCCATGTTGGATTGGTGAGACGTAACAAAATTCTATGGGCACGGTCGACGTCGCCGGGAATAGTGCTATGAACTTACCGAGTTTCACTGAAAACGCTCCAGCCGTTTAGATTTTATTAGGGGGACACACACACACACCTCACACACACACACACACACACACACACACGCACACACACACGGACAAAAGGTGATCTCATAAGCCAATTTTTTCAAAATTGAAAATAGGCTAAAAATGGACTCCAAATGACAAGAAGATTACCGTCCCCGTAAGACAATAAAATGTTTAAAATATGTTTAAATGAAGAAAAACAAAGTTAATTAATCTCCAATTACAAAATACTTTCACGCGATAAATGAGGTCTGATCCTTCTACGAAAACCTGCATATTCTGCCTATTTTCGCCTATCTCCAAGTTTGTCCGGTGAAATCTACCTCCGCCTTCCGGCGTGCCGAGAGGACTTTTTTACATTTGGGTGGCCACCTTTCCGTTTCTGTGAAGATAGCGGCGATATAAAACATGACACTGAAGTGCCCTTGGACAGTGCTACCTCTGTACCAAATTTCGTTCAATTTGGTTTCACCGTGTTTGAAAATATAGGGGGAATCGTCTTTTTCACACACATGGCCGCCATCCGCAAATGATGGGCCAAACAATTCTTAGTAAATAAAGGTTTTATGTTGCAAAATTTGGTAGAGATCAGATGATTAGTTTAGTCGTAATTTTATTTTAGCATTGAACATTTTGGTGGCCGCCATTACGTTTCCGTTGAGATGGCGGCGATATAAAACATGACACTGAGGTGCCCTTTGCTAGTTCTACCTCTGTACCAAATTTAGTTCATTTCGGTTTCGCCGTGTTCTAATTGATAGGGGGGCACAGCCATTCAAAGTACACACACTCACACACTCACGCACACACAGACACACAGACAGACACACAATGTTTGGCCCTGTGTAGATCTCATAAGTCTACTTTCATTTTTTGCAAAAATCGAAAGTAGGCTAATATCTACTTCCGTTTTTACTGACAAGTCATGAATGCCAACAGTTAGATCATAGCCTTTGTCGTATGTAATTCACTAAATTCGTGTAAATTTTATTATTTCTTTTCTTTTGTGTTCGGGTTCGCGATGCGCAGGACTACGCCGCGGGGTGCTCACACACACACACCCAAGAAGAGTTACGCGCCTGGTAGTTAGGACTCCATTCTATCGCACTTATCAACACATTACTTTAATAAACTCCTGAATATTGATGAGGGCAGGCTAACCGGTTCTCTATCAAAGGAAGATGTTGTCAGCTATGAAATCAATATCCACGTCATGAAGAAGGTGCTCTGTATTCCAGTCATGCTGAGATATTCATCACCACCCGGTCCGACCTTGGAGCTAGAGACAGTTTATGTCTCAAGGACTCTTCCATTGATCACTTGATCTAAGTATGGGTGTGGCGCGAGGTAAATGTTACATGATGCTGTCTCATTAAACGATGGAAGAGTTTTTCTTCAAAATAAATCATCCATCCTGTATTCACGAGACTATCAAATATAGCTAATTGAATAGTGTCATCACTGCCTGTAACGTAAACCAAGAAAACTGAATCATGGGTGTAAAGCTGATGATGATTGAGTCATCAGTCTTTTGACTGGTTTGATGCAGCCCTCCATGCCTCCCTGTCCTGAGCTAATCGCTTCATCTCTACATAGCTACCACCCCCTACATCCGAGGTAATCTGTTTAACATATTCTAACCTTGGTCTACCCCTACAGTTCTTGTCCATTGTTATTAAAGTAATGTGTTGTAGTGTAAGGCTACACTTTAATATTTCCCCAAGAGGATTTTGCAAGTGCCAAATTCCCCATTTATTTTCAGCTATTTAATTATATTTGTCCAACATTTCAACCACCTTGGTGAAGAAATGCCTTCGAATTAAGTATCTCAACAACGTTTTGACTACTTAATTTCACAAGTAGTTCGGTGAAGAACTACACAGCCTATTTTCATATATCCTACTCATGTTAATGGCCTCTATCAACATACAAAATCTCAGTTTGATTGTTGTGATAGATTCGTAGATATTGAGAACCGACTAAACATTTCAGATGGTCGCCAGGTTGGATTTTTATTTATGTACTACTAGCTGTACCCGACATGCGTTGCAATGCCAATCAAAGAAAGTGTTGGGGTTTTGACTTTGTTAGTTGCAGTGATTTTGGATTCCCAATATTTTCTTCTTTTTCCGCTAACCACCTCTAAACTATTATAAAAAAGTAATTTACTATCTCAGAAACATTCACGGGAGCGTGATCAACAACTCACGAAAGTTACATTGCAATGAAATAAATAGTATATGAACGCATACGGGACTGCTGAAACGATTAGAGCGCCGTCACCCATTTGTTGAATATACTCGTACGCTACCTATTGTAAAATGGATTTACTAACTCGAAAACCTTTCCTGGCGTGTACACAACAACTCATCAAAGATTCATCGCAATCGGATGAATGGCATATGGGCGCATACGGGATTTTATTTTAAACGATTCGCGCCGTCACTCATTTGTTGAATCTTCTTGTGCGTCACCCATTGAAAAACGGACTTACTAATTCATGAACCTTCGCAGGACTGTACTCAGCTCTCCAAAGTTTTATCACACTCGGATGAGTGGTATACGATCGCATACGGGACTTTATTGAAACGATTCACGCGCTGCCGCTTATTAGTTAAATCTACCCGTTTGCTACCAATTGTAAAATGGATTTACTAAATCAGAAACCTTCCCTGGAGTGTACACAACAACTCACCAAAGTTTCATCTCTATCGGACGATTTTATTTGAACGCATACGGGTCTTTGTCGAAACACTTCGAGAGTCGTCGCTCATTTGTTGAATACATTCGTGCGCTACCTATTGTAACATGGATTTACTAAGCTAGAAACCTTCCCTGGAGTGTACACAACAACTCACCCACGTTTCATCGCTATCGGACAAATGGTATATGAACGCATACGGGACTTTGTTGAAACAATTCGCGCGTCGTCGCTCATTTGTTGAATCTACCCGTGCGCTACCTATTGTTAAGTGGATTTACTAAGCCAGAAACCTTCCCTGAGTGTATACAACATCTCACCCAAGTTTCATCGCATTGGGGTGAATGGTATATGAACGCATGTGGGGCTTTGTTGAAAAAAAAAACGCACGTCATTTTGTTGAAGTTACGCCATAAACCTTCCCTGAGTGTATACAACATCTCACCCAAGTTTCATCGCATTGGGGTGAATGGTATATGAACGCATGTGGGACTTTGTTGAAACAATCACACGCCATTTTGTTGAAGTTACTCGTGCGCCATGTATTGTTAATTGGATCTACTATGCTTACAACATTTCCGGGCGTATGCACAACAACTCACCGAAATTTGCTTGTAATCGGATGAATTGTATTTGAACGCATCATCAACAGTCATTTGTTTAAACTACTGGTGCGCTATCTATCGTTAATTGGATTAACTAAGCCTATAACCATCCCGGAAGTGTGCCAAACAACCCACCAAAATTTGGTCGCAATCGGATGAATTGTAGGCTATATGAACGCATCGCCAACACTCATTTGTTTAAAATACCAGCGCGCTGTCCATTGTAAATTGGATTGACTATGCCTATAATGATTTCGGAAGTGTTCACAACAACTCACCAAAGTTTCATAGAAATCGGATGAATGGTATATGAACGCATACGGGACTTGGTTGAAACGATTCGCGTGCCGTCGCTCATTTGTTGAATCTACTTGTGCGATACCTATTGTAAAGGTGATGTACTAAGCCAGAAACCTTCCCTGATGAGTGCACAACATCTTACCCAAGTTTCATCTCTATCGGACGAAAGGTATATGAACGCATACGGGACTTTTTTGAAACGCTTCGCGCGACTTCGCTCATTTGTTGACTCTACCTATTGAAAAATGGATTTGCTAAGCCTAAAACTTTCCCTGGAGTGTACACAACAACTCACCCAAGTTTCATCGCTATCGGACGAATGGTATGTGAACGCATACCGGTCTTTGTTGAAACGCTTCGCCCGTCGTCGCTCATTTGTTGAATCTACTTGTGCGATGCCTATTGTTAAGTGGATTTACTAAGCCAGAAACCTTCCCTGAAGTGTACACAACATCTCACCCAAGTTTCATCGCTATCAGACGAATGGTATATGAACGCATACGGGACTTTGTTGAAACGCTTCGCGCGTCGTCGCCCATTTGTTGAATCTACTCGTGCTCTACCTATTATAACATGGATTTACTAAGCCAGAAACCTTGCCTGTAGTGTACACAACCTCTCACCCAAGTTTCAACGCAATGGGATGAATGGTATATGAACACATGTGGGACTTTCTTGAAACAAACGCACGCCATTTTGTTGAAGCTACTCGCGCGCCATCTATTGTAAATTGTATTTCTACCCCTATTACCTTTCTGGGACTGTGCACAACAACTCACCAAAATTTGATCGCAATCGGACGAATTGTATATGAACGCATCGCCATTACGCATTTGTTTAAACTACTCGCGCGCTATCTATTGTGAAATGGAGTAGCTATGCCTATGATCATCCCGAAAGTGTTTACAACAACTCACCAAAATTTGATCGCAATCGGATGAATGGTTTATAACGCATAAAAGACGAACACACAGACATTCCTTTTTATGTATAAGATATAAGATAAGATATAAGATAAGATAAGATTACATGAAGATTATTGTGTACGTGTGGTATTCAAACGTCAATTGCATGATTAGGACACAAGAAAAAAACGAGATTTTAAAAGGTCGCACAGCTGTCATCTTGTTGTTATGAAAAGAATTGAAATAAATTAGATGTCAGTGGATTAACATTTGTATAAGCATTGAACGTGCAAAGTTTCACTGCACTCGGATGGTTAAATCGCGAGAAACTTCATTTCAATATTTATACTTCGCGTCACCACCATGTTGGATTTGTGCTCAGCAGGTTACTGAAAGTCATATAGATGAACTTATGTTCATAGCCTCTATGAACACAAAAAAAATTCTGTACGATTGCTGTAAAATATTCGTAGATATTGAGAACCGTCAACATATTTAGGATGGTCGCCATTTTGGATTGTTATATGTATAGGCCATAGAGTTATGTACCGTTAAAGTAATATTATTGCGTAGCTTCATTATTCAAACTTTCACTTCGATCGCATGAGTACGACACAAGAAATAAAACTTAATTTTAACATTCGCACAGCCGCCATCCTGAGGTTATGTAAACAATTGACCTACATTAGATGCCAGTGCATTACAATATGTATAATCAGTTACTGCACCACATTTCACTGCGCTCAGATGGTTAAATCACGAGAAAAGTCAATTAAAATGTTTCAACTTCGCTTGGCCGCCATGTTCGTTTTGTACTTTACAGGTTTTTGAAAGTTACATAGATATACTTGTAACAGTGCCCTTTATCACCGTAAAAATTTCAGGGTGATATCATAAATAGTTTCGGTGATATTGAATGCCAGTGAAATATTTCGCACAGCCGCCATTTTGAGGTTATGTAAACAATTGAACTAAACTAGACGGCAGTGCATTACAATGTGTATAAACATTTGCTGCACCATGTTGCATTACGTTTGGATGGTTAAATTGCGACAAAAGTCTATTAAAAATCTCAAATTCGCTTGGCCGCCATGTTGGTTTTGTAGTTACCAGGTTTTTGAAAGTCTCATAGGTGAACTTTTAGTAGTTTCCTTTATCACCGTACAAAATTTCAGGGTGATATCGGTAATAGTTTCGGAGATACTGAATGCTGGTGAAATATTTCGCACAGCCGCCATGTTGGACTGGTGAGACACAATAAAATTTGAAGGGCACGGTAGGGGTCGGCCAGAATGGTGCTATGATATTACCGAGTTTCATTGAAATCGCTCCAGCCGTTTAGAATTTATTAGGGGCACACACACACCACACACAGGCAGACACATGGAAAAAAGGTGATCTCATAAGCCTATTTTTAGCCTACTTTTCACATTTTGCAAAAATGAGGAAAAAGTAGACTTATGAGATCGGGCAAATGTGTGTCTTTCTGTCTGTCTGTCTGTCTGTTCTTCTGTCTGTCTGTCTGTCTGTCTGTCCTTCTGTCTGTCTGTCTGTCTGGCTGGCTGTGTGTGTGTGTCCCCCTATCAACTCCTAAACGGCTGCAGCAATCGAAACAAAATTTGGTAGGAGTAAAGATCTATACCAGAATATCTCACGGCCATATTTGAAAATGATGTCAGTGCTACCAGTTGCTGAAAAATCGCAATTGAAATTTGAGCTCAATGTTGGATATCGTGGAAGGTATGAATGGGAGCTATTTCAAAAATGGCACACGATTAGATAGTAATATTGCAGTTTAATTTCAAGGAGGCCATACATGGCAGAGTTGCCAAAATGATTATAAGCCTGCTGATAGGTCCAAAATTTAAATGCATTTAACTTCTACACTATCAATTTGATTTCAACCAAATTTCGTATGTGCTATGTGAATATAAACAGATATGACTGAGCGTATTTTTAAGAGCCACCAGGGCTGCCAACTGTTAATAAATGCTCTCAATTTTTTTATCCAAATACCCATATATCAGAAAGTATGCAAGCCGACAGCTTTAAACTATGCACACGTATAGTACCTGACATTCTATATTAATTTGGGGTAACTTATATACGTCAGTGCTGCCAACATTATTCTAAGCCTGCTGAGAGATCCAACTTTAAATACATGTAACTTCTATACTATCATTTGGATTTCAACCAAATTTTGGGTGTGCTATGTGTACCATAACAGATATGACTATGCCGATTCTTAAGAGTAACCAGGGCTGCTAACTGTTAATAAATACTGTCTCTATTTTTGTTATCCTAATATCAATATATCTGAAAGTATGCAAAGCAATAGCTCTAAACTTTGCACACGTGTAGTACCTGGCATTCTAGATTAATTTGGTGTAACTGATATATGTCAGTGCTGCCAACATGATTCTAAGCCTGCTGATAGGTCCAATTTTAAAATGCATGTAACTTCTATACTAACTAATGGATTTCATTCAAAATTGACACAATAATAGATCATATTATTTCAGATTATTTCTGATCAATACATGTATGTCATTGTTACCAACATGATTTTACGCACGCTGTTAGATCCAATGTTTAACTGCATCTAATTCCATGCTATCCATTGGACGTCAACTGAATTTTGTATTCTGTACCTAAAGAGATGGAATTAAGAATATATACAGTCAACAGGGCTGCCAAATGTAGTTCTCTATTATTACCAACTTAATATCGTCATTATTCTTGATAGATCCATATAGATTAATCAGTGGCATGAATCTTAAATTTTAAGAAAAGTAGGCTCTTTAGTTCGTCACGGAACTTCTTGTTTTTTATAAAATGAATATATGCTAAAAATAGCCCGAATAACAAGCAAATACGACCTAAATATTACTGATTTATATATGGCCATCTTATAAATTATAAATCTAAGCAACAATACCTTCGAGTTGAATTTGTTAACTAAATTCTATATTGCTATTTTCATACTAATTTTCTGAATATACTTGTCTAAGTGATTATTTACAGTGTATTGTTGTAAACACTAGTTCCCCTTCGGTAAGTTGAGGATGATTGTACACTTACAACTGCCGTCAAACTACCGAAATATGACGTTCTTACCTAACAATACTCAAAATATGACCTAATGGTAAAAAATGTTCAAAATAAGCATTTATATGACAAATGAAAACCACTGTATTGTGACGATAATCACTTGATTTTCATCAGAAACCAATCGAACATGAAAATAGAGGCGAAGAAAAAATATGATTTTTCCTAAACCTCCGAGCACTAATAATAATATTAATAATAATTATAACGTCAGCCACAGAAATAATGCCAAACCAGCTCTACACCAACTGAATCTACCATTCAACACCCATCAGATAATACTGGACAGCTGCCATATAGTCAGGAAATTCTTGAATGGTGATTGAATACCAGCAAAGTTTCTTGTGTAAGACCACTGACATTTTTCTGAAGACTAGAGAATAATAACTAGCATTACCCGTCGCGGCTTCGCCCGCGAATATTCTAGTAGTAAAGAGCACACTTAGCAAAATCTCAATCATGAATGCTATGACTGATTTATCCTTGGTGTGAATAATCAGACTTTATCAATTCAGCTACTGGTGCAGTGGTTAGGTGTTTGTCATTCTTTCATAGGTACATCAGAGCGAAGTTAGTTTTCTGGGAATATCACAGACACTGTTAATTTAAGGGCCTTTAAATGTGGGTTTCGGAGACCCTTTATAGTCGGGTGAAAAAGACCTTTCGTACCACACTCACAAGTGAAAATTGCGTTAACAAATTCTAGAGTGCCCCTTGACCCCTTCAGCGCATTATACTGTATGCATTGATGAATTGTACAGCTTAATTTGGTTCAGTGATAACCTTATAACCGTCTGGAAACTTTCACACTAATGTAATAATTGGAATTGCATTGCGTCTTACAGAAATAGATGGACCTGTGAGATTCTGTTACCATGGTTACCGTGTTGCATTCTTTCATTAGTTCATTGTAAATATACATGTTTTAAGGTATTTATTTAATTGTGAGGCATTTAAAGAGCAAGTGAGTGCGTTTCGCTTACGCATTGGGTTACGCTGAACCTGTAGGTACCCCATATGTGCAGGTTGGTGTTAATGGGACCTTATTTTCGGTACAAAACTAGAATGGGACCTTAGCAGAATAATATAGGGAGGGATTATATAATAATTATCTTGCGGCAGAAATCAGAAAACGATGATTGAAATTTTAGGGACATGTTCAAAGACTTCCACCAACTAGGCTTACACACAGAAAAACTGAAGAATATACCGTGGATTCAGCAAGTCAAACAGGACATGGAGAAGGCCCAAGTAAGAACAGCGGAAGTCTTTGACAGGAAGCTATTCCGATGTAGGGTAAGTGTATGGAATGTAACACCAGAGAATGACGCTCCAAAGAGACCAGGAACCAAGTAGACTGAGGAAAGGAACATGGCCCACGGGAGAGAATAAGAGCCATTATGGAAGATCAGAAAGGCGAATCATAAAAGTACTGCGTGATCCATTCGCATATAACAATAGTAATAATAAGTATAATTAGAAAAATAATAAAATTATAAAGTAAAAAAATTGAAATGTAATGTTCTTCAGTCGGTCAACATGATTGTACCCAAATATATTCGGTGGATCTCTAATCCTGAAAAATATTTATATAAGATTAATAAATACACTAGGATGACCAGTTTCGATCTCAAGCAATCATCATCGGATGTAATAGCCTAAGTGTAAAGAATCTGATGATGATCGCTTAACGATCGAAACTGGTCACCCAAGTGTACAGTATTTATTCATTTTAAGTTTTTGTTTTCAGGATTACGGAAACATCCATTACAATTCGGTACAATCGTCCGGAACGACTGATAAACATTACCTTTCGATTACGGAAAAATGGCTTCCAACACGATAATACTAATAATAAGCAGACTCAACCCCACATGGAACAATACAGGATGGACAGTGAGTGAGTGCCACGCTCCAGACAAAGGCTTTAAAAATAGACTTTCTAATACCTAAATCTTTATTTGAAGTCAACAGATTTCTTATCTGTAGAAATGCTTTCCATGCCTGAGCCAACCTACTTTTCATATCCTCTTTACTTTTTCAATGAGTGCTTAATTTGCTTCCTAAGGAGCAAAAGTCTCCTAAGTATCTTAGATAAATACTTGCACTTAGCTCTACTGAATCCCTCTATGTAAGTTGACAGATCGTTAGCTGAGGGCCCAGGGTCTTGGTATTGAATGCCGATTCCTTACAAGTACTTTTCGTTGTGTCAATTTCACTGTAACTGCCGTGAGTCCCCATGGGGCTGTACGGCGACTTCTTATCACTGCTGCTTTCTTAACACTAACCAGGGGTCAAGTGTAGGGTAATTTAAGGTTTAACCTATGGACGTGAAGCAACAATCGATCCCCTCCTTGAATGTGCATATGAAGTTCAAACCATCAACCACATCGTGCAGGAATGCCCTCTATATATGTACTCTGGGACCTTAGAAGAGCTCCATGCAGCCACTCCACAAGCCCTTTAATGGATTAAAGACCTAGTAGCCCATTATGAAGGATCCTAATGCTGAAAAAGGTCTATTTTGTAAATTTATATATACATTAATTACTTTCTTTTATGCGTCATACGCTAAACAAGAAGTCTCCTAAATCCTTTAGCCTTTTACCTACCAATTCAATATCAATACAAGTTTGTAATTTCTTTCACCAGCAATCCATTTCTTTTTACATTTATTGATATTTATCATGAATTATTTCCTCAAGATGGAATCGGTACCATTTAAACTCATTCAAATCCTCCTCTTCAATCAAATTCAATTCAACAATTACAAATACACATGCAATTACAGCCATCACAATGAAGCAGGTTATCAGACAGATACCACACAAACATTCAAGTACATGGAGCAACATGACTATGATGTCGCAAAGTCCTTCAATCAACCAACAACAACGCTTCGTGCACTAGAACTCATGGAGGTGGGTTGGAGTCCTACCATTCAGCTTCTATTGTAAGCTATTAGGAAGACAAACACGCACTGTGTATGGAACAGTGGTAAAGAGCACGAATACACACGCGGCTGAATAGTTTCCGTTCAGGAAGGTGTTCATGGGTTCTGGCCCCGACACAGTACATTCACACAGTTTATGTCCTGTAAGCCCACTGCATGCTCGTGAATATAAAACCAGTTCCACAGAACTAATATTTCGAATAGAAGTTTATAATGTATGATTAAATGCACGTAGCTCCCACTGAAGAACTCCATCTATGTCAAATAAACGGGCTAATGGAACGTACATGGCTGCTCCGCAAAGTGGGAATATTGGAGACCAAAATCAATAATTCATTAATGGAATATGAATACAGCAATCGATTTAGGCCGGGTTTGACTTTGGAATACGTTAATAATTTTGTTTTATTTTTTGCATGTTGAGATTCTATGTCGTGGATGGGTCGGCTAAAGCAAGTCAGTACCAGGCAAGTAGGTTGGGTTGCCTAATCCAGAAGGAGTTTAACATGGCTCGTACAGACGACTAGACACTAGAACACCTGGTGCTAGAGCACAAGCTCCCCTGAGATCCATTCTTCAATTCAAATTTTGTTTCACGAACCAGAATAATAGTGTTTTCGTTACAAGGTTTGACAGTCAGAAATGTTATCGGTTTGTGAAATAGTATTTCAATCTACAGAAAAAAATGACGAGCCTTACAGTAGTAGCATATGATGTGTAACATCTGACAGAAGAAACCTCACGTGAAATTGTTGATTCACCGGTATTTTATACTATTATTGGCACAAATGTTAATCTATTGTAAAAGGGAGTGTTTTACAGATATTGTAGTTTATAATATGGGACTCATTTTATTAGATGATTTGTAGCTTCCACCAGCACTAGCCTAAATAAAGAATACGATATGGATCAACTAGATAAATAGACGCGACGCCGCTCATAACCTTAAATTCCTTATAAACAGGATCTCTTGATTCACAGACCAACACGTAATTTCATATGGATTCTGTTAAAATGAGTCATATTGAAATGATAAATATCGTTTAAAATGATAATCTGGCAGCAAAAATAACTACCCCGTTCGGGATTCGAACCCGTGATCTCTAGATTCACAGTCATAGGCGCTAAGCCCACGGCTATTTCGACTACGAAATTATTGTGCACTAGATGGGGACTCATTTCTACGTTCCAATAATACTGCATTACGGATTTAAGTTTCATTTATATTTTGCTTGTTTGGATAATGTTCCTGCGTGAAATTGAGTTTAAAATGCCTTATGAATAGGCCCTCTTGTGAGTAAAGAGAATGTATTCAGCAATAGTTCATGAAGGTTTGCTCAATTCTCGTATAACCACAACGATTATATTATATTGATGACTGAATTAGGCTACCGTTATATGGGTTAATATTTGAATAGCCATTATGCAGAAACATAATACCGGCAATGCCGACTACTTACAATGTTTGATATTAAGGCATTTTACCATTTAAATACTGATACGAAGACTTCGAACATGTACCGTGTGCTTGGTTTCAAACACTTGACACCAGAGTTCGCATGAGCGTTTACCGTTCAGTATGACATATACATTCCACATGGCCAAGAGTACGTCATGGTATCAATTTCCGACACCGCGCGCTCATTGTTTCTCTTACGACTGCCAACTGGATCGATCGATCGAGTTGGCAGTGCGTCTTACACTTCCGTTCGATCCACCACTGCCAGCTAGCTCCGTCCGTGCCAGCTGTTGGCACCTCGATCGTTGCGATTCACTTCCGTCCCATTTTTCAAAATCACTCCCACAAAAATATCCAGCAACCGAGTGGGAAAATGTTACAAATCAAAAATTGGACATCCCTGAATTAATATATGCTGATTCTACTCAACTTTCCACACGTAAATGTATCTTATCTGCACGAGTGATGCAAGCAGATTCAGCATGCCTGGTGAGCATTTAATCCCAAGCTATCACAGTACTTCTGAGGAAGAGACACTTTGAAGGTGTTATTAATTGATTTAGACAACGCATACCAGATTAAAATTTAAGAACTAAATTAATAAAGATATCTTTTAAGCCATTTTTCAGTGTTGCCACGGTGGGTGAGTGTTATCGTGTTGGTCTACTAACCCCAAGATTGCAGATTTGCTCCTGGCGGTGGTAAATGATGTTTGAAAGACGGCCAAAATTGCGACACCATGCCATACGATGTTGGTATGTTAAGAACCCATTTGAATTCAGCAGGTCGTGTTCATAAAGGCAAAATTAATCTCGGCAGCTTCCGCCAACACAAAGTTTCTCATTTCTCTACTAGAAAGCGCTATAGTGTTTAAGGAGCTTAGATATTGTTTTAGATCCCTTATTGGGGGGTAGTTGGATCTAAAACGGAAGAGTTATTGTGTTAATTTATAAGGAAGTGCCTAAAAGGGGGTAACTTCCCGTAGTCGGGTGAGCTGACCAGTGTAGAGTGTTGTTTAGTGTTAGAATGCTAGGGGACGCTCCTATAAAAGGTGTAGGTGTATTTTAGGGGATGGAACTTAGCGTACAGGTTAACGCGCTGGTCTTCCAGCTGGCTGGCTGGTTAGATAACCGACGTGCACGCGTCAGCTATACAGCGGCACACTGCCTCTGGTAGTCGGGCCGCTGCGTGAAATGCAATGCTACCTGAGCTAGCAAGTGCCTGGCTACTGTGCGTCACGTCTAATCGTGACGGAGGATTCAGGAAGGGAGTTAGGGCGTAAAGAAGCGTGTAAACAGTAATGCAAGTGTAGTGTACTGACCAGGTGTTTATTGGTCAGTAATATGGAATTATGAGTCCCTTTTAGGGGATGTAGTAAATGTTACAATGTAAGTGTACAAACTTGTGTATACAATTTGTGGGTAAAGGTTACAAAGTACAGGATTCTGAACACTGCTGACTCACCTGATGATAACAGCGATAGCCTCCGGCCGACGCACTGTAAGACTGGTAATTGAGAGAGCTTGTCCTCATTAAGGCTCCCTCTTATATTCTCCGGCGTTGTGCTGTCAGCATTCCGCTGCATAGATGCCCCAGTTAATTGTGTGTCGCAGTTTGTGGTAGTGATGCAAGTATTGGGTAAGCTTTCCAGACTGGTTAGCTGCCCTTGCGGTGTTAATAGATGTTGTTCTGGACTTACAAGATTTGCCAGTTAGGGGTGATTTAAATAGATGATGG